>OV702293.1:90752500-93252500 GCA_916181665.1 Avena sativa | reverse complement strand
TTAGTATTAATGCGAGCATGAATTATAAGCCAAGCAAAGAACTTGTGCTTGGAAGTACATTTGCTTTTCCAGATCCATTGGGAGGGGAAGTGATTTGATATGTGTTGAAAGTACATCTTGTATGTGGCACTGACAGAATAATCATCTGTGCTTGAATATATAGTTTTCCATTCATCATGCTTACTTTGATGGAGGGTGACATCAGCTAGTTGCAATTGTAATTGTTGTAACTCAGAATTAGCTTCAGCAGAAATTGGCAGGTGAAAAGCTTCTGACATCTGTGTAATTGAAATTGCTTGCCAAACAGAGCAATCTTTATCAAGCACATGTGAGAATAAATGTGGATAAGTTAAATTGAGGGGTTTGCTGTTCCAATTATCCATCCAAAACAATGTTGTGTCTCCTGTTCCTACAGAACATTTAGAAATTGAGAGATATTCCTCATGTAAGCTCATAATATGACGCCACCAAAAAGATTAGATTTCAGCACAGCTTATCACCCTCAAATCGATGGACAAACGAAGCGAGTAAACCAAATACTCAAAGATATGTTGAGAGCATGTGTGTTAGAATATGGATCTAAATGGGAAGACTGTTTGCCGTTCGCAGAATTTTCATACAACAATAGTTACCAAGCCATTTTGCAAATGGCCCCATTGGAATTCATGTATGGAAGGAAGTGTCGTACCCCTTTGAATTGGTCAGAAGTAGGAGAGAGTCAGATTTTCGGACCCGACATCCTATGAGAAGCCGAAGATAAAGCTCACAAGATTCATGAGCACCTCAAGACTGCCCAATCTAGACAAAAGAGTTATGCCGACAAGAGACGTCGAGACCTAGCCTTCAATATCGGAGATTTTGTGTATCTCAAAGTATCACCCCTGAAAGTAATGCAATGTTTCTAGCTCAAAGGAAAGTTAGCCTCTAGATATATCAGACCCTTCAAGATTTTGAATCGTCGAGGAGAGGTATCATATCAACTGGAGCTGCCAGAGAGATGTCAGCCGTGCATAATGCGTTTCATATCTCGTTACTTCGCAAATGCCTAGAAGTTTCGGAGAAGACCGAAGTTTTCAAGAATATTGATCACAGAACCATAGAGATAAACAATGACCTGACGTATCCCGAAGTACCCATACGTATTTTGGAGGAAGCTTTCAGAACCACCAGGACCCGGAGTATCAAGTTTCTCAAGATCTAGTGGAGTAACCACACTGAAGAAGAAGCTACCTGGGAGCAAGAAGACTACATTAGGACAAAGTTTCCAGATCTCTTTAAATCCTAGTTTTCTTATTCTCAAATCTCGGGACAAGATTTTGTCTAAGGATGGAGGGTTTGTAACATCCCAAAAATATTAATCAAGGTTATCAATTCCAATCACCCAAATTTAGGGTTAACAAAAACTTTTGTTAATTAAAATCATTATGAATGCATGTGTGTATGCGATGAATGCATGAATGCTTGAATGAACTTGTTTGATTGTTAGGAATGGCAAGGATTGGTTTAAAGATGAAAAAAACATCATCGAAATCATTTACAAGAAGAATCAAATTAATAGAAATTCAAAAACAAACAAAATGAGCTAATGGTCATTTTTGCCAATCTTGCTCACTAGACCACTTTGAGTGTTTCTAGTTCAAGATTTCAAACAGAAACAAATCCAATTATTTTCACCCCTTGCTAGACCAAGTAAAAGTGAACCAAGACCACCTTGCAAACCCACAGAAACATTTTGCAAA
Organism: Avena sativa; assembly: GCA_916181665.1. Lineage (NCBI taxonomy): Eukaryota > Viridiplantae > Streptophyta > Magnoliopsida > Poales > Poaceae > Avena > Avena sativa. The sequence goes on along the minus strand of OV702293.1, from coordinate 93,250,761 downwards.
TCTATGCCAAGGACAATTCAAAATTGAATCTTGTTCATATGGTAAGATCACCATTTCGCAAAACCCAACCAAACCAGTTCACCTTGACAAATCCAAACAACCAGATACTACCTAGTATATGCCCAGTACACTCACCAAGTTTCATCCAAAAATTGAAATATGAATTTCTTTCGGCCATTTCATCAAACACTTGGAGACACAAAACAAATTTGGCCAAACTTCACTATTTTGAGCAGTAATTTGGCTAAACCTTATTCACCATTGATCACCCTTGTCTCCCCCTGTGCCAACCAGTGCATTGAACCAACCTAGGACCCTACCATTGCACCATGTCGTGCATGCCCGAGCCAACCCCGGCCTGCCGTTGATAGCTAGCTAGCAAGAGCAAGCACCGCGCCTAACCACCGTGTCCAGGAGGAACGCCACCGTCCACCTCCACCCCCAGTCCAGCCCTCGAGCTCTGCCAAGCTGTGGACCACCGAGAATGCATGCACCCAGTTTGTCTCTGCCATGTCGAGAGCCTCGCCTTCACCGCCCGTGCCTGCAATCACCGCGACACCAGGAACCTCCTAGACAACCCCGGTCGCTGTCACGCGACCCGTAGCACCCGTGCGTCATCAAAACCACCGTCGGTGCCTCTCAGAGCATTGACCAGTTCCGACCAACCTCGACCGCCCCTTGACGCGCCATCAGGCCGTTGAGGACCGCCAGGAGACCGCGCACCGTCCCCTACCTTTAGCTATGCCCGTAGCTCGCTGTAACCCCGACCCCGACGAGCACTGCCCATGCCACTCGGCCTATCTTGCTCGCCTATAAAAGGAGGCCTTCCCCGCTTGTTTTCTTCACACCATTTCACTCCCCACCTCTCACTGATCCTTCCCACTTCTTCCTGGAGCAAGGCGAGCGCAGCATCGCCGTAGTTTCGCCGGAGCCTACTGCTACTGGAGGAGAAGGGCGCTATCAATTGGAGCCACCCAGGAGGAGCTGCCAGTACCAGGAGAACCGGCGTCGTTGACTTTGTCGTATGCCCCCATCTCTGACCATCGCCTGAGCCCTGGTGAGCCGCCCCAGACCCCCACTGGCCACGCTAGAGTTCGAGCCCGTCGTGTTCTGTTCGACGAGGACGATGGCCGTGAGTGGTTGATCCTTAGTCTAATCCTACGATCGTAGTTAGCCCGTACCCCTTCGCACCCCTATCCCACTGACGCGTGGGGACACAACTTAACTAGCCCGCGCGCGCTGTGCGCAGTGGGCCGGCCCAGTTAGAATTCCCGCGCGACCCAGTTAGTTTGAATTTAGGTTTATCTATTTAATTTCAAAACTAGTCCTAGCAGTAGATTCAAAATTAAATTCAGAGAGTTTCACTGAACCAAATAGCATGAAACTAATTTTGCTAGAAAGATATGAAAGTTCTTAATCCAAGCCCGTTGGATTCAAACCATTTGAAATTATAGATCACCTATAGTAAAAATAACAAGGCAGAGACTTTTCTGCATTCAAACATTTTTCAAAATTCAACCATAAATGCTTTTGAGTTGATTCCAACTCTCAAAAATCACATTTGTTAAGACCTTTCTGAATATATAAAAATATCTAGGTTTACTTGCAGTAATAATGGACAAATAATAAAAGAATGCCCCATAGGCATTTCTAGTCACTTTAATTAATTAAAATAAAAAGGTTAAACCTTATTAAATTGTGACACCACTTTAAATCACATTCCCAAGTATTGAAATATGTGGTGATTACATGTGTCAACATGATACCATGTTTTAATTGGAGAATATTAAATCTTAAGTAGTTTTTCAATGAGTAGAAATTACTTTTCTAAAATAAAATAAATAAAACTATTGCCTTAATCCTTGTGATGATTGTGATGATGCTAGATCATCTAGTGTGAGCCCTTGTGTGCTAAATAAAGTAGTTAAGTATTGTTTGGTGATTCTGTACCTCGTATTTATTTATAGACGCTAGTACCGACCAAGGATACAAAGAGGAAGGAGACTACTATGAGGAAGAAGCCGAGGAGAACTTCAACCACTCCACTGCACAAGGAAAGCTAACACTTGCAACGGTGAAAGCTAGATAACCTACGCAATGCATTAGGCATGCCTTGGTTATACCACTTGATTATACCAAATCCCAGTTTTACTTGCAAGCTTGATTATTTTATTTCTTTATCAAAGCTCATTAGTTATGTTTACTTAGTGACTTGTGATGTTTTGGAAATATATTAGAGATAGCATAAAGAGCATAAAACTTGGCCTAAGTTAGGTAGAACTTGATGTCATCCTGAGGCATGAGATGTTTACTTAGATAAGTCACACCTGATTACCACCTTTCATTAGTGTTTACCCCCAACTTTAGTGGCTAGTGCTAATCATAAAACTTGATCACCTTAGATGGGAATACTTGGTGAAAATGGTTATGAAAACCTTAGAATGATGAGTCATTCTAATGAAATGTTTTGACATGTGTTATTGAACACCAGATGACTTTGATGGTGAAAATTTTGAGGCATGAGCCTTAGCCCTTTATAAAACTGATGGTTGTGTTCGGATGCGATACCATTCCAACTTTACCGTACAACCACAATACCCGAAATTGGGTAGGGCTTGACTATAAGTTTATATACCTTAGTATGGGTTCCCTTGCGGACGAGGTTTGAGCTGAGGCTACCTCGTGATGATTGACCACCTGTACAGTTCCCAAGATGACAGATGGTCATGGTTGGTGTAACACCCTCATATCGGCCATATGCAAGTTTTAGCGCTTCCCGCCAAACCCGCATAGAAACGATTCAAAGGTGCCCACCAGGCACTTGCGCGCGGGTGGAAAGTGAAGTAATACCATTACACATTAGTCCATGATGGAACCCATAGAACAATACAACAGCGACTCAAAGAGTCAAGAATGCAGATATACAATACGAAGATCCAAATCACCTTTAAAACAATACAACATCCGAGTACAAACAAGATGCAAATTGAGCTAAGAGCCCTGAAGAATAACCAATGGCGTCCATAACCCTGCCCAGGCCAAGCCGGAAGGGTAACCCTGCTAATGACGTCGATCTCAAAACCTGCTTAAACAAAAGGGGTGCCAATAAAGGGAAAAGGAAAAAGAGAGCGTTCAGTACTGAGGCCAGTACACGGCGAGACTAGAATTCGGCGGTCCTCGCCTACACAGGTATGGTGGACTAAAGCGGCAACACAACATGCACTAAATAACCTATAGAGACTCAATACAACTGGCGGCTATCAGATAGGGATAAGAAAGACCTATTCGGCTCCAACCTGAAACTATCACCAATCATGCCCATCCTGGTATTTCCCCCTCGAGACCAAATGAGGAAGTCAACTGAGGAACTCACACAGTTGGCAGTTTTATTCATTCCGGAATAGTTGCGGCAATTACTAGTCAGATATAGATGGCATGAGCAATATGTTGGAATTATGCCCTAGAGGCAATAATAAAGATGTTATTGTTATAATTCTTGTTCATGATAAAGTTTATATTCCATGCTAGAATCGTATTAAGCGGAAACTTTGATATTTGTGTGGTTTATGAACAACACCGTGTCCCTAGTACGCCTCTATGGACTAGCTCATTAATTAATGATGGTTAAGGTTTCCTAACCATAGACATGAGTTGTCGATTAATAATGAGATCATGTCATTAGGAGAATGATATGATGGACAGACCCAAATTAAGCAGAGCAATTAGATCGTGTCATCGTGTTCATCTTTGCGAAGCATTTTCTTATGTCAAATATTGTATTCCTTAGACCATGAGATAATACAACTGGTCATCAAACGTCATCCTATGTGAGGGTGATCATAAAGGTGTCTCTCAGGTGATCGGAAAGTACTTGTTGGGTTGTATGTATCAAGATGGAATTTGTCCCTCCCGAGTCGGAGAGATATACTTCGGGCCCACTCGGTAATCGATATCAACATCGCTTGCAAGCACGTGGTTAAGGAGTTAATCACAAAGTGATATCGGATTACGGAACGAGTAAAGTACTTGCTGTGAACGAGATTGAACTAGGTATACCGATACCAACGATCGAATCTCGGGCAAGTAAAATATCGCGTGACGAAGGGAATACATATATGGGATTAATTGAATCCTGGCATCGTGGTTCATCCGATATGATCATTGATGAATATGTGGGAGTCAATATGGGTTTCTAGATCCCACTGTTGATTATTGATAGAAGATCATGTCTGCATATTCTCGAACCCGTAGGATCACACACTTAACGTGCCTCGACGCTAGGATAGAATGGATAATTGGTTTATGAGTTTTTGTTCAGAGTCTTGGATGAGATCCAGGACATCACGAGAGGTTCCTAAATAGTCCGGAGAATAAGATTCATATAAAGGAAAGCAGTTTTTGGATTTCAGAATCATTTCGGAGTATTCGGTATTGTACCAGAAGGTTCTAGAAGGTTCCGGAGTGGGACCAACGTGGGCCTGCGTGGGCCTAAGGGGAAGTTCCCTGGCCGCATTGGGCCAGGGGCACAAGGCCCCAAAGTCCCAGCCGGCCAGCCTAGGGGAAACCCTAGGGAGATCTTCTAGAAGGAGGGGGGAAACTTGCCCCCCACTCCAACCCTTGGGGCCGCCGCCCTAGGGATTGGAGGAGGGGCCAAGGGGGCCGGCCAGACCCCTATATAAAGAGGGCAGGGGTGCACCCTCCCCCTCCCACTCCTCCAACCCTAGCCACCGTCCTGCTGCCCTCCACCTCTCTCTCTCTCTCCCGACTGCGCGTAGGCGAAGCCCTGCCGCAGAAACTCTCCACCATAGCACCACGTCGTCGTGCTGCAGATCCAATCCATCTCTCCACCCCACTTGCTGGACCAAGGAAGGAGGATACGTCGCGGCAACGTACGTGTGCATCTCTCGGAGGCGCCGTCACTTGCGGCGTTGGATCAGATCGGATCGCGAGGAGGAGAAGGCTAGTTCGACTACATCAACCACGTTCTGTTGAACGTTTCCGATGTGCGATTTCTTCAAGGGTATGAATATCTCATCTATCTATCTCGTTGATTGCATCTCCTAGATTAGATCTTGGCTTTCTTGTTCGCATCCGTAGAATTTTTTTGATTTACTATGCTGCGAAACCCTTTAGTGGTATCAGAGCTAGATCTATGTGTAGATGTGTTTCACGAGTAGAACGCAACATGCTTGTTGCGGGCGTTGATGTTTTCTATTGCAAGCCTCTTGTTGTGTATTCTTGTGGCGTGGCATAGTGAGATCGAAGCGGTCCAGGCCAACTTTACGCGACCTCGTTCGCGAGACCGGCTCCGCACTTGACGTGTGGCTTGTTCCACACATGCGGCTGGTGGATGCCAGTTTCTCTCACTATAGTAGTCATGGGATTTACACCGGATGTTAGCAACCATAATATCACCGTTGTGGATTTCCGTAGGTAAGAATCGTTCTTAGCTTGTTACTCCCATAAGCCACGTAAAACATGCAACAACAAAGTAGAGGCGTCTAACTTGTTTTTGCAGGGAGTGTTTTGTGATATGGTATGACCCAAGACATGATGTGTATGTTGTATGCAATGATCATGTTTTGTAATATTTCATGACTTGAATGTTGAAAGGATTGTATGGGCACCTAGAGGGGGGGTGAATAGGTGCTACTTCAAATTTTCTTCTTTTTCAAATTAAGGTTTGACAATAAGGTAAATTCTCTAGATAATGCAACTACGGTGAATTTACCTATATGAAACATATGCAAGGACTACCACAACACAAGGTAGTAACAAGTAAGTAAGGTGCGGTAAAGGATAGAGGTAACCAAAAAGTGGACACGGAGACACAAGGATTTGTTTCCCGTAGTTCCTTCCTTTTGAGGGGAAGTACGTCTACGTTTGGAGAGGGGGTGGTTTCAAACCACCAATGCCACGAGAGGCCTCCCTTGTTCTCCGATGAATCTCACCCCAACGGGATCGATTCACCTTCCACTATATCGGCAACCTTCAAGGTGGAAGTCGGCACCGTTACAAGTTTGGGGAACACATCCACAACTTAATCGGAGGCTCCCAAATACAAGCAAGTTGTCAAAGCAATCAAAGACAAGCTTGTAAGAACCAAAACAAGAACTAGGGTTTCCAAGAAAACACTAGAGCAAAGGGGCCCTCAATGAAATGAGGGGGAAATGAAGATCTCTTTTGGTGAAGAAGTAGATCGGGGCCTCCTCCTTCGATTCCCTAAAGATCAAGGACTTTGGGTGGTGGAATGAGGAGATCTTGAAGATTGGGTGGCTCCAATGAACTCCAATGGTGGTATTTGACTTAAATGAGCTGAGCACTTTGTCCCAAGGTAGGTGGAGCGGTATTTATACCCCTGCACGAAATATGGCCGTTGGAGTCATTAATGTACCGGTAGTACCGGTACTCAAGCGGTAGTACCGCTTGCAAGCGGTACTACCGGTCAAGTACCGGACCAGGTACCGGAGGTGCTTCAGTTCATCAGCTTTCTTCACTTTTGGGCGGTATCGCCCTTGCGGTACTACCCCCAAGAAGTAGTACCGGTCGTAGGACGCGGTATAACCGGTCTGGGCGGTAGTACCGGTCCCAAGTACCGCTTGGTACTGACCAAAACGGAGAGGAGTGAGTGTTAGTCAGTATGCCCCGGTACTACCGAGCGGTACGACCGTGTCAAGCGGTAGTACCGCTTGTATCAAGCGGTACTACCGGTTGGACCGGTAGTTCCGCTCCGTGGTACCGGGTGGTACTGACTAGCACAAACCCTTATCAGTTTTGGACAGTGCCAACAGGTACTGGAACCGGTAGTACCGGTGTCAAGCGGTAGTACCGGTCGTAGTTCCGGTACTACCGGTTGGCACAGTGGTTTTTCGCAAAGGGAATTGATATGCCAATATTTGTGCCACCTCTTATCAAACCTGTGATACACTTAGCACACAGTTAAACCGATAAGTGTGTTGTTATCAAACATCAAAATCAGAGGGATAGGAAAATGCTCTTTCAATCACCCCCTTTTTGGTGTTTGATGACAATACACTTTTGCAAATGATTTTAATAGAAAACATATGGAATTTTTAAAATAGAGACGGGGCTCCCCCTAGATGAGTAGAGACAAACCTCCCCCTCTATTTTACAAACCCAACATGAGTGCACAAATATTGATACTAGCATGTGAATTCATACCTTTGCATAATAACATGTGATGATGAGAAATATATAGACAATAGATAACGCATATCATCACAAGATGGATCCAATGAAATAAACCACTTAGTCTCATCAGATGGATCCAAGACATAACCACATAGTCTCACACATAAAACATAGTCTCATACATAACTAGAGGGAAATCGCAGTTCACAAGCAATAAAAGGACCAAGATAAGAAAGAGCTTGTGACTTCCCATGCAACACCCGTGCCTAAAGTGCAACTTCTCCCCCTTTGGCATCAAGACGCCAAAAAGGGACAAGTGCAAAACTACCGTCTCAACGGTCAATCATCCTCCTCCTCCTCATCATCCTCAAGGTCCTCCTCATCCTCGTAAGGGGGTGGGGCGCGGTGCGAGGAAGAGACATCATCGTCCCAATGGATGTGCTGAGAGATCCACTGTTCTTCTGGAGTGATGTTGTTCTCGGACCCCTCGGAGACGGTCAAACCCTGAGCAGCCATCATTTCCTTCTGTCGAGCACTGGCTTTCTTGGCATACACATGCGCCTCATACATGCGCTTCTGGTTGTCAACCTGGAAGCAGAAGATCTTCTTGAGCTTGACCTCCATCCTTTTGGCCCAAGAGGGCTTAGCATTCTTGCGACGAGAGACAACATAGTCAGTGTCATTTCCACTCTCAGCATCCTCAGAGTCATCCTCATCCTCCTCACCCGCTGCAATGCGAGGTTTAGCATGTGTCTTGATCTTGAGTGCCTTTGGCCTGTGCACAATGAGAGAGCGAGTGGAGAGTGTCCTAGCAATGACGGGGCACTTTGACACAATGAGGGCCATAATATAAGGAGCAAATGGCGGAACCCTCCGAGAGTGTGCAGCAGCAACCATCTCGTTCCATATGAAGTCTGACACATCAAGAGGAGTGCCTGAGTCTTGGTTGAGGAAGGTGTTGAACAGCAAGTCCACAGAGAATCCATGTATCTCATCCTTGTTGCCCGCACGAGGAGCAACAGTCTCACGGAAAATGCGATGGAGAATGTCATATGTGGGGAGAATATCCTTGATCTTGCCAGCAATCCCACAGCCCCGAATATACAAAGGTGTAAGGACATCCTTTTTGGAAGGATGATCCTGCATGTGACAGCGAAAACCACAAGGAACGTCCCGGCCGCGATCTTCATACCCCAAGATTGCAGCAAACTCCACGAGTGTAGCTTCCTTGGCAACACCTTGAGTCATCCAGGTAATCTTCTGAGTGCGGCCAGTGTGGAAATGTGCAGTGGCATAAAACTGGCAAATAAGGAGGGGATCATAGTCATACTGAAACTCCATAATGGGGAATAAGCCAAGGTGAGAGTAGATTTCCTTAGCTTTAGCAAAGTAGTCAAGATTCTTGTCAATGTGCCCCATGTCAATCCACTGCTGAGGCACCACCATCTGGATATTGGTCAAAACAACCTCATGATAAACACGCTCTTGGAAATCATCATAGAAGAGACTGTCTTCCCTTGCCTCGCTCCGGTTGCGGGAGTATGCATTTTCAATCCGGAGAGCCTGAAACTCTGACTCAGAGATGTCTGACAGTTTCCTTGGCCCAGATGGCCTAGAGCTGAGACTTTTGGTACGCCCAGTGGAAGGGGGGCGAGAGGGAGGGGCGCTGCCATGCCCAGCTGAGCCCTTGGTAACCCCTTCACGACCCCCACGACCACCTCGAGTGGCAGGCAACTTGGAACGGTGTCTTGGCTATGGCATAATCTCTTCCTCAGACTCCGTCTCTTCCTCAACAATCTCACGGCTAGTATTGGAACGCTGGCGCGCACCCCGAGAACCACCTGCATCTGTGAAAGCACGAGGGAGGATAGCAAGAGGGTAAGGGCACAAGATCGTCAGATCTGATGGAAACGGACAAAATTGACGGCATTGAACTGTAAATAGATGATTCTACTCGGTAACAAGGAAGCATATGGAAGTACAACCTTTCAAAAAGTCAATTTCTCCACAAATCTAAGCCAAAACCTAGATCTAATGGGGAAATCAAACGGGGAGAGAAAGGGCGGTTATACCGGGATCCATGGCGGTGGAAAGAGATGGGAGCCCGCCAAGAGGCCGAATCCAAGGGGAATCCGGGGAGAGGAGGGCGCGGCAGGGCTCTGGCGGCTTCAAGGTCTCCTGCGGCGGCGCGGGTATGAGTGGAGGGAGTGGGGATGAATGGGGCACTGAGGGGTGCCTCCTCACGCGCGTCCAATATATACTAGGAAAACGCTGACCAGTAGTACCGGTTGCTGAAGTGGTAGTACCGCTCGTAAGCGGTAGTACCGGTTCCCCAACCGGTAGTACCGGTGACCGGTAGTACCGGACATGTGGGCGGTAGTACCGTTCCTGGAGCAGTTCTTCCAGGAGACAACCTGGTAACTACCCAGGTCCGGTAGTACCGCTCCCACATCCGGTAGTACCGGTCCCATCTGATTCCAAATGCCAGGAAACAAGGATGATTCTTGTGCAGATAGAGAGAGGGTTTTCGTGAGGGAGTAAGGAGGACTGTGTTAAGACAAGTGAGATGGGAAGCACATGCACTCTAAAAATCGAGACAAAAAGGGAGTTAGAAAAAAACTAGAGTGCATGAGACTAAGAACGATGAAGGCAATTCACAAGATGACAATCATGAGTGCAAATCAAATAAAAAATGACAAACACGAGTACGCACATCAACCTCTCGATTGAGAGGGGGCGGTGGCCTAGGCCACCATATTTGAGTATACTCGGCTTGGCACCACGAAGATATATCTTGGGTCCATTACCGAAACTCATCATTGAGCTCACATATCACAAAATGATATTAAGAGGAATGATTTTGTTTACTTTGTGCATAATGGGGGGAGGGATAGTCCAATCAATTAGGACCGCACCCCCCTATGTCCATGCCTACACCTAAACCAAATATGGGTCGAGTATTAGGTGAGAGTGCAAGATAATCAAGTCAAGCTCCTTGAATCTACGATATTTAGTTCATTCCTCAAGTAGCAAAACCTTGCTTCATCAAGTGGCTTTGTGAAGATATCGGCAAGTTGATCTTTGGTTGAAACATAGGATAGATCAATATCACCTCGAGCAACATGATCTCTAATGAAGTGATGACGAATCTCAATATGCTTTGTCATTGTGTGATCCACCGGGTTGTATGCAATTTTGATGGCACTTTCATTGTCACATAGAAGAGGCACTTTGTCACAATGGACACCGTATTCCTTTAAAGTTTGCCTCATCCATAGCAATTGATTGCAAGCACTAGCGGCAGCAACATACTCGGCTTCGGCGGTGGAGAGAGATATACAATTTTGCTTCTTAGAAGACCAACATACCAAGGACCTACCAAGGAATTGGCACGCCCCGGATGTTGATTTTCTATCATCCTTGTCCCCCGCCCAATCCGAATCCGTGTATCCACAAAGAGAAAATGTTGAACCTCGAGGATACCAAAGACCATAAAATGGGGTATGAACTAAATATCGAAAGATTCTCTTGACCGCCATTAAATGGCTTTCCTTAGGACCGGCTTGATATCTTGCACACACACCTACACTCAACACAATATCGGGTCTAGATGCACAAAGTTAAATCAATGAACCAATCATAGACCGGTATACCTTTTGATCCACATCTTTACCATTTGGATTTTGTTCTAGATGAGTCTTTGTAGCCATGGGAGTAGGAGCTCCATTCAAATCTTGCATTTTGAATCTCTTGAGCATATCTTGAGTATACTTGGCTTGGTTGAAGAATGTTCCTCCTCTAACTTGCTTGATCTCAAAGCCAAGAAATACTTTCAACTCCCCCATCAAAGACATCCGGAACCTACTAGTCATAAGCTTTGAGAATTCATCATTAAAAGCTTTATTAGATGATCCAAAGATAATATCATCAACATAAATTTGGCATACAAAAAGCTCCCCATTGACCCACTTAGTAAAAAGAGTGGGATCGATTTTCCCAACCTCAAAGCCACAGTCAAACAATAACTCTCTAAGGTGCTCATACCACGTGCGTGGGGCTTGCTTGAGCCCATAGAGCGCCTTATCAAGTTTGTAGACATGGTTTGGGAAGTTGGGGTCCTCAAATCCCGAGGGTTGCTTAACATATACAATTCATTTAAAGGAACATAAAGGAATGCACTTTCTACATCCATTTGTTGCAACTTAAAGTTATGATGTGCCGCATGAGAAAGAAGGATACGGATGGACTCAAGGCGAGCCACGGGTGCATAAGTCTCTGCATAATCAATGCCTTCAATTTGAGAATACCCTTGTGCAACCAATCTTGCCTTGTTCCTTACTATAATTCCATGTTCATCTTGCTTGTTCTTGAATATCCACTTTGTTCCAATAACATTGCGGCAATCCTTTGGCTTCTCAACTAACTTCCACACTTTGTTTCTCTGAAAGTTGTTGAGCTCTTTGTGCATAGCTTCTAGCCAGTCCGAGTCTTCAAGAGCTTCACACACTTTCTTTGGTTCAATCATGGAGATGTGTGCTTGGTGTTCACTGAACCTCTTCAATTGTGCTCTTGTGGAAACTCCTTTCCTTAGATCTCCAACAACATTTTGGAGGGTGTGGTCTCTTATTTCCAACATTCTTTCCTTTCTAGCTTCGCGACGAGCGTGGATCGCCTCATTGTTTCTTGGAGGACCCTCTTCAACATTTTGATCCTCGTCTTGACCATCAACTTGACCTTGATCATCATTGGAGTCATCCTCTACATTGGGAGGCAAAGATTGACCTTGGTCTTGATCAAGTGCTCTTCTAGCATCAATTTGAGCTTGTCTCAAAACAGTTTGGATGGATCTTCCTTGACAAATTGACTTGGCACCACTTGACAACCCATCGAATGGACCAAGCTCCCTTTGACTAGAGTTCACACATTGATAACTATGTTGAGGGTCCACATCTTATCTTTGGCTTGAGTCAATGTCCTCTTCGGTAGATTGGGCATGTTGAGGTTGTGAAGATGAGGGCTCCACTCGAGTGGAGCATAGTTCTTCTCGATCCGCCATAAGGGGTTCCTCAACAGGGCGGATATATCCCACACCCATTCTTCCTATGGCATCCTGAGGCATTTCATCATCTGCATCACAAGCATCAACACGCCCCCCTTGGGGACCATCATATTCTTCGAAGGTCACACTACAAGATTCTATGACGGCTCCGGAGAGCTTGTCATAGATTCTATAAGTGTGAGATTCGAGACCATAGCCAACAAAAATACCCTCTAATGCTTTAGACTCGAATTTAGACAAACGAACACCTTTGATGAGATAGAAACACTTACAACCGAACACCCAGAAATAAGATATGTTGGGCTTGTTACCGGTAAGTATCTCATATGGAGTCTTATTGATTTTCTTGTGGAGGTAGAGTCGGTTTGAAGCATGGCAAGAAGTGGAGATGGCTTCGGCCCAAAAGTTGTATGGAGATTTAAACTCCGCCAACATGGTCCTAGCAATCTCAATAAGAGTCCGGTTCTTCCTTTCGGCCACACCATTTTGTTGAGGGGTGTATGCAGCGGAATATTGATGTTTAATCCCCTCATCACTAAGGAAATCATTCAAGGTGTAGTTCTTGAACTCGGTGCCGTTGTCACTTCTTATAATCAACACGGGAACATTGTGTTGCCGTTGAACCAAGTTGATGAAGTCGATAAAATTCCTTTGAGTTTCACTCTTGAACTTGAAGAAATAAACCCAAGAGTATCTTGAGAAGTCGTCAACAATCACCAAACAATATTTCTTCCCTCCAAGACTTGCATGAGATGGAGGACCAAATAGGTCCACATGGAGGAGTTCCAAGATCTTGTTAGACTTGATTTAGTTCGTGGGCTTGTGAGGAGCGTCATGCATCTTCCCTAGAACGCATGCCCTGCAAACACGATCTTTGGCAAAGGAAACATTTTCTTTTAGTCCAACTTTATGGCCCTCTTTATGGAGACTTTGCAAAGTTCTCATATTAACATGGGCTAGTCGGCGATACCATAACCAACCCACATCAGCCTTTCCGAATAAGCACATCGGACCTATGGTGGTTTGCTCCGAGAAGTCCACCACATACAAGTCATGTTCGACGTGCCCAACAAAAGCGACCTTGAGAGACTTGCTCCACAAGAGGACCACAATATCTACATCAATGAAGACGGCAAAGCCCATCTTACCAAGAGCAAGGACAGAAAGTAAATTGTATCCAAGGGTCTCAACAAGCATGACGTTCCTGAGTGTAATGTCGTGAGCAACCACAACCTTGCCGAAACCCATTACCTTAGACTTTGAATTGTCAGCATATGTCACGGTAATTTGATCATTATTAGGCTTTAACTTTGACAATAGACGAGCTTCCGGTCATATGACTTGTGCAACCACTATCAAGCATCCACTTTGACCCTCCAGAAGTATAAGTCTACAAGAGATCAAGCTAATTTTTAGGTACCCGTTTTTCAATGGGTCCTCTTTTGTTAGCAACAAGGGTCTTGGGAACCCAAATAGATCAAGCAATATAACCATCATAAGGACCAACATATTGTGCATACACATCACCATAGTAATCACGCATTAGAACATAGTGAGGGTTAGCACTTCCCGCAAAGTCATCATGTGACATAGTTTTACCACTTGTGGTCTTACTCTCCACAATGGTCTTGTTGGTCTCTTGTGCGGGCTTGTCCTTCTTCTTCTTATTGTTCTTCTTCTTGGTTTTGGAAACAAAACCAATGCCCCCTTTATCACCACTACACCTTTGCTTGCTCAAAATATCATCAATGGACTTGTTGCCTTGTGGAAATGTGGCCTTAGCAAGCTCCCCCTTCAACCTAGCATTCTCTTCAAGAATAGTTGTGCTACTAGATGGAATGAAGTTACTAGGTGAAGGAATATTGGCCAATTGAGTTTGAAGAGTTTCATGGGACTTTGTGAGTGACAAGAGTTCACTCTCCAAGACCTTGTGGGCCTTGTTAAGCAAACTAAAGTCCTCGGAAAGTTTTTCATGAACCACACCAAACTCAACCTTGTCCTTTTTAGCTCATTTGTATTTAGAAATAGCATGATCATGCTCTTTGATGAGTTTGTTAACAATAATGTCATTGGCCTCATCAAGCCCTTCAAGTTTTAATTCAAGTGACAACCTAGTTTCTTGTTCTTCTTCTAGAGCATTGTTCAGAGCCTCTAGCTCAATCATATGTTCATGCCCAAGTTTGCATCTTACATCTAGAAGTTCTTGAGTATGTGAGAGTTGATCTAAGATGTTTCCAAAATGTAGCTTAGCATCACCTTCTAGGTTAGTCATAAACTCATCAAAGGCAATTAATTCCTTTTTAACATAAAGAGACATCTCATCATCAATTTCATCATTATCTAAGTGGGTAGAGCGGGATGATGAGGATACCTCCATTCCTATTGCCATAAGGCAAGTGGCGTTCTTGGTGGAAGAGTTCTCATTTGGAGAATTGAAGAGTGAAAATGTCGGAGTAGAGGTGGTGGCAAGAGCAGCCACACCATGAGAAGTTTCCTCTTTGTCATCTTCATCATCTTCATTGTCAGAGGAGTACTCTTCATGAGTGATCAAGACAATTTCTCATGCCTTCTTATTGATGGGATTCTTTTTGATGAAAGGTTTCTTGTACGGTCCCTTGAGAGTCTTCTTCAACACAAGCTTACCACCATGATCTTCTCTCTTCTCATAGGGGCAACTAGCCACAAAGTGGTAGTGGTCACCACAATTGAAGCAAGTTCTCAACCTTGTGGTATTCTCTCTTTTCCCATTTGGATTGCTTCTCCGTTCCATTTCCATCTTGGCCTTGGCGGGGTTCTTACAAAAGTTCTTTGCATAGAAAGCCATATATTGACCATGAGAAATCTTGACTTCATAGGGATGGTCCATGGAAATCCCTTCATCACTATCATCTTCATCCCCATGGTCCACAACTTTGGCCTTCAAAGCAACATTGACAACATTGATCATACCAAGGGCACGAGCACGGGCATCTTTGGCATTCTTGGAGGCAACCTTGAAAGCAGCCATCTCTTGCATAAATTCATTTGAGGTCATGATATGGTAGTTGTGTCTTCCTTGTAGGCTCTTCAAGTCAGTGGGCTCAAAAGGCATGAGTGCACTCACATATTTCCTTTTTATCCATGCATCATCCACATGTGAGGCACCCACATTCCTGAAAGCAGTGGCGGTGGTCTTGAGCCTTTGGTACATGTCTTCGTGATCTTCCCCTTCTTTCATGTAGAAGCCTTCGGCTTCATTGCTTAGAGCATCATATCGGTTCCTCCTCATACTCTAATTTACAATAAACAATAGAGTGAGAGCATCCCAAGCTTCCTTGGCAATGCTAAAGTGCTCAATGTGTGGATAATCCTTTGTCCCCAGACCTTGTTGAATCATATGCAGAGCAGTGGCATTGAGTTGACTATTAACAATCTCTCTTCTTGTCAAGTTGTTTGGATCCCCAATAAAGAGTCCATGCTCGATGATGTTCCATAGTTCAATGCAAGAGCTGCGCATATGAGTTCTCATTAGTGATTTCCATTGAGCAAAAGTTGCAGATTCTTCAAGATTAGGTGGGTCACCTCTATTGTATACATGAGGGTGAGGGATTGGAGGGTCGGGAGAGTACCATGAGTCATGGTGCTCACCCTTCCCACCATTATTGTGTGTGGAGGAATTAACGTTGTCAAGTTTACCCCCCACCACCATATCCTCGGGGGATACCGATGTATTCCCTTTAGGTAAAATGGATGGTTGATCCTCTTGAGGAGATGGGGGTGATGAGCCTTCTTTGTCTTTAAGAAGTTGCTCGAGCATCTTCTTGACTTCGTTGACCAAGGAAGAGCTCAATCTTGTTTCCAAGTTTTTGAGATCTTCCATGGTCACCGGTGTTGGCTCACTACCACCATCCCCTACATTGCTACCCATATTCTCTTAGGCGGTAAAGCCCGAATAAAGAGCCGAGGCTCTGATACTAATTGAAAGGATCGTATGGGCACCTAGAGGGGGGGGTGAATAGGTGCTACTTCAAATTTTCTTCTTTTTCAAATTAATGTTTGACAATAAGGTAAATTTTCTAGATAATGCAACTACGGTGAATTTACCTATATGACAAATATGCAAGGACTACCACAACACAAGGTAGTAATAAGTAAGTAAGGTGCGGTAAAGGATAGAGGTAACCGAAAAGTGGACGCAGAGACACAAGGATTTGTTTCCCGTAGTTCCTTCCTTTTGAGGGGAAGTACGTCTACGTTTGGAGAGGGGGTGGTTTCAAACCACCAACACCACGAGAGGCCTCCCTTGTTCTCCGATGAATCTCACCCCAACGGGATTGATTCACCTTCCACTATATCGGCAACCTTCAAGGTGGAAGCCGGCACCGTTACAAGTTTGGGGCACACATCCACAACTTAATCGGAGGCTCCCAAATACAAGCAAGCTGTCAAAGCAATCAAAGACAAGCTTGTAAGAACCAAAACAAGAACTAGGGTTTCCAAGAAAACACTAGAGCAAAGGGGCCCTCAATGAAATGAGGGGGAAATGAAGATCTCTTTTGGTGAAGTAGTAGATCGGGGCCTCCTCCTTCGATTCCCCAAAGATCAAGGACTTTGGGTGGTGGAATGAGGAGATCTTGAAGATTGGGTGGCTCCAATGGACTCCAATGGTGGTCTTTGACTTAAATGAGCTGAGCACTTTGTCCCAAGGTAGGTGGAGGATACCCCTCCTCGAAATATGGCCATTGGAGTCATTAATGCACCGGTAGTACCGGTACTCGAGCGGTAGTACCGCTTGCAAGCGGTACTACCGGTCAAGTACCGGACTAGGTATCGGAGGTGCTTCAGTTCATCAGCTTTCTTCAGTTTTCGGCGGTATCGCCCTTGTGGTACTACCCCCAAGTGGTAGTACCGGTCGTAGGACGCGGTACTACCGGTGGGCGGTAGTACCGGTCCCAAGTACCGCTTGGTACTGACCAAAACGGAGAGGAGTGAGTGTTAGTCAGTATGCCCCGGTACTGCCGAGCGGTACGACCATGTCAAGCGGTAGTACCGCCTGTCTCAAGCGGTACTACCGGTTGGATAGGTAGTTCCGCTCCGTGGTACCGGGTGGTACTGACTAGCACACACCCTTATCAGTTTTGGACAGTGCCAACCGGTACTGGAACCGGTAGTACCGGTGCCAAGCGGTAGTACCGGTCGTAGTTCCGGTACTACCGGTTGGCATAGTGGTTTTTGGCAAAGGGAATTGATATGCCAATATTTTTGCCACCTCTTATCAAACCTGTGATACACTTAGCACACAGTTAAACCGATAAGTGTGTTGTTATCAAACATCAAAACCAGAGGGATAGGAAAATGCTCTTTCACATGTCGATAAGTGAAGGGGTTTTGCAGCATAGTAAATATAAAAATTTCTATGAATGCGAACGGAAAAGTCAAGATCTAATCTAGGATATGCAAACAACGAGGGGGGGGGGGTAGATGAGATCTTCATACCCTTGAAGATTCGCACAGCGGAACGTTCGACGGAATGTGGTTGATGTAGTCGTACTAGCCTTCTCCTCCTCGTGATCCGATCCGATCCAACACCGCAAGTGGCAATGCCTCCGAGAGATGCACACGTACGGCACCTCGTCATCTCCTCTTTCCTCGTTCCATCAAGTGGGGTGGAGAGATAGGTTGGATCTACAACACGACGGTGTGGTGCAAACGGTGGAGAGTTTCTGCGGCAGGGCTTCGCCTACGCGCAATCGGGAGAGAGAGAGAGGAGGGAAGCAGGGCGGCTAGGGCTTGAGGAGGTGTGGGGGGAGGGTGCGCCCCCTGCCCTCTTTATATGGGGTGGGCGACTGCCCCTTGCCCCTCCTCCAAGCCTAGGGCCGGAGGCCACAAGGGAGGAGTGGGGGGCAAGTTTCCCCCCTTCTAGAAGCTCTCCCTAGGGTTTCCCCTAGGGCTTGGCCGGCTGGGCCTATGGGGCCTTGTGCCCCTGGCCCAATGCGGCCAGGGCACTCCCTCGTAGGCCCACTCCCCCTCCCGACAAGTGGGGCCACTTTGGTCCCACTCCGGAAGGTTCTAGAAGCTTCCGGTACAATACCGAACAATCCGAAATAATTATGAAATCCAAAAACTCCTTTGCCTTATATGAATCTTATTCTCCGGACCATTCCGGAACCTCTCGTGATGTCCTGGATCTCATCCGAGACTCTGAACAAAAACTCATAAACCAATTATCCATTCTATCCTAGCGTCGAGACACGTTAAGTGTGTGACCCTACGGGTTTGAGAATATGCAGACATGATCTTCTATCAATAATCAACAGCGGGGTCTGGAAACCCATATTGACTCCCACATACTCATCGATGATCATATCGGATGAATCACGATGCCAGGATTCAATTAATCCCATATATATATATATTCCTTTCGTCACGCGATATTTTACTTGCCCGAGATTCGATCGTCGGCATCGGAATACCTAGTTCAATCTCGTTCACAGCAAGTACTTTACTCGTTCCGTAATCCGATATCACTTTGTGATTAACTCCTTAACCACGTGCTTGCAAGCGATGTTGATATCGATTACCGAGTGGGTCCAAAGTATATCTCTCCGACTTGGGAGGGACAAATCCCATCTCGATACATACAACCCAACATGTACTTTCCGATCACCTGAGAGACACCTTTATGATCACCCTCTCATAGGATGACGTTTGATGACTTCAAAGCTTTCTTCCGATACCAGGGAGTTGCATTATCTCATGGTCTAAGGAATACAATATTTGACATAAGAAAAGCTTCGCAAAGATGAACACGATGACACGATCTAATTGCTCTGCTTAATTTGGGTTTGTCCATCATATCATTCTCCTAATGATATGATCTCATTATTAATTGACAACTCATGTCTATGGTTAGGAAACCTTAACCATCATTAATCAATGAGCTAGTCCATAGAGGCATACTAGGGACACAGTGTTGTTCATAAACCACACAAGTATTAAAGTTTCCGCTTAATACAATTCTAGCATAGAATATAAACTTTATCATGAACAAGAATTATAATAATAACATCTTTATTATTGCCTCTAGGGCATAATTCCAACAGTCTCCCACTTGCACTAGAGTCAATAATATAGTTTACATCTGGCAACAATCTAACACCCATGGCACTAAGGTGATGATCATGTTTTGCTCGTGGAAGAGGTTTAGTCAACGGATCTGCGAAATTCAGATCCGTATGTACTTTGCTAATCTTCAGATCTCCATCTGTTATATAATCTCGGATTATATGAAACTTGCGGTTGATATGCTTGGTCTTTGGATGATATCTTGGTTCCTTAGCCAGTGCTATGGCCCCAGTGTTGTCACACAATATCTCCAATGGGTCCAAGGCACTTGGAACCACACCAAGCTCAGTGATGAATTTCCTGATCCAAACTCCTTCACTTGACGCTTCTGCAGCAGCCATGTATTCCGCTTCTACTGTAGATCCCGCGATCACGCTTTGCTTGTGTCAACACCCAGATTTTTCAATCCTAGATGCCTGTGATGCCATACATCGCAATCCCAGGATCACCATTTTTGCGAGACATAACAGAATTGGATACCATAGTACTTCATCCATTACAAACGATACATAAGTTCTTACACAAATAGGGATCTCATGATCCAGTTCTTAATACAACATCAAGCAGCGGAATACATAATAATAACGGTAGCGTAGGCGAAGCTCCATCTTCGGGGTCGCAGGCAATGCTGACGATGGGAGATGATCCTAGTTGTCGTAACCTTCCTGGGGTCCATCCTCCAGGTACTCCTCTTCATAGTCTGGCCATGGGAATAGCCAAGGACAAAGCCATGAGTACTCTTTAAGTACTCGCAAACTAATACTAACAGGTAAGGGGTTTTTGGGTAATAGGACACTAGGCTCTAGGGTTGTTTTGCAAAAAGCCAGGTTTATCTTTACTAAGTTCCAAAGTTAGTCACAACTTTATAACTCCTAAGTGGGATCTTGTAATTCAGGTCACAACTCTGTTGTGTTCACGTCAAAGTCTCAATTCATTTCACAAGTCATTTTAAAAGTCTGACGGGGGAACAGTATGGCCACTCCAACTGTCCATAACCGCGGAGGCGGCTATTCGAATAGTTTGACACTCTGCAGAGATTGTACAATTTCACCACAACATTCGATACATCCGTCAGGAACAAATCCTGAACTCACCATACTCAGTATGCGGATAATCAATCCTAACCTTTCAATTACACGCCCTAGTATAAGCACCTCTCCTGTGAGTTTGGCCTCCCAACCATGACCACTGTCATCTTGGGTACTGCACAGGTGGACAATCTTCACAAGGTAGCCTCAGCTCAGACCTTGGCTGTGAGGGAACTAATACTAAGGAATATAAGTTTCCAGTCAAGCCCTACCCAATATTCGGGTATTGTGGTTGTACGCTAAAATTGGAATGGTATCGCATCCAGACAACCATTAGTTTTATAAAGGGCTAAGGCTCATGCCTCAACATTTTCATCACCAAAATCATCAAGTGTTTGGAAACACATGTCCAAAACATTTCAATAGAATGATCCATCATTCCAAGGTTTTCATAACCATTTTTCCACCAAGTATTCCCATCTAAAAGTTGATCAAGTTTTATGCTTAGCACTAGCATCTACAGGTGGGGGTAGTAATAGTGATGGGAGGTAACTGGTGGAGTTTCACTAAGTCTAACCTTATATCTTAGGCTGATATCAAGGTTTATAGCTTAGGCCAAATTTTATGCTCTTTAAGCAACCTTCAGCACAACTGTCTAGTATCTACCAAACTCTTAGGTAGACTCTAAGTAAGCTTTGATAAAGAAATAAAGTAAGAAGCTTGCCATAAAACTAGGATTGGTTTAGCAAGTAGGTATGATCACATATGCTTAAGGCATAAAGTAGTCATCTCACAGGTATGGGTTTGTGGCATCAGTAAGGTATCTTGCAAGTGTTAGCTTGCACATTCGCTAGTAGTATTAGGCTTGCATAGTAATTAGCTTGCATAGGTATAGTATCTTGCAAGTGTTAGCTTGCCTTGTGCAGAGCAGTGGTTGAAGTTCTCCCCGGCTTCCTCTTCGTAGTATCCTCCTTCCTCCTCATAGTATCCTTGGTCGGTACTAGCGTCTATGAATAAATACGAGGTACACAATCACCAAACAATACTTAACTACTTGCAATCATCACACACAAGGGTCCTATAGATGATCTAGCATCATCTCTAACATTACAAGGTTAAAGCTTGGTTTAAAACTTCTTATTTTTAGAAAAGTAATTTCTACTCATTGAAAAACTACTTAAGATTTAATATTCTCCAAACTAAACATGGGATCATTTTGACACATGTCATCACCACATATTGTAGTCCATGGGAATGTGATTTAAAGTGGTGTCACAATTTAATAAGGTTTTACCTTTTTATTTTAATTAACTAAAGTGACTAGAAATGCTTATGAAGCATTCTTTTATTCGTTGAACATTATTTCTGCAAGTAAACCTATATATTTTTATATATTCTGAAAGGTTTGGTTAAATGTGATTTTTGAGAGTTGGAATCAACTCAAAAGCTTTTATGGTTTAAATTTGAAAAATGTTTGAATGCAGAAAAGCTTCTGCCTTGTTATTTTTGCTATGGGTGATCTACAGATCCAAATGACTTGAATCCAACGGGCTTGGATTAAGCATTCACAGACCTTTCCAACAAAATTGGTTTCACCCAATTTGGTGCACTGAATCGATCTGGGTTGATTTTTGAAGTTGGGTACAGAAGTGTGTTTGAATTTAAAAAGAAAAAGGTTTAATTTGAATTGCTGGGCTGCGCGGGAAATTCTAACGGGCCGGCCTGCTAAGCGCAGTGCTCCCGCGGTCTGCTTAAGTGGGTGTCCCCACTCGTCAGTGACACGGGGCTGGGCGAAGCGGTATGGGGCAACGTGGATCGTTCTATCTAGTTCTAATCCAACGGCTGAGGGTCATCATCGATGCGAGACAGCTCCGGCGAGAACGAAACCTAGCGCGGCCAGTGAGGGGTGCTGGGGGCTTACCGGGGTACGGGCGAGGGTCGGCGAGGCGAGCGAAGGACGAAGTCGACGACGGCGAACCTCCTGGTACCGGTGGCTTCTCCTGGGGCGGCTCCAATCGCTGGCTCCCTTCTTCTCCGGCAGCGGCAGGCTCCAGTGAAATTCCGGCGAGGTGGTGCTCAGCTTGCTCTGAGGATGGTGTGGCACGGTCAGTGGGGAGAGGGGAGTGAGATGGTGTGAAGAAATCGTGCGGGGGTGGCCTCTATTTATAGTCGAGCGAGGGGACCGTTGGGGCGCACGGTGAGCTCGTCGGGGGCGACGTTACAGGCGTCTATAGGCATGGGCAAGGGTAGGGGACGGTGCTGTGTCTCCTGGCGATGCTCAATGACATGATCGCGAGGCATGGGGTGGTGCGGTTTGGTCTAGAACGGGCGGCGCTCTGCGCGGCAGAGGCCGCGTCTTCGACGGCGGGCGGTGGCTATATGGCATGGGGCGGCAAACGGGGGTGTCTGGCGGTGTCCTAGGTCGGTGGTGATCGTGTATGCACGCGGTGAGGGCGGCGCGCGGTCTGTGGGTGATGGTCGAGGGTGGCGCTCTGGCGCACGCTCGGCATGGTCTGGGCGTGTCTCGTGCGCGTGGTCCAGGGCTTGGCAACGCTCGTGGTTGGGACAGGCTGTGGCGGTGGACGGTGGGCTGCCTCCCAGACAAGGTTGGCACGGCTAGTTCTTCCTCTAGCCTGCTGTCCACAATGGGGTGACATGGGGGTGCTCGGCTGTTCACCATTAATGACAATGGCAAGCTCACAGGGGTGCTAGTGTTGGGCTAATCTTTCTAGATGATCTACTGGGTTGTGTGTGAGCTAACTAGGGAACAAGTTAGGCTCAAAACACTGCACACTATAGTGTTTGATGTTTTGTTTGATTTGTGTCTGCAACCTGTTTGATGAAATGGCCGCATGAAATCAAGTTTTTAATTTTGAAATGAATTTTGGTGGGTTTGCTAGATTGGTTCTGGTGAGTCTGCAGATGCTTGGGTTTTGAAAGTTGAGCTTGTTTGAGTGGGTTTTGAAAAAGTGGGATCTTCCCATATGAAGAAGATTCAATTTTGAATTGTCATTTAAACTATGCATTTGAAAGTTTTTGGATGATCACAAAGTGGTCCTTGATACTCTGTTATGAGTACATTCAAGGGGTGCAAAGATCCAGAAAAGTTTCTGTTAGATTTTGAAAGTTTGAGACAGCCAAAGTAGGCATGGGAGTTAAATTGGTCAAAATGACCATTCACTTAATATATTTGTTTTGATTTACTTGTCTTAAGGAAAAGTGTGGGAAATGTTTTAGATGATGTTCTTTTCACCTAAGAAACATTTTACAAGCAATGGATCACACAAACAAGGTGGTTTTTAAAGAAATTCAAAATCCATGCATACACATATACATGCATTCATGAATTCATTTAGAAAAGTTTTTGTTAACCCTAAACTTGATGATTAGTGTTTTGATGATCTAAGTTTGATATTTTTGGGATGTTACAGCTTGCAGCTTCTCCAGCTCACAGCTCCTCCATTCAAAATATAAACGTATCCTGTCTGATATTTAGAATCATCCTTGTCGGTGTCGAAACTAGCATCAACGTAACCCTTTACGACGAGCTGTTCATCACCTCCATAGACTAAGAACATTTCTTTAGTCCTATTTAAATACTTTAGGATGTCCTTCACGGCTGTCCAGTGTTCCATTCCTAGATCACTTTGGTATCTGCTTGTCAAACTAAGAGCATTGGACACATCCGGTCTAGTACACAGCATGACATACATGATACAACCTATGGACGAGGCATAAGGCACTTTGCTCATAGCTTCTCTATCATTTACCATAGCTGGACACTGATCCTTTCTCAATATCTTACCTGACAACATAGGCACTGAACCTTTCTTTGCCTTATCCATTCTGAACCTTTTCAGAACTTTGTCTAGGTATGTACTCTGGCTTAAATCTATTAGGCGTCTTTGTCTATCTCTATAGATTTTGATGCCTAATATATAAGCAGCTTCCCCTAGGTCTTTCATTGAAAAACATTTGTTCAAATAACTCTTCACATCGTTAAACATGTCAATGTCATTTCCAATAATCAATATGTCATCCACATATAGTACTAGAAATGTCACTGAGCTCCCACTCACTTTCTTGTAGATACAAGCTTCGTAGCAATTTGGAACAAATCCAAAGCTCTTGATCACTTGATCAAAACGAAGGTTCCAACTCCGAGATGCTCGCTTTAGTCCATAAATAGAACGCTGAAGTTTGCACACTTTATCAGCATCCTTAGGATCGACAAAACCTTCAGGTTGCATCATATACAACTCTTCATCAATGTTGCCATTGAGGAACGCGGTCTTGACATCCATCTACCATATTTCATAATCATGAAACGCAACAATTGCTAATAAAATCCGAATGGACTTAAACATCGCTATGGGAGAGAAAGTCTCATCGTAGTCAACACCTTGAACTTCTCGAAAACCTTTCGTGACAAGTCGTGCTTTATAGACAGTAACATGACCATCCGCGTCCGTTTTCTTCTTGAAAATCCATTTGCACTCAACGGCCTTTCGGTCGCTAGGAGGGTCCACCAAAGTCCATACTTGGTTTTGCGCTCATGGATCCCAATTCGGATTTCATGGCCTCTAGCCATTTCTCAGAGTCTGGGCTCATCATTGATTCCTCATAGTTCGCAGGTTCACTATCGTCTACTAACAAGGCAGTTAAGACAGGGTTGCCGTACCACTCAGGCGGGGCACGCGACCTTGTCGACCTGCAACATTCAGTAGTAGCATCGTCCGAAGCTTCATGATCCTTGTCGTTAGCTTCCTCTATTGTTGGTGCAGACGACACTGGAACAATTTTAGGTGTTGCACTACTCTCCAACTCAAGAGAAGGTTCAATAACCTCGTCTAGCTCTACTTTCCTCCCACTCACTTCTTTCGAGAGAAACTCCTTCTCAAGAAAGGATCCGTTCTTTGCGACAAACACTTTGCCTTCGGATCTGTGATAGAAGGTATACCCAATCGTTTCCTTAGGGTATCCAATGAAGACGCATTTCTCCGCTTTGGGTTCGAGCTTGTCCGGCATCAACTTCTTGACGTAAGCTTTGCATCCCCAAACTTTAAGAAACGACAACTTAGGTTTAGCACCAAACCACAGTTCATACGGTGTCGTCTCAACGGATTTAGATGGTGCCCTATTTAAAGTGAATGCAGCGGTTTCTAATGCATAACCCCAAAATGATAACAGCAAATCTGTAAGAGACATCATTGATCGCACCATATCTAATAGAGTTCAATTCCGGCGTTCAGACACACCATTGCGCTGTGGTGTTCCGGGTGGCGTGAGTTGCGAAACGATTCCGCTTGCTTTAAGATGCGTGAGAAAATCATAACTCAAATATTCACCTCCACGATCGGATTGCAGAAATTTAATTTTTCTGTTATGATGGTTTTCCACTTTGTTCTGAAATTCTTTGAACTTTTCAAATGTTTCATATTTATGTTTCATTAAATAGATATACCCATATCTACTTAAGTCATCAGTAAAAGTGAGAAAGTAGCGATAACCACCGCGCGTCTAAACACTCATTGGTCCGCATACATCGGTATGTATGATTTCCAACAAGTCCGTTGCTCGCTCCATCATTCCGGAGAACGGGGTTTTAATCATATTGCCCATGAGACATGGTTCACATGTGTCAAATGATTCAAAATCAAGAGACTCCAAAAGTCCATCAGAATGGAGTTTCTTCATGCGTTTTACACCAATATGACCTAGACGACAGTGCCACAAATAAGTAGAATTATCACTATCTACTTTGCATCTCTTAGCCTCAATGTTATGGATGTGTGTTTCATCGCTTTCGAGATTCAGAAGAAATAAACCATTCACAGCAGGTGCATGACCATAAAAGATGTTACTCGTATAAATAGAACAACCATTATTCTCCGATTTAAATGCATAACCGTCTTGCAATAAACACGATCCAGATATGATGTTCATGCTCAACGCAGGCACATAATAACATTTATTGAGGTTTAAAACTAATCCCGAAGGTAAAACTAAGGAGAGCGTGCCGATGGCCATCACATCAACTCTTGATCCGTTGCCAACGCGCATCGCCACCTCATCCCTCGCCAGCCGCCGTCTATTCCGTAGCTCCTGTTTCGAGTTACAAATATTAGCAACTGAACCAGTATCAAATACCCAGGCACTACAACGAGGGCTAGTAAGGAAAACATCAATAACATGTATATCAAATATACCTTTGATGGTGCCAGCCTTCTTGTCCGCTAAGTACTTCGAACAGTTGCGCTTCTAGTGACCCTTGTCCTTGCAATAGAAGCACTCAGTGTCCGGCTTAGGTCCAGACTTGAGCTTCTTCTCTGCAGGGACAACGCGCTTGCCGCTGCCCTTCTCGAAGGGCTTCTTTGCACCCTTACCTTTCTTAAAGCTGGGGGGCTTGTTGACCATCAACACATGATTATCTTTCTTGATGTCCACCTCCGCAGCTTTCAGCTTAGCGAAGAGCTCAGTGATCGTATCAGTGGAACCAATCTGATTATGAGTAACTACAAAACCTTTGTAGCTAGGAGGGAGTGATTGCAGAACTCTGTCAATCTTGAGCTCCTCTGGAATCTTGCAGTCCAGTTGCTCAAGGCGTTGAGTGTAGCCCGACATATTAATGGCGTGCTCACTAACGGAACTCCCTTCCTCCATCTTGCAGTTAAAGAATTTCTCAGAGATCTCATATCTCTCAGAACGGGCCTGAGTCTAAAACATAGTTTTCAGTTCCTCAAGAATCTCAAAGGGCCCAGGGAACTCCTCAAAACGGTTTTGAAGGTCTGATTCCATAGCAAACAACATGGTGCTCTTAATCACACCATAATCATCCTTGCGCGACTAATAAACAGCTTTCTCATCAGCCGGCGCATCTACAGTAGGGGCGTCACCTAGCACTTTCTCAAGGACATAGTCCATTTGTCCGCCAGAGAGAATGATTCTCAGATTGCGGAACCAGTTGGTGAAGTTAGACCCATTGTTCTTAAGCTTTTCTTTCTCAGCAAAAATGTTGAAGTTGAAGTTGGACTTAGCCATTTGATCAACAAAATTTGCAAGTACAATTTGGACTATGTTCATGATAACTAGTTCAACTTAATCAAATTACTAGATAAACTCCCACTAAATTCAACATCCCTCAAGTTGTTTAGTGAACATGATCCAAATTCACCACACCTAATCCGATCTTCACGAGAAGAGATGTGGTTTCAATGGTGGACAACGAAGTGTCGATCATATCATTCATATGACTCATGCTTAATCTTTCGGTTCGTCTGTTCCGAGGCCATGTCTGTACACGATAGGCTCGTCAAGTCAAACCCAAGTATTTCCGCGTGTGCAAAAACTGGCTTTCACCCGTTGTATGTGAACGTAGAGTTTATAACACCAGATCATCATGTGATGCTTGAACACGACGAACTTTCACAACACTGCATACATGGGGAGAACACAGTTTTATCTTGATCTTACGTGAGGAATCATATTATAATGCTACCGTCGCGATCTAAGCATAATAAGATACATAAAAGGATAAACATCACATGCATATAATTTTATGTGACATGGTATAGCCAATCTCCGCACAATGATCTCCATCTTGTGCGTGCCAGCATGATCTCCATCACTCCACCATGATTGCCTCCACCACGAATAGCAACTACAACTATTGCTAACTACTTAGTGATAAAGCAAAGCTATTACATGGCATATAAGAAGTTGACACACAGGTCATACACAATTATAAAGACAACCATATGGCTCCTGACGGTTGTGTACTCATCGACATGCAAGTCGTGAAACATTACAAAACATGATCATTGCATACAACATACTCATCACATCTTGGGCCATACCATATCACAGAAACACTCCCTGCAAAAACAAGTTAGACGCCTCTACTTTGTTGTTGCATGTTTTACGTGGCTTATGGGAGTAACAAGCTAAGAACGATTCTTACCTACGGAAAGCCACAACGGTGATATTATGGTTTCCAACATCCGGTGTAAATCCCATGACAACTATAGTGAGAGAAATTGGCATCCACCAGCCGCATGTGTGGAACAAGCCACACGTCAAGTGCGGAGCCGGTCTCGCGAACGAGGTCACGTAAAGTTGGCCTGCACCGCTTCAATCTCACTATCCTGCGTCATAAGAAGTACACAAACAAGAGGCTTGCAACAGAAAACATCAACGCCCACAACAAGCATGTTGCGTTCTACTTGTGAAACACATCTACGCATAGATCTAGCTCTGATACCACTGAAGGGGTTTTGCAGCATAGTACATCAAAAAAATTCTATGGATGCGAACGGGAAAAGCCAAGATCTAATCTAGGAGATGCAAACAAAGAGGGGGGGTAGATGAGATCTTCATACCCTTGAAGATTCACACAGCGGAACGTTCAACGGAACGCGGTTGATGTAGTCGTACTAGCCTTCTCCTCCTCGCGATCCGATCCGATCCAACACCGCAAGTGGCGATGCCTCTGAGAGATGCACACATACGACACCTCGAAGTATCCTCCTTCCTAGGTCCAGAAAGTGGGGTCGAGAGATAGGTTGGATCTACAACATGACGGCGTGGTGCAAACGGTGGAGAGTTTCTGCGGCAGGGCTTCGCCTACGCGTAGTCGGGAGAGAGAGAGAGAGAGAGGAGGGCAGCAGGGCGGCTAGGGCTTGAGGAGGTGTGGGGGGAGGGTGCGCCCCTGCCCTCTTTATATAGAGGGGTGGGCGACTGCCCCTTGCCCCCTCCTCCAAGCCTAGGGACGACGGCCACAAGGGAGGAGTGGGGGGCAAGTCCCCCCCTTCTAGAAGCCCTCCCTAGGGTTTCCCCTAGGGCTTGGCCGGCTGGGCCTATGGGGCCTTGTGCCCCTGGCCCAATGCAGCCAGGGCACTCCCTCGTAGGCCCACGCCCCCTCCCGACAAGTGGGGCCACGTTGGTCCCACTCCGGAAGGTTCTAGAAGCTTCCGATACAATACCGAACAATCCGAAACAATTCCTAAATCCAAAAACTGCTTTGCCTTATATGAATCTTATTCTCCAGACCATTCCGGAACCTCTCTTGACGTCCCGGATCTCATCCGAGACTCCGAACAAAAACTCATAAACCAATTATCCATTCTATCCTAGCATCAAGACACGTTAAGTGTGTGACCCTACGGGTTCGAGAATATGCAGACATGATCTTCTATCAATAATCAACAGCGGGGTCTGGAAACCCATATTGACTCCCACATACTCATCGATGATCAAATCGGATGAACCACGATGCCAGGATTCAATTAATCCCATATATATTCCCTCCGTCACGCGATATTTTACTTGCCCGAGATTCGATCGTCAGCATCAGAATACTTAGTTCAATCTCGTCCACAGCAAGTACTTTACTCGTTTCGTAATCCGATATCACTTTGTGATTAACTCCTTAACCACGTGCTTGCAAGCGGTGTTGATATCGATTACCGAGTGGGCCCGAAGTATATCTCTCCGACTTGGGAGGGACAAATCCCATCTCGATACATACAACCCAACAGGTACTTTCCGATCACCTGAGAGACACCTTTATGATCACCCTCTCATAGGATGACGTTTGATGACTTCAAAGCTTTCTTCCGATACCAGGGAGTTGCATGATCTCATTGCTCTGCTTAATTTGGGTCTATCCATCATATCATTCTCCCAATGATATGATCTCATTATTAATTGACAACTCATGTCTATGGTTAGGAAACCTTAACCATCATTAATCAATGAGATAGTCCATAGAGGCATACTAGGGACACAGTGTTGTTCATAAACCACACAAGTATTAAAGTTTCCGCTTAATACAATTCTAGCATGGAATATAAACTTTATCATGAACAAGAATTATAATAATAACATCTTTATTATTGCCTCTAGGGCATAATTCCTACAATAAGTTCACAACCGGCGTGTCAACTTCTTATACGCCATGTAATAGCTTTACTTTATCGCAAAGTAGTTAGCAATAGTTGTAGTTGCTATTCGTGGTGGAGGCAATCATCATGGAGTGATGGAGATCATGCTGGTGCGCACAAGATGGAGATCATTGCGCGGAGATTGGCTATACCATGTCACATAAAATTATATGCATGTGATGTTTATCCTTTTATGTATCTTATTATGCTTAGATCGCGACGATAGCATTATAAGATGATTCCTCACTTAAAGATCAAGATAAAATTGTGTTCTCCCCATGTATGCACCATTGCGAAAGTTCGTCATGTTCAAGAACCTCATGATGATCGGGTGCTATAGACTCTATGTTCACATACAACGGGTGCAAGCCAGTTTTGCACACGCGAAAATACTTGGGTTTGACTTGACGAGCCTAGCATGTATAGACATGGCCTCGGAACACACGAACCGAAAGGTTAAGCATGAGTCATATGAATGATATGATCGACACTTTGTTGTCTACCATTGAAACCACATCACTTCTCGTGAAGATCGGATTAGGTGTGGTGAATTTAGATCATGTTCACTAAACAACTTGAGGGATGTTGAATTTAGTGGGAGTTCATCTCGTAATTTTATTAAGTTAAAGTAGTTATCATGAACATAGTCTAAATTGTATTTACAAATTTTGTAGATCAAATGGCTAAGTCCAACTTCAACTTTAACATTTTTCTGAGAAAGAAAAGCTTAAGAATAATGGGTCTAACTTCACCAACTGGTTCCGCAATCTGAGAATCATTCTCGCTAGCGGACAAAAGGACTATGTCCTTGAGAAAGCGCTAGGTGACGCCCCTGCTATTGATGCGTCGGCTGATGAAAAAACTGTTTATCAGTCGCGCAAAGATGATTATGGAGTGATTAAGAGTACCATGTTGTTTGCTATGGAACCGGACCTTCAAAATCGTTTTGAGGAGTTCGCCGGGCCCTTTGAGATACTTGAGGAACTGAAAACCATGTTTCAGACTCAGGCCCATTCTGAGAGATATGAGATCTCTGAGAAGTTCTTTAACTGCAAGATGGAGGACGAGAGTTTCGTTAGTGAGCACGCCATTAAGATGTCGGGCTACACTCAACGTCTTGAGCAACTGGACTGCAAGATTCCAGAAGAGCTCAAGATTGACAAAGTTCTACAATCACTCCCTCCTAGCTACAAAGGTTTTGTAGTTACTCACAATCAAATTGGTTCCACTGATACGATCACTGAGCTCTTCGCTAAGCTGAAAGCTGCGGAGGTCGATATCAAGAAACATAATCATGTGTTGATGGTCAATAAGACCCCTAGCTTTAAGAAAGGTAAGGGTGCAAAGAAATCCTTCAAGAAAGGCAGCGGCAAGCATGTTGCCCCTGCTGAGAAGAAGCTCAAGTCTGGACCTAAGCCGGACACTGAGTGCTTCTATTGCAAGGACAAGGGCCACCGGAAGTGCAACTGTCCGAAGTACTTAGCGGACAAGAAGACTGGCACCATTAAAGGTATATTTGATATACATGTTATTGATGTTTACCTTACAAGCGCTTGTTGTAGTGCCTGGGTATTTGGTACTGGTTCAGTTGCTAATATTTGTAACTCGAAACAGGAGCTACGGAATAGACGGCGGCTAGCAAGGGATGAGGTGACGATGCGCGTTGGCAATGGATCAAAAGTTGATGTGATGGCCGTCGGCACACTCTCCTTAGTTTTACCTTCGGGATTAGTTTTAAACCTTAATAAGTGTTATTATGTGCCTGCGTTGAGCATGAACATCATATATGGATCGTGTTTATTGCAAGACGGTTATTCATTTAAATCGGAGAATAATGGTTGTTCTATTTATATGAATAACATATTTTATGGTCATGCACCTATTGTGAATGGTTTATTTCTTCTGAATCTCGAAAGCAATGAAACGCACATCCATAACATTGAGGCTAAGAGATGCAAAGTAGATAGTGATAATCCAACTTATTTGTGGCACTGCCGTCTAGGTCATATTGGTGTAAAACGCATGAAGAAACTCCATTCTGATGGACTTTTGGAGTCTCTTGATTTTGAATCATTTGACACGTGCGAGTCGTGCCTCATGGGCAAGATGATCAAAACCCCGTTCTCCGGAATAATGGAGCGAGCAATGGACTTGTTGGAAATCATACATACCGATGTATGCGGACCAATGAGTGTTTCGACGCGCGGTGGATATCGCTATTTTCATACTTTTACTGATGACTTAAGTAGATATGGGTATATCTATTTAATGAAACATAAATCTCAAACATTTGAAAAGTTCAAAGAATTTCAGAACGAAGTGGAAAACCATCATAACAGGAAAATTAAATTTCTACGATCCGATCGTGGAGGTGAATATTTGAGTTATGATTTTCTCACGCATCTTAAAGCAAGCGGAATCGTTTCGCAACTCACGCCACCCGGAACACCACAGCGCAATGGTGTGTCTGAACGCCGGAATTGAACTCTATTAGATATGGTGCGATCAATGATGTCTCTTACAGATTTGCTGTTATCATTTTGGGGTTATGCATTAGAAACCGCTGCATTCACTTTAAATAGGGCACCATCTAAATCCGTTGAGACGACACCGTATGAACTGTGGTTTGGTGCTAAACCTAAGTTGTCGTTTCTTAAAGTTTGGGGATGCAAAGCTTACGTCAAGAAGTTGATGCCGGACAAGCTCGAACCCAAAGCGGAGAAATGCATCTTCATAGGATACCCTAAGGAAACGATTGGGTATACCTTCTACCACAGATCCGAAGGCAAAGTGTTTGTTGCAAAGAACGGATCCTTTCTTGAGAAGGAGTTTCTCTCGAAAGAAGTGAGTGGGAGGAAGGTAAAGCTAGACGAGGTTATTGAACCTTCTCTCGAGTTGGAGAGTAGCACAGCACCTGAAATTGTTCCAGTGCCGTCTGCACCAACAAGAGAGGAAGCTAATGACAAGGATCATGAAACTTCGAACGATGATACTACTGAACCTCGCAGGTCGACAAGGTCACGCACCACTCCTGAATGGTACGGCAACCCTGTCTTAAACGTCTTGTTGTTAGACAACAGTGAACCTGTGAACTATGAGCAAGCAATGATGAGCCCAGACTTTGAGAAATGGCTAGAGGCCATGAAATCCGAATTGGGATCCATGAGCGAAAACCAAGTATGGACTTTGGTGGACCCTCCTTGCGACCGTAAGGCCGTTGAGTGCAAATGGATCTTCAAGAAGAAAACGGACACGGATGGTAATGTTACTATCTATAAAGCTCGGCTTGTCGCAAAAGGGTTTCGACAAGTTCAAGGTGTTGACTATGATGAGACTTTATCTCACGTAGCGAAGTTTAAGTCCATTCGGATTTTATTAGTAATTGCCGTGTTTCATGATTATGAAATATGGCAGATGGATGTCAAGACTGCGTTCCTCAATGGAAACATTGATGAAGAGTTGTATATGATGCAGCCCGAAGGTTTTATTGATCCTAAGGATGCTGATAAGGTGTGCAAACTTCAGCGTTCCATTTATGGACTGAAGCAAGCATCTCGGAGTTGGAACCTTCGTTTTGATCAAGTGATCAAGAGTTTTGGATTTGTTCCAAATTGCTACGAAGCTTGTATCTACAAGAAAGTGAGTGGGAGCTCAGTGGCATTTTTAGTACTATATGTGGATGACATATTGATTATTGGAAATGAAATTGGTATGCTTAACGATGTGAAGAGTTATTTGAATAAATGTTTTCAATGAAAGACCTAGGAGAAGCTGCTTATATATTAGGCATTAAAATCTATAGAGATAGACAAAGACGCCTAATAGCTTTAAGCCAAAGTACATATCTAGACAAAGTTCCGAAAAGGTTCAGAATGGATAAAGCAAAGAAAGGTACATTGCCCATGTTGTCAGGTAAGATATTGAGCAAGGCTCAGTGTCCAGCTACGGAAACAGATAGAGATACTATGAGCAAAGTGCCATATGCCTTGGCCATAGGGTCTATCATGTATTCCATGCTATGTACTAGACCAGATGTGGCCAATGCTCTTAGTTTGATGAGCAGATACCAAAGTGATCCAGGAGTGGAACACTAGACAGCCGTAAAGAACATCCTAAAGTATTTAAATAGGACTAAAGAAATGTTCTTGGTCTATGGAGATGATGAGCATCTCGTCGTAAAAGGTTACGTCGATGCTAGTTTCGACACCGACCCGGATGATTCTAAATCTCAAACAGGATACATTTATATTTTGAATGGTGGAGCTGTGATCTGGAGAAGCTGCAAGCAAAGCGTGATCGCGGGATCTACAACAGAAGCGGAATACATGGCTGCTTCAGAAGAATCAAGTGAAGGAGTTTGGATCCGGAACTTCATCACTGAGCTTGGTGTGGTTCCAAGTGCCTTGGACCCACTGGAGATATTGTGCGACAACACTGGCGCCATAGCACCGTCTAAGGAACCAAGATATCATCCAAAGACCAAGCACATCAACCGCCGTTTTCATATAATTCGAGATTATATAGCATCGTTGCGAAAGTTCGTCATGTTCAAGAACCTCGTGATGATCGGGTGCTATAGACTCTACGTTCACATACAACGGGTGCAAGCCAGTTTTTCACATGCGAAAATACTTGGGTTTGACTTGACGAGCCTAGCATGTATAGACATGGCCTTGGAACACACGAACCGAAAGGTTAATCATGAGTCATATGAATGATATGATCGACACTTTGTTGTCTACCATTGAAACCACATCTCTTCTCGTGAAGATCGGATTAGGTGTGGTGAATTTGGATCATGTTCACTAAACAACTTGAGGGATGTTGAATTTTGTGGGAGTTCATCTAGTAATTTAGTAAGTTAAACTAGTTATCATGAACATAGTCTAAATTGTATTTGCAAATTTTGTAGATCAAATGGCTAAGTCCAACTTCAACTTCAACATTTTTTCTAAGAAAGAAAAGCTTAAGAATAATGGGTCTAACTTCACCAACTGGTTCCGCAATCTGAGAATCATTCTCGCTGGCGGACAAAAGGACTATGTCCTTGAGAAAGCGCTAGGTGACGCCCCTGCTATTGATGCGTCGGCTGATGAAAAAACTGTTTATCAGTCGCCCAAAGATGATTATGGAGTGATTAAGAGTACCATGTTGTTTGCTATGGAACCGGACCTTCAAAATTGTTTTGAGGAGTTCGCCGGGCCCTTGGAGATACTTGAGGAACTGAAAACCATGTTTCAGACTCAGGCCCGTTCTGAGAGATATGAGATCTCTGAGAAGTTCTTTAACTGCAAGATGGAAGAAGGGAGTTCCGTTAGTGAGCACGCCATTAAGATGTCAGGCTAGACTCAACGTCTTGAGCAACTGGACTACAAGATTCCAGAAGAGCTCAAGATTGACAGAGTTCTACAATCACTCCCTCCTAGCTACAATGGTTTTGTAGTTACTCACAATCAAATTGGTTCCACCGATACGATCACTGAGCTCTTCGCTAAGCTGAAAGCTGCGGAGGTGGATATCAAGAAAGATAATCATGTGTTGATGGTCAACAAGACCCCTAGCTTTAAGAAAGGTAAGGGTGCAAATAAATCCTTCAAGAAAGGTAGCGGCAAGCATGTTGCCCCTGCTGAGAAGAAGCTCAAGTCTGGACCTAAGCCGGACACTGAGTGCTTCTATTGCAAGGACAAGGGCCACTGGAAGCGCAACTGTCCGAAGTACTTAGCGGACAAGAAGGCTGGCACCATTAAAGGTATATTTGATATACATGTTATTGATGTTTACCTTACAAGCGCTTGTTGTAGTGCTTGGGTATTTGATACTGGTTCAGTTGCTAATATTTGTAACTCGAAACAGGAGCTACGGAATAGACGGCGGCTAGCAAGGGATGAGGTGACGATGCGCATTGGCAATGGATCAAAAGTTGATGTGATGGCCGTCGGCACGCTCTCCTTAGTTTTACCTTCGGGATTAGTTTTAAACCTTAATAAGTGTTATTATGTGCCTGCGTTGAGCATGAACATCATATCTGGATCGTGTTGATTGCAAGACGGTTATTCATTTAAATCGGAGAATAATGGTTGTTCTATTTATATGAATAACATCTTTTATGGTCATGCACCTATTGTGAATGGTTTATTTCTTCTGAATCTCGAAAGCAATGAAACGCACATCCATAACATTGAGGCTAAGAGATGCAAAGTAGATAGTGATAATCCAACTTATTTGTGGCACTGCCGTCTAGGTCATATTGGTGTAAAACGCATGAAGAAACTCCATTCTGATGGACTTTTGGAGTCTCTTGATTTTGAATCATTTGACACGTGCGATTCATGCCTCATGGGCAAGATGATCAAAACCCCGTTCTCCGGAATAATGGAGCGAGCAACGGACTTGTTGGAAATCATACATACCGATGTATGCGGACCAATGAGTGTTTCGACGTGCGGTGGATATCGCTATTTTCTCACTTTTACTGATGACTTAAGTAGATATGGGTATATCTATTTAATGAAACATAAATCTCAAACATTTGAAAAGTTCAAAGAATTTCAGAACGAAGTGGAAAACCATCATAACAGGAAAATTAAATTTCTACGATCCGATCGTGGAGGTCAATATTTGAGTTATGATTTTCTCACGCATCTTAAAGCAAGCGGAATCGTTTCGCAACTCACGCCACCCGAAACA
The DNA here is from genome assembly GCA_916181665.1 of Avena sativa. Taxonomy (NCBI): domain Eukaryota; kingdom Viridiplantae; phylum Streptophyta; class Magnoliopsida; order Poales; family Poaceae; genus Avena; species Avena sativa. The sequence continues at coordinate 93,213,790 of OV702293.1, read as the reverse complement.
CCATAGCGCAATGGTGTGTCTGAACGCCAGAATCAAACTCTATTAGATATGGTGCGATCAATGATGTCTCTTACAGATTTGTCGTTATCATTTTGGGGTTATGCATTAGAAACCGCTGCATTCACTTTAAATAGGGCACCATCTAAATCCGTTGAGACGACACCGTATGAACTATGGTTTGGTGCTAAATCTAAGTTGTCGTTTCTTAAAGTTTGGGGATGCGAAGCTTACGTCAAGAAGTTGATGCCGGACAAGCTTGAACCCAAAGCGGAGAAATGCGTCTTCATAGGATACCCTAAGGAAACGATTGGGTATACCTTCTACCACAGATCCGAAGGCAAAGTGTTTGTTGCAAAAAACGGATCCTTTCTTGAGAAGGAGTTTCTCTCGAAAGAAGTGAGTGGGAGGAAGGTAGAGCTAGACGAGGTTATTGAACCTTCTCTCGAGTTGGAGAGTAGCGCAGCACCTGAAATTGTTCCAGTGCTGTCTGCACCAACAAGAGAGGAAGCTAATGACGAGGATCATGAAACTTCGAACGATGCTACTACTGAACCTCGCAGGTCGACAAGGTCACGTACCAGTCCTGAATGGTACAGCAACCCTGTCTTAAACGTCTTGTTGTTAGACAACAGTGAACCTGTGAACTATGAGCAAGCAATGATGAGCCTAGACTTTGAGAAATGGCTAGAGGCTATGAAATCCGAATTGGGATCCATGAGCGAAAACCAAGTATGGACTTTGGTGGACCCTCCTTGCGACCGTAAGGCCGTTGAGTGCAAATGGATCTTCAAGAAGAAAACGGACACGGATGGTAATGTTACTATCTATAAAGCTCGGCTTGTCACAAAAGGGTTTCGACAAGTTTAAGGTGTTGACTACGATGAGACTTACTCTCACGTAGCGAAGTTTAAGTCCATTCTGATTTTTTTAGCAATTTCTGCGTTTCATGATTATGAAATATGGCAGATGGATGTCAAGACTGCGTTCCTCAATGGAAACATTGATGAAGAGTTGTATATGATGCAGCCCGAAGGTTTTATCGATCCTAAGGATGCTGATGAGGTGTGCAAACTTCAGCGTTCCATTTATGGACTTGAGCAAGCATCTCGGAGTTGGAACCTTCGTTTTGATCAAGTGATCAAGAGTTTTGGATTTGTTCCAAATTTCTACGAATCTTGTATCTACAAGAAAGTGAGTGGGAGCTCAGTGACATTTTTAGTACTATATGTGGATGACATATTGATTATTGGAAATGAAATTGGTATGCTTAACGATGTGAAGAGTTATTTGAATAAATGTTTTTCAATGAAAGACCTAGGAGAAGCTGCTTATATATTAGGCATCAAAATCTATAGAGATAGACAAAGACGCCTAATAGCTTTAAGCCAAAGTACATATCTAGACAAAGTTCTGAAAAGGTTCAGAATGGATAAAGAAAAGAAAGGTTCATTGCCCATGTTGTCAGGTAAGATATTGAGCAAGGCTCAGTGTCCAGCTACGGTAACAGATAGAGATACTATGAGCAAAGTGCCATATGCCTCGGCCATAGGTTCTATCATGTATGCCATGCTATGTACTAGACCGGATGTGGCCAATGATCTTAGTTTGATGAGCAGATACCAAAGTGATCCAGGAGTGGAACACTGGACAGCCGTAAAGAACATCCTAAAGTATTTAAATAGGACTAAAGAAATGTTCTTGGTCTGTGGAGATGATGAGCAGCTCGTCGTAAAAGGTTACGTCGACGCTAGTTTCGACACCGACCCGGATGATTCTAAATCTGAAACAGGATACATTTATATTTTGAATGGTGGAGCTGTGATCTGGAGAAGCTGCAAGCAAAGCGTGATCACGGGATCTACAACAGAAGCAGAATACATGGCTGCTTCAGAAGCATCAAGTGAAGGAGTTTGGATCAGGAACTTCATCACTGAGCTTGGTGTGGTTCCAAGTGCCTTGGACCCACTGGAGATATTGTGCGACAACACTGGCGCCATAGCACCGGCTAAGGAACCAAGATATCATTCAAAGACCAAGCACATCAACCGCCATTTTCATATAATTCGATATTATATAGCAGATGGAGATCTGAAGATTAGCAAAGTACACACGGATCTGAATGTCGCAGATCCGTTGACTAAACCTCTTCCACGAGCAAAACATGATCAGCACCTTAATCCCATGGGTGTTAGATTGTTGCCAGCTGTAAATTAGATTATTGACTCTAGTGCAAGTGGGAGACTGTTGGAATAATGCCCTAGAGGCAATAATAAATATGTTATTGTTATAATTCTTGTTCATGATAAAGTTTATATTCCATGCTAGAATTGTATTAAGCGGAAACTTTGATACTTGTGTGGTTTATGAACAACACCGTGTCCCTAGTACGCCTCTATGGACTAGCTCATTGATTAATGATGATTAAGGTTTCCTAACCATAGACATGAGTTGTCGATTAATAATGAGATCATGTCATTAGGAGAATGATATGATGGACAAACCCAAATTAAGCAGAGCAATTAGCTCGTGTCATCGTGTTCATCTTCGCGAAGCTTTTTCTTATGTCAAATATTGTATTACTTAGACCATGAGATAATACAACTCCCTGGTATCGGAAGAAATCTTTGAGGTCATCAAACGTCATCCTATGTGAGGGTGATCATAAAGGTGTCTCTCAGGTGATCGGAAAGTACTTGTTGGGTTGTATGTATCGAGATGAAATTTGTTCCTCCCGAGTCGGAGAGATATACTTCGGGCCCACTCGGTAATCGATATCAACACCGCTTGCAAGCACATGGTTAAGGAGTTAATCACAAAGTGATATCGGATTACGGAACGAGTAAAGTACTTACTGTGAACGAGATTGAACTAGGTATACCGATACCAACGATCGAATCTCGGGCAAGTAAAATATCGCGTGACGAAGGGAATACATATATGGGATTAATTGAATCCTGGCATCGTGGTTCATCCGATATGATCATCGATGAATATGTGGGAGTCAATATGGGTTTACATATCCCGCTGTTGATTATTGATAGAAGATCATGTCTGCATATTCTCGAACCCGTAGGGTCACACACTTAACGTGCCTCGACGCTAGGATAGAATGGATAATTGGTTTATGAGTTTTTGTTCGGAGTCTCGGATGAGATGCAGGACATCACGAGAGGTTCCGGAATGGTCCGGAGAATAAGATTCATATAATGGAAAGCAGTTTTTGGATTTTGGAATCGTTTCGGAGTATTCGGTATTGTACCAGAAGGTTCTAGAAGGTTTCGGAGTGGGACCAACGCGGGCCCACTTGTCGGGGGCCTGCATGAGCCTAAGGGGAATTGCCCTGGCCACATTGGGCCAGGGGCACAAGGCCCCAAAGGCCCAGCTAGCCAGCCTAGGGGAAACCCTAGGGGAGATCTTCTAGAAGGAGGAGGGAAACTTGCCCCCCACTCCAACCCTTGGGGCCGCCGCCCTAGGGATTAGAGGAGGGGCCAAGGGGGCCGTCCAGCCTCCTATATAAAGAGGGCAGGGGCGCACCCTCCCCCTCCCACTCCTCCGACCCTTGTCGTCATCCTGCTGCCCTCCACCTCTCTCTCTCTCTCCCGACTGCGCGCAGGCGAAGCCCTACCGTAGAAACTCTCTACCATAGCACCACGTCGTCGTGCTGCAGATCCAATCCATCTCTCCACCCCACTTGCTGGACCAAGGAAGGAGGAGACGTCGCGGCACCGTACGTGTTCATCTCTCGGAGGCACCGTCACTTGCGGCGTTGGATCTGATCGGATCGCGAGGAGAAGGCTAGTTCGACTACATCAACCATGTTCTGTTGAACGTTTCCGCTGTGCGATTTCTTCAAGGGTATGACGATCTCATCTCTCTCTCTCTCGTTGATTGCATCTCCTAGATTAGATCTTGGCTTTCTTGTTCGCATCCGTAGAATTTTTTTGATTTACTATGCTGCGAAACCCTTCATGATCCTGATATAATGAGCAGTGGGTAGTTTTATTTAACCATTTTGTTGTAGTGGTAGTACTTACTAGTCAGATACATATAACATGAGGCATTCCAAAACCCAGTAGTTGTTGGTAATTTTATTTAGCCATTCCGTTGTAGTGAAGTTGATTATTAGTCATTATAAAGTCAAATTTATAGCACTACTTTAGTTATAGTTGTCTATGATACTGTGCTCCAAGTCGTCCATAACCGCGGACACGGCTTTCAGAAAGTTTTACGCTACAGGGGCATAAATAGCAACACACGCACGATCAACCTCAGGAAAAACCAAATGAAAACCCAACGAGGCATCACGACAGAGCAATTGCAAGATTCATATAATATTTTAGGGAGCCACCCCACCAAGCTACCCGCGATAAAGTTGGTCGGCTCCGAGACGGACCCAGAGGTTTGCGAGAACGGCTATAAACGACTGGGAATCCGAGAGTGTGACTAGGCTTGTCGATACCGCGAAATCGTGCCGCGATCCAAAACAGTACAGGCACTCCACGCGCAATAGTAAATAAAGCAGTAAAGCATGGCATAAGTACAGGATAGTAATAAAGCCTCAAACTACTTTGTGGACCCAAGAAATAATATATAACTCAAGCTCTGGCTAAGAGGATTCATTCTCCCACATGCGGATAGTGAAAATATTCAAAGAACAGGTATCAAGTACTCGGGGTCCTACGGGACACAAGTGGACGGTTAAAAACCAAATAACATCTATTACCCACCTGTGCCTCTGCATTATTTAACTACTTTCAATTTTAGTTATTAAATGGTAATTAAAGCTATGATCATCTCCACCATTCAGCATGTGTCAACCACCCAACAACGGTGGAACATCGACGACACGAAACAGCATCTGAGCAAGCAACTACGACTCGCAAGGCCGACTATCTATCAATCAACAGGCAATAGGAGGTTTCCAAGGCAATATAGAGGTTGCAAATAATATGACAAGGATACGGAAACTAAAGCATCGCAACACGGATAACAATAGATCAATAGGAGGAAATAAAGACTACAAAAGTAAGATAGGTAGAAAAGGGTAGAATGCTCACCTGGAAACATTGTCGAAGTTTCACAACCGAAGAACTTGTCGAAGCTCGCAATATCTCATCGTCCTATCCAGGAAGAAGCAAACACTAAAAGAAACAAGCGATACAACAATTACAACTAATACGGAAGAATCGGCATGATCATGATATGATGCATGACATGGCAAGTTAATGATGCAAACTATGTCGAAAAGGTATTAGGGGCATAGCACATTGATGATATAGCATCGTGAGGCATTATTAATAAGACAATTAGTTCCCAATTTTATTTATCATGTTTTCCTTGCATAAACAGTACTGATTATAAAAATGCTCTTAATACATGATGCAAATGATAACATGGATATCATGGTTGGAGAGGTCTCGTCGCACTGTTCGATTTGGACATATTATTTGTTGAATTCGGAGTTACGGATTTAAAGTTATGAATTTGTTAGGAAAGGCATTTATCAATATTTATTAATTCGAATTTTTTAAATTGATCAAATAATATTATAATTAACATATTCACAATCCTCTGTTTTTCTGATTCAAAATCATATATCATTTATGTTATTTGGATTAAGCATTTAAAAGATATAGTTTTATCATATTAAGACTTTTAATTGAATTTATATTATATGCAAAAGTGTGGATATACTTTTGTTACGGATGGTGATCCCAGCAACACTCAGTGACTTATGGGCCAAGTGAATCACTGACTGGAACGCTGGACTGCGGGTAGAGAAGGAAGAAAGACAAGGGCTGCTTGCGAATAGCAAAAACGGGTCGGAAGTATGTCTGACGAACAGAAAAATTTTAGAGACAAAAACATCTAGCCTGTCCCATGTTACGAAGACGATTCCAAGCTCTTAGATGATCGGTTTTGAGAGAGGTTTGAACCTGGAGTTATAAGAGCCATAGGACTACAATTGTGGTCAAGGAAGATATGCCGTATTTGGGATGTGCTGGTTGGGATCCTGCTAAGAACAGGCAGTATTCCATCAGTTGTCAAACGCATCAGATAGACAACGGACCAATGCCGGATTTTTTCGGAAGTTTTAGGCAACGGATTGAGATGATATTTCTTCCGGTGGTTTTACTGTTGTTCCTAAAACGAAATCTTTCATGGTATCATCGCCGGAAGATGTACCTATCGCTCGGAAAGTTGAAGAGAACAGAGGCGGTTTGCACGGTCACCGACTAGCGAACTCCGTCAGATTTTTTGTGGGTTCGGCTGATTTGGCGGGGATGATTTCCTGGGCCATAGACCACCGTTTCAAACAATATTTGATCCTACATGATACCGGATATACCTAGATATTTTGTCACGTTGGTCGATTCGTAGGAAAATGGACAAGGGCGACGAAAAACCATGAAATTCAGAGGGTGCCTGACAGGTTCTGCTGTTGCATGGGGACGGCAAGCGGCTGTTGTGCCGAAGTATCACTTGAGCGCGGCGCGCGAGTGGCGGCGACTGCGGAATGCGTGGGCATGGGGAGGCCAGAGAGGTGGAGGGTGCGAGATTGCTCACCTAGATGTGCTGGAGACGGCGGTTGCAGTTGGAGGAGAGGAAGTAGACGACAAGGGCGACGGTGGTGACCACGGCGGTGCCCGGAGAGGAAGATGAACTGAGCATCGCTGCAACTGCTCCGGGTCCTTCTCCTCCATGTCCTCTGCCTCGGATAGATGCATCAGGTTGACGTCGAGGCTCCTCTGTCTATTGTGGCTATGGAACAGCAGGCTCAGAGGATGACGACGGTGTGGCTCGTGCTGGGGTTTTAGGTGCGGCCATGGCTGAACTGGGTGAAAGGGAGAGGTGGATCTCGATCCAGATGGTGAGAAGAGGGGTAGGTGGCATGGTTGAGGAGGTAGAATGGCTCTGCTGCTGCTTTTGTGGCTAGGAAATAAAGCGGCCAGGAGCACGTGAGTCATGACCGAGAGGAAGAAGAGGAACAGGGGAGGCTTGGCGTCTACCTCCTGGGTTGTGATCACCGGTTCAGGTTGGGTTCAACCGAGTAGGTTCAGGTAGGTGTTGGGATGGATTTTTATGTAGATCAGATGGTAGCTAGGATATATATATTTAAATTTGGTGGTTTTAGCTAGACCGAGAGGATGCTCACAACTATGTTTAAGTATAGAAGATTAGCTAGGGTAGAATGTTTAGAAGTAATTAGGTAGATCAAAAAAATATGGGGTTAGACGGGTGGATGGACTAGGCCCAAGACATGAATAAGATAGAGGGGTATGTGGTTAGTTAGAAAGATTTGGACACAAATTTCAAATAGAAACAAAAGCTAAAAAGAATTCCAATCAAGAGGAAAGGCATAAAGATGGGTTGTTATTTCATGTGACTAGATAGAGTGAGATCATTGCAAGTTGTCGTGGTATTTCCGACGAGTACACCATGGGGGGTCCTCACAGTGCGTGTTTAGAGACGTGGAGGAAGGCGGAGGTTGACGGGTACGAGGTAACACAGCTTACCCAGGTTCAGATCCCACGACTGTGGCGGAATCCTACTCCTGCTATAAATCACTATAAGGGAAATACGCCGAGTTACAGAGATAGGTTCGCTGTGCGAGGTTGTATGAATCGATGCCCTAAAGGCTCCCATAGGCCCGACTTATATAGTCGCCAGGTCCTAAGGTTACAAGGAAAAGTCCTAGCCGGACAGGTTACAGAGTCCTACACCGTCTATTACTAGTCTTGTGTATCTTGCACTCCAAGGCTCCGGGTACGTCGGTGACTCCAGCCGTAGCCTTCCTTTATATGGCATGGGCCTCCCTTCTAGATCATATAACTAGGCCGCCCAGCAGGCCATGGGCCATGCTACCAACTGTGGGCCACCCAGGTTATTCGGATAGGAGACATGCTATGAGGATACCCATATAGAATATCCCCAACAGTAGCCCCCGGAGAACTCTGAGACCTTGCACCGTCTTGCCTCTTCGTGTGGAATACTCCATCTAGATGGATGTCGGCAAATCGTCAAGCAATATCTTGTAGTCCTCCCAAAGAACCATGCAAGGTTTTCTCCGTCTTCAACACGTAAGTCGGAGAAATGCTGAATCTTCCATCGTACTCTTCCGTAGCCGGACTGGATCCGTCCATGCCGGAATCTTCTGATGTGACGGCTCATCTACCTATGTCAGCTAGGACGACGTAGGCTTAGGTCAGCGACGCCTCGTAACTCACACATGCAGTGAACACGTCTTCTACGCGGCAACCGTCCGATCAAGCTGCACGAATCTTGACGCTGGAGATGATAAATAGTAACCGTGGTGGAATTTCTACCTTTTACCTCATTCTCTCCTCGCGTCATCTTCTTCCTCCAGCGCGTGCCTCCTCGAGCTCTCCGCGCTGAACTCGCGAAAAACCCTAGCCTCAATCCGCACCAGTCACATCCAACCTCTCTCCATGGCCAGCAGTAGCACCTCTCCCTCCATGGCGGCGTCGAGCGAAGCCGCGGCGAAGCCGACGAGCTCTATCGTCGTGCCCCTAGAGGGCCTGGTCATCCCCGCATCGGCGATGATTGAGTCCACCGGCGGCGACCACAATCTGGCGGCGCTGGAGCCGTTGGAGGAGGAGCTAGATTCGCACAAGGGCGACTGGCACGGCTCAGATATCACCGACTGTGACATCCAAGAGCTAATCGCCGAGGGCTACCTCCCTGCGACGAAGGGTCTCGCCTGGCGGGCGGCATAGGCCGGCAAGGTGACACCTTCTCCCCAAGCCGTAGAAAAGGTGTACCTCAAAGCCCAACTGGTACGCGGCGTCTCCTTGCCCATCTCCAACTTCTTCCTCTCCGTCTTGAACCACTACAGGGTCCAGCCCCAGAACCTTTCTCCCAATAGTATCTTAGTGCTTAGCAACTACGTGGCGCTCTGCAAGGGTTACTTAGGGATAAAGCCTAGGCTAGACCTCTTCGTGTACTTCTTCACCGTTAAACGTGAAGCCGGAGCTAGTAAGGAAGAGCTTAGGAACTGCGGCACCATAAGCTTCAAGATCCGACCTGGCCGGCGGTTCCCCGACATCGTCGGCCACGAATCCTGCAAAAATTGGCAACGGACGTACTTCTACGGCCCAGATATCCCTCTGGCTGGCCGACAAGTAATGTACCCGGACTTCGTAGACGGAGCCGCCGCTGAAGCCTCGTCATGGAGATCCCAGGCCTCCCTTCCCTCTGACCTCGATGATTCCCACTCCATAAGGCGGATAGAATGGTTCGTAGAGACGGGTTTGACCGGCTTGGACCTAGCCATGTGCTGGTTCATCAGGCGAATCCAACCTCTGCAGCACCGCGCGAAGCTCATGCATGAGTATACCAGCGACAGAAGGGATAGCCTCCGCATCTCCGTGGACAACTTCTCGAGCGACTCCGTCAAGCTCCGCCTTAAGGACATCGTCAAGGTGAAAGACAAGAAGCGTGGCTTCACCATCACCTACGACATGTTCGTAAATGGCAAGTGCCCAAAGGTAGGTATTTATTTTCCGTGTATGACATATACTCCAGTTCTTCCGTCTTGCAAATGTCATCTCATCTAACACGGTGACTTCTTACTTAACAGCTTAGCGATCTATAGGAGGACAACCTGGCTGCCCAAATCTACGATCCAAAGATGAAGGATGTCACGGTCGTGTCCAACGATGATGCTCCATTGGTGTGAAAGCGGAAGAACTCCATCTCTGACGCTGCCGACGGAGGCAAGAAGAAGAAGACGGAGGGTGGAGCCTCCAAGAAGACTACCGCCGCCCTGGAGGCGGAAAAGATAAAAGTTACCAGGATCCCCTTTGCCAAAGCACCCCCACTTGTGCAAGCTTCTCTTCCTCCGACATTGTCTATTTATCTGTCTTGCTCCTGTACTTATGCATTTTGCACGTTTTAGGAAGAAAGCCACGACCAGCCTCAAGAAGACCTCCAAATTGGGGGTTTCTAGAACCATCAAGGACATGCTGCATCGCGACGCATCTCCCGCCATCGCCCCTACCACTCCCTCCGTCAAGCCTTCGTCTACCCCAACAAGCTCACAAGCTAAGGAGGCATCTGGCCCTTCCGCCATGGAAGTGGACTCAGGTGCCTCTACCGAGGTTGCTGTCGTCGGCAAGCAGGCGACGCAGGAGAGTGCCGCCCACCAAATGGCTAAAGCTCCGTCTATGGATGCCATCGGTGGCGGTAAGGCGGTGATGGAAGCAGGTACCTCTGTCGTTGGCGGCGCCCCCGCACCCAAGAAAACCATAGCCTATCCAAAGATAGTCTATCCGATACTTACACCGGGTAGCACTGCTTTGGTCCCTGGTGCGGCACCGACATCTCCGACGTGCGGTCTAGAGGAGCTCCGCCGGCAAGCAGAAATCTTGCAAGGAAACAGCGAATCCTTTGGCAAGCTGCTGGCCGAGAGTGCTACAAACCTCAAGATTATTGCACTAGTAAGTTTTATTTGCCTTTTGCATTTCATATGAGTATCCCACTGTAGCCCCCGAGGATGTAGACAGAAAAACCATAGGTTTTTGCATCTATATGCTCTAAGAATGACTAAGTTAGAAAATCTCTCACTATAGCCCCCAAGCATATAGGTGGAATGAAATATTCCGACTAGATGCTTTAAGAGTAGCATACGTAGTGATTATAAATTTCCATACTGTAGCCCCCAAGCCTCTAGTTGTAACTGAACTAGTTCCGACTAGATGCTTAAAGAAAAGATAAGCATATATCCGAGTTAAAAACTTTATACTGTAGCCACCAAGCCTCTAATCGAAAACTGAATTAGTTCCGACTAGATGCTTAAAGAAAAGCTAAGCATAATGCTAAGTCAAAAACTCTCGCTGTATCCCAAGAGCGTCTAGGTGGAAAATTTCCGGCTAGATGCTCCAAGCAGACCAAACAACGTTTTAACTTTGACCTTTTTTCCATAGAACGAGAGTGCTCGGAGGGGCATGGCCAATGACAAGTACCAGAAGATGCGCGCAGACCTAGAAGCTGAAAAGGGTAAAACTGTCTTCTTGAAGGAACAGATCACCAAGAGCAAGCGTATGTTTTCTTTTTCACATTCCGACTTGGTTTTGTGCCCATATTCTCCGAGTACTCACTGTGTACTTTGCTTTCTCCGACTTGCTGAAACCATCGCCAAGGCCAAGAATATTGTCGAGCAATCCAAGCACATTCAACAGCTGGATAGCGAGAACAAAATTCTTAAGCAGGAGAGGAAGGACATGCTGAAAATGCATGAGGAGTCAATGAAGGCCCTGCAGGACTCCGCCACTGAGGAAATCAATCGCTTGAAGGAGGAGATTGCGATCTTAAAAGATCAGAAGCAAGCTGTCGATGAGCAGAATCAACGCCATAGCGAGGCGTATAAGCTTCTCCAACGAGAGAAAGAATCCTTAGCGGACACCCATTGGCAAGCTGAGGCCAGCATTTTCAGTAAGTTTTCTCCGGCTTGGATTTCTGTAGTCTAGGTACTCTGAATTGTTGAACTCATGCGCTTCTTGTCGGAATTTGCAGCTCCTATGGGTTTAACCCGATCGCCTCCTCCAGCCAAGGAATGCATGGTTCTTGCCGGCAACTTTATCAACATCGCCATCATGCAAGCCAAGGAAATCGCCAAGCCCCTCCAGATAAATATCAACGCATCGGACTCCGTGGTGAAGTACTCGGAGATTCTGCGCCCTCGAGCGTATCACAAGCTGGAAAGCTTCATGTGCACGGGCTGGCGCAAGGATGGCACTGTCAATGGTGAAGGCACACTAAGAAGATGCCGACATCGACACGGTGACCCCTAGTATTCCCGATGTAGACGATGATGGCAAAGAGATTAACCATGAATCCATCTTGTCATCGCTCACGGGCTATGACACCAGAGTTGCCGAGTTGGTAGATGTCAATGTCTTTGTGCCAATGAACACCATCGACAGTGGCAACCAAGGTTCCTCTGAGTCCCACCACAGCGCCGACTTCGAGGGTGGTTCTCCGGCTGGTGATGATGCTGCTTCCAAGTCACCTGCGCCAAAGGAATGAGGAACAACTTTGTAATATTTGTTTCACCTTTGGTGCATATGCGAAAAAAACTTGTTTATGTAACTTAAGGCGGAAAACAATGGTTGTTATTTCCTGCTGCTCAAGAACTAGTTTCCAACATGTATATATTTTAAAGCAAGTGCTGGATTATCCATTACTTTGGTTCTTATGCTTGACCTTTCGTGAGTAGGAAGACTCGTTGTCGGAACCATGCACTCAGGAGATGATGCCCAATGGCACCATCAATAACCTAAGTACAAAATCATCGACAATAAGTGCCAAAAGTCACTACTCCAGAATCCACAAAAAAACGACAAAGAACGTGTAGACCAGAAAACTTAAGCTAACGCCCGTAGGCGGAATTTTCACAAGTGCAATCGCAAAGCTTCTGCATAAAGGTTTTACATGATCCAAAAATGAACACTAAAGGAGGTAAAGGACTCAGAAATATGAGTGAACCAAAGAGCTTTATTTTATTGATCATATAAGAGGTACACAATTAGATAGAAAATGCTAAGTGTAAAAAGGACGTAGCTGTGCTATGTTCCATGGCCGATCAAGCTCCGGGTAGTCATCATCCGGGTCACGTCGCTTACGCTTATGATCCTCGTTGGGTCTATCCTTCAGTTCACGATTGTCAACAAGGTAGTAAGACCCATTGAGTAGCGCCTTGCTTATGATGAACGGTCCTTCCCATGGCGGGGATAATTTGTGTGACTTCTTCTGCTTAAGTCGGAGCACCAAATCCCCCTCTTTAAACGAGCGATGCCGAACGCGGCGACTATGGTAGCTGCGTAGCTTCTGCTGTTAGATGGCGGATCTTTGGCATGCCAAAACGCGCTCCTCCTCGAGAAGGTCCACATCTAGGCATCTGGATTCTTCAGCGTCATCTTCGTCGTAGGCGACAACTCTTGGTGCATCGTGAAGGATGTCGGAAGGTAGGATGGCTTCTGCTCCATATACCATGAAGTGAGGGGTGTAGCCGGTGGATCTGTTGGGTGTAGTTCGTAAACTCCACATCACAGATGGCAATTCTTCCGCCCAGGCTCCAGCTGCTCTATGTAGCGGTGCCTCAAGACGTGGCTTGACTCCCTGCAGAATTAATCCATTGGCTCGCTCAACCTGACCGTTGGATTGTGGATGTGCCAGAGATGCAAGGTCAAGTCGGATGCCTTTCTCCCAACAATAAGCTTCCACTTCTCCGAGTGACAAATTGCTGCCGTTGTCGATGATAATGCTATGTGGGAGACCAAATCTCACCACTAGATCTCGGACAAACCTGAGGGCAGTTGCCCCATCAAGCTTTCTAATGGGTTTAGCTTCTATCCATTTAGTGAATTTATCAACTGCTACAAGAAGATGCGTAAACCCACAAGGTGCCGTCTATAATGGTCCCACCATGTCTAGCCCCCAGACTGCAAACGGCCAAGTTATTGGTATTGTTCGCAATTCTTCAGCAGGAACATGTGGTTGTCGGGCATAATACTGGCATCCCATGCATGTCTCAACCAGCTTGTCGGCATCCGCCTTCGCGGTCAGCCAGTAGAATCCTTGCCGGAAGGCTTTCGCGACCAATGATCGAGGAGCAGCGTGATGCCTGCAATCTCCAAGATGGATTTCGCGTAGGATTTCCATACCTTCTAGCTGGGAAACACACTTTGGGTATACACCAGTAGTGCTCCTTTTGTAGAGTTGCCCATTGATTATGGTATAACCCTTTGCTCGTCGTACTATTTGTCGTCTTTCGACCTCGTCGTCGGGCAAAGTTCCGTGTTCGAGATATTTCATGAATGGTTTTGTCCAAGCCGGAGGGACCTTGGTCACCATGTTGATGAAAGAGTAAGATATATCCGGGTTGTCAATGTCGGCTCCCTTCACGGATGGTGTGCGTAGGTGCTCTAGGAAAACTCCTGGCGGAATTTGCTTGCGCCCTAATCCTAGCTTAGACAGCAGATCAGCCGCCTCGTTTTGCTCCCTATGTACATACTTGACTTCGTAGCCCAAGAAGCTCTTGGCTATCTCGTCCACTTCGTCTCGATATGCCGCCATCATAGGGTTTCGCGCATTCCAGGTGCCAGCCACCTGCTGGGCAACCAAGTCGGAATCTCCACAGCAAAATATGCGCTTGATGCCAATATCCTTGGACACACGTAGTGCGTGAATGAGTGCTTCATACTCCGCCATGTTGTTTGTAGCCTCGAAGTGGATCTGCAGAACGTAGTGTAGCTTGTCTCCTGTTGGTGACTGTAGCAATACACCAGCCCCCGAGCCGTTGAGCAGCTTTGATCCGTCAAAGTGCATCACCCAGTACTCTGGTTCCGACAACGGAGTAGCTGTAATGTCCCGGAAAATATTCCGAAATAAAATCGCGTGTTATTTTCTATTTTGCATCATCATGACATCATGCATATTTGGTCTCTAAAATATTTTTGACAAAAGCTTATTTTGTCTTCTAATTAGTCCCCTCTTTTATTTTAAATTAAAACTCTGGTCTTTTTTAGATCTTTTATTTGCCTAAAAACTATTTATAAAAGTCTTTTAAAACTAAAACAAATAAAAATATTTTAGGGGGAGGCAGCCGGCCGGGCCAAACGGCCCAGCTAGCCGCCTACGACCCGTAACAAAACTCTAGCTAATTCTAACCCTAGCCATGCACACCACATGCCCCGCCGCTGGACACACAACACACACACGTCTTGGAGGACACGCACCCAACACACGACCCACGCAACACCACACACGCACTCGACCCTGGCCCCAACACAACACACACGCATGGGATCCCCTCGTCCCGTCGCCCTCTTCCTCCCTCGGACCCCAGCGAGCGCCGCCACCTTGTCGACCTCCGCGCTAGGTCCGCCTCTCGTCACCGACGCCCGACCCTGCTCCTCCCGCTTCCTCCTTCCCGAGCTTCCTCTGCCAGCGACCGCCGTCGCGGCATCCCTCCTCTGTCGCTGCGCCGCCAGCACCACCTGTCTGCCGCCAGCACCTCCTCTTCGGCTGTCCTCCCTTGCTTGCCTCTCGTCCTTCCTCGCCGCCGCGCTTGAGCCGCAGGCTGCCGTCGTCGCCTCCCCTATCTCTCCACCGAGCCGCCGCCTGCAGGGCTCGCTCCTCCTCGCCGCGCCCGAGCTGCTAGGGCTGCTCGTCCTCGCGCCTCTGCCTCGAGCCAGCAAGGTCGCCCTCCGCCCGACGGCGCCTTGGACAGTGGCGTCCCTGACCTCAATTCTCTCAGGCTTGCGTCGCTCGCACAGCGCCTTCCTCGTCCCGCCGCTCCTCTGGCCGCCAGTAGCCGCTGCGGGCGCTCCTGCAGTACCGGCGCCGTGGCCCTCTTCCCCGGCGGCTGTCGACCCTGTGCAGCACCGACCGTGGCATCCGTCTCTCCTCGCTCGAACCCCTCCGGTTGGTGGCCCTCTTGTTGTCAGTCGCACGTTCCCTGTCTCAGATGTATGCGTGTATGTATTATTGTGTACATGTGCTCTTAAAGATGTTCAGATGGTGGGGCGACGATGGTTGTCAAGATGGATTGGTGGTGATGTAGTTGTGCTACTCCTCCTATTCAAGATCAGAAGCTGGACCGGGCCCTCCTCAAGATCGACGGATATCAAGACCCTGCACCAAGTATAAGTGCACACGAAGACCACCGGTGCCTACCCAAGCTGTCATCGATACCAAAGCCAGAACCACAAGATCTCTGAATCTCAATGTGTGACTTCTCGATACCCTATTTTGATAAATATAATACAACTTGTTGCATATTAATTCATCCATACTTCCATACATATTTATTTGCCTGGGCTACTTTGTCGATTCACCTCATAATTAAATATGGAGACCATATGCGGGCGAATCTAGTCTAATATTGGATCCATTTAAATTTGTGTAGCGAACCGCCATATTTTTTCTTGTTAAGTCAACATTTAAATTGCGGGGTAGCTAAATAACTTGAACCTAATAATAAATGTCGGGATCGCGATTCCGCTTAATATTTCTAAGTGGGACCGCATATTGCCATGCCATGCATCATATCATAAACATGCCGGATCTTCCGCCGTATTATTAAATATTGCATTGGTTGCTCTTTCTAGTGTTTGCTTCTTCATCGGATAGGACGATGAGTCGATGTGAGATACGACGAGCCTTCGGATGATCTTCTCAGTCGAGAATTCTCTCCCTTCTACCTATTTTGCGTTTATTGTCTTTACTTCCTCCCATTGATCTATTGCTATCCTTTTTGTCGATGCTTTAGTACCGTACCTTTAAATACCTGCTCCACTATATTGCCTTGGTTATCCTATTGCCTTGTTTGATTAGCTAGTTTTGTCCTTGCGAGTCATAGGCATGTTTAGTACCGCTCTCATACAGGTGGAACATGATACTCGGATATGGTTGGTTATAAGATAATTAATCTTATGTTGTTGGTTATGGTCTCACCTAATGATAAGGCCCCGGCAGGGAACACCTTTAGGAACTGCTTGAGCCGACCTAGGACCCGTTCGTTCTACGAGACCAGTTCTGAGTTGATCGCGCTAACCAAACATGGGGCTTCTGGGATCCCCCCTCAACTACAGGCGCTATTCGTATATCCAGAGGGTTACAAAATTGGTTTTCCATTTGGTGCATACGCATAATATGTCCTCGGACATGGGTGAGTTGATATGTCTTCGGACTTGATATTTTGGTGGATTGCCATGGCTTGCATACATAAATCGCGGTACACGGTGGCGGCACCCACGGTGTGTACAGGTTACCCGCAGGGAACAATCCACCAGTAGGAGCAAACGCTATGCCTTCCTTGAGAATCGTCGTACCTCTTGGTTGGTTCCCCACAGTAGGTGATGCCTCTGGATATGCACGTAGTTATGGGACAGTTCTGGTTGTGAGATTCGGATGGCACACGTAATATGTTGCCTGAAGGGTTGAGCATGCGTTTGGGTACAGTAGTGCATCCCTGCAGGGTAAATCTTTTCGAGAAGTCGTGTGTCCATGGTTATGGACGCCTCAGGAGTATAGTGTCATGATCATAGAAAATGCCACTAATGTTTTACCTCTAATAATATGGTTAGTCACTAGCCTTATCAACTAAACACCTGCTTAACTAAAATTGCCAACGTGTGTGTACTGCAAGGAGACTTCCTTGACTGGTCTTCGAGGGGGAATTCTTTGGATGGGTTATGTTTGGTGTTATATATAGTTACCGTGTAGTGCTCTCTTATCTCGCTCTAATAGCCGAAGTTGTAGCGTGTCTCTATAAGTTAGATAGTGCAAGCTTTGCTACCGCTGAGCCCACCATATCTATGTAGGCGAGGACCGCCGAATTCTAGTCTCGCCGTGTACTGGCCTCAGTACTGACCGCTCTCTTTCTGTTTTCCTTTGCCCTTTGTCGGAACCCTTTTGGCTTGACAGGTATGTGATTGACGATGTTAGCAAGGTTACCCTTCCGTCTTGGCCTAGGCAGGGTTGGACACCGCTTGGTTATTCTTCAGGACTCTTAGTCCCATTTGGATCTTGTCCGTACTCAGATACTATTTGGCTTTATTTATGATTTGTATCATTTGTATTCTTGACTCGTCGAGTCGATGTTGTATATATAAGTTCTTGTGGACTCTGTTGTAAACTACTATGATGTAACTACTTGTATTCAAATCCCACCCACACGAAAGTGTCTGGTGGGCGTCTTTGAATCGCTTCTATGCGAGTTTTGGCGGGAAATGCCGAGATCTGCATAGACCCGATTCGGGGGCGTTACAGTAGTGCCTGGCATCTCCGTCCAATCTGCAACAAAATCCGCCAAGGCTTGTGACTTGATAGCGCCGCGTCTCTTGTAAGTGATCTTGAAGGCGACAAGTTCAATGCCCCACTTCGCGACCCTTCCTGTAGCGTCGCTGTTGTTGATTATGTCGGACAGTGGAGTCTTGCTCACCACTGTGATTGGGTGCTCCTGAAAGTAATGCTTCAGCTTCCGAGAAGCAAGGAATACTCCATAAGCTATCTTCTGGTAGTGCGGGTAACGCTGCTTGGACTCCGTTAAGATCTCGCTCACATAGTAAACTGGTCGTTCAACTCCGTGCTCATAGCCTGGTTCCTTCCGCTCTACCATGACGACGATGCTAATTACCCGATTGGTTGCCGCCATGTAGATTAATAGGGGCTCTCCAGGCTCGGGTGCTGCAAGGATAGGCGCTGAGGAAAGAATCTCCTTGAGCTGCTTCAATGCTACATCTGCTTCGTCCGTTCACGTGAATTTGTCCACCTTCTTTAGCAACTTGTACAGCGGCAGAGCCTTCTCTCCAAGTCGTCTGACGAACCGACTAACTGCTGCAACACAACCTGTTAGTCGTTGAATGTCCTTTAGGCATGTCGGACGGTTTATGTTTAAGATGGCCTTGATTTTCTTCGGGTTGACCTCGATTCCGCGATAGGAAACGATGAAACCCAACAATTTGCCGGCTGGAACCCCGAAGACGCACTTCTTAGGGTTAAGAATCATGTTGTATTTCCGGAGATTATCAAAGGTTTCTTTTAAGTCGGAGATTAAGTCGTTTGACTTTTTAGACATCACCGCGATATCGTCCACATAGGCGTGAACGTTCCGACCAATTTGGTCGTGAAGGCAACGTTGCATTGTCCGCTGGTATGTAACACCTGCGTTTTTCAGTCCAAAGGGCATCGTAATATAGACAAATGTGTCGTATGGGGTAGTGAACGAAGTGGCCAATTGGTCCGACTTCCTCATCTTGATCTGGTGGTATCCTGAGTATGCATCGAGAAAACACAAAAGTTTCGAGCCAGCCGTCGAGTCAATGACTTGGTCAATGCGAGGCAAAGCAAACGGATATTTGGGACATGCTTTGTTCAAGTCGGTGTAATCAACGCATATTCTTAATTCATTGGTTCCCTTTTTGGGGACAAGTACAGGATTGGCCACCCATTGGATGTGAAGGACTTCTCGGATAAATCTAGCCTTAAGTAACCTAGCTGTCTCTTTGCTAATGACGCGTCTCTTCTCATCTCCAAAGCGTCGTAGAGGTTGTTTCACTGGTTTGGATTTTGGTTCAATGTTTAGGCTGTGCTCGGCGAGTTCCCTAGGTACACCTTTCATGTCGGCAGGTTGCCAGGCAAAGATGTCCCTATTCTCACGGAGGAACTCGACGAGCGCGCTTTCCTATTTGGGATCCAGGTTCGTCCCAATGGCGGTGACCTTGGAGGCATCGCCTACCACAAGTTCCACCGGCTTGGTCTCGATGGCGTCCTTGAACGTAGGAGCGGAGTCGGAGATCTGCTTCTTCGACGCGTGCATCTCTGAGTCATCGACCTTTCTCTGGATCTGTTTGAATTCTTTGCTGTTGAGGACAGATTCTACAACAGCTGCTTCATTGATCTTGTAGTCCCTTGCCTTGGTAAAGCTTCCGGATACGGTGATGACACTGTTTGGTCCGGGTATCCTGAGTTTGTTATAGACGAAGCATGGCTTGGCCATGAACGTGTGGAATATGTCGCGGCCGGATATGACGTGGTACACGCTCTTGAAGGGGACCAGCTCGAAGGTCATGCGCTCTTGGCGGTAATTGTTAACATCGCCAAAGGTAACCTGAAGTGTGATGCACCCAAGGGACCGAGCCTCCCGACCAGGAACTACGCCATGGAAGATGGTGTTGGTCCAAGGTTTGCCTCCGTCAAGTTCATCTTCTGTAGTGTATCCAGGTACATGATGTTGATGTTGCTTCCACTATCCACCATACACTTGTTGAACTCCACGCCGTCAATCAAGGGGTTGATGACCATGGCGTACTGGTTCTCCGTGGGTATAAGGTCTGGGTGGTCCATCCTGTCCCAAGTAATTGGAACCTCCGACCAGCGCAGGTACTGGGGAACTGGGGGGAGAGTAGCCATCAGGATCCTCAAAGAGGTCTTCTGTTGTCGGACGGTGGGGGTGCCAAGGAAAGTGTGGTAGACTGGGGCCTTCTTCGCGAAGGGGTTCTTGCCCTTGTCGTCTCTCTTGGCGGCGTGCTTGGGGTCAACGTCCTCGTCCATGTCACTTGAATCCTTGGACTCCTCCTCCTTCTTCTTCCCCTTGCCCTTGCCTCGTGGTCTGTTCTTCCGACTTTGCTTGTAGCCGGACTACGGATCTTCCTTGAGGTCGTTGACGAACTTGCAGTGTCGATTGGTATGGGTGGCCTTGCCGTTGACGTCGAGGTGTACGAGGCACGACATATCGCGGTACTCCTCGTAGGTTTGGGGAACGCGGAGCGGCGCCGAGGTAGTTTCGCTTCCTCGTTGCTACCCACGACCAGCTCCCCTTCCTCGGCCACGTTGTCCGCTTTGTACTGCTATTCCTCCGAGCTTGAGTTGGGACGACCGTTGCCGGCAAGGAGCCGCGAGCATCGTCGTCGGCAGCTGCGAACTCATTGGCCAACTGGATCATATGATTCAAGTCAAGCTGGTGATTGTCCTGCAAGCGCTTCAGCTTATGTCGGAGCAACGTGCCCCTTTCCAACCCATCATGAAGGCAGCCATGGCGGTCTGAGCATGCACTCCTACGCAGGAATTCTTCATGTCCAGCCTGCGGGAGAGGTAGGCGCGAGATGTCTCGTCTATCTCTTGCATGCACCGCTGTAGATCGCCCACAATGCAGGGACGTTGTATGTACCCTCAAAGTTCTTGGTGAACGCTTCTTGCATGTCCAACCAGTTGTAGGTAGATTTCTCCAGCAAGTCATCGATCCATTGACGGGCTATGCCCGCCAACATTAATGGAGGTACTTGACGGGCAATCTCCACCGCGTTGCTGTAGTCCTGCAACCATGTGGCTGGCTTGGCGGTGCCGTCATAGGGCTTGATGGTCTTGTCAATCCGGAGGCGGAGGTGGCGGTGGGTTAGCATTCTTGCTGTTACCCTCCTGCGATGCCTCACGCCTGTCACGGTTGCTTGTCGGACGCGGAGGGTCATGGTGTGACCTGCTCCTGTGTCCTTGGTTGCGGTCTCCGTCATGACGGGTCTGCTCCGTGTTGTCGCGGATGACGATGCTGCACTGCTTTGGTGGGGGCATATCCGTACGATGGTGAGCCTTGTAATCTTTGCGATGTCGGGGGACCGGGGCGGTGGTGATGGGCGACGAGGTCGGGCCTTTTCTCCGTGGTCGGAGGATATGGGGATGGCATCCTTCCTGTTGCGTGCATCCCTCCGTCTTCGTTCTGATGAACCCGTCTGGGACCCGACATCAAGAGGAGATCTGTCCCTTGGCGGCTTATACTAGCTAGACTGGCAAAGCGCTGGGTCAGACTCAAGCCTCTAAGAGGTGGCCTTTTCCTGCTGCTTCACCGCCTTGGCCACTAGGTCATAGACCTGCTTCGGGCGATCTATCCTGCTCCAGAAGGGTCTTGGCGACGGCGAGGTTAAGGAGTGCGGTGGGCATCACCTGCTTGCCTTCACTGTCAATGTATGCTTGGCTTGTGCCGGCTTCGAGGGAGCCCATCCTAGGTTGCGCCGTACACCAGGATCGTTGATGACGCGAGCCGGAGCTTTCTTGGCCTTCTACTACTGCAGCAAAGTCTTGTACTCGGCCTCCATTTCTCTAGCTTTCTCTATGGACTTCTGCGCGTTGACCAGATCTCGATCAAGCTTAGAGCCTTGCTCCGCGATGGCATGCGCTTCCTCCAGCAGCTGCTGGAGCTTCTCGTCAAGATGGGTCACGTTCCGGATATGAGCAACGGTCAGTGGCTCGATGAGGAGATTGCCGTACATCACTCTATCAGCTGGAGTAACTTGGGCTGCTGCAGACGTAGATGCCGGAGGCGGCAAGTTTGCGGTGTTGTTGTTGCTCGGGCCAGTGCCGAGTTCCTGTGGCTACTGCATTGGGTTAGGCGGAGGAATCATGACCTTTGCGCGATCATCGTCAGCAGTAATAAGTGGCCCCTTCCTCTTCTCCAGTGCTGTAGGCGGAGCTCGTCCAGGTTGATCTCCATCCATCATCGTCCCAATGGTGACGAACACCCCTCGAGACGTGACGGCATTGTTGGCTTGCTCGTCGCGTGTGTACTCCTCCATCTCCTGCATGGCGGAGTCTAGCTCTTCTAGACTGAAATCTATCTCCTCTGAATCTGCACCGAAGTCAACGTAAAGCGCGTCAATGACAGAGTCGGAGGGTGCCAGGACTTCCTCGTTGACGGGCGGTGGAGGTGCAACAGCAGCAACGATGAGTGGAAGTGGCGGCGCAGCTGCGACGATGGCGGCCAGAGGCGGTGGTGGCGGTTGCTGAATTGGAGGATCTCCGTCAATGAGCGCAAGCGCTTTCTGGGCTGCTGCATCATCCTCCGCGTAGTTGTTGATGGTGCTCACCATCTCCTCCAGGGTGAGGCGTCCTGACGCCTGCTGCCGTCTTAGAGAATGCCGGAGAAGCGTGCCGCGGTCCAGTCCTTCTACAAAGTGATACAGAGCATTATCATCGGGGTAGTGGGCCAGATCAGCTCGTATATGGAGCCACCTGGCCAGGTAATCACGGGGGTTTTCGCCCTCTCTCTGAGCGCAACGCTCCATATCAAAGATGGTGACCACTCCGACAAACTTTGATCTCTGTTGTCCAGATGCACGGGCGAAGCCGGCGGATTTGCAGCGATCTTCCACCTTTATATCCTACACAGGGGCGGTTTGGGTGGGCCTTGAATTTTTCCGATCTTTGCCGGCAAACTCCAAAGAGAGATCCGACATCGATCCTTCCGTGATCGTATCCTGCCCGTAGGCGGTCCGTGCGGGCCTTGAATTCTTTCGATCTTTGCCGACAAACTCCGAAGAGAGATCCGACATCGATCCTTCCGCGAACGTATCCTGCCCGTAGGAGGTCCGTGCGGGCCTTGATGCTCCTCCGACTCCCAGGGAACTAGTGCCCGAGTCGGTTTTGCCGATGAAGAGGTGGATGTCTCCGATAGGAACGATCGAACACCGCGTAGGGTTCGTCTTCGCTGGGATCCAGAACTCATCGGGAGGGACGATCGGAACATTGCCGGAGAAGAGAACGCGACCGATGGCTACGGTTTCGCCGATTCCCACGAAGATCTTGGTCCTCGCCCGCTGGAGAGCCTGAAGCGCCTCTTGCCCCATGGTGGGCGCCAACTGTCGTGGTATTGCCGACGAGTACGCCATGGAGGGGTCCTCACATTGTGTGTTTAGATACGTGGGGGAAGGCGGATGGTTGACGAGTACGAGGTAACACAGCTTACCCAGGTTCAGATCCCACGACGGTGGCGGAATCCTACTCCTGCTATAAATCACTATAAGGGCAATACGCCGAGTTACAGAGATAGGTTCGCTGTGCGAGGTTGTATGAATCGATGCCCTAAATGCTCCCATAGGACCGACTTATATAGTCGCCAGGTCCTAGTGTTACAGGGAAAAGTCCTAGCCGGACAGGTTACAGAGTCCTACACCATCTATTACTAGTCTTGTGTATCTTGCACTCCAACTGTAGCCTTCCTTTATCCGGCATGGGCCTCCCTTCTGGATCCATCTAACTGGGCCGCCCAGCAGGCCATGGGCCATGCTACCAACTGTGGGCCACCCGGGTTATCCGGATAGGAGACATGCTATGAGGATACCCATATAGCATATCCCCAACACAAGTGTAAATAGGGCATGCGGTGGTGTTTTAAATGGTGAAAACCCTATTCTACCTGTATGTGAGATGTAGATGGACAAAGAATTTCAAATAGAAAGACTTTGAGAAAGAGGTATTTACATGGCATTTTGGAATGGTTTGGATCAAAACCATATGTACCATGTTGATGAATAGAAAAAGGCTCCATACTTGTACGTGTGGGATAGATTTAACTATCAAGAGAAATTAGCAATACCTACATACAGATGTATGGTAAAAATAAGAGGGATTCAAATGAAAGGTGATATTGACAAGTTAGTGGATGGAAAGATTTGAAGAGATATGCCCTCAACTCAAATTGAGCAACTAGCATTTATCAAAAACCAAATACATGATATCAAGAAGAAAATACAATTACTAGGAATTCAAATGCATATGGAAGAAGAACCAAATAAAAGGGTGTTTTAATATGATGCTCAAATGCAAGGTGGCATGGAGACATGAGCATGATATAATGATGATGCAATGAATGACATGTAGAAAGTAGCTATATATAGACTAAGCAAGTAGCATTACAATTGTTAGACAATTGGGATGCTACAACTCTTTCCCACTAAATAAGAATCTCGCCCCAAGATTTCTAGGAAAGAAATCTTCACGATCCCATGTAGCTCTTTCAAGGGGATGGTGCGGAGACTGCACCTTGCCAAACTTGTCGAGAGAACACTCCGGCGAACAGAGGACGAAGGTAAATGCCTCAACAGATAAAGCCACCTCTAACTTCGATAGAAGGAGATAAAATACGCCTTCTAATCCACTTCAATGTACAAGAGCAAATAGAATGAGTAGTCAGCATGGGGGACAATCCATCATGCACCCAAACTATTACTCCGCACATGAAGTAGAAAATAATGCAACCCATTCTCGGAATTCAGACTGAAGATCTCCACAAACAACGTTTAGAAACAAAGGAATGATGCGGACTCTTTATCGGATCTAACATAGATGATGATGTCATCAGATTGGAACACCGGAAGATACAAAGAATTTTTTTAGTGAATTTCGGTCCACTTGAAAGGTACAACAAAGTAAAATTCCTCAGATAGCATGAAGATCGGCAACACCGTTACAAGAGGAAGGAAGCGAAACCCTGAAGGTACGACGGAAACCCAACCACGAGAATTCCTGGACTCAAAGAAAAGATAAGAGAGCAGATTCAAAACACGTCGAGGTAAGAGGAAAATAGCAGAGGGGTAAGGAGTAAAAGCAGACCTAATCAGATTTATCCAAACAATTTTCCAAAATCGTTTTGACACTCTACAACGTCCATTAGCTAGGTTATCCTACAGGCTGGACCAGTGGGGTATCGTAACTGCTGAGCTCTGATACCACTCTATAACACCCTCAGATCGGCCCTATGCAAGTTTTAGCGCTTCCCGCCAAACCCGCATAGAAACGATTTAAAGGTGCCCACCAGGCACTTGCGTGCGGGTGGAAAACGAAGTAATACCATTACACATTAGTCCGCGATGGAACTCACAGAACATATATATACAACAGCAACTCAAAGAGTCAAGAATACAGATATACAATACAAAGATCCAAATCACCTTTAAAACGATACAGCATCCGAGTATGGACAAGATGCAAATTGAGCTAAGACCCCTGAAGAATAACCAATGGCGTCCATAACCCTACACAGGCCAAGCCTGAAGGGTAACCCTGCTAAAGACGTCAATCTCAAAACCTGCTTAAACAAAAGGGGTGCTGACAAAGGGCAAAGGAAAAAGAGAGCGGTCAGTATTGAGGCCAGTACACGGCAAGACTAGAATTCGGTGGTCCTCGCCTACACAGGTATGGTGGACTGAAGCGGCAGTGCAGCATGCACTAAACAATGTATAGAGACTCAATACAACTGGCGGCTATTAGATAGGGATAAGAAAGACCTATTCGGCTCCAACCTAAAACTATCACCAAGCATGCCCATCCTGGTATTTGCCCCTCGAGACCAAATGAGGAAATCAACCGAGCAACTCACACAGTTGGTAGTTTTATTCATTCCTTTATAGTTGCGGAAATTACTAGTCAGATATAGATAGCATGAGTCATCTTGATATAATAAGCAGTGGGCAGTTTTAGTTAACCATTTTGTTGTAGTGGTAGTAGTTACTAGTCAGATACATATAACAGAGGCATTCCAAAACCCAACAGTTGTTGGTACTTTTATTTAGCCATTCCGTTGTAGTGAAGCTGATTACTAGTCATTATAAAGTCAAATTTATAGCACTACTTTAGTTATAGTTGTGTATGATCGAGATACTGTGCTCCATGTCGTCCATAACCGCATACACGACTTTTAGAAACTTTTACCCTGCAGGGGGCACAAATAGCAACACACGCACGATCAACCTCGCGAAAAACCAAATGAAAACCCAACGAGGCATCACAACAGAGCAATTGCAAGATTCATATAATATTTCAGGGGGCCACCCCACCAAGCTACCCGCGACGAAGTTGGCCGGCTCCGAGACGGACCCAAAGGTTTGCGAGAACGGCTGTAAACGACTGGGAACCCGAAAGTGTGACTAGGCTTGTCGATACCGCAAAATCATGACGCGATCCAAAACAGTACAGGCGCTCCACGCGCAATAGTAAATAAAGCAGTAAAGCATGGCATAAGTACATGATAGTAATAAAGCCCCAAACTACTTTGTGGCTCCAAGAAATAATATATGACTCAAGCTCTGGCTAAGGGGATTCATGGTCCCACATGCGGATAGTGCGAATATTCAAAGAACAGGTATCAAGTACTCGGGGTCCTACGGGACACAAGTGGACGGTTAAAAACCAAATAAGATCTATTGCCCACCTGTGCCTCTGCATTATTTAACTACTTTCAATTTTAGTTATTAAACAGTAATTAAAGCTATGATCATCTCCACCATTTACCATGTGTCAACCACCCAACAATGGTGGAACATCGACGATGCGAAACAGCACCTGAGTAAGCAACTACGACTCGCAAGGCCGACTGTCTATCAATCAACAAGCAATAGGATGTGTCCAAGGCAATATAGAGGCTGCAAGTAATATAACAAGGATACGGAAACTAAAGCATCGCAACACGGATAGCAATAGATCAATAGGAGGAAATAAAGACCGTAAAAGTAAGATAGGTAGAAAGGAGAAGAATGCTCGCCTGGAAAACATTGTCGAAGTTTAACAACCGAAGAACTTGTCGAAACTCGCAACATCTCATCGTCCTATCCGAAAGAAGCAAACACTAAAAGAAACAAGCGATACAACAATTACAACTAATGCGGAAGAATCGACATGATCATGATATGATGCATGACATGGCAAGTTAATGATGCAAACTATGTCGAAAAGGTATTAGGGGCATAGCTCATTGATGATATAGCATCGTGAGGCATTATTAATAAGAAAAAATTAGTTCCCAATTTTATTTATCATGTTTTCCTTGCATAAACAGAACTGATTATAAAACTGCTCTTAATGCATGATGCAAATGATAACATGGATATCATGGTTGGAGAGGTCTCGTCGCGCTGATCGATTTGAACATATTATTTGTCGAATTCGGAGTTACAGATTTAAAGTTATGAATTTATTAGGAAAGGCATTTATCAATATTTATTAATTCGAAATTTTTAAATTGATCAAATAATATTATAATTAACATATTCACAATCCTCTGTTTTTCTGATTCAAAATCATATATCATTTGTGTTATTTGGATTAAGCATTAAAAAGATATGGTGTCGAAGTATCGCGTGAGCGCGGAGCGCGAGTGGCGGCGACTGCGGCATGCGCGAGGCATGGGGAGGCCAGAGAGGTGGAGGGTGCGAGATTGCTCACCTAGATGTGCTGGTGATGGAGGTTGCATTTGGAGGAGAGGAAGTAGACGGCAAGGGCGACGGTGGTGACCACGGCGGCACCCGGAGAGGAAGATGAACTGAGCATCGCTGCAACTGCTCCAGGTCCTTCTCCTCCATGTACTCTGCCTCGGATAGATGCAGCAGGTCGACGTCGAGGATCCTCTGTCTAGCGTGGCTATGGAACAATAGGCTCAGAGGATGACGACGGTGTGGCTCGTGCTGGGGTTTTAGGTGCGGCCATGGCTGAACTGGGGTGAAAGGGAGCGGTGGATCTTGATCCAGATGGTGAGAAGAGGGGTAGGTGGCATGGTTGAGGAGGAAGGATGGCTCTGCTGCTGCTTTTGTGGCCAGGAAATAAAGCGGCCAGGAGCACGTGAGTCATGACCGAGAGGAAGAAGAGGAACACGGGAGGCTTGGCGTCTACCTCCTGGGTTGTGATCACCGGTTCGGGTTGGGTTCAACCGAGTAGGTTCAGGTAGGTGTTGGGCTGGATTTTGATGTAGATCATATGGTAGCTAGGATATAGATATTTAAATTTGGTGGTTTTAGCTAGACCGAGAGGATGCTCACAACTAGGTTTAAGTATAGAAGATTAGCTAGGGTAGAATGTTTATAAGTAACTAGGTAGATCAAAAAATATGGGGTTAGACGGGTGGATGGTCTAGGCCCAAGACATGAATAAGATAGAGGGGTATGTGGTTAGTTAGAAAGATTTGGACATAAATTTCAAATATAAAAAAAAGCTCAAAAGAATTCCAATCAATAGGAAAGGCATAAAGATGGGTTGTTATTTCATGTGACTAGATAGAGTGAGATCATTGCAAGTGTAAATAGGGCATGCAGTGGTGTTTTAAATGGTGAAAACCCTATTCCACCTGTATGTGTGATGTAGATGGACAAAGAATTGCAAATAGCAAGGCTTTGAGAAAGAGGTATTCACATGGCATTTTGGAATGGTTTGGATCAAAACCATATGTACCATGTTGATGAATAGAAAAAGGCTCCATACTTCTACGTGTGGGATAGATTTAACTATCAAGAGAAATTAGCAATACCCACATACACATGTATGGTAAAAATAAGAGGGATTCAAATGAAAGGTGATATTGACAAGTTAGTGGATGAAAATATTTGAAGAGATATGCCCTCAACTCAAATTGAGCATCTAGCATTTATCAAAAACCAAATACATGATATCAAGAAGAAAATACAATTACTAAGAATTCAGATGCATACGGAAGAAGAACCAAATAAAAGGGTGTTTTAATATGATGCTCAAATGCAAGGTGGCATGGTGACATGAGCATGATATAATGATGATGCAATGAATGACATGTAGAAAGTAGCAATATATAGACTAGGCAAGTAGCATTACAATTGTTAGACAATTGGGATGCTACAGTTGGGAGGCCAAACTCATAGGAGAGGTGCCTATACTAGGATGTGTAATTGAAAGGTTAGGATTGATTATCCATATACTGAGTATGGTGAATTCATGATTGTTCGTGACAGATGTATCGAATATTGTGGTGAAAGTGTACCACCTCTGCAGAGTGTCAAACTATTCGAATAGCCGTGTCTGTGGTTATGGACAATTGGAGTGGCCATATTGTTCTGTCGTCAGATGTTTTCAAAATGACTTGTGAAATGAATCATGACTTTGACTTGACCATAACAGGGTTATGAACGTGAAACTTAAGTTCCCACTTAGGTGTTATAAAACCTTCAACTAGTTTTATTTACTTCTGAACTCAGCTAGACATAAACCTGGCTTTTTGCAAAACAACCTAGAGCTTAGGATTCCTACTTGAAACCTCTTTACCTGTTAGTGATAGTTTGCGAGTACTTAAAGATTACTCATGGCTTTGTCCCTGGCTATTCCTATGGCCAGACTATGAAGAGGACTATCGGGATGGTGAACAACAGGAAGTCTACGACAACTAGGATCATCTCCCATCGTTAGCATTGCCTGTGACCATGAAGATGGAGCCTCTTCCACGCTATCGTTATTATATTATTCCGCTGCGTTGATTGTACTAAGAATGGATCATGAGATCCTTTATTTGTAAGACCTTTATTATGGTTTGTAATGTATGATGAACTATGATACCAATCTGTTATGTCTCGCAAAAATGGTAATCCTGGGATTGCAATGTATGGCATAACAGTCATTTGGGATAAAAAAATCTGGGTCTTGACATGTGTAATCCATATGTGATCTGCGAATCACAGTTTTGTCAGCTGGCTGGAGTCTAGGTGTTATCATTTTATTTTATAGCATCCTGCGTGTCAGATTCTCTATGTTTTACTAAGATATTGTAGCTGTTTGGGGAACCCGGATGGCATGCAAGTTGATGTACAAGTCGGCGACATGGAGTAAGACGGCGAGTGACAAGAGTTGGCACAAGTCGGATTATATTATTTGTGGAGATGGAGATCGCCATAAAGAGAGCCATACCATTTCACAATATAATTGATTTATTTGTGTTATTGTTATGTCTCTGTTTTACCTCTATTAGATAGTCGATAAAATTTAATCCCTCAAAGAATGTCTCGTCGGGTTTTCCACCAGTGTTTGCACCATCACAAGTCGGATATTTTAGGTAGTGGGCTCATAGAATTGAGGTGCTACCAATTCTTTCCGACTAGGTGGGTTCGAGTCGGACTCTTACAGCAGAAACACTTGGTAAGCTAGACGGGTCTATCACAACGGTTGTGGGACTCGAGGAAAAGTCGGACGGGAGCCGGGTCATGAGATGTCACCCAACCAATAGGAGTCGTTGATACGTTGGAAACGTATCTATAGTTTTTGATGCTCCATGCTTATTTAGTATCTATCTTGCTTTGTCTTGTCTACACTTTCAGGTGCTTTTTACATGTTTTTAGGTACTAACCTACTAACAAGTTGCAACAGTGCCAGATGCCTGTTTTTTGTTGTTTTTGGTTTCAGAAAAGTTAGTAAATAAATATTCTTGGAATTGGACAGGACAAACGTCAAAGTCAATTACATTCCGTGGGGAACAAGAAGTCAATAGGGGAGCCGGAGAGGTCGGCCAGACCCACCCTAGGCGTGGGTGGGCCCTGCCTCGCGCCTGAGAGGGTTGTGGGGCCCCTGGCCGCCGCCTCAGCCTCCCCTTCGCCTATAAGAAGCCCCCGATGCAGAAACCCTAAGCACCCGATCAAATCTCCACGAAACGTTCTGTAGCCGCCGCCACCATCGTCCCTAGATCGGGGGGATCTGAAGTTCTTCCCGGCATGCTGCCGGAGGGGAGATCATCCCGGAGGCCTTCTCTCCGGTATGATGCGTGAGTAGTTCCACCTTGGACTATGAGTCCATGTAGTAGCTAGATGGTTGTATCTCCTCCTTTGTGCTTTCATGTATAGATATTGTGATCTCTGTTCATGATCAAGATCTAATCTATTTTTAATCATGCAGGATGTGTTTGCGGGGATGCGATGGATATTGAGATTATTATGTTGGTTTGATTAATGGTTTTGTCTTTATGATTCTATCATGTCTGTGTTGTTTGTGATCTTTCATGCTCTCCGTTGTTAGTAGCTATCTTGGCCCAGTAGTTGCTAGTGACTCCAAGAGGGGGTATTTATGCTCGATAGTGGGTTCATGCCTCTAGTTTCTAAGGGAAGTGACAATAATCTATTCGGTTGTAGATGTGTTGTTTCTACTAGGGAGAAAACAACGGTCTCTTGTTCATAGAACATGTGGACTGTTTACCTTACACACTTTGCTTAAAGCAGTTGTCTATTGCTTGCAACTTAATACAGGAGGGGGTTCGGATGATAACCTGAAGGTAGACTTCTAGTCATAGATGCAGTTGGATGGCGGTCTATGTATCTTGTTGTATTGCCCAATCGAATCTCATGGGATCTTTCTGACTAGTATTGCATTGTTATGCCTTGCTCAGTTCCTGTCAATTGCCCGACTGTAATTTGTTTACCCTTCATGCCATGTTGTTTATCTAAGGAGAGCACCTCTAGTGAACTATGGACCCCGATCCAATCTTTACCATTGATACATCTTCCACTGTTACTTGTTTACTTGCTGCAAACCATTACCTTCCACACCATACGTTTAATCCTTTGTTACAGTAAACCGGTAAGCTTGACAACCTCACTGATTCGTTGGGGCGAAGTCTTGAGTTTGTGTTGTGCAGGTCTCCATCTTGCTTGCAACACCTTTGATATGTTTCCTTCCTCCTTCAGGTTCGATAACCTCGGTCTCTACTATGGGAAACTTGCTGCTGTGCTCATCACACCTTGCTCTTGGTGTTCCAAAGAAGTGTCCCACGTCAACACTGGGTGCACGCATCAGTCGTATGAGATACAATTGACAAGGAGTTATCTACCTAGATCACTTGGCGGCTAGCGGTGATGCTAAAGCTCACTAGCCGACTTTCTTATCTAGGATCCTGAATCACTAAGTAACCATCGGAGGTGTGTTGGTTCTAGTGGGAGCATAAGTATTAAAATGTTTAATATGCTTGCTCTTTTATGAATACATGTCTTAAATGTTTTGCATATTTTCTATTGTAGATCATGGCACCAAGTAACAGTCACCCTCAGATATCCGTTTTCTTTGAGAACCATTATTGATAAAGATAAACTAAATGACACTAATTTTACCAACTAGTATCAAAATCTGGGAATTGTTCTCAAACAGGAAAAGAAGGACCATGTCCTAGACAACCCACTTCCAGATGAGCTGGATGAGAATGCGACTGTCGCTGCCACTAATGCCTACCATCGAACTAAGGATGAGTCCACGGAAATAAGATGTCTTATGATTGCTCACATGGAACCAGACTCGTAGCAATAGTTCAAGAATGTTGAGGCCTATGATATGATCGAAAACCTCAAAAGTATGTTCTAGGCTCACGCAAAGACTAAGAGGTATCAAGTCTCTCAAGATTTACTGAGTTGCAAGCTTAAGGATGGTGATCCACTAAGTCCGCATGTGATCAAGATGGTTGGTTACGTGCAGTCTCTAGAAAGGCTTGGCTATCCCATTAGTGAAGAGTTCACTTCGGACATAATTATGAACTCTCTTTCTAGTGCGTATGGTTAGTTCATATCAAACTACCACATACATGGTGTGGATAAGAAACTCATTGAATTACGTGGGGTGCTCAAGCAGGCAGTGGCAGATCTCAAGAAGGGTGCTAGTCAAGTGTTGATGGTGCAAAATAAGGCTAAGTTTAAGAAAAGTTCTTGGACTAAGAAGAAGACTAAGCCGGGAGGCAAGCAGGCTCAGGACCCTATCCCAGGCGCTTCCTTAGTCACTAAGCCATCTCCTTTAGCCGGATCCACTTTCTTCTACAAGTCGGATGGCCACTAGAAGAGGAACTGCAGCAATTATTTGGCTGACAAAGCCAAGAGCGGAGGTGTGACTTCTGGCTCAGGTACGCTTGTTTGCAATGTTATAGACATTTATCTTGCTGATGAACCTAATAGTTCTGGGGTATATGATATCGAATCAGTTATTCACATATGAAACTCGTTGTATGGACTGGTAAGAACTAGGAGTGTGGCAAGAGGCAAGGTTGATATCCGAGTCGGCAACAAAGAGAGAGTCGCTACGTTGGAAGTCGACACGATGCAACTTCGCCTACCTTCCGGATTCATTATGGAACTGAATAATTGTTATTATGTTCTAGTGCTTAGTGGAAACATTATTTCTGCTTCATTTTTGATGAGGCAAGGCTAGGAGTCGATTATTAAGAATAATGGATGTTCTTTATATTTGAATGATATGTTTCATAGCTTTGCAGCTGTCCAGGACGGGTTATTTATTTTGAATCTTGATGGTGAGTCGGTTTATAACATAAATGTTAAAAGGTTAAAACCAAATGATCTTAATATGACTTACTTTTGGTACTGTAGGCTTGGTCATATAAGTTGGAAACGCATGAATAAGCTCCATGATGATGTACTCCTAACTTCGTTCGACTTGGAGTCGTTCGAGACATGTGAATCTTTCCTACTCGGCAAAATGACGAAGATACCTTTTGCAAAGAGTTGTCAAAGGGCGTCTGACTTGTTGGGACTAGTACATAGTGATGTATGTGGAACAATGAGCACGACAGCCAGGGGTCGTTATGAGTACTTAATTACATTCACTGATGATTTGAGTAGGTATGAACATATCTACTTGATGAAACATAAGATAGAAGCCTTTTAACATACCAAGATACCTTTCAAAGAATTTTAGAATGAAGTACAAAATGAACTCGGCAAGATAATAAAGTTTCTTCAATCGGACCGAGGGGGCGAGTACATGAGCCATGAGTTTTATGACCATCTGAAAAGTTGTGGAATAGTTCCTCATCTTACTTCGCTGGGAATGCAGCAGAGGAACAGTGTGTCGGAAAGGCGGAATCGGACCTTGTTGTACATGGTACAATCAATGAGTCGGACAGATCTGCCTTTGTCATTTTGGGGTTATTGTCTAGAAATAGCAGCGTTCACACTAAGAAAAGTACCATCAAAGTTGGTAGAGAAGACACCGCATGAGATGTGTACAGGCAAAAAGCCGAGTTTCTCTTTCCTTAAGATTTGGGACTGTGAAGCATTTGGCAAGAGACTTTAGTCGGATAAGCTTATGGCAAAGTCGGATAATTTTATTTCCGTGGGTGTATCCGAGGGAAACCTTGGGTTACTACTTCTACAAACGAGAAGAGGGCAAAGTGTTTGTCGCTCAGAATAGTGTCTTCATTAAGAGAGAGTTTCTCTGTCGGGGAGTCAGTGGGAGCATGGTGCAGCTCAAAGAAATTCTAGAGGAACCGGCTAGTAGTGAGTCGGCAAAAGCCTTAGAAGCTAAGCTGGTTGTGGTAGCTAAGTCGGCAACTGCACCCAAACCACGAAGATCTACCAGATTGCAAAGTGTTCATTATGTTTACTGTTAGACAGTGATGAGCCGGCAACTTATTCGGAAGCGATGGTGGGATCTGATTCCAAGTCATGGCTTGGAGCCATGAGATGCTATTTGAAGTCCATGGATGAAAATCAAGTTTGGAACTTGGTTGATCTGCCAGACGGTGCAAGACCCGTCGAGTGAAAATGTGTCTTTAAGAAGAAAACTGATATGAATGGAAATGTTTCTGTCTATAAAGCACGGCTTGTCGTTCAGGGGTTACGACAAGTTCAGGGAGTTGACTACGATGAGACTTTCTCGCCCATAGCGATTCTTAAGTAGGACCAAATCATGTGAGCTATAGTAGCCTATTTCGACTATGAGATATGGCAGATGGATGTCAAAACGGCTTTCCTTAACGAAAATTTAACCGAGGACATGTATATGATACAACCCGAGGGTTTTGTCGATTCGGCTAATGCTAACAAGGTGTGCAAACTTTAGAAATCCATTTATGGGTTGATGCAAGCATCTTGGAGTTGGATCATTCGCTTTGATGAAGTGGTCAAATCGTTTGGCTTCATCAAGAGTGATCATGATTCTTGTTTATACAAGAAGTTTAGTAAGAGAAAAGTGAACTTTCTGATCTTATATGTGGATGACATATTACTGATTGGAAATGATATCCAGATGTTGCAAGAAACCAAGGGATCATTGGAAATGAGTTTCGCAATGAAGGACTTGGGTAAGGCGACATACATTATAGGAATCTGGATCTATAGAGATAAATCAAGGAGGCTCATTGGATTGAGTCAGAGTACATACTTGGACAAAGTGTTGAAAAGGTTAAACATGGAATCATCTAAGAAGGGGTTCTTACTGATGTCCCATGGTGTAAAACTTAGCAAGACTCAGTGTCCTTCGAAGACTGATGATCAAAGTCAGATGAGTGTGATTCCGTATTCTTCTGTAGTCGGATCCATCATGTATTCCATGATTTGTACTAGGCCAGATGTTTCGTATGCTCTAAGTGTTGTGAGAAGATACCAGGTTGATCCTGAAGAAATCCACTAGACAACGGCTAAAAATATCGTAAAGTACTTGAGAAGTACTAATGATATATTTTTGGATTATGGAGGTGAAGATGAACTAAGTGTAAAGGGTTACACGGATGCGAGTTATCTTACCGAATATGATGATTCTCGTTCGCAATCCGGATATGTGTTTGTGTTAAACGGAGGGGCTGTGAGATGGAAGAGTTACAAGCAAGAGACTGTGTCTGCGTCTACAACAGAGGCTGAGTATATTGCCGCCTGAGAGGCAGCAAAGGAAGCTGTTTGGATGAGGAATTTCCTCATGGATCTTGGTGTGGTTCATGGCTCCTCCAATATGTTAGTCGTGTATTGTGACAAGAATGGTGCTATTGCACAAGCCAAGGAACCTATACAAAACCAGAAGAACAAGCACATACTCATGCGGTACCACCTGATTCGCTAGTTCATGGATCAGGGTGATATCAAGTTATGCAAGGTACAGACGGGATGCAAATACCGTGGATCTATTGTCAAAGCCGTTACCATAGCCGAAGCATGAGGCACACCTGAGAGCTATGGGCATTAGATTCCTAGACATATAATGTCGGAAGATTGACTCTAGTGCAAGTGGGATACTGTTGGGAATATTCCCTAGAGGAAATCATGTATGATCTGATTCCCATAATATTCATAAAGATATTAACTCGTCCTTGTATGAACATCTGATGTATATTATTGAATATGTGATTCAGTTGTGGAACTATACATTCATGTTGTTTGTACTAAATATCCTTGGTCATCGAGGTTGTGCTGGACACACAACTTATACCAATATGAAAATCGGCTCTCGGTTCCACTTGTCATGGGCATGGAGATGCTATTCCGACTTACACAGATTCGGCTAAAGGGTTTAGCGAGTCGGATTAACCCATATTGACATACAACAAACAAGTCGTCATTTGTATGTCGCAATCAATGTAATCCTTAGACCTGAGGTTGTTGCACAATTCGAGTTGAGGATCACCGACTTAGGTTCTGTCAAACGTTGTTCCTTCACTGGGCAGTTATAAAGGCAGAGTTCGGGTCGACTGAGAATTAAGTTGCGCGATGTGGATAACGAAGATGGGATTTTGCCCCTCCACTTAAAGAGATATTTTCTGGGCCCTCTCGGATGATATGGTTCGGAAAGCATGGCCATGCATGACTTGTTTAAGTGTTAACCTAGGTGATCGACTAAGAGTTAGTTGGATGAATCACTTATCTCGGATCAAGAAGAGAGTCGGACTATTTATGGGGTGATGATTATTCTCCTATAGTCGAACAAGGTATATCGTGAGGCAAAAGGGACTCGGATGTAAGTCGCATTTGAAAGGAATGTCCTCATGACTCTTTGGTACTTGGGAGTTGGCACGCTGATAGGAGCCGCTGACGACTGATCGATTGAGAGTCGGACTCCCATCGTGTCCAAGTTGCCATGAGCCTGTGGGGTCACACACTTAAGAGTGGGAGTATTTCGTTTGGGTTGGACCCGAATAAGACACGGACTGAGTCAGTGAGTTGGACTCGCAGAGACTCGTATAGGCTTTAGTAGATGGGCCACAAGTAAGTGGAGCCCACTTCCACTCACTATATATACTTGGGCGCAGGATGCCCAAAGGGCATGGTTAGCCCACTCCATGCGTTGGAAACCCTAGGCCCATTTAGTCCAACCACCGTACTGGACCTAGTAGTCCACCGTTAGAGCTCCTCCTCGTACGTGTGGATACCGGTGGAGGTGTTGTACGTTCAGCACTTGGACGATCGTGATATTGGAACGGATCGTGAGGACTACACTGCACCAACAGACGCACTTCATTAGTAATTTGCAACTACGCGTCTAATGGTAATCCTCGTGTCCTTCTACCTCAGCTAGATCTTGGGATCACCGCATAGGGAAAAAAGTTTTGTTTTCCTCCTCGCGACCCAATACATACACTATACCTACCTATGTGGCACTTGTTGCTCCAAGTATAATATATGTGTTATACCTTCAAATACTTCAAAACAATCCGTTTTGTAGTTTAAATCTCATGAGAAAATAAGATGTGGGGTGAAAACCACTAGAGCATGCAACCGTTTAAAATAAAACAGAATGTGAAACAAGAATTTGACCATTTGTAATTGAAAGTTATGTGTTTGATTGTTTATTAGTTATTTGTTAGCCAAACCATACTATCATGGGAAAGCTTTTAGACATTGCACTACTTTTTCGTTGATATCATGCTCGTTTGGATGTGGATGCATATCGGTGTGAAATAAGTTGGAGATGATCAAGTTTTATTCCAGTATGCATATGTGTTAGAGGGGCATTGGGCCTTCAAAATAAGCCAAGCTATGCATCATGGTGGAATTTATAGCATGGACATCCTATGAAGCAAATTTAATAAAAACCTATGCAAATAGTAAAACAAAAGGAAAATGACGAGGGGTTCATTTCTCTATTTGTCCTGTCATTGAAGTATGGATGGTCAAACTTGGAACTTAGGAGCTAAGGACCACTAAAGGGGAGGTAGAGGTACCTCAGTGCTACCTCCTTAGAAACCGTCTTCATATGATGATGAAATATCTTATGATCCTAGGTTGAGTAGGATGTGAAATGGGTACTTGTGGTCAAGGGTCATGAAACATTCTATACTTGTAAAGGGTCAAACACATAAATCGACCTACTTCTATCAACAAAATAATTTCCTAGAAACCCACTCTTATGAATACCGTTGACTCAAGATACATATCTCAAAACTTTATTTTATGCTCCTACAGATCTTTTATTGGATGTCTAGCACATGTGTCCCCTTCTTACTTTCTGTTACTGAATTTGCAAAAGATCAAAAGAAACAAAATACTCTTCCATATTTTTATAGTTCATCTAATCATCCTTAATCGTTCATGGTACTTTCATTTGTTTCAATACAAAACAACTTATTATTAATAATGTTTGTAGTGTATAAGAGATATCACTTTATATTTCATTTTATTATTACTATTCTTTGAAGTTTGAACATTGTAAACTTTGTGTGACAATGTATGACAAGAAACATCGTAACAAACTTTCTGGTAACTCTATAGAAAAGGAAAACATGTTTTATCTATTTTTTATCTTTCAGAGACCTAAACAAAGTCAAATGGAGCTAAGATTCTGCGAAAGTCAATATTGCATGAAGTTTGATGATTTGGAGTGCTTGGAGCTCACGAGAGGGGCCTGCAGGCCCAAAATAGTGTAGGTGGCGCGGCCAACCTTGGTTGATGTGCCATCACACCTCTTTTGGCCCACGCACTTGGTTTGACTTAAAAACTCCTATATAAAGGCCCCCATTCGTATCCTCAAGGAGAGCGCCGCATAAACACAGAAACACCAAAACAGAGATAGAACCTGCAAAGATTGGAGGGGAAAACTCTGTCGGAGCCGCTGCATCAGTGATCTCTACCTTCTCCAACATCTCCAACATCATCACCATGATGAAGATGGAGTATTCCACCTCTGGTCTATGGGTTTATGGAAGTATCTTGATATATTTCTCTATTATTCTTCATAGATCTATTACCATATGAGCTGCCCAATAGGATTGTGGTCATATATGTAATTCCTATGTAGTAGATCTTTATTCTATGATTTTATATATGATATTAGAACCTATTTTATGTGCAATATGTTTTGATAGATGCATGTCATGTAACACGTTCTTAATTACTTGTTTTGATCCAAGTTGTATGCAAGAGCATGTGAGGGGGAAGTGTGAATTAGATGGAGTAACGTAGTGGTACTGATTGAATAGTGACAACAAATTTAAGATCTACTATGGTTTTTACCTTTCTTTTGTTACCTCGCTAGGTATTAAGTGAATTCATGTGCTATATCTTGTGACAACTTGACAATCTTGTTTGTTCAAGGTAGTTTATTTTGTATTCAAACATCATGTCAAAGTACTTAAGGTTATGCTCGATTAATTCTTAATTCAAGATTTCTTTGAGTTTTCCCTTTCTAGAGGAGTGTAAGAGAGATGTGTTGCATCATCTCTATATTACAATGTGATGCCCATACCAATGCTTATCAAACACATATTGAAGTTTCACCAATATTTTTTTGATGATGAATTGTTTATGTCCACTACAACTTAAAAAGAGAATATACAAGTGAACCCATGAACCTCGGTCCAACTTTTGTCATAAGAAACAACCTTCCGACACCATTACTGTCATTTATATTTTGTGCAATTTAATATTTCGAAAATAGGAAAATACTTTCTTTACTTGCAAAAACAAACAAAACAAAAAAAACTATTATACCATTGCATTTACTTTGGTTTCTTAGTTATAAATTATTTTACTTTATCTATTTATAAGATTATTTTAGTTTTACCAAACGAAACATTGTGCTTCACAACAACATGGTGGAGTTGGGGACACAAGGGAAAAACTTTGTTTTGTAGATTGTTTGATGAGGAGAAGCAAAAGGTACTCCTCGCCAATTCTCAAGAGTTCGATATGAAACCTCAAGTCACCCTTGTGGGGAAAAGACGCTTGCTACAACACTCTGCACTTAGAGTCCCACTGAGTTAGTCCACACGGAGTTGTTGCTATCAGGTGCATACCATAGTGGGGCTCTTCGGCAGCCGAGATATCGGCATTGTCCGATGGCTCGCATGAGACCCACACCAGGAGCGACGATAGTGAAGCCCGCCAACGACAAACACATAGACGCCCTCGATGTGCTGGTATTTTTCCACATCATCGCAGCCGATGTTGTCCCGCTGCTATCACTATTATTACATAGTGATGGCGGCATACGGGGTGTTCATGGCTTAGCTTCACTCTCGAGCTATGGTCACCTTGGCAGCGTTCAAACATCTGTATGAGAGCTTTGTCGGAGTAATGCCATCACTAGGATTGATCCATCATTTCTTCGTGCCGAGGGTGGTGGATTATATGGCCCTATCCAGTGGAGTTAACTTCCACTTGCGGGAAGGGCTCGCAGATGAATACCTCCTCGACGACCTCCAGGACAGCTGGGGCAATGGCGCCGCAGCTGGTGCTTTGTCCGTTTGCATGAGCTGCTAGACAAACTCAAAGATCCGGTGGCCCCTGCTA
This sequence comes from Avena sativa, assembly GCA_916181665.1. Taxonomy (NCBI): domain Eukaryota; kingdom Viridiplantae; phylum Streptophyta; class Magnoliopsida; order Poales; family Poaceae; genus Avena; species Avena sativa. Next base: position 93,173,231 of record OV702293.1, on the reverse strand, counting down.
TGGCGAATTCCACCTAGGAAGTGCTCATCAGGTTGTGACGAACTAACTTTCTGGAGCATGTGGCCCCAACACACTTGCGTATCCATGCAATGTGTGAAAGGAATTTGCCCAAGAGACAATAATAAAGTGGTTATTATGCTATTCGAGTTTTATAATAGATGTTTTTTTTATGCTATAATTGTATTAATAGGAAACAATAATACATGTGTGATTTATAAACATAAAAGGTTCCTAGTAAATCCTCTCTTTATACTAGCCTGTTGATTAACGGATGATCAAAGGTTTCCCGATCATGAACATTGGATGTTGTTAATAACAGGGTCATATCATTGGAGAATAATATGATGAACATTAACCTATTGTAGATGTAGCAATACAATCATATCATCAAGTTTATATTTCTATCACATTCATAGTAACTCAATGTATTTATACCATGAGATCACTGATAGCTCCAAATTTCATCACTTTTTACTATTGAGTTTCCTCTTGTTTATTGCAGGATTCCACTGAAGATTACCCCTTTCCACTAATGTTAATGTCGGACTTAGCGAATCATTGGTTTCTTGTGATTGTTTTAGGTAACAAACATTTATTAAAGATCTAATGGCATTTATGAGCTAATTACACCTAAATAAGCCAATCCCAATTGGCAGTTAAGTGCACGTAACGACATGTGGTACGTTTGGGACGCGCCTGTACCGCCCTCCCGTACTGCACGCCATCGTCTCCACTATATCAATCAAAGCAACTTTCTTAAAGGGGAGACGATGAAAAAGAGAACACAACCATCGCAAAACTTATCCAGAGAGGAGAGATTAGATCTAGAAGAGGAGAAGAACATCCCCTCATTCCTAGACTATCTCCACCTCTTCAACCACATACTCCATCATCATCCCCATCACAGCTTAGGCAGAGAGAGCGATTGACAATTGTAAGATTAGGGTTTGATACTTTGATCTACCTTTGGTTTGTATTTTATTTGATCTTCAAGTACTATTGTGGTTTGCTACGATAACTTTGAGATGATTTCCATTTGCAATACAATTATGCCTTTGATTTGCCTCCCTCTCATGTCTGATTAAATCCCTATAGTAGTGGGAGATGTAGGGAATTGGCGAGATGTGTCGTGCCTCCTTTATATCCATCCATTTGTGATTGTTGTAGTGATTATTAATTTGTGAGAATGATTATACATGTTCACCTAATGCTTGTTATATAATTAATGTCCCGGGTAACATGATTCAAAGATATCATTGGTATGAAATTGTATGCTAGCGAATTGGTGACCCCCGAGTGACATGGCAGATATCAATGAGGAGCTAGCAATACTCGAGGAAAACAAGGAACCATCAAGATTAAAGCCTTGATCTGGTCGCAAGACCTTAATTGATGTGCTGACCATTACCTTGGTAACAGACATACAGATCTTTGGGATTAGGAAGAATTGGCCATGAGGACTCCTAGTCGGTATATGGGTTGCTTGCCGACTCACTTACAAATAAAGAAATATCACAATCACTTATTCCACTTTATTCACTCGGCACTTTCACTATCACCATGAACCGTTTCTCTCCGCGCCTAACTTCTCATATGCAGGAACTCCAAACACCATTCCCATCTTTACTTTTATGCAATTTACTCCTTATTATTTCCTATGCAGGTTTCCTCTATCTTTTACTCACAACCCCCCACCATAGGCAATTGCTATCAATTCATGCAAGACCTATGACACCTTGAGTGCGACAGAAACGCCGCCTAAAAGCAGTTGCTGAAGCTTCTTGTTGGGATCAATATAAAATCTGAAATTAATACTTCCACGAAAACATTCTCTGACAAACCTGTGCACTTGCAGGACATCAAGATATTTTCTGGCACCGTTGCCAGGAAGCTAAGTGTTGTTTCTTGACAACACATTTGTTGACACCATTCATGATCTTCGTTGAAGACAGAGGTACCACTCGATCGGGAAAAACTTATTTACCTTCATATATTGATCATGTTCCGATTGAGAGATGTCTAGAGTTTATTGAAAGATTTTCTAATAATACTATAGACGTGAACAGTTTGATTCCATTGATGTCACACTTAACCATCACCCGAGGGGCTGAACCTGAGCTACCATTGGGATAATATGGGAATCTATCCAGGAACTTAAGGAAGATGCCGATTATTTGTCATGAACTTGAAGGAAAGGAATTTGAAATATATCCTAAGCTAATTTATATGATGAAATAAATTTCTTTCGCAGGAAAAGAAGAGGAAGATCCTAGTTACCACTTTACAAGGGTATATGACCTTTGCGGTACTCTTAAACCAGCAAGTTTATCAATAGAGTTTGTACCCCATAAACTCTTTCGTTGGTAACTAAAAGATAATACTTTTGCCTGGTTACAATCATTACCTAATCATACTATAATAAGTTGGTAAGATTGCATCCGAGAATTCATGCATAAATATTTTTCGTTAACAAAAATCATTCAAATTAAATGTAGCATAAAAAATTTCTCTAGATAGTTGAATAAAACTTTTGTCAAGCATGGAATAGATTTTATGCAATAATTATGAAAGTCCCAAATCATGGTTTCCAAGAGCATTTAATTATCCAATATGTTTATAATGGGCTTAATGATGAAACAGAAGAGATGATTGATCTATCTACAGGGGAGATATATGTAACTTAACATTGTCAGAATGTATAAAGCTTTTCGAGGTAAGACCCTTTAATGATAAACAATACAATCCAGTCGAGAATGATGAACCACCAAAAGGTATGATTCACATACCCTCATATCTCATTCCCGAGGTTAAAAGGTCTATCGAAGAAAAAGGTATAACCTTGTAACTTGTTAAAGAAATTATAGTTGACATTCTTTAAGCTTATGTAATGGAAGATGATATAAATCTTGTCATGCCAAAGTTTAGATATCAACAAAATCAGTTCCGTGAGAAAAATTAACAACGTCTTATGACACAGGAAAAGAATATAAGGGACCTAACTAAAGTCTTTGATGACTTGGGTCATGCTACAAAACATTTAGATACATATCTAAGTATGGTTAAAACACAATGTGATCAAATGATTGAAAACCAAAATTTATTTTGAACCATGGAAATTTTGGTACCGTTTCTACTAACATCGTTATTAGACATGCACTACTGCAGAATAACCTATCAGTGACAGGCTCAAAAGGGCCATTAGTGACAGGCAAAGCGTCTGTCACTAATGACTAGTCACTGGTATGAGGTTACTAGTGACAGGCAAGTGTCTGTCACTAGTGTGTGTACTAGTGACAAGAATTAACGTGTGTATGTCACTAGTATGTGTACACTAGTGATAGGCAAAAGACATGCATGTCACTGGTTGCAATCAAAGGACGCATCCCATTTTGTCGTTTTGTAGTAACAGACCCGTTATACTGTCCGTCACACTATTATGAATTTCGGTAATAAAAACAACACAATAAAATATTATAAAATATTAAATACATTTTGCACAAATATTCCAGATAGCATAATATATAAGATGTATACGACATGTTTACATAACCCAGTATATGACATAATATTTGCACATATAGCACACTCGTATAGGAACTTTCCATGTATCATAAACTAGCATTGGATAGTTTCTTATCTAGCAAGCAGATGGATACTTTCTTCATCAATCATCTAGCAAGATGTTTGAACTTCGAAGAACAACAACACCACGGTACACGCATTATGGTCATATGCATAGCTACAAGTTCCTTTCGCTGTTATACATTTCCATCATCTTGTTGATGTACAAATTCTTTCATTACGTCTTCCTTGTATAGACCTAAATCGTGCAAGGAACTGATGACGTGCTTAACCTGATAAAAAAAAATAGTCATATGATTGTGAGCAATGTCATCAAGTGGATAAGCAATTGTTGGAGAATAAAGATCCAAAATAAAAAATCAAATAGTGGCAGCAAAGTAGCTTTCTCTATTACTAATTGATACCCCATACATTAGTGTGGGCATAACAGAATAATTTTGGATATAAAATCTACATGATCAATCAAGCATGAAGAACGATTATTTATTACCAACATAATGTTAAATCTGGACTAACAAAACAACTTCTATTAAATCTCATTGGATCTTATAAACACCGCTTCAGGAAGATATTATGCATTTACATGACAACTAATATATGATAAAATGACCTTCCGGGAGTGGTTCTTCTTCGTATGTTTATTGGAAACTCTTTTGTTCTAAATAAATCAAGAATATATACTCAACAAAGAGTAACTTGATTACCTTTACCACAAGTAAAGACCTATAGAAAACTCTGTGTCCACCTCATCATGTATACTGATTAATACACAAGATCTAAAATCATGTGTGTAGTCAAAATGAGTAACTACTGCATGAGCATCAACAGAACAGAGGATCGAACTTAATTTTTATGGAATGGTTCATGTATATTGTAGAATAACTAGAAGGATTCCCTAGCATTGCAGCGGGAATATTTTTAAGATCTTTATTATGTAAATGAAAAGGTACATGACGCAGGAAAAATGTGCCTGACAATAGGTCACAAAAGTCGAGAGTCTAAATTTAATTGACATGAAAATTTTGTAAACATTTGAGAAATATTGTAATGATAAAATATATAATAAAATTCCATATTATATTAACTAATAATAAGGTAATTTGTTGAAGATATTTCTATTAAGATAAACATGCCGATATTCTTATCCAAGTTATTGTTAACAACATGACAATTGACATCCCATTTTTTTTAGAATATTATCATATGGTTACTGCTAATGCCTAGCGGGCTACCATTCTTTGAGTTGTTTGTGCAAGGCATACCTTTGGTTTGGTCAAAACTATTACGAATCTAGAGAATTCATAATGAGTCATAATTTTTTAACTATAAGCTATGTTGCATGCAACAAATAAGTAACCTATATACTTAATTAGGAAACGGAAAATCAAATTCCTTCTCTATGGAGGTAGCATTTCTATATAAAACCAAAAGGATAAATAAACAAACTCACCTGAGTCTACTTTTTTTTTAATTCACTGTACGTATGCTTTTGCTATATGATAGAAAATATAGTTCAACTACAAACCTGTTCAGAACAGAACACAGATAAGAGAAAAACGTAAGACTTCAATAATGAAAAGCTACATAAAACAAAAGGGTTTCAGCACATGTGTTCACCTTATGGACCGATCGATATATGCAAACGTGATAAATTTGCAATCAGGCAATGAAATTGGATGTCCGACCTTGGCAGTGCTCGCAAGCAGAGGGTGTGACCGGTGATGCTCAGCTCGACCACACAAAATTTCTGAAACGAACACTATGATCTGGCATATTTTCTTTTCCCGAGAGTGGCTGAACCATTATAAGAAAAAAAATTCTAATAAGCTGGTACATACGTACTCCATGGTGATCATGTAGGAGATGATTTTTATATTGTCCGTCGATCGGTAACTATAAAAAACGACGATCAAGAGCTGCCTGTGGAGACAGGTTGCGCTACAGCCTGCAAGTTGGCCTATGGCCTCCGAGGTGTAGAGTGGTATGCGAAGTTGGGGGAGAGGAGGTCGCCGTTCAGCGCCACCAATCGCTGCCGCATCGCCGCGCTCCATGGACGCCAAAATACCTAGGCTAGGGTTTGTGGTGTGGGTTGTGAATGGACGGTTCTACGCCGTGCAGTAGAGAGGGCGGAAGGAGGGGGTGCTGGGGCGGTGATCTCTAGTGCATGGGCTAGCCGGACTTGGGCGGAATCCGTCAAAGACGGAAGGGGAACGGGAGGAGGCGGCACTGGAAGGGGAGGTGGAGTTCGCGAGGGCGAGTCACGTTCTGTACGGTCGGGTGGCGTCCGGGCTAGGTCTTAGCCAATTTTTTTTCTGAATCTCCAAAAATATTCGTACCGGGCAAAACCAAAATTTTCGGTTGAAAATTCCAGACTCCCACTAGCAACGTGTGTTCCGAAATTTGCCTAGCTAGCCCTCACTATAGCCCGTAAGATCAATTCCGTACGATGTTCATGTAAGTTAAAGTATAGTGTTATCTAGACGAGAGTGCTTGGCTGGGCTAGCCACCGGCGGAAGCACGGTGGCACCGCCAGGTCTGGTTTAAATATCCTTTCAGTCAGTGTTTGAGGAAAATACAAGTGATCGCCATATTTTGCGTTCGTCGCTACTCGTATAATTTTTAGTGACAGGTATTTATAGACGCCTGTTACTAATCAATTTTTCTGTTTTGACCGTCCTTCTAAAAAATACTAGTGATAGACACATTTATATGCTTGTCGCTAGTGTTATATACTAGTGACGGGCTTATACCCGCCTGTCACTGGATATACTTACTAGTGATTGGCATAAATTTTCCCGTCACTAACCACCTGATGGTTATAAACCTTTTTGCAATAGTGGTGGTATAGAAATGCACGAACCACATGGACCACCTTGGTATCAAGAAGAACAAGCCCGCACGACTAAGAAGACTCAAGAGATGAGTCAGGAAGAATATGACCTAGTGGATCCTCAATATGACATAGATTATGAAGTTCAGAAAACAGAACATAAGGCTTGTAAGACAAGACAAGAAGAAGTACCAGGAGATAAATATAAACTATATGATTCATATACTGAGACAATCGAGACTCAAGGGAAGATGCCGATCTTAGAAAGGAGCAATAAGAGAAAGTTGACGCCTCACGTGAAGAACACGTTGATAAACAAAAGTTAGCAATAAGAAAAAGTAAGAAAGACATTCCACCAGTACCAAAGGTAAAAGAGAAGGTAATACCCACCATAAAGAAAATTCCTTATCCTAATCGGGTTCAATATGAACCGGATGAAGCTATTTCTGATTCTTTTGCCGAGGCACTAGGAAGTCTTTGATTGGAACTTCCTTTAACTTATTCTATTCAAGTTTCTACTTATAAAAAGTTTATGCGAGATATCATTATTAGAAAGAAGAAGTTAACTAAGACTGTAGAAGTAATGACAAGCTTTGGAGGTAAGCTCCCTACTAACCTTGGAGACCTAGTTATACCAACCATCTCCTGTGCAATTGGAAAACTAATATATTTAACGCTCTTTATGATTTAGGAGAAGGTGTTAGTGTTATGCCTTATTCCTAATTTAAGAAATTGAACTTAGGAGCATATTCCCCTACTTCAATCATTCTACAAATGGCGGATAAAACAACTAAACAACCTATCGACATGATAAAAAAAGTTCTACTTAGAATATACCAACATGTTATACCCACTGATTTTATTATACTTGTCGTTCTTGAGGATGACAAACTTTCTATCATCCTTGGAAGACCTTTTCTTAACATAGCCGGAGTTAACATAGACTACTCTATTGGTAAGATTGTCTTCAATATATATGATGATCAGATTGTTCGCTACTTTCCGAAGAAACCGGAGCATAATAGAAAATATGTTCCACCATCTAAGCGTGTTCATGCAGCAAAAACAAAAGATGAAGAATAGCTTGAAGTAAACGCTCATGGTATGGAGATTGGCTAAAAATCAAGGCTTTAGATTCAAATAATTAATGGGAGTTAACCCATTCTCAATAAATTAAGTTTAAAATTTCATTTTATCCTTTTTATTTTTATTTTTTTTGAATTAATGAATTTGTTTCAAGTATTCTTGTATTCAGAGAACCTACCCTAGAGGAGTTAAAGAAAAAAGATAAAATTGAAGGGGAAAGTTAAAACAGGGTTAAGACTCGGTAACGAGCGGAGGCACGGTCATACGCGCCCGTATTGTGCGCTCGTACCGGTCCTCGACTAAACCAACAAAGTTCGTCATGCCCATAACAAGCAACGGTACGGGCTGATGCGCCTCTACATGTGCCCGTACCGAACTTCGACAAAGTCGATAACGGCCATAATTCTGATAACATGCTATGGTACGGACGGGCCCTGCCTGTACCATCTGCATGTACCAAGACCTCTAGGTTTGGTCTCGAACCTTAACTTTGATCCAATGGTGACGACCAACGATACGGGCGGGATGCGCCTGTACCGCCCACCGGTAACAAGTGCGTCGTCAGGTAAACACCGATGGGGGCTGGCTCCCAGCCATCCTCCTTCTTCGTATTCCTCTTTCTTCCTTGTTCTTTCTCTCTCCGCCTCAAACCCTAATCACCTAGAACCTTTGATTCTTCATCCATTTCGTGTTTTTGAGTGGGGGAATCTTCACATCGGTACATTTCTCAGCCGATCCACGCTTTATTTTCTAAAATCCATGGTTGAATTCCTCACATTGGCTATCTAGATGAGTTCATCATATTTTGAGATAATTTTCTATTCCTCATGTTAGGATTTATAAATTATACATGTAACCATTTGTTTATATGATAGAAACTTGATACCCATATTTTTCTTTGCAAATTTTGTAGCACAATGCATAACATTGAAGAATCTTCCGCAAGGGCAAGGGCGTGGCAGGGGACTCAGGATCCTCTATGCCACCGGGCTCGAAGAAGAGGCGTTCGGAGGCGAATAACTTGAGGGACGACATGAGCCGAGACTTTGAGAGGGTGAGAAAACACAAGGTTTTACATACCAAGTGGGTAAACCACAAGTTTCTCTCTAACCATGGGATATTAGAGGACTTCGAGCGGATGACTAAGCATGCGGGCATGGTCCCCTTCTCTTACTCCTCTGTCAACAACTCCAAGCTTGTCATGTTCGAGTTCATGTCATCTTTCCATGATGATCTTGAAGCCTAGGAGCATAATTGCATAGTAAATTTTGTGCTCAATGGGAAACTTGTTGGGTTCGCAGCATAGAAAACAAATTTTTTCCTACGATGGGAACATCTAATTACCAAGATCTATCTACTGTATACAAGCAACGGGTGGATATACATCCATAGAATACATACTCTCGAAGACCGAATAGCGTTAACGAGGTTGTACTCGTGGATGATGTAGACGAACGCTTGCCGATCTCAAGATCATGATGAAGTCCATATGGTCCAGCCGGTCCAGCACCATCAAGTCCAGCACCGCAAAGCAGTGGTGCATCCGTGATCGCACACACGTACGGGTACCCCGACAACCTCCGCGCCCTCGCTCCAGCGAAGCAGCGGAAGCAACAAATCCTTCCAGAAAAAGCAACCGGGAACATGAATCTCGTTGATCCGAGACCATGGGGAAATTCTAAAGGGGGGAGAGAGATCCTTTGCGAGGAGGTGTGTGTGACAAGTGAGAGGAGGGGGTCCTTATATAGGGGAGGGGGAAGCCCAAGGGGACATGGCCGCTGGCCAAGGAGGGTGCCCCCACCTCTCCCTCATTCATGTGTTGGAAGCTCAACTCACATAAAAACATCTCCACTCACAGTTCCACTGACATGTATTAATTTTCCACCAAAATTAATGCATGCTCTCATTTAAAAAAACTCGTTTATTTAGTTATTCAGAATTTTGTTAATTACTTTAATTAACAAACAATCACATAAATCTCCTTTCTAGTATTCAATTTCACATGTAGAACGAGTTTCAGCAATTTCAACCAAAACAATTTCGGTGTCTAGTGAAATAAATTCCTGCGCTTTCCTTTTCTTTTTCTGACATATCATTTGCTCCGAATGGTGTCGGTATCCCTTAAGTGTGTCACCCTACGGTTCGCGAATAATGCAGACATGATCGAGACCCCTCTCCAATCAATAATCAGCAGCGGGACCTGGAGATCCGTACTGACTCCCGCATATTCAACGATGACTTTTGTGATTGTGTGAAACTTTTACGCTAGTATCTTAATCCCTTTGTTTCACGATATATTACATGTCCGAGATTCGATCATCGGTATCTCCATACCTAGTTTGATCTTGTTACCGACATGCACTCTTTTCTCGTTCCCGTGATATAACATTCTAGCGATCAAATCACTTGCTCGCAAGCTAATCAATGTGATATCACCGAGAGGGCCCAGAGCATATCTATCCGTCATCGGGATAAACAAATTCCACTCTCGATCCATGAGCCTCAACATAATAATTTAGTAGTTCTGAAGCCATCTTTATAATCACCTAGTTACGGTGTGACGTTTGATGTCATCAACAAACTCTTCCGGTGTTAGTTATTGACATGATCTCATGGTCTAAGGATTAGGATCACTTCGTAAGTTGTTATAGCAATATAAAATCAATGACTTTGATCGTAATGCTATACTTCGGGTGAATGTTCATCACACCATTACACTAATGTTGTGACCTCGTTATTAACAACATCCAATGTCCATGATCATGAAACCTTGATCATCTTGTTAATAAACGAGCTAGTTTATGAAAGAGGCATAACTAGGAACTTCCTTTTTGTTTATTAAACACACATGTATTAACATTTCCGTATTAATACAATTATAGCATGCAAAATAAACATTTAGCATAAACAAGGAATACGGTAATAACCACTTTATTATTGCCTCTCAGGCATATTCCCTTCAGTCTCCCACTTGCACTAGAGACAATAATCTAGTTTGAAAACTTTGCATATTGAAAACCTATGGCTTTCTGGTGTTCCATATATGCAATTTCAAGTGGTTAACATAATCTACGGATCTGATGCTTCCAAGTCCGTGTGTATTTGCATGTCTTTGCGTCTCCACGCATCACTCATTCTCCAATGAGATGGCATTGTATAAATTTGGTCTTTTGGTGAGACCTTTAGTTCTTTGGGGTTAAATCACATCGACACTATTGTCATACAATATATCTTTAGTGTTAGCCCGTTGCGAACCACACCTTAGTTTGATAACTAACTACTTGACACAAATTCCCTCCTTTACTGCTACTATAGCAGTCATATACTTAGCCTTTTGTTGTAGTATCCGTCATAATGTCTTAACTTTGGAATACATCCAAATCCATCATGGAAACTCCTTTCCATTTCATTGTGCCACTCATAGTTTAAATTGAGATAAACTTAATTTGTATCTTGTGACAAAACTAGTATCAATGTAACGTTTTACAATGAACTATTTGTAATTGTTTGTCACCTCTACACAAATATATTCTTAGTTCTTCTAAAAGATCATAAGAATATCCTCACTATAGTCCAATGATCATTTTATGATTCATTCTGGTATATGCTCATAACACTTAGAGCATAGGACATATCTGGATGTGTACATATCATGGTATGATTGATCAAAACATTCTTGTGATTTCAGTCATCAAGTGTCAAAGCACTTGAATCTTGTTTAACTTATCAAGTGTCAATACACTTGAATATTGATTCAATTCCTTTCCATGCGAAAAGAACTGCTTCTTGTCATTTCTATATTGAACTCCTTCAATATCTCACATATGTACGTTTGGCACATCCATATTAGCGTCACAGTCTATCCACTATAGACATTCATGCTAAATATTCGGGTTTTGCCTAAGTATTTCAAAATTAAATTCTTAACCTTTGTCAATAAAAGATACATCATGTCCAATCAACAAGATGTCCTTCACATAATGTATTAGAAATATGTCTTCGCGCTCCCACTTAATTTCTTGCAAATGCAAGCATCTTCATCGTCTCCTGATGAAAACTCCTTTTTCATCACGGTGAAGATTCCAACTCCGCGATGCTTACTTCAACCATTGAAGTTTGCATGCTCTTTTAGCATACTTTTAATTAACAAAACCCTTTGGACCGTGTCATGTATACTTCCTAGGTAACCATTCTATTAGAAGAACTCTGTTTTGTTTATTCGTCTACCATATACCAAATTATATGTAGCGGTTGGTACTTTAATCCGTCCAGACTAAATATCGCTATGAAAGATCAAATCTTGTCATAGTCAACTCCTTGAATATTGTCATAAAATACTTTACGACATGTCGACTATTTCATAGATGTGAAACATCCATGTCTGTTTCTTTATAGATCCAAATACGACCGATAGGTTTTTACACCTTTCCGGAGGGTCTTTCAAGTTCAAAACTTGATTTTTCATGTATGGAACTATCAAGGATTTTATGGCTTCAAGACATTTGATGGAGTCAGGGCCCATCATCGCTTCTTTGCATCCAGTCGGTTCATCATTGTCAAAAAATAATGATTTACTCTCAAATCTCAGTATTTGATTGTTTATCCGACCGACTTGGTTCAATAAGCACTTAGATCTCCATGACCACAACCTTTGAGGCACATAAGCCATGAGCATTATGGCTGCCTCCGAAACGATTTCCGGCACTGCGCAACTCAGCACATTTAGCTAAGGTTCATTAACCGTATCAAAGTTCTATTTTCCTCCCACATCACTTTTACGAAAAATTCCTTTTTCAAGAAACTTCACATTTCAAGCGACAAACCCTTTTATCCTCGATGTTATGGAGGAATATCCAATGGTTATTCAAAATAACCTACAAAGACATGCTCATCCGACTTTGGTTGCAAATATCTTACTTATGTTTAACATACCAAAATTTAAGAAATGACAACTTGGATTTTACCCCAAACCATAACTCATATGGTGTCATTTCAACGGATCAAGATGGAGCTCTTTTCGGTGTAAAAGCGGTAGTCTCTGAAGCTTTAATCCTTTTAAAACATTATCGCAGTTTTATAAATAACACCTTTGATCCAACCATGTCTCACAAGGTTTCATTACAAATCTCAAACACTCCATATTCCTATGGTGTTTCAGGAGATGTAAATCTAGGTGTTTTGCTAATCTTGCAAATCAAATAAATCCCTTTATGATAAAATCATAATTTATTTATTTTCTTGTTACACTTGTAACTCAAATAAATCCCTTTATGATAAAATCATAAATCATTTATTTTCTTGTTACAATGATTTTCCACTTCATCTTGAAAGTCTTTGAAACATTTTCAAATATTTCATACCTGTTTCTCATTAAGTGAATATTCACTCAAATTTTCGGAGAAAGCATATGAAGTTGAAGTCCATCGCTTACGACTATACATAATGGACTACATACATCGATATGTATAAATTCCAATATTTTAGTCGTTCGTTCTTCTTTGTCCTTTGAACGAAGTTTTAATTATCCTGAGGAAAGTCTCACAAGCGTCACTTGATCAAATCAAAGACTCCAAAAATCCATGAATATGGAGATTCTTCATGTTTTCTTTCTAATATAATTTAAACGGTGATGTCACTTTGTAAGTGATCTTTCTATCATTTGTCTTGTGACATTTTAGCATTAGGTTTTATGGATGTGATTTGTCCAACTAGATTTGTAAATCATCCATCTTATATGGAATACTATAATTATTTGAACAACCTTTGTTCTCATAATACCTGATTTAAATAACAAATATTAAAACAAATCTTGAAGTCAAGATTTGATGTTAACGAGAAATACAAATAATGGTTTGTTTGTTTTTAATGAACATCATCACATATTCTCTTGCTAGTTACTTAGGCCATTATAGTTCATGAATTGCGTCGTTCTGTATGAAATTTCATACCAACCAATTAGGTATCCAATACCCAAGAACCACATTGTCTAACAAGCAAAGAATACAACCATAACATGTATATCATCCATATACCTAAATTGGATATTTCCAATATTTTCTTTTCTGCCAAATATATTTTATAGATTCTCTTTCAGTATTTCCTTTTCCTTTTAAAAAAATCTATCAACATCAAAAGTGACACCATATACATGACACATAGTCCAAAGCGTGTATATTCAAATAATAATACCTTTGGACTTGCACTTTGAAGTAGATCACCATCATCAAATGATCGGTATTCTTTCAAAATTCATTCTTTAGCAATCTTTTAGTGTAGTAAACACTTTACATACATCTTCTATTCATACTTATCATGATGACTTTCATGATCAAGCTAATGTAGCTTATAAAGGAGAATCGTGAGTATAACATTACTTTCCAAAACCTTTTTGGATGATTAGGATGTCTAGCATCTGCAACCTTTGCAAATTCTCATCCAATATGAGAATATATATTATACTCTATCATATTGCAACCAAAAAATTGTTTCAGATATTGTTATATCTGCCACACATGATGGTTTCTAAAACAATTCTTTCAGCTCCTAGATAAACTTGATATTAAAACAATCAAGAATCATGGAGGCAAACATGATACTTAAGATACTAACATTGGAATTGTTACTCTCGATTTAATACTAATTATTAAACTTCACGGAGTAAACAGAGTTTGCTGAAAGTTTGCAGTAGGACTTTAAACTTTAGATTGACACTCAACACAATACGATACCAGTTCGTAAAGTATATATCCAGAATTCTATAGTTCTATTATCTCAATTACAACTATGCATAAGGTGGTGAACGAATGCCAATGACTATAACAAATTATGCAAATTCACTTTGATTTAGTTTATGATAAATTGAGTTCTACTAATCCAAATTAGAAATGAACTCCCACTCAAAAACGACATCCCTCGTGCCTTTTTGGTGATTACATGAACCAAATCCACTACACCAAGTCCGATCATCACGTGAGTCAGTGTAGTTTCAAAGGCGAGCATCCATATGGTCATCATATCAAAACATATGAATCATGATTAACCTTTCGTTCCGTGTTCCGAGGCCATGTCTGTACATGCTAGGCTCGCCAAGTAAAAACCTTAGTATTCGCGTGTGTAACTATCTTACACCCAAGATATGCTCGTGGATTCAAGTACACCCGATCATCACGTGATGTCTTGAAGCGACGAAACATTGTCGTTGCATACTTAAGGAAGAACACATTTTTATCTTGATATCTAAATGAGGGATCATCTTATTATGCTAATAAAACGCCAAACAAGCAATATAAGATGCAATCAAACATCACATGTTTGTAAGTGAAATGATATGGTTCCCGTATATGATCTCCATCATGTGCACCGTGGTATGATCTCTATCATGCCTCTATGTGTAAGGCCAAGGTCTATGGAACCTACACGTTATGTGGGTTGTAAGAGTATCATCTTATACTTCTACTTACAACATTACCATATCATAACACTAGCCCAGCAACAATCTAAATTAGACGCCTCTAATTTATCCATTGCAAGTTTTACGTGGCTTAGGGCTTTCGAAGATAGAACCGTTCTTACCTACGAACATGAACCACAACGAGGATAACCAAATTGTTGACAACTCGTTGCAAATTAGATATTGACTATAGTAGGAGAGACAGACACCCGCTAGCCACTTATCCAATACTAGTTGCATGTCAAGCGTGGAACAGGTCTCATGTGCGAGGACATGTAAAGTTTGTTCGGGCCGCTTCATCCCACTATGCCACCAATATCCAAAGTACAACTAAGAAGCAATAAAATAATCATCATCGCCCACATACTCATATGTGTACTACCCGTGCAAAGCATCTACGCATAGATCCGGCTCTGATACCACTGTTGAATTCGCAGCATAGAAAACAAATTTTTTCCTACGATGGGAACATCTAAGTACCAAGATCTATCTACTAGATACAAGCAACAGGTGGATATACATCCATAGAATACATACCCTCGAAGACCGAATAGCGTTAACGAGGTTGTACTCGTGGATGATGTAGACGAACGCTTGCCGATCTCAAGATCGTGATGAAGTCCATCTGGTCTAGCCAGTCCAGCACCGCAAAGCAGTGGTGCATCCATGATTGCACACACGTACAGGTACCCCGACAACCTCCGCGCCCTCGCTCCAGCGAAGCAGCAGAAGCAACAAACCTTCCAAAAAAGCCACCGGGAACATGTATCTCGCTGATCCGAGACCATGGGGAAATTCTAAAGGGGGGAGAGAGATCCTTTGTGAGGAGGTGTGTTTGACAAGTTAGAGGAGGGGGTCCTTTTATAGGGGAGGGGGGCAGCCCAAGGTGGCATGGACGCCGGCCAAGGAGGGTGCCCCCACCTCTCCCTCATTCATGTGGTGGAAGCTCCACTCACATAAAAACATCTCCACTCACAAAATTAATGCAAGCTCTCATTTAAATAAAACTCTTTTATTTATTCAGAATTTTTTTAATTACTTTAATTAACAAACATTCACATAAAACCCCTTGCTAGTATTCAATTTCACATGCAGAACCAGTTTTAGCAATTTCAACCGAAACAGTTTTGGTGTCTAGTGAAATAAATTCCTGCGCTTTCCTTTTATTTTTCTGACATATCATTTGCTCTGAATGGTGTCGGTATCCCTTAAGTGTGTCACCCTACGGTTCGCTAATAATGCAGGCATGATCGAGACCCCTCTCCGATCAATAATCAGCAGCGGGACCTGGAGATCCGTACTGACTCCCACTTATTCAACGATGACTTCTGTGATCGTGTGAACCTTTTACGCTAGTATCTTAATCCCTTTGTTTCATGATATATTACATGTCCGAGATTCGATCATCGGCATCTCCATACCTAATTTTGATCTCGTTACCGACATGCACTATTTTCTCGTTCCCGTGATATAACATTCTAGTGATCAAATCCCTTGCTTGCAAGCTAATCAATGTGATATCACCACGAGGGCCCAGAGCATATCTATCCATCATCGGGATGAACAAATTCCACTCTTGATCCATGAGCCTCAACATAACACTTTAGTAGTTCTGAAGCGATCTTTATAATCACCTAGTTACAGTGTGGCATTTGATGTCATCAACAAACTCTTCCGGTGTTAGTGATTGACATGATCTCATGGTCTAAGGATTAGGATCACTTCGTAAGTTGTTATAGCAATATAAACTCAATGACTTTGATCGTAATGCTATACTTCAGATGAATGTTCATCACACCATTACACTAATGTTGTGACCTCGTTATTAACAACATCCAATGTCCATGATCAGGTAACCTTGATCATCTTGTTAATCAACGAGCTAGTTTATGAGAGAGGCATAACTAGGAACTTCCTTTTTGTTTATTAAACACACATGTATTAATGTTTCCGTATTAATACAATTATAGCATGCAAAATAAACATTTATCATAAACAAGGAATACGATAATAACCACTTTATTATTGCTTCTCGGGCATATTCCCTTCACAACTCTGCAACCTCTCCTTTTATAAATTTTGTGATTGTTTCGGGTTCTCCCATGAGGGAGAGCTTGAAATTAATGACAATGAGCATGTGGAGGAAATGCAATATTGGGAGAATATTTCTATCCACAGGAACAATGATTATTTGCGCAAGAAGAGAGCAACCATCCAGAATCCCACTATCAGTTATTTTCACACTTTCTTAATTCTATTTTTGTAAAAGGAGATGTTGGGGCAATGGCAGGCCCCAAAGTGAGCGTGATTCATATGGCTTTGCATCCTGAGATGGATCACAAGGTAAACTTGGGTGCTTTACTCATCCAGCACTTTTGCCTCCAACGGACAGCGTCCTCTAGGGAGATCCGCTACAGAGGCTTGATTACACAGGTCGCCTATGAAAGTGGTTTTTCCTCTCATAGGAAATATCCATGGCTAGAAGTAAGACTTTGGATGACATCGACATGGCTAGCACCAAATTCATGGGGTCTATAGACCCCAACGCTCCCTTCGTGCTTACCAGTTTTATTTTGAGCCTAATGGTGATCTCCACCAAGTTTTGCTTCCTTTTGTTCAAGCTTTTGGTTTGCTAGGTAAACAAAATTGGGTCCCCACAGAGGAGGAGTTCTCAGGAAGGATTGCACCTCAAGGAGGTCATCCCAACTGGAAGCCGCAACAGATGGCCAACAACAGCAAGGGCAAGGGGGAGAATATTGGAACACATGAGGCTGGGACGACTATAGTCAGCAGCACCACCACAATCAACCTTTCCCTCAGCACCAGCAAGGTATGCCTCCACCACAACCAGGATACACTATGTCCCAAGAAGTGATTTTGACCAGGTGGTACATTGCATCAACAACATTGAAAATACGTTGCAAGATGCGAATGCCAACATAGTTTATCCCACAACGGACTTCACTTCTTTTATGACTGACTTTTCAAGCCACCACCCGAACTTCCCATACCAGCAACCGTCGCCTGATGGTATTGGCAACTTTTGATTCCAGTTAGGCCAAGAGCCAAACATGGGGAGGTTAAAATCCTCCCGTATTTTGCATTCATATTTTTCATCCTTCTTTCGATTTATTTTATTTTCCACCTCAGTGCATGTTTAGTTTCAGTTTTGCATGAAAAAAAGAAAATTAAAAAAAAGACTAGCTTTTATCTTCACTTGTGCAAACTTCTCTCTGGCTCAAGGAAGAGGCAAGCAAGCAAGAGGAGGTATCACATTATTGTTTTCCCTTTTACTGTAAGTTTATTCATGAACATTTTATGTTTGTTCGGTTGCACTTGTGTTCTACTCCGTGCATAACTAGCTATATTTTAATTCTTGGGCTCAAAGGCTTTTGTAACTACTTTGGTTAAGACTTGGGACAATTTTAATATCAGTTTGAAAAACAACCATTTGGATTTAATTCTAAAAAATTTGAGAACAAGATAAAGTTTCTATAAAAAACTTTGGTGCCAAGTTTTTGTCTTAAGGGCTTAATATTAGTAGTACTCAAGCCCACATACTGATTGTCGACTTGATGATACCTTCTAAAAAAGAATTGTTTGATAGAATGAAATTTTTACAGTGGGAGAGGGAGATGATAAAACCTGTTTTACCTTGATAAAAAAGAGAGAGAGGAAACAATTCTATGTTTCACATACACACCTCTGGGATGCTAAAAACCCCGCTGGCCTTTGAACGATCTATGGTATAACCCATGATTTAGGCTATGAGTTGATGACATGAGTGGCATATGCGTCTCTATATGGACAAAAGTATTAGTACTCTCAAAGGTTGTGTAAACATTTTATAAAGGGAACAATCATTGTTCCTTGAAAGTGGAAGAAAAAAGAAAGAATATATGAGCTGAAAAACATTCTCTATTTTTCTAGAGATTTGGTACCACCTGACCACCTAGGATGAATAATTAGTTCTTCAAAAACAAGGAAAATAAGAGGTGTTTGATAGCCGCGATTATCGAAGTGGGTGTTAACTAAAAATCTCTAAGATTATCCTTGTTTTGCCATCTAATTTTGCACGCTTAACTTTGACACAAGTGACCTCGCTTAAAACATTTTTACTCTCATAACAAGAGAGGCGCTGAAGAAAAAATGATCTACAAGCCCAACCAAACTTTTGACAATTGGTTTCTAAGAATTATTAGCTATCAAGTTATTTGCATCTAAGGATTTAACTTAAGTGCAATTATTCAGATATATTATGCTCATGTTCAAGGTTGCAGGATCTAAGACAATGGAATATGATACAATCTCGAACTTGTAAGTCTTTTTTCCTTGATTCAATTCCTCGTTATTATTCATTATAGCTTGGTCACTCGAGGGCGAGTAATAGATAAACTTGGGGAAGTTGATAGCTCCAAATTTCATCACTTTTTACTATTAATTTTCCTCTTGTTTATTGCCGGATTCCACTAAAAATTACCCCTTTCCACTAAAATTAATATCACAATTAGCAAATCCTTGGTTTCTTGTGAAGGTTTTCAGGTAATAAACATTTATTGAAGATCTAATGGAATCTATGAGATAATTACAACGAAAAAAGCAAATCTCCAATTGGAGCCCCGTTCATTGGAGGTGCACAGTGTGCGTAATGAACTGTGGTATGGTCGGGACGCGCACGTACCGCCTGCCCATACTGCACACCATCGAATCCGCTATATCAATAGAATCAACTTTCATAAAGGGGGACAATGAAAAAGAGAACACATCGGCCACAAAAATCATCCAGAGAGGACAAATCAGGTCTGGAAGAGGAGAATAACATCCCCTCATTCCTCGACTTCTTCAACCACAGACTCCATCATCATCCCCATCACAGCTTAGAGAGAGATTGGCAATTGTAATATTAGGATTTTATACTTTGATCAACCTTTGGTTTGTATTTTATTTGATCTTCAAGAACTATTGTGGTTTGCTACGATAACTTTGAGATGATTTCCATGTGCAATATAATTATGTCTTTGATTTGCCTCCCTCTCATGTCTGAGTAAACCCTCATAGGCGTGGGAGATATAGGGAATTTGTGATATGTGGTGTGCCTCCTTTATATCCATCCATTTGTGATTGTTATAGTGATTATAAATTTTTGAGAATAATTATCTATGTTCGCCTAATGCTTGTTATCTAATTTAAGGGCCTAGGTAACATGATTCAAAGATATCATCAGTATGAATTTGTATGCTAGATAGTGAATCGGCGACCCCTGAGTGACATGGCCTATAACAATGAGGAGCTAGCATTACTCGAGGACAACAAGGAACCATCAAGATTAAAGCCTTGATCTAATACCAAGACCTTAATTAATGTGCTAACTATTTCTGTGGTAATAGACATACAGATCATTGGAATAGGAAGAATTGGCCACGAGGACTCCTAGTCAGTATATGGGTTGCTTGCCTACTCACTTACAAATAAAGAAATATCACCATCACTTATTCCACTTTATTCACTTGGCACTTTCACTATCACCATGAACCGTTTCTCTCCGTTCCTAACTTCTCATTTGCAGGGAATCCAAACACCTTTACCGTATTTATTTTTATGCAATTTACTCCTTATTTATTTTCTACACAAGTTTCCTCTATATTTTACTCACAACCCTCCACCATAAGCAATTGCAGTAAATTCGTTCAAGACCTGTGACAACTTGAGTGCGACAGAAACGCCGCCTAAAAGCACTTTTCGAAGCTCCCTATTGGGGTCGATATAAAAACTATAATTAATACTTCCACGAAAACATTGTCTGACGAACCTCTGCACTTGCAGGCGATCAATCATATCAATCACTTTTACCAGAAGAGTACTTTGATTTCATCAAATGTCATACTGTAACAAGGTGATTATAAAGGTGTTGTCAGGTATTTGGAAAGTGTTAGTTGAGGCTCGTGGATTAAGAGTGGGATTTGTCCATCTAGATGACGGGGAGATATACTCAGGGCCCTCTTGATGATATCACATTGACATAGCTTGCAAGCAAGTGATTTGATCACTAGAATATCATATCACGGAAACAAGAAAAAGAGTACTTGTCGGGAACGAGATTAAACAAGGTATGGATGATACCAAGTGATCGGATATCGGACAAGTAATATATCATGAGACAATAGGAATTTGATTATATCGAAAGAGGTCCAGATGATCATATGATCTTCGTGGAACTTGTGGGAGTCATTAAGGATCTCCAGGTCCCTCTAATGACTATTGATCGGAGAAAGTCTCGATCATGTCTACATAGTTCTTGAACCCGTAGGGAGACACACTTAAGGTTATTCGACGCATTTGAGTGCATAGGGAACATAGGGGAAGTCAATGGACATCGCAGAAAATTGTTCTGTCGCAGAACATTGTTTTATAGAATCTGCCAAAATAGTTTCGGGGTAATGAAATAAAAAAAGGGATCAAAATGTTAATGTATTCATTAAATTAAGTGTTCACTAAATAAAGTACTCAGTAAATGAAGTGTTCATTAAAGTAAGTTGCATTAAAACAAGGGAATTAAAGTGCTTTAATAAAAAGACCTCGGGTTTTTGAGTGGATAATTAATGGGAGCAAGTGGAATTGGGATTTACGCGAGTGGAGTGTCCACCCACATGAATGAGAGGAGTGGATGGGGCACCCTCTTGGTCGCTGGACAAGGGAGGGACTTGACCCCCTATAAAAGGAGGTGGCATCCTCCTCTCCCCACACACTCTTAGTTGCCTCTCTCATATGCCCTTTGGTTGGCATTTTCTCCCCCATGCTTGCCTTACCCATTGCAACTAGAAATGGTGTTTGGTTAAGCCCTGCTCGAGATCTTCCCCTCCAGCACCTCTACCATGGCGAAGACCTGTTGGAGTTCCCAGGGATCCGCTACTTCCGCTGCCCAGCTAGAGCGAGGATTCAAGAGTCATCGTCACACCGAACGTGTGACCTATTAGAGTAAATCCAGTAGTCGCCATAAACCCGCAGGCGCGCTAAAAACTGATTTTTTCCTGCGCGAGAGCCCGCACCGCATCCTCTAACAGTCGTTGTATCTATTCGCGCGTGGGCAAACTTTCCTGCGTGCTGTTACGCGCACTTCTTTTGACGCACCGCTCAGCGTGTGCTTGTTAAATGGCGGCCACGCGTGAAACCAAACCGCCGACACTTCAGCGCGCGGGCAAATACTTCCTCTCCCCACCGCTTCCCTGCCACCATGCCGCGCCCGCTCCACCGTCGCCATGCCGCCACGCCGCGAAAGCTTTGGGTACCGTGGCGTACGCGTGCGCCCGACCGACAACTTCTATGACGAGATCTGGTCTAGCGACAACCGCGTCGTCCTCGGCAGCTTCGACACCGCGCACGAGGCCACACACGCCAAGAACGCAGTGGCATGGCGGGTCGGGCTCCCGCACTCGTCGATGAAATTCCACGACGTGTGTATACGCGAGCAGGCCGAGGCCCTCGCTTCGCCTCCTCGCCTCGTGACGGAGGAGAAGCATCGCCACAAGCGCGATACGGAGCGGCGCCTGCTCATCTTTGAGTGTGATGAGCGCCTGCGACAAGAGTGGCGCGCACATTTTCCCGAAGACGTCGTAGTGCAGCACAAGCACGACGACGAGTGGGCCACGACCAAGGGGGCAGTGAGGGCGGAGAAGAACAAGAACCGGCTCGAGTGCTGGGTGGACAAGGCGCGCCTTCATCGACGCGCAGATGGCCGGGCTGGCGACCATCCCCAATGACGATCCCCATTTGTTGGATATGTTTTTGTTGACGCCGGTGTCCGACAAGACAGCGGCCTTGTCCGACAATGCCTACATCTCGGTCTCCTCGTCGGACTAGATGTAGTAGTTTCTAGTAATTTCCCGTAGTAGTAGATTCTAGTAGTATAACTAATTTCTAGTATTTTTGTTGCACCAAGATCTATGTAATTATTTTGAAGTTCTATGTAATATATTTTCTCTTTAATTTTGAGATCTATTTTTATCATATTTTTTGCAAAATCTTGTTTGTCGTCCGCTCTAATTTAGCGCGCCTTTTGGAGGGGCTTATGCGGCAAATTTAGCGCGCACCTTTAGCGCCACTGCCATAGGAGATTCACGCGTGGTGCGCTATACCTAAATTCTGTGTGCTGCTTACGTGTTTTTGCACACTAAAATATATAGGGACCGCTAGATTTGCTCTAACGGAGGAGCTGCCAGTCTATGGTGCTGATCGTCTTCCCGTCCTCGAGGATGGTCGTGTACATCTACATCAACCACATTTGTTTGTAGTAATGTTATCCCACTTATGGTCTACAAGGGTGTGTACATCTGTAACCGTTACAAATTATTTTCTTGATTCGATCTTGGCAGTTGCAAACGTCATCATTGGTACGAGAGCTATGTCTATGCATAAATGCTCTGTACGATTAAAACACATGGCCATGTGGGCATTGATAGTCTTGTTATTGCAAATCCTTTGTACTTCGGCTATTGGTAGCATAGTGATATGAAGC
Organism: Avena sativa; assembly: GCA_916181665.1. Classification (NCBI taxonomy): domain Eukaryota; kingdom Viridiplantae; phylum Streptophyta; class Magnoliopsida; order Poales; family Poaceae; genus Avena; species Avena sativa. The sequence goes on along the minus strand of OV702293.1, from coordinate 93,149,771 downwards.
GGCCCGGACAAACTTTACATGTTCTCGCATATGAGACCTGCTCCACGCTTCACATGCAACTCGTTTTGCATAAGTGGCTAGCGGGTGTTTGTCTCTCCCACTATAGTTGATATCTGATTTACAATGGTTTTCTTAATAACTTGGTTATCACTATTGTGAATGAAGTTTGTAGGTAGAACGGTTCTATATTAGAAAGCCCACAGTCGCATAGAATATGCAAAAATAAATTTGATGCGTCTAACTTGTTTTTGCAGGGGATGTTATGTGATATGGTCTATAACATCCCAATTTCAGCAACCCTGATCTTTTGTAAAAAAGGAAAAAATCAGGGGAACAAAAGCTTTTCTTGTTAAGAGTTGTAATGCTTGTTTCTTGTTTCTTGTATAATTGTATATTAGAGAATATACTCCTTATCTCAACTCCAGTTGACAAAAACTATTTTACCAAATAGATGTCTTGGCTCATCTCTCATATTCTCAAATGTTCTGACATTTCAAACCTGAGCCAAGATGACTTTGATAAATCAAAATATTTTATTAGTTTCTATTATAAAACTATGGAGACCTATATATAATATCCTTATGTTTTCAAGACGGATCATTCTTCTACTCTTACCTCTAGGTTTTTCCAAAACCTTTACTTAAACCTTTTCATTCTAATCTTGGTAGAAATACCAAGAGGTACTACCTTCCTTCAAAGCACAACCTCTTCAAAATACCCATGCTTACCTCAAGCCAGATTTACTGGTAACCTTAGTAGTAGTTGATAAGTTTGATTAGTTGAATTTCCTTGATCTTGCTGATGAATTGCCTTGATATGCTGATTTCCTTGTTTGTTTAGGAATTAGAGTGAGCTAATCTAGTAGCTCATCACTTAGGATCACCCTAAGGTTAAGATCCCAAAATCTTAAACCAAGTATCCTAAGCTGGATCTATCCTAAGTCAATCAAGTGCTTCTCCTAATCAACTTAACCAGATCAACACCGAGCTCATCATTTGTACTAGTATTCCAACTCATCAAAGACCAAATCAAAGCATGGATCCTTTCTACCCAATCAAAAAATATACATCATCCACTAGATCATTAGTTTGGCACCTAGCATCACCCCAAAATCATCTACCCTTGTAATGTAGTCTAAAACCCTGAATCTGCCAAAATGGGTGTCTGGAATTCTTATCTAGATTCAATTTTTGGAGCTCTACCTATTCCAACCTATGTGCATTCTTTAGAATGTACTTGAGCCATTTTGTAGTACATCATCAGTACTACCAAATCCCACTTTTTCTCTGTGATAAACCATTCTTTAACCCACTCATCCATGATGGTTTTGTTGACATCATGATACGATTTTTCTGCAAATCTAGTCAATATGCCTACTTTTGCAGAAGCTCACATCCTCATGCTATCACCCCTTGACCAACTCTTTTCATGGTTATGATATTATAACCATGGTCTATCACTCCATGATTCACTTGTTTCCATTGGAGCCCGGTGCTTCTTAAACCCTCATGGTTTATGAGGCATCAGGACAATCCTGCTATGGCAGCCTTGTTTTCAACAAAGTTTGCCACCTCTTATAGATCACCTCAAATATATCCAAGCCTAACTATTGCTTCCATGGTAATCTATATGAAATGGTCTCACCATCCATATAACCCTTGTACCAAGGTGAGCTTTGAGGTCACCAATCCAACCTTGTTTATGTGGTATAAAAATATAAATGCTCTAGATCCTCCAATCCATCTCTTCTAACAAAAATCCATCTTGTTTATCAATACACAAGGTTGGTTATGATATATCATTTATCTTAACATCATCCACCTTGGATATGAACATTTTACAAATAATTCCCATAACTATTTGGTGTCTAAAACTCTTTAAATTCCATTCTTTTGCTAAATCCTCAAAACCCTATCTATAAAGACAACTTTGATTTTCTCCAAACCACCTTGCCAACTCAAGGCAAATTTGATGCCTATATATCATAACCTATCTTCCCATCTCAAAAATAAATATTTTTGAGATGTTATATTATTTCGTTATGCCCTTTTTCCTAAATGGCAGAAACAAGAAATAATTATTTATAAATACTTTTCCATCTCAATAAATCCCAATAAAATTATCAAATGTGTAATATGGTATTGAGGACCATCTCACATAAAAAAACCTGGCTCAATGCAAAAATATCAATTAAGCTTCTATAAATCATTTTGCACTTTTTGAATAATTGATTTAAAGTGGACCAAAAGGCATCCAATAAATCCCAATTAAATCTTGGAGGTGTACAATGACCATACCTATCTGCCAGCATCATTTCCTCACCTTGAACATATCAAATTCTAAGACTTTGCTTAGTAACCATCATCATAGCCAATCTTAGCATATTTCAAAATCATGAGCTAAACCAATCTCAATCCTCCCCAAACCTTGTCAAGTAAGCTTGCCCAGCAAAACCAGTCCCCCTGGTCGTGTGCACTGTAGAACCTCACCACCAAACCCTCTTTTGTCACTCTCCCTCTTGAATGAGAGGGAGACAAAGCCTCTTGTGTTGGTCCCACATTTTGTACACTTGTGCAACACCAAACCCACCTTTCTCTCTGTCCCCCATCGACCAAGACAACTCCTACCCTTCCTCTCTTCCACCTAGCTGCAGATCATGCCAGCCCCACCTCCTCCATGTCCATTTTTGAAATTTCCCCTTTGTCACAAATATCTTGCAATAAAATGAGTAGAGGCCACCCTGCCCTCTCTACTGGTCATCATTCACTTCCCCATACCTCACTTACCTCTCCCCGAGCACCCCTCCCCTTCCCATGCTCTCTTTCGACCTAGGGAAGAAGAAGAAGAATCCCTCTCGGCCTCTTCAAAGAAACGGTCATGGTGCCCTCCCCACTATCTCTCCCTAGTTGCATTTCACCATGCTGAGACCTCATTTCCACCTTCTATCTAATCCTGCTCTCTTCTTCGTCCAGGACCCTCTCTACAGGCCTCCCCACCGAGCTCCGACGAGCTCTACTCCGGCGAGATCGTGCAAGAAGGATCTAGGCATCGAATCCCCTCCTGCCACCCATCTCCGAGCTCGCCAGCATGGACTGCCTCCTCTCCCCCTTGCCATTGACATGCAGACACCTAGGGAGCCTCTCCGGTGAGCTACCAGGCTTTCCCCGGCGGTGCTATCGCGCGAGCCCCTCTCCAACGTCAAATCTCCCCATGCCACCCACCTCCGAGCTCGGAGTCGCGCTCCGCGTTGATCCCTCGCGTCCCTGATGTCTCCCAGCACCTGGTGATCCCACCCCTGACCTTCTCTGCCCGCGCTAGGGTTTCCCTCGCCGTCGCTTGTCGCAGGAAGGACGACAATCGCCCGTTGTTGATGTGGATCTAATCCAACGGCCGACGGCAGCGGATACCTCTTTGCCCTCCCCCTCTCTCTAGTAGCTGGGATTCGTTTGCCCTGCGAGACCGCGCCCTCCCGCTCACAACACTGTCGCCTGGGATGTATCCGCCTCCCCTGGCCCATTTGCCTGCAGATCTCGGCCCGCTGCCCCTTTACCCTTTAACATTTTCTCCAGATCTAGAAAACTAGCAGTTTAGTTTTAATCCTGGAGAAAATGTAAAATACACAAAAATGCCCAGATAAAAATTCATGGGTGTACCAACAATAAAATACTCAGGATAATAATTGTACATTTTTTGATAATTAGTATACCAACAAGACCCATTTTGTTCAATTATTTCTTTCTGGGATTTGGTGTATCCAAATGGGGAAAATCCAACAGGTACTGAAAGGTATATTGGGTACCTGGACTATCACCTTGACCCTACCCTAGTTAGCCAGTACTAAAAATAACAAAAACAATATGTTTAGGCCTTTAATAATTTCTGTAGGACAAACAAGAAACGTTATTGATCTACTTCCAACTCCCAATATATCCACATGCCAATAGGTATCAAAACTTAGGAGCCCAATATTTATTGAGCTATATTTAGTTATTAGTGAATTAAACATTTCTGTGTATAGTTTATTCACTAATAAAATCACCACATTTGTTCTTTAACTCAAAAAAGGATGATTCCAATTTCTATAGAAAGGTAATGTAAGTACCTAACATGTATCCTTGGAATCAATCAAATTACCTTATATATTTAATCTGGTCAAAAAGATAAATAACATTCAGAATTTCCTTTGGGAATTTCTTGAGGGCATTCTGGTAAATATTTGGGATAATTCCAACTCCCCTTGAATCAGTCCATCAAATATTACTTAATCATCCAAGGAAATAATTTTTGGAACTTCAGAACAATTCTGGTGAATTATTTCCTTAAACTAGGGTTTTATTCACTATAAAAATCACTATAAATCAATGGTAATTGATAAAATAGTGAATCCACTTTTGTTGGTTTCATTTTATCAATACGTTTCGGATGATATCAATTTTGTGTATTGATAACATATAGAAATGTACCTTGATCTAAAACCCCCTTTTTAAATGGTTTCTAAACTATAACCCATCTTGGAATTCCTCCAAATACTTCCAAGACATTTCCCATCTATCTAAATCCATTCTTCTTAAACCCTAATTATTTGTAGCATGCTTTATTTGTTGGTTTGTTGTAGTGATTTATGCTTGTATGCTTGTGTTGATTATGATATTGCTTGTTTGCATGTATGATCCCGTACGACATTAGTTGCGATTGTTTGACAAAGAGAAGGGATGTATTCATTATTATTGGGTATTCCGAAGAAGTCCATGGACCTATTTACATATTGATAGTCATCAGGCAAGCCACCTTCTTGCTCATAAGCCCTTGCCTATTATTTTACCTATGCATGTTTTATCTACTTGTTTATGCAAATTTCCTGGTTTAACTATATTATGCTTTATTATCTGGTATTGGTTTGGCTCCTCCAAACCATTACCCATTTGTAATACTAAGTACACCCCCCTTGATGATACTATTTGTCCATAGTATAGTAGATGTTGTTTAACACCATAACCCCTTGGAGACCCTGTTTTAGCCAAATCAAAAGTACAGGATGGGAAGATCCCGGGTATATGTATATAAAATGCTTTATGAAAACCTTGGTGAGGTTTGACCCACCAAGAGAGGTTTGAAAAACGAGAAAGGTTTTTCTTTACAAAATGGATGGGGTAAAGGAAGTTGGAAAAAGGTTCATAAAAAGGCACCTGGTTCTTTGCGGTTTTGCTAGAACAATTAACCCGTGCAACCACAATACACTAAAGTGGGATGGGGCTTAACCAAAAGTTAGTTCACTTTGATATGGGTATCCGCATGACAACTTATAAGGGATCATCTCCCTGTCATTCCGCACTTCCTTTATGAAAAGGATCATCTTCTAGGCAGTCACCTGGAGGAAGCAGGATCACCCATGTGAGTGACCGGGTGATACTATGAGCCTCTCATTGAAAGTGCCGGATCTAAAGGAGCTGGGTTGCACTCCGGTTGGTCCGTGGATCCCGACGTCCCGGTGTTGAGAGGAACAAATCATAGGGTACGGCCCGTGTCGGAGTGGACTCTCCGAACGTTTTGTTTGATTATCTGAGACCCGCATACTTTAGTATGACAACCCGGGGGTGATCCCGGCGGATGTATCAAATCTTGTGGGTAAGGTGTACAACCTTTGTAGAGTGTAAAACTATTCGAATAGCCGAGTCCTCGGTCATGACGGTTGGGAAGGTTGATGTAGAGTGGTGCCGGTCTTGTTTTCAAAACTGTTTTCCAAAAGAAAGTGTTTACAAAAACCTGGTGGTCCGTGGGACACCAGAGAAGGAAGAGGATAACCCGGTCAGTTAAATACTATGGCGATGGTATAAGGTGACCCAATACTAGTGTTTTATAAAACTTTCCGAAAAGGTTTTCCAAAGGTTTTATAAAAGCTCTCTGACAAAACCTTGTAGATTCTATATCTACAAGAGAAGCTATTTTAGAACAGAACCATTCTTGGAACCATCCTAACACGATAGCCATAATGCATATCTTCTTGTTATTAATATTATCTTAAGGTGGTTTGCGAGTACATTCAAAGTACTCATCAGCATTGTCCCTGGCTATTTACTTGGCTAGATTTCGAGAAGATCGAGGAACGCGGAAGAAGCTAACATCTATGCGAGCTAGGGCGTATCTCCGAGTCGGGCACCCTGTTGGGTTATGGATTGACTCGGGTCCTCCATGTTTAGAAGATCCCCTGCTTTTATGTATTTGAGCCCTCAGTGGCATTCTATAAGATTATTAAAGTAAACATTCTTGTATTCGTTATTGTAATGGATGAGCACTTTGATATCTGTCGGCTATGTGCCATGATGCACATATCATGGGATTGTGGTGGTATACATAAAAGGTATTCTCAGAACGTAAATCCAGGGGTTCCACAGACTTGATATCAGATGTTGGGAATATGCCCTAGAGGCAATCATGTGTGATGATATTTCCCATTGTATTCATAAAGATATTAAATTGTCCTTGTATAAACATCTGATGTGTATCATTGAATATGTGATTCAGTTGTGGAACTATACATTCATATTGTTTGTACTAAATGTCCTTGGTCATTGAGGTTGTGCTGGACACACAACTTAGACCAATGTGAAAGTTGGCTTGATGACTCGGTTCCACTTTTCATGGGCATGGAGATGCTATTCCGACTTACACAGATTCGGCTAAAGAGTTTAGAGAGTCGGATTGACCCATATTGAGGTACAACGAACAAGTTTTCATTTGTATATCTCAATCAATGTAATCCTTAGACCTGAGGTTATTGCATAGTCCAAGTTGAGGATCACCGACTTAGGTTCTGTCAAATACTGATCCGTAACTGGGCAGTTATAAAGGAAGAGTTCAGGTCGACTGAGAATCAAGCTGCGTGATGTGAATAACCAAGATGGGATTTTTCCCCTCCACTTGGAGAGATATTCTCTAGGCCCTCTCGGATGATATGATTCGGAAAGCATGGCCATGCACAACTCGGTTAAGTGTTAAACGAGGCGATCGACTAAGAGTTAGTCGGATGAATCACTTATCACGGATCGAGAAGAGAGTCGGACTATTTAAGGGATGACAAATATTCGCCTATAGTCTGACAAGGTATATCGTGAGGAAAAAGGGACTCGGACGCAAGTCGCATTGGAAAGGAAAGTCGTCATGACTCTTTGGTACTTGGGAGTCGGTACGTTCTACTAGGAGCCGCTACGACTAATCGATTGAGATTCGGACTCCAATCGTGTTCAAGTAGCCATGAGCCTGCGGGGTCACACCCTTAAGAGGGGGAGCAAGTTCGGATAGGATCTGAACCGGAAATCTAGTTGGGTTGGACCCGAGCCGGATTTGGACTCGGTTAGTGAGTCGGACTCATAGGTGACTAATATTATATGGGGTTTAGTGAATGGGCAATGAGAGTGGAGCCCACATTCACTCCCTATATATAGTGGAGCACAGTGTAATCCAGAAGGGTTAATCGTTGATCGGTTAGGTCATTCCATGTGTTGGAAACCCTAGCTCCACAGCAGTCCTGTCGACGTACCAAACCTAGCAATTCGCCGCCAGTGCTCCTCCTTGTACGTGTGGATACCAGCAGAGGTGATGTACGATCAGCACCAGGACGATCGGATCACAAAGGACTGCACTACATCAACTGACACGCTTCATCAGTAATCTGCAACTGCGTGTGTAGTGGTAAACCTCGTGGCCTTCTACCTTAGCTGGATCTTGGGTCACCACGTTAGAGGGAAAAAGTTTTGTTTTATCACTAGGTGGACCAACATCAGAGCCATCCTGACTATATGAGACCTTAGTTAGCATGGACGTTAGACTGGACGAACCCTATTTCCGAAAACCTCGACATTCGAAAACTATTTTCTCAAAGGATTTTCGAAAGATTGCTTATCGTATCTTCTCCGACTTAAACTCTTGAAAATGGATTACTCTATATCTCGTCTATTTTCAAATGTTCCGTTTTCAAAAACAAGCCTAGCTTTGAAACCCTGAAGACGGAGATCGAGAGATGACAAGAAATAGAGACAAGCAAACCAAAGGATCTACCAACGACCGGCACTACAAGATCACCCTACCATGGAGTCCTTCGTCACCTCAAATGGACTAAGTATGGCACAAATGACACCTGATGGCAAGACTGAAGTCAGGACCCTAGCAACGTCCGTACTTAGGATAAGTATCCCTAGCGTAGGATTTCCCTTAAGGCATGTAGTCATCCCTTAGTCCCTAGGGTATGCTTGTTGGCTTGTCATGTGCTTGTATGATGCTTGGAATGTGTTGTGTGTCTGTCTTGGGTCATTCGAACCTATGGTTGTGACCGCCTTGTTTGTGTGTATCCCAACACCAACAACCATAACCCCAATATCTGAAACCTGTCGTCAACAGGATGGCCACCAAAAGATACCAACTACTATCCTTCTCAACCCTCTGCTGAAACCACGGGAATTCCTCGCTCTAAAACAAATGCCCCAAAACCCCGAATATAAGGATGCCAAAAACAACGAGTCTACTCCATCATCGAGCTGAAGCAACACACAAAGTCAAGAGAATACAACCCTCCTGAGGATAGATGCCTCTACCCCGACTGATGACTAGGAAATAAGTGCCACTAACCACTAATCTACGAGGGACTAATCCCTAATAACTTTGTTAGGTAACCACTAGTTGCAACAAGGAGTCATTCAAAGATATTACTCAAGTGGCACGCCAATGCTTCAAGATGATGGATCTACCTCAGCCTCGACGACCCTTGATACGTCGGAAACGTATCCTTATGATTTCATTTAAATAATCTTTCATTCCTTTCTATTATTCAATAAACTTTCATTTCATTTGTTTGGCCAAGTTTTAAGTTGGCTTTTAAATATTCCTTATTTATTTATTTCTTCCTTTGCCTTATAAAATCCATACCTTTTTATTTATGGATCCAAACTTGGTGATTCCAATTTGTATAATTTTATTTAATATTTGTTTATGTTTTTAAATCCTTTTAGGATTACTTTGTTCACAATTTGGTATGGATTTTAGATAGGAGTTTTTATTAGCTTTGGAAATTATTTCCCTTATCTTATTATAATCATAAGGTTTTATCCATGATTCCTAATTAAGTGAAACCAATTTCTATGGTTTTATAAGATATTTATTTATCAATATTGATCATTTAAAATGTTTGTTGCTAAATTTTTATATGGATCAAATTCATATTCTTAGGGAGATCTTGGAAATGTTTTATTCCATTAGGGTTTTAGGGTTTTGGTTTAACTTTTCCAAGTGTTTAAATTTCAAGATTCATTCATTGATGAATGCATTTCACTTGATTGAAATTTGTTGGATTCATTTTTATTCAAAGTTTGTTCAAGATGGGTTTTGATGTTTCCATTTGGAATCAAAAAGTTTCTTTTCACCCTAAATTTCAACAATTATTCATTTTGTTTATTTATTTTTCACATTTCAAAATTTGGAAAATTTTGGGATGTGACAGGCCAAGATGCATCCAATATACGGAGTACAAGACATGGACACGATACCAGCAACTATGGCTATGTAGGTCAAAAAAATCAACTATGGCTATGGCCTTGGTCATCTTGTTTGAAAGGCGGCAGATGTCTATCAACTCATTAAATGCTTGAAAGCGTACTTTCGTCTGGGTCTATCTGACGTGGACAGCGTCCCCCAAGTGGGAGTGGGAGTAGAATAAAAATATCCCGCCCATCCATTCAAACATCTAGCCCCAAACAAACTTCACCTTTTTTTAGAAGGAAAATTCCTCTTCTGTCCCTGCACTAAAAAAGAACCCGAGGAGCAATACAACAATAGAGGTATATAGGTGCTAATTTTGCGTTCCCCCACGTGCATCATCCCATCGACCTGGTTCCCTACCATTCTTCAATAAGCGTATTTACCTGCCCCCCCGCCCTCCGGCCTTACACTGCTTTTATGGACCCACAATAAGTGCCCCGCTTGCTAGTGACCCAGAATTACGGGAAGTAGAGATTACCATCGTTTGTAGTTCAAAATTCGAACATTTTTTGATAAACCGAAATAAACTCGCTAAACCCTAACCAACCAGGGTATCATGCACTTATATATATAAAATTTGAGATTCTTTCATTAAATTGGGCAACACCATTCTATTCGACGAATATAAGCATGAAGCTTGATCATTATTGAAACTTGCCTAAACACTAAACAACCCCTAAAACATAAATCCTAAGGTCTCGTTTGATTTGCAACATTCCTAGAACATAGGAGTAGGAAAACCATAGGATTGGAGTGGCATGACCTCTTGAATCCTATAAGAATAGAAAATAACATGAATTTGGATCAAGTACATCTTTTAATCATAGATAAATTGCGGTCACGCCATTATATTCCACAAATATGTCACATCCCAAATTTTATATTTGGTACTGCATAACATTCATGGCATTGCATCATGATCATCCATGCAAAATTTCAGTTTAAAAAGATTTTGGCAAAACAATATTTTTAAGCCCTATTTGGAATCACCGAGATGCACCTACAAGGGATTATACTAGGGACTTGTAAATCCACTATTTGAAAACTAGCGGAAAAGATACAAAAGGATCCTATGTTGATCTTCTAAATTTTAGAAAAAATTAGAAATAAATTTCAACTCAATTGGAATTCGTATGAAAAAGATACAATAGAAATACTAAAACAGAAAAGAATAAAAGAAAAGAACAAAAATAAACGAACTGACCTACCCCGGCCAAACCACCCTGGCCTGGCCCACCTAACCCCTGGCTAACCGCCGCTCGCCCGCACCCCCCGCGCAGCGCGTAGCCGCTGGGCCAGCCCACCACAGCCAACTCCCAGCCTGCGCGCGTCACAGCCGCTGACAGGCGGGGCCCGCTTGTCATCCCTGCCGCCGTGACTGACGCGGACTCCGCGCCGCCGCCGCATATCTCGCCGATTCGGTCACAACCGTGCTGCCCCCTCGCCCAAGGCTCGGGTCTCATATAAACCGCCACCCCCGCCGCCTCCTGCTCTTTTTCCCAACCCTCAAAACCCTAGCTCGATCTCGAATTTTTTTCCGCCGCCGCTGCTCTTGGTAAGTCTCGCCGCCGACGTTCCGAGCCGCCCCCTTGCCCCTCTCTGCTCCTTGACGACCGCCTTGCTCCACCGATTCAACCCGTGCCCTTTTCCCCTTCCCTCTCGCAGTGTAACACCGCCGATTCCTCGCCGAAGTTCGTCGGAGCCGCGGAAGAACGATCGCCGTTTGTCGGTGCTCGGGGAAGAGACGGATGCCGAAGAGGCGACGAGGAGGACCGCCGCAAGGAGCTGCATGCCGTCGACCCTGCCGTCGTTTCCAAGGATCACCGGAGCGCCACCGCCGACCACCACCTGCGTCGCCACCGCCATCGACGCCGCCTCTCGCCGGTGAGTGACAGCGAACCATCCCCAACCGTTGGATCTCGATCCAACGGATAATATTAGAACCACGTCGAACCGTTATTGCCCTATAGTATCGCGCCACGTGGCGACTCACTTAACCCAGTCAGCGCAGACTCGGCGCTGACGCAATAAAACTAGTATTTAGATAATTAAAATTTGCAGAAAATAGCTAAAACTTGTAAAATTCATATCTTCAAATCTACTGGGCCAAAAATTGCAAATAAAATATGTATGGAATAAGTGTCTCACATAGAATATTGTTGTGCATTTGTTTTACACTTTTACAACAAGGTTTTGTCCTGGTTAATTAAATGACTTATTGCCCTTTTTAGAGTAATTAATTCGTAGAATAAGTTCTGTAACTCCAAAATTTGCAAATAAGATGTCCCTGGAATCAGTAGAATAAGGGGAAACTTACAATGAATTAAAAAGTTAGGCTTATAGTATTGGAATTTGCAGAATCTATTTAAAGGCTTACTATAGTATTTTAATTACTCAGGGAATTATATAAATCCTTTTTGAGAAATTCCAATTGGTAATGTTTCTCTTATGAGTTGCCTACGCTGTGGGCGAATGAACCGATCCAGGGATTGGCATGTCACATAGAAGCTACGGTCTTTTTAGAACCGTAGTGTTACAAGATGGTATCGGAGCCCGTGTGTCAACTGTAGGATCGTGACCTATGTTTGGATTAGGAAGCCATAGAATTATTAAAGCTTATATTAACTCTGTATTACATCTTATGCCTTTCACTCTCGTAAATTCATACCATATGCTATTCTCACACTTTCCTCTTTTAATTGATAGATGGGAGAAGTCAGGACTGAGTATGCAGCTATGGAGTCACCAAGGCCCTTTGCAAGACAGTTAGCACAGCTCTCGCAGTCATTGGGATTGCCACTGCCCATGTTCAAGGGAAGAAGGCTGTACACCTATGGATATGGCGAGGATGCATGGGAGATCACCACCTTCATATTCAGGGATGCCACCTTGCCAAACCCTGTGCATCTGATCTACACCAAGACATACTGCAACTTGGGACTTGAAATAAACTTGTCCCTGCATGAATCCCTGTCACGCCAGTGCCATCTTGTCCGACACCTGCTGCCAACAAACTCACCCTACCGTGAATACGGGAGGCGTGATGAGGATGGGAACGTTGTGGTTACCCCGGGCGACAGGAACAACATGCCGCCCCGTCGGAGGCACATAGAGGATATGGAAAGGGAGAATGGAGCTCTAGCTGAGAAAGTGATGATGGTAAAAGAGATAGCAGATTTTTCCAGCAATGGTATGGTGGTCCAAGGACTGGAGATAGAGACCTTGCATGAAGCTGTGGATGTTCTGAAGAATGCCCTGATAGGCAGGGATGCAACCATAGCTCAGCTTAATGGAACTGTGCAGGAAAACAACCAGGCCATACAGCCGCTGCAAGGGACCGTCCAGGAAAGGGATCAAACAATTGAAGAGATGACAGCCCAGAATGCCGCTCTCCAAGCACAGCTGAATCCACCCTCTGATGATGACAATGGAGATGATGGCAACAATGATGATGATGATGATGACAGTGGGACGATGATGATGATGAGGACGAGGATGATGATGATGGAGACGATGATGGTGGAGGAGATGAAGCTGTTGTAGCTGCAGCAGAGAATGAAGAAGAAGACGAGGATCCAGAAGAGGTGGAGTTTGAGATTTCAAGTGATGACGCAGGAGAGGTGTATACTCCTCCGCCATGGTTGGTTCGTGGACAGAAGCGCCAACGCATGAGTGCGAGGACCTACCGCAACCTCTTCAAGAAGTAGATGGAAGTCCACCAATTAGTCTTCGTTAGGTAAAATAGTTAGGATTAGTCTCTATCGATGTAAAACTTAATTACTGTTAGTTTAAGAGTGTTTAGTTGCTCCTATGTGTACTCCAATATCACAGGATTATTTGTGCGAATTTTATGGAAGAGTTATGGCAAGTTTGGTTAATATCTGAGTTATTTATGTTGCAGTTTTCTGCTGACACAGCTGTACTGCACGAATTTTCATATTTTATTGGTAACTGGGAAAAATCTGAAAAATAGGGTTGGTTCAAAACTCTCTGTACTATATACACAAAAATCAGCAAAAATTCCTGACGAGTTTAAGTCAGGTAGAAAAATTCGTGAACACTGATGGACTGTTCTGGCAGATTCCTGTTTTTAATGCTTTGTTGACCTTTTGTGTAGATAACTATTTCCAACTCTTCTAAAAACTATTTCAGTAGCCATATACTGCTAGGATAACCCCTGGGATGTTGCTGGATCATTTTTTTGTTGATGTGTTGCTTTCTTGAGATTGTCTGTGACTGCCTTGTTGTTGTTTGATCATAATGCATGGGTAGAATCCTGTTTTCGTAATCGATTCTTTCTAAACTTACCTGTGCTGAACCGCAGATGCCTCCCCGCCGTCAATCCACTGAGTTGGAGCAGCTCATGGAGGCTCAGGCATAGCTGACCCAAGTTATGACCCAGTTCATGGAAGCTCAGAACAACAACAACAACAACAACAACAACAATCGGAACAACCAGCCTCAGGGAGATGCTCGCACTAGGTTTCTGAGGCTAAGGCCAGCGAAGTTCTCAACTGCAGCGGAACCAATGGTTGCTCTCGACTGGTTGCGCTCAGTCAATAAGGATCTGGTAACTGTTGGGTGCACTGATGCTGAGATGGTGAGATTTTCCGCTCACCTACTGGAGGGACCAGCTGCTTCGTGGTGGGACACTTTTCAGATCACCTACCCGCTGGACACTGTGACTTGGGCAATGTTTGAGGAAGGTTTCAAGACCAACCACGTATCTTCAGGAGTTCTGAGCCTGAAGAGGAAGGAGTTTCGCAACTTGCGCCAAACCAACCGCACCGTGGCTGAGTATATTGAGGAGTTCAACAACCTGTCTCGTTATGCACCGAAGGATGTTGACACTGATGCCAAGAGGAGGGAGAGGTTCCTGGATGGCCTCAGTGATGAGCTTTTTCAGTGCAGCTGCTGGTGGTTTATTGCCCCACTTTCAAGGAGCTTATGGACAAGGCCAGAATTTTGGAAGGGAAGCACAAGCAGGTGGAAAGCCGCAAGAGGAAGAGCAACAATCATCACTCTGGTTCTCACCACAAGACCCGCACTTCTTATGATGGATACTCCAAGCATGGGGGAAGTGACCATGGGCACCATGGAAGCCACGACCGCCACAACCATGGAGGCGATGGACATCTCCATGATAGCCACAAGAGCAACCGCCACAGCCACAAGGGAGGACACACCCACCATTCTGGAGGACACAGTGGACATGACCGCAACCGTGACTGCAGCTTTGTGAAGAAGGACCTGAGTGAGGTGACATGCTTCAAGTGTGGCCAGAAGGGACATTATGCAGACAACTGTCCGGAGAAGAAGGGACTGAACCCAGGCAACAACCAGAAGGCCACAGTAAACCACATGAATGTGGAGGAGATCCCAGATGAGCCTGATCTTGTGATTGGTAAGTTTCCAATCAACACTCACCCTGCACTTATACTTTTCGATACTGGTGCATCGCATTCATTCATATCAAGGGCATTTGTGGATAAGTATAAGTTACCCACGGAGTCTCTGAAAGGGTCTATTAGAGTAAGTTCACCTGGAGGGGATATGATAGCTAGCGCGGGATGCCGCGACTTAACTATGAGGATTGGAGCACACAATTTCATTGCACATCTGGTAGTATTGGAATCACAAGGTTTAGATGTAATTCTGGGTATGGATTGGATGTCTATGCATGGACGACACATAGATTGTGCACAGCGAGCGGTTTCGCTCAAGACCCCAGATGGTAAGAGGATTAGGTTCAAGTCGGCTGTGCGACCGGGAAGGTGTTAGCTGAATTCTCTTAAGGGGGTTAGCATGGATACTGTGCCTGTGATTAAGGATTACCCCGACGTGTTTCGGGAAGAGCTGCCAGGAATGCCACCTGACAGGGATGTGGAGTTTCTCATTGATCTGATGCCGGGAACAGGACCAATAGCCAAGAGTCCATATAAGATGGATGTGGATGAGCTGAAGGAATTGAAGAAACAGCTAAAGGAGCAGTTGGACAAGGGATTTATTCAGCCTAGTTCGTCGTCATGGGGTGCACCTGTTCTATTTGTGGAGAAGAAAGACAGCAGCAAGAGATTAGTGGTGGACTATCGCTCGCTGAATGAAGTGACCATCAAGAACAAATACCCCCTGCCGAACATAAATGATTTGTTTGATTAGCTGGAAGGAGCAAAGGTGTTTAGCAAAATTGATCTGCGATCGGGTTATTTCCAATTGAAGATCCGGGAGGAGGACATACCAAAAACTGCTTTCACTACTAGGTATGGTTTATATGAGTATACAGTTATGTATTTTGGACTAACGAATGCTCCGGCATATTTCATGACCATGATGAACAAGGTATTCATGGATTACTTGGACAAGTTCGTGGTGGTGTTTATTGATGACATACTGATATATTCCAAGGATGATGCTGAGCATGAGAAACATCTGCGAATAATTATGGAGAAGCTAAGGGAACACAAGTTGTATGCCAAATTCAGCAAGTGTGAATTCTGGCTTAACACTGTTGGATTTCTTGGACACGTGGTGTCAGGAGAAGGAGTCGCTGTTGATCCAAGCAAAGTGACTGCAGTAACTGAGTGGGAAGCACCCAAGAATGTGGGTGATATTCGTAGCTTTTTGGGACTTGCTGGATATTACAGGAGGTTCATTGAGAATTTCTCCAAGATTGCTAAACCAATGACAGAACTTCTGAAGAAGGAGAGGAAGTTTGAATGGACGGATGCGTGTGAAGCCAGCTTTGAGGAACTGAAGCATCGACTAGTGACCGCACCTGTTATGTGTTTACCTGATCTTCAGAAGGATTTCCAAGTGTGCTGTGATGCTTCTCGGCAGGGACTTGGAAGTGTGCTGATGCAAGATGGGAGAGTGGTGTCATATGCGTCGCGACAACTTAAACACCATGAGAGGAATTATCCCACAAATGAATTGGAATTAGCATCAGTTGTTCATGCGCTCAAAGTATGGAGGCACTACCTAATGGGAAAACACTGTGATGTGTACACCGACCACAAGAGCCTGAAATACATATTTACACATAAAGAACTGAACATGAGGCAAAGGAGATGATTGGAGCTTATCAAGGATTATGAGATGAATCTGCAATTCCACCCAGGAAAAGACAATGTAGTAGCGGATGCTCTGAGCCGGAAGGTCTATGCCAATGGATTGACTGTTGGGGATTTGCCCGAGGATTTGTGCAAGGAATTCAAGGACCTTAGACTGGAGGTAGTGTCTGAAGGATATTTGGCAACAATGGAGGTCCAACCAACGCTACAGGACAGGATCAGGAAGGCTCAGGTAGGAAACAAAGAGATAGATGAAATAAAGGAAAAGATGAAGGAGGATCGAGCAAGAGAATTCCACGAGGATGAGCAAGGAACCTTGTGGTATGGAGATCGTTTGTGCGTTCCCAACGATCCGGAGATAAGGAAGTTGATTCTGCAGGAAGCCCATGACTCGCCGTATTCCATACATCCGGGCAATACGAAGATGTATATGGATCTAAAGGACAGATTTTGGTGGAACAACATGAAGGGAGACATCGCCGAGCATATTGCCTTATGTGATGTATGTAGCCGAGTGAAGACGGAACACCAGAAGCCAGCAGGACTGCTACAGCCATTGCCCGTGCCGGATTGGAAGTGCGATAGAGTGGGAATGGATTTTATCACAGGATTGCCCAGGACCAGGTCGGGATATGACTCCATTTGGGTTGTGGTCGACCATTTGACCAAGGTAGCCCACTTTATACCGGTGAAGACAACCTACACGAGTGCAAAGTTGGCCAAGATTTATATGGACAGAATTGTGTTCCTACATGGAGTTCCTAAGAGCATTCTATCAGATAGAGGCACCCAATTTACCTCACACTTTTGGCGCCAGCTACACAAGTAACTGGGGACTAGGTTGGAGTTTAGCACGGCATTTCACCCCCAGACTGATGGACATACCGAGAGGGTAAATCAGATTTTGGAGGATATGCTGAGAGCTTGCGCTTTGGCTCACGGTTCTAGTTGGGATGAGAATTTGCCATATGCTGAGTTTTCCTACAACAACAGCTATCAAACCAGCATCAAGACGTCACCGTTCGATGTGCTATACGGGAAACGGTGCCGGACACCATTGCTCTGGGATGGAGTAGGAGAACGTCATCTATTTGGGCCAGATTTGATCAAGGACGCTGAGGAGAAGGTCGCCCTGATCAGGGACAGATTGAAGGTAGCACAATCAAGGCAGAAGAGCTACGCTGACGCCAAACGCAAGGAAGTGGTGTATGAGGTAGGCGATAGAGCATACCTCAGAGTGTTGCCACTACGTGGAATTAAGAGATTTGGAATCAAGGGTAAGCTGGCACCTCGGTTTATTGGGCCATATCGGGTCTTAGCACGCAAAGGAGAGGTTGCTTATCAGTTGGAGTTGCCAGAGGCTCTGTCCGCTGTCCACAACGTGTTCCACGTGTCCCAGCTGAAGAAGTGCCATCCAGAGATGGTGGATACACCATTGAGAGACACCGTGCCACTAAAGGAGGTTCGGCTTGAGAATGACTTGACCTATGAGGAGAAACCGGTCAAGATACTAGAGACAGTGGAGAGGATTACCCGCACCAAGACAATCAGGTTTTGCAAGGTGCAATGGAGCCACCACACTGAAGAGAAAGCCACTTGGGAGCGTGAGGATGACATCCGAGAGGACTACCCACACCTATTTGCTAGCCACGCCGAATCTCGGGGACGAGATTCATCTTAAGGGGGTTAGCCTTGTCACATCCCAAATTTTAGATTTGGTACTGCAAAACATTCATGGCATTGCATCATGATCATCCATGCAAAATTTCAGTTTAAAAAGATTTTGGCAAAACAATATTTTTAAGCCCTATTTGGAATCACCGAGATGCACCTACAAGGGATTATACTAGGGACTTGTAAATCCACTATTTGAAAACTAGCGTAAAAGATACAAAAGGATCCTATGTTGATCTTCTAAATTTTAGAAAAATTTAGAAAGAAATTTCAACTCAATTGGAATTCGTATGAAAAAGATACAATAGAAATACTAAAACAGAAAAGAATAAAAGAAAAGAACAAAAATAAACAAACTAACCTACCCCGGCCGAACAACCCTGGCCTGGCCCACCTAACCCCTGGCTAACCGCCGCTCGCCCGCACCCCCCGTGCAGCGCGTAGCCGCTGGGCCAGCCCACCGCAGCCAGCTGCCAGCCCGCGCGCGTCACAGCCGCTGATAGGCGGGGCCCGCCTGTCATCCCCGCCGCCATGACCGACGCAGACTCCACGCCGCCGCCGCGTATCTCGCCGATTTGGTCGCAACCGCGCTGCCCCCTCGCCCAAGGCTCGGGTCTCATATAAACCGCCACCCCCGCTGCCTCCTCCTCTTTTTTCCAACCCTCAAAACCCTAGCTCGAGCTCGAATTTTTTTCCGCCGCCGCCGCTCTCGGTAAGTCTCGGCGCCGATGTTCCGAGCCGTCCCCTTGCCCCTCTCTGCTCCTTGACGACCGCCTTGCTGCACTGATTCACCCCGTGCCCTTTCCCCTCCCTCTCGCAGCGTAACACCGCCGATTCCTCACCGAAGTTCGTCGGAGCCGTGGAAGAACGATCGCCGTTTGTCGGCGCTCGGGGAAGAGACGGACGCCGAAGAGGCGACGAGGAGGACCGCCGCAAGGAGCTGCATGCCGTCGATCCTGACGCCGTTGCCAAGGATCACCGGAGCACCGCCGCCGACCACCACCTGCGCCGCCATCGCCATCGACGCCGCCTCTCGCCGGTGAGTGACAGCGAACCATCCCCAGCCGTTGGATCTCGATCCAACGGATCAGATTAGAACCACGCTGAACCGTTATCACCCTATAGTATCGCGCCACGTGGCGACTCACTTAACCCAGTCAGCGCTGACTCGGCGCTGACACAATAAAACTAGTATTTAGATAATTAAAATTTGCAGAAAATAGCTAAAACTTGTAAAATTCATATCTTCAAATCTACTGGGCCAAAAATTGCAAATAAAATATGTATGGAATCAGTGTCTCACTTAGAATATTGATGTACAGTTGTTTTACACTTTTTCAGCAAGGTTTTGTCCTGGTTAATTAAATGAGTTAATGCCCTTTTTAGAGTAATTAATTCGTAGAATAAGTTCTGTAACTCCAAAATTTGCAAATAAGATGTCCCTCGAATCAGTAGAATAAGGGGAATCTTACAGTGAATTAAAAAGTTAGGCTTACAGTATTGGAATTTGCAGAATCTATTTAAAGGCTTACTGTAGTATTTTAATTACTCAGGGAATTATATAAATCCTTTTTGAGAAATTCCAATTGGTACTGTTTCTCTTATGAGTTGCCTACGCTGTGGAAATTTTCCAAGATTTTTACAAATAGTATGTTAGCAGTGGCTAATTATTTAGTTCTAGCTCTATTAATTGAATATTATAAATTGCATGCTTTTTTTCCTTGCACCAAAAATATTTTCCATGCATGCATACAGTAGGGGTACTGAATAAGAATATGTGACGCTACTGTAGAAATGTTCAACTAGTCATGCATGCATCTTGCATTGCCATTAATTGCATACGAATGTGTATGGTTTGTTTATATGATTGCAATTGTATCGTGTAGATTGTGACGAGTGCAACGCTTGCTCGTGTGTGGATTGTTCATCCGACCGCTACAGCCAAGGCAAGTAGATGCTACTTCGTTCATGATGTTGTCCTACTATTTTCAATGCATTGTCGTGTATTTTGTAGATGCATGTGTAGGATATTACTATCGCTATGCTATGTATTATTATGTGGTAGGGCTTTCCTTGTAGATGAACCACCGTTGGTAGATGTGCTTAGCCATTCTATGATGAACGAGGGCTGGGTTGCATCACTGAAAGTTGTTTCTAAATGTGTTGGTTTGCAAAAACTAAAACAACTTAATCAATGAATCTCCTGGGTGTGATGGGATTGACAATTTTTGGTGGTATCATTGCAGAAAGGCACCCAGGTATCAAGAGAAAATGATTGGCTTCTTTATTTTGTAGCTTACGTGTACAACCATGTGCCAATAATGAAATGGGCGGTTGGTTGGAATCAGTAGGTCGTGGTAACTCGAACCCACGTATCCAGAGATGTAGAATTTTGGTAGGTTGGAACGGTGCGTGTCGGGTTTGGGGAGCTACTTCCCGAACGGTCTCTTCTTGGACTTCTCCCTATCATCACCCAAAATGAGAGTTATGGTACGAGATGGGCTGGCCAAGTCACATGGGTAAAGTGTACTAACCCCTGTAGAGTTTATAATCTAATCGATTAGCCGTGTCCCCGGTTATGGATGTCTGAGTTGCTTGATATTGATTCCATGACATGTTTCTCTCTCATTCTAATTTCATAATTGCTTTAATGTTGATGGGTTAACTTAATTGGGATCTTTTCAAAGAAAATCAAAAACTGTTTGTGAAAGTAGGACAAAGGTTTTGCAAATGCAAGCTAGCCACAGCTCCACTTGCCAAATATGCATGTAGATGTTAGCACTATTGTCTCCTTTAATAGCTCTACTTGCCATACATTCCATGTATTGACCCTTCGGGGCTGCTACGTTTCATGTTGCAGGATATTCCGATTCTGAGTAATCGATTTAGGCCACGGTACTCCACTCGGCACTTGTTCACTTGTGGGCAATTTGAAGAATGGAGGATTTACTATATTTATGTTGCTACTTGGATAATTTGAGCTAGCCTTGAGCTAAGCTTTTATTGTAATAATGATACTCTAGATCTTTGTTATTCATGATACATAGATATTTTGCTATGTTATTCTTCTTATTCTATTGTGGGCCAATGAACCGATTCAGGGATTGGCATGTCACATAGAAGCTACGGTCTTTTCAGAACCGTAGTGTTACAAAATATAACCATAAAGTTTGAACATTATTGAAAAATCCTGAAACCCTAAACCCCTAAAGCCTAAAAACCTACACCATAAACCCTGAAAGCCTAAAATCCTAAACACTGCCCCATATAACGTGACCAAGCATGTATCATGCACATATAGATCAAATTCGAGATACTTTTATTAATATAAATTGGATAACGCCATTCTATCTGACGAATATAAGCATAAAGCTTGAACATTATTGAAAAATCCAAAAACCCAAAACCCAAAACAACCCCTAAAACCTAAACCCTAAACCCCTAAATACTAAAACCATAAACTCTAAACCCTTAACCCATAATTAAACCCTAACCAAGCAGGCTATCATGCACTTAGAGATCCAAATTTTTGAGACACTTTCATTAAATTGCAGTAACGCCATTCTGTTCCACACATATAAGCATAAATCTTGAACATTATTGAAATTTCCCTAAACCCTAAACCAATAAACCCTAAACCCATAAACAGCCCTAACTAAGCAACATGTATATCATTCACTTATAGATCAACATTTGAGATATACTTTCATTAAATTATGCTAACGCCATTCCATTTCACGAAACTAAGCATAAATGCTTGAACATTATTGAAAATTACCTAAAACCTAAACCTTTAACCATATAACCATAAAGCCTAACCAAGAAGGTATCATGCACTTATAGATCAAATTTTGAGATAGTTCCATTAAATCGCGCTAACGTCATTCTAATTCATGAAAGCTCGAACATTTTTGAGATAGTGCCCTAAACCCCTAATAAATCCTAAATCATAAGCCCCCTATGTATACCCCTAAAAACCCTAAACCCTAAACCCTTAACCCTAAGTTCAGACATATTATTGAAAAAATCCTAAACCCTAAACTACCCCTAAAAAACCAAAACCCTAGAACCTAAAACACTAAACCCATACACCTAAAACCCGAAACAGAAAACCACTAAACCTTGATCAAGCAGCTGTCATGCACACTTATATATCAAATTAATTTTGAGATACTTTTATTAATTAGGGCAACGCCATTCTAGTGGATGAATATAGGCATAAAACTTGAACATGATTGAAAATTCCCTAAACACTCGACAATAAACAACCACTAAAACTTAATCCAGAAAAACCCATAAATACTAAAAACCTAAAATATTAACCCACATACACCCTAACCAAGCATGTATCATGCACTTGTAGATCAAAATTTGAGATTATTTCAATGAATTTGCCATAACGCTATTATATTCCATGAATATAAGCATAAAGATTGAACATTATTGAAAATTTCCTAAACCCTAAACCCCTCCACCCATAGCCTAACCCTAACTAAGCATGTATCATGCACTTGTAGATTCAATTTTGAGATACTTCCATTAAATTACGGTAACGCCAATCTATTCCATGATTAAAAGCATAAAGCAGCTTGAACATTATTGAAATTTCCTGAAACCGTAAAACCCTAATCACTAAACCCCTAAACCCTAACTAAACAAGTATCATGCACTTTTAGATCAAATTTGAGATACTTACATTAAATTGGGCAACACCATAATATTCGACGAATATAAGCATAAAACTTGAACATTATTGAAAATTACCTAAACACTAAACCCTAATAAATAAACCCTAAACCCCTAAATACTAAAACCCTAAGCACGTCAACCCATAATTAAACCCAAACCAAGTAGGGCATTATGCACTTATACATCCAATTTGGAGATACTTTCATTAAATTGCGGTAATGCCATTATATTCCACAATTATAAGCTTAAAGCTTGAACATTATTGAAAAATCCCTAAACCCCTAGACGATCATGACCAGGCAGGTGTATGATCCACTTGCTCTAGTGGTATGGTGTATTGTAATATATAAAACAAGATAAAGATATGATAAGAATTAGGGAATATTTGATTCGTAGGATAAAAAACATAGGAATTGGAAAAATATAGGATTGCAATGTCATGACCACTCCAATCCTACAGGAATTCCTATGAACCAAAGTTCGTTTGACTCCACCATAGGAAAAACAAAGGATTCTAAAAAAGAGGTAGGAGTGCATGTTTCATTTCCTATGAAATCTAGTAGTAATCCTTAGGAAAATTCCTATGTGAATCAATCCTTCAAATCAAATGACCATCATAGTAAAATTTCCCATAGGATTTAATCCTACAAATTTCCTATGCAAATCCTTTGAATCAAACAGGCCCTTACTACTATGAATGGCTGATCTTTTGAATAACCTTCCCTCCCGATGTTTGGGAAGCAAGTATTTTCTCAAAGTCACACTTTTAAAATTTGGCCAACTACATAGAAAAATGTGTTTATGTTTATAATCCCTAGTCAGTATTGCTAGAACTATTATGAAATATACATTCATATGGCACGCATTTGATATTGTAGACATTGGTAATTTTTCTCTATAAATTTGATCAAATTTTGGATTTGTTGACTTTGACAAATAATTACTACTCCTATATGCGTTCTAGTTTGGGATATAGAGAGGGACTAGTACTACAACAAATAATATGTCTTGGAGTGGAGGGGGAAAACCGAAGAGCAAGAGGGCAGCAACAATGAGGAGTTGAAGGCGGCGCGATATCAGAGCACTCCATGATGATGAGTTTCTGACATGAGGTACTAGTAGTACTATAGCTTTTACAACATACACACTCTACTACTAGAAGGAGTAATAAATTTGCAACACAAATTTGTTTTTTCTCTCACCATCCATCTCTCCTCATCGACCCCGCGCGCACCATCTGGCTGATCTCTCCCTAGTCCACAGCCAGGCGCAGCGCTACGCATGTGTGCCTTGATACGGCTAAGCTGTGACTCTGGCGTGCTACTCATCTGCGGTGTTGTACACAGGAAGGAACCACTTTGGGCCCTAGAGGCAAATTTCAGTAGAATTCAAACTTTTCTGGTCTCGTTTGAAAAAATGAATGTTCATTGATGACCCACAAGTATAGGGTATCGCAACAGTCTTCGCGGGTAGTATTACCCAATTTAATGATTCGACACAAGGGGAGCCAAAGAATACTTGCAAGCCTTAACAACTGAGTTGTCAGTTCAGCTGTACCTGGAAATAGTTCTTTCTCATAGAAGTATATCAGTACAAACAATTTGGTAGTAGCAACAGTAGCAGTAACAGCAACAGTGAAACAGGAACAATAGTAATAGTAACGGTAACAGTAGGATTCGAGTGCGGTAGGCACAGGGATGGATGGACGAGCGTTGCATGGACTAGTCTAAACATGTAACTTCAAGATCTAGGGCATTGCAGATAAATAATGAGAAGCATCCAAGTACTAAACAATCCTAGGCATGTGCTCGAAATATAGTCATACGTGCTCGCAATGAGAACTTTCACAACATCTTCTGTCCAGCCAGCCCGTGGCAGCGGGGCCTCTAGGGAACTACTGACAATTAAGGTGCTCCTTTTAATAGAGCACCGAAGCAAAGCATTAACACTCCGTGAACACATGTGATCCTCACACTACAGCCATCCCCTCCGGTTGTCCCAATTATTGTCACTTTGGGGCCTTTGGATCCGGACAATGATATGTGTACACAACTTGCAGATAAGATCACAAACAATACTATCATAATGATTCAATAATAAGTTTAGATATGATATCATGGCACTCGGGCCCTAGTGACAAGCATTAAGCACAACAAGTTGCAACAAAATCAAATAGCACTAATAGAGATACTAGGCACTATGCCCTAACAGATCTTATTCGATTACATGATAGAACTCATCCAATCCCTACCATCCCCAAGCCTACAGCGGGGGATTACTCACTCATGGATGAGGGAAACATCGGTGGTTGATGGAGATGCGTTGGTGATGACGATGGCGATGATCCTCTCCAAATTCCCCGTCTCGGCAGGGTGCCAGAACGGAGTTTCTGGATCTGAATCTTGGTTTCTGGTGGCGGCGGCAGACCATAACTCTTTCTAGAAATTTTTTGAACCCCCTCGGTTTTTAGGTCGAAAGGCAACTTATAGGCGTAGAGGGAGGCCGAGGGGGTCCCTGCGGTGGCTGCACCCCCTCCAGGCGCGGCCAGTGGTGGGCCCGCGCCTGGGGTGGGTGTGGGCCCTCCAAGCCACCTCTCCGTCTGGTCTTCTGGCTCCGTGGATCTTCTGGTGAAATATAATTTTTGGCATATTTTCCGGGATTTTTCCTGATAGTTCATTTTCTGCACAAAAACAAGACACCAAGGTAATTCTGCTGAAAACAGCGTCAGTCCGTGTTAGTTGTATCCAAATCACACAAGTTTAGAAGAGAAACAATAGCAAAGTGTTCGACAAACTAGATACGTTTTGGACATATCAACTCCCCCAAGCTTACCTTATTGCTTGTCCTCAAGCAATTCAGTTGAAAACTGAGTGCGATAAAAATAACTTTCACGAACACTTTTGCTTCATATGATGTAAATATTCTCAACACAGGAGTAGATGCTTAGACAATTCATAATAAAGAGTATGCAACTAAGTCTACTCAATAGGATACTAGAAGTAAAGATATTAGAGATACAAGAATCAAAGTCATGACATAATTAACTGAGTTTTGGAACAAACACAAGAATGACAACTATGCTCTTAAGAAGGTGCTCATAGAATAAGTGGTGACTCAACAAACTTGTGAAAATTGTTTTGAAAGGTTTGAAAGGCTTCCCAATGCTGAAAGGAAGGTACTCATTAGCTTTGATATCTCATTGCCCCTATCATAGGCATCTTCATGTGGTTAAGGTGAAAGTGAGGTCCACTCTGAATCAGATGCTTGACAGACCATAAACTGGAAATCCCAAGTCCCTTGAGTATGAGGGTCGCTCTGCATGATACTCAACTTTGGTCACCTGAAAGTTCTTGTCATTGTAAATACATGCATATCATCAAGAACCGCCAATGGGGCACCCCTTGCACATGGTACAGGAGATTTCCCATAACCAAAATGACAAGGCAAGCAGACAATGAGCATCTCAGCGATATTTTTATTTACTATGTGTATCGCTTTTTATTGAGGATGCTTCATAAATGCTCATTATGGTGATGCTACAAGTTTCCACCATGATTATGCATGGCTTAGGCTAGCAGCCCAGGCGTTTCTCTAACACAATGTATAGACTCCATGAACTCATAACCTCCCCTTTTATTTCACATTGTCGACATCCGCAAACAAAAGAGCAAGGAATCAACTGGATGAGATATCCAAAAAATGTTGAAAGCGTTCCCCGTGACAACACGGTTCTGCTGACTCCCAACATATAATTAGAAAGCATATAACTTTCATGGACAGGTCACAATGGTTCAGAATTATTAAGCGCAAGGAATAAAGTGTGCCATCAAGTTCGTGAGAGCTTTAGTAACTAACTTTCTCAAAACAGACAAACATGTTATTTTGGAAGAAAACACGACATATATAAAATATGCAATGAAGTAGCAAATGATGCTAATAGGTAGGTATGGTGGACACAGCTGGCAATATTCGTTTCGGGGAGTTGGAAGCACAGGTAGATCACATACTCAGTGCAAGTGAAGGCTAGAAATAGAGAGGGAGCGACAAACGAGAGGGCAATAGCTGTCATAATCATGCTTGCAACAAAACAAGACTAATTATGGCATGAAAGTGATACAAGAACTCTGAAAGAAAAATAAATCATCGAGGCTTATTGAATATTAATTAGTCATATGCATGCGTGAGCATGTGCCAAGTCGATTCACATGAACAGTCAGAGGAGGATACCACAATATCATACCAAAATATGAATAAAACAATGCAAGAAAACATTCATATGACAAGCTAGAAACTATTAGCAAGCTGGAGCTAATCATAGACAAGCAAGAACTACTAAGCATCCATAATGACATACACCTTACACAAAAAAGCTAAGCATTCTCACAATGAAGGGTATATGTACAAGAATGAAACAAATAGAGTTCGCTACCAACCTCTTACCACACCTCGAGTTGTCTTAATCTTCATTATTGCCCTTCACTTGTGTGACTTGAATAATTAACATGAAACCAAAATCCACTGAGGACGGCTAAACCCTGCAAAGAACTCACAATACCAAAGAAGAACAACAAATATTTTTGGTGTTTTCGATTTTTTTAGAAACAAGCAAACAAAGAAAAACCAAAAAAACAAAGCAAACCAAACAAAGCAAAATCTTATTGGATTTTTCTTTTAAGGAAAACCAAAGCAAAGAAACAAACCAAGAGAAACAATGAAAATATTTTTGGTATTTTTGTGTTTTATAAAGAAGAAACAAAAACCAAAAGAAAGCGAAAACAATGGATATACAAAGAACCAACCGAACATGATATATATATGAGTGTGATGTCGGTATACCTCCCCCAAGCTTAGGATTTTGGCCTAAGTGGGGCTCAATACCGCGGATAGTACCCCCATGCTGGTGGGTCATCATAGGAATGATCGTAGTCAGGCACCTGCGATGAAGAAGAAGACGCGCCCCAAGTTGGAGGGCTGAACCGAATTGTCTTCGGCATCCTCTTCAACATTCCCCTATTGCTGGGAGAGTTCCCCCACATAAGTGTCAACCTCCTCCTCCGTAAGCGACCATCCTTGCATGTTATCAAAGTTAAACAAAGCAGGTGTAGGCAAATAAACTATTTTCTCAGTCCTACCCTTTCTCCGACCTTGCTGGGCAAAAGATAATTCATACGGTATACTTCTCACATTATCCCCCAAGGAAACAAAACCATGCTAAATCATGGATTCAATATCAAGCCTCTCTATGGGGAACTGAAAATCTGAATAGTGATGCTCTAAACCATGGAAAGCTCGCAACCTAGAAGCAATGATACCTCCACAAAATCCACAATTCTCGTGGTTGGTGGTGAGACAGTGAGCTATCAGAGCACCCATGCGATAAGATCTATTCCTATTCAAAGTAGTTGTGATAAAAGATAGATCAAAAGAAGACAACTTTCTAGCAATCTTTCTGGCAAGAACACACTTGGTAATGAAATAGGCAAAGTATCTAACAGGTGGGAGCTGAATGTTCCGAATTTTACCACTTTCCTTTGAGAAGTCGAAACCTCGACAAATCTCAGCATATAAATCCATAAGTGACTTGGGCCTATCCTTGATCTTCTCACAAGATCCCCACTGAGGTACTCTAATTGCTACACAAAAATTAGCAAAAGGCAGGTCGACAGATATATTATATATTTTGTAATGGACCATGGGATTAGATGTAGACCAAGTGAACCGGAAGTCCTACACAAAATCCAAGGTTAGCTTAACATATTGGAATGGTTCACCTTCAACAAAGTGTTCCAACCCTGCATTTGTAACCATAGTTTGGAAGTCTTGGAGGATCCCCGTAGTTCTCATAAATTCATGGCGTGGATATATGGAAGGAAAAACTGCCTCCTCACGATGAAACTTCATTGGCTCATGCACCATCAAGTCATATTGATTCAGTGGATAAGCACTCATCTTTCTTGCTGAAATTTTTAGACAAACATCAAACCAAGTGATTTCTAAGTTGATAAATGATGAGAAACTACTATAGGAACTTGCTAGAGGACTACACATGCATCAAAACAAAGTTTCTAAGCATAGAACAAGCATGCAAGCTCATACAACCTGTCACCTATAGCAGAAAAATACTCAAGATACAATCTACAAATCACAAATCTAATTGGAAAAGTGGAGGAGGCACATACCAAGGAACAATCCCTCCAAAAATCATCACTTGAGATGGGCTGAACAAGAATATCGAAAATCGCGAGCAAGAACAGCAAGAACTCGAGCTTGAGAAAGTTTTCCGGTGTTTTTCGGGAGAGAGAAAGAAGATGGCTTTGAGGAGGCAGCCTGGAGGGGCCCAGGTGGGCCAGACCCCCCCTCCCAGGCGCCGCCACCTGGTAGGCCGCGCCTACCATGGGTGTGGTGGCCTGGGGTGCCCCCTGGGTCTCTTCAAGTGCCTCTCTGCCCCTTTTTTTAGGAAAAAAGTATTTTGAATTTTCTGGGATTTTTCGGCAAACTTTAGTTTTGGCCAATTTTCATGGTATGGAAATTGATTTCTCGAAGAAACAGTTTTTTCAGAAGAAGCAAAAAAAACCAAAATCCAAACTACAGGAGCTCTAAGAAACTCAAACAAGCAAACAACTAGCAAAACTAAATCTAAGGCAAAGACTAAGTAGGAGAAAATTAAAAGAAAGCAAATATAACCACAATGGAAACATTATTTTATTCTTTAAAATCCTTTTGTTAACAAGGTTGATCAAGTCTTGTTACCAAAACAATCTTATATGAAACAAAACTTTGCATTCCACAAGGTGATTATGTTACCTCATACTTGATAGCAATGGTCCCAGTCATAATAGTTTCAAAATTTTCTTGCGGAATGGGACAATATATTTCTCCAACCTTGATGCTCTCAATATTTTCTATGGAATTCAGGCAATATCTCTTAACAACCTTCTTGGGGAAATAGACACTGTGCTATTTGTCATTAATATTGAATGTTACTTTTCCTTGATTGCAATTGATGACAACACCTGTAGTATTAAGAAAAGGTCTCCCATGAATAATAGACATATTATAATCTTCAAGGATTTCAAGCACAACAAAATCAGTTAAAACCATGCAATTATGAGAAACTTGAATAGGAACATCCTCACATATACCAACGGGAATAGTAGTTGACTTATCATCCATTTGCAAAGATATATCAGTTGGTATAAACTTTTCTAGCTAGAGTCTCTTGTAGAGAGAAAAAGGCATAACACTAACTCCATCTCAGAAATCACATAAAGTAGTTCTAACATAGTTATTCTTAATGGAGCAAGGAATAGTTGGTATACCTGGATCACCAAGTTTCTTTGGAACCTTACCATTGAAGGAATAATTAGCAAGTAGAGTATAAATCTCCTCATTAGGAATCTTCCTTTTATTAGAGACAATATCCTTCATATACTTTGAATAAGGAGGCAACTTAATAGCATTAGTCAAAGTAATTTGCAAGAATAAGGGATTCATCCACTCACAAAATTTGTTGTAGTGTTCTTCCTCCTTTGACTTGTGTTTATTACCTGGAAAAGGCATAGGTTTCTGCACCCAAGGTTCTCTCTCTTTACCATGTTTATTAGCAATAAAATATTCCTTTGTGTACCTAGTGTTCTTAGTGTGCTTCTTAGGTTCTTCCTCACCTACCTCCTTATCAGGAGACTCATTTTTATCATTACCACTCTCAGTTTCAGCAACTGAGACAGATATACTATTAGGATCTATAGCAGGTTCAAGTGGTTCCTCAATTATCTTATGTTTCTTTTTCTTCCTCTTACGAGGAATATCACTATCTTCACCTTGTTGGGAATCCTGCTCTATTCTTTTAGGGTGTCCTTTAGGATACAAAGGATCTTGAGTAGCTATACAACTCCTAGTTCTAATTCCATAAGCATGTTTATCTCCTGAAGCATTAACTAGCATATCCTTTTGTACCTTAGCAAGTTGATCAAGTTGGGTTTGAACCATTTGAAAGTGTTTACAAAGAATTTTAATATCATTAGAAGTTCATTCCACAATATCTTTCAACTCATTGATAGCTCTAGAGTTTTCCAATAAATGATTCTGAACTTTTTTATTAAAATACCCTTGTTTAACAATAAATGTGTCAAGTTCCTCTAAACATTGATCAGGAGGCTTACCATAAGGAATACCACCTTCATCAAAGTGTTGGAGAGAGTGTACCTCAATAGTAGATGAATGGGGCATTGGCTTACATAATTCTTCTATAGGAGGTAGATTCTTCACATCTTCAGCTCTAATACCTTTCTCCTTTAGACACTTCTTAGCTTCCTTCATCACTTCATCATTTAATGCAATAAATCCCCTCTTCTTTGTTGTTGGTGTTGGAACTGGTTTAGGCATAATTGGTTCATGAGTAATAGGCTCAGGTGTATTCAGCTCTGTTGAAGATCAATCATCATAATTCTGGCTTATCTTAGCCATTAATTCTTTAGCATCTGTAGGAGTTCTTTTCCTGAAAACACAATCATAAAAGCTATCTAGGTATGTCCTAGAATCATCAGTTAGTCCATTATAATAAATATCAAGAAGTTCATTCTTAGGTAATGGACATCCAGGGTGTGCATGAATCAAGGCACATGTAACATCCCAAAAATATTAAACTTAAATCATCAAACACTAATCACCAAAATTAGGGTTAACAAAAACTTTTCCAATTAAAAATATGAAAGCATTCATATATGTGTGTATTAAAATTTGGATTCTTTTGAATTGCCATGATTCTGTGTTTCTTTGCTTGTAAAATGATTCTTAGGTAAAATAAACATCATCTAAACAATCCCCAAACTTTTCCCAAAGACAAACAAATCAAAATAAACAAATTAAGTCAATGGTCACTTTGGCCAATTTAACTCCCATGCCTACTGTGGCTATATCTAACTTTCAGAACTTAACAGAAACATATATAGATCTTTTCACCCCTTGATAGTACTCATAACAAGGTACCAAGACCCACTTTGTGATCATGCAAAAACATTTGAATGCATGGTTTAAATGACAGTTTAAAATTGAATCTATTTCATATGGGAAGATCCCACTATTTCAAAAACCACTCAAACAAGCTCAATTTTCAAAACCCAAGCATCCACAGAGTCCTCAACACATGCCTAGCACACCCACCAAAAATCTTTTCAAAATTCAAAACTTAAGTTCATGCGGCCATTTCATCAAACAGGTTGCAGATTCAAATCAACAAAATCACAAACACTATTTTGAGCAGTGGTTTGAGCCAACCTTGTTCCCTCTCTGGTTACACTAGCCTCAGTAGATCATCTAGAAACCTTAACTAAGCTCTAGCACCACTGTAAGCTCACCAATGTCATCAATGGTGAACAGGCCGAGAGCACCCATGTCACCCCAGTGTGGACAACAATCTAGGAGAAGAACTAGCCGTGCCAACCTTGTCTAGCATGCAGCCCATGCCACAATGCCCCCTCTCGACCAGCCCTAGCTCGAAGACAACGACCAGAACCGCCAGGAACACCGCGCCCATGCCGTTGTCGACCATGCCGACGTGCACCGCAGAGCACGCGCCGTTCCCACGCAACCCGACCACCTCGAGCCCTTGCCGCCCGCCAGCATGCACCCCACCGTCCCAGGAGACCACCAGACATGATCATTTCACCGCCCATACCTCGTAGCCACCGCTCACCGCAAAGTTCGCCGCCTCTGCCTCACAAAGCATCGCGCGTTTCCGACCGTTTGCCACTGCCCCTACACGCGCATTTAAACCTTAGAGCATCGCCAGGAGACCGCCCGTCGATCGCCAACCTCAGCCATGCCTCTAGCCGCCCGTAGCCGTGTTGCCACCGTCACCTGCCCATCCCTCTCGGTCTCGCCGTCGAGCCTATAAAAGGAGACGACCCCCGCTCGATTTCTTCACACCATCTCACTCCCCTCACCTCACTGATCGTTCCACCCCTTAGCCGGAGCAAGGAGAGCAGCACATCGCCGAAATTTGGCCGGAGCTCGCCGCTGCAGAGGAGAAGAGGAGCCGTTGATTTCGACCACCCCTGAAGCTGCCGCGACCACCCCTGAGTTCACCGTCGTCGACTTTGTCATTTGCCCGCCTCGCCGTCGTCACTGGAACCCCAGTATGCCCCCTATGCACCCCCACTGAGCCGCTAGGGTTCGAGCTCGCTGGTGCCTTGTTCATCATCGACGACGACCCTCAGCCGTCGATCTTCATTCTAATCCAACACACCACATCGCCCCATACCGCTTCGCGTTGAAAGAGCCACTGACCAGTAGACCCCCCCTGTCAATTGCGCCCCACGCTGCGTAGTGACACTGGGCCGGCCCAATAACCCTTCCCGCGTAGCCCACTCGTTTGAATTTAGCTTTTTCTTTTTAAGTTCAAACATAGTTCTGTACCTAGTTTCAAAAATCAACCCAGCTCGATTCAGTGAACCAAATTGAATGAAACCATTTTTTAGAAAGATATTGAAATTCTTAATCCAAGCCCGTTGGATTCAAATCATTTGGATCTGTAGATCAACCTTGTTAAAAATAACAAGGCAGAAGCTTTTTTGCATCCAAACATTTTTCAAATCTCAACGATAATAGCTTTTGAGTTGATTCCAACTCTCAAAAATCACATTTGATCATACCTTTCAGAATATATAAAAACATATGGGTTTACGTACAGAAATAATGTTCAAGTAATAAAGGAATCCCACATAGGCATTTCTAGTCACTTTAATTATTTAAATAAAAAGGGTAAACCTTATTAAATTGTGATACCACTTTAAATCACATTCCCATGTACTGAAATAAGTGGTGATGACATGTGTCAACATGAACCCATGTTTGGTTTGGAGAATATTAAATCTTAAGTAGTTTTTCAATGAGTAGAAATTACTTTTCTAAAAATAAAATCAATAAGACAAATGCTTTAATCTTGTAATATTAATGATGATGCTAGATCATCTATAGAACCCTTTTGTGTGATGATTGAAAGTAGTTAAGTATTGTTTGGTGATTGTGTACCTCGTATTTATTCATAGACGCTAGTACCGACCAAGGATACGAGGAGGAAGGAGGATACTACGAAGAAGAAGCCGAGGAGAACTTCAACCACTGCTCTGCACAAGGCAAGCTAACACTTGCAAGATACTCTACTTTAGCAAGATAACACTTGCAAGATACTCTACTTATGTAAGACTATACTGATACTGATGCAAGCTAATACCTACTTGTCACCATGACCACTAGATTCCTTAAGCATATGTGATCATACCCACTTGATACCCCCTCCTAGTTTTACTTGCAAGCTTTCTACTTTATTTCTTTATCAAAGCTTTCTCTTAGAGTTACATAGTGAATTGTAGATACTAGAAAGATAATTGAAGGTTGCATAAAGAGCATTAAATTTGGCCTAAGCTAGATAATCTTGATGTCATCCTAAGGCATGAGATTGAACTTAGTTAAACTACACTTGTTTACCACCGTTCATTAGTACTCACCCCCACCCGTAGATGCTAGTGCTAAGCATAAAACTTGATCAACTTTAGATGGGAATACTTGGTGGAAAAGGTTATGAAAACCTTAGAATGATGAGTCATTCTACTAATATGTTTTGACATGTGTTTCTGAACACCAGATGATTTGGATGATGAAAATGTTAAGGCATGAGCCTTAGCCCTTTATAAAACTGATGGTTGTCTGGATGCGATACCATTCCAATTTTACCGTACAACCACAATACCCGAAGACTGGGTAGGGCTTGACTGGAAACTTATATACCTTAGTATGTGTTCCCTCATGGCCAAGGTCTAAGCTGAGGCTACCTTGTGAAGATTGTCCACCTGTGTAGTACCCAAGATGACAGTTGGTCATGGTTGGGAGGCCAAACTCACAGGAGAGGTGCCTATACTAGGGCGTGTAATTGAAAGGTTAGGATTGATTATCCGCATACTGAGTATGGTGAATTCAGGATTTGTTCCTGACGGATGTATCGAATGTTGTGGTGAAAGTGTACAATCTCTGCAGAGTGTCAAACTATCCGAATAGCCGCGTCCACGGTTATAGACAGTTGGAGTGGCCATACTGTTCCCCCGTCAGATGTTTTCAAAATGACTTATGAAATGAATTGAGATTTTGACTTGACCACAACAGAGTTGTGATATGAAATACAAGTTCCCACTTAGGTGTTATAAAAGTTCAACTAGCTTTTCTTGCTTCTGAACTTAGTAGAGGTAAATCTGGCTTTTTGCAAAACAACCCTAGAGCTTAGTGTCCTATGACAAAAAAACCCCTTCACTTGTTAGTATTAGTTTGCGAGTACTTAAAGAGTACTCATGGCTTTGTCCCTGGCTATTCCCGTGGCCAGACTATGAAGAGGAGTACCAGGATGATGGACCCCAAGAAGGTTACGGCAACTAGGATCATCTCCCATCGTCAGCATTGCCTGTGACCCGAAGATGGAGCTTCGCCTACGCTACCGTTATTATTACGTATTTTCGCTACTTGAGTTGTATTAAGAACTGGATCATGAGATCCTTATGTGTGTAAGACCTTATGTATGGTTTGTAATGGATGATGTACTATGGTATCCAAATCTGTTATGTCTCACAAAAATGGTAATCCTGGGATTGCGATGTATGGCATAACAGGCATCTGGGATTAAAAACCCGGGTGTTGACAACACAGAACATTGTCCATGACTCAGGCAATTTATCTTCCTCTCCCTGTTTAAAATCAAAAAGTCTGCAAAGAAGCATGTCTAGCATTGGGAGGAAAATATTTCTGGAAGAAAGAAGCAATCAAGCAATCAGGGCTATCAATGGAACCAGGAGGTAATCTATTAAACCAAGCCCTAGCTTCTCCTTTTAGTGAAAAAGGGATGATCTTAGTAACAAAGTACTTGTGCAACTTAAAATCATCAGAGAGCAAAGCACTCATAGTAGAAAGATCATTCATATGAGCCACAACACTCTCATTTTTAGTCCCACAAAAGGTTATTTCTCAACAATATCTAAATAAGATAAATCAAGAGAGAAATCATAGTCTTCATATTTAATATCTATGGGAGAAGTGGCAAACTTAGGATCGGAGGACAACTTAGTACGTATAGCAAGGAGACTCTTAATAGCACTAGTACCATGTGTGTTTGGCACTCTTCAACAAAATCATTAGTGAACTCAATGTAACCATCATTAATATCATAACTCTCACTAGACTCAGGTGAGCTAACAGGTGTAACAGTGTCTTCACTAGGAGTTTCGGTATTTCCTCGACTAGCCATAGTAGCATCTAGAAAAAGACCTAATGAACCACTCGCGTCAAGCACAGTAGAAGTAACATCATGAGTATCAAAAGCAGTTTCAGACTCAGCAGTAGTAGCAGTGTGTGTAGCATGTGTATGTGGTGGTGGTGTAACAAGCTTACTTATAACATACGGTGAATCAAGAGCAGCAGAGGTGTTTAGGATTGTACATTTTCTTGTAGTGGATGGTATAATAGCGAACTTTCCATCACGAGACTTCCCCATGATGAAAGGAGTAGCAGTGAATAATAATAGATCCAAGTGAACTTACAAATAAAGCTATGCTCCCTGGAAATGGAACCAGAAAATAGTCTTAATGACACACAAGTATAGGGGATCGCAACAGTCTTCGCGAGTAGTATTACCCAATTTATTGATTCGACACAAGGGGAGCCAAAGAATACTTGCAAGCCTTAACAACTGAGTTGTCAGTTCAGCTGCACCTGGAAATATTTCTTTCTCACAAAAGTTTATCAGTAGCAACAATTTGGTAGTAGCAACAGCAACAGTGAAACAGGAACAATAGTAACAGTAACGGTAACAGTAGGATTCGAGTGCGGTAGGTATAGGGATGGATGGACGGGCGTTGCATCGATGAGTCTAAACATGTAACTTCAAGATCTAGGGCATTGCAGATAAATAATGACAAGCATCCAAGTACTAAACAATCCTAGGTATGTGCTCCAAATATATTCATACGTGCTCGCAATGAGAACTTGCACAACATCTTCTGTCCAGCCAGCCCGTTGCAGCGGGGCCTCTAGGGAACTAGTGGCAATTAAGGTGCTCCTTTTAATAGAGCACCGGAGCAAAGCATTAACAATCCATGAACACATGTGATCCTCACACCACAGCCATCCCCTCCGGTTGTCCCAATTATTGTCACTTTGGGGCCTTTGGTTCTGGACAATGATATGTGTACACAACTTGCAGATAAGATCACAAACAATACTATCATAATGATTCAATAATAAGTTCAGATCTGAGATCATGGCACTCGGGCCCTAGTGACAAGCATTAAGCACAACAAGTTGCAACAAAGTCAAATAGCACTAATAGATATACTAGGAACTATGCCCTAACAGATCTTATTCGATTACATGATAGAACTCATCCAATCCTTACCATCCCCAAGCCTACAGCGGGGGATTACTCACTCATGGATGAGGGAAACATCGGTGGTTGATGGAGATGCGTTGGTGATGACGATGGCGATGATCCTCTCCAAATTCCCTGTCCCGGCAGGGTGCCAGAACGGAGTTTCTGGATCCGAATCTTGATTTCTGGTGGCTGCGGCGGAGCATAACTCTTTCTAGAAAATTGTCGAACCCCCCTCGGTTTTTAGGTCGAAAGGCAAATTATAGGCGTAGAGGGAGGCCGAGGAGGTCCATGGGGTGGATGCACCCCCTCCAGGCGCGGCCAG
Organism: Avena sativa; assembly: GCA_916181665.1. NCBI lineage: Eukaryota > Viridiplantae > Streptophyta > Magnoliopsida > Poales > Poaceae > Avena > Avena sativa. Next base: position 93,112,078 of record OV702293.1, on the reverse strand, counting down.
TGGTGGGCCCGCGCCTGGGGTGGGTGTGGGCCCCCCAGGCCTCCTCTCCGCCTCGTCTTCTGGCTCCGTGGATATTTCGATGAAATATAATTTTTTTGCATATTTTCCAGGATTTTTTCTGATAGTTCATTTTCTACACAAAAACAAGACACCAAGGTAATTCTGCTAAAAACAACGTCAGTCCATGTTAGTTGTATCCAAATCACACAAGTTTAGAGGAGAAACAATAGCAAAGTGTTCGAGAAAGTAGATACGTTTTGGACATATCAACTCCCCCAAGCTTAGCTTATTGCTTGTCCTCAGGCAATTCAGTTGAAAACTGAGTGCGATAAAATAACTTTCACAAACACTTTGCTTCATATGATGTAAATATTCTAAGCACAGGAGTAGATGTTTAGACAATTCATAATAAAGAGTATGCAACTAAGTCTACTCAATAGTCATTGCAAGCTATGAAGAGAAACCAACTCAATAATAATAAGTAGCATGAAACATAAACATAAGCGTCATTGCAATGCTCATAATAAGGTATGATAGAGTGTTATCTCGCTTTCCTTTGTTTCAAGAGCACAATATAAATTCCAAGGAACCTCCGAAGTTCACATGAAGACTAGAACTAAAGATATCAGAGATACAAGCATCAAAGTCATGACATAATTAACCAAGTTTTGGAAAAAACACAAGAATGACAACTATGCTCTCAAGAAGGTTCTCATAGAATAAGTGGTGACTCAACAAAGTTGTGAGAATGGTTTTGAAAGGTCTGAAATGCTTCCCAATGCTGAAAGGAAGGTACTCATTAGCTTTGATATCTCATTGCCCCTATCATAGGCATCTTCATGTGGTTAAGGTGAAAGTGAGGTCCACTCTGAATCAGATGCTTGACAGACCATAAACTGGAAATTCCAAGTCCCTTGAGTACGAGGGTCGCTCCACATGATACTCAACTTTGGTCACCTGAAAGTTCTTGTCATTGTAAATACATGCATATCATCAAGAACCGCCAACGGGGCACCCCTTACACATGGTACAGGAGATTTCCCATAACCAAAATGACAAGGCAAGCAGACAATGAGCATCTCAGCGATCTTTTATTTACTATGTGTATAGATTTTTATTGAGGATGCTTCATAAATGCTCATTATGGTGATGCTGCAAGTTTCCACCATGATTAGGCATGGCTTAGGCTAGCAGCCCAGGCGTTTCTCTAACACAATGTATGGACTCCATGAACTCACAACCTCCCCTTTTATTTCACATCTTCGACATCCGCAAACAAAAGAGCAAGGAATCAACTGGATGATATATCCAAAAAATGTTGAAAGCGTTCCCTGTGACAGCATGGTTCTGCCGACTCCCATCATATAATTAGCAGGCATATAACTTTCATGGACAGGTCACAATGGTTCAGAATTATTAAGCGCAAGGAATAAAGTGTGCCATCAAGTTCGTGAGAGCTTTAGTAACTAACTTTCTCAAAACAGAAAAACATTTTATTTTGGAAGAAAACACGGCATATATAAAATATGCACTGAAGTAGATAATGATGATAATAGGTAGGTATGGTGGACATGTAGGGGTTCGTAGCATGGAAAACAAAAATTTTCTATCGCATACAAACAAACAAGCCAAGATCTATCTACTAGATTGTAGCAACGAGTCGATGGAATAACTCACCCTCGAAGATTCCAAAGTGTTTAACGAGAGCAGATTCTCGTGGGTGATGTAGTCGTACTCTTTCCGATCTCAAGATCGCGTAGACGATCCTTCCGGCGCCACGTTCCAGCAGCGCCCCCGCAGTCGGTCACACGTTCGGTACTCGACGAAGACCTTCCTCTCCCTTGTTCCAGCAGGCAGCGGAGGTTGTAGCACTCTCCTCGCGATTCCGGCAGCACAACGGCGTGGTACCGGAAGTAGAGGGGAAATCCCGCAGGGCTTCGCCTTAAGCCGGTGCGAGTATGGTGGAGCTTATGAGAGAGGCTATTAGTGGTCTAGTAATTAGACACACCAATTAGAGGGCTCTAAACCAATTAGAAGGCTCTAAACCGAAATAGCTCTAAACCGGGGTTTAGATCTAGGGTTTAGTTTAGAGGATAGGAACTTGTGTGTGCTAGGAGGGGCAGCCCTGCCCCTCCCTTTATAGGTGGGAGGGCCGGCGGCCAAGGGGAGGAGTCCCTCCCCAAGTCGGCCTTGGGAGGCGCGCCGGCCAAGGGGACTCCTCCCCCAAGTCGGTTTCCTCTTCTCCTCCTCTTTCCACTTTCCAAAACTTGCCGTTTGACTTTCAAACTAGCCGTTTGACTTTTCAATTTAGGATTTAAATAAATCCTTTATTTTGGGCAGCGAAGACACTTAGTACATGATGCAATCATTCCAACTTACAATGACACATTCATGTACCCTTCCCCCCTCCGGAGTGCCAGACATTCCGGGACCTTCTAGAATGTTCCCGATGAAAAACACCGGAACCATTCCCCAACTCCGAAACGGGACTTTCCTTATATGAATCTTATTCTCCGGACCATTCCGGATCACCTCGTGATATCCCGGATCCCATCCGAGACTCCGAACAACATTCGGTCTCTTTCTCATAATACCATAACTACTCAAACAACGTCGAATCCTTAAGTGTGTCTCCCTACGGTTCGTGAATTATGCGGACATGATCGAGACACTTCTCCGAACAATAACCAATAGAGGAATCTGGAAATTCATATGGTTCCCACATATTTCTACGATTACTTTGCGATCGAATGAACCACTTACATACGATACCAATTTCCCTTTGTCTCACGATATGTTACTTATCCGAGGTTATGATCGTCGGTATCTCTGCATACCTAGTTCAACCTCGTTACTGATAAGTACTCTTTTCTCGTTCCCGTGATATGTGATCCCTTGTGACCAAGTCACATGCTTGCAAGCTAATTGGATGACATTTCACCGAGAGGGCCCAGAGAATATCTATCCGTCATATGGATGGACAAATCCCACTCTTGATCCATGTGTTTCAACCAATACTTTCTGAACACTCAATGCCACTTTTATAGCCACCCTGTTACGGTGTGGTGTTTGATGACATCAAAGCATCCATCTGGTAAAGGTGATATGCATGATCTCATGGTCGAAGGAATTAGATAACTATGTATCAGAAAGCATATAGCAATTGAACTATTGAAATGACTTGATCTTTATGCTACGCTTATCTATAGGAGTATGTCCACCATATCATTCTCCTAACGATATGATCTTGTTGTTAACAACATCTCAATGTTCATGATAGGGAAACCACAATCATCTATTAACCAACAAGCTAGTATTATATAGAGGCTTTACTAGGGACTTCAAATTAAGTTTACAATTCACACAAGTATTAATGTTTCCTTGTTAATACTATTATAGCATGAATGCAAACATTTATCATAAACACAAAGATATAATAATAACTACATTTATTATTGCCTCTAGGGCATATCTCCAACAGTCTCCCACTTGCACTAGAGTCATCTAATCTAGATTACATGGTAATATACCGAACACCCATGGCAGTTTGGTGTTGGTCATGTTTTGCCCTCGGGAGAGGTTTAGTCAACGGATCCGCCACATTCAGATCTGTGTGTACTTTGCAAATCTTTATATCCCCATCCTGGATATGTTCTCGAATAGCGTGAAAACGTAGCTTGATATGCTTCAGCTTCTTGTGTGACCTTGGTTCTTGCGCATTGGCTATGGCGCCCATGTTATCACAGTAGATAGACATTGGGTCCAGCGCACTAGGAACCACACCCAGCTCTGTAATGAACTCTTTCATCCATATCGCTTCTTGTGAAGCCTCCGAAGCAGCCATGTATTCCGATTCAGTTGAAGATCTCGCCACAACGCTTTGCTTTGCACTCCTCCAGCTAACTGCTGCACCATTCAAAAATAAATACGTATCCAGATTGTGATTTAGAATCATCCGGATCGGTGTTCCAACTAGCATCGGTGTAACCATTAACAACGAGCTGTTCATCACCTCCATAAGAAAGAACCATATCCTTAGTTCTTCTCAAGTACTTAAGGATGTTTTTGACCGCTGTCCAATGATCCACTCCTGGATCACTTTGATATATGCTAGTTAAACTAACAGCATATGCAATGTCGGGTCTAGTACAAAGCATGGCATACATTAGAGATCCTATGGCTGATGCATAGGGAGTCTTACTCATCCTTTCTCTATCTTCTGCCGATGTCGGACTTTGAGTTTTACTCAAGGTCGTATTGGGCAACATGGGCAAGAACCCTTTCTTGCTTTCTTCCATTCCAAACCTCTTTAGAACTTTGTCCAAATATGTACTTTGTGACAATGATATTTGGCGTTTCGATCTATCTCTATAAATCTTTATGCCTAATATGTAAGCTGCTTCGCCAAGATCCTTCATTGAAAAACTATTATTCAAATATTCTTTGACACTATTAAGAAGGTCTACATCATTCCCAATCAACAATATGTCATCCACATATAGTATTAAGAACGCTACAGAGCTCCCACTCACTTTCTTGTAAATACAAGCTTCTCCATAAGTTTGTATAAAACCAAAACTTTTGATTACCTTATCAAAACGTTGATTCCAACTTCGGGATGCTTGCTTCAATCCATAGATGGACCGTTGAAGTTTGCATACCTTGTTAGCATCTTTAGAATCGACAAAACCTTTGGGTTGCATCATATACAACTCTTCATCAATGTCTCCATTGAGGAATGCTGTTTTGACATCCATCTGCCATATCTCATAATCATAATATGCAGCGATTGCTAACATAATCCTCACAGACTTTAGCTTCGCTACTGGTGAGAAAGTCTCATCGTAGTCAACTCCTTGAATTTGTCGAAACCCTTTTGCGACAAGCCGAGCTTTATAGACAGTAACATTACCATCAGCATCTGTTTTCTTCTTGAAGATCCATTTGTTCTCGACAGCCTTCCGGCCATCCGGTAAGTCCACCAAAGTCCATACTTGGTTTTCGTACATGGATCCAATCTCGGATTTCATGGCTTCTTGCCATTTATTGGAATCTGGGCTCATCATCGCTTCCTCATATGTCTCGGGGTCATCGGTGTTGTCCACCAACATGACACTCATAACGGGATCATACCAATCTGGAGTGGTACGAGTTCTCGTTGACCTCCGAGGCTCTGTAGTAACTTCAACCGAAGTTTCATGATCACCATCATTAGCTTCCTCTCTTATTGGTGCAGGCACCACAGGAACTTCTTCCGGTGCTGCGCTACTCGCAATTTCGAGAGAAGGTTCGACAACCTCGTCGAGTTCTGCTTTCCTTCCAGTCACTTCTTTCGAGAGAAATTCCTTCTCTAGAAAGGATCCATTCTTAGCAACGAAGATTTTGCCTTCGGATCTATGATAGAAGGTATACCCAATAGTTTCCTTTGGGTATCCTATGAAGACGCATTTTTCCGCTTTGGGTTCAAGCTTGTCCGGCTGTAACTTCTTTACATAGGCTTCGCATCCCCAAACTTTAAGGAACGACAATTTAGGTTTCTTCCCAAACCATAATTCATACGGTGTCGTTTCAACGGATTTAGACGGTGCCCTATTTAAAGTGAATGCGGCTGTTTCTAATGCATAACCCCAAAATGATAGCGGTAAATCTGTAAGTGACATCATAGAACGAACCATATCTAAGAGAGTTCGATTACGACGTTCAGACACACCATTACGCTGTGGTGTTCCCGGCGGTGTCAACTGCGAAAGTATTCCACATTTCTTCAAATGCTCGCCAAACTCGTAACTTAGATATTCACCTCCACGATCAGAACGTAGAATTTTAATCTTCTTGTTACGTTGATTCTCTACCTCACTTTGAAACTCCTTAAACTTCTCGAAAGTTTCGGACTTATGTTTCATGAAATAGATATACCCATATCTACTCAAGTCATCTGTGAAGGTAAGAACATAACGATAACCACTGCGCGATGCTACATTCATTGGACCACACACATCGGTATGTATGATTTCCAATAAGTCTGTAGCTCGCTCCATCATACCAGAAAATGGAGTCTTAGTCATTTTACCCATCAGACATGCTTCGCATCTTTCAAGTGATTCAAAATCAAGTGATTCAAGAAGTCCATCGGAATGGAGTTTCTTCATACGTTTCACTCCGATGTGACCAAGACGACAGTGCCACATATAGGTCGAATTATCGTTTGATTTCAAACGTTTAGCCTCAATGTTGTTGACATGTGTATTTCCACTATCGAGATTCAATAAGAATAGACCATCTATCAAAGGTGCATGTGCATAAAACATATTACTCATATAAATCGAACAACCATTATTCTCGGATTTAAACAAGTAACCGTCTCGCAATAAACAAGATCCCGATATAATGTTCATGCTCAACGCAGGCACCAAATAACAATTATTTAAGTATAAAACTAATCCCGATGGTAGATGAAGAGGTAGCGTGCCGACCGCGATCACATCAACCTTTGATCCGTTTCCCACGCGCATCGACACCTCGTTCTTTGCTAGCTTCCGTTTATTCTGCAGCTCCTGTTTCGAGTTACAAATATGAGCAACCGAACCAGTATCAAATACCCAGGCACTACTACGAATACTAGTGAGATACACATCAATAACATGTATATCAGATATACCTTTCTTCTTGATGTTGCCGTTCTTCAAATCCGCCAAGTACTTTGGGCAATTCCGCTTCCAGTGACCTTCTCCCTTGCAGTAAAAGCACTCAGTATCAGGCTTGGGTCCAGCCTTGGTCTTCTTCGTCGGCATGGTAACTTTCTTACCACCCTTCTTGAAGTGTCCCTTCTGCTTAGACTTGCCTTTCTTGAATTTGGTGGTCTTATTGACCATCAACACTTGGTGCTCTTTCTTGATCTCCACTTCTGCAGATTTTAACATAGCAAATAGTTCTGGCAACTCTTTGTTCATGTTCTGCATGTTGTAGTTCATCACAAAGTTCTTGTAACTTGGTGGTAGTGATTGGAGGATGCGGTAAACCCCCAAAGTATTAGGAATCACTATACCCAAGCTTTGAAGTTTATTTGCATGCCCAGACATCTTAAGCACATGCTCACTGACGGAGCTGCCCTCTTCCATCTTGCAGTTAAAGAACTTTTCAGAAGCTTCATAACTTTCAATTGCCGCATGAGTCTCAAAAATTAATTTGAGATCCTCGACAATATCATATGGGTCTGACTCTTCAAACCTTTTCTGAAGCTCCGATTCTAAACCATACAAGATAGCACACTGAACTATGGAGTACTGATTCTTCCGAGCAAGGTAAACATTCTTTACTTCATCGGTAGCATCAGCTGCAGGTGGGTCACCTAGCGGTGCATCCAGCACATAGGTCAAATTACCAGCTGTGAGGACAATCCTCAAATTGCGGAACCAATCCGCGAAGTTGCTTCCATTGTTTTTCAACTTTTCTTTCTCTAGGAACGCATTAAAATTGATGGTAGGGGCTGCCATTGATCTACAACATATTTGCAATAGTTTAGACTAAGTTTATGACAAATTGAGTTCAAATTAATTAATGAAATTAAACTAGGTGAACTCCCACTCAAAACAACATCCCTCACATTGTTTTAGTGATCACATGAACCAAATCCACTACATCAACTCCGATCATCACGAGAGTTGATATAGTTTCAATGGCGAACAATCGACATGTTCATCATATCTACTATATGATTCATGCTTTACCTTTCGGTGATCCATGTTCCTGAGGCCATGTCTGTACATGCTAGGCTCGTCAAGATCAAACCTTAGCTACCGCATAAGCAAATCTGGCTTGCTTACGTTGTATTCACCCGCGGAATCAAAGACACCCGATCATCACGTGGTGCTTCGAAGCAACAAGCTTTGGCAACGGTGCATACTAAGGGTGAACACTTTAGAACTTGAAATTTATGTGCATGAGGGATCATCTTATAATGCTACCGTCGTCTACTAAGCAATACAAGATGCATAAAGGATTAACATCACATGCAATTCATAATATGTGATATGATATGGCCTTTCTTCTTTGTGCTTCCGATCTCCATCTTCAAGCACGAACATGATCTCCATCATCACCGGCATAGCATCAAGGTCAATGACGCTTCTTCATGGTTGTCGTCCACCAGCTTCAACTATTACAACTATTTTGAATAGACACGCAGGTCTTAACAGAATTTAAAGACAACCATATGGCTCCTGCCGGTTGCCAACTTACAATAAGGAACATTGCATACATCAAATATAATCACAATCATGGCCATATCACATCACTGCACACCCCTGCAAAACAAAGTTAGACGCTTCTACTTTCTTTGCATATTTTACGTGGTTTGGGGCTTTCAATAAGTGTCGTTCTAACCTACGAACAAGAACCACAACATTGATACTAGCATTGTTGATTACCCGTTGTAAATTGGATCTTTACTATGCTAGGAGAAACAGGCACCCGCAAAGCCACTTATGCAATACGAGTTGCATGTCAAGCGTGGAGCAAGTCTCATGAACGATGTCATGTAAGGTTAGCCCGGGCCGCTTCATCCCAACATACCGCAAGATGCAAAGTACACGCAAAGCAATCTACAATAAAAGCATCAACGCCCACAATGACCATTGTGTTCTACTCGTGCAACAGATCTACATATAGACACGGCTCTGATACCACTGTAGGGGTTCGTAGCATGGAAAACAAAAATTTTCTATCGCATACAAACAAACAAGCCAAGATCTATCTACTAGATTGTAGCAACGAGTCGATGGAATAACTCACCCTCGAAGATTCCAAAGTGTTTAACGAGAGCAGATTCTCGTGGGTGATGTAGTCGTACTCTTTCCGATCTCAAGATCGCGTAGACGATCCTTCCGGCGCCACGTTCCAGCAGCGCCCCCGCAGTCGGTCACACGTTCGGTACTCGACGAAGACCTTCCTCTCCCTTGTTCCAGCAGGCAGCGGAGGTTGTAGCACTCTCCTCGCGATTCCGGCAGCACAACGGCGTGGTACCGGAAGTAGAGGGGAAATCCCGCAGGGCTTCGCCTTAAGCCGGTGCGAGTATGGTGGAGCTTATGAGAGAGGCTATTAGTGGTCTAGTAATTAGACACACCAATTAGAGGGCTCTAAACCAATTAGAAGGCTCTAAACCGAAATAGCTCTAAACCGGGGTTTAGATCTAGGGTTTAGTTTAGAGGATAGGAACTTGTGTGTGCTAGGAGGGGCAGCCCTGCCCCTCCCTTTATAGGTGGGAGGGCCGGCGGCCAAGGGGAGGAGTCCCTCCCCAAGTCGGCCTTGGGAGGCGCGCCGGCCAAGGGGACTCCTCCCCCAAGTCGGTTTCCTCTTCTCCTCCTCTTTCCACTTTCCAAAACTTGCCGTTTGACTTTCAATCTAGCCGTTTGACTTTTCAATTTAGGATTTAAATAAATCCTTTATTTTGGGCAGCGAAGACACTTAGTACATGATGCAATCATTCCAACTTACAATGACACATTCATGTACCCTTCCCCCCTCCGGAGTGCCAGACATTCCGGGACCTTCTAGAATGTTCCCGATGAAAAACACCGGAACCATTCCCCAACTCCGAAACGGGACTTTCCTTATATGAATCTTATTCTCCGGACCATTCCGGATCACCTCGTGATATCCCGGATCCCATCCGAGACTCCGAACAACATTCGGTCTCTTTCTCATAATACCATAACTACTCAAACAACGTCGAATCCTTAAGTGTGTCTCCCTACGGTTCGTGAATTATGCGGACATGATCGAGACACTTCTCCGAACAATAACCAATAGAGGAATCTGGAAATTCATATGGTTCCCACATATTTCTACGATTACTTTGCGATCGAATGAACCACTTACATACGATACCAATTTCCCTTTGTCTCACGATATGTTACTTATCCGAGGTTATGATCGTCGGTATCTCTGCATACCTAGTTCAACCTCGTTACTCATAAGTACTCTTTTCTCGTTCCCGTGATATGTGATCCCTTGTGACCAAGTCACATGCTTGCAAGCTAATTGGATGACATTTCACCGAGAGGGCCCAGAGAATATCTATCCGTCATATGGATGGACAAATCCCACTCTTGATCCATGTGTTTCAACCAATACTTTCCGAACACTCAATGCCACTTTTATAGCCACCCTGTTACGGTGTGGTGTTTGATGACATCAAAGCATCCATATGGTAAAGGTGATATGCATGATCTCATGGTCGAAGGAATTAGATAACTATGTATCAGAAAGCATATAGCAATTGAACTATTGAAATGACTTGATCTTTATGCTACGCTTATCTATAGGAGTATGTCCACCATATCATTCTCCTAACGATATGATCTTGTTGTTAACAACATCTCAATGTTCATGATAGGGAAACCACAATCATCTATTAACCAACAAGCTAGTATTATATAGAGGCTTTACTAGGGACTTCAAATTAAGTTTACAATTCACACAAGTATTAATGTTTCCTTGTTAATACTATTATAGCATGAATGCAAACATTTATCATAAACACAAAGATATAATAATAACTACATTTATTATTGCCTCTAGGGCATATCTCCAACAGGACACAGCTGGCAATATTGGTTTCAGGGAGTTGGAAGCACAGGTAGAGCACATACTCAGTGCAAGTGAAGGCTAGCAATAGAGAGGGAGCGACAAACGAGAGATCAATAGCTGTCATAATCATGCTTGCAACAAAACAAGACTAATTATGGCATGAAAGTGATACAAGAACTCTGAGGCAAAATAAATCATCAAGGCTTACTGAATATTAATTAGTCATATGCATGCGTGAGCATGTGCCAAGTCGATTCACATGAACAGTCAGAGGAGGATACCACAATATCATACCAAAATATGAATAAAACAATGCAAGCAAACATTCATATGACAAGCTACAAAGTATTAGCAAGATGGAGCTAATCATAGACAAGCAATAACTACTAAGCATCCATAATTACATACACCTAAGCTAAGCATGCTCACAATGAAGAGTATATGTACAAGAATGAAATAAATTGAGTTCGTTACCAGCCTCTTACCACACCTCGAGCTGTCTTAATCTTCATTATTGCCCTTCACTTGTGTGATTTGAATAATTAACATGAAACCAAAATCCACTGAGGACGGCTGAACCCTGCAAAGAACTCACAAAACCAAAGAAGAACAACAAATATTTTTGGTGTTTTCGATTATTTTAGAAACAAGCAAACCAAGAAAAACCAAACAAAAACAAAGCAAACCAAACAAAGCAAAATCTTATTGGATTTTTATTTTAAGGCAAACCAAAGCAAATAAACAATGAAACAAACCAAGACAAACAGCGAAAATATTTTTGGTATTTTTGTGTTTTTAGAAAGAAGCTACAAAAATCAAAAGAAAGCGAAAACAATGGATATACAAAGAACCGACCGAACATGATATATATATATGAGTGTGATGTCGGTATACCTCCCCCCAAACTTAGGATTTTGGCCTAAGTGGGGCTTAGTAGCGCGGATAGTACCCCCATGCTGGTGGGTCATCATAGGAATGATCGTAGTCAGGCACCTACGATGAAGAAGAAGACGCGCCCCAATCAAATGAGGGCTGCTGGTATGAAGACTCTCCCAAGTTGGAGGGCTGTACCGATTTATCTTAGGCATCCTCTTCAACATTCCCCTCTTGCTGGGAGAGTTCCCCCACATAAGTGTCAACCTCATCCTTCGTAAGCGACCATCCTTGCCTGTTATCAAAGTTAAACAAAGCAGGTGCAGCCAAATAAACAATTTTCTCAGTCCTATCGTTTCTCCGACCTTGCTGGGCAAAAGATAATTCATACGGTAGATTTCTCACATTAGCCCCCAATGAAACAAAACCGTGTTTAATCATGGATTCAATATCAAGCCTCTCTATGGGGAACTAAAAATCTGAATAGTGATGCTCTAAACCATGGAAAGCTCGCAACCTAGAAGCAACGAGACCTCCACAAAATCCACCCCTCTCGCGGTTGGTGGTGAAACAGTGAGCTATCAGAGCACCCAGGCTATAAGATCTATTCCTATTCAAAGTAGCTGCGATAAAATCTATATCAAAAGAAGACAACTTTCTAGCAAGAACACACTTGGTAATAAAATAGGCAAAGTATCTAATAGCTGGGAGCTGAATGTTCCGAATTTTACCACTTTCCTTTGATAAGTCGAAACCTCGACAAATCTCAGCATATAAATCCATAAGTGACTTGGGCCTCTCCTTGATCTTCTCACAAGATCCCCACTAAGGTACTCTAATTTCTTCAGAAAAATCAGCAAAAGGCAGGTCGACAGATATATTATATATTTTGTAATGGACCATGGGATTAGATGTAGACCAAGTGAACCGGAAGTCCTGCACAAAATCCATGGTTAGCTTAACATATTGGAATGGTTCACCTTCAACAAAGTGTTCCAACCCTGCATTTTTAACCATAGTTTGGAAGTCTTGAAGGATCCATGTAGTTCTCATAAATTCATGGCATGCATATAGGGAAGGAAAAACTGCCTCCTCACGATGAACATTCATTGGCTCATGCACCATCAAGTCATATTGATTCAGTGGATAAGCACTCATCTTCCTTGCTGAAATTTTTAGACAACCATCAAACCAAGTGATTCCTAAGTTGATAAATGATGAGCAACTACTATAGGAACTTTCTAGAGGACTACACATGCATCAAAACAAAGTTTCTAAGCATAAAACAAGCATGCAAGCTCAAACAACCTATCACCTATAGCAGCAAAATACTCAAGATAGAATCTACTAATCACAAATCTAATTAGACAAGTAGAGGAGGCACATACCAAGGAACAATCCCTCCAAAAATGAGCACTTGAGATGGGGTGAAAAAGGAGATCGAAATTCACGAGCAAGAACAGCAAGAACTCGAGCTTGAGAAAGTTTTCTGGTGTTTTTCGGGAGAGAGAAAGAAGATGGATTTCAGGAGGCAGCCTGGAGGGTCCCAGGTGGGCCAGACTCCCCCCTCCCAGGCGCCGCCACCTGGTAGGACGTGCCTACCATGGGTGTGGTGGCCTGGGGTGGCCCCCTGGGTCATGTCAACACCCGGATTTTTAATCCCAGATGCTTGTTATGCCATACATCGCAATCCCAGGATTACCATTTTTGCGAGACATAACAGAATTGGATACCATAGTACATCATCCATTACAAACGGTACATAAGTTCTTACACAAATAGGGATCTCATGATCCAGTTCTTAATACAACATTAAGCAGCAGAATACGTAATAATAACGGTAGCGTAGGCGAAGCTCCATCTTCGGGGTCACAGGCAATGCTGACGATGGGAGATGATCCTAGTTGACGTAAACTTCCTAGGGTCCATCCTCCAGGTACTCCTCTTCATAGTCTGGCCATGGGAATAGCCAGGGACAAAGCCATGAGTACTCTTTAAGTACTCGCAAACTAGTACTAAAGGTAAAGGGGTTTTTGGATAATAGGACACTAGGCTCTAGGGTTGTTTTGCAAAAGCCAGATTTATCTCTACGAAGTTCCAAAGCTAATCACGATTTTATAACTCCTAAGTGGGATCTTGTAACTCATGTCACAACCCGGTTGTGGTCAAGTCAAAGTCTCAATTCATTTCACAAGTCATTTTGAAAAGTCTGACGGGGGAACAGTATGGCCACTCCAACTGTCCATAACCGCGGACGCGGCTATTTGAATAGTTTGACACTCTGCAGAGATTGTACACTTTCACCACAACATTCGATACATCCGTCAGGAACAAATCTAGAATTCACCATACTCAGTATGCGGATAATCAATCCTAACCTTTCAATTACACGCCCTAGTATAGGCACCTCTCCTATGAGTTTGGCCTCCCAACCATGACCAACTTTCATCTTGGGTACTGCACAGGTGGACAATCTTCACAAGGTAGCCTCAGCTCATACCTTGGCCGTGAGGGAACTAATACTAAGGTATATAAGTTTCCAGTCAAGCCCTACCCAATCTTCGGGTATTGTGGTCGTACGATAAAATTGGAATGGTATCGCATCCAGACAACCATCAGTTTTATAAAGGTCTAAGGCTCATGCCTCAACATTTTCATCACCAAAACCATCATTTTGTTCGGAAACACATGTCCAAAACATTTCAATAGAATGATGCATCATTCCAAGGTTTTCATAACCAGTTTTCCACCAAGTATTCCCATCTAAAAGTTGATCAATTTTTATGCTTAGCACTAGCATCTATGAGTGGGGGTAAGTACTAATGAGGGGTGGTGGACTAGTGGAGTTTTCAACTAAGTACAACCTTCTGTCTTAGGCTGATATCAGGATTTCTAACTTAGGCCAAATTTTATGCTCTTTATGCAACCTTCACAAATCTTTCTAGTATCTACCAATTTCTTAAGTAAACTCTAAGTAAGAGCTTTGATAAAGAAATAAAGTAAGAAGCTTGCAGGTAAAACTAGGATTGGTTTATCGAGTGGATATGATCACATATGCTTAAGGCATATAGTTGGCATAGTAACAAATAGTGGTTTGTGGTATCAGTAGGGTATCTTGCAAGGGTTAGCTTGCATTGGTCCACTTAGATCATAAAGCTTGCAAGTATTGTCTTGCATAGGTGTAGTATCAGCTTGCCTTGTGCAGATCAGTGGTTGAAGTTCTCCTCAGCTTCTTCTTCGTAGAATCCTCCTTCCTCCTCGTATCCTTGGTCGGTACTAGCATCTATGAATAAGTACGAGGTACACAATCACCAAACAATACTTAACTACTTGCAATCATCACACAAAAGGGTCCTATAGATGATCTAGCATCATCTCTAACATTACAAGGTTAAGGCTTGGTTTAATTCTTTTTATTTTTAGAAAAGTAATTTCTACTCATTGAAAAACTGCTTAAGATTTAATATTCTCCAAACCAAACATGGGATCATGTTGACACATGTCATCACCACATATTTTAGTCCATGGGAATATGATTTAAAGTGGTGTCACAATTTAATAAGGTTTTACCCTTTTATTTTAATTAAATAATGTGTCTAGAAATGCCTATGTAGCATTCTTTTATTACTTGAACATTATTTCTGTAAGTAAACCTATATATTTTTATATATTCTGAAAGGTATGGTTAAATGTGATTTTGAGAGTTGGAATCAACTCAAAATCTATTATGGTTTAAATTTGAAAATTGTTTGCATGCAGAAAAGCTTCTGCCTTGTTATTTTTACCAGGGGTGATCTATAGATCGAAATGACTTGAATACAACGGGCTTGGATTCAGCATTCCCAGACCATTCTAACAAAATTAGTTTTATTCAATTTGGTGCACTGAATCGATCTGGATTGATTTTTGAAATTGGGTACAGAAGTGTGTTTGAAATAAAATGGAAAAGGTTTAATTCAAATAACTGGGCTGCGCGGGAAAAGTTAACGGGCCGGCCTGCTAAGCGTAGCGCTTCCACGGGCTGCTTAAGTGGCTATCCCCACACATCAGTGAGACAGGGGGGTGAGAAGCGGTATGGGACGATGTGGGTCGTTCGATCTGATTCTAATCCAACGGCTGGGAGTCATCATCGACGTTGAGCAACGCCGGCGAGATAGAAACCTAGCGCGGCCAGTGGGGGTTGCTGGGGGCTCACCGGGGTGCAGGCGAGGGTCGGCGAGGTGGGCGAACGACGAAGTCGACGACGGTGAACTCAGGGGTGGTCGCGGCACCTCCTGGGGTGGATGAAATCGATGGCGCCCTTCTTCTCCAGAGGCGGCGGGCTCCGGTGAAATTCCGGCGATGCGCTGCTCGCCTTGCTCCTGGACTGAGGTATGGTGGTTCTGGGTGAGAGAGGAGTGGAATGGTGTGAAGAATTCGAGCGGGGGAGTCCTCTATTTATAGTCTCGACGGTGAGATCGAACGGCATGGGCGGGCGACGGTGGCGACATGGCTACGGGCTGCTAGAGGCATGGCCGACGGTGGCGATCGCTTGGTGGTCTGCTGGCGATGCTCTACGGCTTTAATGCGCTTGTAGGGGCGGTGCGGTTTGGTCTGGAACACGCGACGCTCTGCGCGGCAGAGGCGGCGTCTTCGACGGTGAGCGGTGGTTGTGCGTCACGGGGCGGCGAACGGGGATGTCTAGCGGTTTCCTGGGTCGGTTGTGATCGTGTATGCACGCGGCGAGGGCGGCGCGCGGTCTTTGGGCTGTGGTCGAGGGTGGTGCTATGGCGCATGCTCGGCACGGTTGGTAGAGGCACGGGCGCGGCGTTCCTGGGTGCTCTTGTCGGTGTCTTCGAGGCAGGGCTGGTCAAGAGGGGGCAGTGAGGCATGGGTGATCTCCCAGACAAGGTTGGCGTGGCTAGTTTCCTTCCTAGCTTGTTGTCTACACTGGGGTGGCAAGGGTGGCTTTGGCTGTTCACCATTGATGATATTGGTAAGCTCACAGTGGTGCTAGTGCTTGGTTAATCTTGCTAGATGATCTACTGAGATGGTTGTGAGCTAGATAGGGAACCAGTTAGGCTCAAAACACTTCACACTATAGTGTTTTGATTTTGTTTGATTTGTGTCTGCCAAGTGTTTGATGAAATGGCCGCATGAATTCAAGTTTTGAATTTTGAAAAGATTTTTGGTGGGTGTGCTAGATTGGTGCTAGTGAGTCTGCAGATGCTTGGGTTTTGAAAGTTGAGCTTGTTTGAGTGGTTTTTGAAAAAGTGTGATCTTCCCATATGATAAAGATTCAATTTTGAATTGTCATTTAAACTATGCATTTGAAAGTTTCTGGATGATCACAAAGTGGGCCTTGATACTTTGTTATGAGTACAATCAAGGGTTGCAAAGATCCAGAAAAGTTTCTGTTAGTTTCTGAAAGTTTTAGACAGCCAAAGTAGGCATGGGAGTTAAATTGGTCAAAATGACCATTCATTTATTTTATTTGTTTTGATTTACTTGTCTTTGGGAAAAGTGTGGGAAATGTTTTAGATGATATTTATTTAACCTAAGAAACATTTTACAAGCAAGGAAACACACAAACAAGGTGGTTCAAAAGAATTCAAAATGAAATGCATACACATATGCATGCTTTCATAATTTTATTTATAAAAGTTTTTGTTAACCCTAATTTTGATGATTAGAGTTTGATGATCCAAGTTTAGTATTTTTGGGATGTTACAGGTCACTTCAGGTGCCTCTCTGCCCCTTTTTTCGAAGAAAAAATTATTTTGAATTTTCTGGGATTTTTCGGGAAACTTTAGTTTTGGCCAATTTTCATGGTATGAAAATTGATTTTCTCGCAGTAACAGTTTTTTTAGAAGAAACAAAAGCAAATCAAAATCCAAACTATAGGAGCTCTAATAAACTCAAACAAGCAAACAACTAGCAAAACTAAAGCTAAAGCAAAGACTAAGAAGGAGAAAATTAAAAGAAATCAAATATAACCACAATTGAAACATTATTTTGTTCATTAAAATCCTTTTGTTAACAAGGTTGATCAAGTCTTGTTACCAAAACAATCTTATATGAAACAAAACTTTGCATTCCACGAGGTGATTATGTTACCTCATACTTGATAGCAATGGTCCCCGACATAATAGTTTCAAAATTTTCTTGCGGAATGGGACAATATATTTCTCCAACCTTGATGCTCTCAATATTTTCAATGGAATTCAGGCAATAGCTCTTAACAACCTTCTTGGGGAAATAGATAGTGTGCTCTTTGTCATTAATATTGAATGTTACTTTTCCTTGATTGCAATTGATGAAAGCACCTACAGTATTAAGAAAAGGTCTCCGAAGATGTAACATCCCAAAAATATCAAACTTAGATCATCAAAACACTAATCACCAAGTTTAGGGTTAACAAAAACTTTTTTAAATGAATTCATGAATGCATGTATATGTGTATGCATGAATTTTGAATTTCTTTAAAAACCACCTTGTTTGTGTGAACCATTGCTTGTAAAATGTTTCTTAGGTGAAAATAACATCATCTAAAACATTCCCCACACTTTTCCTAAAGACAAGTAAATCAAAACAAATATATTAAGTGAATGGTCATTTTGGCCAATTTAACTCACATGCCTACTTTGGCTGTCTCAAACTTTCAAAACCTAACAGAAACTTTTCTGGATCTTTGCACCCCTTGAATGTACTCATAACAGAGTATCAAGGCACACTTTGTGATCATCCAGAAACTTTCAAATGCATAGTTAAATTGACATTTCAAAACTGAATCTTCTTCATATGGGAAGATCCCACTTTTTCAAAACCCACTCAAACAAGCTCAAATTTCAAAACCCAAGCATCTGCAGACTCACCAGAACCAATCTAGCAAACTCACCAAAATTCATTTCAAAATTCAAAACTTGAGTTCATGCGGCCATTTCATCAAACAGGTTGTAGACACAAATCAAACAAAACCATAAACACTATAGTGTGCAGTGTTTTGAGCCTAACTTGTTCCCTAGTTAGCTCACACACAACCCAGTAGATCATCTAGAAAGATTAGCCCAACACTAGCACCCCTGTGAGCTTTCCATTGCCATTAATGGTGAACAGCCGAGCACCCCCATGTCACCCCATTGTGGACAGCAAGCTAGGAGAAGCAGCAAGCCTAGCCAGCGTGTCTGGGAGGCAGCCCACCGTCCACCGCCACTGCCTGTCCCAGCCGCGAGCGTTGCCAAGCCCTGGACCACGCGCACGAGACACGCCCATACCATGCCGAGCGTGCGCCAGAGCGCCACCCGCGACCAGCGTCCACAGACCGCGCGCCGCCCTCACCGCGTGCACACACGATCACCACCGACCCAGGACACCGCCAGACACCCCCGTTTGCCGCCCCGTACCATACAACCACCACCCGCCGTCGAAGACGCCGCCTCTGCCGCGCAGAGCGCCGCCCGTTCCAGACCAAACCACACCGCCCCATGCCTCGCGATCATGTCGTTGAGCATCGCCAGGAGACACAACACCGTCCCCTACCCTTGCCCATGCCATTAGCTGCCTGTAACGTCGCCCCCGACGAGCTCACCTTGCGCCCCGACGGTCCCCTCGCTCGACTATAAATAGAGGCCACCCCCGCACGATTTCTTCACACCATCTCACTCCCCTCTCCCCACTGACCGTGCCACACCATTCTCAGAGCAAGCCGAGCACCACCTCGCCGGAATTTCACCGGAGCCCGCCGCCTCTGGAGAAGAAGGGAGCCAGCGATTGGAGCCGCCCCAGGAGAAGCCACCGGTACCAGGAGGATCGCCGTCGTCGACTTCGTCGTTCACCCGCCTCGCCGACCCTCGCCCGTACCCCGGTGAGCCCCCAGCACCCCCCACCGGCCGCGCTAGGTTTCGTTCTCGCCGGAGCTGTCTCGCGTCGACGATGACCCTCAGCCGTTGGATTAGAACTAGATCGGGCGACCCACGTTGCCCCATACCGCTTCGCCCAGCCCCGTATCACTGACGAGTGGGGACACCCACTTACGTAGCCCGCGGGAGCACTGCGCTTAGCAGGCCGGCCCGTTAGAATTTCCCGCGCAGCCCAGCAATTCAAATTAAACTTTTTCTTTTTAAATTCAAACACACTTCTGTACCCAACTTCAAAAATCAACCCAGATCGATTCAGTGCACCAAATTGGATGAAACCAATTTTGTTGGAAAGGTCTGTGAACGCTTAATCCAAGCCCGTTGGATTCAAGTCATTTGGATCAGTAGATCACCCATAGCAAAAATAACAAGGCAGAAGCTTTTCTGCATTCAAACATTTTTCAAATTTAAACCATAAAAGCTTTTGAGTTGATTCCAACTCTCAAAAATCACATTTAACCATACCTTTCAGAATATATAAAAATATATAGGTTTACTTGCATAAATATTGTTCAAGGAATAAAAGGATGCTACATAAGCATTTCTAGCCACTTTAATCAATTAAAATAAAAAGGTAAAACCTTATTAAATTGTGACACCACTTTAAATCACATTCCCATGGACTATAATATGTGGTGATGACATGTGTCAACATGATCCCATGTTTAGTTTGGAGAATATTAAATCTTAAGTAGTTTTTCAATGAGTAGAAATTACTTTTCTAAAATAAAAAGATTTAAACCAATCCTTAACCTTGTAATGTTAGAGATGATGCTAGATCATCTATAGGACCCTTGTGTGTGATGATTGCAAGTAGTTAAGTATTGTTTGGTGATTGTGTACCTCGTATTTATTCATAGACGCTAGTACCGACCAAGGATACTACGAGGAGGAAGGAGGATACTACGAAGAGGAAGCCGAGGAGAACTTCAACCACTGCTCTACACAAGGCAAGCTGATACTATACCAATGCAAGCTAGTAACTATGCAAGCTTCACTAATCAAGTGACCAATGCAAGCTAACACTTGCAAGATACCCTATTGTTGCCACAAACCCATACTTGTGATATGAATACTATATGCCTTAAGCATATGTGATCATACCTACTTGCTAAACCAATCCTAGTTTTATGGCAAGCTTCTTACTTTATTTCTTTATCAAAGCTTACTTAGAGTCCACCTAAGAGTTTGGTAGATACTAGACAGTTGTGCTGAAGGTTGCTTAAGAGCATAAAATTTGGCCTAAGCTAGAAACCTTGATCTCAGTCGAAGATATAATGTTGGACTTAGTGAAACTCCACTAGTTACCACCCTCATTAGTACCACCTCCAACTGTAGATGCTAGTGCTAAGCCCAAAACCTGATTAACTTTAGATGGGAATACTTGGTGGAAAAATGGTTATGAAAACCTTGGAATGATGGATCATTCTATTGAAATGTTTTGGACATGTATTTCCAAACACTTAATGATTTTGGTGATGAAAATGTTGAGGCATGAGACTTAGCCCTTTATAAAACCGATGGTTGTCTGGATGCGATACCATTCCAATTTTATCGTACAACCACAATACCCGAATATTGGGTAGGGCTTGACTAGAAACTTATATACCTTAGTATTAGTTCCCTCCTGGCGAAGGTCTGAGCTGAGGCTACCTTGTGAAGATTGTCCACCTGTGCAGTACCCAAGATGACAGTGAGTCATGGTTGGGAGGCCAAACTCACAGGAGAGGTGCTGATACTAGGAAGTGTAATTGAAAGGTTAGGATTGATTATCCGCATACTGAGTATGGTGAATTCAGGATTTGTTCCTGACGGATGTATCAAATGTTGTGGTGAAAGTGTACAATCTCTGCAGAGTGTCAAACTATTCGAATAGCCGCGTCCGCGGTTATGGACAGTTGGAGTGGCCATACTGTTCCCCTGTCAGACTTTTCAAAATGACTTGTGAACTGAAGTGAGACTTTGACTTGACCACAAGAGAGTTGTGACTTGACTTACAAGATCCCACTTAGTAGTTATAAAACTGTGACCAGCTTTGGAACTTAGTAGAGTTAAACCTGGCTTTTTGCAAAACAACCCTAGAGCCAAGAATCCTATTATCCAAAAACCCCTTACTTGTTAGTATTAGTTTGCGAGTACTTAAAGAGTACTCATGGCTTTGTCCCTGGCTATTCCCATGGCTAGACTATGAAGAGGAGTACCCGGAAGATGGACCCCAGGAAGGTTATGACAACTAGGATCATCTCCCATTGTCAGCATTGCCTGTGACCCCGAAGATGGAGATTCGCCTACGCTACCATTATTATTACGTATTCCGCTGCTTGATGTTGTATTAAGAACTGGATCATGAGATCCCTATTTGTGTAAGAACTTATGTATCGTTGTAATGGATGAAGTACTATGGTATCCAATTCTCTTATGTCTCGCAAAAATGGTAATCCTGGGATTGTGATGTATGGCATAACATGCATCTAGGATTGAAAAATCCGGGTGTTGACAGAAGAATAATAGACATATTATAATCTTCAAGCATTTCAAGCACAACAAAATTAGTTAAAACCATGTAGTTATGAGCAACTTGAATAGGAACATCCTCACATATACCAACATGAATAGTAGTTGACTTATCAGCCATTTGCAAAGATATATTTAGTTGGTATCAACTTTTCTAGCTGGAGTCTCTTCTAGAGAGAAAAAGGCATAACACTAACTCTAGCTCCGAAATCACATAAAACAGTTCTAACATAATTATTCTTAATGGAGCAAGGAATAGTCGGTATACCTGGATCACCAAGTTTCTTTGGAACCTTACCATTGAAGGAATAATTAGCAAGTAGAGTAGAAATCACCTCATTAGGAATCTTCCTTTTATTAGAGACAATATCCTTCATATACTTTGAATAAGGAGGCAAATTAATAGCATTAGTCAAAGGAATTTGCAATAATAAGGGCTTCATCCAATCACAAAACTTGTTGTAGTGTTCTTCCTCCTTTGACTTGTGTTTCTTACCTGGAAAAGGCATAGGTTTCTGCACCCAAGGTTCTCTCTCTTTACCATGTTTATTAGCAATAAAATCTTCCTTTGTGTACCTAGTGTTCTTAGTGTGCTTGTCAGGTTCTTCCTCACCTTCCTCCTTATCATAAGACTCATTTTTTATCATTACCACTCTCAGTTTCAGCATCAGAGGCAGATATACTATTAGGATCTACAGCAGGTTCATGTGGTTCCTCAACTATCTTATGTTTCTTTTTCTTCCTCTTAAGAGGACTACCACTATCTTCACCTTGATGGGAATCCTGCTCTATTCTTTTAGGGTGTCCTTCAGGATATAAAGGATCTTGAGTAGCTATACAACTCCTAGTTATAATTCCATAAGCATGTTTATCTCCTGAAGCATTAACTAGCATATCCTTTTATACCTTAGCAAGTTGATCACGTTGGGTTTGAACCATTTGAAAGTGTTTACAAAGCATTTTAATATCATTAGAAGTTCTTTCCACAATATCTTTCAACTCATTGATAGCTCTAGAGTTTTCCAATAAATGATTCTGAACTTGTTTATTAAAATACCCTTGTTTAACAATAAATGTGTCAAGTTCCTCTAAACATTGATCAGGAGGCTTACCATAAGGAATATCACCTTCAACAAAGTGTTGGATAGAGTGTACCTCAATAGTAGATGAATGGGGCATTGGCTTACATAATTCTTCAATAGGAGGTAGATTCTTCACATCTTCAGCTCTAATACCTTTCTCCTTTAGACACTTCTTAGCTTCCTTCATCACTTCATCATTTAATGCAATAACTCCCCTCTTCTTTGTTGTTGGTGTTGGAACCAGGAGTAATAGGCTCAGGTGTATTCAGCTCAGTTGAAGATCAATCATCATAATTCTTGCTTATCTTAGCCATTAATTCTTCGGCATCTGTAGGAGTTCCTTTCCTGAAAACACAATCAGCAAAGCTATCTAGGTATGTCCTAGAATCATCAGTTAGTCCATTATAATAAATATCAAGAAGTTCATTCTTAGGTAATGGACATCCAGGATCTGCATGAATCAAAGCAGGGAACCTTGTCCATGACTCAGGCAATTTCTGTTCTTCTCCCTGTTTAAAATCAAAAAGTCTCTGCAAATCAGCATGTCTAGCACTGGGAGGAAAATATTTCTGGAAGAAAGAAGCAATCAAGCAATCAGGGCTATCAATGGAATCAGGAGGTAATCTATTAAACCAAGCCCTAGCTTCTCCTTTTAGTGAAAAAGGGAAGATCTTAGTAACAAAGTACTTGTGCAGCTTAAAATCATCAGAGAGCAAAGCACTCATAGTAGAAAGATGATTCATATTAGCCACAGCACTCTCATTTTTAGTCCCACAAAAGGTTCTTTCTCAACAATATCTAAATAAGTTAAATCAAGAGAGAAATCATTGTCTTCATCTTTAATATCTATGGGAGAAGTGGCAAACTTAGGATCGGAGGACAACTTAGGAATGATAGTACGTCTAGCAAGGCGACTCTTAATAGCACTAGTACCATGTGTGTTTGGCACTCTTCAACAAAATCATCAGTGAACTCAATGTAACCATCATTAATATCATAACTCTCACTAGACTCAGGTGAGCTAACAGGTGTAACATTGTCTTCACTAGGAGTTTCGGTATTTCCTATACCAGCCATAGTAGCATCTAGAAAAGGACCTAATGAACCACTCGCATCAAGCACAGTAGAAGTAACATCATGAGTATCAAAAGCAGTTTCAGACTCAGCAGTAGTAGTAGTGTGTGTAGCATGTGTATGTGGTGGTGTAACAACCTTACTTATAACAGACGGTGAATCAAGAGTAGCAGAGGTGTTTAGGATTGTACATCATCTTGTAGTGGATGGTAAAATAGGGAATTTGCCATCACGAGACTTCCCCATGATGGACGGAGTAGCAATGAACAATAATAGATCCAAGTGAACTTACAAATAAAGCTATTCTCCCCGGCAACGGCACCAGAAAATAGTCTTAATGACCCACAAGTATAGGGGATCGCAACAGTCTTCGCGGGTAGTATTACCAAATTTATTGATTCGACGGAAGGGGAGCCAAAGAATACTTGCAAGCCTTAGCAAATGAGTTGTCAGTTCAGCTACACCTGGAAATATTTCTTGCTCACAAAAGTTTATCAGTAGCAACAATTTGGTAGTAGCAACAACAATAGTGAAACAGGAACAATAGTAACAGTAACGGTAATAGTAGGATTCGAGTGCGGTAGGCATAGGGATGGATGGACGGGCGTTGCATGGATGAGTATAAACATGTAACTTCAAGATATAGGGCATTGCAGATAAATAATGACAAGCATCCAAGTACTAAACAATCCTAGGCATGTGCGCCAAATATAGTCATACGTGCTCGCAATGAGAACTTGCACAACATCTTCTGTCCAGCCAGCCCGTGGCAGCGGGGCCTCTATGGAACTACTGGCAATTAGGTGCTCCTTTTAATAGAGCACCAGAGCAAAGCATTAACACTCCATGAACACATTTGATCCTCACACCACAGCCATCCCCTCCGGTTGTCCCAATTATTGTCACTTTGGGGCGTTTGGATCCGAACAATGATATGTGTACACAACTTGCAGATAAGATCACAAACAATACTATCATAATGATTCCATAATAAGTTCAGATCTGAGATCATGGCACTCGGGCCCTAGTGACAAGCATTAAGCACAACAAGTTGCAACAAAGTCAAATAGCACTAATAGAGATACTAGGCACTATGTCCTAACAGATCTTATTCTATTACATGATAGAACTCATCCAATCCCCACCATCCCCAAGAATACAGCAGGGGATTACTCACTCATGGATGAGGGAAACATCGGTGGTTGATGGAGATGCGTTGGTGATGATGATGGCGATGATCCTCTCCAAATTCCCCGTCTCGGCACGGTGCCAGAACGGAGTTTCTGGATCTGAATCTTGGTTTCTGGTGGCGGCGGCGGAGCATAACTCTTTCTGGAAAATTGTCGAACCCCCTCGGTTTTTAGGTCGAAAGGCAACTTATAGGCGTAGAGGGAGGCCGAGGGGGTCCCTGGGGTGGATGCACCCCCTTCAGGCGCGACCAGTGGTGGGCCCGCGCCTGGGGTGGGTGTGGGCCCCCTAGGCCTCCTCTCCGTCTCGTCTTCTGGCTCCGTGGATCTTCTGATGAAATATAATTTTTGGCATATTTTGCGGGATTTTTCCTGATAGTTCATTTTCTACACAAAAACAAGACACCAAGGTAATTCTGCTAAAAACAGCGTCAGTCCGTGTTAGTTGTGTCCAAATCACACAAGTTTAGAGGAGAAACAATAGCAAAGTGTTCGAGAAAGTAGATAAGTTTTGTACATATCAACTCGCCCCAAGCTTAGCTTATTTCTTGTCCTCAAGCAATTCAGTTGAAAACT
Organism: Avena sativa; assembly: GCA_916181665.1. Lineage (NCBI taxonomy): Eukaryota > Viridiplantae > Streptophyta > Magnoliopsida > Poales > Poaceae > Avena > Avena sativa. Next base: position 93,086,290 of record OV702293.1, on the reverse strand, counting down.
GAGTGCGATAAAATCACTTTCCCGAACACTTTGCTTCATATGATGTAAATATTCTAAGCACAGGAGTAGATGCTTAGACAATTCATAAAAAAGAGTATGCAACTAAGTCTACTCAATAGTCATTGCAAGCTATGAAGAGAAACCAACTCAATAATAATAAGTAGCATGAAACATAAACATAAGCAGCATTGCAATGCTCATAATAAGGTATGATAGAGTGCTATCTCGCTTGCCTTTGTTTGAAGAGCACAATATAAATTCCAAGGCATCTCTGAAGTTCATATGAAGACTAGAAGTAAAGATACAGAGATACAAGCATCAAAGTCATGACATAATTAACAAAGTTTTGGAACAAACACAAGAATGACAATTATGCTCTCAAGAAGGTGCTCATAGAATAAGTGGTGACTAAACAAAGTTGTGAAAATGGTGTTGAAAGGTTTGAAAGTCTTCCCAATGCTGAAAGGAAGGTACTCATTAGCTTTGAGATCTCATTAACCCTATCATAGGCATCTTCATGTGGTTAAGGTGAAAGTGAGGTCCACTCTGAATCAGATGCTTGACAGACCATAAACTGGAAATTACAAGTCCCTTGAGTACGAGGGTCGCTCCGCATGATACTCAACTTTGGTCACCTGAAAGTTCTTGTCATTGTAAATATATGCATATCATTGAGAATCGCCAACGGGGCACCCCTTGCACATGGTACAGGAGATTTCCCATAACCAAAATGACAAGGCAAGCAGACAATGAGCATCTCAGCGATCTTTTTATTTACTATGTGTATAGCTTTTTATTGAGGATGCTTCATAAATGCTCATTATGGTGATGCTGCAAGTTTCCACCATGATTAGGCATGGCTTAGGCTAGCAGCCCAGGCGTTTCTCTAACACAATGTATAGACTCCATGAACTCACAACCTCCCCTTTTATTTCACATCGTCGACATCCTCAAACAAAAGAGCAAGGAATCAACTGGATGAGATATCCAAAAAATGTTGAAAGTGTTCCCCATGACAGCACGGTTCTGCTGACTCCCAGCATATAATTAGCAAGCATATAACTTTCATGGACAGGTCACAATGGTTCAGAATTATTAAGCGCAAGGAATAAAGTGTGCCATCAAGTTCGTGAGAGCTTTGGTAACTAACTTTCTCAAAACAGACAAACATTTTATTTTGGAAGAAAACACGGCATATATATGCACTGAAGTAGCAAATGATGCTAATAGAGAGGGCACTATGCCCTAATAGATCTTATTCTATTACATGATAGAACTCATCCAATCCCTACCATGCCCAAGAATACAGCGGGGGATTACTCACTCATGGATGAGGGAAACATCGGTGGTTGATGGAGATGCGTTGGTGATGATGATGGCGATGATCCTCTCCAAATTCCCCGCCTCTATTAGCATCCGATGTTTCTAGCAATCTTTCTAGAAATAACACACTTGGTAATGAAATAGGCAAAGTATCTAATAGCTGGGAGCTGAATGTTCCGAATTTTACCACTTTCCTTTGAGAAGTTGAAACCTCGACAAATCTCAGCATATAAATCCATAAGTGACTTGGGCCTCTCCTTGATCTTCTCACAAGATCCCCACTGAGGTACTCTAATTGCAGCACAAAAATCAGCAAAAGGCAGGTCGACAGATATACTATATATTTTGTAATGGACCATGGGATTAGATGTAGACCAAGTGAACCGGAAGTCCTGCACAAAATCGATGGTTAGCTTAACATATTGGAATGGTTCACCTTCAATAAAGTGTTCCAACCCTGCATTTGTAACCATAGTTTGGAAGTCTTGGAGGATCCCCGCAGTTCTCATAAATTCATGGCATGGATATATGGAAGGAAAAACTGCCTCCTCATGATGAACCTTCATTGGCTCATGCACCATCAAGTCATATTGATTCAGTGGATAAGCACTCATCTTCCTTGCTAAAATTTTTAGACAACCATCAAACCAAGTGATTTCTAAGTTGATAAATGATGAGCAACTACTATAGGAACTTGCTAGAGGACTACACATGCATCAAAACAAAGTTTCTAAACATAGAACAAGCATGCAAGCTCAAACAAGCTGTCACCTATAGCAGCAAAATACACAAGATACAATCTACCAATCACAAATATAATTGGACAAGTGGAGGAGGCACATACCAAGGAACAATCCCCCAAAAATCAGCCCTTGAGATGGGATGAACAAGGAGATCGAAAATCGCGAGAAAGAACAGCAAGAACTCGAGCTTGAGAAAGTTTTTCGGTGTTTTTAGGGAGAGAGAAAGAAGATAGCTTTGAGGAGGCAGCCTGGAGGGGCCCAGGTGGGCTAGACCACCCCAGGCGCCGCCACCTGGTAGGCCGCGCCTACCATGGGTGTGGTGGCCTGGGGTGGCCCCCTGGGTCACTTCAAGTGCCTCTCTGCCCTTTTTTCGAGGAAAAAATTATTTTGAGTTTTCTGGGATTTTTTGGGAAACTTTATTTTTGGCCAATTTTCATGGTATGAAAATTGATTTTCTCGCAGAAACAGTTTTTTCAGAAGAAGCAAAAGCAAACCAAAATCCAAACTACAAGAGCTCTAAGAAACTCAAACAAGCAAACACCTAGCAAAACTAAAGCTAAAGCAAAGACTAAAAAGGAGAAAATTAAAAGAAAGCAAGTATAACCACAATGGAAACATTATTTTGTTCATTAAAATCCTTTTGTTAACAAGGTTGATCAAGTCATGTTACCCAAACAATCTTATATGAAACAAAACTTTGCATTCCACTAGGTGATTATGTTACCTCATACTTGATAGCAATGGTCCCAGTCATAATAGTTTCAAAATTTTCTTGCGGAATGGGACAATATATTTCTCCAACCTTGATGCTCTCAATATTTTCAATGGAATTTAGGCAATAGCTCTTAACAACCTTCTTGGGGAAATAGACAGTGTGCTCTTTGTCATTAATATTAAATGTTACTTTTCCTTGATTGCAATTGATGACAGCACCTGCAGTATTAAGAAAAGGTCTCCCAAGAATAATAGAAATATTATAATCTTCAAGCATTTCAAGCACAACAAAATCAGTTAAAACCATGCAATTATGAGCAACTTGAACAGGAACATCCTCACATATACCAATAGGAATAGTATTTGACTTATCATCCATTTGCAAAGATATATCAGTTGGTATCAACTTTTCTAGCTGGAGTCTCTTGTAGAGAGAAAAGGCATAACACTAACTCTAGCTCTGAAATCACATAAAGCAGTTCTAACATAATTTTTCTTAATGGAGCAAGGAATAGTTGGTATACCTAGATCACCAAGTTTCTTTGGAACCTTACCATTGAAGGAATAATTAGCAAGTAGAGTAGAAATCTCCTCATTAGGAATCTTCCTTTTATTAGAGACAATATCCTTCATATACTTTGAATAAGGAGGCAACTTAATAGCATTAGTCAAAGGAATTTGCAAGAATAAGGGCTTCATCCACTCATAAAACTTGTTGTAGTGTTCTTCCTCATTTGACTTGTGTTTCTTACCTAGAAAAGGCATAGGTTTCTGCACCAAAGGTTCTCTCTCTTTACCATGTTTATTAGCAATAAAATCTTCCTTTGTGTACCTAGTGTTCTTAGTGTGCTTCTCAGGTTCTTCCTCACCTTCCTCCTTATCAGGAGACTCATTTTTATCATTACCACTCTCAGTTTCAGCATCAGAGACAGATATACTATTAGGATCTACAGCAGGTTCAAGTGGTTCCTCAACTATCTTATGTTTCATTTTCTTGCTCTTATGAGGACTACCACTATCTTCACCTTGTTGGGAATCCTGCTCTATTCGTTTAGGGTGTCCTTCAGGATATAAAGGATCTTGAGTAGCTATACAACTCCTAGTTCTAATTCCATAAGCATGTTTATCTCCTGAAGCATTAACTAGCATATCCTTTTGTACCTTAACAAGTTGATCAAGTTGGGTTTGAACCATTTGAAAGTGTTTATAAAGCATTTTAATATCATTATAAGTTCTTTCCACAATATCTTTTAACTCATTGATAGCTCTAGAATTTTCCAATAAATGATTCTGAACTTGTTTATTAAAATACCCTTGTCCTCTAAACATTGATCAGGAGGCTTACCATAAGGAATATCACCTTCATCAAAGTGTTGGAGAGAGTGTACCTCAATAGTAGATGAATAGGGCATTGGCTTACATAATTCTTCTATAGGAGGTAGATTCTTCACATCTTCAGCTCTAATACCTTTCTCCTTTAGACACTTCTTAGCTTCCTTCATCACTTCATCATTTAATGCAATAACTTCCCTCTTCTTTGTTGTTGGTGTTGGAACTGGTTCAGGCATAACTGGTTTAGGAGTAATAGGCTCAGGTGTATTCAGCTAAGTTGAAGTCCAATCATCATAATTCTTGCTTATCTTAGCCATTAATTCTTCAGCATCTGTAGGAGTTCTTTTCCTGAAAACACAGTCAGCAAAGCTATCTAGGTATGTTCTAGAATCATCAGTTAGTCCATTATAATAAATATCAAGAAGTTCATTCTTTGGTAATGGACATCCAGGATGTGCATGAATCAAGGCACAGAACCTTGTCCATGACTCAGGCAATTTATCTTCTTCTCCCTGTTTAAAATCAAAAAGTCTCTACAAAGCAGCATGTCTAGCACTGGGAGGAAAATATTTCTGGAAGAAACAAGCAATCAAGCAATCAGGGTTATCAATGGAACCAGGAGGTAATCTATTAAACCAAGCCCTAGCTTCTCCTTTTAGTGAAAAAGAGAATATCTTAGTAACAAAGTACTTGTGCATCTTAAAATCATCAGAGAACAAAGCACTCATAGTAGAAAGCTCATTCATATGAGCCACAACACTCTCATTTTTAGTCCCACAAAAAGGTTTTTTCTCAACAATATCTAAATAAGATAAATCAACAGAGAAATCATAGTCTTCATCTTTAATATCTATGGGAGAAATGGCAAACTTAGGACCAGAGGAAAACTTAGGCATGATAGTACGTCTAGCAAGGAGACTCTTAATAGCACTAGTACCATGTGTGTTTGGCACTCTTCAACAGAAAAATCAGTGAAATCAATGTAACCATCATTAATATCATAACTCTCACTAGTCTCAGGTGAGCTAACCTGTGTAATAGTGTCTTCACTAGGAGTTTTGGTATTTCCTAGACCGGCCATAGTAGCATCTAGAAAAGGACCTAATGAACCACTCGCATCAAGCATAGTAGAAGTAACATCATGAGTATTAAAAGTAGTTTTAGACTCAGCAGTAGTAGCAGTGTGTGTAGCATGTGTATGTGGTGGTGGTGGTGTAACAAGCTTACTTATAACAGACGGTGAATCAAGAGCAGCAGAGGTGTTTAGGACTGTACAGCTTCTTGTAGTGGATGGTAAAACAGGGAACTTTCCATCACGAGACATCCCCATGATGAAAGGAGTAGCAGTGAACAATAATAGATCCAAGTGAAATTACAAATAAAGCTATGCTCCCCGGCAACGGCACCAGAAAATAGTCTTAATGACCCACAAGTATAGGGGATCACAACAGTCTTCGCGGGTAGTATTATCCAATTTATTGATTCGACACAAGGGGAGCCAAAGAATACTTGCAAGCCTTAACAACTGAGTTGTCAGTTCAGCTGCACTTGGAAATAGTTCTTGCTCACAGAAGTTTATCAGTAGCAACAATTTGGTAGTAGCAAAAACAACAGTGTAACAAGAACAATAGTAATAGTAACGGTAACAGTAGGATTCGAGTGCGGTAGGCATAGGGATGGATGGATGGGTGTTGCATGGACGAGTCTAAACATGTAACTTCGAGATCTAGGGCATTGCAGATAAATAATGACAAGCATCCAAGTACTAAATAATCCTAGGCATGTGCGCCAAATATAGTCATACGTGCTCGCAATGAGAACTTGCACAACATCTTCTGTCCAGCCAGCCCGTGGCAGCGGGGCCTCTAGGGAACTACTGGCAATTAGGTGCTCCTTTTAATAGAGCACCAGAGCAAAGCATTAACACTCCGTGAACACATGTGATCCTCACACCACAGCCATCCCCTCCAGTTGTCCCAATTATTGTCACTTTGGGGCCTTTGGATCCGAACAATGATATGTGTACACACCTTGCAGATAAGATCACAAACAATACTATCATAATGATTCAATAATAAGTTCAGATCTGAGATCATGGCACTCGGTCCCTAGTGACAAGCATTAAGCACAACAAGTTGCAACAAAATCAAAATGCACTAATAGAGATACTAGGCACTATGCCCTAACAGATCTTATTCTATTACATGATAGAACTCATCCAATCCCTACCATCCCCAAGAATACATCGGGGGATTACTCACTCATGGATGAGGGAAACATCGGTGGTTCATGGAGATGCGTTGGTGATGACGATGGCGATGATCCTCTCCTAATTCCCCGTCCCGGCAGGGTTCCAGAACGGAGTTTCCGGATCCGAATCTTGGTTTCTCGTGGCGGCGGAGGAATGGAACTCTTTCTGAAAAACTATCAAACCCCCCTCAGTTTTTAGGTCGAAACGCAACTTATAGGCACAGAGGGAGGCCGAGGGGGTGTCTGGGGTGGCTGCACCCCCTCCAGGCGTGGCCAATAGTGGGCCCGCACCTGGGGTGGGTGTGGGCCTGTAAGACCCCACCTTTATAAATGTAAAGGTCCGTGTGATTGCAATGCTAGTCCCTGGATCAAATTCTAGCATCCATAGTTTAAGATGAAGTACACAGAAACAAAGGTCATTATTACATCGTTATTCCAGAGATAACATAGTCTTTTACAACTCCATAGCCATAGGATAGTACAAGAGTTTAACTTAACAACATAAATAAAAGTCTTCATCTTCATGTGCCACAGGCAAGCATGTTGAGTGTAGACTCATAACCCTAATCCTCATCAGAGTAACCTGCAACATCACAAGTTACAGCCACAGTGGGTCAATAAATTGGAATAGTATTGGCAAGTGATACCTTAGTAGAATAATAGTTTCTAGCTTCTACATGAATAATAGTTTCTAGATTATACTTGAAAACTCTAAGTTTTTGTTTGAAAAAACTCCCAAGGAACCACCAATAGACATTGGTGAACCTTTACCCTTGTTCAACCACAAGTTTTTAACTTAGAAATTGGGATGAGGAGATTCTTGATAGCTTCCATGTCTTGATGCACAATTTGTCCATTGCCGGGGACACGGCTAAGTACTTAGATTCTTCCTTCTGCAGAGGTGGTGTACTTTCCCCACAAGACTCGACATGCATCGAGACAAGACATTTCAGAAGCCTTCCCTTAGACCAAAATGGACGCGTTCCTAAACCTATCACCCCCTACCACCAACTATCCATTTGGCTAAGTTATTGCAACCTATATGATCCAGGCAGAGCCCATATTGCCATGTGGTTGCACTAGAAGCTTCTTAACATATGGCATCTCAAATCCCTTTGTTCCTGAGTGGCTTTCCACATGTGGTTGCACTAGAAGCTTCTTAACATATGGGCCTTGTGTAACCACTCAACATAACGCAAACATACCATTCCACCCAGGTGATTCATTCACTTAGTTTTTTTTATTAAGCAAAAACACAAGTCAAAAGACTTAGAAAAATTTCCATAACATGAATATGTTCCACCCTTTTTTGCTACTAGCTAGGCTAAGCATGGATTTCCCAAGCATGGCATATAGATACTTAGCAAAAATTATCATGCAAGCCCTATACAAAATATCTCTAATGCATAGTCAAAATATTGGGACAAAAATATGAAGCACCACTTTTCTTGGTAGTTGGGGGGTAGCAACAATCTTCACAATCACAATCACCACTAGCACCAAAATCTACAAATAAAATGATAGCACCAAATTTATATTTCAAACAATTCAAACAAAAATATATGAATGCATGCAAATGCCATGTGATGATTTTTCTAAACTAAACAAGACAAGTAAAACAGTACTAAACATTAAACTAAACATTTATACACAAATTAAACTTAATTTGGCTTTTAAAACATTTTCCAAATAATTTTTATACACAAAATAGGCCTACAAATGTCTCTGCATACAATTCTATTTTAACAAAGACAAAATACAAAACCAAGCCTATAGATGTGTAGGATGTAATTTTGTGATTCCAATGGTATATTATTTGTATTTTTGGATAAACAGAACAAAAGTTATTGAATTTACAAGTTTGAATAAATAATAGATTCAAAAACAGATTTTAATTTAAAAACCCAGACACGTGGGCGTATCTGATTGGCCCGTACCGTTTCGGCTGGATCGATCAACGAGAGCCGCAAGATTTAAATGAAATCGCATGGGCCAGATCTAACCATACTCCTTCGTTAAGTGATCTAATCTGGCACGCTAGATCTAGATCTAACGGCCCACGATGGCTTGGCCAACAACTGGCGGCGCACGTGGTTGCAGCGGCGGTGGCGCTACTGGCGGTGACGGTCCGGAGAATACAGAGGGGGTTGGGGGTTGCGGTGTGTCTTACTAGACTCGCAAGAACACGAGGAAGCTCAATGTGCTGTTGGCGTGGACAGGGGCGTGTTGAAGCAGTGGCTAGCGATCGTCGGAGTTGCAGGCGGTGTCGGGTTCATGTGGACGACGACGTTGACGACGTTCTGGATTGCCCTAGTACAAACCAGGGGCATCAGTAGTTGCACAAGGACATGGCGAACTCGACAGGGTCAAGCAGAAGGCAAGGGGCGCTCGGGTTTTACCTAGATTGCTCGATGGAGTTGAGCGGCGGCTCGGTCGTTTGCAGAGGTGGAAGGGGACGGCGACCTGAGTCACGAGCAGGCAAACCATAGGTGTCAGAAGGTGCACAAGGACAAGAGGGTCATGCTCGTTTTAATCAGAAGAAAAGGGGCGGTCGGAGCTCACCGTAATCGCTTGCCGGAGCTCGTCGGGCAGCGGCGGTGCGGTTCTAAATACTGGCAGCCTGGTGGCGGAGCGAGTGTGCTGTGTGGGGGGAAATGACCGCGCCGGCGACGGGCTAAGTAACCAGGAGGGGCGAGGTAATTACGTGGTGCTTCAATGCCAATTAAGCGAGAAATAAAATGCGGCATTTCTGGAGGAAACGGCGGTGGCGACGAAGTCTGCGCGCGCGGGCGTGGCGAAAAGGTGCTAACCTGGCTTGGGCCCAGTGGCAGCATCAGCGGGGCAGAGCAGGTGCGGGTGAGAGAGAGAGAGAAGGGCTACCCCGGGTGGGCTTAATGGGCTGGTTCTAGGACTGGGCCAAAATGGCAACGCTAGCCCTTTTCTATTTCTTTTCTCCTTTTCTATTTCTGATTTGATTTTGTGAATCCATTTTCAAATGATATTCAAATGAGTTTGAATTTAAACTATTTATGGATTTTGTAAAATAATCCAAGCATATATTTGTGTATAAAACATTGTTGTTTGATCACAAATACTTTTTCCCATTGAAAATAGAATTAAAACCATGCCTTATTTAAATATTTATAATAAGCATATAAATGGTTTTAAATTTTAGATTCTTGTTTTGAAACTTTGAATAAGCTTTGAATCAACATTCAAACCTTTTTTGGTGGAAACAAAGTAGTCTCATGATTTGAAAATGGAAATAAAGCCATTGCCTTTCTTACATAAAATAATAGGCAAACAATTTGGCTTCTATTTTGCAATCTTATTTGAAAATAATTTAAAATGCATGAGAATGCATGGATGATGTGCAAACTTTATAAATCATGATTTTTGGGATGTTACAAATCTAACCCCCTTTAGGTGAATCTCTCCCTCGAGATTCGGATTGGCCAGCAAATAGGTGAGGGTGGTCTTTCTAAAGATCATCTTCTCTTTCCCAAGTTGCTTCCTCTTCGGAATGGTGGTTCCACTGAACTTTGCAGAATTTGATAGTCTTAGTCCGAGTAACTCTTTCTGCAGTCTCAAGTATCCTGATAGGTTTCTCCTAATAAGTGAGATCACTTTCCAACTGAACCTCCTCCAAAGGTATAGTATCCTTTAAGGAAGTCTCTTCCATCTCCGAATGGCATTTCTTCAACTGACTCACGTGAAACACATTATGAACTACAGACAATGATTCATGCAATTCAATCTCATATGACACTTCTCCTTTGTGACTCAGAATCTTGAATGGTCCAACATATCTTGGTGCAAATTTTTGTTTGACTCCAAATCTCTTCACCCCACGAAGTGGTGATACTCTAAGATAGGCTCTATCACCCACCTCATAGGTGACTTCCCTACGCTTTGGATCTGCGTAGCTCTTCTGCCGGGACTGTGCTATCTTCAATCTGTCCTTTACCAACTTGACTTTCTCTTCAGCTTCCTTGATTAGTTTTGCTCCTAACAAGTTTCTTTCTCCAACACCACTCCATAACAATTGTGTAGTACATTTTCTCCCATAGAGAAATTCAAACGGTGCCATCTCAATACTGGCTTGATAGCTGTTGTTGTAAGAGAATTCTGCGTAAGGAAGACTTTCATCCCAACTAGCACCATAATCTAGGGCACATGCCCTCAACATATCCTCTAAAATCTGGTTGGTCCTTTCTGTTTGTCCATCAGTCTGGGGATGAAAAGCAGTGCTGAATTCCAATCTCGTTCCCAATGACTCATGCAGTTGCCTCCAAAAATGGGAAGTGAACTGAGCTCCTCTATCAAACACAATACTCTTGGGTACTCCATGCAGACAGACAATCCTATTCATATGAATCCTGGCTAACTTAGCACTTGTATAGGTTGTCTTCACGGGTATGAAATGAGCCACTTTAGTTAGGCGATCTACCACGACCCAAATAGAATCATATCCTGATCTAGTCCTTGGCAGTCCGGTGATGAAGTCCATGCCAATCTTGTCCCACTTCCAATAAGGAATAGGTAGTGGTTGTAACAATCCTGCTGGTTTCTGATGTTCCGCTTGCACTCTACTACATACATCACACTCTGAGATCCTGTCCAACAATGTGAGATCCTGTCCAACTTTTGGGCTTCCTTTATCCTGTCCAACAATGTGGGTTGAACATCCAATGACATGAGATGTCCTTCAGGCACTATCTCCACTCTGAGATCATTGAATTGGGCACACAGATCATCTGGAAATTCTCCCTTAGTAAGGCCATTCACATAAACCTGACGGCTTAATGCATACACGACAACATTTGCTTTACCGGGGTGGTATTGCAAACTCAAGTCATAGTCCTTGATGAGTTCTAGCCATCTTCTTTGCCTCATGTTGATTTCTTTCTGAGTGAAGATATACTTCAAGCTTTTGTGATCTGTGAACACTTCGCAACGCTTTCCCAAAATATAATGTCTCCATGTTTTGAGTGCATGGACAACAGAGGCTAACTCTAAATCATGAGTAGGGTAATTCACTTCATGAGTTTTGAGTTGTCTCGAGGCATAAGCCACAACTTTCCCTTCTTGCATAAAAAATGCACCTATTCCTTGGTGAGATGCATCACAATATACTTGGAAATCCTTCTCCAAATCTGGCAGACATAAGACTGGTGTTGTCACTAGTCTCTTCTTCAACTCTTGGAAACTGAGTTCACGTCCTTCAGTCCAATCAAATTTCTTGTCTTTCTTAAGTAACTCCGTCATTGGCTTAGCTACCTTTGAGAAATTCTCAATGAATCTTCTATAGTATCCTGCCAAGCCAAGGAAACTACGCACTTCCTTCACTGACTTAGGAGATTCCCACTCAATTACAGCTGACACTTTTGCGAGATCAACTACTACACCGTATCTTGACACAATATGTCCGAGAAATCCGACTTCATTCAGCCAGAATTCACATTTACTGAATTTAGCATATAGCTTATGCTCCCTAATTTTCTCAAGTATCAATCGTAAATGCTCCTCATGTTCTTCGTTGCTCTTGGAGTAGATCAAAATGTCATCGACTATGGGCCCCGTATCACAAACTATGCCGTGATTCAACACATAACATCCCTCTCTTGGACCGAAAGCCATGAAACCTCGAACATGATAGGTTATTTTGTGAAGGTTTTTTGAGACATAATCAGTATACCAAGAATGATATTTTTCCTTGCAACTATGTCACATAATATCACACAACGCGAAGGATTTACATTGTTCGGACCTTTTTTGAATTTTTTATGCCCGTTTTGAATTTTTGCCGTTTCGAACTTAGGTCAAAATGGCGTGCGTGAGGATAGGGGATGCGAATGTTAGAACTTGCATTGGATATCTGAAAAAACAACATATTGTGAGTCTAAAAATGATATTTTCAAAAAATCACGGACGTTAGATCATGTACCTGTAGTTCAAACCGGACCCACTTCCTACCGCTTCGGCAAACATTTGTCTTTTTCACCCGAGAAGGACAGAAAGGTTTGAGATCCCCTGGTTGGGCTATAGTTCATGTTAGGTGTTCTACTATTTTAGAAAAATGGGATGGTAGCATTCTGTAGCTGCATTTTGGTGGCTGCTTCACAAAACGATCCGTCTTTTGCGCTCGGAAAATGGAAAATGGCTTTTCCGAGCGACGAAAAGGAAAAATTCTTCCTGCAACATTGTTCTCCATCCCAATATACACATGCATGCACAATATGGGCACCGTATCACAAACTATGCCGCAATTCAACACATAATATCCGTCTCTTGGACCGAAAGCCATGAAACCTCGAACATGATAGGTCATTTTGTGAAGGTTTTTTCGAGACATAATCAGTATACCAAGTTTGATATTTTTCCTTGCAACTATATCACATAATATCACACCACGCGAAGGATTTACATTGTTCGGACCTTTTTTGAGTTTTTATGCCCGTTTTGAATTTTTTGCCGTTTCGAACTTAGGTCAAAACGGCGTGCATGAAGATAGGGGATGAGAATGTTAGAACTTGCATTGGATCTCTAAAAAAACAACATATTGTGATTCTAAAAATGATTTTTTAAAAAAATTACGGCCGTTAGATCATGTACTTGTAGTTCAAACCAGACCCACTTCCTACCGCTTTGGCAGACATTTGTCTTTTTCATCCGGGAAGGACATAAAGGTTTGAGATCCTACGGTTTAGATATAGTTCATGTAAGGTGGTCTACTAGTTTATAAAAATGGGATGGTAGCATTCCGTATCTGCATTTTGGTGGCTGCCTCACAAAACGACCCGTCTTTTTGCGCTCGGAAAATGGAAAATGGCTTTTCCGAGCGACGAAAAGGAAAACTTCCTCATGTAACATTGTTCTCCATCCCAATATACACATGCATGCACAATATGGGCCCCGTATCACAAACTATGCCATGAGTCAACACATAATATCTGTCTCTTGGACCGAAAGCCATGAAACCTCAAACATGATAGGTCATTTTGTGAAGGTTTTTTCGAGACATAATCATTATACCAAGTTTGATTTTTTTACTTGCAACTATATCACATAATATCACACCACACGATGGATTTACATTGTTCGAACCTTTTTTGAAATTTTTATGCCCGTTTTAAATTTTTTGCCGTTTTGAACTTAGGTCAAAACGGCGAGCGTAAAGATAGGGGATGAGAATGTTAGAAATTGCATTGGATCTCTGAAAAAACAACGTATTGTGAGTCTGAAAATGATTTTTTCAAAAAATCACGGACGTTAGATCATATACCTGTAGTTCAAACCGGACCCACTTCCTACCGATTCGACAGACATTTGTCTTTTTCACCCGGGAAGCATAGAAAGGTTTGAAATCCTCCGGTTGGGATATAGTTCATGTAAGGTGGTCTACTATTTTAGAAAAATGGGATGGTATCATTCTGTAACTGCATTTTGGTGGATGCTTCACAAAACGATCCGTCTTTTTGTGCTCGAAAATGGAAATTGGCTTTTCCAAGCGATGAAAAGGAAAACTTCCTCCTACAACACTGTTCTCCATCCCAATATACACATGCATGCACAATATGGGCCCTATATCACAAACTATGTTGCGATTCAACACATAACATCCGTCTCTTGGACCGAAAGCCATTAAACCTCGAACATGATAGGTCATTTTGTGAAGGTTTTTTGAGACATAATCAGTATACCAAGTTTAATATTTTTCCTTGCAACTATGTCACATAATATCACACCACGCGAAGAATTTACATTGTTTGGACCTTTTTTGAATTTTGTATGCCCGTTTTGAATTTTTTGCCATTTCGAACTTAGGTCAAAACGGCGTGCGTGAAGATAGGGGATGAGAATGCTAGAACTTGCAGTCGATCTCTAAAAAAACAACGTATTGTGAGGCTAAAAATTATTTTTTCAAAAAATCACGGATGTTAGGTCATGTACCTGTAGTTCAAACCGGACCCACTTCCTACCGCTTCGGCAGACATTTGTCTTTTTCACCCAGGAAGGATACAAAGGTTTGAGATCCCCCGGTTGGGCTATAGTTCATATAAGGTGGTCTACTATTTTATAAAAATGGGATGGTAGCATTCTGTAACTGCATTTTGGTGGCTCCTTCACAAAACGACCCGTCTTTTTGCTCTCGGAAAATAGAAAATGGCTTTTCTGAGCGACGAAAAGGAAAACTTCCTCCTACAACATTGTTCTCCATCCCAATATACGCATGCATGCACAATATGGGCACCGTATCACAAACTATGCCGCAATTCAACACATAACATCCGTCTCTTGGACCGAAAGCCATGAAACTTCGAACATGATAGGTCATTTTGTGAAGGTTTTTTCGAGACATAATCAGTATACCAAGTTTGATATTTTTCCTTACAACTATGTCACATAATATCACACCACGGGAAGGAATTACATTGTTCGGACCTTTTTTGAAATTTTTAAGCCCGTTTTTAATTTTTTGCCATTTCGAACTTAGGTCAAAATGGCGTCCGTGAAGATAGGGGATGAGAATGTTAGAACTTGCATTGGATATCTGAAAAAACAACATATTGTGAGTCTAAAAATTATTTTTTTCAAAAAATCATGGACGTTAGATCATGTACCTCTAGTTCAAACCGGACCCACTTCCTGCCGCTTCGGTAGACATTTGTCTTTTTCACCCGGAAAAGACAGAAAGGTTTGAGATCCTTCGGATGGGATATAGTTTATGTAAGGTGGTATACTATTTTAGAAAAATGGGATGGTAGCATTCTATAACTGCATTTTGGTGGCTACTTCACAAAACGACCCGTCTTTTTGCGCTCGGAAAATGGAAAATGGCTTTTCCGAGCGACGAAAAGGAAAACTTCCGCCTGCAACATTGTTCTCCATCCCAATATACACATGCATGCACAATATGGGCCCCGTATCACAAACTATGCCATGATTCAACAAATAACATCTCTCTCTTGGACCGAAAGCCATGAAACCTCGAACATGATAGGTCATTTTGTGAAGGCTTTTTCGAGACATAATCATTATACCAAGTTTGATATTTTTCCTTGCAACTATGTCACATAATATCACACCACGCGAAGGATTTACATTGTTCGAACCTTTTTTGAATTTTTTATGCCGGTTTTGAATTTTTTGCCGTTTTGAACTTAAGTCAAAACGGCGTGCGTGAAGATATGGTATGAGAATGTTAGAACTTGCATTGGATCTCTGAAAACACAACATATTGTGAGTCTAAAAATAATTTTTTTCAAAAAATCATGGACGTTAGATCATGTACCTCTAGTTCAAACCGGACCCACTTCCTGCCGCTTCGGTAGACATTTGTCTTTTTCACCCGAAAAAGACAGAAAGGTTTGAGATCCTTCGGATGGGATATAGTTTATGTAAGGTGGTATACTATTTTAGAAAAATGGGATGGTAGCATTCTATAACTGCATTTTGGTGGCTACTTCACAAAACGACCCGTCTTTTTACGCTCGGAAAATGGAAAATGGCTTTTCCGAGCGACGAAAAGGAAAACTTCCGCCTGCAACATTGTTCTCCATCCCAATATACACATCCATGCACAATATGGGCCCCGTATCACAAACTATGCCATGATTCAACAAATAACATCTCTCTCTTGGACCGAAAGCCATGAAACCTCGAACATGATAGGTCATTTTGTGAAGGCTTTTTCGAGACATAATCATTATACCAAGTTTGATATTTTTCCTTGTAACTATGTCACATAATATCACACCACGCGAAGTATTTACATTGTTCGAACCTTTTTTGAATTTTTTATGCCGGTTTTGAATTTTTTGCTGTTTTGAACTTAAGTCAAAACGGCGTGCGTGAAGATAGGGGATGAGAATGTTAGAAATTGCATTGGATCTCTGAAAAAACAACGTATTGTGAGTCTGAAAATGATTTTTTCAAAAAATCACGGACGTTAGATCATATACCTGTAGTTCAAACTGGACCCACTTCCTACCGATTCGACAGACATTTGTCTTTTTCACCCGGGAAGCACAGAAAGGTTTGAAATCCTCCGGTTGGGATATAGTTCATGTAAGGTGGTCTACTATTTTAGAAAAATGGGATGGTATCATTCTGTAACTGCATTTTGGTGGATGCTTCACAAAACGATCCGTCTTTTTGCGCTCGAAAATGGAAATTAGCTTTTCCAAGCGACGAAAAGGAAAACTTCCTCCTACAACACTGTTCTCCATCCCAATATACACATGCATGCACAATATGGGCCCCATATCACAAACTATGTCGCGATTCAACACATAACATCCGTCTCTTGGACCGAAAGCCATGAAACCTCGAACATGATAGGTCATTTTGTGAAGGTTTTTTGAGACATAATCAGTATACCAAGTTTAATATTTTTCCTTGCAACTATGTCACATAATATCACACCACGCGAAGAATTTACATTGTTTGGACCTTTTTTGAATTTTGTATGCCCGTTTTGAATTTTTTGCCATTTCGAACTTAGGTCAAAACGGCGTGCGTGAAGATAGGGGATGAGAATGTTAGAACTTGCAGTCGATCTCTGAAAAAACAACATATTGTGAGTCTAAAAATTATTTTTTCAAAAAATCACGGATGTTAGGTCATGTACCTGTAGTTCAAACCGGACCCACTTCCTACCGCTTCGGCAGACATTTGTCTTTTTCACCCAGGAAGGATACAATGGTTTGAGATCCCTCGGTTGGGCTATAGTTCATGTAAGGTGGTCTACTATTTTATAAAAATGGGATGGTAGCATTCTGTAACTGCATTTTGGTGGCTCCTTCACAAAACGACCCGTCTTTTTGCGCTCGGAAAATGGAAAATGGCTTTTCTGAGCGACGAAAAGGAAAACTTCCTCCTACAACATTGTTCTCCATCCTAATATACTCATGCATGCGAAATATGGGCACCGTATCACAAACTATGCCACAATTCAACATATAACATCCGTCTCTTGGACCGAAAGCCATGAAACCTCGAACATGATAGGTCATTTTGTGAAGGTTTTTTCGAGACATAATCAGTATACCAAGTTTGATATTTTTCCTTACAACTATGTCACATAATATCACACCACGGGAAGGAATTACATTGTTCGGACCTTTTTTGAAATTTTTATGCCCGTTTTTAATTTTTTGCCATTTCGAACTTAGGTCAAAATGGCGTCCGTGAAGATAGGGGATGAGAATGTTAGAACTTGCATTGATATCTGAAAAAACAACATATTGTGAGTCTAAAAATGATTTTTTTCAAAAAATCATGGACGTTAGATCATGTACCTCTAGTTCAAACCGGACCCACTTCCTGCCGCTTCGGTAGACATTTGTCTTTTTCACCCGGAAAAGACAGAAAGGTTTGAGATCCTTCGGATGGGATATAGTTTATGTAAGGTGGTATACTATTTTAGAAAAATGGGATGGTAGCATTCTATAACTGCATTTTGGTGGCTACTTCACAAAATGACGTGTCTTTTTGCGCTCGGAAAATGGAAAATGGCTTTTCCGAGCGACGAAAAGGAAAACTTCCGCCTGCAACATTGTTCTCCATCCCAATATACACATGCATGCACAATATGGGCCCCGTATCACAAACTATGCCATGATTCAACAAATAACATCTCTCTCTTGGACCGAAAGCCATGAAACCTCGAACATGATAGGTCATTTTGTGAAGGCTTTTTTGAGAAATAATCATTATACCAAGTTTGATATTTTTCCTTGCAACTATGTCACATAATATCACACCACGCGAAGGATTTACATTGTTCGAACCTTTTTTGAATTTTTTATGCCGATTTTGAATTTTTTGCCGTTTTGAACTTAAGTCAAAACGGCGTGCGTGAAGATAGGGGATGAGAATGTTAGAACTTGCATTGGATCTCTGAAAAAACAACATATTGTGAGTCTAAAAATGATTTTTTTCAAAAAATCATGGACGTTAGATCATGTACCTCTAGTTCAAACCGGACCCACTTCCTGCCGCTTCGGTAGACATTTGTCTTTTTCACCCGGAAAAGACAGAAAGGTTTGAGATCCTTCGGATGGGATATAGTTTATGTAAGGTGGTATACTATTTTAGAAAAATGGGATGGTAGCATTCTATAACTGCATTTTGGTGGCTACTTCACAAAACGACCCGTCTTTTTGCGCTCGGAAAATGGAAAATGGCTTTTCCGAGCGATGAAAAGGAAAACTTCCGCCTGCAACATTGTTATCCATCCCAATATACATATGCATGCACAATATGGGCACCGTATCACAAACTATGTCGCGATTCAACTCATAACATCCGTCTCTTGGACCGAAAGCCATGAAACCTCGAACATGATAGGTCATTTTGTGAAGGTTTTTTGAGACATAATCAGTATACCAAGTTTGATATATTTCCTTTCAACGATGTAATATACTATCACACCACGCGGAGGATTTACATTGTTCTGACCTTTTTTGAATCTTTTATGCCTGTTTTGAATTTTTTGTCGTTTTGAACTTAGGTCAGAACGGCGTGCGTGAAGATAGGGGATGAGAATGTTAGAACTTGCATTGGATCTCTGAAAAAACAACATATTGTGAGTCTAAAATGATTTTTTCAAATAATCACCTACGTTAGATCATGTACCTCTAGTTCAAACCGGACACACATCCAACCGATTCGGCAGACATTTGTCTTTTTCACCCGGGAAGGACAGAAATGTTTGAGATCCTCCGGTTGGGATATAGTTCATGTAAGGTGGTCTACTATTTTAGAAAAATGGGATGGTAGCATTCTATAACTGCATTTTGCTGGCTGCTTCACAAAACGATCCGTCTTTTTGCGCTCGGAAAATGGAAAATGGCTTTTCCAAGCGACGAAAAGGAAAACTTCCTCCTGCAACATTGTTATCCATCCCAATATACACATGCATGCACAATATGGGCACCGTATCACAAACTATGCCGCGATTCAACACATAACATCCGTCTCTTTGACTGAAAGCCATGAAACCTCGAACATGCATTTTGTGAAGGTTTTTTCGAGACATAATCAGTATACCAAGTTTGACATTTTTACTTGCAACTATGTCACATAATATCACACCACGCGAAGGAATTACATTGTTCGGACCTTTTTTGAATTTTTTATGCCCGTTTTTAATTTTTTGCCATTTCGAACTTAGATCAAAACGGCATCCGTGAAGATAGGGGATGCGAATGTTAGAACTTGCAATGGATATCTGAAAAAACAACATATTGTGAGTCTACAAATGATTTTTTTTCAAAAAATCATGGATGTTAGATCATGTACCTGTAGTTCAAACCGGACGCACTTCCTCCCGCTTCGGCAGACATTTGTCTTTTTCACCCGGGAAGGACAGAAAGGTTTGAGATCCTCCGGTTGGGATATAGTTTATGTAAGGTGGTCTACTATTTTAGAAAAATGGGATGGTAGCATTCTATAACTGCATTTTAGTGGCTGCTTCACAAAACGATCCGTCTTTTTGCACTCGGAAAATGGAAAATAGCTTTTCTAAGTGACGAAAAGGAAAACTTCCTCCTGCAACATTGTTCTCCATCCCAATATACACATGCATGCACAATATGGGCCCTGTATCACAAACTATGCCGTGATTCAACACATAACATCTGTCTCTTGGACCGAAAGCCATGAATCCTCGAACATGATAGGTCATTTTGTGAAGGTTTTTTCGAGAAATAATCATTATACCAAGTTTGATATTTTTCCTTGCAACTATGTCACATAATATCACACCACGCGAAGGATTTACATTGTTCGGACCTTTTTTGAATTTTTTATGCCCGTTTTGAATTTTTTGTCGTTTTGAACTTAGGTCAAAATGGCGTGCGTGAAGATAGGGGATGAGAATGTTAGAACTTGCATTGGATCTCTGAAAAAACAACATATTGTGAGTCTAAAAATTATTTCTTCAAAAAATCACAGACGTTAGATCATGTACATGTAGTTCAAACCGGACCCACTTTCTACCGATTTGGTAGATATTTGTCTTTTTTCACCCGGGAAGGACAGAAAGGTTTGAGATCCCCCGGTTGGGCTATAGTTCATGTAAGGTGGTCTACTATTTTATAAAAATGGGATCGTAGCATTCGGTAACTGTATTTTGGTGGCTGCTTCACAAAATGACCCGTCTTTTTGCGCTCTGAAAATGAAAAATGGCTTTTCTGAGCGACGAAAAGGAAAACTTCCTCCTGCAACATTGTTCTCCATCCCAATATCCACATGCATGCACAATATGGGCACCGTATCACAAACTATGCCGCGATTCAACACATAACATCCGTCTCTTGGACCGAAAGCCATGAAACCTCGAACATGATAGGTCATTTTGTGAAGGTTTTTTTGAGAATTAATCAGTATACCAAGTTTGATATTTTTCCTTTGAACTATGTCACATAATATCACACCACGTGAAGGAATTACATTGTTCGGACCTTTTTTGAATTTTTTATGCCCGTTTTTAATTTTTTGCCATTTCGAACTTAGATCAAAACGGCGTCCGTGAAGATAGGGGATGAGAATGTTAGAACTTGCATTGGATATCTGAAAAACAACATATTGACAGTGTAAAAATGATTTTTTTCAAAAAATCACGGACGTTAGATCATGTACCTATAGTTCAAACCGGACCCACTTCCTGCCGCATCGGCAGACATTTGTCTTTTTCATCCGGGAAGGATAGAAAGGTTTGAGATCCTCCGGTCGGGATATAGTTTATGTAAGGTGGTATAACATTTTAGAAAAATAGGATGGTAGCATTATATAACTGCATTTTGGTGGCTGCTTCACAAAACAACCCGTCTTTTTGCGCTCGAAAAATGAAAAATGGCTTTTCCGAGCGACGAAAAGGAAAACTTCCTCCTGCAACATTGTTCTCCATCCCAATATACACATGCATGCACAATATGGGCCCAATATCACAAACTATGCCGTGATTCAACACATAACATCTGTCTCTTGGACCGAAAGCCATGAAACCTCGAACATGATAGGTCATTTTGTGAAGGTTTTTTCGAGACATAATCTTTATACCAAGTTTGATATTTTTCCTTGCAACTATGTCACATAATATCACACGACCCGAAGGATTTACATTGTTTGGACCTTTTTTGAATTTTTTATGCCTGTTTTGAATTTTTTGCTGTTTTGAACTTAGGTCAAAACAGCGTGCGTGAAGATAGGGGATGAGAATGTTAGAACTTGCATTGGATCTCTGAAAAAACAACATATTGTGAGTCTAACAATTATTTTTACAAAAAATCACGGACGTTAGATCATGTACCTGTAGTTCAAACCGGACCCACTTCCTACCGATTCAGCAGACATTTGTCTTTTTCACCCGGGAAGGACAGAAAGGTTTGAGATCCTCCGGTTGGGATATAGTTCATGTAATGTGGTCTACTATTTTAGAAAAATGGGATGGTAGCATTCTGTAACTGCATTTTGGTGGCTCCTTCACAAAACGATTTGTCTTTTTGCGCTCAAAAAATGGAAAATGGATTTTCCGAGCGTCGAAAAGGAAAACATCCTCCTGCAACATTGTTCTCCATCCCAATATACACATGCATGCATAGTATGGGCCCCGTATCACAAACTATGTCGCGATTCAACACATAACATCCGTCTCTTGGACCGAAAGCCATGAAACCTCGAACATGATAGGTCATTTTGTGAAGGTTTTTTGAGACATAATCAGTATACCAAGTTTGATATTTTTCCTTGCAACTATGTCACATAATATCACACCACGCGAAGGATTTACATTGTTCGGACCATTTTTGAATTTTTATGCCCGTTTTGAATTTTTTGCCGTTTCGAACTTAGGTCAAAATGGCTTGCGTGAAGATAGGGGATGAGAATGTTAGGACGTGCATTGGATCTCTGAAAAAACAACATATTGTGAGTCTAAAAATGTTTTTTTCAAAAAATCACGGATGTTAGATCATGTACCTGTAGTTCAAACCGGACCCACTTCCTACCGCTTCGGCAGACATTTGTCTTTTTCACCCAGGAAGGACGGAAAGGTTTGAGATCCCCCGGTGGTGATATAGTTCATGTAAGTTGGTCTACTGTTTTAAAAAATGGGATGGTAGCATTCTGTAACAGCATTTTGGTAGCTGCTTCACAAAATGACCCGTCTTTTTGCGCTCAGAAAATGGAAAATGGCTTTTCCGAGCGACGAAAAGGAAAACTTCCTCCTGCAACATTTTTCTCCATCCCAATATACACTTGCATGCACAGTATGGGCACCGTATCACAAACTATGTCGCGATTCAACACATAACATCCGTCTCTTGGACCGAAAGCCATGAAACCTTGAATATGATAGGTCATTTTGTGAAGGTTTTTTCGAGACATAATCCGTATACCAAGTTTGATATTTTTCCTTGCAACTATGTTACATAATATCACCCCACGCGAAGGATTTACATTATTCGGACCTTTTTTGAATTTTTTATGCCCGTTTTTAATTTTTTGCCATTTCGAACTTAGGTCAAAACGGCGGCCATGAAGATATGGGATGAGAATGTTAGAACTTGCATTGGATATCTGGAAAAAAAAATATTGTGAGTCTCAAAATTATTTTTTCAAAAAATCACGGACGTTAGATCATGTACGTGTAGTTCAAACCGGACCCACTTCCTACCTCTTCGGCAGACATTTGTATTTTTCACCTGGGAAGGAGAGAAAGGTTTGAGATCCCCCGGTTGGGATATGGTTCATGTAAGGTGGTCTACTATTTTAGAAAAATGGGATGGTAGTATTCTATAGCTGCATTTTGGTGGCTGCTTCACAAAACGACCCGTCTTTTTGTGCTCGGAAAATGGAAAATGGCTTTTCCAAGCGACGAAAAGGAAAAGTTCCTCCTGCAACATTGTTCTCCATCCCAATATACACATGCTTGCACAATATGGGCATCGTATCACAAACTATGCCGCGATTCAACACACAAACATGCCCATTTTCCCGTCATATCCCGCCGCTTCCCGCCATGTTTTTCCGCCCTTTCCCTCTGAACGGTACTTTTAGTCCCGGTTGTAGACACTAACCGGGACTAAAGATATTTCCCGTCATATCCCATCCCTTCCCGACATGTTTTCCTGCCCTTTCCCTCTGAACCGTGCTTTTAGTCCCGGTTGTAGCCACTAACCGGGAGTAAATATATTTCTTGCCATTTCCTACTGTTTCCCGCCATGTTTTCCCGCACTTTCCATCTATATATAGGCCGACCAAGCCATGGCTATCCATACATCCACACCTTCCTCTCTCACAACTATGGACAGTGCCTACTGGGCCATTCTGACCCTCGAGGAGACCGAGGCGCTGTTCGCCTGCAACTACCCTTGCCCACCGGGCTACCGGCTGCCCGCCGGCTGGATGCTGAGCGCTGGAGCGGTTCCTGTCCCTCTTGTGCCTCAAGTCTCCGCCCGATAGGCGGCCATCACGAACCACTTCTACCACGAGCTCACGCCGGAGCAGCGGATGGATCCCTAGTGGGATCCCGACAACTACGACACCTGGAATGCCTTCTTCGCTAACCGGCGGGAAAGGGAGCTTGCCAGGTACGAGGGTGATGGCCCGCCCCTGGTGAACCACAATGAAGCCGGCCGGCGTCTAGGGTGGGCGAACCGTACTATCATCGACATGTGCTACATTGCCAGGGGAGACCATCCTCGCCGGCGGTGCCCACAAGTCCACCCGCCACAGAGCCACAAGAAGGCCCCTCCCCCGCTCGGCGGTAGCGGCATCGTCTTCCAGGAGACTCCTCCCCCGCCCGCCGTGAATCCGAGGCCGGAGTGGCAGGTGCCCCGGTATATGCCATGGCTGGGCTGAGGATCTCTAGAGTGGCAGGTGATGATGACGATGATGATGACGATGACAAAGAAGACCCTGAAGCTGTGTGCTATAGGACTAGGCATGATTATGACTAAAGGGGCTGGCTTTAGTCCTCAATGTTAGCTAGTCCCGGTTTGTCCTGGTTTTTAATATTAATAAATGTCTAAGTGTTACCTAGTCTAGTGTTTTGGTACATGCCTACAGCAATCTCAGAAATTCCTTTTTGTCTCGGTTTGTCCCGGTTTTTAATATTAATAAATGACAATGACGATGAAAAATAGGATTAATTCACAAAAGGTTTAATATATTACATCACCAACATCCACATCAAGTGTTTTGGTTCTCTTCTTGTCTGTAACCATGGAGCATCTTCCTTACTTAGCGATATGCTTGGGTAAGTTTTCACTTAGAATAGCCAAATTTCATGAAATTTGTCATAATCTTCTGACATGTCTGTCCTGTCGTCAACTCTGACCATGTTTCTTTTTCCTGAAAAAACTATGTGGCACTTTGGCTCATCGTATGATATTGTATTATTTTGCTTATCTTTCCTTTTTCTCGATCTATTAGACATGTCCTTCACATAGAAAACTTGAGCCACATCATTGGCAAGGACGAATGGTTCGTCTCCGTACGCAAGATTATTGAGATCCACTGTTGTCATTCCGTATAGCTGGTCTACCGTTACCCCACCTCCTATCATCTTGACCCATTTGCATCGAAACAATGGGACCTTGAAATTAGGACCATAGTCAAGTTCCCATATGTCCTCTATGTAACCATAATACGTGTCCTTTTTCCCATTCTCGTCTGTTGCATCAAATTGGACACCACTATTTTGGTTGGTGCTCTTTTTATCTTGGGTGTGCGTGTAAAATATATTCCCATTGATCTCATACCCTTGGAAAGTCAATATAGTTGAAGATGGAGACCTGGCCAACAAGTACAACTGATCTCCAACGGTGGTGTCATTCATGAGATGTGTCTGCAACCAACCGTCGAAAGTCTTCATGTGTTCATCTCTAATCAACCTGTCAGACTGCCCCGGGTAGTTCGAGCGTACAATATTCTTGTGTACCTCGATATATGGAGCCACCAAGGTGGAAATTTACAGAATTGTGTAGTGTGCTTTAGTGAAAGAATATCCGTCCATACATATCTTTGCTTTCTTTCCTAGCGTGCCTTTTCCACTAAGTCTCCCTTCATGCCGTGATTCAGGTACACCGATCGGCTTAAGGTCAGGAATAAAGTCAACACAAAACTCAATGACCTCCTATGTTCCATAGCCCTTGGAGATGCTTCCTTCTGGCCTCGCACGGTTATGGACATATTTCTTTAAGACCCCCATGAATTTCTCAAAGGGGAACATATTGTGTAGAAATACAGGACCGAGAATGGTAATCTCTTTGACTAGGTGAACTAGAAGGTGCATCATTATATTGAAGAAGGATGGTGGGAACACCAACTCAAAGCTGACAAGACACTGGACCACATCTTTCAGTAACCCTGGTAGACTTTCTGGATCGATTACCTTCTGAGAAATTGCATTGAGGAACAAACATAGCTTCACAATGGGTACTCTAGTATTTTCCGGCAGAAGCCCCCTCAAAGCAACCGGAAGCAACTGCGTCATAAGCACGTGGCAGTCATGAGACTTCAGGTTCTGGAATTTTTTCTCTCCCATATTTAATATTCCCTTTATATTGGACGAGAATCCAGAAGGGACCTTGATACTACTCAGGCATTCAAAAAGATTTCCTTCTCTTCCTTGGTAAGAGCGTAGCTGGTAGTACCTTGAAACAGCTCTGGATGCCTGCCTTATCGGTCTTTCATACGTTGTTGGTCCTGCCGTGCTTCTGGTGTATATTTATTCTTTCCATACACGCCCAAGAAGCCTAGCAGTATCACGCAAACATTCTTTGTCAGGTGCATTACATCGATTGTAGAGCGGACCTCTAAGACATTCCAATAGGGTAGCTCCCAAAATATAGATTTCTTCTTCCACATGGGTGCGTGTCCGCCAGCGTCCTTCGAAACGGACTGTTCGCTAGGACCCTTTCCAAAGATTACTTTTAAATCCTTCACCATATTAAATACAGCATCACCAGTACGACGAACATGCTTACTCTGGTGATCTGCTTCACCATTTAAATGCTTGCCTTTCCTTCTTAGGAAATGCGCGGGCGGAAGAAAACGACGATTACCTAGGTACACATTCTTCTTGCACTTATCCAAATAAATACTTTCAGTGTCATCTAAACAGTGTGTGCATGCATTGTATCCCTTGTTTGTCTGTCCTGAAATGTTACTAAGAGCAGGCCAATCATTGATGGTTACGAACAACAATGCTCCTAGGTTAAATTCCTCACGTTTGTGCTCATCCCACACACGTACACCTTGTCCATGCCACAGCTGTAAACGTTCTTCAACTAATGGCCTTAGGTATAGATCAATGTCGTTGCCGGGTTGCTACGGGCCTTGGATGAGCACTGGCATCATAATGAACTTCCGCTTCATGCACAACCAAGGAGGAAGGTTATAGATACACAAAGTCATAGGCCATGTGCATGACTGCAGCTCTGCTCCCCAAAGGGATTCATGCCATCCGTACATAGACCAAACCATAAGTTTCTCGCGTCACCTACAAAGTCCGGGTACTTTCTCTCAATTTTTCTCCACTGTGACCCATCAGCGGGGTGTCTCAACATCTCATCTCTCTTACAGTCTTCTTTGTGCCATCGCAACAATTTGGCATGCTCTTCGTTTCTGAACAAACGTTTCAGCCTTGGTATTATAGGAGCACACCACATCACCTTGGCGTGAACCCTCTTCCTCGGGCGCTCCCTCTCAACATCACCAGGGTCATCTCGTCATATCTTATACCGCAATGCAGTGCATACCGAGCATGCATCCAAATTCTCGTACTGCTCACCGTGGTAGAGGATGCAGTCATTAATGCATGCATGTATCTTTTGTACCTCTAATCCTAGAGGGCAGGCAACCTTCTTTGCTTCGTAAGTACTGGCGGGCAGTTCATTATCCTTTGGAAGCAGCTTCTTCATTATCTTCAACAACTTTTCAAATCCCTTGTCAGGCACACCGACCTCTACCTTCCATTGCAGCAATTCCAGTGTGCTGCCTAGCTTTTTGTGGCCATCTTCGCAATTCGGGTACAACAATTTGTTGTGATCCTCTAACATCTGATCAAATTTCAACCTCTCCTTTTCGCTATCACATTCTCCCTTTGCATTAGCAATGGCCCGACCAAGATCATCATCTGCCTCATATGATGCACGTTCTTCTGCTTCTTCTTCATCATTGTCTTCCATTGTAGTACCACCGTATTCAGGGGACATAGGATAGTTGTCATCATTCTCTTCATCTTTGTTGTATTCCATCATAACCCCTCTTTCTCCGTGCTTGGTCCAACAATTATAGCCAGACATGAAACCGGACCGAAACAAATGGCCATGAAGGACTCTTGAGGAAGAGTATTCCTTCTGATTCCGACACTCACCACATGGACAACACATAAAACCATTCCGCATGTTTTCCTCTGCCACAACGAGAAAAGAACGCACGCCTTTAATGACCTTGTCAGAGATTCGGTCAGCGTGCATCCATTGCCCTCTCATCTGCATTTTATAAGTTCATCAAACAAAATCACTGATTTAAAAATAAAAGAACACATTGTATACATCAAACAAGCACTGATTTAAAAACTTTCTACTACATCTTTAGTCCTGGTTGGACACACCAACCGATACTAAAGGGGTTGCGGCAGGTTGGGGCTGACATGAGCCTGTTTAGTCCCGAATGGTGTCTCCAACCGGGACTAAAGGACACTCCAATCGGGACTAAAAGTGGGTGAAGACACTATATGTCGTGAGTGGACACTATGCCAGTGAGTGGCGACATTGTTTCAGTGGGTGGCGACACTATGACAGGGGTGAGTGTCGACATTATGTCGTGAGTGTCGACACTATGTTATGCTGCTTAATCTATAAATAGGCTTCCTTGTGAACTATCAACTCAAGGAATATCGTGTGCGAGGCCAGGGACACCACTACGGCGGAGCTTCTCGAAGATGTCTTAGGACCTCGTCCTCAGACATCTTCAAGGAGCTCGCCGTAGAGGCACTCCCTAATATGTGAAATTAGTTAGCTCCACCAGCATACTGATTTAGCTAGAAAATATATGAACTAAAAGATGGTGTGCGAGAGGAGGGACACCACTATGGTAGAGCTTCTCGAAGATGTCTTAGGATGCCTCGTCCTCAGACATCTTTGAGGAGCTCGCCATAGAGGCACTCCCTAATTTAATTTGGTAGCTCCTTGGCGTGTTCATGTTTTTGTTCTTTCTTGCTTAACTGGCCGATGATTAACTAAAATGCTAGGGCGCCACTATATATATGTGTGCCTTCATAGTTTTGGTACTTATTTTTGTTTCAATGGATTTTGTGACGACAGGTAGAAGAAAGAAGAATATTTTGTTGCTCGACGGTGACATGATATGCACTGTGAACCGTCTGGATTTCAAGACAACGTGTCAAACAAAGATATGTAGATGGATGAACTCATGTATCTATGTGCTTCGAGGAATAAAATGAATTTCGAGAACTATATGTGCCAAATTAACCAGATATATAGAGATAGAATCCACACAAAATCTATCCATTTCTAGAGCATGAAATGAGCTAAAACAAGCAATGAGAGATGAAATGATGAAGTTGCTAACCTCTTAGTACCCTTGATAGATGTGGAGCCAAAAAATCTTCACAAATCTTGAGAAAAATGGGGAAGAACTCGAGCTTGAGGGGAGAAATTTGAGAGGGATGATTGTGTGAGCTTGAAATGGCTCGGGCTGGAAGGGGAAAGAAGATATAGTCAGGGACTTTAGTCCCGATTTGAGAAACCAACTGGGTCTAAAGGTCCATGCATCTGCTCTTTTCCAGCGCCAGACCCTTTAGCCCTAGTTTGTTAAACGAACCAGGACTAAATTTCCCATACGAATCGTGGCTAATGTCTTCTAGCCTACGGCCGTTTCTAGAGATTGGGACCAGGGCATTAGTCCCGATTTGTACCAGAACCAGGACTAATGCTCTGGACCAAAGGTCTGTTTTCTACTAGTGATAGGATCTCTAGACTAACCCCATAGACTAACACTAGTCTTTTTTACGCACTTTGTCCTCAGTCGTGCGCACCCGGTACCCACTTCCCGGTCGGTCATCCATCCTAAAATTGCTCTAGGCCAACCATACTTAACCTTAGAGTTCTTTTTGAATGAGCTTCCGGAAAAGAAGTTGCAACTTGTTGGTATGGGTTTCCTATCAATCCTATTGAGCCATGCACCAGGGTCTCACATACACCCACCCTTAGAAGATCGACGTCCTCGTCGATCAACCACAAGCCAGGAATGTCCCCTCTTGGCACAAGTCTGTGCATCCAGTGCCGGCACATTGCCATGCCGTGTCCACTCCGGGACACACGTGCCATGTTACACATGTCCGCCACTGACCCGCACACGACCATGTAACCACGAGGGTCGGCTCTGATACCATCTGTAAGACCCCACGTTTATAAAGGTAAAGGTCTCTGTGATTGCAATGCTAGTCCCTGGATCAAATGCTAGCATCCACAGTTTAAGATGAACTACACAGAAACAAAGGTCAATATTACATCGTTATTCTAGAGATACCATAGTATTTTACAACTCCATAGCCATAGGCTAGTACAAGAGTTTAACTTAACAACATAAATAAAAGTCTTCATCTTCATGTGCCACAGGCAAGCATGTTGAGTGTAGACTCATAACCCTAATCCTCATCAGAGTAACCTGCAACATCACAAGTTATAGCCGCAGTGGGTCAATACATTGGAATAGTATTGGCAAGTGATACCTTAGTAGAATAATAGTTTCTAGCTTCTACATGAATTTGGCTAAGTGTAGCTTAGGCTTGCTTTGCTCAAAATAGGTTTTACCTATCAGTTGAAAACTCTTAGTTTTTGTTTGACAAAACTCCCAAGGAACCACCAATAGACATTGGTGAACCTTTAACCTTGTTCAACAACAAGTTTTTAACTTAGAAATTGGGATGAGGAGATTCTTGATAGCTTCCATGTCTTGATGCACAATTTGTCCATTGCCGGAGACACGGCTAAGTACTTAGATTCTTCCTTCTGCAGAGGTAGTGCACTTTCCCCACAAGACTCGACATGCATCAAGACAAGACGTTTCAGAATCCTTCCCTTAGACCAAAATGGACGCGTTCCCAACTCTATCACCCCCTACCACCAACTGTCCATTTGGCTAAGTTATTGCAACATATATGATCCAGGCAGAGCCCATATTTCCATGTGGTTGCACTAGAAGCTTCTTAACATATGGCATCTCAAATCCCTTTGTTCTTGGGTGGCTTTCCACAAGTGTGATACACAAGGTATACCATAGATATGGGCCTTTTGTAACCACTCAACATAACCCAAACATACCATTCCACCCAGGTGATTTATTCACTTAGTTGTTTTTTTATTAAGCCAAAACACAAGTCAAAACACTTAGAAAAATTTCCATAACATGAATATGTTCCACCCTTGTTTGCTACTAGCTAGGCTAAGCATGGAAATATAGCAAGTATCCTAACTTAGAGAAAACTCTAACAAGTCTACAACTACTAGGATTTCCCAAGCATGGCATATAGATACTTAGCAAAAATTAGCATGCAAGCCCTATACAAAATATCACTAATGCATAGTCAAAATATTGGGACAAAAATATGAAGCACCACTTTCCTTGGTAGTTGGGGAGTAGCAACAATCTTCACAATCACAATCACCACTAGCACCAAAATCTACACATAAAATGATAGCACCAAATTTATATTTCAAACAATTCAAACAAAAATATATGAATGCATGAAAATGCCATGTGATGATTTTTCTAAACTAAGCAATACAAGTAAAACAATACTGAACTTTAAACTAAACATTTATACACCAAATAAACTTAATTTGGCTTTTAAAACATTTTCCAAATAATTTTTATACACAAAATAGGCCTACAAATGTCTCTACATAAAATTCTATTTTAACAGAGACAAAATACAAAACCAAGCCCTTAGATGTGTAGGATTTAATTTTGTGATTCCAATGGTATATTATTTGTATTTTTTGGATAAACATAACAAAAGTTATTGAATTTACAAGTTTGAATAACTAATAGATTCAAAAACAGATTTTAATTTAAAAACCCAGACATGTGGACGTATCTGATTGGCCCATACCGGTTTGGCTGGATCGATCAACGAGAGCCGCAGGATTTAAATGAAATCGCACAATCCAGATCTAACCATACCCCTTCGTTAAGTCATCTAATCTAGCGCGCTAGATCTAGATCTAACGGTCCACGATAGCTTGGCCAAGAACTGGCGGCGCGCGTGGTTGCAGCGGCGGTGGCGCTACTGGCGGCGAAGGTCCGGCGAATACAGAGGGGGTTGGGGGTTGCGGTGTGTCTTACCAGACTTGCAAGAACACGAGGAAGCTCAACGTGCTGCTGGCGTGGACATAGGCGTGTTGAAGGAGTGGCTAGCACTCGTCGGAGTTGCGGGCGGCGTCGGGTTCGTGTGGACGACGATGTTGACGACATTCTGAATCGCCCTAGTACAAACTAGGGCATCAGTATTTGCACAAGGACATGGCGAACTCGACAGGGTCAAGCAGAAGGCAAGGGGCGCTTGGGGTTTACCTAGATTGCTCGACAGAGTTGAACGGCGGCTCGGTCGTTTGCAGAGGTGGACGGGGACGGTGACCTGGGTCACGAGATGGAAAACCAGAGGTGTCAGAATGTGCACAAGGACAATAGGGTCACGCTCGTTTGAATGAGAAGCAAAGGGGCGGTCGGAGCTCACCGTAATCGCTTGTCGGAGCTCGTCAGGCAGCGGCGGTGCGGTTTGAAATACTGGCAGCCTTGTGGTGGAGCGAGTGTGCTGTGTGGGGGGAAATGACCGCGGCGGCGAGGTGGTTAAGTATCCTGTAGGGGTGAGAGAATTACGCGCTGCTTCAATGCCAATTAAGCGAGAAATCAAATGCGAGGTTTCTGGAGGAAACGGCGGTGGAGACAGAGTCTGCGCACGCGCGGGTGGGGAAGAAGGTGCTGACATGGATTGGGCCCAGTGGCAGCGTCAGCGGGGCAGAGCCGGTGCGGGTGAGAGAGAGAGAGAGATAAGGGCTACCCCTGGTGGGCTTAATGGGCTGGTTCTAGGACTGGGCCAAAATGGCAGCGCTGGCCCTTGTCTATTTCTTTTCTCCTTTTCTATTTCTGATTTGATTTTCTGAATCCATTTTCAAATGACATTCAAATGAGTTTGAATTTAAACTATTTCTAGATTTTGTAAAATAATCCCTGCATATATTTGTGTATAAAACATTGTTGTTTTATCACAAATACTTTTTCCCATTGAAAATAGAATAAAAAACATGCCTTATTTAAATATTTATAATAAGCATATAAATGGTTTTAAATTTTAGATTCTTGTTTTGAAACTTTGAACAAGGTTTGGAATCAACATTCAAACCTTTTCTGGTGGAAACAAAGTAGTCTCATGATTTGAAAATGGAAATAAAGCCATTTCCTTTCTTACATAAAATAATAGGCAAACAATTTGGCTTTTGTTTTGCAATCTTATTTCAAAATAATTTAAAATGCATGAGAATCCATGGATGATGTGCAAACTTTATAAATCATGATTTTTGGGATGTTCCAGGGCCCCAGGCCTCCTCTCCTTCTCGTATTCTGGCTCCATGGATCTTCTGGTGAAATATAATTTTTGGCACATTTTCCGGGATTTTTCCTGATAGTTCATTTTCTGCACAAAAACAAGACACCAAGGTAATTATGCTAAAAATAGCGTCGGTTCGTGTTAGTTGTATCCAAATCACACAAGTTTAGAGGAGAAACAATAGCAAAGTGTTCGAGAAAGTAGATACATTTTGGACGTATCATTCATACATCGGAAACCACAGTAGCTAATTTCGTCCTTAAATTTTTTAAAAGGGGCCAAATATTACTACAATGGGCTTTCAGATCGAGATGTTGAATCTTGCAAAACAGGAAGATTAAAATGGTTTAAAACGCACATGACCTAGCTATAACACACTTGTAGTTCTACTCTTGAGATACTTTGAGAAAATTGTCGTAAAGCCAGATTATTGCACGGATATATAGCTACAAATCTTGAAAATTTATGAAACTTGGTAATATCAATTAAATAGGCTACACTGGTGGCATTTTATCCATATACTACCTTATAGTTGATTCACGCAAAAACATTGTTGTCACTTTCATTAAATTACGCTAACGCCATTCCATTCCACGAAATAAGCCTAAAGCATGAACATTATTGAAATTGCCCTAAAACCTAAACCTTAAACCCCTCAACCCTAAACCCTCACCAAGCCTGTATCATGCAATTATAGATAAAAATTTGAGATCTATACTTTCATTAAAATGCACTAATGCCATTCTTTTTCACGAATATATCCATACAACTCGAACATTAATGAAAATTCCCTAAACCCTAAATCCCTAAACCCTAAACCCTAAACCCTAAGCCCTATACCCCTAAACCCAAACCCTGACCAAGCAGGTATATATCATGCACATATAGATCAAAAATTGAGTTATAATTTCCTTAAATTGTTGCTAAGTCATTCTATTCCATGAATATAAGCATAAAGCTCGAACTTCATTGAAAATTACTAAAACCCTAAACCCCTAGCCCTAATACCAAAAAAATAAACCCATAAAACCTAAACCCTAAAACCTTAAACACTAAACTCCTAAACCATGACAAATTAAGCAGTTATCATGCACACTTATATATCAAAGTTTGAGATACTTTTATTAAATTGGGCAACGACATTCTATTCGACGAATATAACCATGAAGACAGATCATTGTTGAAAAATTCCTAAACCCTAAACAACACATAAAACCTAAACCCTAAACCCCTAAATAATAAAACACTAAACACATAACTCCTCAACCCATAATTAACCCTAACCAAGCAGGTTTATCCTACAATTATATATATCCAAATTTGAGATACTTTCATTACACTTCGGTAACGCCATTCTCTTCCACGAATATAACAATAAAGTTTGAACATTATTGAAAAGTCCCTAAACCCTAAACCCCTAAACCCATAATTAAACCCTAACCAAGTAGGTATATAGATCCAAATTTTAAATACTTTCAGTAAATTTCGGTAATGCCATTATGTTGCACACATATAAGCATAAAGTTTGAACATTATTGAAAATTTCGTAAAACCTAAACCCTTAAATGACCCTGACTAAGCATCAGGAATATATATCATCTCCTTATAGATCAACATTTGAGATATACTTTCATTGTATTATGATAACGCCATTCCATTCCATGAATCTAAGCATAAAGCTTGAAAATTATTGAAAATGACCTAAAACCTAAACCTTTAACCCTATAACCCTAGCTAAACCCTGACCAAGCAGGTATAATGCACTTATAGATCAAATTTTGAGATACTTTCATTAAACTGCGCTAACATCATTGTAATTCATGAAAGATCGAACATTACTGAAAATTCCCTAAAGTACCCTAATCCCCTAATAAAGTCTAAACCATAAGCCCCCTATTTATACCCCTAAAAACCATAAACCTTCAACCACTAACCCAAAGCTCAGATATATTATTGAAAAATTCCTAAACCCTAAACTACCACTATAAAACCAAAACCCTAAACCATTAATACTATAAAACCCTAGTAAATCCTAAAACCTGAAACACTAAACGCCTACATCCTAAAACCTGAAACACTATACCCCTAAACCTTGAATCGAGCAGCTATCATGCACACTTATAGATCAAATTAATCTGCAGATACTTTTATTATTTAGGGCAACACCATTCTATTTGACGAATATAGGCATAAAGCTTGAACATTATTAAAAATTTCCTAAACCTCAACCCTAAACAACCCTAAACCTTAAATCCTAAACCCATAAATAATACTAAAACCCTAACCCTCAACCCACATACACCCTAACCAAGCATGTATCATGCACTTATAGATCAAAATTGGAGACACTTTCATTAAATTCTGTAGCGCTATTATATTCCATGAATATAAGCATAAATCTTGAACATTATTATTGAAAATTCCCTAAACCCGTCAACCCATAAATAAACCCTAGCCAAGCAGGTATCATGCACTTATAGATTCAAATTTTAGATACTTTCATTTAATTATGGTAACGCCATTGTATTCCACGATTAAAAGCATAAAGCAGCTTGAACATTATTGAAAATTACAGGAACCATAAAACCCTAACCACTAAACCCCTAAACCCTGACAAAACAAGTATCATACACTTTTAGATAAAAATAGAGGTACTTGCGTTAAATTGGGCAACACCATTATATTCGCAAATACAAGCATAAAGCTTGAACATTGTTGAAAATTACCTAAACCCTAACAAATAAACCCTAAACCCATAAATACTAAACCCCTAAACCCTTCAACACATAATTAAACCCTAACCAAGCAGGATATGTTGCACTTATAGATTCAAATTTGAGATACTTTCATTAAATTGTGGTCACACCGTCTATTCCACGGTTAAAAGCATAAAGCAGCGTGAACATTATTGAAAATTACAAAAACCATAAAACCCTAAACACTAAACCCCTAAAACCCGACCAAACAAGTATCATGCACTTTTAGATAAAATTTGAGATACTTGCATTAAATTGGGCAATGGCATTATATTCGACGAATATAAATATAAAGCTGAACATTTTTGAAAATTACCTAAACCCTAATAAATAAACCCTAAAACCCTAAATACTAAAACCCTAAACCCTTCAACCCATAATTAAACCCTAACCAAGCAGGGTAGCATGCACTTATAGATCCAAATTTGAGATACTTTCATTAAATTGAAGTAACGCCATTATATTACACAATTATAAGCATAAAGATTGAGCATTATTGAAAATTTCCTAAACCCCTAAACGACCCTGACCAGGCACGGGTATCATCCTCCTGTAGTGCTATGGTATTGTAAGAGATAAGACAAGATAAAAATAAGATACTATAACATCCCTAAAATCATGTTTCAAACTCATGCATATCATCCATGCATCCATGATCATGTAGAGTTCATTTCAAACAAATCAATTCAAAAACAGGAGCATATGAGCTCATTATTTTATGTGATCAGCATTTAAAATAAATGCTACTCTCCAATGAGAGATTGTTGTTCATTGAAACAAACCTTGTTGTCTTATTGCTCTCAGATTGTATTGCTAGATTGCTAGGACTTAAACCAAAGTTTTAAAACAAATATGATTTGAAAACCAATTTCAAAACCTATTTATTCCAAGTGACCAGGCCAATTCAAAGTGACCACTTGGTTTTGTGCCCTTACTTGTGGGTGTTGCACTCTACAAAAAATCCTGAAAAGATTTGAATTCAAACAGCTTTTGAAATCATTTGAATTTGATTCCTGAAATTGCAAACAGAAAAAGAAAAGGAGAAAAGAAATAGAAAAGGGCCAGCGCCACCTTTCTAGCCCAACAACAGAACCATCCCACTAAGCCCACCCGGGTTCCCCCTTCTCTCTCTCTCACTCGCAGATAAACCCACAGAGTCGATGACGCAAGGACCCCACCTCCCCTCTGATTCTCTTGCTGGCAAGTGGACCCTGCGACCACGTCTTCGTTGTCCTCAATTAGCGCCGACGACCACCTCGCCGCTGTCGTTTCCTCCGTGTTGATTCCGCGCTTAATTGCCATTGATACCGCGCGTGATCCTCGCCCCCGCTATGGCTATAAGACCCCCTCCTCTCGCCGCTCATTTCCCCTCACCTAGCGCCACCACTCCGCCACGAGGCTGCACGAATTCGAGCCACTCCGCCGCGGCACAGACGCACTCCGACGACCAATCTCGGTGAACTCCGTGCGCCCCTTCCTCTCTGGTTCATGCGAACAGCTTCGCAACCTCCTTGCGCTCCTACTGACACCTCTAGTTCGTCCTGTACTGCCCCAGGTCGACGACTCCATCAAGCATAGCAAGGTCCCGACGACGTCTTCGACTCCGGCGACTAAATTCGGTGAGCCCCGTGTTCCCCTTTGTTTCTGATTCACACGAGTGTGTTCGCCGTAGCCTTGCGCACCCCCTGATACCATTGATTCGTGCTAGGGTGACCCGGAGCGCCGCCAATGACTTCGTCACCGAACTCCCGACGCCGTCAGCAACTCCGACGATCTCGTGCTGCCGTGTCCGTGTGCCCCTTGTCAAGCCATCGCCACGTTGAGCTTCAGTGCGTCGCCACGAATCTGGTAAGTGTCTCCGACGACCCCAAAACCCCCTGTAGCGCCGCGCCGCCATAGACAGAGCACGCCGCCACCAGTTGCCACCGCCAGCGCCGCCCATCCGTGGTCGCTTGATCGATGACCGTTGGATCTAGATCCAGCGCATAGGAATAGATCACTTAACGAAATGGTACGCTTAGATCTGGACCGTGCGCGGTCACTTTAATCCAACGGCCTGCATCGATCGATCCGCCCAAACCGGTACCAGCCAATAGGAACATGACGCGTGTCTGCTAGTTAGATTTAAAATCAGAATTTGAATCTATTAGATGTTTGATTTTGTTTTAATCATAACTTTTGATTCCCACGTCCAAAATTGATGAATTTTATATCAATGGAATCAGGAGAGAAAGCCCTTTCCAAATATTCAATGTGTTTAATGTTTTGTTTCTGTTAAAATGGTGTTATTTATAGAAACATGTGTAGGCCTATTTTGTGTATATAAATTATTTGAAAATTGTTTTAGTGTTCAAATAAAGTTTGTTTGGTAAGTTTTGAACTTGTTTATGAACCAGTACTGTGCACTTGTCTTGTTGAGTTTATAAAATCATCACATATCATATTGCATGCATCCATATATATTTTTGCTTGTATTTATTTTGTATGTGATTTGTTGCTATGAGTTTATGTGTAGATTTTGGTGCCAATAGTGATTGTGATTGTGAGGAGTGTAGCTACTCTCCAACCAAGGCAAGTGGTGCTTCATGATATTTTCATCCCTATGTTTTTCCACTATGCATTAGAAATATTTTGCTAGTCTTGCATGGTTATATTTTGCTTATATGCTATGCTTGAGAAATACTAGTAGTTGTAGAATTGCTAGAAATTTCTAAGATAAGATGCTTATCTATGCCATGCTTAGCCTAGCTAGTAGCAACCAAGGGTGATAAATTATTCATTCTATGGTAAAATATTTCTAAGTCTTTGGACTATGTTTTTGCTTAATAAAACAACTAAGTGAATGAATCACCTGGGTGGAATGGTTGTGAATGGGTTATGTTGAGTGGTTACACAAGGCCCATTTTTATGGTTTACCTTGTGTATCTCACTTGTGGAAAGCCACCCAGGAACAAAGGGATTTGAGAGGCCAAATGTTAAGAAGCTTCTAGTGCAGCCACTTGGCAATATGGGCTCTGCCTGGATCATATAGGTTGCAATAACTTAGCCATTTGGACAGTTGGTGGTAGTGGGATGATAGGATGGAGCGCGTCCATTAGGTCTAAGGGAAGGCTTCTGAAAGGTCCTGTCTTGGTGAAAATCAAGTCTTGTGGGGAAAGTGCACAACCTCTGCAGATGGAAGAATCTAAGTACTTAGCCATGTCCCTGGTATTGGACAACTTGAGCATCAAGACATGGAAGCTATAAAGAATGTCCTCATCCCAATTTCTAAGTAAAACTTGTGGTTGAACAAGGGTGAAGGACCCCAATGTCTATTGGTGGTTCCTTGGGAAAAGTTTTTGACAAAGAAAACTTAGTGATTTCAACTAATAGGCAAAACCTATTTTGAGCAAATCAAGCCTAAGCTACACTTAGCCAAATTGCATATAGTATCTAGTCGACCAAAAATTATACTAAGGTATCACTTGCCAATACTATTCCAATGTATTGACCCACTGTGGCTGTAACTTGTGATGTTGCAGGTTATTCTGATGAGGATTAGGAGTCATGAGTCTACACTCAACATGTTTGCTTGTGGCACATGAAGATGAAGACTTGTTATCTATTTACTTATTTAAACTCTTGTACTAGGCCTGTGGCCATGGAGTTGTAAAGACTATGTTTGTCTCTGGAATGACTGTAATAATGACCTTTGTTTCTGTGTACTTCATCTTAAACTGTGGATGCTAGCATTGATCTAGGGACTAGCATTGCAATCACAGGGATCCTTTTCCTTTATAAAGGAGGGATCTTACAGATGGTATCAGAGCACTGTGTTGCCTGTAGGATTATGACTCTAGGATTGGAAACCACTAAGGAAAAATTTTCAACAACTTCCACACTTGTCTATTCTTCTCGTAAACTTTTCTAATCTTATTTCTCGTCTCTATTTGTAGATGAACTCCATCAACGAAGCCATAAGGAAAGGACCACTCATGACAATGACTTTGGAATGTGAGACAGAATTCCCCAAGGCTCTCAAGGACCTCATGGTTGCAATGGGAATACATGGTGTAGCTGTGTACAAAGGTTTTCCTGTGATGGATGAAGGAGTTGAGTATTGGTGGGTGCAACTTCACTTGTATAAAAACAAGGAAGACAACCACAAAGAATTAGGATTCTGCATGTTCACCAATTCAGTGGTGCACACTACATTCTTTGATTCAGCAAGGGATGCAGCTTGGAAGACCATCAAAGAACTTGGTGATAGAGTCAAGTGCAGGATGCTCAACATCCAGAATGACCTAAAGGAAGAAAATAAACATATCCAAGAGTTGGAGGCTACCAACCAAACTTTAAGAGGAGACATTATAGACTTAGTAATGGAGTCATGTGCTCAAGATAGACTGATTGCTTCTAGAAATATTACGTTAGCCAACTTGACAAGTGAGATAGGATTGTAAGCATACTTCGTTAGTTGGACCACCACACTTATCATTCTATTTTCCAAAAGTTGTTTAAAATAAGTTGAACCTTGGTTGTTGTAATGGATCCATGTATGCCATGACTTGTGTGTTTGATTTCCAAAGTTATGCATGTGATGCCTTGTCTTGTGACTTGTCTTAAAATTGTGTTGATTCTAACTTTTTCTATCTTATTAAATAGATGCCTAATGTTACCATCCGCACTGTTGAAGAGTTCCAAGGAACTCGTTTTGGCCCTCGTATTATTGAGCTCACTACTTTGCTCAATCTCCCTCTTCCTACCATCATGGTGCTTCCCCTCACCAAGTTTGAGAGGAAAGACCTTTGGGGTTTCAAGGTAAATCAGCCCGGACGCCAGACTGAGCCTACCACGGAGGCTATCATCTTCAAGCTCATGCACGATGACAAGGAGAGAGGCCTAGAGGTAGTCATGCAGGACTTGATTGGACGTCTGTTAGGGAGACACTCTTGACAGGTTAGAGGTACTCACTTCCACGCCTTCGGTAGACGTGATGAGGATGGAGAGGCCATCGACTTCGAGGACACTTCGAGGGAGACAGCAGAGCCGATTCGCCTATACCTCCAGGACTTAGAGGTTCTTCTTAGGCACGTGGACACTGATAGGACCAACGTCATGCTCAACAATGATGAACTCCAGGTGCAGCTTCGTGAGAAGGACAAGCTCTTCGCGGAGCAAGATGAGATAGTCAAGGAGATGGAGGCAAAGTTCGAGAGTCAGGACAGAAAGTTCAAGAGTCAAGAGAAGCAAGTCCAAGATAGGAACAAGAGGATTCGAGACATAACTGCAGAACTAGAGAACAAGGACTTAGAGCTCGAGCATCAGCAGACTGTGATTGAGAGGCTTCGTTCTCAGAAGAGGGCTCTCAAAGCCAAAGTAGAGACCTTGACCACCAATGTCGAGGAATACAAGACCGCTATGGAGAATGCAGGTCTTACCTTTGTTGAGGAGGAGGCTGATGCCGAGGAGTAGTGATGACTACTCATTTATCATTTATTTATCATGCTTTTCATTGAGTCGCAATGACCATCCAACATGTGGATGGCTTGCTATTGGTGTGTTTACTTTGCAAACTTGTTATCTTGTTGTTGAACTTTTATTATTGTGATGCATGCTTGGTGATTGTTTATGTGATGTATTGTGCATGATAGCATCTATGGGTATCTCATTCTTATCTCTATTGAACAAACCACAGATGCCTCCCCGTCGTGCCAATCCCAACCCCAACAACAACAACATCACCCCTGAGATGCAGGAAATGATGACAGCTCAGACTCAGCTGATGCAGATGATGACTACATTCATCCAGAACAACAACAACAACAACAACAACAACAACAACAACAACAACAACAACAACAACAACAAACAACAACAACAATAACAATAACAATAACAACAACAACAACCCAGCGGGTTTTGACATGCTTACCAGGTTTTTGAGATTGAGGCCAGCGAAGTTCTCAGGAACAACTGATCCTATGGTGGCCAATGATTGGCTATGCTCTGTGAACAAAGACTTGGCAACTGTTGGCTGTACTGATGAAGAAAAAGTCAGATTTGCAGCTCACCTGTTGGAAGGACCAGCGGCTACTTGGTGGGATAACTTCCAGATCACCACTCCCATTGCAGATGTGACGTGGGTTATCTTTGAAGATGGTTTTCGTACTGCTCACATCTCATCCAGAGTGATGAGTTTGAAGAACAAAGAGTTCCATAATCTGAAGCAGTGCCACCATAGCGTGGCTGAATATATTGAAGAGTTCAACAATCTGGCGTGTTATGCACCGGATGAAGTTGACACTGATGCTAAGAGGAAGGAAAAGTTCCTTGAAGGATTGAATGATGAACTGAACCTGCAGCTATCAGTGGCCTATGTTCCCACTTATCAGTCTCTTTGTGATAAGGCTGCTATTTTGGAGAACAAAATGAAGCAAGTTGAGAGTAGGAAGAGAAAGCACTCGGACAAGCACAGCTCGGGATCATCTCACAAGCGTTCCCATTATGATGATAATGGAAGCTCAGGATCCCACAAGCATGGGAAATTCAACAAGCACCACAACCACAACCGTCATCATGACAACAAGCATCACCGTAGTCATGACAATGACAAGTACAAGAACCACAAGGGTGGATATAAGAGCCACCACAGTGGTAGTGGAAGTGGCAGTGGAAGCCAGCCTGTCAAGAAGGATCTCAGTCAGGTTGAGTGTTTCAAGTGCAAGAAGATGGGGCATTATGCAAATGAATGCCGAGAAAAGAAAGTTGAAGGACCCAACAAGCCCAACCCTTTTCAGAAGGGACAAGTGAACCACATCAATGTGGAGGAAATCTATGAGGAGCCGGATGCTGTTGCTGGTAAGTTCAAACTGAATTCTATTCCAACACTTGTTCTTTTTGATACTGGAGCATCGCATTCATTCATATCAAAAGCATTTGTCGATAGAAATGGGTTTCCAACTGAAAACATTGGGTGTCCAATAAAATTTAGTTCTCCAGGTGGAGATATGATAGTAAGTCTTAGATGCCGGGATCTAGTGATAGAGTTTGGAAAGCATAAGTTTCCAGTGAGTCTGATAATCCTAGATTCTCAAGGACTAGATGTGATATTGGGAATGGATTGGATGGCTAAGTATGAAGGAGTACTAGATTGTGCTAATCGTACTGTTGCACTCACAACCCCGGAAAAGAAACGGATTAGATTCAAATCTAACTTTGAATCAAAAGGGAGTAAGCTAAATTCTCTTAAGGGGGTTAGCATAGACAGTATGCCAATTGTGAGTGAATATCCGGATGTGTTTCTGGAAGAATTGCCGGGAATGCCACCTTATAGAGATGTGGAGTTTCTTATTGATTTGCTACCAGGATCTGGGCCAATAGCAAAGAGACCGTACAAGATGTCAGTTGATGAACTGAAAGAACTCAAGAAACAACTTGGAAAACAGTTGCAGAAAGGTTTTATCCAACCAAGTTCTTCATCTTGGGGAGCACCAGTTTTGTTTGTGGAAAAGAAAGATAGAAGTCAAAGGTTATGCATAGATTACCGTTCACTCAATGAGGTGACTATCAAGAACAAATACCCTTTGCCTAGAATCAATGACTTGTTTGATCAGCTAGAAGGAGCTTGTGTGTTATCAAAGATTGATCTTCGGTCAGGTTATTTCCAGCTCAAGATAAGAGAGCAAGACATACCTAAGACAGCATTCACCACAAGGTATGGATTGTATGAGTATACTGTGATGCCATTTGGTTTGACGAATGCACCAACATACTTCATGAATATGATGAACAAGGTGTTCATGGAATTTCTTGATAAGTTTGTTGTCGTTTTCATCAATGACATTTTAATTTACTCCAAGAGCAAAGAAGAGCATGAAGGACATTTGCGTTTGATACTTGAGAAGCTTAGAGAACATAAGCTGTATGCCAAATTCAGCAAATGTGAGTTTTGGTTGAATGAAGTTGGATTTCTTGGACACGTTGTGTCAGGTGATGGAGTAGCAGTTGATCCTGCTAAAGTTTCAGCTATGACAGAATGGGAATCTCCCAAGTCAGTGAAAGAAGTTCGTAGTTTCCTTGGCTTAGCAGGTTACTACAGAAGATTCATTGAGAATTTCTCCAAGGTAGCAAAACCTATGACAGAATTGCTTGGTCAGAGGGT
Organism: Avena sativa; assembly: GCA_916181665.1. Lineage (NCBI taxonomy): Eukaryota > Viridiplantae > Streptophyta > Magnoliopsida > Poales > Poaceae > Avena > Avena sativa. Next base: position 93,042,379 of record OV702293.1, on the reverse strand, counting down.
TGTGAACTCAGCTTTCAAGAATTGAAGAAGAGACATGTGACAGCACCAGTTTTGTGTTTGCCCGATTTGGAAAAATATTTCCAAGTATATTGTGATGCATCTCATCATGGTTTAGGTGCAGTACTTATGCAAGAAGGAAAAGTTGTAGCTTATGCCTCGATACAACTCAAAACTCATGAAGTGAACTATCCTACTCATGATTTAGAGTTAGCCTCTGTTGTCCATGCACTCAAAACATGGAGACATTATCTTTTGGGAAAGCGATGTGCAGTGTTCACAGATCACAAGAGTTTCAAGTATATCTTCACCCAGAAAGAAATTAACATGAGACAAAGAAGATGGCTAGAACTCATCAAGGACTATGACTTGAGTTTGCAATACCACCCCGGTAAAGCAAATGTTGTAGCATATGCTCTAAGTCGTAAGGTTTTTGTGAATGGCCTTACTAAGGGAGAATTGCCAGATGATTTGTGTGCTCAATTTAGAGATCTCAGATTGGAGATTGTGCCTGAAGGACATCTCATGTCTTTGGATGTTCAACCCACTTTGTTGGACAAGATCAAAGAAGCCCAGAAGACTGATAAGGAAATTGAAGAGATTAAGGAAAAGATTGGCAAAGGAAAAGCCAAAGGGTTCTATGAAGACGAACAGGGTACTTTATGGCATGGAAAACGTATCTGTGTTCCACAAGATCCGGAGCTTCGGAAACTGATTTTACAAGAAGCACACAACTCACCGTATTACATTCATCCGGGTAACACCAAAATGTACATGGATATGAAGGAAAGATTCTGGTGGAATAATCTCAAGAAAGACATCACCGAACATATTGCTTTGTGTGATGTATGTAGTAGAGTGAAGGCGGAACACCAGAAACCAGCAGGATTGCTTCAACCACTACCTATTCCTGACTGGAAATGGGACAAGATCGGTATGGATTTCATTACCGGATTGCCAAGGACCCGGTCAGGATATGATTCTATTTGGGTAGTAGTGGATCGCCTAACTAAAGTGGCTCATTTCATACCCGTGAAGACAACCTATACAAGTGCTAAGCTACCTAAGATCTATATGAGTAGAATTGTATGTCTACATGGAGTACCCAAGAGTATTGTGTCAGATAGAGGAACCCAATTCACTTCCCATTTTTGGAGGCAATTACATGAGTCATTGGGAACGAGGTTGGAATTCAGCACTGCTTTTCATCCTCAAACTGATGGACAAACAGAAAGGACTAATCAGATTCTTGAAGATATGTTGAGGGCATGTGCCCTAGACTATGGAGCCAGTTGGGATGAAAGTCTGCCTTACGCAAAATTTTCTTATAACAACAGCTATCAAGCCAGTATTGAGATGGCACCATTTGAGTTTCTCTATGGGAGAAAATGTACCACCCCATTGCTATGGAATGGTGTGGGAGAAAGAAGTCTGTTTGGACTAGAACTAATCAAATAAGCCGAAGAGAAAGTCAGGTTGGTTAAGGACAGATTGAATATAGCACAGTCCCGACAGAAGAGCTACGCAGATCCTAAGCATAGAGAAGTCACCTATGAAGTTGGTGATAGAGCTTATCTTAGAGTGTCACCACTTCGTGGAGTGAAGAGGTTTGGAGTCAAAGGAAAATTGGCGCCAAGATATGTTGGACCATTCAAGATTCTGAGTCGTAAAGGAGAAGTTTCTTATGAGATTGAATTACCGGAGTCTCTGTCAGCTGTTCATAATGTGTTTCATGTGAGTCAGCTTAAGAAATGTCATCCGAAAATGGAAGAGACTTCTTTGAAGGATACCATACCTTTGGAAGAGGTTCAATTGGAAAGTGATCTCACTTATGAAGAGAAACCAATCAAGATTCTTGAGACTGCAGAAAGAGTTACTCGGACTAAGACCATCAAGTTTTGCAAAGTCCAATGGAACCATCATTCCAAAGAAGAAGCAACCTGGGAAAGAGAAGATGATCTTCAGAAAGACCACCCTCACCTATTTGCTAGCCAATCCGAATCTCGAGGGCGAGATTCACCTTAAGGGGGTTAGATTTGTAACATCCCTAAAATCATGTTTCAAACTCATGCATATCATCCATGCATCCATGATCATGTAGAGTTCATTTCAAACAAATCAATTCAAAAACAGGAGCATATGAGCTCATTATTTTATGTGATCAGCATTTAAAATAATTGCTACTCTCCAATGAGAGATTGTTGTTAATTGAACCAAACCTTGTTGTCTTATTCCTCTCAGATTGTATTGCTAGATTGCTAGGATTTAAACCAAAGTTTTAAAACAAATATGATTTAAAAACCAATTTCAAAACCTATTTAAAACTAGTGCTATGTCACTGCTTATCTTACTTTATTCCAAGTGACCAGGCCAATTTAAAGTGACCACTTGGTTTTGTGCCCATACTTGTGGGTGTTGCACTCTACAAAAAATCCTGAAAAGATTTGAATTCAAACAGCTTTTGAAATCATTTGAATTTGATTCCTGAAATTGCAAACAGAAAAAGAAAAGGAGAAAAGAAATAGAAAAGGGCCGGCGCCACCTTTCTAGCCCAACAACAGAACCAGCCCACTAAGCCCACCCGGGTTCCCCCTTCTCTCTCTCACTCGCAGATAAACCCACAGAGTCGCTGACGCAAGGACCCCACCTCCCCTCTGATTCTCTCGCTGGCAAGTGGACCCTGCGACCACATCTTCGTCGTCCTCAATCAGCGCCGACGACCACCTCGCCGCTGCCGTTTCCGCCGTGTTGATTCCGTGCTTAATTGCCATTGATACCGCGCGTGATCCTCGCCCCCGCTCTGGCTATAAGACCCCCTCCTCTCGCCGCTCATTTCCCCTCACCTAGCGCCACCACTCCGCCACCAGGCTGCACGAATTCGAGCCACTCCGCCGCGGCACAGACGCACTCCAACGACCAATCTCGGTGAGCTCCGTGCGCCCCTTCCTCTTTGGTTCATGCGAACAGCTTCGCAACCTCCTTGCGCTCCTACTGACACCTCTAGTTCGTCCTGTACTGCCCCAGGTCGACGACTCCATCAAGCATAGCAAGGTCTCGACGACGTCTTCGACTCCGGCGACTAAATTCGGTGAGCCCCGTGTTCCCCTTCGTTTCTGATTCACACGAGCGTGTTCGCCGTAGCCTTGCGCACCCCCTGATACCATTGATTCGTGCTAGGGTGACCCGGAGCACCGCCAACGACTTCGTCACCGAACACCCGACGCCGTCAGCAACTCCGACGAGCTCGTGCTACCGTGTCCGTGCGCCCCTTGTCAAGCCATCGCCACGTTGAGCTTCAGTGCGTCGCCACGAATCTGGTAAGCGTCTCCGCCACCCCAAAACCCCCTGTAGCGCCGCGCCGCCGTAGACAGAGCACACCGCCACCAGTTGCCACCGCCAGCGCCGCCCATCCGTGGTCGCTTGATCGATGACCGTTGGATCTAGATCCAGCGCATAGGAATAGATCACTTAACGAAACAGTACGCTTAGATCTGGACCGTGCGCGGTCACTTTAATCTAACGGCCTGCATCGATCGATCCGCCCGAACCGGTACCAGCCAATAGGAACATGACGTGTGTCTGCTAGTTAGATTTAAAATCAGAATTTTAATCTATTAGATGTTTGATTTTGTTTTAATCATAACTTTTGATTCCCACGTCCAAAATTGATGAATTTTATATCAATGGAATCAGGAGAGAAAGCCCTTTCCAAATATGCAATGTGTTTAATGTTTTGTTTCTGTTAAAATGGTGTTATTTACAGAAACATGTGTAGGCCTATTTTGTGTATATAAATTATTTGAAAATTGTTTTAGTGTTCAAATAAAGTTTGTTTGGTAAGTTTTGAACTTGTTTATGAACCAGTACTGTGCACTTGTCTTGTTGAGTTTAGAAAATCATCACATATCATATTGCATGCATCCATATATATTTTTGCTTGTATTTATTTTGTATGTGATTTGTTGCTATGATTTTATGTGTAGATTTTGGTGCCAATAGTGATTGTGATTGTGAGGAGTGTAGCTACTCTCCAAACTACAAAGGCAAGTGGTGCTTCATGATATTTTCGTCCCTATGTTTTTCTACTATGCATTAGAAATATTTTGCTAGTCTTGCATGGTTATATTTTGCTTATATGCTATGCTTGGGAAATCCTAGTAGTTGTAGAATTGCTAGAAATTTCTAAGATAAGATGCTTATCTATGCCATGCTTAGCCTAGCTAGTAGCAACCAAGGGTGGTAAATTATTCATGCTATGGTAAAATATTTCTAAGTCTTTGGACTATGTTTTTGCTTAATAAAACAACTAAGTGAATGAATCACCTGGGTGGAATGGTTGTGAATGGGTTATGTTGAGTGGTTACACAAGGCCCATTTTTATGGTTTACCTTGTGTATCTCACTTGTGGAAAGCCACCCAGGAACAAAGGGATTTGAGAGGCCAAATATTAAGAAGCTTCTAGTGCAGCCACTTGGCAATATGGGCTCTGCCTGGATCATATAGGTTGCAATAACTTAGCCATTTGGACAGTTGGTGGTAATGGGATGATAGGATGGAGCGCGTCCATTTGGTCTAAGGGAAGGCTTCTGAAAGGTCCTGTCTTGGTGAAAATCAAGTCTTGTGGGGAAAGTGCACAACCTCTGCAGATGGAAGAATCTAAGTACTTAGCCATGTCCCTGGTATTGGACAACTTGAGCATCAAGACATGGAAGCTATCAAGAATCTCCTCATCCCAATTTCTAAGTAAAACTTGTGGTTGAACAAGGGTGAAGGACCCCAATGTCTATTGGTGGTTCCTTGGGAAAAGTTTTTGACAAAGAAAACTTAGTGATTTCAACTAATAGGCAAAACCTATTTTGATCAAAGCAAGCCTAAGCTACACTTAGCCAAATTGCATATAGTATCTAGTCCACCAAAAATTATACTAAGGTATCACTTGCCAATACTATTCCAATGTATTGACCCACTGTGGCTGTAACTTGTGATGTTGCAGGTTATTCTGATGAGGATTAGGAGTCATGAGTCTACACTCAACATGTTTGCCTGTGGCACATGAAGATGAAGACTTGTTATCTATTTACTTATTTAAACTCTTTTACTAGGCTTGTGGCCATGGAGTTGTAAAGACTATGTTTGTCTCTGGAATGACTGTAATAATGACCTTTGTTTCTGTGTACTTCATCTTAAACTGTGGATGCTAGCATTGATCCAGGGACTAGCATTGCAATCACAGGGATCCTTTTCCTTTATAAAGGAGGGATCTTACAGATACGAATTACTACCATGAATGGCCGATCTTTTGAATAACTTTCCCTCTCGATGTTTGGGAAGCAAGTGAAAATTTGGAAACCAGAAAAGTTTGAATTTTTTTGCCGCCAAGGACCAAAGTGGTTTCCTTCCTATGTACTACTCCTACCCCACACCAAGTCACCAACACGGCTGCCGAACACGCTAGAGAAACAGAGCTGCCCCCTCAAAAAAAGAAAGAAATAGAGCCGCCGTACCGAGGCACATGTGAGCAGCGCCACGCTGTGGACGAGGGAGACATAAGTCGTGTCGGTGCGCGAGCGGAGAGGGGTGGAGAGATGAGAGGCAGCGAAGAAGTGAGAAAACACACATTATTTTTTTGCGTGCATCGGTCCTAAAATTTACTACTAGTAGAGTAGAGTACACTATAAGGCGGCAGGAGTACCTCGTGTCAGGAACCCATCATAATAAACTTTGCTCTAACATCAAATCGCCTTCAACTCCTCTTCTCTCTTTGCTGCTTCCCTCTACCCCTGCCTATGTTTTATTCTCTCTGCATGTACAACGCGTGGACAGAGATGAGCATATGTCCAAGCAAAAGAAATTGACATGGTTTAGTAAATTGCCATGTTGACAATTTATTGCAAGAATTTAGCCAGTAAGATTGAATTGGTTTATTCATTAAACATGTTAATTTCTGTGACAATTGGCACAGTGTCATATTGAGCCATAACCTTAGAATTTCCTTCACAACCAAAAACAATGGTGTCACTTGGAAAAATTAAAATTGGATTTTCCCTTTGTAAGCAAAGCTTGATTGGCCAAGATGCATCCAATGTACGGAGTACAAGACATGGACACGGTACCAGCAACTATGGCTATCCATGTCAAAAAAAGAAACTACAGCTATGACCTTGGTCATCTTGTTTGAAAGACGGCATATGTCTATCAACTCATTAATTGATCAAAAGCATACTTGCGTCTGGGTCTATCTGACGAGGATAGCATCAACCAAGTGGGAGTGGGAGTAGCGTAAAAATATCCCGCCCATCCATTCAAACATCCAGCCCCAAACATACTTCACCCTCTTAATAAAAATTCCACTTCTATCCCTGCTCCAAAAACAAGAACCCGAGGAGAAATGCAACAATAGAGGCATATTGGTGGTAATTTTGTGTTCCCCCATGTGAATCACCCCATCGACCTGGTTCCCTGCCCTTCTTCAATAAGTGTATTAACCTGCCACCCCTCCGGCCTTATACTGGTTTTATGGACCCACAATGCAAGTGTCCGGCTTGTTAGTGACCTAGAATTACGGGCAGTAGAGATTCACATCGTTTGCAGTTCAAAATTTGAACATTTTTTGCTAAACCAAGATAAACTCATTAAACCCTAACCAAGTAGGGTATGATGCACTTATAGATAAATTTGAGATACTTTCATTAAATTGGGAAACACCATTCTATTCGACGAATATAAGCATGAAGCTTGATCATTATTGAAATTTCCCTAAATGCTAAACAACCCCTAAAACATAAATCCTAAGGTCTCGTTTGATTTGCAGGATTCCTAGAACATAGGAGTAGGAAAACCATAGGATTTGAGTGGCATGACCTCTTGAATCCTATAAGAATATAAAATTATATGAATTTGGATCGAGTACGTCTTTTAATCATAGGTAAAGAAAAGGAATTCAAACATGAGGTTAGGGTGAATGGAAATTTTCCTACAAAATAGAGAGAAAAGGAATCCTTTGAAGGAATCACTATGGATTGTAATTCATTTAATCAAACGACCGAATATTTTCTTAGGGACGAAATCTTTCACAAATCCTTTGAAATTCCTTTGAATCAAACAAGCACTAAACCCCTAAATACTAAAACCTAAACCTTCAGCCCCTCAACCCATAATTAAACCCTAACTAAGTAGGTATCATGCACTTATAGATCCAAATTTGAGATACTTTTAGTAAATTGCAGTAACGCCATTATTTTCCACAAATATAACCATAAAGTTTGAACATTATTGAAAAATCCTAAAACCCTAAACCCTAAACCCCTAAATCCTAAAAACCTACACCATAAACCCTGAAATCCTAAAACCCTAAACACTACCCCATATAACGTGACCAAGAAGGTATCATGCAATTATAGATCAAATTCGAGATACTTTTATTAATATAAATTGGGTAACGCCATTCTATTTGATGAATATAAGCATAAATCTTGAACATTATTGAACAATTCCAAAAACCCAAAACCCTAAACAAACCCTAGCTGTTGGAATTATGCCCTAGAGGCAATAATAAAGATGTTATTATTATAATTCTTGTTCATGATAAAGTTTATATTCCATGCTAGAATTGTATTAAGCGAAAACTTTAATACTTGTGTGGTTTGTGAACAACACTGTGTCCCTAGTATGCCTCTATGGACTAGCTCATTGATTAATGATGGTTAAGGTTTCCTAACCATAGACATGAGTTGTCGATTAATAATGAGATCATATCATTGGGAGAATGATATGATGGATGGACCCAAACTAAGCAGAGCAATTAGATCGTGTCATCGTGTTCATCTTTGCGAAGCTTTTCTTATGTCAAATATTGTATTCCTTAGACCATGAGATAATACAACTCCCTGGTATCGGAAGAAAGCTTTGAGGTCATCATACGTCATCCTTTGAGAGGGTGATCATAAAGGTGTCCCTCAGGTGATCGGAAAGTACCTGTTGGGTTGTATGTATCGAGATGGGATTTGTCCCTCCCAAGTCGGAGAGATATACTTCGGGCCCACTCGGTAATCGATATCAACACCGCTTGCAAGCATGTGGTTAAGGAGTTAATCACAAAGTGATATCGGATTACGGAACGAGTAAAGTACTTGCTGTGAACGAGATTGAACTAGGTATGACGGTACCAACGATCAAATCTCGGGCAAATAAAATATCGCGAGACGAAGGGAATATATATGGGATTGATTGAATCCTGGCATCGTGGTTCATACGATATGATCATCGATGAATGTGTGGGAGTCAATATGGGTTTCCAGACCCCGCTGTTGATTATTGATAGAAGATCATGTCTGCATATTCTCGAACCCGAAGGGTCACACACTTAACGTGTCTCGACGCTAGGATAGATTGGATAATTTGTTTATGAGTTTTTGTTCGGAGTCTCGTATGGGAATCGGGACATCACGAGAGGTTCCAGAATGGTCCGGAGAATAAGATTCATATAAGGCAGTGCAGTTTTTGGAGTTCGGAATTGTTTCGAGTTATTTGGTATTGTACCGGAAGCTTCTAGAACCTTCCGGAGTGGGACCAACGTGGCCCCACTTGTCGGGAGGGGGCGTGGGCCTATGATGGAGTGCCCTGGCCGCATTGGGCGAGGGGCACAAGGCCCCATAGGGCCCAGCCGGCCAAACCCTAGGGAAACCCTAGGGGAGCTTCTAGAAGGGGGGAAACTTGCCCCCCACTCCTCCCTCCTTTGGCCGCCGGCCTAGGGCTTGGGGGAGGGGCAAGGGCTAGCCGCCCACCCCTCTATATAAAGAGGGCTGGGGCGCACCCCTCCCACACCTCCTCCACAACCCTAGCCGCCCTGCTGCCCCTCCTCTCTCTCTCCCTCCCGACTGCGCGTAGGCGAAGCCCTGCCGCAGAAACTCTCCACTGCTTGCACCGCGCCGCCGTGTTGTAGATCCAATCCATCTCTCCACCCTACTTGCTGGACCGAGGAAGGAGGAGACGTCGAGGTGCCGCACATGTGCATCTCTCGGAGGCATCGCCACTTGTGGTGTTAGATCGGATCGGATCGCGAGGAGGAGAAGCGAGTACGACTACATCACCCACGTTCCGTCGAACGTTCCGCTGTGCGAATCTTCAAGGGTATGAAGATCTCATCTATCCCCCTCGTTTTTTGCATCTCCTAGATTATATCTTGGCTTTCCCGTTCGCATCCGTAGAAATTTTTTGATTTAGTATGCTGCGAAACCCTTCACTAGCAACCCCTAAAATCTAAACCCTAAACCCCTAAATACTAAAACCATATACCCTAAACCTTCAACCCATAATTAAACCCTAACCAAGCAGGGTATCATGCACTTATAGATCCAAAAAATTTAGATACTTTCATTAAATTGCGGTAACACCATTCTGTTCCACGAATATAAGAATACAACTTGAACATTATTGAAATTTCCCTAAACCCTAACCCTCTAAACTCTAAACTCTAAAACCCCTAAATCCTAAACCCTAAACCCCTAAACGACCTTGACAAAGCAGGTATCATCTCCTCGCATATCAACATTTGAGATATACTTTCATTAAATTATGCTAACGCCATTCTATTCCACAAATATAAGCATATAGATTGAACATTATTGAAAATGCCATAAAACCTAAACCCTAAACCCCTAAAACCTAAGCCTTGGACACTAAAATTAAACCCGGAACACTAAACCCCTAAACCCTGACCAACAAATGGTTGTCATATGCACACTTATATATCAAACTTTAAGATACTTTTACTAAATTGGGTAAAGCCATTCTATTTCACAAAAATAGGCATACAAATCAAACATTATTGAAAATTCCCTTAACCCTAACCCCTCCAAACCCTAAACTCCAAGCCTTATACCCCTAAAGCCTAAAAACCATAAACAATCAACCCATAAACCCCAACCAAGAAGGTACCATGCACTTATATATATCAAATTGAAATAATTTCATTAAATTGTTCCAAAGTCATTCTATTCCACAAATTTAAGCATCAAGCTCGAACTTTATTGAAAATACCCGAAACCCTAAACCCCTAAAACCTCAAACCCTAAACACCTAAACCTCACCAACAAGCAGCTATCATGCACACTTATAGATCAAATTTTGAGATAGTTTAATTAGATTGGTTGGGTAATGCCATTCTATTCGACGGATATATGCATAAAGCTTGAACATTTTTGAAAATTCCCTAAACCCTAAACAATCCCTAAAACCTAGACCCTAAACCCACAAACACCCTAACGAAGAAGGTATCATGCACTTATTGATCAAAATTTGAAATACTTTCATTAAATTGAGGTAACGCTATTTTATACCATGAATATAGGCATAAAGCTTGAACATTGTTGAAAATTCCCTAATCCCCGAACCCCTAAAACCCAAACCCTAAACTCCTATATTATCTTACCACTATATAGTGTACGATTAGCTTTGAATATTGACCGTTGGATTAAGACTCATTAATCCCAACATTCTTAGATGTCGGATCTTATTTTCCATTTTATTACAGCTTCTTCTAGAAGATACTATTAATGGTCTTTAGCACAATGAAAGCTATGCACAAACCTCAAAACACACTTCTCCATCGTTATAGAATTAATATTCTCCATCAATTCTCTAGATCATGTTATAAGATTATTCAAGTATTATGTAACATCCCAAAAATACTAAGCTTGGATCATCAAATTATAATCATCAAAATTAGGGTTAACAAAAACTTTTCTAAATGAAATCATGGATGCATGCATATGTGTATGCATGGATTTTGAAATCCTTTAAAACCACCTTGTTTGTTTGTTCCATTGCTTGATGTTTCTTAGGTGAAATAAACATCATCTAAAACATTTCCCACACCTTTCCTAAAGACAAGTAAATCAAAACACATATATGAAATGAATGGTCATGTTGGCCAATTTAACTCCCATGCCTACTTTGGCTGTCTCAAACTTTCAGAACCTAACAGAAACTTTTCTGGATCTTTGCACCCTTGAATGTACTCATAACAAGGTATCAAGGCCCACCTTGTGATCATCCAGAAACTTTCAAATGCATAGTTTAAATGACAATTCAAAATTGAATCTTTATCATATGGGAAGATCCCACTTTTTCAAAAACTACTCAAACAAGCTCAACTTTCAAAACCCAAGCATCTGCAGACTCACCAGCACCAATCTAGCAAACCCACCAAAAATCATTTCAAAATTCAAAACTTGATTTCATGCGGCCATTTCATCAAACAGGTTGCAGACACAAATCAAACAAACATCAAACACTATTGTGAGCAGTGATTCTTGCCTAACTGGTTCCCCATTTAACTCACACACAACTCAGTAGATCATCTAGGAAGATTAGCCAGGCACTAGCACCACTGTGAGCTTGCCATTGTCATCAATGGTGAATAGCCGAGCACCCTCTTGCCACCCCATAGTCGACAGCAAGCTAGGAGTAGCAGCAAGCCTAGCCAGCATGTCTGGGAGGCATCCCACCGTCCACCGCCACTCACTGTCCCAGCCGCGAGCGTTGCCAATCCCTGGACCACGCGCACAAGCCGTGCCCAGACCATGCTGAGCATGCTCCAGAGCGCCACCCTCGACCATCACCCACAGACCACGCGCCGCCCTCGCCGCGTGCATACACAATCCCCACCGACCCAGGAGACCGCCAGACATCCCCGTTTTCCGCCCCGTGCCGCACAGCCACCGCCCGCCGTCGAAGACGCTGCCTCTGCCGCGCAGAGCACCGCTCGTTCCAGACCAAACCACACAGCCCCATGCCTCGAGACCATGTCGTTGAGCATCGCCAGGAGACACCGCACCGTCCCCTACCCTTGCCCATGCCTTTAGCCGCCTGTAACCTCGCCCCCGACGAGCTCACCGTGCGCCCCAACGGTCCCCTCGCTCGACTATAAATAGAGGCCACCCACGCACGATTTCTTCACACCATCTCACTCCCCTCTCCTCACTGATCGTTCCACACCATTCTCAGAGCAAGGCGAGCACCACCTCGCTGGAATTTCACTGGAGCCTGCCGCTGCCCGAGAAGAAGGGAGCCAGCGATTGGAGCCGCCCCAGGAGCTGCCGCGACCACCCCTGAGTTCGCCGTCGTCGACTTCGTCGTTCGCCCGCCTCGCCGACCCTCGCCAGCACCCCGGTGAGCCCCCAGCGACCCTCACTGGCCGCGCTAGGTTTCGTTCTCGCCGGAGTTGTCTCGCGTCGACGATGACTCCCAGCCGTTAGATTAGAACTAGATCGAACGATCCATGTCACCCCATACCGCTTCGCCCAGCCCCGTGTCACTAACGAGTGGGGACACCCACTTAAGCAGCCCGTGGGAGCACTGCGCTTAGCAGGCCGGCCCAGTAACTTTTCCCGCGCAACCCAATTATTCAAATTAAACCTTTTTCTATTTCAATTCAAACACACTTCTGTACCCAACTTCAAAAATCAACCTAGATCTATTCGTTGCACCAAATTGAATGAAACCAATTTTGTTGGAAAGGTCTGTGAATGCTGAATCCAAGCCCGTTGGATTCAAGTCATTTGGATCAGTAGATCACCCATGGTAAAAATAACAAGGCAGAAGCTTTTCTGCATTCAAACATTTTTCAAATTTAAACCATAAAAGCTTTTGAGTTGATTCCAACTCTCAAAAATCACATTTAACCATACCTTTCAGAATATATAAAAATATATAGGTTTACTTGAAGAAATAATGTTCAAGTAATAAAAGAATGCTACATAAGCATTTCTAGCCACTTTAATTAATTAAAATAAAAGGGTAAAACCTTATTAAATTGTGACAACACTTTAAATCACATTCCCATGGACTAAAATATGTGGTGATGACATGTGTCAACATGATCCCATGTTGGGTTTGGAGAATATTAAATCTTAAGTAGTTTTTCAATGAGTAGAAATTACTTTTCTAAAAATAAAAAGATTTAAACCAAGCCTTAATCTTGTAATGTTAGGGATGATGCTAGATCATCCATAGGACCCTTGTGTGTGATGATTGCAAGTAGTTAAGTATTGTTTGGTGATTGTGTACCTCGTATTTATTCATAGACGCTAGTACCGACCAAGGATACGAGGAGGAAGGAGGATACTACGAAGAAGAAGCCGAGGAGAACTTCAACCACTGCTCTGCACAAGGCAAGCTAAAACTTGCAAGACATTCTACTTTAGCAAACTTATACTGATATTGATGCAAGCTGATACTATACCTATGCAAGCCTTACCAATCAAGTTGACCTATGCGAGCTAAAACTTGCAAGACACTCTACTGATGCAACAAACCCATACTTGTTCTATGACTACTATATGCCTTAAGCATATGTGATCATACCCACTTGATAAACCAATCCTAGTTTTATGTGCAAGCTCCTTACGCTACTTCTTTATCAAAGCTTACTTAGAGTTTACTTAAGTGACTGGTAGATTTGGAAAGATGCTGAAGGTTGCATAAAGAGCATAAAATTTGGCCTAAGTTAGAAACCTTGACATCAGCCTGAGACCTGAGGTTGTCCTTAGTTGAAACTCCACTAGTTACCACCCCTCATTAATACTACCCCCACCTATAGATGCTAGTGCTAAGCATAAAACTTGATCAACTTTTAGATGGGATTACTTGGTGGAAAAATGGTTATGAAAACCTTGGAATGATGGATCATTCTATTGAAATGTTTTGGACATGTGTTTCCAAACACTTGAGAATTTTGGTGATAAAAATGTTGAGGCATGAGCCTTAGCCCTTTATAAAACTCATGGTTGTCTGGATGCGATACCATTCCAATTTTATCGTACAACCACAATACCCGAATATTGATTAGGGCTTGACTGGAAACTTATGTACCTTAGTATTAGTTCCCTCACGGCCAAGGTCTGAGCTGAGGCTACCTTGTGAAGATTGTCCACCTGTGTAGTATCCAAGATGACAGTTGGTCATGGTTGGGAGGCCAAACTCACAGGAGAGGTGCTTATACTAGGGTGTGTAATCGAAAGGTTAGGATTGATTATCCGCATACTGAGTATGGTGAATTCAGGATTTGTTCGTGACGGATGTATCGAATGTTGTGGTGAAAGTGTACAATCTCTGCAGAGTGTCAAACTATTCGAATAGCCGCGTCCGCGGTTATGGACAGTTGGAGTGGCCATACTGTTTCCCCCGTCAGACTTTTCAAAATGACTTGTGAGATGAATTGAGACTTTGACTTGACCACAACAGAGTTGTGATATGAAATACAAGTTCCCGCTTAGGAATTATAAAATTGTGACTAGCTTTGGAACTTAGTAGAGATAAATCTCTCTTTTGCAAAACAACCCTAGAACCTAGTGTCCTATTATCCAAAAACTCCCTTTACATATTAGTATTAGTTTGCGAGTACTTAAAGAGTACTCATGGCTTTGTCCCTGGCTATTCCCATGGCCAGACTATGAAGAGGAGTACCTGGAAGATGGACCCTAGGAAGGTTACGACAAATAGGATCATCTCCCATCGTCAGCATTGCCTGTGACCCCGAAGATGGAGCTTCGCCTACGCTACCGTTATTATTACGTATTCCGCTGCTTGATGTTCTATTAAGAACTGGATCATGAGATCCCTATTTGTGTAAGAACTTATGTATCGTTTGTAATGGATGATGTACTATGGTATCCAATTCTGTTATGTCTCGCAAAAATGGTAATCCTGGGATTGCGATGTATGGCATAACAGGCATCTAGGATTGAAAAATCCGGGTGTTGACATATTAGGTATAGCTAATAATAAATGTTGACTTCTAGATGATACAAACTACAAGAACCAAATATACAACCATACTTTATATAGTTTCTAAATTTTGGGAGCTTTACCTATTATATAATCTTAGCACTATATATAGTGTATGCATAACTTTTTGATCGAATTTTGACTATTGGATTAGATCGACCAACAAATCCCATCTTTGCAGACTGTTGGATATGCTATCCATTCTAGCTTCTAGAAGCTAGATTATTTATTGAAAATCTTTACCACAATGATCGCTATGCCCAAATCTCACAACATACTTCTTAATAATTCTAGAATCTCCTTCATCATTTATCCCGAGCATATATGACGAGTATTAGGTAGCTAATAGGTTGATTCTACATGATACAAAGTACAAGAACCAATATACACCCGATACTTTATGGATGATGCTCAAAATTATAATTATTTTTGAGCATCACCTATTATAGTTATATTTAAAAATGATATGCCATACTTCTATTATCTAATTCTCACGTGTGCAAGGCACATGCAAATTATTCGTCACTATATTGTGTATGAATAACTTTGAACTTTGACTCTTTGATGAAGATTGGAAAGTCCAAAAATTGCTAACCGTTTGATGAAGATCCCATTGATACTCACGTGCAAGGAACGTGGCGAATTACTAGTCTAATTTAATACTACTACTCCTACTACTAGTACTACTATGTTACTAGATCAAAATCTACCCCCTTCTTTTCTTCTTCAACGACTTCTTTTTCTAACCGTTCAAACACACACACCACCGTTCCTAAATTTCCCTCGTTCCTTCTCTTCCGCCCTCTAAATGGCCGCTAATCATCATTCGTGTGGAGCGGAACTCGATATCCATACCTACCGCTGCCGCCATTAGACCCGCTTCCCCCCTTCCTCATTGGCACAACCCCTGGTTCGCTCGAGCTCACACTTATGTGGCTCCTGAAGATTCTAACGAGGTACACTTTGGATTTCAGGAAGATTGCACTCCTCACGTGGCTGCTCTCCTCAACATACCGTTTACTCATTTGCAATCTTGTTTTTCTGAAATCGTGCCGATGTAATTTGATCTCGGGAAGAATGTTGGTAACCAAAGACTCGAACTTAAAAAGAGACGAGAAGAAGAAATCCCATGAGGTACCAAAGATGAATAAAGAAATGCCGAAGTTAGAGTTAGCAAAAAATGGGAATGGAGAAGAGAAGAATAGAGTCGAAGAAGTGAAGATGCAAATGGAGCTACATATCGCAAATATCATCCATGGACACAGGATCTAAATAGATGAGTATAGTTTGAAGCTTAGGAAGATCAAAAGATATGCTACAGAGAAGGATATATGCCTACAATATGCATTCAATATTATTGCTATCCTCACTGTGGTCATAATCGCAATGTTCGGATTATTGTTAGGTTTAATTAGAGGCATGATGTAGTCGTGCTATTGAACTATTGTCATTATAATAGCAATTGTAATCACTTTGTTCGAACTATTATCAAATCATTTGCAGTATTCGCAAGATTAGGAGGTTGAAAAGAAGTAGCATTTACTGATGTGCAGTTCGTACTGTCGCGCATAGCGTGTAGTAGTAAATTACACGCAAACCAATGTCTTCACTATTGCCCACCGTTCCTTAATAACTACTACTCCCTCCTTCTCCCAAAGGGAACTGTTGGACTTACTCTAACGCCCTCACCCACCCCCACCCCCACCCCTCACCCACACCCCACCGCCGCTGCACATCGGAACCACTAGAGCCGCCATGAGCAACCGGAAGCTCTTCGTCGGCCTCTACATGGGCCAACTCCCTCATCCCAGCACGAGACGTGCGTCAACTCCCACAGGCACCGAACCTGACCCACAGCGCATCGGATCTGCTGCACCGATGCCGCCGTGCACTTCACACAATAATGTTCACCAACACCGCACTAGAAACGCATCGATCTGCTTCAACGAGCCTAACGACAACAACATGAGCTGCTGCGTCACACCGCAAAGTTCTATGGTAAGTCCCTCATTTTAGTTTGATATGCTTGGTCGTTAGTTTGTTCATCTGAGTTCTACTAAAATAAAGTATCTCCCATTATTCTATATCTCTAGCAAACCCATATTGAATTGATTGTATAGTTTATAGAAGCCACGCCATATTTAGTTGCTTAATTCATGGCTAGCTAATGCACATGATTAGTACTCAGTAATGGTTCACTTGCATTTGGTCCAAGGCGATATGTTCTTTGGGCATTGATTAAATCAATTCCACACTATGTAGTTGCGAGATCCAATAGTTATTGCTTGCATAGAGCGTTAGTTCTCGATTCCTCTGAGTACCCCTTCTCTAACTGCAGAATGATCTGATTGTATACATGAGGCAAGCATAGTTTTAATCTCTTATTTTGTTATGTATGTAGTCTGTAGGAAATGATCTGTAAATTACTTGTTTGTAACAGAGGGAGTACCTACTTTCCAAATTCTTCGACAATGTACTATGTGCCGTTGTAACCTATTTTGTCTTAGTTGGAGACTGCAAATAAAGCTATTCAGGTTGAAGGGAGCAGCGACACTTGTGTTGACACTATTTCAGATATTGTTGCTCAATTATTGACAGAAAGTGAGAAAGCCAACAAACTCCTTGATTCCATTGATATTCTAAGGAAGCAAGGAACTGAATCAGCTGCAATACTCAGCAGAGGTCGCAAGGAGATTACAATACTTTGTTGGAGATATGCCCTATAGTCAATCATAAAAGTGGTTATTATTATATCTTTGTGTTTATGATAAATGTTTACATTCAGGCTATAATAGTATTAACCGGAAACATTAATACTTGTGTGATTTGTAAACTAAATTAGAGTCCCTAGTAAAGCCTTTTTATAATACTAGCTTGTTGGTTAATGAATGATCATGGTTTCTCGATCATGAACATTAAGATGTTATTAACAACAAGATCATATCATTAGTAGAATGGTATGATGGACATACTCCTATAGATAAGCGTAGCATAAAGATCAAGTCATTTCAATAGTTCGTTTGCTATAAGCTTTTTGATACATAGTAACCTAATTCCTTCGACCATGAGATCATGCTAATCACCATCACCGGAAGGATGCTTTGATGCCATCAAACACCACACCGTAACTGGGTGGCTATAAAGGTGGCATTGAGTGTTCAGAAAGTATGTTTTGAGGCACATGGATCAAGAGTGGGATTTTTCCATCCATATGACGGATAGATATACTCTAGGCCCTCTCGGTGGAATGTCATCCAATTAGCTTGCAAGCATGTGACTAGCTCACAAGGGATCACATATCATGGGAACGAGAAAAGAGTAGTTGTAACATCCCATCATTAGAGCCTAAAAATAAGCTGAACCCAGATGTGTGCATTGCATTCATGCATAGAAAATCCGAATAATTTTTGCGCTTTTGAACAAAACTTGTCAAAGTGATTGAAGCTTCTCTTAACTTGATGGAATTGAAGTAGATCATCAAGTTGACTGCGATAAGTTTCAATATGACCTTTGCTAAAACCTTATTTTGGGTAATGGAGATTTGATCTAAGGGTAGATCAAATGTAATAAAAGTTAAGCCCTGATACAATATAATTTAAATTTGATCCTTAGGTGATCATATTATAGTATTCATTATAATCACTCATGAGTACCAAGTTAAGGATATAACACAAAATATTAATTTAACAACTATGTCTTAATCTCATCTGCATATACCATGAGTATCATGGTAATACCTAACCTACTTCTTAAGTAAGATTGAGTAGGAAAGAAACAAAGTTTAGATCATTCACCATATATCGTTCTTTCCATATCAATCCTTACCATCTTTGTTGAGTTCTATTTAAATATCTATTGTTCATCAATGTTGAGAAATCAACTATTGATTCACCCATTTTCAATCTATCAAACTCTTGATCATAACACAGTTTACAATTAAGTGTCTACAAAGAAACAACTAAGAAGAGGTAAATAGAGATGTTACTTTTAGAAATCATCTATAGGATGGGAATGAAGGAAGAGAATCCCATCGATAGGATTATTGATGGAGCTAAATCACTCCTTAATAAATAGAAGAATTATTTATATCATCTAATTATATGGTGGTTAAGAAGATTACAAGGGTGAATCATGAAGACAATTACCAGTAGTAAGTCTATTGGATCAAGTGGGCATAGTTAATGAATAACATTCCCTAAACCAATAGAGATACTAAGAAAATGATTTCAACACAACTGTAATGTTGTATTGCTGAGACCTTGATCAGCCCACTAGAAACCTAAGCAATAAATGATTAAAGGATTATAATGGTGATGCTTTAGCCACCAATACTGAATGATTATATTTAGTATAAGTAATATTGATGGATAAAACATGATTAAAACCCTAGTATAGATAAGTTATCATAGAGTAGTCATTACAGGTCACATTAATATAATGTGAGGTTGGAGTATGAGTTATTGGAGTAAATGTAAGAAAGTATGATTCAATTAAAGCTCGTGTAGCATAGAGTTATGGTAGTAGTGTTATTCATCTTAAAGGACAGTAAACTTTAGAGAAAGGTAGTTGGATGCATACCACTATTAGAGATATATTAGTGATGAATGATTAAGGAAGATTATGAGTAGAGTTTGAAGGAACTACTTGTTGGATGAAAGGCTATCAATAGTAGAGTAGTGGATTTAACCAAGAATGGATATGAGGAAACAATAAATGTTTCAATGTCAAGCTCATTGGATTTATCCATGAGTTTAGAAGAATAAAGGGGGATTAAGAACATTTTTGTGAGTAAAGCTCATCATACTAACCATGATGATGGATAAGAAGAAATATCATATCGAGGAAAGGAATTCCTTAATTAAAGGTCCAGGATTTTGAATTATGGAAAATAGACATTCCTGGTAAACATTCAACTCTAAATGTTAAACCCAACATAATATCCATTTCAGGTTATTAATCCATCATCTTATGTCTATATCACTTTTAGAAATAGTCTCCTATAACTGATCACATGAGCACATCTCTTTCAATTCTCATTATCATAATTATATGTGCTTAAGAGTATCTTTATAAATTCCTTTTCATGAAACAACCTAAATATAACTTTCTATTTCAAAAGGATGATGTCATCAAATATCTCAGACAGAAAATAATATGCTTAGTTATTAAATCTTTACTCGCATCTAGAAAGGAATCTGAGTATATTAAAACCCTAAACCCTAGGTTAAATATTCATAATTCAAAAACCTAAAACTTCTATGATTACCATAACAAAATATATATAATACCATGTTCTCAATTAATGAAAGTAATATTAACCATATTAAATTATTTTGTATTTTATGCATCAAATAATGATATAGGATCATCATACATATAAAAATTTCTATTCAAACTATGAGCCAACTAGAGTTAAGTTTTATAAACAAATAAGAATATATCATTTAAAAAGTCCATGGTTAAAAGTGGAGAGAAGAATGATAAGAAAAGCTTCTACAAAATATTAAAAAGGAGTTCATATTGGGAAAATAAAAGAAATATAAAAATATTATATAATAAATGTTCGCAAATGATACTAAATCTATTTTAGTATTACTACAATTATCCAGCAAATAAATTCTACAAAGAAAAGTTCAAAATATAGATTAAATTCAAATCTGAAAAGGAAAACAAAAAAATAGAAAAAGGGAAAACAAATAAAAAACAAAACCTGGCCGTGGCCCAACTCATATCTGCTTACCTATTGCCCTGTGCAGCCCACAAAGGCCCAATAACCAGCCCAGGTCGTTCTTATCTCTGGCTGACAGGTGGGACCGAAGAGGGACTGCGGGTTGAGAGAAAAGAAACACCAGGGGGTTATCCGCAAAACAACATGTCGTCGTCTTCCTCCTACTAGAAGCAGCTCGGTGGCAAGGCCGAGGTCGTCCGCCGTCGTCCTTGCGCCAAGATCAACGCCGCCATCGCCAGGATAGGATAAGGAGGCCACCATGACGTCCTTGCTCGTCCTCATCCCCATTTGCCCCCTCTGAAACCTCTCTACCTTGTTTCCCCAACCATGCCGAGAACCCTAGCTCGGAGGTGAGCCAGAGTCGGCGATTCTGTGCTCGCCTCGGCCAAATAAGACCACGGTGGAGGCCGTCGTGCTCTTCTCGTTCGATTGCCCAACCTGCACCCGAGGAGGAGGCGTGAACCGATCCAATCGCACCCTCGGTTCCTGACGCTGTTTGTCGACCTCACCGTCGTCTCTGACTACGCCTCGCCAAATCAAGCACACCATCGCGTTCCTGGTGAGTCACTGAGTCTCATAGCATGCGCTGATGACTTGTTTGCTTCCTAGATCCATGCCACCGTAATCACCCGCAAGCACCGCCACATAAGCTCGTCGTCGTTTGCCCTCCGATGACCAAAAACCAGCGGCGCTACCACTATCTCACTCGCCTTGCTGCTCTGGTTTGAACAAGCCCAGGCACACCCGCTCACTCGCATGCTACTGCTCTCCTCGTTGTCGTCTGCCATGCCACCGGCGAGGTGACGTCAGGGTGAGATCACCCTGGCCACGTCAACATGTTTGACCAGTCTTTGTCTCGCGTGGCTGATGACATGGCCTTGGGCCCATATGTCATTGACTGGGAGTGGAGACAGGGTCGGTAACAAATACATTTACTAACCTGAGTGCTGACGTGGACATAGGCCCACTGGTCAGTGACTTAGGATAGCTTTGGGTGCGGTGTAAAAATTACTTCATGTTTAAGAAAGAATAAAAAGTATAAATCCAAATATACATATTCCAGAAATTAAATAAAATGATTAAATCTTGTTTAATTTATAACTTTTAATTTATAATTCAGAAAAATGTGTATAATATATGAAAATTTGTATAAAAATAAAAGCTACAACTTAAAATTATTATCAACTATTATTATGATAATTATTTAAATAAATTTTATTTAATAAAGGTTTTATAAGTAATAAAACTTTGATAATTCATATTTTAATAATGGAAAATGTTAATAATATAAATAAAATACCAAAATCTTAGAAAAAATACAAAATATAATTTAAAACCATAATCATGTATTATTATTTCACTTAATTAAATATTTATTATTCATTAAGTAATTTTAAACTATTAAATCTTATAAAGAATCATATCTTATTATTAATAAATCATAGAAGTAAATATAATATACCAAAATAATCACAAAAATAATATCTACATGTTAAAAATATAATATCCCACTTTTGAGTTACAACAAAAATTCAAATATTTTAATAACTCAAATTTAAACTTAATTATTTAGTTTAAATTCATATAAGGGTAAATAAAATTTGTAATATTTCAAAAATTAGTCAATCAAGTCTAATAAATAAATATTATTCTTGAATATTACTAATAAGTCATAATCATTCAAAACATTAGAAATACTATTATATTGAATTATCCTTCTACTAAATAAATAAATGATATGCTAAAAAGATCTTTAATAATTATAAAATCTTCCAGAATGATATATCAATCAAATACAACCTTATAATAAGAATAAATCCAAAGATAATTCATGAGTAGTCACTAGTAATATTTATTTAACCGCAAACCATAATCATACCTCTATAAGGAAACAAGGAATCTTGTTTCAATACAAAATTAAGAGACCACTACTTAAATAGAAGAATAACCATTCTTAAGTAACCTTAAGGAAACATTACCAGGTACACAAGATACAAATATTATAAGTATTATACTTTCAAACTATCTTTATTTGAAAGTTAACTTTAGTCTACAAGAATCTAAATATAACACTATAAACATTGTTACATGTTTTATAGTTAATTTTGGTATGACATAGTTAAGTTATAAAGCATCCTAAGCCCAAACTATTCAAGCAAGCACAAATAACATCGACCACCACTAACTAACCACAAAGATTGTTTAGACCTTAGAAAAGGAATCATTTCTTCAAAAGTTATTCGTTTTGCCACTTCATACAATATATGACAAATATACAAGATCACATTACTTCATACTTCATTCGTATACCTAGGAGCAATAACCCTTAATCTATTTATAAGTGACTCTACTTATAAAGTAAAGTTTAGAGATAAACTATTAAAATGTAAACAATTTTGAATAGCATTTCAGAGATATATATATTATTGCTGCATAAATATGGGATGTTCACACACACTCATAAGCTCTAATCAGAAGCACAGGTGTGAAACTTATCTAAAAGAACAACACATTCTAAAGTAACCATTTTCGGAATCCAAACAAACGTTATCCCTGGGATTTGCGTTTATAACATGCATCACATTACTTATGCATAAAAGCATATTGCTTCTTTAAACATTAGTCCTTACTGGACCAATGATGCTAATTTCAGATTTTGGATCTTATACTGACTCGAAGACCGTGAGTGCATAATCTTGCAATCACAAAAGGCAAGTTCACACTTGCTCATGTCCTTTGGTTATTTTCTGTAAAGTATTTTATAAATTCAATGTGAACATCACCTTCATTTGAAAAAGGTCCAAAAACACTATTTTCATAATAATGTGATTATAAGTTATTACCATGAGGTGATAATTTACTATAAAAGTTCTGGTGATAAAGGAACATAATATCTAGGACTTAACAACCAATGTCGCCAGTGATTCTAGCGCCGTATATTACGCGTTAACCATGAGATTTGGAATGGGACGGAGAAATCAGCTGTATCATTTTCCTCTTGTATGGAGGCAAGACGACCTTAACGTGACGTTGTGATTCCTTGTGCGGACCCAACATATGGGTGGGCACCCTTACGCCCCACATTTTTGGTGTCTAGATTATCTATGGATGGTGTTTAGTGGATGGACCATTTAATATGGCACTTGTCAGGGAAACATCAGGTCGTAGAGTCTTCAGGAACTCATTAGGGTTTTATCCTGCCCGAAAGGGGGCTGAACGAAGATGAGCCAGCCTGAAGGATCGTGCAGACATATAAGGTCGCGGAGAGGGAAGTGATTGGTTGTGCCCCACAACATGGAATTATGGACGGGTAAGCTGCCCGGTTGTGCAACAAGGAGTTGATCTCTCATGGGAAAAGTAACGCACCTCTGTAGAGTGTAAGAACTGTAACTTGTTACTCCCTGTTCCGGGAAGGAGCTGAGAACGCTGCGGGAAAGGAACTCCATGAAAGTTCTGGTAAACCCATGAAGGCTGGCGGACATAGCTTTTCAGAATAAAAGCAACCTTTGAAGAAATGTTTATGAAAACTTGCATTGCCTACGACCTACGGTCTATGGCTGTAGTTATAGTGCATCAAACACTCCTTTTCTAGTGAATTTGCTGAGTACGCTCGTACTCAAAGTATCTTCTTAACCCTTGCTAGATGCTAAAGCCACGATAGACAACATCTACATCAAGTGATGCTCTAGGACTCATCATCCAAAGCTAAAGCTTTTCAAATGAAGTCAAGGAAATCAACAGAGATATCAACTCAAGTGAAGACGAAGTTACTGATTAGATAGGAATATAATCTCCAGCCAAAGAACCTAATTCTGTAGTGTATTGCGATAGCAGCAATGCCAATCTCTTAGCTAAAATATTAGTCTTAATAGTATAATAGTTCTTGCGTTGTTTATCTTTGATTCTTCTCCGTAAGAAGTTCTTTCTCTATCTTTAACCTAGAGTGTTCTCTGGATCTTGTGTAAAGAGTGAGTTGTAACCTTTAGCCATGTATTGGACCCGCTGTGTTTCTGTTGTGCCATTTTGAGGGATGTAATACTAATGAATAGTGTTTCATTGGTGTCATGTCAACGACTATAGTATACTACATCATGCAGTGGTATGCTGGGTCACCACAGTACTTATAGGTAACGAGGTTGAAATAGGTATGCAGAGATACCGACAAACAAACCTCGGATAAGTAAACTATCGCGAGACAAAGGGAAATTGGTATCGTATGTAAGTGGTTCATTCGATCGAAAAGTAATCATAGAAATATGTGGGAGCCATATGAATTTCCAGATTCCTCTATTGGTTATTGATCGGAGAAGTGTCTCGGTCATGTCTGCATAATTCACAAACCGTAGGGAGACACACTTAAGGATTCAATGTTGTTTAGTATATATGGAATGTAATTAGGGAAACTGAATGTTTTTTGGAGTCTCAGATGGGATCCAGGATATCACGAGGAGATCCAGAATGGTCCAGTAAATACGATTCATATAAGGAAAGTCCGATTCCAGAGTTTGGGAATGATTTCGATGTTTTCATCGGAGAAGTTCTAGAAGGGTCTAGAAGGTTCACCGGACCGGAAGGGGAATGGTCCATGAATGTTTCATGGTTAAGTGGAATGATTGGATCATGTCCTAGCTCACTTTGGTTGGTCATTTGCGAGAGAGAAATAAAGCTCTAAATTGAAAGTCAAAAGGGAGGCTTGAAAAGTCAAAGTGGAACAATAGTTTCCTAGTGGAAGAAGGAAAGAGTCCTTCCTTCTATCCAACTTGGGTTTGGGTATGGATTCAAACTCTCCTCTCCCAAGATGCCCTCCCTCTCATAAATAGAGGAGGAGGGCTGCCCCAAATCACACAACATCAGCCCTCCCCACCCGTGTGTCGCTGCACGCCGCCGCCGCCGGCTCGTCGCCGTCGCCCTAGCCGCCGCTGACACCTCCTCCTCCTCCTCTCCAGCCTTCTAAACCTAGATCGACAGAAACCCTAGATCCACCATAACTCGCACCGGCTTAGGCGAAGACCTGCGAGATCTTCCCTCTACTTCCGACACCACGCCGTCGTGCTGCCGGAATCGCGAGGGGAGAACTACAACCTCGGCTACACGCTGTAACAAGGCAGAGGAAGGTATTCATCGAGTACCGAACATGTGACCAACTGCGGAAGCGCTGCCGGAATGCAGCGCCGGAAGGATCATCTACGCGATCTTGAGATCGGCAAGTGTACGACTACATCACCCACGAGAATCTGCTCTCATTAACCGCTTTTGAATCTTCAAGGGTGAGTACTCTAATCGACTCGTTGCTTCAATATAGTAGATAGATTTTTGCTTGTTTGTATGCATGCGGTAGAAAAAAAATTCCATGCTACGAACCCCTACAGTGGTATCAGAGCCGTGTCTATATGTAGATCTGTTGCACGAGTAGAACACAATGGTCATTGTGGGTGTTGATACTTTTGTTGTAGATTGCTTCGTGTGTACTTTGGATCTTGTGGGATGGTGGGATGAAGCGGACCAGGCTAACCTTACATGACATTGTTCATGAGACTTGCTCCACGCTTGACATGCAACTTGTATTGCATAAGTGGCTTTGCGGGTGCCTATTTCTCCCAACATAGTGAAGATTCAATTTACAACAGGTAATTGACAATACTAGTATCAACGTTGTGGTTCTTGTTCGTAAGTTAGAACGACACTTATTGAAAGCCCCAAACCACGTAAAATATGCAAAGAAAATTAGAGGCGTCTAACTTTGTTTTGCAGGGGTGTGCTGTGATGTGATATGGCCATGATTGTGATTATATATGATGTATGAAATGTTCCCTATTGTAAGTCGGCAACCGGCAGGAGCCATATGGTTGTCTTTTAATTCCGTTAAGACCTGTGTGTCTATTATTCAAAGTAGTTGTAATAGTTGATGCTGGTGGACGAAAACCATGAAGCGGCGCCATTGACCTTGACGCCATGTCGGTGATGATGGAGATCATGTTCGTGCTTGAAGATGGAGATCGGAAGCACAAGAAGAAAGTCCTTGTCATATCACATATTTTGAATTGCATGTGATGTTAATCCTTTTATGCATCTTGTATTTCTTAGTTCGTGACGGTAGCATTATAAGATGATCCCTCTCACAAAATTTCAAGTTATAAAGTGTTCATCCTTATTAAGAAACGTTGCTAAAGCTCATTGTTGCGAAGCACCACGTGATGATCGGGTGTGTTAGATTCTGCGAGTGTATACAATGGGAGCAAGCCAGATTTGCTCATGCGGAAGCTAAGGTTTGATCTTGACGAGCCTAGCATGTAAAGACATGGTCTCGGAACACGGATCACCGAAAGGTAAAGCATGAGTCATATAGTAGATATGATGAACAGGTTGATTGTTCGACATTGAAGCTACATCAACTCTCGTGATGATCAATGTTGATGTGGTGTATTTGGTTCGTGTGATCACTAAAACAATGTGACGGATATTGTTTTTAGTGGGAGTTCACCTAGATTAATTTAACTATTAATTAGAACTCAATTTGTCATAAACTTAGTCTAAACTATTGCAAATATGTTGTGGATCAATGGCGGCCCCTACCATCAATTTTAATGCATTCCTAGAGAAAGAAAAGTTGAAAAACAATGGAAGCAACTTCACGGATTGGTTCTGCAACTTGAGGATTGTCCTCAATGTTGGTAATTTGACCTATGTGCTGGATGCACCGTTGGGTGACCCACCTGCAGTTGATGCTACCGATGAGGTGAAGAATGTTTTCCTCGCTTGGAAGAATCAGTACTCCACAGTTCAGTGTGCTATCTTGTATGGTTTGGAATCGGAGCTTCAAAAAAGGTTTGAGAACCATGACCCAGATGATATTGTCCGTGAACTCAAAATGATATTTGAGGCTCACGCGGCAGTTGAGAGTTATGAGGCTTTTGAAAAGTTCTTTAACTGCAAGATGGAAGAGGGCAGCTCCGTCAGTGAGCATGTGCTTATGATGTCTGGGCACGCAAGAAAGCTTCAAAGCTTGGGTATAGTGATTCCTAATGCTATGGGGATTCACCGTGTCCTCCAATAACTACCACCAAGTTACAAGAACTTTGTGATGAACTACAATATGCAAAACATGGACAAGTCGTTGCCCAAACTCTTCTCCATGTTAAAGTCTGCGAAAGTGGAGATCAAGAAAGAGCACCAAGTGTTTATGGTCAATAAGACCACCAAATTAAAGAAGCAAGACAAGTCTAAGAAAAAAGGAAACTTCAAGAAGGGCGGTAAGAAAGTTACCGCGCCGGCGAAGAAGACCAAGCCTGGGCCTAAGCCTGTTACTGAGTGCTTTTACTGCAAGGGAGAGGGTCACTGGAAGCGGAATTGCCCTAAGTACTTGGAGGATTTGAAGAACGGCAACATCAAGAAGAAAGGTATATCTGATATACATGTTATTGATGTGTATCTCACTAGTACTCGTAGTAGTGCCTAGGTATTTGATACTGGTCCGGTTGCTCATATTTGTAACTCGGAACAGGTGCTGCAGAATAGACGGAAACTAGCTAAGAACGAGGTGACCATGCGCGTTGGGAATGGATCAAAGACTGATGTGATCGTGGTTGGCACGCTACCTCTTCATCTACCATCGGGATTAGTTTTATACTTAAATAATTGTTATTTGGTGCCTGCGTTGAGCATGAACATTATATCAGGATCATGTTTATTGCGAGATGGTTACTTGTTTAAGTCCGAGAATAATGGTTGTTCAATTTATATGAGTAATATGTTTATGCACATGCACCTTTGATAGATGGTCTATTCTTGTTGAATCTCGATTGTAGTAATACACATATTAATAACATTGAAGCTAAACGTTTGAAATTGAGCGATAACTCGCCTATATGTGGCATTGTCGTCTTGGTCATATTGGAGTGAAGCGTATGAAGAAACTCCATTCCAATGGAATTCTTGAATCACTTGAAAGATGCGAAGCATGTCTGATGGGTAAAATGACTAAGACTCCATTTTCTGGTATGATGGAGCGAGCTACAGACTTATTGGAAATCATACATACCGATGTGTGTGGTCCAATGAGTGTAGCATCGCGCGGTGGTTATCGTTATGTTCTTACCTTCACGAATCACTTGAGTAGATATGGGTATATATATTTCATGAAACATAAGTCCGAAACTTTCGAGAAGTTTAAGGAATTTCAAAGTGAGGTACAGAATTAACGTAACAAGAAGATTAAATTTCTATGATCTGATCGTGGAGGTGAATATCTAAGTTATGAGTTTGGCAAGCATTTGAAGAAATGCGGAATACTTGCACAATTGACACCACCGGGAACACCACAACGTAATGGTGTGTCCGAACGTCGTAATCGAACTCTCTTAGATATGGTCCGTTCTATGATGTCACTTATAGATTTACCGCTATCGTTTTGGGGTTATGCATTAGAAACAACCGCATTCACTTTAAATAGGGCACTATCTAAATCCGTTGAAACGACACCATATGAATTATGGTTTGGGAAGAAACCTAAATTGTCGTTCCTTAAAGTTTGGGGTTGCAAAGCTAATGTAAAGAAGTTATAGCCCGACAAGCTTGAACCCAAAGCGGAAAATGCGTCTTCATAGGATACCCGAACGAAACTATTGGGTATACCTTCTATCGAAGATCCGAGGGAAAAATCTTTGTTGCCAAGAATGGATCCTTTCTAGAGGAGTTTCTCTCGAAATAAGTGACTGTAAGGAAAGTAGAACTCGACGAGGTTGTTGAACCTTCTCTCGGACTTGAGAGTAGCGCAGCACCGAAAGTGGTTCCTGTGGCGCCTACACCAATAAGAGAGGAAGCTAATGATGTTGATCATGAAACTTCTGTTGAAGTAACTACGGAACCTCACAGGTCAACGAGAAATCGTACCACTCCTGATTGGTATGATCCCGTTATGAGTGTCATGTTGGTGGACAACACCGATGACCCTGCGACATATGAGGAAGGGATGATGAGCCCAGATTCTAATAAATGGCAAGAAGCCATGAAATCCGAGATTGGATCCATGTACGAAAACCAAGTATGGACTTTGGTGGACTTACCGGATGGACGGAAGGCTATCGAGAACAAATGGATTTTCAAGAAGAAAACAGATGCTGACGGTAATGTTACTGTCTATAAAGCTCGACTTGTCACAAAAGGGTTTCGACAAATTCAAGGAGTTGACTACGATGAGTCTTTCTCACCGGTAGAGAAGCTAAAGTTTGTGAGGATTTTATTAGCAATCGCTGCATATTATGATTATGAGATATGGCATAAGGATGTCAAAACGGCGTTCCTCAATGGAGACATTGATGAAGAGTTGTATATGGTACAACCCAAAGGTTTTGTCGATCCTAAAGATGCTAACAAAGTATGCAAAATTCAACGGCCCTTTTATGGATTGAAGCAAGCATCCCGAAGTTGGAATCAACATTTTGATAAGGTAATCAAAAGGTTTGGTTTTATACAAACTTATGGAGAAGGTTGTATTTACAAGAAAGTGAGTGGGAGCTCTATAGCATTCTTAATACTATATGTATATGACATATTGTTGATTGGGAATGATGTAGACCTTCTTAATAGTGTCAAGGATTATTTGAATAATAGTTTTTCAATGAAAGATCTTGGCGAAGCAGCTTACATATTAGGCATAAAGATTTATAGAGATAGATTGAGATGCCTAATATCATTATCACAGAGTACATATTTGGACAAAGTTCTAAAGAGGTTTGGAATGGAAGATAGCAAGAAAGGGTTCTTGCCCATGTTTCCCAATACGACCTTGAGTAAAACTCAAAGTCCTACAATGGCAGAAGATAGAGAAAGGATGAGTAAAACTCCCTATGCCTCAGCCATAGGATCTCTTATGTATGCCATCCTATGTACTAGACCCGACATTGCATATGTTGTTAGTTTGACCAGCAGATATCAAAGTGATCCAGGAGTGGATCATTGGACAGCGGTCAAAAACATCCTTAAGTACTTGAGAAGAACTAAGGATATGGTTCTTTCTTATGGAGGTGATGAACAGCTCGTTGTTAATGGTTACACCGATGCTAGTTGGAACACCGATCCGGGTGATTCTAAATCTCAATTTGGATACATATTTACTTTGAATGGTGCAGCAGTTAGCTGGAGGAGTGCAAACAAAAGCGTTGTGGCGAGATCTTCAACTGAATCGGAATACATAGTTGCTTTGGAGGCTTCACAAGAGGCGATATGGATGAAGGAGTTCATTATAGAGCTTGGTGTGGTTCCAAGTGCGCTGGACCCAATGTCTATCTATTGTGATAACATGGGCGCCATAGCCAATGCGCAAGAACCTCAATGTCACACAAGAAGCTGAAGCACATCAAGCTACATTTTCACGCTATTCGAGAGCATGTCCAAGATGGTGACATAAAGATTTGCAAAGTACACATAGATCTGAATGTGGCGGATCCGTTAACTAAACCTCTCCCGAGGGCAAAACATGACCAGCACCAAACCGCCATGGTTGTTCGGTATATTACCATGTAATCTAGATTAGTTAACTCTAGTGCAAGTGGGAGACTATTGCAGATATGCCCTAGAGGCAATAATAAAAGTGGTTATTATTATATCTTTGTGTTTATGATAAATGTTTACATTCATGCTATAATAGCATTAACCGGGAACATTAATACTTGTGTGATTTGTAAACTAAATTAGAGTCCCTGGTAAAGCCTCTTTATAATACTAGCTTGTTGGTTAATGGATGATCGTGGTTTCTCAATCATGAACATTGAGATGTTATTAACAACAAGATCATATCATTAGGAGAATGGTATGATGAACATACTCCTATAGATAAGCGTAGCATAAAGATCAAGTCATTTTAATAGTTCATTTGCTATAAGCTTTCTGATACATAGTAACCTAATTCCTTCGACCATGAGATCATGCTAATCACCATCACCGAAAGGATGCTTTGATGACATCAAACACCACACCGTAACTGGGTGGCTATAAAGGTGGCATTGAGTGTTTGGAAAGTATGTGTTGAGGCAGATGGATTAAGAGTGGGATTTGTCCATCCATATGACGGATAGATATACTTTGGGACCTCTTGGTGGAATGTCATCCAATTAGCTTGCAAGCATGTGACTGGCTCACAAGGGATCACATATCACAAGAACGAGAAAAGAGTACTTATCGGTAACGAGGTTGGACTAGGTATGCAGAGATACCGACGACCAAACCTCGGATAAGTAAACTATCGCGAGACAAAGGGAAATTGGTATCGTATGTAAGTGGTTCATTCGATCACAAAGTAATCATAGAAATATGTGGGAGCCATATGAATTTCCAGATTCCTCTATTGGTTAATTATCGGAGAAGTGGCTCGGTCATGTCTGCATAATTCATGAACCGAAGGGAGACACACTTAAGGATTCGATGTTGTTTAGTAGATATGGAATGTAAGTAGGGAAACTGAATGTTGTTCGAAGTCTCGGATGGGATCGGGGATATCACAAGGAGATCCGTAATGGTCTAGAGAATTAGATTCATATAAGGAATGTCTAATTCCGGAGCTCGGGAATGATATCGATGTTTTCATCGGAGAAGTTCTAGAAGGGTCTAGAAGGTTCACCGGACCGGAAGGGAATGGTCCGTGAATGTGTCATGGTTAAGTGGAATGATTGGATCATGTCCTAGATCACTTTGGTTGGGCATTTGCGAGAGAGAAATAAAGCTCTAAATTGAAAGTCAAAAGAGAGGTTTGAAAAGTCAAACTGGAACAATAGTTTTCTAGTGGAAGAAGGAAAGAGTCCTTCCTTCTATCCAACTTGGGTTTGGGTATGGATTCAAACTCCCCTCTACCAAGCTGCCCTCCCTCTCATAAATAGAGGGGGAGGGCTGCCCCAAAGCACACAACACCAGCCCTCCCCACCCGTGCACCGCCGCATGCCGCTGCCGCCAGCCCGTCGCCGTCGCCCTAGCCGCTGGCGACACCTCCTCCTCCTCTCCGGACTTCTAAACCTAGATCGCCGGAAGCCCTAGATCCACCATAACTCGCACCGTCTTAGGCGAAACCCTGCAGGATCTTCACTCTACTTCCAACACCACGCCGTCGTGCTGCCGGAATCGCGAGGGGAGAACTACAACCTCCGCTGCCTGCTGGACAAGGGAAAGGAAGGTCTTCATCGAGTACCAAACGTTTGACCGACTACAGAAGAGCTGCCGGAACGCAGAGCCGGAAGGATCGTCTATGTGATCTTGAGATCGGCAAGTGTACGACTACATCACCCACGAGAATCTGATCTCGTTAACCGCTTTGGAATCTTTGAGGGTGAGTACTCTAATCGACTTGTTGCTTCAATCTAGTAGATAGATCTTGGCTTGTTTGTATGTATGCGGTAGAATTTTTTTGTTTTGCATGCTACGAACCCCTACATACTTACAGTAAGATAAGTTCAGCATCTTGTTCCTGGCCTAAGCAGTGACCTTATGAGGTCAATGTTTTATCTAGTTCTTTGCAAACTACTTTTGGCTGAAAAAAAGGAAACCCCAGACTCTAAGAGTATAATGACATGCTTAGAAAGAAAACACAGGTATCAGATACTAACATCTCTAAAATACGTCAACTGCGTGAAAATATCTTGTCAATATATGACTGCGATTCACTTGATACACTTCCGATGAATGAAGGTCCTGAAGCATAACTTCTACGATTCGACTTAATTCTGATGCATGTGTATTCCTGCACTTTATTTCATGTAATTTTTTGAGCTATGTAATAATTTAAATTCTTTGTACTAGCTCATGTTATTGTTCCTTTAACTCCCTTTTGTTACTTATATCTGATTGGCAAACATAATAGACTAAAAAATTAGGTGTCCAGTCAACACAACAAACCAGAATTATGTTTAACAGTCCTTGAATGGGATATATTTGACCAAAATAGTAACTTGCAAGAATAGTTTCATGTTCTTCAAAATGTTTCAGTTGGAGGTACTGTGCCTAATTTCTATGTAATTATGCTCATGGATGTGAAAATTGGCCTTGAATTCCTGAACAGTTAGCATATGGTCTACTACCTTTTTTATATAATAGTAGATGGACGGTAGCCAAATTCTAAATCCCATATCCAGTGGCAAAATCACCCACCGATCTTAATGCATTTCCTTCCCCACCGTTTCAAAAATTGTGAGACAAAATCTCCCACTTGGAGTACCATTTTTCTATCTGTAGATAGATAGAGGCTAGCCAAATTCACATTCCTAATTGACCGGTAAAATCACTCACCGCCCCAAAAGCATTTCCCACCTCTATGTTTCAAACATTTTGGGGCAAAATATTCCACCGGTGGCAACCAGTTTTCTATTATTACTTGGACGGTCGGAAAATTTAAAATCTCAGTCAAGCAGCAAAATTTATGGCCTACGCTATGTGAATCGAATGCATTCGATTTTCTTTGCATATCCGTGATGCTCGACCTTGAATTCTTTGATAGATAGCTTTACAGTCTACTACCTTTTTTATTAGTAGATGGACGCTAGCGAAATTCAAAATCTCAAACGAGCGGAAAAATCACCTGCCGACCTTGAAGCATTTCCCTTCCCACCGATTCAAAAAATTTGAGGCAAAACCTCGCACCGCATAGTACCATTTTTCTATTATTATTATTATATGGACACTAGCTGAATACAAATCTCAATCGAGCGGCAATATCACAAACCGTCCTTGAAGAATTTCGCGCCCCTCCATTTCAGAAACTTTTGATATTAAAATTCATGTTCTACCCTTTCTTAAGACGACAAAGGGGCATGCTAAAGTCAGTCGCTTGGGGGCTCGATTGTAATTATGTTTCTGTTAATCTATATGGTCCCTATTCGCGCAGTTTTTTCCGCTGGTCCTCCAAAAAATCCCAAGCTCCTCCGTACCCTCCATGACCACCGCGCGCACCGGCCAGCGGCAAATCGACGTCGGCCTGAACCGCATGAGCTGCAGTCTTGTGCTCTGCCGCAGAGCTGCTTTGATACGTCGAAAACGTATCTACTTTCCCGAACAATTTTTCTATTGTTTCTCCTCTAAACTTGTGTGATTTGGATACAACTAACACGGACTGACGCTGTTTTCAGCAGAATTACCTTGGTGCCTAGTTTTTGTGCAGAAAATCAACTATCAGGAAAAATCCCGTAAAATATGCCAAAAATTCTATTTCACCAGAAGATCCACGGAGCCAGAGTACGAGACGGAGTGGAGGCCTGGGGGGCCCACACCCCTACCAGGTGCGGGCCAGTCCTGGCCATGCCTAGGGGTGTGCAGCCACCCAGGCACCCCCTCGGCCTCCCTCTTCGCCTATAAGAAGCCTCTTGACCTAAAAAACCAAGGGGGGTTCGACGAAAGAGTTCTGCTACACCGCCACCACCAGAAGCCGTGATTTAGAACTAGAAACTCCGTTCTGGCACCCTGCCGGGACGGGGAATTTGGGGAGCATCATCGCCATCGTCATCACCAACGCCTCTCCATCAACCATCAATGTTTCCCTCATTCATGAGTGAGTAATCGCCCACTGTAGGCTATGGGGATGGTAGGTATTGGATGATTTCTATCATGTAATCGAATAAGATTGTTAGGGCATAGTGCCTAGTATCTCTATTAGTTCTATTTGACTTTTTTGAAACTTGTTGTGCTTAATACTTGTCACTAGGGCCCGAGTGCCATGATCTTAGATCTGAACTTATTATTGAATCGTTATGACAGTATTGTTTGTGATCTTATCTACAAGTTGTGTACACATATCATTGTCCGGATCCAAAGGCCCCAAAGTGACAGAAATTGGGACAACCGGAGGGGATGGCTGTGATGTCAGGATCACATGTGTTCACGGAGTGTTAATGCTTTGCTCCGATTCTCTATTAAAAGGAGCACCTTAATTTCTAGTAGTTCCCTAGAGGCCCCGCTGCCACGGGCTGGCAGGACAAAAGATGTTGTGCAAGTTCTCATTGCGAGCACGCATGACTATATATGGAGCACATGTCTAGGATTGTTTAGTACTTGGATGCTTATTCTTATTTATCTGCAATGCCCTACATCTTGAAGTTATATGTTTAGACTCGTCCATGCAATGCCCGTCCATCCATCCCTATGCCTACCGCACTAATTTCCTACTGTTTGCTCCTACTGTTACTATTGCTCCTGTTTTGCTGCTGCAGTTGCTACAACAAACTATTGCTACTGATAAACTTCTATGAGCAAGAACTATTTCCAGGTGCAGCTGAATTGACAACTCAGTTGTTAAGGCTTACAAGTAATCTTTGGCTCCCCTTGTGTCGAATCAATAAATTGGGTAATACTACCCGCAAAGACTGTTGTGATCCCCTATACTTGTGGGTCATCAAGACTATTTTCTGGCGTCGTTGCCAGGGAGCATAGCTTTATTTGTGAGTTCACTTGGATCTACTATTGTTCACTGCTACTCCTTTCTTCATGGGGAAGTCTAGTAATGGAAAGTTTCCTATTTTACCATTCACTACAAGAAGAGGTACAGTCCTAAACACCTCTGCTGCTCTTGATTCACCGTCTGTTATAAGTAAGCTTTTTACACCACCACCACATACACATGCTACACACACTGCTACTACTGCTGAATCTGAAACTGCTTTTGATACTCATGATGTTACTTCTACTGTGCTTGATGTGAGTGGTTCATTAGGTCCTTTCCTAGATGCTACTATGGCTAGTCTAGGAAATACTGAAACTCCTAGTGAAGACACTGTTACACCTGTTAGCTCACCTGAGACTAGAGAGAGTTATGATATTAATGATGGCTACATTGAGTTCACTGATGAATTTGTTGAAGAGTGCCGAAACACACATGGTACTAGTGCTATTAAGAGTCTCCTTGCAAGACGTACCATTATTCCAAAACTATCCTCTGATCCTAAGTTTGCCACCTCTCCCATAGATATTAAAGATAAAGATTATGATTTCTCTCTTGATTTATCCTATTTAGACATTGTTGAGAAAGAACCTTTTTGTGGGACTGAAAATGAGAGTGTTGTGGCTCATATGAATGATCTTTACACTATGAGTGATTTATTCTCTGATGATTTTAAGATGTGCAAGTACTTTGTTACAAAGATCTTCCCTTTTCCACCAAAAGGAGAAGCTAGGGATTGGTTTAATAGATTACCTCCTAGTTCCATTGATAGCCCTGATTGTTTGATTGCTTCTTTCTTCTAGAAATATTTTCCTCCCAGTACTAGACATGATGCTTTGTAGAGACTTTTTGATTTTAAACAGGGAGAAGAAGAGAAATTTCCCGAGTCATGGACAAGGTTCTGTGCCTTGATTCATGCACATCCTGGATGTCCATTGCCTAAGAATGAGCTTCTTGATATTTATTATAATGGACTAACTGATGATTCTAGGACATACCTAGATAGCTTTGCTGATTGTGTTTTCAGGAAAAGGACTCCTACAGATGGTGAAGAATTAATGGCTAAAATAAGCAAGAATTATGATGAATGGACTTCAACTGAGCTAAATACACTTGGGCCTATTACTCCTGAACCAGTTGTGTCTAAACCAGATCCAATACCAACACCAAAGAAAAGGGGAGTTATTGCAATAAATGATGAAGTGATGAAGGAAGCTAAGAAGTGTCTAAAGGAGAAAGGTATTAGAGCTGAAGATATGAAGAATCTACCTCCTATAGAAGAATTATGTAAGCCAATTCCCTACTCATACACTATTGAGGTACACTCTCTCCAACACTTTGATGAAGGTGATATTCCCTATGGTAAGCCTCTTGATCAATGTTTAGAGGAACTTGACATTTTTATTGTTAAACAAGGTAATTTTAATAAACAAGTTCAGAATCATTTATTGGAAAACTCTAGAGCTATTAAAGAGTTGAAAGATATTGTGGAAATAACTGCTAATGATATTAAAATGCTTTGTAAACACTTTCAAATGGTTCAAACCCAACTTGATTAACTTGCTAAGGTACAAAAGGATATGCTAGTTAATGCCTCAGGAGATAAACATGATTATGGAATTAGAACTAGGAGTGGTATAGCTACTCAAGATCCTTTATATCCTGAAGGACACCCTAAAAGAATTGAGAAGGATTCCCAACAAGGTGAAAGTAGTGGTAGTCATCGTAAGAGAAAGAAAAAGAAACAAAAAATAGTTGAGGAACCACTTGAACCTGCTGTAGATCCCAATAGTATATATGTCTCTGATGCTTAAACTGAGAGTGGTAATGTTAACAATGATGCTCTTGATAAGAAGGAAGTTGAGGAAGAACCTGAGGAGCACACTAAGAATACTAGGTACACTAAGGAAGATTCTATTGCTAAGAAACATGGTAGTGAGAGAGAACCTTGGGTGCAGAAACCTATGCCTTTTCCAGGTAAGAAACACAAGTCAAAGGAGGAAGAACACTACAACAAGTTTTTTGAGTGGATGAAGCCTTTATTTTTGCAAATTCCTTTGACTGATGCTATTAAGTTGCTTCCTTATTCAAAGTATATGAAGGATATTGTCTCTAATAAAAGGAAGATTCCTAATAAGGAGATTTCTACTTTGCTTGTGAATTATTCCTTAAATTGTAAGGTTCCAAACAAACTTGGTGTTCCAGGTATACAACCTATTCCTTGCTCTATTAAGAATAATTATGTTAGAACTTATTTATGTGATTTGGGAGATGGAGTTAGTGTTATGCTTTTTTCTCTCTACAAGAGACTCCAGCTAGAAAAGTTGATACCAACTGATATATCTTTGCAAATGGCTGATAAGTCAACTACTATTCCTATTGGTATATGTGAGGATGTTCCTGTTCAAGTGGCTCCTAATTGCTTGGTTTTAACTGATTTTGTTGTGCTTGAGATGCCTGAAGATGATAATATATCTATTATTCTTAGGAGATCTTTTCTAAATACTAGAGGTGATGTCATCAATTGCAATCAACGAAAAGTAAAATTCAATATTATTGACAAAGAGCATACTGTCTATTTCCCCAAGAAGGTTGCTAAATGCTATTTCCTGAATTCCATTGAAAATATTGAGAGCATCAAGGTTGGAGAAATATATTGTCCCATTCCACAAGAAAATTTTGAAACTATTATGATTAGGACCATTTCTATCAAGTATGAGGTAACATAATCACCTAGTGGAATGCAAAGTTTTGTTTCATATAAGATTGTTTTGGTAACAAGACTTGATCAACCTTGTTAAAAAAAGGATTTTAATGAACAAAATAATGTTTTCACTATGGTTATACTTGCTTTCTTTTACTTTTCTCCTTCCTAGTCTTTGCCCTTTCTTTTGATAGCTTTGGTTTTGTTAGATGTTTGCTTGTTAGAGTGTCTTAGAACTTCTGTAGTTTGGTTTTTGGTTTGCTTTTTCTTCTTCTAAAATATTGTTTATGCGAGAAAATCAATTTTCATACCCTGAAAATTGGCCAAAAATAAAGTTTCCCAAAACATCCCAGAAAATTCAAAATAAATTTTTCCTCGAAAAAAGGGGCAGAGGGACACCTGGAGTAACCTAGGGGGGAACCCCAGGACAGCACACCCTTGGTAGGCGCGGCCAGCCCCCAGGTGGCGCCTGGATGGGGTGTGGCCCACATGGGCCCCTCCAAGGTGCCTCCTTCCAGCCATCTTCTTTCGCTCTCCCGAAAAAAACCGAAAAACTCTCTCAAGCTCGAGTTCCTGCTGGTCTTGATCGCAATTTTCGATCTCCTAGCTTAGCCCATCTTTGCTGCTAATTTTTGGAGGGATTGCTCCTTGGTATGTGCCTCCTCCGCTTGTCCAATTAGATTTGTGATTGGTAGATTGTATCTTGAGTATTTTGCTGCTATAGGTGACAGGTTGTGTGAGCTTGCATGCTTGTTCTATGCTTAGAGATTTCATTTTGATGCATGTGTAGCCCTCTAGAAAGTTCCTATAGTAGTTTCTCATCATTTATCAACTTGGAAATCACTTGGTTTGATGTTTGTCTAAAAATTTCAGAAAGGAAGATGAGTGCATACCCACTGAATCAATATGATTTGATGGTACCTGATCCAATGAAAGTTCATCATGAGGAAGGATTCTTCCCTTCTATATATCCATGCCATGAATTTATGAGAGCCGCGGGAATCCTCCAGGATTTCCAAACTATGATTACCCAATGCAGGGTTGGAACACTTTGTTGAAGGGGACCCTTTTCAATATATTAAGATAACCATGGATATGGTGAAGTACTTTCGGTTTACTTGGTCTTCATCTAATCCCATGGTCCATTCTAAAATCTAAAATCTAGCTGTCAACCTGCCTTTTGCTGATTTCTGTGCAGCTATTAGAGTGCCCCATTAGGGATCTTGTGAGAAGATCAAGGAGAGGCCCAAGTCACTTATGGATTTATATGCTGAGATTTTCCAAGGTTTAGACTTCTCAAAGGAAAGTGGTGAAATTTGGAACATTTACTTCCCAGCCATTAGATATTTTGCCTATTTCATTACCAAGTGTGTTCTTGCTAGAAAGAATGCTAGAAAGTTATCTTCTTTTGATCTAGCTTTTATCGCAGCTGCTTTGAATAGGAATAGATCTTATAACCTGGGTGCTTTGATAGCTTACCGTCTCACCACTAACCGCGAGAAGGGTGGAATTTGTGGAGGTCTCATTTCTTCTAGGTTGCTAGCTTTCCATGGTTTAGAGCCTCACCATTCAGATTATCGGTTCCCCATAGATAGGCTTGATCTTGAATCAACGATTCAGCATAATTTTGTTTCTTTAAGGGCTACTATGAGAAGTTTACCGTATGAACTATATTTTGCCAAGCATGGTTGGAGAGGGGGTAGGACTGAGAAAATAGTTTATTTGCATGCACCTGGTTTGTTTAATTTTGATAACAAGCAAGGATGATTGCTCATAGAGGAGGAGTTTGACACATACATGGCGGAGCTCTCCCAGCAAGAGGAGAATGTTGGAGAGGATGCCGAAGATGATTCGGTTCAGCCCTCCAACTTGGGAGAGTCTTCATATCAGCAGCCCTCCTATGATTGGGGCGCGTCTTCTTCTTCATTGCAAGATCCTGACTATGATCATTCTTATGATGACCCACCAGCTTGGGGTTACTACCCGCGCTATTGAGCCCCACTTAGGCCAAAATCCTAAGCTTGGGGGAGGTATACCGACATCACACTCATCTATATATCATGTTCCATAGGTTCTTTGTATATCCATTGTTTCGCTTTCTTTTTGGTTCTTGCTGCTGCTTTCTAAAAACACAAAAATACCAAAAATATTTTCGTTGTTTCTCTTGGTTTGTTTCTTTGCTTTCTCGCTTTGGTTTGCCTTAAAGAAAAATCCAAAAATATTTTTCTTTGTTTGTTTTTGCTTTGTTTGCTTGCTTTAAAAAATCGAAAACACCAAAAATATTTGTTGTTCTTCTTTAGTTTTGTGAAGTTCTTTGCAGGGTTCGGCCATCCTCAGTGGAGTTTGGTTTCATATTATTATTGAAGCCACACAAATGAAGGGAAATAATGAAGATTAAGACAACTTGAGGTGTGGTAAGAGGCTGGGAACAAACTCTATTTGTTTTCATTTTTGTACATATACTCATCATTGTGAGCATGCTTAGTCTGTTCATTTAAGGTGTAAGTTATTATAAATGCTTAGTAGTTCTTTCTTGCTTGTGATTAGCTCCAGCTTGCTAATAGTTTGTAGCATGTCATATCAATGTTTTCTTGCATTGTTTTATTCATATTTTGATATGAAATTGTAGTATCCTCCTCTGGAAGTTTTATGTGAATCGACTTGGCACATGCTCACGCATGCATATGAATAAACAGTAGTCAGTAAGCCTCGATGATTTATTTTCCCTTAGAGTTCTTGTATCAATTTCATGCCATAATTAGTCATGTTTTGTTGCAAGCATGATTATTACAGTTATTGCTCTCTCGTTTGTCGCCCCCTCTCTATTGCTAGCCTTCACTTGCACTGAGTATGAGCTCTACTTGTGCAACAAACTCCCCAAAACCAATATTGCCAACAGTGTCCACCATACCTACCTATTAGCATCATTTGCTATTCAGTGCATATTCATTATGCCTTGTTTTCTTCCAAATAAAATGTTTGTCTGTTTTGAGAAAGTTAGTTAGTAAAGCTCTCACTAACTTGATGGCACACTTTATTTGTTGCCCTTAATAATCCTGAACCATTGTGACCTATCCATGAATGTTATATGCTTGCAAATTATAGGCTGGGAGTTAGCAGGACCGTGCTGTCACAGGGAACGCTTTCAACACTTATGGATACATATCCAGTTGATACCTTGCTCTTTTGTTTGCGGATGTCGTCGTTGTGAAATAAAAGGGGAGCTTGTGAGTTCATGGAGTATATATATGTGTTATAGAAACGTCTGGGCCACTAGCCTAAGACATGCCTAATCATGGTGGAAACTTGTAGCATAACCATAATGAGCAATCTGTGAAGCATCCTCAATTAAAACCTATGGAAATAGCAAATAAAAAGATCGCTGAGATGCTCCTGTATCATGTGCAAAGGGTACCCCGTTGGCGGTTCTCTATGATATGCATGTATTTACAATGACAAGAACTTACAGGTAACTAAAGTTGAGTAGCATGCGAAGCGGCCCTCGTATTCAAGGGACATGGAATTTCTAGTTTATGGTCTGTCAAGCATATAACTCATATTGGACCTCACTTTCACCTTAACCATATAAAGATGCCCATGATAGGGGCAATGAAAGATCAAAGATAATGAGTACCTTACTTTATGCATTTGGAAGCCTTTCAAACTTTTCAAAACCTTTTCACTTCCCTATTGAGTAACCACTTATTCTATGAGCACCTTCTTGAGAGCATAACTGTCATTCTTGTGTTTGTCTCAAACCTGGTTAATTATGTCATGACATTGATGCTTGTATCTCTGATATTTTTACTTCTAGTCTTCACTTGAACTTCAGAGGTGCCTTGGCATTTATATTGTGCTCTACAAACAAAGGCAAGCGAGATACCACTCTATCATACCTTTTTATGAGCATTGCAATGTTGCTTATGTTTATGTTCCATGCTACTTTTATCATAGAGTTGGTTTCTCTTCATAGCTTGCAATGACTATTGAGTAGACTTAGTTGCTTACTTCTTATTATGAATGGTTTAATTATTTACTCCTATGGTGAGAATATATACATCATATGAAGCAAATGTGTTCTTGAAAGTTCTTTTATCACACTCATTTTTCAACTGAATTTCTTGAGGACAAGCAATAAGCTAAGCTTGGGGGAAGTTGATACGTCCAAAACGTATCTACTTTCCTGAACACTTTTGCTATTGTTTCTCCTCTAAACTTGTGTGATTTGGATACAACTAACACGGACTAACATTGTTTTTAGCAGAATTACCTTGGTGTCTAGTTTTTGTGTAGAAAATCAACTATCAGGAAAAATCCTGGAAAATATGCCAAAAATCCTATTTCACCAGAAGATCCATGGAGCCAGAGTACGAGACGGAGTGGAGGCCTGGGGGCCCACACCCCTGCTAGGCGCGGGCCAGGCCTGGCCGTGCCTAGGGAGGTGCGGCCACCCCAGGCACCCCCTCGGCCTCCCTCTTCGCCTTTAAGAAGCCTCTTGACCTGAAAACCGAGGGGGGTTCAACATTTTTCCAAAAAGAGTTCCGCTGCGTCGCCACCACCAGAAGCCGTGATTCAAAACCAGAAACTTCGTTTTGGCACCCTACCGGGACAGGGAATTTGGGGAGGATCATCACCATCGTCATCACCAACTCCTCTCCATCAACCATCAATGTTTCCCTCATCCATGAGTGAGTAATCCCCCGCTATAGGCTATGGGGATGGTAGGGGTTGGATGAGTTCTATCATGTAATCGAATAAGACTATTAGGACATAGTGCCTAGTATCTCTATTAGTGCTATTTGACTCTGTTGCAACTTGTTGTGCTTAATGCTTGTCACTAGGGCCCGAGTGCCATGATCTCAGATCTAAACTTATTATTGAATCATTATGATAGTATTGTTTGTGATCTTATCTACAAGTTGTGTACACATATCATTGTCCGGATCCAAAGGCCCCGAAGTGATAGAAATTGGGACAACCGAAGGGGATGGCTGTGATTTGAGGATCACATGTGTTCATAGATTGTTAATGCTTTTCTCCGATGCTCTATTAAAACGAGCACCTTAATTG
Organism: Avena sativa; assembly: GCA_916181665.1. Taxonomy (NCBI): domain Eukaryota; kingdom Viridiplantae; phylum Streptophyta; class Magnoliopsida; order Poales; family Poaceae; genus Avena; species Avena sativa. The sequence goes on along the minus strand of OV702293.1, from coordinate 92,998,684 downwards.
CCAGTAGTTCCCTAGAGGCCTCGCTGCCATGGGCTGGCAGGACAAAAGATGTTGTGCAAGTTCTCATTGCGAGCATGCATGACTATATATGGAGCACATGCGTAGGACTGTTTAGTACTTGGATGCTTATTCTTATTTATCTGCAATGCTCTAGATCTTGAAGTTATATGTTTAGACTTGTCCATGCAACGCTCGTCCATCCATCCCTATGCCTACCGCACTCATATCCTACTATTTGCTGCTACTATTACTATTGCTCCTGTTGTAACCTCCTAGCATTTAGGACTAAACGAAGGGTAGATTTAGGATTTTGTGCATCTGCATGCATGCATCTAAAAATCCAGGTAAATTTTTCGCCAAATTAAAAGACTAGAGTGATCAGAATTCTCACTCCGATGAATTAGGTTTAGTGTCATCAAAATGGGTGTGAGATGAATTTTGACATGACCTCTATTGTTTTCTAGAGTTATGAGGGGATAAATTTGACTTATAAATAATTATTCACAATAATACAAATACAAGTAATATAAATAAAAGTATAAAGATTATTAAAATCCAACATTACAATGTTCTTTTATAATAAAAGAATAAAGGAATATTACAATGAAACAAATAAGTGAATAAAGAAAATGGAAAATAAATTACAATAATTAAATAAATAGGATAATTCTTTATTCAAAGAATATATATTACATTATTCTTTTACAATAAAGGAATAATAAGAATGGTTACAATAATAAGATAAACTAATGTAATACAATGGCTTTACATTAATTCTTGACAGAAAAGGAAATTACTAAATTGGATAAAAGGAAAATCTTAAAACTAATCTTCATCTTCACAACTTCCCATTTCCTGATCTGGTTCCTATAAAAGCATAAAGTAAACAAAATATAGTATAAAGAAGTTTGGGGGGTTAGAATTACTCTCGGTAATGTAATATGATGCATTGCTTGTCACATCATTGAGTTTTAGAGAAGAAAACTAGTCAAGTGTAAATCTGTTCTTATCAAATTTGTCTCAGCACAGCATGATTGACATAAATGGGGCAAATTTCACCAAGCAAGTAAACTGTAATGGTCAAACCATCAGAAAATATCAAGCCTTTTACCTGATCCGATCCACACACATGAGGCAAGCATACAAGCAGCTCACACAACACATGCAACTATTTGTGCTGTCAGCACCACAAGAGAGCAGCAAATGGAGAGACAACACCAGCCGTAGCAGGGCTGCTATGATATCCATCTCACACACATCACTAGACCATAGTTCCTCCACTAGCTCTAGAGCACCACAAAGAACATCACCTGTTATTATTAGATTTTCCCGATAACACATAGATCAAACCACATCACTAGCACCCTAGTTTCAATCATGTTCTCTTAACAATCTGGTTTCTTCAATAAGCCATCCAGATGTAGGTCGGGATCAAACTATATCAGGAGGAGGAGGAGGAGAAAATCAAGAAGGAGGCTAGTAGCAGATGAGGGAGGAGAAGGTCAACAAGATCAAAACCACAGCATCAGGAAGAGCTGCTCCACATCAATTTAAGACACACCAAGTATTAGCATATACTTCTCAACATCAGGTTGTTGTTCATCTCTAAGACATCCAAAATATTTAATATCAATTGTCCTCCTAATTTATTTTCCCAAGATGGATTTTGGGTAAGAGGGAGATCTCAGTATAGTGTAGAAGTGCTACACTAAGTTCATCCTAGAGCTATTAAAAGCCAACCAGTATCTATTCTTATCTTAGAAACAATTGGACCCATCCTGTTGCATCATTGGCTTGGATAAAATCTTAAGGAAATCAATCATGCTACTAGTCACTGTTGTGCACACTCCAGGTATGGAGGCACCACGGCAGCAAAGGCAGCAGATACCAATCATAAGAATTGAATTAGGCACTTGATCCATATATCATAGGCCAAGAAAGCTCTTAAACAAAAACATCAGCTATTGTGGCTTGGGATTTGTCCACCGTGCACACTCTAGGGAGGCACCACAGTAGCCAAATCCTATGTGGTAAAAGACCACCATTTTCATCCGGTTGTAAGACCACCCAGTCGACTAGCTAGAGGCAACCAAACCATACCTCAAATCATTTTCCTAGTTCATAAACTAGGAATCATTTATTATATTGTAGCAAAGCTACAATAATCATTCTATAATCAAACATCATATGAATCTGATGTAGGGAGCATATTAAGCTATTGTATCATCTGACCACCAGGTCAAGAGCACATATACAAGCCAAAGAAAACCACCATCCTTTTTATAATCCATCTGCTAGCAAGCAAGGCATATTTTTCCAATCATTTTCCCAATCAACACAACCATGATTCAGCTAAGTCATTAGCTGAATATCTTCTCTACCAAGCACAGGCATCAGTTGGGAATCTATAAAAAACATAGCTTCAGACCAACATCATTAGCTTATGACCTAGTTTTTACTAGATAAAAATATACCACAGCTGCTAGGCTACAAGGCACATTCCCAGAGGGTAGCACCTCTATACCAAAAATCTCATCTATATCTATTAAAATCAGAGAATCACCTTCCTAAATGAATTTAGGAATCATATTAGATAATTGATTCAGAGAAGATAGTGAATATAATATTGTCTAGTCCTAAACCACACTTGATAGAGTCCATTAAGTAAATCATATTCCTATAGAAGAAAAAGATAGGAACCAATCATCTTCTAAATCATCACTGCATGAATTGCTTCCTCAGAAATCACACACTCGTTTTAGCTTTAGGAACTTAAGATTTACATAGTAGCAGGAGTAAATCCTAAGGCTAAGCACATCAGTGCTTCACAAGCAAACATCACCTGAACAAAAGTCATCCTTATTTATTATCACAGTGAGTCACAACTCAACAAAATGAACTCACATCCACTATTGTATAATGTAACATCCCAAAAATATCAAACTTAGATCATCAAAACACTAATCATCAAGTTTAGGGTTAACAAAAACTTTTCTAAATGAATTCATGAATGCATGTATATGTGTATGCATGAATTTTGAATTTCCTTAAAAACCACCTTGTTTGTGTGAACCATTGCTTGTAAAATGTTTCTTAGGTGAAAATAACATCATCTAAAACATTCCCCACACTTTTCCTAAAGACAAGTAAATCAAAACAAATATATTAAGTGAATGGTCATTTTGGCCAATTTAATTGACATGCCTACTTTGGCTGTCTCAAACTTTCAAAACCTAACAGAAACTTTTCTGGATCTTTGCACCCCTTGAATGTACTCATAACAGAGTATCAAGGCCCACTTTGTGATCATCCAGAAATTTTCAAATGCATAGTTTAAATGACAATTCAAAATTGAATCTTCTTCATATGGGAAGATCCCACTTTTTCAAAACCCACTCAAACAAGCTCAACTTTCAAAACCCAAGCATCTGCAGACTCACCAGAACCAATCTAGCAAACTCACCAAAATTCATTTCAAAATTCAAAACTTGAGTTCATGCGGCCATTTCATCAAACAGGTTGTAGACACAAATCAAACAAAACCACAAACACTATAGTGTGCAGTGTTTTGAGCCTAACTTGTTCCCTAGTTAGCTCACACACAACCCAATAGATCATCTAGAAAGATTAGCCCAACACTAGCACCCCTGTGAGCTTGCCATTGCCATTAATGGTGAACAGCCGAGCACCCCCATGTCACCCCATTGTGGACAGCAAGCTAGGAGCAGCAGCAAGCCTAGCCAGCATGTCTGGGAGGCAGCCCACCGTCCACCGCCACTGCCTGTCCCAGCCGCGAGCGTTGCCAAGCCCTGGACCACGCGCACGAGACACGCCCAGACCATGCCGAGCGTGCGCCAGAGCGCCACCCGCGACCAACGTCCACAGACCGCGCGCCGCCCTCACCGCGCGCACACACGATCACCACCGACCCAGGACACCGCCAGACACCCCCGTTTGCCGCCCCGTGCCATACAGCCACCGCCCGCCATCGAAGACGCCGCCTCTGCCGCGCAGAGCGCCGCCCGTTCCAGACCAAACCACACCGCCCCATGCCTCGCGATCATGTCGTTGAGCATCGCCAGGAGACACAGCACCATCCCCTACCCTTGCCCATGCCATTAGCTGCCTGTAACGTCGCCCCCGATGAGCTCACCTTGCGCCCCGACGGTCCTCTCGCTCGACTATAAATAGAGGCCACCCCCGCACGAATTCTTCACACCATCTCACTCCCCTCTTCCCACTGACCGTGCCACACCATTCTTAGAGCAAGGCGAGCACCACCTCGCCGGAATTTCACCGGAGCCCGCCGCCTCTGGAGAAGAAGGGAGCCAGCGATTGGAGCCGCCCCAGGAGAAGCCACCGGTACCAGGAGGATCGCCGTTGTCGACTTCGTCGTTCGCCTGCCTCGCCGACCCTCGCCCGTACCCCGGTGAGCCCCCAGCACCCCCCACTGGCCATGCTAGGTTTCGTTCTCGCCGGAGCTGTCTCGTGTCGACGATGACCCTCAGCCGTTGGATTAGACCTAGATCGAACGACCCACGTTGCCCCATACCGCTTCGCCCAGCCCCGTGTCACTGACGAGTGGGGACACCCACTTACGCAGCCCGTGGGAGCACTGCGCTTAGCAGGCCGGCCCGTTAGAATTTCCCGCGCAGCCCAACAATTCAAATTAAACCTTTTCTTTTTAAATTCAAACACACTTCTGTACCCAACTTCAAAAATCAACCCAGATCGATTCAGTGCACCAAATTGGATGAAACCAATTTTGTTGGAAAGGTCTGTGAATGCTTAATCCAAGCCCGTTGGATTCAAGTCATTTGGATCTGTAGATCACCCTTAGTAAAAATAACAAGGCAGAAGCTTTTCTGCATTCAAACATTTTTCAAATTTAAACCATAAAAGCTTTTGAGTTGATTCCAACTCTCAAAAATCACATTTAACCATACCTTTTAGAATATATAAAAATATATAGGTTTACTTGCAGAAATATTGTTCAAGGAATAAAAGAATGCTACATAAGCATTTCTAGCCACTTTAATCAATTAAAATAAAAGGGTAAAACCTTATTAAATTGTGACACCACTTTAAATCACATTCCCATGGACTATAATATGTGGTGATGACATGTGTCAACATGATCCCATGTTTAGTTTGGAGAATATTAAATCTTAAGTAGTTTTTCAATGAGTAGAAATTACTTTTCTAAAATAAAAGGATTTAAACCAATCCTTAACCTTGTAATGATAGAGATGATGCTAGACCATCTATAGGACCCTTGTGTGTGATGATTGCAAGTAGTTAAGTATTGTTTGGTGATTGTGTACCTCATATTTATTCATAGACGCTAGAACCGACCAAGGATACTACGAGGAGGAAGGAGGATACTACGAAGAGGAAGCCGAGGAGAACTTCAACCACTGCTCTGCACAAGGCAAGCCTTACTAATCAAGTTGACCAATGCAAGATACCACTTGCAAGATACCATATTGTTGCCACAAACCCATACTTGTGATATGAATACTATATGCCTTAAGCATATGTGATCATACCTACTTGCTAAACCAATCCTAGTTTTATGGCAAGCTTCTTACTTTATTTCTTTATCAAAGCTTACTTAGAGTCCACCTAAGAGTTTGGTAGATGTTAGACAGTTGTGCTCAAGTTGCCTAAAGAGCATAAAATTTGGCCTAAGTTAGAAACCTTGATCTCAGCCTAAGATATAATGTTGGACTTAGTGAAACTCCACTAGTTACCACCCTCATTAGTACCACCTCCAACTGTAGATGCTAGTGCTAAGCATAAAACTTGATTAACTTTAGATGGGAATACTTGGTGGAAAAATGGTTATGAAAATCTTGGAATGATGGATCATTCTATTGAAATGTTTTGGACATGTGCTTCCAAACACTTAATGATTTTGGTGATGAAAATGTTGAGGCATGAGCCTTAGCCCTTTATAAAACTGATGGTTGTCTGGATGCGATACCATTCCAATTTTATCGTACAACCACAATACCCGAATATTGGGTAGGGCTTGACTGGAAACTTATATACCTTAGTATTAGTTCCCTCACGGCCAAGGTCTGAGCTGAGGCTACCTTGTGAAGATTGTCCACCTGTGTAGTACCCAAGATGACAGTGGTCATGGTTGGGAGGCCAAACTCACAGGAGAGGTGCTGATACTAGGGAGTGTAATTGAAAGGTTAGGATTGATTATCCGCATACTGAGTATGGTGAATTCAGGATTTGTTCCTGACGGATGTATCGAATGTTGTGGTGAAAGTGTACAATCTCTGCAGAGTGTCAAACTATTCGAATAGCCGCGTCCGCGGTTATGGACAGTTGGAGTGGCCATACTGTTCCCCCGTCAGACTTTTCAAAATGACTTGTGAACTGAAGTGAGACTTTGACTTGACCACAACAGAGTTGTGACCTGAATTACAAGATCCCACTTAGTAGTTATAAAACTGTGACCAGCTTTGGAACTTAGTAGAGATAAACCTGGCTTTTTGCAAAACAACCCTAGAGCCTAGAGTCCTATGATCCAAAAACCCCTTAGTTGTTAGTATTAGTTTGCGAGTACTTAAAGAGTACTCATGGATTTGTCCCTGGCTATTCTCATGGCCAGACTATGAAGAGGAGTACCTGGAAGATGGACCCCAGGAAGGTTACGACAACTAGGATCATCTCCCATCGTCAGCATTGCCTGTGACCCAGAAGATGGAGCTTCGCCTACGCTACCGTTATTATTACGTATTCCGCTGCTTGATGTTGTATTAAGAACTGGATCATGAGATCCCTATTTGTGTAAGAACTTATGTATCGTTGTAATGGATGAAGTACTATGGTATCCAATTCTGTTATGTCTCGCAAAAATGGTAATCCTGGGATTGCGATGTATGGCATAACAGGCATCTAGGATTGAAAAATCCGGGTGTTGACAAGTTGGTATCAGAGCCATCCTGACCATAGGAGACCCTAGTTAGGTTGGACGTGGAACCAAGAACTTAGTTTCAAAAACCAAAGAAAACAAATATTTACAAAACCTATTCTCATTCTTATCTCTTTAATTCTTTCATAAAACCTCATGTTCCTCAAAAACTCTTGCAAAGTAGATAAAGTTTTGACACACTTGATCACTCTGCTAATCTACTCATCCTCTATTTTTATAGATGGACGTGAAGTACAGCAAGTTTTATCAACTCGGAAATGGGGGAGACCTTATCTTTGAGAGGGATCTGGATCAGCTTTCGGAACTTCTTGAGCGTCCGCACCCCGAGTTCTTCGGAGCTCAGCTCAATGATCAAGGAGGAGAAGATCTGCAGTGGCTAATTGTTGCAAGTCTCCGAGGAAAGATTGAACCTCCCACAGCGGAGGGAATTCAGTTTACCTTGAGGGAAAACAACTGGCTCGATGGACTTGCCAGAGCAATGCAGGAAGCTCTTTCCCGTCTGTGTGGGCAGAGCATCAATCAGATCAAGGGTACTCGCTTTGAGTTTTTTCCAAGACGTGATGCAACTGGACAACCACTGGAAGCCCCATACCACCCCGAGCTGAAGACTCAATTGGACCACCTCAGCTTCATGATGTATGACCGTCAGCAGGAGTTGGACAACTGCCGTGACTATTGCAACCACAAGTCTGCCATCATCAAGACGAAGGATCAGACCATTGCCATGCTCGCAAAGGATTGCAAGTCTCGCCGCCGTCAGCTCGACAAGAAGGAGCGCATTATTGCCCGTCTTCGCCATCGCATCTCATCTCTGGAAGAGACCATCCACGAGAGGGACATGCAGTTGGAGGAAAGGGAGAATGCCGGAGAAGATCTTCGTGGAGACCCTTACTCCTATCTCAGCGATGATGATGATTTTCTAGAGGATCAGGCCATGGACTTCTTCACCGATGAGGATGATTTCGCCTTCATCGATGATCCTGAAGATGATGAAGCCACAGACTCCGAGGAGTAGTAGCACTGAGCACTAGCGTAGTGAGTAGTAGTCGGTACCACTGTATCGTAGATTCCAGAATGGTTCTTAAAACCATCTGTTTTTCCTTGTTGTGGTGTGTGTTGTACTGTGTGCTATGAGTGATTGAATGAAAAAGCCAGTTGCTAGAAAACTTGAGTCAAACTCCAAAAACTTTTCAAAAACCCAAACCCGTAGCAATTTCCCTCTTTTCTCATGATCTATCTAAATCTTCAGATGCCACGTGGAGGAAGTGGTTCAGCCCCGGACCCGATGTTGCAGATCCTGCAAATGTTGACTTCTGACCGCGAAGCTGAAAGAGCGGAACGTCAAGCCAACCTAGCCACTCTGCAACAGATAGCCCAGCTAGCCCATAACAACCAAGGCCATGGAAATCAGGACAACCACGGATCTAAGCTCAAGAATTTCCAGAATACCAACCCACCCGTTTTCACCAAGTCGGAAGAACCCCTAGACGCCGATGATTGGCTGCAAACCATGGAAAATAACTTAGAAGTAGCCGGAGTGGAAGCCAACGAGAAAGTCTTGTTCGCCACCCATTATCTAGCCGGAGATGCCAGGGCATGGTGGAACAGTGTTCGTGCAATTACCGGAGGCCAGATGATGACCTGGGAGGAATTCAAGGTCAAGTTTAGCAGAACCCATGTGTCACCAGGTTTAATCAAGAGAATGAGAGACGAGTTCAGAGAGTTGAAGCAAGGAAGGATGACTGTAGTGGAATACCGTGAATTTTTTTTGTCATTAGCTAGGTATGCCCCGGACGAGATAGACACCGAAGCCAAGAAGAAAGAAAGATTCATGAATGGTCTGCATGACGAGATGCAGACGGTGTTAGTCAATATCCCCTTTGTTGATATTGAAGCCCTTGTCGACTCTGCTATCCAAATGGAAGGAAAGATCAACCAAGCTAATGAGAACCACAAGCGTCGCATGATGCATCAACCAGGAACCCATCAGACCCCAAAGTATCGCCCCAACCCATCTCCAGGATTTGCCCCAAGAACCAACAGACCCCCTATGACCCGTCCGACCTATCCCAACCGTGGAAACGCTAGACCCGGAGGAAATCACAACAACCCCGGCAACTCTAGAAATTTCACTCGTGCCCCACCCAAGTTCAACACCAACAATACTACCACCAACCCCAACACTGCCCCAAGGACTGGAAGCAATGTTGTGCCTATCGCAACCAAGGACAAGTCACAAGTGACCTGTTATGACTGTGGAAATAAAGGCCACTATTCCAATGAGTGCCCCAACAAGAAGAATGCCACAGCCCCCAACGCCAGTGTCCCAGCTCAGCAGCAGCGTCGTGTCCAGCCAGGGAGAAGATTTTCCCCAGGGAATTCACTCAACCGCAATGGCCGTCTTTTTCTCATGCATGCTGAAGAAGCTCAGGAAGCGCCAGACGTCGTGCTGGGTATGTTTTCCGTTAATTCAGTACTTGCAAGAGTGTTGTTTGATTCTGGTGCATCGCATTCATTTGTCACCGAAGAATTTGCCTACACTAGTAAAATTCAACCAACCAAATTGAAGCATGTGATGATTGTGCAAATTCCCGGATCAACCACCAAGGCTAGGCAAATTTGCAAAGCCGTCCCTATCCGAATCCATGGCATAGATTTTTATGCTAACCTAATAGTACTCGAAACTAAAGGTTTGGAAGTAGTGCTAGGAATGGATTGGATGTCCAAACATAAAGGATTGATTGACTGTGCCAAGAAAGCCATTACCATGACCAGTACCACCGGAATATCAGTCGAGCATATATCTGAAACCTTACCTCGTCAATTCAAATGTAACAAGAGTCTAGCCCAACCTACCATTGACCAAGTTCGGATAGTCTGCGAATACCCCGATGTATTTCCAGATGTTTTGCCCGGTATGCCCCCAGATCGGGATATCGAGTTTATCATCGAACTAATCCCCGGAACAGGACCCATAGCCCAGAGACCCTATAGTATGAACCCGTCAGAACTAGAAGAACTGAAGAAGCAACTGGATTCCATGTTGGAAATCGGATTGATTCAACCAAGTGCGTCCCCATGGAGATCACCTGTCTTGTTTGTGGACAAGAAGGATGGAGGTAACCGTTTGTGTACGGATTATCGAAAGTTGAATGATGTCACCATCAAGAACAAGTACCCCTTGCCTAAGATAGAAGATTTGTTTGATCAGTTGACCAGTGCCCAGGTGTTTTCTAAGATTGATCTTAGAACCGGCTATCATCAACTCAAAATTCGTGCAGAGGATATCCCAAAGACTGCTTTCACCACCAGATATGGATTGTATGAGTATACAGTCATGTCTTTTGGATTAACCAATGCCCCCGCTTATTTCATGAATCTCATGAATAAGATTTTTATGGACTTCCTGGATAAGTTTGTCGTTGTTTTCATCGATGACATTCTGATTTATTCCAAATCGGAAGAAGAACATGAGCTACACCTAAGGACCATTCTTGGAACCCTTAGATAGCATCAGTTGTATGCAAAGTTTAGCAAATGTGAATTCTGGTTACAGGAAGTAGGATTCCTCGGTCACATTGTATCAGCCGGAGGAATTGCCGTTGACCCTGCCAAAGTGAAAGATGTAGAAGATTGGCAAGCCCCAACCACCCAAACCCAAGTTCGTGCTTTTCTCGGATTGGCGGGATATTACCGCAAATTCGTAGAAGGATTCTCGAGTATAGCCCGACCCATGACCCAATTGCTGAAGAAGGACAAGAAGTTTGAATGGATAGACAAGTGCGAAGCGAGTTTTCAAGAACTCAAGAGGAGATTGATTTCAGCCCCAATTTTGATCATGCCGGATATCACGAAGCCCTACGATGTGTATTGTGACGCATCCAAGATTGGTCTCGGATGTGTGCTAATGCAAGAAGGCAAAGTTATATCTTATCTATCGCGACAATTGAAGCAACATGAACAAAATTACCCAACTCATGACCTCGAACTCGCAGCTATAGTTCTAGCCCTAAAGACATGGAGACATTACCTGATGGGAAACCGTTGTGAGATTTATTCGGATCACAAGAGCCTAAAGTACATATTCACTCATAAGGAGCTGAATATGAGGCAGATAAGATGGATTGAGCTACTCAAGGATTACGACCTGGACATTCACTATCACCCTGGAAAAGCCAATGTGGTAGCCGATGCCCTTAGCAGATTGCCGTGCCGCTTGAACTCCATGATTTTAAAGGAGCAACCAAGTTTGCACAAACAGATGGAAGATTTTCGAATGGAATTAGTAAGTGAAGGATTTTTGTCTAGCATCGAACTTCAGCCCACTTTGATCAGTCAGATTAAAGAGGCGCAGAAGGAAAATGCCAGTATCGACGGAATCAAGCGTCGTATCGGTACAGGCAAAGTACCCGGATTCACCGAGGACGAAGAAGGAGTTTTGTGGTACAAAGGACGCCTTTGTGTACCAGCAGATTCGGAATTGAAAGAAGTTATCTTGAAGGAGTCTCATGATACTCTTTATTCTATCCATCCCGGAGGAACTAAGATGTATCAATATTTGAAAGAGCAATTTTGGTGGCATAAGATGAAGAGAGAAATCGGAAGCTATATCGCCAAGTGTGACATATGTTAGCGAGTCAAAGCAGGACATAAAAGACCCGCTGGATTGTTGCAACCTTTGCAAATTCCGGAATGGAAATGGGATTCTGTAGGAATGGACTTTATCACTGGACTACCTACTTCTAGTAGGGGAAATGACTCTATTTGGGTCATAGTGGACAGATTGTCCAAAGTCGCCCATTTCTTGCCCGTCAAAACCACCTATTAGAGTTTGAAGCTAGCAGAGTTATACATCGCTAGAATAGTTAGTTTGCATGGAGTCCCCAAGAACATAGTCTCGGATCGAGGAACTCAGTTTACCTCGAGATTCTGGAAGAAAGTCCAAGAAGGTTTAGGAACCCGCATAGATTTCAGTACCGCATATCACCCTCAGACCGATGGACAAACGGAGCGAGTAAACCAAATACTCGAAGATATGCTTAGAGCATGTGTGTTAGAATATGGATCCAAATGGGAAGACTGTCTGCCGTTTGCAGAATTTTCATACAACAATAGTTACCAATCTATTTTGCAAATGGACCCATTTGAATTTATGTACGGAAGAAAGTGCCGCACCCCTTTGAACTGGTCGGAAGTAGGAGAGAGTCAGATTTTCGGACACGACATCCTACGAGAAGCAGAAGAGAAGGTTCACAAGATTCGTGAACACCTCAAGACAGCCCAATCCCGACAAAAGAGTTACGCCGACAAGAGACGTCGAGACCTCGCCTTCAACATCGGAGATTTTGTTTATCTGAAAGTGTCGCCATTGAAGGGAATGCAACGTTTTCCAACTCAAAGGAAAGTTAGCCCCCAGATATATCGGACCTTTCAAAATTTTGAACCGTTGAGGAGAAGTATCGTATCAACTGGAACTACCTGAAGAGATGTCAGCTGTGCACAATGTGTTCCATATCTTGTTACTTCGCAAGTGTCTCGAAGTCCCCGAGAAGACCGAAGTGTTCAAGAATATCGATCACCGGACCATAGAGATCAACGATGACCTAACCTATCCCGAAGTACCCAACCGTATATTGGAGGAAGCCTTTCGAACCACCAGAACCCGGAGCATCAAGTTTCTCAAGATTCAATGGAGCAACCATACAGAAGAGGAGGCTACCTGGGAACGCGAAGATCACATCAGAACGGAGTTTCCAGATCTCTTCAAATCCTAGGTAATCTTTTCGTCCCTTTTCAAATCTCGGGACGAGATTTTGTTTAAGGGGGGAAGGTTTGTAACATCCCAAAAATATCAAACTTAGATCATCAAAACACTAATCATCATGTTTAGGGTTAACAAAAACTTTTCTAAATGAATTCATGAATGCATGTATATGTGTATGCATGAATTTTGAATTTCCTTAAAAACCACCTTGTTTGTGTGAACCATTGCTTGTAAAATGTTTCTTAGGTGAAAATAACATCATCTAAAACATTCCCCACACTTTTCCTAAAGACAAGTAAATCAAAACAAATATATTAAGTGAATGGTCATTTTGGCCAATTTAATTGACATGCCTACTTTGGCTGTCTCAAACTTTCAAAACCTAACAGAAACTTTTCTGGATCTTTGCACCCCTTGAATGTACTCATAACAGAGTATCAAGGCCCACTTTGTGATCATCCAGAAATTTTCAAATGCATAGTTTAAATGACAATTCAAAATTGAATCTTCTTCATATGGGAAGATCCCACTTTTTCAAAACCCACTCAAACAGGCTCAACTTTCAAAACCCAAGCATCTGCAGACTCACCAGAACCAATCTAGCAAACTCACCAAAATTCATTTCAAAATTCAAAACTTGAGTTCATGCGGCCATTTCATCAAACAGGTTGCAGACACAAATCAAACAAAACCACAAACACTATAGTGTGCAGTGTTTTGAGCCTAACTTGTTCCCTAGTTAGCTCACACACAACCCAATAGATCATCTAGAAAGATTAGCCCAACACTAGCACCCCTGTGAGCTTGCCATTGCCATTAATGGTGAACAGCCGAGCACCCCCATGTCACCCCATTGTGGACAGCAAGCTAGGAGCAGCAGCAAGCCTAGCCAGCATGTCTGGGAGGCAGCCCACCGTCCACCGCCACTGCCTGTCCCAGCCGCGAGCGTTGCCAAGCCCTGGACCACGCGCACGAGACACGCCCAGACAATGCCGAGCGTGCGCCAGAGCGCCACCCGCGACCAACGTCCACAGACCGCGCGCACACACGATCACCACCGACCCAGGACACCGCCAGACACCCCCGTTTGCCGCCCCGTGCCATACAGCCACCGCCCGCCGTCGAAGACGCCGCCACTACCGCGCAGAGCGCCGCCCGTTCCAGACCAAACCACACCGCCCCATTCCTCGCGATCATGTCGTTGAGCATCGCCAGGAGACACAGCACCGTCCCCTACCCTTGCCCATGCCATTAGCTGCCTGTAACGTCGCCCCCGACGAGCTCACCTTGCGCCCCGACGGTCCCCTCGCTCGACTATAAATAGAGGCCACCCCCGCACGAATTCTTCACACCATCTCACTCCCCTCTACCCACTGACCGTGCCACACCATTCTCAGAGCAAGGCGAGCACCACCTCGCCGGAATTTCACCGGAGCCCGCCGCCTCTGGAGAAGAAGGCAGCCAGCGATTGGAGCCGCCCTAGGAGAAGCCACCGGTACTAGGAGGATCGCCGTCGTCGACTTCGTCGTTCGCCCGCCTCGCCAACCCTCGCCTGTACCCCGGTGAGCCCCCAGCACCCCCCACTGGCCGCGCTAGGTTTCGTTCTCGCCGGAGCTGTCTCGCGTGACGATGACCCTCAGCCGTTGGATTAGAACTAGATCGAACGACCCACGTTCTCCCATACCGCTTTGCCCAGCCCCGTGTCACTGACGAGTGGGGACACCCACTTACGCAGCCCGCGGGAGCACTGTGCTTAGCAGGCCGGCCCGTTAGAATTTCCCGCGCAGCCCAACAATTCAAATTAAACCTTTTCTTTTTAAATTCAAACACACTTCTGTACCCAACTTCAAAAATCAACCCAGATCGATTCAGTGCACCAATTGGATGAAACCAATTTTGTTGGAAAGGTCTGTGAATGCTTAATCCAAGCCCGTTGGATTCAAGTCATTTGGATCTGTAGATCACCCTTAGTAAAAATAACAAGGCAGAAGCTTTTCTGCATTCAAACATTTTTCAAATTTAAACCATAAAAGCTTTTGAGTTGATTCCAACTCTCAAAAATCACATTTAACCATACCTTTTAGAATATATAAAAATATATAGGTTTACTTGCAGAAATATTGTTCAAGGAATAAAAGAATGCTACATAAGCATTTCTAGCCACTTTAATCAATTAAAATAAAAGGGTAAAACCTTATTAAATTGTGACACCACTTTAAATCACATTCCCATGGACTATAATATGTGGTGATGACATGTGTCAACATGATCCCATGTTTAGTTTGGAGAATATTAAATCTTAAGTAGTTTTTCAATGAGTAGAAATTACTTTTCTAAAATAAAAGGATTTAAACCAATCCTTAACCTTGTAATGATAGAGATGATGCTAGATCATCTATAGGACCCTTGTGTGTGATGATTGCAAGTAGTTAAGTATTGTTTGGTGATTGTGTACCTCATATTTATTCATAGATGCTAGTACCGACCAAGGATACTACGAGGAGGAAGGAGGATACTACGAAGAGGAAGCCGAGGAGAACTTCAACCACTGCTCTGCACAAGGCAAGCCTTACTAATCAAGTTGACCAATGCAAGATACCACTTGCAAGATACCATATTGTTGCCACAAACCCATACTTGTGATATGAATACTATATGCCTTAAGCATATGTGATCATACCTACTTGCTAAACCAATCCTAGTTTTATGGCAAGCTTCTTACTTTATTTCTTTATCAAAGCTTACTTAGAGTCCACCTAAGAGTTTGGTAGATGTTAGACAGTTGTGCTCAAGTTGCCTAAAGAGCATAAAATTTGGCCTAAGTTAGAAACCTTGATCTCAGCCTAAGATATAATGTTGGACTTAGTGAAACTCCACTAGTTACCACCCTCATTAGTACCACCTCCAACTGTAGATGCTAGTGCTAAGCATAAAACTTGATTAACTTTAGATGGGAATACTTGGTGGAAAAATGGTTATGAAAATCTTGGAATGATGGATCATTCTATTGAAATGTTTTGGACATGTGTTTCCAAACACTTAATGATTTTGGTGATGAAAATGTTGAGGCATGAGCCTTAGCCCTTTATAAAACTGATGGTTGTCTGGATGCGATACCATTCCAATTTTATCGTACAACCACAATACCCGAATATTGGGTAGGGCTGGACTAGAAACTTATATACCTTAGTATTAGTTCCCTCACGGCCAAGGTCTGAGCTGAGGCTACCTTGTGAAGATTGTCCACCTGTGTAGTACCCAAGATGACAGTGGTCATGGTTGGGAGGCCAAACTCACAGGAGAGGTGCTGATACTAGGGAGTGTAATTGAAAGGTTAGGATTGATTATCCGCATACTGAGTATGGTGAATTCAAGATTTGTTCCTGACGGATGTATCGAATGTTGTGGTGAAAGTGTACAATCTCTGCAGAGTGTCAAACTATTCGAATAGCCGCGTCCGCGGTTATGGACAGTTGGAGTGGCCATACTGTTCCCCCGTCAGACTTTTCAAAATGACTTGTGAACTGAAGTGAGACTTTGACTTGACCACAACAGAGTTGTGACCTGAATTACAAGATCCCACTTAGTAGTTATAAAACGGTGACCATCTTTGGAACTTAGTAGAGATAAACCTGGCTTTTTGCAAAACAACCCTAGAGCCTAGAGTCCTATGATCCAAAAACCCCTTAGTTGTTAGTATTAGTTTGCGAGTACTTAAAGAGTACTCATGGCTTTGTCCCTGGCTATTCTCATGGCCAGACTATGAAGAGGAGTACCTGGAAGATGGACCCTAGGAAGGTTACGACAACTAGGATCATCTCCCATCGTCAGCATTGCCTGTGACCCAGAAGATGGAGCTTCACCTACGCTACCGTTATTATTACGTATTCCGCTTCTTGATGTTGTATTAAGAACTGGATCATGAGATCCCTATTTGTGTAAGAACTTATGTATCGTTGTAATGGATGAAGTACTATGGTATCCAATTCTGTTATGTCTCGCAAAAATGGTAATCCTGGGATTGCGATGTATGGCATAACAGGCATCTAGGATTGAAAAATCCGACTGTTGACATATAAGCATCCACATATACATGAAGTACACATTCACAGAAGGTTCTCTGACTAGGAACATAGTAACAACAACATATTTAGCAGATTACTAACTGACAGAAAGAAGAGCAACAGGCTAGGATCATTAGGGTGCAATAGGTACCACAAGAAGATTAACACCTAGAAGAAAAACCCTAGTAGGATGAACCAGATGAAATTAACTAAACATCACTGTAAAGGGGGTGAACCCTAGGTTCAGAGATGAAACCTAGATAGGTGGTAATCACAAAAAGCACACTTGACGTAGCAAGGTAGATAGAGCATGGAGAGGAGCATAGAAGAGAGATAACCAGTTACCGGAGGTCCTCGCTTAAGCTCGAGAAGAGGAAGCAGACCGGTGACAGAGGGCGCAGTAAAAGGCAGCACAAGAAGCACCGAGGCACTTAAATCATGCCGAGCCGCTCGAGCAACCGTCCATCGACGAAGCATCAAGGCGACATAAGATCAACAGCGAAACACCACCAAATCGCCATGGAAGCACCTCAGGGTGGTAGGCACAGAAACCCTAGGCATCATATGGGGTTACGCGTGGTTGAGGAAGGCCATGCCCTTCAAATAGAAAAGGACAAGTCGATGCACCGGAGCGTAATTATTCGGCTAGCACGGCGGTGGCAGTCGAGGAGGCCGGAGAGCGCCGGAGCCGAGCAGCGCCGCGGCATCATGGGGAAGAGGGGTCGAGGCGAGAGAGAGAGAGAGAGAGAGAGAGAGAGAGAGAGAGAGAGTATGGGTCGGTTTGACCGACTCGGTCGGTTGGGATCTATGGCGTAGTCCAACTAGGTGGACTGGGCTGGGTATTGGGTTAAATGGTCCCAAGAACTAGGCCCAATATATATATATAAAAGTGGAAATTATTAAAATACCCTCTACCTATTTTAAGCTCTAGAAAAATGTAGAAAAATCCTAAAAATATATTTAATACATCCAAGTGTTTATTAAAATAATATTCACTTAAAAAAAATATAATCATATTTATTTAAGTTTAATAAAATACAAATAAATATTAACACCCTTAAACATCTAAATGAAATTTAATAAATTTAGAAAAATTCCTAAAAATAAATAAAAATCATTTTTAGGAATAAAAAGAAATCTCTTATCTCATAAAAATACTAACTTAAAAATTTTACAAATAAAATATAAAACAAATATTTAAAGACATTAAATAATTAAGAAAATTTATAAAAAAAATAAAAAAATAAAGATAATACCTAAAAATAAATAAAATACATTTTTAAGATTTCAAGCAAGTATATTTACTAGAAAAATACTAAGTATATTATTATAAAAACATTTTTAAAGTTCCTAAATAATATAACTTCAATTATCTAAATTATTAAAACAATATAGCTACTTTGTTAAATATTTAAAAAAAATTCCTAAGTAAGAAATGATCTTATTTAAAACATAATCTTTTGACTCTAAGTAGTCTAAACCATAATGATAATTTAATATAAAATCTAGGTTTAAACAATTAACTTTAAAATATTCTTTTAAAATTTCATTAACAAAAATAATCATATTTATCAAACTTGAAATTCACTAAATAATCATATTTATCAAACTTGAAATTCACTAAATAAATTACAATAAAATCCATCTATTATTTTTATATAAAGAAAAATCTCAAACTATGATCTATAAATATTACACATGCTAAATTTACATCTTTAAAAGAAAGTTCCATAATTATAAGATTTTATTTTTATTATGCTTAGGAAAAACCCTAATAATTGATAATGCTACAAATGCTATATCTCAAGTCCAATTATATTTTTACTTTGGTCTGAGATACCCTAAGCTAGATATATAATGAATCAAAATCATTTAAACCTTATTGCAAAACCATAGCTTCAATCCTATTAATCTCCAGAGTTGAATAATTTAAAATAAATAATATTTTCTTCAAATGTTATTCTTTTTGCCACTTCAAAAGAAACATTATACCATTTCTTTAAAGCCATAACAACTTAAAACATGATTTTTGTAATAAGTACATAATATCATGGAACCTTAGAATTATATTATGATTGTACTTTACTCTTTATATTTTGTGTGTTTATCCTTTTTATGAAATAAACTTAAAATAAAGCAAATCTTAAATAAATCATCTAAGTCCATCTCACTGGTAATGATTGAGGAATTACTTGGGGACTTTGCATTATGCATCTCATTACTTATGCATAACAACATATTGCTTTTTTAAACATTGTCCTTACCGTACAATGATGATATTTTTGTAGAACCCGAGGTCCAGGGTCAAGTCGAGACATTCGATTGCAATACTTCGCTATATTCAGGCAAGTTCACACTTGCTCATGTCCTTTGATTATTTTCTGTAAAGTATTTTTCAAATCCAGTATTGTCATCACCTGCATTTCAAAAAGGTCAAAAACCCTATTTTCATAATTAAAGTGAACTATTGGTTACTGATCCAGGGTGATCAGCTAATCTATTAAATCTGGCAGTTGGAATACCACTGCATAGGAATGTATCATCTAGGACTTAACAACCAATGTCGCCAGTGATTCTCGTGCCGTATATTACGCGTTAACCATGAGATTTGGAATGGGACGGAGAAGTCAGCTGGATCGGATCCCTTTCGCATGCATTGGACACTGTTCTAGGCATTTGTGAGTTGCAGATAGTGGGTATAGCCGTTTTATACGGGGAAAGGTCTACCGTGGATCTGGGCTTACAAAAGACAGATTACTAGTGTTAATGGTTGTTGTGTGTTTCCAACTAAGGTATTGCCGTTTTATAGGGGGAAAGGTCTACCTTGAGTTTGGGCATACAACAACTGTGATGTATGCGGGGTCGCGGAGAAGGATAGTGATTGGCTTGGATCATCTATTAGGCCCCGCACCATAGGAAGTGTGGACGGGTAATATGCGCCCGGTTGTGCATCAAAGATTTGATCTCTCATGGGTAAAGCAACGCACCTCTGCAAAGTGTAAGAACTGTAACTTGTTACACCCTGTTCCGGGAAGGAGCTGCGAACGCTGCAGGAAAGGAACACCATGAAAGTTCTGGAAAACCTGTGAAGGCCGACGGACATAGCTTTTTAGAATAAAAGCAAACTTTGAAGAAATGTTTACAAAAGCCTGCATTTCCTACGACCTATGGTCTGTGGCTGTAGATATAGTGCATCAAACACTCCTTTTTAGTGAACTTGATGAGTATGCTCATACTCAATGTATCTTCTTAACCCTTGCTAGATTCTGAAGACATTAACGATCAGGAAAAGGAAATACTATATCCAATTGAAGACCAAGAAGAATTCTTCTATGAAGAACCAGGAGTATCCTGAAGCATCGAAGCGAAAAATTTCGAAATCATTTATGGAATGGAGACCGACATATCTGAAGTGTAGATGTAGCATAAATAGTGATCTAGTCTAGTAGCATAGATCTCTATCCTCTATCTATATTAAATCTCGTATAAACCTTATTTGCTTATTTATTCTATTCTTCGAGTTATTATAGTTTAGCCCTGAGTCATCGGGATACCTCTATGGACCTAGGAGGATCTCAAAGTTGTCATGTAATTTCTGGTTGTAATAATGATAATGTATGTTATGGACCCGCTTTGTTTCTGTTATACCACTCTGAGGATGTAATATTTGCGGAATGGTACTCCGTGAGTGTTATGTCCACGATTATAGTATACTACAACATGCAGCGGTATGCTGGGTCCCCATAGCTGGTATTATAGAAAAAGCTTTGACCTTAGGTTGGAAACCTATTAAATGGGTAGAACTTGTAGGAAGTATGTTAGCAACGGTAAAGAGTTCTCTAGAAATATGATGAGTATTCACTTGAGAATTACATTGTCATGTTTCTAGTGCGATAATTCTATATTATGATGTAAATTGGGGTAATAATGATAAGTTATAATCTAGTAGGGCAATTATAATCTCTTATCTACAAGTGAGTAATGACATCTTGGTACTCAAACCGAAATGTTGAAGTGATATATAGAACTATGTAGTTGTTTAGACAGAATTTTTGATACAACTTTTATTGAATATGGAATTGCAAATCTCGACTTTCTGTCAAGGTTTACAGTTTCCAACACGGGAAGTGTTAGTCAAGTACTGTATAGTGCTTATCTTACCAAAAGAGTTGGGGATAAAAGAAGTAATGTCATCAGGGAAGAGAAGATGTATGGCGGCGACGTATCAAATTGCAGTTTTAGAAGCAATAATCAGGTTTCGAAAACAAGAATCTAAGGAAATTGGTAGGTAGTAATCTTACTACTATACCTCAAGATTCTATAAATTCGAAACTTAAGTTGGATCATACTGCACTTGTGCAGACTGAATCTACTTGAGATGCCGAATACATAGGTCATAGAAGGACATTACTCAAAACCTACCATGACACACATTAGGTTCTAGTCTAGGAGTTGGATACAACCTTGAGGAGTATGTTGATCCTACTAAAGAAATAGAATGCAAAAAGGAGTTAGATAGAGAAGCTAGGCATTTTAGAACAGTCTTCTCAAAAGGGTTGTATGAAGAGAATGAGTTTGAAGGACCATAGTTTGAAACCTATGCCTATTATCAGAACGGGCCTTAAAGACATGTAAACCATGGACAGGTATAAACCAAAATAGGTAACTTAGGAAACCTTTAATCCAAGTATTCCAGTTTGGAATCACGATGGATGGGGAGTAGAATCTTACACTGGAACCAGGGAGAATCCTATACCCTGTGATCCTAATAAAGGAATAGAAACCAGTTAGGTTAGCATGGAACCTATGATCCATATGGGGGTAGTACCAATCCTGTTGACCTGGAAGAAGGCACTAATAGTTATTACCTCTATAAGTATGACTAAACCAGGGAAAAAGTAGAGGATACATCTTACTTTGAAACTGCATTTGAAGGTGGACATGAGAATTCCACGGAAGATCACGCATTTTCTAGTCATTTTTAAATGGCTAATCTCAATCTAAGTACTTCTAATCAAGAGTGCACACCCTCTGGATGTTTATATACTCCATAAGGTAGTTTTCGGACTTCATGTCATCATGGACGGAATTCCAGGAAGTACTAGAAAGAGAGAGAAAAGTAAGAAGAGACAATCCATAGCAGTAAAGGGATTAAATGATGTACATAACCAGTTATGTACATCGTAGTGTTTGAGAGGCATGACTTAAGAAGTAAGAGCATGCTCATACGAGCAAGCAAGTCCTTGAAACATACAATTAATGTAGTAAGTGAGAGTCAAACCATAGTTGTGAGGATTGTTTGTAATAGTTTATAAAAACCATGTATAATACATGGTATAGGTTTGGTTGTTATTCGGATTTGGTTTTTAATTTCCTTGTGTGACTAGCACTGTGCATAGAGTTGAGCTCAGAAAACATATGCATGATGTAAGTATGAGTATTTGCTTTATGTAACAGGATTAGAGAGAGTATGGATACTGGAGTAGAAGCTAGGTTTGAAGGACAGCGTGTGGAACAAGAAGCTAGCAGAGGGAAAGCAATATGGATGTAATTGCAACTGGACCATCAACTCATCCGTTGACATAAGAGAATTTTATGCAATACATCCAAATAATGCAAGAGTACCAGAATAGGTTCATGCAGGAAATACTCGAACGAATTGGACCCGGAGAGGAAAACAAAGGTATCAAAGTAAGTCTTTTTGACTTCCAAAACACCAAACCAATTCCTTTTGCATCTGCCCTAGAACCTATGGATGCAGAGGATTGGCTGATGGATACAGAAAGGAAACTTAAAACAGTATGATGAATGATGAGGAGAAGTTACGTTATACAACATTTCTTCTATCCAGATCTACCGCAAATTGGTGGGAAAATCAAATAGCCATGCTCACACCAGAAGATATATTCACTTGGGAAGAATTTAAGCAGAAGTTTCATGAGTATCATGTTCCAGAAAGCATTATGGAATTTAAGAGGAGAGAATTCATGGACTTACGGCAAAACAAGGAAACCGTGTTAAATTATATTAGCAAGTTTAGTCAATTATCTCGTTATGCAGTTGATGAGGTAAAAACGGAGGAGAAGCGCAAGAAAAGGTTCTTAGAAGGACTAAACCCTTATATGAATATGAAAATACGAGGGGCTGCAACACGATGTTTCCAAGAGCTGGTTAATGTAGCAATTACTTTCGAGGATGATTACAAGATTCTATTGGAAGAGAGGAAGAAATTAGCCAAGAAGGTAGCTAAAAGGAAACCGAAGAAGTTTAAATTTACTAAGTCAACATCAAACTTAAGTTTCATACCTAGATTCATATCCACAAGTGGTACATCAAAGTATGAGGAATCAAAAGGAAAGAAACAAATCATATGCGGTAAGTGTGGAGCATCAGGTCATATAAGGAGGGATTGTTGGAAGACCGGAAGGGTGTGCTATAGGTGTGGTCTGGAAGGACATAGGAGATCTGAATGTCCCAACAAGATGGTTACTCGAGAGTAAAACCACCATCAAGGGGTGGAAAGTTTGGATGGAACCACATTGATGAGGCTACGACAGGTATGTTTAGTATTAGTAGTCCTTCGTCAATAAAGTTGTTCAAGGTTAAAAGTAATCTCATGAAGCTTCGGGAGGAAGTATAAATTAGCATTAGGCATTAACAATAACTGAATCAAGGTTGAGAGTAAACTCAAGGAGTGTCGAGTTTATTAAAAACATCACTTTGGAAAGACAAGAAACTGGGAGGAAAGAAGAAAACTCAGGATGAGACTATCGGAAACCTCCTTGAACAAGAAACCACAAACGTCGGGACGAAGTTTAATTTAAGGGGGAAGTATGTAACATCCCAGCATTTAGGACTAAACGAAGGGTAGATTTAGGATTTTGTGCATCTGCATGCATGCATCTGAAAATCCAGGTAAATTTTTCGCCAAATTAAAAGACTAGAGTGATCAGAATTCTCACTCCGATGAATTAGGTTTAGTGTCATCAAAAGGGGGTGAGATGAATTTTGACATGACCTCTATTGTTTTCTGGAGTTATGAGGGGAGAAATTTGACTTATAAATAATTATTCACAATAATACAAATACAAGTATTATAAATAAAAGTATAAAGATTATTAAAATCCAACATTACAATGTTCTTTTATAATAAAAGAATAAAGGAATATTACAATGAAACAAATAAGTGAATAAAGAAAATGGAAAATAAATTACAATAATGAAATAAATAGGAGAATTCTTTATTCAAAGAATACATATTACATTATTCTTTTACAATAAAGGAATAATAAGAATGGTTACAATAATAAGATAAACAAACGTATTACAATGACTTTACATAAATTCTTGATAGAAAAGGAAATTACAAAATTGGATAAAAGAAAAATCCTAAAACTAATCTTCATCTTCACATCTTCCCATTCCTGATCTTGTTCCTGTAAAAGCATAAAGTAAACAAAATATAGTATAAAGAAGTTTGGGGGTTAGAATTACTCTCAGTAATGCAATGTGATGCATTGCTTGTCACATCATTGAGTTTTAGAGAAGAAAACTAGTCAAGTGTAAATCTGTTCTTATCAAATTTGTCTCAACACAGCATCATTGACATAAATGGGGCAAATTTATCCAAGCAAGTAAATAGTAAAGGTCAAAACATCAGAAAATATCAAGCCTTTTACCTGATCTGATCCACACACATGAGGCAAGCATACAAGCAGCTCACACAATACATGCAACTATGTGTGCTGTCAGCACCACAAGAGAGCAGCAAATGGAGAGACAGCACTAGCCGTAGCAGGGCTGCTATGATATCCATCTGACACACACCACCATACCAGAGTTCCTCCACTAACTCTAGAGCACCACAAAGAACATCACCTTTTCGTATTAGATTTTCCCAATAACACACAGATCAAACCACATCACTAGCACCCTAGTTTCAATCATGTTCTCCTAACAATCTGGTTTCTTCAATAAGCCATCCAGATGTAGGTCAGGATCAAACTATATCAGGAGGAGAAGAAAATCAAGAAGGAGGCTAGTAGCAGATGAGGGAGGAGAAGGTCAACAAGATCAAAACCACAGCATCAGGAAGAGCTGCTCCAGATCAATTTAAGACACACCAAGTATTAGCATATACTGCTCAACATCAGGTTGTTGTTCATCTCTAAGAAAGCCAAAATATCTAATATCAATTGTCCTCCTATTTTCTTTTCCCAAGATGGATTTTGGGTAAGAGGGAGCTCTTAGTATAGTGTAGAAGTTCTACACTAAGTTCATCAGAGAGCAGTTCAAAGCCAAACAGTATCTGTTCTTATCTGAGAAAGATTTGGCCTCATCCTATTGCATCATTGGCTTGGATAACATCTTAAGGAAATCAATCATGCTACTAGTCACTGCTATGCACACTCCCGGTATGGAGGCACCACAGCAGCAAAGGCAGCAGATACCAACCATAATAATTGAATTAGGCACTTGATCCATATATCATAGGCCAAGAAAGCTCTTAAAGATAAAAAAGCAGCTATTGTGGCTTGGGATTTGGCTACTGTGCACACTCCAGGGAGGCACCACAGTAGCCAAATCCTATGTGGTAAAAGACCACCATTTTCATCCAGTTGTAAGACCACCCAGTCAGCTAGCTAGAGGCAACCAAACCATATCTCAAATCATTTTCCTAGTTCATAAACTAGGAATCATTTATTATATTGTAGCAAAGCTACAATAATCATTCTATAATCAAACATCATATGAATCTGATGTAGGAAGCATATTAAGTTATTGTATCATCTGACCACCAGGTCAAGAGCACATAGACAAGCCAAAGAAAACCACCATCCTTTTTATAATCCATCTGCTAGCAAGCAAGGCATATTTTTTCCAATCATTTTCCCAATCAACACAACCATGATTTAGCTAAGTCATTAGCTGAATATCTTCTCTACCAAGCACATGCATCAGTTGGGAATCTATAAAAAAACATAGCTTTAGACCAACATCATTAGCTTATGACCTAGTTTTTACTAGATAAACATATACCACAGCTGCTAGGCTACAGGGCACATTCCCAGAGGGTAGCACCTCTGTACCAACAAGCTCATCTATATCTATTAAAATCAGATAATCACCTTCCTAAATGAATTTAGGAATCATCTTAGATAATTGATTCAGAGAAGACAGTGAATATAATACTGTCTATTACTAAACCATAGTTGACAGAGTCCATTAAGTAAATCATTTTCTTATAGAAGAAAAGATAGGAACCAATCATCTTCTAAATCATCGCTGCATAAATTGCTTCATCGGAAATCACAGACTCGGTTTAGCTTTAGGAACTTAAGATTTACATAGTAGCAGGAGTAAATCCTAAGGCTAAGCACATCAGTGCTTCACAAGCAAACATCACCTGCACAAAAGGCATCCTTATTTACTGTAACAGTGAGTCACAACTCAACAAAATGAACTCACATCCACTATTATATATACATGAAGTACACATTCACAGAAGGTTCTCTGACTGAGAACATAGTAACAGCAACATATTTAGCAGATTACTAACTGACAGAAACAAGAGCAACATGCTAGGATCATTTGGGTGCAATAGGTACCACAAGCATATTAACACCCAGAAGAAAAACCCTGGTAGGATGAACCAGATGAAATTAACTAAACATCACTATACAGGGGGTGAACCCTAGGTTCAGAGATGAAACCTACACAGGTGGTAATCACAGAAAGCACACTTGTCGTAGCAAGGTAGATAGATCATGGAGAGGAGCATAGAAGAGAGATAACCACTTACTGGAGGTCCTCGCTTAAGCTCGAGAAGAGGAAGCAGACCGGTGATGGAGGGCGCAGTAAACGGCAGCACAAGAAGCACTGAGGCACTTAAATCACGCCGAGCCGCTCGAGCAGCCGTCCATCGACGAAGCATCAAGGCAGCGTCATATCAACACCGAAACACCACCAAATCGCCATGGAAGCACCTTAGGGTGGTAGGCACAGAAACGCTAGGCATGAGATGGGGTTGCGCGTGGTCGAAGAAGGCCATGCCCTTCAAATCGAAAAGGACTAGTCGATGCACCGAAGTGTAATTAGTCGGCTAGCACGGCGGTGGCAGTTGAGGAGGCCGGAGAGCGCCGGAGCCGAGCAGCGACGGCGGCAGCGCCGCGGCATCGCGGGGAAGAGGGGTCGAGGTGAGAGAGAGAGAGAGAGAGAGAGAGAGAGAGAGAGAGAGAGAGAGAGAGAGAGAGAGAGAGGAGAGCGTATGGGTCGGTTTGACCGACTCGGTCGGTTGGGCTCTGTGGCTTAGTCCAACTAGGTGGACTGGGCTAGGTATTGGGCTAAATGGGCCCAAGAACTAGGCCCAATATATATAAAAAAGTGGAAATTATTAAAATACCCTCTACCTATTTTAAGCTCTAGAAAAATGTAGAAAAATCCTAAAAATATATTTAATACATCCAAGTGTTTATTAAAATAATATTCACTTAAAAAATATAATCATATTTATTTAAGTTTAATAAAATACAAATAAATATTAACAGCCTTAAACATCTAAATGAAATTTAATAAATTTAGAAAATTCCTAAAAATAAAAAAAATTATTTTTAGGAATAAAAAGAAATCTCTTATCTCATAAAAATACTAACTTAAAAAATTTACAAATAAAATATAAAACAAATATTTAAAGACATTAAATAATTAAGAAATTTTATAAAAAAAAGATAATACCTAAAAATAAATAAAATTAATTTTTAAGATTTCAAGCAAGTATATTTACTAGAAACATACTAAGTATATTATTATAAAAACATTTTTAAAGTTCCTAAATTATATAACTTCAATTATCTAAATTATTAAAACAATATAGCTACGTTGTTAAATATTTAAAATTATTTCCTAAGTAAGAAATAATCTTATTTAAAACATAATCTTTTGACTCTAAGTAGTCTAAACCATAATTATAATTTAATATAAAATCTAGGTGTAAACAATTAACTTTATAATATTCTTTTAACATCCTTAACTAACTACAAGTCAAGGATTTACAAAGTTATTCTTTGCAAATCATTAACAATTCATAAATAATCATATTTATCAAACTTGAAATTCACTAAATAAATTATAATAAAATCCATCTATTTTTTATATAAAGAAAAATCTCAAAGTATGATCTATAAATATTACACATGCTAAATTTACATCTTTAAAACAAAGTTCCATAATTATAAGATTTTATTTTTATTATGCTTAGGAAAAACCCTAATAATTGATAATGCTACAAATGCTATATGTCAAGTCCAATTATATTTTTTACTTTGGTCTGAGATACCCTAAGCTAGATATATAATGACTCAAAATCATTTAAACCTTATTGCAAAACCATAGATTCAATCCTATTAATCTCCAGAGGTGAATAATTTAACATAAATAATATTTTCTTCAAATGTTATTCTTTTTTCCACTTCAAAAGAAACATTATACCATTTATTTAAAGCCATAACAACTTAAAACATGAACTTTTAATAAGTACATAATATCATGGAACCTTAGAATTATATTATGATTATACTTTACTCTTTATATTTTGTGTGTTTATCCTTTTTATGAAATAAACTTAAAATAAAGCAAATCTTAAATAAATCGTCTAAGTCCATCTCACTGGTAATGATTGAGGAATTACTTGGGGGATTTGCATTATGCATCTCATTTCTTATGCATAACAACATATTGCTTCTTTAAACATTGTCCTTACCGGGCAATGATGATATTTTTGTAGAACCCGAGGTCCAGGGTCAAGTCGAGACATTCGATTGCAATACTTCGCTATATTCAGGCAAGTTTACACTTGCTCATGTCCTTTGATTATTTTCTATAAAGTATTTTGCAAATACAGTGTTGTCATCACCTGCATTTCAAAAAGGTCGAAAACCCTATTTTCATAATTAAAGTGAACTATTGGTTACTGATCCAGGGTGATCAGCTAATCTATTAAATCTGGCAGTTGGAATACCACTACACAGGATTGTATCATCTAGGACATAACAACCAATGTCGCCAGTGATTCTCGCGCCGTATATTACACGTTAACCATGAGATTTGGAATGGGACGGAGAAGTCAGCTACATCGGCTCCCTTTTGCATGCATTGGACACTGTTCTGGGCATTTGTGAGTTGCAGATCGTGGGTATAGCCGTTTTAACGGGGAAAGGTCTACCGTGGATATGGGCTTACAAAAGATAGATTACTAGTGTTAATGGTTGTTGTGTGTATCCAACTAAGGTATAGCTGTTTTACGAGGAAAGGTATACCTTGAGTTTGGGCATACAACAATTGAGGTGTATGCACGGTCGCGGAGAAGGACAGTGATTGGCTTGGATCATCTACTAGGCCCCACACCATAGGAAGTGTGGACGGGAAAGATTCGCCCGGTTGTGCATCAAAGATTTGATCTCTCATGGGTAAAGCAACGCACCTCTGCAGAGTGTAGGAACTGTAACTTGTTACTCCCTGTTCTGGGAAGGAGCTGCGAACGCTGCAGGAAAGGAACTCCAAGGAAGTTCTGGTAAACCTGTGAAGGCTGACGGACATAGCTTTTTAGAATAAAAGCAACCTTTGAAGAAATTTTTACGAAAACATGCATTGCCTACGACCTATGGTCTGTGGCTGTAGATATAGTGCATCAAACACTCCTTTTTAGTGAACTTGCTGAGTACGCTCGTACTCAACGTATCTTCTTAACCCTTGCTAGATTCTAAAGACATTAATGATCAGGAAAAGGAAATACTATATCCAATTGAAGACCAGGAAGAATTCCACTATGAAGAACCTGAAGTATCTAAAAACGTCGAAGGGAACAATTACGAAAACATCTATGGAATGGAGACCGACATATCTAAAGTGTAGATGTAGCATATATAGTGGTCTAGTCCAGTAGCATAGATCTCTATCCTCTATCTAGATTAAGTCTCATATAAACCTTAGTTGCTTCTTTATTCTGTTCTTCGAGTTATTAAAGTTTAGCCCTGAGTAATCGGGATACCTCTATGGACCTAGGAGGATCTCAAGTCGTCATGTAATTTCTGGTTGTAATAATGATAATGTATGTTGTGGACCCACTTTGTTTCTGTTGTACCACTCTGAGGATGTAATATTTGCGGAATGGTACTCTGTGAGTGTTATGTCCACGACTGTAGTATACTACAACATGCAGTGGTATGCTAGGTCCCCACACCTGTTTTGCTGCTGCAGTTGCTTTGTTGTGTCTACTACAAGCTGTTGCTACTGATAAACTTCTGTGAGCAAGAACTATTTCCAGGTGCAGCTGAATTGACAACTCAGTTGTTAAGGCTTGCCAGTATTCTTTGGCTCCCCTTGTGTCGAATTAATAATTGGGTAATACTACCCACGAAGACGGTTGCGAACCCCTATACTTGTGGGTCATCACGCTTCACCGACACCCACCCCACCGTACCTAGATCACATGGCTTCTATGCCACGGTAGTGGAGCTGCGGTCTCGTTCAACATGCCGATGACATCATGCGGTAACCCAGCATACCACTGCATGATGTAGTATACTATAGTCATGCACATAACACCAATGAAACACCGTTCACTAGTATTACATCCCTCAGAATGGCACAACAGAAACACAGCGGGTCCAATACATGGCTAAAGGTTACAACTCACTCTTTACACAAGATCCAGAGAACACTCTAGGTTAAAGAGAGAGAAAGAACTTCTTACGCAGAAGAATCAAAGATGAACAATGCAAGAATTGTATACTATTAAGACTAGTTTTTAACTAAAGGGTTGGCATTGCTGCTATTGCAATACTCTACAGAATTAGGTTCTTGACTAGAGATTATATTTCTATCTAATTAGTAATTCCATCTCCACTTGAGTTGATGTATATGTTGACTTCCTTGACTTCAATGAAGAGCTTTGGCTTTGGATGACGAGTCCTGGAGAATAACTTGATGTGGATGTTGTCTATTTCGGCTTCATAATCTAGCAAGGGTTAAGAAGATACTTTGAGTACGAGCGTACTCAGCAAATTCACTAGAAAAGGAGTGTTTGATGCACTATAACTACAGCCACAGACCATAGGTCATAGGCAATGCAAGTTTTCATAAACATTTCTTCAAAGGTTGCTTTTATTCTGAAAAGCTATGTCCGTCAGCCTTCACGTGTTTACCAGAACTTTCATGGAGTTCATTTCCTGTCGCGTTCGTAGCTCCTTCCCAGAACAGGGAGTAACAAGTTACAGTTCTTACACTCTGCAGAGGTGCGTTACTTTACCCATGAGAGATCAACTCTTTGTTGCACAACCGGGCAGCTTATTCCCGTCCACACTTCCATGATGTGGGGCCCAGAAGATGATCCAAGACAATCACTGCCCCCTTCACGACCTCGCATGCCTCCTTGGTGTACACCATGCCCACATATTGGATTACGGCAATGGTTTGTATAAACCGTTAGATGCCAGAACTATCGTGGGACGTTGAGGGTTCCCACCCATATGCTGCATATCCTCTATGAATTACCAATTAATATGTACGCTTCGAGGATAACAGCCACGACCTGCACATCCGGCTTCATGCGAGAGGAAGAAGATATAGCTGACTTCTCCGTCCCATTCCAAATCTCATGGTCAACGCGTAATATACGGCGCAAGAATCACTAGCGACATTGGTTGTTAAGTCCTAGGTGATATAGTTCTGAGCAGTGGTATTCCAACTGTCAGATTTAATAGATTAGCTGATCACCCTGGATCAGTAACCAATAGCTCACAATATTATTGAAAATAGTGTTTTCTGATCTTTTTCAAATGCAGGTGATGACAACACTGGATTTCTAAAATACTTTACAGAAAATAAACAAAGGATATGAGCAAGTGTGAACTTGCCTTTTGTGATTGCAAGATTATGCACTCACGGTCTTCGAGTTAGTATAAGATCCAAAATCTGAAATCAGCATCATTGTTCCGGTAAGGACTAATGTTTAAAGAGGCAGTATGCTTTATGCATAAGTAATGAGATGTACTTTTATAAACGCGAATGTTGGAAATAATGTTGTTCTAGGGTTTGGATTCCGGAAATTGTTACTTTAGAATGTGTTGTTCTTTTAGATAAGTTTCACACCTGTGCTTCTTACTAGGGCTTGTGAGTGTGTGTGAACAGAACATATTTATGCAGCAATAAAATATATATCTATGAAATGCTATTCAAATTTTTTTACCCTTTAATAGTTTATATCCAAACTTTACTTTATAAGTAGAGTCACTTATAAATACCTTAAGTGTTATTGCTCCTAGGCATACAAGTGAAGTATGAAGTAATGTGATCTTGATTATTTGTCATATATTGTCTGAAGTGGCAAAACGAATAAATTTTGAAGAAAAGATTCCTTATCTAAAGTTTAAACAATCTTTGTGGTTAGTTAGTGGTGGTCGATGTTATTTGTGTTTGCTTGAATAGTTTTGGCTTGAGATGTTTTATAACTTAACTAGTTCAGACCAAAGTTAACTATAAAACATATAATAATGCTTATAGTGTTATTTTTAGATTCTTGTAGACTAAAGTTAACTTGAAAACAAAGATAGTTTGAAAGTATAATGCTTATGATATTTGTATCTTGTGTACCTGGTAATGTTTCCTTAAGGTTACTTAAGAATGGTTATTCTTTTACTTGGTGTAGTGGTTTCTTGATTTTATAATGGAGTAGTATCATTTACCTTTTATAGATGAGTGGTTATAGTTTATAAACCAAGATATAATATTACTTAATTACTTATGAACTTACTATAGTGTTGTGGTAGTTTTTGTAATCTGGTGGTTAAAGTAGATAGAAAGGATCTGATTTATTCACAAGTTGTTCTTTAAGGTTTTTATTATGAATAGGAATCCTTTTAGAATGTAATCTTTACTTAAGGTTGAAGATAATTTAATAAAAAGGCATTTATAATGTTTTAAACCATTATGGCTTCATATTATTAATATTTAAGACTAATACTATTTATTAGACTTAATTGACTCATTTTAGAAATATTAACAAATTTTATTTACCCTTATATGAAATTCTTCAACTAAGGAAATAGGTTTAAATTCAAGTTATTAGAGTATATGAACTTTTTATTTAACTCAATATTGAAATATTATATTTTTAACATGTAGATATTATTTTTGTGATCATTTTGGTATATTATATTTATTTTTATGATTTATAAATAATATGTTATGATTTTTATAAGATTTAATATATAAAAAATACTTAATAAATAATAAATATTTAAGTAAGTGAAATAATAATGCATGATTATAGTTTTTATTTTTCTAAGATTTTTGGTATATTATTCATATTCTTAATCTTTACCATTATTAAAATATGAATTATCAAGGTTTTATTACTTTTAAACCTTTATTAAATAGTATTTATTTAAATAATCATCATAATAATATTGGATAATAAGTTTAAGTTGTAATTTTTTATTTTTCTACAAATTTTCATATATTATACACATTTTTCTGAATGATAAATCAAAAGTTATTAATTAAACAAGATTTAATCATTTGTTTGATTTCATATTAATAATTAAGTTTATAACATTTTATTTATTTCTTAAACAGGAATTTATTTTTTACACCGCACCTACATCTAGCCTGAGTCACTGACCAGCGGGCCAGTGGCCACCTCAGCGCACAGGTTAAAGAAAATGCATTTGTTACCGACTGATTGGCTACCCCTGTAACACTACGGTTCTGAAAAGACCGTAGCTTCTATGTGACATGCCAATCCCTGGATTGGTTCATTGGCCCACAATAGAATAAGATGAATAACATAGCAAAATATCCGTGTATCATAAATAACGAAGATCCAGAGTACCATTATTACAATAAAAGCTTAGCTCAAGGCTAGCTCAAATTATTCAAGTAGCAGCATAAATATAATAAATCCTCCATTCTTCAAATTGCCCACAAGTGAACAAGTGTCGAGTGGAGTACCGTGGCCTAAATCGATTACTCAGAATCGGAATATCCTGCAACATGAAACGTAGCAGCCCCGAAGGGTCAATACATGGAATGTATGGCAAGTAGAGCTATTAAAGGAGACAATAGAACTAACATCTACATGCATATTTGGCAAGTGGAGTTGTGGCTAGCTTGCATTTGCAATTACCTTTGTCCTACTTTCATAAACAGTTTTTGATTTTCTTTGGAAAGATCCCAATTAAGTTAACCCAACAACATTAAAGCAATTATGAAATTGGAATGAGCGAGAAACATGTCATGGAATCAATATCAAGCAACTCAGACGTCCATAAACGGGGACACGGCTAATCGATTAGATTATACACCCTGCAGGGGTTAGTACACTTTACCCATGTGACTTTTCCAGCTCAGCTCGTACCATCACTCTCATTTTGGGTGATGATAGGGAGAAGTCCAAGAAGAGACCGTTCGGGAAGTAGCTCCCCAAACCCGACATGCACCGGTCTAACCTACCAAAATTCTACATCTCTGGATACGTGGGTTCGAGTTACCACAACCTACTGAGTCCAACCAACCGCTCATTCCATTATTGGCACATGGTTGTAAAGCTACAAAATAAAGAAGCCAATCATTTTCTCTAGATACCTGGGTGCCTTTCCGCAATGATACCACCAAAAGTTTCAATCCCATCACACTCAGGAGGTTCATTGATTAAGTTGTTTTAGTTTTTGCAAACAAATACATTTAGAAACAACTTTCAGTGATGTAACCCAGCCCTCGTTCACCGTAGCATGGCTAAGCACATCTACCAACGGAGGTTCATCTATAGGGAAAGCCCTACCACATAATAGGTCATAGCATAGCGATAGCAATATCCTACACATGCATCTACAAATTACACGACAATGCATTGAAAATAGTAGGACAACATCATGAACAAAGTAGCATCTACTTGCCGTGACTGTAGCGGTCGGAAGAACAATCCACACACGAGCAAGCGTTGCACTCGTCACAATCTACATGATACAATTGCAATCATAAACAAACCATCCACAATCATATGCAAACAAAGATGATGCAATATGCATGCATGACAAGTGGTATAATGCTACAGCAACATCACATAATCTTATTCAGTATAACTACTGTATGCATGCATGGAAATTATTTTGAATGCAAAGAAAACAAGGCATGCAATTTATAATGCTCAAATAATAGAGCTAGAAACTAAATAATTAGCCACTACTAACATACTGTTTGTAAAATCTTGAAAAATTTCCTCTGTGTAGGCAACTCTAAATAGAAACAGTACCAATTGGAATTTCTCAAAAAGGATGTATATAACTCCCTGAGTAATTAAAATACTACAGTAAGCCTTTAATTATATTCTGCAAAAACTATTACTGTAAGCCTAACTTTTTAATTCACTTTGAGATTCCCCTTGTTCTACTGATTCCAGGGACATCTTATTTGCAATTTTTGGAGTTACAGAACTTATCCTATGAATTTATTACTCTAAAAAGGACATTAACTCATTTAATTATTCAGGACCAAACCTTGCTGTAAAAGTGTAAAACAATGGTACAACAAGATTCTACGTGAGACACTGAATCCATACATATTTTATTTGCAATTTTTGGCCCAGTAGATCTAAAGTGATGGATTTTACAAGTTTTAGCTAAATTCTGTCGATTTAAATCAATTTAAATTACACAGTCAAAGTTGACTGGTCCGACCGCGCTGATGTGACAGCTGACATGGCAGTTGACTAGCCAGCTGCCTGCGTTGACTCTTCCACGGTCCATCTGGACCGTTGGATCGGGATCGGGCGGCTGGGGAGGCACGCGAGGGGAGGCTCACCGGAGCTGGCGGCGGGCGGCGACGGTGAGGTCGTGGCGGCGGCGGTGGCTGTCCTCGGCGACGGCTGGGCGGCGTACGGCGTCGGGGGCATCGGGGTCGAGCTCGTTGGCGTGGAGGCGGCGGCTGGCGAGCGCGGGGTCGAGATCGGCGGCCGGCTGGAGGCGGCGGCGTCGGGTGGCGTGGCGACTGCGTTGGTGGCGGGGTCCTGCGACGAAAAAGGAGAGGGGCAGGTGGTCAGCGGGTGGCGGCGGTGTCGACGAGCAAGCGAGCGAGGCGAGGGAAGGGTCGGGCGCGGCGGCGGCGTGCTCACCGCGGTAATGGCGGCGGCGGCGGCGATCGCGGATTCCAACGAGGAATTCGCGGCGGCGTGAGGCGGCTCGGGCGGGGGTTGTTGGGGGGTTTTAGCGAGGGAAGCGAGGGCTTTAAGAGGGGGTCACGGCGGCGCGTGGGGCCTGGTCGCGGCCGAGTCGGCCTCGGCGTCCGTGCCAGTGCCGGCTCGCGCTGACGGGCGGGCCCCAGCTGTCAGCGGCGCTGGTTGCTGGGCCCGCAGCGGCGGACGCTGCTATCTGCCGCGCGGGCGGCGGCGGCTGCTGCTGCTGGCGTGTGCGCTGCGCGGGCTATGTTGTGGCTGGGCCTGGGCCACGGGCAGGTCGGCCCGCTGCCGCGCTGCTGTATTTTTTTTGTTCTTTTCTTTTAATCTTTTCTGTTTTAGTATTTCTATTATATCTTTTCCATGTGAACTCCAAATTGAGTGATTTTTGTCTCTAAATTTTTATAAAAACCAGAAGATCAACATAAGATCAAGCTTGTAATTTTTTTCACCAGTTGAAGTTAGTGGATTTATATAACCCTGGTATATTCTCTTGTAGGTGCATTTTAGTAATTCAAAATAGGGCTTTAAAAATATTGTTTTGCTAGAATCTTTTCGAACCGAAATCTTGCATGGATGATCATGATGCAATGACATGTATGCTATGCAGTACCAAATCCAAAATTTGGGATGTGACAAGACTAATCCCCTTAAGATGAATCTCGTCCCCGAGATTCGGCGTGGCTAGCAAATAGGTGTGGGTGGTCCTCTCGGATGTCATCCTCACGCTCCCATGTGGCTTCCTCTTCGGTGTGGTGGCTCCATTGCACCTTCTAAAACCTGATTGTCTTGGTGCGGGTAATCCTCTCCGCTGTTCCCAGTATCTTGACCGGCTTCTCCTCATAGGTCAAGTCATTCTCAAGTTGAACCTCCTCTAGTGGCACAGTGTCTCTCAATGGTGTATCCACCATCTCCGGATGGCACTTCTTCAGCTGGGACACGTGGAACACGTTGTGGACGGCGGACAGAGCCTCCGGCAACTCCAACTGATAAGCAACTTATCCTTTGTGTGCTAAGACCCGATATGGCCCAATAAACCGAGGTGCCAACTTACCCTTGATTCCAAACCTCTTAATACCACGCAGTGGCGACACTCTGAGGTATGCTCTATCACCTATCTCATACACCACTTCCTTGCGCTTGGCGTCAGCGTAGCTCTTCTGCCTTGATTGTGCTACCTTCAGTCTGTCCCTGATGAAGGCGACCTTCTCCTCAGCGTCCTTGATCAAATCAGGTCCAAACAGCTGACATTCTCCTACTCCATCCCATAGCAATGGTGTCCGACACCGTTTCCCGTATAGCACATCGAACGGTGACGTCTTTATGCTGGTCTGATAGCTGTTGTTGTAGGAAAACTCGGCATACGGCAAATTCTCATCCCAACCAGAACCATGAGCCAAAGCGCAAGCTCTCAGCATATCCTCCAGAATCTGATTTACCCTCTCGGTCTGTCCATCAGTCTGGGGGTGGAATGTTGTGCTAAACTCCAACCTGGTCCCAGTGACTCGTGCAGCTGGCGCCAAAAGTGTGAGGTAAATTGGGTGCCTCTATCCGATACAATGCTCTTGGGAACTCCATGTAGGCACACAATTTTGTCCATATAGATCTTGGCCAACTTTGCACTTGTGTAAGTCGTCTTCACCGGTATAAAGTGGGCTACCTTGGTCAAATGGTCGACCACTACCCAAATGGAGTCATATCCCGACCTGGTCCTGGGCAATCCTGTGATAAAATCCATTCCCACTCTATCCCACTTCCATTCCGGCACAGGCAATGGTTGTAGTAGTCCTGCTGGCTTCTGGTGTTCCGCCTTCACTCGGCTACATACATCACATAGGGCAATATGCTTGGCGATGTCTCCCTTCATGTTATTCCACCAAAATCTGCCCTTCAAATCCATATACATCTTTGTATTGCCCGAATGTATTGAGCATGGAGAGTTATGAGCTTCCTGCAGAATCAACTTCCTTATCTCCGGGTCGCTGGGCACACACAAATGATCTCCATACCACAAGGTACCATGCTCATCCTCGCGAATATCCTTTTCTCGATTTTCCTTCATCTTTTCCTTTATCTCTTCTATTTCCTTGTCTCCTACCTGAGCCTTCCTGATCCTGTCCTGTAGCGTTGGTTGGACTTCCATTTCTGCTAAATATCCTTCTGACACTACCTCCAGTCTAAGGTCTTTGAATTGCTTGCACAAGTCCTCGGGCAATTCTCCAACAGTCAATCCATTGGCATAGACCTTCCGGATCAGAACATCTGCTACTACATTGGCTTTTCCTGGGTGGTACTGCAGATTCATATCATAATCCTTGATAAGCTCTAACCATCTCCTTTGCCTCATGTTCAGTTCCTTCTGTGTAAATATGTATTTCAGGCTCTTGTGATCGGTGTACACATCACAGTGTTTTCCCATTAGGTAGTGCCTCCATACTTTGAGCGCATGAACAACTGACGCTAATTCCAAGTCGTGTGTGGGATAATTCCTCTCATGGTGTTTAAGTTGTCGCGAGGAATAGGACACCACTCTCCCATCTTGCATCGGCACACTCCCAAGTCCTTGTCGAGAAGCATCACAGTACACTTGGAAATCCTTCTGAAGATCAGGTAAACACAGAACAGGTGCGGTCACTAGCCGACGCTTCAGTTCCTGAAAGCTGGCTTCACACGCATCCGTCCATTCAAACTTCCTCTCCTTCTTCAGAAGTTCTGTCATCGGCTTAGCAATCTTGGAGAAATTTTCAATGAACCTCCTGTAATATCTAGCAAGTCCCAAAAAGCTACGAATATCACCCACATTCTTGGGTGCTTCCCACTCAGTTACTGCAGTCACCTTGCTTGGATCAACCGCGACTCCTTCTCCTGACACCACGTGTCCAAGAAATCCAACAGTGTTCAGCCAGAATTCACACTTGCTGAATTTGGCATACAGCTTGTGCTCCCTCGGCTTCTCCATAATCAGTCGCAGATGTTTCTCATGCTCAGCATCATCCTTGTAATATATCAGTATGTCATCAATAAACACCACCACGAACTTGTCCAAGTACTCCATGAATACCTTGTTCATCATGGTCATGAAATATGCCGGAGCATTCGTTAGTCCAAAAGACATAACTGTATACTCATATAAACCATACCTAGTAGTGAAAGCAGTTTTTGGTATGTCCTCCTCCCGGATCTTCAATTGGAAATAACCCGATCGCAGATCAATTTTGCTAAACACCTTCGCTCCTTCCAGTTGATCAAACAAATCATTTATGTTCGGCAGGGGGTATTTGTTCTTGATGGTCACTTCATTCAGCGAGCGATAGTCCACCACTAACCTTTTGCTGTTGTCTTTCTTCTCCACAAACAGAACAGGTGCACCCCATGACGACGAACTAGGCTGAATAAATCCCTTGTCCAACTGCTCCTTTAGCTGTTTCTTTAATTCCTTCAGCTCATCCACATCCATTTTATATGGTCTCTTTGCTATAGGTCTTGTTCCCGGCATCAGATTGATGAGAAACTCCACATCCCTGTCAGGTGGCATCCCTGGCAGCTCTTCCGGAAACACGTCGGGGTAATCCTTAATCACAGGCACAGTATCCATGCTAACCCCCTTAAGAGAATTTAGCTTACACCTTCCCGGTCGCACAGCCGACTTGAACCTAATCCTCTTACCATCCGGGGTTTTGAGTGAAACTGCTCGCTGTGCAC
This sequence comes from Avena sativa, assembly GCA_916181665.1. NCBI lineage: Eukaryota > Viridiplantae > Streptophyta > Magnoliopsida > Poales > Poaceae > Avena > Avena sativa. The sequence goes on along the minus strand of OV702293.1, from coordinate 92,958,977 downwards.
AATCTATGTGTCCCCCATGCATAGACATCCAATCCATACCCAGAATTACATCTAAACCTTGTGATTCCAAAACTACCAGATGTGCAATGAAATTGTGTGCTCCAATTCTCACAGTTAAGTCGCGGCATCCCGCGCTAGCTATCATATCCCCTCCAGGTGAACTCACTCTAATAGACCCTTTCAGAGACTCCATAGGTAACTTATACTTATCCACAAATGCCCTTGATATGAATGAATGCGATGCACCAGTATCGAAAAGTAGAAGTGCAGGGTGAGTGTTGATTGGAAACTTACCAATCACAAGGTCAGGCTCATCTGGGATCTCCTCCACATTCATGTGGTTCACTGTGGCCTTCTGGTTGTTGCCTGGCTTCAGTCCCTTCTTCTCCGGACAGTTGTCTGCATAATGTCCCTTCTGGCCACACTTGAAACATGTCACCTCACTCGGATCCTTCTTCACAAAGCTGCGATCACGGTTGCGGTCATGTCCACTGTGTCCTCCAGAATGGTGAGTGTGTCCTCCCTTGTGGCTGTGGTGGTTGCTCTTGTGGATATCATGGCGATGTCCATCGCCTCCATGGTGGTGGAGGTCATGGCTTCCATGGTGCCCATGTTCACTCCCTCCATGCTTGGAGTATCCTTCATAAGAAGTGCGTGACTTGTGGTGAGAACCAGAGTGGTGATTGTTGCTCTTCCTCTTGCAGCTTTCCACCTGCTTGTGTTTCCCTTCCAAAATTCTGGCCTTGTCCATAAGCTCCTGAAAAGTGGGACAGTAAACCACCAACAGCTGCACTGAAAGCTCATCACTAAGGCCATCCAGGAATCTCTCCCTCCTTTTTGCATCAGTGTCAACATCCTCAGGTGCATAACGAGATAGGTTGTTGAACTCCTCAATATACTCAGCCACAGTGCGGTTGGTTTGGCGCAAATTGCGAAATTCCTTCCTCTTCAGGCTCAGAACTCCTGAAGACACGTGGTTGGTCTTGAAACCTTCCTCAAACATTGCCCAAGTCACAGTGTCCAGCGGGTGGGTGATCTGAAAAGTGTCCCACCATGAAGCGGCTGGTCCCTCTAGTAGGTGAGCAGCAAATCTCACCTTCTCAGCATCTGTGCACCCAACAGTTACCAGATCCTTGTTCACTGAACGCAACCAGTCGAGAGCAACCATCGGCTCCGTTGCAGTAGAGAACTTCGTTGGCCTTAGCCTCAGAAACCTGGTAAGTGCATCTCCCTGAGGCTGGTTGTTCCCATTGTTGTTGTTGTTGTTCTGAGCTTCCATGAACTGGGTCATAACTTGGGTCAACTGTGCCTGAGCTGCTACAACTCAGTGGGTTGACGGCGGGAAGGCATCTGCGGTGCAGCACAGGTAAGCTTAGAAAGAATCGATTACGAAAACAGGATTCTACCCATGCATTATGACCAAACAACAACAAAACATTCACATACAATCTCAAGCAAGAAACACATCAGCAAACAAATGATTCAGCAACATCCCAGGGGTTATCCTAGCAGTACATATCTATTGAAATAGTTTTTAGAATAGTTGGCATCTAAAGAAGATATTTCTACCCCCTTCTGGAGAATATAGAGGCCATGTGCCCTGTGAGCCGTCAGATTGAGCTTCCAAACAACCTTCAGCCGTCCGATTGACAACAGGTGGTCCGAACCGTTGGATCCGACGAATCCTGGCCATCCATCTCTGTTGCCTTGCGAGGGATCGCGTTTGTATCGCACTCAACCAGCGCTAGGTACCATCTATGACGGTGGGGGCCTGCGTTTTCCAGGACCCGCTGGTCAGCGACGCGTGCACGTAGGGCGTTGTGTGAGAGGCGACAACGACGAAGTGGCGCGGTGGCAGAACCCGTGGTTTAGCTAGTGCACCAGGGGTAAAATCGGATTTTTGGGTTGGTTACCCCTGAAACCCTCTCCTCTCATGTTCCACTTCTCTGTTTCTGTCTTCTCCCTCTTCTCTCCCATGGCGGCGCGCTAAAAAAGGCGGGTGGAAGGGTGGCGACCATGGAAGAGGGGGGCTGATCGGCGCCGGAAGCGGAGGCGGGGAGGAGCAGCACCTGCCGGAAGTGGAGGCGCACGCGCGAGAGAGAGAGGCGGGGATTTCAGCAGAGAAACCCTAGCCGCCTCCCCTGGAAGAGGAGGCAGGAGGGGTTTGTGCCGCTCTCCTGACCACGAGCCCGAACACGAGAGCATGGGGAGCGTCCAGGAGGGCCTCACGGCGGCCGGGGAAGTTTGCCTCGTGGGCGGCGGGGCCACACGAAAGGGAGATCGCAACGGGGAGGAGCTGATCCGGAGGGGCTCAAGCACCGCGACCTCCATCGGCGCGTCCCCGATGCTATGGTGACCGGCAGCGGCTGCGCTCGCCCGCAGGTACGTACCTTGGTCTCTCCCTCCCCCGTATCTGCTCTTTATCTCTCTCCCGTCTCACCTCCTCTCTCTCTCTCTCTAAGAAGTAAGTAGCCGGCCCGCTCACCTCTCGCTCAATCGTGCCTCCTCACCACGCCTGGTCAGCCATGCCGAGCTGCTGTTGTTGGTCGATTTCTTTATATGTGCTAATAAGGCCAACGCTAGGTGAGACCTCCACTGTCTCATCCATGTTATAACTGCAGGCCCGTTGCGTATTCTTCTCCACTAGACACCACCAGTTTCTAAGCAAGTTTTGTTGCCTTTTGATGGTTTATGATGATTTCCATGCACACCAGTTGCTTGAAAAAATGTCTAGTGGGCTAATGATTTTTTGGTGTGGTCGTGGTGCAGGTCTCAGGGGATTGAAATGGTGCATCTACGATTCATGGCTCCAAGAGCTCTGATCTGACAAATATATCGATTATTTTCGTAAAATTGCATGTTAATATTCATACAGACCTAGGGAAAGGTTTGTGAACTACCTAACTATATGCCTTAGCAGATGCATGTGTGATTGATCTTAGTTCCAAGTAGCATTTATTCATAAGCATTCATCTAACTGCATTTTCTATCAAACATCATTGAAATTTTCATATGGCAGATGTTGGGGGAGAGTTCAGGCTGTACTCTGTGGTGAATTATGGGATCATCAACCTTGTGAATGTTGAATTGTTGTTGTGACCTTCAGTTTCTTTGTTGTTGCATAATCGATGGATCGAGTATTGGAACATTTAGGTTAAAATAAATTGAAAATTATCTGTACTTGTGCAGTTCTTTTACAATGACAAACTTTATGGCATTACAGCTTGATACATCTACAGAACAATAGATAATCTGGTACTCATAGATTATGGTGTACATTTTTGCTGATATTTTTTTAACGGGGTTATTTTTTTAAGGAAACTAAAGCTAATGATCATCTGAATATTAGTTGAAGAACCTTTCTTAATTCTATGAGTGTCTAACCAAATTTCTTTCTTGCTTCTAATTATAAGATGTACATGGTTACTAAGCTTTTTATTCTTGTTTAGCACATAGCATTAGGTATTTGTGCACTGAAAAAATAGTAAGATCCTTACTGCGTATACTGGGTGATTTCCAGGTATAACCATGGATCTCTTCGTCCATATAGTAGTGAAACATTTGTATGTACGGTTTGCTGTACTTCTAAACTGAAAAGAAGCATCCGGCTATAGATGCTTCTTCTTATAGTTTTTAGTACAGATTTTTGCATCACATAAACATTTAGTTTGTGCTCTGAGTGTTTGTCTCCAACTTATGCTTGTATTTAAGTTGTAGGCTGGGAAAATCTTCTTCCTATTCTGTAAAGTGTATCTATTGTCTCAAGAGAACACTATAATCCAGATGAATGCATCTATTGGAAACAAGAGTGGCAAATGAGCTTTTAATATGGTCTTAGTTGACAACAAGGTAGATATATGTACATTCTAAATCAAGTTACTTATGTTTGACTAAACCGTTAAATTATTTACTTGGTCCTTCTGGTGCTGCAACTGAATTAGTGAATCCTTATGTTGTTTCTTTGTTCATGGCTCTATGATCTCTTAACTGAAGTGGAAAAGTTTCCAGCTCTCCACAAGGTCATTTCAGCTCCTAAAGAAAATGAAGTGACCTCCTCCTCTGCGGTGCTCGACACGGGAACAACCTCACTGTGTTGCGACATTGGGTCAAGATGCTGCTATACAGTCACCACTCCTTCCACGATGGTAAGCCTTCGACTGGTTATTCGTCAATGTCTATGCCGGTTGATTTGGTCATCTCCTTTGTCTTTTCAATTTGTATTTATGATAGTTTTGAAGTCGAGAAAGGACATGCCTTTGGCAACTATTTGATGTGTGTGTGTTGGTGGCTCCTAATTTACCATGTAACGATTGTTTACATGTAGATAGATGAGATCATATCAGATAAATAGAAGTAGATCTGCATGTAGTTTTATGGTTATATTGTTATATATTTTACTTTTGTAGGAAAATGGATATACTATAGATACGAGCTACATATATATATTTTCAGCTTGGTAGTAATATATTTAGTTACTTGTTCCATTACAGGCTTAATAAAAGAGCATTGTTCATGAGGCTAGAAGGCACAATATGTACTTATCTTGCCTGTTTTTTCCTTTCTTTGTGTTCATGTGATCGGCCATGAGCTGACATGTTGAGTAATAAACTGATGAATATGAATTTCTTATTGTAGCTTAGCATAGAAGAGGATGTATCAGTTTCTTGCTATATGGTGCAAGAATAAAGTAGAATCTACAGCGATTCTAGGTTAGTATTTGAGCTTCTAGCGCGAATACGAGTGTCCAACACTTCACTATTATTCCATACTTTGTTAGCTTTAACTAATTTAGAAAAAAAGGAGTCATGTGCATTCTTTTTCTCAAGGATAATATTGTCTCTTTGGTTTATTCAGAGTAGATTATTTCGATATTTCTGTATTTGTAATTGTATGCTATATAGGACATTCCATATTGATCTCGGTACCATAGGGATATGATGCTGATATGGAAATATGATGTTAGTCTTCACCACTCTGTATTGATCTTGCATGGATTGAAAGGAGGCACCGGTAGTAATTAATCTCTTTAGTGATTTGGTGTTTCTTTTTCTCTTATTCATGCATAGATTCTGTGGAAAATAGTGTAGGTACTTGTGGGACTGGATCATGAGAGTTCGTTTCAATGATTCTTTCCCTGTCACTAAGCAGATCTATTAGTTTTTTTGTCTACCTGCACATGAAAGATATGACACTGATACCACAGTGCAGTCATTTACATTTTGCACTTGCTCTTGTTTCCAGTAAATTGTGTAAACTTGATAATAGATCCAAATAAGATCCCTTCATGATAGTTTTTCTCTTTACATGGCTCATAATTCAGCCCTTGTATTTATTTATAACTGTATAACGTTGAGTCTATTTACGTGTGGCAGGTGGTCATTGGAGGACACTGTAGCTTCCGATTTTTCAGTGAGAGGGAGAAGAATTGTGATCTTATTTTCAAGGAGAATGTAAGATATGCTCAAGATGGAAACACGTGCTTCAGGTGTGCTACTGTTCCACCGTCTAACATGTGATGGCTTCCAATTTCATCTCACTCAAAAATTGCAATTGGCATTTCAGCATTGACTCTCGTATGCTCTCTAAACTTGGCATCACCGGTGTAAAATATTTCTTCTTCTTTCTGCCTGCTTATTTTCAGAAAGGGAAATTCATATGTAAGTTGGAACCATCTGTAGTTGGTGCCAAGGGTTAGTTAAAACTTAATGTTGATGGTCATTTGCATGTTGTATAGCTTTCACTCAGAATTGTTATATTAATTTTATATTTGCATGATACTAATCTTAGCATCCAATTACTTTGTAGGGTATTGATTTGGATAAATATTTTGATCAAAGATATTTATATGCAAGTGGCCTATTGATATTACACATATTTGAAAGCCATAACGAAGTCACTCATGAAGGAGCTGACCAGCATCGATTGATATCCCAGCCATGTATACGACAAGCGTGGTATGTCTTAGACTCTTCTTTCGTATGCTTCATTTCTTTAGTCTTCATTCCTTCATAGAGATTTATTACACGATGTCCTTGAATATTTAGGTATCAAATAGTTATCTTGTTGGAATTTGATACACCTCATATCGCGTGACTGTCGTGCATATATGCAGAAGATAGGATTGACTGAGTGAACAACATGAAAGTGTGATGCATGCTTGATTTTTGTTTTGGTGTATATATGTGATGCCATCTCTGGCTCTCATTTTCATTTTTATTAGTCTGCTTGTCCAACTTGTTAGGTAACATTTACATGATCAAATTACCTAACATTTACATGATCAAATTACCTAATGTTTAAATGTCTAGATTGTTAGGTAACATTTACATGACAAAGATGGTTGAAGTTTCAGATTTATTCTATTTCAGATCCCTTTCATGGAGTCCTTGTTGGTCGAGTGCGCCATCATGCTATGGCTCGAGATCTGGTACCACAACATGGTTACCGTCCTCATCGGCGACGCCTATGATGTCCAGGTTGTCGTTGACTCTCTTGGCATCTGGTACTTGGGCTCACCATCAAAATCACAGCTTAATGAGAACATTTTTTCTAACTCAAGATAATTTGGTATCTATAGTGCCAAGAGTAGTATTTGATATCTATTGTTTTTAATAATGAAGGGTCAAGAGTAGTATTTGATATCTATAGTTTGATGAATGTTTTTACTTGATCATTTGCAGGTTTCATATGCTGATATCAAATTACTGATGCTAATTATATCCATCTCTACTTGCCATGTTGTCAAAAGCGTACATTCATTCAGTGATTGCATGTGAGATGAATTCTCTTGAGGCTTACTATCACAACATGACCCATTTTTTTGTATTGTTTGGCATACATGTTCATTCAGTCATTGTCTCGAGTGTTTGGACTGAGTGCCTCAAAAGTTTGTTTCATTGCCTCACATTTGTAGGACATAACACATATTTATGAGTCAATTTTAGGTGTGGTAGCAAGATATCAGTGAAAGTAGCGGATATTTTGAATTTCCTTTGAAATCTCACACGGGAAACACTCACATGGCATTAACCGTAAAGTCTGCCTAATTTCCATACAGGTAGTTTCATTACCATGTGAAAATATAATAAATTGACGTGTTGTTATGAGCATATAGCCACTGTTAAGATGAAACTGAATTTTATGTATAAGATCAAAACTTGAGATGTAGTTCTCATGTTGCATTAATTCCATTTGGAATCATCATTCTTGAGTTATACAAGCAAGATAAGTACTACTAGATGTGGTGAATGGGAGCAAGTATTGATGTAGTGCTTATGTTTCACTTTTTTCCATATTTAAGTGCCAGGTTCCAGCCTTTTGAAAATAATTTTCTTGTGTAAGATGTTTCTTGAATTTCATTGTTTCTTGTTGTGTTAGTTTAACATGAGTTTTGTCTCCTAAACTATTTTGTTTAGTCGAAACAGAGAGTCTTGGCTTTATGTCCGCATTTTTTTTGGCCTTAGAACTGTATATGTATATATTATCTTCTCTTCATTTGTTTAGCTTCTTGTTTCAGAATCCGCTAAGATATTTTTTATATAGATCTGGGAACAACATTTGTTTTTACAATTAATAGAGGTTGAATCTATTGACAGTCAGTTGAGGAAAGATAAGCTATTGAAAGCTCCAATATTATTTATCCCTACTTAAGGTTAGGGCATGTACAACCCAGACACTACTACGATCTAATTCTCTGTAGTTCCTGATTCCTAGCCAAGCTTGGGTTCCATGCTTGCGTCGATGCTTAGTTAGTCACCGCCGCTAAGGATTTTTTTCCTATTGTAGGCCATGACGTTACCGAATAATTTTGTTTTTTCTATTTATTTTTGAATCGCTTTAGTGTCTGGATAAACTCCTAACGTTGTACATGCTCTTATAGGACACTGTCTCACCTACCTTGCGTGTGTCCCCACGGTGACTGCTGCTACTATTACACGACAAATTTTGGGCATATTAAGTTTTATTGCAGGCTTCTTGCAACGATGGGCATGCACTCAGAGACCCACCATATGTTTGTTCAAATTATAATTTGTGTTTCAGCTACTCATAATCTTTCTCGATGCAGTTCTCTGATGCTACATTTAACAAGCATCGGTCTTTGTCTCTAGGAGCAAAAGCTAGAGCAGAAGATTTTAGCCTATTTCAATTCAATGATGGCCAATAGGAGTCAACTGCTCAACTTCAGAGAGCACAACAGGTAATATGCCATCCTACACTGTGTCACTCAAGATGTTAAATGTAGGTTTGAAATTTTTGATAGTGAATCAAGTAACGAGTCTATGTAGCCAAATCTACATTAATTATTTGTTGTACCAAGTTTGAAATTTTTGACCGTGATATCAAGAGTTTTTCTTTTACATGAACAACCAATTGTAAACTCCTAAAGTAAAATAATATTGACTACAACAGAATTTCCTAAGTGCATATTATAAGAGTACAAAGATAACAGGTAAATTTCACTTGCCAACCTTAGAGTAATTTTAGTTGTATGCTTTTATTGGTTATTCAAATCTGCTTCCCACCGTATAGGTGATTTTACTTCATGCTAGCGACTCAATGGTGACCATCTAGATCCCAGCTAATATCACTCTAGACGCCATGTGAGACTAGAATTTCGGTACCATACATATTGCATTTACCTCTGTGCTTCTCCTTGCTCATCTATGTAAAGTATGATCTCCTATGTTATTAGATATAACATTTGTACTTCTCCTTAATTTTTTTCAAAATGTTTGTTCAAATATTGCTTGCTCGTTGCACTTATCAACTTCCTCAAGGCGACAAAGGAAGAATTCACGTCAAAAAAATTCAGGCATACGAATTGAGTTAAACAAAAAGCCAATGGCCTAGCCTATACCATGACTGATCTAAATTTTGATTGCTAGGTCTTCAAATTCAAAAATTACAAAACCATTTTAGATTCTGTTAACATGGTTGTGAGTATAAGGTAAAAAGGACTTGTATGCAAATTACAGGTATATGAAATTAACACATACATTTTGCAGGCTATGTTTATGTTATATCAAACTGTGTATTTTTATCGGGTTTTTTACATCTGCTTTGGCCGCCGTAGGCAGACAAACAAGTCTTACCTTCATTATTTTTCAAACCGATTGTTTATACCGTGTTGCCCGCGAAGCGGGCTAGCGAGCGGCAAGCCGCGTTTCCTACCTAGTTAGTTATCAACACAACAGGTCAACAAAGCATTAAAAACAGGAATCTGCCCGAACAGTCCAGCAGTGTTCACGAATTTTTCTACCTGACTTAAACTCGTCAGGAATTTTTTGTGATTTTTTTGTATACAGTACAGAGAGTTTCGAACCATCCCTATTGTTTTCAAATTTTTCCCAGATACCAATAAAATATGAAAAATCGCGCAGTACTGCTGTATCAGCAAAAACTACAACAGGAAAAACTCAGATATCAACCAAACTTGACATAACTCTTCCATAAAATTCGCACAAAAATCCTGGGATATTGGAGTACACTTAGAAACAACTAAACACTCTTAAACTAACAGTGATTATGTTTTACATCGATCGAGACTAATCCTAACGATTTTACCTAACAAAGACTAATTGGTGGACTTCTATCTACTTCTTGAAGAGGTTGCGGTAGGTCCTCGCACTCATGCGTTGGCGCTTCTGTCCACGAACCGACCATGGCGGCGGAGTATACACCTCTCCTGTGTCATCACTTGAAATCTCAAACTCCACCTCTTCTGGATCCTCCTCTTCTTCTTTATTCTCTGCTGCAGCTGCAACAGCTTCATCTCCTCCTCCATCATCGTCTCCATCATCATCATCCTCGTCCTCATCATCATCGTTCCCACTGTCATCATCATCATCATTGTTGCCATCATCTCCATTTTCATCATCAGAGGGTGGATTCAGCTGTGCTTGGAGAGCGGTAATCTAGGCTGCCATATCTTCAATAGTTTGATCCCTTTCCTGGACGGTCCCTTGCAACTGTTGTATGGTCTGGTTGTTTTCCTGCACAGTTCCATTAAGCTGAGCTATGGTTGCATCCCTGCCTACCAGGGCATTATTCAGAACATCCACAGCTTCATGTAAGGTCTCTATCTCCAGTCCTTGGACCACCATACCATTGCTGGCAAAATCTGCTATCTCTTTTACCATCATCACTTTCTCAGCTAGAGCTCCATTCTCCCTTTTCATATCCTCTATGTGCCTCCGACGGGGCGGCATGTTGTTCATGTCGCCCAGGGTAACCACAATGTTCCCATCCTCATCACGCCTCCCATAGTCATGGTAGGGTGAGTCTGCTGGCAGCAGGTGTCGGACAAGATGGCACCAGCGTGACAGGGCTTCATGCAAGGCCAAGTTTATTCCAAGTCCCCAGTTGCAGTATGTCTTGGTGTAGATCAGATGCACAGGGTTTGGCAAGGCGACATCCCTGAAGATGAAGGTGGTGATCTCCCATGCATCCTCACCATATCCATAGGTGTACAGCCTTCTTCCTTTGAACATGGGCAGTGGCAATCCCAATGACTGCGAGAGCTGTGCTAACTGTCTTGCAAAGGGCCTGGGTGACTCCATGGTTGCATACTCAGTCCTGACTTCTCCCATCTATCAATTAAAAGAGGAAAGTGTGAGAATAGCATATGGTAAGAATTTACGAGAGTGAAAGGCATAAGATGAAAGACAGAGTTAATATAAGCTTTAATAATTCTATGGCTTCCTAATCCAAATCTAGGTCATGATCCTACAGTCGATACACGGGTTCTGATACCATCTTGTAACACTACGGTTCTGAAAAGACCGTAGCTTCTATGTGACATGCCAATCCCTGGATCGGTTCATTGGCCCACAATAGAATAAGATGAATAACATAGCAAAATATCCGTGTATCATAAATAACGAAGATCCAGAGTACCATTATTACAATACAAGCTTAGCTCAAGGCTAGCTCAAATTATTCAAGTAGCAGCATAAATATAATAAATCCTCCATTCTTTAAATTGCCCACAAGTGAACAAGTGCCGAGTGGAGTACCGTGGCCTAAATCGATTACTCAGAATCGGAATATCCTGCAACATGAAACGTAGCAGTCCTGAAGGGTCAATACATGGAATGTATGGCAAGTAGAGCTATTAAAGGAGACAATAGAACTAATATCTACATGCATATTTGGCAAGTGGAGCTGTGGCTAGCTTGCATTTGCAAATACCTTTGTCCTACTTTCATAAACAGTTTTTGATTTTCTTTGGAAAGATCCCAATTAAGTTAACCCAACAACATTAAAGCAATTATGAAATTGGAATGAGCGAGAAACATGTCATGGAATCAATATCAAGCAACTCAGACGTCCATAACCGGGGACACGGCTAATCGATTAGATTATACAGCCTGCAGGGGTTAGTACACTTTACCCATGTGACTTGGCCATCCCAGTTCGTACCATCACTCTCATTTTGGGTGCTGATAGGGAGAAGTCCAAGAAGAGACCGTTCGGGAAGTAGCTCCCCAAACCCGACATGCACCGGTCCAACCTACCAAAATTCTATATCTCTGGATACGTGGGTTCGAGTTACCACAACCTACTGAGTCCAACCAACCGCCCATTCCAGTATTGGCACATGGTTTTACACGTAAGCTACAAAATAAAGAAGCCAATCATTTTCTCTAGATACCTGGGTGCCTTTCCGCAATGATACCACCAAAATTTTCAATCCCATCACACCCAGGAGGTTCATTGATTAAGTTGTTTTAGTTTTTGCAAACCAACACATTTAGAAACAACTTTCAGTGATGTAACCCAGCCCTCTTTCACCATAGCATGGCTAAGCACATCTACCAACGGAGGTTCATCTACAGGGAAAGCCCTACCACATAATAGGTCATAGCATAGCGATAGCAATATCCTACACATGCATCTATAAATTACACGACAATGCATTGAAAATAGTAGGACAACATCATGAACAAAGTAGCATCTACTTGTCTTGGCTGTAGCGGTCGAAAGAACAATCCACACACGAGAAAGCGTTGCACTCGTCACAATCTACACGATACAATTGCAATCATAAACAAACCATCCACAATCATATGCAAACAAAGATGTTGCAAGATGCATGCATGACAAGTGGTATAACGCTACAGCAACATCACATAATCTTATTCAGTATAACTACTATATGCATGCATGGAAATTATTTTGAATGCAAAGAAAACAAGGCATGCAATTTATAATGCTCAAATAATAGAGCTAGAAACTAAATAATTATCCACTACTAACATACTGTTTGTAAAATCTTGGAAAATTTCCTCTGTGTAGGAAACTCTAAATAGAAACAGTACCAATTGGAATTTCTCAAAAAGGATGTATATAACTCCCTGAGTAGTTAAAATACTACAGTAAGCCTTTAATTAGATTCTGCAAAAATTATTACTGTAAGCCTAATTCACTTTGAGATTCCCCTTGTTCTACTGATTTCAGGGACATCTTATTTGCAATATTTGGAGTTACAGAACTTATCCTATGAATTTATTACTCTAAAAAGGGCATTAACTCATTTAATTATTCAGGACAAAACCTTGCTGTAAAAGTGTAAAACAATTGTACAACAAGATTCTACGTGAGACACTGAATCCATACAAATTTTATTTGAAATTTTTGTCCCAGTAGATCTAAAGTTATGGATTTTATAAGTTTTAGCTAAACTCTGTCGATTTAAATCAATTTAAATTACACAGTCAAAGTTGACTGGTCATACCGCGCTGACGTCGCAGCGGACGTGGCAGTTGACTAGTCAGCTGCCCGCGCTGACTCTTCCACGGTCCATCTGGACCGTTGGATTGGGATCGGGCGGCTGGGGAGGCACGCGAGGGGAGGCTCACCGGAGCTGGCGGTGGGCGGCGACAGTGAGGTCGTGGCGGTGGCAGTGGCTGTCCTCGGCGACGGCTGGGCAGCGTACGGCGTCGGGGGCGTCGGGGTCGAGCTCGTCGGCGTGGAGGCGGCGGCTGGCGAGCGCGGGGTCGAGCTCGGCGGCCGGCTGGAGGCGGCGGCGTCAGCTGGCATGGCGACGGCGTCGGTGGCGGGGTCCTGCGGCGAAAAAGGAGAGGGGGAGGTGGTCAGCGGGTGGCGGCGGTGTCGACGAGCAAGCGAGCGAGGCGAGGGGAGGGTCGCGCGCGGCGGCGACGTGCTCACCGCGGTAATGGCGGCGGCGGCGATCGCGGATTCCGGCGAGGAATTCGCGGCGGTGTGAGGCGGCTCGGGCGGGGGTTGTTGGGGGGTTTTGGCGAGGGAAGCGAGGGCTTTAAGAGGGGGGGTCGCGGTGGCGCGCGGGGTCCTGGTCGCGGCCGAGCCGGCCTCGGCGTCCATGCCAGTGCCGGCTCGCGCTGACGGTTGGGCCCCAGCTATCAGCGGCGCTGGTTGCTAGGCCCGCAGCGGCGAACGCTGCTATCTGCCGCGCGGGCGGCGGCGGCTGCTGCAGCTGGCGCGTGCGCTGCACGGGCTGTGCCGCGGCTGGGCCTAGGCCGCGGGCAGGACGGCCCGCTGCCGCGCTGCTGTATTTTTTTTTGTTCTTTTCTTTTAATCTTTTCTGTTTTAGTATATCTATTATATCTTTTCCATATGAACTCCAAATTGAGTGATTTTTGTCTCTAAATTTTTATAAAAACCAGAGGATCAACATAAGATCAAGCTTGTAATTTTTTTCACCAGTTGAAGTTAGTGGATTTATATAACACTGGTATATTCTCTTGTAGGTGCATTTTAGTAATTCAAAATAGGGCTTTAAAAATATTGTTTTGCCAGAATCTTTTCGAACAGAAATCTTGCATGGATGATCATGATGCAATGACATGTATGCTATGCAGTACCAAATCCAAAATTTGGGATGTGACAACCCCAGTCAATGACATATGGGCCCTAGGCCATGTCACATGCCACGTGAGACAAAGACCAGGTCAAATAGGGTACTGTGTCTAGGGTGGCGTCGGTGTGACGTAGCTATGGCGTCAGCACCACCACCACCGTCAGTGGTTGGTCGCCGACGATGATCCATGTCGCCCTAACAAGCGAAACTAACCTAGTTTGAAGGTGCAATGGCGTTTAACAACGAGATACGGTGATTTAGGGATACTGGAGTGTTCAGGAACTCATCCTGATGACGATAGAGAGGTTGGCGAGGACAGGCGTGGTCGGAGGCGAGCTCTCTGACGAGGATTCCAACGAACTGCCGCAAAGAGGAACGACAAAATTCATCCTCTCTAGTGCCTCCTTTGATGCAAGATTCTACTCAAAGGATCTACGGAGGACGGGGCTTCTCCATGGCTACTTGGAAGAGTGTGGGGAGATGTGGTTCGACAACGATATGTGACTCCGGTGAGCTAGGGTTTCAACCCCATTTGAATCGGAGAGGATAAGGAGGGATTATGGATAGGGATTGAGGCAGGGGGTCGTGGTGGCCTTCTTATCCCCCTCTGGAACGACGGAGAGCATCTTGACGCACGGCTAACGACGACAGCGACATCGGGCGGCGGCGAGCTCCTCCAGCGATCTACCTGTGTGTGTGAGGATGACGATGATGACGCTTTTGCAGAAAACCCCCTGGCGTTTATTTCTTCTCAACCCTCAATCCTTCCCTGGCACCACTCGTCCGTCACAGGAGACAATGAGCTGGGATAGTTATTGAGCCCTTGTGGGATGCACCTGGGCGACAGGTAAGCAGGTAGGAGTTGGGCCACGGCCAAGTCTTTTTTTTATTTGTTTTCTATTTTTTCTATTTCCTGTTTTCCTTTTCAGATTTGTGTATAATCTTTAATTTGAACTTTTCTTTGTATAATTTATTTGCTGGATAATTGTAGTAATACTAAAATATTTTAGTATCATTTGTACACTTTTATTATATAATATTTTTATATTTCTTTTTATTTTCTCTATATGAACCCCTTTTAATATTTTGTAGAAGCTTTTCTTATTATTTTTCTTTCCTCGTTTAACAATGGATTTATTAAATGATACCTTCTTATTTGTTTGTAAAACTTAACTCTAGTTGGCTCATAGTTTTGAATAGAAATTTTTATATGTATAATAATCCTATATCATTATTTGATGCATGAAATATAAAAGAAATTAATATGGTTATTACTACTTCCATTAATTTGGAAAATGGCAATGTATATATTCTATTATGATAAACAAAGAAGTTTAGGGTTTTGAATTATGAATATTTACCCTAGGGTTTAGGGGTTTTAATATACTTAGATTCCTTTATGGATGTGAGTAAAGATTTAATAACTAAGCATATTGTTTTCTATTTGGGATTATTTGATGACATCACCTTTAGGACTAGAAATTTATATTTAGAATGTTTTATAGAAATAAATTGATAAAGATACTCCTAAGCACATATAATTATGATGGTTGGAATTGGCAGAGATGTGCTTATGTGATTTGTTAGAGGAAAATATTCCTATAAAGTGATATTAACATAAGATGATGAATCAATTCCCTAAATGGACATTATACTTGGTTTAAGATTTAGAGTTGGTTGTTTAACAAGAATTTCTATTTTTCCATTCTTCACCATCCTTGACCTTTAATTAAAGAATTCCTTTCCTAGATATAATACTTATTTCTATCCATCATCATAGTTAGTATGATGAGCTTTACGTCACAAGAATGTTCTTATTTACCTTTTATTCTTCTAAACTCATGGTTGAATCCAATGAGTTTGATACTAAAGTATTTCATAGTTTCCTCATATCTTTGCTTGGTTATACCCACTACTTTATTGTTGATAATCATCAATCCAACAAGTAGTTCTTTCAAACTCCACTCATATTTTCCTTAATCATCCATCACTAATATTTCTTCATCAGATGTATGTATGTATCCAACTATCTTTCTCTAAGTCTTACTATCCTTTAAGATGAATAACACTTCTTCCATAACCATATGCTAAACTAGCTTTAATTGAATAATATCATCCTACATTTACTTTACTCCAATAACTCACACTCCAACCATACACTATATTTATGTGGCTTGTAATGACTACTCTAGGATAACTTATCTCTACTAGGGTTTCAATCATGTTCTACCCACCAATATCTTTTATACTAGATATAGGTAGACCATCCTGGTGAGTAAGGCATGATCAATATAATCCTTTCATCTTCATCTAGTGCTTCCTAGAGTTCCGTCCATGATGACGTGAAGTCCTACGTCTGCCTTCTGGAGCATAAGAGCATCCAGGAGGTGTGTATTCTTGATTAGAAGTACCGAGACTGAGATTAGTCATTGAAAAATGACTAGAGTTGGCGTAATCTTCCACCAAATATTCCTGGTTTTTTGGCAACGATTCCTCATAGTAAGTTGGCTCCTTAGCCTTTTCTTGGATCCAGTCATATATATTGGTGAAGTAGCTATCGGAATACTCTTCTAATTAGATTGGATTAGTATCACCCCCATATGGTCCATAAGGCTCTCTATGGTTATAGTTGGTCTCTTCTTCAATACCTGTATCACAAGGTATAGGATTTCCTATGGTTCCACCTAGAGATTCTACTTCCCATCCATACTTGTTTGGCTCAGGGTTATTTGGAGTAACTTTATTCCATTCCTGTTGTTCGGAGTTATATTTGGTCCATAGGTCTTCAGGTGGCTTGAAGTCATTTTGGTAATAGGCATAATTTTCCGAGTTTGGGTCATCAAACTCAGTTTCCTCATACACTTCTCCTGAAGGTATGTATTTAGGATACCTAGCTTCTTCCTACGAGCCATTGCTTTATTAGGATCAGTAAAATCCTCAATGACTGTATCCAGTTCCTGGACTAAGACTTGGTGAGTGTTATGATAAGTGTTTAGCAAAGACCGATAACGATCCATATACTCTACAGCTAGAGTAGGTTCTGCTTGAACTAGAGTAGAGTGATCTAACTCATGCTCTGGGTTAGAGGTTTCATGTGGTATAATGGTGTGAGTACTACCTTCTAGAGCTTGGGATTTTTGTTCTCGGGTCATGGTTATGGCTGCTGCTATGGCAATCTGATATGAAGATGCCATGCACCTTTCCTCTCCTGATGGCATTTCTCCCTTAAGTCCTAACTTCTTGGGTAACATGATCATGACACGGTATTTAGCTAATACCTGCCCATCATAGTAACTGTAAATCTTGACCAAAAGTCTCGATTCACATTCCAAACTCCATAGAAGTTGTCGGAGATTATCTATCTAATCCCCTCTATATTCATTCAACGTCATGTTCATCACTTGAACATTCCGGGGTGGTTATCGAGGTGCCATGTGGAAATGTAGATAAGAAATTATCATGAGTCACATAGAGTTAAAACTCTTGGGTAATGATCGAATTTGCAATCATACTAAAGAATTATCGCACTAGTAACATAACAGGATTATTCTCAAGTGAATATCCCTCATATCACTAGAGAACTCTTTATTATTGCTAGGATGTGTCCTACAGGTTCTACCCATTTACTAGGTTTCCAACCTAAGGTCAAAGCATATGCTCTGATACCAACTGCGGTGACCCAGCATACCACTGCATGATGTAGTATACTGTAGTCATGGACATAACACCAATGAAACACTGTTCACTATTATTACTTCCCTCAGAATGGCACAACAGAAACACAGCGGGTCCAATACATGGCTAAAGGTTACAACTCACTCTTTACACAAGATCCAGAGAACACTCTGGGTTAAAGAGAGAGAAAGAACTTCTTACGGAGAAGAATCAAAGATGAACAACGCAATAACTAGTATACTATTAAGACTAATATTTAACTAAAGGGTTGGCATTGCTGCTATTGCAATACTCTACAGAATTAGGTTCTTGACTAGAGATTATATTTCTATCTAATCAGTAATTCCGTATTCACTTGAGTTGATGTATATGTTGACTTCCTTGACTTCATTGAAGAGCTTTGGCTTTGGATGACGAGTCCTAGAGCATAACATGATGTGGATGTTGTCTATTCCGGCTTCAGAATCTAGCAAGGGTTAAGAAGATACTTTGAGTACGAGCGTACTCAGCAAATTCACTAGAAAAGGAGTGTTTGATGCACTATAACTATATCCACAGACCATAGGTCATAGGCAATGCATGTTTTCATAAACATTTCTTCAAAGGTTGCTTTTATTCTGAAAAGCTATGTCCGTCAGCCTTCACGGGTTTACCAGAACTTTCATGGAGTTTGTTTCCCGCCGCGTTAGCAGCTCCTTCACGGAACAGGGAGTAACAAGTTACAGTTCTTACACTCTGCAGAGGTGCGTTACTTTACCCATGAGAGGTCAACTCTTTGTTGCACAACCGGGCAGATTATTCCCGTCCACAATTCCATGATGTGCGGCCCAGAAGATGATCCAAGCCAATCACTGCCCCCTTCGCGACCTCGCATGCCTCCTTGGTGTACACCATGCCCACATATTGGATTACGGCAATGGTTTGTACAAACCGTTAGATGCCAGAACTATCATGGGATGTTGAGGGTTCCCACCCATATGATGCATATCCTCTATGAATTACCAGTTAATATGCACGCTTCGAGGATAACAGCCAGGACCTGCACATCCGGCTTCATGCGAGAGGAAGAAGATACAGCTGACTTCTCCGTCCCATTCCAAATCTCATGGTCAACGCGTAATATACGGCGCAAGAATCACTGGCGACATTGGTTGTTAAGTCCTAGGTGATACATTTCTGAGAAGTGGTATTCCAACTGTCAGATTTAATAGATTAGCTGATCACCATGGATCAGTAACCAATAGCTCACAATATTATTGAAAATAGTGTTTTCTGATCTTTTTCAAATGCAGGTGATAACAACACTGGATTTGTAAAATACTTTATAGGAAATAAACAAAGGATATGAGCAAGTGTGAACTTGCCTTTTGTGATTGCAAGATTATGCACTCACGGTCTTCGAGTTAGTATAAGATCCAAAATCTGAAATCAGCATCATTGGTCCGGTATGGACTAATGTTTAAAGAGGCAGTATGCTTTATGCATAAGTATTGAGATGTACTTTTATAAACATGAATGTTGGAAATAACGTTGTTCTAGGGTTTGGATTCCGGAAATGGTTACTTTAGAATGTGTTGTTCTTTTAGATAAGTTTCACACCTGTGCTTCTTATTAGGGCTTGTGAGTGTGTGTGAACAGAACATATTTATGCAGCAATAAAATATATATCTATGAAATGCTATTCAAAATTGTTTACACTTTAATAGTTTATATCCAAACTTTACTTTATAAGTAGAGTCACTTATAAATAGCTTAAGTGTTATTGCTCCTAGGTATACAAGTGAAGTATGAAGTAATGTGATCTTGATTATTTGTCATATATTATCTGAAGTGGCAAAACGAATAAATTTTGAAGAAAAGATTCCTTATCTAAAGTTTAAACAATCTTTGTGGTTAGTTAGTGGTGGTCGATGTTATTTGTGTTTGCTTGAATAGTTTTGGCTTGAGATGTTTTATAACTTAACTAGTTCAGACCACGGTTAACTATAAAACATATAATCATGCTTATAGTGTTATTTTTAGATTCTTGTAGACTAAAGTTAACTTTAAAACAAAGATAGTTTGAAAGTATAATGCTTATGATATTTGTATCTTGTGTACCTGGTAATGTTTCCTTAAGGATACTTAAGAATGGTTATTTTTTTACTTGTTGTAGTGGTTTCTTTATTTTATAATGAAGTAGTATCATTTACCTTTTATAGATGAGTGGTTATAGTTTATAAACCAAGATATAATATTACTTAATTACTTATGAACTTACTATAGTGTTGTGGTAGTTTTTGTAATCTGGTGGTTAAAGTAGATAGAAAGGATCTGATTTATTCACAAGTTGTTCTTTAAGGTTTTTATTATGAATAGGAATCCTTTTAGAATGTAATCTTCACTTAAGGTTGAAGATAATTTAATAAAAAGGTATTTATAATGTTTTAAACCATATTGCTTCATATTATTAATATTTAAGACTAATAATATTTATTAGACTTAATTGACTCATTTTAGAAATATTAACAAATTTTATTTACCCTTATATGAATTTTTTAAACTAAGGAAATAGGTTTAAATTCAAGTTATTAGAGTACCTGAACTTTTTATTTAACTCAATAGTGAAATATTATATTTTTAGCATGTAGATATTATTTTTGTGATCATTTTGGTATATTATATTTATTTTTATGATTTATAAATAATAAGATATGATTTTTATAAGATTTAATATTTAAAAAATATTTAATAAATAATAAATATTTAAGTAAGTGAAATAATAATGCATGATTATAGTTTTAAATTATAGTTTTTATTTTGCTAAGATTTTTGGTATATTATTCATATTCTTAATCTTTATCATTATTAAAATATGAATTATCAAGGTTTTATTACTTTCAAACCTTTATTTAAATAATCATCATAATAATATTGGATAATAAGTTTAAGTTGTAGATTTTATTTTTCTACAAATTTTCATATATTATACACATTTTTCTAAATTATAAATCTAAAGTTATTAATTAAACAAGATTTAATCATTTGTTTGATTTCATATTAATAATTAAGTTTATAACATTTTATTTATTTCTTAAATAGGAATTTACTTTTTACACCGCACCCACATCTAGCCTGAGTCACTGACCAGTGGGCCGGTGGCCACCTAAGCGCACAGGTTAAAGAAAATGTATTTGTTAGCGATTGATTGGCTACCCCTAGTCAATGACATATGGGCCCTAGGCCATGTCACATGCCACGTGAGACAAAGACCAGGTCAAACAGGGTACTGGGTCCAGGCTGGCGTCGGTGTGACGTAGCTATGGCGTCAACACCACCACCACCGTTAGTGGTTGGTCGCCGGTGACGATCCACTGCATCCTAACAAGCGAAACTAACCTAGTTTGAATCAGCGCAACGCGCTAAACCCTAAAGTGGCGGCGCCGCTCGGAAATAGTCATCGGAGCCTCAGCTCCGACGAGCTTCGACGGTGGCCGATGGTGACAGAAGGTGCGACGGCATTTAACAAAGAGATACGGCGATTTAGGGACACTGGAGTGTTCAGGAACTCACCCTGATGACGATAGAGAGGTTGGCGAGGACAGGCGTGGTCGGAGGCGAGCTCTCCGACGAGGATTCCGACGAACTGCCGCAAATAGGAATGGCAAAATTCACCCTCTCCAGTGCTCCTCTTGATGCAAGATTCTACTCAGAGGATCTACGGAGGACGGGGCTTCTCCATGGCTGCTTGGAAGAGTGTGGGGAGATGTGGTTCGACGGCGAGATGTGGCTCCGGTGAGCTAGGGTTTCGACCCCATTTGAATCGGAGAGGATAAGGAGGGATTGTGGATAGGGATTGAGGCAGGGCGTTGCGGTGGCCTTCTAATCGCCCTCTGGAACAACGGCAAGCATATTGACGCACGGCTGACGACGATGATGGCATCGGGCGGCGGCGAGCTCCTCCAGCAAGCTACATGTGGGCGTGAGGATGACAATGATGTCGCTTTTGCAGAAAACCCCCTGGCGTTTATTTCTTCTCAACCCGTGATCCTTCCCTGGCCCCACACATCAGTCACAGGAGAGAATGAGCTGGGCTGGTTATTGAGCCCTTGTGGGCTGCACCTGGGCGACAGGTAAGCAGGTAGGAGTTGGGCCACGGCCAAGTCTTGTTTTTATTTGTTTTCTATTTTTTTCTATTTTCTATTTTCCTTTTCAGATTTGTATATAATCTTTAATTTGAACTTTTCTTTGTAGAATTTATTTGCTGGATAATTGTAGTAATACTAAAATATATTTAGTATCATTTGTAAGCTTTTATTATATTTCTTTTTATTTTCTCTATATGAACCCCTTTTAATATTTTGTAGAAGCTTTTCTTATTATTTTTCTTTCCTCTTTTAACCATGGATTTATTAAATGATACCTTCTTATTTGTTTATAAAACTTAACGCTAGTTGGCTCATAGTTTTGAATAGAAATTTTTATATGTATAGTAATCCTATATCATTATTTGATGCATGAAATATAAAAGAAATTAATATGGTTATTACTACTTCCATTAATTTGGAAAATGGCAATGTATATATTCTATTATAATAAACAAAGAAGTTTAGGGTTTTGAATTATGAATATTTACCCTAGGGTTTAGGGTTTTTAATATACTTAGATTCCTTTATGGATGTGAGTAAAGATTTAATAACTAAGCATATTGTTTTCTATTTGGGATATTTGATGACATCACCTTTAGGACTAGAAAGTTATATTTAGAATGTTTTATAGAAAGAAATTGATAAAGATACTCCTAAGCACATATAATTATGATGGTTGGAATTGGTAGAGATGTGCTTATGTGATTTGTTAGAGGAAAATATTCCTATAAAGTGATATTAACATAAGATGATGAATCAATTCCCTAAATGGACATTATACTTGGTTTAAGATTTAGAGTTGGTTGTTTAACAAGAATGTCTATTTTTCCATTCTTCACCATCCTTGACCTTTAATTAAAGAATTCCTTTCCTAGATATAATACTTATTTCTATCCATCATCATAGTTAGTTTGATGAGCTTTACGTCACAAGAATGTTCTTATTTACCTTTTATTCTTCTAAACTCATGGTTGAATCCAATGAATTTGATACTAAAGTATTTCATAGTTTCCTCATATCTTTGCTTGGTTATACCCACTACTCTATTGTTGATAATCATCAATCCAACAAGTAGTTCTTTCAAACTCCACTCATATTTTCCTTAATCATCCATCACTAATATTTCTTCATCAGATGTATGTATGTATCCAACTATCTTTCTCTAAGGCTTACTATCCTTTAAGATGAATAACACTTCTTCCATAACCCTATGCTAAACTAGCTTTAATTGAATAATATCATCCTACATTTACTTTACTCCAATAACTCACATTCCAACCCTACACTATATTTATGTGGCTTGTAATGACTACTCTAGGATAACTTATCTCTACTAGGGTTTCAATCATGTTCTACCCACCAATATCTTTTATACTAGATATAGGTAGACCATCCTGGTGAGTAAGGCATGATCAATATAATCCTTTAATCATTTATAGCTTAAGTTCTTAGTTGGCTAAACAAGGCTTTATCAATACTACTTTTCAGTTGTATTGAAATTATCTTCTTAGTATCTCATATTGGATTAAGGTTATTCATGGACTATGCCCTCTTTAAAAGATTTAAGTAGATGTTATGATAAGATCAAGAAATAGTAGATCAAGGATTGATAGTTAAAGAATTTGTAAATCAATGGTGGATTACTCAACATTGATGAACAACAGATATTAAGATAAGTTCCATAAAAATTGATATGTAAAGAAAGATATATAGTGAATGATCTTGACTTAGTCTCTTTCTAACTCAATCTCATTAAAGAGTTAAAGTTAAGTATTACTATGGTACTCATAGTAAGAATAGATAATAATAAGATAGGTCAGGATTAGTCATTACATTTTTATTACTTTAGTTTGTAATCTTAACTTGGCACTTATGAATTGTTGTGTTGAATATGATGATAGAATCCCTTAAGGATCAGATATTAATTATTTAAGCAATGTATTATGAGTAGCATTTATTATATCTGATCTACCCTTACATCAAATCATCTTTACCCAAATAAGGTTTTAGCAAAGGTCGTATTGAAACTTATCGCAGACAACTTGATGATCTGCTTCAATTCTATGAAGTTAAGAGAAGCTTCAATCACTTTGACAAGTTTTGTTCAAAAGCGCGAAAATTATTCAGATTTTCTATGCATGAATGCAATGCACACATCTGGATTCAGCTTATTTCTAGGCTCTAATGCTGGGATGTTACACATCATCACCCGCCCAATCTCTGCTTCCCCGCCGCCGAATGATACCGAACCGTACCGGAGCCGCCTCACCGGTGTCCACCGGATGGTATCTAGTTCAACGAGTTCCATGTCCACCGCTCCAGACCAGTTGCACGGGCATTGCCATTCACGGCATCGGATCTGCCTCAGTGATGCTCTCGTGCACCACGCTCAAGACGACATCGACCGCCTAAGATCTGCTTCTCCGACCGCCCAAGATCTACTTCCTCGAGCTCCCAAGATCTACTTAGCCGCAACCGTAGCACCCACGGTGACTTGCACGTCACCCGCACAGTACCGATGATGCTTAGATGCCTCTCTGACTGAGGTAAACTAATCTCCAACCCCTTTTTGTTTTCTCGGCAATATAGCAGGGTAAAGCCTATCGTAGTGAACTTCATTTTTGTAGTCGTGCTAGTACATACAAATCATTGGGCATGCCTGTTCTTTGTGCTACATACAAGGTCACTAGACATGTTTGTTTGCATTCGCTGCTCTACAAATTTCAGGTAATGTGCATGTTTGTTATTTTTCCATGCACATGTTCTTAGCTACTCCATGCAATACTAATTGCCTACTATTGTGTAGTTTTTGAAAAATGTAAAGTCAGTGAAAAATATTAGTGTAGATTCCCTGCTCCACAGTTACTGAATCTATCTGGTTCGTCCTGAGCTAAGTTCCTGCTATTATTTCCTCCCTGCCATCGTTCTTCTATCCTGTAGTACCTGTTTAAACTCATATTACTAGTTCGATAATAATTTTGTTGTTGCTATCTAGATCTTTAAAAGATGCAACATTGAATATTTGTTTTTCTTTGCATAGAGATCAAAATGGAGCACTAAACATGTTGGTTTGCACATCATCTTCTACAGGTTCACAAGCGCGATGTCATTGTTTCCTTCTCTGGTGCTGGTTCATCCTAAGTAACGGCATAACTATCCTCTATTGTGTAGTTCATTCGTGGCTTGCGTTCCTGCTCTGCAAGTTCTGGCATGATACCTTTATAATTTCTGTCTCGTTCATTCTTAGCTACTCCTACGAAAGTAACTGCATGCTCATTGTATAGCTCACCAAAAATTCCGAGTCACCCAACATCTCTTGCATTCTAGGATATACTATTGCTTCCATATATATTTGTTGAAATGTCCTGGCTAGTTTATATTTACTGAAATTTTATGAAACACTCTGTTCAATTGCTCAATTCATCTGTAGGCACACTTGTGTAATACTTGCTTGTCCTGTTCTATAGGTTCACAAGAATACCATTATATTTCATGTCTAATGGTTCTTCCTAAGTAGCAACATAGCTATCATCTACTGTATATATCGTTCATTCGTAATTTGAATTCTTGCTCTACAAGGTCACTTATGATGTCTTTATAATTTCTATTTGGTTCCTAGCTATGACACTAACTGCATGCCCATTGTGTAGCTCACTGCGAATTCTAGGTCACACAACTTTTCTGGCATTCCAGGATAAACGACTTCTTCCATATATATTTGTTGAAATGACCTGGCCAGTTTATATTTGCTAAAACTCTCAGAAACACTTTGATTGATTGCTCATTTTATCGTATGCACACTTGTCTAATGCTATCATGTCCTCTTCTACATGTTCGCTAGATATGTCATTATATTTCTAATCTGATGCTGGTTCATCCTAAGCAACCGCATAACTATCCTCTACTATGTAGTTCATTCGTAGTTTGTGTTCCTACTCTTCAACTTCTTGCATGATGCCATTATAATTTATGTCTCATTCATTCTCAGCTATGAAAGTAATTGCATGCCCATTGTGTAGCTCACCAAAAATTCTAAGTCACCTAGCGTCTCTTGCATTCTAGGATGTACTACTGCTTCCATATATATTTGTTGAAATGACCTCGCTAGTTTATATTTGATGAAATTCCAGGAAACACTCTGTTCAATTGCTCAATTCATTTGTAGGCACACTTGTGTAATGCTTGCTTGTCCTGTTCTACAGGTTCACAAGCAATGCCATTATATTTCATGTCTAATGGTTCCTCCTAAGCAGCGACATAGCTATCATCTACTATATATATAGTTCATCCGTAGTTCGCATTCTTTCTCTACAATTTCTCTTACGATTGCTTTATAATTTCTATAAGGTACCTAGCAACGACAGTAACTGCATGCCCATTGTGTAGCTCGCCGCAAATTCTGGGTCACCCAACTTCTCTTGCATTCCAGGATAAACGAATACTTCCATATATGTTTGTTGAAATGACCTGGCCAGCTAATATTTGCTGAAATTCTAAGAAACACTCTGATTGATTGCTCATTTCATTGTAGGCACACTTTTCTATTGCTTGCTTGTCCTATTTTATAGGTTCTCAAGAGACGCCATTGTATTTCTAATCTGGTGCTGCTTCATCCTAAGCAACGACATAAGTAATCCTCTACTGTGTAGTTCATTCGTGGTTTATGTTACTACTCTACAAATTCTCGCATGGTGTCATTATAATTTCTATCTCGTTCATTTTTATCTACAAAAGTAACTGCATGCCAATTGTGTAGCTCACCGCAAATTTTGAGTCACCCAATGTCTCTTGCATTCGATGATATACTACCGCTTCCATATTTTTTTTTGAAATGACCTGGCTAGTTTATATTTCATATATGTTCGATTGCTCAATTCATTTGTAGGCACACTTGTGTAATGCTTGTTGTCCTGTTCTACAGGTTCACAAGAAATGCCATTATATTTCATATCTAATAGTTTGTCCTAAGAAATGACATAGCTATCCTCCATATATAGTTCATTCGTGGTTTGCATTCTTGCTCTACAAGTTCTCTTATGATACCATTATAATTTCTATTCGGTTTCTAGCTATGACAGTAACTGCATGCCTATTGTGTAGCTCACCGCAAATTCGGGGTCACCCAGCGTCTCTTGCATTCCAGGATAAATGTCTGCTTCCATATATATTTGTTGAAATGACCTGGTTAGTTTGATTGCTCATTTCATTGTAGGCACAATTGTCTAATGCTTGTTTGTCCTCTTCTACAGGTTCGCCAGAGACGCCATTATATTTCTATGGATTTCTATTTTCATGCCTTTGATTCGTTAATTATACTCACTTTTCCCCAGCCGCTTAACTTTTCCTCACTTTTGTCCAGTTCCTTGTCTGAAAATCTCACATCGGTCTGAAACTCGCTCTCCATCGAGTCCCGTTAGTGGACTCTCTCTGTTATGTATTGACAAGTGGGGCCGCATTCAGGTGGGTCCTGTAGTGGACCCTCACTGTTACATGCTGACAAGTAGGACCCCCGTTACGTGATGAAATGTGGGGCCATGTTCAATTGGGTCCCATAGTAGGACCCCCCATGTTGAACTGCGTGGGACCATCTTGTTGGGAACGCGTTTTGGGAGATGTGGTGTGGGACCATGTGGGGCGCGTTTGGTAGTTACGTGCGTGCTGTCGCCCAAATTGGAAGATTTATTATTTGTTATTTTTATGATTAGAATTTTTAAGAGCGCCTTTTCCCCTTTATGTCGCTAATAGTTGTTATTTTTTTCCCAAAAAGGCAGCGAATCTAGAGCAGCTTCTCTCTTCATTCATGGTTCCTTTTGGCCCTTGTATTTTCCCAATCTGGCAAAAAATCTAACCAGCACCATAAATATGTAGATAAACATAGCAGATGTAGATAAAGCAGCTAATAAAGTATTATATAGTACGATAGTTAAACCATGTTCGACAATTAGGCTGCTCAGCAGCAGCATCTTACAAGTTCAACACAGACAACAAAACAAAGAAAGCTACTTTACAGCAGCAACATCAGCACAAGATCAGTGGCCCCTCATGGCCTCCGCTAGGAGGGCCTCTTCCTCCTACCTATGGCGCTTCCTACACTTCATGTTGCCTAGTCCCTTGACCTTGGGCGCCTTGGGCTTGATCGGGGGCATGCGACCCTCCTCGATGGCCACCTTCTAGAGGTTGTGGAGGTGAAAACTGAGCGCCCGGTGTTTGGCTCTGAATGCGTTGACGTTCTTTGATAGGCTGCAAGTCTTCACGTCCTCGGCATGCCTCACGAGGGAGTTGAAGTCGGTTGCGAGGCCCCTGGTGCAGAAGGGGCACCTTCAGACGTTGTCGGCGAAGAAGTCGTTGAACTAGACGGACTTCAGCTTCCTAAGCACCTAACGAGTGTTGGTGTTCGTGGACTCGTCATCGCTGCAAACGTTGCTGCTATCCACCTATTACAAAAAATAGTAGCATGCAATAAGGACATGATTGAGATACCGTGACTATGGGGATTGATTAATGGCGTAAATTAATGGATTGACATCCCCGGATTATTCCCCGATCCCCAAATCTCAAACCAAATCGAATACTGATCCCAACTACAAATCGGTGCTAGTACTGATCCTAACTACATATCGATGTTATTACTGATCCCAACTAGGGGCATTCATCTAAATACGAGATCTAACACAAGAGTATTAGCTACTGTAAAAATACCTAGCATCCAATGATTGAAAATACAAATAGCCGAGCCCTAATAACACACTATCTAGCATCCAACAATGGGAATGGGGGAAGAACAAAGAAAGGGGAGAAAACCCTAGTTACATCCGACCATGGGTCGGCTAAGATGGTGTCGGAGGGGTTCTCCTGCCTGATGTAATCGTTGTCCTTGTAGGGGTCCCAGCCATGCAGGATCTGCAGGAACGTCGGGGGGCTGTACGGGGACGGGTCCCTCCTCGTCGGCGGCTACGGCGGAAGCGGGGATGGGGGTCTGGACGGGGATGGCGGCTGCCTTCAATGCCTCGACGGGGGATTGTACAGGGACGGGGTCTCCTTGTTGGCTTCCTTGGAGGCGACGATGGCCACCGCGCCGTTCTTCACCATCACCGGCGTGGTTGGGGTTTTCTTGGGGGTTTGCAGAAGGTGATGGCACAGTGGAGATGGTTGCGTGAGTGAGTGAGCGACTGAGTGTGGCCTCTATAAAGGTGAAGGGAGGAGACGTTTCATTGCACCACCGTGCACGCCCATACGCGTACGCTACTGCACCGTGCACGCCCATACGCGTCCGCTACCGCCCCGTGCACCGCTACACGCGTACAGTGCATCACGTTTCCCCCCTCGTGTCTAACCTTGGCCACTTAGTTGTGCTTAGTTATACCCTCGTGTATAGCACTGGCAGTTTGGTTGTACTCAGTTTTTCCCTCGAGTACTAACACTGCTATGTGCAATATACTCACTTCTACCATCCGGTGGCTGGTCAACAGAGAGTCAACGAATGGGTTTTAGCTAGCTAATTGAGTCATTTTATGCACAACAAATTCAAAAAGATCAAAACATAGTGGCATCTATCCAGGGAGTCTTATTATGTGACTTTCCACCATAAGAAATGTATATAAATCAAGTTTTAACCTAAATCACCACTTCTCACATCACCTACTATATATAAAGGTTCATGGCTTTCTACTCAAGCCTCTCCCCAAAACATCCCTCCCCAAAACATAATTTGTCTAAATGAGGCAATAATTATCAAACTGATATATATTTGAATTGCAAATAGTTTGATGTATGCCAATATATATTTTATAGTATAAAAGAAGCATTTTCCATTTTTTAAATCTCTTTTTGTTTTCTATTTAAACCTCCTTTTCAGTTTTGTCCTTGGTTTTAAAGTTCTACTTAGTTTTGCCCTTGGTTTTTAAGTTCTACTCAGTTTTCCCCTCCCTCTTAGTCACAAACTCTCACACCTGTGCTCATCTTGGCTGGTACGCTCTGATTGGTCGAGACAGTTGTCACGCGAATCGTACCCACTAACCGTTGATCCTCTATTTGATCCTCTATGATCTAGCGGACATGATGACCCCTATATCTATCAGGGGGCACCCTCTATCCATGCAAAATAACTAGTTTTCCACCGATGCTTTAACTCCATAAACAAATAATTTTTAATATAATTTGAAGGGAAAGTGTTCAAAGGTGTATAACTTTTGCATTATATTTCCCTCCATGTCCTAAGTGCGATTTCAAAGAGTTCAAAGGTGTATAATTTTTGCCATATGCAAGTTTATGCATTACATTCTATGAAAATGATAATCTCTCAAGATTTTCTTAGCACATCATTATCACGTATTAAGTGCGATTTCATAGTGTTCAAAGGTTTATAATTTTCGTATACGCAAGTTTAGGGATCACTTTTCACGCTATAAAAATGGTAAACACCCTTTTACATTAACAGTTGTATAATTTTTCAATTTAAAAGTGTTCAAGAGTTGTGTCAATTATAAACACTCTTTTACATTAAGAGTTGTATATTTTTTAATTTGAAAGTGTTCAAGAGTAGTGTCAATTATAAACACTCTTTTACATTAAGAGTTGTATATTTTTTTAATTTGAAAGTGTTCAAGAGTAGTGTCAAATATAAACACTCTTTTACATTAAGAGTTGTATAATTTTTTCAATTTGAAAGTGTTCAAGAGTGTGTCTATTATAAACACTCTTTTACATTAAGAGTTGTATGATTTTTTTAATTTGAAAGTGTTCAAGAGTTGTGTCAATTATAAACACTCTTTTACATTAAGAGTTGTATAAATTTTTTTAATTTGAAAGTGTTCAAGAGTTGTGTCAATTATAAATACTCTTTTACATTAAGAGTTGTATAAAAAAAAATTAATTTGAAAGTGTTCAAGAGTTGTGTCAAGTATACTTTTTTAATTTGAAAGTGTCCAAGAGTTGTGTCATTTATAAATACTTTTGTACATTAAGAGTTGTATAATTTTTTTAATTTGAAAGTGTTCAAGAGTTGTGTCATTTTCTTATTTACTATACATCCATGTCCCTAATTTTTAATTATGAACACTCTTTCACTTGATTGAAGCTGAGACATTAACTCGACAAACCAATTAAATCATCGGAACGTCTCGCCGGCCACATTCTCCACAACAAGCGCCTGGGTTGCCATTTTGGTGCGATATTTTGGTGCATTTTGGTGCGAGATCTAACCTTCTATTCACACAGTTTCCATTCTCATCCTTCGTATAGGTCAACAGGACGGCACCATACTACGGCCAGGACGAATGGGAGGCCGAAGTGAAGCTCGACAAAGGGTCACCGTCGCCGGAGAAGGGCCACCGTCGCTGGAGAAGAAGAGGAAAGGGGAGGCAATGTCATGGGCGCGGGCACGGGGCTGGCTCACGTGAATAATCTATGGGTGCGACGCTCACGTGGATAAGCTGTGGGTCCCATGATGATTTGGATAAGTGGAGAGAGGTGTCCACTATGGGAACCAACTAAATGTGGCCCCACTTGTCAGCATGTAATGGCAAGGGTCCACTATGGGACCTGACCTACCGCAGCCCCACTTGTCAGCATGTAACGGCGAGGGTCCACTAGGGGACCCGACTGAATGTGGCCCCACTTTTCAGCATCTAACAGCAAGGCTGACGGAGAGCGAGTTTCAGACCGTGCGAGAGTTCCATAATAGGAGTTGGGCAAAAGTGATGAAAAACTAAGCGTCCGGGGAAAAGTGAGTACAACTAAGGAACCAAGGGCATGAAAATAGAAATCCCATATTTCTAATATGGTGCTGGTTCATCCTTAAGCAACGCAATAACTATCATCTACTGTGTAGTTCATTCATGGTTTGTGTTCCTGCTCTACAAGTTCTGGTATGATGCCATTATAATTTCTATCTGGTTCATTCTTAGGTACGACAGTAACTGCATGCCATTATGTAGCTCACCGCTTTCCAGGATATACAACTGCTTCCATATATATTTGTTGAAATAATCTGGCTAGTTTATTGTTGCTAAAATTCTAAGAAACACTTTGTTTGACTTCTCATTTCATTATAGGCACACTTGCCTAATGCTTTCCTGTCCTATTCTACAGGTTCACAAGCGACGCCATTATATTTCATATTGGTTCTGGTTCGTCGTAAGCAACGACCTAATTCCTGTCCTACTATATAGTTCAATTTTTTTTTGCATTCCTGCTTTACAAGTTCTCACATGATGCCGTTATAATTTCTGTCTCGTTCATTCTTAGCTATGACAGTAACTGCATGCCATTGTCTAGTTTATTCTTCTATATATATTTGTTGAAATGAACTAGTTTATATTTTCTGAAATTCTAAGCCACACACATTGTTATATTTCTCGTTTCATGGTAGGCACACTTGTTTAATGCTCGCTTGTCATGTTTGTTTAACGTGATGGTCAATATATTTGAACAATTGACTAGTAGTAAACTCCAGTTCATAGCTCCTGTCGTATCAGTTAAATGAGTAGTTTCCCTTGTTTGACGTATTAACTTGTTATTACTTAGTTTCAGACTGCAAATTATTGCTATCGCCACCAAAGAGGGGTCTGCAAGATCATGCCTCAAGTTTGTTTTCCAATGTAGATATCACACTCGAAAGGGATATGGAGTTGATAGAGAAAGCAAATTGAGGACTGCTATCAACTCAATTTTTTACTGAAATGCCAATTTTTCTTTCCCTTGAATTGATAATATGTAATAATTTTAAGTAGTTTGCATTTCACGTAATATCTAGACTAATTGCATAGGCTGTGTAGGGGCATTTAGTTGATGTCATCCACAACTAGCGGTAGTCGGTACCAGACCTACGCTAGCCAGGTCGAGTAGGTTACAATATCGTGCTCTGTATTTGCCCATCTTGTATTAGGCCAACGATGAATACTCACAAGTTGTACACCTTTCATGGTGTCGAAATTGGCTCCAGAAATGCATAAACTATAAAAGTAACGGGGCCGACTCAAAGGGGAGATTAGTAACAGTAATGGTACTTAACAATGGCATACCATAACAGTGGCATGCCGAAACATTAAAAGACCGAAATAATGGTAGGCCAAAACAGCAATAGCTCTAAATAGTAACATGCCAAAATAGTAACGGGCCAAGAAAGTAAAAGGCCGAAATAGTAACGGGCCGAGACGGTAACATACCAGAATAGTAACTCTCGAAACAGTAAAGGGCCAAAATATTAAATGGCTAAAACAGTAACGGGCCAGAATAGTAGCAGGCCTGGCTAGGAAAAATGCTAGGAGCATACCAGGCCAGAAGAGTAACAGGCCATTTGCACCAAGCCAGAACAATAATAGGTCGATGATCTCACCAGGTTAAAACAATAACGGGCCAGATCATGGGCGGGACATTTACGGGCCTAAACAGTAGGGCCCAAAGTATATGGGCCCGGCTTGAATAATACGCGGAAATAAAGTAATGGGCCGGAACGGTTACGGACGAAAGCGGGCTGGCCAAACGGGCCAATCTCCAATAGTGCAGGGCGGAACACTGAAGGGCTCGGATATTTATGGGCCATGCAAACGGGCCAATTTCAAACAGTGCGTGTGGAAACAGTAACGGGCCAGAAAGTTTACGGGACGACTATGGTTCCACCAGTGGGCCTATTTGTAACAGTGCATGTCAAAATAGTAATGGTCCACGATCCTGTTGGGCTTCCTTAATGGGCCGGCCCACTTAATAATTACCAGGCCTTGGTTGGGCCTGTGTTCTACCACGGTTTCATTGACAGTTAATACGTTAACTCGCTGTTAACGGTGCTCGCCACGTGGCAGTTTGCATGACGTCAGCAGTCAACACGGCTGGCGAACACATCTACGATGGAATGGATTTTCGTGGCTGAAGGGTGCAATCCGCCATGGTCGAAAAAAAATTGTGGTAGATTCATTTGTGACGGGGCTTTTACCATGAAGGGTATCTGTCATAGGAGACTCTTCATCCACGAAAAATGGGTCTTCAACCATAAAAATCTTCCGTTGTAAAAGGACAATTTTCTTGTAGTGTACACTGATTACTAAAGGATGGTTTTTTGAAAGAACACCAAACATTTGATGATGGTGATCAACTTCAAAGTTCAAGTCCAAAGTTATTAGTATTTGACTATACACTCTTTGGACTATGCGTCATATGTATGGCGCGTTGATGTTAATAGATTCTTTTAAAAGGAAAAGGAAATGATGAAAGAGAATCTATAAAATATTTGGAATAAAAGAAAAGACTGGAAATATCTAGATAAGGTATATAGATGATATACATGTTATGGTTGTATTCTTTGCTTGTTAAACAATGTGCTTCTTGAATATTGGATATCGAATTGGTTGGTATGAAATGTCATACAGAACGACACAATTCATAAACTACAATGTCTTAAGTAACTAGCAAGAGAATATGTGATGATGTTCATCGAAAACATATAAAGTGTTATTGTGTTTATCATTGACATCAAAGCTTTCCTTTAAGATTTTTTTAAATAGTTATTATTTTGTTCTGGTATTATGAGAACAATGATTGTCCAAATAATTACCGTATTCCATAGAAGATGGATGAACTTTTACAAGTATAGTTGGAGAAATCACATACATAAAACTAATGCTAAAATGTCGCAAGACAAATGATTGAAAGATCACTTATGAAGTGACATCGTCGTTTAAATTATATTAGAAAGAAAAACATGAAGAAACTACATGTTGATGGAATTTTGGAGTCTTTTGATTTTGATCAAATGACACTCATGATATTTTTCTAGAGATAATTGAATTTTTTTTCAAAGGCCAAAGAAGAATGAACGACTAAATTATTGGAATTTATACATATTGATGTATGTAGTCCATTATGTGTAGTCGTGGGCAATGAATTTTAACTTCATATGCTTTCTCCAGAAATTTGAGTGAATATATCTGTATATTTACTTAATAAGGAAGAAGTATGAAACATTTTAAAATTGTTCAATGACTTTCAAGATGATGTGGAAAATCATTGTAACAAGAAAATAAATAATTTATGATTTGATCATATAGGAAAATATTTGAGTTAAAAGTTTAGCAAAACACCTAAATATTTGCATTTCCTAAAACACCATAGGAATATGGAGTGTTCGAGATATGTAATGAAACCATGTTTGACATGGTAAGATCAAAGGTGTCAGTTATAAAACTGCCATAATATTTTAAAAGATTAAAGATTTAGAGACTACGCTTTTACACTAAAAAGAGCTCCATCTTGATCTATTGAAATGACACCATATAAGTTATGGTTTGGGATAAAACCCGAGTTGTCTTTTCTTAAATTTTGGTATGCTAGACATAAGTTAAAATGTTTACAACCAAAGTCGGATAAGCACGTCTTTGTAGTTTATCCCAAAGAATGTTTTGGGTATTCCTCCATAACACCGAGTACAAAAGAGTTTGTCGCTTAAAATGTCAAGTTTCTTGAGAAAGAATTTTTCGTAAAAGATAAGTGGGAGGACAATAGAACTTTGATAAGGTTAATGAACCTTAGGTATATGTGCTGAGTTGCAAAGTGCCAGAAATTGTCCCGGAGGCATCCACAATGCTCATAGCTCACGTACCTCAAAGGTTGTGGTCACGGAGGTCTAAGTTCCTATTGAACCGAGTAGGTCGGGTAACAATCGAATACTAATATTTGAGAGTAAATCATTATTGTTTGACAATGATGAACCGACTACATGCAAAGAAGCGATGATGGGACCTGACTCTGTCAAATGGCTTAAAGCCATAAAATCCATGATAGTTCCATACACGAGAAATCAAGTTTTTTGAACTTGGAAGTTCCTCCGTAAAGGTGTAAAAACCTATCGATCGTATTTGGATCTATAAAAAAACAGACATGGATGTTTCACATCTATGAAATAGTCGACATGTCGGTAAATATTTTATGACAATGTTCAAGGAGTTGACTATGACAAGATTTGATCTTTCATAGCGATATTTAGTCTGGCTAGATTAATGTAGCAACCACTACATATAATTTTGGTATATGGAAGCTGAATAAACAAAAAAAGATTTTTCTAATAGAATAGTTACCTAGGACATGTACATGACACAGTCCAAAGGGTTTTGTTAATTCAAAGGATGCATAAAAGGGCATGCAAACTTCAATAGTTGAAGTGAGCATTGCGGAGTTGGAATCTTCACCGTGGTGAAACTGTTAAAGGAGTTTAATTTCATCGGAGACGATGGAGATGCTTGCATTTGCAAGAAATTAAGTGGGAGTGCTGAGATATATTTCTAATACAATATGCAGAGGACATATTGTTGATTGGAAATGATGTATGTTTTACTAACAAAGGTTAAGAATTTCATTTCGATGAAAGACTTAGGAAAAAACCCGAATATTAGGCATGAATGTCTATATGGATAGATTGTGACGCCAATATGGTTGTGCTAGATGTACATAAATGCGATATTGAATGAGTTCAATATGGAAACGACGAGAAAATGTTATTGTCGCATGGAAAATAATTGAATCAAGATTCAAGTTTATTGACACTTGGTAAGTGAAACAAGATTCAAGTGCTTTGACACTTGGTGAGTGAAATGACAAGAATATTTTGATCATACTGTGATATGTACACATCCAGATATATGATATGCTCTAAATGTTATGAGAATATACCGGAATGACTCATAAGATGATAATTGGATGATAGTAAGGATATTCCTATGATCTTCTAGAAGAACTAAGAATATATTTATGTAGAGGTGACAAACAGTTACAAATAGTTCATTGTAAAGTGTTACATTGTTACTAGTTTTGTCATAAGATACAAGATTAAGTTTATCTCAATTTAAACTATGGGTGGAACAATGTAATGGAAAAGAGATTCCATGATGGATTTGGATGAATTCCAAAGTGAAGACATTGTAATGGGTACTACAACAAAATATCTAAGTGTATGACTCCTATAGTAGGAGCAAAGGAGAGAATTTGTGTCAAGTAGTGTGTTATCAATCTAAGGTGTGGTTCACAACGGGATAACACTATGAAGATATATTGTACGACAATAGTATTGACATGATTTAACCCTAAGGAACTAAAGGTATCACCAAAAGACCAAATTTATACAATGGCATCTCATTAGAGAATGAGTGATGCGTGGAGACGCAAAGACATGCAAATACACACGGACCTGAAAGTGTCATATCCAGAGATTATGTTAACCACTAGCAATCGCGTATATGCAACACAAAAAGGCATAGGTGTTCAATACGCAAAGTTTTCAAACTAGATTATTGACTCTAGTGGAAGTGGGAGATTGAAGGGAATATGCCCGAGAGGCAATAATAAAGTGGTTATTATATTATTCCTTGTTTATTATAATGTTTATTTTGCATGCTATAATTGTATTAATATGGAAACATTAATACATGTGTGTTTAATAAACAAATAGAAAGTTCCTAGTTATGCCTCTCTTATAAACTAGCTCGTTGATTAACAAGATAATCAAAGGTTTCCTAATCATGGACATTGGTGTTGTTAATAACGAGGTCACAACATTGTTGGAATGATATGATGAACATTCATCCTAAGTATAGTATTACGATCAAATTCATTGTGTTTATATTGCTATAAAATCATACGAAGTAATCCTAGTCCTTTGACCATGAGATCATGTCAATCACTAACACTGGAAGAGTATCTTTATAACATCAAATGTCACACCATAACAGGGTGACTATAAAGGTGGGTTCAGTACTGCGAAGGTGTTATGTAGAGGCTCATGGATCAAGAGTGGAATTTGTCCATCCCAATGACATATAGATATACTCTGGGCCCTCTCGGTGATATCATATTAATTAGCTTGCAGGCAAGTGATGAGATCACTAGAATGTTATATCACGGGAACAAGAAAAGAGTACATGTCAATAACTAGATCAAACTAGGTATGGAGATAGCGATGATATAATATCGGACATGTAATATATCTCGAGACAAAGAGATTGAGTTAGATGCGTAAAAGGTTCACACGATCACAGAAGTCATCGTTGAATGTGTGGGAGTCAGTACGGATCTCCAGGTCCCGGTGCTGATTATTGACTGGAGAGGGGTCTCGATCATGTCTACATTATTTGCAAACCGTAGGGTGACACAGTTAAGGGATACCGACACCATTTGGAGCAAATAATATGCCAGAGAAAGAATATCAAAGCGCTGGAATCATTTCAATGGACACCGGAATTATTTCAGATGAAATTGCTGAAATTGGTTCTATATGTGAAATTGAAATATTACAAGGGGTTTTATGTGAATATTTGTTAATTAATGCAATTAAAAAATTCTGAATAAAATAAATAAAAGAGTTTTATTTAATGAGAGCTTGCATTAATTTTGGTGGAAAATTAATGCATGTGAGTGGACATGTGAGTGGAGGTGTGTTTATGTGAAGTGGATCTTCCACCTACATGAATGAGGGAGAGGAGGGGGCACCCTCTATGGCCGGCGGCCAAGTCTCTTGGGCTGCCCCCTCCCCTATATAAGGAGCACCTCCTCCTCCACTCTCACACCTCCTCGTGAAGGATCTCTCTCCCCCTCTGGTATGTTCCCCATGGTCTCGGACTAGTGAGATACATTTTCCCGGTGGCTTTTTATGGAGAGAGGATTTGCTACTTCCACTGCATTGCTGGAGCGAGGTCACGGAGGTGGTCGAGGTTCCGAACATGTGTGTGATCACGGATACACCACTGCTTTGTGGTTCTGGACTTGATGGTGCTAGACCTTCTAGACCAGATTGGACTTCAACACGATCTTGAGATCGGCAAGAGATCGACTACATCACCAACGAGTTCATACTCGAAAAAGATTTTTGGTATTTGAGGGTATGTACCCTATGGATGTATATCCACCCGTTTCTTGTATCTAGATAGATGGATCTTGGTTCTTATAGTTCCCATCGTAGGAAATTTTTTGTTTTCTATGCTCCAAACCCAACACCCCTTACCTCCCCCTAGAAGGTAACCAGCATGAAGATGCTAGCACCGGCACCCGCACCGACACAGGACCTAGTTCGTGCTCCGACACCTGTTGACCGAAGTAGAAAGATTGTAGGTAGTAGTAACTTAATTTGTTTGTATGCTCATCACATCCTTTGATCACTGTCTTGTGAGTAATTGTAGGAGTATAAGAGCCATTTTGCTTACACACATCTCACATGCCTATACCATCCCTGTAGTCAGCTTACCTACCCGTTAGAAGAAATCTAGCATCAAGCTACTGGCGCCAGCGCTGGCACCGGTTCTGGCTCTTGCACTAGCCCCTCTTCAATTAACTGCAGCAGCACCAACTCCTGCACCAGCACCAGACCCAACACTGGCAGCGATACCATGTCCTTCACCCGTCCATGTTCCTGCACTAGCACCAGCTATTACACCATCCCCAGCACAGGCACTGACGCAAGATCCTTGTTAGATCGTATCCTACACATGTGTCATCTCAAGGTCGCACCAGATTATGTTTGTGAGTGGCGGCAGATTAACTACTCTCAATGTCTTCTCAAGTTTCACATGATTCAGTTCATTGCTCTTATTAATTATGCTTGTATCTCTTGCTTTGACTCAGAAATTGCCTAAGAGTGCCACAAAGCAACTCGCGGCCAGCCAAAAGGGCACAATATACTTCATGATGCAAAACGAAGCAGTGCTAGTCGAGGGACGCTACGCCACTAACTGGACCGATGGGCGCTTGGCAGCTACTTCTAGGTGGACCAAGTTCCGGAAAGATGCCAAACTTACCATTGGAAGAATGATAAAGGTTGATGTATATCGGTGCCCTGATTGCAGCATTCTGGTCATGAAATTCCTTGTTGTTTACCTCTTTGTCCGCATGCTATCGTAATTAATTATGTTGTTGTATTATCTCCACTCATCATATATGGGTGGTAAAACTGTGATAACCTTTTGCTGGATTGGAGCTATGACAAGTACGTACCGGTATGGTATATTTGTATCTATATGACGGTTCCCTATATGACCAAGACCAACTATTATGATAATGATTGTGTTCCATCTTAATATGTGAGGAGGTTGCACACAAAAGCAGAATTGATCGTCAGTTTTGCTTTCTCTAGTGATTTGAGCATGTTTGGAGAAAAGGGCAAACTGATTGTTGGCATGGTTTCCAGAGCAGAAGCAAGAACTAGCCAGTTCCCTATGTATTGCTATTGAATTTTAGTGTCTTAATTGCTGAATCAGTCATTTTGAAATGTTGTTGAATTGGTCAAGTGCTGCTGAATATGAACTAGGAATCTGTTGATATTTTTTGTATCTAGTTATGTACTGCTAAATCATTCAAATGTTACTGAATTTGTGCAAATATCTGTCGTTGCTGATGGCCTGCTTGCACTAGAGCTTTTGCCTGTGTTTCATCAGAACTGTTGGTTGTGTTTTGGACAGTGATGGGAGGCAGATAGGGTAAAGATACAGCGTGATTTCACCAAGTGAAGTCATTGGATACCGGTGAAATTTTGGCGCGTGCGGTTCATGCGGCTCAGATCACTATAGATCTTCGTTGGGATACCCCAAGAGGAAGGTGTGAAGAGCACAGGAGTAAGTTTTCTCTCAGTTATGAAACCAAGGTTATCAAACCAGTAGGAGGAAGGAAACAACACCAGAGTGTTTCTAACGACTTGGAACCTGCACAACACAAAATTAAGACTTTGCCCCAACGTACAGTGAGGTTGTCAATCTCACCAGTTTTCTCAAAACAAAGGATTAAATATATAGTGTGGAAGATATTAGTTTCTTGTAGAAGTAAAAGGTAATAGTAGATGATGTATCAATGATAAATATTGGACCGGGGTCTACAGTTCACTATAGGTGTTCTCCTTAAGATAGATAACATGCTGGGTGAACAAATTACAGCAGGGCAATTGACGGATTGAGAAAGCATAACAATGCATATACTAGACATCATGACTCCTATGATATTTGATTGGGCATTACAACAATATATATAGACCGTAATCCAACTGCATCTATGACTAATAATCCATCTTGAGGTTATCATCCGAACCCCTTCCAGTATTAATTTGCAAGCAATGGATAATTTCATTAAGAAATGTGTGTAAAGTAAAATATACAATTGTTCCATGAACAAAAGATTGTTGTTTTCTCTCTAGTAGCAATAGCACATCTACAACCTTAGAGATTCATGTCACTTCCCCATATTACTAGAGGCATGAACCTACTATCGAGCATAAATACTCCCTCTTGGAGTCACAAGCATCTATTTGGCCAAGATAGCTACTAGCAACGGAGAGCATGAAAGATCACAAATAACACAAACATGATAGAATCAATAATAAATCTGACATAGTATCGCAATATCCATCGGATCCCCGCAAACACAACATGTATGATTACAAATAGATGATCTTGATCATGAACGAAGCTCATAAGATTTAAACATGATAGCACAAAGGAGGAGAAACAACCATCTAGCTACTGTATGGACCCATAGTCCAAGGGTGAACTACTCATGCATCATACCGAAGGCTGGCATGGTGATTAAGAAGTCCTCCGGGATGATCTCTCCCCTCCGGTAGGGTGCCGGGAAGAGCTTCGGATCCCCCCGATCTAGGGACGATGGTGGCGGCGGATACAAACTGTTTCGTGGAGATCGGATCAGGTGTTTAGGGTTTCTGCATCGAAGTGACTTTATAGGCGAAGAGGCAAGGCCAGGGGCCACCCGAGGGGCCCACAACTAGGGCTGGAGCGCCCCAGGCCACGCCTCCTTAGCGTGTGGCCGCCTCGTGGACCGAATTTGTCTCCCCTCCGAAGTTTGTGTTCTCTTCGGTAAAATATTGACTTTGGCTTTTGTCCCGTCCAATTCCGACAATATTTCCTTACTAGCTTTTCTGAAACCAAAAACAGCACAAAACATGCAACTAGCAATGCGACATATTGTTAATAGGTTAGTCCGAGAAAATGTATAAAAATACCTCAAAGTGTAGACAAAGCATAGAAAAGTTGATACTAAACAAGCATGGAACATCAAAAATTATAGATATCTTTACGACATATCAAGCATCCCCAAGATTAACTGTAACATCCCAAAGATATTAAACTAGAATCATCAAACTCTAATCACCAAATTTAGGGTTAACAAAAACTTTTCCAATTAAAATATGAAAGCATTCATATGAGTGTGCATTAAAATTTGGATTCTTTTGAATTGCCATGTTTATGTGTTTTTTTGCTTGTAAAATGATTCTTAGGTGAAATAAACATCATCTAAACAATCCCCAAGCTTTTCCCAAAGACAAACAAATCAAAACAATCAAATTAAGTGAATGGTCACTTTGGCCAAATTAACTCCCATGCCTACTTTGGCTATCTCTAACTTTCAGAACTTAATAGAAACATGTATGGATCTTTGCACCCCTTGATAGTACTCATAACAAGGTACCAAGGCCCACTTTGTGATCATCCAGAAACATTCAAATGCATAGTTTAATGACAATTTAAAATTGAATCTATTTCATATGGGAAGATCCCACTTTTTCAAAAACCACTCAAACAAGCTCAATTTTCAAAACCCAAGCATCCACAGTATCACCAGCACATGCCTAGCACACCCACCAAAAATCTTTTCAAATTTAAAAACTTGAGTTCATGCGGCCATTTCATCAAACAGGTTGCAGATACAAATCAAACAAAATCAAAACACTATGTTGAGCAGTGTTTTGGGCCTAACTGGTTCCCTCTCTAGCTCACAGCAACCTCAGTAGATCATCTAGCAAACTTAACTAAGCCCTAGCCCCACTATAAACTCACCAATGTCATCAATGGTGAACAGCCCGAGAGCACCCATGTCACCCCAGTGTGTACAGCAAGCTAGGGGAAAAACTAGCCGTGCCAACCTTGTCTGGGAGGTAGCCCATGCTTCACCGCCCCCTCTCGACCAGCCCTGCCTCGCAGACAGCAACCAGAACTGCCAGGAACACCGTGCCCGCGCCGCTGTCGACCATGTCGACGCGCACCGCAGAGCACGCTCCATTCCCACGCAACCCGACCACCTCGAGCCCTCGCCGCCCGCTGGCATGCACCCCACCGTCCCAGGAGACTGCCAGACATGCCCATTTCACCGCCCGTACCCTGTAGCCACCGCTCGCGGCAGAGTTCGCCGCCTCTGCCTCGCAGAGCATCGAGCGTTACCGACCATTTGTCACTGCCCCTACAAGCGCATTCAAACCTTAGAGCATCGCTAGGAGACCACCGATCGATCGCCACCCTCAGCCATGCCTCTAGCAGCCCGTAGCCGTGTCACCACCGTCGCATGCCCATCCCTCTCGGTCTCGCCGTCGCCTACCCATCCCTCTCGGTCTCGCCGTCGAGCCTATAAAAGGAGGCCACCCCAGCCGATTGAAGCACACC
Source organism: Avena sativa (assembly GCA_916181665.1). NCBI lineage: Eukaryota > Viridiplantae > Streptophyta > Magnoliopsida > Poales > Poaceae > Avena > Avena sativa. The sequence goes on along the minus strand of OV702293.1, from coordinate 92,915,922 downwards.
ATCTCACTCCCCTCTCACCCAGAACCACCCCACATCATTCCCGGAGAAAGGCGAGCAGCGCATCGCTGGAATTTCACCGGAGTCCGCCGCTGCTGGAGGAGAAGGAAGCCGTCGATTTCGTCCACCCTAGGAGCTGCCACGACCACCCCTGAGTTTGTCGTCGTCGACTTTGTCGTTCGCCCGCATCGTCGACCTTCGCCTGAGCCCTGGTGAGCCTCCCACGACCCCCACTGAGCCGCTAGGGTTCGAGCTCGCCGGTGACTAGTTCATCGTCGACGATGACCCTCAGCCGTCGATCTTCATTCTAATCCAACGCACCACATCGCCCCGTACCGCTTCGCGTGTTAAGAGTCGCTGACCAGTAGACCCCCCTGTCAGTTTCGCCCCATGCTGCGGAGTGACACTGGGCCGGCCTGTTAACCTTTCCCGCGTAGCCCACTCGTTTGAATTTAGCTTTTTCTTTTGAAGTTCAAACATAGTTCTGTACCTAGTTTCAAAAATCAACCCAGCTCGATTCAGTGCACCAAATTGAATGAAACCTATTTTGTTAGAAAGATATTGAAATGCTTAATCCAAGCCCGTTAGATTCAAATCATTTGAATCTATAGATCAAACTTGGTAAAAATAAAAAGGCAGAAGCTTTTCTACATTCAAACATTTTTCAAAATTAAACCATAATAGCTTTTGAGTTGATTCCAACTCTCAAAAATCATATTTGATCATACCTTTCAGAATATATAAAAACATATGGGTTTACTTACAGAAATAATGTCCAAGTAATAAAAGAATGCCACATAGGCATTTCTAGTCACTTTATTTATTTAAAATAAAAAGGTTAAACCTTATTAATTTGTGACACCACTTTAAATCACATTCCCATGTACTGAAATATGTGGTGATGACATGTGTCAACATGATCCCATGTTTGAGTTGGAGAATATTAAATCTTAAGTAGTTTTTCAATAAGTAGAAATTACTTTTCTAAAAATAAAATAAATAAGACAAATGATTTAATCTTGTAATGTTAGTGATGATGCTAGATCATCTATAGAATACCTTTGTATGATGATTGAAAGTAGTTAAGTATTGTTTGGTGATTGTGTACCTCGTATTTATTCATAGACGCTAGTACCGACCAAGGATACGAGGAGGAAGGAGGATACTACGAAGAAGAAGCTGAGGAGAACTTCAACCACTGCTCTGCACAAGGCAAGCCTTATTAATAAAGTTGACCTATGCAAGCTAACACTTGCAAGATACTCTACTTATGCAAGCTAATATTGCTTCTTACCATGCCAACTATATGCCTTAAGCATATGTGATCATACCCACTTGATAACCCAATCCTAGTTTTACTTGCAAGCTTCTACTTTATTTCTTTATCAAAGCTATTACTTAGAGTTTACTTGAGTAAATTTGTAGATTCTAGGAAGATAATTGAAGGTTGCATAAAGAGCATTAAATTTGGCCTAAGCTAGATAATCTTGATGTCATCCTAAGGCATGAGATTGAACTTAGTTAAACTCCACTAGTTTACCACCCCTCATTAGTACTTACCCCCACTTGTAGATGCTAGTGCTAAGCATAAAACTTGATCAACTTTAGATGGGAATACTTGGTGGAAAATGGTTATGGAAACCTTGGAATGATGGATCATTCTATTGAGATGTTTTGACATGTGTTTCCGAACACCTGATGATTTGGATGATGAAAATGTTAAGGCATGAGCCTTAGCCCTTTATAAAACTGATGGTTGTCTGGATGCGATACCATTCCAATTTTATCGTACAACCACAATACCCGAGAATTGGGTAGGGCTTGACTGGAAACTTATATACCTTAGTATTGGTTCCCTCATGGCCAAGGTTTGAGATGAGGCTACCTTGTGAAGATTTTCCACCTGTGCAGTACCCAAGATGACAGTTGGTCAAGGTTGGGAGGCCAAACTCACAGGAGAGGTGCTTATACTAGGGCGTGTAATTGAAAGGTTAGGATTGATTATCCGCATACTGAGTATGGTGAATTCAGGATTTGTTCCTGACAGATGTATAGAATGTTGTGGTGAAAGTGTACAATCTCTGCAGAGTGTCAAACTATTCGAATAGCCGCGTCCGCGGTTATGGACAGTTGGAGTGGCCATATTGTTACCCCGTCATATGTTTTCAAAATGACTTGTGAAATGGATTGAGATTTTGACTTGACCACAACAGAGTTGTGATATGAAATACAAGTTCCCACTTAGGTGTTATAAAATTTCATCTAGCTTTTCTTGCTTCTGAACTTAGTAGAGGTAAATCTAGCTTTTTGCAAAACAACCCTAGAGCTTAGTGTCCTACTACAAAAATCCCCTTCACTTGTTAGTATTAGTTTGCGAGTACTTAAAGAGTACTCATGGCTTTGTCCTTGGCTATTCCCGTGGCCAGACTATGAAGAGGAGTACCAGGAAGATGGACCCCAGGAAGGTTACGACAACTAGGATCATCTCCCATCGTCAGCATTGCCTGTGACCCCGAAGATGGAGCTTCGCCTACGCTACCTTTATTACTACGCATTCCGCTTCTTGAGTTGTATTAAGAACGGGATCATGAGATCCTTATTTGTGTAAGACCTTATGTATGGTTTGTAATGGATGATGTACTGTGGTATCCAATTCTATTATGTCTCACAAAAATGGTAATCCTGCGATTGCGATGTATGGCATAACAGGCATCTAGGATTAAAAATCCGGGTGTTGACATTAACTCCTGCCCGTCCTCGAGTATTTAAGTGATAAAAAGAATAATTTTTTATGTGACATGCACCATCACAATCTTGATCAAATCATTTGCAAATAATTGAAAGCTAGGATCAAAGTACTCGAAACATCAGCGTGAAAGATGTAGTTCTAATAATAATACATAGCAACTATGTTGCAACATGAAAATGTAAAAACAAAGATCATGAATAACAATGCATTGAGAGACGTTTGTTTGTTTGTTTGTTTCACATATAGAAAACGTAGCAAGAGTGGTATTCATCTTGTCCATCATGGAGTATCAAAACATAAATGCATAGGACACCTTCAAAGTTCATAAGGGTGACTAGATACAAATAGTTCAAGATCAAGCAATATCAACATTATGAATCAATCAATAAGTTTTGGGAAAATGCACATGAAACTAAGAATGACAACTATGCTCTTTTAATTGGTGCATAAAGATAGAAGGTGGAGACTCAATATAAAAGTAGGAAGAAAGTCCCTTCACAGAGGGAAGTAGGGATTTCAAGTTTCCTAATGAGCTTCCAAAAATTATGGTACTTATTAGGTTTCAACTCTCATTGCCCCTATCATAAGCATCTTAAAGTGATTAAGGTTAAAGTGAAACAAATATGGAGTATATGCTTGACAAATCATAAGTTGGCAATCTCATGTCCCTTGAGTATGAGGGTCGTTCCTCATGCTACTCAACTTTAGTCACAAGCATGTTCTTGTCATTGTAAGTATATGGGTATCATATAGAACCACCAATGGGGCACCCCTTGCCCCATGACACAGGAGCTATCCCATATCAAAATGACAAGGCAATAGACAGTGAGCATCTCAGCGACCCTTTTATTTACCATGAGCATGGTGTATATATTTTTTTCTCTCTTTTTTTTATTTTTTTCTGAGGATGCTTCATAGATTTCTCACTATGGTGATGCTGCAAGTTTCCACCATGATTAGGCATGGATTAGGCTAGCCACCCAGGCGTTTCTCTAACACATATATAATAATCCATGAACTTACAAGCTCCCCTTTTATTTCACACCGCCGACATCCATAAACAAAAGATCATGATATCAACTGGGTAATATGTACATGTGTTGAAAGTGTTCCCCATGACAACATGGTTCTGCTAATTACCAACTTATAAGTGCAAGTATATACAACATAGATGACACAATGGTTCAAGTTTATTAGGGGAAAGAGAAATAAAGTGTGCCATGAAGTTTGTGAGATCTTTAATCACTAATTTTCTCATAACAAGTTTAATTTGGAAGATAGATAAAACAAGAATATACTTGGAATGGTGTAACACACCATGCATAGGAATTCATAGTGGACTCTTTGGAATAACTTGGTTTCTTGGGAGTTGGGTGCATGAGTAGAGCTTACTCAATACAAGTGGAGGCTAGCAAAAGACTGGGAGAGACCAACTAAGAGAGCAATAATGGCCATAATCATGCAGAGCGACAAAACATTATCAACTAAAGCATAAAGTGGTATCAAAAGTCAAAAAATAAATGATCATAGAGTCTAAGGTGACTGGTTCATAGTCATAACATGGTGTGATCATGTGCCAAGTCAACCCAAACAAAGCATCATAGGAGAATACCACAATATTATGCTTTTGTATGCTAAAACAACGCATGATTCTTTCAAGGCACATTAAGAAATCTCAATTGTTTGGAACTAGTCATGCTACAACAATAATAACTAAGCATAAGGTGAAAACAACATCTAGCATGACATGATAAAGTCTAAGTCACAGTTAAAATAAGCTCCCTTTTGTACCACTATAAGCATGAAACTCTCTACTCTTTTCCAACACCAATCAACTTATTTGAAACAAAAGAGCAAATTAGGGGGTCCAAATACTTTATTCAAGAAAACTAAACAAAAGAAAACCAAAAACAAAAACTAAGACGCTCCAAGAATAACACAATAGTGCAAGAAAAAATAAAAACGAAGTGTCTAGAAAGAGACCTGAGATTTTTATTGATGAAAAAGGGGATGCCTTGGGCATCCCCAAGATTTGACACTTGTACCTCTTGAATATTTCTTGGGGTGACACGGGGTGGCATTCCCAAGCTTGAGATTTTGTCCATTCTTCATCTCATCACATCATTCTTCCCCTACACTTGAAAATTTCCTTCATACAAAACTTCACACAATCTTCATTAGCAACATTAGTGTATTCAAGATAATAAGCTTTTGGGTTTAGTTTCAACACAAGTAAAACTAGCAATTTTTTAAAATCTCAAGTGATCAAGAAGAACTCAAAAATAAACTCATTAAGAGGCAAATGAAAATAATGGCAAAATTTTGTCAAAATAGACCAGCAGGTAAAAACCGATTTTTTCGAATACCTTCTGTTGCTAAAATCTAAAAGTGTTGAACTTACTAAAGTTAGATAACAACCTGGGGCATAATCTCAGAAAAATACAGCTCAATCCGACATACAGAGATTTTTCACGAATTTTTATAGTGAAGCACAAAAATCTATTTCGGGACAACAACTTTCCCAAATCTTACTTCTCTCTCATTAGAGGTTATTCTTGGCACAAAAACAACATAAAAAGGATAGGAGAGGTTATTACAGAATTAATAACTTCCAATACTCAATAAAACTATTTGGTTATCTCCCAATAAGTACTTTTCTTTAACGCCTTTAAGTTAGGCACAAGAAGCAAGAATCAAGTATTTTCAAATGAATCAGTATTAAGATCAATACTCGAAATTTATTCAACCAGGCAAGGTATCTCATCCAAATGAGTTCTATAGGATCCTCTCTCAACACTCTTGGGTTCACTTCTTTCATCAAACGGATTTTTAGTAACAATTCAATCAAAATTCTTTTCTAAGGCTTCATGCATTCCTACAAGTTTAAAAAGTATGGGTATTTTAAATTCCTCTCCATTGGGTTGGGTTTTGTCCAACTTTTCTAATATTCACATAATATCTACACATGAGCCTAGCATATTAAAACGATCAAAGACCTTTTTAGCTTCATCGAACTCCTTTAGCAAAGTTTCTAGAATAAAATCTCTCTTTTCAGTATCCTCAATATCTTTAAGTTTAAGAAACATTATTTGCATCATGTGGTTAAGGTTAACAAACCTAGCCTCCAACATGTGAACTAAAGAAGCTGCAGCAATTTCATAATTTGGAGCAAGTTCTGCTAAGGATATATCCTCAATATCCTCATGCTTGCTAACATGATTAAAGAATTCTTCAATATTTTCTTTCTCAATTATAGAGCCACTACCTATTGAAAGGTCTTTCAGGGTGAACTTAGGGATCAACATTGTGAGCTAGAACAAGGTGACAACTATAGAAAGAAGTAATTTTTTGTGTTTTTTATAACAAAAGGAAGCCAAACGAAACTAATTTTTTTTGTATTTTTCAAAGAAAGAAACAAGCAAAACAAAGAAAAATAAACTAAGAAAAACAAAAACAAAGTAAAGAGAATGGTTGTGAGAGACTCCCCTTGCAAAGTTGTCCTTAAATCCCCGGCAACGACGCCAAAAAATGTCTTGATGCGGCTTAGATCACTATAGAGCTTCGTTGGGATACCCCAAGAGGAAGGTGTGAAGAGCACAACAGTAAGTTTTCCCTCAGTTAAGAAACCAAGGTTATCGAACCAGTAGGAGGAAGGAAACAACTCCAAGGTGTTGCTAACAACTTGGAACCTGCACAACAAAAACTCAAGAATTTGCTCCAACGTATAGTGAGGTTCTCAATCTCACCGGTTTGCTAAAAACAAAGGATTAAACGTATAGTGTGGAAGATAGTAGTTGCTTGTAGAAAGTAAATTGTAACAGTAGATGATGTATCAATGACAAAGGTTGGACCGGGGTCCACAGTTCACTAGAGGTGTTCTCCTTAAGATATATAACATATTGGGTGAACAAATTACAGCGGGGCAATTGGCAGATTGAGAAATCATAACAATGCATATACTAGACATCATGACTTCTATGAGATTTGATTCGGCATTACAACAATATACATAGACTGTAATCCAACTGCATCTATGACTAATAATCCACCTTCGAGTTATCATCTGAACCCCTTTAAGTATTAAGTTGCAAGCAACGAATAATTGCATTAAGCAATGTGTGTAAAGTAAACCATACAATTGTTTCACGAACAAAAGATTGTTGTTTTCTCCCTAGTAGGAACATCATATCTACAATCTTAGAGATTCCCGTCACTTCTCCAGATTACTAGAGGCATGAATCTACTATCGAGCATAAATACTCCCTCTTGAAGTCACAAGCATCTATTTGGCCAAGATAGCTACTAGCAACAGAGAGCATGCAAGATCACAAATAATACGGACATGATAGAATCAATAATCAATCCGACATAGTATCTTAATATGCATCGGATCCCCTCAAACACAACATATATGATTACAAATAGCTGATCTTGATCATGAACGGAGCTCACACACTACAAGAAATATGCTAATTTTTTACCCTCCATATTGGTCACTGAATGGCCATTGTTATGTATTTTATGACCTTCGCATGACCAAAACCACATGGTCAAAAGATGAGAGTCACTGGCGGATTATAAAGATCTTTTCTATAAATTGGTCGTAGACTATTATAACCAATATAGATGGTTTGGTTATCAGCTATCTAGCCTATCCACGTAAGCATCCACGTAAGTCAATCCTACGTAGCAATGCTTATAGATAAACCAATAAGGTGCTCTATATGGGTCAAGCATAACAATTCTAGCCTTTTTATTTTACAAATTTGACATTTACAGTGCAGCTATTTAGTAGGGCAAGCCCAAAATTTCAGCCCATGTATTTTTCTAGGCCTTAGCCCTTTTACACACCATTTCTATTTATTTTCGACCTTTTAATTTAGGTTGGTCCTATGAGTCAGATGGGTCCTAGTTGTCAGTGTCAGTTTTGTTTAACAATTGGTCCCAAATGTTAGGTTTGATTATCCAACAAAAATACATTAATTAATCAACTAATTTAATCACAACTGAGAATATATGAAATTCTTTTGATAATAGCCATAATAAGTCAATTACAATATTTTCAAGGTTCACATATACATTGGTTCAAATCAGAAATCCCTTCTTCTCCCCGTCACTGCCAAGGAGCAGCCTCGCCCAGCACGCTGCCTTCCTTCCCCGCTCTGCCCAGGAACAGCTTCGCCTAGGACCGCGTCCACAATCTCACACCAACTTGCGGTCGCCGCAGCTCTCATCTGGGTTAGGTTGAGCATCTCCAGGCTCGGTTATCGTCGCGAGCTTCTCCTTGCCTTCTCCTTCTCCCCGGGTTCCCAACACTAGCAGATCAGATGCCATGATTATTACCGACCTGAATTTCAGTCCACCTGAAGAAGATCAAAATGACAGTATTTTACCTAGAAACAATGGGAGTACATCATTTGCACATGAAAATGTGTATACTATAGTCATGTCACTGAGTAGAGTATTTTTCAGATTAATAGAAGTTCAGTAACAAGGTCTAGTCACAGTACAAAGTATAGTATACTACATTTATTCCTGCAAACAATTTAGGATATGTTTCCCGTCCACAAATGTACAGCAGATCAAGAAAAGTAACTGAATTCTTGGAGTATTTGTACAGGAGATTAAATGGAAGAACAAGAAATGGAGTACAACCATACGACATGAAAGCAGACACTCAAACTAAGAAACGATAATTGAGGAGAACCATAAATAATAACTTTACACATTCGCAAAGCAGCAATCTTGGTGGCTAGCTAGTATTATATATTATGAATATGGTATTTACATGGAGTAGTAACTTAATAGGGAGAGAAAAAGAGTTAAATATAATCCTCCATTGTGAGATTACATCATGACAACTACATTTGCATACAGTTCCTTTGAATACATCTCATATTTGAGTACATAAAAAAGATAGGCTCATATTTGAGTACATAAAAAGACAGGATCAGCTTCTGAATATTGTATTTCTGTAAAATTTGCTAATCAGCATCAGAAATTGTTCCCAATTAGAACTGTAGTACAACAAGATTACTACAGAGAGAGGGAGAGAGAGAAAGTACCAGAGCTGTGGCATCATGTCGTGGCGTGGCAGGAGACAGTCTTCCCACTACTTCAGTTGGTCCGCTTCTCCGTGGGCATCGAGAGGACGGCGACATAGTCTTCCAACTGCTCCGATGCTCGGTGTGAAGTCGCCGTATTCCCACTGCTCCGGCACCACTACCTTGTTCCTACATTCAAAAACAATATATGAGGTCTAACACAAAATAGTGATAGTTCATGTGTGAAGAACGTTTTCACGGATAGATACAACTTAATTCCGCAGATGATTATACTATTCCAAATCACACACAACACCTTAAAGTTATGGTCGGTATGCTTAATAAACTCATTTCAGAATCAGAGATCCAAGAAACCAGTAGTACAAATCCCGCATCTAGTCAGCAGTATAACTGGAATGAGTTCAGATCACCATATTTTAGTGAAATCCATATAGAAATACATTTTTATTTCAATAAAGACATGGAATTACTTGAAATGCAAGCAGACAAAAAAGCAGTGATACCAAATCATCATTTGGTAAGTATAACCAATTGTGCATTATAATATTTGGTTACAAAAAATCATAATATTAATGGAGGTTACTAAATATTTTATATTAGACAAGTGTTATGGCAGCTGAAATGCAGACTCGAAGGACTAGTACTGAAGTGGAAAGATAACATTCTCAGTAAAATGTGAGCACATGACAACAAACCCTGAAGTGGCAAGATAATATTTCGACTGAGATCAGCGGACCACACTGGACCAAGGCAAACATGGTCCTAGGAAATCCATCTACCATAGATAATACTTCAGAGTTAACAATTTTAAGACAATACACAATATAAACAACAACCTCTCACTCCTTAGATAGTACAAACAACAACTATCATCATTCAACACATAAAATTGAAAACCACAGCAGTATGCTGTACCATTCATCACAGGAAATTGGAATTCAAATTTAGAAGAAATTCACACAGCCCATTCATCATTATGTAAACTCTGACAACTCACTCATCACAATAAATTAAGTGCTACTTGGTTGAAATTTAGTGTCAATTAACATTCAAATTCTGATTTATGATTTTGCAGAATTAAAACAGGCAGGAACACAAAAATCCCTAAACAACATGCTGGGATTCTGTAATTCGTAGCAGCAAACTTCTTACGAACTAATCTAGAAGAACTAATCTAAAGGAAGAAGAGAGGGGGCCTATTGTGATATGGCAACGCTGCATGCGGCCACAGGGGCATCAGGCGTTGTCGGTCTGGGCGGCGCTCCTCCTCCGCATCCACCTCTCTTCCCGCTCCGGCCACCGCCAGAGTCCCCATCCTTAGGGCCATCATCACCGGAGCCCCCTGCTCAGGGACACCATAGCTGGTGTAGATGAATAGCAGGACCCGGCCCGCCTCGATGCTGTCAGAGTCCTCCACCAGCAGTTCGTAGTGCCGCCTCATCTGCTCGGTGGGGAATCAAACAGGGGGAGGTCAGCGAGGCTGTGCCGGCGGGACACAGAGATGGACTCGGCTGGGGAGAGAGGAGGGAGAGGGTGGCTATATCCCTCGATATGGATGGGTTTGGATATAGGGGAGAAATCTCGTGAGGGGAGCTGTGGCTCGAGGGTGACGGTGAGGTTAAGGCAGGGCGCTGCCGCAGCGGGGAGGATAGGGATAGGGTGGCGGGGAAGGGCGGGATCTGGAGAGGCGGCGGGGTCATGTGCGGCTGGGGGAGAGAGATGCAAGGATAAGAAGAGAGAAGGAGAAGCGTTAGGGTTTGCTATGTGGCTAGTTAGAGAAAATTGCACGTAACATCAGGCTTTGGTGCCAAACTTGTACGGAACACAGAAACAAAAGACTTGTTGTAGCTGATTCTAATTTTTGGTCTAATTATTGCACCTAGCCCAAATATAATTTAAATAGAGGTTATAGTTCCTTAAAACGTATCTAACGTATGTCTGAATTTTTATCTCGTATATCACTCGTGTGGGCCAATATTTCTGTATTTATATCTTCTAGCGAACAAAGCTCGGTCCAACGTATCTAACGTTGCAATCGGACTCGGCCTGATACCACTATTGTAGCGTCTATACTTAGGCGTATACTAAAAAGATCGATCGACAACTATGTAAAGAAATTCAGAAAAATAATCTTGATGTGGTAAAATATGCGTGTTACAAGCATGCAAATTTTTAATATGAAGTACCTAAAATCATCAAAAGAATTGGATAAATTATAGAAGATTGAAAAGTTATATTGTCACGCTCCGAGATATGTACAATAAGGGTGTTCGAATGAATTTTTCAAAGCTAAAAAATGATATTTTTTTTAATTTTTAAAAAAGCTCTCTAGAAACTCATTTGTTAAATTAATGCTCTCGTATTTTCTACCACTATGATGTCTATTTTTTTAATTTACATAAAAATTATGGTACTACCTCCATTTCGGTTTACAAGGCAAACGTGTATTTCGAGAAAATAGTTTGACCATAAATTTGATCAATAAAATATAAACTATATTTAACAAAAAATATACATTTAGATTCATATTCAAAATACGCTTCCGATGGTACAATTTTTGTAATATATGATTTATATATTGTTGACCAAATTTATGGTCAAATTATTTTTTTGAAGTACGTATTAGCCCTATAATCCGGAATGGAGGGAGTATACAATATAGAAATACATACCCATATGTTAGATATAATGTTAAGGCACAATATACTTGATTTGGGCTAGATGCAACTAATTAGACAACAAACCGGGCTAGCTGCAATAAATATTTTGTTTCTGTGTTTTGTGCAACTTTAACACCAAAGCCTGGTGTTATGTGCAATTTGCTCGGCTAGTTGGGTGTGGTCGTCTGGACCTTGGGCCTGGCCGGCAGGGAATTTTTTTTACAATGCTAGGCGTCCCCCGGACGATGGGGAGCTTCCATAGTCTTGCTTCCCATGTTGACACGTGTCCATTTACTATAAAACATCTCGCGTTTGCTGCATATGTTTCCGTTTTTGCTTCGGAAGCAAAAAAAAACGGTTCGTTTCAAAAATAGAACGTCTCGCCGGAGACCTCGCCGGAGACCATGCAGCAAAAAAATTGTGCTAATGCAGCAAAATCGACTTCGCCGGAGACATCGTCGGAAACAACTCGTTGATGACCCTCGCCGGAGACCATGCAGCAAAAAAAATTTCGGCAAAGTTGGTTTTGCTGCATTAGCACAATTTTTTTGCTGCATGATCTCCGGCGAGGTCTCCGACAAGACGTTCTATTTCTAAAACGAACAGTTTTTTTCGCTTCGGAAGCAAAAGCGGAGACATATATAGCAAAAGCGACCATTTGCAGCAAAAACGAAATTTGGGACGATTTTGGGAATAAACGCAGGGGAGGAGGACGATGAAAACCCCCATCGTCCGGGGGATCCTGATCATTTCCCTTTCTAGAAATGAAAGAAGATGATTCGACATATTTTAAAAGGGCAAATATTTTGTAGAATTTTAGAATAATTTTGTAGAATTTGAGGGATTTCATGAAGTTCGGGTAATTTACTCAAATCACTCACATTAGATGATATTTATTTCGGTCAAAATACGACTTGTTCAAAATTCAAATGATAGACGCATATCCGATCCCTTTAGCCTAATTAAGCATCACTGTGTACACATGTTTATCTTGGGACGGCGAAATATATCTCATCCCTTGCAGGTCACTCCTACTTCATCATCGTGTAGCAGTTTGCTCACGACATACAATGTGTCCCAAGTGTGACCCCTCGTGATTTCATACACATACGGAATTTTCCAAACTTGGTATATTATAAATATCTCAAAAAAACCTGCACATAAATGATCTATCATGTTCGAGCTTTGATACGCCGTAAACGTATCTATATTTTTTTATATTTCATGCTTGTTTAGTATCTACTTTGCTTTGCTTTGTCTACACTTTGATGTATTTTTATATGTTTTCTAGGACTAACCTATTAATAAGATGCCACAGTGTCAGTTGCTTGTTTTCTTCTGTTTTTGGTTTCAGAAAAGGCAGAAAATCAATATTCTCGAAATCGGACGGGACAAAAGCCAAAGTTAATATTTTATTGTGGGGAACACGGGGCCAGAAGACGAGACACAGAAGAGCCACCAGGGGCCACACCCCCTGGCCGCGTGGCCTGGCCTGGCCTGCGCCTAGGGAGGGGGGTGCGGCCACCCTGGGTGCCCCCTGCCTCGCCTCTTCTCCTATAAGAAGCCCTCGATACCAAAACCCTAAGTACCCGATCAATTTTCCACGAAACAGTCTATAGCCGCCGCCACCATCGTTACTAGATCAGGAGGATATAAAGCTCTTCCCGGCACCTTGCCGGAGGGGAGAGATAATCCCGGAGGCCTTCTTCATCACCATGCTAGCCTCCGGTATGATGCGTGAGTAGTTCCACCTTGGACTACGGGTCCATGTAGTAGATAGATGGTTGTTTCTTCTCCTTTATTCTACCATGTTTAGATCTTGTGAGCCCCGTTCATGATCAAGATCATCTATTTGTAATCATGCATGTTGTGTTTGTGGGGATCTGATGGATATTGAGATTACTATGTCAGATTTATTAATGGTTCTATCTTATTGATTATATCATGTCTGTGTTGAATGTTATATTGCATGCTCTCTGTTTCTAGTAGCTATCTTGTCCAAGAAGATGCTAGTGACTCCAAGAGGGAGTATTTATGCTCGATAGTGGGTTCATGCCTCTATTTAATCTGGGGAAGTGACAAATTCCTGCCTAATCGACAAGAAGTGGGTCCGATTTAAACTACGGTTACATGATTTAATACTTGTGATTTTTTGCAAAAATAATTTTTATGCTCAAAATATGCTATTTTATCAAAGATGCACTAAAAGTTTTGCAGGACCCAACCGCTAGACGAGGACGATCACCCCCACCGTGTTGACCCATCTATGATAGATTCACTTTATTTTGTGATGCAAGTACTAAAATTATAGTAAAGAATGGCACTAGTATAATTTACACTCAAACTAGACAACATTTGATTGACAATTGATTTTTGAATCATCTCGATCCGAAGCCATATGCAAAATTGAGAGTGAAATTATATTTCTATAATTTTTGAAAAAAGAAATTGAGCTCTCTCTATTTAAGTGGGCTCAAACATATAAAACCCACGAATTCATACCAGAAATTAACCTTATAATGGCTCATGGGCCGGCCACGCCGATGGAAAATTTCAGCAAAAAAAGATTCAAGCCCACACGCACCGAGGCCCAGCAAATGAATAATATTAAATAGGCTGTGCGCAATTAGTTTTATACAAAAGTTATGGTATCCTAGTGGTTGTGTGGTTTCTTTGTAAGGGGGAGGTCGTGGGTTCGATCGTCGGTACCTCATCTTTTTGCAGAATTATTCGACCTCAAGTGTTTGGCTGCTTTTCTGCTGATCCAAATGAGAGCAGGGAACATTTATTAACAACAACATTGCCTTGGTGGAGTGGATAGGTTGTACGGTATCTGCTGAGAGGTCGCTGGTTCAAGCATCGGTTGCTCCATATTTTTGCAGAATTATTCAAACTCAAGTGTGTTTGGTTGCTTTTCAGCCGATACAAATTAGAGCAGGCGGGAATTATTCGAACTCAAGTGTTTGGTTGCTTTTCAGTTGATACAAATGAGAGTAGGCGGGGTTTATTTACGAACAGAGCATTGGTTGTTCCATATTTTTGCAGAATGAAGAACATCTGTTATTCCCCTTTTTTCTAATTACGCAAATGCACATGTCACATGACACGTAGATGAATTGCTTAGGTGGCGGTCCAGTCACCCAATTTGTACTTGAATCTTATATGATATGACCATCTAAATTGGTCGTAGTCGACCAGATACAAGGCTCAGAGCCTGTGTTATCCATCTATGACCATTTCATGTTCGGACATTATGACCTTCTTGGATAAATTGGTCGTTATTTTTGAAGGTTTGTACCCTCCCAAATTCTCTATGACCAGATGGTTTAGAATGGTCATAGATCTATGACCAAAACACCCATGGTCGTTAAGAAAAGGTTAATAGTGACCGGATTTCTTGTAGTGATAAGATCTAAACATGATAGCACAAAGGAGGAGAAACAACCATCGAGCTACTATATGGACCCATAGTCCAAGAGTGAACTACTCACGAATCATACCGGAGGCTGGCATGGTGATGAAGAAGGCCTCCAGGATGATCTCTCCCCTCCGGCAGGGTGCCGGGAAGAGCTTCTGTTCCCCCCGATCTAGGGACGATGGTGGCGGCGACTACGGACTGTTTCATGGAGATCTGATCAGGTGTTTAGGGTTTCTAGATCGGGGTGATTTTATAGGTGAAGAGGCGAGGCAGGGGGCGCCTGAGGGGCCCACACCTAGGGCTTGCGCGCTGATGATGCTCGACGTGGCACTTCGTTGGTAACCCCACACGTAGGGTGTGAAGAGCAAACAACAAGTTTTCCCTCGGTTGAGACCAAGGTTATCGAACCAGAAGGAGGAATGAAACGTCACACAGGTGTTGCAAGCAACATGGAGACCTGCACAACGTAAACTCAAGACTTTGCCCCAACGAATCAGTGAGGTTGTCAAGCTCACCGGTTTGCTGTAACAAAGGATTAAATGTATGGTGTGGAAGGTAATGGTTTGCAGCAAGTAAACAAGTAACAGTGGAAGATGTATCAATGGTAAAGATTGGACCGGGGTCCATAGTTCACTAGAGATGCTCTCCTTAGATAAACAACATGGCATGAAGGGTAAAAAAATTACAGCAAGGCAATTGTAAGAAACCGAGCAAGGCATAACAATGCAATTACTAGTCAGAAAGATCCTATGAGATTCGATTGGGCAATACAACAAGATACATAGACCTCCATCCAACTGCATCTATGACTAGAAGTCCACCTTCAGATTATCATCCGAATCCCCTCCAGTATTAAGTTGCAAGCAACAGACAACTGCTTTAAGCAAAGTGTGTAAGGTAAACAATCCACATGTTCCATGAACAACAGACCGTTGTTTTCTCCCTAGTGGCAACAACACATCTACAACCGAAGAGATTTCTATCACTTCCCTTGGAAACTAGAGGCATGAACCCACTATTGAGCATAAATACCCTCTCTTGGAGTCACTAACAACTACTTGGCCAAGAAAGCTACTAACAAGGAGAGCATGCAAGATCACAAACAACACAGACATGATAGAATCATAAAGACAAAACCATTAATCAAACCAACATAATAATCTCAATATCCATCGGATCCCCGCAAACACAACATGCATGATTACAAATAGATTAGATATTGATCATGAACGGATCTCACAAGATCTATACATGAAAGCACAAAGGAGGAGATACAACCATCTAGATACTACATGAACCCATAGTCCAAGGTGGAACTACTCACGCATCATACCGGAGAGAAGGCCTCCGGGATGATCTCCCCTCCGGTAGGGTGCCGGGAAGAGCTTGAGATCCCCCCGATCTAGGGATGATGGTGGCGGCGTCTACAGACGGTTTCATGGAGAATTGATCTGGTTCTTAGGGTTTCTGCATCGGGGGCTTCTTATAGGCGAAGGGGGAGGCTGAGGAGGCGACCAGGGGGGTCAAACCCTACCCAAGCGCGGGCCCACCCCTGGCCGTGCCTGGGGGGGTGGCCTCCCTGGCCCACTTCCTCGTCTCCCCTCTGGACTTCTTGTTCCCCACGGAAAGTAATAGACTTTGACGTTTGTCCCGTCCAATTCCGAAAATATTTCTTTACTAACTTTTCTAAAACCAAAAACAGCAGAAAATAGGCATCTGGCACTGTTTCAACTTGTTAGTAGGTAAGTACCAGAAAACATGTAAAAAGCACCTCAAAGTGTAGACAAGCAAAGCAAAGTAGATACAAAACAAGCATGGAGCATCAAAAATTATAGATACGTTTCTGACTTATAAACATCCCCAAGCTTAACTCCTGCTCGTCCTCGAGTAGGTAAGTGATAAAAGAATAATTTTTGAGGTTACATGCACCCTCACAATAAAGATCCAACCATTTGCAAGCATTGAAAACTGGGATCAAAGAACTCTAAACATGTGCATGAAATATGGAGTTCTAACAATAAGACATAGTAACTATGCATGCAACATGACAAGCAACAAACAAAGATCACGAATAACATGCATTGAAAAACATTTGTTTGTTTCACATACGGAAAACATAGCATAGTGGCAATCAACTTGTCCCTCATAGAGTAGCAATATAGATGCATAGGAAACATTTAAAGTTCACAAGGGTGACTAGAAACAAATAGCACAAGAACAAGTAATATCACAATACGCATCAATCAATAAGCTTTGGAACACTGCACACAGAATGACAAATATGCTCTCTTAATGGTGCCTAAAGGTAGAAGGTGGAGACTCAATAATGGCTGAAGAAAGGCCTTTTTGTAAAGGAAGCAGGTATTACAAGTTTCAAAAAGAGCTTCCAAAAATTATGGTACTTTTTAGCTTTTAGCCCTTATTGCCCCTATCATAAGCATCTTGAAGTGGTTAAGGTTAAAGTGACAAAGATGGAGTATATGCTTGACGAAGTATAAGTTGGCAATCTCATGTCCCTTGAATACGAGGGCCACACCTCATGCATACTCAACTTTGGGCCCATGTAAGTTCTTGTCATTATAACTATTTGCATATCATTGAGAACCGCCAACGGGGTACCCCTTGCACATGGTACAGGAGCTTTCCCATAACCAAAATGACAAGGCAAGCAGACAATGAACATCTCAACAATCTTTTTATTTACCATATGCATAGATTTTTATTGAGGATGCTTCATATATAGCACACTATGGTGATGTTGCAAGTTTCCACCATGATTAGGCATGGCTTAGGCTAGCAGCCCAGGAGTTTCTCTAACACAGGATACAAACTCCATGGACTTACAAGTTCCCTCTTTATTTCACACCGGTGACATCCATAGAAACAAGAGCATGATATCAACTGAGTACAAAGTACAAGTGCAATGTTGAAAATGTTCCCCATGACAACACAGTTATGTTAATTACAACATATAAGTGCTAGCATATACAACAAATTTGTCACAAGTTTATTAGGGGCAAAGAATATAAACTGTGCCATCAAGTTCGTAAGGGCTTTAATCACTAAGTTTTCACATAACAAAATATTTTTTAATTGGAAGATAGCTAAAAACAAGAATATACATGGAATGGTGTAACACACCATGCATAGGAGTTTATAGTGGACACTTTGGAAAAACTTGGTTTCTTGGGAGTTGGAGGCATGAGTAGAACTTACTCATACAAGTGGAGTCTAGCAAAAAGACTGGGAGCAACCAACTAAGAGAGCATAATGGCCATAATCATGCAGTGCAATAAAACATACTAATCAAAGCAAAGAGTGGTACTACAAGTCAAGGACTAAATGATCATAGAGGCTAATGGTGACTTGTCATAGTCATAACATGGTGTGAGCATGTGCCAAGTTAACCCAAGCAAAGCATCAAAGGAGAATACCACAATACTATGCTTTTGCATGCTAAAACAACGCATAATCTCTTCAAGGCACACTAAGCAATCCCAATTGTTTGGAACAAGACATGCTACAGCAATAATCACTAAGCATAATGCTAAAACAACACCTAGCATGTCATGCTAAAGTCTAAGTCACAGTCAATGCAAGCTCCTCTTGCACTTCAAGCAAGAACTTACTACTCCTTTCCAACACCAAGCAACTTATTTGCAAAACAACACAGCGAGAACGGGGGTCCAAACTAATTTATTCAAGCAAACTAAACAAACTAATTAAATCAAACGAAAACTAAGACGCTCCAACAACAACACAACTGTGCATGAAACAATAAAAATGAAGTGTCTAGACAGACCTGAGCTTTTTATTGATGAAGAAGGGGATGCCTTGGGCATCCCCAAGCTTTGACGCTTGTACCTCTTGGATATTTCTTGGGGTGACACCATGGTGGCATCCCCAAGCTTGAGCTTTTGTACATTCTTCATATCATTGCATCATTCTCTCTCTACACCTGCAAATTTTCCTTCATACAAAACTTCACACAATCTTCATTAGCAATATTAGTGTATTCAAAAGATATTAGACCTCTGACAAAGCTTTGGAACAGCAAGGGTTTTCACTAAAAACACAAGCTACTGTAGTAACTCCTTCAAAAATCTCAATTCACCTAAAGAGAACTCAAAAAGGAATCAAGAAGAAGCAAATGCAAATAATGGCAGAAATTTGTCAAAACATACCAGCAGGTAGAATTCGATTTTTTCGAATATCTTCTATGGCTCAAATCAAAAAGTGTTGAACTAACGAAAGTTATCTAACATATTGGGGGATTTATTCATAAATTTTGAGCTCAATCCGAGTTACAGAGACTCCTCACGAATTTTTTTGGTAGAGGACAAAAATCTTTTACGGGACAGCAACTCTCCAAATCTTACTTCCCTCTCATTAGAGGTCATTATTGCCACAAAAAGCAAACAAAATGGATAAGGAGAGGTCATTACTGAAGTAATAACGTCCAAGACTCAAGGAAACTCTTGGGTTATCTCCCAACAAGTAGTTTTCTTTAACGCCTTTAAGTTAGGCACAAGAAGCAAGAAGAATCAAGTATTTTCAAATGAGGCATTAGTATCCATACTTGCAAAGTCTTCAACTATGAAAGGTATCTCATCAAAATGGGTTTTGGAGGATCCCTTCTCATCTCTCTTTGGTCTACTACTTTCATCAAAAATATTTTCAGGAGCAATCCAATCAAAATACTTTTCAAAGGCTTCATGCATTCCAACAAGCTTAAAGGGTATGGGTATCTTAAATTCTTCTCTAGGATTAGTTTTATCAGAAATACCCATGACATCTACACTTGAGCGCCTGGCATATTGAAACACTCAAAGACCTTTTTGGCTTCCCTAGCAACATCATGGAATTCTTTTGATAAAGTTTCAAGGATGAATTCCCTCTTTTCAGCATTCTTCTCTTCTTTTAGTTTTAGGAAAAAAATTGTATGAAGGGGTTAAGGCTAACAAACCTAGCCTCCAACATATGAACTAAAGAAGCTACAACAATCTCATAATTAGGAGCAAGATCTGCTATAGATTTATCCTCAATATCCTCATGCTTGCTAACATAATTAAAGAATTCTTCAATATTATCTTTCCCAATTATGGATCCACTACCTATTGCAAGATTTTTCAGGGCGAACTTGGGGAGAAACATGGTGAGCTAGAGCAAGGTGCAACTAGAGTAGGAACTAATTTTTTTGTGTTTTTGAATAGACCAAGCAAACCAAACTAGACTAATTTTTTTTTGGTTTTTTGAAAAGAGGCAAACAAAACCAAGCAAAAGAAACAAAGCAAACTAAAAACAAAGTAAAGAGAAAGGAAGTGAAGGACTCCCCTTGTGAAGACGTCCTTAGCCTCCCTAGCAACAACGACAAAAAAGCCATGATGATGCTCGAGGTGGCACTTCTTTGGTAACCCCACGCGTAGGGTGTGAAGAGCAAGCAGCAAGTTTTCCCTCAGTTGAGACCGAGGTTATCGAACTAGAAGGAGGAAGGAAACGTCACACATATGTTGCAAGCAACGCGGAGACCTGCACAACACAAACTCAAGACTTTTCCCCGACGAATCAGTGAGGTTGTCAAGCTCACCGATTTTCTGTAACAAAGGATTAAACGTATGATGTGGAATGTAATGGTTTGCAGTAAGTAAACAAGTAACAGTGGAAGATGTATCAATGGTAAAGATTGGACCGGGGTCCATAGTTCACTAGAGGTGCTCTCCTTAGATAAACAACATGGCATGAAGGGTAAACAAATTACAGCAAGGCAATTGTAAGAAACCGAGCAAGGCATAACAATGCAATTACTAGTCAGAAAGATCCTATGAGATTCGATTGGGCAATACAACAAGATACATAGACCTCCATCCAACTGCATCTATGACTAGAAGTCCACCTTCAGATTATCATCCGAATCCCTTCCAGTATTAAGTTGCAAGCAACAGACAACTGCTTTAAGCAAAGTGTGTAAGGTAAACAATCCACATGTTCCATGAACAAGAGACCGTTATTTTCTCCCTAGTGGAAACAACACATCTACAACCGAAGAGATTTCTGTCACTTCCCTTGGAAACTAGAGGCATGAACCCACTATCGAGCATAAATACCCCCTCTTGGAGTCACTTGAAACTACTTGTCCAAGATATCTACTAACAACGGAGAGTATGCAAGATCACAAACAACACAGACATGATAGAATCATAAAGACAAAACCATTAATCAAACCAACATAATAATCTCAATATCCACCGGATCCCCTCAAACACAACATGCATGATTACAAATAGATTAGATCTTGATCAAGAATGGAGCTCACAAGATCTATACATGAAATCACAAAGGAGGAGATACAACCATCTAGCTACTACATGGACCCATAGTCCAAGGTGGAACTACTCACGCATCATACCGGAGAGAAGGCCTCCGGGATGATCTCCCCTCCGGCAGGGTGCCGGGAAGAGCTTCAGATCCCCCCGATCTAGGGACGATGGTGGCGTTGGATACAAACGGTTTCATGGAGATTTGATCGGGTTCTTAGGGTTTCTGCATCGGGGCTTCTTATAGGAAAAGGGGGAGGCCGAGGAGGCGACCATGGGGGTTAAACCCTACCCAGGCGCGGGCCCATTGCTGGCCGCGCCTGGGGGGGTGGCCTCCCTGGCCCGCTTCCTCGTCTCCCCTCTGGACTTCTTGTTCCCCACAGGAAGTAATTGACTTTGACGTTTGTCCCGTCCAATGCCGAGAATATTTCTTTACTAACTTTTCTGAAACCAAAAACAGCAGAAAACAGGCATCTAGCACTGTTCCAACTTGTTAGTAGGTTAGTACCAGAAAACATGTAAAAATCACCTCAAAGTGTAGACAAGCAAAGCAAAGTAGATACAAAACAAGCATGGAGCATCAAAAATTATAGATACGTTTCTGACGTATCACGTGCCCCTAGGCCACGCCGCCCTAGGTGTGGCCACCTCGTGGCCCCACTTCGTCTCCCCTCTAGACTTTGTGTTCTCTTCGGTAAAATATTGACTTTGGATTTTGTCCTGTCCAATTCCGAGAATATTTCCTTATTAGCTTTTCTGAAACAAAAAACAGCAGATAACAGACGACTGACACTACGGCATCTTGTTAATAGGTTAGTCCCAAAAAATGTATAAAAATACCTCAAAGTGTAGACAAAGCATAGCAAAGTTGATACTAAACAAGCATGGAACATCAAAAATTATAGATACGTTTACAACGTATCAGCGGTGTGTGTCTCTGGTTCTTTCGATATTTTTACATAAATATAACTGTCAAAACAAAAGAATTATCGCTTTTTCCCACTCTGTCGGTGAGGTCTGGTTCCCTTTGTAATGCTATTGAATTTCAGTGTCTGTATTGTCGAATCAGTCATTTTGAAATGCTGCTGAATTGGTCAAGTGCTGCTCAACATGAACTAGGAATCTGTCTATTTTCTCTGTCTTATTCTGTACTGCTGAATCATTGAAATGCTACTAAATTTTTCAAAAGTTCTGTTGCTATGCTGGGCTGTTTGCGCTAGAGCTTTTGCCTGTGTTTTATCAGAACCGTTGGTTGTGTTTTGGACAGTGATGAGTATGATTTCACCAAATGAAGTCATTGGATACTACTTCTGGAGCACGTGGTGTATGACTCTGGTTCTTTTGATATTTTTATGTGAATATATCTATTAAAAGAATTATCGCTTTTCCCCCTCCGTCGGTGAGGTCTTTGTTCTAAATCCGGCGAATCCACAGCAGAATACAGAGTTTACTAACAACGAGATGGAAGATAGTATTTTTTTGATTTCTTTGTTGTAGTGGCAACGCACACGGTTATATGTGTGATGTATTGAATTCGAATCCTCTGTCCTTGACAAATAATTTTTTTGGTTTATATTATTTTCTTCTAGCAATAGTGCTTTACATAGAGGCTGACACGACGGACCCACCATCCTGCAGCGTCGCTCTTAACTTTCTTCTAGCAATATTGCTTTACGGAGAGGCTGACATGGAGGACCCACTAGCCTGTAGCGTCCCTCTTAATTTTCTTCTAGCAATATTGCTTTATGGAGAGGCTGACATGGCGGACCCACCAGCCTGCAGCATCCCTCTTAATTTTCTTCTAGCAATATTTCTTTTCGGAGAGGCTGACATGGTGGATCCACCAGCCTGCAGCGTCCATCTTAATTTTCTTCTAGCAATGTTGCTTTACGGAGAGGATGACATGGTGGACCCACCAGCCTTCAGCATTTCTGTTAATTTTTTTCTAGCAAGTATTTCTTTACGGAGAGGCTGTCATGGAGGACCCACCAGCCTACAGCGTCCCTCTTAATGCGCTGGTTTGAAAAAAAGAAGTTAAGTACTTGTACAGAGAGGCTGGCATCAGGGACCCACTAACCAGGACATACTAGAGCGGCTGCCATGTGGGTTCCAGCAGCAAGACCATACAGGACTGCCATATCTTGCTAAGTTGCCAAGGTCAAAACAGCAGACGCAGCCGAAAAAAGGCCATCATACACACGTTTTATTTTACAGAGATATTGACATGTCATTAAAAGGAAAGATATTGACATGTGGGACCCACAAGCGCGACCTTATACACGTGGTGCCACATCGAGCAATGTTTCCAAGTTCCAAAGAGGGAGGCGCGAGCGAGAAAAAAGTCCAAGATGCACATGTATCTTCCAATGAGAGGCTGGCATGGGGGACCCACCATCCTGTATAAATGACCGATGCATCGAGTAACATTGCCAAGTTCGAAACACGGAGGAGCGAGCGTGAAAAAAGTCCAACATGCACACGTTCTTCCAATAAAATGCTGACATGTGGGACCCCGGAGCTTGACCAAACGACAGATTCGTCGAGCAACACTATCTAGTTAGAACAGGGTAGCGCTAGAGAAGGCACGATTTGTCAACACCCGAATTTTTAATCCCAGATGCCTGTTATGCCATACACCGCAATCCCAGGATTACCATTTTTGCGAGACATAGAAGATTGGTACCATAGTTCATCATCCATTACAAACCGTAATAAAGATCTTACAAAGAAAGGATCTCATGATCCAGTCTTAATACAATCAACCCAGCAGAATAATAATAAGGGTAGCATGGTCGAAGCTCCATCTTTAGGGTCACAGGCAATGCTGACGATGGGAGATGATCCTAGTTGTGATAGACTTCCTGCTGTCCATCATCCTGGTAGTCCTCCTCATAGTCTGGCCAGGGACAAAGCCATGAGTACTCTTTAAGTACTCGCAAACTATCACTAACAAGTAAAGTAGTTCGAGTCGAAATCCTAAGCTCTAGGTTTATTTGCAAAAAGCCAGGTTTTTCTCTAACTGAGTTTATAAGTAAAGAAAACTAGTTTAATGTTTTACAACACCTAAGTGGGGACTTAGTTTTCATGTTCACAACCCTGTTATGGTCAAGTCAAAGTCATAGTTCATTTCACAAGTCATTTTGAAAACATCTAACGACGGAACAATATGGCCACTCCAACTGTCCTTGACCGCGGTCGCGGCTATTCGAATAGTTTGACACTCTGCAGAGGTGGTACACTTTCACCACAACATTCAATACATCTGTCAGGAACAATCCTGAATCACCATAGTATGCGGATAATCAATCCTAACCTTTCAATTACACATCCTAGTATAGGCACCTCCCCTATGAGTTTGGCCTCCCAACCATGACCATCTGTCATCTTGGGAACTGCATAGGTGGACATTCATATTCACGAGGTAGCCTCAGCTCAACCTCTTCCGCAAGGGAACCCATACTAAGACATATAAACTTCCAGTCAAGCCCTACCCAAATTCGGGTATTGTGGTTGTATGGTAGAATTGGAATGGTATCGCATCCGAACCCAACCATCAGTTTTTATAAAGGGCTAAGGCTCATGCCTCAACATTTTCATCATCAAATCATCTTGTGTTCACAACACATGTCAAAACATTTCAATAGAATGAATCTTCATTCCAAGGTTTCATAATCATTTTCACCAGGTATTCCCATCTAAAGTGATCCACATTTATGCTTAGCAGTAGCCACTAAAATTGAGGTTATTCACTAATGAGGCATGCTAATCAAGTGTGACTATCCAAATCTAGTCTCATGCCTCAGTATGACATCTATTTCTAACTATTTAGGCCTAGTTTTATGCTCTTCATGCTACCTATAGTAACTTTCCAAAATTCACAAGTTACTAAGGGAAGGTAAAGAACTTTGATAAAGAAATAAAATAATAAAGCTTGCAAGTAAAACTTGGGATTGGTATAATCAAGGTTGCATAACCAAAGCATGTCTAATGCATTGCATAGGTTATATTATAGTGTTAGGCTTGCAAGTAGTACTTGAATGGTTTAGGTTAGCTTGCCTTGATTGGTGCAGTGGTTGAAGTTTTCTCCTTCGTAGTAGTAGTACTCCTCCTACTCGTAGCCTTGGTCGGTACTAGCATCTGTAAATAAATGCAAGGTACATAATCACCAAACAATACTTAACTAACTCTATTTGGCACACAAAGGTTCACACTAGATGATATAGCATCATCACACTCATCACATGAAATAAAGAACTAGTATTATTTATTTTATTTTGGAAAAGTAATCTCTACTCATAGAAAACTACTTAAGATTTAATATTCTCCAATTAAAATATGGGATCATGTTGACACATGTCATCACCACATATTCTAATACTTGGGAATGTGATTTAAAATGATGGTCATATTTTATAAAGTTTAAAATTATTATTTGATATAATTAGTGACTAGAAATGCCTATATAGCATTCTTTTAGTACTAGTCCAAGATCACTGCATGTAAACCTAAATATTTTTACATATTCAGTTAGATCTTGTCAAATGTGATTTTTGAGATTTGGAATCAACTCAAAAGCATTTATGGTTGATTTTTGAAAAATGTTTGAATATGGAAAAATATCTGTCTTGTTATTTTTACTATAGATGATCTATAATTTCAAATGGTTTGAATCCAATGGGCTTGGATATATAATTTGAATATCTTTCTATAAAATTGGAATCAGGTCATTTGGTTTAGTGAATCTCTTTGAATTGATTTTCAAAGTCACTGGCTGAACTAGAGTTTTAAATAAAATGGAAAAAGATTGTTTGAATATCTAGGCTATGCGCGGGAATGTTACTGGGCCGGCCAACTACACAGCGCGCGCGCAGTGGGCTGCTTACAGGGGGTCCCAAGCGTCAATGGCTCATTCTAACCGAAGCGGTATGTTTCAATCAAAGCCGTGCGATTAGACTAGGATCTATGGCTATGGTTCGTCGTCTCCGTCGAATAGCTCCGGCGGGACTAAACCCTAACGACGACGGTGGGGGTACGCGGTGGCTTACCAGGGCTCCAGATAGGGTCGACGATGGGGGCGAACGACGTTGTCGATGACGGCGGTTCGAATGGTGGTCGTGGCGGATCCTAGGGTGGCTCCAATCAACGACTCCTCTCCTCCTCTACATCAGCAGACTCCGGTGAAATTCCGGCAGGCTGGAGCGCGCCTTGCTCCGGGGAAATGTGTGGGGTGGTTCTGAGAGAGAGGGGAGTGAGATGGTGTGGATAATGAGGGCTGGGGTGGCCTCTATTTATACACCGGCAAGAGGGGTAGTGCAGCATGATCAGGCTCCTCCAACGATGTCAGTACAGCGAGCTACGCGCATGGCGAAGGGCGTAGGACGGTGCGGTGTATCCTGGCGATCGCCACTGGCTTAATGGCACAACACGGGGCGGTCGAGGATGGTCAGGCACGGTCCATGCTCTGCGCGGGAACGACGGTGTTCAGACGGCGTACAGGTGCTACTGGTCGCGTGACAGCGAACGGTCGTGTCTAAGAGGTAGCTAGGGTCATGGCGAGTGTAGTTAAGCGCGGCGAGAGCGAGGCATGGAGTTTGCACGCGTGTCAGCTGCTGCGCTCTGGTGTTCTCTCATCATGGCGCAGAGAAAATGGGTGTGGCTATTCTCGGTGGTCTAGGGCTTGGCTGAGCTCGAGGGGTGGACAGGGAGTGGCGGTGGATGGTGTCCTGTGTCCTAGACATCATGGACGGGCGCGACGCTTTCTCATGCGAGATGTCCATGGTCGGCCGACAATGGTGGCTCTGTGGCGTGGCACTGGTGCAAGCAGTGAAGGGGGTGGGCTAGTTCAATGCGATGGTGGTCACTGGGTGAGACAAGGGCTAGTAGTGGCGGCAAGTAGAGGACAAGGCATTGCTCAAGAACAGTAGAAGTTAGGCAAGTTTGATCTGTGCTCACCAAGTGTTTGATGAAATGGCCGCATGAAATTCGAATTTGATTTTTTGGCTGAATTTTGGTGAGTGCTCTTGGTAGTTTGAGGTTGCTTGGGTTTGCTAAGGTGAAGTGGTTTGGTTGGTTTTTGAGAAATGGTGATCTTAGTACCTACACTTGATTCAATTTTGAATTATCCTTTAGATAGATTTTGAATTTGTTTCTGTTGGTTTGTAAAGTGGGCTTGGGTTCACTTTTACTTGTTCTATCAAGGGGTGAAAAGAATTGGATTTGTTTCTGTTAGAAACCTTGGACTAGGAACACTCAAAGTGGTCTAGTGGTTAACTTTGGTTAAAATGACCATCTGCTCATATTGCTTATTTTTTATTTTCTTTTCATTTTATTCTTCTTGGAAATGATCTAGATGATATTGTTTTCATCTTTAAACCAATCCTTAGCATTCATAGCAATCAAACATGGCAATTGCAATCATTCATGCATTAATCACACACACATGCATTCCTATTAATTTTAATAATAAAAGTTTTTGTTAACCATAAACTTGGGTGATTATAACTTGATAATCTTGTTTAATATTTTTGGGATGTTACACGATTCTTCTAATGTGAGGCTGGCATATGGCACCCACCAGCCCGAATAAACGGTTGATGCAGCGAGTAATGCTAACACCAACGCCCCAAAAATCCTGAAGATAAGGATGCCCGAAGACATCGAGTCTACTCTGTCATCGATCCAAAGCAACCCAAAATGTTCAAGTGAAGACAACCTCTTTGAAGATAAATTTCCTCCACCCCGACTAAGGCTTAAGAAGAAGCGTTGCTAACCGCTAAAACTACCCGAGTTAACCCTTACGGCTTTGTTAGGTAACAACCACAACAAGGTAGTCATAATAAGGCGTCATTCGAAGACCTCAATTCTAGTGTCAAGCCAATGCCCCGAGACGAACGATCTACCCCAGCCTCAGCAAACTCAAGTAAAGATCTAAGGTGGAAAGACTACATCTTTCCACACAAATCTAGATGACCGCTTACGAGAGGATAACCCAGGAAGATCTCCAATCGAAGGACCTACTCCAAGAACTCCATCGAGCATCGTCAGAGGAAACCGAAGCCATACCTGATGAATTAGCATCCACATGCGCAACCTAACTCCTAACCTAAAACCCTGTTGGACCTTCTTGTTGCCGACCTTAGTAACCCTTACTTATATAACCCATTGGATTCCTTATCCCCAAAAATCCAAGACTAATCCCTTACCACAATTTACCTCCGTAGTTAGAAGGATTATCACCCCAAGAACTTTCTAAGTATGGCCATGAAGCTCGAAGGCTCGAAGAAGGCCTACAACCGCTGCGGAGAAGAAGGACATCAAGCCAGCCAGTGCCTTGGAAACTGACCAAACCGTGGAGTCTTCCATCCTCCCGCGGTTTGTCCAACATAGCTAGTCACATGTTTCCTCTGCGAAGGTCAAGACCATGTCCCAGCCAACTACCCCATATACCTCCTGATTGGCAAAGCCCGTCAACTCCCATGCGTTTACATCGGGAGGTCATCAATAGGGGGACGATCCAAGAAAGGTACCTGGTTCGCATGTGACCAACCTGGTCATTTAAGCCAAGAGTGTCCCCAAACTCTGAAGAAAGCCCAAGGAGAACCCCAGACCGAGCAACGAATTTTTTCACCTGCAGACAACCGGGCCACATCTCCCGAAATTTCCCCACCAAGCAGCGTAGGCCCCGAAGCTACAAGTTTCTACAACACCCTAAGATCCGATACCTAAGGAGGACAAGACACCATGAGCCCCTCGAACCGGAAGAATCAAGAAGCCACTATCCCAAGAACCTCCTCTTCCTCCGAGAAGACACCTCCTGAGGAGAAACCTCCAACCCCAAAATGGCGACAAGACAAGAAGTTCCCCTAGAGTAGTGTTTCCCACCCGGAAACTCACCTATTCAACATAGGGTAGAGCTATGTATCGTCCCTGAATCTATTTTGTAATGTACTAAGTACCCTCGCCGCTGGTCGGCGCAGACCTACTGATTCATGCAAGAACTTAGTTTGCTGGTATGCTAGTCAGAGTCCCCACAGTTCATGTTTTACCCACGACATAGCATCAGACCAAAACTGGAACGATGTCATTCCAAAAGACCGTGTTCCTAGACCGCCAACCTCCAACGACATCTTTCAACATATTAGGACCCCTAACTAGCTCAGAACGAACTACCCAGAAGCTAGTGTACGCCCTTTACGATAGACCTCCTACCACAAGAAGTGGTACTCGCACCCATCAAGAAGTAACATCTACAAGGACGATTGAAGATCACCAATCCCGGACAAGGATTATCGGATTATCCCCAACTTCGTCCCACAACTCCAATAAAGAAGGTGCAACATTCTCCAGATATATCCAACCAAGAAGATCTGCAATGTCATCAAGAACTCCTATTCTCGCTCTAAGGGGGAAAGACTGTGTCTTTCCTGCCCAAAACCCAATAAAACCCTAGAGTCGAACCCTAGTCACCGTTAGGTGATAACCACCTTATAAACCAGAATATCATGGACCCCTCCAGAAGGACAATAATCAACACTACTCCAAAAACAGAAGATACTTTGGGAAAGTTCTCCATTGCAGATTCGATCGTCCAACCCACACTCCCGATGTTTCAAGACCGAGAATGCAGAAAGGCTGACTCCAGCAAGAAAGGATTGATGAAGGCTCAACTTGCCATCTCGCCTCAAGAAGGAAGGACCCTGTCGACGCTAAACCTACCTAGATTCGTCCTAAGAGGAAAAGACTACGTCTTTTCCATTTGTTTAATCTAAACCGCTCGACCCGCAGCCACTCAGCCTTGAGGCGTAGCTGGCCAAACCTGTTTGTTGTAAAACCTCTATCATCTATTAATTCCACCATTGAAATTGTTAAGCGGATGTTATCACCCAACCCTAATCCTCCCTAATGTTGGGACGAGATTATTTTAAGGGGGAAAGGTCTGTAACATCCCAATTTCATCAACCCTGATCTTTTGTGAAAAAGGAAAAAACCAAGGGGAACAAAAATGTTTTCCTATTAAGTGTTGCAATGTTTGCTTACTTGTTTTCTTGTGATCATGCAACTGATTGTGTATTAGATGATATACTCCTTACCTCAACCCTAGTTGGCAAAAGCTATTTTACAAAAGAGATGTCTTGGCTCACCCTTCATATTCTCAAATGTTCTGGCATTTCAAACTTGAGCCAAGATGACTTCGAGAAAACAAACTATTTCACTAGTTCCTATTTGCAAAAACTATATATAATCTCCTTATATAATTGCAAAGAGAACTATATATAATCTCCTTTTGTTTTCAAGGCAGAACTTCAACTACTCTTATCTCTAGGTTTTTCCAAAAACTTTAATAAAACCTTTTCATTATAATCTTGGTAGAAATACCAAGAGGTACTACCTTAATTCAAAGCACAACCTCTTCAAAATACCCATGCTTACCTCAAGCCAGACTTGTTGGTAACCTTAGTAGTAGTTGATAAGTTTGATTAGTTGAATTTCCTTGATCTGCTGACTGATGAATTGCCTTGACCTGCTGTTTGCCTTGTTTGCTTAGGAATTAGAGTGAGCTAATCTAGTAGATCATCAATTAGGATCACCCCTAAGGTTAAGATCCCCAAATATTAAACCAAGTATCCTAAGCTGAATCTATCCTAAGTCAATCAAGTGCTTCCCCTAATCAACTTAACCAGATCAACCCCGAGATAATCATTTGTACTAGTATTCCAATTCATCAAAGACCAAATCAAAGCATGGATCATTTATACCCAATAAAAAAATCTACATCATCCACTTGATCATTATTTTGGATCCTAACATCACCACAAAATCATCTACCCTTGTAATCTAGTCTAAAACCCTAAATCTGCCAAAATTGCTAAGTCTGGAATTGCTATCTAGATTTAATCTTTGGAGCTCTACCCATTCCAACCTAGGTGAATTTGTGAAAATGTACTTGCACCATCTTGTAGTACATCATTAGCACTACCAAATAATACTTTGGCAGAATCTCACATCCACATGCCATAAATCCTTAGCCAACTCTTGGCATTGTTATGATCTACTAACCATGGTATATCACCCCGCACTTCACTTATTTCGATTGGAGACCTGTGTTTCTTAAACCCTCATGGTTTATGAGGCATCATGACAATCCTGCTATGGCAGCATTGTTTTCAACAAAGTTTGCCACCACTCCTATATCACCTCCAATACAACCAAGCCCAACTATTGGCATCATGACCATATATATAACTTTGTCTATCTATCCATCTATCCCTTGTATCAAGGTGAACTCTTAGCTCCCTAATCCAACCATGTTTAGGTGACATGAAAATAACAAACCACTAGATCCCCTATTCCTTGATCTTTTCTAAAATCCATCTTCCCTTGTAATACCCAAGGTTGGTTATGATAGATAATTCATATAGACATCATCCACCTTGGATATAAGCACCTGCCAAGTAATTCCCATAATTATTTGGATCTTAAAACTATTTAAAGTCCTTTATTTGCAAAATCCTCAAAACCATCTCTATAAATACAACTTTGTTTTTCTCCAAACCACTTTGCCAAATCAAGACACATTTTATGCCTACATATCCTATCCTATCTTTCCATCTAAAAAATAAATATTTTTGAGGTTCTTTATTATTTCTTTTTCCCTTTTTCTAAAATGCAGAAACAATAAATAATAGCTTAAACATACTTCTGTGTCTAAATAAATCCCAATAAAATTACCCAAGGTGTCATATGGTATTTAGTACCATCTCACATCAAAAACTCACTTTTCCCAATGTAAAAATTTCACTTTATCTCTTATAAATCATTTCTGCATTTTTTGAATAAATGAGGTTAATTGGACTTTTAATCACTTGAAAATCCCAAACAATTCCTATGATCATGGTTTGACCATACTCATCTACCAGTACCATTTCCCCAACTTTCCTAGTGTAAAATACTCAACATCTTTCACAAGCCCAAGGTAGATCAATTTTTTCCACATCAACCAAACCTTGTCTTAAACACAATCAACCCTCACCAAACTTGGTCAAAAAATCTTGCATAGCAATATCACTCCTCCTATGGTCGAAATTCCTGTAGCAAGGCACTATATCCCTTGTCTTGTAGCCCTTGGAGAGATTAAAGGAGAGATGTGTGGCCCTCATGCCTTGTCTTTCAAATATATCCACACCAGGGCAGTCTCTCCACCGCCCATGGCACCCAATGAGAAGCCCCTGGACTTGCCCTAGCTCCTCCATAAGCCGTGTCCACCATGAACCCCCCTCTTCGGTTTATAAGAGAAACCACCTCCCCAGCTCTCCCCTGTGGCCTCATTTGCTCCTTCACCACCCACCTACCCTCCCCAGAGCGCCTCTCCCCCTCCCCTGCTTTATGTTGCCCGAGAGAAGGAAAAAAGGAGCCTCAGCCCTCTTCCAAAAATCGAGCAAGGCCCCCCTCTCCCGAGCCTTCCCTCTCTGCATGCAAGCTTGCCGAGACTTCCTGGACGTTCTGCATCTAATCGTCCTCTCCCCTTTGTTCAGGAACACCTATACATACGTCATCATTGACCAACGAAGAGTCCCCGTACAGGATCCG
The DNA here is from genome assembly GCA_916181665.1 of Avena sativa. Taxonomy (NCBI): domain Eukaryota; kingdom Viridiplantae; phylum Streptophyta; class Magnoliopsida; order Poales; family Poaceae; genus Avena; species Avena sativa. Next base: position 92,883,133 of record OV702293.1, on the reverse strand, counting down.
TCACGCGAGGTCGCTCCCGTCGCCAAAACCACCTATGTCGCCCCTTCCCGAGCTCGTCGGCGTGCACCGCGTCACCCTGTGGCATCGCCGACCCCTCCTAAGCCCTCTGGTGAGATCCCCTGCCTCCCACTGCCCATTTTAGGGTTTCTGCCGCCGGTGTTCTATCGCGAGGAGGACGACGAGCCGTGGCCGTTGATACTCACTTGATCTACCGGACCGCGGAGCCCGATACCCCTTCGTTCCCCCTCTCCCGCTGCCATGTGGGCTTTGCCCCGGGCGCTCCCGAGCTACCCGTCGCGCGCGTAGACTTCGTGTCTGGCCGGCCCGGCAACATTGTCCCTTTGCCCTTATAGATCTGTCCCAACACTTCCCAACTCCCTTTTCCTTTAAAAATAAAACCTAGATCAGCAACTATACCTGTTTGGTTTAATTTTATTCAAAAAATGGAAAACAATACCAATGCCTAGATCTAAATTTTTCCCCTATACCTAAGGGTTCCCTCTAACAAACAGTACCCTTGAATAACCAAAATAAGGCCTATTTTATTTATCATAATTCTCATATGAAGAGGTATCCTTCTTAGTAATAAATTTATACAGATAATTTTCCATTTTAATTTTACATGAATCCTTTTGGTACTGCAAGGTATTGGCCATACCTTGCATTACACCCTGGCCCCTTAGCCATTTTCTTCTTGTTCTGCCCATAATAAAAATAACAAAAACTTTATGTGTATGCCTTTAAGAATTTCTCTAGGTCAAACCGACATGGGTATTGACCTAATTGCAAATCCCTGCAAATCTGTCTGCCAATAAACCTCAAACACCAAAATCCCTTGTTTAATCCACATTTGATTTATTGTGAATTAAACTATTCTATACATAGTTTATTCACTAATAAATTCATATCAGTAGTTCTGTAAATCCAAAAAGGGTGATTCCCATTTATACAGAAAGGTATTCCAAATACCTAACATGTTTCCTTGGAATCACATCAAAAGATTCTATAAAAACAATCTGGTTAAAAAGGAAAATATCATCCAATACCGCCTTTGGGAATTTCCTGAGGGAATTCTGCTAATTATTTTGGGATAATTCCAACTCCCCTGGATTTAATACACCAAACACTAATTAACGACCCAAGGAAATCATTTTTGGACCTCAATAACTATTCTAGTGAATTATTTCCTAAAACGAGGGTTTTATTCACTAGGAAATTCATTATAAATCAATGGTAATTGATAAAATAGTGTAACCACTTTTGTTTGTTTCATTTTATCAATACCTATCTACTGATATCATTTTTATAAAACGATATCATACTTAATGTGACCTTGATCTAAAAACCCCTTTCCAATTGGTTTCTAAACTATAAACTCATATTGGATTTCCTCCAATTGTTCTAAGGCATTTTCCAAATCTGTCCAAATCCATTTTTCTCAAACCCTACTATAGTGTAACATGTATATCTTGTTTGTTTGTTTATGCCATGATACTTATATGTATTGGTGTTGATTGTGCCCTTGCTTGTTTTGCATGTATTGCCTCTGACGACAATAGTTTCGATTGTCTGACGACGAGAAGAGGAGATATTATTATTGGTATTCTTGGTTATCCAAAGAAGAAGTCCAGGGACATATTTTCATACTACTGATCATAGGAAAGCCACCTTATTGCTTATAATCCCTTGTCCTACCTTATTATGTATGCATGTTTTAATCTACTATTTACGAAAACTGCATTGTTTTACTATATGTGGAGTTATATATGGTAGTGGCTTGGCTCCTCTAGCTAATACCATCTAGTATTGCTAAGTACAACCCCCTTGATAACACCTATTTTCCCCTGGTATCGTAGATGGTGTTTTTAACACCATAACCCCTTTGGAGACCCCATTTTAGCCTAAGCAAAAAGCATAGGATGGGAAGACCCCGAGAAAATATTTATAAAAAGGTTTTATGAGAAAAACCTTGGTGAGGTTTGACACACCAAGAGAGGTTTGAAAAATGAGAAAGGTTTTGGTTTGCAAAAAGGATGGAGGAAAAATGTTTGCGAAAACGCACCCGGTTCTTTGCAGCTTTAGTTATAACAACTTAAGCCGTGCAACCACATTACTCTGGAATGGGACGGGGCTGGATTTGAAGTTTTCTACTCTGGTATGGGTATTCTCACGACTACATATAAGGGATCAGATCCCTCGAATTCCAGGGTTCCTTTACATAAAGGGTAAACTGCAAGGCAGTCACCTAGAGGAATTGCAAACTGCCCTCGGGGGCAGTCGGGCGATACTATGAGCCTCTCATTGAAAGTGTCAGCTCTGGAGGAGTTGGGAGAACTCTGGTTGGTCTGTGGATCCCGACGTCCCGGTGTTGAGAGGAACAACTCGTAGGGTAGGGCCTGTACTAGGGTGGCATCCAGAGAGTTTTGACCGGTTACTCGACCCACGATCAGTGTAGATCATGGCAGGGTAATCGGATGATATGGGTAAAGTGTACAACCTCTATAGAGTGTAAATATATTCGAATATCCGTGTCCGTAGTTAAGGACAGGTTGGACAAACTACTGTAGAGCGATGCTCGTTTGATTTCAAAAAGGACTTCGGAAAAGCAAAGGTCTTGAAAATGTTTTGACCATGAGATGGTCGAGAAATGGAGCAAAAGATTTTGGTCATGAGATGACCGGGAAGGAAAAACAAATGGGTGACCCAATCCTAGTGTTTTCTAAAAAAAATTAAAAAAGGATTCCAAATGTTTTACAGAAGTTTTTCAACAAAGATATAAAGACATGCTATATCTACACGAGAAACTAGTTTGACAAAAGAAACTCTTATGGAGCCATCCTACCACAGCCATATTGCATATCCTTTATTATTGTTCTTTTAAGGTGGTTTGCGAGTACATTCAAAGTTGCCGGCATTGTCCCTGGCTATCTACTTGGCCAGACTTTCAGATGATCGAGAGAAACACTGGAGATGTTGACATCTATGCGAGCTAGGCCGTGTTCCCAGTCAGCCGCCTATAGGTTAAGGCAGACATGGGCTCTGTAAATGAATACTTCCGCTATTAATAATTGTAATCGCCATAATGGCAAGAATGTAAGTTTTGTACTCGTTACTTTCTGGATGTTGTAATGATACTCGTCGATTATGGTCCCGGCTCACTGATCATGGGAACGTGAATTACAGGCATAACAAGGATTCTCGGACTGTAAATCCGGGGTCCCACATGGGCATTTTGGTTTGCATCGGGGGTCACACATGCATTATGTGAGAAGAAGGTACTCAAAGCAGACTCGATCATTAGTTTTTTATGCTCGAATGGTCGAGTGTGTTTGAACAAAAGGGAAAACTGATCGGGCGATAAGGTTTTAAGAGCTGAAACAAGAACTAGTTCTCTCTGTACTGCTATTGTATTTCAGTGTCTGTATTGCTGAATCACTCACTATGAAATGCTGTTGAATTGGTCTAGTGCTGCTGAATGTGAACCGCGAATCTGTCGATAATTTTTCTATCTTATTTTGTACTATAGAGTTTATATAAATATCTCCCAAAAATAATTATCAATTTATTTCCCTCCCTATCTGAGGTCTTTGTTTTTAATCCGGCCAAGCTAGAGCAAAATGCAATTTTTATGTACCAAGAGAATAAATCTAGCTCATTCGGCCCCTCTTTAGCCTAGAACATTTTAATTCAGCAGTTTAGGGGTTAGGGGACTGCTAACCACACCCTAGGGATATTTGAGAAAGGAGCCCATGGAGAATATCCTATGGAGTATATCCCATGTAGAGAAGCCCATGTATAATAGCCAAAATCGTTTTAATTCAGCCTTTTGGGCATTGCCCTTCACCTCTCAAATTTTTTAAAAAAACTCTCTCAACAATTTTTAGTTTTTTTGGAGCACCTACAATTTTTAGTTTAGCTGCTAGGAGCGTCGCCTTATTATTTGATACAGGATAAAAATGGTCAAAAAAGTATTTTTAAGTATACAAATCCAAAGTTATAATAGAAAATTTTAACGATTCTATTGTATTAGCTGTTTCTTTCGTAGTGGTAAGGCACCCAGTTCACCGCTGATGAGGTCTCGAGTTTGAATCCTAGGCAATTTGTGTTAAAATAGAGTTATCTTTTTTGTACTCTCAGGCTGACATCTGGGACCCATATAAACTGCTATTGCATCTAGCAATGTTGCCAAGGTCAGGACAGCGAGCTCGGCCCGAAATAAAAGTCCATAATATATACACATGTTTAATTCAAATAGAGGTTGACATATGGTACCCAACATAAACACGTTTAATTCAGATAGTCTTACATGTGGGACTCAGCATAGACAAGTTTCCTAAATAGAGAAGACTGACATGTGGGACCCAACATAGACACGTTTCCTGCACAAAGAAGGCTAACATGTGGGAATATAAGGCTGACATATGGGACCCAGATAAACTGATGTTGCATCTACCAATGTTTCCAAGATTATAACGGCGGACTCAACCCGAAAATATAGTCCAACATACATATGTTTCTTTCAAATAGAGACCGACAACTGGGACCCAGCCTAGACACATTTCCTGCACAGAGGTTGCTGCATCTGGGACCCAGCTACCGACCAAAGTCAGAACAATGAAGGCGACCGAAAAAATTTCAATCATAGCAAGTTTCACTTACGGAGAGGCTGACATGTGGGACCCACCAGAGAGACCTTATATAGGTGCTGAATCGAGCAACATTGCCAAGTTTGAATAAGGTAGGCGCGAGCGAGAGAAAAGTCCAACATGCACACGTTCTTCTAATGAGATGTTGACATGTGGGACCCAATAGCGTGACCAAACTGCAGATTCATCGAGCAACGCTATCTAGTTCGGAATAGGGTAGCTCTAGAGAAGAAAAAAATTCCATCATATACACACGACTCTTCTAATGTGAGGCTAACATATGGGACCCACTAGTCTGTATAAACGGCTAATGCATCAAGCAATGTTGCCAAGTTAAAAACACAGAGGCGCGAGCGATAAAAATTTCCAACATGCACATGTTTATTCGAATGAAATGCTGACAAGTGGGACCTAGCAGCCTGTATAAACGGCTGATGCATCAAGAAAAGTTGCCAAGTTCAAAACACGGAGCGCGGGCAAGAAAAAAGTTCAATATGCACATGTTCTTCAAATGAGATGCTCACATGTGGGACCCAGCTGCTTGACCAAACGGCAGATTGGTCGAGCAATGCTACCTAGTTAGGAACAAGGTAGAGCTAGAGAATAAAAAATTCAGTCATATACACACGATTCATCTAATGTGACGCTGACATATGGGACCCACTAGCCTGAATAAACGGCTGATGAAGAGAGAAACGCTATCAAGTTAACACGGAGGCGCGACCGAGGGCAAAAATTCCATCATACACACGTTTCTACTAATGAGAGGATGACACATGGGGCCCAGTTGCATGATTAAACGGTAGATGCATCTAGCAACTCTATCAAGTTCGGAACAGGGTAGCGACAGCGAAGGAAAAATACCATCATACACATGATTCCTCTAATGAGTGGATGACATGTGGGACCTAGCAGCATGATTAACGGTAGATAGATCGAGCAATGTTATCAAGTTCAAATCTAGGAGGCACGAGCCAAGGAAAAAAATCCATCATGCACATGATTCTTCTAATGTGAGGATGAGACACGAGACCCAGGGGCCTGTTTAAATGGCAGATGCATTGAGCAACGCTATCAAGATCAGAACAGGGAAGGATAAAAGTCTATCATACACACAATTCTTCTAATGTGAGGCAGACATGTGGGACCCAACAGCCTGACTAAACGGAAGAGGCATCGAACAATGTTATCAAGTTCAAATTGCTGGAGATATGCCCAAGAGGCTATTACAAAAGTAGTTATTATTATATCTTTGTGTTTATGATAAATGATTACATTCATGCTATAACTGTATTAACCGGAAACATTAGTACTTGTGTGATTTGTAAAATTGTTAGAGTCCCTAGTAAAGCCTCTTTGTAATACTAGCTTATTGGTTGATAGATGATCATGGTTTCCTAATCATGAACATTGAGATGTTATTAACATCAAGATCATATCATTAGGAGAATGGTGTGATAGACACACTCCTATAGTTAAGCGTAGCATAAAGATCAAGTCATTTCAATAGTTTGTTTGCTATAAGCTTTCAGATACATACTAACCTAAATCCTTTGACCATAAGATCATGTTAATCACCATCACTGGATGTATGCTTTGATGACATCAAACACCAATTCAAAACTGGGTGGTTATAAAGGTGACACTGAGTGTTCGGAAAGTATGTGTTGAGGCACATGGGTCAAGAGTGGGATTTGTCCATCCATATGACAGATAGATATACTATGTGCCCTCTCGATGGAATTGCATCCATTTAGCTTGCAAGCATGTGACTGGATCACACGGGATCACATATCACAGGAACGAGTAAAGAGTACTTATCGGTAACGAGGTTGAACTATGAAAGTGTAAGATGGTTAACCTAGAGAGGGGGGGTGAATAGGTTTCTACAAAATTCTTTATAATCTTTTGCAAGTTTTAGGCTTTGCGGAATATAAGTGATCCTAAATGCAAACTAGGTGAGGCAACCTAGATGATGAACAAGATACTTCAAGCTCGAAGGCTATCACAAGGTAAACAACACAAGTAAGAGATCGGTTAAGGAATAATCGAAGCACACGGAGATGAGGATGTATTCCCGTGTTCACCACCTTTGGGAAGGGGGCTATGTCACATTGGAGAGGTGTGAGGTTCCACGAAGGATTTCTCACGTGCCACAAAGGCTCACCTTCTTCTCCGAGCCTATCCCACGAAGGAATAGCTCACTTACTCGTGGTAGACTTTAAGGTAGTCTCCAAACCCTCACAAACTTTCCACGGAGCAAATCACAAGACGAATGCCTCCGGGTGACCCTAGCCACCTAGGGTTTCCCACAAACCCAAGAGTAATAAGCTAACTCGATGAACTCAAGGGGGAATGAACTTTGGCTTGGTGGAAACATATATCGGGACCTCCTCTTCCTTTCTAGCAAAGGGATTTGGATTTGGTTGGGTAGAATGGGATATCCTCAAGCTTTTGTGTTTCAACAATGGGGGAGAGAGAGAGCTTAAAGAAATGAAATGTTAGCTCAAGTGCCTAACCTCTCATTGGAGAATAAAGGGGTATATATAGTAGAAGGGGAAAAAGAGCCGTTTGGGCGTTCCTGCGACAGAACCGACAATAAGTCCGGTCGGACCGAGTTGCTCGCCGGAATTTCCGGCGACAACTCCGGTCGATCGGACCATACGCCAGAATTTTCAGCGGCGACCAAAATTCTCGGCGAACAACCGAAAGGCTATGCAGTAAGCCATATCGGCATACACCGAGAATTTCCGGCGGCGACCGGAAATTCCGGCGACAGCACCGGCGCCGCTGGCACTTTTGCCGATTTCGCAGTAACCCTTTTTGACTCATTTTCAAGGCTGTTTTATCTCTATCTTTGAACGGGTGTGTGGTGGTGGATGATGAGAGGTATATTTGGTGTATAAATCCCTAAAGAGCACATCGAGACTTAATAGTGCGGTGTTTCCTATTTGACTTAATAGTAAATAAGAGAAAATAATAAACACCACCACCGGCTCTTCATAAAGAAACGAATGGGGGGTCACCCATCACCTATCACCAACAACCTGCGGACTCTCACCTGTAGAGAAGCTAATAGAAACATTAGTCCATTCTCTATCTCTGATGTCATAGTTAACCAAAACACTAGATACGGGCTAATTGCCCTTTCAATCTCCCCCTTTTTGGTTAACGATGACAAACCGAGCTAGAGTCAAAATATGCTATTATGATACGATTAGATCTAGCACATAATAGCAAGCACATAGTGATAGGAAATCCAAGTACAATAAGGGAACTGCAGAGTTGTCCAAACATACACACAAATTGTTCGATAGAGCAAATAAAAGCACAAACCCATGAGAGACAAACGAGCAAAGTAGGGCTTGTGCAAGAGGCAAATCAGAAAGAAGCGACTCTACTCTTTCTCCCCCTTTGGAATCGAGACCAAAAAGGAAGAAACGAGCGGAGAGACCGATCTAGCCAGCGAAGTTGTCCTCATCGTCATCATTATAGTCTTCTTCCTCCTCTTCTTCTTCATCGTCACCCTCCTCTTCGTCCTCGTCCTCATCCTCATCATCATTCCCTGGAGGTGTAGCGCGACGCTGAGAGGAGCTGGAAGTGGCAAATCCGGGGAACATAGATGGATCAAACCCCCTAAACATGTCCTCATCCAGCGGGGGCTTCTCAAAGTTGACGTAAGGGACAGGAGAAAGAGCATTGCCCAAGTCTGGCACTGGTCGACCACGCTCTGTTAAGAAAGCATTGTGCTGCCTCCTGTTCTCCCGACTGAGCTCCAAACTACGATGGGCAACATCATAGGAGGTGCGACACATATCCCACAAGCTGTTGAAGAACCGGGCAAGACCTTTCTCGCAAGGAAGAGCACGGGGAAGGTCCCTTCGAGAGCGCGAGCCACTAGCAGACATAGGATCATGAGCATGCTTGGTCCGGCATTCAGATAGCATCATCTGAGGGAGATCCACATGAGAGCCCCAACGAGGTAAGGTGAAGTCCTCCATATCTTCACGCGAACCTCTGGGAGAGGAGCTACAGGAACGGTGGCCTCAATCAGACGTTGAACATACTGATAGAAATTGGGAGTCATGCGCTTCTCAATGGACCGCTAAATCTCACAGTAGATGAAGTCACACACATTGATCTTCCGGAGACGGCGAGGCTCACAGTAGTACGGCAGATTCTTGTGGTGACCACAGACATCAACAGCATCACCAACCTTGCTCACAAGATTGTAGCAGAAGAACCGAGTAAGCACCATGTAGTAGTAGTACATCCCTGACAAGCTAGGAGGTTGATGGCTAGGATCACTGGGATAGCAGAAAAGAAGTTGGTTGTCACTGAAGGCCTTCTCAGAATTAATGCAAAAGCCAGAGACACTGTCAGGAGGGTAACCCAGGGCATGGCAGAAAGCATCAAAAGAAGCCGAGTACGGCTTGGTGCTGGTCATCCAAGTGACAGTGAAAGCATCATTAGTGTGAAAGTAGCTGTGCAGAAGAACTGGTGAACGAGATCTGGTATTAGCTTGACCTTTATAGTAGCAATAGCAAAGACATCCATCTGCTTCAGGGCCACATCCACATGCTCGAAATTGGAGGAGAGGTAATGAGCATAGTGGTCCTCATTGAGATACTTGGGAGGAACAAAGAAACCCCGCTTCATACGAGTTGGCTTATTGTAAAGGTCATCCCAAAAGCACTTCTGAGTGTCAGTCCAGAACATCTTGTCAGCCCCTTGATAAGTGCGGTTGGGAAAGCGGTACAGATTCTGCCTCCTTAAGTCCCGCCACTGATTCACATTAATATCCGAAGCAGTATTGTAGTTGGGAGGAACTTCTTCTTCAGTAGGACCAAGACTCGACTTGCCCTTGATAGCGGATCTTCCAGCAGAGGCTTTCTTCTTCTGTCCACTTGTAGATCCAGAACCCCCTATGAGAGCATCTTTCTCTAGTTGACGCTGAGTGAGGCGAGGAGGAGGAGGACGCTGAATAGTGAGCTTTCTCTTTTTGCCGGTGTCGGGCTCAAAGTCGCTATGGTTAGACTCTGCACAAGAAGCACACAAGAACGCAAGGCAAAGAAAGCAAATGAGTGTATATGCCATAGAAGAGCTCACAAGAAAACAAAATGAAGGTTGGGCAAGCGCATGGATAGAAAAACAGGCGAAAGAAAATTTCGGCGCCAGGTCCGGCGAAACCGACCCTGTCGCCGGAATGATTGGCGATGGTTCCGGCGAACCGAAAGTTCGACTGGAATTTCCGGCGAGCATGTCGGTCGACCGAAAGGGTGACCGGAAATTCCGGTGGTGGTTTCGGCTCGACTGGGCCTAGGACCAAAAAATTAGGGCAATCGACAGTGAGACTATCCATGACTTAGTACTTGCGCAAAAACATCATGAGGGAGAATAGTGGGTGAAACAAAGGTGATGCTAGCCTAGTTACTCTACTAGGAGGATAGAGAGAACTAAGGGAGCACAAGTGACCATGAAGGCTAGGATTTCACCACCAACATGAAAGGAAATGAAGAGAGGAAAGAGCAAAAATACCCTCGAATGCCGAAGAAGAAGCCATGCCCCCTCCCTTGCCAAGGATGGGCATGAAGAAAGCACCACACGAGAAAGTGGGGAAGCACTCCCCGATATCCCAATGCGGGCAAGGAGAGAGCAAAACCTTCAGTGAAAAGACTTGTAGAGGCCCGATCTACAACTTGGTGGAGTGGGGAGGGATTTGGGTGGAGGGAAGGGCCTATGGGGGGTGGGGAAGCTTGGGGCGGCGGCCATCAAGGAGGGGAGGGCGTGGGGAAAAAAGAAAGGAAGAGGATGGAACTACCCCATGCGCGGGCTATAAATACCCCCTTCAAAAAAAATCGGCAATAAGTCCGGTCGGACCGGTGCCCACGCCAGAATTTCTGGCGAGAACATCGGTGAACCGACCCGGTGACCGGAAATTCCGGTGGCGACCGAAATTTTTGGCAGAGAACTGAAAACATGTTCTGTAAGGGTTTTCGGTCTGCTGCCAAAATTTTCGGCTGTCGCCGAAATTTTCGATCATCAGGCCGACGAACCAGAAATTTTGCCGGAAATTTTATGAAGACAACGAAAGAATTTGTTTGATGTTTTGGAGATGAAATATTGTGAGAAATCATATGAGCATATACACAAGATCCAAATGAAGACCAGAAAGAGCACTGTCCATATGGCAAGGTCATAAAGAAACAAAAACAAAGAGAAAACATGGACAAAGGATTTAACATGAAGCAACAATGCACCCAATACACAAAACCGGCCATTTGGCGAAGGATTTCTCCCCCTATGTTTAAGCACACATGTCATGGAGCCTCAAAGATAGATGCTTGGACCCATATCATGACACGAGATCAATTTATGTTGCACACATAGGTAAGCATCAAACCAAGACATGGTAAGATGACCATCCCTACATGTGCTACACAACTAGGCTACATAGCACGTTAAGAACAAGTATATAGTGCAAGAAGCAAATCAATCCATGTTTTGGGGATCTAGGATACTGAGTTCTCGCCTCAACATGACAAACCGGGCTTCATCCAAAGGCTTCGTGAAGATATCGGCCGATTGGAACATCGTACCCACATGAGTGAGATTGATATTACCATTTGCGACATGGTCACATAGGAAGTGGTGGTGAATGTAAATATGTTTGGTGCGACAATGTTGGACGGGGTTGTTGGCGATCTTTATTGCGCTTTCATTGTCACATAGAAGAGGAACCGTACCAAGAGACACACCATAGTCTTTCAAGGTTTGCCTCATCCATAACAATTGAGCACAACAATATGCCACGGATATGTATTCGGCTTCGGCGGTGGATAGGGCTGTGGAGTTTTGTTTCTTGGAAGACCAACTCACCAACGACCGGCCAATAAATTGGCAAGCCCCGGAGGTTGATTTCCGGTCAACCTTATCACCGGCCCAATCGGCATTCGAATATCCAACAAGCTCAAAGGTTGACCCCTTTGGATACCAAAGCTCGAGAGTAGGAGTGAGAACAAGGTACCTAAAAATCCGTTTGACCGCTATCAAGTGGCACTCCTTGGGAGCGGATTGAAAACGAGCACACATTCCAACACTTAACATGATATCTGGCCTAGAAGCACAAAGGTAGAGCAAGGAACCAATCATAGAATGATATACCTTTTGGTCCACGTCCTTCTCACCAACTCCAAGGCCAAGTTGTCCATTTATTGGCATGGGTGTCTTCATGGGATTAGCCTTGGCCATCTCAAACTTATTGAGCATATCCTTAATGTACTTCTCTTGAGAGATGAAAGTGCCATGAGGAAGTTGCTTTATGATGAAGCCTAGAAAGAACTTCAACTCCCCCATCATGGACATCCTAAATTTCATAGTCATTAACTCGGCAAAAGCTTTGTTATGAGATTCGTTAGTTCCACCAAAGATAATATCATCAACATAGATTTGAACAATAAATAAGCCACCCCCTTTAACCTGTTTGGTGAAAAGGGTGGAATCGACCTTACCCATGCTAAAACCATCCATGAGTAGAAAATCCCTAAGGTGCTCATACCAAGCACGAGGAGCTTGCTTTAGTCCGTAGAGAGCCTTATGGAGTAGATACACATGGTTGGGATAGCTTTCGTTTACGAAACCTGGGGGTTGAGCTACATATGCAACCTATTTCAAGGGAACATTAAGAAATGCACTTTTCACATCCATTTGATAAAGCTTGAAGTTATGGAAAGATGCATACGCAAGCAAGAGACGAATAGCTTCAAGACGAGCAACAAGCGCAAAGGTGTCATCATAGTCAATACCTTCTATTTGGGCATACCCTTGCGCCAATAACCTTGCTTTGTTTCTTATGACGACCCTGTTCTCATCTTGCTTGTTCTTGAACACCCACTTGGTCCCAATGACATTGATGCGATGATCTTCAGGCCTCTCCACTAGAGACCACACTTCATTGCGGGTGAAACACTCAAGTTCTTCTTGCATGGCAATGACCCAATCCAGATCCTACAAAGCCTCATGAACCTTAAGGGGCTCAAAGTTGGACACAAAGGCATGATGCCCACAAAAGGTTGTGAGGTTCTTCTTCCTGGCACGGGTCTCGATCCCTCTTGATATGCTTCCAAGGATATTGTTGAGTTGAAGACCACTTGCGATGGAGGCGGTCTTAATCTTCCGAATTGTGCCTTCATGATCAACAAATTCATCTTTTGAGGGGCCTTGATCATTGACACCATCTTGAGCTTGGCCTTGAGATGGAGGTTGATCTTCTACTTGGTCTTGCTCAAGGGTTTGAGGGCTTTGTTCTTGTTCTTCGGTTTTCATGGCATCTTGAGTGAGATGTTGATCTTGTGATGCGTTTGATGGCTCAACTTGGGTAGAGCTTGGCTCTTATTGAGTTGAGCTTGATTCTCCCCCATCATCTTGTTGAACATGAATGTGAGACTCGTTGTGCAAGATGTTCCCAATACCCATCAACTTGATGACTTGAGAAGAATCACCATCACCTATATCACGAGAAGAAACTTGCCCCTCATGGGGGCCAATATTCTCCAAAAACTCCACGTCACAAGATACTTCAACACAACCATTGGTCTTATTGTAGTATCTATAGGCATGAGAGTTTTCCGCATAACCAACAAATATACCCTCTATAGTTCTAGATTCGAATTTACCGAGCTTTTCCTTTTTGTTCTTGACGAGGCACTTGCATCCAAAGACACGGAAGTAGTTGACATTGGGCTTCTTACTTGTGAGAATCTCATATGGAGTCATGTCAAAGGGAGCTCGGAGGAAGAGCCGGTTCATGTAGTGGACCGCGGTAGCAATAGCTTCTCCCCAAAATTGTGAGGGGACTTGAATTCACTCAACATTGTTCTTGCCATCTCAATGATTGTCCGGTTCTTCATTTAAACAACACCATTTTGTTGAGGGGTATGAGGAGCTGAGAATTCATGCTTGATCCCCTCATCTTCAACAAATTCTTGCATGGTGTAGTTCTTGAACTCGGTGCCGTTGTCGGTTCTAATGGTCTTGATCTCCACTCCATGAGTGCGTTGAGCTTGCTTGGCAAAGATCATGAATTCCTTGAAGGTCTCATCCTTCGTATTGAGAAGAAAGACCCAAGTATACCTTGAGTAATCATCAACAATGATAAGACCATATCTTCTTCCACCAAGGGAGTCATATGTCGATGGCCCGAAGAGATCCAAATGGAGCAGCTCCAAGGGTCTTGACGTGGCCACCTTGGTAACGGAAGGATGATGCTTCCCAATTTTTTTCCTGAAATGCAAGCACTACACACACGATCTTTATCAAAGGAGATACCGGTTAGTCCAATAATATGCTCACCCTTTAGGAGTAGATTGAGATTTCTCATGTTGATATGGCCTAGGCGATGATGCCAAAGCCATCCCTTGTCAGCCTTGGCCATTAGACATGTAGGAAGAGATTGGCTCTCTTTCGAGAGGTCGCCACATAAAGGTCGTCTTCCACGTGTCCAATGAGAACCAAGCTGATATCATCTCCCCTAAAGACCTTCACAAAAGTTCTAGAGAAATAGGAGTCATAGCCGGCATCCGCGAGATGTTTAATACAAAGGAAGTTGTAACCAAGGTTTTCAACATGTAAGACAGTCTCTAGAGTCAAAACCTTGGAGATTACCATCTTACCATAACCTAGTACCTTTCCTTTAGAGTTATCTCCAAAAGTTATGCTTGATGTTGAGTTGACATCGTGAATGAATTGGTCAAGCTCACTCCTCCTCCGTTCATGTGATTGGTGCATGCACTATCAAACACCCATTTTGATCCATCGGAGGCATAACCCTACAAAATCAATTCTTTGATTTAGGAACCCATTGAGTAATGGGCCCCCTAGCATTAGCAACAAGATCCTTAGGTACCCAAATTGAGTACCACCTATAAGCATAACCATTTCGAGGGCCAACATATTTGGCATATACATCTCCTTGAGTGCCCTTACATAGCACATAGGAAGGATTAGACTTTCCCGCATACTTGTGATTGGGATTGCCCCTCATGGCTCCCCCATTCACCACATTCCTTTTGACTTGGTCAACCACGTTGTCACCTTCTTTTACAAAGGTTATCTTCTTTGGTGGAATGGCATTGCTCATGTTGTTCTTTAGATCAAAACCGACACCTTCCTTGGAAATTCTCGTCTTTTGACGGGATAAAATCTCATCTAGGATCTTTACCTTGGAGGTAGGTGCACGACGCTCTTTCTCAATTTGCTCTTTCAACTTCTTATTTTCCTCAATGAGGTGAGCTTGATCAAAGGTAGATTTAGAGGTACAAGAATCATTTTCAACAATAATTGGATCCTTCAATGTACCAAGAGCCTTCTCATAGGACACCCGAAGTTGATCATGGTTCTCTCCTAGTTTTATGGGCTCACGCTTGACAAGCAAACTAGCCTTCTCAAGGTGCTCAAGATCCTTGGTAAGAGAAGCATGAGAAACTTCAAGCTCTTTCTTTGAGACATCAAGCTCTTGGGAAAATGAGTTAGCCCTATCAATAGTGTCCATGTCTTTTTCTTTATCAATTTCAAAAATTTCAATTTGTAGTTTAAGAAAACAATTTGTATTCTTTTCCTCACAAAGCTCTTGATCAAGAAGATTGAATCTTCGTTTCTCATCATCAATATGAGATTCCAAGCTATCAATGGCCTCATCACGTGAGCTAACAAGTTCCATTGATTGCTTGAATCTAGAACGATCAATGGGAGGAAGAGACTTCATGATAGCATACATTTCTTTTATATATTCTTCACCAAATTCATCACTATCACTATCACTATCATGATCACTCTCAAGATCATCCAAGACACTAGATAGGGATGGGACGAGACACAATTACATTGGAGCTTCTTGCCATAAGACAAGAACCGGTGATCTTTGGAATAGGAGAACTCTCGATGTAGTCCTTGGAGTAGTCATAGGTGAGAGATGAACCGGGTTCGACATATGCCAAACTGGTCACACCCACCACTTTCTCCTTATCCCCACACTCCATGTCGGACTCGTCCTTGGAGCTCCTTGCCATGAGGCAAGTGGCGGTGACCTTGGGAGTATGAGAGTCGTCGGTGTAGTCCTTGGTGTAGTCATAGGTGAAGAGAGACCCGGGTTTGGCAAAGGCCAAACCGGCCACTCCAACCACCTTATCTTCATCCTCTTCCTCCTTGTAGGATATGTATTCTTGGCCTAGGAATCCCTTGCCATCACGCCTATTGTTCCTCTTGTATCTTTCATTGATGGGGTTGGGCTTCAATCTTGGTTTGGCACCTTATTCATACTTAGGCTTGTCAAGCCTCTTCTCATATGGACACTTGTCGGCAAATGGGTCGACTCATCACAATTGTATCACGTCCTCTTCTTCTCACTTGATCCCATTGAACTTCTCCTTCTTCGGAATTTCATGTTCTTGGTGAAGAGAGCAAGTTGAGAGAGCATATCATCAACTCCATCAACATCGCTTTCTTCATCACTCGCAACATCTTCTTGCACATGCTTGGCCTTTAATGCTAGAGAGTGGGAAGACCCAATAGCACGGTTGATCTCCTTGATCTTTTGCCCTTCATCCGCCAAGTTATCCGTGGCAACTAGATAAGAGACTAGATCATCAGGAGTGAATTGATTAGCTCTATCAAGGAGTTGCAAGTTCAAGGCAAGCTTCTTGTCGGTGACCGCGATCATGGAGACAATCTTGGACTTGATAAGTTCATCATTCAAATTGAATCCATCATCATACTTCTCACACCCTAGGCCACCAATCTTCACGCGGAGGGCAACAAGTCTCTTGTATGCTTCATCGATAGTCTCCATCATGGTTCATGAACATGTTCATCTCTGACTTGGCGGCTTCATACTTGGATTTTTGGATAAGAGAGGTTCCCTCTTGGAGAATGACAATCCTATCCCAAAGATCCTTTGCGGTGGGGATGCCGCTGACTTGATCATGGAGAGTGCGGTGAATGGCACTCCTTATCTTGTCACAAGCCGTTGCATTTAGTTGACGGTCGTAGTACTCTCCCGGGGTGAGATTGTTGGGATCATGAGGGTAGAAACCGATGCATACAATCTACCAAATCTCAACATTGCAGCTGCGAAGATGAGATTCCATAGAAGCTTTCCAATGAGAGAAATGAGTTCCATCATAATGAGGTGCAGGACCCGAACCATTAATACGAGGCATTATGTTATTTTGCTTAGGATAAACATAAGGGAATTGATTAGGGGGCGTGGAAGTTTTTAACGAGCCGCCCTCATGAGCGGACTCGGCATCCTTATCCTTTTCGGTGTCCTGGTCTCCCTTGAGGTACTACCAATGGATTACCAAGAAAAGCCCCATCGCCAATGGCCTTAAGTTGTCCTTCTAGGTAACTCATTAGAACAAGGAGATTGGAATCCGCCTTGTCCTTTTCAAGGGCACCCTTGGATAAGATTTCGTGAAGCTCCTTGACCGAATAAGTCTTTTCCTCCTCATCATCAGAGAAAACCATCTTTTCTCTTAGGCGGTAAAGCCCTTAAAAGAGCCCTTGGCTCTGATACCAATTGAAAGTGTAAGATGGTTAACCTAGAGGGGGGGTGAATAGGTTTCTACAAAATTCTTTATAATCTTTTGCAAGTTTTAGGATTTGCGGAATATAAGTGAGCCTAAATGCAAACTAGGTGAGGCAACCTAGATGATGGACAAGATACTTCAAGATCGAAGGCTATCACAAGGTAAACAACACAAGTAAGAGATCGGTTAAGGAATAACCGAAGCACGCGGAGACGAAGATGTATTCCCGTGTTCACCACCTTTGGGAAGGGAGCTACGTCATGTTGGAGAGGTGTGAGGTTCCACGAAGGATTCCTCACGCGCTACAAAGTCTCACCTTCTTCTCCGAGCCTATCCCACGAAGGAATAGCTCACTTACTCGTGGTAGACTTTAAGGTAGTCTCCAAACCCTCACAAACTTTCCACGGAGCAAATCACAAGCCGAATGCCTCCGGGCGACCCTAGCCGCCTAGGTTTTCCCAAAAACCCAAGAGTAACAAGCTAACTCGATGAACTCAAGGGGGAATGAACTTTGGCTTGGTGGAAACATAGATCGGGACCTCCTCTTCCTTTCTACCAAAGGGATTTGGATTTGGTTTGGTAGAATGGGAGATCCTCAAGCTTTTCTGTTTCAACAATAGGGGAGAGAGAGAGCTTCAAGAAATGAAATGTTAGCTCAAGTGCCTAACCTCTCAGTGGAGAAGAAAGGGGTATATATAGTAGAAGGGAAAAAAGAGCCGTTTGGGGGTTCCTGCGACAGAACCGGCAATAAGTCCGGTTGGACCGAGTTGCTCGCCGGAATTTCCGACGACAGCTCCGGTAGATCGGACCATACGCCGGAATTTTTGGCGGCAACCAAAATTCTCGGCGAACAACCGAATGGCTATGCAGTAAGCCATATCGGCGTACACCGAGAATTTCCGGCGGCGACCGGAAATTCTGGTGACAGCACCGGCGCCGTGGGCGCTTTTGCCGATTTCGCAGTAACCCTTTTTGACTCATTTTTCAAGGCTATTTTCTCTCTCTCTTCGAACGGGTGTGTGGTGGTGGATGATGAGAGGTATATTTGGTGTAGAACATCCCCAAAGAGCACATCGAGATAACCCCTCTTAATAGTGCGGTGTTTCCTATTTGACTCAAGAGTAAATAAGAGAAAATAATAAACAACACCACCGGCTCTTCATAAAGAAACGAATGGGGGGTCACCCATCACCTATCACCAACAAACTATGGACTCTCACCTATAGAGAAGCTAATAGAAACATTAGTCCATTCTCTAGATCCGATGTCATAGTTAACCAAAACACTAGATAAGGGCTAATTGCCCTTTCAAACTAGGTATGTAGAGATACCGACGATCAGACCTCAGATAAGTAAAGTATCATGAGACAAAGGGAAATTGGTATCATATGTAAATGGTTCATTCGATCACTAAGTAATCATAGAAATATGTGGGAGCCATATGAATTTCCAGATTCCTCTATTGGTTATTGATCGGAGAAGAGTCTAGATCATGTATGCATAATTCACGAACCGTAGGGAGACACACTTAAGGATTCGATGTTGTATAGTAGATATGGAATGTGAGTAAAGAGATCGAATGTAGTTCGGAGTCTCGGATGGGATCCGGGATATCACGAAGAGATCTGGAATGGACCGGAGAGTGACATTCATATAAGGAAAGTCCAATTCCGGAGTTCGGGAATGGTTTCGGTGTTTTCACAGGAATGTTCTAGAAAGGTCTAGAAGTTCCACCAATCCGGAGGGGGAAGGGTACATGGATGTGTCATGACAAAGTGGAATGGTTGCATCATGTCCTAGGTCACTTGGCTGGGAAATTATAAGAGAGAAATCAAACTCTAGTTTGAAAGTCAAAGCGCTAGTTTGAAAAAGGTAAATGCCAACATTGGTTGCCAAGTGGAGGGAGGGAAGGAATCCTACCTAAGGGAGGATTCCTCCATATCCTTGCCGCCGGACATAGAAAGTGGAGTTGGGGGAGTAATTCCTCCCCTTGCCGCCTCCCCACCTATAAAAGGAGGGGTAGGGCGCCCCTACCCCTCACAACAAACCCTAGCCAAGGTGCCACCACCTCTAGTCGCCACCGCCGCCAAGGGATCCTCCAAGTCGTCGACTTGGGGGTAAACCCTAGCCCCAGCCGCCGGACATCACCTCCCATCGGCACCCTCTAAACTCGAGATCGTCGAGGCCCACTTCTACTCCACCATACCCGCTCCAGCTTAGGCTAAGCCCTACGGAATTTCCCCTCTAAACTTCGACACCACGCCGTCGTGCTGCCGAAATCGCGAGGAGAGATCTACAACCTCCACTGCCTGTTGGAACAAGGGAGAGGAAGGTTTTAATCGAGTATCGAATGTGTGACCCACTGAGGGAGTGCTGCCGGAACGCGGCGCCGGAAGGATCGTCTACACGATCTTGGGATCGGCAAGTGAACGACTATACATCACCCACGAGAATCTTCTCTCGTTAACCACTTTCGAATCTTCGAGGGTGAGTACTCTATCGACTCATTTCTACAATCTAGTAGATAGATATTGGCTTGCCTTTGTTTATGTGGTAGAATTTTTTGTTTTCCATGCTATGAACCCCTACAGTGGTATAGGAGTCGTGTCTATATGTAGATCTATTGCACGAGTAGTACACAATGTTTATTGTGGGAGGTGATGCTTTTATTATCAATTGATTCTTTTGTACTTTGAATCTTGTAGGATGGTAGGATGAAGCGGCCTGGTCTAACCTTACATGACATCATTCATGAGACTTTCTCCACGCTCGACATGCAACTTGTATTGCATAAGTGGCTTTCCGGGTGTTTGTCTCTCCCATCATAATGAAGATTCAATTTACAACGGGCACTTGATGGTTCTTGCATCAATGTTGTGGTTCTTGTTCGTAAGTTAGAACGGTACTTATTGAAAGCCCCAAGACATGTAAAACATGCAGAGAAAATTAGAGGCATCTAACTTTGTTTTGCAGGGGTGTGCTATGATGTGACATGGCCATGATTGTGATTCTATATGATGTATGCAATGATCCTTATTGTAAGTCGGCAACCGGCATGAGCCTTATGGTTGTCTTTTAATTTCGTTAAGACCTGCATGTCTATTATTCAAAGTAGTTGAAATAGTTGATGCTGGTGGACGACAACCATGGAGCGGTGCCATTGACCTTGATGCCACACCGGTGATGATGGATATCATGTTCGTGATTGAATATGGAGATCAGAAGCACAAGAAGAAAGGCCATATCATATCACATATTAGGAATTGCATGTGATGTTAATCATTTTATGCATCTTGTATTTCTTAGATCACGATGACAACATTATAAGATGATCCCTCTCACAGAATATCAATTAATAAAGTGTTCGTCCTTAGTTATCACCGTTGCCAAGACTCGTTGTTTTGAAGCACCACGTGATGATCAGGTGTGTTAGATTCTGCGTGTGCATACAACTTGAGCAAGCCAGATTTGCTCATGCAGAAACTAAGGTTAATGTTGACGAGCCTAGCATGTAAAGACATGGTCTTGGAACACAGATCAACGCAAGGTAAAACACAATTAATATAGTAGATATGATAAACATATCGATTGTTCGCCTTTGAAACTACATCATCTCTCGTGATGATCAGACTTGATGTAGTGGATTTGGTTCGTGTGATCACTAAAACAATGTGAGGGATATTGTTTTGAGTGGGATTTCACCTATATTAATTTAAGTATTAATTAGAACTCAATTTGTCATAAACTTACTCTAAACTATTGCAAATATGTTGTAGATCATGGCGGCCCCTACCATCAATTTTAATGCGTTCCTAGAGAAAGAAAAGTTGAAAAACAATGGAAGCAAATTCAAGGATTGGTTCCAAAATTTGAGGATTGTCCTCAATGCTGGTCAGTTGACCTATGTGCTGGATACACCGCTCGGTGACCCACCTACAGATGATGCTACCGATGAGGTGAAGAATGTTTTCCTCGCTCAGAAGAATCACTACTCCACGGTTCAGTGTGCTATCTTGTATGGTTTGGAATCAGGGCTTCAAAATATGTTTGAGAACTTTGACCCACATGACATTGTCTGTGAACTCAAAATGATATTTGAGGCTCATGCGGCAGCTGAGAGTTATGAAGCTTCTGAAAAGTTCTTTAACTGCAAGATGGAAGAGGGCAGCTCTGTCAATGAGCATGTGCTTAAGATGTCTGGGCATGCCAATAAGCTCTAGAGCTTGGGTATAGTGATTCCTAATGCTTTGGGGATTCACCATGTCCTCCAATCACTACCACCAAGTTACAAGAACTTTGTGATGAACTACAATACGCAACGCATGGATAAGTTGTCACCAGAACTCTTCTGTATGTTGAAGTCTGCGGAAGTGGAGATCAAGAAAGAGCACCAAGTGTTGATGGTCAATAAGACCACCAATTTCAAGAAGCAAGGCAAACCTAAGAAAAAGGGTAACTTTAAGAAGGGCGGTAAGAAAGCTACTGCACCGGCGAAGAAGACCAAGGATGGGCCTAAGCGTGATACTGAGTGCTTTTACTTCAAGGGAGAAGGTCATTGGAAGCAGAATTGACCCAAGTACTTGGCGGATCTAAAGAACGACAACATCAAGAAGAAAGATATATCCGATAAACATGTTATTGATGTGTATATTACTAGTTGTCATAGTAGTGCCTGGGTATTTGACACTGGTTCGTTTGCTCATATTTGTAACTCAAAACAGGTGCTGTAGAATAAACGAAGACTAGCGAAGAACAAGGTGACGATGCGCGTTGGAAATGGATCAAAGGTTGATGTGATCGCGGTCGGCATGCTACCTATTCATCTACAATCGGGATTAGTTTTATACTTAAATAATTGTTATTTGGTGCTTGCGTTGAGCATGATTATTATATCAGGATCTTGTTTATTGCAAGACGGTTACTTGTTTATGTCTGAGAATAATGGTTGTTCGATTGAGTAATATCTTATATGGTCATGCATCATTGATAGATGGTCTATTCTTAATGAATCTCGATAGTGGTAATACACATGCTCATAATATAGATGCTAAACGTTTGAAATTAAATGATAATTCTATATACATGTGGCACTGTCGTCTTGGTCACATTGGAGTGAAGCGTATGAAGAAACTCCATTTCGATGTACTTCTTGAATCACTTGATTTCGAATCACTTGAAAAATGAGAAGCATGTCTGATGGGAAAAATAACTATGACTCCATTTTCTGGTATGATGGAGCGAGCTATGTACTTATTGGAAATCATACATACCGATGTGTGTGGCCTGATGAGTGTGGCATCACGCGGTGGTTATCGTTATGTTCTTACTTTCATGGATGACTTGAGTAGATATGAGTATATCTATTTCATGAAACATAAGTCCAAAACTTTCGAGAAGTTTAAGAAATTTCAAAGTGAAGTTGAGAATCAACATAACAAGAAGATTAAATTTCTACGATCTGATCGTGAAGGTAAATATCTAAGTTACGAGTTTGGCAAGCATTTGAATAAATGTGGAATACTTTCACAATTAACACCGCAAGGAACACCACAGCATAATTGTGTGTCCGAACGTTGTAATCGAACTCTCTTAGATATGGTTCGTTCTATGATGTCACTTAAAGATTTACTGTTATCGTTTGGGGTTATGCATTAGAAACAGCCACATTCACTTTAAATAGGGCACCATCTAAATCCGTTGAAATGACACCGTATGAATTATGGTTTGGGAACAAACCTAAATTGTCGCTCCTTCAAGTTTGGCATTATGAAGCTTATGTAAAGAAGTTACAGCCCGACAAGGTTGAACCCAAAGTGGAAAAATGCATCTTCATAGGATACCCAAAGGAAACTATTGGGTATACCTTCTATCATAGATCCCAAGGAAAAATCTTTGTTGCCAAGAATGGATCTTCTAGAGAAGGTGTTTCTCTTGAAAGAAGTGATTGAAAGGAAACTAGAACTCGACGAGGTTGTCAAACCTTCTCTCAGTTTTGCGAGTAGCGCAGCACCGGAAGTAGTTCCTGTGGCACCTACATCAATAGGAGAGGAAGCTAATGATGGTGATCATGAAACTTCGGTCGAAGCTACTACCAAACCTCGCAGGTCGACAAGGACTCGTACCACTCCCGATTGGTATGATCCTGTTATGAGTGTCATGTTGGTGGACAACACCGACGACCCTGCAACATATGAGGAAGAGATGATGAGCCCAGATTCCAATAAATGGCAAGAAGCCATGAAAGCCGAGATTGGATCCATGTACCAAAACCAAGTGTGGAATTTGATGGACTTACCGGATGGCCGGAAGGCTGTCGAGAACAAATGGATTTTTTAAGAAGAAAATAGATGCTGATGGTAATGTAACCGTCTATAAAGCTCGACTTGTCACAAAAGGGTTTCGACAAATTCAAGGAGTTGACTACGATGAGACTTTCTCATAGGTAGTGAAGCTAAAGTCTGTGAGGTTTTTGCAATCGCTGCATATTACTATTATGATATATGGTAAATGGATGTCAAACCGGTGTTCCTCAATGGAGACATTGATGAAGAGTTGTATATGGTAAAATCCAAAGGTTTTGTCGATCCTAAAGATTCTAACAAGGTATGCAAACTTCAACGGTGCATTTATGGATTGAAGCAACCATCCCGAAGTTGGAATCAACGTTTTAATAAGGTGATCAAAAGTTTTGGTTTTATACAAACTTATGGAGAAGCTTGTATTTACAAGAAAGTGAGTGGGAGCTCTGTAGCATTACTAGTACTATATGTGGACGACATATTGTTGATTGGGAATGATGTAGACCTTATAAAAAGTGTCAAAGATTATTTGAATAATAGTTTCTCAATGAAGGATCTTGGGTGAAGCTGCTTACATATTAGGCATAAAGATTTATAGAGATAGATCGAGACGCCTAATATCGCTTTCACAGAGTACATATTTGGAAAATTTTCTAAAGAGGTTTGGAATGGAAGATAGCAAGAAAGGGTTCTTGCCCATGTTGCCCAATACGACCTTGAGTAAAACTCAAAGTCGTGTTATGACAGAAGATAGAGAGAGGATGAGTAAGACTCCCTATACCTCAGCCATAGGATCTATCATGTATGCCATGCTATGTACTAGACCAGAAATTACATATGCTGTTAGTTTGACTAGCATATATCAATGTGATCTAGGAGTTGATCATTGGACAATAGTAAAAAATATCCTTAAGTACTTGCGAAGAACTAAGGATATGGTTCTTTCTTATGGAGGTGATCAACATCTCGTTGTTAATGGTTACACTAATGCTAGTTGGAACACCGATCCGGATGATTCTAAATCACAATCTAGATACATATTTACATTGAATGGTGTAGCGGTGAGATGGAGGAGTGCAAAGCAAAGCGTTGTGGCGAGATCTTCAACTAAATTGGAATACATAGCTGCTTCGGAGGCTTCACACGAAGCAATATGGATGAAGGAGTTCATTATAGAGTTTGGTGTGGTTCCCAGTGCGTTGGACCCAATGTCTATCTACTGTGATAACATGGGTGCCATAGCCAATGCACAGGAGACAAGGTCACACAAGAAGATGAAGCATATCAAGCAGCATTTTCACGCTATTCGAGAGCATGTCCAAGATGGTGAGATAAATATTTGCAAAGTACACACAGATCTGAATGTGGCGGATCCGTTGACTAAACCTCTCCTGAGGGCAAAACATGACCAGCACCAAACCGCCATGGGTGTTCGGTATATTACCATGTAATCTAGATTATTGACTCAAGTGCAAGTGGGAGATTGTTGGAGATATGCCCAAGAGGCAATAATAAAAGTAGTTATTATTATATCTCTATGTTTATGATAAATGTTTACATTCATGCTATAACTGTATTAACCGGAAACATTACTACTTGTGTGATTTGTAAAATTGTTAGAGTCCCTAGTAAATCCTCTTTGTAATACTAGCTTTTTGGTTGATAGATGATCATGGTTTCTATATCATGAACATTGAGATGATATTAACAACAAGATCATATCATTAGGAGAATGGTGTGATAGACATACTCCTATAGTTAAGTGTAGCATAAAGATCAAGTCATTTCAGTAGTTCTTTTGCTATAAGCTTTCAGATACATACTAACATAAATCCTTCGAACATGATATCATGTTAATCACCATCACTGGATGGATGCTTTGATGACATCAAACATCACTTCATAACTGGGTGGTTATAAAGGTAACATTGAGTGTTCGGAAAGTATGTGTTGAGGCACATGGATCAAGAGTTGGATTTGTCCATCCATATGACAGATAGATATACTCTGGGCCCTCTCGGCGGAATATCATCCAATTAGCTTGCAACCATGTGAATGGATCACAAGGGATCACATATCACAGGAAAGAGTACTTATCGGTAACGAGGTTGAACTAGGTATGCAGAGATACCGACGATCAGACCTCGGATAAGTAAAGTATCGTGAGACAAAGGGAAATTGGTATCATATGTAAATGGTTCATTTGATCATGAAGTAATCATAGAAATATGTGGGAGCCATATGAATTTCCAGATTCTTCTATTCGTTATTGATCGGAGAAGAGTTTTGATCATATCTACATAATTCACGAACCATATGGAGACACACTTAAGGATTCGATGTTGTTTAGTACATATGGAATGTGAGTAAAGAGATCGAATGTAGTTAGGAGTCTCGGATGGGATCCGGGATATCACGAGGAGATCCACAATGGTATGGAGAATAAGATTCATATAAGGAAAGTCCAATTCCGGAGTTCGGGAATGGTTTTGGTGTTTTCACTGGAATGTTCTAGAAGGGTCTAGAAGGTCCACCGATCCGAAGGGGGAAGGGTACATGGATGTGTAATGAAAAAGTGGAATGGTTGCATCATGTCCTAGGTCACTTGGTTGGTCAATTATAAGAGAGAAATCAAACTCTAATTTGAAAGTCAAAAAGCCAGTTTGAAAAAGTCAAATGCCAACATTGGTTGCCAAGTGGAGGGAGAGAAGGAATCCTACATCAGGGAGGATTCGTCCCCCTCCTTGCCGCCGACCATACAAGGTGGAGTTGGGAGAGGATTCCCTCCCCCTTGTCGCCTCCCCACCTATAAAATGAGGGGTAGGGCGCCCCTAGCCCTCACAACAAACTCTAGCCAAGGCTCCACCTCCTCTAGTAGCCGCATCGCCAAGGGCTCCTCCACATCGCCGACTTGGGGCTAAACCCTAGCCCCTAGCTGCCGGACACCACCTCCCCTAGGTGCCCTCTAAACTCTAGATCACCGAGGCCCTCTTCTACTCCACCATACCCGCTCCGGCTTAGGCGAAGCCCTACAGGATTTCCCTTCTAAACTCCAACAACATGCTGTCGTGCTGTCAGAATCGCAAGGAGAGATCTACAACCTCCACTACCTGTTGGAACAAAGGAGATGAAGGTCTTCATTGAGTATGGAATGTGTGATCGACTGTGGGAGAACTGCCGGAACGCGTCGCCAGAAGGATCTTCTACGCGATCTTGAGATCGGCAAGTGAACGACTATATGACCCACGAGAATCCGCTCTCATTAACCACTTTGGAATCTCTGAGGGTGAGTACTCTATCGACTCGTTGCTACAATCTAGTAGATAGATCTTGGCTTGTGTGTGTTCATCCGGTTGAAATTTGTTTTTTTCCATACTACGAACCCCTACACAAATCAAGGAGGAGCGATCGAAAACTTTGGTCCGCTAGAGTCACTAACATCCGGGATCCACACTCAAAAAAAACTTTGGCGAGTCAACATCTCGCGAGGAAGCGAAAATCTTACTTTTTCCATGTGCCCTTCGAGCTTCGTCCATGTTTTTAGTGGTTTTGTCATAGTAGATGGTCGCAAAACCGAAAAAAGTTTTCCATTGGCCACGATCTAGCCGAGAATTTCGTCGCGGAAGACGAGCCTTCTACGTCGACCACGGGCCTAGTCGTTGGGGAAGGAAACATTTCTTGTACTACCCCTCTTATATGATGATAGCAATAATTGCAGTATAAAAATAAGTAATAACAAGTTAATATATCAAACAAGGCAAACTACTCATTTAACTGATACGATAGGAGATATGAACCAGTGGCGGATCTAGGAATGGTGCTAGTGGCGCTGTAGCACCGGCCAAATCGGCTGCACTTCAAGGAGAATGTGCTATTTTTAAGACTAAAAAATGAAAATCCTAGTAATTAGCACCATTAAGGTAGTATTAGCACCAGTCTTGGGCTCCTTCCAGCTTCGCCTCTGCTATGGACTGGAGTTTACTACTAGTCAATGGTTCAAATATATGTCAAATAAACATGACAAGGAAGCATTAAACAAGTTTGTCTAGCGCGAAACGAGAAATATAACAATATGTGTGGATTAGAATTTCAGCAAATATGAACTAGCCAGGCCATTTCAACAAATATATATAGAAACAGTTGTATATCTTGGAATGTAGGAGATGTTGGGTGACTTGGAATTTACGGTGAGCTACACACTTGTAGGGAAAACCTTATAGCTGGATTCTTTATCGCCGATCAAGTGGGCCCTGGGTGGCCGTCAGTAAGACCTTCTAGGCCTTCCAAATGTGTACTGGGTTCGCCGGGCTAGATCATTTACCACCAGTGAACATGCCTCACGCGCACCGGGGCTGGGGTGGGCCATGACGCCGGTTAAGTGGGCCAAAAAACAGTGTTATCCCCGGCGAATTTAGTCCGCATGCATTGGGGTAAGTGGGCCGTGGTTCCCACCTATCAGAGGCGCCAGGGTAAGTGGGGATCTAAACGAAAATCACCAATTTGATCGCCATTACCCTAGCTCCACGAACCCCTCGCTGTTGTTGGCCGTCCCGCGCGCGTCCCCCTCAGCCATCCCACGTGCTTCCTCCTCGCTGTCGTCGGCCATCCCGTGTGCGTCCCCCTCGCGCTCGTCGGTCGTCCCACGCGCGTCCCCCTCGCCGTCGCCGTCCTACGCGCGACCTCGGAGGAGGAGGCTAGCAGGAGTACCACGTGCATCCCCCTCGCTATCCCGTCCCACACGCTACCTCGGAGGAGGAGGCCAGTAGGAGCACCGGGATCGTCCCCCGCACCGTCAGCATCCCGCGCATGACCTCGGAGGAGGAGGCCAGAAGGAGCAACGCGTGACCTCAGAGGAGGACGCCAGCAGGAGCCCCGCGCACGTCCCCCTCATCATCGTCGTCCCACACACAACCTCGGAGGAGGAGCCTAGCATGAGGACCACGCGTCCATCTTGACCCTCTCTGTTCGGCCCCCTCTCCGTCCCGTCCCCTTGATGTCCCATCCGTGTCCCGCAGTAGGAGCATCTGGTGAGCTCCTCGTTCCTCTACCCTAGCTACTCGATGATCCTCTGTCTGCTTAGCATCAGGGTGCTCCTATGTCTGCTTACCTACTCAAAGCAAGGAATCTTAGAAGATAATTGATTTCAGTTACAAGATAATTGATTTTTTTTGCTTAGAAGATAATTGATATGTCGAACAACTAGTATATGCATAAAATCATGATTTCAGCAGAAGCAAGGAATGCTACGAGTTAACAATGACTTGATTTTAGTTGAAGCAATTATTCCATTGTTAGCCTTGCATAATTCAAGTTATTAATATAACTTCTTCTAGTTAATATTAACCCACCGAATACAATTTAACCAAACTATGATTTGATTTTAGTCGAAGTATGTCATCTGCAAACTTGTTATGCTAAATATATCCTAAGGAAAAGACATATGATATTCGGGACGATAGGGATAGCTGACTTTAATCAACTAACTATGGTGACAATAGTGCTCTACTGATAGTAGAAACCAAGTGGCAAACATGGTCAGTCTAACAACCACCCACACGGAACAAATCAATAAGGCATATGCCAGATTCAGTCATTTTATATATCATTTGTTAGCCTATGATACCTGTTATATAAATCAAATGCTCGATGATGTTACATAGATCCATATGATACTTGTTACATTATTATATCTACATACCCTGCCTTCAATTGTGTTTCTTTTTGAAAAAAAAAATCTATATCTGATGCAAGTGTGTATATCAAATTGTTGCTGGTGATATAGGAGATTTTCTGAATCTTGGTGTAGTTGCATTAATTGAATCAGATTGTCTGAATCTTGGTGTAGTTGTATATTTTTGTGGTATATGAATATTGGACTATTAGTTTACTACTGTAACTTGGGGAGTACTGAATCTACTTTGATTATATGTCTAATATTATTGTCTTTTTAAGTAGTATGTCGCATGGGGAGCCGACGTATCGTGGTGTGTATAAGAAGCCGATAAAGATCCCCACTTGGGAGGCTAAGATCACCGTCGATGGGAGGAGGCCCCACCTTGGGACATGGTGGTACCCCGAGGGGGCGTCACGTGCCTACGACTGCATGGCAGTCTAGCACTTTGGGGCGAAGGCGATCCTAAACTTCCCCGATGATCGAGTTAGGTTCATTCAGAATAGGCCAGTGGGCATGCAGGTCTCCACGATGGCGGAGGAGCGGGAGCACCCACTGGTCGAGGGACAGCTTCTTGGCCCCTTGGTCTAGAGACTCTGCGAGGATCCTACGGTGATGGCGCAGAAGTACGAGGTCTTGGCGCTCATTCAGCGCCAGCGACCCGTCCAGGTGGTGGGTCCGTCTAGGTCCAACGGCGCAGGCTCCTTGACCGCACACCCTTAGGGCCCATACTATGGGTTCAGCCCCGACGACTTTACCATCACACCCACATCGTCTGATTCTTCCTTAGGTTTGTCCGACGACGACGACGCCTGATGTAGCTAGGACACAACCATGTGGGATCAACTACTTGTCCTATATTACTTATGCTGCTAGACTTTCTGATGTTTTATTTATTCTACATACTTACTTTATAACAATGTTTGTGGTACTTACTTTGTAACTATGTTTACTTACTTTGGCATTGCATGGACAGGAATATTACCATACCGCCCCCTGTGAAATTTGGTGTTATCTATTTAAAGTGACTCGCACAATTCCTTTCTTTTTGAATGAGACGGTGTGATCTCAAAAATTCATGTGGAGAATGTAAATATATATATGTTCAATGAAAATCATGACTAATTGTTCTGTCCTATGATTTTATTCAGTCAATCCCTTGTGGTGCATGACTTGCTTTCATCCCGAATCTTTCGACGAGGGTGAAGATATGAGTGAACTCTAGATAATCCTAGGAACATTCGTGTATACTACTACTATTTACTGTGTTAATATGTATTTTGTTGTTATTATCCTGTATATTGTGTATTCTCCTGTATACTATTTATTTTCTTATTATTTTTTGCCCTGGTATATAATATCCCCAGCAAAATGAGATGGGCGCTGGTGGTAACGGTGCTACCCTCGGCGAATACAATTATTCGTTGGCGATAACAGAAAATACCCCGGAAAATTTGGTGTTCGCCGACCATGTGTCCTTACCACCCGCGAGATGGTCACCGGCGAACCCGAACTCGCTGGCAGTAGGCCATTTTGGTTAGCCGGCGGTAGAATTTTCCCTACTAGTGAAACAATGTTATGCAGTTACTGTCATAGCTAAGAATGAACTAGACAGAAATTATAACAGCATCATGCGTGAGTGGGAATGCAAACCATGAATAAACTATACAGTAGAGGATAGTTATGTCATTGCTTAGGACAAACCAGAACAAGATAGGAAATATAATGGCATCACTTGTGAACATGTAGAATAGGACAAGCAAGCATTAGACAAGTGTGCCTACAATGAAATGAGAAATCAATAAAAGTGTTTCTTAAAACTTTAGGGAATATAAACTTGTCAAGTCATTTCAATAAATAAATATAGAAGAAGTTGTTTATCCTGAAATGAAAGAGACGTTGGGTGACTCGAAATTTGCGGTGAGCTACACAATGGCATGCAGTTACTTTTGTATCTAATAATGATCAGATAGAAATTATAACAACATCATATGAGAACTTTTAGAGTAGGAAGGCAAACCATGAATGAACTATATATAGGGTAGAGGGTACTTATGTCATTGTTTAGGACGAACTAGCACTAGATAAGAAAACAATGTAATCGCTTGTGAACTCATAGAAGTGGTCGTGTAAACCAACATCTTTAGATTTCCCTTTTTGAGCTCTAGGCAAAGAAAGTAAAATTGTCAATGTTGCATCTTTTGAATAACCAGATGGCAATAAAAAAATATAATCGAATTAGTATGAAGAGTTTGAATGCGTATTACATGTTAGCAAAATGATGCGAGGGAGAAAATAATAGCAGGAGCATAGCTCAGGACAAATCAGATAAATTCTGTATATGTGGAGCAAAAAATCCAAACTAATACTTTCCACTGACTTAACATTTTGCATGAACTACAGCAATTACTGTTGTACATAGTAGCTAAGAATATGTGCACGACTTTAAAATTTGTAGAGTAGCGAATGCAAACCAACATGTCTAGTGACCTTTATGTAGCACAAAGAATATGCATGCGCACTAATTTCGTGTGCAGCATGAATAAAAAATGCAGTTCACTGCGACAGGCTTGAACCCGCTATGCTGCTAACAAAATAAAAAAAGATTTGGGAAATTTGGTTACCATGGTTGGAGAGGATTCTAACCATCATCCATCCCCGCGAGGGTGACGTCCAAGTCACCAAGGGTGCTGCGGTTGTGGTAGCTGTTTGCATCGGGGAAGCAAATCTTGGGTGGTCGATGCCCACTTGAGAATGATGGATGAGAGCGTCGCTGAGGCAGAATCGGTGCACTACACCATGGCTCCGGTATGGTACAGTTGGGGTGGATTCCGGTGGCAGGTAAGCAGATCTTGGGAAGTCGTTGACGGATTCGGCGTCGTGGACGAGAAAGTGGGGAAAGGAAGTCAGGTGCGGTGACAAGGATCGGGTGCGCTAGACATAGGTGAAGCAACAATAGTACGTTGGATGAGACCACAGCTGACGCGGCTCTGGCATAATGGTGGGTGAGGAGTGCATGGTGTCATGTTTCGGCTGGCAAAGCCAACATGCGAAGTGCTATGGGAGGTTCCGGCTACCGAAGTCAGTGGTTGAAGAGGCAAGATAGTGTGCGCGGGGCTAGGGTTTTTCTGAGGATTTTTTATTATGTGTGCAGGGAAGAATCATTTTTTAAAATATATTGGTACTACTCTAGTACCAACTCGAGAGTGAAATACTATTAATTAGTATTGTTTGTTTAAAACGGAGAGGCGCGAGAAATTTTGTAGTGTTTGAAATGTAGGGGCGCGAATTTTTTTGCAGTGTTTGAAATGGAGAGGCGCAAAGGAGTGGGGACCACGTAATTTTGGCCATCTAGCAATCTTATCCGTCCATCCAAAATCAACGGGCCAGATCCGATACCTTCCCTACGAAGGTTCTGGCATGGATGCCTATGCAAGCAATAGCTGGGTTTTCTAGAGTAGACTATAGGGGTAGATGTGTAGGCCAAAATATAGTAGTCGCACACTATTAATCGAGCTAGCCGGGGGCAGGTTATTTTGGCGATCCACGAGTTCAAACTTTTAGTGTACTCCATTTTAAGGAGTGAATGCATGCAGCTCAAAAAAACGTACTAACGCATGTTATTGCTATTATGTCAGTATATCATGATTACGTGCAAGATAGTAGTTGGTTACTCCATTTTCAAGAGTGAATGCACGGAGCTTAAAAAACATACTATGTAACTAGCATACATCGTGATTACATGCATGATAGTAATTGGTTACTGAGTTACATGCATCGTGTATTATGTGGATTCTATTGGGTTGATCATATTACTCGTACTCTCCGTATATTCATTATTCTCATCACAGTCTAGTTACTAACATTCATGCATGTGCGCACAAGATCCATTTCTTTTGTTCAGTGACAACTGACAAAACCTTTTTTTGGGCGGTCGAGGCCCCTGTCCACTGACGACCTCGCTAATCAACGCATCTCACACATATTGTACTTTAAAGTCATAACCAGACTTTTAATGAAATCAGACTAGTAAATAATTAAAAAAGTATAGTAACAACCAGGGAGACACAGTTCATCATCAAGAAATCTTGTCTGTCCATCCAAAATCAACGGGCTAGAGTGGATAGCTTACCTGCGAAGGCTCTGGCGGAAATGTCTATGCAAGAAATCTTGGGGCGTCCTAGGTATCTATAGGGATAGATGTGCGTATGACCCACAATACTCCAAACAAAGCTAGGTGTCGCTGACGCTGATGGAGCATTTTATTTTATAGATAGACACCTCCTCCTAAAGCATATACGATTTAGTACTAGAGTCGGGCATCCCCAAACTGCAAGAAAAGTTGCTCATGAGGAATAGAAAAATGATTTTCCCTCTCTCCTGTATCTTGCATGAAGCAATATGATGATAAGCTATGTGCACCATATAGATTGACCTAAGAAAAAAGTGAAGTCAAGTTGAAACCAAATGGATGCACTAGTTAGACTCAGCACATGGGATCCATTAAACCGAGCATGCAATAATTCTTAGCCAACCATCTCATCCTACCATGAATACAATAAGAATGGAAGTAATAATTGAGTCGGCTACTACATAGCCAATTAGTACTACTATCGTTAACAAAAATCTCAACAAAGCGCATTCGATTGTTAATAAAAGTGCAATTTAATTATGCGAATACGGATCTGAAACCAAAAAAAGAGGGCAAGTGGAGGGATTCTCCCTTACTACCAATTTCTATTCCAAATCCAAATATTTCCCTGTTTCAGATTCGGTGATTGCAATATTTTGGCCGCCCTTTGGAGGCACGACCTCCACAATGGTCATGAGCTCGACGACCAACATGATATGGCTTATCCCTTCCTACTTAGCGGGGCGTGACCTCAATGGCCTCCGCTATGGTAGAAGTTGGCTGCAGAGCTCGGTGACTTCCGTCATCAAATTATTGCACTTAGTGTGAAGGGTTGAGGAGTCACGCTCATAAGATTGTGCGAGCTTCTTTTGAAAAGCCAAATCTGCTCGAAGGAAATCATACTCCAGGTTGAGCTCGAAGTTTTTTTGTAGAATTTTGATGTTATGGCTGTTGAATTCATCTACTTTGGTAGAGATTATCACTATGACTTACTTCATGGAGCGGGCATGATTTCATCGTACACGAGATAGATATACGTCAATGATATCGACCTGTGGGGTGGAAAATTTGACACTCAAGACGCCTTCCCTGGAAGATGTAGAAAGACGGTTCAATAGTAGGAGAAGACAACCTAGGAATCAACAGAAGTACAAACACCTAACCAGACTCTTGGTCATGATGATAGCCGCACTTCGGATACATGCGCGAGGAGGAGCCCTCGACCCATTTCTAGTCCCTGTTCTTTGTCCGAGCCTGTAGGTCCCCCTGCCGGCGGGGTTTCTCCACCGCCATCTTGCTATTCTTCCGACAAGACAGGTTATTTGGTGACATCACTAGATGAAGAAGTAAAGAATCAAGGGAGGAGAAGTGGAAGAAAATGGTTTGTGCGAAGGCGGAGAGAGGTACTACTAGTAGGAAGAGAGTGAATAGTGGAAGCAAGATTTCAAGGTCTGGGTCTTGTTGCCGCCCTTTGAGAAATCTCGTTGTCGTCGGATTGTCGACAAGTACGCCATAGGGGGTCCTAGTGGCGTTGTAAGGATGGGGTGTGAGACTTCGGATGTTCCAGGAGCGGTGAGCACAAGTTTACCCAGGTTTAGATCCGACTGCGGTGATCAGATCCTACTCCTGCTAGCAACCTAGTAATATATCGGCGTTAGCCGGATGTTACAGCGGATTACAAGAGAGGTTCGCCTGTGCGAGTTGATTGTTGTGTACGATTGATTGGTTTCCCTAAAGGCTCCCATAGGTCCGGTTTATATAGTCACCGGGGCCCAGGGTTACAGGGAGAGACCTATTCGACTACATTACAGAGTCGGTAACTACGTATAACTTGGACTAAAAGTAATACTACAGGCCTTAGTCGGTAACTCTTCTGGGACGTGTCATAGCCGGAACTGGCTCCTCCTATTTCTCTGAGTGGGCCTCCCGTGAAGCAAAGCTCTAACCCGTTAGTGGGCCACCCTGGTCAGTGAGTCCTGTGGGTATACCTGGAAAGTATATCCCCAATATTAGCTCCCGGAAGTCTCCAAGATCTGAAGTCGGATAAATCGTCTAGCTTGATGGTTTCTTCGTCTTAAGAATCTTAAAGGGTTCCCGAAACCTTCTTTCATTGATGTAGGAGTTCGAGTCAATCGAGTCGGATATATCTTGCTCTGACCTTAGTCTTTTCCCTGCTTGGTTTGAAACATAAGCCAGATTTTGCAGCGGCGTGCTGACTGACAACTTTACAGGCCAGGTCCTGTCACTTACAGGATTTCCATTAGCACGACCGTTGGTGGGTCCGTTCCTTACATAACAGAACGCCGTTTCAATGCCTGCATGAAAATCGAGGGGCGGAAGAGTCGTGAGGAAGCTAACTCCCCTTCTCCTATATGCGTGGCGATAATCACGCGTCTCACCGCACGAATCTTGATGCAGAGACAAATAAAGAGAGGAGAAAACCCTTCTTCTCAGATTCACCTCTCCGTCGATTCATTCATTGCTTCCTCGTACTCCTCAAGATCTCCGCACCAGTTCCCATCTATGCATCGTTGAGAAAAAATCTCTCCTTCCCCCACCAGCCCATCTTCCTCCAAGATCTATGGCTTCTGCCTCGTCCTCAGGATCGGCAACGGCGGGTTCGTCGGCGGCGGAAGAGAAGTAAATGCGGGGTCTTTGGATCCCCAGTTCCATGGACAACGCGGAGCTCCAAGTCATGGAGGATGAGGGGTTCATCATCGCCAGTGCGTGGCGGAGCGCCTCAGGACACGCCATCCCCGCGCCACTCGACGGCGAGAGGGTGCTGTTCGGCACTCATGTCGACCGTGGCCTCAGCTTGCCACCGTTGGATTTCTTCCGTCGAGGTCCACAAGTACTATGGTGTGTAACTCCATAATCTTCCTCCCAACTCTCTGCTTGAGCTTAGTGCTCATGCAGCTTTGTGCAAGGGGTTTCTTGGCATTAGGCCAAGTCTCACCATTTTCTGGTACTATTATGTTACCCGGAAGAATTCCATCAGTGCCGGCATGCCTGATGTCACCGACACTCTTAGATTAGTCCTTAGGAGAAATCGAATCTATCCTAGGATTAACGCTAGTGAATCCGTCAAACGCTGGGCCGGAACTTTCTTCTACCATAAGGATATTCCGGCTCCAGGAAAGGCGGAAGGCCTTCCAGCGTTTGTCAATGGCGCTGCTCCCCATGAATATTCATGGGACGCAGAGGCGCCGGAGTTGTCGGATATTTTTATCCTTGCTAAGAGGCGGATCGAGTATTTGATGAAGCATGAGGGAGTCCATGGATCCGACTTGATCCACTACTGGCTGGAGCGCCGGATTCAGCCTCTCCAGCATCACGGAGACCGCCTCATGCACCAGATTACGAGTGACAAGAAGGACAAGATGAGGGTCAGTTCTAGACGGCTCGCGCCGAAGCACTACAAGACCCTCATGCAATATTTGATCAAGGAAAGAGTGGAACCGAAAGTTCCGGAAGTTTCCCTGAAGATCTACAGGACCAACCGTCCTCTGACTCCGGTAAATATTTCGACTCTTCTTTTGCATTTCATCGTTCTTTTCGGTTCTTTCTCCGACTCTATTTTCATCGATGCTTTTCGACTTTGTCATCTCGAGAAACTCTCCGAGTCCGAGCTAGCTCCACTAGAGGGCTATGCTTCAGATGACCCGGAGGCGATGGAGGATGATGAGGTGCAAGAAGTTGTTGCCCCTGCCTCAAAGAAGCGCAAGACAAAGGAAGTTGTTGCTGCTTGTAGCCAAGTGCTACCAGTAGTTAAAAAGTAAGCACCTAACCTTTCATTTTAGTACTCCTGTACCTTTATTTCTTTCCAGTGCACACCTAAATTTTAGGGTTTTGTGTTCTAGATCTAAATCAGTGTTGAAGAGCAAGATAAAGCTTGACAACAAGCCGGGCAAGTAGATGCGTCAGCAGAAGCTTGTTATCTCCCCTGTTGTGCCGTCGTCGACTCCATCCACTACTCCGTCGGTGCAGGGAGCTTCTGCATTCCCTGATGCTGGCAAGATCTCGAAAGCCCTGGTAACCGTTGGATGACCAGGCAACTAACAATGGTGAACCCATAAAGGGTAATGATCCCATGGTAATGACCACATGAACGGTAGATAAGGTGGTTGACTCTGCTGTCCCTGGCCTCAAGAGGAAAGAGAAGGAAGAGATTATCAGGCTGGCCCAATCCAGTCTTGAGAAGCAAACCTTTACTCCAGAGGCAGCGAGCCAAGAAGAGGAGGACTTCAAGCTGGTTAGCTTTCTGGACCAAATTTTGGTCCGGGATGCTAAAATCGCATCCAGCGAAATTCCAGCGACGGATGTTCCGTCCCTCACCCATACTGAGAAGGTGTTTCACAGCACAAAACTCGGATTTGAAAAGATGCACCTGGAACATATTGTAAGTTTCCAATTCTTATTTGCATTTATTATCATATCCTCAATCCCCCAAGCATAAAGTCGGATAAACATCGCTGGATTCGAGTTGATGCTTTTAGTGTAACATCCCAGCATTAGAGCTTAGAAATAAGCTGAACATAGATATGTGCATTGCATTTATGCATAGAAAATCTGAATAATTTTCACGCTTTTAAATAAAAACTTGTCAGAGTGATTGAAGCTTCTCTTAACTTGATGGAATTGAAGTAGATCATCAAGTTGACTGCGATAAGTTTCAATATGACCTTTGCTAAAACCTTATTTTGGGTAAACATGATTTGATCTAAGGGTAGATCAAATGTAATAAAATTAAACCCTAATACATTACTTAATGAATTATATTTGATCCTTAGGTGATCATAGCATAGTATTCATTATAATCACTCATGAATACCAACTTATAAATATAACACAAATAATAAGAATGTAACAACTATACCTTAATCTCATCTACTTGTACCATGAGTATCATGGAAATACCTAACTTTAACTCTCTAGTGAGATTGAGTAGGAAAGAAACCAAAGTTAAGATCATTCACCATATATCTTTCTTTCCATATCAATCTTTATCATCTCTATTGAATCCTATCTTTATATTTGTTGTTCATCAATAATGAGTAATCAACTATTGATTCACCAATTCTTAACCTATCAATTCTTGACCTATCAACTCTTGTTCTTACTATAGCATTCACTTAAGGCTTATAAAGAAAGAAGTAAGAAGAGGTAAATAGTGAAGCTAGTTTTAGATATCATCTATAGGATGGGAGTGATGGAAGAGAATTAAATCAATATGGTAACAAAGATGATTACAAGAATGAAGTCTAAAGATAGTTACCAGGAGTAGTCCTAATGGATCAAGTAGGTATAGTCAATGAATTATATCTCTTAATCCAATAGAGCTAAACAGAAGATAATTACAATACAACTGTAATGTTGAATGGATAGAAGCCTTGATTAGCCAACTGGAAACCTGAACCATAAAGGATCAAAGGATCATAATGATCATGCCTTACTCACCAATATTAAATGCTTATACCAAGTATAAGTGACATTGGTGGATAAAACATGATTGAACCATAGTATAGATATATTATCCTAGAGTAGTCATTACAAGTCACATTAATATAATGTGATGTTGGAATGTTAGACATTGGAGTCAAGTAGAGACAAGATAGTATGAATAAGGTGATGCTAGAGTAACATTGGATTATAGAAGTAGTAGTTTCCTCTCTGGAAATACTAAGCACTTGAAGTGAAGTAGGATTTGATGAATACATCTATTAAAGTGATATTAGTGAAGGATTATTAAGGAAGAGTATGAGAAGATTAGGAAATGCTTTAGAATCAAGCTCATTGGAATTACAAGAGGTGTTAGGAGAATAAAGGTGGATAAGAATATTCTTGTGAAGCAAAGCTCATCATGTTAACACATGATGATGGATTTAGAGAAGTAATATATATAGGAAAGGAATTCCTCAATTAGAAGTCCAGAATTACGAAGGATGGAATATAGGAATTCTTGGTAAACACTAGACCCTAGATCCTTACCAGACATATTATCCATTTCATCTAATTGATCTATCATCTTATTTACACAAAGCTTCATAAAAATATTTACTATATGAAATCACCTGAGCACATCTTTGTCATTTTCAATCATCATTATCATATGTGCTTAAGAATTAACTTTATCAAATCTTTCTCATAAATTATCCTAGAAAACAAATCCACTACTTTACTTTGAATGGTGTTGTTATTAAAGATCACAAACATAAAGACAATGTGCATAATCATTAATCTTTATTCACATCAACAAAAGAAAATAAGTATAATAAGTACCTTAAACCCTAGGGTGAGTAATTACAATTCAGAACTCTACACTTATTAATAAGTTTTCTCATCAACATCTCATAAAGATTCTATCTATAATCATTAGACAAAGTCTTTAATTCATTTCTCTAACCACTCATCCCATATGAGCATGGAATAAGTGGGGATCCAATATTATAAACCATTCTACCCTATACTATGTGATTAAATACATATAAATAAACCCTACAAATATTATTAAACATTTTCAAACTTAATTACTCCAAATAAAAGTGAAAACAATGTTATAGAAAAGAATATATATAAAGGAAATAAAGAAAATATCACAATACAAAATAAAAGTTCACCAATGGATTCTTAATAGCTTTATTGTTGCTGCAAGTATTCAGCAAATAAAATTCCAAAAAGAAAAGTTCAAACCAAATATAAAATACAAACCTGAAAACAAAACAGGAAATGAAAAAGGAATAAAACCAGGAAAAAACAGAGGACACACCAAATCTGGCCCACAGCCCATTTCCTCTTCTCTCTATCCGACGCCCGCAGGTCACAGCCAATCCTCTCCGCTCGCTCCGCAGCAGCCCACTCCGGCCCAAAAACGGCCGCGTACCCCTTCGCCCTCTTTTTCTTTTCTTATTCCTCTCGCCAGCAAGCACGCCGGCGAAGCAGCTGCGTGGCACCGCCAGAGCCGTCCGCCGTCGCCGTGATGCCCGCTGTGAGGAGATCCGCGCTACCATCCTATACATCGTCTACAAGAACCCCTCCTGCGCAGAGACGAACCCTATCTACTCATCTTTCCCCAATTCCTCTCTGAGCCGGAAACCTAGCTCGTCGGACCCCTCTGTCCCCGTCGTCTCCGGCCATCCCAGACCTCGTCGTGATGTTAGGAAGCTCTGTCTTGTTCGTCTACGCTGATTGCCCCGAAGCGTGCAAGCGAGCAAGGACTCCACTGTCGCAATCGAAAACTCGTTCCCCTCCTCCGGCCGACACGCTCGCTATCGATTCCGGCCACCTCGTTCCTCAACGACCCTTCCATCCGCCTCGTGGTGAGTCCCTGGTCCTTAGGGACCTCCCCCTTTTCTCTCTCTCGCTCTGAATCTTTCTCCCCACGTGAGCCCGCCGCCGCCGCCGCTCGCCGTCGTTGCACCGCCGTCACCGGGGACCATTCCAAGGCAGCGCCGCCAGTATAATGCACCCCGCGACGCCCTCTTTCCGTTAAGCCCAAGCACAGCCCCGCGCACGCAGCCGATTCGTGAATCCAAGCATGATCTGAGGATGATCCTGGATTGATGTCAGCGTGACATCACGCTAATGTCATATTCTTATTTTTACTTTATTATTTTAAAAATTATGATAAGATTTCTGTAATAAATTAAAACTAATAGAAATGACATGGCTAAGGCCCCACCAGTCAGTGACTGGGGGTAGAATAGGCTCTGGTGAGAAAAACCCTTCGTTTCATGCTGACATCAGCATTACCTAATAAACACATTTAGTTATTTAATTAAAGAAATTCATAAAATGATTCAATCTTATAAAATCAATAACTCTTGTTTTATAAATCAGAAAATACATATAATATATAAAAATGTTTAGAAAAAATAAAATCTACAACTTAAAACTATTATTAAAAATTATTATGATGATTATTTAAATAAATATTATTTAATAAAGGTTTTATAAGTAATAAAACTTTGATAATTAATATTTTAATAATGGTAAATGTGAAAAATATAAATAAAATACTACAAATCTTAGAAAAATAAGAATTATACTTTAAAATTATAATTATACATTATTATTTCACTTAATTAAATATTTGTTAATTATTAATTATCTATAAAGTAATAAACCTTATTAATATCATATCTTATTATTTATAAATCACAAAAATAAATGTAATATACCAAAATGATCACAAAAATAATACCTACATGTTAAAACTGTGGTATTCCACCTTTGAGTTAAATAAAAAGTTAAACACTTTCATAACTTGAATTCAAACCTATTTCTTTAGTTAATAATTCATAAAATGACAAATAAAATTTGTTAATATTTCTTAAATTAACCAATTAAATGTAATAAATAGTATTAATCTTAAATACTAACATTATGAGGTCAAAATGATCTAACACCATTTAAATGCAATCTTATTGAATGATCCTTCAACCATAAGTATAAATTATTTTATAAAAGAATTCTTATCTAATATAAAATCCCTAAGAATAATTTATAAAGAAATAAAACCTATTCCTTTACTTTAACCACAAGTTTATAAACAAATCAAAACACTATAAATGAGTTCATAAGTACTACATAATATGATTTACTTATTCACAAACCCTAACCACACCCTTGTAAGGAGATCAATCCCTTTATACATTTATAATGAAAATAAAACATTACCAACTAAAAGTAATGCCATTCTTAAGTAACTCTAAGGAAACAATATAAAGTGAACAAGATACAAGTATCATAAGTAATACACCCTAAGTCTATCTACATTCTTAAAGTTACTTATAGTTACCAAGCTTTAAGTATAATGCTAAAGACTTTATTATATGCTTTATAGTTAACTTTGGTCTGTTATAATTAAGTTATAAAGCATCTTAATACCTAACCAACCCAGTTAAAACCCAAGATAGATAAGTCTCAAATACTACTAATTTCATTATTCCAGTAAAGGCAATTCTTTCTGACTTAAAGACTATAACTAGAAAGAACACCTCATAAGATTAACTTAAAAGCTTAAATGCTTTTGCTTAGTTGAGTAAGATTTTCTTCAAAAGTTATTCATTTTTCCACTTCAATCAACATATGACAATTAATAGTAAACACCTTACTTTATACTTTACTTGTATAATAATATTGTTAATACTTAAATTCTTTATAAGTGACATTACTTGTAAAGTAAAACTTGAAGATAAACAATTAAGATGTAAGCAACCTTGAGTAGCATTCCATATTATGTACTTTATTGTTGTATAAATACATGTTGTTTTTCACACACTCACAAGCCTTAATAAGAAGCACATGTATGAAAATTAATCTAAAAGGGCAACACATTCCAAGGAAACCCTTTCCAGTATCCAAACCCTAGAAAAACGTTATTCTCAGGATTCACGTTTATCAACTTGCATTACATTACTTATGCATAAAAGCATCTTGCTTCTTTAAACATTAGTCCTTACCAGACCAATGATGCAGATTTCAACTATTGGATCTTATATTGTCTTGAAGACCGTGAGTGCATAATCTTGCAATCACAAAAGGCAAGTTCACACTTGCTCATGTCCTTTGATTATTTTCTGTAAAGTATTTTACAAATCCAGTGTTGTCATCACCTGCATTTGAAAAAGGAAAGAAAACACTATTTTCATGATAATGTGATTATAGGTTATTTACTTGGAGGTAATAACCTACTATAAGAGTTCCGGTGGTAAAGGAACATATTATCTAGAACTTAACAACCAATGTCGCCAGTGATTCTTGCACCGTATATTACGCGTTGACCATGAGATTTGGAATGGGACGAAGAAGTCAGCTGTATC
The DNA here is from genome assembly GCA_916181665.1 of Avena sativa. Classification (NCBI taxonomy): domain Eukaryota; kingdom Viridiplantae; phylum Streptophyta; class Magnoliopsida; order Poales; family Poaceae; genus Avena; species Avena sativa. The sequence continues at coordinate 92,839,980 of OV702293.1, read as the reverse complement.
TTTTCCCTCTCACATGGAGCTGGATGTGCGGGTCGTGGCTGTTATCACTCGTAGCGTGCATATTATTTATGGTAATTCGTAGAGGATATGCAACATATGGGTGGGATCCCTCAACATCCCACGATAGTTCCGGCATCTGAACGGTCTGTACTGCCATTGCCATAATTCAATAGGTGGGCTGGCGTATACCAAGGAGACATGCGGGGTCGTGGAGAAGGCAGTGATTGGCTTGGGTCTTAGTCCGGGCCTCACACCAAGGAAGTGTGAACGGGTTCGCGGACCGGATGTGCAACAAAGCTAAGATCTCTCATGGGTAAAGTGACGCACCTCTGCAGAGTGTAAGAACTATAACTTGTTACTCCCTGTTCCGAGAAGGAGCTGCGAACGCGGCGGGTAAGGAACCCCATGAAGGTTCTGGTAAACCCGTGAAGGCTGACAGACATAGCTTTTCAGAATAAAAGCAACCTTTGAAGAAATGTTTATGAAAACTTGCATTGCCTACGACCTATGGTCTGTGGCAGTAGCTATAGTGCATGTCAACACCCGGATTTTTAATCCTAGTGCCTGTTATGCCATACATCACAATCCCAGGATTACCATTTTTGCGAGACATAACATAATTGGATACCATAGTACATCATCCATTACAAACGATACATAAGTTCTTACACAAATAGGGATCTCATGATCCAGTTCTTAATACAACATCAAGCAGCGGAATACGTAATAATAACGGTAGCGTAGGCGAAGCTCCATCTTCGGGGTCACAGGCAATGCTGACGATGGGAGATGATCCTAGTTGTCGTAACCTTCCTGGGGTCCATCCTCCAGTTACTCCTCTTCATAGTCTGGCCATGGGAATAGCCAGGGACAAAGCCATGAGTACTCTTTAAGTACTCGCAAACTAATACTAATAGGAAAAGGGGTTTTTGGATAATAGGACACTAGCTCTAGGGTTGTTTTGCAAAAGCCAGATTTATCTCTACTAAGTTTAGAAGCAACGAATGCTCGTCACAATTATATAACTCCTAAGTGGGAACTTGTATTTCATATCACAACTCTGTTGTGGTCAAGTCAAAGTTTCAAATCATTTCACAAGTCATTTTGAAAAGTCTGACGGGAGAACAGTATGGCCACTCCAACTGTCCATAACCGCGGACGCGGCTATTCGAATAGTTTGACACTCTACAGATATTGTACACTTTCACCACAACATTCGATACATTCGTCAGGAACAAATCCTGAATTCACCATACTCAGTATGCGGATAATCAATCCTAACCTTTCGATTACACGCCCTAGTATAAGCACCTCTCCTGTGAGTTTGGCCTCCCAACCATGACCAACTGTCATGTTGGGTACTGCACAGGTGGACAATCTTCACAAGGTAGCCTCAGCTCAGACCTTGGCCGTGAGGGAACTAATACTAAGGTATATAAGTTTCCAGTCAAGCCCTATCCAATCTTCGGGTATTTTGGTTGTACGATAAAATTGGAATGGTATCGCATCCAGACAACCATCAGTTTTATAAAGGGCTAAGGCTCATGCCTCAACATTTTCATCACCAAAATCATCAAGTGTTCGGAAACACATGTCTAAAACATTTCAATAGAATGATCCATCATTCCAAGGTTTTCACAACCATTTTTTCACATAGTATTCCCATCTAAAGTTGATCAAGTTTTATGCTTAGCACTAGTATCTATAGGTGGGGGTAAGCAATAATGAGGGGTGGTAAACTAGTGGAGTTCTAACTAAGTTCAATCTCATGCCTTAAGATAACATCAAGATTATCTAGCTTAGGCCAAATTTTATGCTCTTTATGCAACTTTCAGATATCTTTCTAGTATCTATAATTCACTTAAGTAAACTCTAAGGAATAGCTTTGATAAAGAAATAAAGTATAAAGCTTGTAAGTAAAAACTAGGATTGGTTGGTCAAGTGGGTTGGATCATATATGCTTAAGGCATATAGTGGGCAGAGTAACAAGTAGTGGGTTGTGGCATCAGTAGGGTGTCTTGCAAGGGTTAGCTTGCATTGGTCCACTTAGTTAATAAAGCTTGCACAATATCAGTATAAGCTTGCTAAATTGCAAGTGTTAGCTTGCAAGGTTAATAGCTTGCAAGTATTGGCTTGCCTTGTGCAAAGCAGTGGTTGAAGTTCTCCTCGGCTTCTTCTTCGTAGTATCCTCCTTCCTCCTCGTACTTGGTCGGTACTAGCGTCTATAAATAAATACGAGGTACACAATCACCAAACTATACTTAACTACTTGCAATCATCACACACAAGGGTCCTATAGATGATCTAACATCATCTCTAACATTACAAGATTAAGGCTTGGTTTAATTCCTTTTATTTTTAGAAAAGTAATTTCTACTCATTGAAAAACTACTTAAGATTTAATATTCTCCAAACCAAACATGGGATCATGTTGACACATGTCATCACCACATATTTTAGTCCATGGGAATGTGATTTAAAGTGGTGTCACAATTTAATAAGGTTTTACCCTTTTATTTTAATTAAATAAAGTGACTAGAAATGCCTATGTGGCATTCTTTTATTACTTGAACATTATTTCTGTAAGTAAACCTATATATTTTTATATATTCTGAAAGGTATGGTTAAATGTGATTTTCGAGAGTTGGAATCAACTCAAAAGCTATTATGGTTTAAATTTGAAAAATATTTGAATGCAGAAAAGCTTCTTCCTTGTTATTTTTACCATGGGTGATCTATAGATCCAAATGACTTGAATCCAACGGTCTTGGATTCAGCATTCTCAGAGCTTTCTAACAAAATTGGTTTCATTCAATTTGGTGCACTGAATCGATCTGGGTTGATTTTTGAAGTTGGGTACAGAAGTGAGTTTGAAACAAAATGAAAAAGGTTTAATTCAAATAACTGGGCTGCGCGGGAAAAGTTAACGGGCCGGCCTGCTAAGCGCAGTGCTCCCGCGGGCTGCTTAAGTGGGTGTCCCCACTCGTCAGTGAGACAGGGAGGGGCGAAGCGGTACGTGGCGATGTGGATCGTTCGATCTAGTTCTAATCCAACGGCTGAGAGTCATCGTCGACATTAAGCAACGCCGGCGAGAAAGAAACCTAGCGCGGCCAGTGAGGGGTGCTGGGGGCTCACCGGGGTGCAGGAGAGGGTCGGCGAGGCGGGAGAACGACGAAGTCGACGACGGCGAACTCAGGGGTGGTCGCGACAGCTCTTGGGGTGGACGAAATCGATGGCGCCCTTCTTCTCTAGAGGTGGCGGGCTTCGGTGAAATTCCGGCGAGGCGGTGCTCGCCTTGCTCTGGGAACGGTGTGGCACGATCAGTGAGGAGAGGGGAGTGAGATGGTGTGAATAAATCGAGCAGGGGTGGCCTCTATTTATAGTCGAGTGAGGGGTCCGACGGGGCGCACGGTGAGCTCGTCGGGGGCGATGTTATAGGCGGCTATTGGCATGGGCGAAGGTAGGGGCGGTGCGGTGTTCCCTGGCGATGCTCAATGACATGGTTTTGAGGCGTGGGGCGGTGCGGCTTGGTCTAGAACATGCGACGCTCTGCACGGCAGAGGCGGCGTCTTCGACGGCGAGCGGTGGCTGTGCGTCACGGGGCGGCGAACGAGGATGTCTGGTGGTCTCCTGGGTCGGTGGGGATTGTGTATGCGTGCGGTGAGGGCGGCGCGCGGTCTGTGGGCGCTGGTCGAGGGTGGCGCTCTGGCGCACGCTCGACATGGTTGCTGGCGAGGTTGGCATGGTTCGTGCGTGTGGTCCAGGGCTTGGCAACGCTCGCGGCTGGGACAGTGAGTGGTGGTGGATGGTGGGATGCCTCCCAGACATGCTGGCTAGGCTTGCTTTTCTTCCTAGCTTGCTGTCGACATGGGGGTGACATGGGTGTGCTCGGCTCTTCACCATTGATGGCAATGCCAAGCTTACAGTGATGCTAAGGGTTAGTTTAGGTTGTTAGATGATCTACTAAGGCTAGTGGTGTCCAGAGAGGGAACAAGTTAGGCTTCAATCACTGCTCACTATAGTGTTTAGATTTTGTATGATTTGTGTCTGCAACCTGTTTGATGAAATGGCCGCATGAAATCAAGTTTTGAATTTTGAAAATATTTTTGGTGGGTTTGCTAGATTGGTGCTAGTGAGTCTACAGCTGCTTGGGTTTTGAAAGTTGAGCTTGTTTGAGTGGTTTTTGAAAAAGTGGGATCTTCCCATATGATAAAGATTCAATTTTGAATTATCATTTAAACTATGCATTTGAAAGTTTCTGGATGATCACAAAGTGGGCCTTGATACCTTGTTATGAGTACATTCAAGGGGTGCAAAGATCCAGAAAATTTTCCATTAGGTTCTGAAAGTTTGAGACAACCAAAGTAGGCATGGGAGTTAAATGGGTCAAAATGACCATTCCCTTAATATATTTGTTTTGATTTACTTGTCTTTATGAAAAGTGTGGGAAATGTTTTAGATGATGTTTATTTCACCTAAGAAACATTTTACAAGCAAGGAAACATACAAACAAGGTGGTTCAAAAGAATTTCAAATTAAATGCATACACATATGCATGCCTTCATAATTTTAATTAGAAAAGTTTTTGTTAACCCTAATTTTGATGATTAGAGTTTGATGATTTAAGTTTAATATTTTTGGGATGTTACAGTGCATCAAACACTCCTTTTCTAGTGAACTTGTTGAGTACGCTCATACTCAAAGTATCTTCTTAACCCTTGCTAGGTTCTAAAGTCAGTGCAGACGACGTCTACATCAAGTTATGCTCCAGGAATCATCATTAAAAGCTAAAACTCTTCAATGAAGTCAAGGAAGTCAACATATACATCAACTCAAGTGAAGACGACGTTGCTGATTAGATAAGAATAGAATTTCTAACCATAGAACCTACTTCTGTAGAGTATTGCAATAGCCGTAATGCAAGCCTAGTAGTTCAGCTACTAGTTTTACAAGTATGATAGCTATGAGTTATTTATTCCTGATTCTTCTTTGTAAGAAGTTTCTTTCTCTCTCTTTAACCTAGAGTATTCTCTGGATCTTGTGTAAAGAGTTGAGTTGTAACCTATAGTCATGTCTTGGACCTGCTATGTTTCTGTTGTACTACTCTGAGGGATGTAATACTAGTGAACGGTGTTTCATTGGTGTTATGTCAACGACTATAGTGTACTACATCATGTAGTGGTATGCTAGGTCACCGCATTTAGGTTGCAAAAGAATGATGTAGTGTAGCCCCCAAGGCTCGTGCGATAATTTTACTTAGTTAAATTTGCAGCCCGAGTCTTAGTAGCCGTCTGACGATATTCCTTCTCTAAACTTATAGAAAATTGCATCTTCCAACCAGGAATTTCTCAAGAATATTTCCAATAAGAGCAAAGAAATTAAAGCTTCGCGCCTTGAAAATTCGAAGTTAAAAATTGAGAAAGATGAAGCAGAAGGTAAATTTTTTCAGCTTCCTCTTTATCAGTTATCTATTTTGTCATAGTCTAATTTACTTTATCCAACTGATTTTTTTGCAGAATTGTTATGCCAATCCAGCAAGATGGTGGAGAAAGCCGAAAACTTCAAGGTCTTGCAGGCAGAGAATGCTGAACTCTAGGAAAATCTTTAGACGCTAACTGTGGAATCGGAGAAATTCGTAGCCGCAGTCCTGGAGTCAAGCAATCACGATACCGTGAGGCTCGAGAAGCTCCTAGCCCTCCGAGACAAGGAACTTGCTGATCTCAAGAAGGACTTTGATATCTAGAGGGATCTTGCCCAGGCCTTAGCTAGTGAACTAGACAGCCTCCGCAAGGAGCATGCTGAATGGAATCACTCCGTGCTTGGTAAGATTTCCGAATCTTTTTACTTTGTGTTGTTCATTTTTCGACTTTAGTTTTAGCCGAATTTTGAATTTTTGGTTCTTTCCCAGCCCCCCGAATCTTTCTGACTCCTCCACTTCTGAACCTCACCTCGAGCGCATTAAGCTCGTCAGAGATGTCTTGTTCGACTTCCGCCAAACTCTAGAAGAGGCTGGCGAAGCCGTCAAGCTTTCTGACTTGCACACAATGTCAGTGCATGAGGTGAGGGACAAAGTTAAGGATATTTTGAAGTTGACTGAGGACTAGAAGATGTCCTACGCTTGGACTACTGCGCAAACAACTCTGACCATGGTGATGTGCCACCATAGCGAGATGGTAATCTGGCACGTCACCAAGGCCATTGCCGAGTAGGATGATGAGGGTAACCCACAAGATATCAAGGCCATCCAAGAATCTTGTGCAGGTTACGCTTGTCGGGTGGCGGAGATGACCAACTACATGATGCCATTCCTCAAATCCGTCGCTACTCCTCCCTCGCCCCAAGAGCCAGAAGCCAGCAATGCTTCTGAGTCTGAGATCGAGGGCGACACTGCTGTTGATTCCAGTGCTCCACCTGCTTCATCACCACCGCCTGCAGCATAAACAATTTCTATGCATATCTTAAACTTTATGGCAATGTAATGATGGATATAATGTTTATTTTGTGCTAGTCTATAAAAACCGATGTTTTTACTATCTTACCACTTTTGTTTATATATTTTATGCTTTGTGCTTGAAAATGTTCTGAATCACTCTTTTTTTATGCCTATACTTATCAGTTTATCTGGCTCTCTGCCTCGTCCCTTTCATGGGTCAGCCAACCTTTAACACGGAAACTTTGTCGAGAAACAGAGCGCAATTGCTAAACCAGTTAAACTCGGAAACAAAGCCGGCTTCTAGTACCAACAACTTATTACTCGGAAAATGCCGGCGTCTAAGCAATCAGATAAAGAATCAAAGTATAGAAAATAATTTAAACTTTGTACCCTAAGGTAACATTTTTTAGACTATTCAAAAATCGTAACCAGAACGAACATGAGCATAAAGTACTTTCAAGTATTCTGGGATTTTTGAAAAAATTACATGCTCTTTTGGAAATAAGATGGCAAAAACGTCTCAAAGATAACAATATGAGGAAACCAATACTTTATTTCACTTTGAACATGTACATATATGATTACAAGGAAATATGACTAAGAATAGAAGAGACGTAGCTATAAAATATTCCATGGACGGTCTATTTCATCTGGATCTGTGCTGCCACCAGCTCTCTTCCTTTTCTGAGTATCTGGTCTTTCCTTGACTGGTCTCATGTCGGTTAAATAGTATGAACCATTATGCAGAACTCTGCTAACCATAAAAGGTCCTTCCCAAATTGGGGAAAGTTTGTGCTTTCTCTTTTGCACAAGTCGGAGAACCAAATCGCCTTTTCTGAAAGAACTGTTTTGATCTCTCTGGCTATGATATTTGCGTAACTTCTGCTGATAGGCTATAGAAAGGAGTATAGCCGGTTGACCTGTTAGGAGTTGTACGTAAGCTCCATATCACAGACGGTAATTCTTCCGCCCAAGCCCTCGCGGCCTGACGAAGCGGTGCCTCAAGGCGAGGTCAGATTCCTTGTAGAATAAGGCCATTAGTTTTTTCGACTTATCCATTGGCTTGTGGATGTGCGACTGATGCAATATCGAGTCATATCCCTTGTTCTTCACAGAATTTGGCTATTTCACCCATGGAAAAGTTGCTCCATTGTCCGTAATTATACTGTGCGGATATCCAAATCTGATGATTACGTCCTCGACGAATCTTCTGGCTGTGGCTCCATCACAACTTATTACGGGTTTATCCTCAATCCATTTTGTAAATTTATACACCATCACTAGTAGGTGAGTAAATCCACATTTTTCCATGCGAAATGGCCCTACCATATCAAGCCCCCAGACTGTGAATGACCATGTAATAAGGATTATTCGCAACTGCTCAGCCGGAACATGTGCCTGATGAGCGTACTTTTGGTAGCCCTGGCACGTTTTGACCATTTTGTCGGCATCCGCCTTAGCTGTAAGCCAAAAAATCCGTGTCAAAAAGCTTTTGCCACTAAGGATCTGGTTGCAGCGTGGTGACCACACTCGCCTTCTTGGATTTCTCTTAAGATTTCCACTCCTTCTTCCGAAGAAATACATCTCTGAAACACGACAGAAACTCTCCGTTTATAGAGCTCACCGTTTATTATAGTGTAGGCTTTTGATCGTCAGACAATCTGCTAGCTCAGGACTTCGTCTTCAGGTAATTTTCTGTCCATTAGGAAATCCAGATAGGGTTTTGTCCAGCTAGGAATTACAGCTAGAACTGCTATTAAAGGTGAGTCGGATTTCGTCGGATAGTCCTCATCAACTCCGACTATGGAGGGGACCCTTAAATGCTCTAAAAAAGCTCCATCCGATACTTGTTTCCACGCAGAGCCTATTCTTGATAGTGCATATGCTTCCTCATTTTCTGCTCGCGGGATGTGTTGAAGCTCAAAACCCTCGAACGATTTGGATAGTTCATCCACAACAGCTTTGTATGCTGCCATGTGCTTGTTTGCGTTGCAGATATCAAATACTTGCTGAGCAACTAAGTCCGAGTCTCCGTAACACATGAGTGTTGATATGCCAATGTTCTTGGCCATGCTAATTCCATGTAGCAGTGCTTCGTACTCGGCAATATTATTGGTTGCCGTGAAGTGTATTTGCAACACATAGAACAGCTTATCTCCTTGGGGTGATTTGAGCACCTTGCCAGCCCCCGAGCATCCTCGTGCTTTTGGTCCATCGAAGTGAATCGTCCAAAATTCCGAGTCTGGAGGGCCTGTGTTTTCTGCCGTTTCTGTCCCGTTAACAACAAAGTCGGCGAGAATTTGGGACTTGATTGTTGTACGTGGTTTGTACTCAATGTCAAAAGCTGCAAGCTCTATTCCCCACTTTGCGACACGTCCTATGGCATCACAGTTATTGATTATATCTCGCAGAGGAGCTGTGCTCACTACTGTGATCTTGTGCTCTTGAAAATATTAACGTAGCTTTCTGGATGCAAAGAACACTCCATAGGCTAGCTTTTGATGATGTGGATACCATTGCTTTGATTCTGTCAGGACCTCACTTAGATAATAAGTTGGCCGCTGCACCTTATGCTCGTGGCCTTCTTCCTTGTGCTCAACTACTGTTACCACGCTTATGACCTTGTTGGTCGCTGCAATGTAGAGTAACATAGGTTCCTGAGGTTCTGGCACTGCGAGAACTGGTGGGTTTGAAAGCAAATCTTTCAAACTTTGCAGGTCAGTTTCGGCTTCTGGGGTCCAGACAAATTTGTCGGTTTTCTTTAAGAGTTTGTACAAAGGTGCGACTCTTTCACCGAGACGGTTGATGAGTGGACTCACTGCTGCAATGCAACCAGTGAGGCGTTGTACGTCCTTCATGCGAGTCGGCTTGATAATGTTTAAGATAGCCTTTATTTTGTCCTGGTTCACCTCTATGACTCGCTCAGAGACGATGAAACCTAACAATTTTCCGGCTGGAATTCCAAAGAAATACTTCTTTGGATTTAACATCATATTGAATTTTCGTAGACTAGCAAACGTTTCATCGAAGTCGGAAATTAAAGTTTCCTTCTTTTTGGACATAACTGCTATGTCGTCTACATATACATGGACGTTGCTTCCGATTTGGTCATTGAGACAACGTTGCATAGTACGTTGATATGTTGCTCCTGCGTTCTTTAAGCCAAAAGGCATAGTTTTATAATAGAAGGTTCTGAAAGGAGTGACGAAAGACGTCTTAATTTGATCCGACTTTTTCATCGGTATTTGGTGATATCCGGAATATGCGTCGAGAAAATAGAGTAATTCCGATCCTGCCATTGAGTTGATAACTTGATCGATTCTTGGCAAAGGAAACGGATCTTTTGGGCATGCCTTGTTCAAAGCGGTATAATTAACACACATCCTTATATCAATGGTGTCCTTTATATGGACGAGTACAGGATTTGCCACCCAATCTATATGGATGACCTCTGTTATGAAATCCGCTAACTCTAGGCGGGCTAATTCCTTGGCTATTGCTTTGCGCTTTTCATCACCAAACCGTCGTAAGGACGGTTTGACGGGTTTAGCATGTGGGTACTCATTAAGAGAATGCTCGACAAGTTCCCTAGGTACTCCGGTCATGTCATATGGCTGCCATGCGAAGATATCACTATTATCTTTGAGGAACTCGACGAGCACGCTTTCCTATGCGTGGCCTAAGCCTACCCCTATGTTCATCATCTTAGAGGGGTCATCTTCCTTCAGCGATGTCTTCTTCGTCTCTTCCGACGCCTTGAACTGCAAACTTGGCTTCAACACCTCGTTCTTCGTAGCGGGCATCTCAGACGGGTAGATGGTCTTCTTGATCTCTTGGTACTCCTGGGCATGTAGCACGACTTCGGTGAAGGCAACAGATCCTTCATCGCACTCTCGCAACTTCCCTCAGATTTCCTCGTACGATGATTACGCCCTTTGGACCTAGAAGTTTAATCATGTTGTAGATGTAACAGGGACGGTCCATGAATGCCCAGTAAACCGAACACCCGAATATGGTGTGGTAAGCACTTTTGAACGGTACCACCTCGAAAGAGAGTGGCTCGGTCCAATAATTGTCTCGGGTTCCGAATGTCACATCCAGAGTAATCTCACCCAGAGAATCTGCCTGTCTCCCTGGTACAATACCATGGAAAGTTACACTGTTGTAACTCAACTGGCTCTCATGTAGCTTCATGCGGTGGAGTGTCTCAATATAGAGGATGTTAATGCTGCTCCCACCGTCCATGAGTGTCTTTAAGAACTCATAGCCATCAATAAGAGGATTGACAACTAGAAGGTACTTTCCCCGACGATGTGTTTCCTCGGGTGATTTGAATGATCAAAGGTGATGGTTACCTATGACCAGTCCAGGAACTGTGGGACTGCCAGTACCATGGCGTTGAGCTCACGAAGAACCGCCTTTTTGTCCTTAGCTAGTTGGGATCCAAGGAAGCAGACGTATGCGTCTTTCTTAGCCGGAAAAGTTTTGTTTCCATACGGCTTGGGTTCTGCGGCGGCTTCCGCCTCTTCGATGTCGGAATCTTCCTTGGGTTCCTTTCCTTTCTCGGAATTGTTCTTCCCTTTTCGTCGCTTGGCTATGTAGCCAGCGGATTCGTCTTTCTTGATGTCGTCATTGAAACGACACTCGGCATTTGTGTGGGTAGATCCTCCGTTACTATCCAATTGATGGACACAGGGATTATTGGCAATGTCGGCCCAGATATAGGTTCCTCCGGGTGGCTGATCTCCTCTGCCCTGGATTCAGGAAGTTCCTCGGCCTCTACCCCGGCCGCCTTCGCGCCCTCCTTGTCCTCCAGATCTGAACGTTGCGTTGACAGCTGCATTGTCGGGAGCCGGCTTTTCGTCCGAGGTGTTCTTGCGCTTCTGAGTTTGCTTTGGCTATTTGGCTGTATTGGGATTGACCAGAATATTTAGCAGCCCTTTTGAATCATCGTCGGCGTCAGCATATTTGCTTGCCGTATCTATTATTTCTCCCAAATCTATGACGTGATCACGCTTTAGCCTGTGACGTAAAAGTTCGACTAGAAGTCCTACAACAGTTTGCTCGTTTACTCCTTCGTAGGAGTTCTTCGTATCGATCCAGCGCCCGAGGTAATCTCCGCAGGTTTCTCTGGGTCTTTAGGTGCAACGCTGCAAGTCTCTGACTGTGCAGGGCCTCCTGTAAGTTCCCTCGAAGTTTGAAAAGAACGCACTTTGCATGTCATACAAGTTATGAATTTAATTCTCTGGAAGTTTATTGAGCCATGATCGAGCTGTCTTCCTCAGCATTAGTGAGAGATATATCAGACTGCAACCAGGTTGTTTCCTCCTTTGGCAATGCAGCAAGCCTGGAAAAAATCCTGGAGCCAAGTATCTGGCCGAGCTGCACCGTCAAAGGGATGCATATGTTTGGCAATGCCAAAGTCAACCGAAAATTTGGTCTGACATATACGTGGGCCAAAGCACTTGGGTCCCACGTACACATCTTCTTCCTCGTACCTCCGCGCTTCTATGTTTGCTTCGATGCGATGGCGAGCGTCATTTGGTGACAGATATCTGCGCCTTGGAGGATCGCGGCTTCTGCGCGGTGGAGTCGGATTTCTGCTTCTCCTCTCACCATTACCTCCTCCGCCCCTGCGGCTCCCATGGCTACAACGTGATCCTTCATGGTCGCTGCTAGGAGGCGATGGTGGCCTTGGTCGATTATTTCTGGCTAGGTTTCTTGGTTGTGGCGGTGGAGCCTCATTATGTTGACTCTGATGCATGTTCCTTCTGGCACTGTCCCTACTTGATTCAGGATGATCCGGGTCATCTCTTCGTATAGCGTTGTCAGCCGGACGGCTCGGTGGTGGCATCCTTAGCCGATCTTGTTCCTCTAACTGGCAGCATGTTTCCAGGTCTTCTCTATAGCGGTTGTTTTGCCGACGATGGTCCTGATGAGGAACCATTGCCCTGATGGCATCTTCGGATGCAGCCGGAATAACTCTTGCCCAGTCACGTGCCGGTCTGCGAGAGTGGCCGTTTGAGCCGGTTCTTGAATTCTCTTCTTCTCCACGGGACGATAGCTTTGAGTCGTATCCCTGCAAAGCCTTACGTCGGTGCTTTGGTCAGTGTTAGTGTGGCAAACTTCAGATTTCGAGGCCAGTTTGCCACTAAATGACGATGTTGCCTTCTGCTGCTTTAATCATTTGTCCATCAACGCGACACACTGCTGGACCTGTTGGGGAGACAGATTGTTGGCGAGGATGGCTCAAGCTGCAGCAGTGTTTTCCACCGGCGTGCTGTAGACTCGGATCTTCACTCCATCTTTTCCGTCAAATAGATCTTTGTGGATATCCGGATTTTTGTTACCAAGAAACGGACCTCCCCTTGTTTTGTTTGGATGTCGCTTGAAATCCGACTGGTATCTGGCAGGATCACTGTCTAACTGCTGTCTCATCTCAAAGAGGCGCGCGGCCTCTTCAAGTATAAACAAGCGGTGCTTTTCTAGGTCCTCAGCTCTTTTCTCCAGCGCGTCCGGCATAAGATCCGAAGCAGTTGGGATTGGAATTGTGAGAGCATCTCCGTAAATTTCACGTGCACCCTTGGTGACAAACATGTAAAGCCACAGGAGGATCGATCGGGGTGGGATTAATCGGATCTTCATCCTGATTCTCCATCTCGATCTCTTCATCAACTTTTTCTTCGTGTTTCCGCGATGTCCGGCTCTACCGGTGTCGGATTCTTGTTTTTCTTCTTCTTCTTTGACCGCCCAGTAGCCTTAACGTGCGTACCAGTGGCAAAGACGGCTTTTCGTCCGGTACCAGAGGATAAACATCCGTCGGTACTTTCCGTCATGGTAGGTTTGTGGACCTCGGAGGAATCTCCGATATCCATGTCATCCTGCGAGGTGTAGCTTTCATCCATGCTATCATATGGACTAGGAGGAGTTTCCGGCTCACCTTGCGTTTGTTTGGAGACGTGATCTTGCTCGTAATCCTTTATCTATTTGTCGAAGTTTCGAAGTTCATGCGACGTGATTGACTCTGCTGGGGAGCTAGGTAAGTCGGCGTTTTCTTCAATTGCGACTAGGACCGAGTCGTTACCAGCTCTAGCATTGACAAAGTCGGATACAATGCTTATGTGGTATACGAAACAGTGCTTCTTCATGTTCATGTTCTTGAGGTACTTGTATAACTTGGTTTCCGCTTCGATGTTAGCGAAGCTGGATCCGTAGAGGATGTATTCCTCGTCTGTGTATTCGATCTCGCTAGAGAGATCGGATCAGGCTTCTTCTTCCACCTCCTCTTCCACTACAGGAGTGGGCTGGGTGGGTTTGTTTTTCTCAGGGACCCTGAATTCTTCTTCCTCTGCGGACAAAGTAGAGCCGGATTTTTCTTCTTCCATGGTCATCACCTCAAGGGTGGGTTGGGAGGGTTCAGCGAAACCGAGATAAATATCGATCTCGCCAATTGACATGATCGTGTAGGTCGTCACGGGTTTCGAAGCCTAAATCCAAGTCTCATCGAGAAGGATGAGAGGGACATCACTGGCGTAGACCACGCGACCCATGACGATTGTTTCGCTAATTCCTACACGCGCAGATTCCACCTGGAACGATGCTCCAAAGGTCACCTGCCCCACAGTGGGTGCCAACTATCGTTGGATTGTCGACAAGTACGCCATAGGGGGTCCTGAAGGGAATATGCCCTAAGAGGCAATAATAAAATGTTTATTATGTGTATTCCAAGTATATGATAGATGTTTATTTTGCATGCTATAATTGTATTAATACGGAAACGTTAATACATGTGTGTTTAATAAACAAATAGAAAGTTCCAAGTTATGCCTCTCTCATAAACTAGTTCGTTGATTAACAAGATGATCAAGGTTTCCTGATCTTAGACATTGGATGTTGTTAATAACGAGATCACAACATTAGTGTAATGGTGTGATGAACATTCATCCGAAGTATAGCATTACGATCAAAGTCATTGAGTTTATATTGCTATAAACAAACTACGAAGTAGTCCTAATCCTTATACCATGAGATCATGCCAATCACTAACACCGGAAGAGTTTTCTTGTTGACATCAAACGTCACTTCGTAACTGGGTGATTATAAAGATGGCTTCAGAACTACTAAAGTGTTATGTTGAGAATCATGGATCAAGAGTGGAATTTGTTCATCCCGATGACGGATAGATATGCTTTGGGCCCTCTCGGTGATATCACATTGGTTAGCTTGCAAGCAAGTGATTTGATCACTAGAATGTTATATCACGGGAACGAGAAAAGAGTGCATGTCAGTAACGAGATCAAACTAGGTATGGAGATACCGATGATCGAATCTCGGACATGTAATATATCGTGAAACAAAGGGATTAAGATACAAGCATAAAAGGTTCCGACGATCACAGGAAAAGTCATCGTTGAATGTGTTGGAGTCAGTATGGATCTCCAGGTCCCGCTACTGATTATTGATCGGAGAAGGGTCTCGATCATGTCCGCATTATTCGCGAATCGTAGGGTGACACATTTAACGGACACTGGCATCCAGTTGGAGCAAATGTTTCATGCCGAAAGAATAAACAAGCGCAGGAATTTATTTCACTAGATACCGAAACGGGTTTTCGGGTGAAATTGCATAAAGTGGTTATGCATGTGAAATGGAATTCTAGCAAGGGGTTATTTGTGAATGTTTGTCATTAAAGTAATTGACAAAATTCTGAGTAAAATAAAAGAGTTTTATTTAATGAGAGTTTGCATTAAATTTGGTGGAAATTTAATGGGAATTTGAGTGGACTTTTGAGTGGAGAAAATTGAAGGGCCATTTTGTGAGTGGAGTGTCCACCCACATGAATGAAGGAGGGGAGGGGGCAGCCCCCATGGCCGGCGGCCACCCCCTTGGGTGCCCCCTCCTCCTATAAAAGGAGCCCCTCCTCTCACTTGTCTCTCACACCTCCTCGTGAAGGATCTCTCTCCCCCTCTAGAATTTATCCCCCATGGTCTCGGACTAGCGAGATACATGTTCCCGGTGGCTATTCGGCAAGAAAGGGTTGTGCTTCCGCTGCATCGCTGGAGTGAGGAGGCGGAGGTTGCCCGGTGTCTTCTACGTGTGTGCGAGCACGGATGCGCTGCTGCTTTGCGGCGCTAGGACTTCCTCTCGATCTTGAGATCGGCAAGGGATCGTCTACATCAACCACGAGTTGAACTCGTTAAGCTTTGTCGGTCTTCAAAGGTATGTTCTCTACGGATATACATCCGCCCGTTGTTTGTATCTAGTAGATAGATCTTGGTACATAGTTCCCATCGTAGGAAAAATTTTGTTTTCTATGCTGCGAACCCTACAGTGGTATCAGAGCCGGATCTATGCGTAGATACTTTACACGGGTAGTACACATATGAGTATGTGGGCGATGATGATCATGTTGTTGCTCCTTTGTTGTAATTTTGGATATTGGTGGCATAGTGGGATGAAGCGGCCCGGACAAACTTTACATGTCCTCGCGCATGAGACATGTTCCTCGCTTGACATGCAACTAGTTTGCATAAGTGGCTAGCGGGTGTCTGTCTCTCCTACTATAGTCAATATCTATTTTGCAAGCGAGTTGTCAAAAATTTGGTTATCCTCGTTGTGGTTCATGTTCGTAGGTAAGAATGGTTCTATCTCGAAAGCCCTAAGCCACGTAAAACTTGCAATGGATAAATTAGAGGCGTCTAGTTTAGATTGTTGCTGGGCTAGTGTTATGATATGGTGATGTTGTAAGTAGAAGTATGAGATGATACTCTTACAACATACATAACGTGTAATATCCATAGACCTTGGACTTACACATATAGGTATGATAGTGATCATACCACGGTGCACATGATAGAGATCATATGCGGGAACCATATTATTTCACTAATAAATATATGATGTTTGATTGCATCTTATATTGCTTGTTTAGCGCTTTGTTAGCATAATAAGATGATCCCTCATTTAAATATCAAGATAAGAATGTGTTCTTCCTTTAGTATGCACTGATTATGTTTTCGTCGCTCCAAGACATCACGTGATGATCGGGTGTTCTAGGATCCACGACCATATTTCGGGTGTAAAACAGTTACACATGCGAGTACTAAGGTTCTAACTTGGCGAGCCTAGCATGTACAGACATGGCCTCGGAACATGGACCGAAAGGTTAAGCATGAGTGATATAGTTGATATGATGCCCATTTGATGCTCGCCTTTGAAGCTACATCGACTCACGTGATGATCGGACTTGGTGTAGTGGATTTGGTTCATGTAATCACCAAAAAGGCACGAGGGATGTCGTTTTTGAGTGGGAGTTCATTCGTAATATGGATTAGTTGAACTCAATCTATCATACACTTAGTCTAAACTTTACAAATTCTGTTGTAGATGGCACCACCTGCTTTTAATTTCAATGTGTTCATGGAGAAAGAGAAACTAGCAACGAACGGTAGCAACTTTACCGAATGGGCCATGAATTTGAGGATTCTCCTCTCTGCTGCACAAAAGCAATATGTGCTAGAAGCGCCGCTAGGCCCCCCACCTTTCGATGATGCCCCTGACGAGGAGAAGAATGTCTATCAGACTCATCAGGAGGACCACAACTTAGTTCATTGCGGCATATTCTGTGGGCTAGAGCCGGAACTTCGAAAGCGTTTCGAAAATGGCAATGCATTTGATGCAATGGGTGAGTTGAAAATGATTTTCGACACACATGCTGATGTAGAGAGCTACAACGCTTCAGAAAAGTTCTTTAGCTGCATGATGGAAGAGCACAACTCCGTTAGTGATCATGTACTCAAGATGTCGGGTTACGCTGATAAGCTTGTGTCCTTGGGAATATCGATTCCCATTGACTTAGGCATCCATCGTGTTCTGCAGTCTCTGCCACCTAGCTATAAGAGCTTCGTGATGAACTATAATATGCAAGGCATGAAGAAGTCTCTCCCCGAGCTTCTGTCAATGCTTAAAACTGCAGAAGTGGAGATCAAAAAGGAACATCAAGTGTTGATGATCAGTAGGAACACTGGTTTCAAGAAAGACAAGAAGGGAAAACGGAAGGGAAGTAAGGGCGGCAAACCTGTTGTCGTGCCTGAAAAGAAACCCCGAGTTGGACCTAAGTCTGATACCGAGTGCTACTATTGTAAGGGGACTGGCCACTGGAAGCGCAACTGCCCCAAGTATTTGGCAGACAAGAAGGCCGGCAAGGCAAACAAAGGTATATATGATATAGATGTTATTGATGTGTACTTGACTAGTGCTCGCAGTAGCACCTGGGTATTTGATACGGTTCAGTTGCTAATATTTGTAACTCGAATCAGGGGCTGCGGAACAAGCGGCCGCTAGCAAGGGGTGAGGTCAAGATGCGTGTCGGCAATGGATCAAGCGTTGATGTGATCGCCGTCAGAACGCTGCCTCTCCACTTGCCGTCGGGATTAGTTATAAACTTGAATAATTGTTATCTAGTGCCTGCACTGAGCATGAACATTGTATCTGGATCGTGTTTGATGCGAAGTGGTTATTCATTTAAATCCGAGAACAATGGTTGTTCCATTTATATGAATGAAATCTTTTATGGTCATGCACCGATGATGAATGGTTTATTTCTTTTGGATCTCGATAATAATGTTACACATATTCATAATGTTGATGCTAAAAGGATTAAACTAAATGATGATATATCCGCATATATGTGGCACTGCCGTCTAGGTCATATTGGCGTTAAACGCATGAAGAAGATCCATTCGGATGGACTTTTGGAATCACTTGATTATGAATCATTTGATACATGTGAGCCATCTCTTATGGGCAAGATGACTAGAACGCCGTTTTCCGGTTCAATGGAACGGGCGACAAATTTATTGGAAATCATACATTCTAATGTATGTGGTCCAATGAGTGTGTCGGTGCGAGGTGGATATCGTTATTTTGTTACTTTCACGGATGATTTTAGTAGATACGGTTATATCTACTTGATGAAACACAAGTCTGAAACCTTTGAAAAGTTCAAGGAGTTTCAGAATGAAGTGGAAAATCATCGTAATAGAAAGATCAAATTTCTACGGTCCGACCGTGGAGGTGAGTATCTAAGTTACGAGTTTAGCACTCACATGAAAGAGTGTGGGATTGTTTCACAACTCACACCTGCCGGCACACCACAGAGAAATGGGGTGCCGGAACGTCGTAATCGTACTTTATTAGATATGGTTTGATCTATAATGTCTCTGATGGACTTGCCATTGTCATTTTGGGGTTATGCACTAGAAACTGCTGAATTCACTTTAAATCGGGCACCATCTAAATCCGTTGAAAAGACACCGTATGAATTGTGGTTTGGAAACAAACCTAAGCTGTCATTTCTTAAAGTTTGGGGATGCGATGTTTATGTGAATAAACTTCAACCGGATAAACTCGAACCCAAAGCGGAAAAATGCGTCTTCATAGGATACCCTAAGGAAACTATTGGGTATTCCTTCTATCACAGATCCGAGGGCAAGGTTTTTGTTGCCAAGAATGGATCCTTTCTAGAGAAGGAGTTTCTCGCGAAAGGTGTGAGTAGTCGGAAGGTAGAACTCGAAGAGGTTATTGAACCTTCTCTTCAAAGTATGGCTAGTAGCGCAGCGCCGGAAGTTGTTCCGGAGTTGGCTCCACCTGTTGAAGAGGGAACTAATGATAATGATCATGAAACTCCGAAAGAGAGTACTACCAAACCTCGCAGGTCAAGCAGGACGCGTGCAGCTCCCGAGCTGTACGGAAATCCTGTCATGAATTTCATGGTTGATGAAAATGATGACCCTGCGACGTATGAAGAAGCGATGATGAGCCCGGATTCCAACAAATGGTTAGAATCCATGAAATCCGAGATGGAATCCATGTATGAAAATCAAGTTTGGAACTTGGTAGATTTACCTCACGACCGAAAGGCCGTGGAGAACAAATGGATTTTCAAAAGGAAAACTGATGCTGATGGTAATGTGACCGTCTATAAAGCTCGACTTGTCGCAAAGGGGTTTCGACAAATTCAAGGAGTTGACTACGATGAGACATTCTCTCCCGTAGTGATGCTAAAGTCAGTTAGGATTATGTTAGAAATTGCTGCGTATTTCGATTATGAGATATGCCAGATGGATGTAAAAACCGCGTTTCTCAATGGTAATATTGAGGAAGATTTGTATATGATACAACCAAAGGGTTTTGTCGATCCTAAGGATGCTAACAAGGTGTGCAAGCTTCAGCGATCCATCTATGGATTGAAGCAAGCATCACGAAGTTGGAATCTCCGCTTTGATGAGGTGATCAAAGAGTTTGGATTTGTCCAAACTTATGGAGAAGCTTGTATTTACAAGAAAGTGAGTGGGAGCAATGTGGCATTTCTTATATTATATGTGGATGACATATTATTGATCGGAAATGATATAGATCTTTTAAACAGTGTTAAAAGTTATCTAAACAGCAAATTTTCAATGAAGGACCTAGGTGAAGCGTCATACATATTAGGCATAAAGATCTATAGAGATAGATCTAGGCAACTAATAGGGCTATCACAAAGTACATACCTTGATAAGATTTTAAAGAAGTTTAAAATGGAGAATAGTAAGAAGGGGTTCTTACCTATGAGACAAGGCACGACATTGAGTAAGACTCAAAGTCCGGCTTCGGCGGAAGAAAGAGAGATAATGGACAAGGTCCCCTATGCTTCAGCCATAGGCTCTATAATGTACGCCATGCTATGTACAAGACCGGATGTGGCACATGCTATTAGTTTGACTAGTAGGTACCAATCGGATCCAGGTTCAGAACACTGGAAAGCGGTCAAGAATATCCTTAAGTACTTGCGAAGAACTAAGGATATGTTTCTTATATACGGAGGTGAAGAAGATCTCGTCGCTAAGTGTTATGTCGACGCTAGCTTTGACACCGATCCGATGACTCTAAGTCTCAATCCGGATACGTATTTCTCATGAATGGCGGAGCGGTTAGTTGGAGGAGCTCCAAACAACCTGTGGTGGCGGGATCAACAACGGAGGCCGAATATGTTGCTGCTTCAGAAGCGGCTCAGGAAGCAGTTTGGATGAAGGAGTTCATATCCGAACTAGGTGTGGTTGCAAACGCGTTGGACCCAATGGTGTTCTATTGTGACAACAATGGTGCCATTGCCAATGCCAAAGAGCCAAGGTCTCACAAGCATTCCAAGCATATTAAGCGCCGGTTTCACTCCATCCGCGAGCATGTCAAGGATGGAGATATAAAGATTTGTAAAGTACATACGGATCTCAATGTAGCAAATCCGTTGACTAAAACTCTCCCTAGAGAAAAACATGATCTACACCAGAACTCCATGGGTGTTAGATACATCACAATGTAACTAGATTATTGTCTCTAGTGCAAGTGGGAGACTGAAGGGAATATGCCCTGAGAGGCAATAATAAAATGTTTATTATGTGTATTCCAAGTATATGATAGATGTTTATATTGCATGCTATAATTGTATTAATACGGAAACGTTAATACATGTGTGTTTAATAAACAAACAGAAAGTTCCTAGTTATGCCTCTCTCATAAACTAGTTCGTTGATTAACAAGATGATCAAGGTTTCCTGATCATAGACATTGGATGTTGTTAATAACGAGATCACAACATTAGTGTAATGGTGTGATGAACATTCATCCGAAGTATAGCATTATGATCAAAGTCATTGAGTTTATATTGCTATAAACAAACTACGAAGTAGTCCTAATCCTTAGACCATGAGATCATGCCAATCACTAACACCGAAAGAGTTTTCTTGTTGACATCAAACGTCACTTCGTAACTGGGTGATTATAAAGATGGCTTCAGAACTACTAAAGTGTTATGTTGAGAATCATGGATCAAGAGTGGAATTTGTTCATCCCGATGACGGATAGATATGCTCTGGGCCCTCTCGGTGATATCACATTGGTTAGCTTGAAAGCAAGTGATTTGATCACTAGAATGTTATATCACGGGAACGAGAAAAGAGTGCATGTCAGTAACGAGATCAAACTAGTTATGGAGATACCGATGATCGAATCTCGGACATGTAATATATCGTGAAACAAAGGGATTAAGATACAAGCGTAAAAGGTTCCGACGATCACAGGAAAAGTCATCGTTGAATGTGTGGGAGTCAGTATGGATCTCCAGGTCCTGCTACTGATTATTGATCGGAGAAGGGTCTCGATCATGTCCGCATTATTCGCGAACCATAGGGTGACACACTTAAGGGACACTGGCATCCAGTTGGAGCAAATGTTTCATGCCGAAAGAATAAACAAGCGCAGGAATTTATCTCACTAGATACCGAAACGGGTTTTCGGGTGAAATTGCATAAAGTGGTTATGCATGTGAAATGGAATTCTAGCAAGGGGTTATTTGTGAATGTTTGTCATTAATGTAATTGACAAAATTCTGAATAAAATAAAAGAGTTTTATTTAATGAGAGTTTGCATTAAATTTGGTGGAAATTTAATGGGAATTTGAGTGGACTTTTGAGTGGAGAAAATTGAAGGGCCATTTTGTGAGTGGAGTGTCCACCCACATGAATGAAGGAGGGGAGGGGGCAGCCCCCATGGCCGGCGGCCACCCCCTTGGGTGCCCCCCCTCCTCCTATAAAAGGAGCCCCTCCTCTCACTTGTCTCTCACACCTCCTCATGAAGGATCTCTCTCCCCCTCTAGAATTTATCCCCCATGGTCTCGGACTAGCGAGATACATGTTCCTGGTGGCTATTCAGAAAGAAAGGGTTGTGCTTCCGCTGCATCGCTGGAGCGAGGAGGCAGAGGTTGCCCGGTGTCTTGTACGTGTGTGCGAGCACGGATGCGCTGCTGCTTTGCGGCGCTAGGACTTCCTCTCGATCTTGAGATTGGCAAGGGATCGTCTACATCAACCACGAGTTGAACTCGTTAAGCTTTGTCGGTCTTCAAAGGTATGTTCTCTTCGGATATACATCCGCCCGTTGTTTGTATCTAGTAGATAGATCTTGGTACATAGTTCCCATCGTAGGAAATTTTTTGTTTTATATGCTGCGAACCCTACATGTCCTAGTGGTGTTGGAAGGATGGGGTATGAGACGTCAGATGTTCCAGGAGCGGTGAGCACATGTTTACCTAGGTTCAGATCCGATTGCGGTGATCGGATCCTACTCATGCTAGTAACCTAGTAATATATCAGCGTAAGCCGGATGTTACAGCGGATTACAAGAGAGGTTCGCCTGTGCGAGTTGATTGTGGTGTACGATTGATTGGTTACCCTAAAGGCTCCCATGGGGCCGGTTTATAGTCACTGGGGCCTGGGGTTATAGGGAGAGACCTATCCGGCTACGTTACAAGGTCAGTAACTACTTACAGCTTGGACTACAAGTAATACTACAGGTGTAAGTCGGTAACTCTTCTAGGCCTTGTCGTAGCCAGAACTGGCTCCTCCTCTTTCTATGAATGGACCTCCCGTGAAGAAAAGCTCTAACCCATTAGTGGGCCACCCTGGTCAGCGAGTCCTGTGGATATACCCAGAAAGTATATCCCCAACACTGGTCGGTACATCCAAAGACACAGCGGGTAGGATGAAGGCTCTCCCATAGTAGGAAGGAAAACGTTGGTCTCCCAAAGTATACTATGGGTAGGCCACCATGTTAGCGATCGAGCAAGTAGCTATAAATAATTTGACGACCCACCAAAGGTCTATACTAATGTCTTGTGAAAGCAGTGGACAAGATTCCATCTGCACGATGAAAAACTAGAGTGTAATTACATAACCCAGAGGCTTCTACAATCTTTTTTTGCGATTAGGATTCTACAATCTCTCGTACCGCCACATGCAAAAGATACTAGTAGTACTAGTACTCCGTAGAACTATCAAATGTAGAGTATTAGTACTACTAATAGTAGTAGTCACATTAAATGTACTTAGGGCTTGACTCCTAATCATCACAAATAGTCACCAAAAGATCGAATGGCAAATTTAAAGAGAACTTAGGTCTTCTTTAGATCATAGGATTTTAAAACACAAGAATTTAATAGGGTTGCATGTAGAGGATACAAAATAGAGCAAAACTGCAGGCTCGAAACACATAAAACACACAGGAAAAGTGCCTCAATCCTACACAAATGAGTGTAAAAAAGTGGATGTTGAAATTCCTATCGGATTGGGGTGTAGGAATGCAGTCCATAGATTTTTTGGAGGTATCATTTCCTTCATCCAAAGGGCTTCCTTATGGAAAAATCCTATGAGTTGAATTCCTCCAAATTTCCTTAAAAAATATTTCCATCCAAAGAGGCCCTTAATTAAGACGAGTGTGCTTAACGATAGACGAACTCCTTTCGGCAGGAGGTGATGCAGTCGTAGATTTTCATGTTGAACCCGTCTATAGTGACCTTGAACATAAGGCAGTCACCCTCCTTAAACTCATGGAAAGTGGCATGGACAACCCACTCGCATTTCTTGCATGCATGGACCACTACTAGCTGCGGGTAGTCCGTCCCTTCATGTAAGGCTTGAAGTAAGTCGGGATGATAAGCATATTCAAGTCATGCTTAGGAAAATGCGCGGTGGCATGGTGTCCGACCGACCTAGGAAGTCCTCTTGATTTGGAAGAACTAGTAACCGACCTTGACGCACTCGCCCTTGCTAACACCTCTCTCCTACCCGACAACTTCAACTCCCTTGGTATGATGGGGAGTGCATGTTCATAACCACCTGGAGAAGGAGTAGTCCGGTCAAGAATATAGTCTAATTTCGGCATTATAGCTGGGTCATCCTACATGAAAATTGCCATTTTGTTGGACCTTTTTAATTATTAAAACACCACAATGCATCGTATAAATTGACTAAAGATCACAATGCGTCATTGCACCATAAATATTACCTAAATATCACAAGGTGTCAGGTAAATTAATTTGCCTAAACAACACAATTCATCATCAAAATCACCTAACCCAGTGGGTCCTTAAAATTAGATTGATTAAATTGCTAGAAGGCATACCATTTAATTAGATTGATTAAGAAGCACAATGAACAATCTGTATGGATAAAATAACATGATGAATTATCTGGATAGACAAAACAACATATATGCAATGCATCATCAAAAATACCAAAACAACATTGATTAAACAACTACTCCCTCCGTTTGGAAATATAAGATGTTTTAGGTTTGTGAATAAGATGTATCTAGACATCTTTTAGTGTCTAGATTC
This sequence comes from Avena sativa, assembly GCA_916181665.1. Lineage (NCBI taxonomy): Eukaryota > Viridiplantae > Streptophyta > Magnoliopsida > Poales > Poaceae > Avena > Avena sativa. The sequence goes on along the minus strand of OV702293.1, from coordinate 92,815,339 downwards.
GTTTGAACCTATACACTAAAAGGTGTCTAGATACATCTGCTTCACAAACCTAAAACATCTTATATTTCTAAACGGAGGGAGTAGAAGGCATACAATTTAATTTGATTGATTAAACAACACAATGAATAATCTGTATGGATAAAACAACACCATGAATTATCTGGATAGACAAAACAACATATATGTAATGCATCAACAAAAATACCAAAACACCACAAGGCATCATGTAATTAAATTTAATAAACAGTATCAGCATAATCAAGATTACCTAAAATGATGGGTCATTGAAAAAATATGAATATCTAGAAGGCATATAATTTAATCGTAAATAGAAGAACACAGTTCAAAATGGACGAAATGACAAAATGAGGAGACATGATACAATGCATCATAAAAAATACAAAAACAACACAACGCATCATGGAAAATTCCTAAACAGCACAAAGAATCATCTAAGTACCAAAACAGAACTATGCATCATCATCATTAAGAATATATCATAACTAATTAGAAAAACATAAAATACAGTTATGAAGAATATGACATATAAAGAACAACACAAAAGACAATTATCAAGAATATGGCATATAACTAAGCAGTTCAACAAGGGACCTGTAGTAGACGTTGCCACAATCTGACTAGATGCACGTTGGATTTGGGTTAAAGCCCCAATCCTCCAATCTAACATCGTTGCAGTGCAGGGCGAACTTGCTACACAGGGGTAGATGGGTTGAGAAAATGAACATGGCGTCATTGATCAAGAACCAACCACATACACCGAAGAAGCACAATCAATCGTGGATGAAGGGGGAGCCGCCGATAGGGGTTTCGCCGCGTACATACTGAAATTTGGCACATTGGAAATGAGAATCCAACTTACAGACGACAAGAACGCGTCCTCCTCCACACAAGTATTTGGGTCTGACGCAATCGACGCTATAAGCTTGGACGACCACTCGGCGGGCAATGAGGGTTCTGGCGCGGAGGTTCAAAACCCTAAGGGCGATGGACACCTCACCTTGCGCACGACCTGCACACATGCAAAAGGCGAAGTATGCTTCAAAAAAGGAGATGCGGCCGGCAGAATCGAACAAGCCACCTGTAGCTGTGAAGCACAGCTTGATGATCACCCAAGTATACCCAAGACAAATGTTTCGGCAATGGTTTCATCGTAGAAACAAGGGTTACCGACTCGGAGTTGAGAGGTGAGTGTGGAAATGTTATTGAGAGAGGGGATGGTGGGAGGAGAGGGTAAACCTCTATCCCTTTTAGTAGTAGTATTGTACTACAAAAAAACTACATTTGACATATCATCATTTTTTGACAAACTAGTTCATTTCTTTGAACCGACTAAAATAGTGGGTACTCTTGGTGCCAAACTTCCATCTGGTCCCAAAGAGACTCTTCCCAAAGGAAATCTCGGGTTCTACGCACCATCTATTGACAAGACCACGCAACTTTATTAATACATGTTTTGCTAGTAGTAAGTACAATACAATACGTTGTATTACCCTCCATGGTACTTTTGCACAAAACTTTATTAGTATACTATATTTGTTTAGATGAAGGAAATTGCACAATCCACAAATTTAAGTCGATTTTTCAATATTAGGTAAAATTTGAACTATGAGTAAATAGTAGAAAGATTGATGTAGTATAAAGAGAAAAATTTGAACCATGAGTAAGTGGTAAAATTTGAACCATGAGAAGTAGTATAAAGAGTATGACTCGATCAACTACTTTTTTCTCGAGAAGGAGCTTGGCCCGATTGTGTTTCTTGCTTAATTTTAGGGTCCCTCATGCTAACTTTATGCAACTAGATGTAATTTTCCCTTTTTTAGGTCATTGATGTAAAATATACTCCCACCTTCCAAAAATTTGAACCTAAAAGTAAGTGGTAAAATTTAAACGAAACTAAGCTTAGTTGTCAACGAGTATAAATATTTTTGGATTTCGAGCCGAACGACCAAGGTCATGTCCATATGTACATTATACATTATGGCGATGATGATCGCATATCCAAGAATTTGCATGCCGCCAAATTTTCCCATATTTTTATAATAATCAAAGAGGAAGTAGCATGTAGAGTACGACTCGATCCGCTCTTCTCTCGAGAAGGAGCCAAACCTGACAGCTTTCCTTTTTTAATTTTGGGGCCCTTTGTGCTAAATGTATGGATCTAGATGTAATTATACGTTTTTATGATCCTTGGTGTAAAATATACTCCCACCACTCGTGTCAAAATTTAACCTAAAAATAAGTGGTAAAATCTAAATGAATTTAAGCTTAGTTGTCAATGAGTATGAATATTTCTAGATTTCAAGCTGAACGAGCAATGTCATGGCCATACGTACACATCATACTTTATGTCGATGACGATCCCATATCCAAGAATTTGGATGCCAACAAATTTAACCATATTTTAAAAACAATCGAAGAGGAAGTAGCATGAAGAGTATGGCTCGATGAGGGTGCTTTCTCGAGAAGGAGCCAACCCGTCTATTTCCCTAGCTTAATTTTATGGTGCTTCATTCTAGATGTATGGACCTCAATGTGATTTTATATTGTTTTAGGTCGTTGATGTAAAATGTACTCACCTGGTACGTGTAAAATTTGAACATAAAGTAAGTGGTAAAATCTAGACAAATTTAAGCTTAGTTGTTAATGACTATGAACATTTTATGATTTCAAGCCGAACGACCAAGGTCATGGCCATATGTACGTCACACTTTATGTCGATCATGATCCAATATCCAAGAATTTGCATGCCGCCAAATTTGTCCTTATATTAAAGCAATCGAACATGAAGTAGTATAAAGAGTACGGACCGATCTGCAGCTCTCTCAAGAAGGAGCCAAACCCGACTATTGTCCTTTCTTAATTTTATTTCCCTTTGTACTAAATGTATGGAACTCGATACAATTTTCTATTTTTAGGTCCTTGATGTAAATGCACTCACATCGCCCATGTAAAATTTTAACTTAAAAGTAAGTGGTAAAATCTAAACGAATTTAAGCATAGTTGTCAACGAGTATGAGCATTTTTTTATTTTAAGCCAAAAGACCAAGGTCATGGCCATATGTATATCACACTTTATGTCGATGATGATCCCATATCCAAAAATTTGCATGCCGCCATATTTGGCCATATTTTGAAAGCAATCGAACATGAAGTAGTATGAAGAGTATGGCTCGATCCATCCCTCTCTTGAGAAGGAGCCAAACCTGACTATTCTCCTTTCTTAATTTAAGTTTCCTTTGTGCTAAATTTATGGACCTCGATGAAGTTTTCTCTTTTTTAGGTCCTTAATGTAAAATATACTCCCACTACCCATGTAAAATTTTAATCTAAACCGATTTAAGCTTAGTTCTGAACGAGTATGAACATTTTTTATTTCAAGCTGAACGACCAAGTTCATGGTCATATGTATATCACACTTTATGTCGATGATGATCCCATATCTAAGAAATTGCATGCCGCCAAATAAGGCCATATTTTGAAAGCAATCTAACATGATTAAGTACAAAGAGTACGTCTCGATCCACTGCTCTCTCAAGAAGGACCTAACCCGATAGTTGTCCTTTCTTAATTAGTTTCCTTTGTGCTAAATGTATGGACCTCGATGCAATTTTCCCTTTTTAGATCCTTGATGTAAAATATACTACCACCACCCATGTAAACTTTTTTCCTAAAAGTAAGTGGTAAAATCTAAACGAATTTAAGCTTAGTTGTCAACGAGTATGATTTTTTTTGATTTCAAGACGAACGACCAAGGTCATGGCCATATGTACATCACACTTTATGTTGATGATGATCCCATATCCAGGAATTACATGCTGTCAAATTGAGCCATATTTTTAAAATAATCAAAGAGGAAGTAGTATGAAGAGTATGGCTCGATGAGTTGCTTTTTCGAGAAGGAGCTGTCCCGTCTGTTTTCCTTGCTTAATTCTATGGGCCTCAATGCAATTTTCTCTTTTTTAGGTCCTTGATGTAAAATTTACTCCCTCAGTCCGTGTAAAATTTTAACCTAAAAGTGAGTGGTAATATCCAAATGAATTTAATCTTAGTTGTCAACATGAATGGATTTTTTTGGATTTCAAGCCGAATGACCAAATTCATGGCCATATGTAAATCATTTTTTTGTCGATGATGATCTCATATCCAAGAATTTGCATGTCGCTAAATTTGGCCAATATTTTGAAAACAATCAAAGAGGAATTAGTATGAGGATTAATTTTATATTTTTTAGGTACTTGATATAAAATGTACTCCCATTGCCCGTGTAAAATTTTAACCTTAAAGTAAGGGGTGGTAAAATCTTATCATGGTAAACAATATTTCCACTAGGAGTTTCCCTTGTTAAAAAAAGAACTAGGAGGTAGAAGGGATCGAGAGCATAGAGGAGGCAAAGAACATGAGGATTTGAAGGCGATGCGATGTGAGAGAAAAGCTGCGATGAGTTTGTGACACATGGTACAAGGTATAGTGAGTAGTAATAAATTTCAGGGGGAAGGATATTCAAAAGATCGCCATTCGCAGTACTAGTACTACTCCTACTTAATAAGTGGTGGGCAAGGGATGGTGACATTGGTATGACTAATAGGGTCCCTATGCTTGGTCACCCTAGCGCATAAAAGCTTACGGCTCACGAAGGCCCAGCGAAGTCCAAGAAACACCCGATGAAATAAAGACTTATCTTGACCGATAAGGAATATCCAGGAACCAACATAGAGTTTGTATTGAGAATATTAACTTGTAACCTATCCGGCTATGGATCCAGGACCCAGCCTCTCATATAAAGCTAGGAGGACCCGACGGAGAGGGACCTTAGTTTTCCTGCAATCTGCTGTGAGCTAGATGCAACTAGCGAACCGGCGACTTTGTAACTGAGATTTCTCAATAATAAGACTACATTGACTTCCTTGTTCGTCTAATCAGCCGATGAAATCCCCAACGCTCTCCTTTCCACCAAACCATTAGTCGATAACAATGGGCATTGCCAAGGTTACCCCTCGTCAATCGGCCGTCAGTGGGAAATTTGAGCCTTGGAGCCATGGATTTGGCGGCTTCCCCTTCATCAAGCAACAATCCAACGATCAAGATTGGTGTGGTCTAGTACGATCTCTCTGATCCACGCCCACGAACCCCTTTGTCGGCTCTCATCAAATTTGACCAGGAGACGGATCTCATGATTGGAAGTTTGCACTTTCGCATGGGGGCACCAAAGAATCTTTTCCTTTTGACTCCGCTCATCTTGGATCCGTTGGCTACACCAGCATCGCCTACGGTGACTCCAGCATCATCTATCGGCTCCATAGGCAAAGCCGTCTCTAATCATATGAACATCAAAGTAATTTGAGGAGACTCCATAGATCTGGAAGATCTAGCTGATGCATATGACAACCTCTCTTTTGGCTCGATCACTGAGTCCACACTACAGCGCAGCTTAAGCTCATCTACCTTAACTCCTGATGATGCCGAAGAAAGCGCCGACTCTGGAATCAAGAAGGGAGAATCATACCCAGAGTAGGATACCTCAGACTTCGCTGGATCACAAAACAACGTATCCTATGAGTTTAGCGGCGGTGACATTTACTCAAACATGCGACACTGCCAAGTGTGTGTGATCCAGGATGAAGGTACCTCATCGCCCCCTATTCCAACGCTAACCCGATAAATAACCCTGATGATATTTTGTCGGATGATGCACCAGGACATCGTGAGGATAGAGATATCTAGCCAGAAGGAGAACGTTGAGTCGTGAATAGAGGTGTAGAGCGCACCGAACACCTAACATTCCAATTCGTGCCTACGGTCTGGCAGAAGGCTCAAGACACAATATTGTGTGTAGTACCAATGACGGCAGATGCCACGAGAGATGAACTAATGGCTTACCAATACTACCTGCATCAGAAAAGAAAAGATCTTCTACGATTGAAGTGGTCCCTGGATGAAAGGAAAAGGTTGGCTGATGAATCGAGCTTACGATGGGCGCAACACAGCTCCACTCGAAATTTGGCAGCGTCACTGGAGTACCACAGCCCAGGCAGAGCGCTTCATGGATGCAGCATACTCCGTAATACGAAAGGAAAGATAGGCAAGAAACCTGGACTTATCATTCATGGCAGTTAATTCTGCAGGCAACACCATAGCAAAAACATCTCAAGCCTCCCTCGCTGCCGCCCAAACTTACCTCATGACTACTTAGCCATCAGCCAGTGATCCACTGGCACCCATCCATCGCTCCACCCTCATGGGATTAGGGATGGTAGGAAGCAATCTCATGCAAGGAGAGCAAGGAACCATACAACGAGCCGATAAATCACCATGCCATCGCAGCTGCCGTCGGCATACAGGGACTACCTAACCATCCAACTCCACTCACCACATATGCTTTTCATGGGAGGATGATGCCAAGAACAACATTACACAAAAAGGGTGGATAGGTCCAGAGAAGAGCATAGAAGCCGAAGATATTCCGACGGAGAAAGCAATGACGAGCACGAACATTGTGGGGCCAGCTGATTTACATATCGGGTTCGCAAGACTCCGATAACTAATAGCTATGCAATATAGCCATCTCCACTCACATTTAAACTGGATATTATTCATATATTTGATTAAATATCTCTCTAAACCTGCCACTAATTCCTCATGATCAAAGGAGTATGCAATCCATTCTTGCTATTTTCCCTGCACATATAATGACGTATGATGATGGGAATCACAACATAAATGTCAAATATATGAGATTTCCAACACGTCAAAGAAACCAGGAGCTGTGAAGTGGATCCAGAAGGCTTAATGACCAACTATACGGTGGTAATTTTATTTCAGCCGTATAGTTCCGGCCATATAGTTGCCATCGACTCCATTAGGTCAAACATGACAACTTTCGTGAAGGGACCCCTATATAAAGAGGCTTCAGGCTACAATAAACATCACTTCTTTTTGACCACAACTCTCCCTGCCACCAGAAGACGCCACGCCGGAGGAATAGATCTAGATCTAATCTCCAAACCCTTCTCCACCACCATAGCCATATTCCACCACTTGTAATAGTAGATCTCTTCTCCAATTGGCGATATTGTAAGACTATTTTCTATCAATCTTATGATCTCTACTACAATGTTTATGATTGTTGATTTCATCTCTATGTGTGAGTAATTCTCCTTGGGCTAAGGGCTTCGGCCTAACCATGTAGCTTTTTGTGCATGTTATTTATCATAGATGGGATCATGTATTAGTTTGTATGACATGATGATTATTGTACCCTCTCTTGCCTCAATCTAAGGACTTGTCAGGTACCCAAGACCCCGAGGATTGATCCAGGTATAGGGAGTGTGAGTGATGAATGATCTGCAGGTTGGGAACCCCAGTGACAGAAGGGGTAGTACGGCTGTATGTGAGGGATTTACTTGGGATTAAACGGTCATATCACTATACATATCATTAGTTCTCTTTCTTCTATGGATGAGCCTAGTAGGTTATTGCTATAAGAGGTTGTGGAGGCGATAACAATTATGGATGCACTGCCCAGATATAATTATCTTGCTCTAACAACTACATCCATACTTTATTATTATCTTTTATTCACATGAGATGTTTTGCACAGATACTGGTGAAATCGAAGGCACTATGCCCTTTCTCTTTCCATCGTCAACAACAACAAAAGATCACAAACTCTTGGTCCGGTGAAAACGTGAAAACACAAAAGGAATTCTAAAACTCACGAAGGTCTGTTAAAGTAATCTCACTTTGATTTCTTCTTACCGAGGATTCCATAAACCTAGGTCTATTAGGGAAAAAGAACTATACTACATCCGTAATCCGGATCGAAGGTATTAGTATCCAATTCTTTCAAACTCCCTCATGACCGCCAAAAGTATGATGGACTCCAAGAACCAGCAACATGGATGGCCGGTTACCTGCAAAACGTCAAGATCATGGGTGGATCCAAGGCTATGGCAATGCAAAGCCTCCAATTACATTTAAGCGTTACATCATGCTCATGGATTAGACAATTACCCATGGAATCACTCCACGTTCAAGAGAACCGCATATATTGAGGAATTAATGGAAACCCGAAGAATCTATAAGGGCGTACACACAGCGGCGGGACATCATAAAAAATTCCATGGAGCACATCTCCAATGAGAGGGGAATAGACGCCTTCAACGACTGTTTGCAGAGGCAGGATTTCATCGAAGAGCTGGGACAAGTGAAGCCAAGAACAATCTCTCATTTGATGGGTATGGCAAACTGTTGGGATGATGGCGTGCACGCCGTCCATAAAAAATGCGGGCGCAAACCAGAAGAGGACCACGACAAGCAAATTTATGATAATAGAAGGAGGCGAAATTTTGAGGGCTATAGAAAGCCCAACTACGTAGCATCTAGTTTCATTGGAGAGGAAAACATAAGGAATGACAATGCAACAACCGATATCGTGGCATCTGAGAAGAGGTAGGAAAAAGCAGGCCAAACCAGCGGTATCGACCAAGGGAACCTCTGATGTCCCCAATGCAGCTGCTAGAGGGGCCGTGCAAAATTGCATTTTTATGTTGATGCTGAGGGAAGACGACAATCAACCCACCTATGAAGGATTGCTGTACTTTCCTCGGAATGCAGGCAATAATAAACAACGTCTCATATCATGGATAGAACGCGGCTCCAGGAACTCTGGATATTGCGGCTCCACCACCACCTCCAGGGCCAGCACCTTCGGGGCATCGGCACCTGCCGAGAACAGAAATCAAGACGATGAGTACACGAGATCTAGGGGAGCAATGTCAATCATACAAAAAGGGCGCTCATCCAACAAGATCCAAAAGCTGATCACCCGACAAGTTAATATGGCGGTGACAACACCACCCCCAACACATGAGTTCCTTCATTGGTCAGAGCAGGAAATCACCTTCAGTAGGGCTGATTACTCGCTTCAAGTAGCTCGACCGGGCCATTCACCCCTCATTGTTGATGCACAAATCGGCGGCTTTGACTTGAGCAAGGTATTAATGGAGGCGGGAAGCAGCATCGACCTCATCTACGTCAAAACCCTGCGAGCAATGAACATCTCCGTGACAAATTGACGCCAACCGAAACATAATTTCGCGGGATAGTCCTAGGTAAACTCAAAATTCCTTTAGGAAAAATCTATCTTGATGTTGTCTTTAGATCCAGAAGCAATTTTAGGCGAGAGAAGCTCGAATTCGAAGTAATGGACTGGCCATCACAGTACCACGCGATCCAGTGCGCCCAGCTTTCGCAATATTCATGGAACTACCACACTATGGATATCTGATGATGAAGATGCCAACGCCCAAAGGAATCATTACAATCAGAGGAAGCTTTACTCGGTCTGAAAACTGTGATCAGGAATTCAACAATATCTCAGAGTCCTTCGGGGTGGTGACAAAATTCGAGCAGCTGAAGATATTAGCAGACACAGAACTTTTACCTGAAGTCTAGTCTATGCCTGACCTAGCATTTGATCAAGAAAAGGATACAAGGGAAGTGCAGGTCCACCCAAGGGACCCAAATAAAATGGCCTTGGTGTCCACCAACCTCATCCCTACATAGGAAGGCACGCTCATCGATCTCCTCCGTGAGCGCTAGGAGATTTTTGCATGGGTACCATCATACATGCCAGGAATCCCCAGGGAACTCGCTGAGAACTTGCTAAATTTATAACCTGACGCCAGACCTGTAAGCATTCACTCCGCCGTTTTGTAGAACCCAAGAGAAAGGCCATTAGACGAGAAATCCATCTCCTATTAGATTCCAACTTCATCAAAGAAATCAAGAAAGCTCTTTGGTTCGCTAATCCTGTGTGTGTCCCGAAGAAAAACAATAAGGAACTGAGCATGTGTATCGACTTCAGCGCCCTTAACAAACATTGTCCAAAGGATCACTTTGCACTCCCGCAAGTTGATCAAATTATCGACGCAACAGCTGGGTGCGAGCATCATTCCTTTCTGGACGCTTACTCCGGGTACCACCAGATTCGGATCAAGGTGGAAGACCATGATAAAACAACATTTATAACACCTTACAGTGTATTCTGCTACACAAAGATGTCGTCCAACCTCAAAAACATGGGTGCCACTTACCAGCGTATGATGCAAAATTGTCTTGGAAGCCAAATCGGCAATAACGTGCAAGTCTACATCTACAATGTCATCATCACCACCAAAGCGGAATCAACCTTTATTAGTGAACTTTGGGAAACATTTGATAATCTCGATAATTACCGCATCCAGCTTAACCCGCTAAAATATTCCTTTGGAGTACCAGCAGGACAGCTCCTTGGGTACCTAGTTTTAGCAAGGGGAATAGAAGCGGATCCAAAGAAAATTCAAGAAATATTGACGATGAAGAAGCCGACGAATCTTCGTGGTGTTCAGAAACTAGCAGGGCGTGTGTCAACACTTAGCAGGTTTATCGCTCGACTAGGATAAAAGGTGCCCCCTGTCTAGAAGCTCATGAAAAAGTCAGAAAAGTTCGAGTGGACCGAGGAGGCCCAATAAGCGTTCGAATCACTCAAGAAAACACTTTCTACATCACCTTTCATCGTGTCACCTAAAGAGAAAGAACCACTCCTGCTCTACATCGCCGCCACAAACCAGGTGGTCAGCACAGTCCTGGTCATTGAGCGACCCGAAGAAGGAAAAACTCATGGCGTCCAAATGCCAGTATATTATCTCAGTGAAGTTTTATCACCTTCGAAGCAAAGGTATCCGCATTATCAGAAAATTGCATATGGTATCTTTATGACAGCGCGCAAACTACGCCATTATTTCTCCGAGCACCCGATAGTGGTCATCAATGAGGCCCCCTGTCCAACATATTGAACATTCCAGAAGCTACAAGATGTGTCTCTCTTTTGGTCATCGAACTATCCCCTCGAGCTATCACGTATGAAAAGAGAAAGGAGATAAAATCCCAAGTGTTGCCCAATTTTATCATGGAGTGGACAGAGCAGCAATGCATGGGTCCCCCATATTTGTCGAGCGCATGGAAGATGTACTTTAATGGATTTAAGCGAACAGAAGAGGCAAGGGCAGGCGTAATTTCAACCTCTCTACAAGAGACAAGATGTGATATGTTCTACTGATAAGTTTCCCCAATGCGTCAAACAAAAAAGCCGAATATGAGGCCCTGTTGCACAGCATGCACATGGATGGGGCCTGCGGTGCAACTCTCCTCAAAATCTTAGGTGACTCAAACCTTGTGGCGTAACAATTTATCAAGTGTGACGCTATTAGAGATAACATGATTGCATATCGAGACATGTACAACATCATGGAAGCACGTTTTGATCGATGTGAGGTTTCTCACATTGGTCGAGGAAGTAACGAGTATGCCGAATATCTGGCAAACATCGGGTTCTTATGTCTCCCCGTTCTACTCAGGGTTTTTTGGGAGGAAATCATAGAGTGTTCCATTAAATCCAAGAAGGTCGAAGAAGAACCTAGAAGCAAATAATACAAACCATCCAAGGGCTCGGGGGCTGCGCCTGCCGAAGAGTACAAGGAAGAAGACCCCTAAGAAATGGAAGAACCTACAGACGTAATGGTAGTGGAAACTAAATGGATGCAGCTATACATAGCATTCAGGATGTGCGGATAACTCCCTAAGGATACAATCGAGGGATGAGGCATCACCCGACTTTCTAAGGCTTTCAAAATTGTCAATGGTGAACTCTATAAAAGGAGCATCTTAGGAGTACTTCAGTGCTGTGTTACACCTGAAAAAGGGCAGCTCATCCTCAAAGATACACACGAGGGAATCTACGGACATCATGCCAGCAATCGTGCAATTGCAGCAAAGGCCTTTAGGGAAGGATTTTAATGGCTCATGGCGGACAAAGATGCCAAGGACATCGTAAGAACATGCGAAGCATGCCAACGCTTTGCAAACAAACCCAATGCACCAGCAGCGGAATTATCCCCCATGCCATTGGCTTGCCTGTTAGCTAAGTTGGGTCTGGATATGGTCAGCAAAATCCAAAAATCTTTGCCTAGTGGCCACGTCTTTCTACTAGTAGCAATCGATAAATTCACAAAGTGGATCGAGGTAGTACCTATCAGCATCCAAGACACAACCTCGGCTATCAACTTCATCAAGTCGATAATATTTCGCTTCGGGGTCCCCTATAGCGTCATCACAGACAACGGTACAAATTTCACATCCAATGAGTTGGAGGACTTCTGCAAAGAGATGGGCATAAGCATCATCTACGCTTTAGTGGCACACCCACAAACAAACATGCAAGTCGAAAAAGCCAATGGTCTCATCACCAGCAGCCTCAAGAAAAGGCTACCAGCCCCCCTCGAAAGAGAAAAAGGCGCTTGGGTAGACGATCTACCCTCCGTACTATGGAGCCTGCAAAAAACTCCAACTACCTCTACACAAGAGACCCCTTTTCTTTATGGTCCATGGCGCAGATGTCGTTCTTCCAGTCGAATTAAAACATGATTCTCCTCGGGTCGCCTCTTATGACGAAGAATCCTTGCAATAAGCACTCAAAGATGATGTCGAAGTACTTGGAAAAGCAAGAGACTTCGCCCTACAACGAGCAACACAGTACCAGCAGAACCTGCACAACTATCATAGCCGATGACTGTGACCCAGCTCCTTTGTTGTTTGGGATCTGGTCCTTTGCCTCAAGCAAGGTGGACACAACAAGCTAAAATCCCCATGGGAAGGGCCTTCAATCGTCACCGAAGTTATCCCCGGCAGAGCATATCAGCTTCAGGACAAGAAAACGGGAGTCAAGTACTCCAACCCGTGGAATGTTCCGTAGTTGCGATGTTTCTACTCTTAGGATTTTTACTTTCCGCAATTTACATTCAATAAGGCCTATGTCCAGGCTTCTCAGCCAAACACTCGTGTCTTACATACAATAAGGCCTACGGCTAGGTGATTACGCCACATGTATCTCTATACCCGAAGAGTAATAAAAAGCTAAGTTCCCAAAACTCAATCTACTTTGTCCATATTATGAATTTATCCTTCATCCCCACCCGACATTAACATCCAAATTTCAGCAACGCTGATTTGTTGTCAAAAAGGTAAAAATCAGGGGGAACAAATACTTTTTCGTGTTAAGTGCTACAATGTTTGATGATTGTTTGTTTGTGCTTATGCAACTGATTGTGTATTAGATGATATACTCCTTACCCCAACACTAGTTGACAAAAACTATTTTACAAAATAGAACTCGTGGCTCACCTTTGATATGCCCATATGTCCGGACAATTAAAAATTGATCAAAGATGACTTTGACACAACAAAATCTTTCACTAGTTCCTATTACCAAAACTATGGAGGCCTATATATAACCTCCTTATGTTTTCAAGACATAACTTCAACTACTCTTATCTCTAGGTTTTTCTAAAACCTTTTCATTATAATCTTGGTAGAAGTACTAAGAGGTTCTTATATTACTTCAAATCCCAACCCCTTAAAAATACCCATGCTTAACTCAATCTAGACTTGATGGTAACCTTAGTAGTAGTTGATAAGTTTGAATAGATGAATGGATTTGATCTGCTGTCTAATGGATTTCCTTGATCTGATGATTGCCTTGTTTGCTTAGGAACTAGAGTGAACTAATCTAGTAGCCCATCCCTTTGGACTAGATCAATGTTTGAGACCCCCAAATCTTGAACCAAGCATCCTAAGCTAGATCTATCTAGAGCCACTCAGGTGAACCTCTAATCTACTTAAGTAGATATATACTAAGCTAATCCCTTCCCTTAGCATTCAACTCATCAAAGACCAAATACATTCTTGGAATCCATCTACTTAATATAAACTTCAATATCATCCACTTGATGATAAGAATGAACCCTTGTATCCTTCACTCTTGCATACTAGTCCAAATCCACCAATCTACCAAAATTGGCTAAGTCTGGAATCTTTAACTAGATTCAATCTTTTGAACTCCACCTACTCCAATATGTGTGCATTATTGAGAATGAACCTGGACCATCTTGTAGTACATCATTAGTACTACCAAATACCACTCTTTCCCTTTACTAAACAAATCTGGTACCCACTCATCCTTGAGGGTTTTATAGTCAAGAAAATAACCTGTTCTGCAAATCTTATCCTCTTGCCTACTTCGGCAGAAGCTCACATCCATATGCTTTCTCCCTTTGCCCAAATCTTTGCATGGTTATGATCAACTAACCATGGTTTATCAATCCTCTCCTCAATTGTTTCCATTTGAGCTTTGTGCTTCTTAAACCCACATGGTTTATGAGGCTTCATGATGCATTTGTTATGGCAGTCTTATGTTCAACAAAGTTTGCCATGACTCCTAGATCACCTCAAATGTAACCAAGCCCAACCCTTGCTTACATTATCATCTATTTAACTTGGCTTAACCATCCACCTACCCCTTTACCCAAGGTGATCTTTGAGCTCACTACTCCAACAATGTTTAGGTGGTATAAAAATATCAATGCCCTAGATCCTCCAATCCTTGTTCGCTTCCAAAATACACATTATTTTGCAACACCCAAGGTTTCCCATGATGGATACTTCATGTTGACATCACCCACCTTGGAGAAAACCATTTGCCAAATAATTTCTATAATTATTTTGTTCCTAAAACTAATTAATTCCTTTCTTTGGCAATATCTCCAAAACGTCCTCTATTGAAGAAACATTGTTTTTCTTCAAATCACCTCCTCAACCAAATACACATTTGAGGCCTACATATTGTTACCCATCTTCCCACTTCACGAATAAATATTTTTGAAGTGTTTCCATAATTCTTTTTTCCCTTTTTCCTAAAAGTCAGAAATGGAAAAATAATGTTTTAAAATACTTTTTGTCATCAATGAATATTGGGAAATTATCCTAAGTGTTTATTCATATTTAGGATCTTCCCTAACAAAAACCAGCAGTGTCCCATTCAAGAATATGAAACCAATTCCTGAAAACCAGTTCAAAACTTTTTAAATAAACAATATAATTGTGATCTAAAATGATCCAATAAATCCCAAATAATACTGGGAGGTACTCCTTGATCATATGCCTCTAGCAGTATCATTTCCCTAACTTGCCAAAACCCACTAATAGGCTTTGCTTCATAATCCCTCATTATGACCATTTTGTTCATATGACAAAACCACTAAGTATCTCACCACCAGTCTCCCTCAAATCTTGCACAATACTTCTCTCCAGCACCCAGCATATTCTCTCTGGTCAACCTACACTGTAGCTGCACTGTATCTCCCCCTCTCTTTGTTCTCTTATATTTTGAAAGGGAGGAAACACATGCTAGGCCATGTCTAACACATTAAATCCCCTTGGAGCAGCCCCACTGGTCCCTCTCTGCCCAGCACGGCCAGAAAACCATTTCCCCATCCCACATCATCTAGCCACTGTTTTTCACCTCTCCCTAGCCCTTACATGGACCTTGTTCACCATACTCCAGCCTCCTCTAAATAAAAATCCACAGGCCAGTACATCCCTCTTTTCTCCTCCATTCCCCTCCTTGGACACCAAAGAACTATCCCTGAGCACCAGAGCTCCTCCCCTAGTCTGATCTGTCCTGGAGAAGAAGATCTCTCCTCCTCGGCCATGGTCAAGTGCATGCTCGTGTATCTCCCTCTTTGCACTGTCCCTCCTTTCATTTCACTCTACTAAGCTTGCCTTGCTCTATTCTCTCTAACCCACCCTTTTTCCTCCCCAGGGAATGCCTAGTCGACACCGGCAGAAGATTCTCGAGTGTGCTCTGACGCGGTGAAGCGCGCTCCATGAAATCTCCACCAAACTGGTTGTTGTCGCCCCTCCTCGAGGTTTTCGTTGCAGGCCGCATGGACTTACCGCATCCCCGGTGACCCTCCCTGCCCTCAGGAGAGCCCCTAGCCTGAACCCAAACTCTCTAGGGTTTCGTCGCTGGCGGCCCTGTCGCGGGGAAGAAGATGCATGACATCTGTCAATTCGGACTTGATCCAATGGCCGTGGATCTCGTGTACCCCTCTACACCCCAAACTAGTGCCGACGGGTGGGCCCTTCCTCGGCTCTTGAACGGGTCGCGCTCCCACGCTTGCTCGTCTGCACGTGGTCTGTGCGGCGCTGCTCCAACCCATTTGTTCTCTGGGCCAGCCCAAGGTACCCTACTCCTTTTTCTTTTATTCCAGAACTACTAGTTTTCTGTTTGTTTTAATTCTAAATAAAAATGGAAAACAATCAAAACTTTCCAAATATGATTTTTACCCAGTAAATACTTCTTTTGTCTAGCATTGAGCACCAAGAATTGACTCAAATATTATTCCAATATTTTTTGACAAATAGTCTATTAGAAAGTATCCTTTGCAGTAAATAAATCCCCCTATAATTTCTACAATTCCAAATGGGACAAATCCAAAAAAATTGAAAGGTATCTGTTATCCCTTGCTTGTCACCTTGGCCTCCACTTAAAATGATTCCTAATTTGCCTGCAGCACAAATGACAAAAACAAGAGATTTTTGTAATTAGGAAATTCTCTAGGCCGAACCAAAAATCTTGGGCCCAGAAGACATACACAAACATACCCATCAAAACCTGGGAGATCAAGATCTATTGAGCTCTGGTTGGATTATAATGAATTAAACCCTTCTACTTAGGATTTTCTCATTAGATAAGTCATAAAAAATGTTATGGAAATCCTCAAAATGTGATTCAAATTTGTTCTGGAAGGTATTTGTAATGCCTTCCAAATGCCATTGGCCTCATACTAATAAACCTGTAGAAAAATTTGGTTAAAAAGACAATTTGCATGCAGAACTGACATTAGGAATTTCCTAAGGGCATTATGGTAAATATTTTAAAGTGATTCCAACTCCCAGTGAACCAATACATCAAAATATACTTAATCCTAAGAGGAAATAATATTTGGAGCTCCAGAACTTTTCTGGTGAATTATTTTCTAAAACTAGAGTATTATTCACTGGAAAATTCCTAAAATTCATTATAAATTAATGAAAATTGATAAAATAGTGAAACCATTTCTGTTGGTTTCATTTTATTAATATCTATCTGATGATATAATTTTTGTATATTGATATCATACAGAACCAAGCCTTGGCCTTAAACTCCCTAATTGAGTGTTATATGACATATTGATCTTAAAGAAAACTCCACAAATGCAAATAAAGAAATTCAAATTGCTAATAACTCAATATATCAAAACCTACAGAAGAAAATAATGTGTTATATGCTTCCTTTCTTTACTGGTTTGATGCTTGTATGCATTGTATTGAATGTGGTGTTGCTTGTTTGCATGTATGCTCGACAACGGCAATAGTTGCGATTGCGTGACACGGAGAAGGAGGAAGCATTGTATAATTATTCTTATTATTAGTTTTCTGGTTTTCTCAAGAAGTCAAGGGACATCTATGCCTTATCACGGGTTACAGGAAAGCCACCTTGTTTCTCATACGCCTTGGTCTACTATTTTACTTATGCATTGTTTATGTACTTGTTTATATAAAATTGCATGGTTTTACTAGTATGTTTTATATATGGTATTGGTTTGGATCCTCCAAACCATTACACATTTGTACTACTTACAACACCCTTGATAACACCTATTTGTCCCCAGTATAGTAGATGGTGTTTAACACCATAACCCCTTGGAGACCCCTTTTTAGCCAAAGTAAAAGCATAGGATGGGAAGACCCTGGGAAAATGTTTACAAAATGTTTTTATGAGAAAACCGCGGTGAGGTTCGACCTAACAAGAGAAGTTTGAAAGATGAAAAAGGTTTTGTTTTACAAAAAGGAGGGATAAAGGAAAAGTGTTTACAAAGAGGCACCCGGTTCTTTGCAGTTTTGCTAGAACAATTTACCCGTGCAACCACATTACCCTAGAGTGGTACAGGGTTGGACTTAATGTTTGCTACTCCGGTGTGGGAATTCTCACAAGTACTTATAAGGGATCAGCTCCCTCAAATCACAGGCTTCCTTTACAAAAAGGTTCAACTGCTAGGCACTCACCTGGAGGAAACAGGACCACCAATGTAAGTGGTCGGGCAATACTATGAGCCTCTCATTGAAAGTGCCAGCTCTGGACGAGTTGGGTGCACTCCCGTTGGTCTATGGATCCCGACATCCCGGTGTTGAGAGGAACAACTAATAGGGTAGGTCCCATGCTAGAGTGGCATCCGGAGAGCCTTGATCGGTTACTCAACCCACGATCCATAAGGATCATGGAGGAGTACCCGTTTCGTGTGGGTAAAGTGTACAACCTCTACAAAGTGTAAATCTATTCGAATCGCCGGGTCTTCGGTCATGAAACGTTGGGAAGGTTGCTATAGAGTGGTGCTGGTTTTGTTTTTCAAAAAAAAAGGTTTCCGGAAAGAAAGGGTTTTCTAAAACCTGGTGGTCTGAAGGAAACCAGAGAAGCTGATGTGATGTTGAGGAGTGAGGAAGAAGATAACCCGGTCATTTGAGGACCATGGAGATGAAATAGGGTGACACACTCCTAGTGATTTCCAAAGCTTTTCAAAAAGGTTTCCAAAATGTTTTATAACAGTTCTCAACAAAACCTTGTAGATGCTATATATACAAAGTACTCACTGGCATTGTCCCTGGCTATTTACTTGGCAAGATTTTCATAGGCACGAGGAAAGATGGAGATGTTGACGTCTATGCGAGCTAGGCCGTTTTCCCAATCAGTTGCCTGTAGGTTAAGGAATGACATGGGCTCTACGCTTGAAGACATCTTCTATTGATATTTTTAATCTCCATAATGGCAATAATGTAAGTTATGTACGGGTCATTTTCTGGATGTTGTAATGATACTCGTAGATTATGCTCACGGCTCACTGATCATGGGAATGTGAATTGTAGGCATAATAGGGATTCTCAAACAATAAATCCGGGGTCCAACACCGACACTTGGGGGCTCCTCATATCACAAGAGTTTAAATAAAAATCACGCCACCCGATAGTCGGGGGCTATGCAAAAAAAGTGCTACAAATATATTCGTCTATGCCGTCCAGCCTAAAAAGCCTTGACCTGAATAGCTGACTCGGCCTCAGGGTGTTAGGCCAATGAAAGGGTCTCGCATACAGGAAGAATAATCCGAAAAACTTTAAAACACTACGAATATACATCACAAGCATTATGTTTCACGGAACAGAATTTACATACAAAATATTTTGCGTTTTGTGTTGAGGAACTGGTTACAGCTCAAAGTTAAGGAAAAAATCTTCATCTTCATCAAGCATTTTTTGTAATGATCCGTATAGCAGGGCGACGAGTGGCTTGGTAATGAGGAGTCATGGTAACAACGACATCTGGCAGACCAGGAAAATGACGAGATATGAAATCTATGTCCAAAGTGGGGTAATGAGCATCAATCCATGCAGAGGCCAACTTTGCAATGGCAATTAATTGAAGTTCGATGTAGTGGAAAATCCTCTCGCCCTGCTGAAACTTCGCCATCAGTTCAGCTAGGACTTGAGGTTGTACGTCTCGAGGAAACATAGCATTATATACCATGGACAAGCGACAAAACTCGACGAATTCCTCCATCTCGGACACTTGATCCTGGAGAAGCACAAGCGTGAAGGCACATTTGTGGCTAGTCCAAATCATTATCAGTTCCTTGGGAAGCTTCTATCAATGCGTTCATCCATGTGCGCAGTCGATGACCTTCTTCTACATCGTCCAATCGGATGCCTGCAAAAGCAAAAATCTTTAGTTTACAGTTTTTGGGTTAGGTGAAAAAGACTTGGGGGCTAAGTCAGGAACACTCACAGCGCATCTTTTCGCTCACACGAGAAATTTCCTCCAGCATAAAAACTTCACGTTCCAAGGTTTTTCGCGTCTTTTATTGGGCAACATCAACAATAGCCTGTAAGGCCTCCAGTTTAGCTTCCAGCTATTTTATGTGATGGATCTTCTTGACTTACAAAGGAGGGTCAATTACGTGGATGATCATATTGGATGATGCACATACAACTGGCTCAGAAGGATCAGTCAAAGGTATAGTGATATCAGGCATCATCTGGAAGAAAAGTATAACAAGGCGAAAAAACTCAGATATTCGGATACAAATATGGAAGCCCACAAAGAGGGAGTATTATATACAAAAAGCATCTTCATCCGAAGCATGCAACAAGTAATGTGCAGAGCAAAGTTTGTTACAACTGACAAAGGGACATAAATTACAACTATGCAAATTTTTCGGCTGAAGTAGTGACGTTAGCCGAAGGAGCATATACGGTAGGCTTGGAGGTAGCGGCAGCACTCGCAGAAGGAGTACAAGTTGAAGGTTTCGCATCTGGAAACTCTTGACCCGTGCAAATAGACAACAAAATGCGAGAATTTTTTTTCGCCTTCTTTATATGGGGGTTGAGATCAATTTCTTTGCCAGCGTCATTAACTATAAGAGAGGAGCTAACCTTCTTCCAGTCGATCTTCTCACCATGGGCAGCGCCAACGCCATAGAAATCTCTGCCCCACTCTTAGACTGAAGTAGGCTATGCCCTGTCAATGGACTTGGATCAACAAGGAATATCACCGTCAAATCATTTAGATCAACGGGTACGTCCTTTTCGAGGGAAATATCCGTGTGCAGGGTCTTGAAATCACGCCTTAATCGAATCAACAGATTGCGCCCACGCACGCTATTCGCCTCCAGAGTGCCAATTGCATCCGACAAAGGGTCAGATTTAAGATCCTCTTGCGGAGAGAAAGATTGGCCAGTGATTTCTACAAACAAAAAAGGGGAGGAAATATAATTGAGGAACTCGAAAGAACACAAGAACACAAGAACACAACCAGAGATTGGCTTTTCAAGGAGGACTTCGAAGCCTCCACGCGAAGGCGAAGGTCCTTGTCTCGCATATCGGTGTCTTATCTTTTATTTTGGAAGGATTCGGTTTCTATAGCAGCATCATGCTTGGATTTTTCAAGCAGCAATTTTGTTTGATTTAGCTCGGCTTCCATCTCATCGACTCACTTTAGCGCTTGGTTGCGAATGACCGCAGATTCATCGGCAGCAGCTGTGTCACAAGGCAAATTATCATCACACACAAATAATCGGGTACAAAACAATTCATATGGAAGAAAAATAGGCGTACCTCTGAACTCTTCGGCCTCATGGCGGATCTTGAGAAAAATGTCATGAGAGGACCTGGTGGATGTAGCATCCTCCTCCTCTACAACGCCAGGAATTTCGGCATATCCCTCGGACACAGTAGCACTATCTGGCAACTCCCCAGCATCAGGAAGAGGAGGAAAATAGAATAGATGATCATGACCTTATTGATAATGAAAAGTTGCAAAGTGAAACCGAGGAATCACACAAAAAGGATAGCAGCAGTAAAATATATGTAGACAAAAAAACTTTACCTCAGGCGCATTATGCTTCTTGGTGAAGGGCTTCACCCAACAATCAGCTGGGATATGTATTTTCTTCGTCAACATCGTGAACGAGCGCACCCTCTTAACCAGAATTTTCAGTGTCAGATCCTTGGGTGTAATCCTCATTGGATCTGTTCGACCGTTGTAGGTCCACATACCATCCAGTCGAGCTTGAAGAGGTTGGACATGGATCTAAAGAAAATACGTCAAAATTTGGAGACCCGACAACCATCAGTACACAACTTCTCTATCTGGTCCAGGTGTGGCTTTATCTCTTTCATTTCTTCAGCCGAAGGGTGCTCGTCCCATGAAGAAATCCCCCCACAAGGTTTTTGGGTCAAAAGGTGCTAACCCGAACTTTTGGCCCTTAATTTTCTTATCCTTGATGTAGAACCACTTAGTTTTCCAACCGTGGATAGAGTCCGTAGTTTTCACATCAAACTACTCTATATCCGATTGGACAGAGATTATCGCGCCACCAATGTCATGAACAGTTTCGGTGGAATTGCGACGAACAAAAAGTAAGTGTTTCCTCATGCCCCAATGGGCATGGATCCCAAGAAAACACTCGCACAAGGCGATGAGAATAGCGATATGGAGAATGGAATTTGGTGTAAGCTGGTAGAGTTGTATGCCGTAGAGAAAGAGAAAGGCCCCAAAAGAGGAAAGACAGGAACATTATCCGCCATCCCGCCTCCGGCGCAGGGATTCCCTCGTCGCCGCGTAGTTTGCAGGAGCCTTCCTCCGTGAGGTAGTAGTCGCAGGCCTCACACAGCTCGCGAGCGGTGCACTTCGATGGCATCCATCCCAAATCCACATCTTCTTTGAAGTGGCATCAGAAGAACAGGACTCTCCCTTATACCGTCCCATTAAAGCTCGTGGAGAACGTGTCGTCAAGGGCAAAACAGTGGAAGTAGAAGAGTGCAAGAACAGGGAGGAGCTCTGTGCGGTGGAGCAGAGGAGGAAGATGATGGAAAAACGAAGGGGAAGAGTAGTAAATCCTTAAACTCTTTTTAATATAAGGAGACACGGTGAAAATATACACGGTTATTAAAAGTTGTGAAGCGAAAAACGAAGCAATATGTAGCCATGTGGCAGCAAAGAAAAAGGGAAAAAATCATGTGCAGTTAAAACAATCACTGTAAATCCGCTGGTGATCACACAATGCGTCAATTTTTGCGTTACAGGTGGGGCCACATAGTAACACCAGCGCGTCCACGCCGCCTACACAACACACTCGATAGTGGGGCTCATACAGTGATACGCCAATCAACAGAAAATTTGGCACGCCATCTTCGTCATCAGTGATGTCATGAGCAGTCAAAAAGCAGCAAGATCTAGATCATATGAATAAAAACTTGGAGTCTATGATCAGATGCATGCACCCGAACATCGACTCGGGGGGCTACTCCCATCGAAAAACTATTCTTCATGAACCCGGCAATTTTTTTCAAGTATATTCCTTAGATAAAGGATCTACTTTAAGCCTATGCTCCGATGTAAGCACCGCAACATAGCCTTGGCGGCTAGTCCCATCAAGAGCACTATCGCACACCCGATACAAAATTCTCCGATAGTGTCAATATTTTCAAGCATAACAGAAGCATAATTTTTGATCCTACGTCTGAATCCAAGAATTCAAATGTAGACTCGAGGGCTACTCCCATCAGGAGTGTTGTTACACACCCGATAGTTATTACAAATCAAGCCTATGTGTATTACCTATTTGTATCCTCATATGGTTAATCCCATTGGGAGCACCCGATAAAATACTAAAATAAGTCAATAACTTCAGCTATTCTAATAGCCAAACAAGGAAGTCGATAAAAGTATTCTTAGACCACATCTGCCGCGATAACATGTCTGAATGTCATGTCCATGACATGAAGATAAGATCCCAGGGTTAACCGCAACATGGCTTGGTAAACACACATGAAGGCGCTCTGCCAATATTGATTTGTATCTATGATATGATGAAAAGTACCGATGGATGCATCATGCACCCGAAATATAAGCACTGGGATTCAGCATTCAATAAGACCTCCGTGGCCATTACTGAATAAGCCAGCAGATACCATATTCAAACCTAGGGACTTGAGTTTGAACGTAGGTTCCCGTTGTTTTTGCCCAAAAAATTAACTTATTCTCGATCCGTCGGATGCATCCGACTCATTATACCAAATACCTACAAATCTTAAAAAGAAACTTCTGCTTACAACAAAAACTTTAGCTGAAATGGCCAAACCAGAATTTTGAGACTCGACCCGAATCTATGATTCAGATAGAGTCTCAAGGGCTACTGACATGGGTATAACTAATCGGGTCCCTATGCTTATTCACACTAGGCACATAAAAGCTTATGGCCCACAAAGGCCCAACAAATTCCAAGAAGCACACGACGGAAGAAAGACTTATCTTGACCAGCAAGGAATATCCAGGAACCGACATAGAGTTTGTATTGAGAATATTAACTTGTAACCTCTCCGGCTATAGATCTAGAACCCATCCTCTCATATAAAGGCTAGGAGGACCCTAAAGAGAGGGCACCTTATTTATCTTGCAATCCTCCATGAGCTAGACGCAACCAACGAACCGGCGACTTTGTAATCGAGCTTTCTCAATAATTAGACTATAGCGACATCCTTGTTTGTCTGATCAACCGATGAAATCCCCAACACTCTCTTTTCCACCAAACCCTGAGTCCATAACAATGGGCATTGCCGAGGTTACCCCTCATCATATGGGTTGATCCTTCTACGTCCCATCGCATTGGATGCACACCATTTATGTTCCTTTTTTGCGGGGGACCAGATCTGGCCAACCTTCCTAGTCCCAAGTTCTCCAACTCCATTCGTTCTCTTTCACACGAAGAGGAAGCACAAAGCACACCCGCAGAAAGCTAGTTGAAAAGTGAGGAGTGCTATTTTTTTCATGAAGCAATTAGTACTCCCTCCTTCCCAAAGAATTTAAGCCAATTTATCATTATTATGTAAAATCTGAACTACGAGTAAGTGGTAGATTGCTCTTAAAATTCTACAGCTATATAGCCACCAGGCAATCAATGTACCAAAAACTAATGATATTTTTGAAAGATTCAATTTTACCTTTTTTAGGTCCTTGATGTAAAATGTACTTGCACCTTCCATGTAAAATTTTAACCTAAAATTAAGTGGTAAAATTTAAATGAGTTTAATCTTAGTTGTCAACGGGTATGAACATTTTTGGATTTCGATCCAAACGACCTAAGTCATGGCCATATGTACAGCATACTTTATGTCGATGACGATACCATTTCCAAGAATTTGCATGCCGCCAAATTTGGCCATATATTGAAAACAATTGAAGATGAATAAGTATGAATAGTATGGATCAATGAGGTGATTTCTCGTGGAGGAGCCGACCTGATTGTTTTCCTTGCTTAATTTTATGGTGCTTCCTACTAGATATATGTACCTGGATGTAATTTCTTTTATTAGGACCCTTTGTGATAAATGTATGGACTTCGATGCAATTTTACCTTTTTAGGTCCTTGGTGTAAAATATACTTCCACCGCCCGTGTAAAATTTTAACCTAAAAGTAATTAAGTCATCAAATCTAAACGAATTTAAGCTCTGTTGTCAACGAGTATGGACATCTTGGATTTCAGGCCGAACGACCAAGCTCATGGCCATATGTACATCATACTTTATGTTGATGATGATATCATATCTAAGAATTTCATGCCGCCAAATTTGGCCGTATTTTGAAAACAATCGAAGATGAAGTAGTATGAAGAGTATGGATCAATGAGGTACTTTCTCGAGAAAGAGCCGACCCGACTGCTTTCCTTTCTTAATTTTATGGTGCTTCGTACTATATGTATGGACCTCGATGTAACTTTCCTTTTTTAGGTCCGTTTGTGCTAAATGTTTGTACCTTGATGTAATTTTCGTTTTTTAGGTCCTTGTTGTAAAATGTACTCCCATCGCCCATGTAAAATTTTATCCTAAAAGGAAGTGGTAAAATCTAAGCAAATTTAAGCTTAGTTGTCAATGTGTATGGACATTTTTGGATTTCAAGCCAAATGATCAAGTTCATAGCCACATGTACATCATACTTTATGTCGATGATGATCCCATACCCAAGAATTTGCATGCCCCCAAATTTGGCCATATTTTGAAAACAATCGAAGACGAAGTAGTATGAAGAGTATGGATCGATGAGGTGCTTTCACGAGAAGGAGCCGACCCGATTGTTTTCCATGTTTAATTTTATTTTCTTCATGCTAGATGTATGAACCTCGATGTAATTTTCATTTTTAGGCCCCTTTGTGCTAAATGTAATTTTACTTTTTTTAGGTCCTTGGAGTAAAATGTACTTCCACCGCCCGTGTAAAAGTTTAACCTGAAAGTAAGTGGTAAAATCTAAATGAATTTAAGCTTAGTTGTCAATGGGTATGAACATTTTTTGGATTTGAGGCCGAACAACCAAAGTCATGGCCATATGTGCATCATACTTTATGTCGATGATGATCCCATATCTAAGAAATGGCATGTCGCCGAATTTGGCCATATTTTGAAAATAATCAAAGTGGAAGTAGTATGAAGAGTATGGGTCGATGAGGTGCTTTCTCGAGAATATCTGACCCAACTGTTTTCCTTGCTTAATTTTATGGTGCTTGATGCTAGATGTATGGACCTTGATGTAATTTTCCCTTTTAGGTCCCTTTGTGGTAAATGTATGGACCTCGACTTAATTTTCCCTTTTTTAGTCCTTGATCTAAAATGTACTCCCACCGCCCGTCTAAAATTTTAACCTAAAAGTAAGTGGTAAAATTTAAACAAAATTAATCTTAGTTGTTAGTGAGTATGAACATTTTTGGATTTCGAGCCAAACGACCAAGGTCATGACCATATGTACATCATACTTTATGTCGATGACGATCCCATATCCAAGAACTTGCATGCCGCCAAATTAATTTGTCCATATTTTGAAAACAATCGAAGGCGAAGTATTATGAAGAGTATGGCTTGATGAGGTGCTTTCTCGAGAAGAATCCGACCCGACTGTTTTCCTGGCTTAATTTTATGGTCCTTCGTGATATAGTATTATGGACCTCGATGCAATTTCCCCTTTTTAGCTCCCTTTGTAGTAAATGTATGGACCTCGATGTAATTTTCCATTTATAGGCCCTTGATGTAAAATGTACTCCCACTGCCTGTTTCAGCCTAAAAGTAAGTCGTAAAATCTATAGGAATTTAAGCTTAGTTGTCGATGAGTATGATTTTTTTGGATTTCAAGCTGAACGACCAAGGTCATGGCCATATGTACATCATACTTTAGGTCGATGACGATCCCATATCCAAGAATTTGCATGCCCCAAAATTTGGCATATTTTGAAAACAATCAAAGACGAAGTAGTATGAAGAGTATGGCTCGATGAGATGCTCTCTTGAGAAGGAGCATACCTGACTATTTTACTTGCTTAATTTTATGGTCCTTCATGCGAGATGTAAGAACCTCAATGTAATTTTCCCCTTTTTAGGTCCTTGATATAAAATGTACTCACCTGGTTTGTGATGTTCCCATATTTGGGAGTCGATGGGTGAATCTTGGCTTGGTAAACTGTGTTGCCACTAGGAGTTTCCAAACATTAGGAAAACAAAAAAATCATTTTTTTTAGTTCACAGGAGTGTATTTTCTTTAAAGCAAGTACGAAGAATATGTATTATCTGTAGAATTAAAAACCAAAGAGAGATAAGAGAGACTATGAGCAAACAGGAGGCAGCTAGAGAGAGCAGTGAAGAGGAGGAGTTGAAGGCGGTGCAATATCAGAGCAAAGCTATGATGGCTTCCTGACATAGGGTACAGGGTATAGTGAACTACTAGTACTACTAGTACAGAGTAGTAGTACTATTATATATGCACGCAAAACAAATTATGTTTTATCTCTCCTTAACTTCCTCATCACCATCCCCATACCTCGGTCGGCTCATCTCTCCCTCGTCCAAAACGTGGTGCTACGCACATGTGTCGACCTGCCTTGTATCGGCGGCTCCGTATTAGCATCTGGCTCAACTACGTCCTATGTTGGTGTGCAAAAGAAGGAACCATTTTAGGGCTTGGCGACTAAATGTAGTACTCCTACTACTTCTTAGTAGTTCAAACTTTCCCAATTTTGAAATTATCACTTCCTTCCCAAACATCCGGAGGGAAGGTTGATCAAAACATAGTGGTGCACAAGGGATTGTTTTACGGAGTACTACAGTATTTCTGTATGCAGTACTTGTAGACCCTCGAATCGACCCTATGAAAGTTTTAGCGATTCCCGACAAACCCGCATAGAAACGATTCAGAGGTGCCCACCAGGCAGTTGTGTATGGGTGGAAAACGAAGTAATATCATTACACAATAGTCCATGATGGAACCCACAGAACAGATATATACAACAATGAGTCCATGAGTCAAGAATACAGATATACAACACAAAGATCCAAATCACCTTGAAAACGATACAACGTCCGACTACGGCAAGATGCAAATGGGGCTAAGAGCCCTAAAGAATAACCAATGGCGTCCATAGCCCTGCCAGGCCAAGCCGGAAGGGTAACCCCGCTAACGACATCGATCTCAAAACCTGCTTAAACAAAAGGGGTGCCGGCAAAGGGCAAAAAAAAGAGCGGTCGGTACTGAGACCAGTACACGGCGAGTCTTAGAATTCGGCGGTCCTCGCCTACATAGGTATGGTGGACTGAAGCGGTAGCGCAACATGCACTAAACATCCTATAGAGACTCGATACAAATGTCGGCTATCAGAGAGGGATAATAAATACCTACTCGGATCCAACCTGATACTAACACCAAACATACCCATCCTGATGTTTCCCCCTCGAGACCAAACGAGGAAGTCAAACTGAGAAACTCACACAGTTGGTAATTTTATTCATTCCATTATAGTTGCAGCAATTACTAGCCAGATATAGATAGCATGAGTCATCCTGATAACATAAGCAGTGGGCAGTTTTAGTAACCATTCCGTTGTACATGCAATACTTAATAGTCAGATACATATACCATGCGACATTCAAAAACCCAGCAGTTGTTGGCACTTTTATTTAGCCATTCCATTATAGTAAAGCTGATTACTAGTCATTATAAAGTCCAATTTATAGCACTACTTTAGTTATAATTGTCTATGATCGAGATACTGTGCTCCAAGTCGTCCATAACCGCGGACACGACTTTTAGAAAATTTTACCCTGCAGGGGGGCACAAATAGCAACACACGCACGATCAACCTTGGAAAAACCAAATGAAAACCCAATGAGGCATCACGACAAAGAAATCGCAAGATTCATATAATATTTCCGGGGGCCACCCCGCCAAGCTACCCGCTACGAAATTGGCCGGCTCCAAGACGGACCTAGAGGTTTGTGACGACGGCTGTAAACAACTAGGAACCCAAAAGTGTGACTGGGCTTGTCGATACCGCGAAAACGTGGCACGGGGTTCCAAAACAGTACAGGCGCTACATGCGCAATAGTAAATAAAGCAGTAAAGCATGGCATAATCATGGCATAAGTACAGGATAGTAATAAATCCCCAAACTACTTTGTGGCCCCACGAAATAAGATATGACTCTAGCTCATGCTAAGGGGATTCATGGTCCCACATGCGGATAGTGCGAATAGTCAAGGAATAGGAATCAAGTACTCAGGGTCCTACGGGACACAAGTGGAGGGTTGAAGACCAAATAACATCTATTTCCCACTTGTGCCTCTGCATTATTTACCTACTTTCAATTTTAGTTATTAAACTGTAATGAAAGCCATGATCATCTTGAATATTAAGCATGAGGCATTTCTCCAACAATTGTGAAACATCGACGGTGTGAAGCAACACTTGCGCAAGCAACTACGACTCGCAATGCCGCCTATCTACCAAACAACAGGTAATAGGAGGTGTCCATGGCAATATAGGGGCTACAGGGAAGTATCAAAGGTTACGGAATCTAGAATCTATAGCATCACAACACAGATAGCAATAGATCAACTAGAGGAAGTAAAGACTATAAATATAAAATAGGTAGAAAGGGGGAGAATGCTCGACTAGAAACATTGCTGAAGTTTCATAACCGAAGAACTTGTCGAAGCATACAACATCTCATCGTCCTATCCGGGAAGAAGCAAACACTAAAAGGAAGAAGCAAACACTAAAAGGAACAAGCGATGCAACAATTACAACTAATGCGGAAGACTCGGCATGATCATGATATGATGCATGACATGGCAAGGGTGCGATGCTATTAGACAATATGTAGCGGAATCGGGGTCCCGACAATTATTTAGGAGGTTTATGTTGTCTAGATACCCCGCAATTTAATATTGTATTAACAAGGCAAAATTATATCATCGGTTCGCTACACAAATTTAAATGGGGCTATTATAAGACTAGAAAAGCCCACATATGGTCTCCATATTTAATTTAGATGAATTATCGAAATACCCACAAACACCCACAATATATATGCAAACATGAACAGTCTAATGTAACAAGTAGATATCATATGTTATAAAAATAGGGTCTAAAGAAAGGGGTCACACATAAGGGCTCGACGATCTTGGTTTTGGAGGAGTTCGGTCTTCAGGGTTTGGTCTCCGGTTCGTGAACAAGATCTCAGGAGTAGGCCTCGCCGTGTTCGGGTTTCAGCTTCGGTGTTGAAGAACTTCGTTCGGCACCGTTGGTCCTCGAAAGATCTTGTCGATGACATCGATGCCCTTGTCCTACATCTTGTCCTCGTCCGCGGGGATGTCTTGCGTCGCGGCAACACATCAAGGCCATCTTCACTTCACCCACCACAAAAATCCACCACCTGGACGCACCAACCGATCAGCAACTACAGAGGGACATGGCCTCATAAGCCCTCACACAGATGATTAACACTGGGCACGCTCACACTGGAAAGTCATGAGTGCCTCAGAGGCGACACCGTGTTGAACACACGCTTCATAGGGGCATAGAGACATAAGGCCGAAGGGTTCAGGATGACACAAAGGAACAAACTCGCCGCTTGTCACCAAGGAGCACCAGAACTAGGACACCAACAGAGGCGACGCAACACGGGCCCGAGGTGAAGCCGATGCGCAGACAGGGCCATGAGAGGGGCCCTTGGCAGCGCACGACTGCAGCAAGGGAGCCGGCGGTCGGACTGGCTCACAGACGGTGGAGAGAGGCGGATCTTGCGACGGCCGGTGTCCTGAACGGCGGCACGCCTGCGATGCAGGGGGAACATGGATAGGGGAGGAGACAGGGAGGAGGAGGGGCGTGCAGTTGGTGGCGGTACGCACGAGGATGGATGCGAACGGGGGGAGCACGGCGTGATCGGGATGTGGGCCCGAGGAGGTGGCGGCCGGGGAAGAGCTGACGGCGGTGGCAGGCCATCAAGGCAGAGGAGGGGATCCTGGCATGCGGGGAGAGATGCAGGAGGAAGGGAAGAATGCGAGAGGTCGACCGGGTCGTGGTGGGTCCTGGAGGCCGCAAAGATGAGAGGACGGCCGACGGGGAAACGAAGAGGGCAGCGGCTGTTCTCGCGAGGG
Organism: Avena sativa; assembly: GCA_916181665.1. Classification (NCBI taxonomy): domain Eukaryota; kingdom Viridiplantae; phylum Streptophyta; class Magnoliopsida; order Poales; family Poaceae; genus Avena; species Avena sativa. The sequence continues at coordinate 92,784,381 of OV702293.1, read as the reverse complement.
AGAAGAGGGCGGGGGTAGCGGGGTCGAACAAGGGGTGGTGGGACACGAGAGCGATGGGAGCGGGAGTTGCGGGATGGTGCTTATCGTGAGGCTAGTGCGACACGGGGTGGGGGTGTGCTGGTCACTGAGAACGCGTCGAAGGGAAAGAGAGCGTGCGTGTGCGTACGCGCCGAGTTGTCGTGCGGTGTATGATGCGTGGGTCGGCTGGTGGGTCGCAGCGTGGCGGGACTGGTTGAGGGAGTGACGGCGGGGTGGGATTAGGGTTAGGGTTTGAGTAGGGTAGGTCTAGGTTTAGGTCTTATATGGATGGACTCTGGTTGGGCCGATTGGGCTTGACCGGTGTCTGCATCCCCGATACAAAATAGTTTTAATTTAATCATTTTGTTTTAAAAAGATTTTGTAAATAGTTTTAAGACAAATAGAAGATCCGGACGAACCGAGAGTTTTGATTTGAAATTAAAGAAGGGCTAATTTGGAAAACAACATAGTGTTTTGCGAAATAGTTTTAAGAAAAATAATATGCATGATGATGTCATGATGATGCACAGAGATACAAATGGCGATTTCTAGTAGTGGTTTTAGCAGGGGTACTACAATTCGACACCACTAACAATGGATCTCGCCCTCGAGATCCGCCTCATGGTACGGGGAAGAAAGCCGGTGATCTGAATCTTCTCGCTTCGTGTAGATCTTCGCGACACCACTAACAAGGGTTCTTTCTCTATCTTGAAATCAGCGACACCACCAACAAGGGTCGATGCTCCCATTCATCGAGAGAACACTCCGGAGAAACAAAGATGAAGGTCGAGGTCTCAAAAGGTAAGGCCACCTCTAACTTCCATGGAATGAATATAATTGCATCGATCCAGCGATTCAATGTAAAAGAGCGAATGATAAGAGTAGTCGGATGGTGATCAGTCCATCGCGCACTCAAAGCATTACTCCGCACATGAATAGGAGAACTATGCAACCAACTCTCGGAATTCAGACTGAAGATCTTGAAAAGCGATGTTCAGAAATAAAGGAGTGATGCGGGTTCTTCATCGGATCTAACATGGATGATATCATCATGAAGGAGAACACCGGAAGATACAAAGAAATTTTTTAGTGAATTTTTGATCCACCGAAAGATACAACAGATGAAAGATCCATCAGATAACATGAAGACGGGATGTCGAAACACCGTTACAAGAGGATGGAAGCGAAACCCTGAAGGTACAACGGAAACCCAACCACGAGAATTCCTGGACTCGAAGAAAAGATAAGGGGATAGACTCAAAACACGCAAAGGTAAGAGGAGAATAGCAGAGGGGTAAGGAGTAAAACCAGACCTAATCAGATCTATCCAATCGATTTCCAAAATAGTTTTGACACTACAACGTCCGTTAGCTAGGTTATCCTATAGGCTGGACCAGTGAGGTATCGCAACTGCTGAGCTCTGATACCACTCTATAGCACCCTCGGATCGGCCCTATGCAAGTTTTAGCGATTCCCGCCAAACCCGCATAGAAACGATTCAGAGGTGCCCACCGGGCACTTGCGTGCGGGTGGAAAATGAAGTAATATCATTACACAATAGTCCACGATGGAACCCAAAGAACAGATATATACAACAATGACTCCATGAGTCAAGAATACAAATATACAATACAAAGATCCAAATCACCTTGAAAACGATACAACATCTGACTACGGACAAGATGCAAATGGGGCTAAGAGATCGGAAGAATAACCAATGGCGTCCATAACCCTGCCTAGGCCAAGCCGGAAGGGTAAACCCGCTAACGACGTCGATCTCAAAACCTGCTTAAACAAAAGGGGTGCTAACAAAGGGCAAAGTACAAAAAAGAGCAGTCAGTACTGAGGCCAGTACACGTCGAGTCTTAGAATTCGGCGGTCCTCGCCTACATAGGTATGGTGGACTGAAGCAGTAGCGCAGCATGCACTAAACAACCTATAGAGACTCGATACAACTGTTGGCTATCAGAGAGGGATAAGAAAGACCTACTCGGATCCAACCTGATAATAACACCAAACATACCCATCCTGATGTTTCCCCCTCGAGACCAAACGAGGAAGTCAAATAGAGGAACTCACACAGTTGGTAGTTTTATTCATTCCATTATAGTTGCAGCAATTACTAGTCAGATATAGATAGCATGAGTCATACTGATAACATAAGCAGTGGGCAGTTTTAGTTAACCATTCCGTTGTAGTTGCAATACTTAATAGTCAGATTACATATACCATGCGACATTCAAAAACCCAGCATTTGTTGGCACTTTTATTTAGCCATTCCATTATAGTAAAGATGATTACTAGTCATTATAAAGTCAAATTCATATCACTACTTTAGTTATAATTGTCTATGATCGATATACTGTGCTCCAAGTCGTCCATAACCGTTGACACGGCTTTCAGAAGGTTTTACCCTGCAGGGGGGCACAAATAGCAACACACGCACGATCAACCTCAGAAAAACCAAATGAAAACCCAACGAGGCATCACGACAAAGAAATCGCAAGATTCATATAATATTTTAGGGGGCCATCCCACCAAGCTACCCGCTACGAAGTTGGCCGGCTCCGAGACGGACCTAGAGGTTTGTGACGATGGCTGTAAACGACTGGGAACCCGAAAGTGTGACTAGGCTTGTCGTTACCGCGAAACGTGGCACCGGGTTCCAAAACAGTACAGGCGCTCCACGCGCAATAGTAAATAAAGAAGTAAAGCATGGCATAAGTACATGATAGTAATAAAGCTCCAAACTACTTTGTGGCCCCAAGAAATAAGATATGACTCAAGCTCATGCTAAGGGGATTCATGGTCCCATATGCGGATAGTGCGAATAGTCAAAGAACATGTATCAACTACTCGGGTCCTATGGGAAACAAGTGGAAAGTTAAAAACCAAATAACATCTATTGCCCACTTGTGCCTCTGCATTATTTACCTACTTTCAATTTAGTTATTAAAGGTAATGAAAGCCATGATCATCTTCAATATTAAGCATGAGGCATTTTTCCAACAACTGTTAAACATCGACGGTGCAAAGCAACACCTGCGCAAGCAACTACGACTCGCAATGCCACCTATCTACCAAACAACATGTAATAGGAGGTGCCATGGCATAGGGGCTACAAGGAAGTATCAAAGGGTACGGAATCTGGAATCTATAGCATCGCAACACAAATAGCAATAGATCAACTAGAGGAAGTAAAGACTATAAATATAAAATAGGTAGAAAGGGGGGGAATGCTCGCCTGGAAACATTGCTGAAGTTTCATAACCGAAAAACTTGTCGAAGCATACAACATCTCATCGTCCTATCCCGGAAGAAGCAAACACACTAAAAGGAACAAGCGACGCAACAATTACAACTAATGCGAAAGATTCGGCATGATCATGATATGATGCATGACATGGCAAGGGTGCGATGCAATTAGGCAATATTAAGCGAAAATGGGGTGCCGACAATTATTTAGGTGGTTTATGTTGTCTAGATACCCCGCAATTTAATATTGTATTAACAAGGCAAAATTATATCATCGGTTCACTACACAAATTTAAATGGGGCTATTATAAGACTAGAAAAGCCCACATATGGTCTTCATATTTAATTTAGATGAATTATCTATCGAAATACCCACAAACACCCACAATATATATGCAAACATGAATAGTCTAATGTAACAAGTAGATATCATATGTTATAAAAATAGGGTCTAAAGAAATGGGTCACACATAAGGGCTCGAAGATCTTGGTTTTGGAGGGGTTCGGTCTTCAGGGTTTTGTCTCCGGTCCATGAAGAAGATCTCGGGAGTTGGCCTCGTTGTGTTTGGCTTCCGGCTTCGGTGTTGAAGAACTTGGTTCGACACTGTTGGTCCTCGAAAGATTTTTTTGATGACATCGATGCCCTTGTCCAACATCTTGTCCTCGTCTGCGGGGAGGTCTTGCTTCGCGGCAACACATCAAGGCCATCTTCACACCCACCACATCCACCACAAAAATCCACCACCTGGACGCACCACCCGATCAACAACTGCAGAGGGACATGGCCTCATAAGCCCTCACACAGATGATTAACACTAGGCGCGCTCACACTGGAATGTCATGAGCGCCTCGGAGGCGACACCGTGTTGAACACCCGCTTCATAGGGGTATAGGGACACAAGGCCGAAGGGTTCAGGATGACGCAAAGAAAAAACTCGCCGCTGGTCACCAAGGAGCACCAGAACAAGGACACCAACAGAGGCGACGTAACACGGGCCCGAGGCGAGGCCGATGCACGGATAGGGCCATGAGAGGGGCCCTTGGCGGCGCACGACTGCAACAAGGGAGCTGGCGGTCGGACTGGCTCGCGGACGGTGGAGAGTGGCGGAGCTTGCGACTGCCGGTGGCTTGAACGGCAGCACGCCTGCGATGCAGGGGGAACATGGACAGGGGAGGCGATAGGGAGGAGGAGGGGTGCGCATTTGGTGGCGGTATGCACAAGGATGGAGGCGAGCGGGGGTCACAGCGTGCTTAGGCCGTGGGCCAGAGGAGGTGGTGGCCGGGGATGAGCTGACGGCAACGGCATGCCATCAAGGCAGAGGAGGGGATCCTAGCATGCGGGGAGAGATGCGGGAGGAAGGGAAGAACGCGAGCAGGTCGACCTGGTCGTGGTGGGTCCTGGTGGACGCAGAGATGAGAGGAGGGCTGGCGGGGAAACGAAGAGGGCGGCGGCGGCTGTTCTCGCGAGGGAGAAGAGGGCGGGGGTTGCAGGGTCGAACAAGGGGTGGTGGGACCTGAGAGCGATGGGAGCGGGAGTTGCGGGATGGTGGGCATCGTGAGTCTAGTGCGACAAGGGGTAGGGGTGTGCTCACTGGGAACACGCCGAAGGGAAAGAGAGCGTGCGTGTGCATACGCGCCGGGTTGTCGTGCGGTGTACGATGCGTGGGTCGGGTGGTGGGTCGCAGCGTGGTGGGACGGGTTGAGGGAGTAGCGGTGGGGTGGGATTAGGGTTAGGGTTTGAGAAGGGTAGGTCTAGGTTTAGGTTTTATATGGGGTAGTAGGTGGACTTTGGTTGGACCGATTGGGCTTGACCGCGTCTGCCTCCCCGATACAAAATAGTTTTAATTTAATCATTTTGTTTTAAAAAGATTTTGTAAATAGTTTTAAGACAAATACAAGATCCAGACGGACCGAGAGTTTTGATTTGAAATTAAAGGAGGGCTAATTTGGAAACAACATAGTCTTTTGTGAAATAGTTTTAGGACTAATAATATGCATGATGATGCACAGAGATACAAATGGCGATTTCTAATAGTGCTTTTACCAGGGGTGCTACAGTACTTCCCATCGTATTCGATGCACTTCACTATGATCTGGCTAGATTTCCTACTAGTACTCTGTAGTACTCTATTCTCGTTCCATTTCACACCCTGCGAAAAGGAATCACCAAGCACACCAGCAGCACGCTATTTTGAAAGTGAGGAGTTTTTTTGGGTGAAGCAAGTACAGTAGTATGAAGGGTATTTCTTATCTTCTCGCTCGAGAAGGAGCCAGACCTGAATGCTTTGCTTGATGAATTTTAGGGCCTTTTGTGCTAAATTTATGTACCTCTATGTAATTTTATACTTGCATGTAGAAAAATAACTTTGATTCAAAATAAATAAATGAGTTTAAGATGATTTTCCCAAGTTAATTCCTAGGCAAAGTTTGGACCATGTTTCACGTATGATTAAAAAAATTATGAGTTCTTTAGATACCTAGCTTACTTCGCCCTTTTAAATGAGTTTAAGTTGATTTGCCAATGTTAAGCTGATTTGCCAATGTTAGGTAAAATTTGAACCAAAAAGTATAAGTGGTAGAATATTGCTCTCGAAGTTCTACAAATATATTTTGAAGGTACCCACCATCGCATTCAATATATCGAAAACCACCAGTTTTTTAAGATTCAACTTCTTTCTAATAATTTGCATGTATAAAAAATTGACCTTGTTTTGAAAAGAAACAAACAACATATAATGTTAACAATAAAAGAATTTGCATGTGGTGCTCTTACATTTACTACTTTCCATCAAGAAAGAAACATTAGTTTTGACAATTTTTGAAGATAAAAATGACTATGAATATTCTTGCATTTCAAGCCGAACGACCAAGGTCATGGACATATATACATCATAATTTATGTTGATCGAATATCATATTCAAGAATTTGCATGCCACCAAATTTGGCCATATCTTGAAAATTATCGAAGAGGAAGTAGTATGAAGAGCTAGTATGGTTTGATCAGCTACTCTCTTTAGAAGGAGCCAAACCCGACTATATTCCTTGCTTAATTTTAAGATATTTCATGCTAGATGTACATACCTCTATGTAATTTTTCCTTTTTAAGTCTGTGTTGTAAAATGTACTGCCATCGTCCAAAGTAAATAGTAAAATTTTAACAAATTCAAGCTTAGTTGTCAATGAGTATGAAACATTCTTTGATTTAAAATTGAACGACCAAGGTCATGGCCATCTCCACATCATACTTTATGTTGATGATGATCCCATATCCAACAATTTGTATGACGCCAAATTTGGCCATATTTTGAAAACAACTAAAGACTAAATAGTATGAAGAGTATGGCTGGATCAGATGCTCTCTCGAGAAGGAGCCGACCCGACTATTTTCCCTTCTTAATTTTAGGGTCCTTCGCGCTAAATGTACGGACCTATTTTCGCTTTTTAGGTCCTTTATGTAAAATGCACTCCCATTTGTCCAAGTAAGTGGTAACATTTAAACGAATATAAGCCTAGTTATCGATGAGTATGGACTTTCTTGGATTTCATCCCGAATAAGCAAGTTCATGTCCATATCTACATCATACTTTATGTTGATAATCTCATATCCAAGAATTTGCATGCCGCCAAATTTGGCCATATTTTGAAAACAATCGAAGAGGAAGTAGTATGAAGATTATGGCTCGATCATTCATGTTCTCTCTCGAGAAGGAGCCGAACCTGACTGTTTTCAATGCTTAAATTTGGAGTCCTTTGTGCTAATTAAATTTATGGACCTCGATGTGATTTTCCCTTGTTTAGGTCCTTGATATAAAATGTACTCCCAGCATCCAAGTAAGTGGTAAAACTTAAATGAAATTAAGGTTAGTTTTAAATAACTATGAACATTCTTGGGTTTCAAGCCGGAGGACCAATATCATGGCCATATCTACATCATAATTTATGTTGATGACCTAATATACAAAAAATTGCTTGCCGACAAAATTGGCCATATTTCTAAAACAATCGAAGAGGAAGAAGTATGAAGAGTACGACTCGATTAGATGCTCTCTCGAGAAGGAGCCGAACCTATTGTTTTCCTTGCTTAATTTTAGGACGCTTCGTGCTAAATATATGGACCTCGATGTAAATTTTCGCCTTTTTAGGTCCTTGATATAAAATTTACTCCCACCATCCAAGTAAGTGGTAAAATTTAAACGATATTAATCTTAGTTTTCAATAAGTTTGAACATCCTTGGATTTCAAGCCGAACGACCAAGGTTATGGCCATATATACATCATACTTTGCCCTCATGATCCCATATCCAAGAATTTGCATGCTGTCAAATTTGGCCATATTTTAGGTACAATTGAAGAGGAAGTAGTATGAAGAGTATGCTCGATCAGCTCCTCTCTTGAGAAGGAGTCGAACCCAACAGTTTTCCTTGCTTAATTGGAGGGTCCTTTGTGGTAAATGTATGGACCTCAATGTGATTTTCCCTTGTTTAGGGACTTTATGTAAAATATACTCCCACCGTTAGTGTGTAATTTTAACTAGAGGAGTACAAGTAAATGCGATAGATTGATCGTACAGCAAAACAACCTAGAGCTTAAAAATTCAAGTTCTTAGCTATGCAAGATCTTGGCGTGGTGGAGTTACCATACTTGGTAGAAGCACATGGGTGCCCCTTGGCATGGTGAACAATATTTCCACTAGGAGTTTCCTCCTATTGAAAAAAATCCGGGAGTAAGAAGAGATGGAGAGCACGCAGGAGACAGCACAAGGGAAGGGAAGAGGAGGATTTGAAGGTTGTGCGATGTCAGAGCAAATCTGTGACGGTTCCTGACATGAGGTACATGGTACATACACAGGGTGATAATTAGTAAAAGTAAAAAATTGTGTTTTCTCTTTCCTTAACTTCCTCATCACCATCCCTACACCCCGGCTAGCTGATCTCTCTCTCGTTCAATACGTGGCGCTTCATACGTGCGTCAACTTGCCTTTTCATTCTATTTAACACCCTGCGCCACCTGCAGCACGCTGGTTCAAAAGTGAAGATGGTTTTTTTGTGTGTTAAGAAAGTACAATAGTATTGTATGGCTCAGCTACTCACTAGAGAAGGAGCAGACCAGACTGCTTTTCTTTATTTAATTTTAGGGGCCTTTGTGCTAAATATTTGGACCTCTATGTAATTTTCTATTATTTGAGGACTTCGATGTAAACTATACTTCCACCGACCGTGTAAAATTTTAACTACAAGTAAGAAAGATATATGTCTTTTAAAATTTTCCAAAAAAACTATTGAAGCTAACCCGAAATTCAGTACATCGAAAGCTACCGAAAGTGACAAACACAGGCTTCAAAAAATTTGCATCTAGAAAAATTTAACCTTGATTCGAAAACAATAAAAAAATAACTAAAGAAACATCGCATGATGTCCTCTGACATGTAATTCTTTCCGTGAAAGATGATAATAATGAGAATTAACAACTTTTGAAAAAACAAACTCCTTCAAAATATATCCTTCCATGTATGAATATTCTCGTGCTTCAGGCCGAATGACAAGGGTAAATGGCCATACTTACTAGTAATGTTCGATCTCATACATTGTAGGTGTGTGTATCTTGGCATGGTGAACAAAAATGCTGTTAAATAATGGGAGTTCCAAGTTTTATGAAAAAAAAACCATTTTGGAGTTTAGAAATGAAAATACTTAATGTTTTCCTTTAAATTAAAGCAAGTCATATCTACATCATATACTTTATGTTGATGATCTCATATACAAGAATTTTCATGCCGCCAAATTTGGCCATATGTTGAAAACAATCAAAGAGGAAGTAGTATGAAGAGTATGGCTTGATCAGCAGCGTGCTCTCTCGAGAAGGAGTTAAACCCGACAGTTTTCCCATCTTAATTTTAGGGTCCTTCATAATAAATGCATGGACGTCGATATGATTTTCCTTTTGTAGGTCCTTGATGTAAAACTTACTCCCATCGTCCGTATAAAATTCAAACATAAAAGTAAGTGGTAAAATTTAAACGAATTTAAGCTTAGTTGTCACAATGAGTATGAACAGTCTTGGATTTCAAGCCGAACGACCAAGGGTATGGCATTATATACATCATATATTATGTTGATGATGCCATATCCAAGAATTTGCATTCTGCCAAAATTGGCCATATTTTGAAAAGTATGGCTCAATCAGTTGCTCTCTTTAGAAGGAGCCAAAGCCGACTATTTTCCTTGCTTAATTTTAGGGTGCTTCGTGATAAAGTTATGGAACTTAATTTAATTTTCAATTTTTTGGTATTTGATATAAAATGTATTCCCACCATCCATGTAGCATTTGAACCTAAAATTAAGTGGTTAAATTTAAACAAAATTAAGCTTAGTTGTTAATCAATATGAACATTCTTTGGTTTCAAGCAGAATGACCAAGTACATGGCCATATCTATATCATATTTGATGTTGATGATCTCATATCCAAGAATATGCATGCCGCCAAATTTGGCTATATTTTGAAAATAATCGAAGAGGAAGTAGTATGAAGAGTATTGCTTGATCAACTGCTATCTCGAGAAGGAGTCGATCCGACTATTTTCGGGTACTTCGTGCAAAATGTATGGACCTTGATGTAATTTTCCTTTTTTAGGAACTTGATGTAAAATATACTCACACCATCTAGTAAGTGGTAAAATTTAAACGAATTTAGGCTTAGTTATCAATGAGTATTAAAATTCTTGGATTTCCAGCCGAACGACCAAGGTCATGGTCATATCTACATCATAGTTCATGTTGATGATCGCATATCCAATAATTTGCATGCTGCCAAATTTAACCATATTTTGGATAAAATTAAAGAGGAAGTACTATGAAGAGTATGGCCATATCTACCTCTATGTGATCTTCCCTTGTTTAGGTCCTTGATGTAAAATGTACTCCCACCATCAGTGTAAAATTTTAATTAGAGGAGTACAAGTAAATGCGATAGACTGATCTTAAAATTTTCCAAAATCTTTCTAAGATAATTAAGGATTCATTACAGCAAATCCAGTGAGAGTTTCTGTAAAATTCAAGTTCTTAGCTATGCAAGAACTTGGCGTGGTGGATTTACCATATTTGTTAGCAGTATGTGGGTTCCTATTGGCATGGGGAACAATATTTCCACTAGGAGTTCCGCTTGTTAAAAAATGTGGGAGTAATAAGAGACGAAGAGCATTAAAAAAATTCAGGACCTTTACAATATATGCATGCAAAACAAATTGTGTTTTTTGACACCGGGCACTTCAAACTTGTTTTTCGGCATGGTGTGACTTTCCTTGAGATTATTCCCTAGCTACCGATAGGAAAAAATAGTAGCCCCTCAAACTTGGAGCTAGCATTGCGGGCCAGAGCGTTTAAGAAATGCCTTGTCACTGGGACAGAGGAGTCGATCTGACAACCACAGGAGAACAGCCGACCACCCAACCCATTTTTCTGGGGAGAAACCTCCAGCACCTCATCGTGTTCCTCTTATGCTTTGGCCTCTTGTGTATGATCCTAGCCCTTCTCCATCCTTGCAGAAAGGTAGAAACCACCAACCATCCCCAAAAATCTTATGTAGTTCTCTTCCCCAGAACGACTTTCGACAGTGCTCGTCCGTCTAGAGCGATGAAGTGTAAGATATAAGAGTGCTACATACAGGAAATGGTATTTGGCAACCTCCACTACGGAACGCTGAGAAACATCACCAGTCATGCCGATCTTCTAAGCACCGCTCGCCTAGCTCGCAGCATATTTGGCATGCATCGAGGGATTGCGGAAGATTCTACTCTCCTGTTTGGTACGCCCACCCTACTTCACTCTAACCCACACTCAAGGCCATTCGACCGTGACAAGAAGGTAAAAAGCGGTTTTGCACTCTAACCTTAGATTGTTCCGTACACCTAAATACCGTAGTAATTGGAACATCTACCTGAGCCCCAACTATCATCATGTGTGTAGCATCGAGACATGCCATTCATGTAGGTAGTTTTCTGATGTTTTGCAATTGCCTGTTTTCACCGGCAAACATGTGACATTCTTGTGTTCTCAACCTTGTGATCCAAAGAGGCCCAAGACTTTTGCTTCAGTGTCCCCCTCTCTCCTCCAAACTAAAAAGACAACAATGACCAGGATTATCGATACGCGTAACAGAAGGTGTACTGGCCAATCAAGTCTGTCCTTATATTTTATATTTCATGTATTTGACGAACACAAGAATTCTGCAAAAAGTTGGCTGTTTGGTTTACATGAAAACAAAAACGTAGTAAAATTTCCTTTGAATCAAACAATTGAACAGTGCCACCACCAAAAGAAAATTTCCTATTCCTACACTTTTTATTTAATCCAAACAAGACCTTATTCCTCGATGTGTTTTGTTTGCATGAATTATTTATTCATCACGTTTCGGCAAAGCTAGCTAGCCACTTTCCCCTTTGTGGAACACCTTGCATGCCCCTAGATACGAAGAAAATATATTGCAGGGTATTTATGTGTTGCTGATTCCACTAGACAATCCAATAGTAGAAGCATTTGTACCAGTTGATGGTGACATACCAGGAACTTGGGATGATGATGCATTTGAAAACAAGGGTCGCTGGGTTAGTGCGAGAGGAGAATGGATTGCGATGGCAAAGCACCCAGGGAGCTAGTACCTCCAAAATGTCTACACTATGGCACGTATCAAGCTGCCACCTGTGCAACATGTTTATATTTACCCATTCGGTGACCAGTTTTCCCCTGACCCCCCATGCACTTACATCTACAAGCAAGCGAGTATCGACCTGCTGAAGATACAGATAACAAGTAGACCGTACAGATTTGAAAACCAATGGTACTACAGGGCGATGGTGGTGTTTGAAAAATTCAATGCTACCATAGATTTTCCTTTGAGAGGGACTGGTCTATCCTTTAGTACGACTATCTTGCACCAACAAAGTATGTTGATGCCATTACCATAAGTCTAGCCAATGGTCGTATTGACTGCATATACGTGGTGACAGAACCATGAGGAGATGTTCTGTTCTAGGAACTGACCAAGTGGAGTGAGTGTCATTTTTTAAAAGTAAAATTTATAAATTAGTTACAAATCCATTGTTAGTGATACTTTTTCTAACTGAAATGAACACATAGGTATACTTGTAGGTCCACATGTCATACAATCTCTAGTAATTGAAGAGTCAGCAAACGTCCAAGCAGGTGACGATGCCAAGGCGGAAGATATTGCATCACACATGTGGTACTTGACACAGTTTGACTGGGTTGTCCTATGGATTCACACCAGGGGTGCATGAACCTGAAGCCATGGTGATCCAGTGTCATACATGGGTAGAGAGCTGCTCTCTTATCCCTCGCTCCACTGCCATGTTTTCCATAGGGCCTTTGATCGGAATGACCCTGTAGCACCGTATTGGATCAGAAGGAACAATCTTGTTGGGAGATCAGTGTTTGTGGGAATCAACAAGCCATTAATCCTCGACCCCCCTGAAACCTAGAACCTGCTTGTGGGACCCAGGATTTATGGTCCGATAATCCCCGTTATGCCTGAGATTCACGTTCTCATGATCAGTGAGCCGTGAGCATAATCAACAAGTATCATTACAACATCCATTAATAACAAGTACAAGTACTTACATTAGTTCCATTATGGCGATACAATATTAATAGCAGAAGTCCTCAAGCACAGAGCACATGTCATGCCTTAACCTACAGTCGACTGACTAGGAACACGGCCTAGCTCACATAGACATCATCATCTCCATTTCTCTCTCTATCCTCTGATAGTCTAGCCAAGTAAATAGCTATGGACAATGTCGGTGAGTACTTTGAATGTACTCGCAAACCACCTTAAGAGAACAATAATAAAAGATATGAAATATGGTTGTGGTAGTAGGAGGGCTCCATATGAGGCTCTTTTATAAAATAGTTTCTCTTGTAGATATAACATGTCTATATATTTGTTGAAAACCTTTGTAAAACATTTTGGAGAAATTTTTAAAATTCTTGTAGAAAACACTAGGATTGGGTCACCCATTTGTTTTTCCTTCCGGCCATCCCATGACCAAACTCCTTCCTCCTTTTTCCGACCATCCCATGGTCAAAAACTGTTCAAGCCTTTTCTTTTCTGAACTCCTTTTTGAAATCAAAACCAGCACCGCTTTACATAAGCCTTCTCAACCGTCCATGACCATGGACATAGCTATTCGAATATATTTAGACTCTGCAGAGGTTGTACACTTTACCCACATCAGCCGATTACACTGCCCTGATCTACATCGATCCTAGGTCGAGTAATCGGTCAAGACTCTCCATATTCTACTCTAGTATAGGCCCTGCCCTATGAGTTATTCCCCTCAACACTAGGATGTCTGCATCCACGGACCAACTGGAGTTCCTACCGACTCCTCGAGAAGGAGAACTTTCAATGAGGGGCTCATAGTATCGCCTGGCTGCTCCCAAGGGCAGTTCATAATTCCTCCAGGTGAATGCCTCGCAGTTGACCCTTTATATAAAGGAACCCCGGAATTTGAGGGATATGATCCCTTGTAAGTAGTCGTGATAATTCCCGTACCAGATTAGCAAATTTCAAATCCAGCCCCGTCCCATTCTAGAGTAATGTGGTTGCACTGGTTAATTGTTCTAGCATTAAAACTGCAAAGAACCGGGTGTGTTTTCGTAAACATTTTTCCTCCAACCTTTTTGTAAAACAAAACCTTTATTTTTAATTTCTCAAACTTCTCTTGGTAGGTCAAACCTCACCAAGGTTTTCTCATAAAACTTTTTATAAACATTTTCCTGTGGTCTTCCCATCCTATACGTTTACTTCGGCTAGAACGGGGTTTCCAAAGGGGTTATAGTGTTAAAACACCATCTACCATAATAGGGGCGAAATAGGTTTCATCAAGGGGTTGTACTTAATAGTACAAATGGTATTAGCTGGAGGAGCCAAGCCACTACTAGATATAAACATTTAAACAGAATACCAATGCACTTCAAATAAAAGAGATAAAACATGCATAAGTATAAAAATAGGACAAGGGCTTAGGAGAAAGAAGGTGGCTTTCCTATGATCAGCATTATGTCCCTGGGCTTCTTCAAGAGATTTCCAAAATACCGATAGCAGTAATAATAAGAATAACCTGATGTTTCCTTCTTCTCGGCGTCACACCATCACAACTACCGTCATTATCGAGAAAACAAGCAATGCACCAGTCAAGACAATCCATAAAAGCATCAATGCATACAACAAGAAATATACAAAACAATTTTATACATCATTAGATGATGAGTATTTGGTTTTGGGTACAAAGGAAATGCTTTGGTTGCATTTGTGGATTTTCTATTAAATTTATAGTCCAAAACTACCTAGATAAGGGGTTTTAGAGCAAGTCCAAGTTCTATGTGATAACATGGTGTAAAAATGATACCACCATATAGGTATTGATAAAATCAAATGAACGAAAGTGGTATCACTATTTTATCAATTACCATTGATTTATAATGAATTTTCTAGTGAATAAAACTCTAGTTTGAGAAAATAATTCACCAGATAGTTCGGGATCTCTAAAAATTATTTCCCTGGATGGTTAAGTAGGGTTTTTTGGACTCATTCACTAAGAGTTGGAATCAACTTAAAATAGTTAACAAAATGCCCTCAGGAAAATCCCAAAGTTAGTTATGGATGATATTTGTCCTTTTCACCAGATTTAAACTACATGATATTTTTATGTAATTCCAAATACAAATGTTAGGTATTTGAAATACCTTTCTGTAGAAATTGGAATCACTCTTTTTTGTTTCACAGAAATATCTTGGTGAATTTATTTGTGAAAACACCCTAGGCAGAAACGTTTAAATCATTAAAATTAATCCATAGCTCAATAAATCATGAGCTCCTGGGTGTTTATATATATGATGATATAGAAGTACTGACAGTTGGAATTAGGTGAGAACCATCTTTTGTTTTGCCTAGGGAATTTTCTAAAGGCAGATATTCCCTATTTTTGTTATTTTGGCCAATGGCAAAATAGGAAGCAAGTTGGTATGAGGCCAAGGTCATGAGATATGTACATGCAATACCAACTAGAGGAACTTGGGTTTACCCCATTTGGATTTACCAATCTCCCATAAATCAACATTTAGTGAAATGGACACACCTAGGGAAAGAATTTAATATATTTATTACAAATATTATTTTGATCATCCAAGGTTATTGCATGTTGGACAGGACATGGGTATGTCTAGGAAATTTTTGGTCTAGGCATATTAAGTCATTTTCCATTTTATTAGGTATTTAAACCAAACATGGCAATTTTCAAATATGGTAAAACGGATTTAAAGCAAAAAAGAGGGAAAGGCTATCGGGCCGAATCAACAGATCCGAAGGGATCCGCAGCGGGCCGGCCCAGGATGCTGTCCACGGGCATGCGCGGGAGATAACTCGAGGCCGCATAGCGGGACCCGCCTATCAGCGGCAGGGGAAACCTGAAGCGGTATCGGTATATCTGGGCCGTCCGTGTAATTCGAGATCGACGGCTAGGAGCTGTCGTCTTCATCTCGACGGGGATGACCCAGCAGGAACCCTAGGTTCGTCGGGAAGGGATGGAGCGCTTACCAGAGGGATTGGGAGGAGACGAGGGTGCGTCGAGGCGACGCCTGGTGTGCCGCGGCGATCCAGGGGAGGTGCGGCACGCGATGTTTTGGGTCCTGGAAGCTCTTCGCATGACGGTGCCCGAACGGAAGGCTTCGGGAGCTCGCCAGCATCACGACTGTAACACCCCGGTTCTGAAAAAACCGTGGCTTCTATGTGACATGCCAATAACTGGATCGGCTCATTGGCCCACAATAGAATAAGATGAATAACATAGCAAAATATCCGTGTATCATGAATAACGAAGATCCAGAGTACCATTATTACAATAAAAGCTTAGCCCAAAGCTAGCTCAAATTATTCAGGTAGCAACATAAATAAAGAAAATCCTCCATTCTTCAAATTGCCCACAAGTGAACAAGTGCCGAGTGGAGTACCGTGGCCTATATCGATTACTCAGAATCGGAATAACCTGCAACATGAAACGTAGCAGCCCCGAAGGGTCAATACATGGAATGTATGGCAAGTAGAGCTAGTAATGGAGACAATAGTACTAACATCTACATGCATATTTGGCAAGTGGAGCTGTGTCTGGCTTGCATTTGCAAATAACTTTGTCCTACTTTCATAAACAGTTTTTGATTTTCTTTGAAAAGATCCCAATTAAGTTAACCAAACAATATTAAAACAATTATGAAATTAGAGTGAGCGAGAAACATGTCATGAAATCAATATCAAGCAACTCAGTTGTCCATAACCGGGGACACGGCTAATCGATTAGATTATACACCCTGCAGGGGTTAGTAAACTTTACCCATGTGACTTGGCCAGCCCAGCTCGTACCATCACTCTCATTTTGGGTGATGATAGGGAGAAGTCCAAGATGAGACCGTTCGGGAAGTAGCACCCCAATCCCGACGCGCACCGGTCCAACCTACCAAAATTCTACATCTCTGGATACGCGGGTTCGGGTCACCACAACCTACTAAGTCCAACCAACCGCCCATTCCATTATTGGCACATGGTTGTACATGTAAGCTACACGATAAAGAAGCCAATCATTCTCTCTTGATACCTGGGTGCCTTTCCGCAATGAAACCACCAAAAATTATCAATACCATCACACCCAGGAGATTCATTGATTAAGTTGTTTTAGTTTTCACAAACCAATACTTTTGGAAACAAGTCTCAATGATGTAACCCAGCCCTCGTTCAACATAGCATGGCTAAGCACATCTACCAACGGTGGTTCATCTACAAGGAAAGCCCTACCACATAATAGGACATAGCATAGCGATAGTATCATCCTACACATGCAACTACAAAATACACGACAATGCATAGAAAATAGTAGGACGATATCATGAACAAAGTAGCATCTACTTGCCTTGGTTGTAGCGGTCGGATGAACAATCCACACGCGAGCAAGCGTTGCACTCGTCACACTCTACACGATACAATTGCATTCATAAACAAACAATCCACAAGCATATGCAACAAATATGATGCATGAAGGTATGCAAGACAAGTGAATTGGTTCTACAGCTGCACCACATAATCCTATTCAATAATACTACTGTTGCATGCATGGAAAATAGTTTTAGCGCAAGGAAAACTATTAGGCAAAAAGTAGCGCCCAAAACTGGAGCTAGAACTCAAATAATTCACTACCGGTAGTATACTGTTTGTAAAATCTTGGGAAAATTCTACCGCATAGGAATCGCTGATTAGAAACAGTACCAACTGGAATTAATCGAAAAGGTATTATAAAACTCCCCGAGTAATTAAAACACTGCAGAAGGCCACTAGACAGTTTCTGCAGAAGTTTTTACTGTAAGCCTATCTTTTTAATTCACGATGAGATTCCCCTCGTTCCACTGAATCCAGGGACATATCATACGCGATTTTTGGAGCTACGGATCTTTTTCTACGAATTAATTACTCCGAAAAGGCCACTAACTAGTTTGATTAAACTGTACTAAACCTTGCTGCAAAAGCCTGAACCAATGGTACAGCGAGATTCTACACGACTACTGAATCAACACATATTTTATTTGCAATTTTTGCCCAAGCGGTTTAATTTCTATGCAATTTACAAGTTTCTACCGAAATCTGTCAACGAAAAGGATTAACGAAATTAACCAGTCAACTGTGTCTGTTGACTGGTCAACGTATCTGCTGACTGGGCGCTGACTGGGCGTCTGACTAGTCAACGCCTGGGTGCTGACCAGTCAACGACCGATCTGAACCGCTGATCTGAAATCTGACGGTGGTTGCAGGCTTACCGGGAACGAACGGCAAAACGGACGGCGGCGAGTTCCGGACGGCGCGGCGATCGATTCCGGCGACGGTGTTACCTGCGCGAGAGGGATACGGTCAGCGCACGGTTCGAGATCGTTATCGCGGCGCGCAAGACGGCGCGCATACGTGCGTGCGTGCGTAGGCGCGCGGGACAACGCGCGCGCAGCGCAGCAGCTAGCGGCGCGCGGCGCAGCGCGCGCAAGCAGCGGCGGCGGGAGCAGCAGCGCGCGGCGCAACGCTGGCGGTGGCGCGGCGGCGGGAGGCGGGATGCAGGCGGCGGTGGTGCGGTTCGGTGCCGGCGGCGGGGCAGCGGGCCGAGGCGGCGCGGTGGAGAGAAAAGAAGGCGGCGGCGCGGTGGCGTTACCTGGCCGGCGGGGACAAGGGCGGCGGCGGCGGCCGAAGGGAGGCGGCGCGGGGCGATCGCGGGCAGGGGGCGGTTCCCGAGGCGCGTGCACGGGTATCGAGGTGGGAGGCGGCGGCTCGGGCCAGGTGGGGTCCTTTTTGTGGCCCTCGCGCGGAATCCTAGGCTGATTCGGCGCGGAGTTGGTTACGGACTCGGAAATCGGCCAGAAATTCGGACCGTTTTTCCGTCTTTTAAACAAACGGCCGTAACTTCTCCGTACGAGCTCCGAATCGAGCGATTCTTGCTCCTACGGTTTTGTAAAGTCGAGGGGAACAATCTAGGGCCAAGGGTTGAGCGAAACCACTAGGCTACAAGGGTGGACAACGCTAGTCCTACTAAAGCCTCCCGCAGGAGCCTCGTAGCAAAATAGAATAGGGATTTGAAAATAGCGTTTCGTCGATTCTTTTCAATCGACGGTTTTGCATGGAAAAGTATGATGCAATGATATAAATGATATGAAAGACCAAATCTAAAATTTGGGATGTGACAACGACTATGGCTGTTCCTCAGCAAAAAGGAGGGGGTTTAGATGCAGGAGGATGCGAGGGTTTCAATAGGGTGACATGCAGAGAGAGGTGCGTAGAGGAGAGAGCACCTAGCTCGAGGAGAGGGAGAAGGCCGAGAGCATTGATCTCTCTATTTCTCGGGCTCGCTGGAGCAAGGAAGAAGGGGTGGAGATCTAGGGGTGAGTGAGGAGGGCAGGAGGAAAATGAGCTAGGGAGAGGCGCTGTACTGGCCTGGGGCCTTATAAACCAAGGGGGAGGTCCATGGTGGACATAGTGTAGGGGGATCTTTGGGAGAGGGAGGTTCTCGTTGATTTGGCCTCATGGGAGATGGAGAGATTGATGTGGGGCCTAGGCCACGAGCAGATAGAGGGGAGGGGTTTTAAGTTGGTGGGGAAGATATTTTGCAAATTAAAGAGGGCCACAAAATTTCTCTTCTCCCTCAATCACATGGGGTAAGGAGGAGGGGTGCTATAGTAGCTAGGGCTATAGTGTCCATGACCAGGGGTGTGTTGGGTGTTGTGGTGGAGTATTGGACCAGATTGGATGGGGTTTGGAGTTGGTCTGACCCAAGTTTGATTGGTTTGCAAAATTCGATCAAAAAGAGACTTGTGAAGAATGTTGAAACATTTGCATTGTTCAAATGGGGGAGAGAGAACTAGTATATGGATATGGTCAAGATACTCCCATCTAATTTATTTGGGATTTTCAGATGATTTT
The DNA here is from genome assembly GCA_916181665.1 of Avena sativa. Classification (NCBI taxonomy): domain Eukaryota; kingdom Viridiplantae; phylum Streptophyta; class Magnoliopsida; order Poales; family Poaceae; genus Avena; species Avena sativa. Next base: position 92,764,591 of record OV702293.1, on the reverse strand, counting down.
TGGTACATTTAAAATCATTTATTTGGAAAGTGCAGAAGTAGTTTATAGAAGCTAAAGTTAGATTTTTACATTAGGCAAGGTGAGTTTTTGAGGTGAAATGGTTCTAAAAACCATAACACACTTTGGTTAATTTTATTGGAATTTATTTAGATAAAAAATATTTTTAATCAATTATTCTTGTTTCTACGAATTAAGAAAAGGGCAAAAATAAATAATATGGAATCTCAAAAATATATAGAACCCAATTGTGCATTGAGTTGGCAAAGTGATTTGGAGAATAACAAACTTTCCTTCATAGACGTAGTTTTTAGGGTTTTGCCAAAAATGGAAAATAAATAGTTTTAGGATCCAAATAATTATAGGAATTATTTGGGACATTATCATATCCATGGTAGATAATGTAAACTTGTCTTATCCATCAATATAAACCTTGGGTTCAGAAATTGGGGGTTTGTTTTGGAAAAGAACAATGATTAGAGGATCTAGGGTTTTGTTATTTTCATGTCACCTAAACATGGTTGGATTAGGGAGCTTAGAGCTCACCTTGGCACAAGGTATAGATGGATAGTTATACCAAGTTACATAGATGATCATGGAAGAAAGATTTTGGCTTGGTTGTATTTGAGGTGATCTATAAGTGAAGGCAAACTTTGTTGAAAACAAGGTTGCCATAGCAGATGTGTAATGATGCCTAATAAACCATGAGGGTGAAAGAAGCACATGGCTCCAATGGAAACAAGTGAAATATGGGTTGATATACCATGGTTAGTAGGTCATAACCATGCAAATAGTTGGTCAACGGCAGATAACACAAGGATGTGAGCTTTTGCCAAAGTAGGCAAGATTATAAGATTTGCAGAAAAGATTATTATCTTGACTACAGAACCATCATGGATGAGTGGGAACCAGAATTGCTTAGTCAAGGGGAAGAGTGGGCTTTGGTAGTACTGATGATGTACTACAAGATGGTTCAAGTACATTCTATAGAATGCACATAGATTAGAATGGGTGGATTCTCAAAGATTGAGTCCTAATAAGGATTTTAGACTTAGCCATTTTGGCAGATTTAGGGTTTTAGGCTAGATTACAAGTGTAGATGAATCTGAGAGAAAGTTAGGTTCCAAAATCATGATCAAGGAGATGATGTTGAAGGGTTAATTAAGTAGATAGGATCCATGCTTATTTTGGGTCTTCACTGAGTTGGAAATTATCAAAATGGATTTTCCTTGGATTGATATGATTAGGACATGAGATGGTCACTTTAGTGGCTAGCAATGAGATCAAACCTAGGAGGTTTTCTGAGGAATTGTACTCTTGATTTAGCTTGATCCTAAATGATGAGATCATAGGTTATCTCACTCTAGTTCCTAAGCAAACAAGGCAATCAGCAGATCAAGGCAATTCATCTTATCAAGCTCATCCAACTACTACTAAGGTTACCATCAAGCCTAGCTTGAGGTAAGCATGGGTGTTTTGAAAAGGTTGTGGTTTTGAATTTAGATAAGGACCTCTTGGTATGTCTACCAAGATTAGAATGAAAAAGGTTTTAGGAAAGTGTTTGGAAAACCTAGAGATAAGAGTAGTTGAAAGTTCTGTCTTGAAAACATAAGGAGATTATATATATGTCTCCATAGTTTTGTTAATAGAACTAGTAAAATAATTTGTTGTATAAAAATCATCTTGGATCAGGTTTGAAATGCCAGAATATTTGAGAATATGAAAGATGACATCCCTTTTGTAAAATAGCTTTTGTCAACAAGGGTTGAGGTGAGAAGTATATTATCTAGTACACAATCAGATGTATGAACACAAGCAAACAAGTAAGCAATATTGCAACACTTAATAAGAAAAACTTTTTGTTCCCCCTCATTTTGGCCTTTTTGACAAAAGATGAGGGTTGATAAAATTGGGATGTTACACTAATGCTACCGATGCTGACGAATCTCTGTTAGTGTTTAAGGTAGACTGTGTGTTTGCTACACACGTGCGCTCCCAACATCGCCCAGAACCAATTCCAGATTGGATATGCATGCACGTTAATGGGCGGTCTTCCATAGGTCCATCATTTAACTACATGGGAGATGAACATAGGGAGAAAATGTTCGTGGTGCCAATGTTGTTTGTGCCAACCGTGCCTCGAGCTTTCTGAAGTTTGACCAAGATGTAGAAAACAATATTATCATAAATCACAACATCATTTCTATAGCTAGTGGTAGTCACCATGTAATTTACAATGCTATGTATGTACTACTTTCATATTGTATTGTAGTATCAGCACTTGCAACATCATATCCAGTATTTCTTGTAGGCACCATGTAATATACTTTCGTATTATGTGTTTGATGTTTCCCTGTTCAAGCACTCAAGATGCCGTGCCCAATTTTCTATAGTAGGTCTAGTAGTACTGTATTGTTGGCCATTCGATTTGCTTATAGGTGGATATTGTGGGGAAAGCGAAGGTTTTCTTTGTCCACATCATACGTCTTCCCTCGCTGCATTTAATCCCTCAACTGCCCGACCCCTAGCCCCAGCTCAAGATCTTTCTCACACGCAATCCTTGTCTCTCTACTTTTATCGACATTGTGCTTCACTCCATTGACGACCACCACCGCCACAACGTACTCGTCTTAGGCAGGTCGGTGGTAGGTGGTGGCCCCTTCAACCTCATCTATAGATCCGTCGCATCCCTCAAACATCGCGGTGGCAGTGCGTTATGTACATAATCCTCGAAACCCTTGATCTTGATGATGAGATGCGGTCAAGCTTTTATTGGTGGTTGGTTAATATTGGTTTGGTGTTGAGTACTAGTATTTCTCATCTAGTAGTACAGTTTTACACATGCAAGCAATTTCTGGGGATAGGTCTATGGAACTGTAATAATAAGTTCATATTTTGTATTGATCGATCCATGAATGATGATGGTTTGGGAGGCCACTCGGCATGTTTTGGTTGGTTGGAATCAGGGGTGGAGGTCCCTTTAGTCTAAGAAAGTTAGGACAGCTGCCGCCCTACCCTGAGTTTTGCCAAAATTTCAAGTATATGTATGCATCTCTAGCATCGACAGCAGATAGAGCTCATCATGTTCGTCTGTTCTTCTGTTCGTGGGTGTTTGGTATCTGTACTGGTCGATTATGGTCTGCACTAATGTGATGCCTAGACCTTGGAAATACTAATTTAACCGGCATTCATGCTAGCTAGAGTTAAGAATTTGTGTACCTCGATAAGAAAATTGCTCCACTTTAGTACTTTCTAAGATGATCTTTATATTGTACTATACTCCATCCATCACATGGAATAAGGCGTCCTCATTTTTCATATGTTTTCTTAGCCCAAAAATTACTCTAAATATATAACTAATGTTGGTACCAAACTAGCATCATTGAAAAGTGTTCTTAATATGAAGCCAACAGTACTAATTATGAACAATAAAATCAAAATATTGTTGCTCATTTTTTCGGTCAACTAATAATGTATTTCACAATTATTGACAGCTGGTAGAGACATTATATAACCACATGCATTTTTTGAAGTGTTCGGGAAAGAATCTCAAGCTTTGAGAGACTCATCATCGAAGAAGATAGGAGAGCCCTATGCAATCCGGATGGAGGGGCGAGCCAGGAACACCCGCGTGGAGAACAACTATGATGAGTTCTGCAAGATGTTGTTAATACCGGGTCGGTTAGACGTGTGGAGCATACCCGTCACCCTTTTGCCAACATTTGGCGGTGAGTATCTAGACGCAATCAACCCGATAGATCCCTGGAGTCGAACACTAGTTATCGTTAAGTGATGACCACCCTTGCAAAATACGAATCATCAACCCTGCAAGAAGAACGGAAATCGGCACTTCACCAGAATCAGAAGGTACTTCAGGAAAGTTCTCCATTCGCAGATTTGATAGCCCAGCCAGCACTTTCGACGTTTCAAGACCAAGAAGGCAGAGAAGCTGACTCCAGCGGTAAAGTATTGAAGAAGGCACAACTCACTATCTCGCCTCGAGAAGGAAGTATTCTGTCCACGCTAAACCTACCTGGAATCGTCCTAAGGGGAAAACACTGCATCTTTTCCATTTGCCTAATCTAAACAGCTCAATCAGAAGCCAGTCAGCTCTGACCCGTAACTGACCCCGCTTGTCCGTTGGAAAACCTGTAAGCATCTTGTATTTCCGCCGCTGAAATTGCTAAGTGGATGTTATTCCCCAACCCTACTCCTCCCTAATCTCAGGACAATATTATTTTAAGGGGGAAAGGTCTGTAACATCCCAATTTCAGCAACCCTGATTTGTTGTCCAGAAGGCAAAAATTAGGGGGAACAAAAACTTTTTCTTGCTAAGTGTTGCAATGTCTGCTTACTTGTTTGCTTGAGTGTATGCAACTGATTGTGTATTAGGTGAGGTACTCCTTAACTCAACACTAGTTTACAAAATCTATTTTAAAAAAGAAATGTCTTGACTCATCTTTCATATTCTCAAATGTTCTGGCACTTCAAATCCTGAGCCAAGACAATTTTGACACAACAAAATACTCTACTAGTCTATTAACAAAACTGTGGAGACCTAAGTATAATCTCCTTATGTTTTCAAGACAGAACTCCCAGCTACTCTTATCCCTAGATTTCCAAAAACCTTTATTAATACGTTTTCCCTCAAATCTTCATAGAGATAAGAAGATGGTCCTTATCTTACTTCACATAATAACCAATTCAAAATACCCATCCTTACCTCAAGATAGTCTTGATGGTAACCCTAGTAATAGTTGGATAAGTGATAAGATGAATTGCCTTGATCTGTTGTCTGATGAATTGCCTTGATCCGCTGATTGCCTATTTCCTTAGGAACTAGAGTGAGCTAATCTAGTAGCTCATACCTTAGGACCCAACCTATGCTTGTGAGCATCAATCTCAAACCAAGCATCCAAATATGGATCAACCCAAGCCACTTAAGTGACCATCTCAACTCCTAATCAGATCAATCCAGGGATACTCCTGAGAGTTTCCAACTCAGTGGATACCCAATCCAAGCATGGATCCCATCTATTCAAGCTATACCTTAAAATCAACCACTTAATGGGAAGGATAAACTCTTTCCACCCTCTCAAATGATTTCCTCTTGCATACTAGTCAAAATCCCCAAATCTGCCAAAATGGCTGTCTAGATTTCATTCCCAGATTCAATCTTTGGAGCTCTACCTTTTCCAACCCATGTGAATTATTGAGAATATATTTGAACCATCTTGTAGTACATCATTAGTACTACCAAATTCCACTATTGCCCTTGGATAATCCATTCTAATTCCCACTCATCCCTGATGGTTTTGTAGTCAAGATAATAATCTTCTCTGCAAACCTTATCATCTTGCCTAGTTTGGCAGAAGCTCACCACCCCTTTACCAACTCTTTTCATGGTTATGATATAATAACCATGGCTTATCAAACCCTATTTCACTTGTTTCCTTTGGAACCTTGTGCATCTTAAACCCACCTGGTTTATTTGGCATCAGGATAATCCTGCTATGGTAGCCTTATTTTCATCAAAGTTTGCCATTACTCCTACACCACCTAAAATCCAACCAATCCCAACTCTTGCTTCCATGATCATCTATATGACTTGGTATATCTATCCATATACCCTTGTACCAAGGTGGTCTCTGAGCTCACAAATATAACCATGTTTTGGTGGCATGAAAATAACAAAGCCCTAGATCCCCAAAAATCTAGTTTCCTCCCATTTCCCCAAAAATCCTTAAACCCAAGTGGAAAAGGATGTATGAATCAATTCTAAATCATATACTTTGGATATAATATTTTGCCAAATAATTTCCATAGTTATTTGGAGCCTTAAGCTATTTAAATTCTTTTTCTGGCAAAACCCTAAAATTTCTGTCTATAAAGGCAAGTTGGTTTTTATCCAAACCACTTTGCCAACTCAATGCATATTTGAGTTCTCAACCTCATACCCTATCCCTCAAACTCAAAAATAAATATTTTTGAGATCCTTTATTATTTCTTTTTGCCTTTTTTCTTAAAAGGTAGAAACAATAATTAATTCCCTAAAAATACTTTCCCACCTCAATAAATTTAAATAAAATTATCCAATGTGTGTTATGGTATTTAAGACCATCTCACATCAAAAACCAACCCTGTCCAATGTAAAAATATCAAATGCGCATCTAAAAATCATTCCTGCACTTTTGGGATAATTTTTTTTTAAGTGGACCTTAAAGCCTTTGAAAAATCTCAAATAATTCCCATGCAAGTTTCATGACATAATCTATCCACTAGTACCCTTCCACCACCTTGCCAAGACCAAATTTTCATACATGCTTCACAAGCATCAAATTGGCCTAATTAGTAAAGATGGAAACTCATGAACTAAACCCTAATCAACTATCCTCAAATCTTGTCCAGCATTACTCCACCACACCCCCACTCAGTACTGGCCGTGTGCACTGTAGCTATGATCCCTCTTTTTTCCCTTGTGCCCTTAGGAAAGTGAGAGAGAGAGGCATATCTTGATGTATCTTGGCTTTTAAACAGGCAGCAGCCACACCACCCTTGTCCACCACTCCTTGCTCGACACAGTACCCCACAACACCTCTCCACCACCCGTCCTGCCCAATGGATGGCCATCTCCCTCCTCAAACTCCCCCATGGACCATGTCCATCATACACCCTCCTCCCTCGGTTTATAAGGCCACAGGCTAGTGCAGCGCCCCTCCCCTGGCTCAATTGCCCCTATCCTCTCCATGTAGCACCCCGAGCTCCCCTCTCTCCCCCTTGCTCTACCATGCTCGAGGATAGAATAAAATGGCACTCTCGGCCATGGGAGAGCTCGAGCCCAGTGTGCCCTCTACTCCCTTCCCCTTGCATGCGACCCCTCCTTGCTCTAATACCCCTGACCTACACCCCTATCCTTCCCTCCCCTGCAGGTACGTTGGAGCCGCCGCCACTGCACATGTGTAACATCCCAAAAATATTAATCAAGATTATCAATTCCAATCACCCAAATTTAGGGTTAACAAAAACTTTTGTAATTAAAATCCTTATGAATGCATGTGTGTATGTGATGAATGCATGAATGATTGAATGGACTTGTTTGATTGTTGTGAAAGGCAAGGATTGGTTTAAAGATGAAAACAACATCATCTAAATCATTTCCATGAAGAATTAAATCATTAGAAATTAAAAAACAAACCAAATGAGCTAATGGTCATTTTTGCCAATCTTGCTCACTAGACCATTTTGAGTGTTTCTAGTCCAAGATTTCAAACAGAAACAAATCCAATTCTTTTCACACCTTGCTAGACCAAGTAAAAGTGAACCCAATCCCACCTTGCAAACCCACATAAACATTTGGCAACCCTATTCAAATAACAACTCAAAATTTCATCTAGTTCATATGGGAAGATCACCATTTCTCAAAACCTAACTAAACCAGTGCACCTTGACAAATCCAATCAACCAGAGACTACCTAGTATGTGACCATTACATACACCAAGTTTCAACCAAAAATTCAAATGTGAAATTATTTCGGCCATTTCATCAAACACATGGAGACAGAAAACCAATTTGGCCAAACTTCACTGTTTTGAGCAGTGATCACCCCAAACCATGTTCCCGATTGATCACCCGTGTCTCCCTCAGTTCCAACCAGTACATTGAACCAACCTAGACCCTACCCAATGCACCATGTTGTGCATGCCCGAGCCAACCCCGGCCAGCCGACCATGGCTAGCTAGCAGGAGCAAGGGCCGCGCCTAGCCACCGTGTCCAGGAAGCACGCCACCGTCCACCGCCACCTGCTGTCCACCCCTCGAGCCCTGCCAAGCCATGGACCACCACGAACATGCACACCTAGTTTGTATCTGCCATGTCTAGAGCATGCCAGCTCGCCGCGCTCGACATGCTCGCACAGACCGCGCCTCGCCATCGCCGCCCGTGCCTGTGATACCATCGTCCCAGGAACCTCCCAGACATCCTCGTTCGCCGCTGCGCGACCCGTAGCCACTGTGCATCATCAAAACCGCTGTCGGTGCTGCTCAGGGCACCAACGCGTTCCGACCAAACCGCACCGCCCCTTGCCACGCCATCAAGCCGTTGAGCACCGCCAGGAGACCGCGCACCGTCCCCTAGCCCCAAACATGCCCGTAGCTCACTGTAACTCCGACCCCAAACTAGCACTGCCCATGCCGCTGGCTATAAAAGGAGGCCGTCCCTGCTCTTTTTCTTCACACAATTCCACTCCCCACCTCTCACTGATCCTTCCCACTTCTTCCCGGAGCAAGGCGAGCTCAACATCGCTGGAATTTCGCTGGAGCCTCCCGCTGCTGGAGGAGAAGGGCGTCGTTGATTGGAGCCACCCCAGGAGAAGCCGCCAGCACCAGGAGAATCGTCGTCATCGACTTCAAGATTCTCCCCCATCGCCGACCATCGCCTGAGCCCTGGTGAGCCGCCACAGACCCCCAGTGGCCGCGCTAGGGTTCGAGCCCGTCGTGTTCTGTTCCACGAGGACAATGGCGGTGAGCCGTTGATCCTTGATCTAATCCTATGGTAGTAGTTATCCCGTACCCCTTCGCAGCCCACTATCCCACTGACGCGTGGGGACACCACTTAACCATCCCGCGCGCTCTTTGTGCAGTTGGCCGACCCAGTTAGAATTCCGGCGCGACCCAGTTAGTTTGAATTAAATTTATCTATTTAGTTTCAAACTTTGTTCCGAAAGTAGATTCAAAATTTAATTCAGAGAGTTTCACTGAACCAAATTGCATGAAATCAATTTTGTTAGATAGGTATGGAAATGCTTAATCCAAGCCCGTTGGATTCAAACCTATAGTAAAAATAACAAGGCACAAACTTTTATGAATTCAAATATTTTTCAAAATTCAACCATAAATGCTTTTGACTTGATTCCAACTCTCAAAAATCACATTTGATAAGACCTTTCTGAATATATAGAAATATCTAGGTTTACTTGCAGTAATAATGGACAAGTAATAAAAGAATGCCCCATAGGCATTTCTAGTCACTTTAATTAATTAAAATAAAAAGGTTAAACCTTATTAAATTGTGACACCACTTTAAATCACATTCCCAAGTACTAAAATGAAATATGTGGTGATGACATGTGTCAACATGATCCCATGTTTTAATTGAAGCATATTAAATCTTAAGTAGTGTTTAATGAGTAGAAATTACTTTTCTAAAATTAAATAAATAAAACTATTTCTTGAATCCTTGTGATGATTGTGATGATGCTAGATCATCTAGTGTCAGCCTTTATGTGCTAAATATAAGTAGTTAAGACACTAGTACCGACCAAGGATACGAAGAGGAAGGAGAATACTACGAAGAAGAAGTAGAGGAGAACTTCAACCACTGCACTACACAAGGCAAGCTACCACTTGCATGTTACCTATGCAAGCCTCACAATACAAGTTAACTTTGCAAGCTAACACTTGCAAGGTAACTATGCCAAATAGATGCCTTAGGCAGATGTGATTATACTACCTTATTATACCAAATCCTAGTTTTTACTTGCAAGCTTTATTAATTTATTTCTTTATCAAAATTCTTTGTTTACTTAGTGACTTGTGAAGTTTTGGAAAGATATTAGAGGTAGCATAAAGAGCATAAAACTTGTCCTAAATTAGGTATAACTTGATGTCATCCTGAGGCATGAGATTATACTTAGGTAAGTCACACTTGATTATCATCCCTCATTAGTGTTTACCCCCAACTTTAGTGGCTAGTGCTAAGAATAAAACTTAATCACTTTAGATGGGAATACTTGGTGAAAATTATTATGAAAACCTTAGAATGACGAGTCTTTCTAATGAGATGTTTTGAAATGTGTTATTGAACACCAGATGATTTTGATGATGAAAATGTTGAGACATGAGCCTTAGCCCTTTTTAAAACCGATGGTTGTGTCTGGATGCGACACCATTCCAATTTTACTGTACAACCACAATACCCGAAATTGGGTAGGGCTTGAATGGAAGTTTATATATCTTAGTATGGGTTCCCTTGCAGCCGAGGTTTGAGATGTACCTCGTGATGATTGTCCACCTGTGCAGTTCCCAAGATGACAGATGGTCATGGTTGGGAGGCCAAACTCATAGGATTGATTATCCGCATACTGAGTATGGTGAATTTGGGATTGTTCCTGACGGATGTGTCGAATATTGTGGTGAAAGTGTACCACCTCTGCAGAGTGTCAAACTATTTGAATAACCGCGTACGTGGTTATGGACAAATGGAGTGGCCATACTGTTCTGTCGTCAGATGTTTTCAAAATGATTTGTGAAATGAATCATGACTTTGACTTGACCACAATAGGGTTGTGATTATGAAAACTGAGTTCCCACTTAGGTGTTATAAAACCTTAAACTAGTTTTCTTTACTTCTGAACTCAGCTAGAGTTAAACCTGGCTTGTTGCAAAATAACCTAGAGCTTAGTATTCCTAATTGAAACCGTGTTAGTGATAGTTTGCGAGTACTTAGAGAGTACTCATGGCTTTGTCCCTGGCTATTCCCGTGGCCAGACTATGAAGAGGACTATCAGGATGATGGACCGTAGGAAGGTTACGACAACTAGGATCACCTCCCATCGTCAGCATTACCTGTGACCATGAAGATGGAGCCTCGCCCATGCTACCGTTACTATATTATTCTGCTGCTTGATTGTACTAAGACTGCATCATGAGATCCTTTATTTGTAAGACCTTTCTTATGGTTTGTAATGGATGATGAACTATGGTACCGATCTGTTATGTCTCGCAAAAATGGTAATCTTGGGATTGAGATGTATGGCATAACAGGCATCTGGGATTAAAAATCCGGGTGTTTACAAGTTGGTATCAGAGCCATCCTGACCATAGGAGACCCTAGTTAGAATGTACGCTTGATCCGAAAACTTAGTTTCAAAACAAAGGAAGTGAGTATTTATGAAAACCTATTCTCATTCTTACCACATAGATTCTTTCATGAAAATTCATGTTCCTCAAAAAAATTCTTGAAAACTTACATAAAAATTGAGACACTTGATCACTCTACTAACTTACTCATCCTACATTCTTATAGATGGACGTGAAGTATAGCAAGTTCTATGAGTTGGGCAATGGAGGAGATCTCATCTTTGAGCATGATTTGGACCAACACTCGGAGATTCTGGAGCGCCTTCACCCTGAGTTCTTTGGAGCCCAGCTCAACGATCAGGAAGGAGGAGAATTGCAATGGATGATTGTTGTAAGTCTCAGAGGGAAGATTGAAGCCCCCACCTCAAAGGGAGTCCAGTTCACCTTAAGAGAAAACAACTAGCTGGATGGACTTGCCAGGGCCATGCAGGAAGCTCTTGCCCGTTTGTGTGGGAAAAGCATCAATCAAATCAAGGGAACCTGCTTTGAGTTCTATCCAAGGCGTGATGTTATGGGACAGCCACTGGAGGCACCATATCACCTAGAGCTGAAGCATCAACTGGACCATCTCAGCTTCATGATGTATGACTGAAAGAAGGAGTTAGACAATGCCTGTTCCTACGCCAACCACAACTACACCATCGCCGTCAAGAAGGACCAGACCATTGCCATGGTTGTGAAGGAGCGCCAGTCTCGTCGCTGTCATCTTGACAAGAAGGATCGCATTATTGCTCGACTTTGTCACAAGGTGACAGACTTGGAGGAGACCATCCACGAGAGGGACATGCAGCTGGAGGAGAGGGAGAATGCAGGGGAGGATATCCGTGGAGACCCCTACTCCTACCTTAGTGACAATGATGACTTCCTGGAGGATAAATCCATGGACTTCTTCACCGATGAGGATGACTCTGCCTTCATTGATGATGATGATGATGATGAAGTCACCGATTCTGAGGAGTAGTAGCACTTTATCACTAGAGTTAGTGAAGTTGTATCCAGTCCCACTGAATCGTAGTTTCACATAATGGTTCTTAAAACCATCTGTTTCCTTGTTATGGTGTGTGTTTGTATTGTGTGCTATGAATGAATGAAAAGAAAGTTTCTAGAAAAATCTGAGTCAAACTTCAAAAACAAACCCCTGAACCTTAGAAATTTCCCTCTTTTATCATGATCTATCTCTATCTTCAGATGCCTCGCGGAGGAAGCAGTTCATCCCCGGACCCAATATTGCAAATCTTGCAAATGTTGGTTTCTGACCGCGAAGCTGAAAGAGATGAACGTCAAGCCAACCTAGCCACCCTTCAACACATAGCTCAGATGGCCAACAACAATCAAGGCCATGGAAACCAGGACAACCATGGATCCAATCTCAAGAACTTTCAGAACACCAATCCACCCGTATTTAGTAAGTCTGAAGAGCCATTAGATGCTGATGATTGGCTACAGACTATGGAGAACAACTTAGAAGTCACAGGAGTAGAGGCCAATGAGAAAGTACTATTTGCCACCCACTATCTTGCAGGAGATGCAAGAGCTTTGTCGAACAACGTTCGCGCCATTACAGGAGGACAAATGATGACTTGAGATGAATTCAAACTCAAGTTCAGCCGAACCCATGTGCCACCGGGTTTAGTCAAGAGGATGAGAGATGAATTCAGAGAATTTAAGCAAGGGAGGATGACAGTAGTTGAGTACCGTGACAAATTTCTGTCATTAGCTAGGTATGCACCCGATGAGATTGACATTGAAGCCAAGAAGAAGGAAAGATTCTTGAATGGTCTGCATGATGAGATACAGACAGTGTTAGTCAATATTCCGTTTGCTGACATTGAAGCCTTAGTAGACTCTGCCATTCAGATCGAAGGCAAGATCAACCAAGCCAATGAGAACCGCAAACGTCGAATGATGCATCAACCAAGAACCCACCATACCCCAAATTATCGCCCCAACCCGTCTATAGGATTTGCCCCAAGAAACAATATACCCCCGATGAACTGCCCAACCTATCCCAACCATGGAGGAGGAAATCCAAGGCCCAGAGGAAATCACAATAACCCCGGCAACCCCAGCAATTTCAACCATGCACTGCCCAAGTTCAACAACAACAATGTTGCCACCAACACCAATACTGCCCCAAGAACTGGAAGCAATGTTGTGCCTGTTGCAGGAAAGGACAACTCTCAGGTGACTTGTTATGAATACAGAACCAAGGGTAACTATTCCAATGAGTGCCCCAAGAAGCTTGCAGCAACCCCTAATGTGATTGCCCCAGCTCAGCAGCAGCGCCGTGTTCAGCCTGGAGGAAGATTTGCCCAAGAGAACTCGCTCAACCGCAATGGCCGTCTGTTTCTCATGAATGCTAAAGAAGAACAAGAAGCGCCAGATGTCGTGCTGGGTATGTTGTCTGTTAACTCGGTACTTGCAAGAGTGTTGTTTGATTCTGGAGCATCGCACTAGTTTGTTACAGAAGAATTTGCATGCACTAGTAAGATTCAACCAACAAAATTGAAGCATGTTATGATAGTTCAAATACCTGGTTCAACCACCAAAGCTAGACAAATTTGCAAGGCCGTACCTATCAGAATCCATGGCATGGATTTTTATGCTAATCTAATAGTACTTGGATCCAAAGGTTTGGAAGTAGAACTAAGAATGGATTGGATGTCAAAACATAAAGGATTAATCGACTATGCCAAGAAAGCCATAACCATGACCAGTACCACTGGAGTATCAGTAGAGCATGTATCTAAAACCTTGCCCCGTCAATTCAAGTGCAACAATAGTCCAGCCCAACCAACCATTGACCAAGTCAGAGTAGTCTGTGAATACCCCGATGTATTTCCAGATGTTTTGCTCGATATGCCCCCAGATCGGGATATCGAGTTTATCATTGAACTAATCCCTGCAACCGAACCCATAGCCTAGAGACCGTATAGTATGAACCCATCTGAATTAGTGGAGCTAAAGAAGCAACTAGATGCTATGCTAGAGATAAGACTGATTCAACAAAGTGCGTCACCATGGAGATCACGTGTCATGTGTGTGGACAAGAAAGATGGAGGTAACTGTTTGTGTACGGATTATCGGAAGCTGAATGATGTCACCAAGAAGAACAAGTATCCACTGCTGAAGATAGAAGACCTGTTTGAATAGTTGACTGGAGCTAAAGTGTTTTCTAAGATTGATCTTAGAACTGGTTATCATCAACTCTAGATTCATGCAGAGGATATTCCAAAGACCGCCTTTACCACCAGATATAGATTGCATGAATACGCTATCATGTCTTTTGTATTAACCAATACCCCTGCATATTTCATGAACCTCATGAATAAGATTTTTATGGACTTCCTGGATAAGTTTGTCGTTGTTTTCATCGACGACATTCTGATCTATTCCAAATTAGAAGAAGAACATGAGATACACCTAAGGACCATCCTTGGAACCCTTAGGGAGCATCAGTTGTATGCCAAGTTTAGCAAATGTGAATTCTGGTTACAGGAAGTAGGATTCCTCAGACATAAGGTGTCAGCAGGAGGAATTGTTATTGACCCTGCCAAGGTTAAGGATGTTGAAGAATGGAGTTTTTGATTTTCTTTGAGAAGATCCCAATAGATTAACCCATCAACATTAAATCAATTAGGAAATTATAATGAGCGAGAAACATGTCAGGAATTCAATATCAAGAAACTTAGATGTCCATAACCAGGGACATGGCTAATCGATTAGATTATACACCCTACAGGGGTTAGTACACTTTACCCATATGACTTGGCCAGCCCACCAAGTACCACCACTCTCATATTCGGTGATGATAGGGAGAAGTCTAAGAAGGGACCGTTCGGGAAGTATCTCCCCAAACCCTACACGCACCATACAAACCTACCAAAATTCTACATCTCATGCTACGCGGGTTCGAGTTGCCACAGCCTACTGAGTCCAACCAACCGCACATTTCATTATTGGCACATGGTTGTACACGTAAGCTACCAAATAAAGAAGCCAATCATTTTCTCTTGATACGTGGGTTCCTTTACACAATGATACCACCAAAAATATCAACCCCATCATACCCAGGAGATTAATTGATTAAGTTGTTTTAGTTTTCGCAAACCAACACTTTTAAAAACAACTTTCAGTGATATAACCCAGCCCTCATCTATCATAGCATGGCTAAGCACATCTACTGTAACATCCCAAAAATATTAAACTAGAATCATCAAACTCTAATCACCAAATTTAGGGTTAACAAAAACTTTTCAAATTAAAAATATGAAATCATTCATATGAGTGTGCATTAAAATTTGGATTCTTTTGAATTGCCATGATTATGTGTTTCTTTGCTTGTAAAATGATTCTTAGGTGAAATAAACATCATCTAAACAATCCCCAAACTTTTCCCAAAGACACACAAATCAAAACAAACAAATTAAGTGAATCGTCACTTTGGCCAATTTAACTCCCATGCCTACTTTGGCTATCTCTAACTTTCAGAACTTAACAGAAACATGTATGGATCTTTGCACCCCTTGAGTACACATAACAAGGAACCAAGGCCTGCTTTGTGATCATCCAGAAACAATCAAATACTTAGTTTAAATGACAGTTTAAAATTGAATCTATTTCATATGGGAAGATCCCACTATTTCAAAAACCACTCAAACAAGCTCAATTTTCAAAACCAAAGCGTCCACAGTATCACCAGCACATGCCTAGCACACCCACCAAAAATCAAAATTCAAAACTTAAGTTCATGCAGTCATTTCATCAAACAGGTTGCAGATACAAATCAAACAAAATCAAAACATTATGTTGAGCAGTGTTTTGGGCCTAACTTGTTCCCTCTTTGGACACCACTAGCCTCACTAGATCATCTAACAACCTTAACTAATCACTAGCACCATTGTAAGCTAGCCATTGTCATCAATGGTGAGAAGGCCGAGAGCACCATTTCCACCCCATAGTCGACAGCAAGCTACGAGCAATACTAGCCTCGCCAACCTTGTCTCGAAGCAAGATAGCACCCCACCGCCACTCCCTGTCCCAGCCGCGAGCAATGCCAACCACTGGACCACACGCCCCGGCCATGCCAAGCCGCTCTGCAAGCATGCCGAGAGCGCGCCCCGTGCGCCACGCTCGACACACGCCCATAGACCGCGCACCGCCCTTGCCGCGTGCATGCATGATCGCCAACACCCCAGCAACCCCGAAGACATGCCCGTTTGCCGCCGCGCGGACCACGCGCGCTGTGCGCCATCAAAATTTTCGTCGGACCAACGCAGAGCACTGCAGCGTTCCGACCGATCAACACTGCCCCACGCCTCGCCACCACGCCGTTGAGCTTCGCCAGGGAGCACAGCACCTCCCCTACCGTCGCCCATGCCGATAGCCCTCTGTACCGTCGACCACGACGATCTCAGCTTGCGCCCGTCGGTCCCCTCTCGCCACTATAAATAGAGGCATCCCCCGCTCGAATTCTTCACACCATTCTACTCCCCTCTCACCTAGAACCACCCCACCTCATTCCCGGAGCAAGGCGAGCAGCGCATCGCCGAAATTTCACCAGAGTCCGCTGCTACTAGAGAAGAAGGAAGCCATCGATTGGAGCCGCCCCAGGAGAAGTTGCCGGTACCAGGAGGATCGTCGTCGTCGACTTCGTCGTTCGCCCGCATCGCCAACCCTCGCCTGGGCCCCGGTAAGCCTCCCACGACCCCCATTGAGCCGCTAGGGTTCGAGCTCGCCGTTGACTTGTTCATCGTAGACGACGACCCTCAGCCGTCGATCTTCATTCTAATCCAACGCACCACATCGCCTCGTACCGCTTCGCGTTTAAAGAGTCACTGACCAGTAGACCCCCCTGTCAGTTGCGCCCCGCGCTGCAGAGTGACACTGGGCCGGCCCATTATCCCTTCCCGCGCAGCCCAATCATTTGAATTTATCTTTTGCTATTTATATTCAAACTTATTTATGTATCTAGTTTCAAAAATCAACCCAGCTCGATTCAGTGGACCAAATTGAATGAAACCAATTTTGTTAGCAAGGTATTGAAATGCTTAATCCAAACCTATTGGATTCAAATCATTTGGATCTGTAGATCAACCTTGGTAAAAATAACAAGTCAGAAGGTTTTCTGCATTCAAACATTTTTCAAATTTAAACCATAATAGCTTTTGTGTTGATTCCAACTCTCAAAAATCACATTTGATCATACCTTTTAGAATATATAAAAACATTTGGTTTTACTTACAGAAATAATGTCCAAGTAATAAAAGAATGCCACATAGGCATTTCTAGTCACTTTATTTATTTAAAATAAAAAGGTTAAACCTTATTAAATTGTGACACCACTTTAAATCACATTCCCATGTACTCAAATATGTGGTGATGACATGTGTCAACATGATCCCATATTTGAGTTGGAGAATATTAAATCTTAAGTAGTTTTTCAATGAGTAGAAATTACTTTTCTAAAAATAAAATAAATAAGATAAATGCTTTAATCTTGTAATATTAGTGATGATGCTATATCATCTATAGTATCCTGGTGTGTGATGATTGAAAGTAGTTAAGTATTGTTTGGTGATTGTGTACCTCGTATTTATTCATAGACGCTAGTACCGACCAAGGATACGAGGAGGAAGGAGGATACTACGAAGAAGAAGCCGAGGAGAACTTCAACCACTGCTCTGCTCAAGGCAAGCTATTAACCTTGCAAGACTAACACTTGCAATTATGAAAGTTAGATAACCTATGCAATGCACTAAGCATGCTTGGTTAGACACATTTGATGATACCCAATCCTAGTTTTACTTGCAAGCTTTCTACTTTATTTCTTTATCAAAGCTATTACTTAGAGCTTACTTAAGTGAATTGTAGATTCTATAAAGATAATTGAAGGTTGCATAAAGAGCATAAAATTTGTCCTAAGCTAGATAATCTAGATGTCATCCTAAGGCATGAGATTGAACTTAGCTAAACTCCACTAGTTTACCACCCCTCATTAGTACTTACCCCCACTTGTAGATGCTAGTGCTAAGCATAAAACTGGATCAACTTTTGATGGGAATACTTGGTGGAAAATGGTTATGAAAACCTTGGAATGATGGATCATTCTATTGAGATGTTTTGGCATGAGTTTCCGAACACCAGATGATTTGGATGATGAAAATGTTAAGGCATGAGCCTTAGCCCTTTTTAAAAACTGATGGTTGTCTGGATGCGATACCATTCCAATTTTACCGTACAACCACAATACCCGAGAATTGGGTAGGGCTTGACTGGAAACTTATATACCTTAGTATGGTTCCCCCACGGCCAAGGTCTGAGATGAGGCTACCTTGTGAAGATTGTCCACCTGTGCAGTACCCAAGATGACAGTTGGTCATGGTTGCGAGGCCAAACTCACAGGAGAGGGGGCTATACTAGGGCGTGTAATTGAAAGGTTAGGATTAATTATCCGCATACTGAGCAAGGTGAATTCAGGATTAGTTCCTGACGGATGTATCGAATGTTGTGGTGAAAGTGTACAATCTCTGCAGAGTGTCAAACTATTCGAATAGCCGCGTCCGTGGTTATGGACAGTTGGAGTGGCCATACTGTTCCCCCGTCAGATGGTTTCAAAATGACTTGTGAAATGGATTGAGAATTTTGACTTGACAACAACAGAGTTGTGATATGAAATACAAGTTCCCACTTAGGTGTTATAAAATTTGAACTAGTTTTTCTTTGCTTCTGAACTTAGTAGAGGTAAATCTGGCTTTTTGCAAAACAACCATAGAGCTTAGTGTCCTATTACAAAAAAAACCTTCACTTGTTAGTATTAGTTTGCGAGTACTTAAAGAGTACTCATGGATTTGTCCCTGGTTATTCCCGTGTCCAGACTATGAAGAGGAGTACCAGGATGAAGGACCCCAGGAAGGTTACGACAACTAGGATCATCTCCCATCGTCAGCATTGCCTGTGACCACGAAGATGGAGCTTCGCCTACGCTACCTTTATTATTACGTATTTCCGTTGTTTGAGTTGTATTAAGAACTGGATCATGAGATCCTTATTTGTGTAAGACCTTATGTATGGTTTGTAATGGATGATTTACTGTGGTATCCAATTCTGTTATGTCTCGCAAAAATGGTAATCCTGGTATTGTGATGTATGGCATAACAGGCATCTAGGATTAAAAATCCGGGTGTTGACAAGTTGGTATCAGAGCCATCCTGACCATAGGAGACCCTAGTTAGACTGGACGTTTGAATCAAAAACTTAGTTTCAAAACCAAAGGAAACAAATATTTACAAAAACTTATTCCCATTCTTATCACTTTGATTCTTTCGTGAAAACTCATGTTCCTCAAAAACTCTTGCAAAATACATAAAAATTGACACACTTGATCACTCTACTAACTTACTCATCCTATATTCTTATAGATGGACGTGAAGTACAGCAAGTTTTATCAGTTGGGGAATGGAGGAGACCTTATCTTTGAGCGGGATTTGGACCAGCTTTCGGAACTTCTGGAGCGTCCGCACCCCGAGTTCTTCAGAGCTCAGCTCAATGATCAAGGAGGAGAAGATCTGCAGTGGCTAATTGTTGCAAGTCTCCGAGGAAAGATTGAACCTCCCACTACCGAGGGAATTCAGTTCACCTTAAGAGAGAACAACTGGCTCGATGGACTTGCCAGGGCCATGCAAGAAGCTCTTGCCCGTCTGTGTGGGCAGAGTATCAACCAGATCAAGGGTACCCGTTTTGAGTTTTGTCCAAGGCGTGATTCTATGGGACAGCCACTAGAAGCCCCATACCACCACGAGCTGAAGACTCAGTTGGACCACCTCAGCTTCATGATGTATGATCGTCAGCAGGAATTGGACAATTGCCGTGACTACTCCAACCACAAGTCTTCCATCATCAAGACGAAGGATCAGACCATCGCCATGCTAGCGAAGGATCGCAAGTCTCGCCGTCGTCAGCTCGACAAGAAGGAGGGCATCATTGCAATCTTAGCCACCGTATCTCGGATTTGGAGGAGACCATCCACGAGAGAGACATGCAGTTGGAGGAAAGGGAGAATGCCGGAGAGGATCTTCGTTGAGACCCCTACTCCTATCTTAGCGATGATGATGATTTTCTAGAAGATCGGGCTATGGATTTGTTCACCGATGAGTATGACTTCGTCTTCATCAATGACGACGATGATGATGAGGATGACGACTACACCGACTCCGAGGAGATGTAGCACTTGAGCACTAGCATAGAGAGTTGTATACGGTCCCACTGTATCGTAGTTTCTAGAAGGGTTCTTAAAACCATCTGTTTACCTTTGTTGTGGTGTTTGTTTGTATCGTGTGCTATGAATGAATGAAAATAAAGTTGCTAGGAAATTGAGTAAAACTTTAAAAACTTTTCAAAGTCCCGGAACCTTAGAAATTTCCCTCTTTTCTCATGATCTATCTCAATCTTCAGATGCCACGCGGAGGAAGTGGTTCATCCCCGGACCCGATGTTGCAGATCCTGCAAATGTTGGTTTCTGACCGCGAAGCTGAAAGAGCCGAACGTCAAGCCAACCTACCCACCCTTCAGTAGATAGCTCAGCTAGCCCACAACAATCAAGGCCAAGGAAATCAGGACAACCATGGATCTAAGCTAAAAAATTTCCAGAAACCCAACCCACCTGTCTTCACTAAGTCGGAAGAGCCCCTAGACGCCGATGATTGGCTGCAAACCATGGAAAATAACCTAGAAGTCGCCAGAGTGTAAGCTAACGAGAAAGTTCTGTTTGCCACCCACTATCTAGCCAGAGATGCAAGAGCATGGTGGAACAGCCTTCGTGCAATGACCGGAGGATAGATAATGACCTAGGAGGAATTCAAGGTCAATTTCAGCAGAACCCATGTGCCACCGGGTTTGATCAAGAAAATGAGATATGAGTTCAGAGAACTGAAGCAAGGAAGGATGACCGTAGTGGAATACCGTGACAAATTCTTGCCATTAGCTAGGTATGCCCCGGATGAGATCGACACCGAAGCTAAGAAGAAAGAGAGATTCTTGAATGGTTTGCATGATGAGATGCAGACAGTGTTGGTCAATATCCCCTTTGATGATATTGAAGCCCTTGTCGACTCTGCCATCCAGATGGAAGGAAAGATCAACCAAGCCAATGAGAACCGCAAGCGTCACATGATGCATCAGCCAGGGACCCATCAGACCCCAAAGTATCGCCCTAACCCATCTCCAGGATTTGCCCCGAGAACAAACAGACCCCCGATGAACCGTTCGACCTATCCCAACTTTGGAAACCCTAGGCTTGGAGGAAATCACAACAACCCCGGCAACTCTAGCAATTTCAACCGTGCACCACCCATGTTCAACAACAACAATGCTGCCGCCAACACCAACATTGCCCCGAGGACTGGAAGCAATGTTGTGCCTGTTGCAGCAAAGGACAAGTCGCAAGTAACTTGTTATGACTGTGGAAATAAGGGTCACTACTCCAACGAGTGCCCCAACAAGAAGAATGCCGCAGCCCCCAATGCAAATGCCCCAGCTCAGCAGCAGCGTCGTGTTCAGCCCGGAAGGAGGTTTGCCCCAGGGAATTCGCTCAACCGCAACGGCCGTCTTTTTCTCATGCATGCTGAAGAAGCTCAGGAAGCGCTAGACGTCATGCTGGGTATGTTTTCTGTTAATTCAGTACTTGCTCGAGTGTTGTTTGATTCTGGTGCATCGCATTCATTTGTCACCGAAGAATTGGCATGCACTAGTAAAATTCAACCAACAAAACTGAAGCATGTTATGATTGTTCAAATCCCCGTTTCAACCACCAAAGCTAAGCAAATTTGCAAAGCCATCCCTATCCGAATCCATGGCATAGATTTTTATGCTAATCTGATAGTACTCGGAACTAAAGGTTTGGAAGTAGTACTAGGAATGGATTGGATGTCCAAACATGAAGGATTAATTGACTGTGCCAAGAAAGCCATAACCATGACCAGTACAGCCAGAATATCAGTCGAGCATATATCTGAAACCTTACCTCGTTAATTCAAGTGCAACAAGAGTATAGCCCAACCTACCATTGAACAAGTTCGGATAGTCTATGAATACCTCGATGTATTTTCAGATGTTTTGCTCGGTATGCCCCCAGATCGGGATATCGAGTTTATCATTGAACTAATCCCCGGAACCGGAGACCATATAGTATGAACCCGTCTGAACTAGCAGAACTGAAGAAGCAACTGGATTCCATGTTGGAAATTGGATTGATTCAACCAAGTGTGTCACCATGGAGATCACCTGTCTTATTTGTGGACAAGAATGATGGAGGTAACCGTTTGTGTACGGATTATCGGAAGTAGAATGATGTCACTATCAAGAACAAATACCCATTGCCCAAGATAGAAGATTTGTTTGATCAGTTGATCGGTGCCAAAGTGTTTTCTAAGATTGATCTTAGAACAGGCTATCATCAACTCAAGATTTGCAGAGAGGATATTCCCAAGACTGCCTTTACCACCAGATATGGGTTATACGAGTATACCGTCATGTCTTTTGGATTAACCAATGCCCCCGCTTATTTCATGAATCTGATGAATAAGATTTTTATGGAATTCCTGGATAAGTTTGTCGTTGTTTTCATTGATGACATTCTGATTTATTCCAAATCGGAAGAAGAACATGAGCTACACCTAAGGACCATTCTTGGAACCCTTAGAGAGCATCAGTTGTATGCCAAGTTTAGCAAAATGTGAATTCTGGTTACAAGAAGTAGGATTCCTCGGTCATATTGTATCAGCCGGAGGAATTGCTGTTGACCCTGCAAAGGTGAAAGATGTCGAAGATTGGCAAGCCCCCACCACTCAAACCCAAGTTTGTGCATTTCTCGGATTGGCGGGATACTACCGCAAGTTCGTAGAAGGATTCTCGAGTATCGCCAGACCCATGACCCAATTGCTGAAGAAGGACAAGAAGTTTGAATGGACCGACAAATATGAAGCGAGTTTTCAAGAACTCAAGAGAAGATTGATTTCATCCCCAATCTTAATCATGCCGGATATCACGAAGCCCTTCGACGTGTATTGTGATGCAACCAAGATCGGTCTCGGTTGCGTGCTAATGCAAGAAGGCAAAGTTATATCTTATCTATCTCAACAACTAAAACAACATGAGCAGAATTACCCTACCCATGACCTCGAACTCGCAGCCGTAGTTCTAGCCCTGAAGACAAGGAGGCATTACCTGATGGGAAATCGTTGTGAAATCTATTCGGATCACAAGAGTCTGAAGTATATATTCACTCAGAAGGAGCTGAATATGAGACAGAGAAGATGGATTGAGCTAATCAAGGATTACGATCTGGACATTCACTATCACCCTGGTAAAGCCAACATGGTAGCAGATGCCCCTTAGCAGATTGTCGTGCCGCTTGAACTCTATGATTTTGAAGGAGCAACCAAGCTTGCACAAGGAGATGGAAGATTTCCGAATGGAATTAGTGAGTGACGGATTTTTGGCTAGCATAGAACTTCAATCCACTTTGATCAGCCAGATCAAAGCGGCGCAGAAAGGAAATGCTAGTATCGACGGAATCAAGCGTCGTATCGGTACAAGCAAAGTACCCGGATTAACCGAAGACGAAGAAGGAGTTCTGTGGTACAAAGGACGCCTTTGTGTACTAGCAGATTCGGAGTTGAAAGAAGTTATTCTGAAGGAAGCTCATGATACTCTTTATTCTATCCACCCCGGAGGAACGAAGATGTATCAAGATTTGAAGGACCAATTTTTGTGGCATAAGATGAAGAGAGAAATCGGAAGCTATATCGCCAAGTGTGATATATGTCAGTGAGTCAAGGCAGGACATCAAAGACCCGCTGGATTGTTGCAACCATTGCGGATTCCGGAATGGAAATGGGATTTTGTTGGAATGGACTTTATCACCAGATTGCCTACTTCTAGTAGGGGAAATGACTCTATCTGGGTCATAGTGGATAGATTGTCCAAAGTCGCCCATTTCTTACCCGTCAAGACCACATATTAGAGTTTGAAGCTAGCGTAGTTATACATTGCTAGAATCGTCGGTTTGCATGGAGTCCCCAAGAACATCATATCGGATCGAGGAAATCAGTTTACCTCGAGATTCTGGAAGAATTTCCAGGAAGGTTTAGGAACCCGCCTAGATTTCAGCACCGCGTATCACCCTCAGACCGATGGACAAACGGAGCGAGTAAATAAAATACTCGAAGATATGTTGAGAGCATGTGTGTTAGAGTATGGATCTAAGTGGGAAGACTGTTTGCCGTTCGCAGAATTTTCATACAACAATAGTTATCAAGCTAGTTTGCAAATGGCCCCATTTGAATTCATGTATGGAAGGAAGTGTCGCACCCCTTTGAACTGGTCAGAAGTAGGAGAGAGTCATATTTTCAGACCTGACATCCTACGAGAAGCAGAAGAGAAGGTTCAAAAGATTCGTGAGCACCTCAAGACAGCCCAGTCCAGACAGAAGAGTTATGCCGACAAGAGACGTCGAGACCTCGCCTTCAACATAGGAGATTTTGTGTATCTGAAAGTGTCGCCATTGAAGGGAATGCAGCGTTTCCAGCTGAAAGGAAAGTTAGCCCCTAGATATATCGGACCCTTCAAAATTCTGAACCGTCGAGGAGAAGTGTCGTATCAATTGGAACTGCCCAAGGATATGTCAGCCGTGCACAATGTGTTCCATATCTCATTACTTCGCAAGTGTCTCGAAGTTCCAGAGAAGACTGAAGTATTCAAGAATATTGATCACCGGACCATAGAAATCAACGATGACCTGACCTATCCCGAAGTACCCATTTGTATTTTGGAAGAAGCTTTCAGAACTACCAGAACTCGGAGCATCAAGTTTCTCAAGATTCAGTGGAGCAACCACACAGAAGAGGAAGCTACCTGGGAGCACGAAGATCACATCAGGACGGAGTTTCCCGATCTCTTCAAATCCTAGGTAATATTTTTTCGTCCTTTTTCATATCTTGGGACGAGATTTTGTTTAAGGGGGGAAGGTTTGTAACATCCCAAAAATATTAA
Organism: Avena sativa; assembly: GCA_916181665.1. Taxonomy (NCBI): domain Eukaryota; kingdom Viridiplantae; phylum Streptophyta; class Magnoliopsida; order Poales; family Poaceae; genus Avena; species Avena sativa. Next base: position 92,739,628 of record OV702293.1, on the reverse strand, counting down.
ACTAGAATCATCAAACTCTAATCACTAAATTTAGGGTTAACAAAAACTTTTCAAATTAAAAATATGAAAGAATTCATATGAGTGTGCATTAAAATTTGGATTCTTTTGAATTGCCATGATTATGTGTTTCTTTGCTTGTAAAATGATTCTTAGGTGAAATAAACATCATCTAAACAATCCCCAAACTTTTCCCAAAGACAAACAAATCAAAACAAACAAATTAAGTGAATGGTCACTTTGGCCAATTTAACTCTCATGCCTACTTTGGCTATCTCTAACTTTCAGAACTTAACAGAAACATGTATGGATCTTTGCACCCCTTGATAGTACACATAACAAGGAACCAAGGCCCACTTTGTGATCATCCAGAAACATTCAAATGCTTAGTTTAAATGAGAGTTTAAAATTGAATATATTTCATATGGGAAGATCCCACTATTTCAAAAACCACTCAAACAAGCTCGATTTTCAAAACCCAAGCATCCACGGTATCACCAGCACATGGCTAGCATACCCACCAAAAATCAAAAATCAAAACTTAAGTTCATGCGGCCATTTCATCAAACAGGTTGCAGATACAAATCAAACAAAATCAAAACACTATGTTGAGCAGTGTTTTGGGCCTAACTTGTTCCCTCTCTGGACACAACTAGGCTCAGTAGATTATCTAACAACCTTAACTAATCACTAGCCCCACTGTAAGCTGGCCATTGTCATCAATGGTCAGCAGGCCGAGAGCACCATCGCCACCCCATAGTCGACAGCAAGCTACAAGCAACACTAGCCTTGTCAACCTTGTCTGGAAGCAAACTCGCACCCCACCGTCACTCCCTGTCCCAGCCGCGAGCAATGCCAACCACTGGACCACACGCCCCGGCCATGCCAAGCCGCTCTGCAAGCATGCCGAGAGCACGCCCCGTGCGTCACGCTCGACACACGCCCACAGACCACGCGCCTCCCTCGCCGCGTGCACGCGTGATCGCCAACACCCCAGCAACCCCGCAGACAAGCCCGTTCGCCGCCACGCGGACCACGCGCGCTGTGCGCCATCAAAACTTCTGTCGGACCAACACAGAGCACCGCAGCGTTCTGACCGATCAGCACCGCCCCACACCTCGCCACCACACCGTTGAGCTTCACCAGGGATCACAACACCGCCCCCTACCGTCGCCCACGCCGATAGCCCTCTGTACCGTCGACCACGACGAGCTCAGCTTGCGCCCGTCGGTCCCCTCTCGCCACTATAAATATAGGCATACCCGGATCGAATTCTTCACACCATTCTACTCCCCTCTCACCCAGAACCACCCCACCTCATTCCCGGAGCAAGGCGAGCAGCGCATCGCCGGAATTTCACCGGAGTCCGCCGCTACTGGAGAAGAAGGAAGCCATCGATTGGAGCCACCCCAGGAGGAGCTGCCGGTACAAGGAGGATCGTTGTCGTCGACTTCGTCGTTCACCCGCATCGCCGACCCTCGCCTGAGCCCCGGTGAGCCTCCCACGACCCCCACTGAGCCGCTAGGGTTCGAGGACGCCTATGACTTGTTCATTGTCGACGACGACCCTCAGCCGTCGATCTTCATTCTAACCCAACGCACCACATCTCCCTGTACCGCTTCGCGTTTAAAGAGTCACTGACGAGTAGACCCTCCCTGTCAGTTGCATCCCGCGCTGCGGAGTGACACTAGGCCGGCCCATTATCCCTTCCCGTGCAGCCCAATCGTTTGAATTATCTTTTTCTATTTATATTCAAACTTAGTTCTGTATCTAGTTTCAAAAATCAATCCAGCTCAATTCAGTGCACCAAATTGAATGAAACCAATTTTGTTAGCAAGGTATTGAAATGCTTAATCCAAGCCCGTTGGATTCAAATCATTTGGATCTGTAGATCAACCTTGGTAAAAATAACAATTCAGAAGCTTTTCTGCATTCAAACATTTTTCAAATTTAAACCATAATAGCTTTTGTGTTGATTCCAACTCTCAAAAATCACATTTGATCATACCTTTCAGAATATATAAAAACATATGGGTTTACTTACAGAAATAATGTCCAAGTAATAAAAGAATGCCACATAGGAATTTCTAGTCACTTTATTTATTTGAAATAAAATGGTTAAACCTTATTAAATTGTGACACCACTTTAAATCACATTCCCATGTACTGAAATATGTGGTGATGACATGTGTCAAGATGATCCCATGTTTGAGTTGGAGAATATTAAATCTTAAGTAGTTTTTCAATGAGTAGAAATTACTTTTCTAAAAATAAAATAAATAAGACAAATGCTTTAATCTTGTAATATTAGTGATGATGCTATATCAACTATAGAATCCTGGTGTGTGATGATTGAAAGTAGTTAAGTATTGTTTGGTGATTGTGTACCTCGTATTTATTCATAGACGCTAGTACCGACCAAGGATACGAGGAGGAAGGAGGATACTACGAAGAAGTCGAGGAGAACTTCAACCACTGCTCTGCTCAAGGCAAGATATTAACCTTGCAAGACTAACACTTGCAATTATGAAAGTTAGATAACCTATGCAATGCACTAAGCATGCTTGGTTAGACACATTTGATGATACCCAGTCCTAGTTTTACTTGCAAGCTTTCTACTTTATTTCTTTATCAAAGATATTACTTAGAGCTTACTTAAGTGAATTGTAGATTCTATAAACATAATTGAAGGTTGCATAAAGAGCATAAAATTTGGCCTAAGCTAGATAATCTTGATGTCATCCTAAGGCATGAGATTGAACTTAGCTAAACTCCACTAGTTTACCACCCCTCATTAGTACTTACCCCCACTTGTAGATGCTAGTGCTAAGCATAAAACTGGATCAACTTTAGATGGGAATACTTGGTGGAAAATGGTTATGAAAACCTTGGAATGATGGATCATTCTATTGAGATGTTTTGACATGTGTTTCCGAACACCAGATGATTTGGATGATGAAAATGTTAAGCCATGAGCCTTAGCCCTTTTTAAAAACTGATGGTTGTCTGGATGCGATACCATTCCAATTTTACCGTACAACCACAATACCCGAGAATTGGGTAGGGCTTGACTGGAAACTTATATACCTTAGTATGGTTCCCTCACGGCCAAGGTCTGAGTTGAGGCTACCTTGTGAAGATTCTCCACCTGTGGAGTACCCAAGATGAAAGTTGGTCATGGTTGGGAGGCCAAACTCACAGGAGAGGTGCCTATACTAGGGCGTGTAATTGAAAGGTTAGGATTGATTATCCGCATACTGAGTATGGTGAATTCAGGATTTGTTCCTGACGGATGTATTGAATGTTGTGGTGAAAGTGTACAATCTCTACAGAGTGTCAAACTATTCGGATAGCCGCGTCCGTGGTTATGGACAGTTGGAGTGGCCATACTATTCCCCCGTCAGATGATTTCAAAATGACTTGTGAAATGGATTGAGAATTTTGACTTGACCACAACAGAGTTGTGATATGAAATACAAGTTCCCACTTAGGTGTTATAAAATTTGAACTAGTTTTTCTTTTCTTCTGAACTTAGTAGAGGTAAATCTGGCTTTTTGCAAAACAACCATAGAGCTTAGTGTCCTATTACAAAAAACCCCTTCACTTGTTAGTATTAGTTTGCGAGTACTTAAAGAGTACTCATGGCTTTGTCCCTGGTTATTCCCGTGGCCAGACTATGAAGAGGAGTACCAGGACGAAGGACCCTAGGAAGGTTATGACAACTAGGATCATCTCCCATCGTCAGCATTGCCTGTGACCCCGAAGATGGAGCTTCGCCTACGCTACCTTTATTATTACGTATTTCCGTTGTTTGAGTTGTATTAAGAACTGGATCATGAGATCCTTATTTGTGTAAGACCTTATGTATGGTTTGTAATGGATGATGTACTGTGGTATCCAATTCTGTTATGTCTCGCAAAAATGGTAATCCTGGGATTGCGATGTATGGCATAACAGGCATTGAGGATTAAAAATCCGGGTGTTGACAAGTTGGCATCAGAGCCATCCTGACCATAGGAGACCCTAGTTAGACTGGACGTTTGAATCAAAAACTTAGTTTCAAAACCAAAGGAAACAAATATTTACAAAAACTTATTCCCATTCTTATCACTTTGATTCTTTCGTGAAAACTCATGTTCCTCAAAAACTCTTGCAAAATACATAAAAATTGACACACTTGATCACTCTACTAACTTACTCATCCTATATTCTTATAGATGGACGTGAAGTACAGCAAGTTTTATCAGTTGGGGAATGGAGGAGACCTTATCTTTGAGCGGGATTTGGACCAGCTTTCGGAACTTCTGGAGCGTCCGCACCCCGAGTTCTTCAGAGCTCAGCTCAATGATCAAGGAGGAGAAGATCTGCAGTGGCTAATTGTTGCAAGTCTCCGAGGAAAGATTGAACCTCCCACTACCGAGGGAATTCAGTTCACCTTAAGAGAGAACAACTGGCTCGATGGACTTGCCAGGGCCATGCAAGAAGCTCTTGACCGTCTGTGTGGGCAGAGTATCAACCAGATCAAGGGTACCCGCTTTGAGTTTTTTCCAAGGCGTGATGCTATGGGACAGCCACTGGAAGCCCCATACCACCACGAGCTGAAGACTCAGTTGGACCACCTCAGCTTCATGATGTATGATCGTCAGTAGGAATTGGACAATTGCCGTGACTACTCCAACCAAAAGTCCGCCATCATCAAGACGAAGGATCAGACCATCGCCATGCTAGCGAAGGATCGCAAGTCTCGCCGCCTTTAGCTCGACAAGAAGGAGCGCATCATTGCACGTCTTCGCCACCGTATCTCAGATTTGGAGGAGACCATCCACGAGAGAGACATGCAGTTGGAGGAAAGGGAGAATGCCGGAGAGGATCTTCGTTGAGACCCCTACTCCTATCTCAGCGATGATGATGATTTTCTGGAAGATCAGGCTATGGATTTCTTCACCGATGAGGATGACTTCGTCTTCATCAATGAAGACGACGATGATGAGGATGATGACTACACCGACTCCAAGGAGTAGTAGCACTTGAGCAATAGCATAGAGAGTTGTATTCGGTCCCACTGTATCGTAGTTTCCAGAAGGGTTCTTAAAACCATCTGTTTACCTTTGTTGTGGTGTGTGTTTGTATCGTGTGCTATGAATGAATGAATGAAAATAAAGTTGCTAGGAAATTGAGTCAAACTTTAAAAACTTTTCAATGTCCCGGAACCTTAGAAATTCCCCTCTTTTCTCATGATTTATCTCAATCTTCAGATGCCACGCGGAGGAAGTGGTTCATCCCCAGACCAGATGTTGCAGATCCTGCAAATGTTGGTTTCTGACCGCGAAGCTGAAAGAGCCGAACGTCAAGCCAACCTAGCCACCCTTCAGTAGATAGCTCAGCTAGCCCACAACAATCAAGGCCAAGGAAATCAAGACAACCATGGATCTAAGCTCAAAAATTTCCAGAATACCAACCCACCTGTCTTCACTAAGTCGGAAGAGCCCCTAGACGCTGATGATTGGCTGCAAACCATGGAAAATAACCTAGAAGTCGCCGGAGTGGAAGCTAACGAGAAAGTTCTATTTGCCACCCACTATCTAGCCGGAGATGCAAGAGCATGGTGGAACAGTGTTCGTGCAATGACCGGAGGATAGATAATGACCTGGGAGGAATTCAAGGTCAAGTTCAGTAGAACCCATGTGCCACCGGTTTGATCAAGAAAATGAGAGATGAGTTCAGAGAACTGAAGCAAGGAAGGATGACCGTAGTGGAATACCATGACAAATTCTTGTCATTAGCTAGGTATGCCCAGATGAGTTCGACACTGAAGCCAAGAAGAAAGAGAGATTCTTGAATGGTTTGCATCATGATATGCAGACAGTGTTGGTCAATATCCCCTTTGATGATATTGAAGCCCTTGTCGACTCTGCCATCCAGATGGACGGAAAGATCAACCAAGCCAATGAGAACCGCAAGCGTCGCATGATGCATCATCCAGGAACCCATCAGACCCCAAAGTATCGCCCTAACCCATCTCCAGGATTTGCCCTGAGAACCAACAGACCCCCGATGAACCGTTCGACCTATCCCAACTTTGGAAACCCTAGTCTCGGAGGAAATCACAACAACCCCGGCAACTCTGGCAATTTCAACCGTGCACCACCCAAGTTCAACAACAACAATGCTGCCGCCAACACCAACACTGCCCCGAGGACTGGACGCAATGTTGTGCCTGTTGCAGCAAAGGACAAGTCGCAAGTAACTTGTTATGACTGTGGAAATAAGGGTCACTACTCCAACGAGTGCCCCAACAAGAAGAATGCCACAGCCCCCAATGCAAATGCCCCAGCTCAGCAGCAGCGTCGTGTTCAGCCCGGAAGGAGGTTTGCCCCAGGGAATTCGCTCAACCGCAACGGCCGTCTTTTTCTCATGCATGCTGAAGAAGCTCAGGAAGCGCTAGACGTCGTGCTGGGTATGTTTTCTGTTAATTCAGTACTTGCTCGAGTGTTGTTTGATTCTGGTGCATCGCATTCATTTGTCACCAAAGAATTTGCATGCACTAGTAAGATTCAACCAACAAAACTGAAGCATGTTATGATTGTTCAAATCCCTGTTTCAACCACCAAAGCTAGGCAAATTTGCAAAGCCGTCCCTATCCGAATCCATGGCATAGATTTTTATGCTAATCTGACAGTACTCGAAACTAAAGGTTTGGAAGTTGTACTAGGAATGGATTGGATGTCCAAACATGAAGGATTAATTGACTGTGCCAAGAAAGCCATAACCATGACCAGTACAGCTGGAATATCAGTCGAGCATATATCTGAAACCTTACCTCGTCAATTCAAGTGCAACAAGAGTATAGCCCAACCTACCATTGAACAAGTCCAGATAGTCTGTGAATACCTCGATGTATTTCTAGATGTTTTGCCCGGTATGCCCCCAGATCGGGATATCGAGTTTACCATTGAACTAATCCCCGGAACCGGAGACCATATAGTATGAACCCGTCTGAACTAGCAGAACTGAAGAAGCAACTGGATTCCATGTTGGAAATTGGATTGATTCAACCAAGTGCGTCACCATGGAGATCACCTGTCTTATTTGTGGACAAGAAGGATGGAGGTAACCGTTTGTGTACGGATTATCGGAAGTTGAATGATGTCACTATCAAGAACAAATACCCATTGCCCAAGATAGAATATTTGTTTGATCAGTTGACCGGTGCCAAAGTGTTTTCTAAGATTGATCTTAGAACAGGCTATCATCAACTCAAGATTTGCGCAGAGGATATTCCCAAGACTGCCTTTACCACCAGATATGGGTTATACGAGTATACCGTCATGTCTTTTGGATTAACCAATGCCCCCGCTTATTTCATGAATCTGATGAATAAGATTTTTATGGACTTCCTGGATAAGTTTGTCGTTGTTTTCATCGATGACATTCTGATTTATTCCAAATCGGAAGAAGAACATGAGCTACACCTAAGGACTATTCTTGGAACCCTTAGAGAGCATCAGTTGTATGCCAAGTTTAGCAAATGTGAATTCTGGTTACAAGAAGTAGGATTCCTCGGTCATATTGTATCAGCCGGAGGAATTGCCGTTGACCCTGCAAAGGTGAAAGATGTCGAAGATTGGCAAGCCCCCACCACTCAAACCCAAGTTTGTGCATTTCTCGGATTGGCAGGATACTATCGCAAGTTCGTAGAAGGATTCTCGAGTATCGCCAAACCCATGACCCAATTGCTGAAGAAGGACAAGAAGTTTGAATGGACCAACAAATGTGAAGCGAGTTTTCAAGAACTCAAGAGAAGATTGATTTCAGCCCCAATCTTAATCATGCCGGATATCACGAAGCCCTTCGACGTGTACTGTGACGCATCCAAGATCGGTCTTGGATGTGTGCTAATGCAAGAAGGCAAAGTTATACCTTATCTATATCGACAACTGAAACAACATGAGAAGAATTACCCCACCCATGACCTCGAACTCGCAGCCGTAGTTCTAGCCCTGAAGACATGGAGGCATTACCTGATGGGAAATCGTTGTGAAATCTATTCGGATCACAAGAGTCTGAAGTATATATTCACTCAGAAGGAGCTGAATATGAGACAGAGAAGATGGATTGAGCTAATCAAGGATTACGATCTGGACATTCACTATCACCCTGGTAAAGCCAACATGGTAGCAGATGCCCTTAGCAGATTGTCGTGCCGCTTGAACTCTATGATTTTGAAGGAGCAACCAAGCTTGCACAAGGAGATGGAAGATTTCGGACTGGAATTAGTGAGTGAAGGATTTTTGGCTAGCATAGAACTTCAACCCACTTTGATCAGCCAGATCAAAGCGGCGCAGAAAGGAAATGCTAGTATCGACGGAATCAAGCGTCGTATCGGTACAGGCAAAGTACCCGGATTCACCGAAGACGAAGGAGTTCGGTGGTACAAAGGACGCCTTTGTGTACCAGCAGATTCGGAGTTGAAAGATGTTATTCTGAAGGAAGCTCATGATACTCTTTATTCTATCCACCCCGGAGGAACAAAGATGTATCAAGATTTGAAGGAACAATTTTGGTGGCATAAGATGAAGAGAGAAATCGGAAGATATATCGCCAAGTGTGATATATGTCAGCGAGTCAAGGCAGGACATCAAAGACCCGCTGGATTGTTGCAACCATTGCAGATTCCGGAATGGAAATGGGATTTTGTTGGAATGGACTTTATCACCGGATTTCCTACTTCTAGTAGGGGAAATGACTCTATCTGGGTCATAGTGGATAGATTGTCCAAAGTCGCCCATTTATTACCCATCAAGACCACATATCAGAGTTCGAAGCTAGCGGAGTTATACATCGCTAGAATCGTCAGTTTGCATGGAGTCCCCAGGAACATCGTATCGGATCGAGGAAATCAGTTTACCTCGAGATTCTGGAAGAATTTCCAAGAAGGTTTAGGAACCCGCCTAGATTTGAGCACCGCGTATCACCCTCAGACCGATGGACAAACGGAGCGAGTAAATCAAATACTCGAAGATATGTTGAGAGCATGTGTGTTAGATTATGGATCTAAGTGGGAAGACTGTCTGCCATTCACAGAATTTTCATACAACAATAGTAATCAAGCTAGTTTGCAAATGGCCCCATTTGAATTCATGTATGGAAGGAAGTGTTGCACCCCTTTGAACTGGTCAGAAGTAGGAGAGAGTCATATTTTCGGACCTGACATCCGACGAGAAGCAGAAGAGAAGGTTCAAAAGATTCGTGAGAACCTCAAGATAGCCCAGTCCAGACAGAAGAGTTATGCCGACAAGAGACGTCGAGACCTCGCCTTCAACATAGGAGATTTTGTGTATCTGAAAGTGTCGCCATTGAAGGGAATGAAGTGTTTCCAGCTGAAAGGAAAGTTAGCCCCCAGATATATCGGACCCATCAAAATTCTGAACCGTCGAGGAGAAGTGTCGTATCAATTGGAACTGCCCAAGGATATGTCAGCCATGCACAATGTGTTCCATATCTCATTACTTCGCAAGTGTCTCGAAGTTCCAGAGAAGACTGAAGTGTTTAAGAATATTGATCACCGGACCATAGAAATCAACGATGACCTGACCTATCCCGAAGTGCCCATCCGTATTTTGGAAGAAGCTTTCAGAACTACCAGAACTCGGAGCATCAAGTTTCTCAAGATTCAGTGGAGCAACCACACAGAAGAGGAAGCTACCTGGCAGCACGAAGATCACATCAGGACGGAGTTTCCCGATCTCTTCAAATCCTAGGTAATATTTTTCGTCCTTTTTCATATCTCAGGACGAGATTTTGTTTAAGGGGGGAAGGTTTGTAACATCCCAAAAATATTGAACTAGAATCATCAAACTCTAATCACCAAATTTAGGGTTAACAAAAACTTTTCAAATTAAAAATATGAAAGCATTCATATGAGTGTGCATTAAAATTTGGATTCTTTTGAATTGCCATGATTATGTGTTTATTTGCTTGTAAAATGATTCTTAGGTGAAATAAACATCATCTAAACAATCCCCAAACTTTTTCCAAAGACAAACAAATCAAAACAAACAAATTAAGTGAATGGTCACTTTGGCCAATTTAACTCTCATGCCTACTTTGGCTATCTCTAACTTTCAGAACTTAACAGAAATATGAATGGATCTTTGCACCCCTTGATAGTACACATAACAAGGAACCAAGGCCCACTTTGTGATGATCTAGAAACATTCAAATGCTTAGTTTAAATGACAGTTTAAAATTGAATCTATTTCATATGGGAAGATCCCACTATTTCAAAAACCACTCAAACAAGCTCAATTTTCAAAACCCAAGCATCCACAGTATCACCAGCACATGCCTAGCACACCCACCAAAAATCAAAATTCAAAACTTAAGTTCATACGGCCATTTCATCAAACAGGTTGCAGATACAAATCAAACAAAATCAAAACACTATGTTGAGCAGTGTTTTGGGCCTAACTTGTTCCCTCTCTGGACACCACTAGCCTCAGTAGATCATCTAACAACCTTAACTAATCACTAGCCCCACTGTAAGCTGGCCATTATCATCAATGGTCAGCAGGCCGAGAGCACCATTGCCACCCCATAGTCGACAGCAAGCTACGAGCAACACTAGCCTTGCTAACCTTGTCTGGAAGCAAACTAGCACCCCAACACCACTCCCTGTCCCAGCCGCGAGCAATGCCAGCCACTGGACCACATGCCCCGGCCATGCTGAGCCGCTTTGCAAGCATGCCGAGAGCGCGCCCCGTGCGTCACGCTCGACACACGCCCACAGACCACGCGCCTCCCTCGCCGCGTGCACGCGTGATCGCCAACACCCCAGCAACCCCGCAGACAAGCCCGTTCGCCACCGCGCGGACCACGCGCGCTGTGCGCCGTCAAAACTTCCGTCGGACCAACACAGAGCACCGCAGCGTTCCGACCGATCAGCACCGCCCCACACCTCGCCACCACGCCGTTGAGCTTCATCAGGGATCACAACACCGCCCCTACCATCGCCCACGCTGATAGCCCTCTGTACCGTTGACCACGACGAGCTCAGCTTGCGCCCGTCGGTCCCCTCTCGCCACTATAAATAGAGGCATACCCGGCTCGAATTCTTCACACCATTCTACTCCCCTCTCACCGAGAACCATCCCACCTCATTCCCGGAGCAAGGCGAGTTGCGCATCGCCGGAATTTCACTAGAGTCCACCGCTGCTGGAGAAGAAGGAAGCCATCGATTGGAGCCGCCCCAGGAGGAGCTGCCGGTACCAGGAGGATCGCTATCGTCGACTTCGTCGTTCACCCGCATCGCCGACCCTCGCCTGAGCCTCGGTGAGCCTCCCATGACCCCCACTGAGCCGCTAGGGTTCGAGCTCGCCGGTGACTTGTTCATTGTCGACGGCGACCCTCAGCTGTCGATCTTCATTCTAACCCAACGCACCACATCTCCCCGTACCGCTTCGCGTTAAAGAGTAACTGACCAGTAGACCCCCCTGTCAGTTGCGCCCGATGCTGCGGAGTGACACTGGGCCGGCCCATTATCCCTTCCCGCGTAGCCCAATCGTTTGAATTTATCTTTTTCTATTTATATTCAAACTTAGTTCTGTATCTAGTTTCAAAAATCAATCCAGCTCAATTTAGTGCACCAAATTGAATGAAACCAATTTTGTTAGCAAGGTATTGAAATGCTTAATCCAAGCCCGTTGGATTCAAATCATTTGGATTTGTAGATCAACCTTGGTAAAAATAACAATTCAGAAGCTTTTCTGCATTCAAACATTTTTCAAATTTAAACCATAATAGCTTTTGTGTTGATTCCAACTCTCAAAAATCACATTTGATCATACCTTTCAAAATATATAAAAACATATGGGTTTACTTACAGAAATAATGTCCATGTAATAAAAGAATGCCACATAGGCATTTCTAGTCACTTTATTTATTTAAAATAAAAAGGTTAAACCTTATTAAATTGTGACACCACTTTAAATCACATTCCCATGTACTGAAATATGTGGTGATGACATGTGTCAACATGATCCCATGTTTGAGTTGGAGAATATTAAATCTTAAGTAGTTTTTCAATGAGTAGAAATTACTTTTCTAAAAATAAAATAAATAAGACAAATGCTTTAATCTTGTAATATTAGTGATGATGTTATATCATCTATAGAATCCTGGTGTGTGATGATTGAAAGTAGTTAAGTATTGTTTGGTGATTGTGTACCTCATATTTATTCATAGACGCTAGTACCGACCAAGGATACGAGGAGGAAGGAGGATACTACGAAGAAGAAGCCGAGAAGAATGTCAACCACTGCTCTCCTCAAGGAAAGCTATTAACCTTGTAAGACTAACACTTGCAATTATGAAAGTTAGATAACCTATGCAATGCACTAAGCATGCTTGGTTAGGCACATTTGATGATACCCAGTCCTAGTTTTACTTGCAAGCTTTCTACTTTATTTATTTATCAAAGCTATTACTTATAGCTTACTTAAGTGAATTGTAGATTCTAGAAATATAATTGAAGGTTGCATAAAGAGCATAAAATTTGGCCTAAGCTAGATAATCTTGATGTCATCCTAAGGCATGAGATTGAACTTAGCTAAACTCCACTAGTTTACCACCCCTCATTAGTACTTACCCCACTTGTAGATGCTAGTGCTAAGCATAAAACTGGATCAACTTTAGATGTGAATACTTAGTGGAAAATGGTTATGAAAACCTTGGAATGATGGATCATTCTATTAAGATGTTTTGATATGTGTTTCCGAACACCAGATGATTTGGATGATGAAAATGTTAAGGCATGAGCCTTAGCCCTTTTTAAAACTGATGGTTGTCTGGATACGATACCATTCCAATTTTACCGTACAACCACAATACCCGAGAATTGGGTAGGGCTTGACTGAAAACTTATATACCTTAGTATGGTTCCCTCACGGCCAAGGTCTGAGCTGAGGCTACCTTGTGAAGATTGTCCACCTGTGGAGTACCCAAGATGACAGTTGATCATGGTTGGGAGGCCAAACTCACAGGAGAGGTGCCTATACTAGGGCGTGTATTGAAAGGTTAGGATTGATTATCCGCATACTGAGTATGGTGAATTCAGGATTTGTTCCTGACGGATGTATCAAATGTTGTGGTGAAAGTGTACAATCTCTGCAGAGTGTCAAACTATTCGAATAGCCGCGTCCGCGATTATGGACAGTTGGAGTGGCCATACTGTTCCCCCGTTAGATGTTTTCAAAATGACTTGTGAAATGGATTGAGAATTTTGACTTGACCACAACAGAGTTGTGATATGAAATACAAGTTCCCACTTAGGTGTTATAAAATTTCAACTAGTTTTTCTTTGCTTCTGAACTTAGTAGAGGTAAATCTGGCTTTTTGCAAAACAACCATAGAGCTTAGTGTCCTATTACAAAAAACCCCTTCACTTGTTAGTATTAGTTTGCAAGTACTTAAAGAGTACTCATGGCTTTGTCCCTGGCTATTCCCGTGGCCAGACTATGAAGAGGAGTACCAGGGCGAAGGACCCCAGGAAGGTTACGACTACTAGGATCATATCCCATCGTCAGCATTGCCTGTTACCCCGAAGATAGAGCTTCGCCTACGCTACCTTTATTATTACATATTTCCGCTGTTTGAGTTGTATTAAGAACTGGATCATGAGATCCTTATTTGTGTAAGACCTTATGTATGGTTTGTAATGAATGATGTACTGTGGTATTCAATTCTGTTATGTCTCGCAAAAATGGTAATCCTGGGATTGCGATGTATGGCATAACAGGCATCTAGGATTAAAAATCCGAGTGTTGACATCTACTAACGGTGGCTCAACTACAAGAGATCCCTATCACATAATAGGATATAGCATAGTGATAGTAGTTCCTATCATGCACCTATAAAATACACCACAATGCATTAAAAATAGTAGGACAATAATCATGAACAAATTAGCATCTACTTGCTTTGGCTGCAGTGGTTGAAGGAAGAATCCTCACACGAGCAAGCGTTGCACTTGTCACAATCTACACGATACAATTACAACACATAAACAATCCAAACACAACCATAGATAAATGCACAAATACATGCATGTTAATGCAAGTATCAGTAGCATATAGGTGTCCTCTGTTATGACTACTGATGATATGCAAGAAATAATTTTGATGCATTGAAAACAATTGATAAGAAAATAGTGATCCAAATAATGGATTCTAAGGCAAATAATAAGCCCAGGTTGTGTACCGTGTTGTAAAATCTGGAATAAATACCTACTACATAGGAAAGCTAAAATGTGACCAGGGCCAACTGGAATCACTCAAAAAGGACTCACATAACTTTTTGTATAATTAAAATACTCCAGAAAACCTTTCAATTGCTTCTGTAAAATTAAGTACTGTAAGGCTACCTTTTTAATTCATAAACAAATACTACTTGCTCTGCTGATTCAAGGGACACACATTTGCAAATTTCTGGGTGGTAAATATTTTCTTATGATTTTATTACTATAAATAGCCATTAAACCATTTAATTAATCACAGAAAAACCTTACTACAAAAGTCTGAACTAACTACACAGAAATGTTTTACGTGGAATTATGAATCCATCGGTATATCATTTGCAATTTTTGGACCAGCAGATCTATTGCTATGGATTTTACAAGTTTTATCCCTTTTCTGCAATTTACAAATAATCTTTAATTGGAAAAGTCAGAGTTGACTGGTCGTTGCTGATGTGGCTCTGACCGTGCAGGTTGACTAGTCCTCGGTCAGCGTTGGCTGTCAGCGCGCGATCTGGAGTGCTTGTTGCCGATCCAATGGTTGTGCGAGCTTGCGAGGGGGAGAGCTCACCGTCGGCGTCGGGGTCGATGGTGGCGGCGAGGGCAGTCAGCGGTGAGGTGGTCCACACGGCGCGGCGGTCCAGATGGTTCAGCGTTGCTCCTCGTGTCCATGAACAACGGCAGCGGCGGGCTAGAGCGGCGTGGCGGCGTTGTTGTCTCCGGGAGGTCGGCGGGTGGGTCGGGGCCTGCGAGCAGGGAAAAAATAAGGCCAAGGCGAGTCAGCCGAGCTCGGGAAGAACGGCCAGGGGAGAAGGAAGGTGAGGGGGGTGGCCGACACGGAGAAACGAGCTCCTTATCGAGGCTAATGGCGGCGGCGGCTCCAACTCTGGCGAGCAATTGCCGCTGCGTGGCGGCGCGAGTAGATGCGATAATCGGGGGTATCGGTGGGGGCTCGAGGGCTATATGGCGAGGCAGTTTGGGGCGCGGGGCGCGACCGAATCTGCGAAGAACACGGCGTGCGGCGGTTCTCGGCTTCCGTGCTCATGTCGGACGCAGCGGCGTCGATGGCGGGATGCTGGCGAGCCGGCGCGCGGGTGGTCGCGGCTATCTGCCGCGCGAGTAGCACTGTTCTGCGGCAGCTGCTGGCTGCTATCCGCTGGCGCTGCAGCTGGGCCCTGGGTGGGACGGCTGGCTGGGCCACGGTGGCTCACGCTTTTTTTATTTCCTGAACTGTCGGAAACTGAAAGTTCAGCTGTTAGTCTGAAAACTATCAGGGATGAATTTTGCTAAAACTTTCAAAGGTCATGACTTTTGATTCACTAACCAAATGAGGTGATTCAAAGTGCTACAGGTTCATGTTGGAACCCTCTATGAACCTGTGCAACCCAAATGACCATAAGATGCCATTTTAACATATGCAAGGTAAAAACCAAGCTAATCATGTGTATGTGACAATAGGCAATACAAGTGGTGTTTGGGCAAAAGTTTTCAAAACCGAAATTTTTTCTAAAAATTGGGATGTGACATGAACCCAACACCATAGACATTTTTACTTTTACATTCCAACATCTTCATTCTGTATAACAGAGTACAAAAAGATATAATGAGGATAATTTTATGCAATAAACTGAACAACTGAAAGAACTAAATTTAACAACTTACAGACAATAGCAACTCAAGATAGATTTATCAAGGTCGTATAAATTGTATAACTGGAAGAGATCTTGAAACTCAACATGGATCTTCTCAGGTCGGAAGTAGTACTCCTATGGGACTTCTGCTATGATCATTGTTCTGTCCCACTTTACGACCGTCAGGTACCTTGCATGGAGATTCTGCATTTGCGTTGGAAGTTCTCGCAACTTTTTTTCTGACCAAATCCATCCATAGGATATATCTAGCTACTACAATAGCCTTGGGTAACTTGTCATCCTGGGAACCTAACAACTCAGCAACACTCACATTCATAGTGGCCGCCAACTCCGCAGCTGCTTCCATATCTATTGGCTTTGAACGTCGTTGGGGAACTTTTTCGGATAATACCTTGAGGGGTTGGCTCGATTGTTTGGTCTGTTGTCCGAGCTGGGGAACGTCCGATCTTTTACCGCTTGTAGTTTTCCTTGATTTTCTCCCTGTAACACCCCCGGTCTCTCCGGACCGACGGCTGTCACTTCTGGCAGCTCAATAGGATCTCTAGACTAACCCCACAGACCAACACTAGTCTTTTCTGCACACTTTGTCCTCACTCGTGCGCACCCGGTACCCACTTCCCGGTCGGTCACCCATCCTAGAATTGCTCTAGGCCAAGCACGCTTAACCTTAGAGTTCTTTTCGAATGAGCTTCCGGAAAAAAAGTTACAACTTGTTGGTATGGGTTTCCTATCAATCCTATTGAGCCATGCGCCAGGGTCTCACATACACCCACCCTTAGAAGATCGACGTCCTCGTCGATCAACCACAAGTCAGGAACGTCCCCTCTTGGCACAAGTCTGTGCGTCCAGTACCGGCACATGTGCCATGCCGTGTCCACTCTGGGCCACACGCGCCATGCGCCACATGTCCGCCACTGACCCGCACACGCCCGTTTAACCGCGAGGGTCAGCTCTGATACCAACTTGTAACACCCCCGGTCTCTCCGGACCGACGGCTGTCACTTCTGGCAGCTCAATAGGATCTCTAGACTAACCGCACAGACCAACACTAGTCTTTTCTGCGCACTTTGTCCTCACTCGTGCGCACCCGGTACCCACTTCCCGGTCGGTCACCCATCCTAGAATTGCTCTAGGCCAAGCACGCTTAACCTTAGAGTTCTTTTCGAATGAGCTTCTGGAAAAGAAGTTGCAACTTGTTGGTATGGGTTTCCTATCAATCCTATTGAGCCATGCGCCAGGGTCTCACACTCCCGCTTGCACTTTTGCTTGATTTTCTCTTCGCCAATTCCTTCTGAAGTGTGCGTAGATAGTCATATGTCTTATGGTGCAACTCATATTGTAATTTTGTGTTCAGAAAATCAAGTGCATACGTTTTTTGCTTCTCGGTGTATAACGGAGCAGGCTCGGGTTTCTTATTTTTAAAATGCGCATCACATTCAGCATAGAAAATATTGTATATAGAAATATTTTGTACGGGAATATTATTACATAGAAATAATTATCGCATAGAAAATATTTTTGCATTTAAATATTTGTGTAATAATATTTCTATACACAAATATTTAAATGCAATAATACTTTCTATGCAATAATTATTTCTAAGAAAAATAATATTTAAAAATATTTCCATACAAAATATTTCTATATACATATTTCTATATATATATATATTTCTATATAATATTATTTCCATACATTATTATTTATATACAATATTATTTACACTAGATGGACCTGGCGCGCTTTGTCGTGCCGTTTTCTGCTATATGCATTTTCTATTATGTGTATATATATCATGTCACTCGGTCTTCCTGGATATTTTGCTTGCATTTAGAACATTGATTTTCAATTGGTTTCTCTAGATCCTTTTGAATTAGCTGGTTGCTTAGGTGAAGGTTGACCATTTACACAAAAATGTCACCAAATATTTTGGCTGAATTCAGTAGCAGTGTAGAACACGAATATATCAGAAGTGAGTGATATATGAAAGCATAGTAAACTCGGAAAAGAAGAATCAACCTGAGATTGGATAGAGTAAAGCTGAAGAACTGCTACCAAAATAACGGCTAAGCCAATCTTTGAGATTGGTGTGATGTGAGGATTTTTGTCGTGCGAAACGGCATGAGGAGATACCACGCGTTCCAACCCGCACATATGAAATTTTATTGACGCACATGTTACTCGCCTGGTGTTAACCTCAGCAAAGCTGCCTTGAGTATGCCTTAGCAAACGTGAATACTGCCTAGGTTTTTTCCTTTTTTTCTATTTCCTTCTAAATGTAAGACATTCTGGTAGTTTAGTTTCAAATGGCCTCCCAAGAGGTCTTATATTTAGAAATAGAAATAGTAGTATGCTGTCGTTTATCATCCATGTTCTTTCTTACATCCGCTATCGCTAATCGCTATTTCTTTTGGATCAAGGAACTTACGCTATCTCATGCTCATAAAACCAAACACCAATGGTAGATATTTCCTATGTGGATTCGCCGAGTCAGGAGGCCATGAATGGGTCGCAAGTCAAGAGCGTTGGTCAAATGGGTTGATCCTTCGTCGAGGCAGGGTGCCAGTAGAAGCAAGGTAGGCAATCTGAGCAAAAATAAATAAAGCAACCACACGCCGACAAGTAGGACCAGGACTGGCACCGGCATGGTGGAAGGAACCACAACTCCATATTCATAAGGAGCATAGAGCTCTTGTAAGATTAAAAAAAGGTATTCTACATTTCTGTCGGGCATGGTTGTCAAAAATGTTCAAATACAGGTTGATCTTTTTTTAGGCCTACCTCAAAATCTTGTAACTCTGCTCATGCAATTGCAATGAAAACAACAGCTCTCCTACTATCATTCATAAAAAAGTTCAAATACCATGCATAAAGCTGATAGTACTGAATGGGTGTCACCAGCTGGATCTGTAACATGGGGAAGCGGCCCGCTTATTCTCTAGGTTATACGGATGGAAGATTAGCAACGCCACATTTCTTGGCACAACGGGAAGTTAGGATTGGTAGTTACTTGAAGATCCCTGTTGGTAATCTCTGCTACTTTCAAATGGTGAATGCAGTGGATGCGTGTGGCCTAGATCCTACTGATATACTGAGTGCATTTCAGAAGAGTTCCATGCATGCATAAAACTAATCTAATCTGAACAACAATGCACTTACCAGAAGAGTTTTCTGTCCTTACTTTTGATGATTCAGTGGCTAATAAGAATGATTCAGCATATTGCTTTGTGTCTGTCTTCTAATCTTCTACACAAATGAAGATCAGAGAAATATGCTTTCTAATCTTCTACACTCACAATCAGGCAATTAACTCTAGGGCCATGGACATAGAAAGCAAGCTCCATACCAGTCATTTGAAGGTTTGAAAAGTATGCATTCTTAAAAATCATTGAATATAAGTGACATGGTTATACCCTATGGGTATGTAACTTCAGCATACCTAGTCCAGCCCAAGAAAGGCCCACGGCAGACATACGCTGGCCCATGAAGATTTTCGGATGGCCAAGGCCCATGACGTTTTCGGATCCTTGGAGAGCAAGACTAGAGTTTGAATACAACTTGTAACCTACTCGTGTCGGTACCTGAGACCTAGCCTCCCCATATATAAAGGCTAGGAGGGTCCAACGAGGGGGTATCCCACAATAGACCTAGATCTCTCGACTCATACTTTCGCACATATGGACACGGACTCCAAAGTGCACAAGACAAGGATACCTCAAGACTAGAGTTTGAATACAACTTGTAACCTACTCGTATTGGCACCCGAGACCTAGCCTCCCCATATATAAAGGCTAGGAGGGTCCAACGAGGAGGGCACGACTACACACACGACCTAATCTCTCCATCCCACAATAGACCTAGATCTCTCGACTCATACTTTCGCACACGCATCCACGCCAGATCGAATCTGCGCACCCTGTAACCTTCGGTTCCGCCGTAATCAAAGAGCAGACAAGCAGGAGTAGGGTTTTCCCTCCGGGGGCCTGAACCTGGGTAAATCTCGTGTCCCCTGGTTGCTTGTCTGTTAACCGTGTCACGATCTCCAGCATCCCCATCTTCTCCAAAACCCAAGTCCATAACAATGGGCATTGACGAGATCAAACCTCGTCAATTGGCGCCGTCTGTGGGATACTTCGACTCCGGCGACCAGCTGCGGTCTTCGGCTCCAGCGATCTGCGGCGATTTTCGACCGCGGCAATCTTCGGATGCAGAGCTCGTTGTCGCCATCGACCCCAGGAACCCGTCGCTTCTATGACCGTGGTCCGCCGCGTTGACTACGTCCGCTGTGTGACCCGCTACCGCGTCAACTTCGCCACAACAACAACAAACAAAGCTAAGTTTCCCTCTACTTAGAGCTGATTTCAATTTTAACTCGCACTCGAAACACTCGGAGGCTGCGCCCTCTTCGAGTAACCTAATGTGCCATCGGCTCCACGCACTCGAGCACCTCGAACGCGATAGCCCGAGTAGCTGATTCTGCCTGATCGTCGAATCCTTGAACTCCGAGTGCCTCGGCAAGGTACTGAGACTAAGGGTAATCAGGCTAACGAAAAGGCCTAGCATACAGTGCAACAGTGTCGACTCGATCGGCACTAGAATCTTACTATACAAGCCGACAGGCAAATATTCTTTCCAAGATACAAGTACTTCACAATTCTTTATGTTTTCTGCAGCTTACAAGGACATCGACCGCGTCGAGCTATTCTATTAGGTCCTCCAACAGGAGTCGACAAAAGAGCTGGCTACGCCATACAATCAAGACCCGAGTCGAGTCCCTCCTTGGATGGTTGCATCGCTTGATGCTACGAAGACACGACATTGGTCGCTCACCCGACAGAAGCAACGGTGTTGACTTCATCCGCAACGTCGAGTCCTTCCGGCTAAAACGCCGCACGACTCCGCCACGTCAACTCCGACTGCATCATCGATTCTTGGCTCCTTATGCATGAGATGCTGACTCGATGGACTTCCGGGTCAGTGATTTGTCCTCGCATGAGTCTCCACTCGAGTCTGCGACTCGACTAGACACTCGGGGGCTACTCCTATCAGGAGCGCTGGTCGCGCACCCGATGTACTTCCGGGTCAGCGGTACGCCCACGAGATTGCCGACTACAACTACACAATACAAGACTCGAGTCTCTGCCCGAGTCTACGACTCCGCCAGACACTCGGGGGCTACTCCAAACTGGAGCGCTGGCCGCGCACCCGAAGAATAATCAAGATATCAAACTGCAAAGCTATTCTTCGAGTCCTACGTCGAGTCTACGACTCCACTACGGACTCGGGGGCTACTCCCATGTGGAGCATGGATTCAAGCATCCGAAAAATTTGTGTACTATGGACCTGAAGCTGGACAACGTCTGAATTAAAGTCTCTGCTCGAGTCTACGACTCGAACAGACACTTGGGGGCTACTCCTATCAGGAGCGCTGGCCGCGCACTCAACAGACAAATGAGGACAAAATTATTTCTCTAAGTCCTACGTCGATTTTACGACTCCACTACGGACTCAGGGGCTACTCCCATAGGGAGGAAGGATTTAAGCATCCGAAAATTTTCGAGTCCTACGGACTAAACAACTGAGCAATGCTTGCACTAAAGTCTCTGCTCGAGTCTACGACTCAAACAGACACTCGGGGGCTACTCCCATAGGGAGCGCTGGTCGCGCACCCTATGAAATCTTCGACTGCGATCTTCCGGATCAGCACGCAAATTTTTTTTGGCAACTCTGCCCCAACAAAAACGCTAAGTGAGCAACAAATCTCCTTGGCCACCCGAAGCACCTCCGCGGTGACAAACATTCGGATGTTGTGTCTGCGACACAAAGATAAGACCTACAGATATCATCTGATGGCCTGGCAACGCACCTGACTGCGCTCTGCTAGTATGAATCCGTACCAGCAGGTACGATGAAAAATCCCGACGGAAGCGTTGGGTACACCAATTAAAATCACTGGAATTCCACTCCTATAAGTCCTCTGCGGCCTGAGTTGAATTACGCCAGCATATGTTCCAGGTCCGGGTTAAGGGACCCGAACCTGAAGAAGATCGTGTTGTTTCGTCCTAAGACAGTTAACTGACCCTGATCCGTCGGGTGAGTCAGGCACACGCATCAACAATCCCTACACACATATACTATTAACATATAACTGCTCCCAAAGGATGGAAGAGTCCTCAGCCGAATCTACGATTCGACTGATCACTCGGGGGCAATTGACATGGATATGCCCTACGGGTACCCGATGTTAGCATACTTGGTCCAGCCCGATGGAAGGCCCACTCGACGACCTGCCAGGGTCCAGGACGCCCAAGACGTTTCGGCTGCACGAAGCACATATGGACACGGACTCCAAAGTGCACAAGACAAGGATACCTCAAGACTAGAGTTTGAATACAACTTGTAACCTACTCGTATTGGCACCCGAGACCTAGCCTCCCCATATATAAAGGCTAGGAGGGTCCAACGAGGAGGGCACGACTACACACACGACCTAATCTCTCCATCCCACAATAGACCTAGATCTCTCGACTCATACTTTCGCACACGCATCCACGCCAGATCGAATCTGCGCACCCTGTAACCTTCGGTTCCGCCGTAATCAAAGAGCAGACAAGCAGGAGTAGGGTTTTCCCTCCGGGGGCCTGAACCTGGGTAAATCTCGTGTCCCCTGGTTGCTTGTCTGTTAACCGTGCCACGATCTCCAGCATCCCCATCTTCTCCAAAACCCAAGTCCATAACAATGGGCATTGACGAGATCAAACCTCGTCAATTGGCGCCGTCTGTGGGAATTGGGGCTGCTGATTGTGCGGTTGTGACGGTTCCGACCCGATCAATCTACAACTCCGCGGCGACGAAGAATCACCTCCTCTTCGGCGCTTTCGACTTCACCGCCCACTCGCCGGCCACCATGAAGGATTTCGAGCCCGTAGGCGACGGACTCGAAATCTTGTTCGGGAGCTTCTGCTTCCAGGTGGGACAAACTGGCACCCTCCGCCTCCCTGAGCGGGTGCCCGTGCCGTCAATCAGGCCCGCTTCGTGGACTCCACACCCCGTGCTACGCACGTCACCATCAACAGATGAGTTCTACAGCAGCAGCAGCTGCAACTCCGATCTGTGCGATCCACCTTCGGATGAAGGGACCTACGGTTCCGGATCCGAAAGCTGCGGCAGCAGCCAACCAATCTGCAGGCGATATCTGTGCGCCGCAGTCATCCAAACCGACGAGGAAACGCCTAACCCGCCGCCCAACCCCAACCCGCAGGACGGAAACGGCGAAAACGGGGGAAACGGCGAAAACGGGGAAAACAGGGGCCACCTCATCCAACTTAGCAAAGAAGGATGGGTCGAAGCACGCCGCGCCGTCGCAGGCGAAATAGTCCTACCTCTGGACTCCTCACGTGACCTACTGATGGCATACCACTACCTCCTCATCGAGGAGCACAAGAAACAAGTCAAGATGCAGGAGACGCTCGACAAACGCAAGCAAGCAGCCTCCGAGTCCAGTGCGCGACGAGCTGCGCTCTCCGCCATGGCACCCGGCTCCAGCACAAACGGAAACCAGGGAAACAAGCACCGCTCTCGGGTGGAAAACATGGACCCGAAGGAGCGGCGTGACGTGGCCCGAACTCTCCACACATCGTTCATGGATATGGACGCCGACGGCAACATCATCCCGAAGACGCCACAAGCTGCGATCATGGCAGCCACTGCGTATCTCGCGGCTCACACACCTCCGGAGGGGGACCCGAAAAGGGCCATGCATAGGTCCGCACTCACCGGACTAGGACTAATCGGAGCTGCGCTCCATGAAGACGCACCTACGGAGCCAAAGAAGAAAGCTCCGGCCAGGCGCGACCGGAGCCCCACTCCCTCATCCGAAGATGAAGAGGAACACGATCTTCCTCGAAGGAAGAAGAGCTCGCACCGCCATAAACGCGACTACGACGCTAGAGAAAAGCTTACACAGCGCAAGATCGACAAAGCACGCGCTAAACGCGCATGCTCGTCTGAATCTGAGATGGATGAAGACGAAGGAGAACTCTGCGGGGCTCGATGCTTCAGCAGATCCGTTCAGTGAACACAGATGTCACGCAACTTCAAGCTTCCTTCGGATACTCCGAAGTTCAATGGCACGCAAGATCCAAAGTCCTGGCTCAGTGATCATCTGTCATCCGTCAAGCTTCACGGAGGCAACAAAGAAACCGCCATGCAATGCCTTCAGCTGCAGCTGACAGGCGCGGCGCGGGTTTGGCTTAGCAGCCTATCATCAGGATCCATCCGAAGCTGGGAGGAGCTCGCTTATAGCTTCATCCGAAATTTCAAAGGCACCAGCAAGAGACCCGCCTCAATCGAAGAGTTGCGAGCCTGCACTCAGAGAACGGGTGAATCTATCCGCTCGTACATACTACGCTGATCTACAACCAAGAACTCTGCAGCACACATCTCCGAAGAAAGGGCCATCGATGCCTTCCGGGATGGCGTCAAGCGCCCAGACTTCAAGGAGGAACTTGGGCGTGTAAAGCCCAAGACACTCGACCACCTCATGGAAATCGCCAACAGTTGGGCATACGGCGAAGATTGCATCCAGCGGGCGCAATCAGATGAAGAGGACGACTACGGCCGAAGACGCGAACGCCGCAGCAAGAGGAGATCGCGCGTCTACGAGGACCACGACGGACCCGACATGGTCGCAGCCGGCTACACCGACCGCCGTAACGACAACAGCCGCAACAGCGGAGGATACCGCAGCGGAAACTTCCGCGACAACGGACGACCAACGCAGTCGTGGCAACGCCGCGACCGCGACAATGGACCCTCAGCATTCGACAAACTTTCGGGTCCATGCACCATCCACTTCTACATCGACAAACAAGATGGCAAAAAGAAAGCTAGCCACATGCTCAAGGACTGCCGCGAGTTCCAGAAACTCAGCGAAGGCATGGTGCAGATGAGGCAACAAGCTCCAATTCCTGCGTTCGGAAACGCGCCTGCGCCAGGTGAAATAGCACACGGAGCTCCTCCACCGCCGCCTATTGGAGGCCCAAATCAACCAGTCGCACCAGCGCAAAACAACGCCGGGATCGCATACCCCCCACCAAAGGGAGCACTAAATATGATCCAGAAGGGACGCCCCACCAACAGGGTGCAGAAGAAAATCACCCGACAAATGAACTTGGCCGTGGCAACTCCGCCTGCAATCCCTGAGTACCTCAGCGGATCGGAGTCCTGCATCACATTCACTCGCGCGGATCACCCTTGCCAGATCCCTCGCCCAGGTCATGCTGCCCTGGTACTGGAGGCGCAAATCGGAGGCTTCGAGATGAGTCGCGTCTTCATGGACGGCGGCAGCGGCATCAACCTAATGTTCGCAAGCACTCTAGCAGCTATGCGGATCCCGCAATGCAGCCTGGAACAATCAGACACAACGTTTCACGGCATTGTCCCAGGGAAGGGCATCTTCCCCCTGGGCAAAATAGGGCTCGACGTCATCTTCGGGAAGCCGGACAACTTTCGGCAGGAGCGCCTAGAATTCGAAGTGGTGGACTGGCCGTCGCAATACCACGCCATCCTAGGACGTGTAGCATTCGCAAGGTTCCTGGCCGTCCCACACTACGCATACCTACTACTCAACATGCCAGGACCAAGGGGCGTCATCACAGTCCACGGGAGCTTCACCCGATCGGACCAATGCGATAGGGATTTCAACAAAATCTCCCAGTCTTTCGGCATGCAAGACGAGCTTGTAAGGCTCCATGAGGTGACGGACAATGGGCTACCCCCAGTCACAAAGCAGAACGCACCTGACATGTCTTTCGACTCCACCATCAACACCAAAAAAGTGCAGGTCCATCCAACGGATGCCTCCAAGACGGCGCTGATCGCCAACGACCTCGGCACCGCATAGGAAGGCACGCTCGTCGAATTCCTCCGTGAGCGCTGGGAAATCTTCGCCTGGTGTCCTGCGGACATGCCAGGAGTTCCCAGGGAATTCGCCGAGCACGCACTCAATGTCTTCCCAGACACCAAGCCAGTCAAGCAGTCCATCCGAAGACTGTCGGAGCCACGAGCCGAAGCTATCGGCAAGGAGATCAACAGATTACTCGCAGCAGACTTCATCCGGGAAATCAAGGAAAGCGAGTGGCTGGCAAACACGGTGATGGTCCCGAAGAAGGACACGGACATCCTGCGGATGTGCGTGGACTTCACGTCACTAAATAAACACTGCCCTAAGGACCACTTCCCTCTTCCTCGGATCGACCAGATCATCGATTCGACTGCAGGTTGTGAGAAACTCTCCTTCCTCGACACCTACTCAGGCTATAACCAGATTCGACTCAAGGTCGAAGATCAAGAGAAAACGGCGTTCATCACACCGTTCGGAGTATACTGCTACAACACAATGCCCTTCGGGCTAAAGAACGCGGGTGCCACGTACTAGCGATGCATGCAGGCCTGCCTCAAGGACCAGATCGGTCGCAACGTCCAAGTCTATGTCGACGACATAGTCATAAAAACCAACAAAGCTAAGTTTTCCCTCTACTTAGAGCTGGTTTCTTCTTTAACTCGCACTCGAAACACTCGGGGGCTGCGCCCTCTTCGAGTAACCTAATGTGCCATCGGCTCCACGCACTCGAGCACATCGAACGCGACAGCCCGAGTAGCTGATTCTGCCTAATCGTCGAATCCTTGAACTCCGAGTGCCTCGACAAGGTACTGAGACTAAGGGTAATCATGCTAACGAAAAGGCCTAGCATACAGTGCAACAGTGTCGACTCGATCGGCACTAGAATCTTACTATACAAGCCGACAGGCAAATATTCTTTCCAAGATACAAGTACTTCACAATTCTTTATGTTTTCTGCAGCTTACAAGGACATCGACCGCGTCGAGCTATTCTATTAGGTCCTCCAACAGGAGTCGACAAAAGAGCTGGCTACGCCATACAATCAAGACCCGAGTCGAGTCCCTCCTTGGATGGTTGCATCGCTTGATGCTACGAAGACACGACATTGGTCGCTCACCCGACAGAAGCAACGGTGTTGACTTCATCCGCAACGTCGAGTCCTTCCGGCTAAACGCCGCACGACTCCCCCACGTCAACTCCGACTACATCATCGATTCTTGGCTCCTTATGCATGAGACGCTGACTCGATGCACTTCCGGGTCAGTGATTTGTCCTCGCATGAGTCTCCACTCGAGTCTGCGACTCGACTAGACACTCGGGGGCTACTCCTATCAGGAGCGCTGGTCGCGCACCCGATGTACTTCCGGGTCGGCGGTACGCCCGCGAGATTGTCCACTGCGTCTACAAGATACAAGACTCGAGTCTCTGCCCGAGTCTACGACTCCGCCAGACACTCGGAGGCTACTCCAAACTAGAGCGATGGTCGCGCACACACAAGATCTTTGAGTCCTACGCCGAGTCTACGACTCCACTACGGACTCGGGGGCTACTCCCATAGGGAGGATTGATTCAAGCATCCGAAAAAAAATTGTGTCCTACGGACCTGAAGCAAACAACGGCTGAATTAAAGTCTCTCCTCGAGTCTACGACTCGAACAGACACTCGGGGGCTACTCCCATAGGGAGCGCTGGTCGCGCACCCTATAGTCCATTGTGTTGACTACGTCCATGATGCCGACTCCTTTACAACAGCCGAACAAATTCAGCTGACCCGATGAACTTCCGGGTGAAGTGCTTCGCACTCGACACAACTTTCGACTCCGACATCCAAATACAAGGTTCAAGACAACTAAGTCTCCACCCGAATCTATGTGTTGGATGGACACTTGGGTGCTACTGACATGGATATGCCCTACGGGTACCCGATGTTAGCATACTTGGTCCAGCCCGATGGAAGGCCCACTCGACGACCTGCCAGGGTCCAGGACGCCCAAGACGTTTCGGCTGCACGAAGCACATATGGACACGGACTCCAAAGCACACAAGACAAGGATACCTCAAGACTAGAGTTTGAATACAACTTGTAACCTACTCGTATTGGCACCCGAGACCTAGCCTCCCCATATATAAAGGCTAGGAGGGTCCAACGAGGAGGGCACGACTACACACACGACCTAATCTCTCCATCCCACAATAGACCTAGATCTCTCGACTCATACTTTCGCACACGCATCCACGCCAGATCGAATCTGCGCACCCTGTAACCTTCGGTTCCGCCGTAATCAAAGAGCAGACAAGCAGGAGTAGGGTTTTCCCTCCGGGGGCCTGAACCTGGGTAAATCTCGTGTCCCCTGGTTGCTTGTCTGTTAACCGTGCCACGATCTCCAGCATCCCCATCTTCTCCAAAACCCAAGTCCATAACAATGGGCATTGACGAGATTAAACCTCGTCAGCTACTGACATGGTTATACCCTACGGGTATGTAACTTCAGCATACCTAGTCCAGCCCAAGGAAGGCCCACGGCAGACATACGCTGGCCCATGAAGATTTTCGGGTGGCCAAGGCCCATGACGTCTTCGGATCCTTGGAGAGCAAGACTAGAGTTTGAATACAACTTGTAACCTACTCGTGTCGGTACCTGAGACCTAGCCTCCCCATATATAAAGGCTAGGAGGGTCCAACGAAGGGGTATCCCACAATAGACCTAGATCTCTCCACTCATACTTTCGCACACGCATCCACGCCAGATCGAATCTGCGCACCCTGTAACCTTCGGTTCCGCCGTAATCAAAGAGCAGACAAGCAGGAGTAGGGTTTTCCCTCCGGGGGCCTGAACCTGGGTAAATCTCGTGTCCCCTGGTTGCTTGTCTGTTAACCGTGCCACGATCTCCAGCATCCCCATCTTCTCCAAAACCCAAGTTCATAACAATGGGCATTGATGAGATCAAACCTCGTCAATAAGATAGCTTGAGTCATTGAAACCTGGAATAGATCAACATCGCTATACAGGGGAAATACAGAGCAGACAATGGAAATATGACCTATTTCAGTTGATGAACCACTGAAAACAACATCCATGCATCTGTATGTTTCGTTCATCTCAATAGACTAACAATTGGATCGATTTGCAATATTCTATTGCTCAAATAAATATAAGGAAATGATTCTCAGTGGTGGGAGTAACTGGTATGTGTGGCACGGAATGGGGTTAGTAGTAGTAGTTTCAATGAGTTATGATATCCTTTATATGGCAGAGACACACATTGCACAAAACATAGCATGCTACTAATAAATCGGTGACACTTCAACTTTGAATTTCGATCTCATACAGTCATCATACCTAACTACTTACCAATGTAACGGAAATAGAGTATGTATTACTCGATAATCCATCATAAGTGAGCGAGGGAATTGAAAGAAGGGAAACTGGTTAAATGAATTAGAGTATATCATAGAGTCTTTAGAAGCTAATAGAAAATATTTTTCACTTGGTAAACCATTCTGCAAATAAAATGGGAATTTGCATAACTATATTATATTCAGATAGTAACCAAAGAGTAGATAACTCTAAATCTCACACAAGTACAAGTAGAAGGGAGTTCGGGCACTTACAGTCTTGTATGCCTCTGTTTTTTTATTTTTGCTTGATAATTTTTTAGGAAAGTCACTGATAGAAATAGCCACAATTTCCTTATATCCGAATGCCTATGGGCTATGAAACAAATTGTAGGAAAGATCCAAATAAGTAAACCTCCAATTAGCAAAGAATAACTACCATTTTTAATCCGGAGAACCAAAATCGGGAGTAAACTGAAGGAAAGAACCAAATAAGTAAACCTCCAATTAGCAACGAATAACATCAATTTTGAATCCGGAGAAACCAAAAGCAGGAGCAAACTGAAGGAAAGAACCAAATAAGTACATATCAATTTTGTTAACATGTAGCTAGGTTATAAAAGTTTCTGATGCCAAAACCTTCATAAAATTAACATGTATTGACTCTACACACTAATGTCACTGAACCAATAATAATAATTATTGTAGAAGATATCTCATAGATGTTTCTTCCCTGATCTAGATTGGGTAGCTATAGTATGTCTCAAAGCCTGCACCTCCATAGAAACATGTATTGATTCAGAGACAGAGAATGAAAAATGGGTAGAGACCTTACATGTCGATACTAAAGCCTCGGTGATCAGCTAGCCTTCAAACTGGCAAGTATGAGAGAGGATACTCCCTGCCTCTCCAAGTTTCAACTAAATGTATAAATATATGCTAGTAGAACTGTACTCCAAATAAAAAAACTTTAGCACATAAGCGCCTACATGTTACCTGGATAATCCTAAAATGGAAGTACCAATAAATAGGATGTTCCATTAACCGTTATATTCTACTTTCTGAAGTGTGCATAAGAACAAGCACCCTACCACAAAATAACATACATCATACTTGCATCCATATTCACAATAACCTTCTTTCTAGACTCCATAATATTCACAATCAAGGAACTATCTGACAATAAACAATAAACAAAAAACAGCTACAATGCCATAAAGTTAGTTGGAGGTTGGAGCTGTCTAGTGCACAAACTTAACTGCAGTCTATTGACTAAACAACACTACTATGAACCAATTTTGATTTATCAAGGTACAATTTGAACTTGCAAGATCTTATTGGAGGACATCAAACATATTGCCCTATTGTCAATAAAACTTATAACCACCTCTTTGAAATCAATGCAATGATCTTGAATAATGCAGCGGAGACAGGAGGAAGGTAAAATTGCAAATAAATATCACCTGAGCTAACTGCACCGAAATAACAGGGATTATAGTTGACAATAGAAATCTACTAAGATTCAGCCCATGATAGATACAAATAATAGATAAAATAAGACATAATCAAACTTGAGTTTGAGGTCACTTGAAGCCTACAAACCATCCAAAACACCGTCTGTAAAAGAAACTCATCCATAATGTCATATTCTGCTTTTGCAAGGAATTACTCAATCATCCGACTTGGAAACGTAGATTCTTTTATGTGTATCAAATATTTCTTCCTCCTCTCATTTGTTTAGAGAAGGGACTAAAATATGATGAGACAATTTGCTCAAATTAAAGAAAAGCAAAAATTTCCTACCCAATTCTCATCACAGCAGCATTGGGTAAGTTATGATGCCATATCAACTGATTGCATAAGTGACTTGATAGACTTAGAGATAACTAATGCTTTGATTGATTAAATTCGTAGCTATCATCAGACAACAAACACGAAGAAAACTTGACATAGTAAAGATGATGTGTTAGTTCCAAAGGGAAGCAACAACCAAATAGAACACCAATGATTCAACTGGTCGATTGAGCAGTTGAGACGCACACGCTCATAGCAGTTGTTCGGTCATATGCCCTGATAGAGCACAACAAATTCTCAGAGTACACAGGGACCCATTGAAAGTTCGAGAAAAAAAGCCTGAAGAACATACAGAGGAATCTTCATGTACTTGCAGCTACATGTCTCGCCGTGATGATATTCTTGGCATGCCACACGACCATGACCAGATGACATTGCAGTACTTGTGCGACGCTAGCCACTGCCTCAGCCTGAGCGCCCAGTAGAGAGAGGAGAATAGGGTGTTGAGGAGACAGTGCAGGAACTGAGGTGGCAGAGGGGATTTCTATAGGCCGAGGGAGGCAACACGAATGGACTTTGGACTGGCATGCCAGCAAACCGAACCGTGATTAGGTTATCTTGCCGGGTTACATGTTAGCATGGTGGAAAGTCGAGGCATCGACGGCCATGGCGATTTTAGGAGAGAGGGGGAGGAACACGCGACCCTCGTTTTCCTCTCTTCCATGATATGTCCAGCAGTGAGCGACACCCAAGATGCAAGGCATCGGACCCGCAAGAACCGACATTGAGCCCTGACCTGTGGTCCTTGGCCATAGTGGGGACCACATCGAAAGGAACGCTCGGAGGGCTGAGGGTTCGTTGTTTCTAGGGAGTTTAGTACTCTTTAAAGATAACCATGATTTTTTTCTATGGTTTCCCTAATAATCTTAACGTCTAGTTGAGAAAAGTTACTTTAAAATTTAAAAGACAAAATTTCAATTACAAATGCTTATGCAGAAGAGTTCTACATACCAATGCATGCACATAACATGAAGTTAAGGTCGTTCATAGTTCTCTAGGTGATCACCAAGGAACATATTTCACAAATAGATTTACTCTTTTGACATTGAATTCTGATCAAAATCACTCTTGTACTTATAAATTGAACGCTTAATTTCCAGGCTGTTTTTTGTGCGGAGGCTTGTTTTCTGGTTCCTGGATCTTGAAAATATTCATCTAACCTCTACCATTACTTCACAGATTAAAAAAGTGTAGATATGCATTCTAGAGGTTCATAGGGAAATTGTAAATCATTGAGCCTCACTATATCGATGGTCGGTCAAGACATCAGGACAATAAAATTATGTGCTCACCTCCAGAGCATGGGGAAAATATTGGTTGTTTGCAATGACAATTTTCTAGAGGAAGGTGTATGATGCACTAATAATAACCATACATACTCACCTTTTTTTCCAGTCCAACATCAGTCTGAAAACAAAATGAAATAAAGTGAATCAGGTGCCCCATAAGAATCCTCTGCCAACCAAAATATTGTTCCTTTAAATACCATTAAAGATTGATCTAATCGGAGGCATGCTCTTCAGTAATGGTTGTAAAGAAACACCAATACATCTGCATCTGGTAGAAAAATCCTTGCAATCATCATGCTCTTTAAAATTTGAGTAGCCAAGTATTATGAAATACGGAAATTCATGAACTGGAAAATGATGCAACAATCATATGGCGATGTAACCTGGTCTTTTTCTTGCTTGCAAGGTTCTGATATGAGGACATCGTATCATTCTACTAGACTTACAAAATTGCACGCCAAGTACAAAGTTAGAAATAACTATGTATGTTAGTTATGAGATATCAATTTGCAACAACAATCAAAATCATACTCTCCAGCCTTCTATGCGGAACCTCACTAATACCTTGCAATACCTAGAGGGAAAACTCTTACCATTCTCTTCAAATACTGAGTTGCGTAGTATACGGAAAATAAAGGAAACAAAGAAAAACTAATGCAGGAAGTATAAGATCACATAATCTGACTATTTCTGCATGCAAAGTTCTCATCCAAGGAAGCATATCATTCTAGTTCATCTATAAATTTGCAATGCAGGAAAATATGAGGAAAATTAAGTACCTTCATGACCAAATTACATATTTATGAGAAACAGTAATAAAAACATTTTCCAATGCGATCTACAGAACGGATCTATAGAACACTAGAATTCAGTGTCATGGATTATGAGGTCTAAACTCCTAATCTAGCCAGACTCCAGCCCATAATTTCACCAAACCAACAACCGGCATATATCTTTTGTACTATTTTCTACAGGTATATAAACATGTGACTGCAAAATTAAATGTTTAGAAACTTAGAACATAAGCAATGAACTAATCTGACATCCGCATTGTCATGAATTATTCTCAAAATCATTACTAATGGAGTACTACTATTAATTTCAGGGGAGAGAAAGCTAAATCTAATGGCGACATGAATCAAAGTCTCATCATATATAACGCTCTTTCTCACACAAAGCATCAAAGCGAGTCCGTCCACATTGCAGGTAAAGAGCAAAGTAGCATAGAAATAAGAGTGGATGCATGGAACTTACGTTTTCTTTGCCCCCAAATTCGTTTTCTATGCCTTTGCAGGTTCTGATGGTGATGGATGTAGAGGCCGACTAGGAGCAGGCGGGCACGCTCAGCCCACCTTGCCACCGGCTGCACGGCATAGCCAAGCTAGTGCTTGGGCGAGTCTTCCCTTCCGCCTCCCCTGTAGCTTCGTCTCCCGCGGCGCTCGCGCCTCCCCCTATAGCCGTAGGAGTGCGCAGCCCCGCCTCGCGGTCTCGCCGTCAGCCTGACGATCCGAATCGACACTTCCCCATCGGCGACATCCTGCACTGGGGCCCGCTGTCGTTCGCCTAGGAGCGGAGGAAGCCTGAGGAGAAAATTGCACATAACACCAATGTTTGGTGACAAATTTGCACAGAACACGAAAACAAAACTATTTTTGCGGCTGACCCCAAGTTTTGGTGTAATGTGTTGCAGCTGGCCAAATACATGTTTTAGGCCTCTTAATAGTGTATCTGACATGTGGACCCAGATTTTTATACTGTATTCAGTAATTACATGATTTAGAAAAACGATATACCTCAATAGTAGCAATGTGGTCCTCAGAAATCTGAAGACATTGTTTTGATATGTCAAAAAAGACAAGAAATAATCTTTTGTTTTGTATGTATTTATGTTAAGAAATAAAATAAATGTAAAAAACAATAGTTTTGAAGTTTGGTATCACATAATTACGTGATTCCCTAATTAAATAGAAACTATATATTGTCATCCTAATGTGTAACGTTGTGTCTCACAAAAACATCTCCATATTATTTTTAGTACTCTCTCTGATCCATATTAATGCTCGCAACTTTGTTCAGATACGAACGGATCTAGTCCTAAACTAGATACATATGAATCTAAATAAAATCAGGCGATTAATATGAACCAGAGGGAGTATATTAAAATGGATAGCATAACATCGGCATAACAATAGAAAATTGTATACCACAATATTTTGTATATGTATATTTTCTATCTTTTCTACGGTCATATTGCCCTTTTTTCAATAAAAAATGGCGTATAATTATGGTACACGGTATAATAATCTAGGTCCACATGTCAAATACATATTAATGGCCCTAAAACATGCATTTGGGCTAGCTGCAACACATTACACAAAAAGTTGGGGTTAGCTGCAAAAGTAGTTTTAATTCTGTGTTTTGTGCAACTTTGTCACCAAACATTGGTGTTATGTGCAATTTTCTCAAGCCTGAGGAGTACTCGAGCAGTGCGTGGATGAGGCCGGAGCGGGAGAAGCGGGGGCAGCATAGCCACTGGAAGCGGCAGGGGAGAAGTGCGTCCATGTGGGAGTCGTGCGAGAGGGACAGGAGACGTGGTCAAAGTGGCTGGAGAAAGAAAGAGTAAGAGGCGGTTTACACGAGTGCATCACGCGTCAAAGGAGAAAACAAAACTGACCCTGGGTCACGCCAACACCCACACATACAAAGAGCCACGAACTAAGTCAGGTGATGGGTGATACGTCGGAAACGTATCTATAATTTTTAATGCTTCATGCTTATTTTGTATCAACTTTACTATGTTTTGTTTACACTTTAAGGTATTTTTATAAACTTTATGGAACTAACCTATTGACAAGATGCCACAGTGCCAGTTGTCTGTTTTCTGCTATTTTTAGTTTCAGAAAACTAAAAAATAAATATTCTCAAAATTGGATGGGACAAAAGCCAAAGTTCATATTTTTTCCTGAGTGATATGGAAAATCGAATACGAGACGAAGAAGGACACCAGGGTGGCCAAACCATAGGTGGGCGTGGGCCCACCATAAACCTCGCCCACAGGGGGTGTGGGCCCCCTGGCGCTCCACCGACCTTGCCTTCTTCGCCTATAAGAAGCCTCCGATCCAGAAACCCTAAATAATCCATCATACTTTCAGAAAAACCTCCGTAGCGCCGCCGCCACCAAAAGGGAGATTCGGAGGACAGGAAGTCTCTGTTCCGGCACCCTGCCGGGACGGGGAAGTGCCCCTGGAGCCATCTCCGTCGATCTCCATCGCCATCTTCATCACCGTTGTTGATTCCCATGATGAGGAGGGAATAGTTCTTCCTCGAGGCTAAGAGCTCTACCGGTAGCTGTGTGTTCATCTCTCTCTCTATGCATGATCGTGTTGTGGTCATGAGATTTGTAATCTAGTAGATCTACGATGCTACTCAAGTGCTTCAATAGATCTCTGCTCTCCCCATGTGTATGAAAGTGACAGCGTGCACGCCATGGTGGCACTTAGGTTTGAGTCTACATAAATACTATTTGTGCTTTAATACATCTATACTTTTCCCCACGTGTGTGAAAGTGACAGCGTGCATACCGTGTGTGGCACTTTGGCTAGATTGAATATTTTTTATGAGTTATATTTGGAGTTAGATGTCTCGATGAAATTGTGGTGTTTGTTGGAACCATCTAGCGCTCAAGGTGACAGTGTGGGGTTATCTAGATTGGGGAAGGCGGACTTTGAGGAGTGTTGTTATAGCCCTAACGATGATTAGAGTGTCCAACCTGAGAGTATTTAAGAGTAGTATCATGAAGAGAGGATATTTATATGAGACAGTGTTCACTAGTGAAAGTATGATCCCTAGGCCTTGTTTCTAAGCATTGAAACACCGTTTGCTACTAGATCTGTTGCATGTTTGCTTGCTTCAGTATTTACCTCACCGTCAATCTATTTTCTGGCACCGTTTACCATTTGTATTTCACTATCTCTTCGTCGAACTAGTGCACCTATACACCTGACAAGTGTATTGGGTGTGTTGGGGACATAAGAGACTTCTTGTATCTTGATTGCAGGGTTGCTTGAGAGGGGATACCTTTGACCACTTCCTCCCTGAGTTCGATAAACCTTGGGTGATCCACTTAAGGGAAACTTGTTGCTGTTCTACAAACCTCTGCACTTGGAGGCCCAACAACTGTCTACAAGAATAGAAGTGCATAGACATCAAGCTCTTTTCTGGCGTTGTTGCCGGGGAGGTAAGGTAAAAGGTAATCACATCCTACGGTGTGAGTGCTCGAAGTTATTTCCTTTAGATTCTGCAGTTTTGTCTTTTTTTTCTTGTTTTCACTAGTTAGGCTTAATGGAAAACAACAACAAAATTAGAGAGCTTTATAGTGTTTATCTTGAGTTAGGACATGAAGTGTTTGAAGAGAAAATTAGAAAACCTACGGAGCTTTATTTGCATGCTAATAGCAATGTTATTAGTATGAACTCTTTGGACACCATTATTGCTAATGCTATTGAAACATCTAAGCTTGGGGAAGCTAGTTTTTGTGAAAATGATCTTTTTAGTCCCCCAGCTTTGGAAGATATCTATTCTATTGGTTATGATGATACCAAACCTCCAATTTATGAATATTACAATGATGAGTATGATATTTTCAGTCCACCTACTATTGAGGAGAAAATTGATTGTGATTACAATATGCCTCCTATATTTGATGATTATGGTGATGAGAATAATAGTGATAGCTATGTTGTTGAATTTTCTCCCACTATGATGAATAAGAATGACTATGCTTATGTGGAGAGTAATAATCATTTTATGCATGTGGCTCATGATAAGAATGTTTTATGTGATAGATATATTGTTAATTTTATTCATGATGCTACTTAAACTTATTATGAGAGAGGGAAACATGGTTTTATGTATCTAAACATTATTAAGTTTCCCCTCTTCATGTTGAAAATCTTGAAGTTGCACTTATTTTGCTTTCCTATGCTTGTTGCTTTGTGCTTTCATGACTTGTTTCTTTACAATATTCCTATGCATAGGAAGTGGATTAGACTTAAATGTGTTTTGAATTTGTTTCTTGATGCTCTCTTTTACTTCAATTCATATTTCTTATGTGAGCATCTTCTCAAACTATCAAGCCTAACTTAAAGGCGTTAAAGAAAAGTACTTATTGGGAGATAACCCAAGAGTTTTCTTGAGTCTTGGAAGTTATTACTTCAGTAATGACCTCTCCTTATCCTTTTTTGTTTGCTTTTTGTGCCAAGAATGACCTCTAATGAGAGGGAAGTAAGATTTGGGTAGTTGTTGTCCCGAAACAGATTTCTGTCCTCACCATAAAAATTCGTGAGGATTCTCTATAAATCGGATTGAGCTCAAAATTTATTAATAAATCCCCCAGTGTGTTAGATAACTTTCGTTTGTTCAACACTTTTTGATTTGACCAACATAGGATGTTCGAAAAAATCGGTTTCTACCTGCTGGTCTGTTTTGACAGATTTCTGCCATTATTTGCATTTGCTTCTTATTGATTCCTTTTTTGAGTTCTCTTTTGGTAAATTGAGATTTTTGAGGGAACTGATACAGTATCTTGTGTTTTTAGTGAAAAGTCTTGCTGATCCAAAGCTTTTCCTAAAGGTATATTATCTTTTGAATACACTAATGTTGCTAATGAAGATTGTGTGAAGTTTTGTATGAAGGAAAAAATTTAGGTGTAGGGAAATAATGATGTAATGATATAAAGAATGGACAAAAGCTCAAGCTTGGGGATGCCACCCCGTTTCACCCCAAGAAATATTCAAGAGGTACAAGCGTCAAAGCTTGGGGATGCCCAAGGCATCCCCTTCTTCATCAATAAAAAGCTCGGGTCTATCTAGACACTTCGTTTTTATTATTTCATGCACATTTATGTTTTTCTTGGAGCATCTTTGTTTTTGTTTTTATTTTTTGTTTTCTTAGTTTGCTTGAACAAAATTGGATGATCACATCACACTTCTTTTGCAAAGAGACACACTCTGTTTCCATTGCCTAGTACACTCTAGTTTTCACTCTTATTGTTCTATGAGTGTTCACTTTTGCTAGCACTGTGGTTAGCCTTAGTTTTCTTATGCTTTGTGCTTAGAAATTTTTAGTTCTTCCTTGTGGATTTGTGAGACAAGCTCACTGATCTTTATTAATTATTATCTTTGTGAGTTGTTTCAATTGTTTGGTGTTGGAAGAGAGTAGGAAGTTTCTTGCTTATAGTGATACAAAAGGGAGCTTGCTTTGACTGTGGCTTAGACTTTATCATGTCATGCTAGATGTTTTTTTGACCTTATGCTTAGTGATTATTGCTGTAGCATGACTTGTTCCAAACAATTAGGATTGCTTAATGTGCCTTGAAGGAATCATGCGTTGTTTTAGCATACAAAAGCATAGTATTGCGGTATTCTCCTTTGATGCTTTGTTTGGGTTGACTTGGCACATGATCACACCATGTTATGACTATGAACAATTCACCATAGCCTATATGATCATTTAGTCCTTGACTTGTAGTACCACTCTATGCTTTGATTAGTAATGCTTTGTTGCACTACATGATTATGGCCATTATTGCTCTCTTAGTTGGTTGCTCCCAGTCTTTTGCTAGCCTCCACTTGTGTGAATAAGTTCTACTCATGATTCCAACTCCCAAGAAACTAAGTTATTCCAAAGTGTCCACTATAAATTCCTATGCATGGTGTGTTACACCATTCCAAGTATATTCTTATTTTCAGCTATCTTCCAATTAAAAACTATTTTGTTATGTGAAAACTTAGTGATTAAAGCCCTCATGAACTTGATGGAACATTTTATATTATTTGCCCCTAATAAACTTGAACCATTGTGTTATCTATGTTGTATATGCTTGCACTTATACGTTGGAATTAGCAAAACCGTGCTGTCATGGGGAACGCTTTCAACATTGCACTTGTACTTTGTACACAGTTGATATCATGCTCTTTTGTCTATGGATGTCACAGGTGTGAAATAAATAGGGAACTTGTAAGTCCATGGAGTATGTATTTTGTGTTAGAGAAACGTCTGGGCCGCTAGCCTAAGCCATGCCTAATCATGGTGGAAACTTGCAGCATCACCATAGTGAGTTATCTATGGAGCATCCTCAATAAAAAGCTATGCATATAATAAATAAAAAGATCGCTGAGATGCTCATTGTCTGCTTGCCTTGTCATTTTGGTTATGGGATAGCTCATGTACCATGTGCAAAGGGTACCCCATTGGCGGTTCTCTATGATACACATGTACTTACAATGACAAGAACTTGCAGATGACTGAAGTTGAGTAGCATGAGGTGTGGCCCTTGTATTCAAGGGACTTGAGATTGCCAACTTATACTTTGTTATATATATATACTCCATCTTTGTTCACTTTAACCTTAATCACTTCAAGATGCTTATGATAGGGGCAATGAGGGATGAAAGCTAACAAGTACCATAATTTTTGGAAGCTCTTTTTGAAACTTGAAATCCCTGATTCCCATTGTGAAGGGCCTTTCTTCCACCATTATTTGAGTCTTCACTTTCTACCTTTAGGCAACAATTAAGAGAGCATAGTTGTCATTCTGCACGTAGTGTCGCAAAACTTATTGATTTATGCATATTGTGATATTACTTGTTCTTGTGCTACTTGTTTCTAGTCACCCTTGTGAATCTTGAAGTTGTCCTATGCATCTATTTGCTACTCCATGAGGGACAAGCTGAATGCCACTATGCTATGTTTTCTGTATGTGAAACAAACAAACGTTTTTTCAATGCATGGTATTCATGATCTTTGTTTGTAGCCTTTCATGTTGCATGCATAGTTACTATGTCGTATTGTTAGAACTCCACCTTTCATGCATATGTTTAGAGTTCTTTGTTCCCAGCTTTCAATGCTTGCAAATGGTTTGATCTTGGTTTTGATGGTGCATGTCACCTCAAAAAATATTCTTTTTATCACTTACCTACTCAAGGATGAGCAGGAGTTAAGCTTCGGGATGCTTGATAGGTCGGAAACGTATCTATAAATTTTGATGCTCCATGCTTATTTTGTATCAACTTTGCTATGTTTTGTCTACACTTTGAGGTATTTTTATACACTTTCTGGAACTAACCTATTGACAAGATGCCACAGTGCCACTTGCTTGTTTTCTGCTGTTTTTGGTTTCAGAAAACTAAAAAATGATTATTCTCAGAATTGGACAGGACAAAAGCCAAAGTTCATATTTTCCTTGAGCGATACGGAAAATCGAATACAAGACGGAGGAGGATACCAGGGTTTCTACACCCTAGGTGGGCGCGGGCCCACCCTAGGCCACGCACACAGGGGGTGTGGGCCCCCTGGCGCTCCACCGACCTTGCGTCCTTCGCCTATAAGAAGCCTCCGACCCATAAACCCTAAATAATCCATCATACTTCCAGAAAATCCTCCGTAGCACCGCCGCCACCGAAAGGGAGATTCGGGGGACAGGAAGTCTCTGTTCCGGCACCCTGCCGGGAGGGGGAAGTCCACCCGGAGCCATCTCCATCGATCTCCATCGCCATCTTCATCACCGTTGCTGATTCCTAGGATGAGGAGGGAGTAGTTCTTCCTCGAGGCTAAGGGCTCTACCGGTAGCTATGTGTTCATCTCTCTCTTTCTATGCATGATCTTGTTGTGGTCATGAGCTTTGTAATCTAGTAGATCTACCTTTCAACTTAAGTGATTCAATAGATCTCTACTCTCCCCATGTGTGTGTAAGTGATAGCGTGCATGCCATGGTGGCACTTAGGTTTGAGTCTACATAAATACTCTTTATGCTTTAATAGATCTATGCTTTTCCCCACGTGTGTGAAAGTGACAGCGTGCATACCGTGTGTGGCATTTTGGCTAGATTGAATATTTGTTATGAGTTATATTTGGAGTTGGATGTCTCTATGAAATTGTGGTGTTTGTTGGAACCATCTAGCGCTCAAGGTGATAGTGTGGGGTTATCTAGATTAGGGAAGACGGACTTTGAGGAGTGATGTTATAGCCCTACCGATGATTAGAGTATCCAACCGGAGAGTAGTTAAGAGTAGTATCATGAAGAGAGGATATTTATATGAGAGAGTGTTCACTAGTGAATGTATGATCCCTAGGCCTTGTTTCTAAGCATTGAAACACCATTTTCTACTAGCTCACCGTCAAGCTATTTTCTGGTACCGTTACCACTTGTATTTCACTATCTCTTCGCCGAACTAGTGCACCTATACACCTGACAAGTGTATTGGGTCTGTTGGGGACACAAGAGACTTCTTGTATCTTGATTGCAGGGTTGGTTGAGAGGGGATAACTTTGACCACTTCCTCCCTGAGTTCGATAAACCTTTGGTGATCCACTTAAGGGAAACTAGTTGCTGTTTTACAAACATCTGCACTTGGAGACCCAACAACTGTCTACAAGAATAGAAGTGCGTAGACATCAACTGGCTGGTAGGGCGTAACCCAATGAACACGGTGGAGCAACCACAAATCTTTGTTTCTAGGGAGCTTAGAGCTCTTAGAAGATACTAATATTATTTCTATACAATATTATTTCTATAAAATATAATTTCCATACAATATAATTTCCATACAATATTATTTCTATACAATATTATTTCTATAATATTATTTCTATACATTATTATTTCTAAACTATATAACTATAATTATCAACTATATACCTAACTAATAATTATCAACTAACTAAAATACCTAACTAATAAAAATTACCAACTAAAAATTATCAAATAAAAATTATAACTAACTATCCCTAGGCAAGGCAGTGGGTGGTGGTGGCACGCTAGAGGTGGCAGTGGCGGGGCGGTGGCGATGGCGAGGCAGACACGGTGGCGGCCACCGGCGACGGAGGGGCGCAGGCGGTGGCGCCGACACCGCGGAACATGCGCGGGGAGGGTGGCGCGCAGGGGAGAGGTGCGGTCGCGGTGTTGGTGGCGGCCGGCGATAGTTTTTTTCGGCAGCCTGGCGGCGGGAGTTCGTCGATGGCCTATTGTGATCGCGATGCATGGAAACGACCGGGGAAGGAGGCCTCTTTAAATACCCCTCCCTCTAGTTCCGGTGCGTGGCACCAGCCGGGACTAAAGGGGGGTCACTAGTCCCGGCTGGTGCGACGCACCGAGACTAAAGGGGGGTGGCTTTTAGGCTCCCGTGCGCTGTCCACCCCTTTAGTCCCGGCTGGTGAGTTGGTCCGGTACTAGAGGCCCAAATTTGCGTGCTAGGCCAAAACCAGCACGCGCTGTGCTGTTTTTTTTTATAATTTTGAATATATATATTTTAAACATTTGAATTATACATTTTTTTCCATACTTATGAATTTGAGAAAACTTTCAACATGAAAAGTTCTTGAATTTGAATAAATAATCCAAATCCATTTTCCGTTTTATAAAATAATTATTTTAACTAGTCAAACTATTAATCATTTTGCAATTATCAATTTAAAAATGCATCTATTATATTTTGCATATTTTTGAATCTCACTAAACTTTCAACATGAAAAGTGCTTGAATTTGAATAAGTAATCCAAATCCATATTCTGTTTTATAAAATAATTATTTTAACTAGTCAAACTATTAATCATTTTGCCATTATCAATTTAAAAATACATTAACAATTATATTTTGCATATTTTTGAATCTTACTAAACTTTCAACATGAAAAGTGCTTGAATTTGAATAAGTAATCCAAATCCATTTTTTGTTTACAAAATAATTACTATAACTAGTCAAACTATTAATCATTTTGTCATTATCAATTTAAAAATGCATTAACTATTATATTTTGCATATATTTGAATCTCACTAAACTTTCAACATTAAAAGTGCTTGAATTTGAATAAGTAATCCAAATCCATTTCTGTCTTATAAAATAATTATTTTAACTAGTCAAACTATTAATCATTTTTCCATTATCAATTTAAAAATGCATTAACTATTATATTTTGTATATTTTTTTAATCACTAAACTTTCAACATGAATACTGCTTCAATTTGAATAAGTAATCCAAATCCATTATCTGGTTTATAAAATAATTATCCGGGAGCCCCCTCCCCACGCGTCGTGAATCCGAGGCCGGAGTGGCAGGTGTCCCCGGAATATGCCATGGCTGGGCTGAGGATCCAGCCATGTGCGCCTAGCAACGACGACGATGACGAAGATGAAGACGATACTGAAGTTGTGTACTATTGGGATAGATATGTGCATGACTAAAGGGATCCCTTTAGTCCCAATTTCGTAGT
The DNA here is from genome assembly GCA_916181665.1 of Avena sativa. Classification (NCBI taxonomy): domain Eukaryota; kingdom Viridiplantae; phylum Streptophyta; class Magnoliopsida; order Poales; family Poaceae; genus Avena; species Avena sativa. The sequence continues at coordinate 92,696,037 of OV702293.1, read as the reverse complement.
CTCAATTTTTTAATATTAATAAATTTCTTGAGTGTTAGTCCCGCTTTGTGGCTGGACCGGGACAAAAGGGGGCCTTTAGCCCCAATTCCGTAGTCCCAGTTAGGAAACCGGGACTAATGGACCATTTCCTACTACGACTTTCCCCAACTATGAAGATGTTGTTCTATTCTTGTGCCGGGGAGCTAACTAATTTCACATATTAGGGAGTGACTCTATGATTAGCAATGTGGAGATGCCTGAGGACTAGATCCTTTGGTATCTCCACAGAGTTGGCCGTAGTGTTGTCCCTGCTCTTGCACAACATCTTGATTTTATAACTTCTCTAACTAGATCAATATGCCTAGGATCTAACTAATTTCACATATTAGGGAGTGTCTCTATGGCTAGCTTAAGGGAGATGCCGGAGGACTATGCTCCACCGGCATCTCACTCAAGTTGGCCAAAGCGTTGTCCCTGCTCTCGCACACCATATTGTTTGCAGTTGATAACTTTGCAAGGATGCCTATTTATAGATTAAGAAGCACAACATAGTGTAGACACTCACGACATAATGTCGGCACTCACCCCTGTCTTTGGTGCTGCCACCAACCGAAATAGTGTCACCACCCACCAACATAGTTTCGCCACTCACCGAAATAGTGTCGTCACTCACTGGCATAGTGTCAGCATTCATGTTTTGTCTCGGTTGGATACTCCAACCGGGACTAAAGGTTCATATTTAGTCCCGGTTGGAGACACCATCCGGGACTAAATATGCTGGCGCCGGCCCTAGCCTGCCGCAACCCCTTAAGTCTCGGTTGGTTTCTCCAAGAGATACTAAAGATGGACGTTTCCCTCCACTTCCTGCCATGTTTCCCCACCTGCCAAACTTGGTATATTGATTATGTATCAAAAAACCTTCATAAAATGACCTATCATGTTTGAGGTTTAATGGCTTTTGGTCCAAATGACCTACGTTATGTGGAAAATCGTGGCATAGTTTGTGGTACCGTGCCCATATTAGGCATGCATGTGGAACTTGGGATGGCGAACAATATTGCATGAGGAAGTTTTCCTTTTTGTCGCACAGAAAATCCATTTCCCATTTTTTGAGTGAAAAAACAGGATGTTTTGTGTAGCAACCACCAAAATGCTGTTTCAAAATAATACCACCCCATTTTCTAAAATACTAGACCACCTTACGTGGACAATATCCCAACTGGGAGATCTCAAACCTTCCCGTTCTTCCCGGGTGAAAAAGACAAATGTTTGCCGAATCGGTAGGAAGTGGGTCCGGTTTTAACTACAGGTACATGACCTAACGCTCGTGATTTGAAAAAAAAATTAGACTCGGAAAAAAGGGAAACGGGAAAAATTTCAAACGGGCATAAGAAATTCAAAAACGATCCGAACAATGTAAATATTTTGCGTGGTGTAATATTATATGACATAGTTTCAAATAAAATTACCAAACTTTGCATATTGATTATGTCTCAAAAAACCTTCACAAAATGACCTATCATGTTCGAGGTTTCATGGCTTTCGGTCCAAATGAAAAATGTTATGTGCAGAATCGCTTAATAGTTTGTGATACTGTTCCCATATTATGCATGCATGTGTAGCTTGGGATGGCGAACAATGTTGCAGGAGGAAGTTTTCCTTTTCGTCACATGGAAAAGCCATTTTCCATTTTCCTAGTGCAAAAAATGGGGCGTTTTTTCTGAAGCAACCACAAAAATGTTGTTTCAAAATGCTACCACCCCATTTTTATAAAATACTAGACCACCTTACATGGACGATCTCCCAACCAGGAGATCTCAAAATTTTCCGTCCTTCCTGGGTGAAAATACAAATGCCTGCCGAATCGGTAGGAAGTGGGTTAGGTTGAAACTACAGGTACATGATCTAATGCTCGTGATTTTTTTGAAAAAAAAATCATTTTTAGACTAACAATATGTTGTTTATTTCAGAGCTCCAATGCAACTTCTAACGAGTCTCAACCCCTATCTTCATACCAGCTGTTTTGAACATAGTTTGAAATGGGAAAATTCAAAACGCGCATAAGAAATTCAAAAACGGTCCGAACAATTTAAATCCTTAGCATGGTTTCATATTATGTGACATAGTTGCAAGGAAAAATACAAAACTTGGTATATTGATTATGTCTCGAAAAAACCTTCATAAAATGACCTATCATGTTCGAGGTTTCTTGGCTTTCGGTCCAAATGACCAATGATATGTGCAGAATCGTGGCATAGTTTGTGATACTATGCCCATATTATGCATGCTTGTGTACCTTGGGATGAAAAATAATGTTGCAGGAGGAAGTTTTCCTTTTTGTCACATGGAAAAGCTATTTTCTATTTTACGAGAGGCAAAAAACAGGGCGTTTTGTGAAGCAACCACCAAAATACTGTTTCAAAATGCTACCACCCCATTTTTATAAAATACTAGACCACCTTATGATGGACAATATCCCAACCAAGAGATCTCTAACCTTTCCATCATGCCCGGGTGAAAAAGATAAATGTCTGCCGAATCGGTAGGAAGTGGATCCGATTTGAATTACAGGTACATGACCTAACGCTCGTGAGTTTTTGAAAAAATCATTTTTATACTCACAATAGGTTGTTTCTTCAGAGATCCAGTGCAAGTTCTAACGAGTCTTATCCCCTATCTTTATGCATGCCGTTTTGACCATAGTTTCAAACGGGAAAATTTGAAACGGGCATAAGAAATTCAAAAACCGCCCGAACAATGTAAATCCTTCTGCGATGTATCTGTTTAAAAATGTTACATAAAAGGTTTAATACATTATTACACATCACCAACATTCCTATCTAGTGTTGTGATTTTCTTCTGCTCCATATGCAAGGAGAATCTTCATCATTTAACATGATGCTTGGATCAGTTTTTACTTTAAAGGGCGGGATTTCATGAAACTTATTAAAATCTTCTGACATGTCTATCTTGTCATCCACTCCCACGATGTTTCTTTTCCACGAAACAACTATGTGGCGCAATGGCTCATCAGACGTTCTTTTGCTAATTTCTTTTTGTCGGTTTGGTAGACATGTCCTTCACATAGAAAACCTGAGCCAAGTAATTGGCTAGGAAAAATGGTTCGTTCATGTGTGCAAGATTGTTGAGATCTACTGTTTTCATGCCATACTTTTCATCTACATGTACCCCACCTCCTATCAGCTTGACCCATTTGCACCGAAATAAAGGGACCTTAAAAGTAGGTCCATAGTCAAGTTCCCATATCTCCTTTATGTACCCATAATATGTGTCCTTCTACCCATTGTCATCTGTTCCATCAAAGCAGAAACCATTGTTTTGGTTGATGCTCTTTTTATCTTGGGTGATCATGTAAAATGTGTTCTCATTTATCTCGTATCCTCAGAAAAGTACATATACTCAAAGATGGTAACCTGTCCAACAAGTACAGCTGATCACCAATGGTGGTGTTATTCATGAGATGTGTCTGCAACCAACTGCCGAAAGTTGTCTCGTGTTCTACTTTCATCTAGGAGTTAGGCTTCCCCGGGTTTTTGGAGCATAGAATATTCTTGTGTTTCTCGATATACGGAGCCAACATGGTGGAATTGTGTAGAACTGCGTAGTGTGCTTGACTGAAAGAATAACCGTCCCTACATACCATTGCTTTCCTTTCTAGTGTGCCTTTTCTATTTAGCCTCCCGTCATACCGAGATTTAGGAACACCAATCGGCTTAAGGTTAGGAAGAAAGTCAACACAAAACTCAATGACCTCATTTGTTCCATAGCCCTTGCATATGCTTCCTTCTGCCCTAGCATGGTTATGAACATATTTCTTTAAGACTTCCATGAACCTCTCGAAGGGGAACATATTGTGTAGAAACACAGGATCGAGAATTCTAATATCTTCGACTAGGTGAACTAGGAGGTGCGTCATAATATTGAAGAAGGATGGAGGGAACAACAACTCAAAGCTGACCATACATTGGACCACATCAATCTGTAACCCTGATAGAATTTCTGGATCGATTACCTTCTAAGAAATTGCATTGAGGAATGCACATACGTTCACAATGGCTAGTCGAACACTTTACTGTAGAATTCCCTTCAATGCAACCGGACACAATTGTGTCATAAGAATGTGGCAGTCATAAGACTTTAGGTTTGGGAATTTTTTCTCTTTCATATTTACTATTCCATTTATATTTGACAAGAATCCAGACGGGACCTTGATACTGAAAAGTACTTCAAAAAATATTTCCTTCTCTTATTTGGTAAGAGTGTACCTAGCAGGCCACCTCGTCCTTTATGATGTTACTGGTCCTCCCGTGCTTCGGGGGTATATTTTGACTTCCCATACAAGCCCAGGAAGCCTAGAATATTCACTCAAAGATTCTTCGTCAGGTGCATCACATCGATTGAAGAGCGGGCCTCATGACTTCCCAATAGGGTAGCTCCCAAAATATATATTTCTTCTTCCACATGGGTGCGTGTCTATCGGCGTCTTTCGGTTTTCCTCCATGACCCTTTCCAAAGATTACGTTTAAATCCTTTATCATACCAAATACTCAGCACCAGTACGGGGGACAGGCTTCGCCTGGGTTTCTGCCTTGCCATCGAAATGCTTGCCTTTTTACCTTAAGGGATGCATGGGCGGAAGAAAATGATGATTGTACGGGTAGACATTCTTCCTACATTTTTCTAGATATATACTTTCAGTCTCATCTAAATAGTGCATGCATGCATTGTATCCCTTGTGCATCTGTCCTAAAATGTTCCTAAGAGAAGGCCAATGATTGATGGTTACAAACAACAACGCTCGTAGGTCAAATTCCTGCTGTTTCTGCTCATCCCACACACGTACACCTTGTTTGTCGCACAAATTTAAATTTTATCAACTAATGGCCTTAGGTACACATCAAGGTCATTGGCTGGTTGCTTCGGGCCTTGGATGAGCACTGACATCATAATAAACATCTGATTCATGCACAACCAAGGAGGAAGGTTGTAGATACATAGAGTCACATGCCCAGGTGTTATGTCTGCAGCTCTGCTCCCCAAAAGGATTCGTGCCATCTGTACTTAGACCAAACCATAAGTTCCTTGCATCACCAGCAAAGTCTAGGAAGTCTCTCTTGATTTTTCTCCACTGGAAACCATATGCGGGGTGCCTCAACATCCTGTCTTTATTACGGTCTTCCATGTGCCATTGCAACAACTTGCCATGCTCCTTGTTTCTAAACAAATGTTTCAACCGTGGTATTATAGGAGCATACCACATTACATTGGCAGGAACCATCTTCCTGGGTTGCTCGCCATCAACATCACCAGGGTCATATTTTCTGATCTTATACCGCAATGCAGTGCATACCGGGCATTTATCCATATTCTCGTACTTCTCACCATGGTAGAGGATTCAGTCATTAGGGCATGCATGTATCTTCTACACATCTATTCCTAGATGGCAGACAAGATTCTTTGCTTCGTACGTACTGACAGGCAATTCATTCTTTTTTGGAAGCATCTTCTTCATTAGTACCAGCAACTTTTCAAATGCCGAGTCAGTCACACTATTCTCTGCCTTCCACTTCAGCAATTTCAGTGTGCTACCAAGCTTCTTATGGCCATCTTCACAAGTTGGATACAACAATTTGTTGTGGTCCTGTAACATTTGCTCGAACTGCAACCTCTCCTTCTCTATGTCACAGTCTCTCTTTGCATTAGAAATGACCCGACCAAGATCATCAGCGGGCTCATCTGGTTCCCGTTCTTCACCTCCTTCTTCTTCATTGTCATCCATTGTGGTATCAGCGTATTCAGGGAACATAGATCGGTAATTATCATCATCATCGTTCTCTTGTTCATCCTCGTCTTCCATCATAACCCCTCTTTCTCCATGCTTGGTCCAAACATTATAGCAGAACATGAAACCGGACCAAAGCAGGTGGCTCTGAATGACTCCCGAGGAAGTGTGATCCTTCTCATTCCTACATTCAACACATGGACAACGCATAAAACCATCCCTTCGCTTGTTTTCTTCAGCCACAAGGCGAAAAGAACGCAGGCCTTCTCTGTAAGCAGAAGAGAGTCGGCCATCGTACATCCATGGTTGGCTCATATACATCATACAACTATATATCAAACGCAATCACGATGCTAAAATTAGTAATGCGTGGTCGAAACGAGAAAATAGTTTCTAACATTTTAGGAGACTTGGAAACAAAGATGAGAAAACTTAAGTGTGGCTCAGGCACCTCATATCATGTTTGTCTTGTGTGAACTAAAGTCGCATCGCTCTAACAGGCATTTCATCGAACACCTCTAGTGCATACAAAGAAATAAAAACTAGCACAAACCTATATACCACATCCCACCAGAAAAAAAACAGGAGTGAGGGGAGGGGCTATGCCATATATATAGGGCCAGCGTATTTATCCCGATTTGAGATACAAACTGGGACTAATGGGAGTGTCCGCAACGCTCAGCAGGCCCCAGACCCATTAGTTCCGGTTTGTATCTCAAACCAGGACAAATGGGATCTAACCGGACAGGACTAGTGGTTTGGGGGGGTGGTTCGGGCCATTGGGTCCGGACCATTAGTCCCAGCCCCAGCCACAGTTGGGACTAATGGCCCAGACGAAAGGGCCATTTTCCACTAGTGCTTGCACTTTGCCTCTTCCAGCAACTTTGTAAGCAATTTCTCCCATCAGTTTCGACATTAGCGACAGTCTGCTCTGCAATTACCGCATCCCCTGCTTGCTTAAGGTCTTGCAATATTCCTGGAACACTGTCACCTCCATCATCAGCACCTTCATCATCAAAATACACATTTTCATTGTCATCACCGGTGTAACCACCATTGTTACCACCATTGTTTTGATTGGGTGGATCTTCAATAACAACAACATCAAGTGGATCTCCATGGTGTATCCACCGAGTTATATGTGTGACATGCCACTGATGAGTGAGTGGTTATGAAGATGCCCTCCATGTATCGTATTATGGTTCAGGCACTTACGGCATGGGCATGTAACCTCTACATTCTTTCCATATCTCTCGTTGAAAAATCTGACAAACTCTTTCAAGCCATCGTTTTAGGGACCAGTAAAATGTCTTCCATGAACAATCCAACTCCTATCCATCTGTTGAAATTAATCAAACAAATCACACTTTCCTAAGAGGCTAGTGATTTTTTAGAACAGTATTTTTTACAATGAATAATCCAACTCATATCCATGTGATGAAAAATTAAAAAAATAATCTCTTTTTTAAAATATACTAGTCATTTTTCAAAACAATTTACTTTACCATGAAAAAATCCAACTCCTATATATCTGTTGCACAATCAAACAAACTAATGACATTTTAAAAATAGACTAATCATTTTTTAGAACAATTTTCTTAACAATGAACAATCAATGTAATATCTATGTGTTGAACAATATTCTGTATCATAAACAATTAGAAATTGGTAGAATTTTTTACCTTGGTAGAAAAAGAGATTAAGGATGAAAGGGGACAACCAACGACTTGAGCACGGAGATGGCGCACGGAACAGGACATAACGCGTGGACGCATGAGCAGATGCATTGGCCAGAAGGAGAGTCCCAGTGGCCAGCTGTGGAGTGCGGACATGGACACAGACGGGGATACGACGAATAGATGAGAGATCCGACGCTGCAGCGTGTGGTGCACCGGTAGAGATAGCAATGCCCTAGCTGTCCCCGCATGTGGTGGACCGTATGTTAGATCTGATTTTGAAATCTCCAGGTGGTGGGGTGATTCAGGCGAGTGTTTGGGCGGCAGGGTGGTGAGGCCCACAAATCATCCATAGAAACTTTTCATGTCCAGCTGACATGTGGGATCCATCTCGGGTGGACCCAACGTTTAGGGATCTCTAGGTTGCTAGTTCTAGACCTAGACGCATTTATTTTATTGAATTTATTTGGTCTTTATTTTGGCTCCATTTTCTCGAAGGCAAAGAGGCATGTAGAGAGAGAGAGAGTGGACAAGACAGGTGTAGCTCTTATAGAGAGAGAGCATGCTCTATTGCTACCTCCGACAGCAGGTGCACGACTTATTCTCCATTCTTCCTTCGCTTGTAGGTCCGCGGTGCGACCCAATCTTACTTGTTTTCTCTGCACGAATGCAGGGGAGCTTCAACATCCACGGGATAAAGACAGAGTAAGGCAGACAATTGGTCGTGGAATAACTGGCAAAGAGGCCCGTCAACAACAGTAATAATACCCTTCACCGGAGTATAACCCGACGATGAGGATCTTTAGGAGTAGCCCTTGATGAATCTATTGTGTTTTCAATAGCAACAACTCGATGAATATAGTACTAGTTATTTATCAATTTCGTATGGTTTTTCAGGAGAAGCATATATAGTACTAGTTCTTCATCGAGTCCGTATCGTTTTTCGACGATTGCTTCATTGAATCTCTTCAGTAAATCTAGTATCTGTCAATTTTGTTGAATCTATGATCTGGAGATTTTGTTTGGGTTCAATTTCTGCAGATTTCTCTGTTGGTGCAATTTCTACTGATTTTTTGTTAATAACAATCCTCAATATATGTGTGTAGAATTGCGGATTTGTACAGTTTGCACATAATTAGTAAAGTATAGAATTGCATATTTTTTACACTAGTAGCAGTAGTGTTCAAAGATGATATTAGTATCCCATATCATTTATTTTCCTGATCTTTTGTATGTTTTGTGTTCAGAAAAAAGGAATGGCTCAAAACGAATGTGTGACATGTCAGCAGCAACCTACCTGGTGTGGGAGAGGAAAACTAGACAATATGATGCATTTTAGAATGAGCGTGAGATCACCCTATTTTGCAGAGGGATTTGTATGTATCCTCAATTTCCATATACATGTGCATATTTAGATTTTTCTGATCTTATTATAAATTTCCATATATATACTTCTTTATGTTCATGACCTGATGTATTTTTTCTATTTCACAAATTAATGTAGGGTATTCCTTATTTTTTTGCTGAGCATATGTGACAATTCGTTGTTGCTCCACATCTGACCTGGATCCTTGCTTGGATTGACCGCCTTGATAAATATAGAACAAGTGATGAATACTACTTCAAAGTGTTGTATGATGGCAACTTTGGGAGATCGGTAACATTATGTTGGCCATATTGAAGGGGTTGTGTGCAGTGTCTAACATTGAGCATAATTATGTTCTTACATTTTCATATGTTAGAGTAGACATGTGCTTTGATATTGAACTGTGAAGTGCTGATAATTTTGTCAAACCTGGGTTCAACACCATGGTATGTATTGACTTCTCTTCACTGAATTGATTTTTTTCTTACACACATTGACTAGTTTCCTAATTATGTTTCTTACACACAAACCTCCTTCAATTTCCTACATGATCGGGGTGTTCTGAGACCAAATATTGTTGCAAGATGACACTAGAGAAATCCATATTTCAGCACCCATAATGTCAGTTTCTCTGAAATGAATCCCATATATTGGGCATTCGACAAGGATATTTTAAGAGAACTGGGTGAAGATGAGGTATTTGAGATCCATCAGTTCTTAGTGCACCAGGCGCATGCGAAATATTATCTTAATCAGATGGTTAGTTGATTACTTTTTCCTATGCTTTTCCTTCTTATTTTGTAAATTTATCAGGGTGGTTAGTTAACTAGGATCTGTTTTATTTTGTTGTTACTCAGGATATCCCTTTGAGATATGCCCAAGAGGCAATAATAAAATGGTTATTATTATATCTTTGTGTTTATGATAAATATTTACTTCCCATGCTATAATTGTTTTAGCCAGAAACATTAATACTTGTGTGTTTTGTAAACATAAAAGAGTCCCTAGTAAGCCTTTTGTTAAAATATCTTGTTGATTAGTATATGATCATGGTTTCCTAATCATGGACATTGGATGTTGTTAATAACAAGATCATGTCATTAGGAGAATGATATGATGGACACACTCCTATAGTTAATCTTAGTGTAAGATCAAGTCATTTAGAGTTTGTTTGCTACAAGCTTTCAAATACATAGTAACCTAATCCTTCGACCATGAGATCATGTTAATCACCATCATCGGATGAATGCTTTGATGACATCAAACACCACTTCCTTAACTGGGTGGTTATAAAGGTGACATTAGGTATTCTAAAAGTATGTGTTCAGGCACATGGATCAAGAGTGGGATTTGTCCATCCATATGACAAATAGATATACTCTGGGCCCTCTTGGTGGAATATACTCCAATTTGCTTGCAAGCATGTGACTAGGTCACAAGGGATGTCATATCACGGAACGAGTAAAGAGTACTTATCGGTAATGAGGTTGAACTAGGTATAGAGATACCGATGATCAAACCTCGAAAAAGTAAAGTATCACGCAACAAAGGGAAACAATATCATATGTTAATGATTCATTCGATCACGAAGTCATCACATAAATATGTGGGAGCCATAATGTATTTCCAAATTGCTATAATGGTTGTTGATCGGAGAGGTGTCTCGATCATGTCTTCATAGTTCACGAACCGTAGGGAGACACACTTAAGGATTCGATGTTGTCTAGTAGATATGGTATATGAGTTGGAGACCGAATGTTATTAGGAGTCTCGGATTCGATCCAGGACATCATGAGGAGATCCGTAATGGTACGGAGAATAAGATTCATATAAGGAAAGTCAATTTATGGGGTTCGGAAATGTTTTCGGTGTTTTGACCGGAAGCTTCTAGAATGTTTTTGAATGTCCACCACCCCGGGAGGGGGTACATGGAATGCACAATACCCTAATCTACAAACTCGTTGCACCAATCTCGTATATTAGATCTTGGCTTTTGTGTGTTCCTGCGATAGAATTTTTTTGTTTTCCATGCTGCGAATCCTACATTGGTATCAGAGCCGACTCTATGTGTAGATATATTGCACGAGTAGAACAAAATGGTTTTATGGACGTTGATGCTTTTGTTGTTGTTTCCTTTTTGTGTATTTTGCATCTTGCGGGATGGTGGGATGAAGCGGCCCAGGCTAATTTTACATGTCATCGTACATGAGACTTGCTCCATGATCAACATGCAACGTGCATTGCACAAGTGTCTGTCTCTCCCACCATAGTGAAGATTTAATTCACAACAGGCACTTGACAATACTTGTATCAACGTTGTGGTTCATATTCATAAGTTAGAACGGTTCTTATTCGAAAGCCCCAGCTATGTAAAACATGCAAAGAAAATTAGGGGCATATAACTTGTTTTTGAAGGGCTTGTGTTGTGATATGATATGGCCATGATTATGATTATATATGATGTATGCAATGATCCTTATTGTAAGTTGACAAACGGCGGGAGCCTTATGGTTGTCTTTAAATTTCATTTAAGACATGCGTGTCTATACATCAAAGTAGTTGTAATAGTTGCTGTTGGTGGAGGACAACCACGAAGCGGCGCCATTGACCTTGACGCTATGCCGGTCATGATGGAGATCATGTTCGTGCTATGGAGATGGATATCGAAGGCACAATAAGAAAGGCCATAGCATATCACACATTATGAATTGCATGTGATGTTAATCCTCTTCTGCATCTTGTATTGCTTAGATTGCGACGGTAGATATAACATCCCAAATTTTGTATATTAAGATGTTACTAGAAGCATGCATCATATCATTTGCATCATGGCATCACATGAAAATTTCATCGTAACCCTTATCATCAAACCCTAATTTATTTTGCCCGTATGGTCACATAAAGACAAAGAAGGGGTTTCCTAAAACAAACCTTCCAAAAACTATACAAAGGGTTATTATATGATCCAATGTCAATCACCTCATTTTTACAAAAAAATAGAAATTGGTTTCATTGAATTTGGACTAACTATGAAAAGTTATACAGGTTTATAATAAACAAAAAATAATAAAAGAACAAAAAATAATTATCCTAACCTAAATGGGCCAGCCTGCGCCAGCCCATAACTAACTACCACGTGCGCGCCAACCCATCTAGCGCTGCTGCCAACCGCAGGCGTGCCAGCTAACTAGCCAGATTGGCCCAACTACTGCCGCCACGCAGCCCGCCAGCACCTATGAGACAGCGATAGCCGGGTCCCACCCCGTTGTCTCTCCCGTAGAGACCAGGACAAACATGGCCGCCTTCCCCATCGAACAACCTGGCCGAATCGGGATTGACTCCGCGCCCACTCACCTAGGAATCGCTCCCATATAAACCCAGTGTCCCGCCGCCTCAAAACCCTAAAAAAATTTCACAACACCACCACCGGGCTGCTCGATTCGAGGTCATTTTCAATCTCACCGGAGGAAGCCACCATCGATCTCGGGAGCGAAGGTTCCGAGCCCACTCATCTATTTATTTTTCTCCACTTGTGTCCCTCTCGAATATCTATGTAACCTCACCCCTTTTTCCCCATCTTCAGAGCCTCGCAGTTCCCGTGATTTCTCGCTGGAGCCACGCCACGAACGAAGGCGACCTGCGGAGTATCGCCGCTGGTTGAGGAAGCAAAGGACGATTAAGGACTTGCAGCTGAGTTCGCAAGGAGGAGGGGAACATGCACCGTGTGTATCCTGAAGGTCATCGGAGCCCCCCCGACCGCATCCCGCCGTTTGCCACCGTCAATGCCATCGTCGCTGCCATTTGTAAGTCGCAGATGCCCCTGTCCGTTAGATCGAGAATTCATGGCTAAGATTAGATGGTGCTATCGAAGGGGTACCGGCCAATTAGATCCTGCCACGTGGCAAGTACCGCGTTGGCACCAGCACACCCCCGACACCCAATAGCGTAGCGCCACATGGCCACCTGGTCGGATTTTTTTCTGGTTTTGTTTTACTAATTAAATAATGTTTTAATCTTGCAAAATTCATAGTAAATAGAATACTTGGACAAAAATTGTAAATAATATATCTTTCGATTCCTAAAATTGTGTAGAACACGGATCTAAAATGAAATTGCAAGTTTACTGCAGTAGTATTTTTGTAGATTTGAAATACTAGATTGGAGTATTTAATTCATATAAAATTATCCACAGCTCCATTTTAGTTGATTGTTGTCGCGTTGGCTTCGTATTTACGAGATCCATTGTTTAGAGTTGGAACATCTTGCTTAGAACCTCCAGATCTAATTCGTGGGTTTTTTGAAGGATAAATCCCTTTATGGGCATATCTAAGTTTTTAATAATCCAAAATAATTGAAACCTATGGGAAATTGTTACTTATGACAAACCTAAGCTAAAAAACACCTAAAATAATATATTGGTCGAAATAATTGTCATCCTTGCATACTACCATGTTGCGTGCATGCATATTACTTCTATGGCATTGTTTTTGTGCAAGTTGTGATTAGATCTATGTTTGTGTTTTGTTAGATTGTTCGGAGTGCGCCGAGGAGTATTGTTGTGTATATTGTTGATCGGATTAAGGAGATCATGTTTGTGTTTCCTAGTTTTGTCTATGCATGTTTTTATCTTCAAATTCTCTACTGTGCATGTCTAGGATGATCTGGTAGAATTTTCGTAGTATTATTTTGCAAGTGCGATTATTTTGTAGTATGCCATGAGTAGCTCTATACTTATTCTCTGAAGCATCTTCCTCTCTCTTTCCAAACATAAAGTTTTTTTTGAACCCCCATGGAGTGAGTATTATCGCCAATGGGTGGGATTTTGGAGACTTGGTGATTAATATCCAAGTGTTAGGTTGTTTGGAAACTTGGTGAGTAATATCCTCGTGTTCCATTCGACCATGTAACATCCACATTTCAGCAACCCTAATCTTTTGTCAAAAAGGCAAAAATCATGGGGAACAAAAACTTTTTCTTATTAAGTGTTGCAATTTTTGCTTACTTGTTTTCATGTGTTCATGCAATTATTTGCGTATTAGACAATATACCCCTTACCTCAAGCTAGGATTAATAGTAATCTTAGTAGTAGGTTGATCTGTTGATTGCCTTGATTGCTTAGGAACTAGAGAGAGCTGATCTAGTAGATCATCCTTTAGGATCCAACTAGTAGTAGAGATCACCAATCTCGAATCAACCACCCAAATCTGGACCTAACTTAAGTCACTAAGGTGACCCTTTCATCCCTTACTCGGATCAATGGTTAACCCCTTCTAATAGTTTCCAACTCAATGAAGAACAAATATAAGCATGCATCATTCCCATTCACTCAACACCTCATAATTATACACGTGATGATGAATTGGAACCTTGCATCATCTCAAAACCCTCATCTCTCACATTCTAGTGTAAAACCCTAAATCTACCAAATTTGGCAAAGTCTGGAATCTTTAACTATATTCAATCTTTGGAACCTCCTCTACCCCAATATGTGTGCATTCTTTAGAATGCAGTTGAACCATATTGTAGTACATCATTAGAACTTCCAAAGCCCACTATTTACCTTGTCTAAACCATTCTTGGAACCACTTATACATGATGGTTTTATAGTCAAGATAATAATATTTTCTGCAAATCTTATCATATTGCCTATTTGGCAGAGGCTCACATCCATATGCCATCTCCCCTTGACCAACCCTCTGCATAGTTGTGACCTACCAACCATGGTCTATCAAACCACCTTTCACTTGTTTCCATTGAAGCCTTGTGCTTCTTAAACCCACATGGTTTATGAGGCATCATGACTTGGCATCCCTGTTTTCAACAAAGTTTGCCATCTCTTCTAGAAAACCTCAAATACATCCAAGCCCAACTATTGATGAAATTATCCTCTATATAACTTGGTATAACCCTACATTTATCCCTTGTATCAAGGTGAGCTATGAGCTCACTACTCCAACCATGTTTAGGTGCTATAAAAATATCAATGCCCTAGGTCCTAAATTCCGGTCTTCCTCCAAAATCCATCTGCTTTTGCAATACCGAAGGTTGGTTATGATAGATACTTCAAGTTTATACCATCCACGTTTAATATAAACATTTTCCAAGTAATTCCCATAATTATTTGGAATCTAAAACTATTTAATTTCCATTTTGGCAAAATCCTCAAAACCCTTCCTATAAAGGAAAGTCAGTTGATATCACCCTTGCTGCAAGTACTTTGCCAACTCAAGGCATACTTAATGACTACATATTATATCCTACCTTAACATATAAAAAATAAATATTTTTGAGATCATTTATTATTTCTTTTCGCCCTTTTTCTTAAATGGCAGAAACATGAAATAATAACTTAAAAAAACTTTACCTTCCAAATAATTCCAATAAAATCACCCAATGTCTGATATGGTATTTAGAACCATTTCAGACCAAAAACTCACCTTGCCCAATGGAAAATTATCACACTAGCTTCTATAAATCATTTCTGCACTTTTTGAATGAGGGATAACAAGTGGACCTATAGTCTTGGGAAAAATCCCAAACAATTCCTAGGATGAAGTATTGCCCTTATCTTCACACCAGTACCATCTCCCCACTTGGTCCAATGCAAGCTTATAAACATACTTCATAACCATTACTTTGCTCCAATTTGCAAACTAAGGAAATCCACTTATGAAAAACCCACAAAACCTCAAACCCACCACTTGCAAATTGGCACAGCACAACTCCACACTCCCCTGGTCTAGCTCAACTATAGCTCACCCCTCTCTTTGTCCTTAGTGCTTGGAGAGAGTGAGAGAGGGAGAGATATGCCCATATATTGCTCATTTATTTACTTGCAGTAACCACCCCACCCCCTCTCTGCCCCCACTCGACCCAGGACACCACATACCCCTCATCTCCCCCACCTGGAAGTAGACAAGACAATTCTACCCCTCACCCATGTCCAAAAGGGACATTTCCCCCATTTTCTCACTCTCCCTTATTAAATAGGCCAGAGGGCGCCGCTGCTCGTATTTTCACCCCCATTTGGCTCATACCACTCCCACCTAACCCCACTGAGCTCCCCTCCCTCCCACTTGCTCTGTCCTAGCCGGAAGAAGAAGAAAACCTCCTTCTCAGCCATGGTCCAGATATGGACATGAGCCCTCCTTATCCAACTCTTCTCCCTCTGCATTTCACCTTGAGGAGACCCGCTCGACCTCCCTTATATAACCCTGTCCTCTCCCTGTCTCATGCATGCCCTAGGTGTGGTACCCAGTGAGCTCCCAAGCGCTTCTCTGCGGCCATTTTCGCTTGACCAAGCTCCGGCGTCAAACCCCCTCCTTCTGACCATCTCCAAGGCCCCCGAAGTGCGCCGAGTCGCCCTGGCGTCTCCCCGTCGACTCTCCTGCTCGCTGGTAAGATCCTCATGCCTCCCCTCCCTCCCCTAGGGTTTCCTCCTGCCCTACACGTCGCGGCGAAGAAGACGACACAGGGTTGTCCATCCCGTATTAATTAGATGGCTCACATCCACCCAAACCCCTTCGCCCCTCTCGCTCGCTGATGCGCGGGCCCCATCCCAACGACGCGTGCCTGGTGGTGCCCCATGGGCCAAGTCGGCGCCGTGCGACCCGTTTACCCTCCGATATGAGCCCAGAAGCCCCCCAACCTTTCGTTTTATTATTTATTGAGCAGATCTGTAAAATGACAGTTAGGTTTACTTCAAAATAAAAATAGAAAATAACTTTATAAGACCAAATCTAATTTTTACCTTATGCTGGCATGACTTCTCTAAGATGTTGTACTTATGTCTGGTCAAGTGGTGGTCTAAAAATAAATTTAATAATCCCATCCCCTAGATGCACCCTTTTTACAAAATAAATCCTTATGTGAGTTTTACAAGTCCATTTGTTTTTAATCCTTTTTTATTGGAGGGTACCTCAAGTACCTTGCATGTGACCCTGGACCTACATTGAATTGCCTCCTAGATTGCCCGTAATAAAAATGACCAAAACAGCACCTACATGGATTTAGGAATTTCTCTAGGTCAAACGATAAATGGTATTGACCTAATTCCAACTCACAGCACACATGTATAACAATACTCTACAATCCCTAGGAGTTCCTAATTTAAGAGCTCGTGTTAAATTATTGTAAATTAATCATTTCTATGCATAGTTAATTCACTAGTAAATACACCACTTTAGTTATGCAACTCCAATTTGGGTGATTCTAATTTCATCAGATAGGTATTCAAAATACCTAAAAAAATCCTTGGAATCACATCAAAAGTCCATGTAGATTCATTCAAGATTAACATCAAAATTTAAGACATGCATGTCTATTCATCAAAGTAGTTGTAATAGTTGTTGTTGGTGGAGGACAACCATGAAGCGACGCCATTGACTTTGCCGCTACGCCGGCCATGATGGATATCATGTTCATGCTATGGATATGGATATCGAAGGCACAATAAGAAATGCCATAACTGTTGGAGATATGCCCAAGAGGCAATAATAAAGTGGTTATTATCATATCTTCACACTTATGATAAATGTTTACATACCATGCTATAATTGTATTAACCGGAAACATTAATACTTGTGTGATTTGTAAACTAAAATAAGAGTCCCTAGTAAAGCCTCTTGTTAAACTAGCTTGTTGGTTAATATATGATCATTGTTTCCTGATCATGAACATAGAGATGTTATTAACAACAGGGTCATATCATTAGGAGAATGATGTGATGGACATACTCCTATAGATAAGCGTAGCATAAAGATCAAGTCATTTCAATAGTTCAATTGCTATATGCTTTCTGATACATAGTAACCTAATTCCTTCGACCATGAGATCATGCATATTGCCTTTACTGGATGGATGCTTTGATGTCATCAAACACCACACCGTAACAGGGTGGCTATAAAAGTGGCATTGGGTGTTCAGAAAGTATTGGTTGAAACACATGGATCAAGAGTGGGATTTGTCCATCCACATGACGGATAGATATTCTCTGGGCCCTCTCGGTGAAATGTCATCCAATTAGCTTGCAAGCATGTGACTTGGTCACAAGGGATCACATATCACGGGAACGAGAAAAGAGTACTTATCAGTAACGAGGTTGAACTAGGTATACAGAGATACCGACGATCATAACCTCGGATAAGTAACATATCGTGAGACAAAGGGAAATTGGTATCATATGTAAGTGGTTCATTCGATCGCAAAGTAATCGTAGAAATATGTGGGAGCCATATGAATTTCCAGATTCCTCTATTGGTTATTGTTCGGAGAAGTGTCTCGATCATGTCCGCATAATTCACGAACCGTAGGGAGACACACTTAAGGATTCGACGTTGTTTTGAGTAGTTATGGTATTATGAGAAAGAGACCGAATGTTGTTCGGAGTCTCGGATGGGATCCGGGATATCACGAGGTGATCCGGAATGGTCCGGAGAATAAGATTCATATAAGGAAAGTCCCATTTCGGAGTTGGGGAATGGTTCCGGTGTTTTCATCGGGAACATTCTAGAAGTTCCCGGAATGTCCGGCACTCCGGAGGGGAAGGGGTACATGAATGTGTCATTGCATGTTGGAATGATTGCATCATGTACTAAGTGTTCTTGCTGTCCCAAATAAAGGATTAAATTGAATCCTAAATTGAAAAAGTCAAACGGCTAGTTTGAAAGTCAAACGGCAGTTTTTGGGAAGTGGGAGGAGAGGAGGAAACCGAATTGGGGGAGGAGTCCTCCTCCCCAAGCCGGCGGCCAGCCCTAGGCCGAGTTGGGGAGGGACTCCCTCCCTCCCCTAGCGCGCCAGCCCTCCCACCTATAAAGGGAGGGGCAGGGCTCCCCTCCCAATACAACACAAGACACACAAGTTCCTATCCTCTAAACTAGAAACTAGACCTAGACCCCGGTTTAGAGCTGTTTCGGTTTAGAGCCTTCTAATTGGTTTAGAGCCCTCTAATTGGTGTGTCTAATTACTAGACCACTAATAGCCTCTCTCATAAGCTCCACCATACTCGCACCGGCTTAAGGCGAAGCCCTGCGGGATCTCCCCTCTACTTCCGGTACCACGCCGTTGTGCTGCCGGAATCGCGAGGAGAGTGCTACAACCTCCGCTGCCTGCTGGAACAAGGGAGAGGAAGGTCTTCGTCGAGTACCGAACGTGTGACCGACTGCGGGAGCGCTGCCGGAACGTGGCGCTGGAAGGATCGTCTACGCGATCTTGAGATCGGAAAGAGTACGACTACATCACCCACGAGAATCTGCTCTCGTTAAACACTTTGGAATCTTCGAGGGTGAGTTCCACCATCGACTCGTTGCTACAATCTAGTAGATAGATCTTGGCTTGTTTGTTTGTATGCGATAGAAAATTTTTGTTTTCCATGCTACGAACCCCTACAGTGGTATCAGAGCCGTGTCTATATGTAGATCTGTTGCACGAGTAGAACACAATGGTCATTGTGGGCGTTGATGCTTTTATTGTAGATTGCTTTTTGTGTACTTTGCATCTTGCGGTATGTTGGGATGAAGCGGCCCGGGCTAACCTTACATGACATCGTTCATGAGACTTGCTCCACGTTTGACATGCAACTTGTATTGCATAAGTGGCTTTGCGGGTGCCTGTTTCTCCTAGCATAGTTAAGATCCAATTTACAACGGGTAATCAACAATGCTAGTATCAATGTTGTGGTTCTTGTTCGTAAGTTAGAACGACACTTATTGAAAGCCCCAAGCCACGTAAAATATGCAAAGAAAGTAGAGGCGTCTAACTTTGTTTTGCAGGGGTGTGCAGTGATGTGATATGGCCATGATTGTGATTATATTTGATGTATGCAATGTTCCTTATTGTAAGTTGGCAACCGGCAGGAGCCATATGGTTGTCTTTAATTTCTGTTAAGACCTGCGTGTCTATTCAAAATAGTTGTAATAGTTGAAGCTGGTGGACGACAACCATGAAGAAGCGTCATTGACCTTGATGCTATGCCGATGATGATGGAGATCATGTTCGTGCTTGAAGATGGAGATCGGAAGCACAAAGAAGAAAGGCCATATCATATCACATATTATGAATTGCATGTGATGTTAATCCTTTATGCATCTTGTATTGCTTAGTAGACAACGGTAGCATTATAAGATGATCCCTCATACACATAAATTTCAAGTTCTAAAGTGTTCACCCTTAGTATGCACCGTTGCCAAAGCTTGCTGCTTCGAAACACCACGTGATGATCGGGTGTCTTTGATTCCGCGGGTGACTACAACGTAAGCAAGCCAGATTTGCTTATGCGGAAGCTAAGGTTTGTCTTGACGAGCCTAGCATGTACAGACATGGCCTCAGGAACACGGATCGCCGAAAGGTAAAGCATGAATCATATAGTAGATATGATGAACATGTCGATTGTTCGCCATTGAAACTATATCAACTCTCGTGATGATCGGTTTTGATGTGGTGGATTTGGTTCGTGTGATCACTAAAACAATGTGAGGGATATTGTTTTGAGTGGGAGTTCACCTAGATTAATTTAATTATTAATTAGAACTCAATTTATCATAAACTAAATCAAAGTGAATTTGCATAGTTGTTGTAGTCATTGGCATCCGTTTACCACCTTGCGCTTAGTTATAATTGAGATAATAGAACTATAGAATTCTGGTTAGTTACTTTACGAACTGGTATCGTATTGTTTTAAGTGTTAATCTAAAGTTTAAAAGTCCTATTGCAAACTTTCAGTAAGTTCCGGTTACTCCATGAAGTTTAATAATTAGTATTAAATCAAGAGTAACAATTCCAAGTGTTAGTATATAAGTATCATGTTTGTATCCATGATTCTTGATATTCAAAGGATTCCCTTAATATCAAGGTTATCTAGGATCTGAGAGAGTTGTTTCAGAAACCATGATGTGTGGAAGATATTGTGATATCTGAAACGAAGTTTTGGTTGCAACATGATAGAGTATAATATGGCAAAAAGTCATGTTCTCATATTTGATGAGAATTTGCAAAAAGGTTGGAGACACTTGTTGTCCTAATCCTCCAAAAGGTTTTGGATAGCAACATTATACTCATAATTCATCGTTATAAGCTAAGAGTAGCTTGATCATGGACGATTCCATGATAAGGGTGAATATTTGATGTAGGTAAAATGTTTACTACACCAAGAGATTACTAATGAAAGGAATTTGAAAGAACACCAAACATTTGATGATGGTGATCTACTTCAAAGTGCAAGTCCAAAGACATTGGTATTTAATTATACACGCTTTGGACTATATGTCATATGTATGACTCCACTATTGATGTTAATAGATTCTTTCAAATAGAAAAGGAAATATTGAAAGAGAATCTCATAAATATATGGCAGAAAAGAAAAGACTAGAATTGTTCAGTTTAAGTATATAGATGATATACATGTTATGGCTATATTCTTTGCTTATTAAACAATGTGGTTCTCAAGTATTTGATACTGAATTTGTTGGTGTGAATCGTCATACGAAACAACACAATTCATGAACTACAATGGCCTAAGTAACAAGCAAAAGAATATGTGATGATGTTCATCGAGAACAAATAAAGGGTTATTGCGTTGCTTGTTAAACATCAAAGCTTGCCTTCAAAGATTTGTTTTATCAGGTATTATGAGAACAAAAGGGTTGTTCAAATAATTGCCGTAATCCATAAAAGATGGATGATTCACAAATCTCGTTGGAGAAATCACATCCATAAAACTAGTGCTAAAATGTCGAAAGACAAATTGATTGAAAGATCACTTAGGAAGTGACATCGCCGTTTAAATTATATTGGAAAGAAAACATGAAGAAAATCCATATGGATGGAATTTTGGAGTCTATTTGATTTTGATCAAATAACGCTTGTGAAACTTTCCTAGAGATAATTAAAACTTCGTTCATAGGCCAAAAGGGAACGAATGACTAGCTAATTGGAACTTGTACATATTGTTGTACGAAGTCCATTATGTGTAGTCAAGAGCGATGGATTTCAACTTCATATGCTTTCTCCGAAAATTTGAGTGAATATATGAATATTTACTTAATAAGGATGAAGTATGAAATATTTGAAAAGTTCAAAAGACTTTCAAGATGAAGTGCAAAATCATTGTAACAAGAATATGAATAGTTTATGATAAAGATCATAAAGGAAGATATTTGAATTACAAGTTTAGCATAATACCTAAGATTTAAGGAATCGTTCCGTGGATTTGCATTTTCCCGAAACACCATAAGTGTATGGAGCGTTCGAGATATGTAATTAAACCTTGTTTGACATGGTAAGATCAAAGGTATAATTTATAAAACTGCCATTATATTTTAAAGATTAAAAGCTTTAGAGATTACCGTTTTTCCACTGAAAAGAGCTCCATCATAATCCATTGAAATGACACCATATAAGGTTATGGTTTGGGATAAAACCCAAGTTGTCCTTTCTTAAACATTGGTATGCTATGCATAAGAAAGATGTTTGCAACCAAAGTCGGATGAACCTGTCTTTGTATGACTATTAAGTATTCCTCCATAAACACCGGAGACAAAAGTGTTTGTTGCTTAGAACGTCAAGTTTCTTTTGGAAGGAATTTTTCGTGAAAAGTTAAGTGGGAGGACAATAGAACTTTGATAAGGTTAAAAGAACCTTAGCTGTATGTGCAAAGTTGCGCAGCGCCGAAAAGTGTTCCGGAGGCGGCAACAATGCTCATGGCTCACGTGCCTCAAAGGTTGTGGTCACGGAGATCTAAGTTCCTATTGAAACAAGTAGATCGGGTAAACAATCAAATACCAAGATTTGAGGGTTGAATCATTATTTGAGAATAATGAACCGACTACATGCAAAGAAGCGATGATGGGCCCTGACTCCGTCAAATGGCTTGAAGCCATAAAATCCGTGATAGTTCCATACACGAGAAATCAAGTTTTGAACTTGAAGGACCCTCGAGAAAGGTGTAAGACCTTATAGTTGTGTCTGGATCTATAAAGAAATAGACATGGATGTTTCACATCTAGTCGACATGTTGGGAAAGAGTTCACAACAATGTTCAAAGGTTGACTATGACAAGATTTGATCTTTCATAGTGATATTTAGTCTAGACGGATTAATGTAGCAACCACTACATATAATTTGTTATATGGTAGTTGAATAAACAAAACAAGTTCTTCTAATAGAATCGTTACCTAGGCCATGTGCATGACACGGTCCATAGGGTTTTGTTAATTCAAAGGATGCTAAAAAGCATATGCAAATTTCAATGGTTGAAGTAAGCATAGCGGAGTTGGAATCTTCACTGTGATGAAACTGTTAAAGGAGTTTAAAAGTTCATCAGAGACGATGGAGATGCTTGCATTTGCAAGAAATTAAGTGGGAGCGCTAAGACATGTTTCTAATACATTATGTGGAAGACATATTGTTGATTGGAAATAATGTATCTTTTATTAACACATATTAAGAATTTCATCCCGATGAAAGACTTAGGCAAAACCCAAATATTTGGCATCAATAGACGCTAATATGGTTGTGCCAGAAGTACATAGACAAGATATTGAATGAGTTCAATATAGAAACTACAAGAGAAGGTTCTTGTCGCACAGAAAGGATTGAATGAGTTCAATATTGATGATATATTCAAGTGTATTGACATTTGGTAAAGTGAAACAAATAATCAAGTATAGATTGATACTTGATGTATGAAATCACAAAGAGTATTTATATCAATCATACTGTGATATGTACAAATCCAGATATGTCCTATGCTCTAAATGTTGAGAGCATATACCAGAATGATTCATAAGATGATCATTGGACGATAGTAAGGATATTCTTATGATCTTTTGAAAGAACTAAGAATATATTATTTGTAGAAGTGACTAATAGATGGTTAGTTCATTGTAAAAGTACTACATTGATACTAGCTTTGTCACAAAGTACAAATTAAGTTTATCTCAATCTAAAACTAAGGGTGGCACAATATAATGGAAAGTGAGTTCCATAATGGATTTGGATGATTTCCAAAGTTAAGACATTGTGACAGATACTACAACAAAAGGCTAAGTATATGACTGCTATTATAGCAGCAAAAGAGGGCATTTGTGTCAAGTAGTTTGTTATCAAACTAGGTGTAGTTCACAGCGGGATAATACTATGAAGATATATTGTACGACAATATTGTCAACATGTTTTAACCCCAAAGAGCTAAAGGTCACACCGAAAGACTAAATTTATACAAAGCCATCTCATTAGAGAATGAGTGATGCGTAGAGACGCAAAGACATGCAATTACACACGGACCTGGAAGTGTCAGATCCGGAGATCAGTTGACCACTAGCAATCGTGTACATACAACACTGGAAAGCCATAGGTGTTATATACACAAAGGTTCAAAACTAGATTATTGACTCTAGTGCAAGTGGGAGACTGTTGGAGATATGCCCAAGAGGCAATAATAAAGTGGTTATTATCATATCTTCACACTTATGATAAATGTTTACATACCATGCTATAATTGTATTAACCGGAAACATTAATACTTGTGTGATTTGTAAACTAAAATAAGAGTCCCTAGTAAAGCCTCTTGTTAAACTAGCTTGTTGGTTAATATATGATCATTGTTTCCTGATCATGAACATAGAGATGTTATTAACAACAGGGTCATATCATTAGGAGAATGATGTGATGGACATACTCCTATAGATAAGCGTAGCATAAAGATCAAGTCATTTCAATAGTTCAATTGCTATATGCTTTCTGATACATAGTAACCTAATTCCTTCGACCATGAGATCATGCATATTGCCTTTACTGGATGGATGCTTTGATGTCATCAAACACCACACCGTAACAGGGTGGCTATAAAAGTGGCATTGGGTGTTCAGAAAGTATTGGTTGAAACACATGGATCAAGAGTGGGATTTGTCCATCCACATGACGGATAGATATTCTCTGGGCCCTCTCGGTGAAATGTCATCCAATTAGCTTGCAAGCATGTGACTTGGTCACAAGGGATCACATATCACGGGAACGAGAAAAGAGTACTTATCAGTAACGAGGTTGAACTAGGTATACAGAGATACCGACGATCATAACCTCGGATAAGTAACATATCGTGAGACAAAGGGAAATTGGTATCATATGTAAGTGGTTCATTCGATCGCAAAGTAATCGTAGAAATATGTGGGAGCCATATGAATTTCCAGATTCCTCTATTGGTTATTGTTCGGAGAAGTGTCTCGATCATGTCCGCATAATTCACGAACCGTAGGGAGACACACTTAAGGATTCGACGTTGTTTTGAGTAGTTATGGTATTATGAGAAAGAGACCGAATGTTGTTCGGAGTCTCGGATGGGATCCGGGATATCACGAGGTGATCCGGAATGGTCCGGAGAATAAGATTCATATAAGGAAAGTCCCATTTCGGAGTTGGGGAATGGTTCCGGTGTTTTCATCGGGAACATTCTAGAAGTTCCCGGAATGTCCGGCACTCCGGAGGGGAAGGGGTACATGAATGTGTCATTGCATGTTGGAATGATTGCATCATGTACTAAGTGTTCTTGCTGTCCCAAATAAAGGATTAAATTGAATCCTAAATTGAAAAAGTCAAACGGCTAGTTTGAAAGTCAAACGGCAGTTTTTGGGAAGTGGGAGGAGAGGAGGAAACCGAATTGGGGGAGGAGTCCTCCTCCCCAAGCCGGCGGCCAGCCCTAGGCCGAGTTGGGGAGGGACTCCCTCCCTCCCCTAGCGCGCCAGCCCTCCCACCTATAAAGGGAGGGGCAGGGCTCCCCTCCCAATACAACACAAGACACACAAGTTCCTATCCTCTAAACTAGAAACTAGACCTAGACCCCGGTTTAGAGCTGTTTCGGTTTAGAGCCTTCTAATTGGTTTAGAGCCCTCTAATTGGTGTGTCTAATTACTAGACCACTAATAGCCTCTCTCATAAGCTCCACCATACTCGCACCGGCTTAAGGCGAAGCCCTGCGGGATCTCCCCTCTACTTCCGGTACCACGCCGTTGTGCTGCCGGAATCGCGAGGAGAGTGCTACAACCTCCGCTGCCTGCTGGAACAAGGGAGAGGAAGGTCTTCGTCGAGTACCGAACGTGTGACCGACTGCGGGAGCGCTGCCGGAACGTGGCGCTGGAAGGATCGTCTACGCGATCTTGAGATCGGAAAGAGTACGACTACATCACCCACGAGAATCTGCTCTCGTTAAACACTTTGGAATCTTCGAGGGTGAGTTCCACCATCGACTCGTTGCTACAATCTAGTAGATAGATCTTGGCTTGTTTGTTTGTATGCGATAGAAAATTTTTGTTTTCCATGCTACGAACCCCTACAATAACATATCACATATTATGAATTGCATGTGATGTTAATCCTTTTATGCATCTTGTATTGCTTAGATTGCGATGGTAGATGTAACATCCCAAATTTTGTATATTAAGATGTTACTAGAAGCATGCATCATATGATTTGCATCATGGCATCACATAAAAATTTCATCGAAACCCTTATCATCAAAACCTAATTTATTTTTCCCGTATGGTCACATAAAGACAAAGAAGGGGTTTCCTAAAACAAACCTTCCAAAAACTATACAAAGGATTGTTATATGATCCAATGTAAATCATCTCATTTTTACAAAAAAATATAAATTGGTTTCATTGAATTTTGACTAATTATTAAAAAGTTATAAAGGTTTATAATAAACGAAAAATAATAAAAGAACAAAAGAACTAACTATCCTAACCTAAATGGGCCAGCCCGCGCCAGCCCATAACTAACTACCGCGCGCGCCAGCCCGTCCAGCGCTGCTGCCAGCCGCGTGCGCGCCAGCTTACTAGCCGGACCGGCCCAACTACTGCCACCGTGCAGCCCTCCAGCACCTATGACACGTCGA
The DNA here is from genome assembly GCA_916181665.1 of Avena sativa. Lineage (NCBI taxonomy): Eukaryota > Viridiplantae > Streptophyta > Magnoliopsida > Poales > Poaceae > Avena > Avena sativa. Next base: position 92,669,326 of record OV702293.1, on the reverse strand, counting down.
TAGCCGGGTCCCACCCCGTTGTCTCTCCCGCAGAGACCAGGATAAACACGGCCACCTTCCCCATCGAACAACCTGGCCGAATCGGGATTGACTCCGTGCCCCTCCCCAAGGAATCGCTCCCATATAAACCCTAGTGTCCCGCCGCCTCAAAACCCTAAAAAAATTTCACAACACCACCACCGGGCTGCTCGATTCGAGGTCATTTTCTATCTCGCTGGAGGAAGCCACCGTCGAGATCGGGAGCGAAGGTTCCGAGCCCCCTCCTCTATTTATTTTTCTCCACTTGTGTCCCTCTCAAATCTCTGTGTAGACTCACCCCTTTTACCCCATCTTCAGAGCCTCACAGTTCCCGTGATTTCTCGCCGGAGCCACGCCAGGAACGAAGGCGACCAGCGGAGTATCACCGCTGGTTGAGGAAGCAAAGGACGATGACGGACTTAAAGCTGAGTTCGCGAGGAGGAGGGGAACATGCACTGTGCGTATCCTGAAGGTCATCGGAGCCCTCCCGAGCGCCACGACCCGACTGCATCGCAGCCGTTTGCCACCGTCAATGCCATCATCACTGCAATCTGTAAGTCGCAGATGCCCCTGTCCGTTAGATCGAGAATCCACGGCTAAGATTAGATGGTGCTAGTGAAGGGGTACTAGCCAATTAGATCCTGCCACGTGGCAAGTACCGCGTCGGACCAGCACACCCGCGAAACCCAATAGCATAGTTCCACGTGGCCACCTGGTCGAATTTATTTTCTGGTTTTGCTTTACTAATTAGATAATGTTTTAATATTGGAAAATCCATAGTAAATAGAATACTTGGACAAAAATTCTAAATAATATATCTTTGGATTTGTAGTGACCTCGGATCGGTAAGGATCCTAAGTCCCTGCGATTAACATGCTAGTCCCTGGATCAATAGCTAGCACTCACAGTCGATGAAATATCATGTAGAACACAAGTCTTTATTACATGAATCGAATAATCCAGAGTTTACATTATTACAACAGAAGCGGTATAAATACAACTTGGAGTCCCATCAATGCCACAGGCAGGTTGAGTAAAGACCCGCGATCCTAGCACACCTTTCAACGATCCCCGAAATTCTGCACATGAAACGTGCAGCCAAGAAGTTGGGTCAATACTTTGAATGTATTGGCAAATTACACCAAGGAGAGAAAAGACTATCTCTACATGCAAGGCTAGTTTAGGCTGTAGAGTTCATTTGCTCAAAGCTAGTTTTCTTAAGTAGAGAGAAGGAGAGAAGATTTTCCTACTTTGTACACATTTGCTTAGATAAAATAAGGTCGAGTTGCACACGAGGATATTACGCACCAAGTGTCCAACAACCAAACACTTGGATATTACGCACCAAGCGACACTTGGATATTACACACCAAGTTCCCAAATTCCCACCCATTGGCGATATTACTCACGCCATGGGGTTTTAAAAACTTTTGTTTAGAAAAGAGAGAGGAAGATCCTTCAGAGGCTCCATCCTTCAGATGCTCAATGTTGTTCTGTTTCCATGAACACGGCTGATCGATCAGATTGCAATACTCTCGAGAGTTTGTGCACTTTACCCACAATCCACGATCAAGTCCTTTTACAGACAAGACCATGGCGAGGCTTTCCCTTAGTAGCCCCTCTACCTTCCGGATCCAACCGTGCAAGAACCTCCAAATGTTGGTACCCAGGTGAGGTTTCCCACTAAGTACTAGGCCAAGACAGAGCCCATAATGTATTGTGGTTGCACTGGAAGCTTCTGAATTCTGAAACATGGCAGACTTCTTTGATTCCTGGGCGGCCGTCCTCCACCAAAATCTCACTCGTTGACCTGACAACCATTCCGCCCAGAAGAAAACTTAGTTTTATTTTGAAGTGGATTTGAGAAGAAAAGTTTGCTCTAGAGAGCCTTTATACTTAGAAAAATTCTTTGTCTTTCGAACCCCCCCAACAGTACTTTGTGTATATAGCATAGCAAGCAAGCAAAAACAGGGGTAACCTATTAGGAGGGAAATTCCTAAGTATAGAGCTATCCATGGCATACTACAAAATCATCGCACTTGCAAAATAATACTAAGGAAAAATTCTACTAGAATATCCTACACATGCATACTACAGAATTTTGAAGATCACATGCATAGAATCAAAACTGGGACAAAATTATGAACAAGTGGTGTAACTTTCCTTATGTTGATAATATGGGTGTTGATTGTATTTCTCCGCAGCAATCGCACTCTCGGAAAATCTAACGCAGGAATAGAGTAATTCCTATCAAAACCATTGCAACATACAATACAACAATGATGATCACAAACATGCATGATGATTTAACATGACACAATGGTTATATTTAGTTTTATGAACATTAATATATCATATGATGCATGTATGAGATCACTTAATGCAATAGGGTATTTTATCATTAAATGTTGATTTCTATAATGGGGTTTTAATAGTTTGGTTGGAAATTCTATCCTAACTGTCGAATTAAATTTGGTTCCCAACTTTAGTGGATATAGGATATTGATACAAACCAGTAGGAATTGGATTCACCCTAATCGGAGTTGTAAATCTTTTTCTATGATTTAATGACCGTTTAATGGAGTTTAATTCATTTAAAATATTACTTCATCAAAAATTATGTCTAAGACCGGATCTGTATTCTACGAGAAATTGTGAATCCATACATATATTTTTTTCTGATCTATAAATAATTTATTATGAATTTAATAATTTAAATAGCCAATAAAGTAATTAAATTAATACAACAATTTTTATATTTCAAAAATTGTATCTAACAGTATATTAATGTCATATATGAAATTATGAATCCATATATATTTGTATTTTTTGGATCTACAAATAATTTATTATGATTTATTTAGTCTAAAAAGTCTATTAAACCATTTAAATTATTACAATACAATTATACAGTAAAAGTAGGATCTAATCTTGTATTAATATTCTACATAATTTTATGAATCTGTAGATATATTATTTGCTATTTTTGGCCTTATAAATCTTTTTCTATGAACTATACAAGATTGGGAAAATTTCTGGCTATTTTTAATACGAAACTATTTAAACAAATTGATCGCGCTGACTGTGCAGTTGACCGCTGACCTGGCGGTGACGCGGCGCGCTGACGAGCTTGCTGACTGGGCGGACACGCGGCGCAAATCTGTTGGACGATACCGGTTCGGGGAAGCTTCTAATCTGCACCGTTCCTCTCGAATTCGACGGTCGCGAACAGGAGCCTCCTGGCCTCACCGGCAATGACGTCACCGGCGGTGGTGTGGTTCCAGGTGGCGATGGTGGAGGCGATTCTGGCGGTCACCGGAGACGGGGGGGGGGGGGGGGGTAGACTACGGGGTGAGGGGGATCCCTGCGAGGTCGATGGTGTCTTCTTCATCGTTGCTCGCTTCTTGAGGGGGCGACCGCGAGCGGCTGGTGGCATCGGGAGGTGGCCCAACTCCGGCGAGCTCCCTACGCTTGTTCTGGTGTTCCTGCGGATGGGGAAACAACATGGGGTGAGGCGATTCTCCAAGAGGAAGGGATCTAGGGAAAGAAGAGGGCACGGGGTGGACCAGACTGTGCTCTACCTCGAGCTCCCGTGGGCAACAATGGCGCGGCGTCAGCGAGATCTGAATCGGCTCAGGGCTAGGGTTTTCGGGGTGTTTCGAAAGGGGAAAAAGGCTGCAGGGGTTAGAGGATTTATATGGGGGCAGATTCGTGCAGAAGGGGGCAAGGATTGAGGCCGATGTTGGCCGAATTTCTCGGGCAGTTCGTCGGTAGGTGGAGTTTGGGATGAACACGGAGGAGGTTGGGGATGACATGTGGGACCATGGTGTCAGCCGCTGTAGATAAAAAAAATAGAAGGGGTATGCGGGCTGGCTGCTACGCTCTGGCTTTGGGCTGGCCCACCACGCTATGCGGTGCTCGCTGGTGGGGAGCGGCAGCAAATAGAGGAGAGGAGGGAGTGGGATGGGCCGCTCGGTCCGTTAACAGTTAGGTTTAGTTTTTTTTTGTTTATTCTTTTCTCCTTTTCTATTTTCTTATTTACTTTATATCTTTTTGATATGATCCCCAAAGGAGTTGATTCTTGTCTCCAAATTTTTCTAAAATTCTGTAGATCATCATAGGACACTTTATAGAAATATTTTTCATATTTAAACAAATGGGTTCATAATACCTTGTTTGTAGTCTTGTAGGAGTATTTTCTGTAATTTCAAAATAGGGTTTGCAAACGGTGATTAACTTAAGAACTTGTATTAATGGAAGGTTTACGGATGAGAATCAAACAATTGTCTTGGGTTTGTTCAAAACTTGGTAGTCATAGTAACCCTCTTCTTTTACTGTGGCTTAGTAAAATATCAATCAACAACAAAAGTTTCTTTTCATTCAAAATTTCAACAAGATTAAGCAATCCAATCAACTTAATAATTTTATTTTATCATTCCAAATTTTGGAAAAATTCGGGATGTTATAGACTACCACCCTTAAAAGGAATCTCGTCCTTGAGATTCGAGAAAGCTAGCAAGAAATAGGTTTGGTTCACACTAAGGTGCTACCACCCTTAAAAGATTGTATTTGTTAGGTTCTTCTGATGGGTCCGGTGTGGGTTGTTGATTTGTAAGATCCATTCACACTAACATAATTCGTCGTAGCTTGATGGACGGATTGGGCTTCTTTCCTTTGGCATTTCCTTTGCCACTTCCATTCTTCTTTTTTTAGGACAATCTGACGAGTAATGCCCTGTTTTACCACACTTGTAGCATGTCACCTGGCTAGGATCCTTCTTGGGCTTCTTGTTGCTGCATCTATTACCATTACCGTCATCGTTTTTATCCTTTCCAGCTACATTCACATGTTTTGGACAATTATCAGCATAATGCCCATGATTGTGACACTGGAAGCATAAGACTTTGCTTAGATCCTTCCTCCTTTTTGGATGAAGATGTACTTCAAACTCTTATGATCTGTGAACACATCACAATGTTTGCCCATGAGGTAGTGTCTCCATACCTTGAGTGCATGAACCACAGACACAAGTTCCAAATCATGTGTGGGGTAGTTGTGTTCGTGGTTCTTAAGTTGTCGGGAGGCATAGGATACCACTTTCCCATCCTGCATCAATACACTTCCAAGCCCTTGTCGAGAAGCGTCACAAAAGACTTGAAAATCCTTTTGGATATCAGGCAGACACAGAACCGGCGCCGTTACAAGGTGTTTCTTCAACTCTTGAAAACTTGCTTCACATGCCTCGGTCCATAGGAATTTCTTTTCCTTCTTCAATAGTTCCGTCATGGGTTTTGCTATTTTGGAAAAGTTTTCAATGAACCTCCAGTAATATCCCGCGAGGCCCAAAAAAACTCCTAATATCTCCCACATTCTTGGGTGAGTCCCATTCCGTCACGGAAGCTACCTTACTAGGATCTACGGCAACTCCTTTTGCCGACACAACATGAGCAAGGAATCCCACTTCCTTTAACCAGAATTCGCATTTGCTAAATTTGGCATTCAACTTGTGTTCTCTTAGTTTCTCCATAATAAGGCGCAAATGTTTCTCATGTTCCTTCTCATCCTTAGAGTATATGAGTATATCATCTATGAATACCACGATAAACTTGTCCAAATATTCCATGAACACCTTGTTCATCATGGTCATGAAGTATGCCGGGGCATTGGTTAGACCAAAGGACATCACGGTGTACTCATACAATCCATATCTTGTGGTGAAAGCTGTTTTGGGTACATCCTGTTCTCGAATCTTTAGGTGAAAGTAGCCTGATCGCAGATCGATCTTTGAGAACACACTTGCTCCCTTTAACTGGTCAAACAAGTCATTGATGTTGGGCAGAGGATACTTATTCTTAATCGTCACTTCGTTCAACGAGCGGTAGTCCACAACCAGCCTCTGGGTTTTATCCTTCTTTTCCACAAATAGGACAGGTGCTCCCCAAGATGATGCGCTGGGTTGGATGAATCCCTTGTCCAATTGTTCCCTAAGCTGTTTCTTGAGTTCTTTTAACTCTTCCACATCCATCTTGTATGGTCTCTTAGCTATCGGCCCCGTGCCAGGCATCAAGTCAATGAGGAACTCGATATCACGATCGGGAGGCATTCCGGGTAGCTCCTCTGGGAAGACATCTGGGTATTCCTTTACAATAGGTACCTCCTCCAAGCTAATCCCCTTAAGGGAGTTCACCATGGCTTCCTTAGTGCAAAATTTGACTTGATACGAATTATTTTCCCTTCCGGTGTTGTGAGCATGACAGTTCTTTTGGGACAATCTATGACTCCTTCATATTCGGTCATCCAATTCATGCCCAAGATTATGTCTAATCCTTGTGAATCTGGAACTACTAGACTTGTGGGAAAGATGTGTGTCCCAATCCTTAGTTCTAATTCCTAGCAACCGGAGTTTGCCACTATTTCTCCCCCAAGAGAACTTACCCAGGAAAGTTTATAGTCTCCGTAGGTATCTTTCCTCTATCCACAAATACCCTTGACATGAATGAATGCGATGCACCAGTATCAAAAAGAACAACTGCGGGAATAGAATTGAGCTTGATTCACCGTGGCTTTGACAAATGGATTTGGCTTCTTCCCGTTTCCATTGCCATGATTGTATCCATTTCCATTCCCATTGCGGTTTTTATGCCCATTGTGTTTGTGGCCACCATGGTGATGACCGTTATGGTTGTGGCCATTATTGTTATAAGGTGGTGGTGAGGAATTGCGCTGCTTCTGGTACGGAACAGAGTGCTTGTGAGGGTTAGACTTCCTCTTGCGGTTTTCTATGCTCTTCCTTTTGGATTCAACCACAATGGCTCTGTCCAGGAGTTCCTGAAAGTTGTCAAATTTCTGAGCCACAAGCTGAATAGATATTTCATCATTGAGTCCTCTTAAGAACTCCTCCTGTCTCTTGGCATCAGTGGAAACATCATCGGGTGCATAACGGGCTAGCTTGTTGAAAAGCTCACCATACTCGGTGACAGAACGGTGCAGCTGGTGTAGGTCGTGAAATTCGCGCCTTTTCAGAGTCATGATACCAGCAGCCACATGATCAGTGTGAAAGGCTAACTCAAACTGATCCCAAGTGATAGCATCAATATCCGGGTGGGTGACTTGGTAGTTATCCCACCATTCTGCAGCAGGTCCTTCAAGCTGGTGTGAGGCATAACGTACCCTGTCGGCTCCCACAGCTTGCACGGTGTTTATCTTCTTGTTGATTGTACGTAGCCAGTCATCGGCGATGATTGGTTCAGCGCTGCTAGTGAAGGTAGGTGGGTTCAACCTCAAAATCCGAGTCAAGCGATCCTGTTGAGGTGGTGGCGGAGGTGGCGGTTGTGGCGGGTTGTTGTTGTTGTTTTGCATGTTCTAAGTGAGCAGTTGGATCAGCTGGTTCTGAGTGGCCAAAAGTTGTGCTATTTCCGGAGGAATTTCGGTGTTCGCACGTCTTGGCTGCATCTGTGGGGTTTGAGAGAAAATTTAAGAAATAGACAGAAAGACTAAGTAGTAAACTCCTACCCTTATGAAAACACACCAAGCACACAAGACACACAAGACACATTAACACAACTTAACACATAAAACAACCAAGTTTAACTAAACCAGAATTGTCTTGGTATTTATTACAATCGCGAATAACGTTCTACTATAGAATTAAAGGTGGTCCAACTATTACACATCCTCCACGCCTTCCTCTTCCTCGTCCTCGAACGAGTAGCCTTCCTGCTCTAGGGTTGTCTTGTACAACTCCATCTCCTTCGTGGTGGCTTCAAGCTTCTCTTGGAGGTTCTTTATCTCATCCTGCAGCTTCTTGGATTTTTGGTATACGAGACGAGATTGAAGTAGAACCACTTTAAATTTTTCCTAAGATATCACCCCTTGATGATCATCAATGGTGTGTTGCATCTCCCACCAGGTTGCAGCGTCGTCCTTTTGGAATTGGGTGGCATAGTGAAGCATTCTGTTGACTTCAATGTTGGCATACTTCATTCTTTCTTCAACCTGGAGCATCCACTTCTTTGCATCGGCGTGGCTTTTACGCTTGGTGGAGTTGAGTTCCTTGTCCTCCTTATTGATATGGTCCATCCGTCGAGTTGACCAAGGTTTAGAGTAGGAACGAATGGAATATGGAAAGAAGAAGAATAACCCATACAAGAAATTTTATTTAGAAAATAGGTTTTCATTAGCTATGACAATAAACCATACAAGATAGCAAACAATTTGTCGCATCTATATTTAGCGAAATCTTATTCGGGTTTGGTTCCTAATAGGTCACTTGAATCTTCGAGGCTTCGAGTATCCAAAAGTCCTCGTGCTCTTGATAGTCTTCATGTTCTTCATAATCTTCAATCTTTCGAGTTCTTTAGATAATAACATTGACTTAAGGCCTTTGAAGTCTTTAATCTCGTAGCTTCAGTCTTGGAACATCTTTCATGGAGGTCTTCAAGTCCCGACTTAATCGAAACATTGAGATGATCTTCTTTGAAAAGGTAATCTTGAGAAAAGTTTCTCCTTGAAGTGTGTAGTGGTCATTTTCTAATGTTGAAAAGAAGAGACTTAGGAAATTTTAAAATCCTAAGGTAGATGATGAGAGGTATGAGAGTTTTCTGAAATAACTTAGAAAATATTTGTCCTAAGGTTTTTCCATGTCTAGGGTCACGATCTACAGTCAACTTATGCTCTGATACCATCTGTAGTGACCTCGGATCGGTAAGGATCCTAAGTCCCTGCGATTAACATGCTAGTCCCTGGATCAATAGCTAGCACTCACAATCGATGAAATATCATGTAAAACACAAGTCTTTATTACATGAATCAAATAATCCAGAGTTTACATTATTACAACAGAAGCGATATAAATACAACTTGGAGTCCCATCAATGCCACAGGCAGGTTGAGTGAAGACCCGCGATCCTAGCGCACCTTTCAATGATCCCCGAAATTCTGCACATGAAACATGCATCCAAGAAGTTGGGTCAATACTTTGAATGTATTGGCAAATTACACCAAGGAGAGAAAAGACTATCTCTACATGCAAGGCTAGTTTAGGCTGTAGAGTTCATTTGCTCAAAGCTAGTTTTCTTAAGTAGAGAGAAGGAGAGAAGATTTTCCTACTTTGTACACATTTGCTTAGATAAAATAAGGTCGAGTGGCACACGAGGATATTACGCACCAAGTGTCCAACAACCAAACACTTGGATATTACACACCAAGCGACACTTGGATATTACACCCCAAGTTCCCAAATTCCCACCCATTGGCGATATTACTCACGCCATGGGCTTTTAAAAACTTCTGTTTAGAAAAGAGAGAGGAAGATCCTTCAGAGGCTCCATCATTCAGATGCTCAATGTTGTTCTGTTTCCGTGAACATGGCTGATCAATCAGATTGCAATACTCTCGAGAGTTTGTGCACTTTACCCACAATCCACGATCAAGTCCTTTTACAGACAAGACCATGGCGAGGCTTTCCCTTAGTAGCCCCTCTACCTTCCGGATCCAACCGTGCAAGAACCTCCAAATGTTGGTACCCAGGTGAGGTTTCCCACTAAGTACTAGGCCAAGACAGAGCCCATAATGTATTGTGGTTGCACTGAAAGCTTCTGAATTCTGAAACATGGCAGACTTCTTTGATTCCTGGGCGGCCGTCCTCCACCAAAATCTCACTCGTTGACCCGACAACCATTCCACCCAGAAGAAAACTTAGTTTTATTTTGAAGTGGATTTGAGAATAAAAGTTTGCTCTAGAGAGCCTTTATACTTAGAAAAATTCTTTGTCTTTCGAACCACCCCAACAGTACTTTGTGTATATAGCATAGCAAGCAAGCAAAAACAGGGGTAACCTATTAGGAGGGAAAATCCTAAGTATAGAGCTACTCATGGCATACTACAAAATCATCGCACTTGCAAAATAATACTAAGGAAAAATTCTACTAGAACATCCTACACATGCATACTACAGAATTTTGAAGATCACATGCATAGAATCAAAACTGGACAAAATTATGAACAAGTGGTGTAACTTGCCTTATGTTGATAATATGGGTGTTGATTGTATTTCTCCGCAGCAATCGCACTCTCAGAAAATCTAACGCAGGAATAGAGTAATTCCAATCAAAACCATTGCAACATACAATACAACAATGATGATCACAAACATGCATGATGATTTAACATGACACAATGGTTATATTTAGTTTTATGAATATTAATATATCATATGATGCATGTATGAGATCACTTAATGCAATAGGGTATTTTATCATTAAATGTTGATTTCTATAATGGGGTTTTAATAGTTTGGTTGAAAATTCTATCCTAACTGTCGAATTAAATTTGGTTCCCAGCTTTAGTGGATATAGGATATTGATACAAACCAGTAGGAATTGGATTCACCCTAATCGGAGTTGTAAATCTTTTTCTATGATTTAATGACCATTTAATGGAGTTTAATTCATTTAAAATATTACTTCGTCAAAAATTATGTCTAAGACCAGATCTGTATTCTACGAGAAATTGTGAATCCATACATATATTATTTATATTTTTCTGATCTATAAATAATTTATTATGAATTGAATAGTTTAAATAGCCATTAAAAGTAATTAAATTAATACAACAATTTTTATATTTCAAAAATTGTATCTAACAGTATATTAATGTCATATATGAAATTATGAATCCATATATACTTTATTTGTATTTTTTGTATCTACAAATAATTTATTATGATTTATTTAGTCTAAAAGTCTATTAAACCATTTAAATTATTATAATACAATTATACAGTAAAATTAGGATCTAATCTTGTTATAATATTCTACATAATTTTATGAATCCGTAGATATATTATTTGCAATTTTTGGCCTTATAAATCTTTTTCTATGAACTATACAAGATTGGGAAAATTTCTGGCTATTTTTAATACGAAACTATTTAAACAAATTGACTGCGCTGATTGTGCAGTTGACCGCTGACCTGGCGATGACGAAGCGGTGACGCGGCGCGCTGACGAGCTTGTTGACTGTGCGGACACGCGGCGCAAATCTGTTGGACGATACCGGTTCGGGAAAGCTTCTAATCTGCACCGTTCCTCTCGAATCCGACGGTCGTGAACAGGAGCCTCCTGGCCTCACCGGCAATGACGTCACCGACGCCGGTGTGGTTCCAGGTGGCGATGGTGGCGGCGATTCTGGTGGTCACCGGAGATAGGGGGTAGGCTACAGGGTGAGGGGGATCCCTACGAGGTCGATGGTGTCTTCTTCGTCGTTGATCGCTTCTTGAGGGGGCGACCGCGAGCGGTTGGTGGCATCGGGAGGTGGCCCAACTCTGGCGAGCTCCTACGCTTGTTATGGTGTTCCTGCGGATAGGGAAACAACATGGGGTGAGGCGGTGCTCCAAGAGGAAGGGATCTAGGGAAAGAAGAGGGCACGGGGTGGACCAGACTGTGCTCTACCTCGAGCTCCCGTGGGCAACAATGGCGCGGCGTCAGCGAGATCTGAATCGGCTCAGGGCTAGGGTTTTTGGGGTGTTTCGAAAGGGGAAAAAGGCTGCAGGGGTTAGAGGATTTATATGGGGGCAGATTCGTGCAGAAGGGGGCAAGGATTGAGGCCGATGTTGGCCGAATTTCTCGGGCAGTTCGTCGGTACGTGGATTTTGGGATGAACACGGAGGAGGTTGGGGATGACATGTGGGAACATGGTGTCGGCCGCTGTAGATAAAAAAAATAGAAGGGGTATGCGGGCTGGCTGCTGCGCTCTGGCTTTGGGCTAGCTCACCACGCTATGCGGTGCTCGCTGGTGGGGAGCGGCGGCAAATAGAGGAGAGGAGGGAGTGGGATGGGCCGCTTGGTCCGTTAACGGTTAGGTTTAGTTTTTTTTTGTTTATTCTTTTCTCCTTTTCTATTTTGTTATTTACTTTATATCTTTTTCATATGATCTCCAAAAGAGTTGATTCTTGTCTCCAAATTTTTCTAAAATTATATAGATCATCATAGGACACTTTATAGAAATATTTTTCATATTTGAACAAATGGGTTCACAATACCTTGTTTGTAGTCTTGTAGGAGTATTTTCGGTAATTTCAAAATAGGGTTTGCAAACGGTGATTTAACTTAAGAACTTGTATTAATGGAAGGTTCACGGATGAGAATCAAACAATTGTCTTGGGTTTGTTCAAAACTTGGTAGTCATAGTAACCCTCTTCTTTTACTGTGGCATAGTAAAATATCAATCAACAACAAAAGTTTCTTTTCATTCAAAATTTCAAAAAGATTAAGCAATCCAATCAACTTAATAATTTTATTTTATCATTCCAAATTTAGGAAAAATTCAGGATGTTACAGGATTCCTAAAATTGTGTAGAACACGGATCTGAAACGAAATTGCAAGTTTACTATAGTAGTATTTTTGTAGATTTTAAACACTAGATTGGAGTATTTAATTCATATAAAATTATCCGCAACTCTATTTTAGTTGATTGTTGTCGCGTTGGCTTCATATTTACGAGATCCATTGTGTAGAGTTGGAATATCTTGCTTAGAATTTCCAGATCTAATTCGTGGCTTTTTTGAAGGATAAATCCCTTTATGGGTATATCTAAGGTTTTAATAATTCAAAATAATTGAAACCTATGGGAAATTGTTACCTATGACAAACCTAAGCTAAAACAACACCTAAAATAATATCTTGGTCAAAATAATTGCCATCCTTGCATACTACCATGTTGCATGCATGCATAATACTTCTATGGCATTTTTTCTACAAGCTGTGATTAGATCTATGTTTGTGTTTCGTTAGATTGTTCGGAGTGCGCCGAGGAGTATTGTTGTGTAGATTGCTGATCGGATCAAGGAAAGTTACACTACTTGTTCATATTATTTCGTAGTTTTGTCTATGCATGTTTTTTTCTTCAAATTCTGTAGTGTGCATGTCTAGGATGATCTGGTACTATTTCCGTAATATTATTTTGCAAGTGCGATTATTTTATAGTATGCCATGAGTAGCTCTATACTTAGGATTTTTCCCTCCTAATAGGTTACCCCTGTTTTTTCTAAGTGTTGCTTGCTATGCTATATATATAAAGTACCATTGGGGGGTTCGAAAGACAAGAAATTTTCTAACTATAGAACTAAGTTTTCTTCTGGGTGGAGTGGTTGTCGGTTCAACGAGTGGATTTTGGTGGAGGACGGCCATGTTTTAGAATTCAGAAGCTTCAAGTGCAACCACAATACATATGTGCTCTTTCTTAGCCTAGTACTTAGTGGGAAACCTCACCTGGATACGAATATTCGGTGGTTCTTGGCATGGTTGGATCTAGAAGGTAGAGGGGCTACAAAGGGAAAGCCTCGCCATGGTCTTGTTTGTAAAATTACTTGATCGTGGATTCTGGGTAAAGTGCACAAACTCTCGAGAGTATTGCAATCTGATCGATTAGCCGAGTTCATGGAAAAGAACACTTGAGCATGTCAAGGATGAAGCCTCTGAAGCATCTTCCTCTCTCTTTCCAAACATAATGTTTTTTTTGAAATCCCATGGAGTGAGTACTATCGCTAATGGGTGGGATTTTGGGGACTTGGTGATTAATATCCAAGTGTTAGGTTGTTTGGACACTTGGTGAGTAATATCCTAGTTTTCCATTCGACCATGTAACATCCCAATTTCAGCAACCCTAATCTTTTGTCAAAAAGGCAAAAATCAGGGAGAGCAAAAACTTTTTCTTATTAAGTGTTGCAATTTTGGTTACTTGTTTGCTTGTGTTCATGCAATTAGTTGCATATTAGACAATATACCCCTTACCTCAAGCTAGGATTAATAGTAATCTTAGTAGTAGCTTGATTGCTTAGGAACTAGAGAGAGCTGATCTAGTAGCTCATCCTTCAGGATCCAACTAGTAGTAGAGATCACCAATCTCGAATCAACCACCCAAATCTAGACCTAACTTAAGTCACTAAGGTGACCCTTTCATCCCTTACTCAGATCAATGGGTAACCCCTTCTAATAGTTTCCAACTCAATGAAGAACAAATCTAAGCATGCATCATTCCCATTCACTCAACACCTAATCATTATACACGTGATGATGAATTGGAACCTTGCATCATCTCAAAACCCTCATCTCTCACATTCTAGTGTAAAACGCTAAATCTACCAAATTTGGCAAAGTCTAGAATCTTTAACTATATTCAATCTTTGGAACCTCCTCTACCCCAATATGTGTGCATTCTTTAGAATGCATATTAACCATATTGTAGTACATCATTAGAACTACCAAAGTTGACTCTTTCCATTGGCTAAACCATTCATGGAACCACTTATCCATGATTGTTTAGTAGTCAAGATAATAATCTTTTCTGGAAATTTTATCATCTTGCCTACTTTGGCAGAGGCTCACATCCATATGTCATCTCCCCTTTACCAACCCTCTACATGGTTCTGACCTACCAACCATGTTCTATCAACCCACCCTTCACTTGTTTCCATTGGAGCCTTGTGGTTCTTAAACCCACATGGTTTATGAGGCATCATGACTCATCTGTTATGGAAGCCCTGTTTTTAACAAAGTTTGCCATATCTTCTAGAACATCTCAAATACATCCAAGCCCAACTATTGCTGCCATGATTCTCTTTACAACTTGGTATTAACCCTCCATCTATCCCTTGTATCAAGGTGAGCTATGAGCTCACTACTCCAACCATGATAAGGTGGTATAAAAATACCAATGCCCTAGATCCTCTAAATCCTTGTCTTCCTCCAAAATCCATATGGTTTTGTAATACCCAAGGTTGTTTATGATAGATACTTCAATTTTATATCACCCACCTTTAATATAAACATTTTCCAAATAGTTCCCATAATTATTTGGAATCTAATACTATTTAATTTCCATTTTGGCAAAATCCTCAAACCCCTTCCTATAAAGGCAAGTTGGTTTTTCTTCAAAGTACTTTGCCAACTCAAGGCATACTTAATGCCTACATATTATATCCTACCTTACCATATCAAAAATAAATATTTTTGAGATCCTTTATTATTTCTTTTTGCCCTTTTTCTTAACTGGCAGAAACATGAAATAATAACCTAAATATACTTTTCCTTCCAAATAAATTCCAATAAAATCACCCAATGTGTGATATGGTATTTAGAACCATTTTACACCAAAAACTCACCTTTACCTAATGTAAAATTATCACATTAGCTCCTATAAATCATTTGTGCACTTTTTGAATGAGGGATAACAAGTGGACTCATATTCTTGGTAAAAATCCCAAACAATTCCTAGGATGATGTATTGCTTTTATCTTGACATCAGTACCATCTACCCAATTTTTCCAATGCAAGATTATAAACTTCCATCATAACCATTACTTTGCTCCAATTTGCAAACTAAGCAAATCCAGTTATGAAAAACACTCAAAACCTCCAACCCACCACTTGCAAACTTGCACAGCACAATGCCACACTCCCCTAGTCGAGCTACACTATAGCTCACACCTCTCTTTGCCCTTAGTTCTTGGAGAGAGTGAGAGAGGGAGAGAGATGCCCATATATTGCTCATTTATTTACTTGAAGCAACCACACCACCCCGTCTCTTCCCCCACTCGACCCAGTACACCACATACCCCTCATCTCCCACACCTGGCAGTAGACAATCCAGCTCTACCCCTCACCCATGTACAAAAGGGACATTTCCCCCACTTCCTCACTCTCCCTTGTTAAATAGGCCACAGGCCGCCCCTGCCCGTATTTTCACCCCCATTCGGCTCATACCACTCCCACCTAACACCACTGATATCCGCTCGCTCACATTTGCTCTGTCCTGGCCAGAAGAAGAAGACCTCCTTCTCGGCCATGGACCAGATCTGGCCGTGAGCCCTCCTCCTCTAACGCTTCTCCTTCTGCATTTCACCTTGAGGATACCCCCTCGACCTCCCCTATCTAACCCTGTCCTCTCCATGTCTCATGCATGCCCCAGGTGCGGTACCCGACGAGCTCCCGAGCGCTTCTCCGCGGCCATCTTCACGTGACCAAGCTCGAGCGTCGAAACCCCACCTTCCGCCCATCTCCGAGGTCCCTAAAGTGTGTTGCGTCGCCCTAGCGTCTCCCTGTTGACTCTCCTACTCGCTGGTAAGCTCCCTGTGCCTCCCCTCCCTCCCCTAGGGTTTCCTCCTTCCTCACACGTCGCGGTGAAGAAGACGACACAGGGTCGTCCATACTGTATTAATCATACGGCTCACATCCACCCAAACCCCTTGGCCCCTCTCGCTCGCTGATGCGCGGGCCCCATCCCAACGACATTCAAATATGTTCCTGCGTGCCTGGTGGTGCTCTATGGGCCAAGTCGGATATGCCCTATGGGTACCTCACATTGGAATACCTGGTCTAGCACAGGGAAGGCCAACGTGAATACTTGCTGCCCAAGGAGACTCCGGGTGGCCCAAGCCCAGTAGAAGTTCGACTTCTTAGAGAACACGGACAAGCTATAGATACACTACAAGGAATTTGGTGATACATGACCCTCCATATTCGTCACTGAAAGTTCATAGTTTTAAATTTGTGTCCTTTTTGTGACCAAATATAGATGGTCAAAAGTTGAGCATCACTTGTTAAACACCACGAACTTTTTTATGAATTGGCCATAGACGTCTATGACCAATATGGATGGTCACATATTCTATGACCAACTATATTAATCATGGGCTATCTGCACTGTCCATGTCACATCCTACGTGGCAGATCTGTGACCAAATCAAATGGTCCTAAACTGAAATCAGCCGGTTCAATCCAGCCATCTACACATGCCAAATCCATCTATTTCGGAATTTTATCGTGCATTTCGTGTTGATCGTGGGCATTTTTATGTTCATGTCATTTATAGGATTTTGCATATTTACAATCTATTTCATTTGGGGCTTTTTCCCTTTTACAACCCATTTTTTCTAATCCATTTTGTTCTAATTCTTTTTAATTTGATTGTTCCGTCCATTTATGGGCCTTTCTAATCCATTTTTTCTAGTTTTTTCTAGATAGCTTGTTTCGGTCAGCCTTTGTAAGAGGCAGTACAGGTTCGTATGAGAAAAGACCCAAAATCAGAACAACAATGTTTCAAACAATATAATTTACACGACAAATAGTCTAAACTCTAGCATTTTAACTCAAACTTCACATTACTAGGACGTCAAGGTTTGAAAATAAGACTATTATACCACATAGCTAGATCATCACATATACATATATCCAGTCATTAGCAAGCAATCATCCGTCAAAAGATGTGAACCTGGTCCTTCATTCTAGACTATGAATACTCCTGCAAATTATCACTGAAAGTAGATTTGCAGCTCGTCCCCACATCGTGATCTCTAGCAGCAGCTTGATATGCTCATCGTCATGATCTCTAGCAGCAGCTCGACAGATCCCCGTGCTTGTCGTGGTGACCTCCTAGTAATAGCTCTGCGGCTCGCCGCCATGCTCATCATCATGATCTCCTAGCAGTAGTGCACCTAGACAGAATCACAGTTACACTTAATATTGAACTACATAAAGCACACTTGCAATATAGTACACTATATGCGATACTATATCTTAGTTTCAGTTATAATATCAGGTGTGCCAAAAAATACATAGGAAATCATGCACTATAAATATGCTGAAACATAACGAAGAAGAAACAGAACATAGTACCCTTATGTTTCCAACCATTTTCCATAGCCACATAAGAACTCTTTAATTCCTTATGCTTTGAGAATTATATTAGTTTCTTCATACACTTAACCAACTTACTACACAATGCACAATAAAGATTTTCCAGTGTCCATGGAAATCTAGCAAGAACGTTTTGGCAATGAGTGAGACCCTAGCGTCTGACTCAATAGAATTGATAGGAAACCCATACCAACAAGTTACAACTTCTTTTCCGAAAGCTCATTCGAAAAGAACTCTAAGGTTAAGCGTGCTTGGCCTAGAACAATTCTAGGATGGGTGACCGACCGAAAAGTGGGTACCAGGTGCGCATGAGTGAGGAAAAAGTTCATGGAAAAGACTAGTGTTGGTCTGTGGGGTTAGTCTAGAGATCCTATTGAGCTATCAGAAGTGACAGCCGTCGGTACGGAGTGACCGGGGGTGTTACACAATGTTTCCAAGCTTAGCTAGAAAAGAGTAATCTAGACCAATCCAAGATAGAGTGCAGAGAAGGATAAAACATGGACAATGTGGATTACTTTGGTTTCCGAAACAAGCAAAAGTACTTACATTTGTTATAAACCAATTATTTACAATCTAACAGAACTTTCAAGATTACAAACTCATAGACTTGAGCATCTCAATGTAAGCATCTCTTAGACTGTTATCCCATCTTCAATTCAGATCAAACAAACTATTTCTAAATATTCACATTAGACTTAATCAATGCCAAGTTTTGAGAAACCAAAGTAAACTGGCTATATGCCAATGGACAGAGGGGGTAGCTCACCGAGGGGGAAGCCGTAGTAGAAGCAGGAGGCAGCCGATCCTACCACTGCACCAAGGTGGGTAGGCCACAACCACCGATGCGGCAACAACAGGAGTTGGTGGCCACCCGACCACAACGGCACGCCCCAACAGTAGGAGTTGGCAGAGGTTAGCCGTGGGCGCACACGTGGGAGCCGCTCCTGCATCAACATCTCGAGCCGGAGCTTCCAGATCCAAACCAGACAGATAGGACACACCTCCAAGCCAAGAGAAAACCAGAAACATAGTAGAGTGTAAAGATATTAAATTCTTTCATTTGCAATAAAAAGACAGTTAGGATCAGGTATTCGAATAGGAAGGGATTGCGATCAGGCGTTCATTCTCCTTACGGTCTTTCATATATGTGCATGTTCATCAAAATATTTCAGTCATGTGATAATTAAAGACAATTGAAAGTTTAAAAACTCCTAAAAATTTGGTTGTATTTTGGGAAAATCCAACAGAATAACAATAGAAGTTATTTAGCAGAATAGAAACCCAAAACCACAGGATATATATTCAAGCAGAAATCTAACTAAGAAAGGAAGGTTAGACCCATATCTCACTTATAGTTCTGTTTACTACTAATATTGTTGTTGCATACAGTTTTCTAGCATTAAATCCCCTTGAAATTGTCTAGGGCGTCACTATATTGGATCAGAATAGGGTTGAGAATGTAGGAGAATTTACGAGTAACCAGTAAGTCTGAATGTACGGCAAAACCAAATCGAAGGCGTGGTACAAATTTTGGGGACGTGAATAATGAACAATCCATGCCTAATTGGAGAGCTCGGTGTTGAAAAGACCGCTATATTCCCTATCACGAAACAATGTCTGATGCTAACTTTCACATGAATCATCCCTTGCCCACACGATATTATTCCCGATCACGAAACAAAATCAAAACATCCACATAGGTTCGTTCGGCAATAGATAAGAGACTAGGCATCGGCAGTAATAACGTACCTTGTCCCAGGAGGCATAGGCGTCGAGGTATTTGGTGACCTTGGAGAGTAGCATGTGCCAGTTCTGCACTGCATGGCTCCTTGGACTTCTTCATCTCTGGATCCCGCGTGGCGGTGGTCCTCGAAGCCGGCGGGAGACGGAGGATGTCGGGTGGACCAGTAGTCGCTCGGGAAGGACGGGATCCGGACGGGGAGTAGTTGGAGATGAGGTCGGCAAGGGGATACACCTGCTCGAGTTGTGTAGAATGGAGGGAGGGGAATAAGGAGAGAAGGGTTGGTTGGGGAATATGGAGAACTGGAGGAGAGGCGGCGGTGAGACGAGCGACGAAGGACACAAGCTTAAGGGAATTAAGGTTTGGGGGTATGGTTATCCCTCTTGATCGTGATCTGGATGCGAGATGCGTGGTGTCTGGATTTCACGAAACTACCCCTACACACTTCTCTGGCGCGAAACTGAGAACTCTAGGGAATTTTGGTTAATTCATGTCGCAAGTGTTTTGGGGTTGGGGAGGCGGGATACTGGTGTTGTGAGTTTGGAGCATTGGATGCAGGCAATCTGAACGGCTGGGATATGATTCGGTGGGCTGATCCATGGGTAGCCTGATACCCTCTTCTAATTGGAGGAATCTATTAGCCTAATTCTTTTTTATTTAGGGTTGTTTTTGAAGGAAACATCAAACGACTAATTCAAAATACTACAACCATATTTTTAAAAACTACTAGACCATATTGCATGGACAATATCCAAAACGAGGTATCTCAAACATTTTCGTCCACCCCTCGCAAAAAAACAAATTCCTGCTGAATCAGTAGGAATTTGGAATGATTTGAACTGCAAGTACATTATCTAATGTTCATGATTTTTTTGGAAAAATCATTTTTAGGTTTATAGTATGTTGTTTCATCAGGGATCCACTAAAATATTAGCGAGGATCCTCTCCTACCTAAGAACCTTCATACTCGCCGTTTTGACCATAGTTTGAAACGAGCATAAGAAATTCAAAAACAGTCCAAACAAGATAAATCCTTCGTGCGGTGTCTTATTATGTGACATAGTTACAAGGAAAAATAGCAAACTTGGTATATTGCAAGTGTCTCGAAAAAACCTTCACATAAATGACCTATCTTGTTCGAGGTTTCATGGCTTTTAGGCCAAATGACCAATGTTATGGCTAGAATTGTGCCATAGTTTGTGTTAATGTACCCATATTGTGCATGCATGTGCATCTTAGGATGAAGAACAATGTTGTATGAGAAAGTTTTCCTTTTCCACGCAAAAAATGCATTTTCCATTTTTCGAGTGTAAAAAAGGGGACAGTTTGTGAAGAACCACCACAGTTCTTATTCTAAATGCTACCACCATATCTTAAAAAAAATGCTAGACCTCCTTAAATGTACAATTTCCGAACCTGGGTATCTCAAACCTTTCTGTACACCCGTCATGAAAAATAAAAATGTTTGCCGAATCGGTAGGAAGTGGGTCCGATTTGAACTACAGATACATGATATAATGCTCTTGATTTTTTGCAAAAATCATTTTTTAGCTTCACAATACACTATATTCTCAAAGATCCATTGAAATTTTAGCGAGGATCCTCTCCTACTTAAGAACCTTCATACTTGCCATTTTGACCATTATTTGAAACGGGCATAAAAAATTCAAAAACCGTCCAAATAATATAAATCCTTCGCGTGTTATGTGACATAGTTACAAGAAAAAATAGCAAACTTGGTATATTCCAAGTGTCTCAAAAAAACTTTTACAAAAATGACCTATCTTGTTTGAGGTTTCATGACTTTCAGGCCAAACGACCAATATTATGGCTAGAATCATGGCATAGTTTGTGTTAATGTGGCCATATTTTGCATGTGTATCTTAGGATGGCAAACAATGTTGCAGGAGAATGTTTTCCTTTTCGTCACACAAAAAATTTATTTTCCATTTTACGAGTGCAAAAAGGGGGCGGTTTGTGAAGCAACCACCAAAGTGCTCATTCCAAATGCTAGCACCATATTTTACAAAAATTCTAGACCTCCTTAAATGGACAATGTCTGAACCTGGGTATCTCAAACCTTTTCGTACAACCGTCACAAAAAAGACAAATGTCTACCGAATCGGTAGGAAGTGGGTCCGATTTGAACTATAGGTACATGATCTAATGCTCTTGATTTTTTGAAAAAATAATTTTTAGCTTCACAATATGCTATTTTCTCATAGATCCACTAAAATTTTAGCGAGGCTCAACACCTAGCTAAGAACATTCATGCCCGCTGTACCATACTTTGAAACGGGCATAAGAAATTCAAAAGCTGTCCGAACGAGATAAATCATTCACGTGGTGTCTTATTATGTGACATAGTTACATGGAAAAATATCAAACTTGGGATATTGCAAGTCTCTCAAAAAACCCTTCACATAAATGACCTGTCTTGTTCAAGGTTTCATGGCTTTCAGGGCAAACGACCAATGTTATGGCTAGAATCGCGGCATAGTTTGTGCTAATATGCCCATATTTTACATGCATGTACATCTTAGGATGGCGAACAATGTTGCAGAAGAAAGTTTTCCTTTTCATCGCATAGAAAATGCATTTTCCATTTTCTGAGTGCAAAAAGGGATGGTTTGTGAACGAACCACCAAAGTGCTCATTCCAAATGCGACCAACATATTTTAAAAAATGCTAGACCTCCTTAAATGGGCAATGTCCGAACCTGGCTATCTTAAACCTTTTTATACATCCGTCACGAAAAAGACAAATGTCTGCCGAATCGGTAGGAAGTGGGTCCGATTTGAACTATAGGTACATGATCTAATGCTCTTGTTTTTTTGAAAAAATCATTTTTATCTTCACAATACACTATTTTCTCATAGGTCCACTGAAATTTTAGCGATTCTCAACACCTAGCTAAGAACCTTCATACCCGCAGTTTTGACTATAGCTTGAAACGGGCATAAGAAATTCAAAACGGTCCAAACGAGGTAAATCCTTCACGTGGTGTCTTATAATGTGACATAGTTACAAAAATAGCAAACTTGATATATTGCAAGTGTCTCGAAAAACCTTCACAGAAATTACCTATCTTGTTCGAGGTTTCATGGCTTTTAGGCGAAACGACCAATGTTATGGCTAGAATCACGATATAGTTTGTGTTAATGTGTCCATATTTTGCACGCATGTGCATCTTAGGATGGAGAACAATGTTGCAGGAGAATGTTTTCCTTTTTGTCGCACAGAAAATGCATTTTCCATTTTCCAAGTGCAAAAAAGTGGACGGTTTGTGAAAGAACCACCAAAGTGCTCATTCCAAATGCTACCGCCATATTTTATAGAAATGCTAGACCTCCTTAAATGAACAATGTCTAAACCTGGGTATCTTAAAGCTTTCCGTACACCGGTCACAAAAAATACAAATGTCTGCCTAATCGGTAGGATGTGGGTCCGATTTGAACTACAGGTACATGATCTAATGCTCTTGATTTTTTGCAAAAATCATTTTTAGCTTCACAATATGCTATTTTCTCATAGATCTACTGAAGTTTCAGCGAGTCTCAACACCTAGCTAAGAACCTTCATACCGCAGTTTTGACCATAGTTTGAAACGGGCATAAGAAATTCAAAAACGGTCCAAACGAGGTAAATTCTTTGCGTGGTGTCTTATTATGTGACATAGTTAATAGGAAAAATAGCAAACTTGGTATATTGCAAGTGTCTCGAAAAAACCTTCACAAAAATGACCTATCTTGTTCCAGGTTTCATGGCTTTTAGGCCAAACGACCAATGTTATGGCTAGAATCACAGCATAGTTTGTACTAATGTGCCCATATTTTTCCCGAATGTGAATCTTAGGATGAAGAACAATGTTGCAGGGGGGAGTTTTCCTTTTCGTCGCATAGAAAATGCATTTACCATTTTCTGAGTGCAAAAAAGGGGACGGTTTGTGAAGGAACCACCAAATGATAGTTTTAAAATAGTACCACCCCATTTTTAAAAAATACTATACCATCTTACATGGACAATGTCCCAATAAGGGTATCTATAACCTTTCCATGCACCCCTCGTGAAAAACACAAATGCCTGCCGAATTGATAGGAAAGGGGTCCGATTTGAATTACATGTACATTATCTAATGTTCATGATTGTTAGCAAAAATTATTTTTAGCTTCACCTCCTAAAGATGAACCAATTTGTTTTTTATATCATCTCAATCTGACATGATATGCAAAAATTATAAAGGAATTACATTTATATACTTATGAAAAAGAAATAAAGTCCATTCATTTGTGTGCGCTCAAATTTTATAAGAATCCTACAATTTACAATAAAATGGACATGCTAACGGTCTAATGGGATAATGGCCCAGCTGGCAAAGTAGGACACGTCGTGGGTTGCTTGAGGCTCAGGACCAACATCCCTTTCCATTGATTAAAGAGGGCGACACGAGAATCTGTATCAACTAGTGTCCTTTGCTTGGGTGGTTCGATTCCTTAGATTATAGGGAGGGGTCGCGGGTACGACTTCTCGTCGACCTCCACCTTTTTGCATTAATATTTCGTGTGTGCTGCAATCGCTAGGGTCTCATTTTTCCATATTATTCCTATGCTTGAAATAAAAACATGTTTAAAGGACACCGAGATCCCTTATTGGCATGAATGTGTGAGTGGTGCAATGGTTAGGATGCTGTGAGAGTCGGCAAGATGTTGAGTTCTAACTCCCATGTATCTTTTTTGTTGAATTAATTTCCATGATCTAGCACCACGGTGGTCCTAGATGCCACATCAACATGAGAATTAAGGGAAAAATGACACATGGACAAAGATAATATTGCAGAGTTGGCAATCTTGTAATTTTTTGTCTCAGAATTTAACCATAACGACCATTTAAATTGGTCATAGTCTACCAAATAAAAGGCTCTAAACCAGTCATATTCGTCTATGACCTTTTTGTGTTAGGACAATATGACCTTTTTAACAAAATTGGTCATTATTTTTTAAGGTTTGGACCCTCCCAAATTTTCTACGACCAACTAGTTCGGAATGGTCATAGATCTATGAACAAAAAATCCATGGTCGTTAAGAAAAGTTCACTAGTCACCAGATTACTTGTAGTGATAGAATATTCAAGGGTAAAATCCTAACTTGTAACCGACTCGACCTACCTCTGGGACCTTCCCTATCTATATAAAGGCCAGGAGGGCACCACGAGTAGGCTCTCTCCAACTCATATGTACACCTCATGCCAGATTGCATCTGCGCATCCCCTGTAACTTTTGGTTCCGCCATCAATCAAGAACATACAAGCATGAGTAGAGTTTTCCCTCCGGGGGCCTGAACCTGGGTAAACTTCGTGTCCCCTTGCTGCGTGTTTGTTAACCGTCTCGTGATCTCCGGCATCCCAATCTTCTCCATAACCCAAGTACATAACAATGGGCATTGACGAGTCGAACCCTCGTCAATTGGCGCCGTTTGTGGAAACTAGGAACGCTGATCGTGCGGTCGCGATGGTACCATCCACCGCGATCTACGATTCCTCGGCGACGGATAATCACCTCTGTTTGGCGCCTTCGACTTCAACGCCCACTCACCGTCCACTCACAAGGATTTCGATTCCGTAGGAGACAGAGTAGAGATGATATTCGGGAGCTTCTGCTTCCAGGTGGGAAAGACCGGTACCCTGCGTCTCCCAGAGCGGGTGCCACCTCCATCGATCAGGCCCGCTTCATGGGTGCCACCAATCGGCGCCCTGTGCACGTCATCGCTGATGAACGATTCGGATGACAGCAGCAACTGCAACTCTGACCTCTACGACCCTCCAACGGAGGAAGGAACCTATGGTTCCAAATCTGAAAGCTGTGGGAGCAACGATCTCCTCCCGCGCTACATGTGCGTGGTCATCCACAACGAAAAACATCAACGATGGAACCGAGCCGCCAGCGAATCCCCCTCCCAACCTGCAGGCTGAGAATGGAGGAAATGGGGCACCCCCGCCCAATCCCAACAGTAATATGGCAACCGAAGCACTGAGGGTATAAATCGTGTCCACAACGAGATCAACCTCACCAACGAGGAGTGGGAGAGGGTGTGTGAGGAACTCACCCTCTACCAATCGACGCCCCTGGTGACATGCTGATGGGATATCACTGGCTCCTCATCGAGGAGCATAATCGACAGATCAAACAGCAAAATGATCTCGATCAGCACAGGCGTGTGGATGATGAGTCGAGCATGCGGGAGTTGTGCTCTCCGCTGACGGCTCTACCTCGAAGGGCTATGATGGTCGCAAGTATCGCTCCCGCATGGAGCGCATGGATCCCACTGCTCGGTGCGAGGCCATAAAGGCACTCGACATGTCCTTCATGACGATGGACTCGCAGGGCAACGTCATGAACAAAACACCGTAGGCCGCGGTGATGGCAGCCACCACCTACCTCGCATCCAAGCCGCCACCAGCGGGAGACCCAAGGAACAAAATCCGAAAATCTGCACTTGCAGATCTCGGACTCATCGGAGCTGCGCTCCACGACGAGCAGCCGTGGAGCCAAATAAAAAGGCCACGGTAAAGTTCACTCGAAGCCGCACACCCTCATCCGAGGAAGAAGAGCATGACCTACCATGGCGCCGCCATAGCCCACAGCGCAGGAGCAGCAACTATGACACTCGTAGCAAACTCGCGCAGCACAAGATTGACAAGTCACCACAAAACGCGCATGCTCCACTGAGTCCGAAGACTACGACGGAGAGCTGTGCGATGCCAGATGCTTCAACTGGGCCGTACAACAATCTTGGATGCCTAGGAACTTCAAGCTCCCTTCGGACAACCCGAAATTCGATGGCGCGTAGGAGCCAAAGATCTGGCTCGATGACCATCTGTCATTAGTCAAGCTCCATGGGGGGAGCAAAAACACATGCATGCAGTGCCTTCAGCTGCAGCTGACGGCCACAGCTAGAGCCTGGCTCAACAGGCTCCCTTCCGGATCCATCTATAGCTGGGAAGAGCTGGCATGCAACTTCATCCACAACTTCAAAGGCACCAGTAAGAGAACGGGTTTGATCAAGGAGCTACACGCCTGCTACCAGCGGTCCAACGAGATATCCGCTCATATATATTACTCTGGTCGATTATCAAAAACTCCACCGCGAACATCTCGGAGGAAAGGGAAATCGACGCCTTCAACGACGACATAAGGCACCGAGAATTCAAAGAAGAGCTCGGGCGTGTCAAGCCCAATACCATCGACCACCTGATGGACATCGCTAATCGTTGTGCCAATGGAGAGGATGCCGTCAACTGAGCATGTTTGGGTTACGAGGACGATTTCGGCCGCAGGCGCGATCGCCATGGGAAAATAACAACGCGCGTCTACAACGACCATGAAAAGATCTATATGGTCGCGACTGGCTATGCCGATCGCGGCGACGAAGGCAACCGCAACAGTGGATATAATGGTGGCAATTACCGCGACAGCGGGAGACCCACCTAAACATGGCATCGCCGTAACCGCGACAACTAACCATTTGCAATTGAGAAATTGTCGGGTCCCTACACTATCCACTTCTACATCGACAAGCAGGATGGCAAGAGGAAGGCCAGCCATATGCTCAAGGACTGCAAGGAGTTCTAGAAACTCCATGAGGGCTTCTCCCACATGCGTCGCCAAGCGATGAACCTAGGATTCTCCCACGCCCCAGGAGCTGTTGCACATGGATCTCCACCTCCGCCTCCCAGAGAAGCCATGCAGCCTGCAACTGCACGTCCCAGAATAACGGGGCAGATGCATACCCACCACCACTGGGATCCCTACTGATACAAAAATGGCGCCCAAACAACAGGGTGTAGAAGAAGATCACCCGCTAGGTTAACTTGGTGGTTACCTCCCCGCCATGCATACCTGAGTACCTCAGCGGCTCGGAGTCGTGTATCACGTTCGATCGTTCGGATCACCCGTTCCAGATACCTCGCCCAGGTCATTCTGCCCTGGTGCTTGAGGCCTAGATTGGAGTATTCGAGATGAGTCATGTCTTCATGGACGGCGGCAGCGGCATCAACCTTATGTTTGCCAGCACACTCGCAGCTATGCGGATCCCGCTATGCAACCTCGATGCGTCGGACACGACGTTCTACGACATCGTCCTAGGAGGGCATATACCCCTTGGGAAAAATGTGGCTCGACGTCATCTTCAGAAAACCCGACAACTTTAGGCGTGAGCGGCTTGAGTTCAAAGTGGTGGAATGTCCCTCACAGTAGCAAGCCATCCTCGGGTGTGTGGCATTCTGAAGATTCCTGGCAGTGTTGCGCTACGCGTACCTTCTACTGAATATGCCAGGACCCAAGGGTGTCATCACCGTCCTAGGAAGCTTCAACAGGTCGGACAACTGCGACAGGGCTTCAATAGAATCTCCCAATCGTTCGACATGTAGGAGGAGATCGCAAGAGTGAAGGAGGTAACAAACAACGATCTGCACCCAGTCACCAGGCAAAATATACCTGATATGTCGTTCGAATCCATGGTCAACACTAAAAAGGTGTAGCTCCACCCAACGGACCCCTCCAAGACAGCATTGATTGCCAACGATCTAAGTCCCGCATAGGAAAGCGTGCTAGTTGAATTCTTCCATGAGCGCTGGGAAATCTTCGCCTAGTGTCTTGTAGACATGCCAGGAGTTCCTAGGGAATTCGCCTATCATGCACTCAATGTGTTTTCGGATGCTAAACCGGTGAAACAGTCGCTATGTCGACTATTTGTGAAAAGGACCGAGGCCATCGGCATCGAGGTCAACAGACTCCTTGATGCCAACTTCATCAGGGAGATAAAGGAAAGCGTCTAGCTAGCTAACCCCATGCTAGTCCCTAAGAAGGACACGGACATCCTTCGGATGTGTATGGACTTCTAATCGCTTAACAAGCACTATCCTAAGGACAACTTCCCTCTACCACGGTTCGATCAAATCATCGACTCCACTATGGGATGCGAGAGACTCTCCTTCCTCAATGCCTACTCAGGCTACAATTAAATTCAACTGAAGGTCGAAGATAGGAGAAAACAGCGATCATAACGCCGTTCGGGGTGTTCTACTACAACACAATGCCCTTCGGGCTAAAGAACGCATGCATTTCGAACTACCGTATGCACGGGGTGGAGAAGGGCCTTAATGAGTTATGTGGGATGCTGAAAACAGCAGAAAGTGACATTAAGAAGTGTGCATGGTATAGCCATGTGATGGTTGTGCAAAACAAGCCTAACTTCAAGAAAAAGGGCACTTCTTGGAAGAAGAAGGGCAAGGCTAAGGATACGATCCCTAAGCCAAAGCCTGCACCAAAGCAAAAGGCTGGACCTGTAGAAGACACTAAGTGCTTCATTTGTCATGAACATGGCCACTGGAAAAGAAACTGCAGCAAGTACCAGGCTTCTTTGAAGAAGAGTGGAAGTAAGAGTACTTCCCACTCAGGTACGCTTGTTGTAAATGTTGTGCACATTTTTCTCGCTGATTCTTATGTTAACTCTTGGGTATTTGATACCGGATCAGTTGCTCATATTTTCAATTTGATGCAGGGATAATAAGGACTAGAGAAGTGCAGGAAGGCTAAGTGGATTTTCGTGTCAGAAATAAAGCAAGGGTTGCTGCATTGTTCATCGGCGTCATGCAACTTCATCTTCCGTCAGGATTTATTATGGAGTTGAATAATTGTTATTACATTCCTAGTATGGGTCGAAACATTATATCAGCTTCATGTTTGATGAAGGATGGCTATTCATTCGCGAGTGCAAACAATGGTCGTGTAATCTCTAAGGATGCTATGTTTATGGCCGATGCTCCCATTGTGAATGGGTTATTTATTTTAAATCTTGATGATGCATCTATTTACAATGTTAGTGATAAAAGGCTTTGGCTTAATGATTTGAGTCCTACCTATTTATGGCATTGTTGTTTGGGGCATATAAGTGAAAAGCACATGAAGAAGCTCCATGGTGATGGTCTTATAAGTTCGTTTGATTTTGAATCATACGAGACATGTCAAGCTTGTTTACTAGGAAAGATGACCAAGTCGCCTTTTACGGGTTTACCCGAGAGAGCGACAGACTTGTTGGAACTCATACATACTGATGTATGTGGACCAATGAGCACTACATCTAGAGGAGGATATCACTACTTCATTACTTTCACTGATGAATTCAGTAGATATAGTTATGTCTACTTGATGAAGCATAAGTCTGAAACTTTTGAAAAGTTCAAGGAGTTTCAGAGTGAGGTAGAGAATCAACGTGGAAAGAAACTAAAGGCCTTTCAATCTGATCGTGGTGGTGAATATTTGAGTCATGAATTTAGCAATCATCTTCATTATTTGAGTCATGAACGGTGCAATCAAACTTTGTCGGACATGGTTCGTTTGAAGATGAGCCAGCTGGATTTACCAATATCATTTTGGGGTTATGCTCTAGAGACGACAACTTTCACACTAAACAGGGTACCATCTAAATCCGTAGTTAAGACACCATATGAGATGTGGATTGGAAAGAATCCTAGTTTGTCTTTTCTAAAGATTTGCGGCTGTGATGCATTTGTCAAGCGACTTCAGTCGGACAAGCTAACACCCAAATCGGATAAGTGCATTTTTGTGGGATATCCGTGGGAAACCTTACGGTATTACTTCTACAACCGAGATAGGGCAAAGTGTTTGTCACTCGTAGCAGTGTTTTCCTAGATAAAGAGTTTCTCACAAAAGGAACTAGTGGAAGGTCGGTGCGACTTGAAGAAGTTCAAGATGAGCCAGTCGGGGATTCTTCTGCGAGTGATGCTATTGTAGTATAACAAGTTGAGGAACCCGTGGCAATAGAATCACCACAACCATGAAGGTCGGCGAGGCTCCACGAAATGCGGGAATTATTATTGTTAGACAATGATGACCCTGCGACCTATGAAGAAGTGATGGTGGACCCAGACTCTGAGAAATGGCTGATCGCCATGAGATCCAAGATATATTCCATTGGAGATGATCAAGTTTGGAACTTGGTTGACCTGCCTAATGGTTTTAAACACATCGAGTGCAAATGGATCTATAAGAAGAAGATTGATATGGATCGAAATGTTCACATCCATAAAGCTCGACTTGTTGCAAAAGGTTTTCGACTAGTTCAAGGAGTTGACTACGACAAGAATTTCTCGCCCATACCGATGCTTAAATCTATACAGATCATTCTAGCCATTGCTGCACATTTTGATTATGAGATATGGTAGATGGATGTCAAGACGGATTTCTTGAATGGAATCCTTACTAAGGACATGTATATGATGCGGCCCGAAGGTTTTGTCAATCCAAACAATGCTAGAAATGTATGAAAACTTCTAAAATATATTTATGGGCTGAAGCAAGCATCTCGGAGTTGGAACATTTGATTTGATGAAGTTATAAAGGATTTTGGCTTCATCAAAAACGAACAAGAACCTTGTGTTTACAAGAAGGAAAGTGGAAGAGCGCTTGTATTTATAATCTTATATGTAGATGACATATTGCTGATTGGAAATGACATTCCTATGCTCGAGTCTGTTAAGACCTCATTGAAAAATATTTTTTAGATGAAGGACTTAGGAGAAGCGACATATATTCTGGGTATTAAGATCTATAGAGATAGATCAAGGAGGCTAATTGGATTAAGCCAGAGTACATACATTGAAAAAGTGTTGAAATGGTTCAGCATGGAAGGGGTTCTTGCCCATGTCTCACGGCATTAAACTCAGCAATACTCAGTGTCCTTCGACTACTGATGAGCATGAGCGGATGATTAGGGTTCCATATGCTTTGGCTATTGGATCCATCATGCATGAAATGATATGTACTTGCCCTGATGTTTCCTATGATCTAAGTGTTTCAAGCAAATACCAGGTTGATCCAGGTGAAAGTCACTGGACAACAGTAAAGAATATCCTTTCGTACTTGAAAATTACAATGGATATGTTCCTAGTTTATGGAAGTGAGGATGAACTTAGTGTAAAGGGTTACACAGATGCCAGTTACCTTAACGACTCAGATGACTCCAAATCACAATCAGGTTATGTGTTTGTCATGAATGGTGGTGCTATGAGCTGGAAAAGTTGCAAGCAAGATATGGTGACCTCCTCTTCAACATAAGCTGAATATATTGCTACCTCAGAGGCTGTAAAGGAAGTTGTTTAGATTAGGAATTTCCTGATCGCTCTTGGTGTGGTTCAGGGCGCATCCAATCCCTTGGACGTTTCTTGTGACAACAGTGGTGCTATTGTACAAGCCAATGAACCTAGACAGCACCAGAAGAACAAACACATTCGCATGCGTTACCATCATATTGGTGAATTCGTTGAGGATGGTAGTGTCATGATATGCAAAATACATACGGACTCAAATGTTGTTGATCCCTTTACAAAGCCACTCCTAGAGCCTGCGCATGAAGAGCACGCAAGATCACTAGGTATTAGATGTAATAAAGATTGACTCTGGTGCAAGTTGGAGATTGAAGGATATATGCCCTAGAGGCAATCATAGAGATGATTATATTTCATATGTATCCATGAGTTATTGTAATGTTCCTAGCAGTCCGGCGTCTGGCGCTTCCACCCCGGATGTGTGGATACCTCGGAGGTGCTGCATTTGTAGCACTTGGACGAGCCGCACAAGGGGAAATGCTCGTGGGACGAGGACGAGAAGGGGACGTAGAACATCTACACTACCTCGACATGCTTCATCGAGTTCCGCAACTGCTCGCCTAGTGGTAATCTCGATATCTATGACAATAGTAATCCTGGTTATGTGGTAGAATTTTTTTGATTTGCGCTAGTGTATCCTACCCGTATCCCTTCACGGTGCAATCGAAAAGAACAAAAGGATCATAAAGACTTACACTGGAGTTGCTCGATGATTTGCCGTAGTACCTTAAGGAGAAATTCTTCTCTCGCATCGGCCCGTTCGGCCTTGGATTTCCAAACATCTGCATGACCACAGATCATGAGAACATCCTTCTCCAGGATTTGGATGCAATCGTGTAACAGAGGCAACTGCGACGCCTCACTCTGAGGCGGACAGACACCAACCGAAGTAGGAGGTGTAAGCACCGGTTCAACACTCGAAGGACCCTAAGGGTGTACAAGTAACAGAGCATAAAAATGAAGGCATTTGATAGCAGTCAAAAGAGACACTTATATTTACATAAATTAACCACTATGTGGTAGAGTAAACTTCTCCAGCATAAAGCATTACATGCGCACTGGCAAAGAAAAATCAAAATACTACTACAACTATGATGAAGAAGACCTAGGCGGCCGCATTCGGAGTAGCTTCGGACTCCAAGGGTCTAGCCTTAGCCGCCTGCTGCTGCTCGAGCACATATGCGGCCAGGAGGTCAATCAGCTTTGGGACAAAGTTCTTGTAGCGGGAGGCGAAGGAAGCAAACGATACCTCGGTGCCATCCACTACCGTCAGCATCCTAGAGGTGATCTACTTAAGATTGAGTTGGGCGCCCGACGCCCCACCTTCGCCAGCCCCATGGCGGCACCTACACCTTTCTATGCCCTCTTATAGCTCGCAGGGGCATCACCCACCAAGGCTTCCGCTAAGGAGTTGATGTCGTCAAGGGCGATGCCTTTTGGATTAATCTCCTTGTAGAAGCGGGCGAGGACCTCCTTGGCCTTGCCTAGCGATTCCACATCAGAGCTGCATCAATCTTTGATCGTCGCAACGGCATCCGCCATGGGATCCCCATGCTCCAAGATGCTGCGATCAAACGCAACGCCAGTAGCATCTACAGGATGCAACAAAATTCAAATGAGACAGAGGAGTCACACCCGAAGAAACACAAGATCAAGAAAAAGAATGTAGCATGGCTTACCAGGTAGCGCTTTCGCAGCAACCATAAGCTTCTCCGCCATGGCCTTCTCCCGAGAAGTCGTGGCAGCCGCAAGCTATTGCTCACGGTCATGTGCCTCTTCCTGTTGGCGTTGAAGGGCCTCTATAGCGTCCTTCGCCTGGGTCTCCGCATGGCCGAGACTCTTTTCGAGTGCATTCAGCTTGCGGAGGGCCTCATTGTTCTCATCTGCAATATTCAACAAGGAAAAGTCAGCACAAACAATATTTATTAGAACTCGCAATCGAACAGAAGAAATATATGCACCTTGGAGTTGCTTGAGGTTGCCCTCCAAGGAAAGGTATTGCTGGCCCATGCGATTGACATCGCGGATGAAGGGCTGCCGAAAGGAAGCAACAAGCTAAGTAAATAAGAGGGCTCGGGGGCTCACTCATGAGACATGATAAGGTACTTACATGGTCACCCGAAGACTCCGTGAGTCTGATTTGCGTCTTTTGAGTAATGACCGTATGCGCCCTTGGCCTCAAGGATCTCGAAAGATCGTCATCGGAGTCGGCCACCATCTCGGGAAAGACGCAACAACCTTCGACTCCCCATGCATCTCGTCAAGCTCCTCCCCGGGGGATTCATCTGAGGAGTTCCTCCTAAGAAGAACATGAAACATTTGAATCTAACCAACAAGATAGTAAGCTAATACTTAGCATATTTCAAATGAAAAGGCAACAAAAAACTTACAACAGAATGTGAGAGAGGTTGAAAACTGGCGCCTCTTTCTCCTCCTCCTTCTTCTTCTTCTTCTTCTTCTTCTTGGCTGGAGGCTGAGGAGCCATGGCCCGAACAAGCACAACAACAATAGGGGAGGCCGCACCCTCGTCCCCAGCATGACACTCAAGGAAGGCAGGACCCCTTGGTGTCGATAGCGTTGCTCCATCCGAACTTTCACTCCGGGACCTTTTGCAAGACATCCCTTCGCTTGGCTCGGGGGCTTCAGTGGTAGGTGAATGAGAAGGGGAGTTCGGAGTCAGACTCCGCATCCCCACCATCTAGCGCAGCCTTGAACTTCTCAGGAATAGGTGGTATCATGCCCGCCACCTTGAACTCCTACGGAACAAGACGAATTCAAAGTTCAGTCAAATAGAAGAACAGGCAAAAGCACTCGAAAAGGCATTACATGCAACTGAAGGTTTCAACTTAGGGACTTCCTTATTGTCATGAAAGGGGAAGTCCGAGACTTCCTCGAAAGCTCCTCGCCGGCCTTGTGCTTCAGCAGAGGTCGAAGCGCCCGGTCGAGGTGAGTCGAGGACATCTCCTCTGCCAGCACTCTAGTCGGTTTGCTGCCGCCAGAGTACAAAACCATCGGATGCGCCCTCGCTTGGATTGGCTGCACTAGACACTTCAGGAAAGTGCGGATGATATCAACGCCACTAACCTATTTTCCTCGCACCAGCTGGAGTGCCTCCACTCGCTGGTACAGCTTCTCCACCTCCTCGGATTCACCCTCCATGATGTTGTTTGACCACGAGCACTTTTGGATGATCTTCTTGTTGGAGTCGAAGGGAGCAAGCCCGTACTGTTTGCCGTCAAGATTGATGTTCCAAATGTAGAACCATTTGTTCCGCCATTGCTGGACAGACTCGCAGAGATAGAAGGAGAAAAATTGGATAGTGGGGCGGATGAAAATCCCGCACCCACCCAGTGGATAGACACCACCGGTGCCAGATTGCCTCTTCAGAGAATAGAGTCTCCTAAAGAGGATGGAATGTGGCTCGATACCGAGCCAACACTCGCAAAGCGTGATGAAACACGCGATGTGAAGAAGCGAATTGGGCGACAACTGGTGGAGTTGTAGCCCATAAAGAAAAATAAACCCATGAATAAATTCGTGGGCAGGCAAAGAAAGGCCATGAACAACGACGACATAGAAAATAACTCGAAACCCTTCGGGTGGCTGTGGAATTACCTCTTCCTTTGGAAGGACGGTGTCGCTCTTGTTCTTGGAGATGAGGCCAGCCTCATGCAGCTGGTTCAGGTCCGCATCCCGCATCTAGGAGCACCG
Organism: Avena sativa; assembly: GCA_916181665.1. Taxonomy (NCBI): domain Eukaryota; kingdom Viridiplantae; phylum Streptophyta; class Magnoliopsida; order Poales; family Poaceae; genus Avena; species Avena sativa. Next base: position 92,633,980 of record OV702293.1, on the reverse strand, counting down.
CCACTCACCATCGATGACACGGCTAGCGGCAGCGGCCTTCTTGGTGGCGCTAGAGACACTCGATCCCACCGCAGCGCAGGAGCTCTTACTGCGATAAGCACAGAGGAAAGACGAAGGAAAGATGCGAAGGAAAGATGAAAGCAAATGGCGAAGGAGAAAAGTACTCTGGTTTCCCCATAGTATAAAAGGACGAAGAATATTAAGTGGAGCTGTTGATGTAGAAGCCCTAACGCGTGCCCTTCATTGCACCGTACACATGTCAATAGTCGCTCAAACCGTCACGAGCACTCCGCCCACTACGCACGGGAATCGAGGAGACGCTGTAATTATCGCCAAAATTACACGTGACTAGTCAAATCGAAGTCAGAATGTGGGACCCATGATTGTCTCGTTGCATCATCTCTGCTGACGTAGACGGTTGAGATCACCAAGCGTTGGCAATGACATCATCAAAGAAAAATCCATCAACGGGTCGAAATTTTCGACTCAACAAAAGTACTTACTCGAGTCTATGACTCAACAAACTACTTGGGGGCTACTCCTAATAGGAGCGCTGTCCACACACATGAGAAATTACAATGGTGAAAATACTTCTTTGTAAAATATTCGAGTCCTTCATCGAGTCTGTGACTCCACTACGGACTCGGGGGCTACTCCCATAGGGAGCGCTGATCGCGCCTTTAAAAAATAACTAGCGTAGATGACATTCGCAGATTTAAAGTATCTGCTCGAGTCTACGACTCGAACAGACACTCGGGGGCTAGTCCCATAGGGAGCACTAGTCGCCCATCTTATAAATTATTCGGATCACACCTAGACTAAGAAAATCTATTTGGCAACTTTTCCAGAATTAACACTAAGTGATAAACTGTCTCCTTGGTCACCCGAAACACCTCCGCGGTGATAAATTTTTTGATGCTCCATCTACGCGTAAAGATGAAATCTACAGATATCATCTGATGGCCTGGTATCGCACCTGACTATGCTCTGCCAGTAACATACCATGTCAGTAGGCACGATGAAAAATCCCGACCGACACATTGGGTACTTAACTTAAAACACTATAATTTGACTCCTATAAGACCTCAATGGTCTTAATCGAATTCCGCCAGCATTGTTCCGGATTCGAGTACGGGGACTTGAGTCTGAATAAGATCGTGTTGTTTTGTCCAATAACAGTTAACTGACCCTGATCCGTCAGGTGAGTCAGGAACACGTATCAAACGTCCTTATGAACTAACATATTCACCCAAAACAGGTTCGGATGAGAAGCACCCAAAAGATTATAGACTCTCCAGTAGAATCTATGATTCGACTGAACACTCGGGGGCTACTGACATGGATATGCCGTACGGGTACCTCACATTGGTATATCCAGTCTAGCCCAGGGAAGTCCCATGTGAAGACTTTCTGCCCAAGGAGACTCTGGGTGTCCCAACCCCAATAGAAGTTCGACTCCTTGGAGAACACGTCCAAACTATAGATAGAATATTCAAGGGTAAAACCCTAACTTGTAACCGACTCGTCCAACCCCGGGACCTGGCCTATCTATATAAAGGCCAGGAGGGTATAGCGAGAAGGCTCTATCCAACTCATATATGCACCTCACGCCAGATTGCATCTGTGCACCCCCTGTAACTTTCGGTTCAGCTGTCAAACAAGAACATACAAGCATGAGTAGGGTTTTCCTTCCGGGGGCCTAAACCTGGATAAACTTCGTGTCCCCTTGTTGCATGTCCGTTAACCATCTCATGATCTCCGGCATCCCCATCTTCTCCATATCCTAAGTCCATAACAATGGGCGTTGACGATTCGAACCCTCATCACCAACACATCATGGCGAAGAATACGACCAAGGGACGTCCGTCCTGTTTTAATCGGATGGATCACATCCATCAATACTCCTTCGCCTCTCTGGCACGTTGATGTGCAGGCCCTATCCCAACAGCATTCAAATCGGTTCGCACATGCCCGGTGGTGCTCTATGGGCCAAGTAGGCGCCATGCGGCCCGTTTACCCTCAGATCTGAGCCCTGAAGCCCCCAGCCTTTCCTTTTATTATTTATGGAGTAGATATATAAACTGACAGTTAGGTTTAATTCAAAATAAAAATGGAAAATGACTTTATAAGCCCAAATCTAACTTTTACCTTATGCTAGTATGACTTCCCTAACATGCAGTACTTATGTTTGGTCAAGTGCTGGTCTAAAAATAAATGTAATAATCCCATCCCCTAGATGTACCTTTTTTAAAAAATAAATCCTTCTATGAATTTTACAACTCCATTTGTTTTGAATACTTTTTTTTATTGGAGGGTACCTCAAGTACCTTGCATGTCACCCTAGACCTACATTGAATTGCCTCCTCGATTGCCCATAATAAAAATAACCAAAACATCACCTACATGGATTTAGGAATTTCTCTAGGTCAACCCATAAATGTTATTGACCTAATTCCAACTCTCGTCACACATGTATAACAATACCCTATAAACCCCAGGAGTCCCTAATTTGAAGGGCCCATGTTGAATTATTGTGAATTAATAATTTCTTTGCATTGTTAATTCACTAATAAATTCACCACTTTAGTTCTGGAACTCCAATTTGGGTGATTCCAATTTCTACATAAGGCTACTAAAAATACCTAAGATTTTTACTTGGAATCACATCAAAAGTACTTATATATTAATTCTGATTAAAAAGAAAAATATCATCTAGTACTGCCTTTGGGAATTTCTTGTGGGAATTCTGTAAAATATTTTGGACTTATTCCAACTCTCATAGTATAAGTCCATCAAACACTACATAACTTTCCAAGTAAATAATTTTTGGTAATCCAGAACAATTCTGGTGAATTATTTCCTAAAACTAGGTTTTCTGTCACTAGTAAATCCATTATGAATCAATGATAAGTGACAAAATAGTGATACCACTCTTGTTGGTTTCATCTTATCAATACCTTTCTGATGATATCATTTTTGTTTATTGATCTCATATAGAAATGGTACCTTGGTCCAAAAACCCTATTCTACATAGTTTCTAAACTATAACTCATATTAGAATTCCTTCAAATATTCCCATGACCACACGAATCCTCCTAAATCCATTCTTCCCAACACCTACAAATTTGTAATCATGAAACATATATTGCTTGATGTATTGCCTTGATGCATGTATGCTTTGTATTTATTGATGTATTGTGTCCTTGCATGTATGCTTGATAACGACGATAGTTGTGATGGCGTCACGCCAAGAGGAAGGAAGCATCGGGTATTCCTATTATTATTATTATTATTATTATTATTGTGGTATTATGGTTTTCTAAGAAGAAGTCCAGGGACATGTATGCCATATTGCGGATCATCAGGAAAGTCGCCTTCTTGCTCATACGCCTTGGTCCTACTATTTTACTTATTCATGTTTTATATATTCATTTATATAAATTGCATGGTTTTACTAGTATGTTTTATATGTGGGAAGGTTTGGCTCCTTAAAACCATTACCCCATTAGTACCATTAGGTAGAACCCCATTTGATCCCTCCTATTTGCCCCTTGTGATATATGTGGTGTAAAATACCACCCTCCTTTGGAGACCCCGTTCTATCCTAAGAAAAAGTATAGGATGGGAAGACCCCGGTGAATTGTTTTACAAAATTTTTTATGAGAAAACCTTGGTGAGGTTCGACCTACCAATACAGTCTTGAAAAAATAAGAAAGGTTTTGTTTTAAATAAGGTGAGACAAAGGAGGGAAGGAAAAAAGGTTAACAAAAGGCACATAGTTCTTTGCAGTTTTGACAGAACAATTACCCCGTGCAACCACATTACTCTGCAATGCGAACAGGGATGGATTTGAAGTTCGCTACTCTGGTGTGGGAATTCTCACAACTACTTATAAGGGATTAGCTCCCTCAAAACCCAGGCTTCCTTTACAGAAAGGGTCAACTGCTAGGCAGTCACCTAGAGGAGGCAGTATCACCCATGTGAGTGGCTAGGAGATACTATGAGCCTCTCATTGAAAGTACCGGCTCTAGAGGATTTGGGAGAACTCCGGTTGGTCTGTGGATCCCAACATCCCGGTGTTGAGAGGAACAACTCATATGGTAGGGCCCATGCTAGAATAGCATTCGGAGATTCTTGATCGATTACTCAACCCACGATCAGTAAGGATCATGACAGGGTACCCGGATGGTGTGGGTAAAGTGGAACCTCTTCAGAGTGTAAATCTATTTGAATAGACGAGTCCTCGGTCATGGACGGTTGGGAAGGTTGTCGTAGAGCGGTGCTGGTTTTGTTTTAAAAAAGGATTTCATAAAAGAAAGTGTTTTCTAAAACCTGGTGGCCCGAGGGACACCAGAGAAGGAAGAGGATAACCCGGTCAGTTGAGGACCGTGGAGATGTAATAGGGTGACCCACTCCTAGTGTTTTACAAAACTTTTTCAAAAATGTTTCCAAAATGTTTTAGAAAAATATTCAACAAAACCTTGTAGATGTTATATCTACAAGAGAAACTACTTTAGAAACGAACCTCTTATGGAGCCATCCTACCACCTCTGCCATATTGCATACCCTTTTATTGATATTATCTTAAGGTGGATTGCGAGTACACTCAAAGTACTCACCGGCATTGTCCCTGGCTATTTACTTGGCCAGATTTTAGAAGATCGAGGAACAATGAAGAAGCAGACGTCTATGCGAGCTAGACCATCTCATAGTCAGTCGCCTATAGGTTATGGCACGACATGGGTTCTACGATTGAAGACTTCCGCTATTTATGTTGTAATCACCATAATGGCAAATGATGTAAGTTTGTAATCAATATTTTCTGGATGTTGTAATGATGGTAGTCGGTTATGCTCACGTCTCACTGATCATGGGAATGTGAATTGTAGGCATAATGGGGATACTCATACTGTAAATCCAGGGTCCCACGGACCATATATTACTTAAGCAAATGTTTACAAAATAGGGAAAAACTCTCTTATCTTTCTCCATACTTAGATAAAATTAGCTTTATGCAAATGAACCCCAAAGCCTAAACTTTCCTTGCATGTATTGTTAGTCTTATTCTTTCCTTGGTGTAATTTGCCAATATATTCAAAGTATTGACCCAACTTGTTGGCTAAACGTTTTATGTGCAGAATCCGAAGATTAAAAGGTGCGTAGGGATCGCGAGTGTACACTCAACAAGCCTGGGGATTTGATGGACTCAAGTTTAATTATGTTTCCGCTGTTTATTTGAGCTAGCTATAAGCAAAGATGTAATAAATTCATACTCTGGATTATTCATGTAATAATGACTTGTGTTTTACATGATATTCATCAACTGTGAGTGCTAGCTATTGATCCAGGGACTAGCATGAAAATCACAGAGTCTAAGGATCTTTATCGATCCAAGGTCACAACAGATGGTATCAGAGCACAAAGTTGCCTGTAGGACGTGGCCCGTAGGATTGGAAACCACCTTTAAACTTTTTGTGCCTTTACTTTATTTATTCTTCTAAGTTAGTTATGCACTTCTAGTAACTACTTTTCGCTACTTATTTATGTATCTAATCTTCATTCTTCTAACATAAAGATGATGATCTTCTTCTATGACACCATCGAGGACATCGAGCCCCTTCGCTTTGGAGGATGCCTTATCGACCTCGTATCGGAGTTGGAACTTCCCCTGCCATCAATCAAGGGAAACCCAATGAAGAAACTGCACAAGGATGGCTGCTGGGGAGTCAAGATCATCCAACCAGGACGAGAAGAGGGCGGACACCCTACGGAGGATATAGAAATTCACACCATCAGCGACTCCAAGGAGAAGGCACTTAGCATCTGCTTGGAAAAGCTTATTGGAGGCCTGTGTGGGCGCCATCTTGAATATTTTCAAGGTCACTACGGCAACCTATTTAGAAGGCGTGAGGAGGAAGGAGTTCAAATGTAGTTGAGCTATGAAGAAAGGGCTACAACCAAGCACCGAAAGACGCAATACCAAGACTTAGAGTGTCACATTCATGACCTTGTAATGGTGAGTTGTGCACTCTAATCAAGGAGAACGAAGTGATGATCAAGCAGCAAGAGGAGGCAATAAAGGTTCAAGAATAAAAGTTCAAAGACCAAGATAAGAAGTTCGCTAACCAAGAGAAGAGGGTGATAGAAAAGAACAAGAAGATTAGGGAACTCAAGAGCAATGATGTGGAGACCGAGTGCCTTTGCGAGATAATCACAGGTCTGTGGGCCTTTGCGAGGGTGATAGAAGGAAGGTTACTCGTTCGAGGACAAGGAAGTGGAAGGCGTGGAAGAGTAGATTAGTTAATTGGACCACCTTTAAGTTTTATAGTTAAAAGTTACTCACGATTGCAATAAATACGAATACATGTTTGGTTTAGTTAAACTTGGATGATTTATATGTGCTATTTATGACTTGTGCTATTTATGAATTGCGTGCTCTTGTGTGTTTTTCATAAGGGTAGGAGTTTATTACTTTAGTCTTTCTCTATCTCTTAACTTGTTGCCCAACACCATATATGCCGCCAAGACGTGCGAACAACGATCTCCCACTAGAGATTGCATAGCTCTTGGCCTCTCAGAATCAGCTGATCCAACTGCTCACTCAGAATATGCAAAACAACAGCAACAACAATGCGCCACCTCCGCCACTCCCACCGCCACCTCAACATGATTTCTTGACTCGGTTTTTGAGGTTGAACCCTCCTACCTACACTAGCAGCACTAAACCAATTGTTGCGGATGACTAGCTCCACACAATCAACAAGAAGCTAGATACCGTCCAAGCTGCTAGGGCTGATAGGGTGCATTATGCTGCGCACCAACTTGAAGGACCTACTACAGAATGGTGGGACAACTACCAAGTCACCCACCCGGATATCTATGCTATTACTTGGAACCATTTCGAGACAGCTTTCCGCACTCACCATGTGACTGCTGGTGTCATGACTCTAAGAAGGCGCGAATTTCACGACATACACCAGCTGCACCGTTCTGTCACCGAGTATGGGGAGATTTTCAACAAGCTGGCCCGTTATGCACCCGATGATGTTTCCGCTAGTGCCAAGAGGCAGGAGGAATTCTTAAGAGGACTCAATGATGAGATATCTATTCATCTTGTGGATCAGAAATTTGAAAACTTTCAGGAACTCCTGGACAGGGCTATTGTGGTCGAATCCAAGCAGAAGAGCATAAAAAACCGCAAGAGGAAGTCTAATCTGCACAAGCACTCTATTCCGTACTAGAAGCAGCACACTTCATCACAACCACCACACAACTGTAATGGCCACAACCATAACAGTCATCACCATGGCAGTCACAACCACAATGGTCATAAGAACCGCAATGGCAATGGAAGCAATGGAAAGGATCTCAGTGAGGTGACATGCTTCAAGTGCAACAAGACATTGCACTATGCAACTACTTGCCCCAAGAAGATGAAGGGTGCAAATCGCAATGGGAATGGTAATGGACACAACCATGGTAATGGGAATGGGAAGAAGCCGAATCCGTTTGTCAAAGCCATAGTGAACCACGTCTCCGTGGAGGATGCTTGTGACGCACTGGACTCCGTGATTGGTAAGTTCAAGATCAATTCCATTCCTGCAGTTGTTCTTTTCGATACTGGTGCATCACATTCATTCATATCAAGAGGCAAGATACCTACGGAGACTATAAGTTCTCCTTTAAGGGTAAGTTCTCCTGGAGGAGAAATAGTGGAAATCTCTAGATGCCGAGCGTTAGAACTAAGGATTGGGACTCACATCTTTCCCACAAGTCTAGTAGTTCTAGAGCCACAAGGATTAGACATAATTTTGGGCATGAATTGGATGACCGAATACGAGGGAGTCCCAAAAGGACTATCACACTCACAACACCGGAAGGGAAAAGAACCCGCATCAAGTCAACATTCGCGCTTAAGGAAATTATGGTAAATTATTTTAAGGAGGTTATCTAGTATGTTGTACGTGTTGTAAAGGAGTATCCAGATGTCTTTCCAGAAAAATTACCAGCGATGCCTCCCGACCGTGATATCTAGTTTCTTATTGACTTGATGTCGGGCACAGGGCTGATAGCCAAGAGAACATACAAGATGGATGTGGATGAGTTGAAGGAACTCAAGAAACAACTTAGGGAGAAATTGTACAAGGGATTCATTCAACCAAGCGCGTCAACTTGGGTAGCACCTGTCTTATTCATGCAAAAGAAGGATAAAACCAAGAGGCTAGTTGTCGATTACCACTTGTTGAATGAAGTGACAATCAAGAACATTCCCTCTACCCAACATCAATGATAAGTTTGATCAGTTAAAGGGAGCTAGTGTGTTATCTAAGATCGATTTACTCTCAGGTTACTTTCAGCTAAAAATTCGATAACAGGATGTGCTCAAAACAGCTTTCACCACAAGATATGGTTTGTATGAGTAAACCGTGATGTCGTTTGGTGTAACCAATGCCCTGGCATATTTCATGACTATGATGAATAAGGTTTTCATGGAGTATTTGGATAAGTTCATCATGGTATTCATTGACGATATACTTATATACTCCAAGGATGACAAGGAACATGAGAGGCATCTGCAACTAATTATGGAAAAGTTGAGAGAACACAAGTTGTATGCCAAGTTCAGCAACTGTGAGTTTTGGTTAAATGAAGTGGGATTCCTTGGTCATATTATGTCAGCAAAAGGAGTTTTCGTAGACCCGAGTAAGGTAGATTCCGTGACTAAATGGGAGTCGCCTAAAAATGTGGGTGATATTAGTAGTTTCTTGAGCCTCACATGATAGTACCGGAGGTTCATTGAAAACTTTTCCAAGATAGCGAAACCTATGACTGAATTATTGAAGAAGAAAAGAAGTTCCAATGGACCGAGGCATGTGAAGCAACTTTTCAAGAGTTGAAGAAATTGATACCTTTGATCCGGATTACGGATGTAGTATAGCACTTTTCCCCTAGTAGACCTAGGTTTATTGAATCCTCGGGAAGTAGAAAGCAAAGTGAGATTACTTAAACGGACCTTTGAGAGTTTCAGAATTCCTATTGCGTTTTCACCGGACCAAGAGTTTGCGATCTTTTTGTTGTTGACGATGGAGAGAGAGAGGGCCTAGGGTCTTCGGTTTTCACCAGTAGATGTGCAAAAAGATCTGATGGGAATAACAAATAATAATAAAGTACTCATGTAATTGTTAGAGAAAGATAATTATATGTGGGCAGTGCATCCAAAAATGTTATCGCCTCCGCAACTGCTTATGGCAATAACCTACTAGTCTCATCCATAGAATAAAGAGAGCTAATGATATGCATAGTGATGTCACCATTAATCCCAAGTAAGTTCATCACATACATCCGTACTACCCTTTTTGTCACTGGGGTTCCTTTCCTGTAGATCTGTCGTTACTCACACTCCCTTTACCTGGATCAATCCTCGGGGTCTTGGGTACCTGAAAAGTCCTTAGATTGAGGAAAGATAGGGTACTACAATCATCGTGTCATACAAACTAATACATGATCCCATCTATGATAAATAACATGCACAAAAGCTTCATGGCTAGGCCGAAGCCCTTAGCCCAAGGAGAATTACTCACACATAGAGATGATATCGACAATCATAAACATTGTAATAGAGATCATAGAGTTGATAGAAAACAGTCTTACAATGTCGCCAAGTGGAGATGAGATATACTATGACAAGTGGTGGAAGATGGCTATGGTGGTGGAGAAGGGTTTAGAGGTTTACATCTAGATCTCCTCCGGCGTGGCAGCAGGGAGAGTTTAGGGGTGAAAGAACCGATGTTGTGGAGTCGGGGGGCTTGTTTCTTATTGCCTGAAGCCTCTTTATATAGGCTTCCCTTCATGAAAGTTGTGCTATTTGACCTAATGAAGTCGGTGCAAACTATACAGCTGGAACTATACGGCGGCGACCCATATAGTTGGTCGTTAAGCCTTCTGGATCCACTTCACGGCTCCTGGTTTCTTTGATGTGTTGGAAATCTCGTATCTTTGGCATTTACGTAGTGATTCCCATCATCATACGTCATTATCTATGCAGGTAAAAATAGCAAGAAAGGATTGCATACCCCTTTGATAATTAGGCATTAGTGTCAGGAAATTGAGAGATATTTCATCAAATATATGAATAATATCTAGTTTAAATGCGGACGGGGATGGATATATTTCACAGCCATCAACCTCCCCAAGCTTAAACTTGATCGTACTTGAGCAAGAAAAACCAAAATCAAAAGTGAACTCAACATTTAAACTGAAATAAAGAGATGATGATCTTACTCATGATTGATAGTCTTATGTTTCCTCCACTTTATTAATCTGAAAAACTTCAGCATAGATAGAGTAATGGAAAGCATTTCATACAGGTTTCATGAATCCTTATAGCGCATCAAAATTATTGTAAGCATGGATGATTCAAAAAGATATACTTTATTCCATGTCATGTAATTAAATTATAAGCTTGACTTTGAAAAATAAAGTGTAATCATGTAGATTTAAGAGTGTAAGAGTTTGTCATGAAAATCATATATACTAAAGTATCTCATTCTCCCACATAAATAAATCAAGACTTTTCAAGCACTACTTTTCTATTCATTGTCCTTCAATAATTTCAGTTCTTAAGTAATTGAGAGCATGCCAAAAAATCATTAGTTTATCGGGCTGAGATGGACACTCGTGGCATCACTAAGATTTGTGTTCCTTTTGCATAATGATTACTCATATCAGCCAGAGGAGTGATTCCATCATGTTACAGCTACCTGGGAGTGCCAAGAATCTTACCCATTATAGCATTGCTGCTACATATGCTTAATCAACTCATAGCCGAAATCTAGGAGTTTCCTCCATGAAGATCGTTTGTAGGCTAACGGAGTTATTGGCATCCCATGAAGTTTGACATGCATAAAGCTATATCATTCTTTTGATTTACAATTCAAACTTTGGCATGCTCACAAAAACCGCTAAACATTAATTCAATTAAACAAATCTTTTCAAAGAGAGCTATCAAGTCAGTCATTATTTTTTGTGGTGTCGAGTGTCTCTAGGAATAATCTTTCAAGACTAAACACTACAACACCCAAGTATTTAATTTGTGTGAATTTTTCTTCTTTCAATTGTTTAGCAAATTTTATGCATGACTTGGTTAACTACAAGAGCTGGAACAAAACGTACCCAATCAAATACCCATGACAATTTTTTTTACTACAATATAGAGACCGACTCCACCGATATAACATCTCAACATTACTACTAACTAGCATGGGTTTCTCAAACTTAAAAAGTGGGCATACCTCTCATGTTTGGTTCCAATTCTCTCTTCCTTTTTTATTTGTTTCTTGGAAACTCAAAGTCAATCACTCTCCTTCAAATTAACGAGAACTTCGAGGCGAAAAGAAAAGGAGAGAGGGAAAATAAAGATAAACGGAGAAATCTTTTTGTGGTTTTTGAGAAGGGGATTAAAGAATAGAAAATTGGCAACAAAGCTCGGCTTGAAAATCTCAAACAAAATAAAACAACTAAGATAAAGTGTTGGGGAAACCAACACGAGTGCTTGTAAACTCAAATAAAAGTATAACTTCCAAAATAAGATAAACAAATGAAAGCAAAATAGTATAGATAGAAAAACCTCCCCCAAGCTTAAGCTTTTGCAAGCCCTTCAAATCACTATGGTGGGGCGAGGGAAAGTTGTAACTCTAGTCCACAAATTGAGTTGAAAGGTTACGTGTTGTTTCTTGGAGGTTCAGGTCGAGATTATGCATTTCCTCCCTAGTTCCTCCAACTTCTTGGAAGTCATGATATGTTTCAAACCAGTTTGGTGGCTACTGCTCCTGATGGTGGACTTCTTGCTCCTCCTCTTGGTCCTCATCCTCATCCCGAATCTCCTCCTCGGGTTGGTGTTGCTCAACCTACAAGTCATAAAGCACATGCCCTTCCTCGATAGAGAAAATACCATTAGGCAAAGGGGCGGGGTAGAGACGCCCAGGTCCAGCAATATGCAGATATAAAAAACCACATCTCCTAGTGAGCATTCCACAAGCCCTCAAAGTAGAGAAACCAACACGTCACTCACCTAGTACCAGTTGTCACTCACCTAGGTTGATGCCTAGAACATTGGCAAGCATGGTGATGATGCCTCCACAAGTGATTGGTTCTTTGCTTTGGTGGGATTGGTACTCCAAGCAGCGCACAAGAATTGCGCCCAAGTGAAGTGACAAGTTGTCATAGTTGAAAGCAGATTTTGCAAGCACTAAGATGTCCTCCTCATTGACTCTTGTAAATTCATTGCACGCCTGCAAGGTGTTAGCAATAACATAGAACAAACAGGATGTTGAATATTCTTCTCTGTGCTGACTCTAAAAGTAAAACTCATTCTATTATAATAGCATTTAGGGGAAGGTTCCATTTTGGTAAAAGCTTCACGCAGAGCATTAGGATCATTGTTGGGTAAACCAAAACAATTGCACCATTCATAAAGTGATACAGAATAATTATTGTTCATGAGTCAGAAAGAAATTCTATCCTCCTCATGCCATGCTTTGACGGTGCTACTCAAAGAGCTAAGAGATTCAATGGTTAACCGGCGATATGTTGGTGCATCATGGAATACAAAGGTTTGCAAGCCAACTCTAGTGCAAAGTAAACTAAATTCATCAGAAATACCTAGTTGGTTGAAAGTGACGGGGCAAGCCCACTTGGTTGCCTTGACTTCTCGATTTTTGATCCTATCGAAATGATCCTGATGGGCTTCGTTCTTGAATTGAATCCCCATGTGTTCCTGAGCTGCAGTCTGAGAAGAAATAGTTGCGGCAAGAGCATGTGTCCGGATCCTCGTATTCATCTTCTAAAAACAAATAAGAAAGTTAACTATAAAATATTTTTGATCCAATAGTAATAGTCATATCATAGCCCACTAAAGAATCTCCTCAACATATTAATCTAGGCAAGATAACCATGGCAAATAGTTCAAAACAAGTCTCACCCTAAGTTGATAATGATAATAGATCAGAGATGAATTTGCAAAAAGTAATTGGAGAATCGGAGGAGAAACATACCGTAGATCACTTGTGTGCGAGGAATTCGAACGAAATTGAGCAGGGGTGAAGATCCCTTGAGGTTTTGAGAGAGTTTGGAGGTAGAAGAGAGAAAAATGATTGTGTTTTTGATGTTTTGGGTACCTCCTCATGTTTTTAAGTGATCGTACGCAACAATACGACGGCAACTATACGGCGGGAACAGGATGTTTCGGCCGTATAGTTGGTCTGACGACAAAATTTTAGGGTCTCCTAGGGTTTCTATCTAGCGGCTATAACTATACGGCCAGAACTTTTGTTCCCGTCGTATAGTTGGTCATCAAACCTTCTCTATCCTGGGATGAAAAATTGTCGATGGGTAACATAACTATTCGGCCCCAACTATATAGCAGGAACTTTTATTCCCACCGTATAGTTGGTAGTTAACCTTTCTGTACACATCAAAAAAATTCTATTTCTTCGAGGATTAATTTTTAGACTGAAACTTAGCGAAACACCTTGTTTTGACAGAAAAATGACAGACTAAAATTTTGACCAACTATGGTATATATAAAACATGAACTTTTAGTACCGCTGAATCTCTTCTTCTCACTAGAGTTTTCTAGCACTCTTTATTCTATACTAGCTGAATGCCCGTGCGTTGCCACGGTTACGAAATAATTAATTTAGATAAATATACTAATACTTTTGTATTTAATAATTCTTAAATTTTATTTTACCAGTATAATGCATATAAATATTGAGTTTCTTATTTTTTTGCATATATAAAACTAAGTTCCTTTTAGTTCATATCTGATCAGCTAAAGAAACAAGACTCTATTAACATATGCACACATCAATAAAGAGTGTTGCAAACAGAGTCCAGACCCGACTCTGACTTCCCATATACTACTTAAAAAAATGGTATTTTTTTCTCAGCGGTTATCTTTCCACCCTTATAAGCACAGTATATTGTCTACTTAGCCATGTATCCTGCCAGTGAATTTCTGAGGCATATAAACGAACGGAGCCCGTCTCTTTTGTGATGATTTTCGCTTAGTACTCCTCGATGTTCTTGATGAAATCATTGTTGAGTTTCTAGAAAAAGAGCATGTTCTTCTTTCGTCTTTTTGCTCCCCGTCCTTGGCCTCGTCAAGTTTATCCATCTCGCCACCAACATCGACGTATGCCTTCGGCATTCATTCGACAAAGTCGACAGCTTGTCCAAGATGATCTCGCCACTGTCGTTTGCCCGACCACCATCATTAGATCAGAACACGCTATGTTTTTCTTGTCTACACCTAATTGGCCTGATCTAGGCACTTCTAGAAAAACTTGTAGGAGGAAGCATGGATACACTATCTACACTGGCGTACCAGTAAAAATAGGAAAATCAATGGAGATACACGCCAGACGTAATAGTTTGAGTAAAAGTTCAGAACCCACTTCCCAAGATTTAGCAGAAGCAACAATGGAATAATACGATGTACATGAAGCCAACCATTTGTTGATGACAAAAACTGTAAAGTGAGATTCTCCAGTAAAAGCACAGAAAGAAAGAGTTTCTTGCAACTAAAAATGAACTAATTAAATGACGGATTACTAACAGAAGTATCCATTATAGAGCACCAAAGAGATTAGTTGGTAACATTGCATACTTGGCAGATCATCTCCCAGAGCTAGCATGTATTGCATCATCAAGATCAAATGACGACTTCTTGGACTATACCCTCGCTGTATCTTATACAGAAGAACCAACTTCCATGACCCTGGCCAAACTCTATCTCAATTTCTCGCTGGAACAACATAGCAGTTTAAGAAAACTAAATTTCTAGAAATCAATCTCTCGTTGCATCTCTCCTCCCTGCCCCGCATACATCTCTGGTTGCATCTCTCTCCTCCCTGCCCCGCATACATCTCTACAGAGTACAGTAATACATATCTCCCTTCTAACGAGAAGTCTCATAACGGACATGCTATCACTAAATCTTGGCAGGCCATGTTGTTGGATGCAAGGTCTGAGCAACACACGGACATGGGCTTGAGCACATGATTTGGTATCGCCCAGCCTCAGGCTATCTCAAATCGAACGGATTTGATGTTGGACCGCCTAAATCGGGCGAGATGGGATGGAGCTGAGATACCTGATGCCGCTATGCCGCCGCTTGGCCCGGGAATTCGCTCACACTTGGATGGAAAAGGCGGAGCACATGCCCTAGGCGCGTGGGATATTTTCCGTGAAGAAGATTGGGGGAGGAGGAGAGAACGACCACTAACGATTTGATTTGGGGGGAGTGCGCCGCCACTCGTCCGCGTGCTAAGGGAGATACATAGAAGTCGCCCTCACCAGATCGGAGGGCTCCTAGAATGCCAGAGGGTGCGGGAGAAGGTGCGCCAGTTGCGGCCGGAGCCCAGTAGGCCGTGGAGGACGAAGGCGGTGGCGGAGGATGGCTTCTCAGGGGAGAGCTGGATGTCGTCGAAGGCGAGGGTTTTGGTCTGGTGGGCGGCGTCCGAGTGGACGGAGGAGAAGAGGAGGAGGCGCCATGGAGACCAAGTGGCTGAGGAGGAGAGGAGGCGCGCACGAAGGAAGGAGGACGAGGCTCGGAGAGACGCTGCCATGGGAGTTCTCGCCAAGGCCGCGGGCACGATTTGCATTGACCCATCGCCTCTATGGTTGGGGCAGTGGACGAGCGACAACGGAAAAAAAAACAACCGGTACGACTTGAGTATGGCAGCGGTGGGTAATTTACTCCAACCTGCCAGGGGCAAAACGGTCCTATGTAAAATCGGAACCAAAAAACTGGGACGGACGAACCTACCGTTCTGTAAATTAGTAGATAGATAAAACTTCAACTAAAACTTAAAAACTTAACTCAAACCTTTATTTCACATGGGTTGCCTACCATGCAGCACTCATTTATGTTTAATAGCTTGACCTTGATATTGCTCACTTAGGCCATATGAGTGGAACACCCACCCCAAAGTAATTGGCCTTCAAAGTGATGGCCTCCTTATTGTCTTGCTTGGCTTTCTTTTTTCCTGGGGAAATGAATAACAAAAGGATCCCGCGAAGGCAATTGAAGCTTCACGTTCCCTTCATGCAAATTGATTAAAGCCTTAATAGTTCTTAAGAAATGATAGCCTAATATGATAGGCACAGTAGTATCTTCAGGCATGTCAACAATAACAAAATCAATAAGAGCAGGACAACCTTTAGTGTAAACTGTATTTTCCTTTATGCCTACTTCTTGTTTATAGGTAGAATCTGCTAGATGTAATTTAGTTCGGTGATTTCAAAAGATACAAGATTCAACTTGTTAAAAAGACTCTTTGGAATTGTTGAAACACTTGCACCTAGATCACTTAGTGCAGCTATTTCATTAGTCCAAATTTTAATCTTAATAGTGGGCCCAAATATATCATCTAGCTTAATAGGCAATTTTTCAGCAATTTTATTATATTATTATTCAAGCCCACATATGTTTATTGCTACCTGATTAACAAAGTGTTGATACATGGCTTCCTCATTTCCTTCATTTACCGGAATCTTGACATTGATCCTTTTTACAAGATCTTCAACTGTGTAGTTTGGTGAAGGAGCATTGCTATAATCAAGTTCTTCGGGCTCCTCCCTTTGAATTTTTATCATCTTAAGGTCTTCAACTGGATTGGGCTCAGCTTTACCTACAAATTTTGCTAGAGTGAAAGTTTTGACTCTCGGTTATATCACCTAGCTGTGCCTCAATGATCCTTGTTATTTCTTGGAGGTCCTTCAAATCATTTCTCAAACTAACATCTTGGTTAGATAATTTACCAAGCATAGCATCATGATTCTCCTTAATTTTGACTAGAATATTGTTTTGCTCATTTTACGAGTCCATAAAAGTTTTAAGAGTTTCTTGGAGATTAGTATTACTTGATGCCATATTATTATTAGAGATACCTGTTGGACTAGAGTAATGTTTCTGAAAGTTTGGATTAATTCTTCTTCCAAGCAGGGTTATAATCATTATGAGTTATGAAGTCTACTTCTTCAATAGTTGCTTCGGGAGTAGTTCTTACCGGAGTTTCCTTACCTTTAATGGATAATATGATATCATCTAACTTAGCATTGAGGTCTTCATTCTATTGAGGTGTGACGGAGTTCACCTTTTTTGTATTTGATCTTTCCACATGCCATTGGGCATGGTTGTCTTTCATATTATCTAGTAGCTGCTTTGCTTCAGTAATTTGTTTACCCATAAATGTTCCTCCAGCTGCAGTATCTAGCATATACTTAGAAACAGGGTTAAGAGCATTATAAAATAAATGGAGAATTAACCAATCTTCCATCCCATGGCTAGGATAGTTTCTCATGCACTCTTTCATTCTCTGCCATGCAAGCACTCGTGGCTCACGATCTTCCTGTCTAAAACCAGTAATATTAGATCTGAGTTACATAGTCTTTGTAGGTGGAAATAATTTAGTCATAAATAAAGAAGTACATTCCACCCATGATGCAATAGTATTTCTAGGCAAAGATAGCAACCATTCTTTTTCTCTTCCTCCAAGAGAGAAAGTAAATAAACGCAACTTCACCACATCGGGATCAACATCTTTAATGTGCATCATCACATATTTCAGTGAAAGTATTTAAGTGCATACCTGCATCTTCTATAGCAGAGCCTCCAAATTGATTCTTTTGAACCAAACTTAAATAGTGGGGCTTAATTTCATAATCTTCAACATCAATTGTTGGCTGAGTAATAGGAGTACACAAATAATCATTGTTAGGAGTTTCAAACTCCCCAAGCTTCTTTTCAGCATACTTCCTATGTTTTTGTATTTTCTTAAACAAGTACTAATGATGATAAACCAAGAATTAAAATACTAACTATTTTTTTGGTCTTTCAAATAAAAACTAAAAGCAAACTAACAAAATTAAAAATGAGAATTAAAACTAGCAAGTTTCCTACTAACCTCACCAAGGTAGCTATTGCTTCCCCGACAACGGCGCCAGAAAAAGGGTTGATACCTTCGATCCGGATTACACATGTAGTATAGATCTTTTTCCCTAGTAGACCTAGGTTTATCGAATCCTCGGGAAGGATAAAGCAAAGTGAGATTACTTAAACGGACCTTCGAGAGTTTTAGAATTACTATTGCGTTTTCACCGGACCAAGAGTTTGCGATCTTGTTGTTGTTGACGATGGAGAGAGAGGGTCTAGGGTCTTCGATTTTCACCAGTAGTTGTGCATAAAGATCTAATGGGAATAACAGATAATAATAAAGTAATCATGTAATTGTTAGAGTAGGATAATTATATGTGGGCAGTGCATCCTTAAATGTTATCGCCTCCGGAACCGTTTATGCAAATAACCTACTAGTCTCATCCATAGAAGAAAGAGAGCTAATGATATGCATAGTGATGTCACCGTTAATCCCAAGTAAGTTCCTCACATATAGCCATACTTCCCTTTCTGTCACTGGGGTTCCTATCCTGCAGATCAGTCGTTACTCACACTACCTTTACTTGGATCAATCCTCGGGGTCTTTGGTACCTAACAAGTCCTTAGATTGAGGCAAGAGAGGGTACTACAATCATCATGTCATACAAAATAATACATGATCCCATCTATGATAAATAAAATGCACAAAAGCTACATGGATAGGCCGAAGCCCTTACCCTAAGGAATATTACTCACACATAGAGATGAAATCGACAATCATAAACATTGTAATAGAGATCACAGAGTTGATCGAAAATAGTGTTACAATGTCGCCAATTGGAGATGAGATCTACTATTACAAGTGGTGGAAGATGGCTATGGTGGTGGAGAAGGGTTTAGAGGTTTAGATCTAGATCCATTCCTCTAGCATGGCGGCAGGGAGAGTTTAGGGTGAAAGAAGTGATGTTGTGGAGTCGGGGGCTTGTTTCTCGTCGCCCGAAGCGTCTTTATATAGGGTTCCCTTCACGAAAGTTTTTCTGTTTGATCTAATGAAGTCGGTGCAAACCATACAGCCGGAACTATACGGCGGCGACCCGTATAGTTTGTCGTTAAGCCGTTTGGATCCATTTCACGACTCCTAGTTTCTTTGATGTGTTGGAAATCTCGTATCTTTGGCATTTATGTAGTGATTCCCATCATCATATGTCATTATCTGCATAGGAAAAATAGCAAGAAAGGATCGCATACCCCTTTGATCGTTAGGCATTAGTGGCAGAAAATAATTCAGACGTGGATGGATATATTTCAAAGCCATCAGAAACACCTAGTAGCGACACCAGTTCTATGTCTGCCTGATATCCAAAAGGATTTCCATGTCTATTGTTAGGATCGTCGACAAGGACTTGGTAGTGTAGTAATGCAAGATGGAAAGGTGGTATCTTATGTCTCTCGCCACCTTAAGAACCATGAACACAACTACCCCACACATGATTTGGAACTTGCGTCCGTAGTGCATGCACTCAAGGTATGGAGACAGTACCTCATGGGTAAACATTGCGATGTGTTCACGGATCACAAGAGCTTGAAATACATCTTCACCCAGAAAGAGTTGAATATGAGGCAAAGAAGGTGGCTTGAACTCATTAAGGACTATGACTCGGATTTGCAGTACCACCCTGGAAAGGAAAATGTTGTAGCTGATTCCTTAAGTCGTAAAGTCTATGTGAATGGACTTACCGGAGGAGAACTCCCAAAGGATTTATACAAGAAATTTAAAGTTCTCATGCTGGAAATATTTTCGGAGGGGCACTTAGCGTCTATGGAAATAGTGCCTACACTTCAGGACAGAATCAAAAAAGTACAAAAGGGATACAAAGAGTTGGAGGAAATAAGAGCCAAAATAAGTGAGGGGAAAGCAAAGGGTTTTCCTCTGGACGAACAAGGAACCCTTTGTTACGAGAAGTGTTTGTGCATTACCAATGATCCTGATATCAGGAAGTTAATTCTTCAAGAGGCTCATGATTCACCGTACTCAATTCATCCGGGTAACAAAAAAATGTACATGGATGTGAAGGATAGATTCTGGTGGAACAATTTGAAAAGATAAATTGTCGAGTATATTTCTCTATGTGACGTGTGAAACAGAATTAAGGCCGAGCATCAGAAATTGGCAGGGGTGCTACAACCATTACCTATACTCGACTGTATGTGGGACAAGGTAGGCATTGACTTTATCACGGGATTGCCCCAAACTCTGGTTGATCACTTTACCAAAGTGGTCCACTTTATTCCCGTAAAGACCACGTATACAAGTGCTAAATTCACCAGGATTTATATGTCAAGGATTGTAAGTCTGATTGGTGTTACCAAGGGGATTGTGTCTGATAGAGGTACCCAGTTCACCTCAAAGTTTTGGCGACAGTTACATGAATTTATCGAAACTCAACTAGAGTTCAGTACGGCTTTCCACCCGCATACGAATACCCAAACATAAAGAGTTAATCATATCTTGGAGGATATGTTGAGAGCTTGCGCACTAGACTATGGGTCTAGTTGGGATGACAACTTGCCTTATGCGGAGTTATCGTATAACAAAAGTTATCAAACAAGTATCAAGATGGCTCCGTTTGAAGTTCTATATGGCAGGAAATGTAGGACACCGCTGTTATGGAGTGTAGTTGGAGAACGTAGTCTATTTGGAGCTGAGATGATCAAGGATGCCGAGGAAAAGGTACAACAAATTCGAGATAGTATAAAAGTAACACAATCCTGACAAAAGAGCTATGTTGATTCCAAGTGCAGGGATGTGACTTATGAAATAGGAGACCGTGCATATCTCTGAGTTTCGCCACTGTGAGGAGTTAAGAGGTTTGGAATCAAGGGTAAGTTGCCCCCACGATTTATAGATCCCTTTAAGGATCTGGCTCGTAGAGGAGAAGTTGCTTATCAGTTGGAGCTACCGGAGGGATTAAATGTTCATGATGTATTTCATGTATCACAACTAAAGAAGTGTCACCTTGAAATGGCTGAAACTCCGCTGAGAGATACAGTTCCCCTGGATGAGGTTCAGTTGGAAAACGATATCACGTATGAGGAAAAGATAATCAATATCCTGGAAAAATCTGAGCGGTTTACTCGTACCAAGACTATCAGATTTTGCAAGGTTCAATGGAACCACCATTCCGAGGAAGAAGCCACATGGGAGCGTGAAGAAGGTTTGAAGACGGAACACCCACACCTATTTGCTATCCAACTTGAATCTCAAGGACAAGATTCTTCTTAAGGGGGTAGGTTTGTAACATACCAAAATTTGTATATTAAGATGTTACTAGAAGCATACATCATATAATTTGCATCATGGCATCACAAAATATTTCATCGAAACCCTTATCATCAATCCCTAATTTATTTTTCCCATATGGTCACATAAAAACAGAGAAGGGGTTTCCTAAACCTAACCTTCCAAAAACTATACAAAGGGTTATTATATGATCCAATGTTAATCACCTCATTTTTACAAAAAATTAGAAATTGGTTTCATTGTATTTGGACTAATTATGCAAAAGTTATAAAGGTTTATAATAAACAAAAAATAATAAAAGAACAAAAAGAACTAACTATCCTAACCTAAACGGGCCGGCCCATGCTAGCCCGCAACTAACTACCACCCGTGCGCCAGCCCGTCCAGCACTTCTACTAACCGCACGCGCTCTAGCAAACTAGCCGGGCCGGCCCAACTACTGCTGTCGCGCAGCCCGCCAGCACCCGCGAGACGTCGACAGCCGTGTCCCACCATGTCGACTCTCCCGCAGAGACCGGGACGAACACAACCTCCTTCCCCGTCGAACAACCCAAACGAATCAGGGTGGACTCCGTGTCCCCCTCGCAAGGAATCGCTCCCATATAATCCCCCGTGTCCTGCCGCCTCGAAACCCTGAAAAAATTTCACAACACCGCCACCGGGGTGCTCGATTCAAGGTCGTTTTTGGTCTCGCCAGAGGAAGCCGTCATCGAGATAGGGAGCGGAGGTTCTGAGAGCCCCCTCTATTTAGTTTTCTCCACATGTATCCCTCTCGAGTCTCTGTGTAGCCTCACCTCTTTTCCCCATCTTTGGAGCCTCGCAGTGCCCGTGATTTCTCGCCGGAGCTACACCGGGAACGAAGGCGACCATCGGAGTACTGCCGCTGGTTAAGAAAGCAAAAGAAGATGATGCACCCATAGCTGAGTTCACGAGGAGGAGGGGAACATTTTCGTTCACCGTGCACAGTGTAACATCCCAAAAATATTAAATATGGATCATCAAATGCTAATCATCAAAATTAGGGTTAACAAAAACTTTCCTATCTAAAAATATGAGAGCATTCATATGTATGTGTATTTAAAATTAGGATTCTTTTGAATTTCCATGGTTCTGTGTTTCTTTGCTTGTAAAATGATTCTTAGATGAAATAAACATCATCTAAATCATTCCCAAACTTTTCCCAAAGACAAACAACTCAAAATGATCAAATGAAGTGAATGGTCACTTTGGCCAAATTAACTCTCATGCCTACTTTGGCTATTCCAAGCACTCAAAACTTAACAGAAACATTTGTGGATCTTTGCACCCCTTGTTATTACTCATAATGAGGTACCAAGGCCCACTTTGTGATTTTCCAAAAACATTCAAATGCTAAGTTTAAATGACAGTTTAAAATTGAATCTATCTCATATGGGAAGATCCCACTATTTCAAAAACCACTCAAACAAGCTCAATTTTCAAAACCCAAGCAACCATAGAGTCTCCAGCACATGCCTAGCACACCCACGAAAAATCTTTTCAAAATTCAAGTTCTTGTAGACATTTCATCAAACACCTTGCAGATTCAAATCAAACAAACAACAAACACTATTTTGAGCAGTGATTTGGCCAACCTTGTCCCCTCTCTAGCTCACAGCAAACCTTTAGTAGATCATCTAGCTTAGTTAGTAACCTCTAGCAACATTGTGAGCTTGCCATTACCATCAATGGTGAGAAGGCCGAGCCTCACCATGTCACCCCAGTGTGGACAGCAAGCTAGAGGAAGAACTAGCTGCGCCCACCTTGTCTAGCATGCTGCCCATGCCTCACCGCTCTCTCTTGACCAGCCCTAGGTCAAAGACATAGACAAGAACTGCCAGGAACACTGTGCCCACACCGCTGTCGACCATGCCGATGCGCACCACCGTGCACGCATCGTTCCCACTCAACCCGACCACCTCGAGCCCTTGCCGCCCGCCAGCATGAACCCCACCGTCCCAGGAGACCACTAGACATGATCGTTTCCTCGCCCGTACCCCGTAGCCACCGCACGCCGTGGAGTTCGCCGTCGGTACCGCACTGAGCACCGCACGTTCCTGACCGATTGCCACCGCCCCCTAAGAGCGCATTCAAGTCCTAGAGCATCGCCAGGAGACCGCGCGTCGATCGCCAACCTCAGCCATGCTGCTAGCCGCCCGTAGCCATGTCGCCACCATCGCCTGCCCATCCCTCTCGGTCTCGCCGTAGATACTATAAAAGGAGGCCACCCCCAGCCATTTTAAGCACACCATTCCACTCCCCTCACCTCACTGATCGTTCCACCCTCTAGTCGGAGCACGAGGAGCAGCAGCTCGCCGGAATTGCACCGGAGCAGGCCGCCTCTGGAGGAGAAGGGGGCCGTTGATTTCGACCACCCCTGGAGCTGCCTCGACCGTCCCTGAGCTCGCCGTTGACCACTCGTTCGTTTGCCCGCCTCGCCATCATTGCTGGAGCCCTGGTATGCCCCCTATTCACCCCCACTGAGCCGCTAGGGTTCGAGCTCACCGGTGACATGTTCATCGTCGACGACGATCCCTAGCCGTCGATCTCCCTTCTAATCCAACGACCCACATAACCCCGTACCGCTTCGAGTGTTATGAGACGCTGACTTGTAGACCCCCCTGTCAGCTGAGCCCTGCGCTGCAGAGTGACACTGTGCCGGCCCATTAACCTCTCCCACGCAACCCAACCATTTGAATTTAGATTTTTCTATTTTAATTCAAACTCAGTTCTGTACATAGATTAAAAAATCAACCCAGCTCGATCCAATGAACCAAATTGCATGAAACCAATTTTGTTGGAAAGGTACTGAAATTATTAATCCAAGCCCATTGGATTCAAATCATTTAGATATGTAGATCAACCTTGGTAAAATTAACAATTCAGAAGCTTTTCTGCATTCAAACATTTTTCAAAATTGAACCATAAGAGATTTTGAGTTGATTCCAACTCTCAAAAATCACATTTTATCATATCTTTCAGAATATATAAAAACATTTGGGTTTACTTATATAAATAATGCTCAAGTAACAAAAGAATGCCACATAGACATTTCTAGTCCCTTTATTTATTTAAAAAGGTTAAACCTTATTAAATTGTGACACCACTTTAAATCACATTCCCATGTACTGAAATATGTGGTGATGACATGTGTCAACATGATCCCATATTTGAGTTGGAGAATATTAAATCCTAAGTAGTTTTTCAATAAGTAGAAATTACTTTTCTCAAATTAAAATAAACAAGACAAATGCTTTAATCTTGTAATGATAGGTGATGATGCTAGATCATATATAGTACACCGTTGTGTGATGAGTGAAAATAGTTAGGTATTTATTTATAGACGCTAGTACCGACCAAGGATACAAGGAGGAAGGAGGATACTACGAGGAAGAAGTCGAGGAGAACTTCAACCACTTCTCTACACAAGGCAAGCTTATACTGATACCTATGCAAGCAAATACTTGCTTGTTACCATGCCAACTATATGCCTTAAGCATATGTGATCATACCCACTTGATAACCCAATAATAGTTTTATTTGCAAGCTTTATACTTATTTCTTTATCAAATCTTTCTCTTAGAGTTTACATAGTGAATTGTAGATACTAGAAAGATAATGGAAGGTTGCATAAAGAGCATTAAATTTGTCCTAAGATAGATACTCTTGATGTCATCCTAAGGCATGAGATTGAACATAGTTAACCTCCACTTGTTTACCACCCCTCATTAGTACTTACGCCCACTTGTAGATGCTAGTGCTAAGCATAAAACTTGATCAACTTTAGATGGGAATACTTGGTGAAAATGGTTATGAAAACCTTGGAATGATGAGTCATTCTACTAAAATGTTTTGACATGTGTTTCGGAACACCAGATGATTTTGATGATGAAAATGTTGAGTCATGAGCCTTAGCCCTTTATAAAACTAATGTTGTCTGGATGCGATACCATTCCAATTTTATCGTACAACCACAATACCCAAAAATTGGGTAGGGCTTGACTAGAAACTTATATACCTTAGTATGGATTCCCTCACGGCCAAGGTCTGAGCTGAGGCTACCTTGTGAAGATTGTCCACCTGTGCAGTACCCAAGATGACAGTTGGTCATGGTTGGGAGGCCAAACTCACAGGAGAGGTGCCTATAATAGGGCGTGTAATTGAAAGGTTAGGATTGGTTATCCGCATACTGAGTATGGTGAATTCAGGATTTGTTCCTGACAGATGTATCGAATGTTGTGGTGAAAGTGTACAATCTCTGCAGAGTGTCAAACTATTCTAATAGCCGCGTCCACGGTTATGGACAGTTGGAGTGGCCATACTGTTTCCCCGTCAGATGTTTTCAAAATGACTTGTGAAATGAATTATGACTTTGACTTGACCACAACAAGGTTGTGATATGAAATTCAAGTTCTCACTTAGGTGCTATAAAACTTTCAACTAGCTTTCTTTGCTTCTAAACTTAGTAGAGGTAAATCTGGCTTTTTGCAAAACAACCCTAAATCTTAGTGTCCTACTACAAAACCCCCTTAACTTGTTAGTGTTAGTTTGCGAGTACTTAAAGAGTACTCATGGCTTTGTCCCTGGCTATTCCCGTGGCCAGACTATGAAGAGGAGTACCAGGATGATGGACCCCAGGAAGGTTACGACAACTAGGATCATCTCCCATCGTCAGCATTGGCTATGACCCCGAAGATGGAGCTTCGCCTATGCTACCTTTACTATTACGTTATTCCGCTGCTTGAGTTGTATTAAGAACTGGATCATGAGATCCTTATTTGTGTAAGACCTTATGTATGGTTTGTAATGGATGATGTACTGTGATATCCAAATCTGTTATGTATCGCAAAAATGGTAATCCTGGGATTGCGATGTATGTCATAACAGGCATGTGGGATTAAAAATCCGGGTGTTGACACGCAGCCAGAAGGTCATCGGAGCCCTCCCGAGCGCCACGACCCTACCGAATCGCGCCATCAGCCACCGTTAACGCCATCATCGCCGCCACCTCTAAGTGGTACTAACAAAGGGGTACCGGACAATTAGATCCTGCCACGTGGCTAGTACCACATCGGCGCCAGCGCACCCGCGACACCCAATAGCGTAGCACCACGTGGCCACCTAGTCGTGTTTTTGTTTCTGGTTTTGTTTTAATAATTAGAATACGTTTTAATCTTGCGAAATTCATACTAAATATAATACTTGGCCAAAAATTACATCTAATATATCGTTGGATTCCTAAAATTGTGTAGAACAAGGATCTGAAATAAAATTGCAACTTTACTGTAGTAGTGTGTTTGTAGATTTTAAACACTAGATTGGACTGTTTAATTCATATAAAATTATCCGCAAATCCGTTTTAGTTGATTTTTGTCGTGTTGGCTTCGTATTTACGAGATCCATTGTTTAGAGTTGGAATATCTTGCTTTGAAGTTTCAGATATAATTCGTGGCTTTTTTGAAGGATAGATACCTTTATGGGCATATCTAAGGTTTTAATAATCCAAAATTATTGAAACCTATGGAAAAGTGTTACCTATGACAAACCTAACCTAAAATAATATCTTGGTAGAAATAATTGTCATCCTTGCATACTACCATGTTGCATGCATGCGTATTACCGCAATGACATTGTTTTTGTGCAAGTTGTGATTAGATCCATGTTTGTGTTTCGTTAGATTATTCGGAGTGCGCTGAGAAGTATTGTTGTGTAGATTGCTGATCGGATCAAGGCAAGTTACACCACTTCTTCATATTTTTTCCCAGTGTTGTCTATGCATGTTTTGATCTTCAAATTCTGTAGTTTGCATGTGTAGGATGATCTGGTAGAATTTCCTTAGTAGTATTTCGCAAGTGCGATGCTTTTTGTAG
The DNA here is from genome assembly GCA_916181665.1 of Avena sativa. NCBI lineage: Eukaryota > Viridiplantae > Streptophyta > Magnoliopsida > Poales > Poaceae > Avena > Avena sativa. Next base: position 92,606,853 of record OV702293.1, on the reverse strand, counting down.
TATGCCCTGAGTAGCTCTATACTTAGGATTTTTTCCCTCCTAATAGGTTACCCCTGCTTTTGCTAAGTGTTGCTTTCTACGCTATTGATACGTTGGAAACGTATCTATAATTTTTGATGCTCCATGCTTGTTTAGTATCTACTTTGCTTTACTTGTCCACACTTTCAGGTGCTTTTTTCATGTTTTCTGGTACTAACCTATTAACATTTGCAACAGTGCCATATGCCTATTTTCTGCTGTTTTTGGTTTCAGAAAAGTTCGTAAAGAAATATTCTCGGAATTGTACGGGAAAAATGTCAAAGTCAATTACTTTCCATGTGGAACAAGAAGTCCAGAGGAGAGTCAAAGGGCCGGCCAAGGGGGCCAGACCCACCCCAGGCACGGGGGAAGGTGGGCCCGTTCCTGGCTAGGGTTTGGCGTCCCTAGTCGCCTCCCGGTCTCGCCCCTTCACCTATAAGAAGCCCCCGATGCAGAAACCCTGAGTACCACGATCAGAAATCCGCGAAACCGTCAGTAGTCGCAGCACCATCGTCCCTAGATCGGGGGATCTAAAGCTCTTCCCGGCACCCTGCCGGAGGGAGATCATCCCAGAGGCCTTCTCTCCAGTATGATTCGTGAGTAGTTCTACCTTGGACTATGGGTCCATGTGGTAGCTAGATGGTTGTATCTCCTCCTTTGTGCTTTCATGTATAGATCTTGTGAGTTCCGTTCATGATCAAGATCTAATCTGTTTGTAATCATGCATGTTGTGTTTGCGGGGATCCGATGGATATTGAGATTATTATGTTGGTTTGATTAATGGTTTTATCTTTATGATTCTATCATGTCTGTATTGTTTGTGATCTTGCATGCTCTCCGTTGCTAGTGGTTATCTTGTCCAAGTAGTTGCTAGTGACTCCAAGAGGGGGTATTTATGCTAGATAGTGGGTTCATGCCTCTAGTTTCCAAGGGAAGTAACAGAAATCTCTTTGGTTGTAGATGTGTTGTTGCTACTAGGGAGAAAACAACGGTCTCTTGTTCATGGAACATGTGGACTGTTTACCTTACACACTTTGCTTAAAGCAGTTGTCTGTTGCTTGCTACTTAATACTGGAGGGGGTTCGGATGATAACCTGAAGCTGGACTTCTAGTCATAGATGCAGTTGGATGACGGTCTATGTATATTGTTATATTTCCCAAAACCTGATAGGACCTTTCTGGCTAGTAATTGCATTGTTATGTCTTGCTCAGTTCCTGTCAATTGCCCTGCTATAATTTTTTTACCCTTCATGCCATGTTGTTTATCTAAGGAGAGCACCTCTAGTGAACTATGGATCCCGGCCCAATCTTTACCATTGATACATCTTCTAGTGTTACTTGTTTACTTCCTACAAACCATTACTTTCCACACTATACGTTTAATCCTTTGTTACAGCAAACCGGTGAGCTTGACAACCTCACTGATTCATTGGGGCAAAGTCTTGAGTTTGTGTTGTGCATGTCTTCGTGTTGCTTGCAACACCTGTGTGACGTTTCCTTCCTCCTACTGGTTCGATTACCTCGGTCTCAACTGAGGGAAGACTTGCTGCTGTACTCTTCACACCTTGCTCTTGGGGTTCCCAACAAGACTCCACATCAAGCACCAAGTTCTCTGGCGCCATCAAGGAGTCATCAACAAGTTTTCTGGCACCGTTGCCGGGGAGGCTAAGGACATCTTCACTAGGGGAGTCCTTCACTTCCTTTCTCTTTACTTTGTTTTTAGTTTGCTTTGTTTATTTTTCTTGGTTTTGTTTGCCTCTTTTCAAAAAACCCAAAAAATTAGTCTAGTTTGGTTTGCTTTCTTTATTCAAAACACACACAAAAAAAATTAGTTCCTGCTCTAGTTGCTGGTTTGTTGTTGCCTTGCTTAGTCATGATTTCTATAAATGGATGGTTTCTTTGAAACTAGTTCTTATTGGCAAGGTGGGTTCACGAAAGAACAAAAGTATTATTATTATAAGGAACACCGTTTGTCACAAAAAAGGAAACACTTATGGGAAAAATTTGATAAGTTGAATACTATTGCTAGAGACGTGTGCTCTACTTATAATGTTACTTATTTCTTTGACAAATATTGTTGCTGTAGGAGGTATAAACACCTTCCTTTTCAGTGTGAGTATAATGATAATGTTACCATATCTTCTTATGTTAAGGGAAATTATGACTTTTATGATGTGGAACAAATTGAAGAATTTATTTCTTTCAAGGGTGCTTTTGAACTTGCCAGTTTGCTTGAAAATACTGATGATGCACCTTATGAATATGAGGTTAATGAGATACTTAAATTCTTCTTTAATAATTACAAGGATGCAAATGGCTATATTCTTGAATATCGAAATTGTTGAAACTGGAAGCTCATTAGATGAAAAAGAGGAGGAGAGTGATGAACAAAAGGAGGAAGAATGGATCTACCCATGTCTACCTTCTAATGAGAGTAACTCTTTACCTATTACATTATTTGATTGTCCCCCATGTTTACCAAAGGAGGTCGAATGTTATGTTCATGTGGATCCTTTTGAAATATCTACTTTGGGTAAAACCTATGAAGGATTTAATCCCACTATTATTGATCTTGATAGAAATTATGAGTTTGTAGATCATGAAAATCATGCTTTATGTGATAGCTATATTGTTGAGTTTATTCATAAGGCTACTGAAAATTATTATGAGAGAGGAAAATATGGTTGTAGAAGTTTTCATGGTACTGAAACACCTCTCTATGTGCTGAAAGTTTTGAAGTTGCTCTTGTTTCATCTTCCTATGCCTGTTACTTTGTTCTTTGTGAATTTCTTTGCATACAAGATTCCTATGCATAGGAAGTGGGTTAGACTTAAATGTGTTTTCAATTTGCTTCTTGATGCTCTCTTTGACTTCAATTCATAATTCTTATGTGATCATCTTGTCAAGCTATCAAGTCTAACTTAAAGGCGTTAATGAAAAGCACTTGTTGGTAGATAAACCAAGAATTTCCTTGAGTCTTGGAAGTTATTACTTCTGTAATAACCTCTCCTTATCATTTTTGTTTGCTTTTTTTTTGCCAAGAATGACCTCTAATGAGAGGGAAGTAAGATTTGGGGAGTTGCTGTCCCGAAACAGATTTCTGTCGTCCACCAAAAAAATTCGTGAGACGGCTCTGTAATTAAGATTTACCTAAAAATTTACAAATAAATCCCCCCATATGTTAGATAACTTTTGTTAGTTCAAAACTTTTTTATTTGAGCAACAGAAGATGTTCAAAAAAATTCGTATCTACCTACTGGTCTGTTTTGACAGATTTATGCCATTATTTGCATTTGCTTCTTATTGATTCCTTTTTGAGCTCTCTTCAGGTAAATTGAGTTTCTCTGAAGGAGTTAATATAGTAGATTGTGTTTTAGTGAAAATCCTTGCTGTTCCAAAGCTTTTCCAGTGGTCTAATATATTTTGAATAAGCTAATGTTGCTAATGAAGATTGTGTGAAGTTTTGTATGAAGGAAAAATTTCAGGTGTAGAGAGAGAATGATGCAATGCGATGAAGAATGGAAAAAACTCAAGCTTGGGGATGCCACCATGGTATCACCCCAAGAAATATCCAAGAGGTACAAGAGTCAAAGCTTGGGGATGCCCAACGCATCCCCTTCTTCATCAATAAAAAGCTCAGGTCTGTCTAGACACTTCATTTTTATTGTTTCATGCACAGTTGTGTTGTTCTTGGATCATCTTAGTTTTCATTTGCTTCTCTTAGTTTGTTTATGTAAAGGTCCCAACCTTTAATAAGGTAGATATCCATGTGTTTACAATGCTAGTCCCTGGATCAATAGCTAGCATCCACAGTTAAGATGTAATATCAAGAAACAAAGGTCATATTACAACTTTATAACCAGGAATAAAATAATTCATTACATCTTACATAGCTCATTTGGCTATCTCATTACAATGCAGCAGAAATAACTATAGCATGGGGTCCCTCATCTTCAAAGTGCCACAGGCAATCATGTTGGTTGTATACTTGTAATCCTAATCAACACACTTCACTAACATCAAACAAACCTGCAACATAATAAGTTACAGCCACAAGGGTCAATACATTTGAATTGTATTGGCAAGTGATACTATGATAGTATAGTGGAGTCTATCATATATATGCATTTGGCTAGGTGGAGCTTAGGTTTGCTTTTCTCAAAATAGATTTTCCTTATCATTTGAAAACACTAAGCTTTTTCTTGTCAAAATCACCCAAGGAACCACCAATAGAAATTGGTGAACCTCCACCCTTATTCAACCACAAGTTTTAACTTAGAAAGTTGGGATGAGGAGATTCTTGATAGCTTCCATGTCTTGATGCTCAAATTGTCCTTTACCAGGGACATGGCTAAGTACTTAGATTTTACACTCTTCAGAGGTGGTGTTCTTTCCCCACAAGACTTGGTTTCACCAAGACAAGATCTTTCAGAAGCCTTCCCTTAGACCAGAATGGACGCGCTCCAACCTATCAAACCCCTACCACCAACTGTCCATTTGGCTAAGTTATTGCAACCTATATGATCCAGGCAGAGCCCATAATGCCAAGTGGCTGCACTTGAAGCTTCTCAACATTTGACATCTCAAATCTCTTTGTTCCTGGGTGGCATTCCACAAGTGAGATACCAAGTTTTCCCCAGTATACTGGACTTGGTGATGCCCAAGTTTTCCCCAGCATACTGGACTTGCGTAACCACTAAACACAAACCATTCTTTCCATTCCACCCAGGTGATTCATTCGCTTAGTTGTTTTATTAAACAAAACACAAGTCCTTGACTTTAGAAACATTCCATAGCGTGAATATAATCCACCCTTGTTTTCTACTAGCTAAGCTAAGCATGATAGTAGTAGGAATCTTGACTTAGGATATTTCTACTAAGGTTTCGTCTGCTAGGATTCCCCATGGCTTAGTTTACACTTAGCAAAATTCCATGCAAGTCCTACTTAGAAATATCACTAATGTATAGTGAAAATAATGGGACAAAAGTATGAAGCATCACTTTCCTTTTTGGTTGATAATATAAGTTCACTCCTTGATCTTGAAATAGTCACACTCTTCAAATTCCACTACAATTCAATCAAGCAAGCAAATATTCAATCTACCATTCAAGCAAACATCACATAAAATAATAAAAACAAGGCATTGCATGCAAACATGCCAAAGATTGTTTTATTTGGAAAAGTGGTTTCTATTAGGTTATAAACATTTGAAAACAACCTTTGGTCATTTATAAAAGTGGTAAAACCATTTGATATCAAGTTAGTGAAAAATGGCCACTTTAAGTCATTTTGTTTTGCTAGAAATTGTTTAAATCAAGGTAATATTCTCTAGTGTTTGAAAATACATTTTTAAACACAAACGTTAGTGTTCTATGGTCAAGTGTTCAATATTGATACCATTTGCAAAAGGTTTTACTTATAAACCATTTCTATACCAAATCAATATTTTATGTTGTTGAAAATGCCTTTAGCAAAGTAATAATTTTTATAGGGTTCAGCAATATATTTTTAAATCATAAAACTTTGTGTTTTAGTGTCAGAGAGTTTAAGCCAAATCATTTCCCAAAGGTTTTTCTCCAAAAAGTATTTTTAACATATAAACAACATTTTTATTTGACTAGAATTGTTCTAAATCAAAGATTCATCTTTTAACTTCACAAAATATACTTTTAATTCCACAAGTTGTTTTATGTGGTCAGTAGGTTCAAAACAACCAATTTGTCAAAGATTTTATCCTAAAAACATTGCTAGAATAATTTTTATATCTAAAATATAACTACACATGTTTCTGCAAATTCAACCAATTTTCTAGAAGAATTTCATTAACCAAAGTGCATGGTTGGACATAATTTGTTTTTCTGATTCCATTGATATAAAATTTGCAAAATTTGGACGTGTGAATCAAAAGTTATGAATTTTACAAAATCATTCATATAATAGATCAAAATGTGTTTTTAAAACCTGTGTCTGGCCACATGGCTGTTTCGTACTGGGCAGTACCGATTCGTATGGATCGAGCTACGCGGTGCGTTGGATTTAATTTACAACGCACGGCTCTGATTGAACATACCGGTTCGATTAAGTCAATCTATCCTATCTCTATGATCTGGATCCAACGGTTCAAGATGCAGCGACCATAGGTGGGCGGCGCTGGCGTCGGCTGCGCGGCAGTGGCGCTCTGGCAGTGAGGTTGCTGGCGATACAGGAGGAGAGAAGAGGAGTGGGATGGCTCAACAGAATCGCGTGATCTTGCTGATGCTCGTCGTGTCCTTGGTTGGCGAAGGGGCGTTCGAGGTTGACGGTGATTGCTCGCCGAAGAAGCTTCTGGCGGCGGTGCTCTCGGGCTGTCGTTGTTGGCGAAGTTGCAGACCATGCTAAGACAAGATAAGGGCTGCATTAGCTGCACACAAGGTCGGCGATCATGTGTGCATCAACGAGAGGAAAGGGGGTGGTCGGATGCTACCTGGGGCACTCGCCGGAGTCGAGGCAGTGGACAGTGGCGAGGGGGCGTCGTCATTGCCGAGCGTCTGAGGCGCGCGCGGCTAAACGAGCGGTACTGGGAGGTTCACAGGACGATGGGGAGCGTGCTCGTGCGGTTGAGGTGTGGTGGGGCTGGCTGGATCCGTCGGAATCATCGCTGGAAGGTCGTCGGAATAGAGGCATTCGCAAGAAAAATTGCGGCAGCCCGGTGGCTCTCTGGCAGCGGAGTGTGAGAGGAAAGGAAGAGGAGGTATGGGCGCTTAAATGGGCGAGATTACTGGGCGAGTTATGCGTGCATTGAAGAGTATTTAAGCAGAGGAATCAGCGCAGCAAACGGCAGCAGGGTTGGGGATGAACTCGCGGTGGGGAAGAAGGTGAGCTGGCAGGTGGGGTCTGGCGGCACCGAGAGAGAGAGAGGGGTGAGGTGGGGTCTAGCAGTCACTGACTGCGCGGGTGGAAGTCTGGGTGCGAAACGTTTTCTCGCGGGGGAGAGAGGGAGTGGGCTGGTTGCTGGGCTGGACTGGGCCTGGTGGGCTGGGGGTCTGTTTCCATTTTTTATTCTGGATCCTTTTTCTTTTTCGATTTAGATTTTCTGTTTTGATTTCTATTTACATAATTCAAGCACTATTTGAATTAAAACTTTTGTCAAACTTTGAATATATTTTAATACTGTTATCTCACATATTCTAAAGTCAAGTTTAGAATAATATTTTTATTCTTTTAGGGTTTATTAATTACTTAAAAATAGACATTTGTGTTTATTTCCAAAATAATATTTAAATAGGTTTTCAAACTATATTTGAATTCTAAGTTTTACCAAATCCTTTCAGTAGGTTTTATGAGAAATAAAACACTTTGAATTCTGATTTAAAATACTTTATTTTGTTTTTAATGTTCATTTAAAATGGGAAATGTCTTTATTTAAAAGAATTTGGATAATAATAAATCCTCAAAATTTTATTTAAATAAACCTTTACTCTTTTTATTTGACAAAAATATTTTATTTTATTTGCTTGGCCAAGATTTAATTTGGTCTTTAAAAATAGTCCTTATTTATTATTCCTTCCTTTATCTTATAAAATCCATACCTTTTTATTTAAAGATCCAAACTTGGTGATTCCAATTTGTAAAATCTTATTTAATATTTATTTATCCTTTTAGATATCTTTAGGATTAATTGCTCACAAATTAGTAGGGATTTATATAGGTGTTTTATTAGATTTGGAAATTCAATTTCCTGATCTTACTAAATTCATAAGATTTTATCTATGGTCCCAAATTAAATGAAACCAATTTCTATGGTTTTATAATATTTCTATTTGTCATTCCTGATCATTTATAATTGTTTGTTGACAAATATTTATATGGATCAAATCCATGGTCTTAGAGATATCTTGGAAATCTCCCATTAGGGTTTTAGGGTTTTGGTTTATTTTCCAAGTGTTTAAATTTCAAGATGCATTTAAGAAGAATGCATTTATCTTGATTTGAATTTGGTTGAATTCAAATTTTATTCAAAGTTTGTTCAAGATGGGTTTTTAAGTTTCCATTTAGAAACAAATTTTAAGTTTCTTTTTACCCTAAATTTCAACAATTATTTATTTGTTTATTTATTTTTCACATTACAAAATTTGGAAAATTTTGGCATGTGACAGGCTACCACCCTTAAAAGAAATCTCGTCCCGAGATTTGGGAAAGATAGGGTTACAAGTTGGCTCAAGGAAACTAGGGTACTACCACCCTTAAAAATTTCCAACTAGATTACATATTGGCTTGCTTGGGGTCTTGATGAAACTTCTCTAGGCAAACATCTGCATAGTGTCCTTTGTTTCCACACTTGAAACAAGTGACAAGGCTGAGATCCTTCATAGGCTTGTTTGTCTTGTGCTTCATCTTTTCTGGACAATTACTTGCATAATGTCCTTGGTTACCACAATTGTAACATGTAACAAGATTGAGATCTTCACGTATCTTCTGTGGACAAGTTGATACATAATGGCCTAGCTCTTTGCAGTTGTTGCACCACACTTGGCTCATTTCCTTATACTTTTTCTTCTTCTCTGGACATTCATTGGCATAGTGTCCCATCTCTTTGCAATGGCAACATTGCACTTGGCTTTTGTCCTTCTTCTTCTTGGGTTTCTCCAAAGCTAGGAGTTCTTCTAGTTCATGCTCTTCATATCTCACCACAAAGGTGGGAAAGTCTCCTGGTCTCCTTAATCTTTTCCTTGGATAATACATATGTTTCCTCTTTTGCCCATCAAGTTGAGTCATATTACATGGAGGTGCAAGCTGAGATTTTCCTTTGTCTTCAGCCTTCTTGGTAGAAGTTGTTCCCTCCTGGGGGTTTACTAACTGTTGATGCACTCTACCTTGTTTCCTTTGTTGAACTATGGAATAGATGGGGCATTGGATAGGGACATGATTATTTCCTTCACATAGGAAACAAGTAGCTTGAGATGTGGGGCATTGATCAGTTGGGTGTTTCTCTTCACAATTTGGGCATTGACCTTCATGCTCTTTGGAAGTGTGATCCTTGTCTCCACAAATATTGCAAGCTTGAGTTCCTTCTATAATATCATCCTTGACATCCTTGTTGTCTCCATCTCCTTGGGAAAGGCTGTCTTTCATGTTGATCATTTGAGTGGTCATCCCTTGCAACAATTGGGATTGAATTTCCAAAAACTTTTGCATGGTTGGGTCTAACTCATTGTTGTTGGCTAAAAACTGAGTTGTCATCTGATTCAACTGGTTTGATTTTCTAGTAGTTGTTCTCTCATGTGCATCTCTTGGTTGTTGTTGTTGTCACCATTATTGATGTTGGAGTCTATTGGGGAAGTCATCTGTTTGGGTTGGATTGGGATTAGAATAGGCAAAAGATTCCTAAGGAAATAATTCTAATCACACACATCACAATTCACACAAGTAATGTGCAAACAATCACAAACAAATCCCCCACTCAAAAAACAAGTTTCGAGCACATTTTTAGGCAACAAAATATTTTAGTTACACTACATAAGTTGGTGGGTTTGATCTAAACTTAATATGGTGGTCCAACTATATGGTTCACTTGAGGTCATTCCATCCTTCTTAGTTGATTCTTCATGAACAAGATCTTTGTATCCTTGGAGAATTTTCTTAAATCTTGGTCACAAAACTTCAAAGGTGATGATGGTTCCTTCTAGGTTGTTTTTCCTTAGTCCTCAAGTCTTGAATAATATTTCTTGTCTCACTTGTAGTCCTTGGTGATATCCAAGTTGAAGTCCTTGGTGAACATAAAGTTGAAGTCTTTGATGATGTTGAAGTTCAAGTCTTTTGAGTTGGTGAAGTCCTTTGCTCATGGTGAGGCTTTGTCCAACAAGTTTGAAAAGGAAGAGGTGTATAGTTGTAACATCCCAGATTTTATATTAGGATGTTATTAGTGTCATGCATCATCCTTGCATCATTGCATCCTACAATAAAAATTTGCAACAAAATCCTAACACCTAAACCTATCAAAACCCTAATGAAGATTTATTTATGTAGGCATTATTGTTATAGTCAAGTTTGACCCTTCTAAAAACTATGTAAAAACATTAAACCATGGTCCTAAGATGACCACCATCTTCTTACAAAAATTTAGAAGTTGGTTTCATCACTTTTTGACTTCATATGCAAAAGTTATTTAAGTTTTACTAAAACAGAAATTGAGAAAATGTCTAAGGAAAAAAAGGGGCAACCTAACCTAACTGGGCCACTGCGCCAGCCCACCCGCGCCCGCGCGACAGCCAGCTAGCCAGCGCCCGCGCCAGCCCACTTCCCCCTCCGTCACCGACACGCAGGACCCACAGGGTCGTCCCCTACCTCGAGCAGGAGTCCTCCTGCAGCACGCGTGCGAGCCGAATCCGGTAAGATTCGCGGCCGTTAGCAACCCCTCGCCCAAGTCTCCAGCCCCATATAAACCCCGCCACCCTCGTCTCACCTCGTTGGATTTTCTACTTGCGAAAACCCTAGCCCATCGACGACTCGCATCGCCGCCGTCGGGTCGACGTCACCGAGACGGTTCGGGACCCCCTCTCGCTCCTTCCTTCCCCTAGGGTTGTTCCTCGTTCACCACTTAATTGCGCCATGTGCTTTTCCCTTTCCCCCTCGCAGATACGCGTCCGCAATTGCTCGCCGGAGCACCGCCAGGGACGGAGGAGGCCGGCGGGACCCTGCCGATAGACGAGGAAACGAGGAGGAACGACGCGGCCACGAGCGCGACCGCGAGGACCAGGCGCGCCCCATCGACCACACCGCCACCTCGGGGAGCCACCAGATCGCCGCCAAGCATCTCCACCGACGCCGCCGCCACTCATCGCCGCTGTCGCACCACAGTGAGTCGCCGCGCTCCTCTCTTCCGTCCGATTTGCAACCTGCGGTCCAGATTAGAAACAAACTCGTAGGGGTACCGGCGAATCCCACGCTGCCACGTGGCAAAGCACTTCGGCGCCGCGCCGCGTCACCCCACCTTGCCAGCTGGACCAACCAGCATCTGCCACATGGAAAGCTTTGAGTTTAGAATTAGATCTGTTTGGCAGAATTGGTTTAAAACTTGCGATAATCATATAAAAATAAATTCTTGGCCAAATTTATCTTATAATATACCATTGGATTCATAATTTTATGTAGAACACAGATCTGCAATATCCAAGTTTACAGTAGGGTTTTCGGTGTAGAATTTAATCTCTATATTAGAGTGTTTATTGTATAGAAAAATAATTAAAATTCTGTTTTAGTTGATTCTTGTTGCAATAACTTTGTTTCCGCAATACCTACTGAGCAAAATTATAAAAATTTGCTTACGATCATTAGATCTAATTTGGGGTTAAATTAGATGGTTGGATCTCCTTTTAACCCTATGATTTGTATTAGTGACCCAAATAGATCTAAACCTATGGGAAATCAATCCTAGTAACACCCTTAACAATATTGCAACCCAATTATTCAACCTTGGTCAATTTAGAAGAACCAATCTTTCATAAAATACCATGTTGCATGCATGCATGATTATGTCTGTGACATGTTTTGAGCAAGTTGTGATCAGATCTATGTTTGTGATTCGCTAGATTGCTCGGAGTGCACTAAGGAGTGCTATTGTGTAGAGTGCTGCTCGGATCAAGGCAAGTTACACCACTTGTTCATGACTTTTGTCCCAGTTTTGATTCTATGCATGTGATCCTCAAAATTCTGTAGTATGCATGTGTAGGATGTTCTAGTACAATTTTCCTTAGTATTATTTTGCATGCACGATGATTTTGTAGTATGCCATGAGTAGCTCTATACTTAGGATTTTCCCTCCTAATAGGTTACCCCTGTTTTTGCTAAGTGTTGCTTGCTATGCTATATATATACAAAGTGCCGTTGGGGGGGGTTCGAAAGACAAAGAATTTTCTAAGTATAAAGGCTCTCTAGAGCAAACTTTTCTTTCTCAAATCCACTTCAAAATAAAACTAAGTTTTCTTCTGGGCGGAATGGTTGTCGGGTCAACGAGTGGGATTTTGGTGGAGGACGGCCGCCCAGGAATCAAAGAAGTCTGCCATGTTACAGAATTCAGAAGCTTCCAGTGCAACCACAATACATTATGGGCTCTGTCTTGGCCTAGTACTTAGTGGGAAACCTCAGCTGGGTACCAACATTTGGAGGTTCTTGGCATGGTTGGATCCGGAAGGTAGAGGGGCTACTAAGGGGAAGCCTCGCCATGGTCTTGTCTGTAAAAGGACTTGATCGTGGATTGTGGGTAAAGTGCACAAACTCTCGAGAGTATTGCAATCTGATCGATTAGCCGTGTTCACGGAAACAGAACAACATTGAGCATCTGAAGCATGGAGCCTCTGAAGGATCTTCCTCTCTCTTTTCTAAACAAAAGTTTTTAAAACCCCATGGCATGAGTAATATCGCCAATGGGAGGGAATTTGGGAACTTGGTGTGTAATATCCAAGTGTCACATGGTGCGTAATATCCAAGTGTTTGGTTGTTTGGACACTTGGTGCGTAATATCCTCGTGTGCCATTCGACCTTATTTTATCTAAGAAAATGTTTATAAAGTAGGGAAATTTTCTCTTCTTCTCTCTACTTAAAGAAAACTAGCTTTGAGCAAATAAACTCTACAACCTAAACTAGCCTTGCATGTAGAGATAGCCTTTCTCTCCTTGGTGTAATTTGCCAATACATTCAAAGTATTGACCCAACTTGTTGGCTGCACATTTTATGTGCAGAATCCGAAGATTGAAAGGTGCGTAGTTATCGCGAGTCTACACTCGACTAGCCTGGGGCGTTGATGGACTCAAGATGCTTTTATGTTTCCGCTGTTATTTGAGCTAGCCTTATGCTAAGCAAATTTGTAATAAATTCATACTCTGGATTCTTCGTGTAATAAAGACTTTGTGTTTTACTTGATATTTCATCGACTGTGAGTGCTAGCTATTGATCCAGGGACTAGCATGTTAATCACAGGGACTTAGGATCTTACTTGATCCCAGGTCGCTACAATAGTCAAAACCAAAAGGTTGAGGAAAGAGTATACAAGATTGTTTGTAAATAAGTTTTGGAACAAAAACAACTCCTATTTTTCTAAGGGTTTTTGTCCAATCCTAGGTTTACAATCCTACAGGCAACACAGTGCTCTGATACCATGTGTAGAGGTCCCAACCTTTAATAAGGTAGAGATCCATGTGTTTACAATGCTAGTCCCTGGATCAATAGTTAGCATCCACATTTAAGATGTAATATCAAGAAACAAAGGTCATATTACAACTTTATAACCAGGAATAAAATAATTCATTACATCTTATATAGCTCATTTGGCTATCTCATTACAATGCAGCAGAAATAACTATAGCATGGGGTCCCTCATCTTCAAAGTGCCACAGGCAATCATGTTGGTTGTATACTTGTAATCCTAATCAACACACTTCACTAACATCAAACAAACCTGCAACATAATAAGTTACATCCACAAGGGTCAATACATTTGAATTGTATTGGCAAGTGATACTATGATAGTATAGTGGAGTCTATCATCTATATGCATTTGGCTAGGTGGTGCACTTTCAGAGGTGGTGCACTTACCAGGGACATGGCTAAGTACTTAGATTTTACACTCTTCAGAGGTGGTGCACTTTCCCCACAAGACTTGGTTTCACCAAGACAAGATCTTTCAGAAGCCTTCCCTTAGACCAGAATGGACGCGCTCCAACCTATCAAACCCCTACCACCAACTGTCCATTTGGCTAAGTTATTGCAACCTATATGATCCAGGCAGAGCCCATAATGCCAAGTGGCTGCACTTGAAGCTTCTCAACATTTGACATATCAAATCTCTTTGTTCCTGGGTGGCATTCCACAAGTGAGATACCAAGTTTTCCCCAGTATACTGGACTTGGTGATGCCCAAGTTTTCCCCAGCATACTGGACTTGCGTAACCACTCAGCACAAACCATTCTTTCCATTCCACCCAGGCGATTCATTCGCTTAGTTGTTTTATTAAACAAAACACAAGTCCTTGACTTTAGAAATATTCCATAGCATGTATATAATCCACCCTTGTTTTCTACTAGCTAAGCTAAGGATGATAGTAGTAGGAATCTTGACTTAGGATATTTCTACTAAGGTTTCATCTACTAGGATTCCCCATGGCTTAGTTTACACTTAGCAAAATTCCATGCAAGTCCTACTTAGAAATATCACTAATATATAGTGAAAATAATGGGACAAAAGTATGAAGCATCACTTGCCTTTTTGGTAGATAATATAAGTTCACTCCTTGATCTTGCAATAGTCACACTCTTCAAATTCCACTACAATTCAATCAAGCAAGCAAATATTTAATCTACCATTCAAGCAAACATCACATGAAATAATAAAAACAAGGCAATGCATGCAAACATGCCAAATATTGTTTTATTTGGAAAAGTTGTTTCTATTAGGTTATAAACATTTGAAAACAACCTTTGGTCATTTATAAAAGTGGTAAAACCATTTGATATCAAGTTAGTGAAAAATGGCCACTTTAAGTCATTTTGTTTTGCTAGAAATGGTTTATATCAAGGTAATAATCTCTAGTGTTTGACAAATACATTTTTATACACAAACGTTAGTGTTCTATGGTCAAGTGTTCAATATTGATACCATTTTTATACCAAATCAATATTTTATGTTGTTGGAATTCCTTTAGCAAAGTAAAAAAATTTATAGGGTTCACCAATATATTTTTAAATCATAAAACTTTGTGTTTTAGGGTCAGAGAGTTTAATCCAAATCATTTCACAAAGGTTTTTCTCCAATAAGTATTTTTAACATATAAACAACATTTGTATTTGAATAGAATTGTTATAAATCAAAGATTCATCTTTTAACTTCACAAAATATACTTTTACTTCTACAAGTTGTTTTATGTGGTCAGTAGGTTCAAAACAACCAATTTGTCAAAGATTTTATCCTAAAAACATTGCTAGAATAATTTTTATATCTAAAATATACCTACACATGTTTCTGCAAATTCAACCAATTTTCCAGAATCAATTCATTAAAAAAAGTGCATGGTTGGACAGAATTTGTTTTGCTGATTCCATTGATATAAAATTTGCAAAATTTGGACATGTGGATCAAAAGTTATGAATTTTACAAAATCATTCATGTAATAGATCAAAATCTGTTTTTAAAACCTATGTCTGGCCACGTGGCTGTTTATTACTGGGCAGTACCAATTCGTATGGATCGAACTATGCGGTGCATTCGATTTAAGTTACAATGCATGGCTCTGATTGAACATACCGGTTCGATTAAGTCAATCTATCCTATCTCTACGATCTGGATCCAACGGTTCAAGATGCAGCGACCATAGGTGGGCGGCGCTAGCGGCGGCTGCGCGACGACGGTGCTCTGGCGGTGAGGTTGCCGGCTATACAGGAGGAGAGAAGAGGAGTGGGATGGCTCACCAGAATCGCGTGATCTTGATGATGCTCTTCGTGTCCTTGGTTGGCGAAGGGGCGCTCGAGGATGACGGTGATTGCTCGCCGGAGAAGCTTCTGGCGGCGGTGCTCTCGGGTTGTCGTCGTTGGCGACGTTTTGGACCACACTAAGACAAGATAAGGGCTGCATTAGCTGCGCACGAGGTCGGTGATCATGCGTGCATCAACGAGAGGAAAGGGGGTGGTCAGATGCTACCAGGGGCACTCGCCGGAGTCGAGGCAGTGGACGGTGGCGAGGGGGCATCGTCGTTGCCGAGCGTCCGAGGCGCGCGTGACTAAACAAGCGGTACTAGGAGGTTCGCAGGACAATGGGGAGCATGCTCGTGTGGTCGAGGGGTGGTGGGGCTGGCTGGCTCCGTCGGAATCGTCACCGGAAGGTCGTCGGAACAGAGGAGTTCGCAAGAAAAATTGTGGCAGCCCGGTGGCTCTCTGGCAGCGGAGTGTGAGAGGAAAGGAAGAGGAGGTATGGGCTCCTAAATAGGCGAGATTACTGGGCGAGTTATGCGTGCATGGAAGAGGATTTAAGAAGAGGAATCAGCGCAGCAAACGACAGCGGAGTTTGGGATGAACTGGTCGCGGTGGGGAAGAAGGTGAGCTGGAAGGTAGGGTCTGGCGGCAGCGAGAGAGAGAGGGGTGAGGTGGGGTCCAGTAGTCACTGACTGAGCGGGTGGAAGTCTGGGTGCGAAACATTTTCTCGCGGGGGAGAGAGGGAGTGGGCTGGTTGCTGGGCTGGACTGGGCCTGGTGGGCTGGGGGTCTGTTTCCATTTTTTTATTATGGATCCTTTTTCTTTTTCCATTTAGATTTTCTGTTTTGATTTCTATTTACATAATTCAAACACTATTTGAATTAAAACTTTTCTCAAACTTTGAATATATTTTAATACTGTTATCTGACATATTCTAAAGTCAAGTTTAGAATAATATTTTTAATCTTTTAGGGTTTATTAATTACTTAAAAATAGACATTTGTCTTTATTTCCAAATTAAGATTTAAAAAGGTTTTCAAACTATATTTGAATTCTAAATTTTACCAAATCTTTCAGTAGGTTTTATTGAGAAATAAAACACTTTGAATTCTTATTTAAAATACTTTATTTTGTTTTTAATGTTCATTTAAAATGGGAAATGTCTTTACTTAAAAGAATTTGGATAATAATAAATCCTCAAACTTTTATTTAAATAAACCTTTACTCTTTTTATTTGACAAAAATATTTTATTTTATTTGCTTGGCCAAGATTTAATTTGGTCATTTAAAATAGTCCTTATTTATTATTCCTTCCTTTATGTTATAAAATCCATACCTTTTTATTTAAAGATCCAAACTTGGTGATTCCAATTTGTAAAATCTTATTTAATATTTATTTATCCTTTTAAATCTCTTGAGGATTAATTGCTCTCAAATTAGTAGGGATTTTATACAGGTGTTTTATTAGCTTTGGAAATGCAATTTCCTGATCTTACTAAATTCACAAGATTTTATCTATGGTCCCAAATTAAATGAAACCAATTTCTATGGTTTTATAATATTTCTATTTGTCATTCCTGATCATTTATAAGTGTTTGTTGACAAATCTTTATATGGATCAAATCCATGGTCTTAGAGATATCTTGGAAATCTCCCATTAGGGTTTTTGTTTATTTTCCAAGTGTTTAAATTTCAAGATGCATTTAAGAAGAATGCATTTCTCTTGATTTGAATTTGGTTGAATTCAAATTTTATTCAAAGTTTGTTCAAGATGGGTTTTTAAGTTTCCATTTAGAAACAAAAAGTTTCTTTTTACCCTAAATTTCAAAAATTATTTATTTGTTTATTTATTTTTCACATTACAAAATTTGGAAAAATTTGGGATGTGACAATTTAGTTTTCTTTAGTAGTTTGGACCCCCGTTCTCGCTGTGTTGTTTTGCAGATAAGTTTGCTTGGTGTTTGGAAAGTAGTAGTAAGTTCTTGCTTGAAGTGCTAGAGGAGCTTGCATTGACTGTGAATTAGACCTTAGCATGACATGCTAGGTGTTGTTTTGGCATTATGCTTAGTGATTATTGATGTAGCATGTCTTGTTCCAAACAATTGGAATTGCTTAGTGTGCCTTGAATAAATTATGCGTTGTTTTAGCATGCAAAAGCATAGTATTGTGGTATTCTCCATTGATGTTTTTCTTGGGTTGACATGGCACATGCTCACACCATGTTATGACTGTGAAAAGTCACCATTATCCTCTATGATCATTTAGTCCCTTACTTGTAGTGCCACTCTTTGCTTTGATTAGTTATCTTTGTTGCATTGCATAATTTTGGCCATTATTGCTCCCTTAGTTGGTTGCTCCCAGTCTTTTGATAGCCTCCACTTGTATGAGTAAATTCTACTCAAGCCTCCAACTCCCAAGAAACCAAGTGTTATTCCAAAGTGTCCCCTATAAATTCCTATGCCTGGTGTGCTACACCATTCCAAGTATATTCTTGTTTTCATCTATCTTCCAATTAAAAACTATTTTGTTATGTGAAAACTTAGTGATTAAAGCCCTCAAGAACTTGATGGAATACTTTATTCTTTTCCCCTAATAAACTTGAACCATTGTGACAACTTTGTTGTATATGCTTGCACTTATAAGTTGGAATTAGCAGAACCGTGCTGTCACGGGGAACGTTTTCAATATTGCACTTGTACCTTGTTGTACTCAGTTGATATCATGTTCATTTGTCTATGGATGTCACCGGTGTGAAATAAAGAGGGAACTTGTAAGTACATGGAGTTTGTATCCTGTGTTAGAGAAACGCCTGGGCCGCTAGCCTAAGCCATGCCTAATCATGGTGGAAACTTGCAGCATCACCATAGTGACATCTATGAAGCAATCCTCTTATAAGAAAAAGAGACACATTGAGAAAAGAGGAAAGAGAGAAAAAAGCACCATATTCCCACGGTACATAAGAAGAATTGCTAATATGCCCATTGTCTACTTGCCTTGTCATTTTGGTTATGGGAAAGCTCCTGTACCAGATGCCTGTTTTCTGTTGTTTTTGGTTTCAGAAAAGTTAGTAAAGAAATATTCTCTAAATTGGACAGGAGAAACGTCAAAGTCAATTACTTTCCATGGGGAACAAGAAGTCCAGAGGAGAGCCGGAGGGGATAGCCAGGGGGGCCAGACCCACCCCAGGCGCGGGGGCAGGTGGGCCCGCGCCTGGCTAGGGTTTGGTGGCCCTGTCTGCCTCCGAGTCTCGCCCCTTCGCCTATAAGAAGCCCCCGATGCAGAAACCCTGAGTACCCCGATAAAAAATACATGAAACCGTCAGTAGACGCCGCCACCATCGTCCCTAGATCGGGGGGATCTGAAGCTCTTCCCGGCACCCTGCCGGAGGGGAGATCATCCCAGAGGCCTTCTCTCCGGTATGATTCGTGAGTAGTTCTACCTTGGACTATGGGTCCATGTAGTAGCTAGATGGTTGTATATCCTCCTTTGTGCTTTCATGTATAGATCTTGTGGTCTCCGTTCATGATCAAGATCTAATCTATTTGTAATCATGCATGTTGTGTTTGCGGGGATCCGATGGATATTGAGATTATTATGTTGGTTTGATTAATGGTTTTATCTTTATGATTCTATCATGTCTGTATTGTTTGTGATCTTGCATGCTCTCCGTTGCTAGTGGTTATCTTGGCCAAGTAGTTGCTAGTGACTCCAAGAGGGGGTATTTATGCTAGATAGTGGGTTCATGCCTCTAGTTTCCAAGGGAAGTGACAGAAATCTCTTCGGTTGTAGATGTGTTGTTGCTACTAGGGAGAAAACAACGGTCTCTTGTTCATGGAACATGTGGACTCTTTACCTTACACACTTTGCTTAAAGCAGTTGTCTGTTGCTTGCTACTTAATACTGGAGGGGGTTCGGATGATAACCTGAAGGTGGACTTCTAGTCATAGATGCTGTTGGATGACGGTCTATGTATATTGTTGTATTGCCCAATTAACCTCATAGGATCTTTCTGGCTAGTAATTGCATTGTTATGTTTTGCTCAGTTCCTGTCAATTTCCCTGCTGTAATTTTGTACCCTTCATGTCATGTTGTTTATATAAGGAGAGCACTTGTAGTGAACTATGGACCCCGGTCCAATCTTTACCATTGATACATCTTCCATTGTTACTTTTTTACTTGATGCAAATCATTACCTTCCACACCATACGTTTAATCCTTTGTTACAGCAAACTGGTGAGCTTGACAACCTCACTGATTCGTTGGGGCAAAGTCTTGAGTTTGTGTTGTGCAGGTCTCCACGTTGCTTGCAACACCCGTGTGACGTTTCCTTCCTCCTACTGGTTCGATAACCTCGGTCTCAACTAAGGGAAGACTTGTTGATGTACTCTTCACACCTTGCTCTTGGGGTTCCCAACAAGACTCCACATCAAGCACCAAGTTCTCTGGCGCCATCAAGGAGTCATCAGCTATATATATAAATATATAAATTACCGTTGGGGGGTTCGAAAGACAAGAAAATTTCTAAGTATCAAGGCTCTCTTGAGTGATATTTTCTTATCAAATCCACTTCAAAATAAAACTATTTTATCTTTTGGCGGAATGGTTATCGGGTCAACGAGCGGATTTTGGTGGAGGACAGCCACCCAAGAATCAAAGAAGTCTGCCATGTTTCAGAATTCAGAAGCTTCCAGTGCAACCACAATACATATGGGCTCTGTCTTGGCCTAGTACTTAGTGGGAAACCTCACCTGGGTATGAACATTCGATGGTTCTTGGCATGGTTGGATCCAGAAGGTAGAGGGGCTACTAAGGGAAAGCCTCACCATGGTATTTTTTGTAAAAGGACTTGATCATGGATTGTGGGTGAAGTGCACAATCTCTCGAGAGTATTTCAATCTAATCTATTAGCCGATTTCACGGAAAAGAACACTTGATCATCTGAAGGATGGAGCCTGTGAAGGATCTTCCTCTCTCATTCCAAACTTAAATTTTTTTGAAACCCCATGGAGTGAGTAATATTGCCAATGGGTGGGATTTTGGTGACTTGGTGAGTAATATCCAAGTGTTAAGTTGTTTGGACACTTGGTGAGTAATATCCTCATGTTCCATTCTACCCTATATACTTAAGCCAATATTTAAAAAGTAGGGAAAAACTCTCTTCTCTTTCTCCATACTTAGAGAAAATTAGCTTTATGCAAATGAACCCCAAATACTAAACTTGCCTTGCATGTAGAGTTAGTCTTATTCTTTCCTTGGTGTAATTTTCCAATACATTCAAAAGTATTGACCCAACTTTTTGGGTGCACGTTTTATTTGCAGAATCCGAAGATTGAAAGGTGCATAGAGATCGCGAGTCTACACTCAACAAGCCTGGGGCATTGATGGACTCAAGTTTGTTTATGTTTCTGCTGGTTATTTGAGCTAGCTATAAGCTAATAAAAGATGTAATAAATTCATACTCTATATTATTCCTGTAATAATGACTTGTGTTTTACATGATATTCATCGATTGTGAGTGCTAGCTATTGATCTAGGGACTAGCATGTAAATCACAGGGACTAAGGATCTTTATCAATCCAAGGTCACAATAGTAGCATTATAAGATGGTCCCTCTCACTAAATATCAAGTAATAAAGTGTTAATCCCTAGTAGGCACTGTTGCTAAGACTCGTCATTTCGAAGCACCACGTGATGACCGGGTGTGATAGATTCTATGTGTGCATACAATGGGTGCAAGCCAGATTTGCACATGCAGATACTGAGGTTAATGTTGACAAGCGTAGCATGTACAGACATGGTATCAAACAACGGTATACCGAAAGGTAAAGCATGAGGCATATGATTGATATGATGAACATGTTGATTGTTCGCCTTTGAAGCTACACCATCTCTCATGATAATCGGACTTGGTGTAGTGGATTTGGGTTGTGTGATCACTAAAACAATGAGAGAGATGTTGTTTTCAGTGGGATTTCACCTAGTAAATTTAAGAATTAAACTTGAACTCAATTTATCATAAACTTAGTCTAAACTCTTTTTAAATATGTTGTAGATCATTGCGGCCCCTACCATCAATTTTAACGCGTTCATAGAGAAAGAAAAGTTGAAAAATAATGGAAGCAAATTCGCGGAATGGTTCCGCAACTGGAGGATTATCCTCAATGCTGGTCAGTTGACCTATGTGCTGGATGCACCACTAGGTGACCCGCCTGCAGATGATGCTACGAATGAGGTGAAAAATGTTTTCCTCACTCAGAAAAATCAATACTCCGCAGTTCAGTGTGCCATCTTTTATGGTTTGGAATCGGAGCTTCAGAAGCGGGTTGAGAACCGTGACCCTCATGATATTGTCCGTGAGCTCAAAATGATATTTGAGACCGATGCGGCCATTGAAAGAAATGAAGCCTCCGAGAAGTTCTTTAACTGCAAGATGGAAGAGGGAGGATCCATTAGCGAGCATGTGCTTAAGATGTTTGGGCACGCGAATAAACTCGTAGATTTGGGAATAATGATTCCTAATGCATTGGGTATTCATCGTGTCCTCCAATCACTGCCACCTAGTTACAAGAACTTCGTGATGAACTACAACATGCAGCGCGTGGATAAATCATTGCCTGAACTCTACTCCATGTTGAAGTCTACGAAAGAGAAGATCAAGAAAGAGCACCAAATGTTGGTGGTCAATAAGACTAACAATTTCAAGAAGAAAGGAAAGCCTATTAAGAAGGGTAACTTCAATAAGGGCAGCAAGAAAGCTGTTGCGCCTACAAAGAAGCCCAATGTTGGTCCTAAGCCTAATACTGAGTGCTTTTACTGCAAGGGCAAAGGTCACTAGAAGCGGAATTGCACCAAGTACCTGGCAGATCTTAAGAATGGCAACAAAAAGAGTAAGGTATATTCGATATACATGTTATTGATGTGTATCTTACTAGTAGTTGTAGTAGTGCCTGGGTATTTGATACTAGTTCGGTAGCTCATATTTGTAACTAGAAATAGGTGCTGCAGAATAAGTGAAGTCTAGCGAGAGACGAGGTGACGATGCACATTGGAAATGGCTCCAAGGTTGATGTGATCGCTCTCATCATGCTCCCTCTTCATCGACCATCGGGATTATATTTATACTTAAATAGTTTTTATTTGCTACATGTGTTAAGCATGAACATTATATATAGATCTCGTTTATTGCGAGACGGTTACTTGTTTAAGTCCGAGAAAAATGGTTTATTGATTTATATGAATAATATCTTTTATGGTCATGCGCCTATGATAGATGGTATATTCTTATTGAATTTCGATAGTAGTGATACACATGTTCATAATATAGATGCTAAACGAATGAAATTGAATGATAATTCTACATGCATATGGCACTACCGTCTTGTCACATTGGAGTGAAGCTTATGAAGAAAGTACATTCTGATGGACTTATTGAATCACTTGAAAGATGCGAAGCATGTCTGATGTGAAAAATGACTAAGACTCCATTCTCTGGCATAATGGAGCGAGCTACAGACTTATTGGAAATCATACATACCAATGTGTGTGGCCCAATGTAACATCCCAACATTAGAGCCTAGAAATAAGCTGAACCCAGATGTGTGCATTGCATTCAGACATAGAAAATCCGAATAATTTTCGCGCTTTTAAACAAAACTTGTCAAAGTGATTGAAGCTTCTCTTAGCTTGATGGAATTGAAGTAGATCATCAAGTTGACTTCAATAAGTTTCAATAGGACTTTGCTAAAACCTCATTTTGGGTAAGGGAGATTTGATCTAAGGGGAGATCAAATGTACTATAAGTTAAACCTTAATAGAATGTGAATTATATTTGATCATTAGGTGACAATGTTATAGTATTCATTATAGTCACTCATAAGTACCAAGTTAAGGATATAACACAAATAATAAGAATGTAGCAACTATATCTTAATCTCATCTGCATATACCATGAGTATCATGCTGATACCTAACCTTACTTCTTATGGCGTAGGAAAGGAACTAAGCTTAGATCATTCACCATATATCTTTAATTCCATATCAATCCTTATCATCTCTGTTGAGTTATGTTTCCATGTCTGTTCATCATCAATGTTGAGAAATCAACTATTGATTCATCCATTCTCAAAATATCATGTACTTGATCATAACACAGCTTACAAATAAGAGTCTACAAAGAAACAACTAAGAAAAGGTGAATAGTGATGCTAATTTTAGATGTCAATGATTTGATAAGAATGATTGAAAAGAATCTAATCTAAAAGATAGTTGATGGAGTTAAATCCCTCCTTGATAGAAAAAAATATTACAAGGATGAAGTCTGGAGATAGTTACCAGGAGTAGTCCTATTGGATCAAGTAGGTATAGTTAATGAATTATATCTCTTAATCCAATAGAGCTAAACAGAAGATAATTATAATACAACTGTAATGTGGAATTGATGAAGCCTTGTTTAGTCAACTGGAAATCTAAACCTTAATGGATCAACAGCTTATAATGATCAAGCCTTATTCACATGTATAAGTGGTGTTGGTGGATAAAACATGATTAAACCCTAGTAGAGATAAGTTATCTTAGAATAGTCATTGCAAGCCACATAAATATAATTAGGGTTGGAGTGTGAGTTATGGGAATAAAGTGAATACATGATGATATTATTCAATTAAAGCTAGTATAGCATAGAGTTTAGAAGTGGTGTTATTCATATTAAAGGATTGTCAACTTTAGAGAAAAGTAGCTAGAATCATACAACTAATAAAGATACATTAGTAATGAATGATTAAGAAGAGTATGAGAAAAATTGAAGGAACTATTTGTTGGATGGAAGGCTATCAACAATAGAGTAGTAAATACAACCAAGACATGAGATGAGGAAGTTATGAATACTCTAGTATCAATTCAATGGATTTATCAATAAGTTTATAAATATAATAGGTGAATCAGAATATTCAAGTGAAGTAATAATCCATCATGTTAACCATGATGATAGATACAAAAGAGTAGTATATCTAGGAAAGGAATTCTTTAATAAGAAGTATAGAATTATGAATTATGGAAAATAGTAATTATTGGTAAACAAGCAACTCTAAATCTCAAATCAAATATAATATCCATTTTATGCCAATGAACCATTATCTTATGTCTATATCACTTTCTAGGAATATTTCCTTATAACAAATCACGTAGTATATCACTTTCTATTATAAAAGGGGCTGTCAACAAATATCTCAAAAATAAAACCACATGTTTAGCTATTGAATCTTTAACTATGTCCATAAAGGGATCTAAGTATATGCAAAACCCTAAAGCCAGGGTAAAGTTCATGATTCAAAACCCTAAGCCTCTTTGTTTATCACAATAGAATATATACATTTCATTTTCTAAATTAATGGTAATAGTAATAACCATATCAATGTCTTTTATGTTTCATGCATCAAATAATAATCCAGGATCATTATATATATAAAACTTATATTCAAACTATAAGCCAATTAGAGTTAAGTTTGTAAACAAATAAGAATATATCATTCAAGAAATCCCTAACTAAAATAGGAGAGAAGAATAATAAGAAAAGTTTATATAAAATATTAACAAGGGGGTTCATATTAAGTAACTAAAAGAAATAAAAAAAGATAATATAATAAAATTGCACAAATGAGTCTAAGTATATTTAAGTATTGTTGTAAATATCCAGCAAACAAATCATACAAATAAAGGTTCAAAATATAAATCAAATTCAAATCTGAATAAGAAAACAGAAAATAGAAAAAGGATAAAACAAATAAAAATACTACCTGGCCGTGGTCCAACAACCCTACACCTATCTGACGCCCCTAAGAAGCCCACAACAGTCCAGTAACTAGCCCAGATTCTTTTCTGCCTGTGACTGACAAGTGGGGTCAGGAGAGAACCGCGGGTTGAGCTGAAGAAATTGCCACGGGGTTATCCGCAAAATTTGCATCGTCGTCATCGTCACGCACACAGGCAGCTCACTAGCGGAGCTCGCCGCCGCTCGATGCCTTCTTCGTCAGCCTTGCGCCAAGATACTCGCCGTCGTTCCAGGAAGGGATAAGAAGGCCACCTCGACGCCCTACCTCAAAACTTATCCCCAATTCCTCCTTATCCTCGCAGATGCAGACGGAACCGAAAACCTAGCTCACCGAAGCCACTCCTCGCCGTCGAACCACGTCCCCCCACACCATTCTGAGCAGCCATAGAGAAGCGCCATCCTTCGTAGATCCTCTGGGTAGAATCTTGCATCAAGGGGAGCACTGGAGCGGGTGAATTTGGCCGTTCTCCTTCGCAGTAGTTCGTCGGAATCCTCACCGGAGAGCTTGTTATCGACCGCGCATGTCCTCGCCGACAACTCAATCATCATCAGGGTGAGTTCCTGAACCTTCCAGCATCCTCAAATCTCCCGACCTCGTTGTAAATCGCCGTTTCACCGTAAGCCACCGTCGGCCACCGTCGGAGGTCGTCGGAGCTGAAGCTCCGATGACTATTTCCGAGCGGCGCTGCCACTATTAGGTTTAGTAGGTTGCGCTGATTCGAACTAGGTCTATTTCGCTTGTTTGGGCGCAGTAGATCGTCGCCGGCGACCAACCTCTGGCGGTGGTGGTGATGCTGACGCCATCGTTACGTCATGATCGCACCACGTCGGCTAGTTTGA
Source organism: Avena sativa (assembly GCA_916181665.1). NCBI lineage: Eukaryota > Viridiplantae > Streptophyta > Magnoliopsida > Poales > Poaceae > Avena > Avena sativa. The sequence goes on along the minus strand of OV702293.1, from coordinate 92,580,731 downwards.
CTAGTCGTTGTCCTGCGTGGCAAATGACGTGGCCCAGGGCCCATGTGTCATCGACTGAGAGTAGAGAGAAGGTCAGTAACAAATGTATTTTCTTTAACTGATGAGATGAGGTGGACACTGGCCCACGGGTCAGTGACTGGGGCTAACTCTTAGTGCGGTGTAAAAAGTATTTTTTTGTTAGGAATTAAATAAAATGTTATAATTCAATTAATAATATTCCAAAAATCAAATAAATGATTAAATCTTGTTTAATTAATAACTTTTGATTTACAATTCAGAAAATATGTATAATATATGAAAATTTGTAGAAAAATAAAGCCTACAACTTAAACTTATTAGCAAATATTCTTATGATCATTATTTAAATAAATACTATTTAATAAATGTTTTATAAGTAATAAAACTTTGATAATTCATATTATTATAATGATAAATGTTAATTATATGAATAAAATACCAAAAATATTAGAAAAATAAGAATATAATTTAAAAATATAATCATGTCTTTTTAGTTCACTTCATTAAATATTTATTATTTATTAAGTAATTATAAAGTAATAAGGATTATAAAAATCCTATCTTATTATTTATAAATCACTAAAATAAATGTGATATACCAAAATGATCACAAAAATAATATCTACATGTTAAAAATCTAATATTTTACTTCTGAGGTAAATAAAAAATTAAATATTTTAAGAACTCAAATTTAAACTTATTTACTTCATTAATAATTCATATAAGGATAAATAAAAATTAGTAATATTCCTAAAATGAGTAAATTAAGTTCAATAAATAGTATTAGTCTTAAATATTAATAAAATGAAGCTTAAATAATTTAAAACATTATAAATACCTTTATTTAAATTATCTTCAACCTTAAATGAAGATTTTATTCTAAAAAGGTTCCCATTTATAATAAAACCTTCAAGAATAACTTATGAATACACCAAACCTTTTCTATCTATATTAACCATCAAATTACAAAAAAACTACCACAACACTATAGAAAGTTTAAGAATAATTAAGTAACAATCTACTTTGGTTTATAGGCTAAACTCACTTATCTATAAAAGATAAGGGATATTACTCTATTATAGAATCAAGAAACCATTACCCAAGTAAAAAGAATGACCATTCTTAAGTAACTTAAAGAAAACATTTTAGGTACACAAGATACAAATGTATAAGTACTATACTTTCAAAACTATCTATATTTTAAAGTTTACTTTAGTCTCCAAGAACCTAAATATAATACAATAAACATTACTATATGTTTTATAGTTAACTTTGGTCCAAAGTAGTTAAATTATAAAGAAACTCAAGCCAAACCATTTGAGCAAACAAATAACATCAACCACAACTAACTAACCACAAAATGTGTTTAGACCTTAGAAGAGAAACCTTTTCTTCGAAGGTTATTCTTTTTGCCACTTCAAACAAGAACTCTTGTATAAGAAATCTTGACTAGTATGTCATAAGTATATATATTTTACTACTACATATGTGTTGTTTGCAACCACTCATACTCTCTAATAAAAGTACAACTATGAAAATTATCTAAAAGGACCACACATTCCAAAGTAACCATTTTTGGAATCCAAAACCTAGGACAACGTTATCCCCGGGATTTGCGTTTAGAACGTGCATCACATTACTTATGCATAAAAGCATATTGCTTCTTTAAACATTAGTCCTTACCGGACGAATGATTCTGATTTCAGATTTTGGATCTTATACACTGACTTGAAGATCGTGAGTGCATAATCTTGCAATCACAAAAGGCAAGTTCACACTTGCTCATGTCCTTTGTTTATTTTCTATAAAGTATTTTACATATCCAGTGTTATTGTCACCTGCATTTGAAAAAGGTCTAAAAACACTATTCTCGATAATAATGTGAACTATTGGTTACTGATCCAGGGTGATCAGCTAACCTATTAAATCTGACAGTTGGAATACAACTGTTCAGAATTATATCACCTAGGACTTAACAACCAATGTCGCCAGTGATTCCTGCACCGTATATTACGCGTTGACCATGAGATTTGGAATGGGACGGAGAAGTCAGCTGTATCTTCTTCCTCTCGCATGAAGCCGAATGTGCAGGTCATGGCTGTTATCCTCGTAGCGTGCATATTAATTGGTAATTTGTAGAGGATATGCAGCATACGAGTGGGAACCCTCATCGTCCCACGATAGTTCTGGCATCTAACAGTTTGTACAAACCATTGCCGTAATTCATTATGTGGGCATGGTGTACACCAAGGAGGCATGCGAGGTCGCGAAGGGGGCAGTGATTGGCTTGGATCATCTTCTGGGCCCCACATCATGTAATTGTGGACGGGAATAAGCTGCCTGGTTGTGCAACAAAGAGTTGATCTCTCATGGATAAAGTAACGCACCTCTGCAGAGTGTAAGAACTGTAACTTGTTACTCTCTGTTCCGGGAAGGAGCTGCGAACATGGCGGGAAAGGAACTCCATGAAAGTTTTGGTAAACCCGTGAAGGCTAACGGACATAGCTTTTCAAAATAAAAGCAACCTTTGAAGAAATGTTTATGAAAACTTGCATTGCCTATGACCTACGGTCTATGGCTGTAGTTATAGTGCATCAAACACTCCTTTTCTAGTGAATTCACTGAGTACGCTCGTACTCAAAGTATCTTCTTAACCCTTGCTAGATTCTGAAGCCATTAAAACGTTTTCTACATCAAGATATGCTCCAGGACTTATCAAGACCAGCTAAAGCTCTTCAATGAAGACAAGGAAGTCAACATATACCTCAACTCAAGTGAAGACGAAAGTTACTGATTAGATAGGAATATTATCTCTAGCCAAAGAACCTATTTCTATAGTGCATTGCAATAGCAGTAATGCCAACCTCTTAGTCAGAATATTAGACTTAATAGTATAATCATTCTTGCGTTGTTTAACTTTGATTCTTCTCCGTAAGAAGTTCTTTCTCTCTCTTTAACCTAGAGTGTTCTCTGGATCTTATGTAAAAGAGTGAGTTGTAACCTTTAAGCCATGTATTGGACCTGCTGTGTTTCTGTTGTGCCATTCTGAGGGATGTAGTACTAGTGAACGATGTTTCATTGGTGTTATGTCAACGACTATAGTATACTACATCATGCAGTGGTATGCTGGGTCACCGCAGTTGGTATCCGAGCATATGCTTTGACCTTAGGCTGGAAACCTAGTAAATGGGTAGAACCTGTAGGACGAATCCTAGCAATAATAAAGAGTTCTCTAGTGATATGAGGGATATTCACTTGAGAATAATCCTGTTATGTTACTAGTGCGATAACTCTTCTATATGATTGCAATTTCCAATCATTACCCAAGAGTTTTAACTCTATGTGACTGATGATAATTTCTTATCCATAGTTCCACATGGCACCTCGATATCCACCCCGGAATGTTCAAGTGTTGAACAGGACGTTGGATGACTACGGAGGGGATTGGACAGACAATCTCCTACAACTTCTATGGAGTTTGGAATGTGAATCAAGACTTCTGGTTAAGATTTACAGTTACTGTGATGGGCAGGTATTAGCTAAATAAAGTGTCATGATCATGTTACCCAAGAAGTTAGGACTTAAGGGAGAAATGCCATCAGGAGAGGCAAGGTGCATGGCATCTGCATATCAGATTGCCGTAGCAACAGCCATAACCATGATCTGAGAGCATAAATCCCAAGCTCTAGAAGTTAGTACTCACACCATTATACCACATGAAACCTCAAACTCAGAGCATGAGTTAGATCACTCTACCTTAGTCCAAGCTGAACCGACTCTAGCTGTAGAGTATAAGGATCGTTATCGGTCTTTGCTAAACACTTATCATAACACTCACCAAGTCTTAGTTTAGGAGCTGGATACGGTCATTGAGGATTTTACGATCCTGATAAAGCAATGGCACATAGGAATAGGTTAGATAAAGAAGCTAGGCATCCCAAATACATACCTTCAGGAGAAGTGTTTGAGGAAACTGAGTTTGATGACCCAAACTCAGAAAATTATGCCTATTACCAAAATGACTTCAAGCCACCTGAAGACCTATGGACCAAGTACAATTCCGAACAACAGGAATGGAATAAAGTTATTCCAAATAAACCTGATCCTAACCAGTATGAATGGGAAATATAATATCAAGGTAAAACCATAGGGAATCCTATACCTTGTGATACAGGTGTTGAAGAAGAGACCAATTATAACTATAGAGAGCCTTATGGACCATACGGGGGTAATACTAATCCAATCAACTTAGAAGAGTATTACAATAGCTACTACAGCAATATATATGACTGGATCCAAGAAAAAGCTAAGGAACCAACTTATTATGAGGAAGCATTGTCAGAAAACCCGGACTATTCAGTGGAAGATTATGCCAACTCTAGTCATTTCTCAATGACTAATCTCAGTCTCGGTATTTCTAACCAAGAATACACACCTCCTGGATGCTCTTACGCTCCAGAAGGCAGTCGTAGGACTTCGCGTCATCATGGACGGAACTCCAGGAAACACAAGAGGAAGATGAAAGTAAGAAAGGAACAACCTGCCAAGGGATGAGGGCTTGAATAATGTATATAGAGGGTAATGCGTATTGTAGTTTGAAGAGTTTGCCGAAATAAGTGAGAATATATCCACAAGAACAAGAGGTTCTTGTAAGATAGTTGTGTAAATAGGTTTGGAGCAAACTGTGGGAACATCTAGTACATTTCTAAATTATTTAAACCTATGTGTAATACAGGGTATATGCTTTGTTGTTTATCGACTTTTGGATCTTTTTGATTCTTCTTGATTAACTAGATCTGTACATGAAGTTTAATTAGGTGTGCAAATGCATGATGTAACACCCAGTTATTACTTGATGTTATAGACCTAGATAGAAATGGGAATTCGTGTAAGGTAGTGAAGAGTTTCGAAGATCATAAGGAAGACTAACTTGAAGGATGTACCATGATAGAAGGGGTATTAACACCATTTGGAGGATATATAGAACATAGGTCACATTTTTGGTTAGCTTAGGAAGAAAGCCTAGTGTAGAAGATGTAAGGAGCAACAAAATATGTTAAACTGAAAGTTCATTCAAAATAGGTAAAATGCTAAGAAGTTAATGAAAGAGTTGTACCAAGTTCATGGAAGTATCATGAAAAAGTACCAAGAAGATGCCTTGGAACCAAAAGGGGATTCAAGCTCTGACAACTCGGAGAGAATGAAACTCGTAGGTTAGAAACTGTAAGATAATACCTATCACCCAGAATGTTCCGCCTTGGGTATTTAATCCCTTGCCGGCATTCTGATCCACAGTAGGTATTCTATCCGCAGCTAGTATTTGGTTGAATAGTTAATCAAATTATCTTAAAAGTTGCATAAAGAGCATTAAATTTGGCCTAAGTTAAGTTAAACCTTAGGAAGTATAATTTTTTAAAGGCGATCGTTTTTTGAGAGGCTTCGTAGAGTTAGACCTACCCAGCGGAAATATCCAATAGTAAGTACGGTATATAGTGCTGAAATAATTGCCTCGGAGATACACAATTGTGTGGATACACCGTATAATTTTTCATCAGACCCTAAACTGGTAGAGTTTAAGCTGAACCGAGATCAATATTCGAGTTTAAGAACCAATGGTCTCTATGTATGTAGTTTAAAGACTATTAGTAAAATCCAAGGGGGAGAGTAGACGTTATGAATGAAGGATGAAGATAGTACTATAGGTAATAATGGAAGATTAGTGAAAAATCTTGAGAAGGTTTAAACTTGAAGGTGATAAAGGGTACATTTAACCGACCAATCCAAAAAGAAACAACTCTCAAGTAATCTTAAGAAATAATAGAGAACTTCCAATTGGACATAGGAAGAGAATTAGAATTCTAATGGGTATGGACTAAATGAGTTCAAATCCAATCTTGGAAGGAATACCAGTATCAACTATACTATGACAGGAATAGAAGGATAGTCTTTTGACTACTAACACGGGTATATAGAAACTTAAATTTTTTTAACGAGACCTCTAAACTGTACTTAAAATAGGAGTAAAGATTGATGATTAAGTAAGAAGTATTGGATTAGGATATCTAATCAGGTTATGAAATACTCCAATTAATTCCATTTAAGGTCATAATGAAGGGGAGAATGTAGCAAACACTTCAAAACAATTTCTTACTCCTAAACATGAGAGTTTGCGAACTTTGAGGACGAAGTTTATTTTAAGGGGGAGAGTCTGTAAGGGAAAAGGTCACTGGAAGCGGAATTGCACCAAGTACCTGACGGATCTTAAGAATGGCAACATAAAGAGTAAAGGTATATTCGATATACATGTTATTGATGTGTATCTTACTAGTAGTTTTAGTAGTGCCTGGGTAGTTGATACTGGTTCGGTAGCTCATATTTGTAACTAGAAATAGGTGCTGCAGAATAAGTGAAGACTAGCGAGAGACGAGGTGATGATGCACATTGGAAATGGCTCCAAGGTTGATGTGATCGCTCTCAGCATGCTCCCTCTTCATCGACCATCGGGATTATATTTATACTTAAATAATTGTTATTTGCTACATGTGTTAAGCATGAACATTATATATAGATCTTGTTTATTGCGAGACGGTTACTTGTTTAAGTCCGAGAAAAATGGTTTTTCGATTTATATGAATAATATCTTTTATGGTCATGCGCCTATGATAGATGGTCTATTCTTATTGAATTTCGATAGTAGTCATACACATGTTCATAATATAGATGCTAAACGAATGAAATTGAATGATAATTCTACATGCATATGGCACTATCGTCTTGTAACATTGGAGTGAAGCTTATGAAGAAAGTACATTCCGATGGACTTATTGAATCACTTGATTTTTAATTACTTGAAAGATGCGAAGCATGTCTGATGTGAAAAATGACAAGACTCCATTCTCTAGCATAATGGAGCGAGCTACAGACTTATTGGAAATCATACATACCAATGTGTGTGGCCCAATGTAACATCCTAGCATTAGAGCCTAGAAATAAGCTGAACCCAGATGTGTGCATAGCATTCATGCATAGAAAATCCGAATAATTTTCGCGCTTTTAAACGAAACTTGTCAAAGTGATTGAAGCTTCTCTTAGCTTGATGGAATTAAAGTAGATCATCAAGGTGACTGCGATAAGTTTCAATAGGACCTTTGCTAAAACCTCATTTTGGGTAAGGGAGATTTGATCTAAGGGTAGATCAAATGTAATATAAGTTAAACCTTAATACAATGTGAATTATATTTGATCATTAGGTGATCATGTTATAGTATTCATTATAGTCACTCATAAGTACCATGTTAAGGATATAACACAAATAATAAGAATGTAGCAACTATATCTTAATCTCATCTGCATATACCATGAGTATCATGGTCATACATAACCTTACTTCTTATGTGTAACACCCCGGTTCTGAAAAGACCGTGTCCTCTATGTGACATGCCAATCCCTGGATCGGTTCATTGGCCCACAATAGAGTAAGATGAATAACATAGCAAAATATCCATGTATCATGAATAACGAAGATCCAGAGTACCATTATTACAATAAAAGTTTAGCCCAAAGCTAGCTCAAATTATTCAGGTAGCAACATAAATAAAGTAATTCCTCCATTCTTCAAATTGCCCACAAGTGAACAAGTGCCAAGTGGAGTACCGTGGCCTATATCGATTACTCAGAATCGGAATAACCTCTAACATGAAACGTAGCAGCCCCGAAGGGTCAATACATGGAATGTATGGCAAGTAGAGCTAGTAATGGAGACAATAGTGATAACATCTACATGCATATTTGGCAAGTGGAGCTGTGTCTGGCTTGCATTTGCAAATACATTTGTCCTACTTTCATAAGCAGTTTTTGATTTTCTTTGAAAAGATCCCAATTAAGTTAACCCAACAATGTTAAAACAATTAGGAAATTTGAATGAGCGAGAAACATGTCATGGAATCAATATCAAGCAACTCAGTTGTCCATAACCGGGGACACGGCTAATCGATTAGATTATACACCCTGCAGAGGTTAGTACACTTTACCCATGTGACTTGGCCAGCCCAGATCGTACCATCACTCTCATTTTGGGTGATGATAGGGAGAAGACCAAGAAGAGACTGTTCGGGAAGTAGCACCTCAATCCCGACGCGCACCGGTCCAACCTACCAAAATTCTACATCTCTGGATACGCGGGTTCGAGTTACCACAACCTACTAAGTCCAACCAACCGCCCATTCCATTATTGGCACATGGTTGTACACGTAAGCTACACAATAAAGAAGCCAATCAATTTCTCTCGATACCTGGGTGCCTTTTCGCAATGAAACCACCAACAATTATCAATACCATCACACCCAGGAGATTCATTGATTAAGTTGTTTTAGTTTTTGCAAAACAACTCATTTAGAAACAACTTTCAGTGATGTAACCCAGCCCTCGTTCAACATAGCATGGCTAAGCACATCTACCAACGGTGGTTCATCTACCAGGAAAGCCCTACCACATAATAGGCCATAGCATAGCGATAGTATCAGCCTACACATGCATCTACAAAATACACGACAATGCATTGAAAATAGTAGGACGATATCATGAACAAAGTAGCATCTACTTGCCTTGGTTGTAGCGGTCGGAAGAACAATCCACACACGAGCAAGCGTTGCACTCGTCACAATCTACACGATACAATTGCATTCATAAACAAACAATCCACAACATATGCAACAAATATGATGCATGAATGCAAGAACGACAAGTGAATTGGTGCTACAGCTGCACCACAACATCCTATTCCATAATACTACCGATTGCATGCATGGAAAATAGTTTTAGCGCTAGGAAAACTAGAGCTAGAACTCAAATAAATCACTACTGGTAGTATACTGTTTGTAAAATCTTGGAAAAATTCTACCGCATAGGCATCGCTGATTAGAAACAGTACCAACTGGAATTACTCAAAAAGGAATAATAAAACTCCCCGAGTAATTAAAACACTGCAGAAAGCCACTAGACAGATTCTGCAGAAGTTTTTACTGTAAGCCTATCTTTTTAATTCACGATGAGATTCCCCTCGTTCGACTGAATCCAGGGACATATCATACACTATTTTGGGAGCTACGGATCTTTTTCTACGAATTTATTACTCCGAAAAGGCCACTAACTAGTTTGATTAAACTGTACTAAACCTTGCTGCAAAAGTCTGAACCAAAGGTACAGCGAGATTCTACACGACTCACTGAATCTACACATATTTTATTTGCAATTTTTGGCCAAGCGGTTTAATTTCTACGCAATTTACAAGATTCTACCGAAATCTGCCAACTAAAAGGATTAACGAAAATAACCAGTCAACTGTGTCTGTTGACTAGTCAAAGCGTCTGCTGACTGGGCGCTGACTGGGCATCTGACTAGTCAACGCCTGAGTCTGACCAGTCAACGAACGATCCGAGCCGCTGATCTGAAATCCGACGGTGGCTGCAGGCTTACCGGAAACAAGCGGCGAAACGGACGGCGGCGATCGGTTCCGGCGTCGGGGTTTTTCCTGCGCGGATGGAGAGGGTCAGCGCAACGGATTAAAACGGTCACGCAACAGCGGCAGTGTTCGGCACGCGTGCATGCGTGTGTGCGTGCGCGTGTGCGTGTGGGTGCGCGTAGCGGCATGGCGCGGCGCAGCAGCTAGCGGGCAGCACGCAAGCGGCAGCGGCGCAAGCAGCAGCTGGCGAGCGGCGGCGCAGCAGCAGCGCGCGTGCAAGCGCGGCAGCAGGCGGTGGCGATGGCGGCGGTTGGCCGCGGGCGGCGCGGCAGCGAGTGCTGCAGCAGGTGGCGCGGCGCGCAGCGGCCGAGGCGGGGTCGCGCGGGGGGGGGGGGTGCTGCGGGGCGGCGGCCGAGGCGGGACGCGCGGAGGCGGGGCGAGCGACGGCGCGGCGAGAGAGAGAGGAGAGAGGAGGCGGCGGCCTCACCTGGGCGGCGGGGATGAAGGGCGACGGCGGCGGCGATCTTGGCGATGGCGGCGGCGCGCAAGCCGAGGAGGGGCGGCGGCGCGGTCCAGGAACCGAGGTGGCGGGGCGATCCCGAGGTGGGCGATCACGCGGGGTGGGCAGGGAGGCGGCGGGGTGGGGTGCGGTTCCCGAGGCCGGGTGGCCTCTTTAAGTGGGCCCCCTCGCGGAATTCCAAACTGATTCGGCGCGGAGTTGGTTTCGGACTCGGAAATCGGTCCGGAAATTCGGACCGTTTTCCGACGATTCACTAAAACGGCGACAACTTCTCCGTACGAGCTCCGATTCGAGCGATTCTTGCTCCTACGGTTTCGTACAGTCGAGGGGAACAATCTAAGGTCAAGGTTTGAGCGAAACCACTAGTCTACAAGGGTGGTCAACGCTAGTCCTACTAAAGCCTCCCGCAGGAGCCTCGTAGCAAAATAAAATAGGGTTTTGCAAATAGCGTTTCGCCGAACCTTTTCACTCGACGGTTTTGCATGGAAAGGCATGATGCAATGATATGAATGATATGCAAGACCAAATCTAAAATTTGGGATGTGACAAGACTAACCCCCTTAAGATGAATCTCGTCCTCGAGATTCGGCGCGGCTAGCAAATAGGTGTGGGTAGTCCTCTCGGATGTCATCCTCACGCTCCCAAGTGGCTTCCTCTTCAGTGTGGTGGCTCCACTGCACCTTGCAAAACCTGATAGTCTTGGTACTAGTAATCCTTTCCGCTGTCTCCAGAATCTTGACCGGTTTCTCCTCATAGGTCAAATCATTCTCAAGCTGAAACGTTGTGCTAAACTCCAATCTAGTACCAAGCGACTCGTGCAGCTGGCGCCAGAAGTGTGAGGTAAATTGGGTGCCTCTATCAGATACAATACTCTTGGGAACTCCGTGTAGGCACACAATCTTATCCATGTAAATCTTGGCCAACTTTGCACTCGTATAGGTCGTATTCACCGGTATAAAGTGGGCTACCTTGGTCAAATGGTCGACCACTACCCAAATAGAGTCATACCCTGACCTGGTCCTGGGTAATCCTGTGATAAAGTCCATTCCCACTCTATCCCACTTCCAATCCGGCACGGGCAATGGCTGTAGCAGTCCTGCTGGCTTCTGGTGTTCTGCCTTCACTCGGCTACATACATCGCACAGGGCAATATGCTTGGCGATATCTCCCTTCATGTTGTTCCACCAGAATCTGCTCTTCAAATCCATATACATCTTTGTGTTGCCCGGATGTATGGAGTATGGCGAGTTATGAGCCTCCTGCAGAATCAACTCCCTTATCTCCGGGTCGCTGGGCACACACAAATGGTCTCCATACCACAAGGTACCATGCTCATCCTCGCGAATATCCTTTTCCCGATTCTCCTTCATCTTTTCCTTTATCTCCTCTATTTCCTTGTCTCCTACCTGAGCCTTTATGATCCTGTCCTGCAGCGTCGGTTGGACTTCCATTGTTGCTAAGTATCCTTCGGATACTACCTCCAGTCTAAGTTCCTTGAATTGCTTGCACAAATCCTCAGGCAATTCACCAATTGTCAATCCATTGGCATAAACCTTCCGGCTCAGAGCATCTGCTACTACATTGGCCTTTCCTGGGTGGTATTGCAGATTCATATCATAGTCCTTGATAAGTTCCAACCATCTCCTTTGCCTCATGTTCAGTTCCTTCTGCGTGAATATGTACTTCAGGCTCTTGTGGTCGGTGTACACATCACAGTGTTTTCCCATTAAGTAATGCCTCCATACCTTGAGCGCATGAACCACTGATGCTAACTCCAAGTCGTGTGTGGGGTAATTCCGCTCATGGTGCTTGAGTTGTCGCGAGGCATATGACACTACTCTTCCATCTTGCATCAGTACACTCCCAAGTCCTTGTCGAGAAGCATCACAGTACACTTGGAAATCCTTCTGAAGGTCTGGTAAGCATAGAATAGGTGCAGTCACTAGTCGACGCTTCAGTTCCTGAAAGCTAGCTTCACACACATACGTCCATTCAAACTTTCTCTCCTTCTTTAGAAGTTCAGTCATCGTCTTAGCAATCTTGGAAAAGTTTTCAATGAACCTCCTGTAATATCCAGCAAGTCCCAAAAAGCTTCGAATCTCTCCCGCATTCTTGGGCGCTTCCCACTCAGTTACTGCAGTCACTTTGCTTGGATCAACAGCGAATCCTTCTCCTGACACTACGTGTCCAAGAAACCCAACAGTGTTAAGACAGAATTCACACTTGCTGAATTTGGCATACAGCTGGTGTTCCCTCAGTTTCTCCATAATCAGTCTCAGATGCTTCTCATGCTCAGCATCATCCTTGGAATATATCAGTATGTCATCAATAAACACCACCACGAACTTGTCCAAGTACTCCATAAATACCTTGTTCATCATGGTCATGAAATACGCCGGGGCATTCGTTAGTCCAAAAGACATAACCGTATACTCATATAAACCATACCTAGTGGTGAAGGCGGTTTTTGGTACGTCTTCCTCCCAGATCTTCAATTGAAAGTAACCTGATCGCAGATCAATCTTGCTGAACACCTTCGCTCCTTCTAGTTGATCAAACAAATCATTTATGTTTGGCAGAGGGTACTTGTTCTTGATGGTTACTTCATTCAGCGAGCGGTAGTCCACCACTAATCTCTTGGTGCTGTCTTTCTTCTCCACAAACAGAACAGGTGCACCCCATGACGACGAACTAGGCTGAATGAATCCCTTGTCCAACTGCTCTTTCAGCTGCTTCTTCAATTCCTTCAGCTCATCCACATCCATCTTATATGGTCTCTTTGCTATAGGTCCTGTTCCCGGCATCAGGTCGATAAGAAACTCTACTTCCCTGTCAGGTGGCATCCCTAGCAGCTCTTCCGGAAACACGTCAGGGTAATCCCTAATAACAGGCACAATATCCATGCTAACCCCCTTAAGAGAATTGAACTTACACCTTCCTGGTCGTACAGCTGACTTGAATATAATCCTCTTACCATCCGGGGTTTTGAGTGAAACAGCTCGCTGTGCACAATCTATGTGTCCCCCATGCATAGACATCCAATCCATACCCAGAATAACATCTAATCCCTGTGAATCCAACACTACCAAATGTGCACTGAAGTTGTGTGTTCCAATCCTCACAGTTAAATCGCGGCATCCCGCGCTAGCTATCATATCTCCTCCTGGTAAACTCACTCTAAAGGACCTTTTCATAGACTCAGTAGGTAGCTTATACTTGTCCACAAATGCCCTTGATATGAATGAATGCGATGCACCAGTATCGAAAAGTATAAGTGCAGGGTAAGTGTTGATTGGGAACTTACCAATCACAAGGTCAGGCTCATCTGGAATCTCCTCCACATTCATGTGGTTCACTGTGGCCTTCTCGTTGCTGGTTGGCTTCAGTCCTTTCCTCTCCGGACAGTTGTCAGCATAGTGTCCCTTCTGTTTACACTTGAAGCATGTCACCTCACTCAAATCCTTCTTCACAAAGTTGCGGTCACGGCTGCGGTCATGTCCACCGTGTCCTCCAGAGTGGTGAGAGTGTCCTCCCTTGTGGCTGTGGTGGCTGCTCCTATGGTTGTCATGACGATGTCCATCGCCTCCATGGTGGTGGCGGTCATGGCTCCCATGGTCACTCCCTCCATGCTTGGAGTATCCATCATATGAAGTGCGAGACTTGTGATGTGAACCAGAGTGATGATTGTTGCTCTTTCTCTTGCGGCTTTCCACCTGCTTGTGCTTCCCTTCCAAGATCCTGGCCTTGTCCATAAGCTCCTGGAAAGTGGGGCAGTAAACCACCAGCAGCTGTACTGAAAGCTCATCACTGAGGCCATCCAGGAATCTCTCCCTCCTTTTTGCATCAGTGTCAACATCCTCAGGTGCATAACGGGACAAGTTGTTGAACTCCTCAATGTACTCGGCCACGGTGCGATTGGTTTGGCCCAAGTTGCGGAACTCCTTCCTCTTCAGGCTCAGAACTCCTGAAGACACGTGGTTGGTCCTGAAACCTTCCTCAAACATAGCCCAAGTCACGGTATCCAGCGGGTGGGTGATCTGAAAAGTGTCCCACCAAGAAGCGGCTGGTCCCTCCAGTAGGTGAGCAGCAAACCTCACCTTCTCAGCATTAGTGCATCCAACAGTTACCAGATCCTTGTTGACTGAACGCAACCAGTCGAGAGCAACCATTGGTTCCGTTGCAGTAGAGAACTTAGCTGGCCTTAGCCTCAGAAATCTGGTGAGGGCATCCCCCTGAGGCTGATTGTTTCCATTGTTGTTGTTCTGAGCTGCCATAAACTGAGTCATCACTTGGGTCAGCTGTGCCTGGGCTGCCATGAGCTGCTCCAACTCAGTGGGTTGACGGCGGGGAGGCATCTGCGGTTCAGCACAGGTAAGTTTAGAAAGAATCAACTACGCCAATAGGATTCTACCCATGCATATGATCAAACAACAACAAACAATAGCAGACAATCACAAGCAAGCAACACATCAACAAACAAGTGATCCAGTAACATCCCAGGGGTTATCCTGGCAGTATATACCTACTAAAATAGTTTTACAAGAGTTGGCAATGGTTAACTAAACAGTAGATCATCTAAACAACGAAACAGCAATCTGCCAAAACAGTCCAGCAGCGTTCGTGAATTTTTACGCCTGACTTAAGCTCGTCAGAAAATTTAGCTGATTTTTACACATACAGTACAGAGCGTTTCGCATCAGCCCAATTTTTTTCAAATTTTTCCCAGTTACCAGAAAAATATGAAAAATCGTACAGTACTGCTGTATCAGCAGAAAAACTGAAGCGAAAATAACACAGATAGTAACCAAATTGCCATAACTCTTTCATTAAAATTCGCACAAATAATTCCTGGGATATTGGAGTACACAAATAAGCAACTAAACACTCTTAAACTAACACGAACTAAGCTTCACAACAATCGAGACTAATCCTAACGAATTTAACTAACGAGGACTAATTGGTGGACTTCTATCTACTTCTTGAAGAGGTTGCAGTAGGTCCTTGCTGTCATGCGTTGACGCTTCAGCTCGCGGTATAACCATGGCGGCGGAGTGTACACCTCTCCTGAATCATCACTTGAGACCTCAAACTCCACTTCTTCTGGATCCTTCTCTTCTTCTTCACTCTCAGCTGCAACTGCAATAGCTTCATCTCCTCCACCATCATCGTCTCCATCATCATCATCCTCGTCCTCATCATCATCATCATCGTTCCCACTGTCATCATCATCCCCATTGTTGCCATCATCTTCATTGTCATCATCAGAGGGTGGATTTAGCTGAGCTTGGAGAGCGGCAATCTGGGCTGTCATAGCTTCAATAGTTTGATCCCTTTCCTGGACGGTCCCTTGCAACTGTTGTATGTTCTGGGTGTTCTCCTGCACAGTACCATGAAGATGAGCTATGGTTGCATCTCTGGCTATCAGGGCATTCTCCAGAACTCCCACAGCTTCATGCAGGGTGTCAATCTCCTGTCCTTGGACCACCATACCATTGCTAGCAAAATCTGCAATCTCCTTTATCATTCTCACCTTCTCAGCTAGAGCTCCATTCTCCCTTTCCATGTCCTCTATGTGCCTCCGACGGGGTGGCATGTTGTTCCTGTCGCCCGGGGTAACCACAATGTTCCCATCTTCATCACGCCTCCCATAGTCACGGTAGGGTGAATCTGCTGGCAGTAGGTGTCGGACATTATGGCACTGGCGAGACAGGGCTTCATGTATGGCCAAGTTGATTCCAAGTCCCCAGTTGCAGTAGGTCTTGGTATAGATCAAATGCACTGGGTTTGGCAAGGCGGCATCCCTGAATATGAAGGTAGTGATCTCCCATGCATCCTCTCCATATCTATAGGTGTACAGCCTTCTTCCCTTGAACATGGGCAGTGGCAATCCCAATGACTGCGAGAGCTGTGCTAACTGCCTTGCAAAGGGCCTTGGTGACTCCATGGTGGCATACTCAGTCCTGACTTCTCCCATCTATCAAGTAAAAGAGGAAAGTGTGAGAATAGCATATGGTAAGAATTTACGAGGGTGAAAGGCATAAGATGAAAGACAGAGTTAATATAGGCTTTAATGAATCTATGGCTTCCTAATCCAATTCTAGGTCACGATCCTACAGTCGACACACGGGCTCTGATACCATCCTGTAACACCCCGGTTCTGAAAAGACCGTGGCCTCTATGTGACATGCCAATCCCTCGATCGGTTCATTGGCCCACAATAGAGTAATATGAATAACATAGCAAAATATCCGTGTATCATGAATAACGAAGATCCAGAGTACCATTATTACAATAAAAGCTTAGCCCAAAGCTAGCTCAAATTATTCAGGTAGCAACATAAATAAAGTAATTCCTCCATTCTTCAAATGGCCCACAAGTGAACAAGTGCCGAGTGGAGTACCGTGGCCTATATCGATTACTCAGAATCGGAATAACCTGCAACATGAAACGTAGCAGCCCCGAAGGGTCAATACATGGAATGTATGGCAAGTAGAGCTAGTAATGGAGACAATAGTGCTAACATCTACATGCATATTTGGCAAGTGGAGCTGTGTCTGGCTTGCATTTGCAAATACATTTGTCCTACTTTCATAAACAGTTTTTGATTTTCTTTGAAAAGATCCCAATTAAGTTAACCCAACAATGTTAAAACAATTAGGAAATTTGAATGAGCGAGAAACATGTCATGGAATCAATATCAAGCAACTCAGTTGTCCATAACCGGGGACACGGCTAATCGATTAGATTATACACCCTGCAGAGGTTAGTACACTTTACCCATGTGACTTGGCCAGCCCAGCTCGTACCATCACTCTCATTTTGGGTGATGATAGGGAGAAGACCAAGAAGAGACTGTTCGGGAAGTAGCACCTCAATCCCGACGCGCACCGGTCCAACCTACCAAAATTCTACATCTCTGGATACGCGGGTTCGAGTTACCACAACCTACTAAGTCCAACCAACCGCCCATTCCATTATTGGCACATGGTTGTACACGTAAGCTACACAATAAAGAATCCAATCAATTTCTCTCGATACCTGGGTGCCTTTCCGCAATGAAACCACCAAAAATTGTTAATACCATCACACCCAGGATATTCATTGATTAAGTTGTTTTAGTTTTTGCAAAACAACTCATTTAGAAACAACTTTCAGTGATGTAACCCAGCCCTCGTTCAACATAGCATGGCTAAGCACATCTACCAATGGTGGTTCATCTACCAGGAAAGCCCTACCATATAATAGGCCATAGCATAGCGATAGTATCAGCCTACACATGCATCTACAAAATACACGACAATGCATTGAAAATAGTAGGACGATATCATGAACAAAGTAGCATCTACTTGCCTTGGTTGTAGCGGTCGGAAGAACAATCCACACACGAGCAAGCGTTGCACTCGTCACAATCTACATGATACAATTGCATTCATAAACAAACAATCCACAACATATGCAACAAATATGATGCATGAATGCAAGAACGACAAGTGAATTGGTGCTACAGCTGCACCACAACATCCTATTCCATAATACTACCGATTGCATGCATGGAAAATAGTTTTAGCGCTAGGAAAACTATTAAGTAAAAGTAATGCTCAAAACTAGAGCTAGAACTCAAATAAATCACTACCGGTAGTATACTGTTTATAAAATCTTGGAAAATTGTACCGCATAGGCAACGCTGATTAGAAATAGTACCAACTGGAATTACTCAAAAAGGAATTATAAAACTCCCCGAGTAATTAAAACACTGCAGAAAGCCACTAGACAGATTCTGCAGAAGTTTTTACTGTAAGCCTATCTTTTTAATTCACGATGAGATTCCCCTCGTTCCACTGAATCCAGGGACATATCATACGCGATTTTTAGAGCTACGGATCTTTTTCTACGAATTTATTACTCGGAAAAGGCCACTAATTGTTTGATTAAACTGTACTAAACCTTGCTGCAAAAGTCTGAACCAAAGGTACAGCAAGATTCTACACGACTCACTGAATCTACACATATTTTATTTGCAATTTTTGGCCAAGCGGTTTAATTTATACGCAATTTACAAGATTCTACCGAAATCTGCCAACTAAAAGGATTAACGAAAATAACCAGTCAACTGTGTCTGTTGACTGGTCAAAGCGTCTGCTGACTGGGCGCTGACTGGGCGTCTGACTAGTCAACGCCTGAGTCTGACCAGTCAACGAACGATCCGAGCCGCTGATCTGAAATCCGAAGGTGGCTGCAGGCTTACCGGAAACAAGCGGCAAAAGGGATTGCGGCGGCGATCGGTTCCGGCGTCGGGGTTTTTCCTGCGCGGATGGAGAGGGTCAGCGCAACGGATTAAAACGGTCACGCAACGGCGGCGGTGTTCGGCACGCGTGCATGCGTGTGGGTGCGCGTAGAGGCATGGCGCGGCGCAGCGGCGCGGCACGCAGCAGCTAGCGGGCAGTGCGGCAGCGAGCGCTGCAGCAGGTGGCGCGGCGCGCAGCGGCCGAGGCGGGGTCGCACGGGGGGGGGGGGGGGCACTGCGGGGCGGCGGCCGAGGCGGGACGCGCGGAGGCGGGGCGAGCGACGGCGCGGCGAGAGAGAGAGGAGAGAGGAGGCGGCGGCCTCACCTGGGCGGTGGGGATGAAGGGCGACGGCGATCTTAGCGATGGCGGCGGCGTGCAAGCCGAGGAGGAGGGGCGGCGGCGCGGTCCAGGAACCAAGGCGGCGGGGCGATCCCGAGGTGGGCGATCGCGCGGGGTGGGCAGGGAGGCGGCGGGGTGGGGTGCGGTTCCCGAGGCTGGGTGGCCTCTTTAAGTGGGCCCTCTCGCGGAATTCCAAACTGATTCGGCGCGGAGTTGGTTTCGGACTCGGAAATCGGTCCGGAAATTCGGACCGTTTTCCGACGATTCACTAAAACGGCGACAACTTCTCCGTACGAGCTCCGATTCGAGCGATTCTTGCTCCTACAGTTTCGTACAGTCGAGGGGAACAATCTAAGGTCAAGGTTTGAGCGAAACCACTAGTCTACAAGGGTGGTCAACGCTAGTCCTACTAAAGCCTCCCGCAGGAGCCTCGTAGCAAAATAAAATAGGGTTTTGCAAATAGCGTTTCGCCGAACCTTTTCACTTGACGGTTTTGCATGGAAAGGCATGATGCAATGATATGAATGATATGCAAGACCAAATCTAAAATTTGGGATGTGACATTATGGCGCAGGAAAGGAACTAAGCTTAGATCATTCACCATATATCTTTAATTCCATATCAATCCTTATCATCTCTGTTGAGTTATGTTTCCATGTCTGTTGATCATCAATGTTGAGAAATCAACTATTGATTCATCCATTCTCAAACTATCATCTACTTGATCAGAACACAACTTACAAATAAGGGTCTACAAAGAAACAACTAAGAAAAGGTGAATAGTGATGCTAATTTCAGATGTCAATTATTTGATAAGAATGATTGAAAAGAAACTAATCTAAAAGATAGTTGATGGAGTTAAATACCTCCTTGATAGAAAAGAATATTACAAGGATGAAGTCTGGAGATAGTTACCAGGAGTAGTCCTATTGGATCAAGTAGGTATAGTTAATGAATTATATCTCTTAATCCAATAGAGCTAAACAGAAGATAATTATAATACAACTGTAATGTGGAATTGATGAAGCCTTCTTTAGTCAACTAGAAATCTAAACCTTAATGGATCAACAGCTTATAATGATCAAGCCTTATTCACATGTATAAGTGGTGTTGGTGTATAAAACATGATTAAACCCTAGTAGAGATAAGTTATCTTAGAATAGTCATTGCAAGCCACATAAATATAATTAGGGTTAGAGTGTGAGTTATGGGAATAAAGTGAATACAGGATGATATTATTCAATTAAAGCTAATATAGCATAGAGTTTAGAAGTGGTGTTATTCATATTAAAGGATTGTCAACTTTAGATAAAAGTAGCTGGAAGCATACAACTAATAAAGATACATTAATAATGAATGATTAAGAAGAGTATGAGAAAAATTGAAGGAACTATTTGTTGGATGGAAGGCTATCAACAGTAGAGTAGTAAATAAAACCAAGCCATGATATGAGGAAGTTATGAATACTCTAGTATCAATTCAATGGATTTATCAATAAGTTTAGAAATATAATAGGTGAATCAGAATATTCAAGTGAAGTAATAATCCATCATGTTAACCATGATGATAGATACAAAAGAGTAGTATATCTAGGAAAGGAATTCTTTAATAAGAAGTCTAGAATTATGAATTATGGAAGATAGTAATTATTGGTAAACAAGCAACTCTAAATCTCAAATCAAATATAATATCCATTTTGTGCTAATGAACCATTATCTTATGTCTATATCACTTTCTAGGAATATTTCCTTATAACAAATCACATAAGTTTTTCTTTGTCAATTCCAACCATCAGAATTATATGTGCTTAGGAGTATCTTTATCCATTCCCTTTCTATGAAACATTCTCAATATAACTTTCTATTATAAAAGGGGTTGTCAACAAATATCTCAAAAAGAAAACCACATGTTTAGTTATTGAATCTTTAACCATGTCCATAAAGGGATCTAAGTATATGCAAAACCCTAAAGCCAGGGTAAAGTTCATGATTCAAAACCCTAAGCCTCTTTGTTTATCACAATAGAATATATACATTTCATTTTCTAATTTAATGGGAATAGTAATAACCATATCAATGTCTTTTATGTTTCATGCATCAAATAGTGATCCAGGATCATTATAAATATAAAATTTATATTCAAACTATAAGCCAATTAGAGTTAAGTTTATAAACAAATAAGAATATATCATTCAAGAAATCCCTAACTAAAATAGGAGAGAAAATAATAAGAAAAGTTTATATAAAATATTAACAAGGAGGTTCATATTAAGTAACTAAAAGAAATACAAAAAGATAATATAATAAAATTTCACAAATGAGACTAAGTATATTTTAGTATTGTTGTAAATATCCAGCAAACAAATCATACAAAGAAAGGTTCAAAATATAAATCAAATTCAAATCTGAATAAGAAAACAGAAAATAGGAAAAGGATAAAACAAATAAAAATACTACTTGGCCGTGGCCCAACAACCCTACACCTATCTGACGCCCCTGAGCAGCCCACAACAGCCCAGTAACCATCCCAAATTCTTTTCTGTCTGTGACTGACAAGTGGGGTCAGGAGAGGACAGCGGGTTGAGCTGAAGAAATTGCCAGGGGGTTATCCGCAAAAGTTGCATCGTCGCCATCGTCACGCACACAGGCAGCTCGCTGGTGGAGTTCGCCGCCGCTCGATGCCGTCGTCGTCGTCAGCCTTGCGCCAAGATACTCGCCGTCGTTCCAGGAAGGGATAAGAAGGCCACCACGACGCCCTACCTCAAAAATTATCCCCAATTCCTCCTTATCCTCGCAGATGCAGACGGAACCGAAACCCTAGCTCACCGAAGCCACTCCTCGCCGTCGAACCACGTCCCCCCACACCATTCTGAGCAGCCATAGAGAAGCGCCATCCTCCGTAGATCCTCTGGGTAGAATCTTGCATCAAGGGGAGCACTGGAGCGGGTGAATTTGGCCGTTCTCCTTCGCAGTAGTTTGTCGGAATCCTCACCGGAGAGCTCGTTTTCGACCGCGCCTGTCCTCGCCGACAACTCAATCATCATCAGGGTGAGTTCCTGAACCTTCCAGCATCCTCAAATCGCCCGACCTCATTGTAAATCGCTGTTTCACCATAATCCACCATCAGCCACCGTCGGAGCTCGTCAGAGCTGAAGCTCCGATGACTATTTCCGAGCGGTGCTGCCACTATTAGGTTTAGTAGGTTGCGCTGATTCGAACTAGGTCTATTTCGCTTGCTGGGGCACAGTAGATGGTCGCCGACGACCAACCTCTGGAGGCGGTGGTGATGCTGACGCCATCGTTACATCATGATCGCACCACGTCAGCTAGTTTGACTAGTCGTTGTCCTGCGTGGCAAATGACGTGGCCCAGGGCCCATGTGTCATCGACTGAGAGTAGAGAGAAAGTCAGTAACAAATGTATTTTCGTTAACCAGTGAGATGAGGTGGACACTGGCCCATAGGTCAGTGACTAGGGCTAACTCTTAGTGCGGTGTAAAAAGTATTTTCTGTTAGGAAGTAAATAAAATGTTATAATTCAATTAATAATATTCCACAAATCAAATAAATGATTAAATCTTGTTTAATTAATAACTTTTGATTTACAATTCATAAAAATATGTATAATATATGAAAATTTGTAGAAAAATAAAACCTACAACTTAAACTTATTAGCAAATATTCTTATGATCATTATTTAAATAAATACTATTTAATAAATGTTTTATAAGTAATAAAACTTTGATAATTGATATTATTATAATGATAAATGTTAATTATATGAATAAAATACCAAAAATATTAGAAAAATAAGAATTCTAATTTAAAAATATAATCATGTCTTTTTAGTTCACTTAATTAAATATTTATTATTTATTAAGTAATTATAAAGTAATAAGGATTATAAAAATCCTATCTTATTATTTATAAATCACAAAAATAAATGTGATATACCAAAATGATCACAAAAATAATATCTACATGTTAAAAATCTAATATTTTACTTCTGAGGTAAATAAAAAATTAAATATTTTAAGAACTCAAATTTAAACTTATTTACTTCATTAATAATTCATATAAAGATAAATAAAAATTAGTAATATTCCTAAAATGAGTAAATTAAGTTTAATAAATAGTATTAGTTTTAAATATTAATAAAATGAAGCTTAAATAATTTAAAACATTATAAATACCTTTATGTAAATTATCTTCAACCTTAAATGAAGATTTTATTCTAAAAAGGTTCCCGTTTATAATAAAACCTTCAAGAACAAATTATGAATACACCAAACCTTTTCTATCTTAATTAACCATCAAATTACCAAAAAACTACCACAACACTATAGAAAGTTTAAGAATAACTAAGTAACAATCAACTTTGGTTTATAGGCTAAACTCACTTATCTATAAAATATAAGGGATATTACTCTATTATAGAATCAAGAAACCATTACCCAAGTAAAAAAGAATGACCATTCTTAAGTAACTTAAAGAAAACATTTTAGATACACAAGATACAAATGTATAAGTACTATACTTTCAAAACTATCAATATTTTAAAGTTAACTTTAGTCTCCAAGAATCTAAATATAATACAATAAACATTACTATACGTTTTATAGTTATCTTTGGTCTGAAGCAGTTAAATTATAAAGCAACTCAAGCCAAACCATTTGAGCAAACAAATAACATCAACCATCACTAACTAACCAAGAAATGTGTTTAGACCTTAGAAGAGAAATCTTTTCTTCGAAGGTTATTCTTTTTGCCACTTCAAACAAGTACTCTTGTATAAGCAATCTTGACTAGTATGTCATAAGTATACATATTTTAGTACTACATATGTGTTGTTTACAACCACTCATAAACTCTAATAAAAGTACAACTATGAAACTTATCTAAAAGGACCACACATTCTAAAGTAACCATTTTCGGAATCCAAACCCTAGGTAAACGTTATCCCCGAGATTTGCGTTTAGAACGTGCATCACATTACTTATGCATAAAAGCATATTGCTTCTTTAAACATTAGTCCTTACCGGACCAATGATGCTGATTTTAGATTTTGGATCTTATACACTGACTCGAAGACCGTGAGTGCATAATAATTGCAATCACAAAAGGCAAGTTCACACTTGCTCATGTCGTTTGTTTATTTTCTGTAAAGTATTTTACAAATCCAGTGTTGTTATCACCTGCATTTGAAAAAGGTCTAAAAACACTATTTTCGATAATAATGTGAACTATTGGTGTCACATCCCAAGATTCTCCAATCTTGTAATGTGAAAAAAATAAATGAATAAAATAAAACTTTGTTGAATTTTAGGGTGAGAAGAAACTTTTTGAATCCAATTGGGAACTTTCAAAACCTATTTGGATCAAATAAAATCCTAAAGGGATTTAAAAAGTTAAATAAACAATAAACTTCAAAATATTTAAAATTACTATTTTGGATCTTTTAATAAAAGGATTTGATTTTTAAAAAGAAAAGGTGGATTTATAAATAAAGATTATTTTAATTAAACCTTGGCCAAGTTTTTGAAATAAAATGTTTTGTTTTGATAAAAATAGTAAAGGTTTATTTAAATAAAATAATAAGGATTTAATATCCAATTTTATTTAAGTAAAGGTTTTTCCCATTTTAAATAAACACTAAAACCTATTTATTTATTTTAAATAAGTTTTCTAAGTATTTTATATTCTCAAATAAAACCTACTGAAGTGTTTTGGTGTTATTTTAGATTTCAAAATAAAGATTTTAATAAAACAAATCCTATTTGATTTAATGACTAAGGTCCATTTTATTTAATGATTAATGGACCCTAAAATAAAATGTTCTTTTATTTTAAACAAGTTTTCCAAATATCTTCTATTTTGAAATAAAACCTACTGATTTGGTTTTGAAAATATTTAGACTTCAAATGGAGTTTTGAAATAAATTAAAACCCATTTGATTTATTAACTAGGTCCATTTTATTTAATTATAAATGGACTCTAAAATAAAATTATTATTTTATTTGGGATTTTGGTTTATGTTGTTAAACATAACCAAATTCAATTGCAAAGTGTGTTGAGTGTTTGAATTATTTTGGTTGTTGATTTGTTTGTTTGAATTTCAAAATAGAAAAATAGAAATAGAAAAAGATAAAACAATCAGACAGAAAAAAATGTGTGAATTGGACTCGACCCAACCCAACCTGGCCCATTAAGCCCAGCAGCCCATTCCCCCTCCCCTCTGCCGAAACGTTTTTCTCACTCAGACTCGCACCCGCGCAATCGCTGACTGGTGGACCCAACCTCCCTCTCCTCTCTCTCGCTGACCAGCCGACCCCACCCCCTCCTATTCATCGTCTTCAAGCACGACCCCGTCGCCTGGCCGTTTACTGCCGATTGATTCGCGTCGTCAATTCGCTTCAATGCCGTGTGATCAACGCCCCCTGACCACACTCGCTTAAACGCCCTGGCCTCCTCTCCATTTCCCCTCTCTCGCCTGGCTCTCTCGGCCACCAGGCTGTTTGGAATTGTCTCCAAACCGCCACTGTCTCTGACGCCCTCCGGCGGCAATTTCGGCCACCACCGCTAGCCCCACTGCTACCAGAGCACACTATCTTGCTCGCCATCATCTCCTGTACCTGCCAGTACCTTTCCCTCGCTCGCGAGTGCTCTACAGCGACGACTTCGTCTTCGACTGAACGACGCCGCCGTCCGCTCCAACTCCGACGAGCCCCACAGGTAGTTTCCGACCGCGCCTCTCCTTCTCCTTCACGCACACATCGTCGCCATAGCTTTGCGCGTCTGACCTTGTCTCCCGTTTGTCCTAGCATGCACCGTAGCCCTGCCTCCAACAACGACAGTGCGTGCCCGACGCTGTCCTAAACTCCGGCGAGTGATTGCCGGCCACCCCGAGCGCCCCTTCGACGGAGACGACCATGTTGAGCACCAGCATTCCATGGCGATTCTGGTGAGCATCTCCCCTACTCCTCCCGCTTCTTGTTCTCGCCGTTACACCGTAGCCAGAGCACCGCTGCCGCGCGCCACCGTCGTCGCGCCGCCAGTTCTTGGCAAGGCATTAGGAGCCGTCCGATCCAGATCCGAGGCACGCGATAGATTGACTTATCAAAGGGGTAAGATCGATCCTGTGCCGCACGATTCACTTTAAATCCTGCGGTCCACGTAGCTGATCCGAATGAACCGGTATGACCCAATGGGAATCAGACACGTGGCTCTGAGTGTGAGTTAAAAACAGAAACATTTCAATATGATATGTGATTTTGAAAATTGCATAACTTTCAAACCACACGTCAAAATTTTGCAAATTTTATATCAATGGAATCAGTGGAACAAGCCCTAGCCAACCATGCCTTTTGTTTAGTAAAAAGCCTCTGGTAAAATGTTTGTTTTTGCAAAAAACATTTGTATGCTTGATTAGATTGTAAAAATTGTTCAAAATTGATTTTGGGGATAAAATCTTTGGGAATTGGATTGATTTGAACCTACTGACCATAGGAAACACTTTGTGGTTTCAAAAATGTATTTGGTGAAACCAAAGAATGATTATTTGATTTAAAACCATTTCTAGTCAAATAAAAATATAGTTTAATTATTAAAAATGGTTTTGGAAGAAAATCATTTGGGAAAATGTTTTGTTTTAAACTCTCTGACCCCAAACACCAAGTTTTATGGGTTGAAAACATATTTGGTGAACCCTATAGATTAATGCCTTAGTAAAAAATATTTCTACACCACATAAAATGATACCTTGTTTTGAAAATGGTTTATAAAGTGAAACCTTTTGCAAATGACTTTGCCACTTTACAAAATGACCAATAGGTGTTTTCAAATGTTTATGACCCATTAGGAACCACTTTTTCAAACAAAACAAAGCTTGGCATGCTTGCATGCATTACTTTGACTTTGTCATTTTATGTGATGTTTGGCTTGATTGGTAGATTGAGTTTGTGCCCTGTTTGATTGAATTGTAGTGACTTGAAGACTGTGAGTGTTGCAAGGACAAGGAGTGAAACCATACTCTACCAAAAAGGCAAGTGATGCTTCATACTTTTTGTCCCATTAGTTTCACTATGCATTAGTGATTTTCTCTAAGTAAAACTTGCATGGAATTTTTGCTAAGTATAAACCTTGCTATAGGAAATCCTAGTAGATGAAACCTTAGTAGAAATTCCTAAGTCAAGATACCTACTACTATCATGCTTAGCTTAGATAATAAAAAACAAGGGTGGAAATATATTCACACTATGGAAAAATTTCTAAGTCTGAGGACTTGTGTTTTTGATTAATAAAACAACTAAGTTAGTGAATCACCTGGGTGGAATGGTAATTGCTTGGTGGATTTTGGTTGAGTGGTTCACAAGGCCCATGTCTATGGTTTACCTTGTGTATCTCACTTGTGGATGGCCACCCAGGAACAAAGAGATTTGAGATGTCAAATGTTGAGAAGCTTCAAGTGCAGCCACTTGGCATTATGGGCTCTGCCTGGATCATATAGGTTGCAAGAACTTAGCCATATGGACAGTTGGTGGTAGAGTTTGATAGGTTGGAGCACGTTCATTTTGGTCTAAGGGAAGGCTTCTGAAAGATCTTGTCTTGGGAAACCAAGTCTTGTGGGGAAAGTGCACCACCTCTGCAGAGTGTAAAATCTAAGTACTTAGCCATGTCCCTGGTAAAGGACAATTTGAGCATCAAGACATGGAAGCAATCAAGAATCTCATCATTCAAATTTCGAAGTTAAAAACTTGTGGTTTGAACAAGGGTTAAAGGATCTTCAATCTTTGATTGATTAAAAATGATTTTGTCAAGCAAAAACTTAGTGTTTTCAAAATGTTAAGGAAAATCTATTTTGAGCAATGCAAGCCTCAACTCCACTTAGCCAAATGCATATAGATAATAGACTCCACTATACTACCATAGTATCACTTGCCAATACAATTCAAATGTATTGACCCTGGTGGCTGTAACTTGTTATGTTGCAGGTTTGATTGATTTAGTGAAGTTTAAGTGATTAGGATTACAAGTCTACAACCAACATGTCTGCCTGTGGCACTTTGAAGATGAAGGACCCCATGCTTATAGTTATTCTGCTGCAATGTAATGTAATAGCCAAATGAGCTATGTAAGATGTAATAAAATTATGTTATTCCTGGTTATAAAGTTGTATTATGACCTTTGTTTCTTGATATTACATCTTAACTGTGGATGCTAGCTATTGATCCAGGGACTAGCATTGTAAACACAGGGGACTCTACCTTATTAAAGGTTGGGAACCTTACAGATGGTATCAGAGCATTGTGTTGCCTGTAGGATTTGTAAACCTAGGATTGGACAAACCCTTAGAAAAAAATAGGAGTTGTATTTGTTCCAAAAATTATTTACAAACAATCTTGTAAACTCTTTTCTCAACCATTTTGGTTTCAACTCTACATCTCTTCTATTTTCAACTTGATGGAAAAAACTACCCCATGACCAAAGACTTCACCATGTGCAAAGGACATCATCAACTCTAATGACTTCAACATCTTCAACTCTAATGACTTCAACATCTTCAGCATTTTCACCAAGGACTTCAACCTTAGATATTACTAAGGACTACAAGTGAGACAAAGAATCTTGCTCAAGACTTGAAGACTAAAGAAATACAACTTAGAAGGAACCATCATCACCTTTGAAGTTTTGTGACCAAGAGTTTTCCCAAAGAAACCATGAACTCATGCAAGAAGAATCAACCAAAAAGGATGGAAAGATCACAAGTGAACCATATAGATGGACCACCATATTAAGTAGATCAAACCCACCAACTTATGTGGTCTAACAAAAATATTTTTGGATGCCTAAAAATATGCTTGAAACTTGTTGTTTGAGTGGAATGTTTGTTTGTGGTTGTTTGCACATTGCTTGTGTGAACTGTGATGTGTGTGATTAGAATCCTTAGAAATCTTTTGCCTATTCTAATCCCAATCCCATCCAAACAGATGACTTCTCCAAGAAACTCCAACATTAAGGTTGATGACACCAACAACAACCAAGAGGACAACATAAGAGAACTTATAGAAACCCAAAACTAGTTGAGCCAAAAGACAACTCAGCTTTTAGCCAACAACAATGGACTAGACCCAGCCATACAAAGGATTTTGAAACTTCAATCCCAATTGTTGCAAGGATTGGTTACTCAAATGATCAACATGGGAGAAAACTTTTTCCCAAAGAGCTAATGACAACAAGGATGACAAAGATGTTATTCTAGAAGGAACCCAAGCTAGCAATATTTGTGGGGACAAGGATCATACATCCAAGGAGCATGAAAACCAATTCCCTAATTGTGAAGAAGAAGGTCATATCTCTAGTAACTGCCCCAAGAAGAGAGAAAGATTTCCCACCTTTGAGGAGCATGAACTAGAAGAACTCCTAGCTTTGGAGAGACCCAAGAAGAAGAAGAAATGCCCCAACCTTAACAAGAAGGATGTTACTCAAGTGCAATGTTACAATTGCAAAGAGATGGGCCACTATGCCAATGAATGCTCAGAAAAGAAGAAGAACCAAGGAAACAAACAAGAGGCAATGATACCAAAGAAAAAGAAAGATATCAGCCAAGTGATGTGTTTCAAATGCAAGGAACTAGGCCACTATGTAAACTTCTGTCCAGGAAAGATGAAGCACAATATAAACCAGCCTATGAAGGATCTCAGCCTTGTTACATGTTTCAAGTGTGAAAACAAAGGACACTATGCAGATGTTTGCCCAGAGAAGTTTCCCCCAGAAGGCCAATATGTAATTTAGTCGGAAAATTTTTAAGGGTGGTAGCACCCTAGTTGCTTTTGAGCCGATTTGTAACCCCTAGCCTTCCCAAATCTCGGGACGAGATTTATTTTAAGGGTGGTAGCCTGTCACATCCCAAGATTTTCCAATCTTGTAATGTGAAAATAATAAATGAATAAAATAAAACTTTGTTGAATTTCAAGGTGAGAAGAAACTTTTTGAATCCAATTGGGAACTTTCAAAACCTATTTGGATCAAATAAAATCCTAAAGGGATTTAAAAAGTTAAATAAACAATAAACTTCAAAATATTTAAAATTACTATTTTGGATCTTTTAATAAAAGGATTTGATTTTTAAAAAGAAAAGGTGGATTTATAAATAAAGATTATTTTATAGAGCCAAATTAAACCTTGGCCAAGTTTTTGAAATAAAATGTTTTGTTTTGATAAAAATAGTAAAGGTTTATTTAAAAAAAATAATAAGGATTTAATATCCAATTTTATTTAAGTAAAGGTTTTTCCCATTTTAAATAAACACTAAAACATATTTATATATTTTAAATAAGTTTTCTAAGTATTTTATATTCTCAAATAAAACCTACTGAAGTGTTTTGGTGTTATTTTAGATTTCAAAATAAAGACTTTAATAAAACAAATCCTATTTGATTTAATGACTAAGCTCCATTTTATTTAATGATTAATGGACCCTAAAATAAAATTTTATTTTATTTTAAACAAGTTTTCCAAATATCATCTATTTTCAAATAAAACCAACTGATTTGGTTTTGAAAATATTTAGACTTCAAATGGAGTTTTTAAATAAATTAAAAACCATTTGATTTATTAACTAGTGTCCATTTTATTTAATTATAAATGGACTCTAAAATAAAATTATTATTTTATTTGGGATTTTGGTTTATGTTGTTAAACAGAACCAAATTCAATTGCAAAGTGTGTTGAGTGTTTCAATTATTTTGGTTGTTGATTTGTTTGTTTGAATTTCAAAACAGAAAAATAGAAATAGAAAAGGATAAAACAATCAGACAGAAAAAAAATGTGTGAATTGGACTCGACCCAACCCAACCTGGCCCATTAAGCCCAGCAGCCCATTTCCCCCTCCCCTCCGCCGAAACGTTTTTCTCACTCAGACTCGCACCCGTGCAATCGCTGACTGGTGGACCCAACCTCCCTCTCCTCTCTCTCGCTGACCAGCCGACCCCACCCCCTCTTATTCATCGTCTTCAAGCACGACCCCGTCGCCTGGCCGTTTACTGCCGATTGATTCGCGTCGTCAATTCTCTTCAATGCCGCGTGATCAACGCCCCCTGACCACACTCGCTTAAACGCCCTGGCCTCCTCTCCATTTCCCCTCTCTCGCCCGGCTCTCTCGGCCACCAGGCTGTTCGGAATTGTCTCCAAACCGCCACTGTCTCCGATGCCCTCCGGCGGCAATTCCGGCCACCACCGCTAGCCCCACTGCTACCAGAGCACACTATCTTCCTCGCCATCATCTCCTGCACCTGCCAGTACCTTTCCCTCGCTCGCGAGTGCTCTGCAGCGACGACTTCGTCTTCGACTGAACGACGCCGCCGTCCGCTCCAACTCCGACGAGCCCCACAGGTAGTTTCCGACCGCGCCTCTCCTTCTCCTTCACGCACACATCGCCGCCATAGCTTTGCGCGTCTGACCCTGTCTCCCGTTTGTCCTAGCGTGTACCGTAGCCCCGCCTCCAACAACGCCAGTGCGTGCCCGATGCTGTCCTAAACTCCGGCGAGCGATTGCCGTCCACCCCGAGCGCCCCTTCGACGGAGACGACCACGTTGAGCACCAGCATTCCACGGCGATTCTAGTGAGCATCTCCCCTACTCCTCTCGCTTCCTGTTCTCGCTGTTACGCCGTAGCCAGAGCACCGCCGCCGCGCGCCACCGTCGTCGCGCCTCCAGTTCTTGGCAAGGCATTAGGAGCCGTCCGATCCAGATCCGAGGCATGCGATAGATTGACTTATCAAAGGGGTAAGATCGATCATGTACCGCACGATTCACTTTAAATCCTGCGGTCCAGATTGCTGATCCGAACGAACCGGTATGACCCAATGGGAATCAAACACGTGGCTCTGAGTGTGAGTTAAAAACAGAAACATTTCAATATGATATGTGATTTTGAAAATTGCATAACTTTCAAACCACACGTCCAAATTTTGCAAATTTTATATCAGTGGAATCAGTGGAACAAGCCCTAGCCAACCATGCCTTTTGTTTAGTAAAAATCCTCTGGTAAAGTGTTTGTTTTTGCAAAAACATTTGTATGCTTGATTAGATTGTAAAAAATGTTCAAAATTGATTTTGGGGATAAAATCTGTGGCAATTGGATTGATTTGAACCTAATGACCATAGGAAACACTTTGTGGTTTCAAAAATGTATTTGGTGAAACAAAAGAATGATTCTTTGATTTAAAACCATTTCTAGTCAAATAAAAATATAGTTTAATTATTAAAAATGGTTTTGGAAGAAAATCCTTTGGGAAAATGTTTTGTTTTAAACTCTCTGACCCCAAACACCAAGTTTTATGGGTTGAAAACATATTTGGTGAACCCTATAGATTAATGCCTTAGTAAAAAATATTTCTACACCACATAAAATAATACCTTGTTTTGAAAATGGTTTATAACGTGAAACCTTTTGCAAATGACTTTGCCACTTTACAAAATGACCAATAGGTGTTTTCAAATGTTTATGACCCATTAGGAACCACTTTTTCAAACAAAACAAAGCTTGGCATGCTTGCATGCATTACTTTGACTTTGTCATTTTATGTGATGTTTGGCTTGATTGGTAGATTGAGTTTGTGCCTTGTTTGATTGAATTGTAGTGACTTGAAGACTGTGAGTGTTGCAAGGACAAGGAGTGAAACCATACTCTACCAAAAAGGCAAGTGATGCTTCATACTTTTTGTCCCATTAGTTTCACTATGCATTAGTGATTTTCTCTAAGTAAAACTTGCATGGAATTTTTGCTAAGTATAAACCTTGCTATAGGAAATCCTAGTAGATGAAACCTTAGTAGAAATTCCTAAGTCAAGATACCTACTACTATCATGCTTAGCTTAGCTAATAGAAAACAAGGGTGGAAATATATTCACACTATGGAAAAATTTCTAAGTCTGAGGACTTGTGTTTTTGTTTAATAATAACTAAGTTAATGAATCACCTGGGTGGAATGGTAATTGCTTGGTGGATTTTGGTTGAGTGGTTCACAAGGCCCATGTCTATGGTTTACCTTGTGTATCTCACTTGTGGATGGCCACCCAGGAACAAAGAGATTTGAGATGTCAAATGTTGAGAAGCTTCAAGTGCAGCCACTTGGCATTATGGGCTCTACCTGGATAATATAGGTTGCAAGAACTTAGCCATATGGACAGTTGGTGGTAGAGTTTGATAGGTTGGAGCGCGTCCATTTTGGTCTAAGGGAAGGCTTCTGAAAGATCTTGTCTTGGGAAACCAAGTCTTGTGGGGAAAGTGCACCACCTCTGCAGAGTGTAAAATCTAAGTACTTAGCCATGTCCCTGGTAAAGGACAATTTGAGCATCAAGACATGGAAGCAATCAAGAATCTCATCATTCAAATTTCTAAGTTAAAAACTTGTGGTTTGAACAAGGGTTAAAGGATCTTCAATCTTTGATTGATTAAAAATGATTTTGTCAAGCAAAAACTTAGTGTTTTCAAAATGTTAAGGAAAATCTATTTTGAGCAATGCAAGCCTCAACTCCACTTAGCCAAATGCATATAGATAATAGACTCCACTATACTACCATAGTATCACTTGCCAATACAATTCAAATGTATTGACCCTTGTGGCTGTAACTTGTTATGTTGCAGGTTTGATTGATTTAGTGAAGTTTAAGTGATTAGGATTACAAGTTTACAACCAACATGTCTGCCTGTGGCACTTTGAAGATGAAGGACCCCATGCTTATAGTTATTCTGCTGCAATGTAATGTAATAGCCAAATGAGCTATGTAAGATGTAATAAAATTATGTTATTCCTGGTTATAAAGTTGTATTATGACCTTTGTTTCTTCATATTACATCTTAACTGTGGATGCTAGCTATTGATCCAGGGACTAGCATTGTAAACACAGGGGACTCTACCTTATTAAAGGTTGGGAACCTTACAATTGGTTACTGATCTAGGGTGATTAGCTAACCTATTAAATCCGATAGTTGGAATACCACTGTTCAGAATTATATCACCTAGGACTTAACAACCAATGTCGCCAGTGATTCCTGCGCCGTAAATTATGCGTTGACCATGAGATTTGGAATGGGACGGAGAAGTCAGCTGTATCTTCTTCCTCTCGCATGAAGTCGGATGTGCAGGTCGTGGCTGTTATCCTCGTAGCGTGCATATTAATTGGTAATTCGTAGAGGATATGCATCATACGGGTGGGAACCCTCATCGTCCCACGATAGTTCTGGCATCTAACGATTTGTACAAACCATTGCCGTAATTCATTATGTGGGCATGGTGTACACCAAGGAGGCAAGCGAGGTCCCGAAGGGGGCAGTGATTGGATTGGATCATCTTCTGGGCCCCACATCATGGAATTGTGGACGGGAATAAGCTGCCCGGTTGTGCAACAAAGAGTTGATCTCTCATGGGTAAAGTAACACACCTCTGCAGAGTGTAAGAACTATAACTTGTTACTCCCTGTTCTAGGAAGGAGCTGCGAACGCGGCGAGAAAGGAACTCCATGAAAGTTCTGGTAAACCCGTGAATGGTGACGAATATAGCTTTTCAGAATAAAAGCAACCTTTGAAGAAATGTTTATGAAAACTTGCATTGCCTACGACCTACGGTCTATGGCTGTAGTTATAGTGCATCAAACACTCCTTTTCTAGTGAATTCGCTGAGTACGCTCGTACTCAAAGTATCTTCTTAACCCTTGCTAGATTCTGAAGCCATTAAAACGTTGTCTACATCAAGATATGCTCCAAGACTTATCAAGACCAGCTAAAGCTCTTCAATGAAGACAAGGAAGTCAACATATACCTCAACTCAAGTGAAGACGTAAGTTAATGATTAGATAGGAATATTATCTCTAGCCAAAGAACCTATTTCTATAGTGCGTTGCAATAGCAGCAATGCCAACCTCTTAGTCAGAATATTAGACTTAATCATTCCTGCGTTGTTTATCTTTGATTGTTCTCCATAAGAAGTTCTTTCCCTCTCTTTAACCTAGATTGTTCTCTGGATCTTATGTAAAAGAGTGAGTTGTAACCTTTAAGCCATGTATTGGACCCGCCGTGTTTCTGTTGTGCCATTCTGAGGGATGTAATACTAGTGAACGGTGTTTCATTGGTGTTTTGTCAATGACTATAGTATACTACATCATGCATTGGTATGCTGGGTCACCGCACCCAATGAGCGTGGCCTTGCATGGTGGTTATCATTATGTTCTTACTTTCACGGATGACTTGAGTAGATATTGGTATATCTATTTCATCAAACATAAGTCCGAAACTTCCGAGAAGTTTAAGGAATTTCAAAGTGAAGTGGATAATCAACGTAACAAGAAGATTAAATTTCTGCGATCTGATCTTGAAGGTGAGTATTTAAGTTACGAGTTTGGCGAGAATTTGAAGAAATGTCGAATACTTTCACAATTGACACCACCAGGAATACCACCGCGTAATGGTGTGTCCGAACGTCGTAATCAAACACTCTTGGATATGGTTTGTTCTATGATGTCTCTTACAGATTTACCGTTATCATTTTGGGGTTATGCATTAGAAACAGCCACATTCACTTTAAATACATTAGAAACATCCGCATTCACTTTAAATAGGGCACCATCAAAATTCGTTGAAGTGACACCATATGAATTATGGTTTGGAAAAAAACCTAAGTTGTCGTTCCTTAAAGTTTGGGGTTGCGAAGCTTATGTAAAGAAGTTACATCCCGACAAGATTGAACCCAAAGCAGAAAAATGTGTCTTCATAAGATACACTAAAGAAACAATTGGGCATACCTTCTATCATAGATCTGAAGGCAAAGTTTTTGTTGCCAAGAATGGATCCTTTTTGGATAAGTAGTTTATCTCGAAAGAAGTGACTAGAAGGAAATTAAAATCGACGAGGTTGTTGAACCTTCTCTCGGATTTGAGAGTATCACAGCGCAGGAAGATGTTCTTGTGCCAT
This sequence comes from Avena sativa, assembly GCA_916181665.1. NCBI lineage: Eukaryota > Viridiplantae > Streptophyta > Magnoliopsida > Poales > Poaceae > Avena > Avena sativa. The sequence continues at coordinate 92,545,144 of OV702293.1, read as the reverse complement.
CTGCACCAGTAAGAGAGGAAGCTAATGATAATGATCATGAAACTTCGAAGGTCGACGAGGAATTGTACCACTCCTGATTGGTATGATCCTGTTATGAATGTCATGTTGGTGGAAAATACCGACGGCCGTGCGACATATGAGGAAGCAATGATGAGCCCAGATTCCAATAAATTGCATCAAGCCATAAAATCCGAAATTGGAGCCATGTACGAAAACTAATTGGGGACTTTGGTGGACTTACCGGATGGCCGAAAGGCTGTCGAAAACAAATGGATTTTCAAGAAGAAAACAAATGCTGATGGTAATGTAACCATCTATAAAGATTGACTTGTCGCGAAAAAGTTCCGACAAATTCAAGGAGTTGACTATGATGAGACTTTCTCACCAGTAGAGAAGCTAAAGTCTGTGAGGATTTTGTTAGCAATCGCTGCATATTACAATTATGAGACATGTCAGATGGATTTCAAAACGGCGTTCCTCAATGGTGACATTGAATAAGAGTTGTATATGGTACAACCCAAAGGTTATTATTGATCCTAAATATGCTAACAAGGTATGCAAACTTCAACGATCCATTTATGGATTGAAGCAAGCATCTTAGAGCTAGAATCAACGTTTTTATAAGGTGATCAAAATCTTTCGATTTGTACAAACTTATGGAGAAGCTTGTATTTACAAGAAATTGAGTGGGAGGTCTATAGCATTCCTAGTACTATATGTGGATGACATATTTTTGATTGGGAATGATATAGAACTTCTTAAAAGTGTCAAAGACTATTTGAATAATAGTTTTTCAATGAAGGATCTTGGTGAAGCTACATACATTTTAGGCATCAAGATTTATAGAGAGAGATAAAGACGCTTAATAGTGGTTTCACAAAGTACATATTTGTACAAGGTTATAAAGAGGTTTGGAATGGAAGAAAGCAAGAAATGGTTCTTGCCCATGTTGCCCAAATACGACCTTGAGTAAAACTCAAAGTCCAGCTACGGCAGAAGATAGAGAGAGGATGAACAAAACTCCCTATGCCTCAGCCATAGGATCTATCATGTATGTCATGTTGTGTACAAGACCAGATATTGCATACGTTGTTAGTTTGACTAGCTGATATCAAAGTGATCCAGGATTAGATCCCTGGATAGCGGTCAAAAATATCCTAAAGTACTTCAGAAGGACTAAGGATATGGTTTTTTCTTATGGAGGTAAAGAACAGCTCGTTGTAAATGGTTACACCGATGCTAGTTGGAACACCAATCCAGATGACTCTAAGTCGCAATCTGGATACGTATTTACTTTGAATGGTGCAAATCCCACTCAAATCCCATTAAATTTGCACCAAAATTAATGCAATCTCTCTTTAAATAAAACTCTTTTATTTATTTATTTATTCAGAATTTTGTTAATTACTTTAATTGACAAACATTCACATAAAACCCCTTGCAACATTTCAATTTCACATGCAGAACAAGTTTTAGCAATTTCAACCAAAACAATTCCGGTGTCTAGTGAAATAAATTCCTGCGCTTTCTTTTTCTTTCTCTGTTATATCATTTGCTCTGAATGGTGTCGGTATCCCTTACATATGTCACCCTATGGTTCGCGAATAATGCGGACATGATCGAGACCCCTCTCCGATCAATAATCAGGAGCGCGACATGGAGATCCGTACTAACTCCCACACATTAAACGATGACTTGTGTGATCGTGTGAACGTTATACGCATGTAACTCAATCCCTTTGTCTCGCGATATATTACATGTCCGAGATTCGATCATCGGTATCTCCATACCTAGTTTGATCTCGTTACTAACATGTACTCTTTTCTTGTTCCAAGTGTCTCGAAAAAACTTTTACAAAAATAACCTATCTTGTTTGAGGTTTCATGGCTTTTAGGCCAAACGACCAATGTTATGGCTAGAATCGTGGCATAGTTCGTGTTAATGTGGCCATATTTTGCACGCATGCGCATCTTAGGATGGCAAACAATGTTGCAGGAGAATGTTTTCCTTTTCGTCACACAGAAAATTCATTTTCCATTTTACGAGTGCAAAAAGGGGGCGGTTTGTGAAGGAAACACCAAAGTGCTCATTCCAAATGCTACCACCATATTTTACAAAAATTCTAGACCTCCTTAAATGGACAATGTCTGAACCTGGGTATCTTAAACCTTTTCATACAACCGTCACAAAAAAGACAAATGTCTACCGAATTGGTAGGAAGTGGGTCCGATTTGAACTATAGGTACATGATCTAATGCTCTTGATTTTTTCCAAAAATCATTTTTAGCTTCACAATATGCTATTTTCTCATAGATCCACTAAAATTTTAGCGAGGCTCAACACCTAGCTAAGAACATTCATGCCCGCTGTACCATACTTTGAAACGGGCATAAGAAATTCAAAAGTTGTCCAAACAAGGTAAATTATTCACGTGGTGTCCTATTATGTGACATAGTTACGCGGAAAAAAACCTTCACATAAATGACCTATCTTGTTCAAGGTTTCATGGCTTTCAGGCCAAACGACCAATGTTATGGCTAGAATCGCAGCGTAGTTTGTGTTAATATGCCCATATTTTTCACGCATGTACATCTTACGATGGCGAACAATGTTGCAGGAGAAAGTTTTCCTTTTCATCGCATAGAAAATGCATTTTCCATTTTCTGAGTACAAAAAAGGGATAGTTTGTGAAGGAACCACCAAAGTGCTCATTCCAAATGCTACCACCATATTTTACAAAATTCTAGACCTCCTTAAATGGACAATGTCCGAACCTGGGTATCCCAAACCTTTCTATACACCCGTCATGAAAAAGACAAATGTCTGCCGAATCGGTAGGAAGTGGGTCCGATTTGAACTACAGGTACATGATCTAATGCTCTTGTTTTTTTGCAAAAATCATTTTTATCTTAACATTACACTATTTTCTCATAGGTCCACTGAAATTTTAGCGATTCTCAACACCTAGCTAAGAACCTTCATACCCGCAGTTTTGACTATAGCATAAAACGGGCATAAGAAATTCAAAAACGGTCCAAACAAGGTAAATCCTTCGCATGGTGTCTTATAATTTGACATAGTTACAAAAATAGAAAACTTGGTATATTGCAAGTGTCTCGAAAAAGCCTTCACAAAAATGACCTATCTTGTTCGAGGTTTCATGGCTTTCAGGCGAAACGACCAATGTTATGGCTAGAATCGCGGCATAGTTTGTGTTAATGTGCCCATATTTTGCACTCATGTGCATCTTAGGATGGAGAACAATGTTGTAGGAGAATGTTTTCCTTTTTGTCGCACTGAAAATGCATTTTCCATTTTCCAAGTGCAAAAAAGTGGACGATTTGTGAAGGAACCACCAAAGTTCTCATTCCAAATGCTACCGCCATATTGTATAGAAATGCTAGACCTCCTTAAATGGAAAATGTCCGAACCTGGGTATCTCAAAGCTTTCCGTACACCGGTCACAAAAAAGACAAAGGTCTGCCTAATCGGTAGGATGTGGGTCCGATTTGAACTACAGGTACATGATATAATGCTCTTGATTTTTTTGCAAAAATCATTTTTAGCTTCACAATATGCTATTTTCTCATAGATCCACTGAAATTTCAGCGAGTATCAACACCTAGCTAAGAACCTTCATACCCGCAGTTTTGACCATAGTTTGAAACGGGCATAAGAAATTAAAAAATGGTCCAAACAAGGAAAATTCTTTGCGTGGTGTCTTATTATGTGACAGTTAATAGGAAAAATAATAAACTTGGTATATTGCAAGTATCTCGAAAAAACCTTCACAGAAATGACCTATCTTGTTTGAGGTTTCATGGCTTTTAGGCCAGACGACCAATGTTATGGCTAGAATCGCAGCATAGTTTATGTTAATGTGCCCATATTTTGCCCGAATGTGAATCTTAGGATGACGAACAATGTTGCAGGGGGAAGTTTTCCTTTTTGTCACACAGAAAATGCGTTTACCATTTTCTGAGTGCAAAAAAGGGGACGGTTTGTGAAGGAACCACCAAATGTTAGTTTTAAAATAGTACCACCTCATTTTAAAAAAATACTATACCATCTTACATGAACAATGTCCAAACAAGGGTATCTCTAACCTTTCCGTGCACCCCTCGTGAAAAAGACAAATGCCTGCCAAATTGATAGGAAGGGGGTCCGATTTGAATTACATGTACATTATCTAATGTTCATGATTGTTAGCAAAAAATATTTTTAGCTTCACCTCCTAATGATGAACCAATTGATTTTTATATCATCTCAATCTAACGTGATATGCAAAAATTATAAAGGAATTACATTTATATACTTATGAAAAAGAAATAAAGTCCATCCATTTGTGTGCGCTCAAATTTTATAAGAACCCTACAATTTACAATAAAATGGACATGCTAACGGTCTAATGGGCTAATGGACCAGCTGGCGAAGTAGGACACATCGTGGGTTGCTTGAGGCCCAGGACCAACATCCCTTTCCGTTGATTAAAGAGGGCGACACCAGAATTTGTATCAACTAGTGTCCTTTGCTTGGGTGGTTCAGTTCCTTCGATTGTAGGGAGGGGTCGGGGGTTCCACCTTTTTGCATTACTATTTCGTGTGTGCTGCTCGTCGTTCTCCATGTGTAATGTTCTGGGTCCCGACATTCAGATGTATAAATAGTTTCTGCTAGGTAGTTTGACACGTATTATATTATGTCGTGGTGGTTAGTTGGCCTCGCTTACAAAGATTACGAGGTCGCTGGTTCAATCGCCAGGGTCTCATTTTTCCATATTATTCCTGCGCTTGAAATAAAAACATGTTTAAAGGACACCGAGATCCCTTATTGGCATGAATATGCGAGTGGTGCAGTGGTTAGGATGCTGTGAGAGTCGGCGAGATGTTGAGTTCGAACTCCCATGTATCTTTTTTGTTGAATTAATTTCCATGATCTAGCACGAAGGTGGTCCTAGATGCCACATCAACATGAGAATTAAGGAAAAAATGACACATGGACATGACATGAAGATAATATTGCAGAGTTGGCAATCTTGTAATTTTTTGTCTTAGAATTTAACTATAACGACCATTTAAATTGGTCATAGTCTACCAAATAAAAGGCTCCAAACCAGTAATATTCGTCTATGACATTTTTGTGTTAGGACAATATGAACTTTTTAACAAAATTGGTCATTATTTTTTAAGGTTTGGACCCTCCCAAATTCTCTATGACCAACTAGTTCGGAATGGTCATAGATCTATGACCAAAAAATACATTGTCGTTAAGAAACGGTCACTAGTCACCAGATTACTTGTAGTGATAGAATATTCAAGGGTAAAATCCTAACTTGTAACTGACTCGACCTACCTCTAGACTTGCCCTATCTATATAAAGGCCAGGAGGGCACGACGAGAAGACTCTCTCCAACTCATATGCACACCTCTCACCAGATTGCATCTGTGCACCCCCTGTAACTTTTGGTTCCGCCATCAATCAACAACAGACAAGCATGAGTAGAGTTTTCCCTCCGGGACCTGAACCTGGGTAAACTTCGTATCCCCTTGCTGCGTGTTTGTTAACCATCTCGTGATCTCTGGCATCCCAATCTTCTCCATAACCCAAGTACATAATAATGGGCATTGACGAGTCGAACCCTCGTCAATTGGCGCCGTCTGTGGCAACTAGGGACGCTGATCGTGCGGTGGCGATGGTACCATCCACCGCGATCTATGATTCCTCGGCGATGGATAATCACCTCCTGTTTCGCGCCTTCGACTTCAATGCCCACTCACCGTCCACTCGCAAGGATTTCGATTCCATAGTAGACGGAGTAGAGATGCTATTCGGGATCTTCTGCTTCCAGGTGGGAAAGACCGGTACCATGCGTCTCCCAGAGCGGGTGCCACCTCCATGGATCAGGCCTGCTTCATGGGTGCCACCAATCGGCGCCCTGCGCACGTCATCGCTGACGAACGATTTGGATGACAGCAGCAGCTGCAACTCCGACCTCTGCGACCCTCCAATGGAGGAAGGAACCTATGGTTCCAAATCTGAAAGCTGTGGGAGTAACGATCTCCTCCCGTGCTACATGTGTGTGGTCATCCACAATGGCAACATCGACGATGGAAGCGAGCCGCCAGCGAAACCCCCTCCCAACCTGTAGGCTGAGAACGGAGGAAATGGGGCACCCCCGCCCAATCCCAACAGGAATATGGCACCCGAAGCACTGAGGGTATAAATCGTGTCCACAACGAGATCAACCTCACCAACAAGGAGTGGGAGAGGGTGTGTTAGGTACTCACCCTCTACCAATCGACACCCCTGGTGACATGCTGATGGGATATCACTGGCTCCTCATCAAGGAGCACAATCGACAGATCAAACAGCAAAATGATCTCGATCAGCACAGGCATGTGGATGATGAGTCGAGCATGCGGGAGTTGTGCTCTCCGCTGGCGGCTCTACGTCGAAGGGCTACGATGGTTGCAAGTATTGCTCCCACATGGAGCGCATGGATCCCGCTGCTAGGCGCGAGGCCATAAAGGCACTCGACATGTCCTTCATGACGATGGACTCGTAGGTCAACGTCATGCCCAAAACACCGTAGGTCGCGGTGATGGCAGCCACCACCTACCTCGCATCCAAGCCGCCACTAGCGGGAGACCCAAGGAACACAATCCGAAAATCTGCACTTGCAGATCTCGGACTCATCGGAGCTGTGCTCCACGAGAAGCAGCCGTGGAGCCAAAGAAAAAGGCAACGGTAAAGTTCACTCGAAAACGCACACCCTCATCCGAGGAAGAAGAGCATGACCTACCACGGTGCCGCCATATCCCACGACGTAGGAGCAGCAACTATGACACTCGTAGCAAACTCGTGCAGTGCAAGATTGACAAGTCACCACAAAATGCGCATGCTCCACTGAGTCCGAAGACAACGACGGAGAGCTGTGCGACACCAGATGCTTCAACTGGGCCGTACGACAATCTTGGATGCCTAGGAACTTCAAGCTCCCTTCGGACAACCCAAAATTCGATGGCGCGTAGGAGCCAAAGATCTGGCTCGATGACCATCTATCGTTAGTCAAGCTCCATGGCGGGAGCAAAAACACATCCATGCAGTGCCTTCAGCTACAGCTGATGGGCACAGCCAGAGCCTAGCTCAACAGGCTCCCTTCCGGATCCATCTGCAGCTGGGAAGAGCTGGCATGCAGCTTCATCTACAACTTCAAAGAACGGGTTCGATCGAGGGGCTACACGCCTGCTACCAGCGGTCCAACGAGTATATCCACTCATATATATTACGCTGGTCGATTATCAAAAACTCCACCGCGAACATCTCGGAGGAAAGGGCAATCGACGCCTTCAACAACGGCATAAGGCGCCAAGAATTCAAAGAGCTCGGGCGTGTCAAGACCAAGACCATCGACCGCCCTGATGGACATCGCTAATCGTTGTGCCGATGGAGAGGATGCCATCAACCGAGCATGTTCGGATGACGAGGACAATTTCGGTCGCAGGCGTGATCGTCGTGGGAAAAGAAGAACGCGCGTCTATGATGACCGTGAAGAGCTCGATATGGTCGCGACAGGCTATGCCGATCGCGGCGACGAAGGCAACCGCAATAGTGGATATAATGGTGGCAATTACCGCGATAGCGGGAGACCCACCCAAACATGGCAGCGCCGCAACCGCGACAACAAACCATCCGCAATCGAGAAATTGTCGGGTCAATGCACTATCCACTTCTACATCGACAAGCAGGATGGCAAGAGGAAGGCCAGCCATATGCTCAAGGACTGCAGGGAGTTCTAGAAACTCCATGAGGGCTTCGCCCAGATGCGTCGTCAAGCTGTGAAACTAGGATTCGCCCATGCCCCAGGAGCTATTGCACATGGAGCTCCACCTCCGCCTCCCAGAGAATAATGGGGCAGATGCATACCTACCACCACTGGGATCCCTAATGATACAAAAATGGCGCCCAACCAACAGGGTGTAGAAGAATATTACCCGCCAGGTTAACATGGCCGTTACCTCCCCGCCATCCATACCTGAGTACCTCAGCAGCTCGGAGTCATGTATCACGTTCGATCGTTCGGATCACCCATTCCAGATACCTCGCCTAGGTCATTCTGCCCTGGTGCTTGAGGCCTATATTGGAGTATTCGAGATGAGTCATGTCTTCATGGACGGCGGCAGCGGCATCAACCTTATGTTTGCCAGCACACTCGCAGCTATGCGGATCCCGCTATGCAACCTCGATGCGTCAAACACGTAGTTCTACGCCATCGTCCTAGGAAGGGCATATACCCTTTGGGCAAAATATGGCTCGATGTCATCTTTAGAAAACCCAACAACTTTAGGCGTGAGCGGCTTGAGTTCGAAGTGGTGGAATGTCCCTCACAGTAGCAAGCCATCCTCGGGTGTGTGGCATTCTCAAGATTCCTGGTAGTGTTGCGCTACGCGTACCTTCTACTGAATATGCCAGGACCCAAGGGTGTCATCATCGTCCTAGGAAGCTTCAACAAGTCGGATAACTGCGACAGGGACTTCAACAGAATCACCCAATCGTTCGACATGCAGGAGGAGATCGCGAGGCTGAAGGAGGTCACTAGGCAAAATATACCTGATATGCCGTTCGACTCCATGGTCAACACTAAAAAGGTGCAGCTCCACCCAACGGACCCCTCCAAGACAGCATTGATCGCCAACGATCTAAGTACCGCATAGGAAAGAGCGCTAGTTGAATTCTTCCGTGAGCGCTGGGAAATCTTCGCCTAGTGTCTTGTGGACATGCCAGGAGTTCCTAGGGAATTTGCCTATCATGCACTCAATGTGTTTCCGGATGCTAAACCAGTGAAACAGTAGCTATGTCGACTGTCTGAGAAAATGACTGAGGCCATCGGCATCGAGGTCAACAGACTCCTCGATGCCAACTTCATCAGGGAGATAAAGGAAAGCGTCTGTCTAGCTAACCCCATGCTAGTCCCTAAGAAGGACACGGACATCCTTTGTATGTGTGTGGACTTCACATCGCTTAACAAGCACTATCCTAAGGACAAATTCCCTCTACCACGGATCAATCAAATCATCGACTCCACTACGGGATGCGAGAGACTCTCCTTCCTCAATGCCTACTCAGGCTACAATTAAATTCAACTAAAGGTCGAAGATTAGGAGAAAACGGCGATCATCATGCCGTTCGAGGTGTTCTACTACAACACAATGCCCTTCGGGATGAAGAACGCATGCATTTAGAACTACCGTATGCATGGGGTGGAGAAGGGCCTTAATGAGTTATGTGGGATGCTAAAAACAGCAAAAAGTGACATTAAGAAGTGTGCCGGGCATAGCCATGTGATGGTTATGCAAAACAAGCCTAAATTCAAGAAAAAGGGCACTTCTTGGCAGAAGAAGAAGGGCAAGGCTAAGGATACGATCCCTAAGCCAAAGCTTGCACCCAAGCAAAAGGCTGGACCTGTAGAAGACACTGAGTGCTTCATTTGTCATGAACATGGCCACTAGAAAAGAAACTGCAGCAAGTACCAGGCTTCTTTGAAGAAGAATGGAAGTAAGAGTACTTCCCACTCAGGTGCGCTTGTTTTAAATGTTGTGGACATTTTTCTCGCTAATTCTTATGTTAACTCTTGGGTATTTGATACCGGATCAGTTGCTCATATTTTCAATTTGATGCAGGGATAATAAGGACTAGAGAAGTGCAGGAAGGCTAAGTGGATTTTCGTGTCGGAAATAAAGAAAGGGTTGCTGCATTGTTCGTCGGCGTCATGCAATTCATCTTCCGTCAGGATTTATTATGGAGTTGAATAATTGTTATTAAATTCCTAGTATGGGTCGAAACATTATATCAGCTTCTTGTTTGATGAAGGATGGTTATTCATTCGCGAGTGCAAACAATGGTTGTGTAATCTCTAAGGATGCTATGTTTATGGATGATGCTCCCATTGTGAATGGGTTATTTATTTTAAATCTTGATGATGCATCTGTTTACAATGTTAGTGATAAAAGGCTTTGGCTTAATGATTTGAGTCCTACCTATTTATGGCATTGTCATTTGGGGCATATAAGTGAAAAGCACATGAAGAAGCTCCATGGTGATGGTCTTATAACTTTGTTTGATTTTGAATCATACCAGACATTTCAATCTTGTTTACTAGGAAAGATGACCAACGGGTTTACCAGAGAGAGCGACAGACTTGTTGGAACTCATACATACTGATGTATGTGGACCAATGGGCACTACATACACAGGAGGATATCACTACTTCATTACTTTCACTGATGAATTTAGTAGATATAGTTATGTCTACTTGATGAAGCATAAGTCTGAAACTTTTGAAAAGTTCAAGGAGTTTCAGATTGAGGTAGAGAATCAATGTGGAAAGAAAATAAAGGCCTTTCAATCTGATCGTGGAGGTGAATATTTGAGTCATGAATTTAGCAATCATCTTAAGAGTTGCAGAATTGTTCCATATCGCACACCGTCCGGAAGACCTCAAAGAAATGGGGTCTCTGAACGGTGCAATCAAACTTTATTGGACATGGTTCGTTCGAAGATGAGCCAGTTGGATTTACCATTATCATTTTGGGGTTACGCTCTAGAGACGACAACTTTCACACTAAACAGGGTACCATCTAAATCCGTAGTTAAGACACCATATGAGATGTGGATTGGAAAGAATCCTAGTTTGTCATTTCTAAAGATTTGGGGTTGTGATGCATTTGTCAAGCTACTTCAGTCGGACAAGCTAACACCCAAATCGGATAAGTGCATTTTTCTGGGATATCCGAGGGAAACCTTAGGGTATTACTTCTACAACCGAGATAGGGCAAAGTTTTTGTCGCTCGTAGCGGTGTTTTCCTATATAAAGAGTTTCTCACAAAAGGAACTAGTGGAAGGTCGGTGCGACTTGAAGAAGTTCAAGATGAGACAGTCGGGGATTCTTCTACGAGTGATGCTATTGTAGCAGAACAAGTTGAGGAACCCATGGCAATAGAAGCACCACAACCATGAAGGTCAGCGATGCTCCGCGAAACGCGGGAATTATTATTGTTAGACAATGATGACCCTGTGACCTATGCAGAAGCGATGGTGGACCTAGACTCTGAGAAATGGCTGATCGCCATGAGATCCAAGATAGAGTCCATGGGAGATGATCAAGTTTGGAACTTGGTTGACCTTCCTAATGGTTTTAAACCCATCGAGTGCAAATGGATCTATGAGAAGAAGATTGATATGGATCGAAATGTTCACATCCATAAAGCTCGACTTGTTGCAAAAGGTTTTCGACTAGTTCAAGGAGTTGACTATGACGAGACTTTCTCTCCTGTACCGATGCTTAAATCTATACGGATCATTCTAACCATTGCTGCACATTTTGATTATGAGATATGGCAGATGGATGTCAAGACAGATTTCTTGAATGGAAGCCTTACTAAGGACATGTATATGATGTAACCTGAAGGTTTTGTCAATCCAAACAATGCTGGAAAGGTATGCAAACTTCTAAAGTATATTTATGGGCTGAAGCAAGCATCTCGGAGTTGGAACATTCGATTTGATGAAGTTATAAAGGAGTTTGGCTTCATAAAAAACGAACAATAACCTTGTGTTTACAAGAAGGAAAGTGGGAGAGCGCTCATATTTATAATCTTATATGGAGATGACATATTGCAGATTGGAAATGACATTCCTATGCTTGAGTCTGTTAAGACCTCATTGAAAAATAGTTTTTAGATGAAGGACTTAGGAGAAGCGGCATATATTCTGGGTATTAATATCTATAGAGATAGATCAAGGAGGCTAATTGGATTAAGCCAGAGTACATACATTGACAAAGTGTTGAAACGGTTCAGCATGGAAGGGGTTCTTGCCCATGTCTCACGACATTAAACTCAGCAAGACTCAGTGTCCTTCGACTACTGATGAGCATGAGCGGATGATTAGGGTTCCATATGCTTCGGCTATTGGATCCATCATGCATGAAATGATATGTACTCGCCCTGATGTTTCCTATGATCTAAGTGTTACGAGCAAATACCAGGTTGATCCAGGTGAAAGTCATTGGACAACGGTAAAGAATATCCTTCCATACTTGAAAATTACTAAGGATATGTTCCTAGTTTATGGAGGTGAGGATGAACTCAATGTAAAGGGTTACACAGATGCTAGTTACCTTAACGACTCAGATGACTCCAAATCACAATCAGGTTATGTGTTTATCATGAATGGTGGTGCTATGAGCTGGAAAAGTTGCAAGCAAGATATGGTGACCTCCTCTTCAACATAAGCTGAATATATTGCTGCCTCGGAGGCTGTAAAGTAAGTTGTTTAGATTAGGAATTTCCTGATCGCTCTTGGTGTGGTTCAGGGCGCATCCAATCCCTTGGACGTTTCTTGTGACAACAGTGGTGCTATTGTACAAGCCAATGAACCTAGACAGCACCAGAAGAACAAACACATTCGCATGCGTTACCATCATATTGGTGAATTCGTTGAGGATGGTAGTGTCATGATATGCAAAATACACACGGACTCAAATGTTGTTGATCCCTTTACAAAGCCACTCCTGCAGCCTGCGCATGAAGAGCACGCAAGATCACTAGGTATTAGATGCAATAAAGATTGACTCTGGTGCAAGTGGGAGACTGAAGGAAATATGCCATAGAGGCAATCATAGAGATGATTATATTTCATATGTATCCATGAGTTATTATAATGTTCCTAGCAGTTCGACGTCTGGCGCTTCCACCCCGGATGTTTGGATACCTTGGAGGTGCTGCATTTGTAGCACTTGGACGAGCCGCACAAGGGGAAATGCTCGTGGGACGATGATAAGAAGGGGTCGTAGAACATCTACACTACCTCGACATGCTTCATCGAGTTCCACAACTTTTCATCTAGTGATAATCCCGAGATCTATGACAATACTAATCCTGGTTATGTGGTAGAATTTTTTTATTTGCGCTAGTGTAGCCTTCCCGTATCCCTTCACGGTGCAATCGAAAAGAACAAAAGGATCATAAAGACTTACACTGGAGTTGCTCGCCGATTTGTCGTAGTTCCTCAAGGAGAAATTCTTCTCTCGCAACGGCCCGTTCGGCCTTGGATTTCCAAACGTCTGCATGAACACAGATCATGAGAACATCCTTCTCCAGGCTTTGGATGTGATCGCGTAACAGAGGCGGACGGGCACCAACCGAAGTAGGAGGTGTAAGCACTGGTTCAACACTCGAAGGACCCTAAGGGTGTACAAGTAACAGAGCATAAAAATGAAGGCATTTGATAGCAGTCAAAAGAGACACTTATATTTACATAAATTAACCACTATGTGGTAGAGTAAACTTCTCCAACATGAAGCATTATATGCGCACTGGCAAAGAAAAATTAAAATACTACTACAACTACGATGCAGAAGACCTAGGCGACCGCATTCGGACTAGCTTCAGACTCCAAGAGTCTAGCCTTAGCCGCCTGCTGCTGCTCCAGCGCATATGCGGCCAGGAGGTCAATCAGCTTTGGGATAAAGTTCTTGAAGCGGGAGGCGAAGGAAGCAAACGATACCTCGGTGCCATCCACTGCCGTCAGCATCCTAGAGGTGATCTGCTTAAGATCGAGTTGCGCGCCCGACGCCCCCGCCTTCGCCAGCCCCATGGCGACACCTACACCCTTCTGCGCCCTCTTATAGCTCGCAGGGGAATCACCCACCAAGGCTTCCGCTAAGGAGTTGATGTCGTCAAGGGAGATGCCCTTTGGATTGATCTCCTTGTAGAAGCGGGCGAGGAACTCCTTGCCTTGCCTAGCGATTCCACAAGAGTTGCAGCAATCTTTGATCGTCGCAACGGCATCCGCCATGGGATCCCCATGATCCAAGATGTTGCGATCAAACGCAACGCCAGTAGCATCTGCAGGATGCAGCAAAATTCGAATGAGACAAAGGAGTCACATCCTAAGAAACACAAGATCAAGAAAAAGAATGTAGCATGGCTTACCGGATAGTGCTTTCGCAACAGCCATAAGCTTCTCCGCCATGGCCTTCTCCCGAGAAGTCGTGGCAGCCGCAAGCTACTGCTCACGTTCCTATTCCTCTTTTTGTTGGCGTTGAAGGGCCTCTGTAGCATCCTTCGCCTAGGTCTCCGCATGGCCGAGACTCTTTTCGAGTGCATTCAGCTTGCGGATGGCCTCATTGTTCTCATCTGCAATATTCAACAAGGAAAAGTCAGCACAAACAATATTTATTAGAACTCACAATCGAATAGAAGAAATCTATGCACCTTGGAGTTGCTTGAGGTTGCCGTCCAAGGAAAGGTATTGCTGGCACAGGCGATTGACATCGCGGATGAAGGGCTGCCGAAAGTAAGCAACAAGCTAAGTAAATAAGTGGGCTCGGGGGCTCACTCATGAGACAGGATAAGGTACTTACATGGTCACCCGAAGACTCCGAGAGTCTGATTTGTGTCTTTCGAGTAATGACCGTACGAGCCCTTCACCTCAAGGAGCTCGAAAGATCGTCATCGGAGGCGGCCACCATCTTGGGAAAGGCACAACAACCTTCGACTCCCCATGCATCTTGTCAAGCTCCTCCCTGGGGGATTCAACTGAGGAGTTCGTCCTAAGAACCACACGAAACATTTGAATCTAACCAACAAGATAGTAAGCTAATACTTAGCATATTTCAAATGAAAAGGCAACAGAAAACTTACAACAGAATGTCAGAGAGGTTGAAAACTAGCGCCTCTTTCTCCTTCTTATTCTTCTTCTTCTTCTTCTTATTCTTCTTGGCTGGCGGCTGAGGAGCCATGGCCCGAACATGCATAACATTAATAGGGGAGGCCGCATCCTCGTCCCTAGCATGACACTCAAGGAAGGCAGGACCCCTTGGCATCGACAACGTCGCTCCATCCGAACTTTCACTCCGGGACCTTTTGCAAGACATCCCTTCGCTTGGCTCGGGGGCTTCAGTGGTAGGTGAATGAGAAGGGGAGTTCGGAGTCAGACTCCGCATCCCCACCATCTAACGCAGCCTCGAAATTCTCAGGAAGAGGTGGCATCATGCCCGCCACCTTGAACTCCTACGGAACAAGACAAATTCAAAGTTCAGTCAAATACAAGAACAGGCAAAAGCACTCGAAAAGGAATTACATGCAACTGTAGGTTTCAACTTAGGGACTTCCTTATTGGCATGAAAGGGGAAGTCCGAGACTTCCGCGGAAGCTCCTCGCCGGCCTTGTGCTTCAGCAGAGGTCGAAGCGCCTGGTCAAGGTGAGTCGAGGACATCTCCTCTGCCAGCACTCTAGTCGGTTCACTGCCGCCAGAGTACAAAAACATCGGATGCACCCTCTCTTGGAGTGGCTGCACTGGACACTTCAGGAAAGTGTAGATGATATCAATGCCACTAACCTCTTTGCCTCGCACCAGCTAGAGCTCCTCCACTCGCTGGTACAGCTTCTCCACCTCCTCGGATTCACCCTCCATGATGTCGTTTGACCACGAGCACTTTTGGATGATCTTCTTGTTGGAGTCGAAGGGAGCAAGCCCGTAGTGTTTGCCGTTAAGCTTGACGTTGCGAGTGTAGAACCATTTGTTTTTCCATTGTTGTACAGACTCGTAGATATAGAAGGAGAAAAATTGGACAGTGGGGGGATGGAAATCCCGCACCCACCCAGTGGATAGACACCACTGGTGGCAGATTGCCTCTTCAAAGAATAAAGTCTTCAGAGAATCCAGCGTTCCCTTCATTGCACCGTACACATGTCAATAGTCGCTCGAACCGTCACGAGCACTCCGCCAACTACGCATGGGAATCGAGGAGACGCTGTAATTATCGCCAAAATTACGCGTGACTAGTCAAATCCAAGTCAGAATGTGGGACCCATGATTGTCTCGTTGCATCATCTCTGCTGCCGCAGACGGTTGAGATCACCAAGCGTTGGGAATAACGTCATCAAAGCAAAATCCTGCAACGGGTCGAAATTTTCGACTCAACAAAAGTACTTACTCGAGTCTACGACTCAATGAACTACTCGGGGGATACTCCTATCAGGAGAGCTGTCTACGCACCTGAGAAATTACAATGGTGAAAATACTTCTTTGTAAAATATTCGAGTCCTTCATCGAGTCTGCGACTCCACTACGGACTCGGGGACTACTCCCATATGGAGCGCTGATCGCGCATTCAAAAAAGAACTAGCGTAGATGACATTCGCAGATTTAGAGTCTTCGCTCGAGTCTACGACTCGAATAGACACTCAGGATCTACTCCCATAGGGAGCGCTAGTCGCCCATCCTATGAATTATTCGGATCACACCTAGACTAAAAAAATCTATTTGGCAACATTTCCAGAATTAGCGCTAAGTGATAAACTGTCTCCTTGGTCACCTGAAACACCTCCGTGGTGATAAATTTTCTGATGCTGCATCTACGGCACAAAGATAAAACCTACAGATATCATCTAATGGCCTGGTATCGCACCTGACTACGCTCTGTCAGTAACATACCATATCAGTAGGCACGATGAAAAATCCCGACCGACACATTGGGTACTTAACATAAAACACTATAATTTGACTCCTATAAGACCTCAATGGCCTTAATCGAATTCCTCCAGCATTGTTCCGGATTCGAGTCCGGGGACTTGGCTCTGAATTAGATCGTGTTGTTTTGTCCAATGGAAGTTAACTCACCCTGATCCGTCAGGTGAGTCAGGCACACGTATCAAACGTCCTTATGAACGAATATATTCACCCAAAACAGGTTCGGATGAGAAGGACCCAAAAGATTATAGAGTCTCCATTAGAATCTATGATTCGACTGAACACTCGGGGGCTACTGAGATGGATATGCCCCGGGTACCTCACATTGGTATAACCAATCTAGCCTAGGGAAGTCCCACGTGAATACTTTCTACCCAAGGAGACTCTGGGTGGCCCAACCGCAATAGAAGTTCGACTCCTTGGAGAACACAGCCAAACTATAGATAGAATATTCAAGGGTAAAACCCTAACTTGTAACCGACTCGACCTACCCCCGGGACCTGGCCTATCTATATAAAGGCCAGGAGGGCATGGCGAGCAGGCTCTATCCAACTCATATACACACCTCACGCCAGATTGCATCAGCACACCCCCTGTAACTTTCGGTTCCGCTGTCAAACAAGAACATACAAGCATGAGTAGAGTTTTCCTTCCGGGGGCCTAAACCTGGATAAACTTCGTGTCCCCTTGCTGCATGTCTGTTAACCGTCTCGCGATCTCCGGCATCCCCATATTCTCCATATCCTAAGTCCATAACAATGGGTGTTGACGATTCGAACCCTCATCACCAACACATCATGGCGAAGAATACGACCAAGGGACGTCCGTCCCGTTTTAATCGGATGGATCACATCCACCCATACTCCTTCGCCTCTCTCACACGTTGATGCGTAGGCCCCATCCCGGCGGCATTCAAATCGGTTCGCACACGCCCGGTGGTGCTCTATGGGACAAGTAGGCACGATGCGGCCCGTTTACCCTTAGATCTGAGCCCAGAACCCCCGAGCCTTTCCTTTTATTATTTATGGAGAAGATCTATAAACTGACAGTTAGGTTTAATTCAAAATAAAAATTGAAAATGACTTTATAAGCCCAAATCTAAATTTTATCTTATGCTGGTATGACTTCCCTAACATGCAGTACTTATGTTTGGTCAAGTGCTGGTCTAAAAATAAATGTAATAATCCCATCCCCTAGATGTACCCTTTTTACAAAATAAATCCTTCTATGAATTTTACAACTCCATTTGTTTTGAATCCTTTTTTATTGGAGGGTACCTCAAGTACCTTGCATGTCACCCTAGACCTACATTGAATTGCCTCCTGGATTGCCCATAATAACAATAACCAAAACATCACCTACATGGATTTAGGAATTTCTCTAGGTCAACCCGTAAATGTTATTGACCTAATTCCAATTCTCATCACACATGTATAACAATACCCTATGAACCGCAGGAGTCCCTATTTTTAAGGGCCCCTATTGAATTATTGTGAATTAATCATTTCTTTGCATTGTTAATTCACTAATAAATTCACCACTTTAGTTCTAGAACTCCAATTTGGGTGATTTCAATTTCTACATAAAGCTATTAAAAATACCTAAGATTTTTACTTGGAATCACATCAAAAGTACTTATATATTAATTCTGATTAAAAATAAAAATATCATCTAGTACTGCCTTTGGGAATTTCCTGAGGGAATTCTGTAAAATATTTTGGACTTATTCCAACTCTCATAGAATAAGTCCATCAAACACTACATAACTTTCCAGGTAAATAATTTTTGGTAATCCAGAACAATTCTAGTGAATTATTTCCTAAAAGTAGGGTTTCTGTCACTAGTAAATCCATTATAAATCAATGATAAGTGATAAAATAGTAATACCACTCTTGTTGGTTTCATTTTATCAATACCTTTCGGATGATATCATCTTTTTTATTGATCTCATATAGAAAGGGACCTTGGTCCAAAAACCCTATTCTACATAGTTTCTAAACTATAACTCATATTAGAATTCCTTCAAATATTCCCAAGACCACTCGAATCCTCCTAAATACATTCTTCCCAACACCTACAAATTTGTAATCATGAAACGTATATTGCTTGATGTATTGCCTTGATGCATGTATGCTTTGTATTTATTGATGTATTGTGTCCTTGCATGTATGCTTGATAACGACGATAGTTGCGATGGCGTCACGCCAAGAGGAAGGAAGCATCGTGTATTCTTATTATTATTGTGGTATTATGGTTTTCTAAGAAGAAGTCCAGGGACATGTATGCCATATTGCTGATCATCAGGAAAGTCTCCTTCTTGCTCATACGCCTTGGTCCTACTAGTTTACTTATGCATGTTTTATATATTCATTTATATAAATTGCATGGTTTTACTAGTATGTTTTATATGTGGGAAGGTTTGGCTCCTTCAAACCATTACCCCATTAGTACCATTAGGTAGAACCCCATTTTATCCCTCCTATTTGCCCCTTGTGATATATGTGGTGTAAAATACCACCCTCCTTTGGAGACCCTGTTCTAGCCTAAGCAAAAGTATAGGATGGGAAGACCCCGGGGAATTGTTTTACAAAATGTTTTATGAGAAAACCTTGGTGATGTTCGACCTACCAAGAGAGTTTTGAAAAATGAGAAAGGTTTTGTTTTAAATAAGGTGAGACAAAGGAGGGAAGGGATAAGGTTTACAAAAGGCACCTAGTTCTTTGCAGTTTTGCCAGAACAATTACCCCGTGCAACCACATTACTTTGCAATGCGAACAGGGCTGGATTTGAAGTTCTCTACTCTAGTGTGGGAATTCTCACAACTACTTATAAGTGATCAGCATTCCTCAAAACCCAGGCTTCCTTTACAGAAAGGGTCAACTGCTAGGTAGTCACCTAGAGGAGGCAGTACCACCCATGTGAGTGGCTAGGAGATACTATGAGCCTCTCATTGAAAGTACTGACTATAGAGGATTTGGGAGAACTCCGGTTGGTCTGTGGATCCAAACATCCCGGTGTTGAGAGGAACAACTCATATGGTAGGGCCCATGCTAGAGTAGCATCCAGAGAGTCTTGATCGGTTACTCAACCCATGATCAGTAAGGATCACGACAGGGTACCCGGATGGTGTGGGTAAAGTGGAACCTCTTCAAAGTGTAAATCTATTTGAATAGCCGAGTCCTCGGTCATGGACGGTTGGGAAGGTTGTCGTAGAGCGGTGCTGGTTTTGTTTTAAAAAAGGATTTCATAAAAGAAAGTGTTTTCTAAATCATGGTGGTTTGAGGGACACTAGAGAAGGAAGAGGATAACACGGTCAGTTGAGGACCGTGGAGATGTAATAGGGTGACCCACTCCTAGTGTTTTACAAAACTTTTCAAAAATATTTCCAAAACGTTTTAGAAAAGTATTCAACAAAACCTTGTAGATGTTATATCTACAAGAGAAACTACTTTAGAAACGAACCTATTATGGAGCCATCCTACCACCTCTGCCATATTGCATACGGTTTTATTGATATAATCTTAAGGTGGATTGTGAGTACATTCAAAGTACTCACTGGCATTATCCCTGGCTATTTACTTGGCCATATTTTAGAAGATCGAGGAACAATGAAGAAGCTGGCGTCTATGCGAGCTAGGCCATCTCATAGTCAGTTGCCTGTAGGTTATGGCACGACATGGGTTCTACTATTGAAGACTTCCGCTATTTGTGTTGTAATCACCATAATGGAAAATGACGTCAGTTTGTAATCAATATTTTCTGGATGTTGTAATGATGCTAGTCTGTTGTGCTCACGTCTCGCTGATCATGGGAATGTGAATTGCAGGCATAACGGGGATACTCGGAATGTAAATACGGGTCCCACGGACCATATATTACTTAAGCAAATGTTTACAAAATAGGGAAAAACTCTCTTATCTTTCTCCATACTTAGATAAAATTAGCTTTATGCAAATGAACCCCAAATACTAAACTTGCCTTGCATGTAGAGTTAGTCTTATTCTTTCCTTGATGTAATTTGCCAATACATTCAAAAGTATTGACCCAACTTGTTGGCTGCACGTTTTATTTGCAGAATACGAAGATTAAAAGGTGCATAGAGATCGCGAGTCTACACCCAACAAGCCTGGGGCATTGATGGACTCAAGTTTATTTATGTTTCTGCTGGTTATTTGAGCTAGCTATAAGCTAAGAAAAGATGTAATAAATTCATACTCTATATTATTCCTGTAATAATGACTTGTGTTTTACATGATATTCATCGATTGTGAGTGCTAGCTATTGATCTAGGGACTAGCATGTAAATCACAGGGACTAAGGATCTTTATCAATCCAAGGACACAATAGTAGAATTATAAGATGGTCCATCTCACTAAATATCAAGTAATAAAGTGTTCATCCCTAGTAGGCACCGTTGCTAAGACTCATCATTTCGAAGCACCACGTGATGACCGGGTGTGATAGATTCTATGTGTGCATATAATGGGTGCAAGCCAGATTTGCACATGCAGATACCGAGGTTAATGTTGACAAGCGTAGCATGTACAGACATGGTATCAGACAACGGTATACAGAAAGGTAAAGCATGAGTCATATGATTGATATGCTGAACATGTTGATTGTTCGCCTCTGAAGCTACACCATCTCTCATGATGATCGGACTTGGTGTAGTGGATTTGGGTTGTGTGATCACTAAAATAACGAGAGAGATGTTGTTTTGAGTGGGATTTCACCTAGTTAATTTAAGAATTAAACTTGAACTCAATTTATCATAAACTTAGTCTAAACTCTTTTTAAATATGTTGCAGATCATTGCGGCCCCTACCATCAATTTTAATTCGTTCATAGAGAAAGAAAACTTGAAAAATAATGGAAGCAAATTCGCGGAATGGTTCCGCAACTGGAGGATTGTCCTCAATGCTGGTCAGTTGACCTATGTGCTGGATGCACCACTAGGTGACCCGCCTGCAGATGATGCTACCGATGAGGTGAAAAATGGTTTCCTCACTCAGAAAAATCAATACTTCACAGTTCAGTGTGCCATCTTTTATGGTTTGGAATCGGAGCTTCAGAAGCGGCTTGAGAACCGTGACCCTCATGATATTGTCTGTGAGCTCAAAATGATATTTGAGACCGGTGCAGCTATTGAAAGTAATGAAGCCTCTGAGAAGTTCTTTAACTGCAAGATGGAAGAGGGAGGATCCGTTAGCGATCATGTGCTTAAGATGTCTGGGCACGCGAATACATTCAAAGTATTGACCCCAAAGCCTAAACTTTCCTTGCATGTATCGTTAGTCTTATTCTTTCCTTGGTGTAATTTGCCAATACATTCAAAGTATTGACCCAACTTGTTGGATAAATGTTTTATGTGCAGAATCTGAAGATTGAAAGGTGCGTAGGGATCACGAGTCTACACTCAACAAGCCTGGGGTATTGATGGACTCAAGTTTATTTATGTTTCCGTTGTTTATTTGAGCTAGCTATAAGCAAAGATGTAATAAATTCATACTCTGGATTATTCGTGTAATAATGACTTGTGTTTTACATGATATTCATCGACTGTGAGTGCTAGCTATTGATCCAGGAACTAGCATGTAAATCACAGGGTCTAAGGATCTTTATCAATCCAAGGTCACAACAGATGGTATCAGAGCACAAATTTGCCTATAGGACGTGGCCCGTAGGATTGGAAACCACCTTTAAACTTTTTGTGCCTTTAATTTATTTATTCTTCTAAGTTAGTTATGCACTTCTAGTAACTGATTTTCCCTACTTATTTATGTATCTAATCTTCATTCTTCTAACATAAAGATGACAATCTTCTTCTACGACACCATCGAGGACATCGAGCCCCTTCACTTTGGAGGATGCCTTATCGACCTTGTCTCGGAGTTGGAACTTCCCCTGCCATCAATAAAGGGAAACCCAATGAAGAAACTGCACAAGGATGGCTGCTAGGGAGTCAAGATCATCCAACCAGGACAATAAGAGGGCGGACACCCTACGGAGGACATAGAAATTCACACCATCAGCGACTCCAAGGAGAAGGCAATTAGCATATTCTTGGAAAAGCTTATTGGACGCCTGTGTGGGCGCCATCCTGAATATTTTCAAGGTCACTACAGCAACCTATTTAGAAGGCGTGAGGACGAAGAAGTTCAAATGTAGTTGAGCTATGAAGAAAGGGCTACAACCAAGCACTAAACGACGCAATACCAAGACTTAGAGTGTCACATCCATGACCTTGTAAAGGGTAGCTCCCTCTAGATGCTAAGGAATGATGAGTTGTGCACTCTAATCAAGGAGAAGGAAGTGATGATCAATAAGCAAGAGGAGGCAATAAAGGTTCAAGAATAAAAGTTCAAAGACCAAGATAAGAAGTTCGCTAACCAAGAGAAGATGGTGATAGAAAAGAACAAGAAGATTAGGGAACTCAAGAGAAATGATGTGGAGACCGAGGGCCTTTGCGAGATAATCACAAGTCTGTGGGCCTTTGCGAGGGTGATAGAAGGAAGGTTACTCGTTCGAGGACGAGGAAGTGGAAGGCGCGGAAGAGTAGATTAGTTAGTTGGATCACATTTAAGTTTTATAGTTAAAAGTTACTCGCGATTGCAATAAATATGAATACATGTTTGGTTTAGTTAAACTTGGATGATTTATGTGTGCTATTTATGACTTATTCTATTTATGAATTGCGTGCTCTTGTGTGTTTTTCATAACAGTAGGAGTTTATTACTTTAGTCTTTCTATCTATCTCTTCACTTGTTGCCCAACCCCATAGATGCCGCCAAGACATGCGAACAACGATCTCCCACTAGAGATTGCACAGCTCTTGGCCTCTCAGAATCAGCTGATCCAACTGCTCACTCAAAAAATGCAAAACCACAGCAACAACAATGCGCCACCTCCGCCACTCCCACCGCCACCTCAACAGGATTACTTGACTCGGTTTTGAAGTTGAACCCTCCTACCTTCACTAGCAGCACTAAACAAATTGTTGAGGATGACTAGCTCCGCACAATCAACAAGAAGCTAGATACCGGCCAAGCTGCTAGGGCTGATAGGGTGCATTATGCTGCGCACCAACTTGAAGGACCTGCTATAGAATGGTGGGACAACTACCAAGTCACCCACCCGGATATCTATGCTATTACTTGGAACCATTTCGAGACAGATTTCCGCACTCACCATGTGACTGCTGGTGTCATGACTCTAAGAAGGCGCGAGTTTCACGACATACACCAGCTGCACCGTTCTGTCACCGAGTATGGGGAGCTTTTCAAAAAGCTGGCCCATTATGCACCCGATGATGTTTCCGTTGATGCCAAGAGGCAGGAGGAATTCTTAAGAGGACTCAATGATGAGGTATTATTCAGCTTGTGGCTCAGAAATTTGAAAACTTTCAGGAACTCCTGGACAAGGCTATTGTGGTAGAATCCAAGTGGAAGAGCATAGAAAACCGCAAGAGGAAGTCTAATCCGCACAAGCACTCTATTCCGTACTAGAAGCAGCGCACTTCATCACAACCACCAAACAACAGTAATGGCCACAACCATAACGATCATCACCATGGCAGTCACAACCACAATGGTCATAAGAACCGCAATGGCAATGGAAGCAATGGAAACGATCTCAGTGAGGTGACATGCTTCAAGTGCAACAAGACATTACACTATGCAACTACTTGCCCCGAGAAGATGAAGGGTGGAAATCGCAACGGGAATGGTAATGGACACAACCATGATAATGGTAATGGGAAGAAGCCGAATCGTTTGTCAAAGCCATAGTGAACCACGTCTCCGTGGAGGATGCTTGTGATGCACTGGACTCCGTGATTGGTAAGTTCAAGCTCAATTCCATTCCTGCAGTTGTTCTTTTCGATACTGGTGCATCACATTCATTCATATCAAGAGGCAAGATACCTACAGAGACTATAAGTTCTCCTCTAAGGGTAAGTTCTCCTGGAGGAGAAATAGTGGCAAACTCTAGATGCCGAACGTTAGAACTAAGGATTGGGACTCACATATTTCCCACAAGTCTAGTAGTTCTGGAGTCACAAGGATTAGACATAAATTTGGGCATGAATTGGATGATCGAATACGAGGGAGTCCCAAAACGACTATCACACTCACAACACCGGAAGGGAAAAGAACCCGCATCAAGTCAACATTTGCGCTTAAGGAAATTATGGTAAATTATTTTAAGGAGGTTATCTAGGATGTTGTACATGTTGTAAAGGATTATCCAGATGTCTTTCTAGAAAAATTACCAGCAATGCCTCCCGACCGTGATATATAGTTTCTTATTGACTTGATGTCGGGCATAGGGCTGGTAGCCAAGAGACCATACACGATGGATGTGGATGAGTTGAAGGAACTCAAGAAACAACTTAGGGAGCAATTGGATAAGGGATTCATTCACCCAAGCGCGTCATCTTGGGTAGCACCTGTCTTATTCGTGGAAAAGAAGGATAAAACCAAGAGGCTAGTTTTCGATTACCACTTGTTGAATGAAGTGACAATCAAGAACAAGTTCCCTCTACCCAACATCAATGATAAGTTTGATAAGTTAAAGGGAGCTAGTGTGTTATCTAAGATCGATTTACTATCAGGTTACTTTCAGCTAAAAATTCGATAACAGGATGTGCTCAAAACAGCTTTCACCACAAGATATGGTTTGTATGAGTAAACCGTGATGTCGTTTGGTGTAACCAATGCCCTGGCATATTTCATGACTATGATGAATAAGGTGTTGATGGAGTATTAGGATAAGTTCATTATGGTATTCATTGACGATATACTTATATACTCCAAGGATGATAAGGAACATGAGAGGCATCTGCGCCTAATTATGGAAAAGCTAAGAGAACACAAGTTGTATGCCAAGTTCAGCAACTGTGAGTTTTGTTTAAATGAAGTGGGATTCCTTGGTCATATTATGTCAGCAAAAGGAGTTTCCATAGACCCGAGTAAGTTAGCTTCCGTGACTAAATGGGAGTCGCCTAAAAATGTGGGTGATATTAGGAGTTTCTTGAGCCTCGCATGATATTACCGGAGGTTCATTGAAAACTTTTCCAAGATAGTGAAACCTATGACTGAATTATTGAAGAAGAAAAGAAGTTCCAATGGACCGAGACATGTGAAGCAACTTTTCAATAGTTGAAGAAATTGATACCTTCGATCCGGATTATGGATGTAGTATAGCACTTTTCCCCTAGTAAACCTAGGTTTATTGAATCCCCGGGAAGTAGAAAGGAAAGTGAGATTTCTTAAACGGACCTTCGAGAGTTTCAGAATTCCTATTTCGTTTTCACCGGACCAAGAGTTTGCGATCTTGTTGTTGTTGACGATGGAGAGAGAGGGCCTAGGGTCTTCGGTTTTAACCAGTAGATGTGCAAAAAGATCTGATGGGAATAACAAATAATAATAAAGTACTAATGTAATTGTTAGAGCAAGATAATTATATGTGGGCAGTGCATCCATAAATTTTATCGCCTCTGCAACTGCTTATGGCAATAACCTACTAGTCTCATCCATAGAATAAAGAGAGCTAATGATATGTATAGTGATGTCACCGTTAATCCCAAGTAAGTTCATCACATACATCCGTACTACCCTTTCTGTCACTAGGGTTCCTATCCTGTAGATCTGTCGTTACTCACACTCCCTTTACCTGGATCAATCCTCGGGGTATTAGGTACCTGACAAGTCCTTAGATTGAGGAAAGATAGGGTACTACAATCATCATGTCATACAAACTAATACATGATCCCATCTATGATAAATAACATGCACAAAAGCTACATGGCTAGGCCGAAGCCCTTAGCCCAAGGAGAATTACTCACACATAGAGATCAAATCGACAATCATAAACATTGTAATAGAGAGCATAGAGTTGATAGAAAATAGTCTTACAATGTCGACAATTGGAGATGAGATATACTATGATAAGTGGTTGAAGATGGCTATGGTGGTGGAGAAGGGTTTAGAGGTTTACATCTAGATCTATTCCTCCGGCGTGGCGGCAGGGAGAGTTTAGGGGTGAAAGAACCGATGTTGTGGAGTTGGGGGGCTTGTTTCTTATTGCCTGAAGCCTCTTTATATAGGCTTCCCTTCATGAAAGTTGTGCTATTTGACCTAATGATGTTGGTACAAACTATACAGCTGGAACTATACGGCGGAGACCCATATAGTTGGTCGTTAAGCCTTCTGGATCCACTTCATGGCTCCTGGTTTCTTTGGCGTGTTGGAAATCTGGTATCTTTGGCATTTATGTAGTGATTCCCATCATCATACGTCATTACTATGTAGGGAAAAATAGCAAGAAAGGATTGCATACCCCTTTGATCATTAGGCATTAGTGGCAGGAAATAGAGAGATAGTTCATCAAATATATGAATAATATCTAGTTTAAATGCGGATGGGGATGGATATATTTCACAGCCATAAACCTCCCCAAGCTTAAACTTGATCATTAGGCATTAGTGGCAAGAAATAGAGAGATAGTTCATCAAATATATGAATAATATCTAGTTTAAATGTGGACGGGGGTGGATATATTTCACAACCATAAACCTCCCCAAGCTTAAACTTGATCGTCCTTGAGCAAGGAAAACCAAAATCAAAAGTGAACTCAACATTTAAACTGAAATAAAGAGATGATGATCTTACTCATGATTAATAGTCTTATGTTTCCTCCACTTTATTAATCTGAAAAACTTCAGCATAGATAGAGTAATGGAAAGCATTTCATATAGGTTTCATGAATACTTATAGCGCATCAAAATTATTGTAAGCATGGATGATTCAAAAAGGTATACTTTATTCCATTTCATGTAATTAAATTATAAGCTTGACTTTGAAAAATAAAGTGTAATCATGTAGATTTAAGAGTGTGAGAGTATGTCATGAAAATCATATATACTAAAGTATCTCAATTCTCCCACATAAATAAATCAAGACTTTTCAAGCACTACTTTTCTATTCATTGTCCTTCAAGAATTTCAGTTCTTAAGTAATTGAGAGCATGCCAAAAAATCATTAGTTTATCGTGCTAAGATCTCGTGGCATCACTAAGGTTTTTGTTCCTTTTGCATAATGATTACTCATATCAGCCAGAGGAGTGATTCCATCATTTTACAGCTACCTGGGAGTGCCAAGAATCTTACCCATTATAGCATTGCTGCTACATATGCTTAATCAACTCATAGCCGAAATCTAGGACTTTCCTCCATGAAGATCGTTCGTAGGCTAGGGGAGTTGTTCGCATCCAATGAAGTTTGACACGCATAAAGCTATATCATTCTTATGATTTACAATTCAAACGTTGGCATGCTCACAAAAACCGCTAAACATTAATTCAATTGAACAAATCTTTTCAAAGAGAGGTATCAAGTCAGTTATTATTTTTTGTGGTGTCGAGTGTCTCTAGGAATAATCTTTCAAGACTAAACATTACAACACCCAAGTCTTTAATTTGTGTGACTTTTTATTCTTTCAATTGTTTAGCAAATTTTATGCAAGACTTGGTTAACTACAAGAGCTGGAACAAAACGTACCCAATCAAATACCCATGACAATTTTTTTACTACAATATAGAGACCGACTCCACCGATATAACATCTCAACATTACTACTACCTAGCATGGGTTTCTCAAACATAAAAAGTGGGCATACCTCTCATGTTTGGTTCCACTTCTCTCTTCCCTTTTTATTTGTTCCTTGGAAACTCGAAGTCAATCACTCTCCTTCAAATTAACAAGAACTTCGAGGCGAAAAGAAAAGGAGAGAGGGAAAATAAAGATAAATGGAGAAATATTTTTGTTGTTTTTGAGAAGGGGGATTAAAGAATAGAAAATTCGCGGCAAAGCTCGGCTTGAAAATCTCAAACAAAATAAAACAACTAAGATAAAGTGTCGGGGAAACCAATACGAGTGCTTGTAAACTCAAATAAAAGCATAACTTCGAAAATAAGATAAACAAATGAAATCAAAATAGTATAGATAGAAAAACCTCCCCCAAGCTTAAGCTTTTGCAAGCCCTTCAAATCACTATGGTGGGGTGGGGGAAAGTTGTAACTCCAGTCCACAAATTGAGTTGAAAGGTTACATGTTGTTTCTTGGAGGTTTAGGTCGAGATTATGCATTCCCTCCCTAGTTCCTACAACTTCTTGGAAGTCTTGATATGTTTCAAACCGGTTTCGTGGTTGCTACTCCAGATGGTGGAATTCTTGCTCCTCCTCTTGGTCCTCATCCTCATCCCGAATCTCCTCCTCGGGTTGGTGTTGCTCATCCTTCAAGTCATAAAGAACATGTCCTTCCTCGATAGAGAAAAGACCATTACGCAAAGGAGCGGGGTAGAGACGCCCAGGTCCAGCAATATGCAGATATAAAACACCACATCTCCTAGTGAGCATTCCACAAGCCCTCAAAGTAGAGAAACCAACACGTCGCTCACCTAGTACTAGTTGTCACTCACCTAGGTCGATGCCTAGAACATTGGCAAGCATGGTGATGATGCCTCCACAAGTGCTTGGTTTTTTGCTTTGGTGGGATTGGTACTCCAAGTAGCGCACAAGAATTGCGCCCAAGTGAAGTGACAAATTGTCATAGTTAAAAGCAGATTTTGCAAGAACTAAGATATCCTCCTTATTGAGTTTTGTAAACTCATTGCACGCCTGCAAGGTGTTAGCAATAACATAGAACAAATAGCAATAACAGGATGTTGAATATTATTCTCTGTGCTGACTCTAGAAGTAAAACTCATTCTATTATAATACCATTTAGGGGAAGGTTCCATGTTGGTAAAAGATTTGCGAAGAGCATTAGGATCATTGTTGGGTAAAACAAAACAATTGCACCATTCATAAAGTGATACAGAATAATTATTGTTCATGAGTCAGAAAGAAATTCTATCCTCCCCATGCCATGCTTTGACGGTGCTACTCAAAGAGCTAAGAAATTCAATGGTTAACCGGCGATATGTTGGTGCATCATGGAATACAAAGGTTTGCAAGCCAACTCTATTGCAAAGTAAACTAAAGTCATCAGAAATACCTAGTTGGTTCAAAGTGACGGGGCAAGCCCACTTGGTTGCCTTGACTTCTCGATTTTTGATCCTGTCGAAATGATAACGATGGGCTTGGTTCTTGAATTGAATCCCCATGCGTTCCTGAGCTGCAGTCTGAGAAGAACTAGTTGCGGCAAGAGCATGTGTTTGGATCCTTGTATTCATCTTCTAAAAACAAATAAGAAAGGTAACTATAAAACATTTTTGATCCAATAGTAATAGTCATATCATAGCACACTAAAGAATCTCCTCAACATATTAATCTAGGCAAGATAACCATGGCAAATAGTTCAAAACAAGTCTCACCCTAGGTTGATAATGATAATAGATAGGAGATGAATTTGCAAAAAGTAATTGGAGAATCGGAGGAGAAACATACCATATATCACTTGGGTGCAAGGAATTCGAATGAAATTGAGCAGGGGTGAAGATCCCTTGAGGTTTTGAGAGAGTATGGAGGTAGAAGAGAGAAAAAGGATTGTGTTTTTGATGTTTTGGATACCTCCTCGTGTGTTTAAGTGGTCGTACGCAACAATACGGTGGCAACTATACGGCGGGAACAGGATGTTTTGGCCGTATAGTTGGTCTGACGGCAAAATTTAAGGGTTTCCTAGGGTTTATATCTGGCGGCTATAACTATACGGCCAAAACTCTTGTTCCCACCGTATAGTTGGTCGTCAAACCTTCTCTATCCTGGGATAAAAAATTGTCGATGGGTAACATAACTATACGGCCCCAACTATACAGCGGGAACTTTTATTCTCACCGTATAGTTGGTCGTTAACCTTTCTGTACACATCAAAAAAATTCTATTTCTTCGAGGATTAATTTTTATACTGAAACTTAGCGAAAAACCTTGTTTTGAAAGAAAAATGACAGACTAAAATTTCGACCAACTATGGCATATATAAAACATGAACTTTTAGTACTGCTGAATCTCTTCTTCTCACTAGAGTTTTCTAGCACTCTTTATTCTATATAAAACATAAAAACTTAACTCAAACCTTTATTTCACATGGTTGCCTACCATGCAGCACTCTTTTATGTTTAATATCTTGATCTTGATATTGCTCACTTAGGCCATATGAGTGGAACACCCACCCCAAAGTAATTGGCCTTCAAAGTGATGGCCTCCTTATTGTCTTGCTTGGATATCTTTTTTCCTGGCGAAATGAATAACAAAAGGATCCTGCAAAGGCAATTGAAGCTTCACGTTCCCTTCATGCAAATTGATTAAAGCCATAATAGTTCTTAAGAAATGATAGCCTAATATGATAGGGATAGTAGTATATTCAGGCATGTCAACAATAACAAAATCAATAAGAGCAGGACAACCTTTAATGTAAACTAAAGTATTTTCCTTTATGCCTACTGCTTGTTTATAGGTAGAATCTGCTAGATGTAATTTTAGTTCGGTGATTTCAAAGGATACAAGATTAAACTTGTTAAAAAGACTCTTTGGAATTGTTGAAACACTTGCACCTAGATCACTTAGTGCAGCTATTTCATTAGTCCAAATTTTAATCTTAATAGTGGGCCCAAATATATCATCTAGCTTAACATGCAATTTTTCAGCAATTTTCTTATATTCTTCTTCAAGCCCACGTATGTTTATTGCTACCTAATTAACAAAGTGTTGATACATGGCTTCCTCATTTCCTTCACTTAGCGTAATCTTGACATTGATCCTTTTTACAAGATCTTCAACTGTGTAGTTTGGTGAAGGAGCATTCCTATAATCAAGTTCTTCGGGCTCCTCCCTTTGAATTTTTATCATCTTAAGGTCTTCAACTGGATTGGGCTCAGCTTTACCTACAAATTTTGCTAGAATGAAAGTTTTGACTCTCGGTTATCTCACCTAGCTGTGCCTCAACGATCCTTGTTATTTCTTGGAGGGCCTGCAAATCATTTCTCAAACTAACATCTTGGTTAGATAATTTACCAAACATAGCATCATGATTCTCCGTAATTTTGACTAGAATATTGTTTTGCTCATTTTGCGAGTCCATAAAAGCTTTAAGAGTTTCTTGGAGATTAGTATTACTTGATGCCATATTATGATTAGAGATACCTGTTGGACTAGAGTAATGTTTCTGAAAGTTTGGATTAATTCTTCTTCCAAGCAGGGTTATAATCATTATGAGTTATGAAGTCTACTTCTTCAATAGTTGCTTCGGGAGTAGTTCTTACCGGAGTTTCCTTACCTTTAATGGATAATATGAGATCATCTAACTTAGCATTGAGGTCTTCATTCTATTGAGGTGTGACGGAGTTCACCTTTTTTGTATTTGATCTTTCCACATGCCACTGGGCATGGTTGTCTTGCATATTGTCTAGTAGCTGCTTTGCTTCAGTAATTTGTTTACCCATAATCGTTCCTCCAGCTATAGTATCTAGCATAGACTTAGAAACAGGGTTAAGAGCATTATAAAATAAATGGAGAATTAACCAATCTTCCATCCCATGGCTAGGACAGTTTCTCATGCACTCTTTCATTCTCTCCCATGCAAGCACTAGTGGCTCACGATCTTCCTGTATAAAACCAGTAATATTAGATCTGAGTTACATAGTCTTTTTAGGTGGAAATAATTTAGTAATAAATAAAGAAGTACATTCCACCCATGATGCAATAGTATTTCTAGGAAAAGATAGCAACCATTCTTTTTCTCTTCCTCCAAGAGATAAAGGAAATAAACGCAACTTGACCACATCGGGATCAACATCTTTAATGCGCATCATATCACATATTTTAGTGAAAGTATTTAAGTGCATACCTGCATCTTCTATAGCAGAGCTTCCAAATTGATTCCATTGAACCAAACTTAAATAGTGGGGCTTAATTTCATAATCTTCAACACCAATTGCTGGCTGAGTAATAGGAGTACACAAATAAT
Organism: Avena sativa; assembly: GCA_916181665.1. Classification (NCBI taxonomy): domain Eukaryota; kingdom Viridiplantae; phylum Streptophyta; class Magnoliopsida; order Poales; family Poaceae; genus Avena; species Avena sativa. The sequence continues at coordinate 92,512,650 of OV702293.1, read as the reverse complement.
CATTGTTAGGATTTGCAAACTCCCCAAGATTCTTTTCAGCATACTTCCTATGTTTTTGTATTTTCTTAAACAAGTACTAATGATGATAAAGCAAGAATTAAATACTAACTAATTTTTTTGGTCTTTCAAATAAAAACTAAAAGCAAACTAACAAAATTAAAAATGAGAAATAAAATTAGCAAGTTTCCTACTAACTTACCAAGGAAGCTATTGCTTCCCTGACAACGGCGCCAGAAAAAGGGGTGATACCTTCGATCCGGATTACAGATGTAGTATAGATATTTTTCCCTAGTAGACCTAGGTTTATCGAATCCTCGGGAAGGAGAAAGCAAAGTGAGATTACTTAAACGGACCTTCGAGAGTTTTAGAATTACTATTGCGTTTTCATCGGACCAAGAGTTTGCGATCTTGTTGTTGTTGACGATGGAGAGAGAGAGAGAGGGTATAGGGTCTTCGATTTTCATCAGTATTTGTGCATAAAGATCTAATGGAAATAAAATATAATAATAAAGTACTCATGTAATTATTAGAGCAGGATAATTATATGTGGGCAGTGCATCCATAAATGTTATCGCCTCCGGAACCTTTTATGGAAATAACCTACTAGTCTCATCCATAGAAGAAAGAGAGTTAATGATATGCATAGTGATGTCACCGTTAATCCCAAGTAAGTTCCTCACATATAGCCGTACTACCCTTTCTGTCACTGGGGTTCCTATCCTGCAGATCAGTCGTTACTCACACTACCTTTACTTGGATCAATCCTCGGGGTCTTTGGTACCTGACAAGTCCTTAGATTGAGGCAAGAGAGGGTACTACAATCATCATGTCATACAAAATAATATATGATCCCATCTATGATAAATAACATCCACAAAAGCTACATGGCTAGGATGAAGCCCTTATCCTAAGGAGAATTACTCACACATAGAGATGAAATCGACAATCATAAACATTGTAATAGAGATCATATAGTTGATAGCAAAAAGTCTTAAAATGTCGCCAATTGGAGATGAGATCTACTATTACAAGTGGTGGAAGATGGATATGGTGGTGGAGAAGGGTATAGAGGTTTAGATCTAGATCTATTCCTCCGGCATGGCGGCGGGGAGAGTTTAGGGCGAAAGAAGTTATGTTGTGGAGTCGGGGGCTTGTTTCTCGTCACCTGAAGCCTCTTTATATAGGGGTCCCTTCACGAGAGTTGTTCTGTTTGATCTAATGAAGTCGGTGCAAACCATACGGTCGGAACTATACGGCGGCGACCCGTATAGTTGGTCGTTAAGCCGTTTGGATCCACTTCACGACTCCTAATTTCTTTGATGTGTTGGAAATCTCGTATCTTTGGCATTTATGTAGTGATTCCCATCATCATATGTCATTATCTGCACAGGGAAAATAGCAAGAAAGGATTGCATACCCCTTTGATCGTTAGGCATTAGTGGCAGAAAATAGAGAGATATTTCATCAAATATATGAATAATATCTAGTTTAAATGCGGACGTGGATGGCTATATTTCACAGCCATCAGAAACTCCTAGTAACGGCACCAGTTCTATGTCTGCCTGATACCCAAAAGGATTTCCATGTCTATTGTTAGGCTCATCGACAAGGACTTGGTAGTGTACTGATGCAAGATGGAAAGGTGGTATCTTATGTCTCTCGCCACCTTAAGAACCATGAACACAACTACCCCACACATGATTTGGAACTTGCGTCTATAGTGCATGCACTCAAGGTATGGAGACAGTACCCCATGGGTAAACATTGCGATGTGTTCACGGATCACAAGAGCTTGAAATACATCTTCACCCATAAAGAGTTGAATATGAGGCAAAGAAGGTGGCTTGAACTCATTAAGGACTATGACTTGGATTTGTAGTACCACCCTGGAAAGGAAAATGTAGTAGCTGATGCCTTAAGTCGTAAGGTCTATGTGAATGGACTTACCGAAGGAGAACTCCCGAAGGATTTATACAAGAAATTTAAAGATCTCATGCTGGAAATAGTTCCGGAGGGGAACTTAGCGTCTATGGAAATAGTGCCTACACTTCAGGACAATATCAAAAAAGTACAAAAGGGATACAAAGAGTTGGAGGAAATAAGAGCCAAAATAAGTGAGGGAAAAGTAAAGGGTTTTCCTCTAGATGAACAAGGAACCCTTTGTTATGAGAAGTGTTTGTGCATTACCAATGATCCTGATATCAGGAAGTTAATTATTCAAGAGGCTCATGATTCACCATACTCAATTCATTCGGGTAACAAAAAATGTACATGGATGTGAAGGATAGATTCTGGTGGAACAATTTGAAAAGAAAAATTGTCGAGTATATTTCTCTATGTGACGTGTGAAACAGAATTAAGGCCGAGCATCAGAAACTGGCAGGGGTGCTACAACCATTACCTATACTCGACTGTATGTGGGACAAGGTAGGCATGGACTTTATCACGGGATTGACCCAGACTCATTCAGGATATGATTCTATCTGGGCAGTGGTCGATCACTTTACCAAAGTTGTCCACTTTATTCCTATAAAGACCACGTATACAAGTGCTAAATTCACCAAGATTTATATGTCAAGGATTGTAAGTCTGCTTGGTGTTACCAAGGGGATTGTGTCTGATAGAGGTACCCAGTTCACCTCCAAAGTTTTGGCGACAATTACATGAATTTCTCGAAACTCAACTAGAGTTCAGTGCGGCTTTCCACCCGCATACTAATAGCCAAAACAGAAAGAGTTAATCATATCTTGGAGGATATGTTGAGAGCTTGCGCACTAGACTATGGGTATAGTTGGGATGACAACTTGCCGTACGCGGAGTTCTCGTATAACAACAGTTATCAAACAAGTATCAAGATGGCTCCGTTTGAAGTTCTATATGGCAGGAAATGTAGGATATCGCAGTTATGGAGTGGAGTTGGAGAACATAGTCTATTTGGAGCTGAGATGATCAAGGATGCCGAGGAAAAGGTACAACAAATTCGAGATACGCTAAAAGTAACACAATCCTGTCAAAAGAGCTATGTTGATTCCAAGTGCAGGGATGTGACTTATAAAATAGGAGACCATGCATATCTCCGAGTTTCGCCATTGTGAGGAGTTAAGAGGTTTAGAATCAAGGGTAAGTTGTCCCCACGATTTATAGGGCCCTTTAAGGATCTGGATCATAGAGGAGAAGTTGCTTATCAGTTGGAGCTACCGGAGGGATTAAATGTTCACGATGTATTTCATGTATCACAACTAAAGAAGTGTCACCCTGAAATGGCTGAACTCCGCTGAGAGATACAGTTCCCCTGGATGAGGTTCAGTTGGAAAACGATATCACGTATGAGGAAAAACCAATCAAGATCTTGGAAAAATGTGAGCGGTTTACTCGTACCAAGACTATCCGATTTTGCAAGGTTCAATGGAACCACCATTCCGAGGAAGAAGCCACATGGGAGCGTGAAGAAGGTTTGAAGACGGAACACCCACACCTATTTGCTAGCCAACATGAATCTCAAGGACAAGATTCTTCTTAAGGGGGTAGGTTTGTAACATCCCCAAAATTTGTATATTAAGATGTTACTAGAAGCATAAATCATATAATTTGCATCATGGCATCACAAAAAATTTCATCGAAACCCTAATTTATTTTTCCCATATGGTCACATAAAAACAAAGAAGGGGTTTCCTAAACCTAAGCTTCCAAAAACTATACAAAGGGTTATTATATGATCCAATGTTAATCACCTCATTTTTACAAAAAACTAGTAATTGGTTTCATTGTATTTGGACTAATTATGCAAAAGTTATAAAGGTTTATAATAAACAAAAAAAAGAACAAAAAGAACTAACTATCCTAACCTAAACGGGCCGGCCCACGCTAGCTCGCAACTAACTACCGCCCGCGTGCCAGCCCGTCCAGCACTTCTGCCAACCGCACGCGCTCCAGCAAACTAGCCAGGCCGGCCCAACTACTGCTGTCGCGCAGCCCGCCAGCACCCGCGAGACGTTGACAGCCGTGTCCCACCCCGTTGACTCTCCCGCAGAGACCGGGACGAACACAACCGCCTTCCCTGTCGAACAACCCGAACGAATCGGGATGGACTCCGCGCCCTCCTCGCAAGGAATCGCTCCCAAACCCCCGTGTCCTGCAGCCTCGAAACCCTGAAAATATTTCACAACACCGCCACCGGGGTGCTCGATTCGAGGTCGTTTTCAGTCTCGCCGGAGGAAGCCGTCATCGAGATCGGGAGCGGAGGTTCCGAGCACCCCTCTATTTAGTTTTTGCCACATGTATCCGTCTTGAGTCTCTGTGTAACCTCACCTCTTTTTCCCCATCTTTGGAGCCTCGCAGTGCCCATGATTTCTCGCCGGAGCTACGTCAGGAACGAAGGCGACCAGAGGAGTACTGCCGCTGGTAAAGGAAGCAAAGGATGATGACGCACTCGTAGATGAGTTCACGAGGAGGAGGGGAACATTGTCGTTCACCGTGCGCAGCCAGAAGGTCATCGGAGCCCTCCTGAGCACCACGACCCGACCGAATCGCCGCCATCAGCCACCGTTAACGCCATCGTCGCCGCCACCTCTAAATGGTACTAACAAAGGGGTACCGGACAATTAGATCCTGCCACGTGGCTAGTACCACATTAGCGCCAGCGCACCCGCGACACCCAATAGCGTAGCGCCACGTGGCCACCTAGTCGTGTTTTTGTTTTTGTTTTTGTTTTAATAATCAGATTATGTTTTAATCTTGTGAAATTCATAGTAAATATAATACTTGGCCAAAAATTACGTCTAATATATCGTTGGATTCCTAAAATTGTGTAGAACACAGATCTGAAATAAAATTGCAACTTTACTGTAGTAGTGTGTTTGTAGATTTTAAACACTAGATTGAACTATTTAATTCATATAAAATTATCCGCAACTCCGTTTCAGTTGATTTTTGTCATGTTGGCTTCGTATTTACGAGATCCATTGTTTAGAGTTGGAATATCTTGCTTATAAGTTTCAGATATAATCCGTGGCTTTTTTGAAGGATAGATACCTTTATGGGCATATCTAAGGTTTTAATAATCCAAAATAATTGAAACCTATGGAAAATTGTTACCTATGACAAACCTAACCTAAACTAATATCTTGGTAGAAATAATTGTCATCCTTTCATACTACCATGTTGCATGCATGCATATTACCTTAATGGCATTGTTTTTGTGAAAGTTGTGATTAGATCCATGTTTGTGTTTCGTTAGATTGTTCAGAGTGCGCTGAGAAGTATTGTTGTGTAGATTGCTGATCGGATCAAGGCAAGTTACACCACTTGTTCATATTTTACCCCAGTGTTGTCTATGCATGTTTTGATCTTCAAATTCTGTAGTTTGCATGTGTAGGATGATCTGGTAGAATTTCCTTAGTAGTATTTCGCAAGTGCGATGATTTTTGTAGTATGCCCTAAGTAGCTCTATACTTCGGATTCTTCCCTCCTAATAGGTTACCCCTATTTTTGCTAAGTGTTGCTTTCTATGCTATTGATACGTTGGAAATGTATCTATAATTTTTGATGCTCCATGCTTGTTTAGTATCTACTTTGCTTTACGTGTCCACACTTTCAGGTGCTTTTTACATGTTTTCTAGTACTAACCTATCAACAAATTGCAACAGTGCCATATGCCTGTTTTCTACTGTTTTTGGTTTCAGAAAAGTTCATAAACAAATATTCTCAGAATTGGACGGGAAAAACGTCAAAGTCAATTCCTTTCCGCGGGTAACAAGAAGTCCAGAGGAGAGCCGGAGGGGCTGGCCAGGGGGGCCAGACCCACCCCAGGCGCGGGGGCAGGTGGGCCCGCGCCTTGCTAGGGTTTAGCGGCTCTGGCCGCCTCCCGGTCTCGCCCCTTCACCTATAAGAATCCCCCGATGCAGAAACCCTGAGTACCACGATCAGAAATCCATGAAACCGTCAGTAGCCGCCGCCACCATCGTCCCTAGATCGGGGGGATCTGAAGCTCTTCCCGGCACCCTGCCGGAGGGGAGATCATCCCAGAGGCCTTCTCTCCGGTATGATTCGTGAGTAGTTCTACCTTGGACTATGGGTCCATGTAGTAGCTATATGGTTGTATCTCCTCCTTTGTGCTTCCATGTATAGATCTTGTGAGCTCCGTTCATGATCAAGATCTAATCTATTTGTAATCATGCCTGTTGTGTTTGCGGGGATCCGATGGATATTGAGATTATTATGTTGGTTTGATTAATGGTTTTATCTTTATGATTCTATCATGTATGTGTTGTTTGTGAACTTGCATGCTCTCTGTTGCTAGTTGTTATCTTGGCCAAGTAGTTGCTAGTGACTCCAAGACGGGGTATTTATGCTCGATAGTGGGTTCATGCCTCTAGTTTCCAATGGAAGTGACAGAAATCTCTTCGGTTGTAGATGTGCTGTTTCTACTAGGGATAAAACAACGGTCTCTTGTTCATGGAAAATGTGGACTGTTTACCTTACACACTTTGCTTAAAGCAGTTGTCTGTTGCTTGCAACTTAATACTGGAGGGGGTTCGGATGATAACCTGAAGGTGGAATTCTAGTCATAGATGAAGTTGGATGACGGTCTATGCATATTGTTGTATTTCCCAAAACCTCATAGGATCTTTCTGGCTAGTAATTGCATTGTTATTACTTGCTAAGTTCCTGTCAATTGCCCTACTGTAATTTGTTTACCCTTAATGCCATGTGGTTTATCTAAGGAGAGCACCTCTAGTGAACTATGGACCCCGGTCCAATCTTTACCATTGATACATCTTCCAGTGTTACTTGTTTACTTCCTGCAAACCATTACCTTCCACACCATAGGTTTAATCCTTTGTTATAGCAAACCGGTGAGCTTGACAACATAACTGATTCGTTGGGGCAAAATCTTGAGTTTGTGTTGTGCATGTCTCCGCGTTGCATGCAACACTTGTGTGACGTTTCCTTCCTCCTACTGGTTCAATAACCACGGTCTCAACTGAGCGAAGACTTGCTACTGTACTCTTCACACCTTGCTCTTGAGGTTCCCAACAACACTCGACATCAAGCACCAAGTTCTCTGGCGCCATCAAGGAGCCATCAACATGTTTTCTGGCGCCGTTTCCGGGGAGGCTAAGGACGTCTTCACTAGGGGAGTCCTTCACTTACTTTCTCTTTACTTTGTTTTTAGTTTGCTTTGTTTCTTTTGCTTGGTTTTGTTTGCCTCTTTTCAAAAAACCCCAAAAAATTAGTCTAATTTGGTTTGCTTTCTTTATTCAAAAAACACAAAAAAAATAGTTCTTGCTCTAGTTGCTGGTCTGTTGTTGCCTTGCTTAGTCATGCTTTCTATCAATCGATGGTTTCTTTGAAACTAGTTCTTATTGTCAAGGTGGGTTCATGAAAGAACAAAATTATTATTATAAGGAACACCGTTTGTCACAAAAAAGGAAACACTTATGGGAAAAAATTGATAAGTTGAATAATATTGCTAGAGATGTGTGCTCTACTTATAATGTTACTTATTGCTTTGACAAATATTGTTGCTGTAGGAGGTATAAACACCTTCCTTTTTAGTGTGAGGATAATGATAATGTTACCATATCTTCTTATGTTAAGGGAAATTATGGCTTTTATGATGTGGAACAAATTGAAGAATTTATTGATTTCAAGGGTGCTTTTGAACTTGACAGTTTGGTTGAAAATACTGATGATGCACCTTATGAATATGAGGTTTATGAGATACTTAAATTCTGCTTTGATAATTATAAGGATGGAAATGGCTATATTCTTGAATATCTTAATAGATGCTTTCCACATTTTTAAGAGACTAATGCCTTGCAGGAGCCTTTGGAAGAAGAAATTGTTGAAATTGGAAGCTCATTAGATGAAAAAGAGGAGGATAGTGATGAACAAAAGAAGGAAGAATGGATCTACCCATGTATACCTTCTAATGAGAGTAACTCTTTACCTCTTACATTATTTGATTGTCCCCCATGTTTACCAAAGGAGGATGAATGTTATGTTCATGTGGATCCTTTTGAAATATCTACTTTGGGTAAAACTTATGAAGGTTTTAATCCCACTATTTTGAGCTTGATAGAAATTATGAGTTTGTAGATCATGAAAAGCATGCTTTATGTGATAGCTATATTGTTGAGTTTATTCATGAGGCTACTGGAAATTATTATGAGACAGGAAAATATGGTTGTAGAAGTTTTCATGGTACTGAAACACCTCTCTATGTGTTGAAAGTTTTGAAGTTGCTCTTGTTTCATCCTCCTATGCCTGTTACTTTGTTCTTTGTGAATTTATTTGCATACAAGATTCCTATGCATAGGAAGTGGGTTAGACTTAAATGTGTTTTAAATTTTCTTCTTGATGCTCTCTTTGACTTCAATTCATAATTCTTATGTGATCATGTTCTCAAGTTATCAAACCTAACTTAAAGGCGTTGAAGAAAAGCACTTGTTGGGAGATAACCCAAGAGTTTCCTTGAGTCTTGGAAGTTATTACTTCTGTAATAACCTCTCCTTATCCTTTTTGTTTGCTTTTTTTTGCCAATAATGACCTCTAATGAGAGGGAAGTAAGATTTGGGGAGTTGTTGTCCCGAAACAGATTTCTGGCCTCCACCAAAAAAATTCGTGAGACGGCTCTGTAATTAAGATTGAGATCAAAATTTACGAATAAATCCCCTAGTATGTTAGATAACTTTCGTTAGTTCAACACTTTTTGATTTGAACAACAGAATATGTTCGAAAAAATCCATATCTACTTGCTGGTCTGTTTTGACAGATTTCTGCCATTATTTGCATTTGCTTCTTATTGATTCCTTTTTGAGCTCCCTTCAGGTAAATTGAGTTTCTTTGAAGGAGTTAATACATTAAATTGTGTTTTTAGTGAAAAGCCTTGCTGTTCCAAAGCTTTGCTAGTGGTCTAATATATTTTGAATAAGCTAATGTTGCTAATGAAGATTGTGAAATTTTGTATGAATGAAAAATTTCAGGTGTAGAGAGAGAATGATGCAATAAGATGAAGAATGTACAAAATATCAAGCTTGGGGATGCCCCCCATGGTGTCACCCCAAGAAATATCCAAGAGGTACAAGCGTCAATGCTTGGGGATGCCCAAGGCATCCCCTTCTTCATCAATAAAAAGCTTAGGTCTGTCTAGACACTTCATTTTTATTGTTTCATGCACAGTTGTGTTGTTCTTGGATCGTCTTAGTTTTGATTTGCTTTGCTTAGTTTGTTTATTTTTATTTAGTATTTTGGACCCCCGTTCTCGCTATGTTATTTTGCAAATAAGTTTGCTTGGTGTTTGGAAAGGAGTAGTAAGTTCTTGCTTGAAGTGCAAGAGGAGCTTGCATTGACTGTGACTTAGACCTTAGCATGACATGCTAGGTGTTGTTTTCGCATTATGCTTAGTGATTATTGCTGTAGCATGTCTTGTTCCAAACAATTGGATTGCTTAGTGTGCCTTGAAGAAATTATGCGTTGTTTTAGCATGCAAAAGCATAGTATTGTGGTATTCTCCTTTGATGTTTTACTTGGGTTGACTTGGCACATGCTCACACCATGTTATGACTATGAAAAGTCACCATTAGCCTCTATGATCATTTAGCCCTTGACTTGTAGTACCACTCTTTGCTTTGATTAGTTTGCTTTGTTGCATTGTATAAGTTTGGCCATTATTGCTCTCTTAGTTGGTTGCTCCCAGTCTTTTGATAGCCTCCACTTGTATGAGTAAGTTATACTCATGCCTCCAACTCCCAAGAAACCAAGTGTTATTCCAAAGTGTCCACTATAAAGTCCTATGCATGGTGTGTTACACCATTCCAAGTATATTCTTGTTTTCATCTATCTTCCAATTAAAAAATATTTTATTATGTGAAAACTTAGTGATTAAAGACCTCACGAACTTGATGGAACACTTTATTCTTTGCCCCTAATAAACTTGAACCATTGTGACAACTTTGTTGTATATGCTTGCACTTATAAGTTGGAATTAGCAGAACCGTGCTGTCACGGGGAACGTTTTCAATGTTGCACTTGTACCTTGTTGTACTCAGTTGATATCATGTTCATTTGTCTATGGATGTCACCGGTGTGAAATAAAGAGGGAACTTGTAAGTACATGGAGTTTGTATCCTGTGTTAAAGAAACGCCTGGGCCGCTAGCCTACGCCATGCCTAATCATGGTGGAAACTTGCAGCATCACCATAGTGACATCTATGAAGCATTACTCTTATAAAAAAAGAGACACATTGAGAAAAGAGGAAAGAGAGAAAAGCACCATATTCCCACGGTACATAAGAAGAATTGCTGAGATGCTCATTGTCTGCTTGCCTTGTCATTTTGGTTATGGGAATGCTCCTATACCATGTGCAAGGGTTACCCCGTTGGCGGTTGTGAATGATATGCAAATACTTGCAGTGACAAGAACTTACCTCGACCCAAAGATGAGTATGCATGAGGTGTGGCCCTCGTATTCAAGGGGCATGAGATTGCCAACTTATACATTGTCAAGCATATACTCTAGCTTTGCCACTTTAACCTTAACCACTTGAAGATGCTTATGATAGGGGAAATGAGGGCTGAAAGCTAACAAGTACCATAATTTTTGGAAGATCTTTTTGAAACTTGTAATCCCTGCTTCCTTTACAAAAAGGCCTTTCTTCCACCATTATTGAGTCTCCACCTTCTACCTTTAGGCACCATTAAGAGAGCATAGTTGTCATTCTGTGTGCAATGTTCCTAAGCTTATTAATTGATGCATATTGTGTTATTACTTGTTCTTGTGCTACTTGTTTCTAGTCACCCTTGTGAACTTTGCAGGTGTCCTATGCATTATATTGCTACTCTACGAGGGGCAAGCTGATTGCCACTATGCTATGTTTTCTGTATGTGAAATAGACAAATGTTTTTCAAAGCATGTTATTCATGATCATTGTTTGTAGCTTGTCATGTTGCATGCATAGTTACTATGTACTATTGTTAGAACTACATCTTTCATGCACATGTTTAGAGTTTTTTGATCCCAGCTTTTAATGCTTGCAAATGGTTGGATCTTTATTGTGAGGGTGCATGTCACCTCAAAAATTATTTTGTTTATCACTTACCTACTCGAGGACGAGCAGGAGTTAAGCTTGGGGATGCTGATACGTTGGAAACGTATCTATAATTTTTGATGCTCCATGCTTGTTTATTATCTACTTTACTTCACTTGTCCACACTTTGAGGTGCTTTTTACATGTTTTCTGGTACTAACCTATTAATAAGTTCCAACAGTGCCAGATGCCTGTTTTCTGCTGTTTTTGGTATCAGAAAAGTTAGTAAAGAAATATTCTCGAAATTGGACGGGACAAATGTCAAAGTAAATTACTTTCTGTGGGGAACAAGAAGTCCAGATGAGAGCCGGAGGGGCCGGCCAGGAGGGCCAGACCCACCCCAGGCGCGGGGGCAGGTGGGCCCTCGCCTGGCTAGGGTTTGGCGGCCCTGTTCGCCTCCTAGTCTCACCCCTTCGCCTATAAGAAGCCCCGGATGCAGAAACCCTGAGTACCCCGATCAAAAATCAACGAAACCGTTAGTAGCCGCCGCCACTATTATCCCTAGATCGGGGGATCTGAAGCTCTTCCCGGCACCCTGCCGGAGGGGAGATCATCCCAGAGGCCTTCTCTCCGTTATGATTCGTGAGTAGTTCTACCTTGGACTATGGGTCCATGCAGTAGCTATATGGTTGTATCTCCTCCTTTGTCCTTTCATGTATAGATATGGTGATCTCCGTTCATGATCAAGATCTAATCTATTTGTAATCATCCATGTTGTGTTTGCAGGGATCCGATGGATATTGAGATTATTATGTTGGTTTGATTAATGGTTTTATCTTTATGATTCTATCAAGTCTGTGTTGTTTGTGATCTTGCATGCTCTCCGTTGCTAGTGGTTATCTTTGCCACGACTATGTGTGGGCCAGGACACAGGTGGCCGTAACACACATACCCGTAGCGCACCTTGACCTAGTGCGCTACGGGCATGTTTGCAGCAGCAGCTTGGTCAACTTAGCCGTAGGGCACTCGGCCCTAGTGCCCTATGGCTAAGTGGCCTGCACCAACTCCACCCCCCCCCGTGGATCGCCTTTTTAGGTTTTGCAAAAAATAAAAGAAAATGATAAACACTTACAAAAATAAAATCATTTCATATTTAGGTAGGTAATGTGGTATAGTTTGTAGTAAAATTAACAAACAATAATTTCGACTTTATTTGCAAAAAAAAGTCATGCCACGGTAAAAAGGCCGTAACTTTTGCATACGATATCGAAAAAAATCGTATAATATACCAAAATGACGAGAACGAGATTCCGCATCTGCTCGCAATGACCTCCGATCAAAAGACTATATTTTCCTGCAGAAAAAAAGATGGCAACTTACCCGTAGAGCACCACTACCTAGTGCGGCGGGATTCAAAATTTGAATCCCCACCCCGCACACCTACCCCTTTTCTTTTCCCTCCCCTTCTCTCCTTTTCCTTTTCCTCCCTTCTCCTTTCCTTCTTCTCCTCCTTCTCCTTCTCATTTTCCTTCTCCTCCTTCTCATTTTCCTCCTGATCCTCCTCTTTATCCTTCTCCTTCTCCTCCTCTTCCTCCTCCTTGCAATGAAGATGGTGACGGCGGCCTCCTCCTTGCAGTTCCGACGACGAGGCGGCGAGCTTCTTCTTCTCCTCCTCCTCCTCCTTGTAGTCCCGACGACGACGAGGCCTCCTCTTCTTCTCTTCCTCTTCCTCCTCTTCTTCTTCTCCTCCTCTTCCTCCTCTTCTTCTCCTCCTCCTCCTCCTCTTCCTCCTCTTCTTCTCCTCCTCCTCCTTGCAGTTCTGACGACGATGATGACGAGGTGATGACGAGGAGGCGACGATGACGATGAGGCGATGACAACGACCTGCACCGACGCGCGACGGCACTGACGACAATATCCAGATATGCCGATTTTTTTTGAATTTTGAAATTTATATCCGTGGCGCACAACACGTAGTGCGCCACGGTTATCGTTTCATATGCGTGGCGCACCTGGACTACTTTCCGTGGCGCACTGGCATGTGCGCCATGCCTATCTCGACACAACCGTGGCGCACCAGGCAGTGCGCCACGGCTAGGAGATAGCCGTAGCGCGAGGCCCGTGGCGCACTGCTAGTGCGCCACGGATGTCCTTTTCAGGTGCACCACAAACAGGCGTTTTCCTAGTAGTGAGGGGGTATTTATGCTTGATAGTGGGTTCATGCCTCTAGTTTCCAAGGGAAGTGACAGAAATTTCTTCGGTTGTAGATGTGTTGTTGCTACTAGGGAGAAAGCAACGGTCTCTTGTTTATGGAACATGTGGACTGTTTACCTTACACACTTTGCTTAAAGCAGTTGTCTGTTGCTTGCAACTTAATACTGGAGGGGGTTCGGATGATAACCTGAAGCTGGACTTCTATTCATAGATGCAGTTGGATGACGGTCTATGTATATTGTTGTATTGCCCAATCAACCTCATAGGATCTTTCTGGCTAGTAATTGCATTGTTATGTCTTGCTCAGTTCCTGTCAATTGCCCTGCTGTAATTTTTTTACCCTTCATGCCATGTTGTTTATCTAAGGAGAGCACCGCTAGGGAACTATGGACCCCGGTCCAATCTTTACCATTGATACATCTTCCACTATTACTTGTTTACTTGCTGCAAACCATTGCCTTCCACACCATACGTTTAATTCTTTGTTACAGCAAACCGGTGAGCTTGACAACCTCACTAATTCGTTGGGGCAAAGTCTTGAGTTTGTGTTGTGCATGTCTCCATGTTGCTTGCAACACCTGTGTGACGTTTCCTTCCTCCTACTGGTTCGATAACCTCGGTCTCAACTGAGGGAAGACTTGTTGATGTACTCATCACACCTTGCACTTGGGGTTCCCAACAAGACTCCACATCAAGCACGAAGTTCTCTGGCGCCATCAAGGAGTCATCAGTTATATATATATAAATATATAAATTACCGTTGGGGGTTCGAAAGACAAGAAATTTTCTAAGTATCAAGGATCTCTTGAGTGATATTTTCTTCTCAAATACACTTCAAAATAAAACTATTTTTTATTTTGGCAGAATGGTTGTTGGGTCAATGAGCGGATTTTGGTGGAGGACGGCCACCCAAGAATCAAAGAAGTCTTCCATGTTTTAGAATTCAGAAGCTTCTAGTGCAACCACAATACATATGGGCTCTGTCTTGGCCTAGTACTTAGTGGGAAACCTCACCTGGGTACCAACATTCGGTGGTTCTTGGCACGGTTGGATCTAGAAGGTAGAGGGGCTACTAAGGGAAAGCCTCACCATGGTATTTTTTGTAAAAGGACTTGATCGTGGATTGTGGGTGAAGTGCACAATCTCTCGAGAGTATTACAATCTAACCGATCAGCCGAGTTCACGGAAAATAACACTTGATCATCTGAAGGATGGAGCCTCTGAAGGATCTTCCTCTCTCATTCCAAACTTAAAGTTTTTTTTGAAACCCCATGGCGTGAGTAATATTGCCAATGGGTGGGATTTTGGGGACTTGGTGAGTAATATCCAAGTGTTAAGTTGTTTGGACACTTGGTGAGTAATATCCTCATGTTCCATTCGACCCTATACACTTAAGCCAATGTTTACAAAGTAGGGAAAAACTCTCTTCTCTTTCTCCATACTTAGAGAAAATTAGCTTTATGCAAATGAACCCCAGATACTAAACTTGCCTTGCATGTAGAGTTAGTCTTATTCTTTCCTTTGTGTAATTTGCCAATACATTCAAAAGTATTGACCCAACTTGTTGGATGCACGTTTTATTTACATAATCCGAATATTGAAAGGTGCATAGAGATCGCGAGTCTACGCTCAACAAGCCTGGGGCATTGATGGACTCAAGTTTATTTATGTTTCTGCTGGTTATTTGAGCTATCTATAAGCAAAGAAAAGATGTAATAAATTCATACTCTATATTATTCGTGTAATAATGACTTGTGTTTTACATGATATTCATCGATTGTGAGTGCTAGCTATTAATCTAGGGACTAGCATGTAAATCATAGGGACTAAGGATCTTTATCAATCCAAGGTCACAATAGTAGCATTATAAGATGGTCCCTCTCACTAAATATCAAGTAATAAAGTGTTCGTCCCTAGTAGGCACCGTTGCTAAGAATCGTCATTTCGAAGCACCACGTGATGATCGGGTGTGATAGATTCTATGTGTGCATACAATGGGTGCAAGCCAGATTTGCACATGCAAATACCGAGGTTAATGTTAACAAGCGTAGCATGTACAGACATGGTATCAGACAACGGTATACTGAAAGGTAAAGAATGAGGCATATGATTGATATGATGAACATGTTGATTGTTCGCCTTTCAAGCTACACCATCTCTCGTGATGATCGGACTTGGTGTAGTGGATTTGGGTTGTGTGATCACTAAAACAATGCGGGAAATGTTGTTTTGAGTGGGAGTTCACCTAGTTAATTTAAGAATTAAACTTGAACTCAATTTATCATAAACTTAGTCTAAACTCTTATTAAATATGTTGTAGATCATTGCGGCCCGTACCATCAATTTTAATGCGTTCATAGAGAAAGAAAAGTTGAAAAATAATGGAAGCAACTTAACAGAATGGTTCCGCAACTGGAGGATTGTCCTCAATGCTGGTCAGTTGACCTATGTGCTGGATGCACCACTAGGTGACCCGCCTGCAGATGATGCTACTCCAATCACTGCCACCTAGTTACAAGAACTTCGTGATGAACTAAAACATGCAGCACATATATAAATCATTGCCTGAACTCTATTCCATGTTGAAGTCTATGGAAGCGGAGATCAAGAAAGAGCACCAAGTGTTGATGGTCAATAAGACCAACAATTTCATGAAGAAAGGCAAGCCTATTAAGAAGGGTAACTTCAAGAACGGCGGCAAGAAAGCTGTTGCGCCTACAAAGAAGCCCAAGGTTGGTCCTAAGCCTAATACTGAGTGCTTTTACTACAAGGGCGAAGGTCACTGGAAGCGGAATTTCCCCAAGTACCTGGTAGATCTTAAGAATGGCAACATAAAGAGTAAATGTATATTCGATATACATGTTATTGATGTGTATCTTACTAGTAGTTGTAGTAGTGCCTAGGTATTTGATACTGGTTCGGTTGCTCATATTTGTAACTAGAAATAGGTACTGCAGAATAAGTGAAGACTAGCGAGAGACGAGGTGATGATGCACATTGGAAATGGATCCAAGGTTGATGTGATCACTGTCAGCATGCTCCCTCTTCATTGACCATCGGGATTATATTTATACTTAAATAATTGTTATTTCCTACATGTGTTAAGCATGAACATTATATATTTAATGCGATACGGTTACTTGTTTAAGTCCGAGAAAAATGGTTTTTTGATTTATATGAATAATATCTTTTATGGTCATGCGCCTATGATAGATGGTCTATTCTTATTGAATTTCGATAGTAGTGATACACATGTTCATAATATATATGCTAAATGAATGAAATTGAATGATAATTCTACATGCATATGGCACTATCGTATTGTCACATTGGAGTGAAGCTTATGAAGAAAGTACATTCCGATGGACTTATTGAATCACTTGATTTTGAATCACTTGAACATGCGAAGCATGTCTGATGGGAAAAATGACTAAGACTCCATTCCCTGGCATAATGGAGCGAGCTACAAACTTATTGGAAATCATACATACCGATGTGTGTGGCCCAATGAGCGTGGCGTTGCGTGGTGGTTATCGTTATGTTCTTACTTTCACGGATGACTTGAGTAGATATTGGTATATCTATTTCATGAAACATAAGTCCGAAACTTCTGAGAAGTTTAAGGAATTTCAATGTAATGTGGATAATCAACGTAACAAGAATATTAAATTTCTGCGATATGATCATGAAGGTGAGTATTTAAGTTACGAGTTTGGCGAGAATTTGAAGAAATTCTGAATACTTTCACAATTGACACCACCAGGAACACCACAGCGTAATGGTGTGTCCGAACGTCGTAATCGAACACTCTTGGATATGGTTTGTTCTATGATGTCTCTTACAGATTTACCGTTATCATTTTGGGGTTATGCATTAGAAACAGCCGCATTCACTTTAAATACATTAGAAACATCCGCATTCACTTTAAATCGGGCACCATCAAAGTTGTCGTTCCTTAAAGTTTGGGGTTGCGAAGCATATGTAAAGAAGTTACAGCCCGACAAGCTTAAACCCAAAATGGAAAAATGTGTCTTCATAGGATACCCTAAAGAAACAATTGGGCATACCTTCTATCATAGATCTGAAGGCAAAGTTTTCGTTGCCAAGAATGGATCCTTTTTGGATAAGGAGTTTCTCTCGAAATAAGTGACTGGAAGGAAAGTAGGACTCGACGAGGTTTTTGAACCTTCTCTCGGATTTGAGAGTAGCGCAATGCAGGAAGATGTTCCTGTGTCGTCTGCACCAATAAGAGAGGAAGATAATGATAATGATCATGAAACTTCGAACGAAGTTACTACGGAACCTCGCAGGTCGACGAGGACTTGTACCACTCCTGATTGGTATGATCCTGTTATGAATGTCATGTTGGTGGAAAACACCGACGGCCCTGCGACATATGAGGAAGCAATGATGAGCCCAGATTCCAATAAATGGCATGTAGTGGATGGCCGAACTTGGATCCATGTAGGAAAACCAATTGGGGACTTTGGTGGACTTACCGGATGGCCGAAAGGTTGTAAAAAACAAATGGATTTTCAAGAAGAAAACAAATGCTGATGGTAATGTAACCGTCTATAAAGCTCGACTTGTCGCGAAAGGGTTACGATAAATTCAAGGAGTTGACTATGATGAGACTTTCTCACCAGTAGCGGAGCTAAAGTCTGTGAGGATTTTGTTAGCAATCGCTGCATATTACGATTATGAGACATGGCAGATGGATATCAAAACGGCGTTCTTCAATGGTGACATTGAAGAAGAGTTGTATATGGTACAACCCAAAGGTTATTGTCGATCCTAAATATGCTAACAATGTATGCAAACTTCAACGGTCCATTTATGGATTGAAGCAAGCATCTCAGAGCTAGAATCAACGTTTTTATAAGGTGATCAAAATCTTTCAATTTGTACAAACTTATGGAGAAGCTTGTATTTACAAGAAAGTGAGTGGGAGGTCTATAGAATTCTTAGTACTATATGTGGATGACATATTTTTGATTGAGAATGATATAGAACTTCTTAAAAGTGTCAAAGACTATTTGAATAATAGTTTTTCAATGAAGGATCTTGGTGAAGCTGCATACATTTTAGGCATCAAGATTTATAGAGAGAGATAAAGACGCTTAATAGTGGTTTCACAAAGTACATATTTGTACAAGGTTCTAAAGAGGTTTGGAAAGGAAGAAAGCAAGAAATGGTTCTTTCCCATGTTGCCCCATATGACCTTGAGTAAAACTCAAAGTCTAGCTACGGCAGAAGATAGAGAGAGGATGAACAAAACTTTCTATGCCTCAGCCATAGGATCTATCATGTATGTAATGTTGTGTACAAGACCAGATATTGCATACGTTGTTAGTTTGACTAGCAGATATCAAAGTGATCCAGGAGTAGATCACTAGATAGCGGTCAAAAATATCCTAAAGTACTTAAGAAGGACTAAGGATATGGTTCTTTCTTATGGAGGTGAAGAACATCTCGTTGTAAATGGTTACACCGATGCTAGTTGGAACACCAATCCAGATGACTCTAAGTCGCAATCTGGATACGTATTTAATTTGAATGGTGCAAATCCCACTCAAATCCCGTTAAATTTCCACCAAATTTAATGCAATCTCTCTTTAAATAAAACTATTTTATTTATTTATTCAGAATTTTGTTAATTATTAATTGACAAACATTCACATAAAACCCCTTGCAACATTTCAATTTCACATGCAGAACAAGTTTCAGCAATTTCAACCAAAACAATTCCGGTGTCTAGTGAAATAAATTCCTACGATTTATTTTTCTTTCTCTGTCATATCATTTGCTCCGAATGGTGTCGGTATCCCTTAAGTGTGTCACCCTATGGTTCACGAATAATGCGGACATGATCGATACCCCACTCCGATCAATAATCAGCAGCGGGACATGGAGATCCGTACTGACTCCCACACATTAAACGATGACTTCTATGATCGCGTGAACCTTGTACGCATGTAAGTCAATCCCTTTGTCTCGCGATATATTACATGTCCGAGATTCGATCATCGGTATCTCCATACCTATTTTGATCTCCTTACTGACATGTACTCTTTTCTTGTTCCCGTGATATAACATTCTAGTGATCAAATCAATTGCTTGCAAGGTAACTGATGTGATATCATCGAGAGGGCCCAGAGTATATCTCTCCATCATCGGGATAGAAAATTCCACTCTTGATCCATGATCCTAAACATAACACCTTTTTAGCACTGAACCCATCTTTCTACTCACCCTGTTACGGTGTGACGTTTGATGTTATAAAGATACTCTTTCGGTGTTAGTGATTGACATGATCTCATGGTCTAAGGATTAAGATTACGTCGTATGATGTTATAGAAATATAAACACAATGATCTTGATCGTAATGCTATACTTTGGATGAATGTTCATCACATTATTCCAACAATGTTGTGACCTCGTTATTAACAACATCCAATGTCCATGATTAGGAAACATTTGATCAACTTGTTAATCAACGAGCTAGTTTATACGAGAGGCATAACTAGGAACTTTCTATTTGTTTATTAAACACACATGTATGAATGTTTCTGTATTAATACAATTATAGCATGCAAAATAAACATTTATCATAAACTTGGAATATAAATAATAACAACTTTATTATTTCCTCTCAGGGTATATTCCCTTTAGTCTCCCACTTGCACTAGAGACAATAATCTAGTTTAAAAACTTTGTGTGTTGAACACGTATGGCTTTCTGGTGTTCCATATACGCGATTGCAAGTGGTTAACATAATCTACGGATCTGACGCTTTCAGGTTCGTGTGTATTTGCATGTCTTTGCGTCTTCACGCATCACTCATTCTCTAATGAGATGGCATTGTATAAATTTGGTATTTTAGTGAGACCTTTAGTTCCTTGGGGTTATATCATGTTGATACTATTGTTGTACAATATATCTTTAGTGTTTTCCCGTTGCGAACCACACCTTTGTTTGATAACAAAGTACTTGACACAAATGCCCTCCTTTGCTGCAACTATAGCAGTCATATACTTAGCCTTTTATTGTAGTATCCGTCACAATGTCTTAACTTTGGAATTCATCCAAATCCGTCATGGAAACTTCTTTCCATTTCATTGTGCCACCCATAGTTTAAATTGAGATAAACTTAATTTCTATCTTGTGACAAAACTGGTATCATTTTTCAACAAACTATGTCTCTTATACAAATATATTCTTAATTCTTCCAAAGGATTATAAGAATATCCTTACTATCATCCAATGATCATTTTATGATTCATTCTGCTATATTCTCATAACACTTAGAGCATAGGACATATCTGGATGTGAACATATCATGGTATGATTGATCAAAACATTTTTGTGATTTCACTCATCAAGTGTCAAAGCACTTGAATCTTGTTTCACTTATCAAGTGTCGATACACTTGAATCTTGATTCAATTCTTTTCCATGCTGCAAGAACCTTTTCTCGTTGACGAGGTTTAATCTCGTCAATGCCCATTGTTATGGACTTGGGTTTTGGAGAAGATGGGGATGCTGGAGATCGCGGAACGTTTAGCAAACAAGCAACACGGGGACACGAGGTTTACCCAGGTTCATCCCCCGGAGGGAAAACCCTACTCCTGCTTGTCTGCTCTGATTATGGTGGAACCGAAGGTTACAAGGTGCGCAGATGCAATCTGGCGTGGAGGTGTGTATGCGGTGGTGTGGGAGAGCTTGTCAGAGAGCCTCCTCGTTGTGCCCTCCTGGGCTTTATATAGAGGTAGGCAGGTCCCAGGCACAGATTGAGTCGGTTATAGGTTTTAGGGTTTACCACTTTGAATTTTCTATCTACTCTAGTCTTGCTCTCCAAGGATCCGAAGGCGTAATGGGCCCTGACCACCCGAAAATCTTCATGGGCTGGCGCATATTTGTTGTGGGCCTTCCTTGAGCTAGACCAAGTATGCTAAGGTCATGTACCCGTAGGGTATAACCATGTCAGTAGCCCTCGAGTGTTCAGTGGAATCGTAGATTCGGCTGAGGACTCCTTATTCTTTCGGGTGCGGCTATCTCTGTTTGCTAGAGAATGATTTGAGTGTGTAGGGATTGTTGATGCATGTGCCTGACTCTCCCGACGGATCAGGGTCAGTTAACTGTCTTAGGACAAAACAACACGATCTTCTTCAGATTCGAGTCCCTCGACTCGAATCCGGAACATATGCTGGCGCAATTCGACTCGGGCCGCGGAGGACTTACAGGAGTGGAATTCTAGTAAATTTTAGTGACGTACCCAACGCGTCCGTCGGGATTTTTCATCGCGCCTGCTGGCACGGATCTTTACTAGCAGAGCGTAGTCGTGTGCGTTGCCAGGCCATCAGATGTTATATGTACGTCTTATCTTTGTGTCGCAGACACAGCATCCGAAATTTTATCACCGAGGAGGTTTTTCGGGTGGCCAAGGATGATGTTTTACTCACTTAGCGTTGGTTGGGACATAGTTGCCGAAAAGTTTTTGCGTGCTGATCCGAAGGATCCCAGTCGAAGATTCATAGGGTGCGCGACCAGCGCTCCCTATGGGAGTAGCCCCCGAGTGTCTGTTCGAGTCGCAGACTCGAGCAGAGACTTTAACTCAACCGTTGTTTGGCTTCGGGTCCGTAGGACACAAATTTTTCGGATGCTTAAATCCATCCTCCCTATGGGAGTAGCCTCCGAGTCCGTAGTGGAGTCGTAGACTCGACGTAGGACTCGAAGAAATAGTTCAATGGTGTAGTACTTTCAACGTTCTTCGGGTGCGCGGCCAGCGCTCCTGATAGGAGTATCCCCGGAGTAATTAATTGAATCGTAGATTCGAGTGAGTACTCTTAGCTGTGTAGCCGAAGAATTGTAACCGTTTCTAGTATAGCTTTTTCTGCAGCGCCAGAGATGACTTGACTGGACGAACATGGGTCCCACCTTCTGATTTTGAGTTGACTGGTCACGCGCGACATGGAGATAATTACGGCGTCGCCTCGATTTCTGTGCGTAGTGGACAGCTGTGAGAAACGGTTCACTGCTGTGCTAAAACGTGGATGGCCAGATCTTGATGTTGGCTCTAGGTCTTCCTGATGGACGGTCGTCGTGCATTGTTCTCGTCCTTATAATCATAGGGGAAAAGGTGAATTTGTTTTCACCGTGGCCATTCTTGTTTAACTGCTCCCATCTTCTCTGAGTGTTCTCACTGTGCACTAGAATTTCCTCGAGCTTTTCCTTCCTTGATTCTGCATGCTCAATGCTGTCACCGCTGCACTGCAATGGGGAATCCCAAGAAGTCCTCCTTTGCAGTTGGTACTAGTGTGGCCGCCGGTGGCAAAAAAGGTTCCGCCGCCACCTGCGTCACCGATGGTGGCTGGCGGCGATCGGAGACGCGTGAGAGTGATCTCCGGAAGCTCCATGATCGGGGCCTGATCCCACAGGATAGGGAGGCCGTCAAACTTCCCGGCAATGAGGTAATTCTCCGTCCTCCCGCTGGGTTCCGGGTTATGTTCCTCGCCTTTGTCCTTCGGGGCTTTTCCTTCCCAGTCCACGATTTCCTTCGTGGATTGCTTTTTCTTTATGGTATCCAGCTGCATCATCTTTCTCCCAACTCTCTTCTTCATGTCGCCTGTTTCGTCACTTTCTGCGAGTGTTGGCTCGGTATCGAGCCGCACTTTG
Source organism: Avena sativa (assembly GCA_916181665.1). Taxonomy (NCBI): domain Eukaryota; kingdom Viridiplantae; phylum Streptophyta; class Magnoliopsida; order Poales; family Poaceae; genus Avena; species Avena sativa. Next base: position 92,489,732 of record OV702293.1, on the reverse strand, counting down.
GCCTCTTCCGGAAACTCTATTCCGTGAAGAGGCAATCTGGCTCCGATGGTGTTTATCCCATTGGGGGTTGCATCATCTCCCTCAAATCCAATCTTCTTTTCTTCTCCTTTTCTATGTCTGAATCTGTCCAGTACTGGCAGAGGAGATGGTTTTACATCCGCGACTCCACGGTGGCTGGGCAGGATTTTGGTCTTGCTCCTTTCGACCCCTCCCAAAAAATCGAGTCAAAGAGGTCCTGGAAGAACCAAATCTTCAATGGCGAGGTGGCAGAGATAGAGGGACTCTATCGTAGGGTGGAGGATCTCCAGTTGATTCCGGAGAAAGAGGTGAACGGTGTGGATATCATCCGCACCTTTCTCAAACATCGGGTGTAGCCGCTCCAGGCTAGGGCGCACCCAATGTTTCTTTATTCGGGTCGTCGCGATCCGACTAGGGTTTCGGATGAGGAGTTCTCCAAGGGGGATCTCGACGGGGTTCTTTGCCCGCTACTGAAATACAAGGCTGGAGAGGATATCCCGGGGAAGTCGCTGACTCCTCCGTTCTCTGCTTCTCGTCCGGTTCCGCAGGTGTAGATCTGGGTTGTGCGTGGAGCGCTATTTTCGACTGCGTTTTCCTTGCACCTTTTTGCTAATTTTTTTGTTTTCTTCTTACGCAAGAATTCAAGGTGCCAGGCATGTCGCCTCCATTGCCCGAAGTATTCCCGGATGCACCAGACAATGAGGTAGTGGACTCCATGTCTAAACTTCCGTCGGCGCAATCGCCGGGTGAGGAGGCCAACGAGTCGAGCGAGGATCACACTCATAAGCGAACACGGAGATCCAGCGAATCGTCGGATGCTTCGACTCCGCCGACCCCTAGGAATCCGCAATGCCTTGAGCATAACAGTAGGGGTCATGGGGGTTCTTCCTCTCCTATTCCGGACGTGCCTGAGCGGGTTGTGGCACCGCACCTGCCGACAAAGCAGAAGAAAGAAGAGAAGAAGGAAGGAAAGAAGGAAGAGAAGAAGGGCAGGAAGACCCCTCCTGTCTTCGACTTGAGCGATCTCGACTCGTAAGTTTCCTCAGTCCTTTTTTGCTCTCTCTTGTCTGTTTGCTTTGTGCTTGGCTGATTTTTTCTTTTGTAGCCACTCCTCCGACGGCTCCTCCAGCGATGGCGATCGGGAGATGGTGGGGGAGTCAAAGGTTGCTCCTCCTCCTCCTTAGACTGTGGCCACCTCTGAGGGCACTGCTCTGAACCCTTCTCCGCAGGAGGCTCGGGTGGTTATCCCCCAGAAGACTTCGGCTAGACCTTCGGAGTCGCCGTCTAATAACGTAAGTTTCTTTGCTCTTGCCGCCGGGGGAGCCCCGGGCGTTTTTGGGTGATCTACTGATCATTTTTGTTTTTTGCTTCTTGTCTCGGGGGGAGCCCCCGAGCGTTCTTCATATGTTCAACTTTCTTTGCTCGGTCTTTGGACGTAGCCCCCGACCCGTTCATTTGACGAGTAGTGCCTTTTGCAGCCTTTGGTGCAAGGCGTCAACCAGCTGGTGTAGCAGCACCTGGCATTAGAGGCTAGTTTCAAACAGCTTCAAGGTATGTTCACGAGTTGATCTTTTGCTTCTTCTAGTATTTTTTTGCCCTGCGATCTGATAGGTGCTTTGCTGACTGCAGAGGACCACAATACCTCGCTCCGTGAGCTTGATGCTCTCAAAAAGAGCCTTGGGCAAGCGGAGAAGAAGGCCGAGGTCGCCGTTGGTGCGAAGGAGCGCCTCGATCTGGAGCTAGCCAACGCGGCCACGGCCAAGGAGCGCCTGCAGCAGGAGGCTACAAACCGCGAGGAGCAACTCGCCACCGCCATGGCTTCGCGCGAGAAGGAGGTAGCCGACAAGCTGATGGCGGCTGCCAAGGCTATTTCGGGTGAGTTGCTTCGTCTTCCCTTTTTCGGTCTCCTTGTCTTTCCTTGCTATGCTTTTATTTATGTTGCCCTTTCGTTTATTTTAGATTCCGCAAGCATCGAGTTTGACCGTGGTGTCCTAGAGCACGGAAGTGCTCTTGATGATGCCACTGCGGCGGTCGAAGACTGTTGTGGTACCGTGGTTGGCTCGCTTGCCAAGGCCAATGAGGTTCTTGGGCACTTCTATAAGGAGCTCGTCCCCAGGGGCGTAGCCCTCGAAGATGTTGATGCCTTGGCGGATGCACTGTCAGCCGAAGCTCCTGCGGCGTACAAGCGCAAGCAGAAAGGCATTGGTGCATCCGTCGGGCTAGCGATGTCCATGGCCTATGGAGTGGAGCTGGATCTTCATCAGGTCACCTCCGGGATGCCAACGGCTGCTGACAGATCCGAGGTAGCCTTCGCCATCTATGCTGCTCGCTATAAGCGGTATGGACCGAAGTTGATTGAATTGCTGGCTGAGTACGCATTGAAGCAGCAGGGAGAAGCCAAGGGGATGTAGTCTGGCTCTGAGGCTACTCAGGATGCAGCTTCGTAGGCCTTGTAGTTGTAGGATAGCTTTCGTTTCTTTTTTCGTAATTATCTCTATGAACGATCCTTGTGCCATGTAGTGGCTTTTTGCTGCACATAATGAATTTCCGAGTTCTGTGCTCCTTCGTCTGCTTGTTCATATCCTTGTCTTATGTTACTCTAGGGTCCTTCGGGTGATGATCCCGTTGATACTTCGCCTTCACCGCAGCTGCCTGGCCCAGCAGGACATGGAGGCCGGCGGGTTCTTCTGGATGGGCCGTGATCGTGCCATGGTCCTTGCGACGGTGCAGGATCATGTCCACTAGGTATCGCGGGTGCTTCGTCAGGTCCAGTCTTCGTTGGCGTCAGTTCTGCATGTGATTTTTCCGCTGGATGAGGCGCCATCGACCCTCTATGGCCTGCTGTCAAAGTTTCGAAATGTGCATCGTGTCCGGGAACTAGTTCGGCATCAGCTTGTCGCGGGGGTGAAGGCTGCGCTCTCCCTTGTGCGGTTGCATCGTCCCGATGTAGATCTGTCTGCTGTAGCGGATGGGCCGCCTCTTTGGCCGGATGGCAGCGAGTGGGATATGCGTCCATATTATGCGGCTGTAAGGAAGTATGCCGAACAAATTGTAGATCTGTTTGAGTAGCGTGCGCGGGCTATTCTTCCGAATCGGTAGGACCTTTATTCATATCGTAAGAAGGAGGTACATTGTTCGGCTGAGTAGCCTTGGCTGAATAGCCTTATTGAAAATAAAAGAGGGAGGTAGCTAGGGGTAGAAGCGTCGCAGCTGTGCGACGTTCCATGGGTTGGAGTATGCGACTCCAGACTCCTCGTGCTTGAGGTGATAGGCGCCACCTGGGATGACTTTAGTGATGATGTAGGGTCCTTCCCATGGTGACTCGAATATCTTCGGTCGCTCTTTCTTGAGTCGCAAGACTAGGTCTCCTTTGACGAAGGACCTTGGACGTAGCCGTCGGCTGTGGTAGTTGCGGAGACTCTATTGGTATACCGCTGACCGATTTGCTGCTATGTCACGCACCTCGTCGAGTGTGTCAACGATGTCTTCGAGTGCGGCCGTCGATTCGGCTTCGCTATAGGTGACGACTCGTGGGGCCTTGTGGCATACCTCTGCTGGCAGCACGGCTTCGGATTCGTGCACCATGAAGAAAGGCGTGTATCCAGTTGAGCTGTTTGGCGTTGTGCGCAGGCTCCACAGGACAGAGGGAAGATCTTGTGTCCAGGCTCCGGCGAGCCGCTCGAGTGGGCTCATTAGGCGCTTCTTGATGACAGCGCCGAAGAGGCCGTTGGCCTTCTCGACCTGCCCGTTCGTTTGCGGGTCCGCCACAGAGGCGTATGTGATGTTGATTCTGAGGTCTTCGCAGATGTCCTGGAATTATTTGGAGGTGAAGTTCGACCCATTGTCGGTGATGATGCTATGCGGCACGCCGAACCTGTAGACAATGTATTCAAAGAACTTGACGGCAGTTTTGCCCTTTTGGTTAGTGACGGGCATGGCCTCAATCCACTTGGTGAATTTGTCGACTGCGACCAGGAGGTAAACGTGACCTCCTTTCAAGGACCTTGGAAGTTTGCCGATCATGTCGAGGCCCCATTGGGCGAAGGGCCAGGCCAAAGGTATGGGCATGAGCTCTAATCCTGGTGCATGCGGTTTATCTACGAACCTTTGGCACCCGTTGCATCTTCGGACGATGTCCTTGGCGTCGTTCATGGCCGTTGGCCAGTAGAATCCAGCTCGTAGAGCTTTGGCGACAAGGGCGCGGCTGCCCGCATGATGGCCGCATATGCCCTCGTGGATGTCTTGGAGGATGGTTTTGCCGTCACAGATGGTGACGCACCTTTGGAGTACACCCGAAATGCTGCACTTGTATAGCTCGCCGTTGATGATGGTGAAGGCCTTGGACCGGCGAGATATGCGCCGGGCATCTGTCGGGATGTCAGGCAGCTCCCCGTCTATCAGATATCGGAGGTATGGCCGTGTCCAAGTTTCTTTGACTGCCATGACCTGCATTAGGTTGACCGCTGCGACCTCTGTATCGAGCTTTTCGGGTCCTTCATGTCCTTCGGGTAGCGCAGCCCCCGAGTGTTCTGCTTCTTCGGGTGACCCCTTGGGGAATTTCCTTTTGATGGATGGCACGCAGATCTGTTCGAGGAACACACCTGGTGGCACCCGTGCACAAGTGGAGCCGATGTTGGCAAGTTTGTCGTCCTCTTTGTTGCTTTCTCTCCCAACGTGCCGAAGCTTGCAGCCGTCGAAGTCTCCTTCGAGTGCATTGTAGAGTGCATGGTACGTGATCATGTTGGCAGCGTGCGCGTCGCACTCGTTCATCGTCTACTGGACGACGAGGTTGGAGTCACCGTAGATGACGAGGCGCGTTGCACCGCAGACCTTGGCCATCCGCATGCCATGGATGAGGGCCTCGTATTCGGCTTCGTTGTTGCAAGCTCGAAACATCATCCGAAGGACATACTTCAACAAGTCGCCCTGCGGGGAGGTCATTATGACACCGGCTCCTGCTTCGGCTTCGCGCTTGGAGCCATCGAAATGCATCGTCCATGACTGTGTCATATCCGGCGTATTTGGCAGCTGCAGTTCCATCCAGTGGACGAGGAAGTCCGGAAGGACTTGAGACTTGATCGCATGGCACTTCTCGTAGACGATGTCTAGAGGTGACAACTCGATGCCCCACAGCGCTACACATCCTGTGGCTCTGGGTTGTTCAGGATGCTGTTCAGTGGTGCCTCATTGACGACCATCACCTAGTGCTCCTGGAAGTAGTGGCTCAGCCAACGATCCGTCATGAACACGCTGTAGGCGAGTTTCTGGTAGTGAGGGTACTTCTGCTTTGTCAGCGTCAATACCTCGCTGAGGTAGTAGATTGGGCGTTGGACCCCATGGGTATTGCCTTCTTCGGGTCTCTCGACCACCAGTACGGTGCTTACCACCTGGTGTGTGTCTGCTATGTACAGCAGTAAAGGCTCGCGCCTCTTTGGCGTAACCAATACAGGCGAGGTAGAGAGCAGCCGCTTTAGATCTTCGAATGCATCGTCCGCCTCAGGCGTCCACTCGAATTTGTCTGCCTTGCGCAACACCTGATAGAACGGCAGATCTTTTTCACCCATGCGGCTGATGAACCTGCTCAATGCTGCGATTCGCCCGGCAAGTTTTTGGACGCCCTTGAGGTTCTTCGGCTTCTCCATGGCCATTATGGCCCGTATTTTCTTCGGGTTCGCCTCGATTCCTCGCTGGGAGATGAAGTAGCCTAGCAGCTGACCAGATGGGATGCCGAAGGCGCATTTTGCTGGGTTTAACTTGATCTTGTATCGATCAAGGTTATCGAACGTCTCGCGGAGATTGTCGATGAGCGTCTTGGCCTCCCTTGTTTTGATGACTATGTCGTGGACATAGACTTGTATGTTGCGGCCGATCTGGTCCTTCAGGCAGGCCTGCATGCACCGTTGGTACGTGGCGCCTGCATTCTTCAGCCCGAAGGGCATTGTGTTGTAGCAAAACACTTCGAACGGCGTGATGAACGACGTTTTCTCCTGATCTTTGACCTTCAGTCGAATCTGGTTGTAGCTTGAGTAGGCGTCGAGGAAGGAGAGTTTTTCGCATCCTGCAGTCGAATCGATGATCTGATCGATCCGAGGGAGAGGGAAGTGATCCTTCGGGCAGTGCTTGTTCAGCAATGTGAAGTCCACGCACATCCGCAGGATGTCCGTGTCCTTTTTGGGGACCATCACGGTGTTGGCGAGCCACTCACTCTCCTTGATCTCCCTGATGAAGTTTGCATCGAGTAGTCCGTTGACTTCGACTCCGATTGCTTTGGCCCGTGGTTCGGACAGTCGTCGGGTGGACTGTTTGATGGTCTTGGCGTCTGCAAAGACATTGAGTGCGTGCTCGGCGAATTCCCTGGGAACTCCTGGCATGTCCGCAGGACACCAGGCGAACATTTCCCAGTGCTCACGGAGGAATTCGACGAGCGTGCTTTCCTATGCGTAGCTGAGGTCGTTGGCAATCAGCGCCATCTTGGAGGCATCCGTCGGATGGACCTGTACCTTCTTTGTGTTGACGGTGGAGTTGAAGGACATATCTGGTGCGTTCTGTCTTGCAACTGGGGGTGGACTGTTGTCCGTCACCTCGCGGAGCCTTATGAGTTCCTCTTGCATGCCGAAGGACTGGGAGATTCTGTTGAAGTCCCTGTCGCAGTGGTCTGATCGGGTAAAGCTCCCGTGGACCGTGATGACGCCCCTGGGTCCTGGCATCTTGAGTAGCAGGTACGCATAGTGCGGTACCGCCAGGAATCGTGGGAATGCCACGCGCCCGAGGATGGCATGGTATTGTGATGGCCAGTCCACCACTTCGAACTCGAGTCGCTCACATCGGAAGTTATCCGGCATGCCGAAGATGACATCGAGCCATATCTTTCCCAGGCGGAATACACCCTTCCCTGGGACGATGCCGTGGAACGTTGTATCAGATTGTTCCAGGCTGCACAGCGGGATCCGCATTGCTGCCAAGGTGCTGGCGAAGATCAGATTGATGCCGCTGCCGCCCTCCATGAAGACGCGGCTCATGTCGAACCCGCCGATCTGCGCCTCGAGCACCAGGGCAGCATGACCTGGGCGAGGGACCTGGCAAGGGTGATCAGAACGGCTGAACGTGATGTAGGACTCCGATCCACTGAGGTACTCAGGGATGGAGGGCGGAGCGGTCACGGCCAGGTTAATTTGGCGGATGATTTTCTTCTGCACCATGTTTGTTGGGCGCCCTTTTTGGATCATCAGCGATCCTTTCGGCGCGGGGTACCCGTGCCCACCATTTGTTCTGCGCGGGTGTGATTGGATGGTTCGAAGGTCTCGCAGGTGGTGGTGGAGGAGCTCCATGTGCGATCTCACTTAGTGCAGGTGCATTCCCGTATCCAGGGTTCGGGGCTTGCTGCCTCATCTGGGCCATGCTCTCGCTGAGTTTCTGGAACTCGCGGCAGTCCTTGAGCATGTGGCTTGCTTTCTTCTTACAATCCTGCTTATCGATGTAGAAGTGGATGGTGCATGGACCTAACAGTTTGTCGTATGCTGAGGGTCCATCGTCATGACCACGACATTGCCATGACTGCGTAGGGCGTCCTCCATCGCGGAAGTTGCTTCCACGGTATCCGCCGTTGCTGCGGTTGCCGTCGTTGTGGCGGTCGGCGTAGCCAGCCGCGACCATGTCGGGTCTATCGCGATCGTCGTAGACGCGCGATCTCCTCTTGCTACGGTGCTCACGTCGCCGGCCGTAGTCGTCTTCCTCCTCCGAGTGCACCCGGTGGACGGAGTCCTCGCCGTCGTCCCACCTGTTGGCTATGTCCATGAGGTGGTCTAGTGTCTTGGGCTTGACGCGCCCAAGTTCTTCTTTGAAGTCCTGGCGTTTGACGCCGTCTTTGAAAGGCATCAATAGCTCTCTCCTCAGAGATGTGAGCCGCGGAGTTCTTGGTGTTGGACCAGCGTAGTATGTGCGAGCGAATGGATTCGCCTGTTCGTTGGGTGCAGGCCCGCAACTCCTCTATCGAGGCAGGCCTATTGCTGGTTCCCTTGAAGTTTCGGACGGAACTGTACACCAGCACCTCCCAGCTTCGGATGGATCCTGAGGATAGGCTGCTTAGCCAGATCCGAGCTGTGCCTGTCAGTTGCAGCTAAAGCCATTGCATGGCGGTTTCCTTGTTTCCGCCATGTAGCTTGACGGATGACAAGTGGTCGCTGAGCCACGTCTTGGGGTCTTATGTGCCGTCAAACTTCGTAGTGTCCGAAGGAAGCTTGAAGTTTCGTGACATTCGTGTCCGCCGGACAGATCTGCTGAAGCATCAGGCTCCGCAGAGTTCTCCTTCGTCATCATCCCCCTCAGATTCAGACGAGCATACGCGCTTGGGGCGTGCCTTGTCGATCTTGCGTTGAGTTAGCTCGCTTCGAGCATCGTAGTCACGGTTGCGATGGCGCGAGCTCTTGTGCCTTCGAGGAAGGTCGCACTCTTCATCTTCGGATGAGTGCGTGGGGCTGCGGTTGAACCTGACCATAGCCTTCTTCTTTGGCTCCGTAGGAGCTTCTCCCTGGAGCGCAGCTCCAACGAGTCAGAGTCCGGTAAGTGTGGACTTATGCATGGCCCTTTTCGGGTCCCCTTCCGGAGGTGGATGGGACGCGAGGTATGTATTGGCCGCCATGATTGCGTCTTGCGGTGTCTTCGGGATGACGTTGTCGTCGGCATACATCTCCATGAAGGACGCGTTGAGGGCTCGAGTCACCTCGCGACGCTCCTTGGGTTCCATGTTCTCCATCCGAGAACGGTTCTTGTTGCCATGATTGCCGTGCGAGCTGGAGCTGATGCTCATGGCGGAGAGCGCACCTCGCCGCGCACTGGACTCCGAGGCTGCTTGCTTGCGCTTGTCAAGCACCTCTTGCATCTTCACCTCCTTCTTGTGCTCCTCAATTAGGAGCATGTGGTATGCCATCAGCAGGTCCCGTGAGGCGCCCACGGGCAGGATCTTGTTGCCTGCTATGGTTTCGCGTGCTTGAGCCCATCCCTCCTTGCTGAGGTGGATGACCCGATCGGTGTCGTCTCTGTTGGGTGGGGGGACTGGCTTCTTCTGTTCTCGCCGTTTCTACCATGCGGGTTGGGTGGCGGATTGTGTTCCTGATCTTGGATGACTATGGCGCACTGGTAGCGCTCGTAGATCGGGTTGCTGCTACCGCATCTTTCGGATCCGGAACCGTAGGTCCCTTCATCCGATGGTGGATCGCACAGATCTGAGTTGCAGCTGCTGCTGTCATAGGACTCATCTGTCGATGGTGATCTGCGTAGCATGGCTTGTGGAGCCCACGAAGCAGGCCTGACCGATGGCAGGGGCACCCCCTCTGGGAGGCGGAGAGTGCCGATCTGCCCCACCTGGAAGCAGAAGCTCCCGAACAAGATCTCGAGTCCGTCGCCAACGGGCTCGAAGTCCTTCAGGGTGGCTGGGGAGTGGGCGGTGAAGTCGAAGGCGGCAAAGAGGAGATGATTCTCCATCACCATGGAGTTGTAGATCGTTTTGGTTGGGACCGTCACAATCACACAATCAGCGCCCCCAGTTCCCACAGACGGTGCCAATTGACGAGGTTTAATCACGTCAATGCCCATTGTTATGGACTTGGGTTTTGGAGAAGATGGGGATGCTGGAGATCGCGGAACGGTTAGCAAACAAGCAACATGGGGACACGAGGTTTACCCAGGTTCAGGCCCCTAGAGGGAAAACCCTACTCCTGCTTGCCTGCTCTGATTATGGTGGAACCGAAGGTTACAAGGTGCGCAGATGCAATGTGGTGTGGAGGTGTGTATGCAGTGGTGTGCGAGAGATTGTCAGAGAGCCTCCTCGTCGTGCCCTCCTGGCCTTTATATAGAGGTAGGCAGGTCCCACGCATAGATCGAGTCGGTTACAGGTTTTAGGGTTTACCCCTTTGAATTTTCTATCTACTCTAGTCTTGCTCTCCAAGGATCCGAAGGCGCCATGGGCCCTGGCCACCCGAAAATCTTCATGGCCGGCGCATATTTGTTGTGGGCCTTCCTTGGGCTAGACCAGGTATGCTAAGGTCGTGTACCCGTAGGGTATAACCATGTCACTCGTCGTTTCTATATTGAACTCCTTCAATATCTCATATATGTACGTTTGGCACGACCATATTAGCGTCATATTCTATCCATTTATACATTCATGCAAAATATTCGGGTTTTGCCTAAGTCTTTCATCGAAATGAAATTCTTAACCTTTGTCAATAAAAGATACATCATTTATAATCAACAAGATGTCCTCCACATAATGTATTAAAAATATTTCTCAGCGCTCCCACTTAATTTCCTGCAAATGCAAGCATCTTCATCGTCCCACAAGGGGACCCACAAGTATAGGGGATCGCAACAGTCTTCATAGGTAGTATTACCCAATTTATTGATTCGACACAAGGGGAGACAAAGAATACTTGCAAGCCTTAACAACTGAGTTGTCAATTCAGCTGCACCTGGAAATAGTTCTTGCTCACCGAATTTTATCAGTAACAATAGTTTGTAGTAGCAACAGCATAGCAACAACAACAGTAAAACATGAGCAATAGTAATAGTAACGGTAACAGTAGGATTCGAGTGCGGTAGGCATAGGGATGGATGGACGGGCATTACATGGAGGAGTCTAAACATGTAACTTCAAGATCTAGGGCATTGAAGAAAAATAATAACAAGCATCCAAATACTAAACAATCCTAGGCATGTGCTCCAAATATAGTCATACGTGCTCGCAATGAGAACTTGCATAACATCTTCTGTCCAGCCAGCCCCTGGTAGCGGGGCCTCTAGGGAACTACTGGCAATTAAGGTGATCCTTCTAAAAGAGCACCGGAGCAAAGCATTAACACTCTGTAAACACATGTGATCCTCACACCATAGCCATCCCTCCGGTTGACCCAATTATTGTCACTTTGGGGCCTTTGGATCCGGACAATGATATATGTACACAACTTACAGATAAGATCACAAACAATACTATCATAATGATGCAATAATAAGTTCAGATCTAAGATCATGGCACTCGGGCCCTAGTGACAAGCATTAAGCGCAACAAGTTGCAACAAAGTCAAATAACACTAATAGAGATACTAGGCACTATGCCCTAACAGATATTATTCGATTACATGATAGAACTCATCCAATCCCTACCATCCCCAAGCCTACAGTGGGGGATTACTCACTCATGGATGAGGGAATTGGTGGTTGATGCAGATGCATTGGTGATGACTATGGTGGTGATCCTCTCCAAATTCCCTGTCCCGGCAGGGTGCCAGAACGGAGTTTCTGGATCCGAATCTTGGTTTCTGGTGGTGGCGGCGGAGCGAAACTCTTTTTGGAAAACTAACAACCCCTCCTCGGTTTTTAGGTCAAAAGGCAACTTATAGGCGCAGAGGGAGGTCGAGGGGGTGCCTAGGGTGGCTGCACCCCCTCCAGGCGCGACCAGTGGTGGGCCCGCGCCTGGGACGGGTGTGTGCCGCCCAGGCCTCCTCTCCGTCTCGTCTTCTGGCTCCGTGGATCTTCTGGTGAAATATAATTTTTGGCATATTTTCCAGGATTTTTCCTGATAGTTCATTTTCGGCACAAAAACAAGACACCAAGGTAATTCTGCCGCAAACAGCGTCAGTCCGTGTTAGTTGTATCCAAATCACACAAGTTTAGAGGAGAAACAATAGAAAAGTGTTTGAGAAAGTAGATACGTTTTTGACGTATCAACTCCACCCAAGCTTAGATTTGCTTGTCCTCAAGCAATTCAGTTGAAAACTGAGTGCGATAAAAGAACTTTCACGAACACTTTGCTTCATATGATGTAAATATTCTCAGCACAGGAGTAGATGCTTAGACAATTCATAATAAAGAGTATGCAACTAAGTCTACTCAATAGTCATTGCAAGCTATGAAGAGAAACCAACTCAATAATAATAAGTAGCATGAAACATAAACATAAGCAACATTGCAATGCTCATAATAAGGTATGATATAGTGGTATCTCGCTTGCCCTTTGTTTGAAGAGCACGATAAATGCCAAGGCACCTTTGAAGTTCACATGAAGACTAGAAGTAAAGATATTAGAGATACAAGCATCAAAGTCATGACATAATTAACCAAGTTTTGGAACAAACACAGGAATGACAACTATGCTCTCAAGAAGGTGCTCATAGAATAAGTGGTGACTCAACAAAGTTGTGAAAATGGTCTTGAAAGGTTTGAAAGGGTTCCCAAATGCTGAAAGGAAGGTACTCATTAGGTTTGAGCTCTCATTGCCCCTATCGTAGGCATCTTCATGTGGTTAAGGTGAAAGTGAGGTCCACTCTGAATCATATGCTTGACAGACCATAAACTGGAAATCCCAAGTCCCTTGAGTATGAGGGCCGCTCCGCATGCTACTCAACTTTGGTCACCTGAAAGTTCTTGTCATTGTAAATACATGCATATCATAGAGAAACGCCAACAGGGTACCCGTTGCACATGGTATAGGAGCTTTCCATAACCAAAATGACAAGGCAAGCAGATAATGAGCATCTCAGCAATCTTTTTATTTACCGTATGCATAGATTTTTATTGAGGATGCTTCATAGATGCTCATTATGGTGATGCTACAAGTTTCCACCATGATTAGGCATGGCTTAGGCTAGCGGCCCAGGCATTTCTCTAACACAATGTATAAACTCCATGAACTCACAACCTCCTCTTTTGTTTCACATCGTCGACATCCGCAAACAAAATAGCAAGGAATCAACTGGATGAGATATCCAAAAGCGTTCCCCATGACAGCATGGTTCTGCTGACTCCCAACATATAATTAGCAAGCATATAACTTTCATGGACTAGTCATAATGGTTCAGAATTATTAATCGCAAGAAATAATGTGTGCCATCAAGTTCGTGAGAGCTTTACTAGCTAACTTCCTCAAAACGACAAACATTTTATTTTGGAAGAAAACACGGCATATAGAATATGCGCTGAAGTATCAAATGTTGCTAATAGGTAGGTATGGTGGACACAGTTGGCAATAATGGTTTCGGGGAGTTGGAAGCACAGGTAGAGCACATACTCAGTGTAAGTGAAGGCTAGCAATAGAGAGGGAGCGACAAACGAGAGAGCAATAGCTGCCATAATCATGCTTGCAACAAAACAGGACTAAGTATGGCATGAAAGTGATACAAGTACTCTGAGGCAAAATAAATCATCGAGGCTTACTAACTATTGATTAGTCATATGCATGCGTGAGCATGTGCCAAGTCGATTCACATGAAAAGTCAGAGGAGGATACCATAATATCATATCAAAATATGAATAAAACAATGCAAGCAAACATTCATATCACATGCTACAAACTATTAGCAAGCTGGAGCTAATCATACACAAGCAAGAACTACTAAGCATCCATAATGATGTACACCTTACACAAACAGGCTAAGCATGCTCACAATGATGAGTATATGTACAAAAATGAAACAAATAGAGTTCGTTACCAGCCTCTTACCACACCTCAAGTTGTCTTGATCTTCATTATTGCCTTTCACTTGTGTGACTTGAATAATTAACATGAAACCAAAATCCACTGAGGACGGCTGTACCCTGCAAAGAACTCACAAAACCAAAGAATAACAACATATATTTTTGGTGTTTTCGATTTTTTTAGAAACAAGCAAACGAAGAAAAACCAAACAAAAACAAAGCAAACCAAACAAAGCAAAATATTTTTTTATTTTTCTTTTAAGGAAACCAAAGCAAAGAAACAAACCAAGAGAAACAAGGAAAATATTTTTGATATTTTTGGGTCTTTAGAAAGAAACAACAAAAACCAAAAAGAAAGCAAAAACAATGGATGTACAAAGAACCGACCGAACATGATATATATATGAGTGTGACATCGGTATACCTCCCCCTAAGCTTAGGATTTTGGCCTATGTGGGGCTCAATCCCATGGTGTCCAAGAGGATGAACCTCCATAGTATGTCGAGGAAGCTCCCTCGTCCTGGTATGATCTCGAGGACTCCCCGTGTAGTGTACTGTGGGGTCATATGAGGGCGCTTCCTCCTGATAGAGACCATGGAAGTTAAGAGAGCGCAGCTTGTCATCCATCTCCACCTTCGAGCGTGACCAAGGTCCCTGAGAAATACTGAACAAAGTGGTTTGGGGTAGAGGGACATCTCTCTCTTCCCCGTCAATAAAAAGCATTCTATAAACCAAATTCTCAAGAGTAGAGCTAGTGGTGACAAAATGGTGCGCCTTCATGGCAGCAAGATCAAGCCTCTGTGGAGCCAAAACTGTGTCATGTGGATCAACAGCAATGTTCAAGGCAGCAGCAACACGAGTAGCAATAATTCCCCCAGAAATGGGTCCCTTAGCAGCTAAACGACGAGAAATGAGAGAACCAAGATTATACTTATCCTCATGGTTGAGCGCAGCAGCTAAGAAGGCCAATTGATAGTTGGAAATATTACTAGCGTTCTCCCTACTAAGAACACTGGTGGCAAGATAGTAGGCAAAGTACCTGATGGCTGGGAGTTGAATATTCTTTATCTTTCCTCGTTGAGCTCTGCGGTCATGATCATTGGTTACTCCTCGGTAAAGCTCCAAAAGATCAGCGAGAAGAGCTAGAATCTTCTTTGATGACCCAACTGTACCAAGTCCTAGGGCCTTGCAAAATTGCTTTAGAGTCATAGAATGAGCCTTGCCATAAATTTTGAAAGATACAACAGGCTTGAACACGCTGTTAGTAAAGGAGAAACTCTCCACAAATTTTTTAGTAAGAAAAGCACATTGTGCACTCTCATCCTGCATGTAACTTGTTAGTCCATCCCTCTGTACCAAAGTCATAAAATCGTTAATAATCCCAGCAGCTCGCAAGAAAGTTTGGCAAGGAAAGGTGGAGGGGTGCGCATCCCCTTCATCTCCCTCGTCACCAAATCGCGGAGTGATGAGATCCTCATTGTATGAGGGTATAGTACTGGTAGATGACCTTGGAAGCCTTGCCATTCTAGGTGCATCACTCTCAAATATATCACCAAATGTGTGGTGGTCCATGACTTCCCTTTTCTGAAATTTTAAACAACCATCAAACCAAGTGATTTTTAAGTTGATAGATGATGATCAACTACTATAGGAACTTGCTAGAGGACTACACATGCATCAAAACAAAATTTCTAAGCATAGAACAAGCATGCAAGCTCAAACAACCTGTCACCTATGGTAGCAAAATACTCAAGATGCAATCTACCAATCACAAATCTAATTGGACAAGTGGAGGAGGCACATACCAAGGAACAATCCCTCCAAAAATCAGCACTTGAGATGGGCTGAACAAGGAGATCAAAAATCACAATCAAGAACAACAAGAACTCGAGCTTGAGAAAGTTTTCCGGTGTTTATCGGGAGAGAGAAAGAAGATGGCTTTGAGGAGGCAGACTGGAGGGGCCTAGGTGGGCCAGACCCCCCAGGCGCCGCCACCTGGTAGGCCGCACCTATCATGGGTGTGGTGGCCTAGGGTGGCCCCTGGGTCACTTCAGGTGCCTCTCTGCCCCTTTTTTCGAGGAAAAATTACTTTCAATTTTCTGGGATTTTTCGGGAAACTTTATTTTTGGCCAATTTTCATTGTATGAAAATTATTTTCTCGCAGAAACAGTTTTTTCAGAAGAGGCAAAAGCAAACCAAAAGCCAAACTACAGGACCTCTAAGAAACTCAAACAAGCAAATAACTAGAAAAACTAAAGCTAAAGCAAAGACTAAGAAGGAGAAAAGTAAAAGAAAGCAAGTATAACCAGAGTGGAAACATTATTTTGTTCATTAAAATCCTTTTGTTAACAAGGTTGATCAAGTCTTGTTACCAAAACAATATTATATGAAGCAAAACTTTGCATTCCACAAGGTGATTATGTTACCTCATACTTGATAGCAATGGTCCCAATCATAATAGTTTCAAAATTTTCTTGTGGAATGGGACAATATATTTCTCCAGCCTTGATGCTCTCAATATTTTCAATGGAATTTAGGCAATATCTCTTAACAACCTTCTTGGGGAAATAGACTATGTGCTCTTTGTCATTAATATTGAATGTTACTTTTCCTTGATTGCAATTGATCACAACACCTGTAGTATTAAGAAAAGGTCTCCAAAGAATAATAGACATATTATCATTTTCAGGGATTTCAAGCACAACAAAATCAGTTAAAACCAATCAATTATGAGCAACTTGAACAGGAACATCCTCACATATACCAACAGGAATTAGTTGACTTATCAGCCATTTGCAAAGATATATCAGTTGGTATCAACTTTTCTAGCTGGAGTCTCTTATAGAGAGAAAAAGGCTTCACACTAACTCCAGCTCCCAAATCACATAAATTAGTTCTAACATAATTATTCTTAATAGAGTAAGGAATAGTTGGTATACTTGGATCACCAAATTCTTTGGAACCTTATCATTGAAATAATAATTAGCAAGTAGAGTAGAAATGTCCTCATTAGGAATCTTCCTTTTATTAAAGACAATATCCTTCATATAATTTGAATAAGGAGGCAATTTAATAGCATCAGTCAAAGGAATTTGCAAGAATAAAGGCTTCATCCACTCACAAAACTTGTTGTAGTGTTCTTCCTCCTTTGACTTGTGTTTCTTACCTAGAAAAGGCATAGGTTTCTGAACCCAAGGTTCTCTCTCTTTACCATGTTTATTAGCAATAAAATCTTCCTTTGTGTAACTAGTGTTCATAGTGTGCTTCTCAGGTTCTTCCTCACCTTCCTCCTTATCAGGAGACTCATTTTTATCATTACCACTCTCAGTTTCAGCATCAGAGACAGATATACTATTAGGATCTACAGCAGGTTCAAGTGGTTCCTCAACTATCTTATGTTTTATTCTTCCTCTTACAAGGACTACCACTATCTTCACCTTGTTGGGAATCCTGCTCTATTCTTTTAGGGTGTCCTTCAGGATATAAAGGATCTTGAGTAGCTATACCACTCCTAGTTCTAATTCCATAAGCATATTTATCTCTATAAGCATTAACTAGCATATCCTTTTGCACCTTAGCAAGTTGATCAAGTTGAGTTTGAACCATTTGAAAGTGTTTAAAAAACATTTTAATATCATTATAAGTTCTTTCCACAATATCTTTCAACTCATGGATAGCTCTATAGTTTTCCAATAAATGATTCTGAACTTGCTTATTAAAATACCCTTTCTTAACAATAAATGTGTCAAGTTCCTCTAAACATTGATCTGGAGGCTTACCATAAGGAATATCACCTTCATCAAAGTGTTGGAGAGAGTGTACCTCAATAGTAGATGAGTGGGGAATTGGCTTACATAATTCTTCTATAGGAGGTAGATTCTTCACATCTTCAGCTCTAATACCTTTCTCCTTTAGTCACTTATTAGCTTCCTTCATCACTTCATCATTTAATGTAATAACTCCCCTCTTCTTTGTTGTTGGTGCTGGAATTGGTTTAGGAACAACTGGTTCAGGAGTAATAGACTCAGGTGTATTTATCTTAGTTGAAGTCCAATCATCATAATTCTTGCTTATTTTATTCATTAATTCTTCAACATATGTAGGAGTCCTTTTCCTAAAAACATAATCAGCAAAGCTATCTAGGTAGGTCCTTGAATCATCAGTTAGTCCTTTATAATAAATATCAAGAAGCTCATTCTTAGGTAATGGACATCCAGGATGTGCATAAATCAAGGCACAGAACCTTGTCCATGACTCAGGCAATTTCTCTTCTTCTCCCTGTTTAAAATCAAAAAGTCTCTGGAAAGCAGCATGTGTAGCACTGGGAGGAAAAATATTTCTGGAAGAAAGAAGCAATCAAGCAATCAGGGTTTTTAATGGAACCAGTAGGTAATCTATTAAACCAAGCCCTAGCTTCTCCTTTTAGTGAAAAAGGGAAGATCTTAGTAACAAAGTACTTGCGCATCTTAAAATCATCAGAGAAGAAAGCACTCATAGTAGAAAGCTCATTCATATGAGCCATAGCACTCTCATTTTCAGTCCCACAGAAAGGTTCTTTCTCAACAATATCTAAATAAGTTAAATTAAGAGAGAAATCATAATCTTTATCTTTAATATCTATGGCAAAAGTGCCAAACTTAGGATCAGAGGACATCTAAGGCATAATAGTACGTCTAGCAAGGAGACTCTTAATAGCACTAGTACCATGTGTGTTTTAGCACTCTTCAACAAAATCATCAGTGAACTCAATGTAACCATCATTAATATCATAACTCTCACTAGACTCCGGTGAGCTAATAGGTGTAACAGTGTCTTCACTAGGAGTTTTGGTATTTCCTAGACTAGCCATAGTAGCATCTAGAAAAGGACCTAATGAACCACTCGCATCAAGCACAGTAGAAGTAACATCATGAGTATCAAAAGCAGTTTCAGACTCAGCAGTAGTAGAAGTGTGTGTAGCATGTGTATGTGGTGGTGGTGTAACAACCTTACTTATAACAAACGGTGAATCAAGAGCAGCAAAGGTGTTTAGGACTGTACCTCTTCTTGTAGTGGATGGTAAAATAGGGAACTTTCCATCATGAGACTTCCCCATGATAAAGGAGTAGCAGTGAACAATAATAGATCCAAGTGAACTTACAAATAAATCTATGCTCCCCGGCAACGGCGCCAGAAAATAGTCTTGATGACCCACAAGTATAAGGGATCGCAATAGTCTTCGCGGGTAGTATTACCCAATTTATTGATTTGATACAAGGGGATCCAAAGAATACTTGCAAGTCTTAAGAACTGAGTTGTCAATTAAGCTTCACCTGGAAATAGTTCTTGCTCATAGAAGTTTATCAGTAGCAACAGTTTGTAGTAGCAAAAGCAAAGCAACAACAATAGTAAAACAAGAGCAATATCAATAGTAACGGTAACAGTAGGATTCGAGTGCGGTAGGCATAGGATGGATGGACAGGCGTTGGATGGACGAGTCTAAACATGTAACTTCAAGATCTAGGGCATTGAAGATAAATAATAACAAGCATCCAAGTACTAAACAATCCTAGGCATGTGCTCCAAATATAGTCATACGTGCTCGCAATGAGAACTTGCACAACATCTTCTGTCCAGCCAGCCTGTGGCAGCGGGGCCTCTAGGGAACTACTGGAAATTAAGGTGCTCCTTTTAATAGACCATTGGAGCAAAGCATTAACACTCCGTGAACTCATGTGGTCCTCACACCACAACAATCCCCTTCGGTTGTCCCAATTATTGTCACTTTGGGGCCTTTGGATCTGGACAATGATATGTGTACACAACTTGTAGATAAGATCACAAACAATACTATCATAATGATTCAATAATAAGTTCAGATCTGAGATCATGGTACTCGGGCCCTAGTGACAAGCATTAAGAACAACAAGTTGCAACAAAGTCAAATAGCACTAATAGAGATACTAGGCACTATGCCCTAAGAGATCTTATTCGATTACATGATAGAACTCATCCAATCCCTACCATCCCCAAGCCTACAGTGAGGAATTACTCACTCATGGATGAGGGAAACATCGGTGGTTGATGGAGATGCGTTGGTGATGACGATGGCGGTGATCCTCTCCAAATTCCCCGTCCCCGCAGGGTGCCAGAACGGAGTTTCTGGATCCGAATCTTGGTTTCTGGTGGCAGCAGCGGAGCAGAACTCTCTCTGGAATACTCTCGAACCCCCCTCGGTTTTTAGGTCGAAAGGCAACTTATAGGTGCAGAGGGAGGCTGAGGGGGTGCCTGGGGTGGGCCCATGCCTGGGGTGGGTGTGGGCCCCCAGGCCTCCTCTCCGTCTCGTCTTCTGGCTCTGTGGATCTTCTGGTGAAATATAATTTTTGGCATATTTTTCGGTATTTTTCCTGATAGTTCATTTTCTCACAAAAACAAGACATCAAGGTAATTCTGCTGAAAACAACATCAGTCCATGTTAGTTGTATCTAAATCACACAAGTTTAGAGGAGCAACAATAGCAAAGTGTTCGAGAAAGTAGATACGTTTTGGACGTATCACTGCGCAACTCAGCACATTTTCATTAACCTTATTAAAGTTCTATTGTGCTCCCACTTAACTTTTGCGAAAAAATCCTTTTTCAAGAAACTTCACGTTTCAAGCGACAAACTCTTTTGTCCTTGGTGTTATGGAGGAATACCCAACGGTTATTCGAAATAACCTACAAAGACATGCTCAGACAACTTTGGTTGTAAACATCTTACTTATGCTTAGCATACCACAATTTAATAAAGGACAACTTGGGTTTTATCCCAAACCATAACTTATATGGTGTCATTTCAACGGATCAAGATGGAGCTCTTTTCAGTGAAATAGCGGTAGTCTCTAAAGCTTTAATCTTTTAAAACATAATGGCAATTTTATAAATAAGACCTTTGATCTAACCATGTCAAACAAGTTTTCATTACAAATCTCAAACACTCCATATTCCTATGATGTTTCGGGATATGCAAATCTAGGTGTTTTGCTAAACTTGCAACTCAAATAAATCCCTTTATGATCAAATCATAAATTATTTATTTTCTTGTTACAATGATTTTCGACTTCATCTTGAAAGTATTTGAATGTTTTCAAAATTTCATACTTCTTTCTCATTGAGTGAATATTCACTCAAATTTCTAGAGAAAGCATATCAAGTTTAAATCCATCGCTTATGACTACACAAAATGGACTACATACATCGATATGTATAAATTCCAATAATTTAGTCAATCGTTCTTCTTTGGCCTTTGAACAGAATTTTAATTATCCCGAGGAAAGTCTCACATGCGTCATTTGATCAAATCAAAGACTCCAAAAATCCATGAATATGGAGTTTCTTCATGTTTTCTTTCCAATATAATTTAAACGACAATGTCACTTCGTAGGTGATCTTTCAATCATTTGTCTTGCGACATTTTAGCATTAGGTTTGATGGATGTGATTTCTCCAACAAGATTTGTAAATCATCCATATTATATGGAATACGATAATTATTTGTACAATCTTTGTTCTCATAATACCTGATTTAAATAACTATTATTAAAACAAATCTTGAAGGCAAGCTTTGATGTCAACAAGAAATACAAACAACGGTTTGTTTGTTTTCGATGAACATCATCACATATTCTCTTGCTACTTACTTAGGCCATTTTAGTTCATGAATTGAGTCATTCTGTATGAAATTTCATTCCAACCAATTCGATATTCAATACGCAAGAACCACATTGTTTAACAAGCAAAGAATACAACCATAACATGTATATCATCTATATACCTAAACTTGAAATTTCCGGTCTTTTATTTTTTGCCAAATATTTTTTATAGATTCTCTTTCAGCATTTCCTTTTCCATTTAAAAGAATATATCAACATCAAAAGTGGCACCATATACATGACACATAGTACAAAGCATGTATATTCAAATACTGATACCTTTGGACTTGCACTTTGAAGTAGATCATCGTCATCAAATGAATGGCGTTCTTTCAAAATCCATTCTTTAGTAATCTTTTACTGTAGTAAACACTTTACATACATCTTCTATTCATACTTATCATGACGACTTTCATGATCAAGCTAATGTAGCTTATAAAGGTGAATCGTGAGTATAACTTTACTTTCCAAATTTTTTTGGATGATTAGGATGTCTAGCATCTCCAACCTATGCAAATTCTCATCCAAGATGAGAACATATATTATACTCTACCATATTCCAACCAAAAACATTGTTTCAGATATCGTTATATCTACCACACATGATGGTTTCTGAAACAGTCCTTTCAGCTCCTAGATAACCTTGATATTATAAACAATCAAGAATCATGGAGGCAAACATGATACTTAAGATACTAACACTGGAATTGTTACTCTCGATTTAATACTAATTATTAAATTTCACGGAGTAAACAGAGTTTGCTGAAAGTTTGCAATAGGACTTTAAAGTTTAGATTAACACTCAACACAATACGATACCAGTTCGTAAAGTAAATATATAGAATCCTATAGTTCTATTATCTCAATTACAACTAAGCATAAAGTGGTGAACAAATGCCAATGACTACAATAAATTATGCAAATTCACTTTGATTTAATTTATGATAAATTGAGTTCTACTAATCAAAATTAGAAATGAACTCCCACTCAAAACGACATCCATCGTCTCTTTTTGGTGATTACATGAACCAAATCCACTACACCAAGTCCGATCATCACGTGAGTCGGTGCAGCTTCAAAGGCGAGCATGTATATGGGAATCATATCAAACATACGACTCATGATTAACCTTTTGGTTCATGTTCTGAGGCCATGTCTGTACATGCTAGGCTCACCAAGTAAGAACCTTAGTATTCGCGTGTGTAAAACTATCTTACACCCAATGTATGTTCGTGGATTCAAGTACACCCGATCATCACGTGATGTCTTGAAGCGACAAAACATAGTCGATGCATACATAAGGAAGAACACATTTTTATCTTGATATCTAAATGAGGTATCATCTTATAATTCTAATAAAACACCAAACAAGCAACATAAGATGCAAATAAGCATCGTATGCTACAGTGATATGATATGGTTCTTGCACTTGATCTCTATCTTGTGCATCGTGGAATGATCTTTATCATTCCTATATGTGTAAGTCCAAGGTCTATGGAACTTACACTTACACATATTATAATTTTCAATAGTATCAGTCCATACTACAAATTATAACACTACCATATCATAGTACTTGCCCGGCAAAACCAAAAACTAGACGCCTCTAATTTATCTTTTGCATGTTTTATGTGGCTTAGGGCTTTCAAAATTAGAACCGTTCTTACCTAAGAACATGGAACCACAACGATGATAATCAAATTATTGGCAACTCGTTGTAAATCAGATATTGACTATAGTAGGAGAGACAAACACCCGCTAGACACTTATGCAAAACTAGTTGCATGTCAAGTGTGGAACATGTCTCATGGGCGAGGACATGTAAAGTTTGTCTGGGCCGCTTCATCCCACTATGCTACCAATATCCAAAATACAAAGAAGAAGCAATATCATGACCATCAACGCCCACATACTCATATGTGTACTACCCGAGCAAAGCTTCTACGCATAGATCCAGCTCTAATACCACTGTAGGGTTCACAACATAGAAAACAAAAAATTTCCAACGATGAGAACAACTAAGTACCAAGATCTATCTACTAGATACAAGCAACGGGTGGATATACATCCATAGAATACGTACCCTTGAAGACCAAAAAGAGTTAATGAGGTTGTACTCGTGGATGAAGTAGTAGAACGCTTGTCGATATCAAGATCGACAAGAAGTCCATCTGGTCCAGCAGGTCTAGCACCATCAAGTCCAGCACCGCAAATCAGTGGTGCATTCGTGACCGCACACACGTTCGGGTACCCCGACAACCTCCAAGCCCTCGCTTCAGCGAACCAACAGAAGAAAAAATTCTTCCATAAAAAGCCACAAGGAACATGTATCTCGCTGTTCCGAGACCATGGGGGAATTCTAAAGGGGGAGAGAGATCCTTCGCGAGGAGGTGTGAGTGAGAAGTGAGAGGAGGGGCTCCTTTTATAGGAGGAGGGGGGCAACCCACTAGCCATGGTCATCGGCCAAGGTGGTTCCCCCACCTCTTCCTCCATTCATGTGAGTGTTGCTCTAACTCACACAAATGCCCATCCATTTCCTCCACTCAAAGTCCCACTCAAATCCCATTAAATTTCCATCAAATTTAATGCAATCTCTCTTTAAATAAAACTCTTTTATTTATTTATTTATTCAGAATTTTGTTGATTACTTTAATTAACAAACATTCACATAAAACCACTTACAACATTTCAATTTCACATGTAGAACCAGTTTCAGCAATTTCAACCGAAACAGTTCTGGTGTCTAGTGAAAAAAATTCCTGCGCTTTCTTTTTCTTTCTTTGGCATATCATTTGGTCCGAATTGTGTCGGTATCCCTTAAGTGTGTCACCCTATGGTTCGCGAATAATGCAGATATGATCGAGACCCCTCTCTAATCAATAATTAGCAGCGGGATCTGGAGATCCGTACTAACTCCCACAAATTCAACGATCACTTCTGTGATCGTGTGAAACTTATACGCATGTAACTCAATCCCTTTGTCTCGCGATATATTACATGTCCGAGATTCGATCATCGGTATCTCCATACCTAGTTTGATATCGTTACCGACATGTACTCTTTTCTTGTTCCCGTGATATATCATTCTAGCGATCAAATCACATGATTGCAAGTTAACTAATGTGATATCACCGACAGGGCCTAGAGTATATCTCTCCTTCATAGGGATGGACAAATTCCACTCTTGATCTATGAGCCTCAACATAACACTGTAACATCCCAAAAATCATGATTTGATAAATTTTGCATTTCATTCATGCAATCATAGCATTTGGTTTTCACAAAATCTTCCAAACAAAAATTTCAAATAAGAAACCATAAGGTGCCTATTATTTCATGCAAATAAGGCAATGGTTTTATTTTATTTTTCAAAATATGAAAGTGCATTTGATTGAGCAGTGATGTTTTGTACACAAATGAGTGCAAGGCTTGCACTACAAAAATCTAGATATGATTTGAATTCAAAACCATTTGAATTTGAATTGATTTGGTTTTCTAAAAATCAATTTAGAAAAAGAAAAAGAGTAAAGAAAAGGAAAAGGGTCGGCGCCACCGTTTCAGCCCAGCAACAGAAGCAGCCCGTGAAGCCCACCCGGCCACCTCCCCCTCTCCACTCTTTCTCACGCGCGAATCAACCCTCACCCCGCTGACAACCAGGCCCCACCAGCGCGACCTCATCATCGTCCCCTCGTGACTCGTTTTCACTGCCTCGCTACAGTTTCCTGCAATGAATCTGTGGCATCAATTCACATTGATTGCGCTAGTAATTCGCCCCGTGACCACGCTCTAATTAATCGCCCATCTCTCCTCCACATTTCCCCTCAGACCCCAAGCCCTAAACGTCACCAGGATGCAAGAATTCCTCGCCCAAACCCCCTCTGCTCCGACGAGCTGCAGCGCCGATTCCGGCCAACTCCGGCCACCCCTCTGCTCCTGGTTGCCATGAGCACAATCCCCATCGCCTCGCACATCTTCCAGTACCTTTACCTAGCCCGCGTGCACTTCATAACGTCGGCAAGGACAACGCCTACTTGCCACCGTCCTCTGCTGCAACTCCGACAAACCTTCCCGGTAAACCCTGACCGCCCTTTCCTCTCTGGTTGATACGCGTGCACTCGCCATGTTCGTGCGCATATAACGCCACCTTTGGCTCATCTTTCCGTGCCTTGTAGCATCATCAACGACCACTCCCGAGCGAGCCCGACAACGATCTCCGAAGAGCAATTGACGTCGTGCCCGTACGCCCCCGTCCACACCAGCAAGACATTGAGCATCAGCGTGACCTCGCGAGTCTGGTAAGCGCCTCCACCAACCCCATCCACCTCTGTAGCCGCCGGAACTCCACTGGCAGTGCGTCGCCGCCGCGTCTCCGTCTCCAGTGCCACCAGGCTTCGGTCAATTGATCTAGCGTCGTTAGATCTGGATCGTAGGGTTTAGATTAGATCTAGAGGGAACCGTTTTCATTAGATCTGGCATGTTGGATCTAACTTAATCCAACGGCGCGGAAGCGTGATCCTGCGCGAAGCGGTACCGTCCAATTAGAGCACGCCACGTGGTTGTGCTTTATTTAAATAAAATCTAGAAAAGGTTTTAGAATGTTTAAACTTGATCTGTATATCCAAAAAATGCAAATCATATATCAATGGATTCACAAAAATAAATCCTACACTACTGTGGGCTTAGTTTTGTATTTTTCTTCTGTAAAAATGTAATTTTATGCAGAGACAAATATAGGCTTATTTTGACTATATAAATTATTTTGAAAATTTTTATAAGGCTAAATTTAGTTTATTTAGACTATAAATGTTTAGTTTTGTGTTCATTACTGTTTCACTTGTTTTGTTTAGTTTAGAAATATCATCACATGGCATTTGCATGCATTCATATATTTTTGCTTGATTATTTTGAATGTAAATTTGGTGCTATCATTTTATGTGTAGATTTTGGTGCTAGTGGTGATTGTGATTGTGAGGATTGTTGATACTTCCCCAACTACCAAGGCAATTGGTGTTGCATGTATTTGTCCTATTATTTTGACTATGCACTAGAAATATTTTGTCTAGAGCTTGCATGAAATTTTTACTAAGTATCTATATGCTATGCTATGGGAAATCCTAGTAGTTGTAGTTTTGATAGAATTATTCTCTAAGTTAAGATACTTGTTGATATCATGCTTAGCCTAGGTATTAGTAAAAAAGGGTGGATTATATACACATGTTATGGAAATTTTACTAAGTCTTTTGACTTATGTTGTTGCTTAATAAAACTACTAAGTGAATGAATCACCTGGGTGGAATGGTATGATTGGGATATGTTGAGTGGTTACACAAGGCCCAGTGACTGGCAACCTTGTGTATCACACTTGTGGAAAGCCACGCAGGAACAAAGGGATTTGAGATACTTAGTGTTTAGAAGCTTCTAGTGCAACCACATGACATATGGGCTCTGCATTGATCATATAGGTTGTAATAACTTAGCCAAATGGATAGAAGGTGGTAGGGGGTGATTGGATGGAACGCTTCCATTTGGTCTAAGGGGAGGATTCTAAAAGATCTTGTCTCGATGCATGTCAAGTCTTGTGGGGAAAGTGCACCACCTCTTGAGAATGAAAAATCTAAGTACTTAGCCGTGTCCCCAACAATGGACAATTTGAGCATCACGACATTCAACATATCAAGGATATCCTCATCCCAATTTCTGTGTTAAAAACTTGTGGTTGAACAAGGGCAAAGGACCAGTGGTTACACAAGGACCAGTGACTGGACTACCTTGGGTATCACACTTGTGTTCCTTGGGAGTTTTGTTAAACAAAAACTTAGTGTTTACAACTGATAGGAAAACCCTATTTTGAGCAAAGCAAGCCTAAGCTACACTTAGCAAAATTCATATAGAAGTTAGAAACTACTATTCTACTATGGTATCACTTGCCAATACTATTCCAATGTATTGACCCATTGTGGCTGTAACTTATGATGTTGCAGGTTACTATGATGAGGATTAGGGTTATGAGTCTACACTCAACATGCTTGCATGTGGCGCATGAAGATGAAGACTTTACTTTTTTTACTTATGTTATGAACTCTTGTACTATCCTTTGGCTATGGAGTTGTAAAAGACTATGTTTATCTCTGGAATGACGATGTAATAAAGACCTTTGTATATGTGTACTTCATCTTAAACTGTGGATGCTAGCATTTGATCCAGGGTCTAGCATTGCAACCATAGGGACCTTTACCTTTATAAAGGTGGGGTCTTATAGATGGTATCAGAGCACTGTGTTGCCTGTAGGATTATGACCCTAGCTTGGATTAGACTAAGAAAACCACTAAGGAAAAATGCAACTCTTTGCAAATTCCACACTTGTCTTTTTCTTCCCGTAAACCTTTCCTAATCTTCTTTCTCGTCTCTATTTGTAGATGGCCACCATCAACGAAGCCGTCAAGAAGGGACCACTCATGAACATGACTTTATAATGTGAGACGGAGTTTCCCAAAGCACTCAAGACCCTTATGGTTAGCTTGCGGATACATGGTGAGGCCGTGTACAAAGGATTTCTAGTATTGGATGAAGGAGAAGAATATTGGTGGGTGCAACTTCACTTGTACAAAAACAAGGGAGAGAACCACAAAGAGACAGGATTCTACATGGGCACCAACTCAGAAATGTATACAACATTCTTTGACTCTACAAGAAATGCATCTTGGAATGCTATCAAGGAGCTTGGTGAAAGACTCAAGTGTAGAATGCTCAACACCAAAAATGATCTCGAGGAGGAAAAGAAGTATGCCCAAGAATTAGAGACCACCATAAAACGTCTAAGGGAGGATATCATAGACTTAGCATATGAGTGATAATTGTAACGTACTCCGCTAGTTGGACCACCACACTTGTCGTTTTTCTTGAAATTTTGTGTCTAAGTTATGTTGAACCTTAATGTTTGTGTTGAATTTGTGTATGCCATGACTTGTATGTTTTATTGTTGAAAGTGTACTTGTGTTTTTATTGTCTTGTGATTTTCTCTACTTGTATTGATTCTAACCTTTCTCTATCTTATACAATAGATGCCTAACATTGTTATCAGCACTGCCGAGGAGTTCAAGGGAAATCGTTTCGGTTCTTGTCTTGTGGAGCTCACTAGTGTGCTCAACCTCCCACTTCCCAGTATCACGACACTCTAGCTCACCAAGTTTGAGAGGAAGGACCTTAAAACTGAGTCACACAGCCAGGACGCCAGACGGAGCTACCCATGGAGGATATCACCTTAAAACTGATGCATGATGACAAGGAGAAGGGCTTAGATGTAGTCATGCAGGAGTTACTTGGACGCCTGGTTGGGAGGCACTCCACCGAGCTTATAGGCCTCTACTTTCACCCGTTCAGGAGACGTGACGAGCAGGGTGAGGCTGTAGAGTATGATGACGATACTACAGAGACGATTGAGCTAGTTCGTCTATACCTTCAGGACCTAGAGGGCCTTATTAGACACCTCGACATGGAGAGGACCAACGTCATGCTTAGAAATGACGAGCTCCAGGTTCATTTGAGGGAGAAGGATAATCTCTTCGCGGAGCAAGACGAGATCATCAAGGAAATGGAGGTCAGATTCGAGAGCCAGGATAAGAAGTTCAAGAGTCAGGAGAAAAGAGTCCAAGACAGAAACAAGAAGATCAGGGAGATGAAGGCTGAGTTAGAGGACAAGGACTTCGAGCTCGAGCACCAGTAGGGAGTGATCGAGAGGCTGCGCTCACAAAAGATAGCTCTCCGGAGAAGATCGAGGCCTTGACCACTAGTGTAGATGAATACAAGGCCACCATGGAGAATGCAGGTCTTGCTCTTGTTGACGTGGAGGTCGACATGGAGGACTAGTATAGACTACTCGACTATCATTTATCTATCATACTTTGATTATTGAGTCGCAATGACCATCCAACAGGTGGATGGCTTTCTATTGTGTGTTTGCATTTTCAAAACCTGTTTTTTGTGTCATTCAAACCCTATGTTATTTTGAGATTGGTTATTGTGATTGTTTCTATGTAATGTATTGTGCATGTTAAGCATCTATGGGTATCTCATTCTTATCATTATTGAAACCACAGATGCCTCCCCATCGTGCCAACCCCAACCAAAACAACAACAATAACGTCATTCCCGAGATGCAGCAGTTGATGACAGCTCAAGTTCAACTGATGCAGATGATGACGTAGTTTATGCAAAATCATAATGAGAACAACAATAACAATAACAATAACAATAACAACAACAATAATCAGAACAATCCTCCAGCATTTGACATGCTGACTAGATTTCTAAGACTAAGGCCTGCAAAGTTCTCGGGAACCACTTGTCCAATGGTAGCCAGTGACTGGTTACGTTCGTTGAACAAGGACTTAGTCATTGTTGGTTAGACCGACGAGGAAAAAGTCAGGTTTGCAGCACATCTGCTCGAAGGACCAGCAACAACCTAGTGGGATAACTTTCAGATCACCACCCCCTTGAGGATATGACTTGGGATATTTTTTAGGACGAGTTCCGTATAGCTCACATCTTATCGAGAGTGATGAAATTGAAGAAGAAGGAGTTCCACAATCTAAAGCAGCGTCACCATAGTGTGGTAGAGTACATTGAGGAGTTCAAAAATTTGGCGTGCTATGCACCGGATGAAGTTGATACTGATGCTAAGATGAAGTCCAACATATCAATCACTCTGTGACAAGGCCACCATCTTAGAAAACAAGATGAAACAGGTTGAGGGCGGGAAGAGGAAACATAACTTTGATAAGAACAGCTCGGGTTCATCTACAAGCGTTCCCATAATGATGATAGTGGAAGTTTTGGATTCCACAAGCATGGGAAATACAAAATCCACCATAACCACAACCGTCATCATGACAACAAGCACCATCGCAGTCATGATATTGACAAGTATAAGAGCCACAAGAGCGAATACAAGAGCCACCATAGTGGAAGTGGTAATGGAAGTCAGCCTGTTAAGAAAGACCTTAGTCAGGTTGAGTGCCACAAGTGTAAGAAGATGGGGAATTATGCTAATGAGTGCCCATAAAAGAAAGTTGAAGGATTCAACAAACCAAACCCTTTCTAGAAGGGACAAGTGAACCACATTAGTGTGGAATATATCTATGAGGAGTATGATGTTGTGGCTGGTAAGTTCAAGCTCAATTCTTTTCCAGCACTTGTTCTTTTTCATACTGGCGCATCACATTCATTCATATCAAAAGCATTTGTTGATAAAATGGACTTCCAAATGAAACCATTGGGTGTCCTATAAAAGTAAGCTCTCCCGGTGGAGAGATGATAGTGAACCTTGGATGTCATGATCTAGTAATAGAGTTTGGAAGGTATAAGTTTCCGATAAGTTTGATAATCCTAGATTCCCAAGGATTGGACGTAATTTTGGGAATGGATTGGATGACTAAGTATGAAGGAGTACTAGATTGTGCCAATCATACTGTCACACTCACAACCCCGGATAAGAAACATATTAGGTTCAAGTCCAACTTTGAATCTAAAGGGAGTAAGTTAAATTCTCTTAAGGGGGTTAGCATAGAAAGTGTTCTAATTGTGAGAGAATATCCGGATGTGTTCCCGGAGAAGTTTCCTGGAATGCCACCAAATAGAGATGTAGAGTTTCTGATTAACTTGCTGCCAGGATTAGGACCAATAGCAAAGAGACCCTACAAAATGTCAGAAAGCCACGCACGAACAAAGGGATTTGAGATACTTAGTGTTTAGAAGCTTCTAGTGCAACCACATGGAATATGGGCTCTGCCTTGATCATATAGGTTGCAATAACTTAGCCAGATGAACAGAAGGTGGTAGGGGTGATAGGATGGAACGCGTCTATTTGGTCTAAGGGAAGGCTTCTGAAATATCTCGTCTCGATGCATGTCGAGTCTTGTGGGGAAAGTGCATCACCTACCGAGAAGGAAAAATCAAAGTACTTAGTCGTGTCCCGTGCAATGGACAATTTGAGCATCAAAACATTGAAGATATCAAGGATCTCCTCATCCCAATTTCTAAGTTAAAAACTTTTGATTGAACAAGGGCAAAAGACCAATGGTTACACAAGGCCTAGTGACTGGACTACCTTCGGTATCACACTTGTGTTCCTTGGGAGTTTTGTTAAACAAAAACTTAGTGTTTACAACTGATAGGAAAAACCTGTTTTGAGCAAAGCAAGCCTAAGCTACACTTAGCCAAATTCATATAGAAGTTAGAAACTACTCTTCAACTATGGTATAACTTGCCAATATCATTCCAATGTATTGACCCACTGTGGTTGTGAAAGTGTAAGATGGTTAACCTAGAGGGGGGGTGAATAGGTTTCTACAAAATTCTTTATAATCTTTTGCAAATTTTAGGCTTTGCGGAATATAAGTGAGCCTAAATGCAAACTAGGTGAGGCAACCTAGATGATGTACAAGATACTTCAAGCTCGAAGGCTATCACAAGATAAGCAACACAAGTAAGAGATCGGTTAAGGAATAACCGAAGCACACGGAGACGAAGATGTATTCCCGTGTTCACCACCTTTGGGAAGGGGGCTACGTCACGTTGGAGAGGTGTGAGGTTCCACGAAGGATTCCTCACGCGCCATGAAGGCTCACCTTCTTCTCCGAGCCTATCCCACGAAGGAATAGCTCACTTACTCGTGGTAGACTTTAAGGTAGTCTCCAAACCCTCACAAACTTTCCACGGAGCAAATCACAAGCCGAATGCCTCTAGGCGACCCTAGCCGCCTAGGGTTTCCCACAAACCCAAGAGTAACAAGCTACTCGATGAACTCAAGGGGGAATGAACTTTGGCTTGGTGGAAACGTAGATCGGGACCTCCTCTTCCTTTCTACCTAAGGGATTTGGATTTGGTTGGGTAGAATGGGAGATCCTCAAGCTTTTGTGTTTCAACAATGGGGAGAGAGAGAGAGCTTCAAGAAATGATATAAGCTGAATGCCTAACATACTCAAGCTGGAAGAAGGGATATTTATACTCAAGGAGAAAAACTAGCCATTTTGAGCCAAAAACGCAAGGTCCGGTTTTAAGTTCGGTTGGACCGGTTCACACACCGGACAGTCCGGTCCTCACCCCGGAAAACCGGACTGAAACCGAAACTGCTCTCAGTACCCAGACTCGGATAGATTCGGAGTGAGTAAACTGGAGAACCCGGTTTTAGTCCGGATTTCCGATCCTGACACGGACGGTCCGGTCTGGGAGCCAGTCCAACCGGTCTGAAAACTGGATCTACAGAAAAGGCTTTGGTGGATAGGATTTCTTCTCTTCTCTCTTTGGTGATGGATTAGGTAGGATAAAGGGATGTGTATATGGCTTAGGTGATCATCCCCAACAAGCTCATCGAGAGAACCCCTCTTAATAGTGCGGAGCTCCTAACCGGACTCAAATTACATAAAAAGGGAAAACTCCGGTGCGAAGCTTCGTTATCAAAATGGGGGGGTCTCCGATAACCTTTCATCACAGCATTGGACTAGAACCTGTGTAAGACACTAGAAATAGCATTACTCCACTCTAACCATGGTGTCATTGTCAACCAAAAATAGCATAGGGTAAAATACCCTTTCAATCTCCCCCTTTTTGGTTGGCGATGACAAACCGAGCTAGAGTTCGCAAAGATATTATAAACAACAATAGACATAGTCATAGCATAATATAAATATCCATGGTTCACACACATAGCACAAACTTGTCCAACAGACGGAACAAAAGCAGATAGTTCATACATAAAGAGAAAGGGAAAGCTCAATGCCATAAGAAGCAATGAGAACGCAAGGGGCATTGTCTTAACGGCGAACCCCGAAAAACCCCGGCAAGGAACTCGTAGATAACTAATAGAACTCTACTCTTCTCCCCCATTGGCATCGAGACACCAAAAAGGAAGAGGAGGAGAGCGATGCTAACGCAGCCCAACTAGAAGAACGGCGGAGGAGGAGGAGGAGGGACATCTTCCTCTTCAGAGTACTCATCACTATCAGCAGCATCATCATTGTCCTCATCATCATCATGACCGTGAGCAGAGGGACCACCAGGACCACTGGGAGCAAACTGACCAGGGAAGTACCCATAGAACATAGCATCATCAAGAGGCGACATCTCATAGTTGACATAAGGGACAGGGGCCATCTCAGGACCATCAGGTGGAGGAGTGACATTCTGGGTCGCAAGATACTCATTATGGAGGCGTCTAGTCTCCTGGCTCAATTCCAAAGCCTCGTGACTCACATCATAGGAAGAACGGCACATCTGGAATAGCCTCTTGAAAAACTTGGCAGCACCACCCTTCGGCCTTGGGTGAGAGGAGGACTCACCAACAGGACGACGAGAACCAGCCCGAGTAGAAAAAGAAGGCCGAGGATGTTGAGCAGCTTTGGTGCGGTGCTTAGGAGGCCGCATCCGAGGGACCTCAGGAGTGTGTGCACGGAGACAAAGATTAAGCATTTCTTGTTCCTCGCGCTCGCCCACCATCACACCAAGCGGCACCACCCGATTGAGAAGCTTCTAAACATATGCGCAGAAAGTGGGAGTCATCCTGTCCAAAGCAGCCCACCGCAGCTCACAGTACACAAAGTCACATCCATCAATCTTCCTCAGCCGATCCGGGTGACAGTAGTACAACAAGTTGGCAAAATACCCACGGCAGTTGGTGGAATTGCCAACACAGGGAACAAGGGACTGACGGAAGATAGTGGCCAAGGTGTGATAGTAGTAATACATGCCAGTCATGCACGGGGGACTCCACTGAGAATCACTGGGATAGAAGAAAGCAAGAGTCTCAGCAGGCTTGACCTTCTCACTATGAATACGGAAACCTCCACCATGACCAGTGTAGCCCATGACATCGACCAAATCAGCATAAGTAGCCTGAAAACGCCTCGTGCCAGTCATACAAGTCATAGTGCGATGGTCATCATCATGAAAGTAGACTGTGCAAAAGAACTGACGGATGAAGTCGGGGTAATAGTCCTCCTTGAGACAGACGAGGTCGAACAGATCCATTTTCCTCAAAGCTTCATCAACATAGAATTAATCAGAGGCTGCATACATATTGAACCACTCCAGATTGAGAGCTTGAATGTGGCCACACGGAGTGACCCGCAACTGAGTGTAAATGTGATCCCACATCATAGCCTGAGTCTCAGTCCAAAATTTCTTGTCAGATCCTGTATAGGTGTGTTGCTTGAAGCGATAGGGATTCTGCTTGCGGAGAGCCCGGTACTGACCAATCTCCATACCCTTCAGATTTTGACAGGGCACATCCTCAGCCTCGACCTGAGAAGCTTGCTGCTTACCCCTGTTAGCTTTGAGTTTGATGCGCCCAGAGCGAGCGCTACCCTCAGGCTCAAGCTGCACAGACTGAGTGTTGCGACGAGCCCGCTTAATCCTGTTAGCTACTTCGGGCACATACTCACGATCATGCACATACTCATAACCAGAAGAATCAGTGTCTTCACCTGTGAAAAAGAGAGAGAGAGGTTGGGGAGCACAGAGATAAGTACACATGCCAAAGGGGAGGATGAGAGAAAAAGAAACTTGGATTTGGGCAAGTGCATGGTAAAATAAGAGACATTGCAGAGAGGTCCGGTGCCAGGGCCGGAACAACCGATCCCAGAACCGGATGGTCCGGTGCCAGGGCCGGTCGGACCGAACACAAAACCAGACGGTCCGGTGTCAGAGCCGAAAAACCGGACTCAGACCGGACGGTCCGGTGCAAGGGCCAGAACAACCGGGTTTCAAACCGAGATCCACAGAGGCCACTATGCAATGTAAAAAAATCGTACCAATGACTCAAGTACTTGTGCAAATACAGTTCTAAGCAGAGTGGGTAGGACATGGAGGAACGAGGGTGGGAAAAAAAACTAGGTGGACCCCTAATTTCTCAAATCCAACACAATGTATAGCAAAACATAGGGATTTGAGTAGGACAAGAGGAGAGGGAGAAAAGGAGTACCCGAGGACATGGCTTCCCGTGAAGGAAAGCACCAAGGAGCCCTTGAGGAAGGAGAACACCAAAAAGATCCCCAACCACCGCGAGAGGAAGAAATTCCTTTGGTGAGAAGCCTCCAAAAGTCCTTCCTTACAAAACGGTGGCCCGATCTATGGATCCTAGGGGTGGAATCACCCTAGGAGAGGAGGGGAGGGTGGGGAGGGGCGACAATGGAGGAGGAGAGGTCGGGGGAAGTGAAGTGGAACTGTGGGAGAAGGGGGGACCAGGGAGAAGAGGGAGAAAAGAAGAAAAAACAGATCTGAAACTCGGTTTTGAGTTCGGTTGAACCGAGATCCAAATCGGACGACCTGGTCCACAGCTCGGAAAACCGGAGTGAAACCGAAAAACGGTTCAGACACGAGATCCGGATAGACCCGGTATAGTATAACCGTACTTTTCGGTTTTCCGATGCTGGCACCGGGCTGTCCGGTCTGGGAGCCGGTTCGACCGGGCCAAGAACCGAACAACAGAATGTTTTTTTTGTGTTTTCGAGGATGGCATGTGCAATTAGAGGAAGATAGTAGACTCCAAAAGGGTAGAAGAAGCAGGTGATCTAGGCATGCCTATTGGAAAGAACCAATTTCAACCTCACAAAGAGGAACAATAGGCATGATTCGAATATATCAAGAGCTAGAGGAAAGGTCAAACTCAGAGAGCCTCAAGATGGAAAACATTGAAAAGCAAAGGAGGCTAGAAGGTTGTGGGGGATTTCTCCCCCTATGTTTAAGCACATGTGTCATGACACCTCAAAGATAGATGCTTGGACTCATATCATGACAAGAGATCAATTTATGTTGCACACATCTGCGGCGCAACTAGTCTACATGTGCGGCGCAACTAGTCTACATGTGCGGCGCAACTAGTCTACATGTGCATCAAACCAAGACATGGTAGGATTGCTATCCCTACATGTGCGGTGCAACTAGTCTACATAGCATGTTAAGAGCAAGAATATAGTGCAAGAAGAAAATCAATCCAAGTTTTGGGGATCTAGGATACCGAGTTCTCGCCTCAACATGACAAACCGGGCTTCATCCAAAGGCTTCGTGAAGATATCTGCCAATTGGAACATCGTACCCACATGAGTGAGATTGATATCACCATTTGTGACATGGTCATGTAGGAAGTGGTGGCGAATGTCAATATGTTTGGTGCGGCAATGTTGGACGGGGTTGTTGGCGATCTTTATCGCAGTTTCATTGTCACATAGAAGAGGCACCGTACCAAGAGACACACCATAGTCTTTCAAGGTTTGCGTCATCCATAACAATTGAGCACAACAAGATGCCGCGAATATGTATTCGTCTTCGAAGGTGGATAGGGTTGTGGAGTTTTGTTTCTTGGAAGACCAACTCACCAACGACCGGCCAATAAATTGGCAAGCCCCGAAGGTTGATTTCCGGTCAACCTTATCACCTGCCCAATCGGCATCCGAATAGCCAATAAGCTCAAAGTTTGACCCCTTTGGATACCAAAGCCCGAGAGTAGGAGTGAGAACAAGGTACCTAAAAATCCGTTTGACCGCCATCAAGTGGCACTCCTTGGGAGCGGATTGAAAACAAGCACACATTCCTACACTTAACATGATATTCGGCCTAGAAGCACAAAGGTAGAGAAAGGAACCAATCATAGAACGATATTCCTTTTGATCCACGTCCTTCTCACCTACTCCAAGGCCAAGTTGTCCATTTAGTGGCATGGGTGTCTTCATGGGATTAGCCTTGGCCATCTCGAACTTATTGAGCATATCCTTAATGTACTATTCTTGAGAGATGAAAGTGCCATGAGGAAGTTGCTTTATGATGAAGCCTAGGAAGAACTTCAACTCCCCCATCATGGACATCCTAAATTTCATAGTCATCAACTCGGCAAAAGCTTTGTTATGAGATTAGTTAGTTCCACCAAAGATAATATCATCAAC
Source organism: Avena sativa (assembly GCA_916181665.1). Taxonomy (NCBI): domain Eukaryota; kingdom Viridiplantae; phylum Streptophyta; class Magnoliopsida; order Poales; family Poaceae; genus Avena; species Avena sativa. The sequence continues at coordinate 92,452,645 of OV702293.1, read as the reverse complement.
ATATATTTGAACAATAAATAAGCCACCCCCTTTAACCCGTTTGGTGAAAAGGGTAGAATCGACCTTACCCATGCTAAACCCATCCATGAGTAGAAAATCCCTAAGGTGCTCATACCAAGCACGAGGAGCTTGCTTTAGTCCGTAGAGAGCCTTATGGAGTAGATACACATGGTTGGGATAGCGTGTGTTTTCGAAACCCGGGGGTTGAGCTACATATGCAACCTCTTTCAAGGGACCATTAAGAAATGCACTTTTCACATCCATTTGATAAAGCTTGAAGTTATGGAAAGATGCATAAGCAAGCAAGAGACGAATAGCTTCAAGACGAGCAACGGGCGCAAAGTTGTCCTCATAGTCAATACCTTCTATTTGGGCATACCCTTGCGCAACTAACCTTGCTTTGTTCCTCGTGACGACCCCGTTATCATCTTGCTTGATTTTGAACACCCACTTGGTCCCAATAACATTGATGCTATGATCTTTAGGCCTCTCCTCCAGAGACCATACTTCATTACGGGTGAAACACTCAAGTTCTTCTTGCATGGAAATGACCCAATCCGGATCCTCCAAAGCCTCATGTACCTTAAGGGGCTCGAAGTTGTACACAAAAGCATGGTGCCCACAAAAGGTTGTGAGGTTCTTCTTCCTGGCACGGGTCTCGATCCCTCTTGATATGCTTCCAAGGATATTGTTGACTTGAAGACCACTTGCAATGGAGGCGGCCTTAATCTTCCGAACTGTGCCTTCATGATCAACAAATTCATCTTTTGAGGGGCCTTGATCGTTGACACCATCTTGAGCTTGTCCTTGAGATGGAGGTTGATCTTCTACTTGGTCTTGCTCGAAGGTTTGAGGGCTTGGTTCTTGTTCTTCGGTTTGCAAGGCATCATGAGAGAGATGTTGATCTTGTGATGCATTTAATGGCTCAACTTGGGTAGAGCTCGGCTCTTCTTGAGTTGAGCTTGATTCTCCCCCATCATCTTGTTGAACATGAATGTGAGACTCGATAGGCAAGATGTGCCCAATACCCATCAAATTGATGACTTGAGAAGAATCACCATCTCCTACATCACGAGAAGAAACTTGCCCCTCATGGGGACCATTATTCTCCAAAAACTCCATGTCACAAGATACTTCAACACAACCATTAGTCTTGTTGTAGTATCTATAGGAATGAGAGTTTTCCACATAACCAACAAAAATACCCTCTATAGTTCTAGATTCGAATTTACCAAGCTTTTCCTTTTTGTTCTTGACGAGACACTTGCACCCAAAGACACGGAAGTAGTTGACATTGGGCTTCTTACTTGTGAGAATCTCATATGGAGTCATGTCAAAGGGAGCACGGAGGAAGAGCCGGTTCGTGTAGTGGACCGCGGTAGAAATAGCTTCTCCCCAAAAATTGTGAGTGGACTTGAATTCACTCAACATTGTTCTTGCCATGTCAATGATTGTCCGGTTCTTCCTTTCAACAACACCATTTTGTTGAGGGGTATAAGGATCTGAGAATTCATGCTTGATCCCCTCAACTTCAACAAATTCTTGCATGGTGTAATTCTTGAACTCGGTGCTGTTGTCGGTTCTAATAGTCTTGATCTCCACACCATGAGTGCGTTGAGCTTGCTTGGCGAAGATCATGAATTCCTTTAAAGTCTCATCCTTCGTCTTGAGAAGAAAGACCCAAGTATACCTTGAGTAATCATCAACAATGACAAGACCATATCTTCTTCCACCAAGAGAGTCATATGTCGAAGGCCCGAAGAGATCCATATGGAGCAATTCCAAGGGTCTTGACATGGCCACCTTGGTAACGGAAGGATGATGCTTTCCAATTTGCTTCCCTGAAATGACAGAACTACACACACGATCTTTCTCAAAGGAGATACCGGTTAGTCCAATAATATGTTCACCCTTTAGGAGGAGATTAAGATTTCTCATGTTGACATGGCCTAGGCGACGATGCCAAAGCCATACCTTGTCAGCCTTGGCCATTAGACATGTAGGAAGAGATTGACTCTCTTTCGATAGGTCGACCACATAAAGGTCGTGTTCCACGTGTCCAATGAGAACCAAGCTGAGATCATCACCCCTAAAGACCTTCACAAAAGTTCTAGAGAAATAGGAGTCATAGCCAGCATCTGCGAGATGTTTAATAGAAAGCAAGTTGTAACCAAGGTTTTCAACATGTAGGACGTCTCAAGAGTCAAAACCTTGGAAATTACCAACTTACCATAACCAAGAACCTTTCCTTTTGAGTTATATCCAAAAGTGATGCTTGACATTGAGTTGACATCGTGAATGAATTGGTCAAGCCCACTCCTACCTCCGGTCATGTGATTGGTGCATCCACTATCAAACACCCATTTTGATCCACCGGAGGCATAACCCTACAAAATCAATTCTTTGATTTAGGAACCCATTGAGTAATGGGTCCCCTAGCATTAGCAACAAGATCCTTAGGTACCCAAATTAAGTACCATCTATAAGCATAACCATTTCGAGGGCCAACATATTTGGCATATACATTTCCTTGAGTGCCCTTACACATCACATAGGAAGGATTAGACTCTCCCGCATAATTGTGATTGGGATTGCCCCTCATGGCTCCCCCATTCACCACATTTCTTTTTGACCTGGTCAACCACCTTGTCACCTTCCTTCACAAAGGTTATATTCTTCGGTGGAATGGCATTACTCGTGTTGTTCTTTGGATCAAAACCGACACCTTCCTTGGAAAATCTCGTCTTTTGACGGGATAAAATCTCATCTAGGATCTTTCCCTTGGAGGTAGGTGCACGACGCTCTTTGTCAAGTTGCTCTTTCAACTTCTTATTTTCCTCAATGAGGTGAGCTTGATCAAAGGTAGAGTTAGAGGTACAAGAATAGTTTTCAACTATAATTGGATCCTTCAATGTACCAAGAGCTTTCTCATAGGACACCCGAAGTTGATCATGGTTCTCTCCAAGTTTTATGAGCTCACGCTTGACAAGCAAACTAGCCTTCTCAAGGTGCTCAAGGTCCTTGGTAATATAAGCATGAGAAACTTCAAGCTCTTTCTTTGAGACATCGAGCTCTTGAGACAATGAGTTAGCCCTATCAATAGTGTCCATGTCTTTTGCTTTATCAATTTCAAAGATTTCAATTTGTAGTTTAAGAAAAGAGTTCGTATTCTTTTCCTCACAAAGCTCTTGCTCAAGAAGATTGAATCTTCGTTTCTCATCATCAATATGAGATTACAAGTTATCAATGGTCTCATCGCGTGAGCTAACAAGTTCCATTAATTGCTTGACTCTAGCACGAGCAATGGGAGGAAGAGACTTCATGATAGCATACATTTCTTTTATATATTCTTGTCCAAATTCATCATTATCACCATCACTATCATGGTCACTCTCAAGATCATCCAAGACACTAGATAGGGATGGAGGAGAGACAATAACCTTGGAGATTCTTGCCATAAGACAAGAACCGGTGATCTTGGGAATAGGAGAACTCTCGATGTAGTCCTTGGAGTAGTCTTAGGTGAGAGGTGAACCAGATTCGACATATCCCAAACCGGTCACACCCACCACTTTCTCCTTATCCGCACACTCCACGTCAGACTCGTCCTTGTAGCTCCTTGCCATGAGGCAAGTGGCAGTGACCTTGGGGTTAGGAGAGTCGTCGGTGTAGTCCTTGGTGTAGTCATAGGTGAAGAGAGACCCGGGTTTGGCAAAGGCCAAACCGGCCACTCCAACCACCTTCTCTTCATCCTCTTCCTCATTGTCGGATATGTATTCTTGGCCTAGGAAGCCCTTACCATCACGCCTATTGTTCCTCTTGTATATTTCATTGATGGGGTTGGGCTTCAATCTTGGTTTGGCACCTTCTTCATATTTAGGCTTGTCAAGCCTCTTCTCATAAGGACATTTGTCGGCAAAATGGGTTGCCTCATCACAATTGTAGCACGTCCTCTTCTTCTCACTTGATCCCATTGAGCTTCTCCTTCTTCGGAACTTCATGTTCTTGGTGAAGAGAGCAAGTTGAGAGAGCATATCATCAACTCCATCACCATCGCTATCTTCATCACTAGCAACATCTTCTTGCACTTCCTTGGCCTTCAAAGCTAGAGAGTGGGAAGACCCAATAGCACTATTGATCTCCTTGATCTTTTTCCCTTCATCCGCCAAGTTATCCGTGGCAACTAGATAAGAGACTAGATCATCAGGAGTGAATTGATTAGCTCTATCGAGGAGTTGCAAGTTCAAGGCAAGCTTCTTGTCGGTGACCGCGATCATGGAGACAATCTTGGACTTGATAAGTTCATCATTCAAATTGAATCCATCATCATACTTCTCACACCCTAGGCCACCAATCTTCACGCGGAGGGCAACGAGTCTCTTGTATGCTTCAGTGATAGTTTCACCATCATGGTTCATGAACATGTTCATCTCAGACTTGGCAGCTTCATACTTGGACTTTTGGATAAGTGAGGTTCCCTCTTGGAGAATGACAATCCTATCCCAAAGATCCTTTGCGGTGGGGATGTCGCTGACTTGATCATGGAGAGTGTGGTGAATGGCACTGCTTATCTTGTCACAAGCCGTTGCATTTAGTTGACGGTCGTAGTACTCTCCCGGGGTGAGGTTGTTGGGATCATGAGGGTGGAAGCCGGTGCATACAATCTCCCAAAGCTCAACGCTGCAGCTGCGAAGATGAGATTCCATAGAAGCTTTCCAATGAGAGAAATGAGTTCCATCATAATGAGGTGCAGGGCCCGAACCATTAATATGAGGCATGATGTTCTTTTTCTTAGGATAAACATAAGGGAATTGATTAGGGGGCGTGGAAGTTTTTGATGAGCCGCCCTCATGAGCGGACTCGGCATCCTTATCCTTCTCGATGTCCATTGGTCTCCCTTGAGGTACTACCAATGGATTACCAAGAAAAGCCCCATCGCCAATGGCCTTAAGTTGTCCTTCTAGGTAACTCATTCGAACAAGGAGATCGGAATCCGCCTTGGCCTTTTCAAGGGCACCCTTGGCTAAGATTTCACGAAGCTCGTTGACCAAATAAGTTTTTTCCTCCTCATCATCGGAGAAAACCATCTTTCCTCTTAGGCGGTAAAGCCCTTAAAAGAGCCCTTGGCTCTGATACCAATTGAAAGTGTAAGATGGTTAACCTAGAGGGGGGGTCAATAGGTTTCTACAAAATTCTTTATAATCTTTTGCAAATTTTAGGCTTTGCGGAATATAAGTGAGCCTAAATGCAAACTAGGTGAGGCAACCTAGATGATGTACAAGATACTTCAAGCTCAAAGGATATCACAAGATAAGCAACACAAGTAAGAGATCGGTTAAGGAATAACCGAAGCACGCGTAGACGAAGATGTATTCCTGTGTTCACCACCTTTGGGAAGTGGGCTACGTCAAGTTGGAGAGGTGTGAGGTTCCACGAAGGATTCCTCATGCGCCACGAAGGCTCACCTTCTTCTCCGAGCCTATCCCACGAAGGAATAGCTCACTTACTCGTGGTAGACTTTAAGGTAGTCTCCAAACCCTCACAAACTTTCCACGGAGAAAATCACAAGCCGATTGCCTCCAGGCGACCCTAGCCACCTAGGGTTTCCCACAAACCCAAGAGTAACAAGCTAACTCGATGAACTCAAGGGGGAATGAACTTTGGCTTGGTGGAAACGTAGATCGGGACCTCCTCTTCCTTTCTACCAAAGGGATTTGGATTTGGTTGGGTAGAATGGGAGATCCTCAAGATTTTGTGTTTCAACAATGGGGAGAGAGAGAGAGAGCTTCAAGAAATGATATAAACTGAATGCCTAACATACTCAAGCTGGAAGAAGGGATATTTATGCTCAAGGAGAAAAACTAGCCGTTTTGAGCCAAAAACGCAAGGTCCGGTTTTAAGTTCGATTGGACCGGTTCACACACCGGACAGTCCGGTCCTCAGCCTGGAAACCGGACTGAAACCAAAACTGCTCTCAGTACCCAGACTCGGATAGATTCGGAGTGAGTAAACCGGAGAACCCGGTTTGAGTCCGGATTTCTGATCCTGACACCGGACGGTCCGGTCTGGGAGCCGGTCCAACCGGTTTGAAACCGGATCTGCAGAAAAGGCTTTGGTGGATAGGATTTCTTCTCTTCTATCTTTGGTGATGGATTAGGTAGGAGAAAGGGATGTGTATATGGCTTAGATGATCATCCCCAACAAGCTCATCGAGAGAACCCCTCTTAATAGTGCGGAGCTCCTAACCGGACTCAAATTACATAAAAAGGGAAAACTCCGGTGCGAAGCTTCGTTATCAAAATGGGGGGGTCTCCGATAACCTTTCATCACAACATTGGACTAGAACCTGTGTAAGACACTAGAAATAGCATTAGTCCACTCTAACCATGGTGTCATTGTCAACCAAAAATAGCATAGGGTAAAATACCCTTTCAGGTTGTAACTTATGATGTTGCAGGTTACTCTGATGAGTATTAGGTTTATGAGTCTACACTCAACATGCTTGCCTGTGGCGCATGAAGATGAAGACTTTACTTTATTTACTTATGTTATGAACTCTTGTACTAGCCTTTGGCTATGGAGTTGTAAAAGACTATGTTTATCTCTGGAATGACGATGTAATAAAGACCTTTGTATCTGTGTACTTCATCTTAAACTGTGGATGCTAGCATTTGATAGATGGACTAGCATTGCAATCACAGGGACCTTTACCTTTATAAAGGTGGGGTCTTACAAACACCTTCGTAGAACTGAACCCATCTTTATAGTCACCCTATTACGGTGTGACGTTTGATGTTATCAAGATACTCTTTTGGTGTTAGTGATTGACATGATCTCATGGTGTAAGGATTAAGATTACTTCATATGATGTTATAGCAATATAAACACAATGACCTTTATCGTAATGCTATACTTTGTATGAATGTTCATCACATCATTCCAACAATGTTGTGACCTCATTATTAACAACATCCAATGTCCATGATCAGGAAGCCTTTGATCATCTTGTTAATCAACAAGCTAGTTTATAAGAGAGGCATAACTAGGAACTTTCTATTCGTTTATTAAACACACATGTATTAACGTTTCGTATTAATACAATTATAGCATGCAAAATAAACATTTATCATAAACTTGGAATATACATAATAACAACTTTATTATTGCCTCTCAGGGCATATTCCCTTCACTTTTGTTGTTGATGATGATGGAGAGAGAGGTCCTGGGGAGTTCAGGTTCACCTATAGTTGTGCAAAATATCCGATGGGAATAAAAGATAATAATAAATTACGCGTGTAATCGTTACATCAAGATAATTATATGTGGGCAGTGCATCAATAACTGCTATTGCCTCCGCAACCGCTTATAGCAATAGCTTATTAGTATCATCCATAAAAGAAAGAGATCTAATGATATGCGTAGTGACAGCACGGTTAATCCCAAGTAAATCCCTCACATACAGCCGTACTACCCTTTCTGTCACTTTGGTTCCCATCCTGCAGATTAGTCATTACTCATACTCCCTATACCTGGATCAATCCTCGGGGTCTTGTGTACCTGAAAATTCCTTTGACTGAGGCAAGAGAGGATACAATAATCATCATGTAATACAAACTAATACACGATCCCATCTATGATAAATAACATGCATAAACTACTTGGCTAGGCCGAAACCCTAGCCCAAGGAGAATTACTCACACATAGAGATGAGATCAACAATCATAAACATTGTATTGGAAATCATGAGATCAATAGTAATAGTCTTACAATGTCGCAAATTGGAGACGAGATCTACTATTACAAGTGGTGGACTATGGTTATGGTGGTGGAGAAGGGTTGTGAGATTGGATCTAGATCTATTTCTCTGGCGGCTCTTCGGTGTTGTCTTTTATGCTCTCCTCTTCTTCTCGGATCTCGTTTCTCGTCACGAGAGGTCTCTTTATATAGGGGTCCCTTAAAAAAAGTTGTTTTGTTTAAAGTAGAGGTGTCAGTGGAAACTATATGCCCAGAACTATACAGCCGAAATTTTATTCCCGCCATATAGTTGGTCGTTAAACCTTTTGTTTCCTCTTCACGACTCCTGTTTTCTTTGGTTTGTTGGAAATCTCGTATATTTGACTTTAATGTTGTGATTCCCAACATCAAACGTCATTTCCTATGCAAGGAAAAATGGAAAGACAGGATTGCATACCCCTTTGATCATTAGGCATTAGTGGCAGGGTTTAGAGAGATATTTCATCAAAAGTATGAATAATATCTAGTTTAAATGTGGATGTGGATGGCTATATATTTCACAGCCATCATTGATTAATAGATGATCATGGTTTCCTGAGCATGGACATTAGATGTTGTTAATAACAAGATCATGTCATTAGGAGAATGATATGATAGACACACTCCTATAGTTAAGCGTAGCGTAAGATAAAGTCATTTAGAGTTTGTTTTCTACAAGCTTTCAAATACATAGTAACCTAATCCTTCGACCATGAGATCATGTTAATCACCATCACTAGATGAATTCTTTTATGACATCAAACACCACTTCCGTAATTGGGTGGTTATAAAGGTGGCATTAGGTATTCTAAAAGTATGTGTGATGCACTTGGATCAAGATTGGGATTTTTCCATCCATATGATGGATAGATATACTATGGGCCCTCTTGGTGGAATTTCATCCAGTTTGCTTGCAAGCATGTGAAAAGGTCACACGGGTTGTCATATCACGGAACGAGTAAAGAGTACTTATCGATAATGAGGCTGAACTAGGTATAGAGATACTGACGATCAAACCTCAGATAAGTAAAGTATCGTGTGACAAAGGGAAACAATATCGTATATAAATTGTTCATTCGATCACGAAGTAATCGTATAAATATGTGGGAGGCATAATCTATTTCCAGATTCCTCTAATGGTTATTGATCGGAGAGGTGTCTCGATCATGTCTACATAGTTCACGAACCGTAGGGAGACACATTTAAGGATTCGATGTTGTTTAGTAGATATGGAATATGAGTTGGAGACCGAATGTTGTTTGGAGTCTCAGATTGGATCAAGGACATCACAAGGAGATCCAGAATAGTCCGGAGAATAAGATTCATATGAGGAAAGTCAATTTCTGGGCTTCGGAAATGTTTTTGGTGTTTTGACCGAAAGCTTCTAGAATGTTTTGTAAGGTCCACCACCCCGGGAGGGGGTACTTGGAATGCACCATACCCTAATGGGCTAGGTGCATGGAACACTAGGTCAAGTCGGCCAAGGACAAGGAAGAGAGACACAAACTCTAGTTTGAATAGTCAAATCCTAGTTTGAAAGTCAAAGTCCTATTGGAGGAATGAAAGGAAACCTTGAGGGACAAGGTTTCCCTCTCCCTCTCCTTGCCGCAGGCCAAGAGGACTTGGGGGAGGACTCGGCTAGGGCTAGGAACCTTAGCCTCCGCCCCTTCACCCATATGAGGAGGGGTGGGGGCGCCCCTTTTACCTCACCTCAAAACCTAGCCGCTAGGCGCCTCCCTCTCTCCTCCATACAGGTGATCCGGCTTAGGAGAAGCCCTGCAGTAATCTCTTCTCCACCACCACACCGTCATGTTGTTGGGATTCCGTGGAGATCTACAACCTCTGCTGCCCTGCTGGAACAAGGGAGAGGAAGGTTTTCATCAACTAACGTACGTGTGAACGACTGCAAAAGAGCTGTCGGAACGTGGCGCCGGAAGGATCGTCTTCACGATCTTGAGACCGGCAACTGAATGACTACATCAACCACGAGAATCCGATCTCGTTAAACGCTTTGGTTCTATGAGGCTTACTAGTCTACAGACTCGTTTCACCGATATCGTAGATTAGATCTTGGCTTTAGTGTGTTATCGCGATAGAATTTTGTTTTGTTTTCCATGTTGCATACCCTACACATGGTATCCTAGAGAGAGGGTTTTAGCGTGTATGCATGAAGAATAATTCTGGCCAAGGCGAGATAATCATGGGGGAATATTGCATATTCGACAAATATGATTACATTGAGGTAACTACCGGATGTCATGAATTCTTTCATGAAAATATAATTGTCCTGGATGATCTGCTCGTCGTCCAGGTCAAGGTGATGACGCACTATGTCAAGATGATTAATGACATGATCATTGGTCTACTAGAGGAGGGGCAGGATGACGATAAAAATGGCAGCAACGATGAGGAGGAGGAGGATAAGAATGAGGTGGACACGAACAAGAGCTTTGGCTGAGTTGTAGCTTGGAACTTCTAAATATATTATGAAAATTTATATTTCAAGAATGCATGATCGTTTTTGTGTTGTTGTATGTAAAAGTAGCAAATCTATTGTGTTATATATATGTAGTGGTAGTAGTACCAAGTCCATTTGTGGCACCACCGGATTTACGGTCCGAGAATACCCTTTATGCCTGCAATTCACGTTCCCATGATCAGTGAGCCGTGAGCATAACTGACAAGTATCATTAAAACGTCCATAATTAACAAATACAAGTATTTACATTTATGCCATTATGGCGATACGACGTCAATAGCGGAAGTCTTCAAGCGCAGAGCCCATGTCATGCCTTAACTTACAGGCGAATGACTAGGAAGACGACCTAGCTCGGATAGACGTCAGCAAACTCCCTTGTTCCTCTTGCTTCTGAAAATCTGGCCAAGTAAATAGCCAGGGAAAATGCCGGTGAGTACTTTGAATGTACTCGCAAATCACCTTAAGAGAACAAGAAATAAAGAATATGCAATATGGCTATGGTAGGATCGTTCCATAAGAGGTTATTTTATAAATTAGTTTCTCTTGTAGATATAACATATATCTATATCTTTGTTGAAAAACTTTTGTAAAACATTTTGAAAAGTTTTAAGAAAAATACTAGGATTGGGACCCATTTGTTTCTCCTTCCGGTCATCTCATGACCAAACTCCTTCCTCCTTCTCCCCGACCATCCCATGGTCAAAACATTTTCAAGGCATTGCTTTTCCGAAGTCTTTTTTGAAAGAAAAACCATCACCGTTGTACAGCCGCCAGCACAACCGTCCAAGAACGAGGACTCGGCTTTTCGAATAGATTTACACTCTACAGAGGTTTTACACTTTACCCACACCATCCGATTACTTGTCCCTGATCTACACTGATACAATAATAACTAGTCAAAACCTTCCGAATGCCCTCTCCTATACAAGTGCCTACCCTATGAGGTTAATCCCTTCAAAACCGGGACGCCCTATATAGTAACTAGCCAACTGGAGCGCGTTTTGCACCTCAACTGGTGTGCGCTTTCAATGAGGGGATGATAGTATCGCGTGGGGGCCCGTAGACTCTTCTTTCCTTCTCCCGGTCGATGCCACGCATGGACCGTTGGATGGATAAGGCCCACCCTCCAGGGATTGTTTTCCCCTGTAGTAGTGTGAGGCACCTATACCATATTATACAAACTTGTAGCCCAGCCCTGTCCCATTCTAGAGTAATGTCATTGCACGGGTTAATTGCGCTACCTTGAAAACTGGCCAGACCGGCTGTTTTCATAAACATTTTTCCTCCATATTTTGTCCAACCTTTTGTAAAACAAAACCTTCCTCATTTTCCAAACAGCTTGGTATGCCAAACCTCACCAAGGTTTTCTCATAAAACATTTTTGTTAAGCCTTTTTCCGGGGTCTTCCCATCCCATGGGTTTTTGCTTCGGCTAAAACGGGGTTTCCAAAGGGTCATGGTGTTATACATCATCTACCATACTAAAGGAAGGTAGGTCTCATAGAATGGGTTGTACATAATGTTACTAAGGGGTAATGGTTTGGAGGAGCCAAACATTCCCCACATAAAACATAATATAGTAAAACAATGCAATTTGCATAAACGAGTAGACAAAACATGCATAGGTGAAATAGTAGGACAAGGCGTATGAGCAATAAGGTGGCTTGCCAGTGACCAGCGAGACGTCCCATGGATTCTTTAGAATACCAGAATACTGATTACTATAATAATAATAATATCCCGTTGCTTCCTTCTTCTTGGTGTCACATAATCGCATCTATCGTCGTCATCGAGAAACATGCAAGCAAACAACACCACAATCAATACAATGCATACAACACCAAAGTATGCAACAAGAAATAGACAAAACAAGCTTATTGATTAGTAAGATTGAGGATTTTGCTTTGGGTGCAAGGAAATGCTTTGTTTGCATTGTGGATTTGCTAGAATAGATTTATAGTGCAAAGCTACCTAGATAAGTGGTTTTTGAACAAGTCCAAGTTCTATATGAGATCAATGTGAAAACATGATACACTCATATAGGCATTGAAAAAATGAAGCCAACAAAAGTGGTTCCACTATTTTATCAATTTCCATTGATTTATAAAGTGTTTTCTAGTTATTAAAACTCTAGTTTTAGGAATTAATTCACCATAATTGTCCTGGAGTTCCAAAAATTATTTCCTTGGATTATTATATAGTATTTGATGGACTGATTCACTAAGAGTTGGAATCAACTTAAAAATAATTACCAGAATACCGTTGAGAAATTATTAAAGACAATACTAGATAGTTTTTGTCTTTTTCACCAGTTTAAAACTGTAAGGTATTTTGATGTAATTCCAAGGACACATGTTAGGTATTGTGATTATATTTCTGTAGAAATTAGAATCACACTATTTGGAGTTACATAACTAATTTTGTGAATTTATTGGTGAAATACCTATACACAGAAAGGATTAATTGACCAAAACGCAAAATTAGTTCAATAAATTTTGGGCTCCTGCTTTTTTGTTATATATAGGTAATTGGATGACCAATGAGTTGGAAATATATCAAAACCATTTGTGTTTTTTCCTAGAGAAAATTATAAAGGCAGAAATGCCCTGTTTTTGTTATTTTTATTAAGGTAAAACTAGGAAGACATTTTATATGGGGCCAGTGGTACATGCAAGGTATGGCTAAGATATTTCAGTACCAACCTAGTTTACCTCACTTGGGGATGTGGAAATCATAGAAATAATTTAATAGATAAAAGTGTACATCTAGGGATTTGATTTATCATATTTATTCTATATACCAAAATGTCTAACCAATGCCTCTGCATGTTAGGGAAAACATGAGTGCATTCCAGGAAATTTAGATCTAGGCAAAACCATTTAATTTTTCAATTTAATATTGAATTAAAGCTATTGTCCCTTTTTAGATATGTTCAGAAATTAATAAAAAGGGAGGGATGGGGATTATAGGCCTCGATCTCAACGATGTTGGGCCGCATGGGAAGGAAACAGCCCACCAGGGGGCGTGCTGCGTGCGGGAGCCAGGTTCAAGGGCCACGTGGAGAGGCCCGGCCGTTATAGATAGGGAGAACCTAAGGGGTATGGTGGGATTCTAGGCCTCGGTGCAAGTGGCGATGAACGGACAGGGTTCATCGTCCACCTCAGGCGGCACGGGACACAGAGGAAACCCTAGGAGTGGCAGGGGCGGCGGGATTGCTCACTGGAGGCTCGCAGAGGGCCATGGAGGTGGTAGGGAGATGTGGGCGACGGTGGTGACTCTGGGGAGGGGTGACAAGACAGGGTTCGTCACCGGGACCGTGCTAGCACGAAGACGAACATGTGGTGTCCTCGGGAGATCGCTAGCACGAAGATGAATGTGTGGCGTCCTTGGGTGCCTGCAAGTCAACAAGACGGGCATGGTTAGAGAAAGGAGAGTAAGGAGTGTCAGGGAGAGGGACATGCAGAGGAAGCAAGAGGGGAGCGGGCTAAGCTCAACTTTTGCAATGGCTGAAGCTTCTCTTATCCACTCCTTCGAGCAGGGCAGAGCAAGGGGGAGGAATAGGGAGCTTAGGGGAGGTAAGAGGAAGGGGAGGGAGCAAATGAGGGAGTGGCAGCGGGTTTGGTGACCTCTGGCCAGTTTATTTGAGGAGGAGGAGGTCCATGGTGGCCCTTTTCCACTAGGGCAAAGGAGGAGGGGTGCTGGCTAGGTATTGGGCAAGGGGGGCGGTGGGGAAGGTGTGTGTGGGCCTAGGCACGACCAGAGAGGACATGGGAGTGGCTATTGCGGCTGCATGAGTTTAATGAGCAAAGAAAAAGGTATGCCCATTGTCTCTCCTTCAAACAAGCATAAGAGGACAAGTGCTAGGGTTTGCTACAATGCGGTGGTATTGTGCTAGTCGACCAGAGAGGTAGTGATGATAGTGCAAGATTGCTTGACAAGGTTTAGGGGAGGTTTGATTAGGTTTGGATCAAGTTTGGAGATGATTGCATATATTGTCCAATTAAGGGTTTATGAAGCAACTCTAGAGTTTTGAATTACACAAGATGAGCCAAAGGTACTGGTTTGGAGATATGGTCAAGGCAACAATCTTGGATTTATTTGAGATTTTTTGGAAGATTTTTGGTGCAGTTAAACTCAAATATTCAAATAGTCTAGAAGTAGTTTCTAGAAGCTTATTTGATATTTTTACATTTGCTAGGGTTTATTTTTTATGTGAGATGGTCCTAAAATCATATTACACATTGGAGAATTATGTTGGAATTTATTTGGAAGGAAAAGTATTTTTAATGAATTATTTCCTGTTTCTGCCATTTAAGAAGAAGGGCAAAAAGAAATAATAAGGAATCTCAAAAATACTTATTTTTGAGTTCAGAAGATAGTTTATGAGGTAGAGAACTCAAATGTGCATTGATTTGACAAAGTGATTTGGAGAAAATCAAACTTGTCTTTATAAGAGAGATTTTGAGAATTTTGTAAGATAATGAATTTAAATAGTTTTAGGTTCCAAATAATTATGGAAATTATTTGGAAAATTTAATTATCCAAGTAGATGATGTAAACTTGATTCATACATAATTTTCCACTTGGGTTTTGAAATGTTTTGGTGAAATGGGAAGAAACTAGAATTTTGGGAATTTAGGGTTTTGTTATTTTCATGCCACCAAAACATGGTTGGATTAGTGAGCTCATATATCACCTTGATACAAGGGTTAGATGGATGGATAGGCAAGGTTATATAGATGATCATGGAAGCAAGATTTGGGATTGGTTGGATTTGAGGTGGTTTAGGGGTGATGGCATACTTTGTTGAAAACAAGGTTGCCATAACAGAGTTGTGATGATGTCTCATAAACCCTGGGGGTTTAGGAAGCACAAAGCTGAAATGGAAACAAATGAGGTATGGATTCATAGACCATGGTTAGTAGATCATAGCCATGCAAAGAGTTTGTCAAGGGGAGATAGCATAAAAGATGTGAGCTTCTGCCAAAGTAGGCAAGATAATAATATTTGCATAAAAGTTTATTATCTTGACTACAAAACCATCATGGATGAGTAGGAACCAGAATGGTTTATCCAAGTGAAAGAGTGGGATTTTGTAGTAATCATGATGTACTACAGGATGGTTCTATACATTCTCAATAATGCCCATAGGATGTAAAAGGTAGAGCTCCAAAGGTTGTATCTAGATAGGAAATCCAAACTTAGCCATTTGGCAGATTTAGGGTTTTAGACTAGAGTGCAAGTGTAGGTGATTTTGAGAGGATGCTATGTTCCAAGCTCATGACTCAAAGGGATGATGTTGATGTGATAAATAAGTATATAGGATCCATGCTTAGATTGGGTCTTCAGGGATGAGCTACTAGATTAGTTTACTCAAGTTACTAGGCAATCAGCATATCAAGGCAATTCATCAGACAACATATCAAGGCAATTCATCTTATCAACTTATGCAACTACTACTAAGGTTACCATCAAGCCTAGCTTGAGTTAAAGATGGGCATTTTGAATTGGGTATGCTTTGAAGTAAGATAAGGACAATCTTTTTATCTCTATCAAGATTTGAATGAAAAGGTTTTAATAAAGGTTTTGGAAAACCTAGGGATAAGAGTAGTTGGGAGTTCTGTCTTGAAAACATAAGGAGATTATACTTAGGTCTCCAAAGTTTTGGTTAAGAGAACTAGTAGAGTATTTTGTTGTGTCAAAGTCATCTTGTATCAGGTTTTGAAATGCCAGAACATTTGAGAATATGAAAGATGAGCCAAGACATCTCTTTTGTAGAATAGATTTTGTAAACTATTGTTGAGTTAGGGAGTACATCGCCTACTACACAATCAGTTGCATACAACCAAACAAACAGGTAAGAAAACATTGTCTCGCAGGAACCGATGCCACTACCACTTGTGGAACCGATGCCACTACCACTTGTGGAACCGGTGCCACTGCCACGATTGCCACATATCCCCGGTGAGTTCCCCTCTATAGTTATTAATTATTTTACTTGCTTGTTTCTTATTCTTCTCGTGCTAGTTCTCGAACCGTCGATTCTTCCCTCCTAGGAAGTTCCTATTCCTCCTGCTCATTCCACCATTTTGTCTTCCCTCTCGCTCATTCCATTTTTTCTATCTCGCTCGTTTCACCCATTTCGCAGGCATGGACGACGAGAAACGCACAATAGACACCCACATCGTCCCTGCCCATGGCACCAAGAATTTCAAGGTGGTGTACACCAATGATGAATATATTCAAGGAAGAAATCTAGCTAGGTTTGAGCAATTGCTTGAGAAGGAGAAGTACAAGTTCATGGTCCTAGACTTGGAGTACACCTATGAAAATAAGAGGAAATCGATCGTCGTCATGCAGATCGCCCTACATGTGGACGTCTTCATTTAACACTTCTGTAGGTATGCATGAAATTTAAATTTGAGATCACATTTCATCCCTTGTGATATACTTACATGTCCACCTTGCATCCCTAAAACCCCTCTAACTTCAAGAGTAAACCAATGAAGAAGCATTGTCAGGCTCTGGTCCACTTCTTTTGTGAGAAAGGGATAACTTTCGCGAGCATGGACATCACAAATGACACAACTATGTTTGCCCGTGCATCAATAAAAATTCCATATGGGTACCACGTCAACATCCAAAATCTATACAAGATAAGACCATACCCAAAAAAGGATGGAATGGGTGATCTGGCAGCAGAAATCATCGACAGCTCCTATGAGAAATTTAAGAATTTGCATTGGAGAGAGCACAACTATCGGGAGTGGAAGACAATGACCTAGGTACGCCTCGAGTATGCAGCAAGAAATGCCTACATGGCATACAAGTTGTATCGTAGGCTCATTACCATGAAATATGGGATAGTTTAGGGGTTTTTGGCGACAAATATATGCCCTGGTTGCAAGACAACCTAGAAGAGGAAGCATGAGGAGGACAGGAAGCACCGAGAGCAGGATCAGGAATGTTGGAATGGTGAAGCAAGTGGTTAAAAGGGAAGCATATCAAGAAGGACGAGAACCAGTGGTGGTGATCAATTATGTGTTCAAACTAGTTCAGTTTATATTTTATTTTGTGTAGTATGTTTGTGATATATAGTTCAGTTTGGGATCTATGCGTTGAAAGGGGAACATGGATCAAAAACGCATCATCAGTTTAGTTTATTTTGGGTAGTATTTGTTAAGTTTCAAAGATCTTTCATGGATTTAGTTTGAGAGATTAGTTGTCATTATGTGTCTAGTTGTAGTTTCCACATGTGTGCGTCTTCGAATGGAACACAATGCTGCCCTAAGATATATATGTTTCCATCTTCTGTGCTAGGAGTTGTTTTCACATCTATATGTATATACCATGTGCGAAAATATGTTCTCACAGTTATATGTAGATAACATGTGCGAGGATATGTTCTCATAGTTATATATATATCCATGCAACGATCAACAATATATGTGTCGCGTCAGGTCAATCAGAGGGGGGTGGGGATCCTTTGAGATATTGGGCTCAAACTTTGATCCACCATGCTATGACCTAATAAACTGACCAAAAATGCATCACCCCATTTTTAATAAATAATAGAGAGCATTTAGTGGGAAATTCACCAATTGGATTCACCTAGAACCTGTTGGCTCAACTCCACGATATAAACAAGTTTCTACCGGTCTAGCTAGAATGGGCTCAAATTTAACCTGAAGCTACCTCGTAGCTCTCTCAAAAATTTTCCAAAAAATCATTTCTAGGTACAAAACATGGAATTTCTTCAGAGATCCAATAAGATATTAGCAAGACCCGGCACAGAGCCAGGAACCCTAACTGGCGCGATCTCGGCCGAATTTCGAAACCAGCCTAAAAAATTCAAAAAATCAGAAAATGTGAAACCTTTGCACATTATCATTTTATGTTACATAGTTGCAGGTAAAAATAACAAACATGTAATATGAGGATTATTCATAAAAAGTGTTCACAGAAATCACCTAGCGCCTTCTAGGATTCATGGTTTTCAAGGCAAGATGTGTTAGGTCATGACCAAAGTCATGGCATAGTTTGTTTTAATGTGCCCATATTCCTCACATGCAGGTATCTTGTGATGGCAAACAATATTGCTTCATGAAGTTTTCATTTTCTTTACACGGAAAATCCATTTTTCAAGTGCTGAAAAGGGCTAATTTTGTGAAGCAACCACCAAGATTTTGATGTGAAAATGGCATCACCCAATTTTTAATAAATACTAGAGAGCATTTTGTGGTAAATTCACCAATTGTATTCACCTAGAACCTCTCGGCACAACTCCAGCAATATAAACAAGTTTCTGCCGGTCTAGCTAGAAGGGGCTCAAATTTAGCTTGGAGCTACCTCGTAGCTTTCTCAAGAATTTTCCAAAATATCATTTTTAGGTACAAAACATGGCATTTCTTCAGAGATCCAATAAGAGATTACATAGTCATGGCACATAGCTATGAACCCTAACTGTCGAGATCTCGGACAAATTTCGAGACGAGACTAAAAATTCAAAAAAAAAATACAAAAAACATGAAACCTTCGCACATTTTTATTTTATGTTACCTAGTTGTAGGTAAAAATAATAAACATGGCATATGAGGATTATTCGAAAATAGTGTTCATAAAAATCACCTACCACCTTCAAGGATTTATGTCTTTCAAGGCAAGATGAGCTAGGACATGACCACATTCATGGCATGGTTTGTTTAAATGTGCCCGTATCCCGCACATGCGTGCATCTTGTGATGGCAAAAAATGTTGCTTCAAGAATTTTTCATGTTCTCTACACGAACAATCCATTTTCCCTGTGTCAAAGAGGGCTTATTTTGTGAAGCATCCACCAAGGTTGTGATGACAAAATGCATCACCACATTTTTAATAAATACTGAAGATAATTTAGTGGGCAAGTCACCAATTGTCTTCACCTAGAACCACTCGGCGCAACCCCCATAATATAAACAACTTTCTGCCTGGAACTATCTCGTAGCTCTCTCATGAATTTTCCAAACAGTCATTTCCAAGTACAAAACATGGCATTTCATCAGAGATGTAAGCACATACTAGCAAGATCTGATACATAGCCATGAACTCAATCTGCCACAATCTTGGCAACCAGCCTGAAAAATTCAAACAAAAAATCAAAAAAATGTGAAACCTTCGCACATTTTCATTTTATGTTACCAAGTTGCAGGTAAAAATAACAAGCATGACATATGAGGATTACTCAAAAAAAAAAGTGTTCATAGAAATCACCTACCGTCTTCGAGGATTCATGGCTTTCAAGGAAAGCTGAGCTAGGTCATGACCACAGTCACAACAAAGTTTGTTTAAATGTGCCCGTATTCCGCATATGCGGTTATGTTATGATGGAAAACAATTTTGCTTCATGAAGTTTTCACGTTCTCTATATGGAAAATTCTTTTTATGTTTTCTCGGTGCCGAAAAAGGCTTATTTTGTGAAGCAGGCACCAAGGATGTGATGTGAAAATGCATCACCCCATTTTTAATAAATACTAGTGAGCATTTAGTGGGTAATTCAGCAATTTGCTTCACCTAGAACCTCTTAGTGCAACCCCCGCGATATAAACAATTTTCTGCCGGTCTAGCTGGAAGGGTCTCAAATTTATCCTTGAGCTACATCATAGCATTCTCAAGATTTTTAAAAAAAATCTTTTCCAGCTACAAACAAATGACATTTCTTCAGAGATCCAATAAGAAATTAGCAAGACCGAACACATAGCCAGGAACTCTAAATGCTGCCTTCTCGACCAAATTTCGAAACCAGTCTCAAAAATTCAAAAAATGTGAACCTTGACACATTGTCATTTTATGTTACCTTATTGCAGGTAAAAATAACAAACATGGCATATGAGGTTTATTCGAAAAAAAGTGTTCACAAAAATCACCTACCGCCTTCGTGGATTCATGCCTATCAAGTCAAGATGAGCTAGGTCATGACCAGAGTCATGGCATAGATTGTTTTAATGTGCCCATATTCCGCACATGCGTGTATCTGGTGATGGCAAACAATGTATTCATGGAGTTCTCATGTTCTCTTCATGGAAAATCCATTTTCCATTTTCCTAGAGCCAAAAAGGGCTTATTTTGTGAAGCAGTTGTAACATCCCAAATTTTTATTAAACCAAAACATCATCATTGCATTCATATCATCATGGCATGTGTTGCATTGCACAAAAATTTTCAAACTTAAACCCTAGGAAAACCCCTATTAAAACCCCCTCCTTTACATTAAGGTGTGGAGCTTTGTGTTTTTATTTTACCCAAAATGTTTTATTAGGGGTTTGATGTTTTTAAAAGCTTTTTGAACACTAGGTTCACCCATAAAAATTTGGTGAAGATTTGAATTGGTTTAAAGCTTATTTCCTAGTTCAAATGTTTGGTAGAAAATATGAAACAAAAAGGAAAAAGGAATAATAAGACGAAAAAACCTACCAGCCAAACCAGTTAGGCCCAGCACCCTCGGCCCACTACATCCCACCTGGCATCCCCTTCCCCCAGTGATTATTTTCTCACCGCCTCCTCTCCGCACCAGCTCACTGACGACTCGGCCCCACTGCCCCGTCAACATCGGCTTCAACCCTATGCGCTGAGCCTGCTCCCCTCCTCTACCATTTCTACTCGAGTTAACTCGCGTAAATTCACGTGATTCTTGAGGTAATTCCCCCACCCGACCCCTGAATTTTAAACCCCACTCTCCCCTCTTCGTTTCTCCTCACACCACACTTCTAGAGAGCCCCCAGGATCTTCAAATTTTGAGCTCGAACCACCACAGCTCCCGACATACTCTGGCGATGATTCCTGTGAGGACTGGCCACCCATCGAACTCTTGCTTGTACTATATTGTTTTACATCCTCGGGATCATCCATTAACCCCCTCCGTTCATTTTATCATGCCCCAGAGTCTTCTCTTCGTCTTCATCTCCGAAGCACCAACGACAAACGCAACTCCGGCAAGAAATCGGAAGCGAACCTGAGCGCCCTTCCTCGACCGCAACCACCACTGAGCTCGCCTCGACCACCACAACCTATGGTAATGATACACGCCCCTTACCCTTTACAACCTCCAGAACACCTCCCACCCGACGCGCCACCGCCGCACGCAGGAGCCAGCGCCGCTAGACTATGGCCAAGTGCTGAGATTCATCAGATCTAAATCCTAGGGCTAGGTTAGATCTTTTAGTGAAGGGGTATCAATCAATCCGGTCCTCTCAGATTAATTTAGACCCAACAGCACACGGTGCCGATCCGACCGAAGCGGTATCGGCCAGTAGTTTTACGCCACGTGGACAGAACATTCTTATAAATCCAAAATTTGATTAAATAGATGGTTAAGCTTAGAAATTCAATAACTTATAATCCACAAATCAGAAAAATACAAACTTGGTGTCTATGGATTCAAAAAATGTGAACTTTATAACTATGACCTTATTTTGTTCAATAGATTCTGTAAAATTTGAGTTTTAGGTAGAAACCTTTTTAGGGCTATTTTGGCTATAAAAATGGTGTATAAATTATTTTTTTAGGTGGATCTTGTGTTCTTATGCCCTTAGATGGTGTACTCTATCTTCTATACTATAGACTATGGTTTTAAAAGTGTGGCATTCATCTTATTGCATAATTGCATGCATTCATATTTTGTAGTGCCTATATTTATTTGAATATTTTGTTGTTTGATTATGATGTGTAGATTGTGTGGATTGTGAAGTTTTTTGCTATGAGGATTGTACCTACTTTACTAGTTACCAAGGCAAGTGATATTTCATCATATGTCCTATGATTTTATCTATTGCATTAGCGTTATTTTATACATCATATGCTAGAATGCTTAGCCTTGATATTAGAATTCGTTGTTGGAAATTCATATTATGATGGTATGGAAAGTTTATATACTTGTTTATTTTATACTAAGAAAACAACCAATGTTAATGAAACACCTGGGTGGAAATGGGACTTGTATGGATTATGTTGAGTGGTTACTCAGGGCCCATGTCTATGGTTTACCCCGGTGTATCACACTTGCGGATGGACACCCAGGAACAAAGAGATTGGATATGTTCGTGTCATGAAGCTTCTAGTGCAACCACATGGCATATGGGTTCTGTCTTGACCAACTAAGTTGTGAGAACTCAACCAGACGGATAGAGGGTGATAGAGTTGATAAGATGGAATGCGTCCGTGGTGGTCTGAGGGATTGCTTATGAAAAGTCTCGTCTCGATACATGTCGAGCCTTGTGGGGAAAGTGCACCACCTCTCGAGAGGGTAAAGCTAAGTACTTAGTCGTGTCCCCGGTTATGGACTATTTCTGAGCGTTAAGACATTGAAACAGTTCGAGAATCTCCTCATCCCAATTTCTCTAAGTTAAAATTTGTGGGTGAACTAGGGTACAGGTTCACTGATGTCTATTGGTGGTACCTTAGCGTTTTGTAAAAGCAAACCTTATTATTTTCAAACTAATAGGATAAAACTTCCTTTTAGCAAAGTCAGCCAGATCTACACTTAGCCATAGATTCATGTAGTTGTTAGGTTATACTATACAACTATGGTATCACTTGCCAATACAATTCCAACTTAATTGACCCTTTGTGGCTGTAATTTATCATGTTGCAGGTTACTCTGATGGTGAGTAGGGTTACGGGTCTACACTCGACATGTTTGCCTGTGGCACATGAAGATGAAGACTCTATTATTATGCAATGTAATGAGAACTCTCAATAAGTTAGCCTTGGTCTAAGTGAGTTGTAAGAACTATTATATTCCTGGATTTGCGATGTAATAATGACCTTTGTTTCTATGTACTTCATCTTAAACTGTGGGTGCTAGCAAATCGATCCAGGGACTAGCAGTAAAATCACAGGGATCTCTACCTTATTGGGTGAGATCCTATAGATGGTATCAGAGCACTGTGTCGCCTGTAGGTTTGTGACCCTAAGATGGATTATATTAAGAAAGCCACTAGGAAAATACAACACCTCTATGAATTTTATACTTTGTTTCTTTTCATCTCGTAAAACCTCTCCTAATCTTCTTTCTCATCTCTATTTGTAGATGGCCACCATCAATGAATCCGTCAGGAAGGGACCACTGTTGACTATGACACTAGAATGTGAGACGGAATTTCCCAAGACACTCAAGAACCTCATGATCAGCTTAGGGATGAATGGTGAAGCCGTATACAAGGGGTTTCCGGTGATGGATGAAGGACAAGAGTATTGGTGGGTGCAACTACATTTATATAAGAACAAATGAGATGAACACAATGAAATGGGGTTCTGCATGATCACGAACTCTGAAATACATATGTCATTCTTTGAGTCTACAAGAAATGCAGCATGGAATGCCATTGAAGAACTTGGAGAAAGACTTAAATATAGAATGCTCAACACTCAGAAATATCTTAAGGAGGAGGAACAGCATGCCCAAGACTTGGAGACCACCATAAAACATCTAAGGAAGGACATTATATACTTGGCATGTGAGTCATGTGAAAAATACAAACAGATTGCTACCAAGGATGCCCAGATAGCTATCTTGGCTAGTGAGTGAAGGACGCGACGTATCCTATAGTTGAACCACCACAATTGATGTTTCCTCACGTTAGTAATTTGATCATACCGACCTATGTGGTATGGCAAAGTTTGTCTAAGTTTTGGTTTGAACCTTGATGATTGAGTTGAATAATGTATGCCCATACTTGTGTGGCTTAATGTTTTGTTGGATGTTATTGGCTTTTGTTTTTTTAATATTTGCATCTATTGCTACTTTATGTTTTTCTCTAGACTTGTGTTATCTCTAATTTTTCACCATCCTATGCAAAAGATGATGAGTTTCGTCCACAACACTGTCGAGGAATTCAAGGGAACTCGCTTTTGGACTCGCATTTTGGAGCTCGTCAATGTACTCGCTCTTCCAATCCTTACCATCAAGGGACTTCAGCTCAGGAAATTTCAAAGGAAGGACTTGTGGGGATTCTTAGTCACCCAGCCAGGATGCTAGACAAAGCCTGCAATTGAAGAAATTGCCTTCAAGATACTCCACGATGACTTAGAGAGGGGCCTCGACGTCGCCATGCAGGAGCTGATAGGACGCCTATGTGGACGCCACTCTACCGAGATCAAGAACCACTACTTCCAATTCTTTGGGAGACACGACGAGGACGGAGAGCCTATTGTGTTGGATGAGGCCACTAAGGATACCATCAAGCCTATGCGACACTACCTCCAGGACTAAGAGAGCCTCATTAGGAGCCTTGATACTGATAGGACTAATGGGATGCTTAGCAACGAGGAGCTATGTGTACAACTTAAGCAGAAGGACAAGGCCTTCCAGGAGCAAGAGAAGCGAATCAAGGAGATGGACAAGAAGTTTGAAGGGCAAGATAAGAAATTCAAGAGCCAAGAGAAGAGGATCCAAGAGAGGAACAAGAAAATTAGAGATTTGGAGACTGAGTTGGAGCTTGAGACATTTAGCTAGACACGGATCACGAGGTGATAGAGAGGATGCACATATAGAAGAGAGAGTTACAGGCGAAGATCGATGCTTTGTCTACAAGCTTGGAGGAATACAAGGCAGGATTCGCCGCAGCAGGACTTGCATTAGTGGAGGAGGAAGTCGACATGGAGGAGTAGTGATTTGTATCTATCTTACCGTTTTATTATCGAGTCGCATTGATCATGCCAACTTGTGGATGACTATGCTAGTATGTCATTTATCTTTGCAAACTTGTTGATTGTGATGTTCGAAACCTAGGTTTATCAAGTGTTTGCTGGTTTGCTGATTGTCGTATTATGTTGTAATGTGCATATTAGGGTCTATTGGGTTATTTATCATTACTTATCCTTATTGAAATCACAGATGCCTCCTCGTTGTACCAACAACCACAATAACAACAACAATGGCAATGAGATGCAACTGTTGATGAGTACACAAACAAAGTTGATGCACATGATGACTCGGTTCATGGAAAACCAGAATTAGAATCAGAACAACAACAACAACAACAACAACAATAATATTAATAACAACTAGAATAATCCACCAGCACTTGATATGCTCACAACGTTTATACGATTGAGACCTGCTAAGTTTTCTGGTACAACTGATCCCAAGATAGCAAATGATTGGCTATGTTCCATGAAGAAGGACTTGGTCATAGTTAGTTGCAATGATGCCGAGAAGGTCAAATTTGCAGCACACTTACTACAAGGACCGGCAGCTACTTGGTGGGATAATTTTCAAGTTACTCACCCGATTGAAGAAGTGACTTGGGCAATGTTTGAGGATGGATTCTGCACTACTCACATCTCTTCTAGAGTAATGGGGTTAAAGAAAAGGGAATTTCACAACCTTAATCAATGCCATCGTAGTATTTCCGAGTATATTGAAGAGTTCAACAATCTGTCACGCTATGCAGCGCATGATGTTGACACTAACGCAAAGAGGAAAGAGAAGTTCCTTGAAGGGTTGAATGATGAAATGTCCATGAAACAATTTGTTGCTTATGTTCCAACCTATCAATCTCTGTGTGACAAAGCTACCATGTTAGAAAGCAAGATGAAGAAAGTTGAGAATAGGAAGAGGAAACAACATTTAGATAAGAATGGATCATGATCACCTCACAAGCCTTCTTATAGCGAAGGTAGTGGAAGTTCTGGATCCCACAAGCATGGTAATCATAACAACCACCGCAACAATAACCACCACCACGATGGAAATAATCACCATGGACACAACAATGGTTGATACTGAAACAACAAAAGTGGATACAAAAATCACCATAATGGACATGGCAATGGGAATCATAATGATTAGAAGTGCCATAATCAACCAACAAAGAGATACATCAGTCGGATTGAATGTTTCAACTGCAAGAAAACAGGGCACTATGCTAATGAATGCCTAGAATAGAAGGCTGATGGGGCTAACAAGCCAAATCCTTTTCAAAAAGGTCATGTCAATCACATCAATGTGGAGGAAATCCAAGAAGAGTATGATGCCGTGATTGGTAAGTTCAAGATTAATTCCTTTCTAGCACTTATCCTTTTTTATACCGGCGAATCGCATTCATCCATTTCAAGAGCATTTGTAGACAAAAATAAACTCCCAACTGAAACAATCGGATGTCCTATTAAGGTAAGCTCCCCGGTGGAGAGATGGTAGTAAATTTTGGATGTCATCAACTAGTCCTAGAAATTGGAAAGAACAAGTTTCCAGTTAATCTAATAATCCTAGAATCCACAGGATTCGATGTAATATTAGGCATGGACTGCATGACTCGTTATGAGGGAGTGATAGAGTGTGCCAGATGAACTATTACACTCAGAACCCCAGAAAAGAAACGGATTAGGTTCAAGTCTAACTTTGAACCCAAGGGAAGTAAGCTAAAATCTCTTAAGGGGGTTAGCCTAGTCAGTGTACCAGTAGTGAAGGAGTACCCTGATGTGTTTCCAGAAGAATTACCTGGCATGCCACCAGATAGGGATGTGGAGTTTCTGATAGACTTACTGCTAGGAACTGGACCCATAGCAAAGAGACCTTACAAAATGTTAGTGGATCAGATAAGAGAGCTCAAGAAACAGCTTTGAGAATAGCTGAAGAAGGGATTTATCCAACCGAGTTCTTCATCTTGGGGAGCACCAGTTTTGTTTGTCAAGAAGAAAGACATAAGTCAAAGGCTATGCATAGATTATCGATTGCTTAACGAAGTGACCATAAATAACAAATACCCCTACCCAGAATTAATGATCTATGTGATGAGCTAGAAGGAGCTCGTGTGTTCTCAAAAATTGATCTTCGATCAGGTTACTTTCAACTAATGATTAGAGAACAAGATATACCAAAGACTGCTTTTTTCCACTAGATATGGATTGTATGAGTATAAAGTGATGCCATTTGGAATAACTAATGCACCAACTTATTTCATGAACATGATGAACAAGGTGTTCATGGAGTTTCTTGACAGGTTTGTAGTGGTATTCATCGGTGACATATTGATTTATTCCAAGAGCAATGAGGAACATGAAGAACATATGCGCTTGATTCTAGAGAAACTCAGGGAACACAAGTTGTATGCCAAGTTCAGTAATGTGAATTTTGTCTGAATGAAGTTGGATTACTTGGACATGTTGTGTCTGGGAATGGTATAGCTATCGATCCAGCAAAGGTAATAGTTGTAACACAATGGGAACCTCCTAAAATAGTTAAAGAGGTCCGTAGTTTCCTGGGCTTGGCAGGATACTATAGAAAGAGAAGAAGTTTGATTGGACTAAAGCATGTGAAACCAGTTTTCAAGAGTTGAAGAAGAGATTAGTGTCAGCACCAGTGTTATGCTTGCTAGATCTAGAGAAAGATTTTCAAGTTTATTGTGATGCATCTCCAAGGAGTAGGAGGTGTGTTAATGCAAGAAGGTAAAGTGGTAGCATATGCCTCGAGAAAACTCAAGAATCATGAAGTAAACTACCTACGCATGACTTAGAGTTGGCCTATGTTGTACATGCACTAAATACATGGAGACATTATCTTATGGGAAAGCATTGTGAAATGTTCACCGATCACAAGAGTCTGAAATACATTTGCACAAAGAAGATGGCTAAAACTTATCAATGATTACGACTTAAATTTGCAATACCATCCCAGGAAAGCAAATGTTATAGCCAATGCATTAATGCTCAAGGTCTATGTGAATATCCTCACCAAAGGAGAATTGCGAGAAGAATTAAGTGCTCAATTTAAAGAACTAATATTAGAGATAGTGCCTAAAGGATATATTATGTCCTTGGAAGTACAACCAACACTATTGGATAAAATAAGAGAAGATCAAAAGTTGGACAAATAAATAGAATAAATTAAGAGTAAAATTGGTAAAGGGAAAGAAAAGGGATTCCATGAAGATGAACACGGAACCTAATGGTATGGGAAACATATCTGCATTCCACATGATCCTGCACTTCGGAAATTGATCCTGCAAGAAGCACATAATTCACCGTATTCGATTCATCCTGGCAACACTAAGATGTACATGGATGTGAAGGAAAGATTCTGGTGGAACAATTTAAAGAAATTTATCGTAGAGCACATTGCCTTGTGTGACGTGTGTAGTCAATTGAAGGCGGAGCATCAGAAACTGGCATGACTATTACAACCAGTGCCAATACCTCATTGGAAGTTGGCTAAAATCGGTATGGATTTTATCACAGGACTGCCAAGGACTAGATCTGGATACGATTATGTATGGGTTGTTGTGGATCGCTTGACAAAAGTGGCTCATTTCATACCCGTAAATACCACCTATACAAGTGCTATGTTAGCCAAGATCTACATGAACAGAATTGTGTGTTTACATGGAGTACCCAAGAGTATTGTGTCGGATAGAAGAATTCAGTTCAATTTGCATTTTTGGCGACAACTACATGAGTCATTGGGAACTAGGCTAGAATTCAGCACTATGTTCATCCTCAGACTGATGGACAGACAGAAAGGACCAATCATATGGTTGAAGATATATTGACAGCTTGTACGCTAGACTATGGATCTAGTTGGGACGAAAGTCTGCCATACACAGAGTTTTCTTACAATAATAGGTATCAATCGAGCATATAGATGGCTCCGTTTGAATTCCTTTATGGAAGGAAGTGTACCACACCATTGTTGTGGAATGGAGTAGGAGAAAGAAACTTATTCAGACCAGACCTGATCAAGGAAGCCGAAGAGAAATTCGATATGATAAAGGATAGACTAAAGATAGCCCAATCTCGACAAAATAGATTATCTCAGAGTCTCACCACTTCGTGGTGTGAAGAGATTTGGAGTTAAAGGGAAATTGGCACCTCGTTATGTAGGACCATTCAAGATTTTGAGCCACAGAGGAGAAGTGTCATATGAGCTAGAATTACCAGAATCTCTATCAGAAGTTCATAATGTGTTCCATGTGAGCCAGTTGAAAAAGTGTCACCCAGAGATGGAAGAAACTTCGTTAAGAGACACTATATCACTAGAAGAGGTTCAATTAGAGAATGATTTCACTTATGAAGAGAAACCTATCCAGATTCTAGAGATAGCAGAAAGAGTAACTCGTACCAAGACAATCAAGTTCTGAAAAGTATAGTGGAACCATCACACAGAGGAGGAAGCAACTTGAGAACGAGAAGATGAGCTTTGGAAAGATCACCCTCACCTATTTGCTAGCCAACCCGAATCTCGAGGGCGAGATTCACCTTAAGGGGGTTAGATTTGTAACATCCCAAATTTTTATTAAACCAAAACATCATCCTTGCATTCATATCATCATGGCATGTGTTGCATTGCACAAATTTTTTCAAAGTTAAAGCCCAGGAAAACCCCTATTAAAACCCCCTCCGTTATATTAAGGTGTGGAGCTTTGTGATTTTATTTTACCCAAAAAAAATTATTAGGGGTTTGATTTTTTAAGACCTTTTTAACACTAGGTTCACCCCTTATAAATTTGGTGAATATTTGAATTGATTTGAAGCTTGTTTACTAGTTCAAATGTTTGGTAGAAAATAAGAAACAAAAAAGAATAGGAATAAGAAGAAGAAAAACAACCACCAGCCAAACCAATTCGGCCCAGCACCCCCGACCCATTATATGCCACCCGGCACCCCCTCCCCCCGCTAATTATTTTCTCACCGCCTCATCTCCGCACTCTCTCACTAACGACTCGTCCCCACTGCCCGTCAGCATCGCCTTCAATCCTTCACGTTGAGCCCGTTCCCCTCCTCTACCGTTTCTACTTGAGTTAAATCGCGTAAATTCGCTTGATTCTCGGCGTAATTCCCCCACCCGGCCCTTGCCTCTTAAACCCCACTCGCCCCTCTCTGTTTACCGTCACACCACAACGCCATAGAGCCCCTAGGCTCTTCAAATTTTGAGCTCGAACCACCGCAGCCGCCGACGTACTCCGGCGATGATTCCGATGAGGACTGGCCGCCCCTCTCCCTCTCTTGCTTGTATTATCTTGTTCGTCATCCTCGGGCGCATCCATTAACCCCGTCCGTTAATTTTATCATGTCCCCGAGTCTCGGCTTCATCTTCACCTGTGAAGCACCGACGGGAAACGCAACTTTGGCGAGAAATCGGAAGCAAACTAGAGCGCCCTTCCTCGACCGTGACCACCACTGAGCTCTCCTCGACCACTGCAACCTCTGGTAACGATCCACGCCCCCCTTACCCTTTAGAACTGCCAGAGCACCGCCTACCCGATGCGTCGACGTCGCGGGCAGGAGCCAGCATCGCCAGACTATGGCCAAGTGCTGAGATCCATCAGATCTAAATCCTAGGGCTAGGATTAGATCTTTTAGTGAAGGGGTATCAGTCAATCTGGTCCGCTCAGATTCATTTAGATCCAACAGCGTATGCTGCCGATCCGATCGAAGCGGTATCGGCCAGTAGTTTTACGCCACATGGCTAGAACCTTCTAATAAATCCAAAATTTGATTAAATAGATGTTTAAACTTAGAAATTCAATAACTTTTGATCCACGAATCAGAAAAATACAAACTTGGTGTCTATCGATTCAGAAAAATGTGAAATTTATTAGTATGACCTTATTTTGTTCAGTAGCTTCTGTAAAACGTGAGTTCTGGGCAGAAACCTTTTTAGGGCTATTTTTGCTATAAAAATTGTTGTATAAATTATTTTTTTAGGTGGATCTTGTGTTCTTATAAATTTAGATGGTGTACTTTATCTTTTGTACCGTAGACTTTGGTTTTAAAAGTGTGGCATTCATCTTATTGCATAATTGCATGCATTCATATTTTTGAGTGCCTATATTGATTTGTATATTTTGTTGTTTGATTATGATGTGTAGATTGTGTGGATTGTGAAGTTTGTTACTTCGAGGATTATACCTACTCGCCTAGTTACCAAGGCAAGTGATACTTCATCATATGTCCTATTATTTTATCTATCGCATTAGTGTTATTTTGCATGGTCGTTTTATTTATATTGCTATTCTATAGTAAACCTATAGATTATACCTTGGTAGTATTTTCCTAAGTTAGGAGACATCGTATGCTAGAATTCTTAGACTTGCTATTATAATTCGTGGGTGGCAATTCATATTATGATGGTGTGGAAAGTTTATATACTTATTTATTTTTGACTAAGAAAACAACCTATGTTAATGAAACATCTGGGTGGAAATGGGACTTGTATGGATTATGTTGAGTGGTTTCTCAGGGCCCTTGTTTATGGTTTACCCTGGTGTATCACACTTGTGGATGACCACCTAGGACAAAGAGATTGGAGATGTTATTCTCATTATGCTTCTAGTGCAACCACATGGCATATGGGCTCTGCCTTGACCAACTAAGTTGTGAGAACTCAACCAGACGGACAAAGGATGTTAGAGTTGATAAGATGGAATGCGTCCATGGTGGTCTGAGAGATTGCTTCTGAAAAGTCTTGTCTCGATGCATGTCGAGTCTTGTGGGGAAAGTGCACCACCTCTCGAGAGGGTAAACCTAAGTACTTAGATGTGTCCCTGGTTATGGACAATTTCTGAGTGTCAAGACATTGAAACAATTCGAGAATCTCCTCATGCGAATTTCTCTAAGCTAAAATTTGTGGGTCAACAAGGGTAGAGGTTCATTGATGTCTCTTGGTGGTACCTTAGTGTTTTGTAAAAGAAAAACTTATTATTTTCAAACAAATAGGATAAAACTTGCTTTTAGCAAAGTCAGCCAGATCTACACTTAGCCATATATTCATGTAGTTGTTAGGTTCTACTATACAACTATGGTATCACTTGCCAATACAATTCCAACTATATTAACCCTTTGTGGCTATAACTTATCATGTTGCAGGTTACTATTATGGTGAGTAGAGTTACAGGTCTACACTCGACATGTTGGCCTGTGGCGCATGAAGATGAAGACTCTATTATTATGCTATGTAGTGAGAACTCTAAATAAGTTAGCCTTGGTCTAAGTGAGTTGTAAGAACTATTATATTCCTGGATTTGTGATGTAATAATGACCTTTGTTTCTGTGTACGTCATCTTAAACGTTGGGTGCTAGGAAATCGATCCAGGGACTAGCACTGCAATCACAGGGATCTCTACCTTATTGGGTCAGATCTTACAACAACCACCAAGGATTGTATGTGAAAATGTATCACCCCATTTTTAATAAATACTAGAGAGCATTTAGTGGAAAATTCATCAATTTTCTTCACCTAGAACCTCTCGGCAGAACCACCGCGATATAAACAAGTTTTTGTTGGTCTAGCTAGAAGGGGCTCAAATTTAGCCTAGAGCTACCTCGTAGCTCTCTCAAGAATTTTCCAAAAAAATTATTTCCAAGTACAAAACATCGCATTTCTTCAGAGATCCAATAAGATATTAGCAATACCTAGCACATAGCCACGAACCCCAACTGCCACGATCTCGACCGGATTTCGAAACCAGCCTAAAAAATTCAAAAAATGTGAAACCTTCGCACAATTTCATTTTATGTTACCTAGTTGTAGGTAAAAATAAAAAAACATGGCATATTAGGATTATTCGAAAACAGTGTTCATAGAATCACCTACTGCCTTTGAGGATTCATGGCTTTCAAGGAAAGATGAGCTATGTCATGACCATAGTAACCACATAGTTTGTTTAAATGTGCCCATATTCCACACATGCGGTTATATTGTGATGAGAAACAATGTTGCTTCATGAAGTTTTCACGTTCTCTGCACGAAAAATCCATTTTCCATTTTATCGGTGCCAAAAAAGGCTTATTTTGTGAAGCAACCAACAAGGATGTGATGTGAAAATGCATCACCCCATTTTTAATAAATACTAGAGAGAATTTAGTGGGAAATTTATCAATTGGCTTCACCGGGAACCTCTCGGTGCAACCCTCGCGATATAAACAAGTTTCTGAAGGTCTAGCTGGAAGGGGCTCAAATTTAGCCTGGAGCTACCTCGTAGATCTCTCAAAATTTTTCCAAAAAATCATTTCCAAGTACAAAACATGGAATTTCTTA
Organism: Avena sativa; assembly: GCA_916181665.1. NCBI lineage: Eukaryota > Viridiplantae > Streptophyta > Magnoliopsida > Poales > Poaceae > Avena > Avena sativa. The sequence goes on along the minus strand of OV702293.1, from coordinate 92,419,386 downwards.
AGAGATACAATAAGAGATTAGCAAGACCCGGCACATAGCCAGGAACCCTAACTGACGCAATTTCGACCAAATTTCGAAACCAACCTCAAAATTTAAAAAATGTGAAACGTTGACACATTATCATTTTATGTTACCTAGTTGTAGGTAAAAATAATAAAATGGGATATGAGCTTTCATAAAAACTACAATCAATCTCTACCATATGTTATCATTGTGTTTTACCCTTTACATCTTTTATATTAGCCTTGAGTTCTTTGTAGATATATTTGTGTGTGAAGTAAACTTTAAGATAAATAAAATCTTGAAGAAACCCCGTAAACTCAACTCCATCCAATATTTGGAGTTACTTCGGGTTTTTTTACAAAAATGAATGGCGTTACCTATGCATAATAGCATATTGCTTCTTTAAACATTAGTCCTAACCAGAACAATGATGTTGTTTTCATATATTAGAGTTTATATTGTCTTGAAGACCGTGATTACATAATATTGTAATCACAAAGGAAAGTTCACACTTGCTCATGTCCTTTGGTTATTTCCTATCATATATGTCGGAGAAATGCGCCCCATGAAGTAACAAGGGGTCTGACTAACCCTGAGTTTGAGAGGGGGATCAGTCGCACGTTTGGAGTTTCTCAACATTCACGATGATGGCAGAGCACGCAAACGACAGATAGTGGACACATGTTTTTTACCCAGGTTCAGGACCCTCTTGAGGAGGTAAAGTATCTACTCCTGCATTGTTGTATTGCTCGCAGTGTATCGCGAGGGTACGATGGTGATAAATTTCTAGGATTTTATATCGCAGGGGTCGATCCTTTCTAAGTTAGGGGTGCCTCCCCATTTATAGTAGTGCCGAGCCTCTTCCCCTAAATCTTTGGTGGGAATGGTCACCACATTGACGCTCCTCGAAGACCTGGTATACAATACTAATTTACATGTAATCGGTCCTTCTCGCTAGGGGCCCTCTGTTCCATCATAAAGATAACTTTGTTGGTATTGCCTATCGTTACTCGCCGCAACTTGCTCCCCTCCTTGCACCAAAACAGCAAAGGGTGGCGCTTCCAGTGTTGAGGTCATCCGCCCTACTTTTGCACCGACAGGGCCGTACCGGCTTCTCTTTACGGAGGCAATCCGTGTGGTCCATAAAGCTGCAGCGCTACTTGTCGGGTTGTGTTGTCCATGCCACCTTTGCTATGAGATTACGAGCGTGCCCCTAACACACGCTCCGAGGTACCCTAGGTTAACACCCTAGGTCCGGGACGAGCCGTGGGTCCAGGTGAGGTTCCTTCCCATGTGTTGGTCTCTTGAGATGGGGGGAGCTGAGGCTAGAGCCTCGCGAGGGATTATCTCCTGGCATCTCCTCCCGAGGCGTCGCTCCAGGCGTCACAGCCTCCTGAGGTTGCTGATGCTCATGTGGTGGGCCTGTCGATCGCCGGGGCATGGAACCCCGGTTGCTAGGACCCTGAAAGTATCCCACAGGCTCTTGCGGCATACGTATCCCATAATGGACACGAAGGGGTAAGGGCCCAAACGGTCGACGGGTCCTGGCGCCCTCTTGGCCAATAGGGAATTTTCACCGTGATTGTAACAACCCAATTTTAGAAACCCTAAATTGTTATCTAGAATGCAAAAATCAGGGGGAACAAAAACTTTTTCTTTTAAGTGGTGCAATGTTTTCTTGCTTGTTTGTTTGTGCTTGTGCATCTAAATGTGTAGTAGATGATATACTCGTTACCTGAACCTCAGTTGACAAAGCTATTTAACAAAAGAGATGTCTTAGCTTATTTTACATATTCTCAAATGTTTTGACATTTCAAAACTTGAGACAAGATGAACATGCGACAGCAAATTAATTGCTAGTTTCTATTAACAAAATTATGGAGATCTATAGGTTATAATCTTCTTATGTTTTCAAGACAGAAAATCTAACTACTCTTACCTAAAAGTTTTTCCAAAACTTTTTATAAAACTTCTTGGACTCTACTCTTGGTAGAATCACCAAGAGATTCTTATCTTACTTCAAAACACAACCTTTTTAAAATATCCCTATTTACCTCAAGATAAGCTTGATGGTACCCTTAGTAGTAGATTTAAGATGTTGATAAGTTGAATTTCCTTGATATGCTGATGTGTTGATTACTTAGGAACTAGAGTGAGATACTCCAGGATCTCATCTCTAGGAACCAACTAGAGTAAATAATGCAAACCTTACGAAAGTTACTCATGCTTGATGTATACTCAGTCACTAAGGTTACCCGCTAATTCCCTTAACCAGATCAATCCTGAGTTAATCCCTTCTAATAACTTCCATGTCAATGGAGACCAAATATAACCATGGATCCTCTCTACTAAATCTACACTTCAACAACATAAACTTTATAATGGGTTTGTAACCTTGCATTCTAACAAAATCACCTCCTCTTGTATCCTAGTGGAAAACCCCAAATCTGCCAAATTTGGTTGTCTGAAAACTGTTATCCACATCACATGTTTGAGTCCTTTTCTTTAGAAGCCCTTGTGCATTTTGAAAGGCACTTGAACCATATTATAAACCATCCTAAGTACTTTAAAATCCCAGTAATTCCCTTGAACAGATCATCCTTTGACCCACTTGATCTTGATGGTTTTGTAGGCAAGAAAATAATCCTTTCTACAAATCTTATCTTCATGTTATATTCTTTTGACCAAATCTTTGCATGGTTGTGATTTACTAAACATGGTCTATCAACCCACCGTTCCCTTGTTCCCATTGGATCTCTGTGCTTCCTAAACCCACATGGTTTTGGAGGCTAAATGATAATCTGTTTTGGCACCCTTGTTTTCAACAAAGTTTGGCATCAATTCTAGAATCCCTCAAACTTGATCAAGCTCCACTATTTATACCATGATCATCTACAACACTTTATCTATCTATCTACCCATCTAGCCTCTGACCCAAGGGGAGCTCTGAGACCCTTAATCCAACAAGGTTTGGATGGTATCAAAATATGATTGCCTAAGATCCTTTATATCTTATTTTCATCCAAAAATAAGAGTTATTTTCAAAACCCAAGGTTTAAAATGATAGATAAACTATGTATACATCATCTATCTTGGATATAAAGATTTATGAAATATTTTCCATAATTAGTTCCCATGGGATCTATGTAACATCCCTAAAATCATGATTTCAAAGATTGCATATCATTCATGCATGCATATAGTTTTGAGATCAATTTCAAACCAATTTCAAGAAAACAGAAGCACATAGTGCTATCATTTTATGTGAGCAAACTTAAATCAAATGACCATCCCCATTTGAGAGCTTAAGTGTCTTAAACCAAGTTTGTTTGCTTCCTTGTTGATTGGTTTGAGTGTGGAGTTTGAACAAAAATATACAAAATAAAAATGGTTTCAAAACCATTTTCAAAACATTTTCAAAACAAGTGCTATAGCACTGTTTATTTTGTTTATTCAAGAGAACCAAGCTTGAATGAAGAGACCACATGTTTCTATGCCCAGATTTATGAATGTTTCACCCTACAAAATTCTTGAAAAGATTTGAATTCAAATGGAGTTTGAATTCATTTGAAAATCATTCTAGAAAATCAAATTAGAAATAGAAAAGGAATAAAGAAAAGAAAAAGGGTCGGCGCTACTATTTCAGCCCAACAGACAATCCAGCCCAGCTAGCCCACCCGGGTTCCCTCTCTCTCTCTCACGCGCAGACGCACCCACAGAGCCGCTGACGCCCGGACCCCACCTCCCCTCTGTTTATTTCGCTGACAAGTGGACCCGTGACCCCGTCGACGTCTTCGTCAATCACGCGCGCGCGCGACGCTCACGCCACCGTTACTCGCCGCAGTCACTGCCGTGTTGATTCCCATTGATTCCGCGAGTAACTCCTCGCCCAGCTCCGGCTATAAGAACCACTCCCTCTCGCGACCATTTCCCCTCACTCAATTTTCTCTCCACGCCACCAGGCTGCTCGCAACTCGCTAGACACCGCCGCAGCTCCGACGACTCCGGCGTGCGATTCTGGTAAACCCCGTGCGCCCCTTCCTCTCTGGTGCATGCGAACAGCTTCGCGACCTCCTTGCGCATCTCCTTATCCCCTTTGTCCATCTGTTTGTGATCCAGAGCTTCGACTTCGACGAGCACCGTGAGCAACCGACGCCGTCCCCAACTCCGGCGAGAGATTAAGGTAAAATCCGACCGCCCCATGCCTGCCCTTTGACGCTGACTTGTTCGCCTGACCTATGCGCACACACTGATGCCCTCCGTTTGCGTTAGGGCGAAGCAGAAGGTCGCCAACGTCGCCGTCCACCCGAGCCCGACCCTGTCATCCACTCCGACGAGATCCCACGGCCACTACAGCGTGCCCCTTGCCAAGCTACCACCACGTTGAGCTTCAGTGCGTCGCTGCGAGTCTGGTAAGCATTTCCACTAGCTCCAGCCCTCTCTGTATCCACCGCGACGCCGTAGACCGAGCGCGCCGCCGCTCGCCGTCACCGAGCGCCGCCAGACCTTGGTCGTTTGATCAAGAGTCGTTGGATCTAGATCCAACGCGCGTAATAGAATCACTTAACGAAGCGGTACGTTGGATATGAGCCGTGCACGATCACTTAAATCCAACGATCTGCGTCGACCGATCCGTGCGAACCGGTACGCGCCAGTAGGATAGCGTCGCGTGGCAGTGAGTTAGATTTAAAACAGATTTTGAAATCAGATTATAGTTCAAATTTGTTTTGTTTGTAACTTTTGATTCCCACGTTAGATTTTGACAAATTTTATACCGTTGGAATCAGGAGAGCAAGCTCTTTCAAATTATGCAATGTGTTTAATGTTTAGCTTATGTTAAAAAGGCTTATTTGCAGAAACTTATTTAGGACTAATTTGAGAGTTTGAAATGTTTAGGAAATGTTTTAGGGTATAAATATTGGTTGTTTGGCAAGTTTTTATCTTGTTAGTGAATCAGTACCTTGCACTTGCTTGGTTGAGTTTTGAAAATCATCACTTAGCATTTTGCATGCATGCATATATTTATGTTTGTATATGATTTGTGTGTGATTTGTGCTACCATTCTTTGTGTATACTTTGGTGTTAGTGATTGTGATTGTGAAGAGTGCTACTCTCCCAACTACCAAGGCAAGTGGTACTTCATGAATATTTCTATCCCTATATTTTATACTAAGCATTAGAAATACTTTGCTAAGTCTTGCATGTTATTATTTTGCCTACATGCCATGTTGGGAAATCCTAAGTAGTTGTAGAATTGCTAGGAAATGTCTAAGTTAAGTTACTATCTATGCCATGCTTAGCCTAGCTAGTAGCAAACAAGGGTTGGTAAAAATATACATGCTATGATAAAAATATTTCTAACTCTTTGGACTTATGTTTTGCCTAATAAAACAACTAAGTTAATGAATCACCTGGGTGGAAAGGGACTTGAATGGTGGTTTTGGTTGAGTGGTTACGCAAGGCCCATGGCTATGGTTTACCTTGTGTATCTCACTTGTGGTAAGCCACCCAGGAACAAAGAGATTTTAGAGGCCAAGTGTTAAGAAGCTTCTAGTGCAGCCACTTGACAATACGGGCTCTGCCTGGACCATATAGGCTGCTAGAACTTAGCCATTTGGACAGTTGGTGGTAGTGGGAATGATAGATGGGAACGCGTCCATTTGGTCTAAGGGAAGGTTTCTGAAAGGTCCTGTCTTGGTGAAACCAAGTCTGGTGGGGAAAGTGCACAACCTCTGCAGATGGAAAAATCTAAGTACTTAGCCAAGTCCATGGCAATGGACAACTTGAGCATCAAGGCATGGAAGCTATCAAGAATCTCCTCATCCCAATTTCTAAGTAAAAATTTGTGGGTGAACAAGGGTGAAGGACCTCAATGTCTATTGGTGGTTCCTTGGGAAAAGTTTTGACAAAGAAAAACTTAGTGATTTCAACTAATAGGAAAAACCTATTTTGAGCAAAGCAAGCCAAGCTACACTTAGCCAAATTTGCATATAGTATCTAGTCCACTTAAAATATACTAAGGTATCACTTGCCAATACTATTCCAAAGTATTGACCCACTGTGGCTGTAACTTGTGATGTTGCAGGTTACTCTGATGAGGATTAGGTGTCATGAGTCTACACTCAACATGTTTGCCTGTGGCACATGAAGATGAAGACTTATATTTATTTACTTATTCAAACTCTTGTAATAGGCCTGTGGCCTTTGAGTTGTAAAGACTATGGTTATCTCTGGAATGGATGTAATAAATGACCTTTGTATCTGTGTACTTCATCTTAAACTATGGATGCTAGCAATGATCCAGGGACTAGCATTGCAATCACATGGATCCTTTTTCCTTTACAAAGGAGGGATCTTACAGATGGTATCAGAGCACTGTGTTGCCTGTAGGATTATGACCCTAGGAATGGAAACCACTAAGGAAATTTTTTCAACTTCTACAGTTGTCTATTCTTCTCGTAAAACTTTTCTAATCCTCTTCCTCATCTCTATTTGTAGATGAACTCCATCAACGAAGCCGTAAGGAAAGGACCACTCATGACAATGACTTTGGAGTGTGATACAGAATTCCCCAAGGCTCTCAAGGACCTCATGGTTGCATTAGAGATACAAGGTGCAGCTGTGTACAAAGGTTTTCCTGTGATGGATGAAGGAGTGGAATACTGGTGGGTGCAACTTCACTTGTATAAAAACAAGGAAGACAACCATCAGGAAAAAGGATTCTGCATGTTCACCAATTCAGTGGTGCACCCTACATTCTTTGAATCAGCAAGGGATGCAGCTTGGAATACCATCAAAGAACTTGGTGATAGAGTCAAGTGCAGAATGCTCAACCTCCAAAATGATCTAAGGAAAGAGATGGAACATACCCAAGAGTTGTAAGCTACCAACCAAACTTTAAGAGGAGACATTATAGACTTAGTGATGGAGTCATGTGAGCAAGATAGGCTGATTGCTTCTAGAAACATTGTGTTAGCCAACAGATCCAGTGAGATAGGATTGTAAACGTACTTTGTTAGTTGGACCACCACCTATCACCTTATTTTCCAAAATGTTGCTTTAAAATAAGATTGAACCTTGGTTGTTGTAATGGTTTCATGTATGCATGACTTGTGTGTTTTGCTTCCCAAGGATATGTATGTGATGTTTTGTCTTTTGTTTTATCTTGATTGTGTTGTTCTAACTTTTCTATCTTATAAATAGATGCCTATTACCATCAGCACTGTTGAGGAGTTCCAGGTTACCCGCTTTGGTCCTCGTATCGTTGAGCTTACTACCTTGCTCAATCTCCCTCTTCCCACCATCATGGTGCATCCCCTCACCAAGTTTGAGAGGAAGGACCTCTTGGGCTTCAAGGTCAACCAGCCCGGACGCCAGACAGAGCCTACCATGGAGGCCATTGTCTTCAAGCTCATGCACGATGACAGGGAGAGGCCTTGAGGTAGGTATGCAGGATCTGATAGGACGTCTGCTAGGGAGACACTCCTGACAGGTTAGAGGTACCCACTTCCACGTCTTCGGAAGACGTGATGAGGATGGAGAGTCCATCGACTTCGAGGACGATTCGTGGGACGCATCAGAGCCGATACGCCTGTACCTCCAGGACTTAGAGTCTCTCATTAGGCACGTGGACACGGACAGGACCAATGTCATGCTCAACAATGACGAGCTCCAGGTGCAGCTTCGCGAGAAGGACAAGCTCTTCGCGGAGCAAGACGAGATAGTCAAGGAAATGGAGGTGAAGTTCGAGACCCAGGACAGGAAGTTCAAGAGTCAGGAGAAGCGTGTCCAGGATAGGAACAAGAAGATCCGGGACATGAATGAAGAACTGCAGTCCAAGGACTTCGAGCTAGAGCAACAGCAGACGGTGATTGAGAGGCTTCGTTCCCAGAGGAGGGCTCTCAAGGCCAAGATAGAGACCTTGACCACTAACGTCGAGGAATATAAGACCGCGATGGAGAACGCAAGTCTTACCTTTGTCGAGGAGGAGATTGATGCCGAGGAGTATATTTGACTACTCATTTATCTTTTGTTATCGTACTTGTTATTTGAGAACTTGTTATTTGACCATCCGACATATGGATGGCTTGATATTTGTGAGTGTTTTACTTTGTGAACTTGTTATTTTGTTGTTGAACTTTTATCTTTGTGTTGCATACTTTGTGTTTTCTTATGTGATGTAATGTGCATGAAAGCATCTATGGGTATCTCATTCTTATCTCTATTTGAACAAACCACAAATGCCTCCCCGTCGTGCAAACCCCAACCCCAACAACAACAACATCACTCCAGAAATGCAACAAATGATGACTGCTCAAACTCAGCTAATGCAGATGATGACGACGTTCATCCAGAACCAAAACAACAACAACAATAACAACAACAATAACAACAACAACAAGCCCAACCCTTTTCAGAAGGGACAAGTAAACCACATCAATGTGGAGTAGGTCTATGAGGAGCCTGATGTTGTTGCTGGTAAGTTCAGACTCAATTCTATTCCAGCATTTGTACTCTTTGATACTGGTGCATCTCATTCATTCATATCAAGAACATTTTTTGAAAGAAATGAACTACCGGTAGAAACTATTGGGTGTCCTATAAAAGTAAGTTCTCCTGGTGGAGAAATGATAGTGAATTCAAGATGTCATGATTTAGTCATAGAGTTTGGGAAGTATAAGTTTCCCATTAACTTGATAATTCTAAACTCCCAAGGATTGGATGTCATTCTGGGAATGGACTGGATGACTAAGTACAAAGGAGTGATAGATTGTGCCAACCATACTGTCTCACTCACAACTCTAGAAAATAAAAGAATCAGATTCAAGACCAACTTCGAAGCAAAAAGGAGTATGCTTAATTCTCTTAAGGGGGTTAGCATGGACAGTGTGCCAATTGTGAGTGAGTATCCAGATGTGTTTCCGGAAGAATTATCGGGAATGCCACCAGATAGAGATGTGGAATTTCTTATAGATTTGGTACCAGGGTCTGGACCAATAGCAAAAAAGACCTTATAAAATGTCAGTTGATGAACTGAAAGAGCTCAAGAAACAACTTGGAGAACAGTTGCAGAAAGGATTTATTCAACCAAGTTCTTCATCTTGGGGAGCCCCAGTTTTGTTTGTGGAGAAGAAAGATAGAAGTCAAAGGTTATGCATAGATTACCGTTCACTCAACGAGGTGACTATCAAGAACAAATACCCTTTGCCTAGAATCAATGACTTGTTTGATCAGCTAGAAGGAGCATGTGTGTTCTCAAAGATTGATCTCCGGTTAGGCTATTTTCAACTCAAGATAAGAGAACAAGACATACCTAAGACAACATTCACTACAAGGTATGGATTGTATGAGTATACCGTAATGCCTTTTGGTTTGACCAATGCTCCATCATACTTCATGAATATGATGAACAAGGTGTTCATGGAATTCCTTGACAAATTTGTTGTCGTTTTCATCGATGACATCTTAGTCTACTCCAAGAGCAAGGAGGAGCATGAAGGACATTTGCGTTTGATACTTGAGAAGTTAAGAGATCATAAACTTTATGCCAAATTCAGCAAGTGTGAATTCTGGTTGGATGAAGTGGGATTTCTTGGTCATGTTATGACAAAGGATGGTGTAGCAGTTGATCCTGCTAAAGTTTCAGCTGTGACTGAATGGGAATCTCCCAAGTCTGTGAAAGAAGTTCGTAGTTTCCTTGGCTTAGCAGGTTACTACAGGAGGTTCATTGAGAATTTCTCCAAGGTAGCTAAGCCTATGACAGAATTGTTAAAGAAAGACAAGAAGTTTGTTTGGTCTGAAGGTTGTGAACTCAGCTTTCAGGAATTGAAGAAGAGACTTGTGACAGCACCAGTCTTGTGTCTGCCAGACTTGGAAAAAGATTTCCAAGTATATTGTGATGCATCTCATCAAGGTTTGGGTGCAGTACTTATGCAAGACGTTAAAGTTGTGGCTTATGCCTCGAGACAACTCAAAACTCATGAAGTGAACTATCCTACTCATGATTTAGAGTTAGCCTCTGTTGTCCATGCACTCAAAACATGGAGACACTATCTTTTGGGAAAGCGTTGTGAAGTGTTCACAGATCACAAAAGTTTGAAGTATATCTTCACCCAGAAGGAAATTAATATGAGACAAAGAAGATGGCTAGAACTTATCAAGGACTATGACTTAAGTTTGCAATACCACCCCGGTAAAGCAAATGTTGTAGCAGATGCTCTAAGTCGTAAGGTTTTTGTGAATGGCCTTACCAAAGGAGAATTGCCAGATGATCTGTGTACCCAATTTAGAAAACTCAGATTGGAGATTCTGCCTGAAGGACATCTCATGTCTTTGGATGTTCAACCCACTTTGTTGGACAAGATCAAAGAAGCCCAGAAGATTGATAAAGAAATTGAAGAGATTAAAGAAAAGATTGGCAAAGGAAAAGCCAAAGGGTTCCATGAAGACGAACAGGGTACTTTATGGCATGGGAAACGTATCTGTGTTCCACAAGATCCGGAGCTACGGAAACTGATTTTACAAGAAGCACACAACTCACCATATTCCATTCATCCGGGTAACACCAAAATGTACATGGACATGAAAGAAATATTTTGGTGGAATAATCTCAAGAAGGACATCGCCGAACATATTGCTTTGTGTGATGTGTGTAGTAGAGTGAAAGCGGAACATCAGAAACCAGCAGGTTTGCTTCAACCACTATCTATTCCTGATTGGAAGTGGGACAAGATTGGTATGGATTTCATTACCGGATTACCAAGGACTCGGTCAGGATATGATTCTATTTGGGTTGTAGTGGATCGCCTAACTAAAGTGGCTCATTTCATACCCGTGAAGACAACCTACACAAGTGCTAAGTTAGCCAGAATCTACATGAGTAGAATTGTATGTTTACATGGAGTGCCCAAGAGTATTGTGTCTGATAGGGGAACTCAATTCACTTCCCATTTCTGGAGATAGTTGCATGAGTCATTGGGAACGAGGTTGGAATTCAGTACTGCTTTTCATCCTCAAACTGATGGACAAACGAAAAGGACTAATCAGATTCTCGAAGACATGTTGAGGGCATGTGCCCTAGACTATGGAGCCAGTTGGGATGAAAGTCTGCCTTACGCAGAATTTTCTTATAACAACATCTATCAAGCCAGCATTGAGATGGCACCGTTTGAGTTTCTCTACGGAAGAAAGTGTACCACCCCATTGTTATGGAAAGGTGTGGGAGAAAGAAGTTTATTCGGACCAGATCTTATCAAGGAAGCCGAAGAGAAGGTCAAGTTGGTTAAAGACAGATTGAAGATAGAACAGTCCCGACAGAAAAGCTATGCAGATCCTAAGCGTAGATAAGTCACCTACGAAGTTGGTGATAGAGCTTATCTTAGAGTGTCACCACTTCGTGGAGTGAAGAGATTCGGAGTCAAAGGAAAATTGGCACCAAGATATGTTGGGCCATTCAAGATTCTGAGTCGCAAAGGAGAAGTTGCCTATGAAATTGAACTGCCAGAATCTCTGTCAGCTGTCCATAATGTGTTTCATGTGAGTCAACTTAAGAAATGTCATCCAGAAATGGAAGAAACTTCTTTGAAGGATACTATACCTTTGGATGAGGTTCAACTAGAAAGTGATCTCACTTATGAAGAGAAACCTATCAAGATTCTTGAGACTGCAGAAAGAGTCACAAGGACTAAGACTATCAAGTTCTGCAAAGTGCAGTGGAATCATCATTCCGAAAAGGAGGCAACATGGGAAAGAGAAGATGATCTTCGGAAAGACCACCCTCACCTATTTGCTAGCCAATCCGAATCTTGAGGGCGAGATTCACCTTAAGGGGGTTAGATTTGTAACATCCCCAAAATCATGATTTCAAAGATTGCATATCATTCATGCATGCATATAGTTTTGAGATCAATTTCAAACCAATTTCAAGAAAACAGAAGCACATAGTTCTATCATTTTATGTGAGCAAACTTAAATCAAATGACCATCCCCATTTGAGAGCTTAAGTGTTTTAAACCAAGTTTGTTTGCTTCCTTGTTGATTGGTTTGAGTGTGGAGTTTGAACAAAAATATACAAAATAAAAATGGTTTCAAAACCATTTTCAAAACATTTTCAAAACAAGTGCTATAGCACTGTTTATTTTGTTTATTCAAGAGAACCAAGCTTGAATGAAGAGACGACATGTTTCTATGCCCAGATTTATGAATGTTGCACCCTACAAAATTCTTGAAAAGATTTGAATTCAAATGGAGTTTGAATTCATTTGAAAATCATTCCAAAAAATAGAATTAGAAATAGAAAAGGAATAAAGAAAAGAAAAAGGGTCGGCGTTACTATTTCAGCCCAACAGAGAATCCAACCCAGCTATCCCACCCGGGTTCCCTCTCTCTCTCTCTCACGCGCAGACGCACCCACAGAGCCGCTGACGCCCGGACCCCACCTCCCCTCTGTTTATTTCGCTGACAAGTGGACCCATGACCCCGTCGTCGTCTTCGTCAATCACGCGCGTGCGCGACGCTCACGCTGCTGTTACTCGCCGCAGTCACTGCCGCGTTGATTCCCATTGATTCCGCGAGTAACTCCTCGCCCAGCTCCGGCTATAAGAACCACTCCCTCCCGCGACCATTTCCCCTCACTCAATTTTCTCTCCACGCCACCAGGCTGCTCGCAACTCGCCAGACACCGCCGTAGCTCCGACGACTCCGGCGTGCGATTCTGGTAAACCCCGTGCGCCCCTTCCTCTCTGGTGCATGCGAACAGCTTCGCGACCTCCTTGCGCATCTCCTGATCCGCTTTGTCCATTTGTTTGTGATCCAGAGCTTCGACTTCGATGAGCACCGTGAGCAACCGACGACGTCCCCAACTCCAGCGAGAGATTAAGGTAAAATCCGACCGCCCCATGCCTTCCCTTTGACGCTGACTTGTTCGCCTGACCTATGCGCACACACTGATGCCCTCCGTTTGCGTTAGGGAGAAGCAGAAGGTTGCCAACGCCGCCGTCCACCCGAGCCCGACCCTGTCATCCACTCTGACGAGATCCCACGGCCACTACAGCGTGCCCCTTGCCAAGGTACCACCACGTTGAGCTTCGGTGTGTCGCTGCGAGTGTGGTAAGCATTTTCACTAACCCCAGCCCTCTCTGTATCCACCGCGACGCCGTAGACCGAGCGCGCCGCCGCCCGCCGTCACCGCGCGCCGCCAGACCTTGGTCGTTTGATCAAGAGCCGTTGGATCTAGATCCAACGCGTGTAATAGAATCACTTAACGAAGCGGTACGTTGGATCTGAGCCGTGCGCGATCACTTAAACCCAACGATCTGCGTCGACCGATCCGTGTGAACCGATACGCGCCAATAGGATAGCGCCGCGTGGCAGTGAGTTAGATTTAAAACAGATTTTGAAATCCAATTATAGTTCAAATTTGTTTTGTTTGTAACTTTTGATTCCCACGTTAGATTTTGACAAATTTTATACCGTTTGCATCAGGAGAGCGAACTCTTTCAAATTATGCAACGTTTTTAATGTTTAGCTTCTGTTAAAAAGGCTTATTTGCAGAAACTTATTTAGGACTAATTTGAGAGTTTGAAATGTTTAGGAAATGTTTTAGGGTATAAATATTGGTTGTTTGGCAAGTTTTTATCTTGTTAGTGAATCAGTACCTTGCACTTGCTTGGTTGAGTTTTGAAAATCATCACTTAGCATTTTGCATGCATGCATATATTTATGTTTGTATATGATTTGTGTGTGATTTGTGCTACCATTCTTTGTGTAGACTTTGGTGCTAGTGATTGTGATTGTGAAGAGTTCTACTCTCCCAACTACCAAGGCAAGTGGTACTTCATGAATATTTCTATCCCTATATTTTATACTAAGCATTAGAAATACTTTGCTAAGCCTTGCATGTTATTATTTTGCCTATATGCCATGTTGGGAAATCCTAAGTAGTTGTAGAATTGCTAGGAAATGTCTAAGTTAAGCTACTATCTATGCCATGCTTAGCCTAGATAGTAGCAAACAAGGGTTGGTAAAAATATACATGCTATGATAAAAATATTTCTCAGTCTTTGGACTTATGTTTTGCCTAATAAAACAACTAAGTTAATGAATCACCTGGGTGGAAAGGGACTTGAATGGTGGTTTTGGTTGAGTGGTTACACAAGGCCCATGGCTATGGTTTACCTTGTGTATCTCACTTGTGGTAAGCCACCCAGGAACAAAGAGATTTTAGAGGCCAAGTGTTAAGAAGCTTCTAGTGCAGCCACTTGGCAATATGGGCTCTGCCTGGACCATATAGGCTGCTAGAACTTAGCAATTTGGACAGTTGGTGGTAGTGGGAATGATAGGTGGGAACGCGTCCATTTGGTCTAAGGGAAGGCTTCTGAAAGGTCCTGTCTTGGTGAAACCAAGTCTGGTGGGGAAAGTGCACAACCTCTGCAGATGGAAAAATCTAAGTACTTAGCCAAGTCCATGGCAATGGACAACTTGAGCATCAAGGCATGGAAGCTATCAAGAATCTCCTCATCCCAATTTCTAAGTAAAAATTTGTGGGTGAACATGGGTGAAGGACCTCAATGTCTATTGGTGGTTCCTTGGGAAAAGTTTTGACAAAGAAAAACTTAGTGATTTCAACTAATAGGAAAAACCTATTTTGAGCAAAGCAAGCCAAGCTACACTTAGCCAAATTTGCATATAGTATCTAGTCCACTTAAAATATACTAAGGTATCACTTGCCAATACTATTCCAAAGTATTGACCCACTGTGGTTGTAACTTGTGATGTTGCAGGTTACTCTGATGAGGATTAGGTGTCATGAGTCTACACTCAACCTGTATGCCTGTGGCACATGAAGATGAAGACTTATATTTATTTACTTATTCAAACTCTTGTAATAGGCCTGTGGCCTTTGAGTTGTAAAAACTATGTTTATCTCTGGAATGGATGTAATAAATGACCTTTGTATCTGTGTACTTCATCTTAAACTGTGGATGCTAGCAATGATCCAGGTACTAGCATTGCAATCACAGGGATCCTTTTTCCTTTACAAAGGAGGGATCTTACAATCTATGTGCTTCCTAATAAAACCACTTAACTCCTTTCTTTACAAAATCTTCAAAACGCCCTCTATAAAAGGAAGTTTGTTTATCTCCAAAACACTTCTTCAAATTTAGGAACATTTGAGGCCTATATATGATTTCCTATATCCCCACTTCAAAGATGAATATTTTTGAATAGTT
Source organism: Avena sativa (assembly GCA_916181665.1). Lineage (NCBI taxonomy): Eukaryota > Viridiplantae > Streptophyta > Magnoliopsida > Poales > Poaceae > Avena > Avena sativa. The sequence continues at coordinate 92,404,153 of OV702293.1, read as the reverse complement.
TTAGTAATTCTTTTTGCCTATTTTCTTAAATTGCAGAAAGGAGAAAATAAATATTTTAAATACTTTCCCTTCTCAATAAATATTTGGAAAATTATCCAAAGTGTGAATTCATATTTGGGACCATCTCAAATAAAAAACTTAACTTATCCAATTCAATAATCTCAAATCAAATCCATAAAACCATTCCAACACTTATTAAACATTGGATAATAAAGGAATCTATAAGCCTAGGAAGACCCACTTACTTTTAGGGGGATAGGTAACGAAGCCGCACGATATACAAGGCATGAGGCTCCTTTGAGGTGGCTGTTGGTAGTGGCCTCCGGCCATCGCCGGCTTCTCCCTGGCGTTGGTGCTCTATGGATTCCTCTGGTGGGTGTTGGAAGATCACCTACTCTGGTGTAACCACAGGTGGTATGTTTCTCAAGGGCTCGCTGATTCTCTCGGTGGATTCTTGGTTATTATTCTCAATGCCAAAGGATCTCCTATTGATGGCATGTTCTTGGAAAATGGGGATAAGATCTCTATTGGATCTGTTCTAAGGTTCCTCTCTCACCTTTCTCGTGTCAAAGATCTTCTGTTTTCCTCGAATGGATTTCTTGGTAGATCTCCTACCATCTCTGGATCAGATGAGGATTGTGGTTTTAAATGGCATGCTCTTTGCTCCTCTCTGCCAGTGGATTATTTGGGCCAATCCAAAGGGGTTTTTGATTCTTTATTCAAGAGCTAAAAGGTTGGTTCTTCTCAATCACAACAAGGTGGTCATTGATGCTAGGTATTTTATTCATGGAGAAAAAATTGTCTCTGGGATGTCTATTGATCTAGGTGTCAAAAGGGTTTTAGTGGGTGAAAACATTTTGTCGAGTTCCGCTGGACACGCCATGCATTCCAAGGTTGATGCGATCAAGCCCAAAGTTCTGGATTGCTCCAAAGATGTTGTTCCTCACCTGATCATTCAACCTAAGCCTTATCTAGTTCTCAAGCACCCTTCCTTGGATTTCTCTCAGAGGAAAGATTTTGAACGGAATTTACTTAAAAAGATCGGTCACCAAGGCAATTTTCTTGGTGGTTTCAGAAGAAAAGCTTTCTTTCTGGACTGTTCTTTTGGAAGAGCAAATTTTAAACTTGATATTCATATGGTGGGAATTTCCCTTCAAGCTTCTTTGGAGGATCAGCATCAAAATTCCATGTCAGATTGCTACAAGACAGAACCTTTAGATCCTATGTTGCTTCAAGGCCTGTGGGTTTTGAAATTTACAATATTTCAAAATTTTCTTCTGATGCTTTTGTCATGCATATTAATCTTTGGGGAAATGGTGGTCCGAATTGGTTTCTTGAAGAAAAGGAATATTACAAGGAAGTGGACAAGGACTGGAATTTTGTCACGTATCAAAAGAAAAGTATAAGTCCAAAAAATCAATCTATTGTCAAGCATGCAAGGAAGGTTTCCACTATCTTTGAACGCCTTAAGTTTCCGGATGCACCTGCGACGCTCTCGCCCTGCATGGATGGACAAGGTTTTGATGACAATTATGAGCCTAATCAAACACAGTCATGCACTGATATTCTTGTCAATTTTCATCTTAAATCAGCTGTAACCCCTGCTCGGCCCATTGGACGCGACAATCACGCAACATTTAATTTGCTCGGTTTGCTTCCCTTTCTGAAGTTTCCGACCTTCTCAAAATGTACCTGAACCAACAATTAGTTTGTTGATTGGTTTAAGGACCGCTCTGTGGTGCCGAAATTGCATCCCGTGGTGTACAAATGCCTAAGGGATTTTGCCCTTTCATAGCAAAAAGCAATTGTAGAGCACCCCATCTCCTCAACTCCCCCGCCTGGAGAAACCCCAACTACCCCTCTCCACTCGTCGCCGGCAGAGTCTTCGGCAATGATGAACATAATGATCAACCCTCACCCTTCCCTTCCCGAGGGGTTTCAGATAATGCTGGTTGAAAGAAGAACCAGGGTCAAGAGGGTTTCATGTTCCATTCTTGTTTATTATCTACTTTGCTTTGTCTACACTTTGAGGTGTTTTTATATGTTTTTCTGGACTAACAAATTAAGAAGATGCCACAGTACCAATTGCATGTTTTATTCTGTTTTTGGTTCCACAAAAGGCAGAAAATCAATATTCTTGGATTTGGACGGGACAAAAGCCAAAGTCAATATTTTACCATGGGGAACACGGAGTCAGAGTACGGGACAATATTCTCGCCTCTTCGCCTATAAAGACCCCCCGATACCAAAACCCTAAGTACCCGATCAATATTCCACGAAACCTTCTATAGCCGCCACCACCGTCATCCCTAGATCGGGGGGGGGGGATCTGAAGCTCTTCCCGGCACCCTGCCGGAGGGGAGATCATCCCGAAGGCATTCTTCTTCATCATGCCAGCCTCCGGTATGAAGTGTGAGTAGTTCCACCTTGGACTCCGGGTCCATGTAGTAGCTAGATGGTTGTATCTCCTCCTTTGTGCTACCATGTTTAGATCGTGTTAGCTCCGTTCATGATCAAGATCATCTATTTGTAATCATGCATGTTGTGTTTGTGGGGATCTGATGGATATTGGGATTACTATGTCAGATTGATTAATGGTTTTGTCTTATTGATTCTATCATGTCTGTTCTGTTTGTGATCTTGCGTGCTCTCCGTTTCTAGTAGCTATCTTGGCCAAGTAGATGCTAGTCACTCCAAGAGGGGGTATTTATGCTCAATAGTGGGTTCATGCCACTATTTAATCTAAGGGAAGTAACAAAAATCTCTAAGGTTGTAGATGTGATGTTGCCACTAGGGTGAAAACAACGGTCTCTTGTGCATGGAACAAGTGGATTGTTTACCTTACATAGTTTGCTTAAAGCAGTTATCCGTTGCTTGTAACTTAATACTGTAGGGGGTTCAGATGATAACCTGAAGGTGGATTACTAGTCATAGATGTAGTTGGATGGCGGTCTATGTACCTTGTTGTATTGCCCAATCGAATCTCATAGGATCATTAATGTCTAGTATTACATTGTTATGCCTTGCTCAGTCCTGTCAATTGCCCCACTGTAATTTGTTTACCCAGCATGCCATGTTTTTTTATCTTAAGGAGAACACCTCTAGTGAACTATGGACCCCGGTCCAATCTTTACCATTCATACATCTTCCACTATTACTATTTACCTTTCTGCAAACCACTGTTACCTTCCACACCATACCGTTAATCCTTTGTTTTCAGCAAATCTGTGAGATTGACAACCTCATTGTTCGTTGGGGTAAAGTCTGGAGTTTGTGTTGTGCATGGTTCCAAGTTGCTAGCAACACCTTTGAGTCGTTTCCTTCCTCCTACTGGTTCGATAAGCTTGGTTTCTTACTGAGGGAAAACTTGTTGTTGTGCTCATGACACCTTCCTCTTGAGGTCTCCCAACAAAGCTTCCACGCACCAACAAGACTTTTCTGGCGCCATTGCTGGGGAGGCTAAGGACATCTTCACAAGGGGAGTCCTTCACAACCTTTCTGTTTACTTTGTTTTGTTTTGCTTAGTTTCTTGTGCTTGGTTTTGTTTGCCTTTTTTTATGAAAACTCCAAAAAAATAGTTTAGTTTGGTTTGCTTTCTCTTATCAAAAACACAAAAAATTAGTTCCTACTATAGTTGTTGGTCTGTTATTTCCTTGCTTGGTCATGCTTTCTATCAATGGATGGTTACTTTGAAACTAGTTCTTATTGGCAAGGTGGGTTCGTGGAAGAACAAAATTACTATTATAAGGAACACCGTTGGCCACAAAAAGGGAAACACTTATGGGAAAAAATTGATAAATTCAATACTATTTCTAGAGAGGTGTGCTCTACTTATAATGTTACTTATTGCTTTGATAAAGCTTGTTGCTGTAGGAGGTATAAACACATCCCTTTTCAATGTGAGTATAATGATAATGTTACCGTATCCTCTTATGTTAAAGGAAATTATGACCTTTATGATGTGGAACAAATTGAATAATTTATTGTTTTTAAAGGTGCATTTGAACTTGCCAGTTTGCTTGAAAATACTGATGATGCACCTTATGAATATGAGGTTTATGAGATACTTAAATTTTTATTTGATAATTACAAGGAATAAAATGGCTATATTCTTGAATATTTTAATAAGTGCTTTCCACAAACAGAAGAGACTAATGCCTTGCAGGAGCCTATGGAAGAAGAAATTGCTGAAACAGGAAGCTCATTAGATGAAAAAGAGGAGGATGAATGTTATGCTCCTGAGGATTCTTTTGAAATATCTACTATGGGTAAAACTTGTGATGATGTTCCTATTCCTGTTACCTTTAGTAGTGATCATGATTTGGAAAAGCACACTACTTTTGATATTGAAAATCTCTTTGGTACCAATTATGAAAATTCTATTGCCTATGATGATACTTTACCTCCAATGTATGATTATTATGATATTTTTAGTCCAGCTACTATTGATGAGAAAATTAATTGTGATTACAATATGCCTCCTATATTTGATGATTATGGTGATGAGAATAATAGTGATATCTATTTTGTTGAATTTGCTCCCAGTACAATTAATAACAATGACTATGCTTATGTGGAGAGTAATAATTATTATATGCATGTGGCTCGTGATAAGAATGTTTTATGTTATATTTATATTGTTAATTTTATTAATGATGCTACTGAAATTTATTATGAGAGAGGGAAAATTTGTCTTATGTATCTCAACAATATTAAGTTTCCCCTCTTTTATGTTGAAAATCTTGAAGTTGCACTTGTTTTTCTTTCCTATGCTTGTTGCTTTGTGGTTTCATGACTTGTTTATTTACAGGCTTCCTATGCATAGGAAGTGGGTTAGACTTAAATGTGTTTTGAATTTTCTTCTTGATGCTCTCTTTTACTTCAATTCATATTTATTATGTGAGCATCTTCTCAAACTATCATGCCTAACTTAAAGGCATTAAAGAAAAGTACTTATTGGGAGATAACCCAAAAGTTTTCTTGAGTCTTGGAAGTTGTTACTTCAGTAATTACCTCTCCTTATCCTTTTTGTTTGATTTTTGTGCCAAGAATAACCTCTAATGAGAGGGAAGTAAGATTTAAGGAGTTGGTGTCCCGAAACAGATTTTTGTGCTCCACCGTAAAAATTCGTGTAAAATCTCTGTATGTCAGATTGAGCTGATAGTTTCTTAATAAATCCCCCAATATTTTAGCTAACTTTCGTTAGTTCAACAATTTTTTATTTGAGCAACAGAAGGTATTCGAAAAAATCGGTTTCTACCTACTAGTGTGTTTTGACAGATTTCTGCCATTATTTGCATTTGCTTCTTATTGATTCCTTTTTGCGTTCTTTTTGGGAAATTGAGCTTTTTGAGGGAATTGCTAGAGTAGCTTGGGTTTTTAGTGAAAGTTTTTCTGTTCTAAAGCTAAACCCAAAGGTCTATTATCTTTTGAATAAACTAATGTTGCTAATGAAGACTGTGTGAAGTTTTGTATTAAGGAAAATTTTCAGGTGTAGAGAAGAATGATGTAATAAGATGAAGAATGGACAAAATCTCAAGCTTGGGAATGCCACCCCGTTTCACTCCAATAAATATTCAAGAGGTATAAGTGTTAAATCTTGGGGATGCCCAAGGCATCCCCTTCTTCATCAATAAAAATCTCAGGTCTTTCTAGACACTTCATTTTTATTGTTTCATGCACAGTTGTGTTCTTCTTAGAGCGTCTTAGTTTTTGTTTGGTTTGTTTAGTTTGCTTCAATAAAGTATTTTGGACCCCCGTTCTCTCTGTGTTGTTTCAAATAATTTGATTGGTGTTGGAGAGGAGTAGAAAGTTCTTGCTTAAGTAGTATAAGAGGAGCTTTCTTTGACTGTGACTTAGACTTTAGCATGTCATGCTAGATGTTGTTTTGACCGTATGCTTAGTGATTATTGTTGTAGCATGACTTGTTCCAAACAATTAGGATTTCTTAATGTGCCTTGAAGGAATCATGTGTTGTTTTAGGATACAAAATCATAATATTGTGGTATTCTCCTTTGATGCTTTGTTTGGGTTGACTTAGCACATGCTCACACCATGTTATAACTATGAACAAGTCACCATATCCTCTGTGATCATTTAGTACTTTACTTGTAGTACCACTTTATGCTTTGATTAGTAATGTTTTGTCGTTCTGCACGATTATGGACATTATTGCTCTCTTAGTTGGTCGCTCCCAGTATTTTGCTAGCCTCCACTTGTATGAGTAAGCTCTTCTCATGCATCCAACTCCCAATAAACCAAGTTATTCCGAAGTGTCCACTATAAATTCCTATGCATGGTGTGTTACACCATTCCAAGTATATTCTTGTTTTCATCTATCTTCCAATTAAGAAGTATTTTGTTATGTGAAAATTAGTGATTAAAGCTCTCATAAACTTGATGGCACACTTTATTTTTCTTTTCCCTAATAAACTTGAAACATTGTGTCATCTATGTTGTATATGCTTGCACTTATACATTGGAATTAGCAGAACCGTGCTGTCACGGGGAACGCTTTCAACACTGCACTTGTACTTTGTACACAGTTGATATCATGCTCTTTTGTCTATGGATGTCGTCGATGTGAAATGAAAGGGGAGCTTGTAAGTCCATGGAGTTATGTATGTGTGTTAGAGAAATGCCTAGGCTGCTAGCCTAAGCCATGCCTAATCATGGTGGAAACTTGCAGCATCACCATAATGACATCTATGAAGCTTTCTTATTATAAAAAAAGAGACATATTGAAAAGAGGAAAGGGAGAAAAAAGCACCATATTTCCAAGGTAAATAAGAAGATCTCTGAGATGCTCATTGTATGCTTTCCTTGTCATTTTTATTATGGGATAGCTCCTGTATCATGTGCAAGGGGTACCCTGTTGGCGGTTCTCTATGATACACATGTACTTACTATGACAAGAACTTACCGGTGACTAAAGTTGAGTAGCATGAGGAGCGGCCCTTGTATTCAAGGAACATGAGATTGCCAACTTATACTTTGTCAATCATATACTCTATAGTTTGTTCACTTTAACCTTAATCACTTCAAGATGCTTATGATAGGGGAAATGAGGGCTGAAAGCTAACAAGTACAATAATTTTTGGAAGCTCTTTTTGAAACTTGAAATCCCTACTTCCCTTTATAAAGGTCCTTTATTTCACCATTATATTGAGTCTTCACCTTCTATCCTTAGGCACCAAGTAATAGAGCATAGTTGCCATTCTTAGCTCTATGTGCATTGTCCCAAAAATTATTGATTGATGCATATTGTTGATATTACTTGTTCTTGTGCTATTTGTATTTAGTCACTCTTATGAACTTTGAAGTTGTCCTATGCATCTATTTGCCACTCCATGAGGGACAAGCTGAATGCCACTATGCTATGTTTTCTGTATGTGAAACAAACAAATGTTTTCAATGCATGTTATTCATGATCTTTGTTTGTAACCTTTCATGTTGCATGCATAGTTACTTTGTCTTACTGTTGGAACTCCATCTTTCATGCTCATGTTTAGAGTTTTTGATACAAGATTTCAATTCTTGCAAATGGTTTGATCTTGATTTTCATGGTGCATGTCACCTCAAAATTTATTCTTTTTATCATTTACCTACTCAAGGATGAGCAGGAGTTAAGCTTGGGGATGCTTGATACGTCGGAAATGTATCTATAATTTTTTATGTTCCATGATTGTTTAGTATCTACTTTGCTTTTCTTTGCCTACACTTTGAGGTATTTTTATATGTTTTTCTGGACTACCCTATTAACAAGATGCCATAGTGCCAGTTGCCTGTTTGCTTCTGTTTTTGGTTCCAGAAAAGGGAGAAAATCAATATTCTCGGAATTGGACGGGACAAAAGCTAAAGTGAATATTTTACCATGGGGAACACGGACCTAGAGTACGAGACGGAGGGGAGCCACCAGGGGGCCACACCCCCTGGACGCGTGACCAGGCTGGGCCCACGCCTGGGGGTGTGGCCACCCTCGCTGCCCCCTGCCTCACCTCTTCGCTATAAAGAGCCCCCGATACCAAAACCCTAAGTACCCAATCAATATTCCACGAAACCTTTTGTAACCGCCGCCACCATCATCCCTAGATCGGGGAGGGGAGATCATCTCAGAGGCCTTCTTCTTCATCATGTCAGCCTCCGGTATGAAGTGTGAGTAGTTCCACCTTGGACTACGGGTCCATATAGTAGCTAGATGGTTGTATCTCCTCCTTTGTGCTACCATGTTTAGATCTTGTGAGCTCTGTTCATGATCAAGATCATCTATTTGTAATCATGCATGTTGTGTTTGAGGGGATCAGATGGATATTGAGATTACTATGTTAGATTGATTAATGGTTTTGTCTTATTGATTCTATCATGTCCGTGTTGTTTGTGATCTTGCATGCTCTCTGTTTCTAGTAGCCACCTTGGCCAAGTAGATGCTAGTGACTCCAAGAGGGGGTATTTATGCTCGATAGTGGGTTCATGCCTCTATTTAATATAAGGGAAGTGACATAAATCTCTAAGGTTGTAGATGTGATGTTGCCACTAGGGAGAAAACAACAGTCTCTTGTTCATGGAACAAGTGGATTCTTTACCTTAACCACTTTTCTTAAAGAAGTTATCTGTTGCTTGAAACTTAATACCGTAGGGGGTTCGGATGATAACCTGAAGGTGGATTACTAGTCATTGATGCAGTTGGATGGCGGTCTATGTATCTTGTTGTATTGCCCAATCGAATCTCATAGGATCATGAATCTCTAGTATTGCATTGTTATGCCTTGCTCAGTCCTGTCAATTGCCCTGCTATAATTTGTTTACCCAGCATGCCATGTTTTTTTTATCTTAAGGAGACCACCTCTAGTGAACTATGGACCTCGGTCCAATCTTTACCATTGATACATCTTTGACTGTTACTGTTTACCTTCCAGCAAACCGGTGAGATTGACAATCTCACTGTTCGTTGGGGCAAAGTCTCGAATTTGTGTTGTCCAGGTTTCCAAGTTGCTAGCAACACCTTTGAGTCGGTTCCTTCCTCCTACTGGTTCGATAACCTTGGTTTCTTACTAAGGGAAAACTTGCCTATGTGCCCATCACACCTTCCTCTTGGGGTCTCCCAACGAAGCTACCACGCACCATCAATCGTCCCGCGTAGGCCTCCCACACATGAAAAGTATGCCATTGCCACTATTCATCCTCTTCCCCTGGTCGAGTTCATTTTGCGAATATTTGTGATGTGCTCCTAGACTTTCTGAATAATGTGGCCCGAGTGGATTTTAGAGATATTCAGGACTGCCCTTTTGGATCAGCATATGTCTAGTTCAACAATGTTAGTGACAGGGAGCGCCTTATTACGACCAGCCCCATTCCTTTCTAGGATGTCAATGTCTCCTTTGTCAAGCATAGTGAGGGTGTCGACTGATGTAGGACTCGGTTCAATAACGAGTGTTGGGTCATGTTGGTTGGGCCTCCCCTTGATCATTGGCACACTAAGGATTTGAACTCCATTTTTGCTGATATTGGTAAGGTGCTTCTCTAGGAAAGGGACCCTGATCACAAGGGTATAATCTTGGATAAAGTAAGGGTCTATGATTTGGTGGAGATTCCTAAAATTGTAAGGTTAACAATTGGTGATCCTGTGGAAAGTGAGTCTTGGACATTTTCTGTGGAGCTGTTAAATAGCAACTTGCTTGGAGGTGGTCCACCTGATGAGGATACTCTTCCTGACAATAATGAAGACCCACATCCTTTGCCTGACTTGGGCCCACAAAACCCTCCTCCTCCACCACCTCCATCCCCACCAATTGGTGAGCCTGGTGGGTGGGACGAGTGGCTGGCTGCACCTCCAAAACCTGCTGGTGATGCTGTTGGTTGAGGACAATGGGCACCTGAGGTTGCTGCTCTTATGCAGGGACCTGTGGTGGCACAAGGTGAATACATTCCTGTTCACAATCTCAATTTGCCACCTTAGGATGCCAACAATGCTGTCATTGGTTCTGTGCTGGTGGAAGACTGGAATTCAGATGATGATAATGGTTCAGTTAATGCTGAGCATGAACCTGAAGTTGAGCAACTAGTGAATGTGGAAGTGCAGGATGTTGGCATTGGGAAGGTCTCTAGCATATCTTTCAGAATTATTAAGAGGACGAGGAGGAAGAGAATATTGCTGACCTTGAGGAGAGGAAGCAAGAGAACAATGACTGGATGCTGGAGGACTCTAACTTTTTGTCACCCAATGAGGCACATCTCCAAGTTGGCTGTAGAGGCCTGAACCCAATAAGGTACAAGTCCCTGTGTTCACAGTGCTAGTCCCTTGATCGAATAACTAGCACCCATATCAAGAAACAAAGGTCATGTTATAACTCATAACCAGGTATAAAATAGTTCATTACAACTTATAGAGCTCATATGGCTATCTTATTACAAAGCAGCAGATATAACTATAAAGTATGGAGTCCTTCATCTTCATATACCACAGGAAAACATGTTGGCTGTATACTTGTAATCCCTACTCAACAAACTTCACTAACATCAAACAACCCTACAACATCATAAGTTACAACCACAAGGGTCAATACATTTTAATTGTATTGGCAAGTGATTTCATATTGATATGGAGAATCTAACATCTACATGAATATATGTCTAAGTGGATCTTTGGCTGACATTTGCATAAAATAAGTTTTCCCTATCCTTTGAAAAATAGGTTTTCTCTTTTTCAAAAACACTTCATCAAACATGGCACACTGGATACACACCAGGTGCTACCCTTGTTCACCCAACAATTTTAACTTAGAGAAATTATAATGATGAGATTCTTGAACCGCTTCACTGTCTTGATTGCTCAAAATTGTCCATAACTGGTGACACCGCTAAGTACTTAGTTTTACCCTCTCGAGAGGTGGTGCACTTCCCCACAAGACTCGACATGCATCGAGACGAGACTTTTCAGAAGAAATCCCTCAGACCAACATGGACGCGTTCCATCCTATCAACACTACAACCATCTATCCATCTGGATGAGTTATTGCAACTTAGTTGGTCAAGGCAGAGCCCATATGCCATGTGGCTGCACTGGATGCTTTCGCGACAAGAATGTATCCAATCTCTTTGTTCCTGGATGGCCATCCACAAGTGAGATACACTAGGGTAAACCATAGAACTGGGCCCTGGGTAACCACTCAACAAACATCCATACAAGTCCCATTTCCACCCAGGTGTTTCATTAACATTAGTTGTTTTCTTTAGTCCAAAACAATACTTGTATTTTCATAAGACATCATATCATGATTTCCACCCACAAATCTATGTAGCTAGACTAAGCATTCTAAACTTACCATGTCTTCTATCTTTAGAAAATACTACTAAGGTAGATACAATAGGTTTAGCATAGCATAGAAATCAACAAAATAGTCCTATCATGCATACTACAAAAATATCACTAATGCAATATTGAAAAGATAGGACTTTTCATGACCAAAGTATCACTTGCCTTTATAGTAGAACATTTAGTTACTCTCCTTGATGTTGCAAATGTCACACTCTTCAAAGTTCACTACAACAATACAAACAAGCAAAAAGCACACACTCAAAACTACAACACAAAATAACAAAACAAAACAAGAAAACACAGAAATGCATGCAAGCATGCAAAAGGTTATTTTATTGCAAGAGTTGTTTCTAACAAGGTCCTAAATATTACAAACACCTACTGGTCCTTTTTATAAAAGTGGAATTCCAATTGAAACCAAGTTAGTGAAAATAAGTCATTTAAAACATTTTTCTTTTACTAGAAAAGCTTTATTAAAAGGAATATTTTCTAGTTCTAACAAAATATATTTTTAATTTCAAATCTTAGTGTTTATGGTCAGATGGTTCAAAACAAAACCATTTGCAAAAGGCTTTACTCAAAAATAATGTTTAGGACAATTTTTATAGCCAAAATGGCCCTAAACAAGTCTCTGCCTAAAACACAATTTTTACAGAAACAAGTGTACAAAGTACGGCCATAGTAGTGTATTTAATATTTTTATGAATCCATAGACACCAAATTTCTATTTTTCTAATTTGTAGATCAAATGTAATGAATTTGCAAGTTTGATCATCTAATAAACCTTTTCTGGTTTTTAAATCGAAATCGCAGACACGTCGCCTAATATAATTGGATGGTACCTCTTCGGCCGGATCGGCATCGCGGGACGTTGGATTTAAGTGACATCGCATGGACTAGATCTTCCTCTACCTCTTCGATTAGTGATTCTATCGTAGCCGTAGGATCTCGATCTAGTGGATCGGCGCGTGCTGGCCACAGATGGGCGGCGCTGCTGGTGACGCGTGGCGGCGACTCCTCTGGTGCCGACGTACTAGCAGCGCTAGGTGGTAAAGGGAAGGTGCAGGGGCATTACCAGGGTCGCGGCGACGAGGTGGTTCTCAAGGTGATCGTAGAAGGGGGCAGGGCGCATAGGTTTGGCCGCTACTGCTCGCCGGAGTAGCTCCCGCTGTCTGGTGCTTGCAGATGATGACGGAGGTGTGTTCTTGGAGCAAAATCAAGCAAGGAAAAGCAATAGGGAGGTGCACACGAGGATGGCAAGCAGGATTGTTTGAACGAGAGGGCATGGGGAGGTCAGGGTTCACCGAAATCGACGCTGAAGTGCGTCGGTTTCTACGGCGGCGTGAGCTCGATTCAGGTAGCCTGGGGGCTCTGTGATGCAGGGAAATGAGGGGAAACATAGAGGAGGGAGAGGGGGTTAAGAAGAGGGGGTCGGTGGAGTGATTGAGCCGTTAACCGCACGAATTTACTCAGAGTAAATCCACTTGAAACGGTAGAGAGGGGGGCGAGTTCATCGCGCGAGGATGACGATGGTGACAATATGGAGGTGTGGTAGGAGGGTCAGTGAGGGGGTGGGGGAAGTGTGCGGGTGAGAAAAGGAGCAGAGATGGAGAAAGGGGGTGGCCCGGGTGGGCTGCTGGGCTGTGTTGGGCCGTGTGGGTTGGACAGGTACGTTTTTCTTTATTTTTTTCCTTCTAAACTTTTTCCTTTTCTTTTTCCATTTTCTGTTTTTAAACAAATCATTTGATTCAAACCTCCATTTGAATTCAAATCTTCTCCTATCTTTTTAGTAGGTTTTATACCAATTATTAGTTTATTATTTAATCTAATTCAAATATTTTTATCAAATAATACTCATTTAAAATTAAGTGATGCATATTGGTATTTATTTAAATAAAATTTGAATATGGTTCATCAGCCCATAAAATTTTATTTAAATAAACTTTTATCCTTTTATATTATTTAATATACTCCTATTCCATTTACCTATGGATTTATCCATGGTTTAAATTGTCTTTGCAACAATTATTATTTATTTACTTCTTTCTTTGTCTTATAAAATTCATAACTTTTTATTTATAGCTCCAAAAATAGTGATTCCAATTTGTATAATTTTATTTCATAATTATTTATATTTTAAAATACTTTTAGGATTACTTTGTTCACAATTAATCATTGATTTTAGTTATAAGCTTTATTAGCCTTGGAATATTTTCTTTTATCTTATAAAAATCATAATTTTTTATCCATGGCTCCAAATTGAGTGAAATCAATCCCCATGGTTTTGCAACGTTTTTGTTTACCAATATTGTTTATTTAGGAATGTTTTTTGCTAAATTTTATATGGAACAAGGCTATGGTCTTGAAGTGATCTCGATGATCATTTCTCTTATCAGGGTTTAGGTTTTTGGATTATCTTTTCCAAGTGCTCAAATCAAGATACATTCCATGCATGAATGCATTTGATCTGTTTGGATTTTTTTTTGTTGCTTTCTAATTCCAATTTTGTTCAATTAAGTTTTTTATGTTTCCATTTAGAAACAAAAAGTTTCTTTTCCCCCTAAATTTCATCATTTAAATGTTTTTTTGTTTATTTTTCACATTTCAAAATTTGCAAAATTTTGGGATGTGACATTGTCATGGCAAGAACCTCTTTTGTTGCCATCCCGGATGTCCATGCTGCAAAGCAAGCTTTTTTCTCAGCAAGGCCTGGAGTTATGGGGAATATATTTTGCTCCTCACATCAACATGCCATCCTCTTCCAAGAACTCTTTCAAATGCGATATCCATGTAAAGTTGGTTTAACATCATTACTCTCATGCTCACTACTCCTGAAAAATTAAATTGGGCAAGAAATTTTCTTGTTTCACCACTCTAGGACATTATCAAAGAGCCTATTACTAAAGAGAATACTATTACTTTCATCATTCCTAATGAGAGCATTGTTTAGATGGCACCTCCATGCTTGAGTGTTGACAACCTGCATCCTTGTGGTAACCCATCTGCACCTTCCAAGAAGAGCAAAGGAAAGGAGCCTCTTGTGGACTCTGAGGTGAGGTGAAATCCTAGGATTGTGGAACTAAATGGTGGATTTAAAAGTCATATTAATTGCTTTGATTCATACTATCTTACTTGTAATGCTTCTCCATAATGCTTGAATACTAAAGTGGTTAAAAATCTGGCTGCTTCTTTCTGTAAGGTCAAGGAAGGAGACCTGGATAAAAGGCTGCTGAAGAAGGGCAAGGCCACTGAGATTTCCATTAAGGCTCCTAGCAAGGGAGGTTCCAGAAAGAATGATAACCCAAGTATGCCCCTGGGTGGCAAGAATAAGAATGTGGATCCTAGGACCTGTGGAAAACAAGCCAATAACAAATCTTCCAAATAAGTGTTTTAATGTGTCACAAACTTTGTTATGTTGGGACCCTATTGGTCTTCTCACTTTGGTATTGTAATAAGTCTACTATGTTTTATATGGAGGATGTTGTTAAGTGTGTTATGGACATTGACTCTGTTAATGTCTTCTGGGCTGCCAATTGGATGTGTCTTCTATCTTGGCTTGTGGGTGGTTTCATATGTTGTGCTGCCCCAAAATAAAATTTTCTTGATAGTTTATTATGGATAACAAAAGAAAATGGAAGATCCTAAATTGGAATATCGAAGGTATCAACTCTGACCAGAAATGGGTGGGCCTGAATAATAAAATTGATGAGTCTAATTGTGACATCATCTGTCTCCAGGAAACAAAAAGAGAGGATTTTGATATGGACTATTTAAGAAAGTTCTGCCCTGGAAATCAGATAAATTTGAATTTTTACCATCAATTTGGGCATCTGGGGGATAATCATTCTTTGAAACAACTCACCCATCTCTAGGAAGACATCTTTTCAAAATGAATTCTCTCTCTCTATGTGAAATTCACATCATTACTATCAAATAATGTCTGGATACTTTCAAATATTTATGGACACTTGCCAACCTGAAACAAAAGCACCCTTCATTGAGTGGTTGGCCAACTTTGATATGCATGATGATATGGATTGGCTGATTTTGGGTGATTTCAATTTCAAAAGAAAGCCCTCTGATAGAAATAGGCAAGGTGGAGATGTCAGTGATATGCTTCTATTTAATGAGGCAATTAGCAATCTGGGCCTAATTGAGTTACTTCTCAAAGGCAGAAAATTTTCTTGGAGTAACATGCAAAATGATCCTTTACTTGAGAGACTGGACTGGTTCTTTACTTCTGCCTCTTGGACTCGGAACTATCCTTATTCATTTGTTTTTCCTATCTCCAAGCCCACTTCAAATCATTTACCCTATGTCATTCCAATTGGCACAAATATCCCAAAGGCATAGATCTTTAGGTTTGAAAACATTGGCTGCAACACAGTGATTTCAAACAAATTGTCCAAAATGCTTGGAACATCCTAGTGGGTCATAGTGATAGTGCAAAAAAAATCAATGCTAAACGAAAAAATGTGACGAGAGGACTGAAAGGGTGGGCAAAAAATCTTCCCTGTCTCAATGATCAAATCAGTAAAGTCAATGCAACAATTGAGCTCTTGGATGTCCTAGAAGAAGTCAGAACTCTAATTGTCATTGAGTGGAATCTAAGGGATCTGCTAAATACACATGTCATTACTTTTCTTAAAAAACAAAATGCCTATTTGAACAAAGAGGGAAAATCAAATGGGTAAAATTTGGAGATGAAAACACTAAATTCTTTCATTCCAGAGCAACCATCAGCTACAGGCATAATTACAACTTTGTTCTAAAGAATAAAATTAACCAGGAGTTGCAAGATCACTCTGACAAAGCCGATTACCTTTAGAATGCTTTTAAAGAAAGGATGAGAACTTCTAATAAACCTGAAATGCATTTCAACTTGCATGACGTCTTTGGTGATGGCATGTCTTCAAAGGCTAGAGATGCTCTGGAAATAACTTTCTCGGACAAGGAGATTGAGGAGGTAATCAGGGAGCTTCCCCATGATAAATCTCCTGGTCCCGATGGTTTTAACAATGAATTCATTAAGTGTTGCTGGCCTATCATTGGGAAGGATTTTAAGAAGATCATTGCTGGTTTCTATGATGGCAACTATAAAGCATGGTTTGGGGAAACTGCTCGACACCCTAATCGTGGGTGCGGCTATCTCATTATATAGAGGTTACACAACACGTGTACGTTACAATTACAGGTTACAAATAATACTCCATAATATATACAGTCTAACACCCTCCCTCAATCTTAACTATGGCCTGATGTACAAAGTAAGTTAAGATTGCGCCTACATCCTACAAACTGAGGCTGCGGAAGAGGCTTCATGAAGATGTCAGCAACTTGATCTTTGGAAGAGATAAACTTGATGTAGAGTAGCTTATGAGCAACACGTTCCCTCACAAAATGATAGTCAACTTCGATGTGCTTCGTTCGGGCATGAAATACTAGATTCGACGAAAGGTATGTAGCACCGATGTTGTCACACCAAAGAACAGGCGACTGGGATTGAGAGATTCGCAACTCTCTCAATAATAACTGTACCCATATAATTTCAGCTGTAGCATCAGCAACTGCCTTGTACTCATCTTCAGTACTGCTGCGAGACACTGTAGCCTGCTTGCGATCATTCCAGGTGATCAAGTTCGGTCCAAAGAAGACTACATAGCCCCCCATGGATCGCCTGTCATCAGGATTGCCAGCCCAGTCTTCATCAGAGAATGCGGAAAGATCACATGACGGTGTAGGCTAAAGATACAAGCCATACGAGGCAGTGGAACAGATATAGCGCAGAATACGCTTCACAGCTGACCAATGTGAAGTCCTAGGAGCATCAAGATACTGACACACACGGTTAACTACATAGGAGATATCAGGTTTGGTGATAGTCAAGTACTGCAAACCACCAACAATACTGTGATACTCACTAGCATCCTTAGAAGGAAGAAGATCCCCATCAAGAGCAGATAACTTATCAGTGGCAGACATAGGAGTAGCAGTAGGTTTGCACTTAAGCATACCAGCTCGGTGCAGTAAATCCATGGAATACTTGTGTTGAGTCAGAGACAATCCCGCAGACGACCTCAAAACCTCCAATCCTAGAAAGTAGTGCAAAGCACCCAAATCCTTCACAACAAACTTACCACTGAGAGCAGTCAACAGACGATCAGCAGCAGTATTTGAGGAGCTAATAAGAATGATATCATCAACATAGACCAAAAGATACATAGTGACCTCAGGTCGCTGAAGGAGAATCAGAGATGTGTCAGTTGTAGACAGAATGAACCCAAGCCCTCGAAGAACAGAACCAAGACGAGCATGCCAAGCACGAGGAGCCTGCTTCAGCGGATAGAGTGCCTTAACAAGACGACACAAATGCTGAGGACAATCAAGATCAACAAATCCCGGAGGCTGACACATATTGACTTCCTCCTCCAATACACCATGCAAGAAGGCATTCTAAATATCCAGCTGACGCAGAGACCATCCTCGTGAAACGACCAAAGAGAGAAGCAAACGAATGGTAGTAGGCTTAACAACAGGACTGAATGTATCCTCATAATCAAGTCCATGCCTCTGTTTGAAGCCCTTGGCTACTAACTGTGCCTTGTAGCGTTCAATAGAACCATCAACATGTCTCTTGACTTTGAAGACCCACTTGGAATCAATTACATTGACCCCAGAAACAGGAGGAACCAGCTGCCAAGTGTCATTTTGATGTAGTGCCTGAAACTCCTCTTCCATAGCATTGCGCCAATGAGGAATACCATGAGCAGCCTGGAAGTGCCAGGGTTCCGCGGTGGGGTCAGACTAAGCTTGTGCAACGCATGATGCAATCCATGCAATTGTCTTGTCAGTGCGCTCTTTGGGTTTGATTATCCCAGACTGACTGCGCGTGCGAGGACGAAGATTAGCCGGCGCCGGTGCACGAGGTGCAGGTGACGGCGATGAAGAGGTTGAAGCCGATCCTGGTGGAGAGGCAGCACGAGAGGATGCGGCCGAAGGCGTGCTCGTGTCGGGTGATACTGGGCCGGGTGAAGCCGGTCCAGTAGCGGAGGGCGCCGAGGAGGCCGAGGCTCCACGTGATGTAGAGGGCGCCGACACTGGGACGGCAGCAAAGGCCGGCGCTGGGCCGGCAGCAGGATCCGGCGCTGGGACGGGAATAGAAGCCGACGCTGAGCCGGGAGCAGAAGCCGGCGCTGGGCTGGGAGTGGGAGCCGGCGAAGCCGGAGCGGAGGGCGCCAGGACAACGCGATCGACGTCGGCCATGCATGGGGAATGCACGCGATCGTCGTGCGGCACGGGTGACGCTGGGGAGGAGGATTCTTCCATAAGATGCAGTCACGCTCCTCTTCTAGTACCTGCAACATGATTAGGAAGCAAAGCAGGAGAGTGTTCAGCATCTACAAACTTGTCAGGCAATGGTAAAGATGGATGTACAGTTGTATCGGATGCGGTGGTGGTGGTCGGAAGTGCAAAAAAAGGAAACACATTCTCATCAAACACGACATCACGAGAAATATAGACACGGTTGGACGGAACATGAAGGCATTTGTACCCTTTATGGAGAGCACTATACCAAAGAAAGACGCACTGTTTAGACCGAAACTCAACCTTGTGTTTATTATAGGGTCGAAGATAGGGCCAACACGCGCACCCAAAAAATTTCAGAAAAGTGTAGTCAGGAATTTAATTGAGCAAGAGTTCTAATGGTGTTTTTATATGAAGGAGTCGTGTCAGAAGCCTATTGAATAAAAAACAGGCTGTGAAAAAGGCGTCACTCCAAAACCGAAAAGGAGCAGAAGCATGAGCTAGCAAAGTGAGGCCAGTTTCTACAACATGACGGTTCTTACGTGCGGCTGCGCCATTCTATTGATGTGTATGAGGACAAGCGACACATTGCGAAATCCTAAGTTTATTAAACAATGTATTGAGGTTGCGATACTCACCCCCCAATCATACTGAACATGAATAATATTTTGCTTAAGGAGACGCTAAACATGTGCTTGAAATTGAAGAAAAACATCGAACACATCAGATTTACGCTTGAGAAGATAAAGCCAAGTATACCGACTATAAGCATCAATAAAACTGACATAGTAATTATGACCACTGATAGATGTTTGGGCAGGACCCCACACATCAGAAAAAATAAGCTCAAGCGGAGTGTTAACAACACGACTCGACTCTGAAAACGGTAGCTGATGACTCTTGCCTTGCTGACAGGCATCACAAACAGAACCAACATTATTATTGGACACTAATGGGAGCTCATGGCGGTGGAGAACATGACGAACTATGGGTGTAGCAGGATGACCAAGGCGCGCATGCCAGTGGGAGGACGACACACGAACGCTGCTGAAAGCCTAGGAGACTGGTGGAACATCAAGCGCATATAACCCATGGCGGAGGCGACCTCTAAGGAGCACGGCCCTCGTGTCCGAATCCTTGACAAAAAAATGAGAAAGATGAAATTCAGCGAAGACATTATTATCACGAGTAAGTTGAGGAACAGGAAACAAGCTACGCGTAGCCGAAGGAACTCTAAGGACATTGAGGAGACTCAATTTTTTGGAATTTTGAGCAAGAAGAGAGGCCTGACCAATATGTGAGATGTGCATACCTGCTCCGTTGGCGGTGCGAACCTGATCATTGCCACGGTACGGCTCCTGAGTGGATAGCTTGCCCATCTCACCCCTCAAGTGATTGCTAGCTCCTGTATCCATGAGCCATGTAGGATCGATGGAGTACGAAGGGGTGCTCCCATTCTCATGACTCGCAATAGCCACTTGTTTTTCGATGCCCATGAACTCCTGCTTGAAGTGAAGGTGGAAGCGTGAGGCGAGGTGGCCCTCTAGGCCACACAGCTGGCACGCGAGATGAGCGCCACAGCTGGGGCAGCAGGCGCGCGGGTGACCCCCAGAGGTGACGGTGGGAGGGCGCGCCATAGGAGGCTGCTGCAGCGACAGAGAAGGCGCGGTCGGCGGCTTGCCCCCACCCGCAGGTGTCTTGGGAGCTTTGCCGCCACCACGGAATGCAACATTGGCCATCGAGGGAGCTGCATGGTTTTTCTTGACACGCTGCTCTGTCGAAAGGATCCGGGCGTATAGCTCGCGCAGTGGAATAGGAGTATCACGAGCATCAGTGTTCTAGCAGAGGTTGTTGTAGTCCTCGTCCAGCCCATCCAGAACATACGTAGTGAAGTCCTCGGGACGTAGCGGCTGACCGATGGCAGCAAGGGAGTCGGCGAGGCCCGTAACCTTGTTGAAGTACTCGGGGACAGAGTGGTCGAGGAGCTTAACCTCGCCAAGATGAGTGTGGATGGCGTGAGACTGCGCCTGAGTTTCTGACGCGAAGCTCGTATGAAGGGTAGCCCACGCATCCCTGGACGTGGCTGCAAAGAGAACCAGCGACGACACGCTCTCATGGAGCAAGGACTGGATGGCCTGATCCCGAGCCACCCAAGCATGGTATGCCCGATCATACGGCGCGGGGCACGGGTAGGTGCCGTCGACGTAGCCCTCCAGGTAGCTGCTACGAAGAAGGGGAAGCACCTTCGCTTTCCATGCGAGGTAGTTGTCTACCTTGAGCTTCACCGGTGTGAGGTGAGCGAAGTAGAAGGGGCCGGGAGCACTGGCAGCATGCTCCGGCGATGGAGGCGGAGGTGGCGCCGATGGATAGCCACTTGCATCGGAAGGGGGTGCAGGCGCTGGCGGCCACCTCCAGGAGCGCCGTAAGCCAGTGACGGATAACTGCCGTAGGCAGGGGCACCAGACGCGGCCGACGTTGGTGATGTAGGGCCGTCGGTCGGCGTTAGAGGCGCGGGCGACCACCCCCTGGAACGCCATAGGGGAGCGACCACGGGATGGGAGGCCAT
Source organism: Avena sativa (assembly GCA_916181665.1). Classification (NCBI taxonomy): domain Eukaryota; kingdom Viridiplantae; phylum Streptophyta; class Magnoliopsida; order Poales; family Poaceae; genus Avena; species Avena sativa. The sequence continues at coordinate 92,382,968 of OV702293.1, read as the reverse complement.
CCACCAGACGTACCGTGGTATGACTTAGGAGGTGCGGGCGGCCACCACCCCGAGTTGTCGTAGCCCGATCCCGTCGCCATGCTGAGATGCGGCAGCACAGGAGATCTAGGCGGGGCAGGAACCTCTTCCGAGGCATGGGTAGGAGGCACCGGGGCCATGGGGACAGCCGGCGCGATCGGACGCAGCGCCATCCCTGGCGGACGCGGGAACGATCCCCTCCACATGAGGGGCCGCGAGGCAAGGAACGGCGACGCAGGAGACGGCGAGGCCGCGACAGCGGGAGGTGCCACCGGCGGCGGGGCAGCGGCGGCGGCCGAAACAGGGGCAGCGGAAGACATGACCTAAACCTAATCTGATATCATGTAAAGCGTGGTTTGGGGCAACTGCTCGACACCCTAATCGTGGGTGCGGCTATCTCATTATATAGAGGGTACACGTTATAAACACTACTCCATAATATATACAGTCTAACAGCAACATTTCTTTGGAAAGTATCAACTCTTCATTTATCACTCTAATTCCAAAAACTGACAATCCCATGACTCCAGCAGATTTCAGACCCATTTCACTACTTAACAGTGTGCTCAAGATCATCACCAAAATACTGGCCAATAGACTTCAGAGTGTTATCATGAATCTTGTTCACAAAAAATCAGCATGGTTTTTAAAGAAAAGATCCTTCAAGACTGTTTAGGATGGGCTTTTGAATTACTTTACCATTGCCACAAGTCCAAGGAGGATATTGTAATCTTAAAATTGGACTTTGAGAAAGCCTTTAGCACTCAACCATTATAAGTATCCTAAAACCAACAGGCTTTGGTGATAAATGGATACAATTTATTTTTGAATCTACATCTTCTGCTGTTCGACTTAATGGAGTACCTAGGAAAAGTTTTATTGCAGAAGAAGGGTCAGACAAGGGGATCCTTTATCTCATATTCTATTTGTTCTTGTGGCTTATCTTCTCCAGTCTATTCTAAATAAGGCAATGCACCAGGGTTTGTTGGCTCCACCTTTAGGGGGTACTTTCTGCCTAGATTTCCCTATAATTCAATATACTGATGATACTTTGGTTGTTCTCAAAGCAAACTCTAGTCACCTGCTCTGTCTTAAGGACTTGTTACACACTTTTGCTGTTTCCACTGGGCTTAAAGTAAACTACTCGAAATATTGCATGATGCCAATAAATTTGGATGTTGAAAGGCTTGCTCATTTTGCTTTGACAATCTCTTGTCAGATAGGGACTCTTCCCTTTACTTACCTTGGCCTACCTCTTAGCCTAAATAAGCCATCAGTGGAATAGTTCTTTCCTATTGTTCAGAGAGTTGAAAGAAGACTTTGTGGCATTGCAGACTTTCTAAACTATGGAGGAAACTGTAGCTCGTTTAACCTGTACTATCCTCTCTAACAATTTTTTATATGAGTTTCTTAGAAGTGTCTGTGGCCATTAAATACCAGCTAATTAAGTACATCAGACATTGTTTATGGAGAAAATAGATTGTTGATGTCCAAGCTAAAGGACAGGCCTTAGTGGCCTGAATAAAGTCTGTATACCAAAGAGGCAAGGTGGTTTAGGTGTCTTGAACCTCAATATTAAGAACACTGCTCTCCTGCTGAAAAACCTGGATAAGTTCTGTAATCACCATGATATCTCATGGGTACTTCTTATTTGGAACACATATTACAACAACAATGGAAAACTATCAAGGAGAAGTATGGAGGGGTCTTTCTGGTGGAAAGCCCATCTGAAATTGATAGACATATACAAAGGTATTACAAAATTCTATATGGGAACTCGTAATACCACTCTATTCTGGAGTGATATGTGGCAGGAAGAATGTCTGCAATATAAATTCCCTCATTTTCTATCTTTTGCAAAAAAACTCAAGTATCTCTATCCAGATTTTTATTTAGACTCAACATATTCAGGATCACTTCTACCTTCCCCTTTCACAACAAGCATACTCTCAATTTTTAAGTCTAGAACGGATATGTCAAGACACTTTAATCTCAATGCAACATGGTCATGCAGATAAATGGAGTTATATTTGGGGATATGATATCTTTTCTATCAAAAAGGCATATTCTATTCTCTCTAGGCATATATCTGCCCCACATCATTTCTCATGGATCTGGTAGTCCTCCTATTAGCAAAAGCACAAGTTTTCTTTTGGATCCTATTACTGGATAGATTGAATACAATAAATTTGTTGGGGAGAAACAAATTCTCTTTACCTTCTTATAATTGTGCAACTCTTCAATGTTCTTTAGAGGAAACTTTGGCACATCTATTCTGGGACTGCCCTTTTGCCAAACTTTGCTTGGATGAAATCTGTCCAACCAGGATTACGAAGCTCTCGCTACTAGAGGCCTTCTTAGATATAAAAAAGAATCTAAAGGGGCCTTTTTCTACAGAGATTATCATTTTGGTATCCTAGGGCATTTGGATCTATCGTAATAACATGATTTTTAATAATCAAAGGCCCTCTTTGGAGGGATAGAAGGCCATTGTGATCCAAGAGCTTAGATTGGCTTGGCTTAGGATTAATAAGAAATATGGCCAGGGTTTAAAAACCTAGATAAATTCTCATTTAGAATGGAGATAGTTAGTTACTAGCTCTATTCCCTCACTGAGGTGGATCTGTAATCTTGTAAATATGTAACTTTAATTTTTATTTATTTATAAAAATTACAGTGGGGATTTTCCCTACTGTTCAACCCTCAAAAAATTAAGCCTAGGAAAAATTCCAAACAATTACCCCTAGTACATCTTGACCATATCCATATACTAGAACCATTATCCCGTCTTGCCAAGAACAAAAATTGAAGCTTTCCTTAATGATCATCATTATGGATAAATTTTCTACTTCAACAGAACTTCAACTAAACCACATCCGAACTTCACAAAACCTGGCAATTTGATTACTATAGCAACCATTACTCACCTCTGGTCAAAACCCTATAGCGGGCCACTGTACCCACCCTTGTTCTTGGCTTCTAGCACTTGGAAGAAAGGGGGACAAAGGCAATATCTTTTCTTCCCACTTTATTGCCTTGGCAGCACCACCCCACTCCCCTCATCCTCACTACAACTCATCAGGACCCCAGCATGACCACATGCACCGCCCCCGAGGCCCAATCCACGAGCAACACCTCCCTTTCCCTTTCATGGACCATGTCCATGATAAGCCACCATCTCTCGGTTTATAAGGGCCAGAGCCACCCCAGCCTCCCCCGTTGTCCTCATTTCACTCCCTGGTCACCAGAGCACCACCCCACTCGCCCCTGCCCACTCCCCTGACTCCTTCACCATGGAGAGGAAGAACAACTCTCCTCGTCCATTTTCGAGATCTCAATCTTGTGCTCATTTCCCATCACCTCAGTACCTTCCTCGCCCTTAATTTCCACCCTCCTACCTTGCCTCTCTCGAACCTTAAACACACTGGAGATCGCTCCCTCTCTGCAGCCCTGCAGTTGAACAACACCGCCATGGTGCTGCATGCATACATGCAAGATCTCCTCCATCTCCGACCTCCCCTTCTACCCTATTCTTTCATGTATGTCCTCTCTAGGACATACTCTACCTAACCCTAGCCTTTTTCCATCCCAAGACCACCCCAGAGCTCAACTCCGACGATCTCCTGCAGTTTCCTTTCGGACGCCCTCGCACGAGCTAGGTCCTGAAGTCAAAACCGCTGCCGCCCCTCGTTATGCTCGCCGGTGAATAACGCTTCTTCTCTGGGACTCAACGGCCTCCAGCGTGCATCTGATAAGCCACCGCACACCTCCCAGGGCCGCCCTAGGGTTCTGTCGCTGCTGCACATGTTCCCTGGAGATGACAACGCTCGACCGTTGATCTCCATTTGATTGAACAACCAGGGTTTCCCCGTACCTCTTCGCGGGCGGTAGCCCCTGACCAGCGGGCTAGGCCAGGTGAGTTTAAATGCATAGTCTCCCGCTGTCACGGGGAGATGATGGGCCGGTCCAGCCTTTGTGATGTCCGACTGGACTAGTTTTGTGATGTCCCCTTCTTCTTTTAATCATTTTTCCTATATGTGTTTATTACCTTCTCAGTTTAAATCCAAAAAGTAAATGGAAAATAATTGAAAAATCCCAAATATATATTCCAATATTTTCCCTAGTCTTTCGCTAACATGAAGAGCAAGATACATACCCAAAATATTTTTTGTTATTTCTTGGTATTATATCTTCTAAATAATATCTTTTTCCACCAAAAAATTCCTCAAGTATTTTTTTAGATCCAAATAGGGTGAAACCAATCCCTACCAGTAGGTACTTGAAGTACTTATCCCCTAAACTTGGCCTTATGTCAAATGGAGCTTTGGATCTGGATTAATAAAAATACCAAAATAAGGCCTTTTGACTTTAGAAATTTCTCTAGATCAACTAGTACCATATTTTGAGTTGATTCCAACTCCTAGATATGAGGTACCATAAAATCTACAATGCCTTAGGAGTTCAGTATTTATTGAGCATCCGAGGATTTTTTTAATGATCTAAGACATTTTGCATGTGTTGTTTCCACTAGATAAATCATAGTAAAAGTTCTGGAACTCATAAAATGGTGAATCCAATCTCTTCTGGAAGGTACTTGTAATACCCACTTTCCTTGGTCTCATACTGTTTGGACCTATAAAATAAATCTAGTTAAAAAGACAAATTTCCTATATAACTAACTTTGGGAATTTCTCGAGGGCATTCTGGTAATTATATAGAAGTGAATCCAAGTCTCGAAAATCATAAACTCAAAGATCTACAAAACCTCTGAGGAAAATTTTATTGGAGCTACATATCTTTTCTAGTGATTTATTCTATAAAGCTAGTGTTTATTTCACTAGAAAATATATATCTATTTAAAGATAACTGCTAAATAGTAAAACCATTTTTGGTGGCCTTGTTTTTTTTCAATACCCATATGTAGGTATCATTATTTCACATTGGTACTACACAGAATATGGCCTTGGTTTAAAACCTATTACTATGTATATTTGGGAATTTACAAAAGAATTATCAATATAATGCAATTCAAGTATTTCCATATGCCTCCAACTCAACTTATCAAAACTTACTGAAGTCGGTGATGTATTTCATACCTTGTTGTTGATTGTTCCTTTGTTTGCTTGCATGTGTTATCCTCGATGATGATAGATGCGATTATATTGAAGTCGAGCAGAGGAGGATATTGATTATTATTATGATTTTCTAAGAAGAAGCCTAGGGACATAATGCCATATTGCTGGTCACATGCAAGCCATCTACTTGCTCATAAACATTGTCCTGCTATTTTACTTATGCATGTTTTATCTATTTGTTTATGCAGAACTGCATTGTTTTACTATATGATGATTGATATGTGGTGAATCCTTGGCTGGTCCAAGTGATTACCCATCTATACTACCAAGTATAACCCCTTTTATGACACCTACTTGTACCTAGTAATGGAAGTGGTGTATAATACCATACCCCTTTGGAGACCCTGTTTTAGCCAAAGCAAAATTATAGGTTGGGAAGACCCTAGAAAATTTAGCAAAATTTTCTTTGGTTAAACCTTGGTGAGGTTTGACATTGCAAGGGATTTTTTTTGCAAATGATGATGAATAGGAGGAGAAAAATGTTTACGAAAACGCACTTGTTTCTTTGCAGTTTGCTATAACAATTAACCCATGCAACCACATTACCCTAGAGTCTGACGGGGCTTGACTCGAAGTTTGTCTACTATAGTATGGGATTACTCGCAACTACTTATAAGGGATGGCATCTCTCGAATGTCGGGTTTTCCTTTCAAAGAGCACCATTTGCTAGAGCAATGACTTAGGGAAGATGTGAACCGTCCTTGTGGATGGTCGGACGATACTATGAGCCTCTCACTGAAAGTGCCCACTCCTGAAGAGTGTCAAATGCGCTTTGGTTGGTCCATTGGTAGCCGACGTCCCAGCGTTGAGAGGAACAACTCATAGGGTAGGGCCTATGCTAGAGTGGGCATTCCGAAGGTCTTTTTTGATTATACGAACCATGCATACCATTGTATGACGATTCGTGGTTGTTCACGGCAGATGAATCAAATATTGTGGGTAACCTCTACAGAGTGTAAATCTATTTGGATAGCCATGTCCTCAATCATGGACGGTTGGTAAGGTCGTTGTAGAGTGGTGCTGGTTTTGATTTCAAAAAGGATTTCGGAAAAAAAAGGCAAAGGCTTTGGAAAGGATTTGAACTTAGAATGGTCGAAAAGATGGAAAGAGGTTGTTCACAGAATGACCGAAATAAAGGAAGAATCGGTGACCCAATCATAGTGGTTTACAAACTTTTCAAAAAAATTACAAAAGTTTTCAACAAAGATATATAGATGCTCTATCTACAAGAGAAACTATTTTAGAAAAAACCCTCTTATGGAGCCCTCCTACTATCACAGCCATATTGCATATCCTTTTATTGTTATTCTCTTAAGGTGGTTTGTGAGTACATTCAAAGTACTCACTGGCATTGCTACTAGCTATTTACTTAGTCAGATTCGAGAAGTACGATGAAGAAGAAGATGACGTTGATGACTATGCGAGTTAGGACGTTCTCCCAGTCAGTTTTCTGTAGGTTAAGGCATGGCTCGGGCTCGACAATGTATTGAAGTTCGACTATGTATGATTGATGTAGCCATTAAGGCAATTAAGGTATATTTTATATCCACTTAAGTAATGGATGTTACATTGATACTTCTCAGTTATGTGCCACGACAGATTGATCATGGGATAGTGGTGATATGCATAACAGAGATTCTCAGAGGATTAATCTGGGGTCCCATAGAATTGGTATCAAAGCCATCCTGACTATAGGAGAACCCTAGTTAGCATGATCGTTAGACAGAAAAACTATTTTTGGAAACACCTACTTTCGAAAACTATTTCTCTCAAATAATTTCGAAACATTCTACTTCTTACATCCTCCAAATTTAAAGGACTTCAAAAATTGGTTTCTTCTATCTCTGGTCCAAACTTCAAAAATATGAATTTCAAACAAATAGGGCCTAGAACCCGGTGAAGATGATGGTATAGATGAAGAGAAGCAACTACCGACAAACACAAGGAGACTACAAGATCTCCCTACTAGTGGAATCCCCTAAACAAAAGATATCAAGTGCTACCCTAACGAGAAGCTTCCAATGTCTCAGCAATATCTTCATCTGCAAGATAGTGACTAAGACCATAAAAAATGTGACATCTAGGATTAATAGTCCTAGGATAGGATTCGCCGATATCACGAGTAGTTAAGTCCTTGGTCTATATAGTAGGCCATGTTTGCTTGCCTAAGTGCATAGTGTGTTGCTTGATGTGTGTTGTTTATGATTCTCAGATTGGGGAAAATATTGTGACCCAATCGCTATGTTCAGTATGAATGTTATGGCTTGATTGAACCAAGTCAAATGTGCTTTGAGGATCAATACAACACCTAGTAACTCAGGAACCCCTATTAATTGTTGCTATCGGAAACCCCTACTAACTTGGATTATAGAACACGTTTCATATGAGAGCCGAGTTTCCTAAAAACTCTGAGGTTCAACATCGACAAGTTAGAACTACTTGAAGAGTTATCCTCAGCGCAATGGCATACCTTGACAAACTCACTTCTGGAGACCAGTCAACAACTCATTTATCAAGAGTTCTCCTCAACAATCATGGTAGCCGTGGCACCACCCCGACTGTCATTTCTCCTTCCGGCGATATCATGGCGGATGAGGAGGAGGCGCCAACAAAGCTCAATCACGGTGGCACTCGTGGTAGCTGATGAGGACGCCGTGGACGGTGTAGCAGAGGGCAAGGCGTTAGTCCAGAGCCCGCACTTCTCTCCCGGTCGTAATCAAGATTGAGGATGACCCTGGGCATGTGCGCGTCATCGACTTTGTCATCCTTCTCTACGACTTGGACTAGTTTGCACCGGTGAAGCTTCCCACGTGCTCCGCTCTCGGAATCACGGACGAACTTTCCCAAAGAAGTTCAACTACGTCACTCTGGCGGCCATGAGAGATGGACGGTGAGCATCGACACCCCCACATCGGGTGAGATGTACCGCGCCGATGGTTAGGATGGCTTCCTCGGCCAACAACATATCATGCGTGGTTCTGTGTTGATATTCCACTACACCAGCGGGGGAGGTTTCTCCGTGTTGGTATTTGATCCCCTGCTATGTCGCGTCGACTACAAAAATATTAGCTTTTACAATAGATGACTTTTGTGGTTGAAGCCCTAATATTCGTGGCTGAAATTTCTTCTATGACAGATGACCTTCATGGTAAAATCCTTGTCACAAAATAATATACCATGGTTTATTTCGACCGTGGCGGATCGCACCCTTTAGCCACGAAAACTTGTTCCGTCGTAGATCTATTTGCTAGCCACGTTAAGTGCTTGCGTCATGGAAACTTCCACGTGGCAAACACCATTAACTGTCATGCAAACTATGTTAGAAGCTAGGCCTAGCCAAGGCCTGCTAATTATTAAGTGGGCCTGCCCATTAAGAGAGCCCAATAGTATCACGACCAGTTAATATTTTGTCCTGCAGTGTTTTAAATGGGCCCATTAGTGCAGCCCGCTGTGGCCCGTAAACTTTTATCCCTATTACTATTTCGGCCTACAGAAGGTCCTCCTTGGCTCAATACTATACGGCCCATAAGCGGCTTGCAATATCGGCCCGGTACTGTTAAGGCCTACGGTCGGCCCTTCACTATTCTTACAGCCAGTAATGGGCCACCCACTAATGGCCCTTCTTTAAGAAGGCCCGTTACTATTTTGGTCCATAAGCGCCCTGCATAGGTTCTGGTATGTTACTGTTCTGGCCTGGTAAGTTTTTCGGCCTGTTACTGTTCTGGCCTAGCACAATTCCGGCATGTTAATTTTCTGGTCTGCTACAGTTCTAGCCTTTTTGCTTCCCTAACCTGCTACTGTTCTAGCCCGTTACTATTTTGGCCTTTTTGCAGTTCTGGACCATTTTACTGTTCTGGTCTATTCCTATTTAGGCATGTTCATATTTTGGCATGCTATCGTTTCGGCCTGTTACTATTCTGGAATGTTACTATTTAGGCCTGTTACTGTTATTCGAGCATGCATGTGGGTCGACTATTACTTTTATGGTATTTTACAGTTTCGTCCTTTCTGGAGCCCATTCCAACATCATAAAAGGTGTACAACTGGCGAGCATCTTTTACTGCTCATCATCATCCCAATACAAGACATGCCAATAACAAAGACATATATTGTACCCTATTCGACCTAGCTAGCGCAGGTATGGTGCTGCCTACTGTGTGGATGGCATAAAATAAATTCCTACATGGTCTATGCAATATATCTAGATATTACATCAGCTGCAAACTACTTAAAATTATTACTTATTATCAACTCAACGGAAAGAAAAATTGACATTTCAGTTGACAATCGAGTTGAGAGCAGTCCTCAATTTGCTTTCTCGATCTATCACCTGCATCTCCCTTTTGAGTGTGACATCTACATTGGAAAACAACCTTGAGACATGATCTTGCAGCCCCTCTTTGGTGGTGATAGCAATAATTGTAGTCTGAAACTAAGTAATACACTACAAGAAAAATGTCATTTTACAACAGATGATTTTCATGGTTGAAGGCCCGTTTTTCGAGGCTGAAAAGTCTTCTACGATGGATGCCCTTCGTGGTAGAAGCCCTGTCACTAATGAATCAACCACAATTTTTTTCTGACAGTGGTGGATCGAACCCTTCAGCCACAAAAAGTCGTTCCGTCATAGATCTGTTCGCCAGCCGTGTTGACTGCTGACGTCATGCAAACAGCCACATGGGAAACACCATTAATGGATAGTTAGCTCCATTAACTATGGAAATTTTGGTAGAAAGCCAGGCCTAGCCAAGGCCTGATAATTATTAAGTTGTTCGGCCCATTAAGGGAGCCCAATAGTAAGTCGGCATGTTACTGTTCCCCTCGGAACTATTTGAAATGGGCCCATACGTTGGGTCTGCATACTTTCAGGGACGCCTATGTTTTGTCCTACATAAGGCCCATGGTAACCAAACACTGTGCGACCTGCTCCATTCCGGCCCAGTACTGTTCGAGCCTGCTAAGATTCTGGCCATTTACTATTTTGGCCTATTGTTATTCTGGCCTTCCATTGTTCTGGCCTGCACTGAATCTAGCATTCTACTGTTCCTGCCTGCTCTGAATCTGGCCTTCTACTATTCTGGCCTGCTGTATATCCGACCTTCTACTATTCAGGCCTGCTGTGAATCTGGCTATTTACTGTTCCGGCTTGCTATTAATCTGACCTTTTATTGTTTCACCCTTCTAAAAATTTAGCCTTTTACTATTTCGGCCTGCTGTGAATCTGGCCATTTATTGTTCTGTCCTGCTGTAAATATGGTCATTTACTATTCTGCCAGCTAAAAATCTAACCTTTTACTTTTCTATCCTTATGTGATTCTGGCCTTTTATTGTTCCGTCTTGCTGACATATATCCTTTTACTGTTCTGGTCTACTAGCTATCTAGCCTTTTACTGTTTCGGCCTGGTCACTATATATCCTTTCACTGTTTGGGTCTATAAGTATTCAGGCCTGTTACTATTTCGGCCCATCAGGATTTTGACCGGGTACTGTTTAGACCTGTTATAGTTCTGGCCATTCACTATTCCGGCCTTTCACTATTATGGACAATTATTGTTACAACCCATGGTTGTTCTAGACTTTTACTATTTGGCCCTTTAATGCTTTGGTTTTTTACTATTCATGTTCACGTCCATGCGTCGTTTTATCGATTGTTATGTTCCAGCCTTTTACTGTTTTGGCCTTTTTGGAACCGATGACTTATTTTGCAGAACAGAACATGAATACCAAGACATCAATTAATACAAATGCGAAAATTTAAACTACTTATTACACAATAATAAAAGTTTATTACAACACATCATTAAACATGATTTGCATTCTAAAAATTATAGAGTGTTGGTATCCTCAATAAGATATCGGTGCATGGCAATTTGCTTCAATGTATCATCTGTCCTCTTCTTCAACATTTCAGCTACATATCTAAGAGCAGCTACACTCTTTCTTTCTATAAGCAACACAACCTTCGTATATATATCACCTGCAGGAGCTGTTCTAGTTGGACTGGTAAGTAAGTTGTTTGCTTCATAAATGCAATGGGAGGATGAATGAGAAGAGGGATCACAACTTTTAGTCCTTCCTTTCGAGGACTCCTTCACTTTAACTATAGCTTGGTACAATACGGTGAAAGGGGTTAAAATATAAAACAAGGGGAAAACATAGTATTATATAAATTAGATATCATTTAAGAGCAAGCATACTAGACGTGGCTAAGAAATTTACTAGGCTCGCGTACAAGAAAATAAAATATGCTCCACCGTCTACACCAGATAGGGGACCTACTCATCCGAGTAGAAAGAAACAATAAAGGCATTGGTCTTGTACAATACCTAGGGTCCAAAAAACTTGCTAGACTCACCCTCACTAGTGAAAAAGACTCTTTAGACACCACAAATTTCCAACGCTGGACATGCTAGGTATCCATGATGTATGAATAAACTACACCATAAGCCAAAAAAGTGCAACTTAAGAGCTATCTATATACATAATGGACCTTGTCCACAAACCAAAAAGCTTAAGGGTGACCCATAAGCTTTAAGTAAGTAGGAACTTACAGTAGCTCGTTCAGGCTCACACTTGCTCCTTCTCAACCAGGTGCGACCTTTGGTCCATCTGCAATAGTATCTGAGGTGATCAGCTGCAACTCTGGTCCTTGTAGTCCATTGTCCTTTCTCTGCATTAAGTTATAACATTTAAAACCAAGTTAGCTAGTTTGAAAGGATGAAAGCACTTGAAAAACTCCAAAAATATGGAACTAAAAATGACCAGATATATGATTCAAACTAGCTAGCTGGTTTGGAAGATGAAAGCAGTTGAAAACACCAAAAATATAGCATTAAAAATGATTAGATGGACATTTTTTGAATTAAGCATTCACAGATAGAAAAACAAGAAAACATGGAAGGAAATGTCATGGCAGGTGAAAGGATCGTATGGGCACCTAGAGGGGGGGGGTGAATAGGTGCTACTTCAAATTTTCTTCTTTCTCAAATTAAGGTTTGACAATAAGGTAAATTCTCTAGATAATGCAACTACGGTGAATTTACCTATATGACAATTATGCAAGAGCTACCGCAACACAAAGTAGTAACAAGTAAGTAAGGTGCCGTAAAGGATATAAGTAACCAAAATAGTGGACGCGGAGACACAAGGATTTGTTTCCCATAGTTCCTTCCTTTTGAGGGGAAGTACGTCTACGTTTGGAGAGGGGGTGGTTTCAAACCACCAACGCCACGAAAGGCCTCCCTTGTTCTCCGATGAATCTCACCCCAACAGGATCGATTCACCTTCCACTATATCGGCAACCTTCAAGGTGGAAGCCGGCACCGTTACAAGTTTGGGGCACACATCCACAACTTAATCGGAGGCTTCCAAATACAAGCAAGCTGTCAAAGCAATCAAAGACAATCTTGTAAGAACCAAAACAAGAAATACGGTTTCCAACAAAACACTAGAGCAAAGGGGCCCTCAATGAAATGAGGGGCAAATGAAGATCTCTTTTGGTGAAGTAGTAGATCGGGGCCTCCTCCTTCGATTCCCCAAAGATCAAGGACTTTGGGTGTTGGAATGAGGAGATCTTGAAGATTGGGTGGCTCCAATGGTGGTCTTGACTTTAATGTGGCTGAGCGATTTGTCCCAAGGTAGGTGGAGGGGTATTTATACCCGTCCACGAAATATGGCCGTTGGAGCCATTAATGTATGGGTAGTACCGGTACTCAAGCGGTAGTACCGCTGGAAAGCGGTACTACCGGTCCAGTACCGGACCAGGTACCGGAGATGCTTCAGTTGGTCGAGCCTGCTTCATTTTTGGCCGGTATCGCCCTTGCGGTACTACCCCCAAGCGGTAGTACAGGTCGTATGACGCGGTACTACCGGTCCGGGTGGTAGTACCGGTCCCAAGTACCGCTTGGTACTGAGCAAAACAGAGAGGGGTGGCTTTTCTTCAAAGCGGCCCGGTACTGCCGAGCGGTACGACCGTGTCCAAGCGGTAGTACCGCTTGTCTCAAGCGGTACTACCGGTTGGACCAGTAGTGCCGCTCCATAGTACTGGATGGTTCTGACTAAGACCCACCCCTTATCAATTTTGCACGGTTCCAACCGGTACTTGAACCGGTAGTACCGGTGTCAAGCGGTAGTACCAGTCGTATTTCCGGTACTACCGTTTGACACATTCGTTTTCCGCAGAGAGAACTGTTATGCCAATATTTGTGTCACACCCTTATCAACCCTGTGATACACTTAGCAAACGATTAAACTGATAAGTGTGTTGTTATCAAGCATCAAAATCAGAGGGATAGGAAAATGCTCTTTCAATCTCCCCCTTTTTGTTGTTTGATGACAATACACTTTTGCAAGATGATTTAAATAGGAAGCATATGAGATTTGTAAAATAGAGACGCGGCTCCCCCTAGATGTGTAGAGAAAAACCTCCCCCTCTATTTTACAAACCCAACAAGGGTGCACAAATATTGATACTAGCATTTGAAATCATACCTTTGCATAATAACATGTGATGAGAAATATATAGACAATAGATAATGCATATCATCACAAGATGGATCCAATGAAATAAACCACATAGTCTCATAAGATGGATCCATGACATAACCACTACATAACCACATAGTCTCACACATAAAAACATAGTCTCACACATAAATAGAGGGAAATCGAAGGTCACAAGCAATAAAAGGATCAAAATAAGAACGAGCTTGTGAAGTTCCCATGCAACACCCGTGCCTAAAGTGCAACTTCTCCCCCTTTGGCATCAAGACGCCAAAAAGGGACAAGGGCAAGATTATCGTCCCAACAGTCAATCATCATCCTCCTCCTCCTCATCCTCAAGGTCCTCCTCGTAAGGGGGTGGGGCGCGGTGTGAGGAAGAGACATCATCGTCCCAACGGCTGTGCTGAGAGATCCACTGATCTTCTAGAGTGATGTTGGTCTCGGACCCCTCGGAGACGGTGAAACCCTGAGCAGCCATCATGTACTTCTGTCGAGCACTGGATTTCTTGGCATACACATGCGCCTCATACATGCGCTTCTGGTTGTCAACCTGGAAGCAAAAGATCTTCTTGAGCTTGACCTCCATCCTTTTGGCCCAAGAGGGCTTAGAATTCTTGCGACGGGAGGCAACATAGTCAGTGTCATGCCCACTGTCAGCATCCTCAGAGTCATCCTCTTCCTCCTCACCCGCCGCAACGCGAGGTTTAGCATGTGTCTTGATCTTGAGTGCCTTTGGCCTGTGCACAATGACAGAGCGAGTGAAGAGTGTCCTAGCAATGACGGGGCACTTTGACACAATGAGGGCCATAATATAAGGAGCAGATGGCGGAACCCTCCGAGAGTGTGCAGCAGCAACCATCTCATTCCATATGAAGTCTGACACATCAAGAGGAGTGCTTGAGTCTCGGTTGAGGAAGGTGTTGAACAACAAGTCAACAGAGAACCCATGTATCTCATCCTTGTTGCCCGCGCGAGGAGCAACAGTCTCACGGAAAATTCGATGGAGAATGTCATATGTGGGGAGAAGATCCTTGATCTTGCCAGAAATCCCATAGCCCCGGATATACAGAGGTGTAAGGACATCCTTCTTGGAGGGGTGATCTCGCATGTGACAACGAAAACCACAAGGAATTTCCCGGCCCGATCTTCATACCCCAATATTGCAGCAAACTCCACAAGTGTAGCTTCCTTGACAACACCTTGAGTCATCCAGGTGATCTTCCGAGTACGGCCAGTGTGGAAATGTGCAGTGGCATAAAACTGGCAAATAAGGAGTGGATCATAGTCATACTGGAACTCCATAATGGGGAACAAGCCAAGGTGAGAGCAAATTTCCTTAGCTTCAGCAAAGTAGTCAAGATTCTTGTCAATGTGCCCCATGTCAATCCACTGCTGAGGCACCACCATCTAGATATTGGTCAAAAGAACCTCATGATAAACACGCTCTTGGAAATCATCGAAGAAGAGACTATCTTCCCCAGCCTCGCTCCGGTTGCGGGAGTATGGATTTTCAATCCGGAGAGCCCGAAATTCCGACTCAGAGATGTCAGACAGTTTCTTTGGCCCTGATGGCCCTGAGCTGAGACTCTTGGTACGCTCGGAGGAAGGGGGCGAGAGGGAGGAGCGCTGCCACGCCCAACAGAGCGCTTGGTACCCCCTCACTACCCACACAGCCACCTCGAGTGGCAGGCAACTTGGAACAGTGTCTTGGCTGTGGCATAACCTCTTCCTCAGACTCCGTCTCTTACTCAACAATCTCACGACTAGTCTTGGAACACTTGCGCGCACCCCGAGAACCACCTGCATCTGTGAAAGCACGAGGGAGGATAGCAAGGGGGTAAGGGCACAAGAATCATAAGGAGAAAACGAGAGAATCCAATATTAAGAAGAAAAATTGCGGTCAGTTTGGGCCGGTACTACCGGACCTGACGACCGGTAGTACCGCTTGCAAGCGGTAGTACCAAAAAAGTTCTGGTACTACCGGTTGAGCGGCACGAGTTCGTCAGATCTGATGGGAACGGACCAAAGTGACGGCATTAAACTGTAAATAGGTGATTCTACTCGGTAACAAGGGAAGCATATGGCAGTACAACCTTCCAATATGTCAATTTCTCCACAAATCTAAGCCAAAACCTAGATCTAAGGAGGAAATCAAACGGAGAGAGAAAGGGCGGTTGTACCGGGATCCATGGCGGTGGAAAGAAGTGGGAGCCTGCCAAGAGGCCGAATCCAAGGGGGATCCGGGGAGAGGTAGGTGCAGCAGGGCTCCGGCGGCTTCAAGTTCTCCGGCGGCGACGCGGGTACGAGTGGAGGGCGTGGGGATGAATGAGGCACTAAGGGGTGCCTCCCCACACGCATCCAATATGTACCAGAAAACGTCGACCGGTAATACCGGTTGTTGAAGCGGTAGTACCGGTTCCCCAACCGGTAGTACCGATGACCGGTAGTGCCGGACATGTGGGCGGTAGTACCGTTCCTGGAGCAGTTCTTCCAGGAGACGACCTAGGAACTAGCCAGGTCCGGTAGTACCGCTCGCACATCCGGTAGTACCGGTCCCATCTGATTCCAACGCCAGGAAACAAAGGTGATTCTTCTGCGGATAGAGGAAGGGTTTTTGCGAGGGAGTAAAGAGGCTTGGGTTAAGACAAGTGACCTAGGAAGCACATGCACTCTAAAAAATCAAGAAAAAGGAATTTAAAAACCAAACTAGAGTGCATTAGACTAAGAACGGTGAAGACAATTCACAAGATGACAATCATGAGTAAAAATCAAGTCAAAAATGACAAACACGAGTACGCACATCAACCTCTCGATTGAGAGGGGGCGGTGGCCTAGGCCACCATATTTGAGTATACTCGGCTTGGAACCACGAAGATATATCTTGGGTCCATTACCGAAACTCATCATTAAGCTCACATATCACAAAATGATATTAAGAGGAATGATTTTGTTTAATTTGCGCATAATGGGGGACGGATGGTCCAATCAATTAGGACCGCACTCCTCCTATGTCCATGCCTACACCTAAACCAAATATGGGTCGAGTATTAGGTGAGAGTGCAAGCTAATCAAGTCAAGCTCCTTGAATCTACGATATTTAGTTCATTCCTCAAGTAGCAAAACCTTGCTTCATCAAGTGGCTTCGTGAAGATATCGACAAGTTGATCTTTGGTTGAAACATAGGATAGATCAATATCACCTCGAGCAACATGATCTCTAATGAAGTGATGACGAATCTCAATATGCTTTGTCCTTGTGTGATCCACCGGGTTGTATGCAATTTTGATGGCACTTTCATTGTCACATAGAAGAGGCACTTTGTCACAATGGACACCGTATTCCTTTAAAGTTTGCCTCATTCATAGCAATTGAGTGCAAGCACTAGTGGCAGCAACATACTCGGCTTCGCGGTGGAGAGAGATATACAATTTTGATTCTTAGAGGACCAACATACCAAGGACCTACCAAGGAATTGGCAAGCCCCGGATGTTGGTTTTCTATCATCCTTGTCCGCCGCCCAATCCGAATCCGTGTATCTACAAAGAGAAAATGTTGAGACTCGAGGATACCAAAGACCATAAAATGGGGTATGAACTAAATATCGAAAGATTCTCTTGACCGCCATTAAATGGCTTTCCTTAGGAGCCGCTTGATATCTTGCACACACACCTACACTCAACACAATATCGGGTCTATATGCACAAAGGTAAAGCAAAGAACCAATCATAGACTGGTATACCTTTTGATCCACATCTTTACCATTTGGATTTTGTTCTAGATGAGTCTTTGTAGCCATGGGAGTAGGATCTCCATTCAAATCTTGCATTTTGAATCTCTTGAGCATATCTTGAGTATACTTGGCTTGATTGAAGAATGTCCCTCCTCTAACTTGCTTGATCTCAAAGCCAAGAAATACTCTCAAATCCCCCATCAAAGACATTCGGAACCTACTAGTCATAAGCTTTGAGAATTCATCATTAAAAGCTTTGTTAGATGAGCCAAATATAATATCATCAACATATATTTGGCATACAAAAATCTCCCCATTGACCCTCTTAGTAAAAAGAGTGGGATCGATTTTCCCAACCTCAAAGCCACGGTCAAACAATAACTCTCTAAGGTGCTCATACCACGTGCGTGGGGCTTGCTTGAGCCCATAGAGCGCCTTATCAAGTTTGTAGAAATGGTTTGGGAAGTTGGGGTCCTCAAATCCTGGGAGTTGCTTGACATATACCAATTCATTTAAAGGACCATAAAGGAATGCACTTTCTACATCCATTTGTTGCAACTTAAAGTTATGATGTGCCGCATAAGCAAGAAGGATACGGATGGACTCAAGGCGAGGCACGGGTACATAAGTCTCTCCATAATCAATGCCTTCAATTTGAGAATACCCTTGTGCAACCAATCTAGCCTTGTTCCTTACTATAATTCCATGCTCATCTTGCTTGTTCTTGAATATCCACTTTGTTCCAATAACATTGCGGCAATCTTTTGGCTTCTCAACTAACTTCCACACTTTGTTTCTCTCAAAGTTGTTGAGCTCTTTGTGAATAGCATCTAACCAATCCGAATATTCAAGAGATTCCCACACTTTCTTAGGTTCAATCATGGAGATGTGTGCTTGGTGTTAACTAAACCTCTTCAATTGTGCTCTTGTGGAAATACCTTTCCTTAGATCTCCAACAACATTTTGGAGGGTGTGGTCTCTTATTTCCAACATTCTTTCCTTTCTAGCTTCACGACGAGCGTGGATATCCGTATTTGTTTCTTGGAGGACCCTCTTCATCATTTTGATCCTCGTCTTGACCTTGATCATTATTAGAACCATCCTCTACATTGGGAGGCAAGGATTGACCTTGGTCTTGATCAAGTGCTCTTCTAGCATCAATTTGAGCTTGTCTCAAAACAGTTTGGATGGGTCTTCCTTGACAAGTTGACTTGGCACCACTTGACAACCCATCAAATGGTCCAAGCCCCCTTTGCCTAGAGTTCACACTTTGATCACAATGTTGAGGGTCCACATCTTGTCTTTGGCTTGAGTCAGTGTCCTCTTCGGTGGATGGAGCATGTTGAGGTTGTGAATATGAGGGCTCCACTTGAGTGGAGCATAGTTCTTCTCGATCCGCCATAAGGGGTTCCTCAACGGGGTGGATATATCCCACACCCATTCTACATATGGCATCCTGGGGCATTTCGTCATCTGCATCACAAGCATCAACACGCCCCCCTTGGGGACCATCATATTCTTTGAAGGTCACACTACAAGATTCTATGACGGCTCCGGAGAGCTTGTCATAGATTCTATAAGTGTGAGATTTGAGACCATAGCCAACAAAAATACCCTCTAATGCTTTAGACTCGAATTTAGCCAACGAACACCTTTTATGAGATAGAAACACTTACAACCGAACACCCGGAAGTAAGATATGTTGGGCTTGTTACCGGTAAGTATTTCATATAGAGTCTTGTTGATTTCTTTGCGGAGGTAGAGCCGGTTTGAAGCATGACAAGCGGTGGAGATGGTTTCGGCCCAAAAGTTGTATGGAGATTTAAACTCCGCCAACATGGTCCTAGCCATCTCAATAAGAGTCTGGTTCTTCCTTTCGGCCACACCATTTTGTTAAGGGGTGTATGCAGCGGAATATTGATGTTTAATCCCCTCATCACTAAGGAAATCATTCAAGGTGTAGTTCTTGAACTCGATGCCGTTGTCACTTCTTATGATCAACACGGGAACATTGTATTGCCGTTGAACCAAGTTGATGAAGTCGATAAAAGTCTTTTGAGTCTCACTCTTCAACTTGAAGAAATAAACCCAAGAGTATCTTGAAAAGTCATCAACAATCACCAAGCAATATTTCTTCCCACCAAGACTTGCATGAGATGGAGGTCCACATGGAGGAGTTCCAAAATCTTGGTAGACTTGATTTGGTTCTTAGGCTTGTGAGGAGCGTCATGCATCTTCCCTAGAACACATGCCCTGCAAACACGATCTTTGTCAAAGGAAACATTTTCTTTTAGTCCCACAATATGGCCCTCTTTATGGATACTTTGCAAAGTTCTCATATTGACATGGGCTAGTCGGCGGTGCCATAGCCAACCCACATCGGCCTTTCCGAATAAGCACATCGGACCTGTAGTGGCTTGCCCCGAAAAGTCCACCACATACAAGTCATGTTCGACGTACCAAACGAAAGCGACCTTGAGAGACTTTCTCCACATGAGGACCACAATATCATCATCAACAAAGAAGGGAAAGCCCATCTTTCCAAGAGCACAGACTGAAAGTAAATTGTATCCAAGGGTCTCAACAAGCATGAAGTTCACGAGTGTAATGTCGTGAGCAACCACTACCTTGCTGAAACCCATTACCTTAGACTTTGACTTGTCGGCATATGTCACGGTGATTTGATCATCATTTGGCGTTAAGTCCTTGAAGCACCCACTTCATATGACTTGTGCAACCACTATCAAGGACCCACTTTGACCCTCCGGAAGCATAAGTCTACAAAAGATCAAGCTAATTTTTAGGTACCCATTTTTCAATGGGTCCTCTTTTGTTAGCAACAAGGGTCTTGGGAACCCAAATAGACCAAGCAATATAACCATCATAAGGGCCAACATATTGTGCATACACATCACCATAATAATCACGCATTAGAACATAGTGAGGGTTAGCACTTCCCGCAAAGTCATCATGTGACATAGTTTTACCACTTGTGATCTTACTCTCCACAATGGTCTTGTTGGTCTCTTGTGCGGGCTTGTCCTTCTTCTTCTTATTGTTCTTCTTCTTGGTTTTGGGAACAAAACCAATGCCCCCTTTATCACCACTACACCTTTGCTTGCTCAAAAGATCATCAATGGACTTGTTTCCTTGTGGAAATGTGGCCTTACCAAGCTCCCCCTTCAACCTAGCATTCTCTTCAAGAATAGTTGTGATACTAGATGGAATGAAGTTACTAGGTGAAGGAATATTGGCCAATTGAGTTTGAAGCGTTTCATGGGACTTTGTGAGAGACAAGAGTTCACTCTCCAAGGCCTTGTGAGCCTTGTTAAGCAAACTAAAGTCCTCGCAAGTTTTTCATGAACCACACCAAACTCAATCTTGTCCTTTTTAGCCCTTTTGTATTTATCAATAGCATGATCACGCTCTTTGATGAGTTTGTTAACAATAATGTCATTGGCCTCATCAATCCCTTCAAGTTTTAATTCAAGTGACAATCTAGTTTCTTGTTCTTCTTCTAGAGCATTGTTTAAAGCCTCTAGCTCAATCATATGTTCATGCCCAAGTTTAAATCTTACATCTAGAAGCTCTTGAGTATGTGAGAGTTGATCTAATATGTTCCCAAAATGTAGCTTAGCATCACCTTCTAGGTTAGACATAAACTCATCAAAGGCAATTAATTCCTTTTTAACATCAAGAGACATCTCATCATCAATTTCATCATTATCTAAGTGAGTAGAGCGGGATGATGAGGATACCTCCGTTCCTCTTGCCATAAGGCAAGTGACGTTCTTGGTGGAAGAGTTCTCATTTGGGGAATCGAAGAGTGAGAGTGTCGAAGTAGAGGTGGTGGCTAGAGCAGCCACACCATGAGAAGTTTCCTCTTCCTCATCTTCATCATCTTCACTATCGGAGGAGTATTCTTCATGAGTGATCAAGACAATTTCTCCTGACTTCTTGTTTATTGGATTCTTCTTGATGAAAGGTTTCTTGTAAGGTGCCTTGAGAGTCTTCTTCAACACAAGCTTACCACCATGATATTCTCTCTTCCCATAGGGGCAACTTTCCACAAAGTGATAGCGGTCACCACAACTGAAGCACGTTCTCAACCTAGTGGTATTCTCTCTTTTCCCACTTGGATTGCTTCTCCGTTGCATTTCCATCTTGGCCTTGGTGGGGTTCTTCCAAAAGTTCATTGCATAGAAAGCCATATATTGACCATGAGCAATCTTGACTTCATCGGGATGGTCCATGGAAAGCCCTTCACCACTATCATCTTCATCCCCATGGTCCACAACTTTGGCCTTCAAAGCAACATTGACAACATTGCTCATACCAAGGGCACGAGCACGGGCATCTTTGGCATTCTTGGGGGCAACCTTGAAAGCGGCCATCTCTTGCATAACTTCATTTGAGGTCATAGGATGGTAGTTGTGTCTTCCTTGTAGGATCTTCAAGTCGGTGGGCTCAAAAGGCATGAGTGCACTCACATATTTCCTTTTTATCCATGCATCATCCACATGTGAGGCACCCACATTCCTAAAAGTGGTGGCGGTGGTCTTGAGCCTTCGGTACATGTCTTCGTGATCTTCACCTTCTTTCATGTATAAGCCTTCGGCTTCATTGCTTAGAGCATCATATCGGTTCCTCCTCATACTCTCATTTCCAACAAACAACACAGTGAGAGCATCCCAAGCTTCCTTGGCAATGCTAAAGTGCTCAATGTGTGGATAATCCTTTGTCCCCAAACCTTGTTGAATCATATGCAAAGCAGTGGCATTGAGTTGAATATTAACAATCTCTCTTCTTGTCAAGTTGTTTGGATCCCCAATAAAGAGTCCATGCTCGATGATGTTCCATAGTTCAATGCAAGAGCTGCGCATATGAGTCCTCATTAGTGATTGCCATTGAGCAAAAGTAGCAGATTCTTCAAGCTTAGGTGGGTCACCTCTATTGTATACATGAGGGTGAGGGATTGGAGGGTCGGGAGAGTACCATGAATCACGGTGCTCACCCTTCCAACCATCATTGTGTGTGGAGGAATTAACGTTGTCTAGATTACCCCCCACCACCATACCCTCGGGGGATACTGACGTATTCCCTTTAGGTAAAATGAATAGTTGATCCTCTTGAGGAGATGGGGGTGATGAGCCTTCTTTGTCTTTAAGAAGTTGCTCAAGCATCTTATTGACTTCATTGACCAAGGAAGAGCTCAATCTTGTTTCCAAGTTTTTGAGATCTTCCATGGTCACCAGCGTCGGCTCACTACCACCATCCCCATCATTGTTACCCATATTCTCTTAGGCGGTAAAGCCCGAATAAAGAGCCGAGGCTCTGATACCAATTGAAAGGATCGTATGGGCACCTAGAGGGGGGGTGAATAGGTGCTACTTCAAATTTTCTTCTTTTTCAAATTAAGGTTTGACAATAAGGTAAATTCTCTAGATAATGCAACTACGATGAATTTACCTATATGAAAATTATGCAAGAGCTACCCCAACACAAAGTAGTAACAAGTAAGTAAGGTGCGGTAAAGGATAGAAGTAAACAAAATAGTGGATGCGGAGACACAAGGATTTGTTTCCCATAGTTCCTTCCTTTTGAGGGGAAGTACGTCTACATTTGGAGAGGGGGTGGTTTCAAACCACCAACGCCACGAAAGGCCTCCCTTGTTCTCCGATGAATCTCACCCCAACAGGATCGATTCACCTTCCACTATATCGGCAACCTTCAAGGTGGAAGCCGGCACCGTTACAAGTTTGGGGCACACATCCACAACTTAATCGGAGGCTCCCAAATACAAGAAAGCTATCAAAGCAATCAAAGACAAGCTTGTAAGAACCAAAACAGGAACTAGGGTTTCCAAGAAAACACTAGAGCAAAGGGGCCCTCAATGAAATGAGGGGGAAATGAAGATCTCTTTCGGTGAAGTAGTAGATCGGGGCCTCCTCCTTCGATTCCCCAAAGATCAAGGACTTTGGGTGGTGGAATGAGGAGATCTTGAAGATTGGGTGGCTCCAATGGTGGTCTTGACTTTAATGTGGCTGAGCGATTTGTCCCAAGGTATGTGGAGGGGTATTTATACCCCTCAATGAAATATGGCCGTTGGAGCCATTAATGTACCGGTAGTACCGGTACTCAAGCGGTAGTACCGCTGGAAAGCGGTACTACCGGTCCAGTACCGGACCAGGTACCCGAGATGCTTCAGTTGGTCGAGCCTGCTTTAGTTTTGGCCGGTATCGCCCTTGCGGTACTACCCCCAAGCGGTAGTACCGGTCGTATGACACGGTACTACCGGTCCGGGCGGTAGTACCGGTCCCAAGTACCGCTTGGTACTGAGCAAAACAGAGAGGCGTGGCTTTTCTTCAGAGCGGCCCGATACTGCTGAGCGATACGACCATGTCCAAGCGGTAGTACTGCTTGTCTCAAGCGGTACTACTGGTTGGACCGGTAGGGCCGCTCCGTAGTACCAGATGGTTCTTACTAAGACCCACCCTTATCAATTTTGCACGGTTCCAACCGGTACTTGAACTGGTAGTACTGGTGTCAAGCGGTAGTACCGGTCGTATTTCCGGTACTACCGTTTGACACATTGGTTTTCCGCAGAGAGAACTGTTATGCCCATATTTGTGTCACACCCTTATCAACCCTGTGATACACTTAGCACACGATTAAACTGATAAGTTTGTTGTTATCAAGCATCAAAATAAGAGGGATAGGAAAATGCTCTTTCAGCAGGTTTTCAGGTAGAATGACTTAATAACTTAATATGCATACAGGTAATATAACTTATTAACTGACAAGAAACTGGCGTAAGTAATACACAAAAACCTCGCACTTCATCCTTGCTTGGCATCAGATTGTCAGTGTTGGATCCTTTATGAGTTGTTCCCATGATCCATTTGAGCACTCGGAATGAATAGCATATACGAGTTAGTGTTGGAGGATTACACCGATAGTGTGAGAATGTAAGAAAGGAAATAATAGCGACAATCTTATGATGTGGATAAGAACCACCAGATGTGGTCGCAAACAAAATGGCAATAGCATCCAGGATATCTACCAACATTCTAACGCTTTTATAGCTTATGAGTACCAAAAATAGAAAATGGGCAAGAGAAATTACCGTTGTACGGCGGGGGAGGGTGGGACACGCAAGAGGGCGGCGGGGGCGTCGGCTGGGCATTCCGAGTTGGATCTGATGTGTTGGTGGTGAAGATGTTCCCAAGTGGAAGAGAGCGTCGGTGGGGAAGGAGCTCCAGTGTGGAAGAGAGCACCGACGGTGAAGATGCTCCCAGGTAGAAGAGAGCGCCGACAGTGAATGAGCTCCGGTGTGGAAGAGAGGGCTAGCGGTGGATTAGCTGGAGGAAGGTCGAGGTCGGAGGGGGTGGTTGGCAAAGAGGAGGTGCGGTATATAGGTGGGATGATGCAAATTTACCACCTATACCCCTCTATTATGGCAGTGCTCCTCGGGTCCTTGTTTCTAGGCCAGGGATAGAAGAGGAATTTTGCATTTGAAAAAAGGGGCGGGATTTTTCAATAGATGCGCAAGATGTTTTGACGCTGTGCGGAAATTTTTAGGTTGAAGCTTCTGAGGTATGCTACTCCAACGCAGCCAATGCTCACATGATGGCCCTTTCTGGACCCACACACCAGCGACAGCATGCTTACCAGCATTTTAATGAGTTTCCACACATTTGTCGAAATTGATCAGCATTATATTTTGAAATATTTCAAACAAGATGACCAAGGTCACGGACATATCTCTTCCATAGTTTATGATAACGTGTCCATATTTGGTATATGGGGTGCATATTGGTATTTCAAGCAATGTTTATAAAAGGAGATTCTAGATTTGATTGATATATAATGACCTTCTTGGTCAGGGTCATTTAGGGGTTTAGGGGTTTAGGATATTTTCAATAATGTTCGCGCTTTATGCTTATATTCGTGAAATAGAATAGTACCTCAATTTAATATAATTATATCAAATTTTGATCTATAAGTGCATGATACATGCGTGCTTATACGGTTTAGGATTTTAGTATTGAGGGGTTTAGGGTTTCGGTTTTAGGGGTAGTTTAGGGTTTAGGAATTTTTCAATAATGTGTGAATTGTATGCTTATATTCCTCGAATAGAATAGCTTTACCCAAGTATCTAAAATTTTATCTATATGTGCATGATAACTCCTTGGGCAGGGTTTAGGGTGGTTAAGGGTTTAGAGGTTTTGGTTTTAGGTTTTAAGAAAATTTCAATAATGTTCATGGAATAAAATGACTTAGCAACATTTAATGAAAGTATCTCAAAATTTTGATCTACTGCATGATACCTACTTGGTCAGTGCTTAGGGGTTGAGGGTTTAGGGTTTACGGTCCTAGGGATCAAGGGTTTAGGTTTTGGGGCATTTTTAGTAATGTTCAAGCTTTATGCTTATATTCGTGGCATAGAATGGTGTTATCGAAATTTAATTAAAGTATAGCTCAAATGTTGATCTACAAGTGGATGATACCCCTACCTGGTTAGTGTCATTTAGGAGTTTAGGGTTTACGGTTTAGGGAATTTTCAATAATGTTCAAGCTTTATGCTTATGATGATACCCCCTGCTTGGTCAGGGTTGTATAGGGTGTCTGGTTTTAGGGTTTAGGGGTTTAGTGTTTCTGGTTTTAGGGTTTAGGGTTTAGGTTTTAGGTATTTAGGGGTTAAGGGTTTTGCGATTCAGGAATTTTAAATAAATTTCGAGCTTAATGCAGATATTCATGGAATAGAATGACTTAGCAACAATTTAAAAATGAAAATATCTCAAATTTGGATCTATAAGTGCATGATACATGGCTGGTTAGGGCTTATGGGTCGAGGGTTTAGGGTTATACTATTGTAGGTTTATGGTTTTGGTTTTTTACGGGTAGTTTAGCGTTTAGTGTTATGTCTGAGCTTAGGGTTAAGGGTTTACGGTTTTTATGGGTATAGGTCTTAGGCTTTAGGTTTAGGCTTTAGGCTTTAGGGGGTTAAGGTTTAGGGAATTTTCAATAATGTTCGAGTTGTCGTGAATTAGAATGTCCTTAGCCCAATTTAATGTAAGTATCTCAAATTTTTATGTATAAGCATATGATACCTTCTTGGTCAGGGTTTAGGGTTATAGGTTTTAAGATTTAGGTTTTAGGAAATTTTCAATAATAATGTTCAAGCTTTATGCTTAGATTCGTGGAATGGAATGGCGTTACCATAGTTTAATGAAAGTATATCTCAAATGTCAAGCTTTATGCATAGATTCGTCGAATACAATGGCATTTACCAATTCAATGAAAGTGTCTCAAATATGATCTACAAGTGCATCAATCTAGCTTGGTCAGGGTTTAGGGATTTATTAGTGTTTAGGGTTTTAGGGTTTAGGGGTTTAGGGGTTTCTAGAATTTTCAATAATGTTCAAACTTTATGGTAATATTAGTGGAATACAATGGCGTTACCAGTTTAATCACCGCACCAATTTTATGGTTCAAAGATTGTATATGGTTCAAATTATTTAAGGGATGAGGGTTTAGGTTTTAGGGGTTGTTTAGGGTTTATGGAAATTAGGATTGAGGGTTTAGGTTTTCGGGTTTTTTTAGGGTTTTAGGAATTTTCAACAAAGTTCGATCTTCATGCTTATATTCATGGAATAGAATTACTTAGCAACAATTTAAAAATGAAAGTATCTCAAATTTTGATCAATAAGTGAATGATACTTTCTTGGTCAGGGTTAGGGGTTGAGGATTCAGGGTTTTTATGGTTTAGGGGTATAGGGCGTAGGGTTCAGGGTTTTAGGGTCTATGGGTATATGGCTTAGGGTTTAGGTTTTAGGGTGTTAGAGGTTAGTGAATTTTCAATAATGTCGAGCTATATGCCTATATTTGTGAAATAGAAAGGCGTTAGAGAAAATTAATGGAAGTATCTCAAATTTTGATCTATAAGTGCATGATACCTAGCCTTCTTGGTCAGGGTTTAGGGTTTAAGGTTTAGGTTTAGGTTTTATGGCATTTTCAATATTTTTCAAGTTTATGATTAGATTCGTGGAAATGAAAGGATTTAGTATAATTTAATAAAAGTATATCTAAAATGTTGATCAATAAGTGGATGATATATAGAAGGGGCGGACTCAGCATCCCTATTGCCCGAGAAACTGCATGGGCTTCCGGGCGGCCGCGCAGCCTAATTGCATGATTATTTGACTAATAATTACCAACTTAGACGTTTGAGCTAGAGGATTTCCCAGCCTTTTCCACTTTCTTGGGTCTTCTTATGTATACCGGCTTGATCAGGGTTATTGAGGGGTTTAGGGTTTAGGGTTGTAGGGTTTACGGTTTAGATTATAGGGCATTTTCGATAATATTAAAGATTTATTCTTAGACTCGTGGAATGGAATGGCATTAGCGTAATCTAATGAAAGTATATCTCAAATGTTGATATTTAAGTGGACGACATACCTTCTTAGCCAGGGTCTTTTAAGGGTTTAGGATTTAGGGGTTTAGGGTTTAAGGAATTTTCAATAATTTTCAGGCTTTATGCTTATATTTGTGGATACAAATGGCATTACCAAATTTAATGGAAGTACCTCAAATTTTGATCTATAAGTACATGATACCTGATGACCCACAAGTATAGGGGGTGTATCGTAGTACTTTCGATAAATATGAGTGTCGATCCCAACAAGGAGCAGAAGGTCTTGAGTAGTGGTATGGAGCAGGAAAATTCTATAATACTTAGAAAACAAATTTTTAGGGGTTTTCTAATAAAGCAAAGAAATAAAGTGCAAGTATATAAAACAGCAAACAATTGCAGCAAGTGGCCCAATCCTTTCTTAGCAAAGGACAAGCCGGTGGAAATACTTATGAGGACCAAACGTTCTCGAGGATACATGGGAATTCTATCAAGTGCTTTCGCTTCATATAGCTGAGTAGTCTTCTTTGGTTTTGTAAGTGTTGTGTGGGTGAACCTGTGCTAATGTACCGACCTTACTTGGACTAATACATACTTGTGATTCAACCCCTTGCAAGCATCCATAACTACAAGAAAGCAATTAAGGTGTAAACCTAACCACAACCTTAAACTCTGAGATCCTGCGCTCCCTTGTGCAATGGTGTCCTAACGGGTGTTCAAGTTTCTGTCACTCCGGCAACCCCACAATTAGTATCCAAATACACAATGCATTCCCCTAGGCCCATAAATGGTGAAGTATCATGTAGTCTATGTTCACATGACAACACTAGAAGAATAGAACCACAACTTAAATACTAAACCATTGAATAATATCTCAACACAAATCCACTACTAACAACATTTTTTCTCCCATGTCCTGAAGAACTAAACGAACTACTCACGAGACATTATATGGATCAAGATCAAAGATGATATGGTGATGGATAACAATATGAACATAAACAATAATCCAAAGGTTCCCCTCACAAGCATCAACTACAATAGTAATCAACACCAGGAAAGTTTTCCCTAAGAACTATGCAAGATTCAACATAATTGTTACAGTGGGATGGTGTGATGATGATGGTGCTGGTGGAGATGATGGTGTGGATGATGATGATGATCCTGATGAAGTCTATATTGATGACGATGTTGATGCCGACCATCTCCCCTCTCTGGGAAAGAATTTCCTGGGAAGAAATATGTCCACCGGAGAGCTCTTTCTCTCTCGGTGTTTTCCGCCCCGCAGAGGCGGCAAAATCTGTATTAGGGTTTCGAGGAGAAGATATAGGTGAGAGGGCAGAGCCAAAGGTGGGCCATGTGGGCCACACCCCCTATAGGGACATCCTAGGGGTGGCCCGCGCCTAGGGGTGTGGGCCCCTTGTGGCCCATCTTCGCCTCCCCTTCTGGCATTCTTCGTCTTCTGGGAAATAGGATTTTCCGTAGTTTTTCTTGTATTTTTCTGATCTTCGGGAAATTGCATCAAAACACCGCTTTTTCCATCAGAATCCTAACTCTGGAAGTTCATCCTCCAAGAATCATCCAACATGCAAAAACATAAGTATCACCTCTTAATATGGAATATATCAATGAATAGAGGCAAATTATGATATTGAAAGGTGATGCAAATTGGATGTATCAACTCCCCCCAAGCTTAGAACTTCGCTTGTCCCCAAGCAAAAACTGAGCTCAGTAAACATGTCCACAGGTTTATGGAGTGATGTGTCGTTAAAATAATACGGACAAGAAGCATCACAGTTACCATTACACAACTCATAGAAGAAAGCAACTCACCAATATATAACTTATCTTGCAACAAGTATAGGAGTCACAATAGAGATACATAAAGATAAATCATAATTGGGATTCACAAACTCTGTTCTTGGTCAGAGAACAGCTGGCAAACAGTTTCAAAAATAAAGATTTTGTAGAGGTTTTACAACAAGAGTACTCTTTGCTCAAACATAAAAGGTTTTTCATAATGATAGCTTTCAAAGTAATACTCATTAGATAAGAGTCTTGTGCAAAAACGAAAGATAAAGAACATGATTGAATAAATCATCATATGAATGCTTGAAACACAACAACTCAAATGCTTGCTGGAGATAGAGAGGAAAAGGTTTACTGACTCAAGTTAGAAGTAGAAGAAAGGCCGTACATAGAGGGATGTAGGGATTTCAAGTTCAAAAAGAGCTTTCAAAAGATTATGGTACTTACTAGCTTTGAGATCTCATTTCCCCTATCATAAGCATCTTGAGGTGATTAAGGTTAAAATGAACAAAGATGGAGTATATGCTTGACTAAATATAAGTTGGCAATCTCATGTCCCTTGAGTACGAGGGTTGCTCCTCATGCTACTCAACTTTAGTTACCGGTAAGTTCTTGCCATAGTAAGTACGTGTGTATCATAAAGAACCGCCAACGGGTTACCCCTTGCACATGATACAGGAGCAATCCCATAATAAAAATGACAAGGCAAGCAGACATTGAGCATCTCAGTGATCTTTTTATTTGCTATTTGCATAGGTTTTTATTGAGGATGCTTCACAGATTGCTCACTATTGTTATGCTGCAATTTTCCACCATGATTAGGCATGGCTTAGGCTAGCGGCCCAGGTGTTTCTCTAACACACATATGTAACATCCCAATTTCAGCAACCCTGATTAAATGTCCAAAAAGCAAAAAATCAGGGGAACAAAAACCTTTTCTTGCAATGTGTGTTTACTTTTTAATTGTGATCAAGCAACTGTTTGTGTATTAGTTGTGTACTCCCCATCTCAACCCTAGTTTACAAAAACTATTTTACAAAAGAGATGTCTTGTCTCATCTTTCATATTCTCAAATGCTTTGGCATTTCAAAACCTGATGCCAAGATGACTTTGACACAACCAACTACTTTACTAGTTTATATTGCCAAAACTATGGAGATATATATAATCTCCTTATGTTTTCAAGACAGAACCTTCAACTACTCTTACCTCTAGGTTTTCCAAAAACCTTTATTAAAATCTTTTTATTCCAATCTTGGTAGTAATACCAAATGATCCTTATATTACTTCAAATCAAAACACCTTTCCAAAATACCCCTCCTTACCTCAAGCTAGTCTTGATGGTAACCCTAGTAGTAGGTAGATAAGTAATAAGATGAATTGCCTTGATCTATTGGTTGATGAATTGCCTTGATCTGTTGTGTGATGATTTGCCTTGTTTTCTTAGGAACTAGAGTGAGCTAATATAGTATATCATCCCTTAGGACCCAACCCATGCTTGTGATCATCAACCTCAAATCAAGCATCCAAGTCTGGATCTATCCTAAGCCACTCAAGTGATCATCTCATATCATGCTTATCTCAATCCAGGCATAATCCCTCTTGATGGTTCTAACCTAATGGATACCCAATCCAAGTTTGGATCCCCCCTCTTCAATCTATACCCCAACATCAACCACTTGAGGGAAAGGATAAACCTTTGCCACCCTCTCAATTGTTTCCCTCTTGAACACTAGTCAAAATCTGCCAAAATGACTAAGTCTGGATTTCTTATCTAGATTTAATCTTTGGAGCTCTACCTTTTCCAACCTATATGCATTATTTAGAATGAATTTGAACCATCTTGTAGTACATTACTAGTACTACCAAAGACCACTCTTTCCCTTGGCTAAGCCATTCTAATTCCCACTCATCCATGATGGTTTTATAGTCAAGATAATAATCTTATCTACAAATCTTATCATCTTGCCTACTTTGGCAGAAGCTCACTTCTATATGCCACCTCCCCTTGACCAACACTTTTCTTGGTTATGACCTACTAATCATAGCCTATCAACTCCCACTTAACTTGTTTCCATTGGAGCCTTGTGCTCCCTAAACCCACATGGTTTAGGAGGCTACCTGATGTATCTGTTATGGCAGTCTTATTTTCAACAAAGTTTGCCATCTCATCATGATCACCCCAAGTACAACCAAGCCCAACTCTTGCTTCTACCATCATCTATATGACATGTTCTAATCATCCATATAATTCTTGTACCAAGGTGAGCTCAGAGCTCCCTAATCGAACCCTGTTTAGGTGGTATTAGAATAACCAAACACTAGATCCTCCAAGAATCTAGTTTCCACCCTTTGCACCACTTTTCTTCAAAATCCAAGGTTGAACTTGATGCCTACACCAAGTTTACATCACCTACCTTGGATATAAGCATCTCCAAATAATTCCCACAATTATTTGGATTATTAAACTATTTTATTTCCTCTACTTACCAAATTCTCAAAACCTTGTCTTCCAAGGAAAGTTTGTTTTTCTTCAAATCACCTTGCCAACTCAAGGCACATTTTATGCCTATCTATCATACCCCATCTTTCCAGCTCAAAAATAAATATCTTTAAGACCCTTTATTATTTCTTTTTGCCCTTTTTCCTAATTAGCAGAAATAAGAAATAATTCCCCAAAAATACTTTTCCACCTCAATAAATCCCAATAAAATTCTCCAATATGTGTTATGATATTTAGGACCATATCACATCAAAAACCAAGCTTTTCCAATAAGAAAATACCATCTTAGCTTCCATAATCTACTTCTGCACTTTTTGAACAAGTGCATTTAAATGGGATTATGATCATCAAAAAATCCCATTTAAATCATGAAGAGATTATTTGACCTCATCTATCTACCAGTACCATTTCTACACTTTTTCCAATGAAAATTTATCAACTTCCTTCACAAGCCTTCATTTGATCAAATTTGCAAACTCCATCAAATCTTGATTCAAACCACAACCAAACTAGCTCCAATCTTCCCCAGTACTACTCCCCAGCATCATCACACCCTCTTGATCATGTGCACTGTAGCACTACAGTACCTAGCCTCTCCCTTGTCCCATGTGCTTGAGAGAGAGGCAATCTTGCAAATATCTTTGTAATAAAGGGATAGGCAGCACCCCCACCCCCTTTCTATCCTCTAGCCCGACCAGAGCCCTCTATCCCACCTCTCCACCACCCCTGAGGCCCAATCCCCAAGCAACACCCCCTCCTCCATGCTCAACATGGACATAGTCCATCCAACACGCTCCACTTCGGTTTATAAGGCCTGAAGCCAGTACCCCTCTCCCCCTCGCCCTCATTTGCCCCTCCCACTCCCACTCACCTCCCTAGAACCTCCTCTCCCTCTCCCTTGCTCTATATTGCCTGAGAGAGAGAAGAAAGGTTCAGCCATGGCAAATAAACCAAGCCCCAAGCTCCCATATCCCCTCCTTCCACTCTACATGTCACCCTTCACGAACCCCCTCGCTCTCCTACCCCTAAACCTACCCTCTTTTCCTCGCAGGAACACCACTGGAAGCTCCTTCGACGAGCCCCCGAAAGCACCCCGCGGGCGTCTTCCTGCGAGCCTGGTCCCAGCATCACACCCCGCCTTGCCGCCCCTCTCTGGACTTGTCACCGTCCGCCGCATCTCCCCCGCTACCTCCCCGACGCCCTTGAGCCCCTGGTAAGCCCTGCCGCTCCTCCCTGGCCCTCCCTAGGGTTTTCCCTCGTCGCTGCCTAGACTAAGGAGGACGACGCCGGACAATCGTTGGATCTCCTCTAATCCTATGGCCCGGGGTCGCCCTTGCCCCTTCGCCTGGCGGGCCAGCTGTTGGGCCGCAGCAGGCTACGCGCCGCCCGCGTGCGCGCCGTCGCCACTGGGTCGAATCCTCCTGGACAACCCACTCCTCTTACAGATCTGGCCCGTGGACCTTCCTACCCTTTTTATTTTCCATCTGAAAATCCAGATCTGCAAGATAAGGGTTTGGTTTAAATCCAAATAAAAATGCACATCCCCTCAAAATATTCAGATCAAATTTTTCAGAAATACATGAGTAACTTCCCCAACATGCAGACTCAGATCTATACCAAAATGATGCCTAAAATAAATATGATAAAACATATACCCAGATCTGTCCAAAACACTAAATAATGTCTACAGTAAGTTTGGTACATCCAAATGACCTGAATCCAATTGGTGATGAAAGGTACTGACCCTACCCTTCATGTCCCACTGTCCCCACCTTAGTTTACTTCTAGAATTCAGATAGCAAAAATAACAAAAACAGGCCCTTTATGCCTTTAGGAAATTCCCTAGGTCAAACCAAATGATGTTTGGACCTAATTCAATCTCCCAGATGATACACATAACAATATCTTTCATAATCAAGCAACTCATATTTTTATGAGTTTGCATTAAGTTTTAGTGAATTAAACTCTTCTGGGTATAGTTAATTCACTAATAAAATCATCGCGGTATCTCTTCAACTCCAAAAAGGTTGATTCCAATTTCTACAGAAAGGTATTCCTAGTACCTGACTTTTTCTATTGGAATCATCCAAAAATCTTATGTAAAACAAATCTGATGAAAAATACAAAACCCATCCAGTACTGCCTTTGGGGATTTCTCAAGGGCATTCTAGTAATTGTTTTAAGGTGATTCCAACTCCTCTTGTTCAGTCCATCAAATACTACCTAACCACCCAAGAAAATAATTTTTGGGACTCTAGATAAGTTCAGGTGAATTATTTCCGAAAAATATGGTTTTATCCACTATAAAATCCATTGTAAATCAAGGGAAATTGATAAAATAGTGAAAGCACTTTTGTTGGCTTCATTTTATCAATACTTATCTGATGGTATCATTTTTATACAATGGTATCATACAGATCAAGCCCCTGGTCAAACACCCCTCTTAGTTAGTTCCTAGGTTTCAAATCCAAAGAGGACTCCTTTTTCTCTAATGCCTCCAAATCTTCTCCCGATCTAATCAAATCAAATCTCCAAACATCCTATTGAGGTTTATCATTATTTTATTCTTTGTTTGCTGTATAGTTTGATGCCTGTATGCCTTGTATTGATTGGTTTATTGTTGGTTTGCATGTATGCTCAATAACATCGATAGTTACGATTATGTGACGCCGAGAAGAAGGAAGGATTGGGTTATTCTTATCTGTATCAATATTGGTTTTCTGGTTATTTAATGCCATCAAGGGACTTCTCGCTGGTCACAGGCAATCCACCATTCTTGAACTCCTATATTCACCTACTCCTGTTTAACAACTATTGTATATCTCGCTTATGAACTGCATGATTAAATTGCATGTTTTATTTCAAATAAAAGTGCGTGAGTAACTTGGCTTCTCCAAGTTACGAATGAGTGTCCATTAGGACACCTACACTATTGACACCTACTTTTACCCCTTTAAATCGAGGCTAAGATGCTTAGCATCTTCCCTCTTGGAAACCCACAGATTTTCCATACTAAAACTATTTTTGGTTTTTACCGTACTACAAAGTTTACAAAATAAAACCCTTGGACAGAGACATCGTTCCTGAGTGGAAGTTTTACTAAAAGAAGATATGAGGAGGATGAACAGAAAGTCAAGCAAGAGAAGGAGAAGGGATGTTCTACGCCGATGTCTAGAACAATTTTATCCGTTCAACCACATTACCCCAGTCGCTAGGGATTAGCTCGTAGTTTTTGGTCTTTAGCTGGGGCTGCTCATACTCGCTAAAGGGGAGAAATCCCCTGAAATCCGGACTGCCATGGGCAAGGTACCGGTGCAACAATAGGGTCTCTCGTGGATGGTATGATTTTTGGCTAGTACGGGAGGAAGTTATTGTCACTATTTCTACCGGTCAAACTACGGTTTGGGGGTAGGGGTCAGTACGGTAGGAAGGACCAGGGTCGTCGTACCCCGTACTCGTACCGGAGAGAACAACCCAAAAGGAAAAGCCGCTGTTGCTAGGGATGGACAAATGAAAAGTCTAGGTTTGATTATCCGATCCCCAGTTTACCGTGTGTAGCAGGTCGTGGTTTTATCCCAGTGGATGTATTGATTCTTGTGGGTAAAGTGCACAAACTCTACAGAGTCTAATCTATTCAAATACCACAACATCAACCACTTGAGGGAAGGTATAAACCTTTGCCACCCTCTCAATTGTTTCCCTCTTGAACACTAGTCAAAATCACAAAATCTGCCAAAATGCCTTATGTATGGATTTCTTATCTAGATTCAATCTTTGGAGCTCTACCTTTTCCAACCTATGTGTATTCTTGAGAATGCATTTGAACCATCTACTAGTACATCCGTAGTACTACCAAAGACCACTATTTCCATTGGCTAAGTCATTCTAATCCCCACTCATCCATGATGGTTTTGTAGTCAAGATAATAATCTTTTCTGCAAATCTTATCATCTTGCCTACTTTGGCAGAAGCTCACTTCTATATTCCACCTCCCCTTGACCAACTCTTTGATTGGTTATGACCTACTAATCATAGCCTATCAACTCCCACTTCACTTGTTTCCATTAGAGCCTTGTGGTCCCTAAACCCACATGGTTTAGGAGGCTACCTGATGTATCTGTTATGGCAGTCTTATTTTCAACAAAGTTTGCCTTCTCATCATGATCACACCAAGTACAACCAAGCCCAACTCTTTCTTCTACGATCATCTATATTACATGGTCTAATCATCCATATAATCCTTATACCAAGGTGATCTCTAATCTCCCTAATCAAACCCTATTTAGGTGGCATCAGAATAACCAAACCCTAGATCCTCCAAGAATATAGTTTCCACCCTTTGCACCACTTTTCTTCAAAAACCAAGACCTTGATGCCTACACCAATTTTACATCACCTACCTTGGATATAAGCATCTCCAAATAATTGCCACAATTATATGGATTATTAAACTATTTTATTTCCTCTACTTACCAAATTCTCAAAAACCTTGTCTTCAAAGGCAAGTTTGTTTTTCTTTAAATCACCTTGCCAACTCAACGCACATTTGATGCCTATCTATCATATGCCATCTTTCCAACTCAAAAATAAATATCTTTGAGACCCTTTATTATTTATTTTTGCCCTTTTTCCTAATTGGCAGAAACTAGAAATAATTCCCCCAAAATAATTTTCCACCTCAATAAATCCCAATAAAATTATCCAATATGTGTCATGGTATTTAGGACCATATCACATCAAAAACCAAGCTTTTCCAATATGAAAATATCATCTTAGCTTCCATAATCTACTTCTGCACTTTTTGAAGAAGTGCATTTAAATGGGATTATAATCATCAGAAAAATCCCATTTAAATCATGAAGAGATTATTTGACCTAATTTATCTACCAGTACCATTTCTACACTTTGTCCAATGCAAATTTATCAACTTCCTTCACAAGCCTTCATTTGATCAAATTTGCAAACTCCATCAAATCTTTATTCAAATCACAACCAAACTAGCTCCAATCTTCCCCAGTACTACTCCCCAGGATCATCACACCCTCCTGGTCGTGTGCAATGTAGCACTACAGTACCTAGCCTCTCCCTTGTCCCATGTGCTTGAGAGAGAGAGAGGCAATCTTGCAAATATCTTTGTAATAAAGGGTTAGGTAGCACCCCCACCCCCTTTCTATCCTCTATCCCGACCAGAGGCCTCTCTCTCACCTCTCCACCGCCCGTGAGGCCCAATCCCCAAGCAACACCCCCTCCTCCATGCTCAACATGGAAATAGTCCATCCAACACCCGTCCCTTCGGTTTATAAGGCCTGAAGCCAGTACCCCTCTCCCCCTCGCTCTCATTTTCCCCTCCCACTCCCACTCACCTCCCCAGCACCTCCTCTCCCTCTCCCTTGCTCTGCAGTGCCTGAGAGAGAGAAGAAAGGTTTGGCCATGGCAAATAAACCAAGCCCCTAGCTCCCCTCTCCCCTCCTTCCTCTCTGCATGTCACCCTGCACGAACCCCCTCGCTCTCCTGCCCCTAACCGTACCCTCTTTTCCTCACAGGAACGCCCCAGGAAGCTCCTTGGGCGAGTGCACGAGAGCACCCCGCGGGCATCTTCATGCGAGCCGGGTCCTAGCATCAGACCCCGCCTCGTTGCCCCTCTCTAGAATCGTCACCGTCCACCGCGTCTCCCCCGCTACCTCCCCGACGCCCTCGAGCCCCTAGTAAGCCCCACCGCTCCTCCCTGGCCCTCCCTAGGGTTTCCCCTCGTCGCTGCCTGGACTGAGGAGGACGACGCCGGACAACCGTGGGATCTCCTCTAATCCTACAGCCCGGGGTCGCCCTTACCCCTTCGCCTGGCAGGCCAGCTGCTAGGCCGCAGGTGTCTACACGCCACCTGCGTGCGCCTCGTCTCCGCTAGGTCGAATCCTCCTGGATGGCCCACTCCTCTTACAGATCTGGCCCGTGGACCTTCCTGCCCTTTTTCTTTTCCATCTGAAAATCCAGATCTGCAGGATAAGGGTTTGGTTTAAATCCAAATAAAAATGCACATCCCCTCAAAATATTCAGATCAAATTTTTCTCAAATACATGAGTAATTTCCCCAACCTGCAGACTCAGATCTGTACCAAAATGATGGCTAAAATAAATATGATAAAACATATACCTAGATCTGTCCAGAACACTAAATAATTTCTGCATCAAACTATTGGTGATGAAAGGTACTGACCCTACCCTTCATGTCCCACTGTCCCCACCTTATTTTGCTTCTAGAATTCTGACAGAAAAAATAACAAAAATAGGCACTTTCTGCCTTTAGGAAATTCCCTAGGTCAAACCAAATGATGTTTGGACCTAATTCAAACTCCCAGATGGCACACATAACCATATCTTTTATAATCAATAAGTTCATATTTTTATGAGTCTCCGTTAAGTTTTAGTGAATTAAACTCTTCTGTGTATAGTTAATTTACTAATAAAATCATTGCAGTATCTCTTCAACTCCAAAAAGGTTGATTCCAATTTCTACATAAAGGTATTCCTAGTACCTGACTTTTTCCCTTGGAATCAACCAAAAATCTTATTTAAAACAAATCTGATGAAAAAGACAAATCCCATCCAGCACTGCCTCTGGGGATTTCTCAAGGGCATTCTGGTAATTCTTTTGAGGTGATTCCAACTCGTTTTTTTCCAGTCCATCAAATACTACCTAACCACCCAAGAAAATAATTTTTGGGACACTAGATAAGGTCAGGTGAATTGTTTCCTAAAACTAGGGTCTTATCCACTATAAAATCCATTGTAAATCAAGGGAAATTGATAAAATAGTGAAACCACTTTTGTTGGCTTCATTTTATCAATACCTATCGGATGGTATCATGTTTATACAATGGTATCATATAGATCAAGCCCCTGGTCAAAAACCCCTCTTAGTTAGTTCCTAGGTTTCAAATCCAAAGAGGACCCTTTTTTCTCTAATGCCTCCAAATCTTCTCCCGATCTAATCAAATCAAATCTCCAAACATCCTACTAAGGTTTATCATTAGTTTATTCTTTGTTTGCTGTATAGTTTGATTCTTGTATGCCTTGTATTGATTGGTTTGCATGTATGCTGAATAACATCGATAGTTGCGATTGTGTGACACCGAGAAGAAGGAAGGATTGGGTTATTCTTATCTGTATCATTATTGGTTTTCTGGTTATTTAATGCCGCAAGGGACTTCTAGCTGGTCACAGGAAAGCCACCATTCCTGAACTCCTATATTAACCTACTCCTGTTTATCAACTATTTTCTATCTCGCTTATGAACTTCATGATTAAATTGCATGTTTTATTTCAAATAAAAGTGAGTGAGTAACTTGGCTTCTCCAAGTTACGAATGAGTGTCCATTAGGACACCTACACTATTGACACCTACTTTTACCCCTTTAAATCGAGGCTAAGATGCTTAGCATCTTCCCTCTTGGAAACCCATGGATTTTCTATACTAAAACTATTTTTGGTTTTTACCGTACTACAAAGTTTTCAAAATAAAACCCTTTGGACAGAGGCATCGTTTCCGAGTGGAAGTTTTACTAAAAGAAGATATGAGGAGGATGAACAGAAAGTCAAGCAAGAGAAAGAGAAGGGATGTTCTACGCCGATGTCTGGAACAATTTTATCCATGCAACCACATTACCCCAGTCGCTGGGGCTTAGCTCGTAGTTTTTGGTCTTTAGCCGGGGATGCTCGTACTCGCTAAAGGGGAGAAATCCCCTGAAATCGGGACTGCCATGGGCAAGGTACCGGTGCAACAATTGCGTCTCTCGTGGACGGTATGATTTTTGGCTAGTACGGGAGGAAGTTATTGTCACTATTGCTACCGGTCAAACTACGGTTTGGCGGTAGGGGTCAGTACGGGAGGAAGGACCAAGGTGGTCGTACCCCATACTCGTACCGGAGAGAACAACCCAAAAGGAAAAGCCGTCGTTGCTAGGGATGGACAAATGAAAAGTCTAGGTTTGATTATCCGAGCCCCGGTCTACCGTGTGTAGCAGGCCGTGGTTTTATCCCGGTGGATGTATTGATTCTTGTGGGTAAAGTGCACAAACTCTGCAGAGTCTAACCTATTCGAATACCCCAACATCAACCACTTGAGGGAAGGGATAAACCTTTGCCACCCTCTCAATTGTTTCCCTCCTAAACACTAGTCAAAATCACCAAATATGCCAAAATGTCTTAAGTCTGGATTTTTTATCTAGATTCAATCTTTGGAGCTCTACCTTTTCCAACCTATGTGTATTCTTGAGAATGCATTTGAACCATCTACTAGTACATCAGTAGTACTACCAAAGACCACTCTTTCCATTGGCTAAGTCATTATAATTCCCACTCATCCATGATGGTTTTGTAGTCAAGATAATGTCAACGCCTGGATTTTTCAATCCTAGATGCCTATTATGCCATACATCGCAATCCCAGGATTACCATTTTTGCGAGACATAACAGAATTGGATACCATAGTACATCATCCATTACAAACGATACATAAGTTCTTACACAAATAGTGATCTCATGATCCAGTTCTTAATACAACTTCATGCAGCGGAATACGTAATAATAACGGTAGCGTAGGCGAAGCTCCATCTTCGGGGTCACAGGAAATGCTGACGATGGGAGATGATCCTAGTTGTCGTAACCTTCCTTAGGTCCATCTTCCAGGTACTCCTCTTCATAGTCTGGCCATGGGAATAGCCAGCGACAAAGCCATGAGTACTCTTTAAGTACTCGCAAACTAATACTAACAGGTTAAGGGGGTTTTGGATAATAGGACACTAGGCTCTAGGGTTGTTTTGCAAAAGCCAGATATATCTCTACTAGGTTCCAAAGCTAGTCACCATTTTATAACTCCTAAGTGGGAACTTGTATTTATATCACAACTCTGTTGTGGTCAAGTCAAAGTCTCAATTCATTTCACAAGTCATTTTGAAAAGTCTGACGGGGGAACTGTATGGCCACTCCAACTGTCCATAACCGCGGACGCGGCTATTCGAATAGTTTGACACTCTGCAGAGATTGTACACTTTCACCACAACATGCGATACATCCGTCAGGAACAAATCCTGAATTCACCATACTCAGTATGCGGATAATCAATCCTAACCTTTAAATTACACGCCCTAGTATAAGCACCTCTCCTATGAGTTTGGCCTCCCAACCATGACCAACTATCATCTTGGGTACTGCACAGGTGGACAATCTTCACAAGGTAGCCTCAGCTCAGACCTTGGCCGTGAGGGAACTCATACTAAGGGATATAAGTTTCCAGTCAAGCCCTACCCAATATTCGGGTATTGTGGTTCTACGATAAAATTGGAATGGTATCGCATCCAGACAACCATCAGTTTAAAAAAAGGGCTAAGTCTCATGCCTCAACATTCTTATCACCAGAATCATCAAGTGTTTGGAAACACATGTCCAAAACATTTCAATAGAATGATCCATCATTCCAAGGTTTTCATAACCATTTTCACCAAGTATTCCCATCTAAAGTTGATCAAGTTTTATGCTTAGCACTAGCATCTACAGGTGGGGGTAGTACTGATGAGGGGTGGTAAACTAGTGGAGTTTCAACTAAGTCCATCCTTATATCTTAGGCCGATATCAAGGTTTCTAACTTAGGCCAAATTTTATGCTCTTTATGCAACCTTCAGAATCTTTCTAGTATCTACAAGTCACTTAAGTTAACTCTAGGTTGAAGCTTTGATAAGGAAATAAAGTAAGAAGCTTGCGAATAAAACTAGGATTGGTTTATCAAATGGGTATGATCTCATATGCTTAAGGCATATAGGAGGCATAGTAACTACTAGGGGTTTGTTGCATCAGTAGGGTATCTTGCAAGTGTTAGCTTGCATCTATGTCAATATAAGCTTGCTAAATTGCAAGTGTTAGCTTGCACATTCACTAGTAGTATTAGGCTTGCTAAAGTAGAGTGTCTTGCAAGTTTTAGCTTGCATTGGTATAGTATCAGCTTGCCTTGTGCAGAGCAGTGGTTGAAGTTCTCCTCGGCTTCTTCTTCGTAGAATCCTCCTTCCTCCCCGTATCCTTGGTCGGTACTAGCATCTATGAATAAATACGAGGTACACAATCACCAAACAATACTTAACTACTTTCTTCAATAGGAGCAGTAGTCAAAGCTTTCTTCAAAGTTTCAAAATCTTCCTTACAATCATCATCAAAAACAAAAGGTACATCTTTTTGAAGAAGATTAATAAGGGGCTTTGAAATTTTGGAGAAATATTTAATAAACCTCCTATATAAACCAGCATGACCAAGGATACTACGAATACCTTTTATATCCCTAGGGCAAGGCATCTTCTCAATTGCTTCAATTTTGGCTTTGTCCACTTCAATACCTCTTTCAGAAATTTTGTGGCCAAGAACAATCCCTTCATTAACCATAAAGTGGCATTTCTCCCAATTAAGAACAAGGTTGGTTTCTTCACATCTCTACAAAAATTTATCAAGGTTGTGCAAACAATTATCAAAATAAGTTCCATAGATGGAGAAATCATCCATGAAAACCTCCACAATTTATTCACAAAAACCATGAAAGATAGCAGACATACATCTCTGAAAGGTAGGAGTAGCATTACATAAACCAAAAGGCATTCGCCTATAAGCATAAGTGCCATAAGGACAAATGAAGGTGGTTTTCTCTGGGTCTTGTGCTCTCACAACAATTTGAGAGAACCCAGAATGACCATCAAGAAAACAAAAGTGGGTCTTTTTAGACAACCTTTCTAGCATTTGATCAATAACGGGCAGACGAAAATGATCTTTCTTAGTAAGTTTATTAGCCATTCTAAAATCAATGCACATCCTATACCCAACAACTAATCTTTGAGGTATGAGCTCATTATTTTCATTAGGCAATGGTTCCCCCTTTCTTTGGGACACAATGAACAGGGCCAACCCATTGACTATCGGCAATAGGATAAATAATAGCAGCATCAAGGAGTTTTAATACCTCATTTCTTACCACATCCTTCATCTTAGGATTTAAACGGCGTTGGTGTTCAACAACTGGTTTTGCATCAGGTTCTATATTGATAGCATGTTGACATATAGTAGGAGAAATCCCTTTTAAATCATCAAGAGTATACCCCATAGCTCCTCGGTGCTTCTTCAGTATTTCCAATAATCTTTTCTCTTCCTTCCTTGAAAGTTTAGAACTAATAATAACAGGATATATTTTCTTGTCACCTAGATAAGCATATTTAAGATCATCAGGTAGAGGTTTCAATTCGAAAACAGGGTCCCCTTTAGGTGGTAATGTGGTACCCAAGTCTTCCACAGGTAGATTATGCTTAAGTAACGCAGGTTGACAAAGGAAAACCTCGTCAATCTCATTTCTTTCCTTCATGAAGACCTTGCTTTCATGATCTTCCATAAACTGCTGCAAGGCATTGTTAGGAGCAAGCGAAATATCAGAAAGTTGTTCAACCCTGAAATCCTCATTAGGCAGTTTGTTTTCATAAGGAGTTTTAGGAAATTTGGAAAAATTAATCTCATAAGACCCTCCTTCCTACAATCTATGATAGCCCCACAAGTATCCAAGAACGGTCTACCAAAGATACTAGGACAGGTTTTACTAGCTTCAGAACCAAGTAATAGAAAATCAGCAGGATATTTAATCTTACCACAAAGAACCTCCACATCTCTTACTATGACAATGGGACAGACTGTCTCTCTATTAGCAAGGTGAATAACCACATTAATGTCCTCAAGCTCACAAGTACCAATTTCATGCATAATTTCCCTATAAAGCTCATAAGGAATAGCACTAGAACTAGCACCAATATCACATAAACCATAATAACAATGATCACCAATTCTAACAGAAAGCATAGGGAAACTAGCTTTTCTAGCTTTTCTAGGATGAGAGACAATATTAGAAGCGTCTTCACAGAAGACAATGTGCTAATCCTCTATATTTTTAGTGACAAGATCTTTCACAATAGCTACCATAGGTTCAATGTTTATTTGCTCATTAGGTTCCACGATTTTCTTTGCACTTTTTCTAACCACATTAGCTATGATAGAATGTTCCTTTACCTTAGCAGGAAAAGGGATTTTCGCAACATAAGGTTCAGGCAAAATAGGATCAACAATACAAACTTCAATGCTAGTAGGAAAATGGGTAACAATGTCTTTATAAGGAGCATGGTACTTGTCCCACTCCTTTTGGGGAATTTCAATATAAGAGGCAAAGGGCTTAAAACATTTTGCAAGAACTTGAGAATCAAGACCATACTCAATACTAATATCATGGAAGTTATCAATTCCCATATAGGATTTAATGCATTCATAATCATAGTTTATACCTAACTTTCTTCCTTTGTCATTCTCCCATGCTTCAGTGTTCTCTTGAATACGGTTTAGGAGATCCCATTTAGCTTCTTCATTCATACGTGTCAATGATCCAACACAAAAATCATCTAGTAAATCTTTATCATGAAGATAAAGCCTAGCATAAAAGTTATTCATAATAATATTGTTAGGGAGTTCATGAATAGGACATTTAAGCATTAGTAACTTCAATCTCCCCCAAGATTGAGTCGTACTATCTCCATCACAGGACAAAAGTTATATATCAGATTCCTATCCTTATGAATCTCACTGGGAGGATAGAATTTTGAATGAAAGGGAGGTATTGTTTCCTCCCATTCCATGGATTGTCCATTCTTCAGCAACTTATAGCATTCTTCAGCTCTTCCTTTCAATGATATAGAGAGTAACTTCTTCTTCACCTGTTTAGTTGTGATACCTGCACACTTAAAAAACCTGCATAGTTCATGGATAAAGAGCAAGTGATCACCAGGATGGACATTTCCATGCCCTAAATAATAATTATCCATAAGATG
The DNA here is from genome assembly GCA_916181665.1 of Avena sativa. NCBI lineage: Eukaryota > Viridiplantae > Streptophyta > Magnoliopsida > Poales > Poaceae > Avena > Avena sativa. The sequence continues at coordinate 92,337,971 of OV702293.1, read as the reverse complement.
ATCAATAATACTTGTAGGTATCTTAAAAGGATGTATCTCAATAGGTGGTGGTTCATCTACTACCCTAACAGTGGTTCATCTACATCCCAAACAGAAAACCAAGTGGGTTATCCATATTAGAAACAAAGTAACAACAGGAATAAAAATCAATACTCACAGTAGAAGTTTCCTTTACCAGTTCCACTCTTCAATAGCGCTTCACTCTCGGGCAATGGCACAAGAAAATAGTCTTCATGAGCCACAAGTATAGGGGGTGTATCGTAGTAATTTTGATAAATAGGAGTGTCGATCCCAACGAGGACCAGAAGGTGTTGACTAGTGGTATGGAGCAGGAAATCTCTGTAAATACTTAGCAAACTGATTTTTAGGGGTTTTCTGGTAAAGCAAAGAAATAAAGTTTAAGTAAATAAAATAGCAAACAATTGCAGCAAGTGGCCCAATACTTTCTTAGGAAAGGTGTAACATCCCAAAAATATTGATCAAGGTTATCAAATTCCAATCACCAAAATTAGGGTTAACAAAAAACTTTTGTTAATAAAAATCAATATGAATGCATGTGTGTATGTGATGATTGTATGAATGCATGAATGGACTTGTGTGATTGATGTGAATAGCAAGGAATGGTTTAAAGATGAAAATAACATCATCTAAATCAAATCCAAGCAGAAACAAGTCAAGAGAAATTCAAAAAAAAAAGAGATAATGGTCATTTTTGCCAATCTTGCTCACTAGACCACTTTGAGTGTTTCTAGTCCAGTATTTCAAACAGAAACAATTCCATTTATTTTCACCCCTTGCTAGACCAAGTAAAAGTGAACCCAAGCCCACCTTTCAAACTCACAGAAACATTTGGCAACTTGATTCAAATGACAACACTAGTGGGAAAACCCTTATCCACAGGCCCCTTATTCGTGGCGCACCTGATATCATGCGCCACTAACTACATTATTTGTGGCGCATGCATGAATTATGCGCCACAAACCCCAACTTGTCTGTGGCGCACGCTGGATCGGTGTGCCACGCATGAGGCAGGCCCCACCTCTGACAGGCTCCAACGGACGGCCACCACTATCCGTGGCGCACGGAATTGGGGGTGTGCCACGAACATGGGTGGAGTCTGTGGTGCACCATATCGCGTGTGCGCCACGAACTACGGTGGGCCAGGCCCCTGCATAATTTGTCATGGACGTTTGTGGCGCACCCTATTTCGGTGCGCCACGAACCTGGGAAGTCTGTGGTGCACGGAAATGAGGTGCTCCACGAACATGTCGTCCCACCCTCCATAAAGGTGGCACCTTCTCCTACCTTCTAGCTCGACCCCCTCCTCCTCCTCACCCTATTTTCTTCAATTCTACCTCCATTTTAGGATGCCAAACACCTTTTGGTTGGATGGGTGTGGGGAGGGAGTCCCTCTCCACCATGTAGATTCAGTAAAAGCCCCACATATACATCATTTATTCTTCATATCTCCATCAAGTTATCCTCCACAAGACACACGCTCCCTCGCACACGGTCTCCATCAACTTGTCTACTAGGTGAGTTGTGTTGGATGGTACATGCTTGTCTGTGAGTTGTTGGACATGCATATGCATGTGTCGCGGGCCGGGACGTCGATCGGTGGTGTATGAATGGCGTGGATGTGTGTTGTATGTGAAGGCCGCCGGCGTATTCGTCGCGTGTATATGCTTTTGTGTGTTTGTGTGCAGGTGCCGGTGTGGTGCATGGTTGCCGAAATGTTGATTCATTTCTGTTTTGGCCAACTTTTGCACCACCCATATGCCCTATTTACAGGGGAGGTGCTGCAGAAATTTTCTGGCGAGACATGCATGCATATAGTGTGGTTCTAATTAAACTAATCTCTTGTGCACAGGCAACCATGGTGCGCCAAATGTGCGAAGGTATGGTGGATAGATAGAAGGCCCGGGCGATGGCCGTCATGGTTCGTACCAACAAGACCGAGATAAGATGTCCTTGCAAGACTTGCAAACTCGGGACCCTAATCAAACCTGATTCCGGGACATTGGAGAAGCACTTGCTCATGGGTGGATTCATGCCCGGCTACAATGATGTCGTGGAGGAGGAAGAGGCACCCGAACATGATCATGTTGAAGGAGATGCCGGACATGATGATGATCATGACGATGAAGGAGATGCCGGACATGATGATCATGATGATGATGAAGAAGGAGATGACGGACATGATCACCACGATGAAAGAGACGCAGGTGGTGGAGAAGACAAAAACACGCAGACACCGCTAAGTTCGGCCCTGCAGGACCCTCATCTTCGAGAAGTGCTCCTCAAGGGGGGTTACAACACAATAGCAGCCGCGAGAGAGAAAGCAAAGTTGGCACAAATGGATAAAGACGTTGTTACTCTGTTGTATCCTCGGTGCCGACCCGAGCATACACGTCTGAATGTAACCCTCAAGTCTTTGGAGATGAAGGTGAACAACAGATGGACCGACGTGAGCTTCAACAATAACATGGAATTCTGGGGCGATGTGCTTCCCGAGAATAACACATAGCCAATAAGCATCGATGAGGCCAAGAAAGTCGTGTGCCCTCTCGACCTACCATACATCAAGTACCACGCATGCATCAATGACTGTGCACTTTATCGGGACGAGTACGAGGATAGAGTGACATGTCTGGTGTGCGGCCAACCATGATACAAGAGGGGTAACAAGAAAGTTCCTCATAAAGTTGTATGGTATTTTCCTATCATTCCCCGTCAGCTGCGGTATTTCGTGGACCCTAAGGAAGCGAAGCTCATGCAATGGCATGCGGAAAGGGTTCCTAACACACCCTGTAGACGCTAACCAGTGGAAGGCACTGGACATGGAGTTCAAAGACGAGTTCGGGGGCGATCCAAGGAACGTGAGGCTGGGCATGAGCACCAACGGATTGAACCCCTTTGGCACCCAGAGCAGCACGCATAGCACCTGGCCCGTGTTCGTATGGCCGTATAACCTCCCCCCTGGCTGTGCACCAAGCAGAGGTACGTGCACATGAGTATTCTTATTCAGGGCCCGAAACAACCGGGTATCGACATGCATCTGTATCTCGGGCTGTTGAAAGAGGAGTTAGCCACGATGTGGGAGATGTCGGCCCGTACGTGGGAGGCCTACACTGGAGACTACTTCGATATGAGGGCCATGTTGCTCACGATGGTGCAGGACTATCCGGGATACGCATATGTATCGTGCCAGGTGAACCACGGACACAATGCTTGCGTCAGGTGCATGGAGAATACCCGCATATCGAGCTGCCGAGGGATCCCGGGTCTTTGAAAACCGTGTTCCCAAAGATGCAAAAGTGGCTACACGAGAATCACGAGTGGAGGAAACTCGTGGATCTGTTCGATGGTACGGTGGAGCTCGATGGACCCCCGAAGAGGAGGAGCGGCGAGGTAATCAAGGAGTTGCTGGATAACTGGAAGGAGTGCCCTGCGCCGGGGAAGAAGCGTCCGAGGGTGAAGCCGTTGCGCGGCGTATGGAAAGCGAGGTCTGATTTCTAGGATCTGCCGTACTGGAAATACCTCCACACGCCCCACATCCTTGATCTCATGCACATCATCAAGAACGTGTGCGAGATTCTGCTTGGCACTCTGTGTAACATGCCGGATAGGACCAAAGACGGGCCGAAAACAAGATACGACATGATACAGCTGGACATCAAGGAAGCGCTTCAACAAGGAGGATGCCCCGATGATGATGATGACGATGAGGAAGAGACTCGGTGCAATAGGGCTAAGCCGAACAACTACTACTGCCCCCCTTCCTGCTTCACTATGAGCGAGGACGAGCTCGACAGTTTTTCAACACCCTCATAGGAATCAAGCTTCCTATCGGCTACAGAGGGAAGATATCCAGATACCTGGACGTACAGAAGAAGAGGTTCAGCGGGATGAAGTCAGACAACTGTCACGTGCTGATGACGCAGATACTTGTAGTTGTGATTCGAGGGATCATGGACGAGCACGTCCATGAGATGCTGTTTGGCCTCTGCAACTTCTTCGACGTCATCTCTAGGAAGGAGATCGGGATGAAGCAACTCGAGACCCTGCAGGACGAGATCGTCGTGATACTTAACGAGCTCGAGATCTACTCCCCCCCCCACGTTCTTCGATATCATGTTGCATCTGCTTGTCCACCTCGTCGATGACATCATCCAGCTCGGTCTGCCATTCCTACACAACATGATGCCAACATTCGAAAGGTTAAACGGCGTGCTCAAAGGATACGTTCGAAAAAGGGCGAAGCCGGATGGAAGCATAGCCAAGGGAGTCATGCTCTAGGAGTGAATATCGTTTTGCCAGAATTATATGCAGTCCGAGGAACCTATTGGTCTCCCGAAGCGCAAGCACTTCGGCAGGATCGCTGGAGTTGGTCACCGAGAGGGCTTCGCAGCAGTGCACACCATCTTCAAGGGTCGGCACCCAGACTATGCCAGGGCACGCCGAGTCGCGCTACAACACATACAAGTGGTCGGTCCTTGGGTGGAGAAGCACAAAAGCTTGATTGATAAGAGGTTGAATGACACGGGCCAGCGGAGGACGAGGGGAGATGTGACGAGTGAGCACAACTCTACCTTCACGAGTTGGTTCAAAAAGGAGCTGCTACTTCTTAATGGGGGTAAGGCGCCTGCTGGCGATGATAGACTCTTATTCATCCTGTTGCAGGGCCCCTCGTTGAACGTGAGGACCTATCAGACATACGACATCAACGGGTACACTTTCTACACCAAGGAGAAGGACAAGAATAGAGAATACTGGAACTCGGGGGGTCACGATGCTATCCTACGCCAACGAGGAATCCAATGTGAAGGAAAGGTTGTTCAGAAGGATCGAGGAGATCTGGGAACTCGACTACTGTGGAGAGAAGATGCCAATGTTCCGGGTGAGATGGGCCAAGAACTGTTGGGAATATGCCCTAGAGGCAATCATGTATGATGAGATTTCCCATTGTATTCATAAAGATATAAACTTGTCCTTGTATAAATATCTGATGTGTATCATTGAATATGTGATTCGGTTGTGGAACTATACATTCATGTTGTTTGTACTAAATATCCTTGGTCAATGAGGTTGTGCTAGACACACAACTTAGACCAATGTGAAAGTTGGCTTGATGACTCCGTTCCACTTGTAATGGACATGGAGATGCTATTCCAACTTACACAGATTCGGATAAAGAGTTTAGCTATTCGGATTGACCCATATTGAGGTACAACGAACAAGTTGTCATTTGTATATCTCAATCAATGTAATCCTTAGACCTGAGGTTATTGCATAGTCCGAGTTGAGGATCACCGACTTAGGTTCTGTCAAACGCTGATCCGTAACTGCGCAGTTATAAAGGAAGAGTTCGGTTCGACTGAGAATCAAGTTGCGTGATGTGAATAACCAAGATGGGATTTTGCCCCTCCACTCCGAGAGATATTCTCTGGGCCCTCTCAGATGATATGATTCGAAAAGCATGGCCATGCACGACCCAGTTAAGTGTTAACCGAGGCGATCGACTAAGAGTTAGTCGGGTGAATCACTTATCTCAGATCGAGAAGAGAGTCGGACTATTTAAGGGATGACAATTATTCGCTATAGTCTGACAAGGTATATCGTGAGGCAAAAGGGACCCGGACGCAAGTCGCATTGGAAAGACAAGTCATCATGACTCTTTGGTACTTGGGAGTTGGCATCTTTTTGCTAGGAGCCGCTACCGACTGAACAATTGAGAGTCAGACTCCAATCGTGTCCAAGTAGACGTGAGCCTGCGGGGTCGCACACTTAAGAGTGGGAGCAAGTTCGGATTGGAATTGAACCAGAAATCTGGTTGGGTTGGACCCGAGCCGGATTTGGACTGAGTCAGTGAGTCAGACTCACAAGGACTAATACTATATGGGCTTTAGTGAATGGGCCACGAAAGTGGAGCCCACATTCACTCCCTATATATAGTGGAGCACCGTAACCCAGAAAGGTTAATCGTTGTTTGGTTAGGTCATTCCGTGTGTTGGAAACCCTAGCTCCACAACAGTCCTGCCGTCATATCGAACCTAGAATTTCGCCGCCGGTGCTCCTCCTTGTACGTGTGGATACCAGCAGAGGTGTTGTACGATCAGCACCAGGATGATCGGATCGTAACGGACTGCACTGCATCAACTGACGCGCTTCATCAGCAATCTGCAATTGCGCGTCTAGTGGTAAACCTCATGGCCTTCTACCTCGGCTAGATCTTGGGATCACCATGTTAGAGGAAATTTTTTGTTTTATCTCCGCGTGGCCCTACAGTGGTATCAGAGCGATAGCTTCTGGTTTTAGGCTCGAGATCTCGCATATGTGATATTTGGTTGGCTATAGATGAGATCTATATGCTATTTGGTGGTCGATCTATGAGATAGATCAGTTTTGTACGAGGTTGATTGGATCAACTATACTCGAGCAATGGTAGATCTAATTTCCGTGATCATACTGCTGAGGTCGTGGAACGACATACCCCTACCGGTCGGCTTCCGCCATCGGGGTAGACTGTGACATGTAAATCCAGAAGTAGTGATCGAAGATCAAAGAGTTTGATCGAATCGGAATAATGGTCGGAATCCATGTCCGGATCGTAGATGATATCTACGTTTTTGGAAAAATAGCCGGGCGCTGCTCGCACCCGCGAGGGGCACTGCCCCTTTGATCCCCGCCCACTATCCTGCTTCGCCCTGTCGTAGCGTCTTAGATGTCGTTGCGAGTTCACAACGCTGGTAGATATCGTATCTAGACATAACTTGTTTTTTGCAGGAAGATGTGAATGGTATGGTTCATGTGCATGTGATGTATGTGTGTAATCCATACGTGATCTGTGAATCACGGTTTTTGTCAGCCGGGTGGAGCCTAGGTGCTATCACTTTATTGTATAACGACATGCGTGTCGGATTCTATATGTAATTTACTTTACTAAGCTAGTGTAGCTGTTTGGAGAACCCGGATGGCATGCAAGGCGATATACATGTCGGCGACATGGAGTAAGACGGCAAGTGACAAGAGTTGGCACGAGTCGGATTAGAATCTTTGTGGAGATCGAGATCGCCATGAAGAGAGCCATACCATTTCACATTATAATTTCTTTATTTTGTGTTCTTGATATGTCTCTGTTTACCTCTATTAGATAGTCGGTAAAATTTTAATCCCTCAAAGAAGGTCTAGTCGGCTTTCCCGCCAGTCTTTGCACCATCACATGTCGGACATTTTTGGTAGTGGGCTCATAAAATTGAGGTGCTGCCAATTCTTTCCGACTAGGTGGGTTCGAGTCGGACTCTTACTTCGGAAACACTCGGTAAGCTAGACGGGTCCATCACAACGGTTGTAGGGCTCGGGGAAAAGTCAGATGGGAGCCGGGGCATGTGATGCCACCCGTCCAATAGGAGTCGTATGAGATGCGATTGACAAGGCGTTGTCTACCTAGATCACTGGGCGGCTAGCGGTAATGCTAAATCTCACTAGCCGACTTGCTTATTTAGGGTCCTGAATCACTAAGCAACCATCTGAGTGGTGTTGGTTCTAGTGGGAGCATAAAATATTAAAGTGTTTAATATGCTTGCTCTTTTATGAATACATGTCTTAAATGTTTTCCATATTTTCTATTGTAGATCATGGCACCAAGTAGTAGTCACTCTCAGATATCCGTTTTTGCATTGAGAACCATTCTTGAGAAAGATAAACTGAATGACACTAATTTTACCAACTGGTATCGAAATCTGAGAATTGTTCTCAAACAAGAAAAGAAGGACCATGTCTTAGAAAACCCACTTCCAGAAGAGTCGAATGAGAATGCGACTGTCGCTTCCACCAATGCCTACCGTCGGGCTAAGGATGAGTCCACGGATATTAGCTGTCTTATACTTGCTCACATGGAACCGGACTTGCAAAAGCAGTTCGAGCATGTTGAGGCCTACGATATGATCGAAAGCCTCAAAAGTATGTTCCAGGCTTAGGTGAAGACTGAGAGGTATCAAGTCTCTCAGGCTTTGCTGAGTTGCAAGCTTAAGGATGGTGATCCACTGAGTCCGCATGTGATCAAAATGGTTAGTTATGTGCAGTCTCTGGAGAGGCTTGGCTACCCCCATTAGCGAAGAGTTCGGTACGGATATAATTCTGAACTCTCTTCCTAGTGCATATGGGCAGTTCATTTCGAACTACCACATGCATGGTATGGATAAGAAGCTCACTGAATTTCATGGGATGCTCAAGCAGGCAGCAGCGGATCTCAAGAAGGGCGCCAGTCAAGTGTTGATGGTGTAGAATAAGGCTAAGTTCAAGAAGAGTTCTTGGACTAAGAAGAAGGCTAAGTCAGGAGGAAAGCAGGCTCAGGACCCAGTCCCAGGCGCTTCCTCAGGGACTAAGCCATCTTCTTCAGCCGGATCCACTTGCTTCTACTGCAAGGCGGATGGCCACAGAAAGAGGAACTGCAGGAAGTATTTGGCTGATAAAGCCAAGAGTGGAGGTATGGCTTTCGACTCAGGTACAGTTGTTTGCAATGTTATAGACATATATCTTGCTGATGCACCTAATAGTTCTTGGGTATATGATACCGGATCAGTTATTCACATATGCAACTCGTTGTAGGGACTGGTAAGAACTAGGAGCGTATCAAGAGGCGAGGTTGATATTCGAGTCGGCAACAAAGCAAGAGTTGCTGCGTTGGAAGTCGGCACGATGCAACTTCATTTACCTTCCGGATTCATTATGGAACTGAATAATTGTTATTATGTTCCAATGCTCAGTCGAAACATTATTTCTGCTTCATCTTTGATGAGGCAAGGCTATGAGTCGAATATCAAGAATAATGGTTGTTCTTTGTATTTGAATGACATGTTTCACGGCTTTGCACCAGTCCAGGACGGGTTATTTATTTTGAATCTTGATGGTGAGTCAGTTTATAACATAAATGTTAACAGGTTGAAACCAAATGATCTGAATATGACTTACTTTTGGCACTGATGGCTTGGTCATATGTGTTGGAATTGCATGAAGAAGCTCCATGATGATGGACTTCTAACTTCGTTCGACTTGGATTCGTTCGAGACATGCGAATCTTGCCTACTCGGCAAAATGACTAAGACACCTTTTGCAAAGAGTTGCGAAAGGGCGCCCGACTTGTTGGGACTAGTACATAGTGATGTATGTGGACCAATGAGCACGATAGCCAGGGGTGGTTATGAGTACTTCATTACCTTCACTGATGATTTGAGTAGGTATGGATATATCTACTTGATGAAACATAAGTCAGAAGCTTTTGAAAAGTTCAAAGAATTCCAGAATGAAGCACAGAATCAACTCGGCAAGAAAATAAAGTTTCTTCGGTCGGACCGAGGAGGCGAGTACATGAGCCATGAGTTTGATGATCATCTGAAAAGTTGTGGAATAGTTCCTCAACTTACTCTGCCAGGAACGCTGCAAACGAACGGTGTTTTGGAAAGGCGGAATCAGATCTTGTTGGACGTGGTACGATCAATGATGAGTCAGATAGATCTGCCTTTATCATTTTGGGGTTATTGTCTAGAAACAGCAGCGTTCACACTAAACAGAGTACCATCAAAGTCGGTAGAGAAGACACCGCATGAGATGTGGACAGGCAAAAGGCCGAGTGTGTCTTTTCTTAAGATTTGGGGTTGTGAAGCATTTGTCAATCGACTTCAGTCGGACAAGCTTATAGCCAAGACGGATAAGTGTGTTTTTGTAGGGTATCCGAGGGAAACCTTGGGTTACTACTTGTAGAACCGAGAAGAGGGCAAAGTGTTTGTCGCTCGGAACAATGTCTTCCTTGAGAAAGCGTTTCTCAGTCGGGGAGTAAGTGGGAGCACGGTGCAGCTCGAAGAAATTCGAGAAGAACCGGCTAGTAGCGAGTCGGCAAAAACCTTGGAGGTTGATCCGGTCATGGTAGTTGAGCCGGCAGAAGCACCTGTACTATGAAGATCGGCAAGATTACGAAGTGTTCGTGATGTGTTACTGTTAGAAAATGATGAGCCAGCAAATTATTCGGAAGCGATGGTGGGATCTGATTCCGAGTCATGGCTTGGAGCCATGAGATCCGAGTTAATGTCCATGGATGAAAATCAAGTTTGGAACTTGGTTGATCTGCCAGACGGTGCAAGACCCATCGAGTGCAAATGGGTCCTTAAGAAGAAAACTGATATGGATGAAAATGTTTCTGTCTATAAAGCACGTCTTGTCACGAAGGGGTTCCGACAAGTTCAAGGAGTTGATTACGACGAGACTTTCTCGCCCGTAACGATGCTTAAATCAATTCGGGTCATGTTAGCTATAGCAGCCTATTTCGACTATGAGATATGGTAGATGTATGTCAAAACGGCTTTCCTTAACGGAAATTTAACCGAGGACGTGTATATGATATAGCCCGAGGGTTTTGTCGATCCGGCTAATGCATACAAGGTGTGCAAACTTCATAAATCCATTTATGGGTTGAAGCAAGCATCTCGGAGTTAGAATATTCGCTTTGATGAGGTAGTCAAATCGTTTGGCTTCATCAAGAGTGATCATGATTCTTGTTTGTACAAGAAGTTTAGTGGGAACAAAGTAAACTTTCTAATCTTATATGTGGATGACATATTATTGATTGGAAATGATGTCCAGATGTTGCAAGAAACCAAGGAATCATTGGAAAGGAGTTTATCAATGAAAGACTTGGGTGAGGCAACATACATCCTCGAAATCCGGATCTATAGAGATAGATCAAGGAGGCTATAACACCCCAAAAATACTAAGCATGGATCATCAAACTCTAATCATCAAACTTAGGGTTAACAAAAAACTTTTCTAAATAAATTTATGAATGCATGCATATGTGTATGCATTGATTTTGAATTCTTTTAAAACCACCTTGGTTGTTTGTTTCATTGTTTGTAAAATATTTCTTAGGTGAAATAAACATCATCTAAAACATTTCCCACACTTTTCCTAAAGACAAGTAAATCAAAACACATATATTAAATGAATGGTCATTTTGACCAATTTAACTCTCATGCCTACTTTGGCTGTCTCAAACTTTCAGAACCTAACAGAAACTTTTCTGGATCTTTGCAGCCCTTGAATGTACTCATAACAAAGTATCAAGGCCCACTTTGTGATCATCTAGAAACTTTCAAATGCATAGTTTAAATGACAATTCAAAATTGAATCTTTATCATATGGGAAGATCCCACTTTTTCAAAAAGCACTCAAACAAGCTCAACTTTCAAAACCCAAGCATCTGCAGACTCACCAGCACCAATCTAGAAAACCCACCAAAAATCTTTTCAAAATTCAAAACTTTATTTCATGCGGCCATTTCATCAAACAGGTTGCAGACACAAATCAAACAAACATCAAACACTATAGTGTGCAGTAAAATTGGCCTAACTTGTTCCCTAGTTAGCTCACAACCAGCTCAGTAGATCATCTAGGAACATTAGCCAAGCACTAGCACCACTGTGAGCTTGCCGTTGCCATCAATGGTGAACAGCCGAGCACACCCTTGCCACCCCATAGTAGACAGCAAGCTAGGAGCAGCAGCAAGCCTAGCCAGCATGTTTGGGAGGCAGCCCACCGTCCACCGCCACTCACTGTCCCAGCCGCGAGCGTTGCCAAGCCCTGGACCACGCGCACGAACCGCGCCCAGACCGCCAAAGGCCATGCCGAGCGTGCGCCAGAGCACCACCCTCGACCAGCGCCCACAGACCACGCGCCGCCCTCGCCGCGTGCATACACCATCCCCACCGACCTAGGAGACCGCCTGACATCCCCGTTTGCCGCCCCGTGACGCACAGCCACCGCCCACCGTCGAAGACGCCACCTCTGCCGCGCAGAGCATCGCCCGTTCCAGACCAAACCGTACCGTCCCATGCCTCGAAACCATGTCGTTGAGCATCGCCAGGAGACACTGCACCGTCCCCTACCCTTGCCCATGCCATTAGCCTCCTGTAACATCGCCCCCGACGAGCTCACCGTGCGCCCCGACGGTCCCCTCGCTCGACTATAAATAGAGACCACCCCCGCTCGATTCCTTCACACCATCTCACTCCCCTCTCCTCACTGATCGTGCCACACCGTTCTCAGAGCAAGGCGAGCACCACCCCGCCGAAATTTCACCGGAGCCCGCCGCCTCTGGAGAAGAAGGGAGACATCGATTTCTACCACCCCAGGAGCTGCCGTGACCACCCCTGAGTTCACCGTCGTCAACTTCGTCATTCGCCCGCCTCGCCGACCCTTGCCCGTACCCCGACGCTAGTACCGACCAAGGATACAAGGAGGAAGGAGGATTCTATGAAGAAGAAGTCGAGGAGAACTTCAACCACTGCTCTGCACAAGGCAAGCTGATACTATACCAATGCAAGCTAAAACTTGCAAGACACTCTACTTTAGCAAGCCAAATACTACTAGTGAATGTGCAAGCTAACACTTGCAATTTAGCAAGCTTATATTGACATAGATGAAAGCTAACACTTGCAAGATACCCTACTGATGCAACAAACCCCTACATGTTACTATGCCTCCTATATGCCTTAAGCATATGAGATCATACCCATTTGATAAACCAATCCTAGTTTTATTCGCAAGATTCTTACTTTATTTCTTTATCAAAGCTTCAACCGAGAGTTGACTTAAGTGACTTGTAGATACTAGAAATATTCTGAAGGTTGCATAAAGAGCATAAAATTTGGCCTAAGTTAGAAACCTTCATATCAGCCTAAGATATAAGGATGGACTTAGTTGAAACTCCACTAGTTTACCACCCCTCATCAGTACTACCCCCACCTGTAGATGCTAGTTCTAAGCATAAAACTTGATCAACTTTGGATGGGAATACTTGGTGAAAATGGTTATGAAAACCTTGGAATGATGGATCATTCTATTGAAATGTTTTGGACATGTGTTTCCGAACACTTGATGATTCTGGTGATAAGAATGTTGAGGCATGAGCCTTAGCCCTTTTTTTAAACTGATGGTTGTCTGGATGCGATACCATTCCAATTTTATCGTATAACCACAATACTCAAATATTGGGTAGGGCTTGACTGGAAACTTATATCCCTTAGTATGAGTTCCCTCACGGCCAAGGTCTGAGCTGAGGCTACCTTGTGAAGATTGTCCACCTATGCAGTACCCAAGATGACAGTTGGTCATGGTTGGGAGGCCAAACTCACAGGAGAGGTGCTTATACTAGGGCGTGTAATTGAAAGGTTAGGATTGATTATCCGCATACTGAGTATGGTGAATTCAGGATTTGTTCCTGATGGATGTATCAAATGTTGTGGTGAAAGTGTACAATCTTTGCAGAGTGTCAAACTATTCGAATAGCCGTGTCCGCGGTTATGGACAGTTGGAGTGGCCATACTGTTCCCCCGTCAGACTTTTCAAAATGACTTGTGAAATGAATTAAGACTTTGACTTGACCACAACAGATTTGTGATATGAAATACAAGTTCCCACTTAGGAGTTATAAAATTGTGACTAGCTTTGGAACCTAGTAGAGATAAATCTGGCTTTTGCAAAACAACCCTAGAGCCTAGTGTCCTATTATCCAAAAACCCCTTTACCTATTAGTATTAGTTTGCGAGTACTTAAAGAGTACTCATGGATTTGTCCCTGGCTATTCCCATGGCCAGTCTATGAAGAGGAGTACCTGGAAGATGGACCCCAGGAAGGTTACGACAACTAGGATCATCTCCCATCATCAGCATTGCCTGTGACCCCGAAGATGGAGCTTCGCCTATGCTACCGTTATTATTACGTATTCCGCTGCTTGAAGTTGTATTAAGAACTGGATCATGAGATCCCTATTTGTGTAAGAACTTATGTATCGTTTGTAATGGATGATGTACTATGGTATCCAATTCTGTTATGTCTCGCAAAAATGGTAATCCTGGGATTGCGATGTATGGCATAACAGGCATCTAGGATATCCGGGTGTTGACAAGTTGGTATCAGAGCCATCCTGACCATAGGAGACCCTAGTTAGACTGGACATTTGAACCAAAAACTTAGTTTCAAAACCAAAGAAAACAAAATATTTACAAAAACTTATTCTCATTCTTATCTCTTTAATTCTTTCCTAAAAATTCATGTTCCTCAAAAACTCTTGCAAAATAAATAAAATTTTGACACACTTGATCACCCTGCTAATCTACTCATCCTCTATTTTTATAGATGGACGTGAAGTACAGCAAGTTTTACCAACTTGGGAACGGAGGAGACCTTATCTTTGAGAGGGATCTGGATCAGCTTTCGGAACTTCTGGAGCGTCCGCACCCCGAGTTCTTTGGAGCTCAGCTCAATGATCAAGGAGGAGAAGATCTGCAGTGGATAATTGTTGCAAGTCTCCAAGGAAAGATTGAACATCCCACTGCGGAGGGAATTCAGTTTACCTTGAGGGAAAACAACTGGCTCGATGGACTTGCCAGAGCAATGCAGGAAGCTCTTTCCCGTCTGTGTGGGCAGAGCATCAATCAGATCAAGGGTACTCACTTTGAGTTTTTCCCAAGGCGTGATGTAAATGGACAACCACTGGAAGCCCCATACCACCCCGAGCTGAAGACTCAATTGGACCACCTTAGCTTCATGATGTATGATCGTCAGCAGGAGTTGGACAACTGCCGTGACTACTGCAACCACAAGTCTGCCATCATCAAGACAAAGGACCAGACCATCAAATTGGAGTTGGACAGCGAGGAGACATCAAAAGCTTCCTGAAGTTCAACCCACGTCAATTTGATGTGTCCGATCAACCACTTGATGCTGATGATTGGTTGCGTGAGATGTCAAGGTTACTGGTGACTGCTGATGTTCCTGAGCAAGAATGGGTAAAATGTGCCACTCACCTTCTGAAGGGAGATGCAGCTCTGTGGTGGGAGAATTACCTTAAGGCAAACTACACTGGTTTTCAGCCTACTTGGGAACAGTTCACTGGAGCTTTCAAAGAGCAGTATCTGTCAGAGATTGTCATGGAGAGGATGAAGGAAGTGTTTCTCAACCTCAAGCAGGGCAATGACAATGTCAATACCTACATCAGAAACTTCATGAACCTTTCTCGTTATGGTGGCGATGAGATCTCTGATGACAAGAAGAAGCAAAAGAGGTTCCGGCAAGGGATCAATGCATCGATTAAATATGCAATCACACATGCAAGGCCGACGTCTTTTCTGGAACTTCAGCATACAGCTCTGCAGGAAGAAGCAAGTAGGCAAGTGTTTGAGGAGTCAAAGAAACACAACCGCGATGCAGCAAGCTCTTCAGCTATGTCAACTCCTTCTAAGCGTCGTGTCTGGGTTCCTAACACCCCACCGTCGCTCCCGGCTCCACCAAGACCTTCAAGCTACGCGGCAAGGCCACCAAACTTCCTCACTGCTGCTCCCAGGGGCTACAACCACAACTACCCCGGAGCGCCTGGCGGAGTCCCTGGCTACGTTGCTCCACGTCCACCTGGTGCTTGTTACACTTGTGGAAACACTGGGCATCAACACTGGAACTGTCCTATGAACAACAAAGCTCTTCCTCCACCACCTCCAAGACCTGCGGCAAGCTCTCCTTTGGTTCGTGCACCACCACCTCGGGCTCTCAACATCAACACCAAGCCCGGGTCTACTGTTGCTCGTGCCAACTGTGTCAACGCCGCTCAAGGTGAGCATGCACCTGGAGTTGTGATGGGTATGCTTCCCGTTAACTCAGTCCCTGCACGAGTTTTGTTTGATTCTGGTGCTTCGCATTCTTTTGTGTCGCATAAGTTTGCTCATGAGCATGATCTGGATATGGTTCCCTTATTGCATCGTCTGGTGGTACAATCTCCTGGCTCAAACATGAGGGCTGCTCATATCAGCCATGATAATCAAATTGAGATTGGTGCCTCTTCGTTCTCGGCGTCCTTAATTATTCTGGGCAATTCTGACATTGATGTTATCTTGGGCATGGATTGGTTGACAGCAAATGCAGCTGTGATTGATTGTGCTGAACGCTCGGTTTCTCTGAAAACTCCTGAAGGCCATATAGTCTACTCTCCAAGTCTGACTCCTGCTATTCAGCTTTTCTCTTTGGCGGCTCTGAATGCTGATGCTATGGAAGCTATTCAGAGTGTTCCGGTGGTCTGTGAGTTCCCAGATGTCTTTCCTGAAGAGTTGCCAGGTATGCCTCTGTATCGTGAGGTTGAGTTTGTAATTGAGCTTGAACCTGGAACGGCTCCTATCTCCAAGCGGCCTTATAAAATGGGTCCTGCTGAGTTGGCTGAACTCAAACGTCAGCTTGATGAACAAGAGAAGTTGGGTTTCATTCAACACAGTACTTCTTCTTGGGGTAGCCCAACAATCTTTGTGAAGAAGCGAGACAAGACTGATAGACTTTGTGTTGACTATCGGGCTCTCAATGCTAAAACCATCAAGAATAAATATCCCCTTCCGCGGATTAATGATCTCTTCGATCAGCTAGCTGGAGCTGTGGTATTCTCTAAGCTTGACTTGAGAAGTGGTTATCATCAAATCAAGATTCGCAAGGAAGATGTTCCTAAAACAGCTTTCACCACCCGCTATGGCCTGTATGAGTACACGGTCATGTCTTTCGGTCTCACCAACGCACCTGCCACCTTCTCGAGGCTTATGAACTCGGTTTTCATGGAGTATCTCGATAAGTTCGTTGTGGTCTATCTGGATGACATCCTAGTCTATTCTAAGTCACAGGAAGAACATGAAGAACACCTTCGGTGTGTCCTAAACAAACTTCGTGAGAACCGCCTGTATGCAAAGTCACCTATCTTGGTCACGTCATCTCTGCCAAGGGCATTGCCGTAAACCCGGAAACTGTAAAGACAATTGTTGACTGGCTTCCTCCTGTAAATGTCAAAGAAGTCCGGAGCTTCCTTGGTTTGGCTAGTTATTGCCGTCGCTTCGTTCAGAACTTTTCGAAGATAGCGAAGCCTCTTACCGATCTCCTCAAGAAAGGCAAGAAATACCTTTGGACTCCTGCATGTCAAGCAAGCTTTGAAACACTCAAAGAGAAGCTCACTTCCACACCAGTCTTGGTTCCTCCAGATACATCCAAGCCCTTCCAGATATTCTGTGACGCCTCTTTGCAAGGATTGGGTGCGGTCCTTATGCAAGAAAAACAAGTTGTTGCTTATGCCTCTCGACAGTTGAAGACGCATGAGATCAACTATCCTACACATGACCTCGAACTCGCAGCAGTTGTCTTTGCTTTGAAAGTATGGAGGCACTACTTGCTTGGAAACCATTGTGAAATCTTTTCTGATCACAAGAGTCTGAAGTATATCTTCACACAGCCTGATCTCAACCTTCGTCAGAGGAGGTGGATTGAAGCAATGAATGACTTCGATTTGACCATCAACTACACTCCGGGCAAAGCTAATGTCATGGCCGATGCTCTCAGCCGGAAAGCTTATGTCAGCAACCTCATGTTGGAAGAACAACAGCCGCTCTTGTGCGAGGAATTCCGTCAGCTCAACCTTGAAATTGTGGATCAAGGGTATCTTCTGAACCTTCAGGCAACCCCTCTCTTGGAAGAAAAGGTTCGCTCCATTCAACTTGGTGATCCGTACACCAAAAAGATCATCTCCAACCTTCAGCTTCCGAAGTATGAGTCCTTCCACGTCGATAACCAAGGCACGCTTTTCTTTGAACACCGGATGTTTGTTTCGAACTACCCGGGTTTGAGAGAGCAAGTTCTCAAGGAAGCGCATGATTCTGTTCTTTCTATCCACCATGGCAGCACAAAGATGTACATGGACTTGAAAACACAATATTGGTGGCCGGGATTGAAACAATATTGTGCCAAGTATGTCTCGGAGTGTGATGTCTGCCGCAGAGTTAAAGCTGTCCATCAGAAACCTTCCGGTCTTCTACAGCCATTGAAACCCCCGGAATGGAAATGGGAGAAAGTAGAGATGGACTTCATCACTAGTTTTCCAAGGTCGCATAAGGGCAACAATGCAATCTTTGTTGTCATTGACCGGCTTTCTAAAGTGGCTCACTTCTTTCCCGTCAAGGAAACAATTTCTGCAATTCAGTTGGCTGAGCTCTATATCAACAGAATTGTCTCTCTGTATGGGGTTCCTCTTGAGATCAGTTCAGACCGTGGAAGCATCTTCACTTCCAAGTTCTAGGAAAGTTTCCAAAATGCTTTGGGAACAAAATTGAACTTCAGCACAGCTTACCACCCTCAGTCGCAAGGACAAGTTGAAAGGATCAATCAGATTCTGGAAGATATGCTCCGTGCTTGCGTCATCTCTTTCGGCATGAAGTGGGAAGAATGTCTTCCTTATGCTGAATTCTCTTACAACAATAGCTTCCAGAAAAGTCTAAAGATGGCACCATTTGAGGCTCTCTATGGTCGCAAATGCAGAACTCCGATTGGGTGGTCGGGTGCACGAGAAAGAATATTGTTTGGCCCCGACATTGTAACTCAAGCGGAGGAGAAGGTTCACCTCATTCTTGAAAATCTGAAGATTGCTCAAAGTCGCCAGAAGAGCAATTATGACATAAAGCACATGGACATGGAGTATGTCCCTGGTGATCTCGTTTACCTTCGTGTCACTCCCATGAGAGGCACGCACCGCTTTGGTATCAAAGGAAAGCTGGCTCCTAGATACATCGGTCCATTCAAAATTCGTGGAAGAAGAGGATAAGTTGCTTATGCTCTTGAGCTCCCGGAAAAACTCAAGGTCCATGATGTTTTCCACATCTCTCAACTCAAAAAGTGCTTCAAGGATCCCGGCAGGACCGTGGACCATGAGCTTATCAATCTCCAAGAAGACCTGTCTTATCAAGAACACCCCACAAAAATCCTTGAAGTCGCAAAAAGAAGGACTCGCAACAAGTCCATCAAGTTCTGCAAGGTGCAGTGCTCGCACCATTCTGTTGATGAAGCCACTTGGGAACGTGAAGATGAGCTCCGTGCCAAGTATCCTACCCTCTTTGAGTCTTCTTCTTCTTCCTAGAATCTCGGGGCGAGATTCCTGTTTAGTGGGGGAGAGTTGTAGCATCCCAATTGTCTAACAATTGTAATGCTACTTGGTCTAGTAATATAATGGCTACTTCCTACATATAATTGTTGCATCATAATTATATCATGCTCATGTCATCATGCCACCTTGCATTTGAGCATCATATAAAACCCTTTCTGTTTTGGTTCTTCTCTCATATGCATTGTAAATTGTATTTGCCTCTTGATATTGTATTTGGTTATTGATATATTGTGTAAATGCCCAAGTTGAGTTGGGGGCATATCTTTTATTCCACTCCACCACCCTTTCTTTCACCACCTTATAATTCCACCATCCCATTATCCATGAGCTTGTATTTTATTTTCTTTTGGTATTTAATCTAGCTCATGGGAGATAGGATGGATCTACTTCTACAAATTCTTTTGTTTGGCTTTTATTCCACTTTTGGGAATGCATAAGAATAATGCCATGTTAATATTATTGTTTTCACAAGAATAAACATGGCATTAATTATTTTGCATGGGCCATGCAAGCACCACCACATTCAAGTCCTTTGGGATTTTATATGAATTTTTGAGTGGTGTATATCTCTTGGAGCTTTCCCTTCTCTCTCAAATCTTTCAAATTGTTTGGTTTATTTCTTTTTGCCTAGTGCTCATCAAGCTTTTCTCACATGTGTATGCCATGCAACCATCTCCATCTTTTGTCCTCCTTTGTTTTTATGTGGTTTTTGAGTGAATCATCCATCTCCCTCTCTACCACTCTTTTGGCTTGATCTAGTTTGGTCTTGCTAAAAAGCCACCACCACATCTCTCTCTCTCTCTCTCTCTCTAATCCTCTCTCCAAACACCTAACACCTCATCTAAACCCTATACCCCCTCTCTCTTTTTCTATCTCTAAACCCTACCACCACCATGATCTACCCCACCTACCCTCTCCTCTTTACCCATGCCGAGCCTCCCTACCTGGCCCCACCTGGCCACCCTCACTCTACCGACCCACCACCCCAGCCTCTCCTCTCTCTAACCTAGCTAACCCAAACCCTAACCCTAGATAAAACTAACCCGAGGCCACCATCTAACTAGCCCGAGCTAGCCCTCCCTCTCTTCTCTCTCTCACGCCAGCCCCACCTTGCAGCCTCTCGGCCTCGCCCTGGTAGCCCCTGCCCCTGCCGTCCAGCCCGAGCACGTGAGAGGAGGTGGAGAAAAGGTGGCCGAGACCACATTTTTCCTCTACCCGTGCCCACACGCCACCTCCTCCCTCTCTCTCGCTTATCCTCTTTCCCCACGTCTCCTCTGCCATCCAGATCTCGCCTGGGCTCTGCCCTCACCACCCCAGTTCCTCACTGTCCCCTGTTGTTGGCCTACCTGCCACCTCGCCGTCTATCTCGGCCACCCCGTAGCACCGGTGCTGGAGAGGAGGAGAAGAGGAGCCGTGTGTCGAGGAAGGTCAAGGAGACTCCTAGAAGGCCGCCTGTACCTGTCGCGGAGGAGGAGAAGGACCAGATCCGAAGATCACCGTCGAGCCCGACACAAACCCTAGCTCGCCGTCCGCCAGCCTCGTCGTCGATCCGCTGCTCCCCACTCCGATCCGAGCCCTCCATCGAGCCCGCGGTGAGTTCCTCTCTCGCCTAGACACCCTCTGCCTCGCCGTTAAACCCTAACCGCGGCAGGTGTTTCATCGAACGCTCTCGGTGCACCGTCGATCGTTGGCGTCTGCCGCCTCTATGCCGTGCCACGCCTCACCTAGCCGCTCTACTCCCTCCTGTCACCACCCACAGCCTACCGCAGTGGCTACCGCCGCCGAGCGCGAGCCCCAGGTCCCCGGATCGAATCCCCGCGCGCCGCGCCCTGCGTCGGTCGCTCACCGACCTGTCCGCGCGTTCGCAGAGAAGAGGAACAGTGGGGCCGTGGCCGTCTTTTAGAAAACCCCCCAACCTTTTTTTTTCTAAACCCGCGGACCAGCCAACCCCACCTGTCAGCCACCCCGACGTTCTTGCAGAAAAGTCCCTCTGTTCCTCCGGCCGTAACCCGCGCTCCAGCTCGGCCCCGCCTGGCAGTCTCTGCGCGCTCGTTCGCTGGCACGTGGGCCTCCAGTTGCTGGCCCACCCGTCAATCGCAGAGGCTGGCTAAGCCGAGGTGAGAAAAGGATTTCCTGAGCGCGTGGCCCAGTCCGTTTGGTCCCACTCGTCAGCGACTGGGGCTAGCTCGGTCTGAGTAATAAAAGTTTCTCCTGTTGTCTGTTTTAATTAAACCTTTTTCAAATTAATTTAAATTCAAATTCAGATCTGTTTTTAAATAACTTTTAAAATATAATTCCAAATAATACATGTAATATATGTTTTGAAATCAGAAAAATGTGAAGAATTCAAATATGCCCTCCAAAATATATTTTGAACACTTTAATTTTCGAGTTGATTAAAATTACTACAAAATGCCCTTGGCCTTAATTAATTAATAACTTTTGTTTTATAACTCCGAATTCGACAAATAATATGTCTAAATTGATCAGCTCGACGAGACCTTTCTGTTTATGCATTCCATGTTCTGATTCGCAGCATGCATCATATAAATATAAAGTATACAGCAACTTATTTGAGGATAAAATGTGACTAAAACCCCATAAAATGCCTTATTCTTGTATTCCACACCTCACCCATGCCATGCTACTTTATTGCCATGCAAATTGTGCATCATTCATCATGGCATGATTGTTTGCTTGTCGCATTTTAATTCATATGCTTGTGCACTCTATTTATGTTGGCCCTTGTTTGTTTGGTTCTTCTTCGAATAGATGCTGAGCAGGGGATATATCAAGAAACCCAGGAGCACTACCCAGATCCTTCTCTCGCTTCAACTGAGCTGCCATGCAAGCACTACCATATGCTTGCATACATATAGTACCTATTGCCTCTATCTTATTCTTGCATCATTGAGTCGCGATTGCATTAAACTGAATCCCAAGTACTGCATAGCCTTTACATTTAAACCCCACCGAAGCTTGTTCCTCCATCCCATGAGCCATTACTACAGGAGTTGTTTGAGCCATGCGGGTCGTAGAACAGCATGTGTAAGGTATGTGAGTGTCTGATGGATAACGAGGTACCGAAACAACTTAACCTGAGTAGTAATGGGATAACTAATGAAAGTGGCACCGGTGAGCAATATCTGCTATTTGGTTTTTCATGCTCACTTGTGTCCCGTAGGACCCCGAGTACTTGATTCCTGTTCCTTGAATATTCGCGCTATCCACATCCGGGAGGCTTATGAACCCCCCTGAGCCAGAGCTTGATTCATTCTTATTTCTTGGGGCCACAAAGTAGTTTGGGGCTTTATTACTATCTTGTACTTATGCCATGCTTTACTGCTTTATTTACGATTGTGCGAGGAGCACCTGTACTGTTTAGGATCGTGACACGTTTTCGCTGTATCGACAAGCCCAGTCACACTTTCGGGTTCCCAGTCGTTTACAGCCGTCCACACAAACCTTGAGTCCGTCTCGGAGCCGGCCAACTTCGTTGCGGGTAGCTTAATGGGGTGGCCCCCTGAAACATTTCTGAATCCTGTGATCGCTTTGTCGTGAATGCCTCGTTGGGTTTTGATTTGGTTTTTCCGAGGTTGATCGAGTGTGTGTTGCTATTTGTGCACCCCTGCAGGGTAAATCTTTCTGAAAGCCGTGTCCGCGGTTATGGACGACTTGGAGCACAGTTTCTCGATCATAGACAAGTATAACTAAAGTAACGCTTTTAATTTGACTAAGTACCTGACTAGTAAATAGTGCAACACTCATGGAATGGATAATAAAACTGCCAACGGATGGGGGGGCTGTTCGACCGCTTCCTCGTTGGTAAGCGAGGAGGAGGATGGATCTGTTAATATTACTGTTATAACTGTTGTTATTAATTCACGGACATCCGTCTATCTATGGTTAGGCGGATGGTTAGCGAGTATCCCTAGAATTGTTAGGTATTATCTTTTCCTGCAATTGCGTCACCCCAGGTTGTGTCCCCTTTAGAGGCATAAAGACTTGCTGAGTACCCCTAGGGTCTCACACGATAAATTGTTTGATTCAGATGAACAGGTGAACTCGCAAGATGGATACTAGGTGGAGGAGACGGACGATGTTGGCAACGATCACTCGGTGTAGAGACTCCGGGAACGGGAATCCGTGAGATCTGTGGGCGGGATGTGTTTATTTATGGGGCATCTTATGCCGATTTGCTTCTTATCCGTACTCGGATCTTGTTTTCCGCTTCCGCCTGATACTCTGATGTTTGATGTATGAGGAGATATCCTAAACTATTATATCTATCTAGGATATTTGGATCTTGCCGTATGGCGTTGCAATATTTCTATTTCTTTTAGATAGAATGGCTCTGAGGACTGTTGTATGGTGGCTTGCATACATACTCATTTGTGTATGTAGTTGATCCCTTCGCCTGCCGATTACGCCGCTCGTTCTTGTCCTGGTGTTTGGAAATGGTTAGGACGGCCGAAAGGTCTACCTGTGAGTGGCATTTGGGCCCCACCATACTATTTTAACCATTTCCGCTCATCCAGGCTTGTAACTAAGAGCGTAATTCACCGAGGTAGTTACAAGGATTCTCGAGTATCGCCAGACCCATGAACCAATTGCTGAAGAAGGACAATAAGTTTGAATGGACAGACAAGTGTGAAGCGAGTTTTCAAGAACTCAAAAGGAGATTGATTTCAGCCCCAATTTTGATCATGCCGGATATCGCGAAGCCCTTCGATGTGTATTGTGACGCATCCAAGATTGGTCTCAGATGTGTGCTAATGCAAGAAGGCAAAGTTATATCTTATCTATCTCGACAATTGAAGCAACATGAGCAAAACTACCCAACCCATGACCTCGAACTCGCAGCAGTAGTTCTAGCCCTGAAGACATGGAGACATTACCTGATGGGAAATCGTTGTGAGATTTATTTGGATCACAAGAGCCTAAAGTATATATTCACTCAGAAGGAGCTAAATATGAGGCAGAGAAGATGGATTGATCTAATCAAGGATTATGACCTGGACATTCACTATCACCCGGGTAAAGCCAACGTGGTAGCCGATACCCTTAGCAGATTGCCGTGCCGCTTGAACTCCATGATTTTGAAGGAGCAACCAAGTTTGCACAAGGAGATGGAAGATTTTCGAATGGAATTAGTAAGTGAAGGATTTTTGGCTAGCATAGAACTCCAGCCCACTTTGATCAGTCAGATTAAGGAGGCGCAGAAGGAAAATGCTAGTATCGACGGAATCAACCGTCGTATCGGTATAGGCAAAGTACCCGGATTCACCGAAGACGAAGAAGGAGTGTTGTGGTACAAAGGACGCCTTTGTGTACCAGCAGATTCTGAATTGAAAGAAGCTATTTTGAAGGAGGCTCATGATACTCTTTATTCTATCCATCCCGGAGGAACTAAGATGTATCAAGATTTGAAAGAGCAATTTTGGTGGCATAATATGAAGAGAGAAATAGGAAGCTATATCGCCAAGTGTGATATATGTCAGCGAGTCAAGGCAGGACATCAAAGACCCGCTGGATTTTTGCAACCTTTGCAGATTCCGGAATGGAAATGGGATTCTGTAGGAATGGACTTTATCACTGGACTACCTACTTCTAGTAGGGGAAATGACTCTATCTGTGTCCTAGTGGAACGATTGTACATCGCTAGCGGAGCTGTACATTTCTAAAGTAGCCCATTTCTTGCCTGTCAAAACCACCTATTAGAGTTTGAAGCTAGCGGAGCTGTACATCGCTAGAATCGTTAGTTTGCATGGAGTCCCCAAGAACATAGTATTGGATCGAGGAACTCAGTTTACCTCGAGATTCTGGAAGAAAGTTCAAGAAGGTTTAGGAACCCGCCTAGATTTCAGTACCGCGTATCACCCTCAGACCGATGGACAAACGAAGCGAGTAAATCAAATACTCGAAGATATGCTGAGAGCATGCGTGTTAGAATATGGATCCAAGTGGGAAGACTGTCTGCCGTTCGTAGAATTTTCTTACAATAGTTATCAAGCCAGTTTGCAAATGGCCCCATTTGAGTTCATGTACGGAAGAAAGTGTCGCACCCCTTTGAACTGGTCGGAAGTAGGAGAGAGTCAGATTTTTGGACCCGACATCCTATAAGAAGCAGAAGAGAAGGTTCACAAGATTCGTGAGCACCTCAAGACCACCCAATCCCGACAGAAGAGTTACGCCGACAAGAGACGTAGAGACCTCGCCTTCAACATAGGAGATTTTGTTTATCTGAAAGTGTCGCCATTGAAGGGAATGCAGTGTTTCCAACTCAAAGGAAAGTTAGCCCCCAGATATATCGGACCTTTCAAGATTCTGAACCGTCGAGGAGAAGTATCGTACCAATTGGATCTACCTGAAGAGATGTCAGCCGTGCACAATGTATTCCATAGCTCGTTACTTCGCAAGTGTCTCTAAGTCCCCGAGAAGACCGAAGTATTCAAGAATATCGATCATCGGACCATAGAGATCAACGATGACCTGACCTAACCTGAAGTACCCATCTGCATTTTGGAAGAAGCTTTTCGAACTACCCGAACCCGAAGCATCAAGTTTCTCAAGATTCAGTGGAGCAACCACACAGAAGAGGAAGCTACATGGGAGCGCGAAGATCACATCAGGACGGAGTTTCCCGATCTCTTCAAATCCTAGGTAATATTTTTGTCCTTTTTCAAATCTCGGGATGAGTTTTTGTTTAAGGGGGGAAGGTTTGTAACACCCCAAAAATACTAAGCTTGGATCATCAAACTCTAATCATCAAACTTAGGGTTAACAAAAAACTTTTCTAAATAAATTTATGAATGCATGCATATGTGTATGCATTGATTTTGAATTCTTTTAAAACCACCTTGGTTGTTTGTTTCATTGCTTGTAAAATGTTTCTTAGGTGAAATAAACATCATCTAAAACATTTCCCACACTTTTCCTAAAGACAAGTAAATCAAAACACATATATTAAATGAATGGTCATTTTGACCAATTTAACTCTCATGCCTACTTTGGCTGTCTCAAACTTTCAGAACCTAACAGAAACTTCTCTGGATCTTTGCACCCCTTGAATGTACTCATAACAAAGTATCAAGGCCCACTTTGTGATCAACCAGAAACTTTCAAATGCATAGTTTAAATGACAATTCAAAATTGAATCTTTATCATATGGGAAGATCCCACTTTTTCAAAAACCACTCAAACAAGCTCAACTTTCAAAACCCAAGCATTTGCAGACTCACCAACACCAATCTAGCAAACCCACCAAAAATCTTTTCAAAATTCAAAACTTGATTTCATGCGGCCATTTCATCAAACAGGTTGCAGACACAAATCAAACAAACATCAAACACTATAGTGTGCAGTAAAATTGGCCTAACTTGTTCCCTAGTTAGCTCACAACCAGCTCAGTAGATCATCTAGGAACATTAGCCAAGCACTAGCACCACTGTGAGCTTGCCATTGCCATCAATGGTGAACAGCCGAGCACACCCTTGCCACCCCATAGTCGACAGCAAGCTAGGAGCAGCAGCAAGCCTAGCCAGCATGTCTGGGAGGAAGCACCGTCCATCGCCACTCACTGTCCCAGCCGCGAGCGTTGCCAAGCCCTGGACCACGCGCACGAACCGCGCCCAGACCGCCAGAGGCCATGCCGAGCGTGCGCCAGAGCACCACCCTCGACCAGCGCCCACAGACCGCGTGCCGCCCTCGCCGCGTGCATACACCATCCCCACCGACCCAGGAGACCGCCTGACATCCCCGTTTGCCGCCCCATGACGCACAGTCACCGCCCGCCGTCGAAGACGCCGCCTCTGCCGTGCAGAGCATCGCCCGTTCCAGACCAAACCGCACCGCCCCATGCCTCGAAACCATGTCGTTGAGCATCGCCAGGAGACACTGCACCGTCCCCTACCCTTGCCCATGCCATTAGCCGCCTGTAACATCGCCCCCGACGAGCTCACCGTGCGCCCCGACGGTCCCCTCGCTCGACTATAAATAGAGACCACCCACGCTCGATTTCTTCACACCATCTCACTCCCCTCTCCTCACTGATCGTGCCACGCCGTTCTCAGAGCAAGGCGAGCACCACCCCGCCGGAATTTCACCAGAGCCCGCCTCCTCTGGAGAAGAAGGGAGACATCGATTTCATCCACCCCAGGAGCTGCCGCGACCACCCCTGAGTTCGCCGTCGTCAACTTCGTCGTTCGCCCGCCTCGCCGACCCTCGCCCGTACCCCAACGCTAGTACCGACCAAGGATACGAGGAGGAAGGAGGATTATACGAAGAAGAAGCCGAGGAGAACTTCAACCACTGCTCTGCACAAGGCAAGCTGATACTATACCAATGCAAGCTAAAACTTGCAAGACACTCTACTTTAGCAAGCCTAAAACTACTTGAATGTGGAAGCTAACACTTGCAATTTAGCAAGCTTATATTGACATAGATGCAAGCTAACACTTGCAAGATACCCTACTGATGCAACAAACCCCTACTTGTTACTATGCCTCCTATATGCCTTAAGCATATGAGATCATACCCATTTGATAAACCAATCCTAGTTTTATTCGCAAGCTTCTTATTTTATTTCTTTATCAAAGCTTCAACCTAGAGTTGAATTAAGTGACTTGTAGATACTAGAAACATTCTGAAGGTTGCATAAAGAGCATAAAATTTGGCCTAAGTTAGAAACCTTGATATCAGCCTAAGATATAAGGATGGACTTAGTTGAAACTCCGCTAGTTTACCACCCCTCATCAGTACTAACCCCACCTGTAGATGCTAGTGCTAAGCATAAAACTTGATCAACTTTAGATGGGAATACTTGGTGAAAATGGTTATGAAAACATTGGAATGATGGATCATTCTATTGAAATGTTTTGGACATGTGTTTCCGAACACTTGATGATTCTGGTGATAAGAATGTTGAGGCATGAGCCTTAGCCCTTTTTTTAAACTGATGGTTGCCTGGATGCGATACCATTCCAATTTTATCGTACAACCACAATACCCGAATATTGGGTAGGGCTTGAGTGGAAACTTATATCCCTTAGTATGAGTTCCCTCATGGCCAAGGTCTGAGCTGAGGCTACCTTGTGAAGATTGTCCACTTGTGCAGTACCCAAGATGACAATTGGTCATGGTTGGGAGGCCAAACTCACAGGAGAGGTGCTTATACTAGGGCGTGTAATTGAAAGGTTAGGATTGATTATCCGCATACTGAGTATGGTGAATTCAGGATTTGTTCCTGACGGATGTATCGAATGTTGTGGTGAAAGTTTACAATCTCTGCAGAGTGTCAAACTATTCGAATAGCCGCGTCCGCGGTTATGGACAGTTGGAGTGGCCATACTGTTCCCCCGTCAGACTTTTCAAAATGACTTGTGAAATGAATTGAGACTTTGACTTGACCACAACAGAGTTGTGATATGAAATACAAGTTCCCACTTAGGAGTTATAAAATTGTGACTAGCTTTGGAACCTAGTAGAGATAAATCTGGCTTTTGCAAAACAACCCTAGAGCCTAGTGTCCTATTATCCAAAAACCCCTTTACCTGTTAGTATTAGTTTGCGAGTACTTAAAGAGTACTCATGGCTTTGTCCCTGGCTATTCCCATGGCCAGACTATGAAGAGGAGTACCTGGAAGATGGACCCCAGGAAGGTTACGACAACTAGGATCATCTCCCATCGTCAGCATTACCTGTGACCCCGAAGATGGAGCTTCGCCTACGCTACCGTTATTATTACGTATTCCGCTACTTTAAGTTGTATTAAGAACTGGATCATGAGATCCCTATTTGTGTAAGAACTTATGTATCGTTTGTAATGGATGATGTACTATGGTATCCAATTATGTTATGTCTCACAAAAATGGTAATCCTGGGAT
Organism: Avena sativa; assembly: GCA_916181665.1. Taxonomy (NCBI): domain Eukaryota; kingdom Viridiplantae; phylum Streptophyta; class Magnoliopsida; order Poales; family Poaceae; genus Avena; species Avena sativa. The sequence continues at coordinate 92,309,081 of OV702293.1, read as the reverse complement.
TGCGATGTATGGCATAACAGGCATCTAGGATTGAAAAATCCGGGTGTTGACAGAGGCTCATTGGATTGAGTCAGAGTACTTATTTGGACAAAGTGTTGAAGAATTTCAACATGGAATCGTCTAAGAAGGGGTTCTTACCAATGTCCCATGGTGTAAAACTTAGCAAAACTCAGTGTCCTTCGACAACTGATGAGCGAAGTCGGATGACTGCGATTCTGTATGCTTCTGCAGTCGGATCCATCGTGTATGCCATGATTTGTACTAGGCTAGATGTTTCCTATGCTCTAAGTGTTGTGAGCAGATACCAGGTTGATCCTGGAGAGATCCACTAGACAACGGGCTAAAAATATCCTAATGTACTTGAGAAGGACTAAGGATATATTCTTGGTTTATGGTGGTGAAGATAAACTCAGTGTAAAGGGTTACACGGATCCGATTTATCTTACTGACTCTGATGATTCTCGTTCGCAATCCGGATACGTGTTTATTATAAACGGAGGTGCTCTGAGCTGAAAGAGTTCCAAGCAAGAGACTGTGTCTGCATCTACAACAGAGGCTGCGTATATTGCTGCCTCGGAGGAAGCAAAGGAAGCTATTTGGATGAGTAATTTCCTCATGCATCTTGGTGTGGTTCAGGGCTCGTCCAATCCGTTAGACGTGTATTGTGACAACAATGGTGCTATGGCACAAGACAAGGAACCTAGACAACACCAGAAGAACAAGCACATACTCATGCGGTACCACCTGATTCGCCAGTTCGTGGATCAGGGTGATATCAAGTTATGCAAGGTACACACGGATGCAAATATTGCGGATCCGTTGACAATTCCGTTACCACAGTCGAAGCATGAGGCGCACCTGAGAGCCATGGGCATTAGATCCCTAGACCTGTGATGTTGGAAGATTGACTCTAGTGCAAGTGGGAGACTGTTGGGAATATGCCCTAGAGGCAATCATGTATGATGAGATTTCCCATTGTATTCATAAAGATATTAAGTTGTCATTGTATAAACATCTGATGTGTACCATTGAATATGTGATTCGGTTGTGGAACTATACATTCATGTTGTTTGTACTAAATATTCTTGGTCATTGAGGTTGTGCTGGACACACAACTTAGACCAATGTGAAAGTTGGCTTGATGACTAAGTTCCACTTGTCATGGGCATGGAGATGATATTCCAACTTACATAGATTCGGCTAAAGAGTTTAGCGATTCAGATTGACCCATATTGAGGTACAACGAACAAGTTGTCATTTGTATATCTCAATCAATGTAATCCTTAGACCTGGGGTTATTGCATAGTCCGAGTTGAGGATCGCCGACTTAGGTTCTGTCAAACGCTGATCCGTAACTGGGCAGTTATAAAGGCAGAGTTTGGGTCGACTGAGAATCAAGCTGCGTGATGTGAATAACCAAGATTGAATTTTGCCCCTCCACTCGGAGAGATATTCTCTGGGCCCTCTCAGATGATATGATTCGAAAAGCATGGCCATGCACGACTCGGTTAAGTGTTAACCGAGGCGATCGACTAAGAGTTCGTCGGGTGAATCACTTATCTCGGATCGAGAAGAGAGTCGGACTATTTAAGGGATGACATTTCTTCGCCTATAGTCTGACAAGGTATATCGTGAGGCAAAAAGGATTCGGACGCAAGTCGCATTGGAAAGGCAAGTCGTCATGACTCTTTGATACTTGGGAGTCAGCATGTTCTGCTAGGAGCCGCTACCGACTAAACGATTGAGAGTCGGACTCCAATCGTGTCCAAGTAGCCATGAGCCTGCGGGGTCGCACACTCAAGAGCGGGAGCAAGTTCGGATTGGATCTGAACCGGAAATCTGGTTGGGTTGGACCCGAGCCGGATTTGGACTAAGTCAGTGAGTCGGACTCACAAGGACTAATAATATATGGGCTTTAGTGAATGGGCCACGAAAGTGGAGCCCACGTTTTCTCCCTATATATAGTGGAGCACCGTAACCCAGAAAGGTTAATCATTGTTCGGTTAGGTCATTCCATGTTTTGGAAACCCTAGCTCCACAACAGTCTTGCCGTCGTATCGAATCTAGTAGTTCGCCGCCGGTGCTCCTCCTTATACATGTGGATACCAGCAGAGGTATTGTACGATCAGCACCAGGACGATCGGATCGCAAAGGACTGCACTGCATCAACTGACGCGCTTCATCAGTAATCCACAACAGCGCGTCTAGTGGTAAACCTCGTGGCCTTCTACGTCAGCTAGATCTTGGGATCACCACGTTAGAGGAATTTTTTTTGTTTTATCTCTGTGTGGCCCTATAAGAACGTCGAAAAAGAAGGCCAGTATTTCACAACCATGGTTATACCTGAAGCCAAAGCGTCAAAGGCGGACGACACGAACGTCCAGGCGAAAAACGAGCCATGGGTACTGGCTAGCCATGTGGATCAACGCTTCTTCATTACCGATCCTATAAGTCCTACCCACGTTGTCGTCAGGAGGGGGAAAAGGAGCATCATCGGAATGGAGGGAGCTGCCACCGAGCAAGACTTCGACAAGTACGGTGATCCGAAGATAGAAGAGGAATTCGACAAGTTCTTCGACAACCCTAGCGCGTATCCTCATCTTAGAAGGAAGACCACCCTCCCCGCTAAAGGATGTCCGTACACGAGAAGAAATCCACAAGTTCTAGGGCTCAATTACTCTACCGCGACGAAGAAGGGCAAGAGGATCGTGACGAGACGTCGACGCTAGCTCGTTCGGAAGCAACATCGCACGAAGTGACCTTTTTTGTGTGTGATGTATGCATGTGCGCAATCGTGTGCGTCAAGTCAGACAAAATACTATATGTGGTTTTTTGGAGTAGGGTGTTGATATAAACAATATTATTGGTGGTTTTTTGTAATAAATTTATTACCTACCCGCAATTATATACATGTTCTCACTTTATATCTTGAAAATATTGGTGCTACTATGTTTTAGAAATAGTAGAAAATTATTATTTGTAATGAATAAGTGATATTCGTTACATATGGAACTTAAAAATTATAAAAGAATATTTTTTATTAAAACAAAAAAGTGTTGGAGTGCCAAGAAACGAACCTGACACCTCAAGGTTTTAAACGAGACAACCAACCCCAGAACCACTAGGCTATGCAAGTGTTGTTGTCAACACTGCACCGCGCAGCCTTTTAAGTAATGCCAGGAGAGTTCGTGGCGCACCCCCATATCGGTGCGCCACGGATAACTTGTCTGTGGCGCACCGGTATGGGGGTGCGCCACGAACTCCCCTGACTTAGCCAAAATAACGTCCTCGCCTTCCCTTCTCTCCCATTCTTCCCCAATTCAATCGAATCCCCTTTGCGCCGCCTCGCTCCCCCGTGCGCTCGCCTCGCTCTCCCGCCGCTCGCCGGACCGCCCGCCAGCGCCTCCGCTCGCCGAACCTCCTGCCACTTCCTCCCGTCCGCAGGTACTCCGCCGCCCTCTCCCATCTCTCTTTCCCTGCCCTCCTCATCCCCCTCGTTGACGAACCCTAACCGTCGCCGTCTCGCCTCCTCAGCACGTCTTTCACGCGCGCGCCGCCACGGCCACCGTCGTGAGTCCGTCTTCCCGGTGACACCACCAAGCTTCCGGCCTCGCCACCATGCCCGTGAGCACCTAGGTGAGCTCCACCTCCCCCTTGTTTTGTACCTTAGCTCGTAGCCGCCTCGCTGACCCCGCGACCGCGCCGCTCTCGCCGCTGCCTGTTATAGCACGTGCACAGACCCGCTTATGCCCCTCTGTTTTTGTCAAGCACAAAACGGAGCACCATGACCCTCATGATCTTCCAACGAATTCCGCTGTTTTTATCTGGTCGCGTTTGTCAGTTTTGCACCAACTGAACATGGCATGTTCTCAGCGAGATCCCGACCAGCACAACCCATATCAGATGAACCTTCCTTGACAAATTTTGGATTCCTGTGTCTCGTATAACTCTAGATATTAACGGTTTTCAAAACTGACCAAATACGAGCGCAAATTCATCTCGAGAAGATCGACCGAGCTAGCCAAATGTGCTATCAATTATTTTTCAGAGTCTGTTCAGTTACAACCCTGATTTTTTCCTCGTATGGCTTCACTTGATTGCTCCTGTTTTGCTATGATCTGATGTAGACTATGAGGTGTATGTAGGTTCTGTACTTATGTCTGGTTCAGAATATGGACTCCTGCTGATGTGTGGGTACCTTGCTTGTCTTGATGTTTAGATTGAGTAACGGGACTCTATATACCATGTAGTATTGAAGAAAATTATGTATTACTTATATCTAACATAGGAAGAACGTTGATATAGCTTTCTAAAAGTGCAGGACATCCTGTTTGTTTTGAAAAACACTTGAAATCTGCATCCTAAACAGTAAGGTCTTCATTAAGGTCGTGTTCCTGTTCCAATATATCACTAGCTGCGACTTTGTTTTCAGAAATGAATAGACTGGTTGTTAGTTACTGTGATTTGTTTAGCTAGTTCTTTTGTTTCGATCTAATGCTTATCAAACTGGAATAAAGATGTTCAGTAATTTGATTTGTTTATTTCTTTTTTGTTTGCAAATAGTGATTTCTCTCTTATTGCAAGGTTTAGGCAATCAGGGTGTCTACAAGCTGCTTCTGTCAGCGTCCTCTATGACCTGCTGCTCCTATCTTCTTCAACTTGGACGTCTCATACAGCACCTGTGTCCAGCAGAAGGTCTCTCTTTCTCTCTCGAGCACTCGCTAATTTCCTTGGATCGCGACATGTATGTTTGCCGTGAACAAGGCTCCTGCATCAATCTTTGATTTTGTATTTTTGTTTACTATCTTGATGATGTGACGTGAAGGTGTTCAACATTATTGATTATTTGGTGCTCTTGATTTTGTATACTGAAATGATTGAAAATTATGCCTTAATCTCCATTTTCTGCGCTCTTTATGGTCTTTATTCCTTATGCAAGCACAAAATTTTATCACAAATAGTGGGAAGCAGATAAAGTTTACACTTGTATTCGTTGATCCTTTCTGGAAATGTAGTTAGTTAGAAAGCTCTGCTTTCTATTTTGTTCAGGTCTGCTAACTTAATTAACTCTGTTCAAGAAATCTGGAAGCATTTTATTCTCATGTACTAATTCAGTTACTTGTTCTACCTGTCATTTTTATCGAATCAAAGTAGTACATTTGAACATGTGTTTTCTCTCTGGGATTGTTTTGCTTGGCACACCAGCCACCACTTTTTGTTACTGCTAGTCCTTTATGGTGAAGATCAGCAGGTTGTCGACCTTTATGGTGGAAAGGCATCATTTGATGCCTTTTGTGGATGTTTTGTGTATGTTGCCGACCCTCTGTGGTCACCGAAGGCACATTTTGTGCCTCTTTTTTTGTGAATTGTTGCAGGGATCTCAAATGAGTGCCCGTTACTCTCGAAATGTTGATTCATTTATGTTTCAGTTGAGAAACGGGCACTCCTAAGTAGACATTTTTAGGGGAGGTGCTGCCGAATTTTTCGGTCGAACTAATGTACTAACAAGTTCAATTTTCTTGCATAGTGCAACAATGTCGACCGGACACGTCAACAACGGTGCCGACACATCAAAGGACCCGGGACCGAGTGTTGAAGTGCAAGCCCGGCAATCTAACCTCAAGTTTTGGGAGTTGTCCCAGAGGAGGGAGGAGGAGGGGGAAATAGATGGGATGGCGGACAATGAAGGAGATGTTGGATCGTCGTCAGGTGATGACGGCGAAGATGAGACGGGGGCCGAGGATGAGACCACCACCGACAGCGGCAACTACACCGATGCCGATGAACGCACCGCCGGCGGCAAAAAGACGACTGATACCGGTGAACGCACCGACGGCGGTGGTAAGAAGAAGGTTGTGAGGAAGCCTCAGTGACCACAAACACTCGGCAGTCAGCGCCAGTTGTTCACCCAAGTGTCCCCGTCCGGCACGCCCGAGGAGCCAAAAGATCTTGCCGCTGGCTACGGGGTCCAAATCGGGTGTATGGTCCGGGAGGTCGTGACGATCAACACGCGGAACCTCCGAGATCCCGCCAACATTCACCTCGTCGAGCTCCTCATGGAGAAGCTTCATGGGCGCTACAAGTTCCCGGATGAATTTGACGACAAGGTGGTCAAGGGAAATATCGTGAACCAGGCGGCGCTCACGAAGGTGAGCACTGCCTTGGCCAGCTGGAGAGCCCGGGTGAAGAAGAGGATCGACGAGAAGAAAAGATGGGAGGAGATAAAGGCGAAGGAGCCGATGCTCGAGCACAATGACTATGTGCTCTTTAAGGAGACGCTGGACACCGATACCTCGAAACTCGACTCGGCGTGGGGGAAGAGACTGTACGACCAGAACATAGGCCACCACCGCCTCGGGAGCGGCGGCTACAGAGCAGCCCAGGAGAATTGGGACAAGGAGGACGCCGAGCTTCGGCGTCTAGGCAAACCAAACAGGTGGGACCGATTCACGGATCCGTAGGTGAGGAACTTTGTGCGGGCACTCTACTTCCTTTGCCCCATAACAAAGGAGTTCAAAACAAAAGACCCGGCCATGCAGGACTTTGAGAAACTCCTGGTAAGACGCTTACTGCGGATCTCAGTAGATCATATTATTTGTAATCGGTAATGAAATGGGTTACGCCTATGCTTGTGCAGGAAGCTAAAATAGCGGCCGCGGTAGGTATCGAAGAGGGTGTAAGGGAGCCGTGGGACACTCCTTTCAATAGGGCGGTCAACGCCAAAAAGAAGAGGCCCAAGAACAAGAAGATGACGTCCGGTGGATGTGTTGTTGGCTTTGGGCTGACCACGAAGGTCGGCGTCCACTTCAAAGAGGACTCAAAGGCCAGGAAGGAGAGGAGGGACAAGAGAGCGGCAGAGCAGCAATAGAAGATCAAGCAGCTCGAGGCAGAAGTGGCCGAGCTGCCGGCAAAATTGGAGGCCAAGATGGAGGATAAGATGGAAGATAAGATGCGGAGTATGTTCCCTCCTCACCCGTGGGAGGATTTGGCCAAGTGGAATGCGGCGGGTGGAGTGGGCCGATACCGGTGCCCAGCGTGAGTGGCAGAAACTCTCAACAGCACCCGTCGCCGAACTTTGTGACCCCGCCCTCCAACCCCTCTGCGCATCCTCTTCCCACGTTGGTGAGCCCGCAGCCGGCGGCGGAGGAGCCCAACACCCAAGCTTAGCCTGCACCGGCGCCGGCTCCCAACACCAACCCGCAGCCGGCGCCGTTGCTTTGGGATGAGCGGGAGCAAGAGCTGACGCAGCCTCGCGTGCCCACACTTGCCGAGCTCGACGCCCTCACAACAGTAAGTGTTGAATGCTTCATCGTAGGGCTCGCGACCTCACACACAATTAATTAACACACATATATGTTCTTCCGCAGGACGCCAATTGCACATTGCTTCACAAGGTCGACAGCGTGTTGAGGGATGTAGGCAAGGGTGCCATGGTTCAACCCAAGGGGCTCATGATGCACATCAAGCCAATCCCTGCGGGCTAGTTCCGTGTCAAGGTCGTGAGGGCCCTGAAGGGTTTCGAAAGAATTGACCCGCCCAGGCAACCCGAGGGATCCGAAGAACATAAGGACCTTGAAGGCTGCTACGGCTGGCCCATGCTATGGCCCAAGAGCCCGCTTCGGCTTGCGAAGGACGACAAAGCACACGCCACCGCACCAAATAAGGTACGTCCTCGCCAACACCGCACGACATAAGGCTTTGGCCGCACACACGTCGTCGCCACAACCCAATAATGACGTGGAGGTTGCACATGATGACGATGATGATCTGGACGTCAACGTGGATGACTACTTCAACACCAATGACATGGCCAACAACAGATTGTTCATGCCTCCACTTGGAGATCCAGCCACCCGCGGTGAACCGGTCGGCCGTGCCTTGTCATGCACGCAGTGTCTGCGGTTTGGAGGTTCCTAGGAGACGCCCGATTCTAACGTCTGTGGTCCTCCTACGGTGATAATCCGCCCCAACACACTGCACAAGGCGGCCCGTGAGCAGCTGGCGGGATCCGCTGACCTAGCCGCTAAGAAGTCGAAGTACCGGAAGCATAGCTGGAGCAAGAAGGGTTCGGCGAGCCAGTCGGCGCAGAAGAAGCAGACAGTTTTTCGACATCATGACGCCGCCTTCACAGAAGCACGTCGGCCTTACACGATGCACATAGCGGGCCAGCCGATTCTGACTCAGGAGCTGCTCGATGTCACGGACGCATCCATGAAGCATTTGCATCACATCATTCTGCATCTCGAGAGCATGTTTCTGAAAGATAAGAACCCCGGGTACCTAGTCTTCACATGCAAGGTTCCAAATGGACATGGCTTCGTCGATGCAGCACCCGCGGACCTGTTCTTCCTGCGGTATGAGGACATCTGCGATCTGATGCACTCGAAGCGTCTGGACTACAACTTGGTCCGCCTCTTCTCCCTCCATATGGTGATGAGGTTCCATAGGGAGAAAATCAAAGGCGTAGCCATTGTGGACCCCTACTACATGCGCGACGAAATGCTTGCGAGCGATGGATACATGGAAGCGGTGTCGCAATACCTCAGGAATTTCTTCTTCGAGAACCAGGACAAGTCTACGCTTGTCCATGCCTTCCCCGAGTAAGTGCACACAACCGGTCTCCATCCATCGTAACACCTCCTTAGATTCCTTTTGACCCCTTCTTCCAAAAGTTTCATTTCTATTGTTTTGCGCAGTGGCATATAGTGCACAGTCATCTCCATCTACCCGAGGTTGTCGCAAGCAACGTACTTGGACTCATCCAGTGAACCGAAGCCGAAGAGATGGGACCTAATCAAGCGTGTCCTGGATATTTCTCTACAAGTCTACGCCGGCAAGGGCGGCAAGGGGGAGAAAGAAAGAAGGATGGCAGGAACATCTGCAGCCACGCCTTCCATCATGTATGGATGTACATGCATGATTCACAGATGGAGGCGCTGCCGGCTAATCTCCGAGTTTGGGCCGAAAAGTTGTCGACAATCGACGATTCGGACCTCATGGAACAGTTCTGGCGTATCCAGAATCAGATCTGTCTATGCATCCATGAAGATGTCATGACAAGAGGAGGGGCCTTCCACTACGGCGGCAGAGCGCTGACTAACCGCGAGATCGAAGACCACCTCGAGTTGCAGCTCGACAACCGGACCTTCATGATGAGAGAGGGCTGCCGACCGTTGCCCAAGAAGACTACCGGCTAGTGTGTGTCGTGTGTGCCGTCTGTATGTCATGGACTTGATCGACTATCAACGTGATGTTTAGGAAACTGTCGTGTTGGACATGTGTGTGTGTGGGAGTCGTAAACCTTAAGTTACTGAGGTTCCTTGTGCCTATGTTGGACCTGTTTAATTATGTGTGCTACTATTTTTTTAGGTGTATGAATGTGTTTGCTATATTTCGTTATCATGTCATTCTATTCGTTGCATAACATGAATGCCTACTATGTCTATATTTTTTCCTTTTCCGCAGTGATGGCGAAGGCAAACTGCTACGTGGTGTATAGGGGCCGCGTTCCGGGAGTCTTCGAGGAGTGGGAGGACAGCCAGCAACAAGTGATCAACTTCAGCGGAAACAGCTACAAGGGGTACAAGACTCGAGAGTTGGCGATAGCCAAGTGGAGGAGGCACCTATGGAAGAAGAACCGGATGAATATCATCATGGTCTTCTCCTTGCTCACCGCCGCCGCCATTGTCCTCTATTCAGTCATAGTCTAGGTCATGATCGACGATGTTCGAATATGTATCGAGATGCATGTGTGATTTCGAACTTGTACTCTTGCATGACTTGTGTGTAACACTTGGACTCTCCATATTGATGTCTTTTGGCACTTTGTATGAATTTTAGTGAGTTTCTGGGTATTCCTGTGAGTTATGTGCATTTCTGTGATATATTGATGTATTTTGTGTATTTATGCTATATTTTGTGTATTTCTGATGTATTCTGCTATTTTTTTGAAATCCTGAGACAAGTTACTGGCGCACGCGTTATCTAGTTAGTGGCGCATCGAACTAGGGCGCGCCACGGATGACATTCGTGGCGCACGGCAGGATGGTGCGCCACGGATAACAGGGTAGTTAGTGGCGCACATCGGGGTGCGCCACGAACCTCCTGTAGTTAGTGGCGTCTTATTCGTGGCGCACGAGGGGTGCGCCACGGATAGGGTTTTTCCCACTAGTGCAATTCAAAATTGAATCTATATCATATGAGAAGATCACCAATTCTCAAAAACCAACCAAACCAGTGCACCTTGACAAAACCAACTAACCAGAGACTACCTAGTATGTGACTAGTACACCCACCAATTTTTATCCAAAAATTCAAATTCAAATCTCTTTCGGCCATTTCATCAAACACCTTGCAAACACAAAACATCAAACACTATAGTGAGCAGTGTTTGTGCCTAACTTGTTCCCTCTCTAGCTCACAGCAATCTCTCAGTTGATGATCAAACTAAATTAACTAGCCCTAGCTCACTGTGAGCTTGCCATTGTCATCAATGATGAGCATGCCGAGCCCAAAATGGCCACCCTATTGTCGACAGCAAGCTAGAAGCTGCCCTAGCCTCGCCAACCTTGCCCGGGACACAGACCACCATCCATCGCCACCCCTGTCTAGAGCCCAAGCACTACCCGCCCCTGGACCACTCAGCCTGAGCGTGCCCAGCTTCTCTGCAAGCATGGAGAGAGCGCGCCAGAGCGCCGCAGTCGACACGCGAGCACAGAACGCACGCCGCCCTCGCCGCTTGCGTGCGTGATCACCACCGCCCCAGGAACCTCCAGGACATGACCGTTCGTCGCCGCGCGACCAGGACAGCCCGTGCACCATTAAAACCTTCGTCGGACCCGCCCAGAGAACCGAACGTTTTGACCGCATCGCACCGCCCCATGCCTCGCAACCATGCCGTTGAGCTTCGCCAGGAGGCAGAGCATGTCCCCTACCGTCACCCATGCCACTAGCTCACTATGACGATGACCACGACGAGCTCCACCCACGCCCTTTGGTCCCCTCTTGGCACTATAAATAGAGGCCACCCCGTTTGATTTCAGCACACCATCACACTCCCCTCTCTCTCAGAACTACCCCACATCATCCCGGAGCAAGGAGATAAGAAGGTCACCGGAATTTCGCCGGAGTCTACAGCGGAGGAGGAGAAGAGGAGCCAGCGATTGGAGCCGCCCCAAGAGGAGCTGTCGGTACCAGGAGGTTCACCGTCATCGACTTCGTCGTTTGAACCCATCGCCGACCCTTGCCTGAGCCCCGGTGAGAATCACACGACCCCCACTGGCCGCGCTATGGTTCAGTCTCACCGGCGTTGCTCGATGGAGACGACAAGCCCCAGCCGTTAGTTTAGATGTTAATCCTACGACCCAAATCACCCCGTACCCCTTCGCACCGCCTGTCTCACTGACTGGTGGGGACAACCACTTAAACCAACCCGCGCGTGTTGTGCGCCATGGGCCGGCCCAGTTACACTCCCGCGTGACCTAGTAATTCAAATTTAGCTTTATTAATTTAGTTTCAAACTTAGTTCTGTACCTAGATTCAAAAATCAATCCAGAGAGATTCAATGAACCAAATTTCATGAAATAATTTTGCTAGAAAGGTACTGGAATTCTTAATCAAAGCTCGTTGGATTCAAACTATTTAGATTTGTAGATCACCTATAGTAAAAATAACAAGACAACAACTATTCTGCATTCAAACATTTTTCAAAATTCAACCATATAAGCTTTTGAGTTGATTCCAACTCTCAAAAATCACATTTAACAAGACCTTTCTGAATATATAAAAATATTTAGGTTTACTTGCAGAAATAACGGTCAAGCAATAAAAGAATGCCCCATAGGCAATTGTAGTCACTTTAATTAATTAAAATAAAAAGGTTAAACCTTATTAAATTGTGACACCACTTTAAATCACATTCCCATGTACTGAAATATGTGGTGATGACATGAGTCAAGATGATCCCATGTGTTAGTTGGAGAATATTAAATCTTAAGTAGTTTTTCATTGAGTAGAAATTACTTTTCTAAAATAAAATAAATAAGACAAGTGCTTTAATATTTTTTATAATAGTGATGATGCTAGATCATCTAGTGTCAACCTTTGTGTGCTAAATCGAGTAGTTAAGAATTGTTTGGTGATTGTGTACCTCGTATTTATTTATAGACGCTAGTACCAAACAAGGATATATGGAGGAAGGAGAATACTACGAGGAAGAAGCCGAGGAGAACTTCAACCACTGCTCTGCACAAGGCAAGCTACCACTTGCAAGTTTCTTAACCATGCAAGCCATCTTAGCAAGCTTACACTTGAAATTATGCAAGCTATCCTACCAAGCCTTACTATACAAGTTAACTTAGCAAGCTACTATCTTAGCAAGCTTACTTGCAAGATTACACCACTTGATACCCACTTCCTTGTTTTATTTGCAAGCTTAGTTATTTTATTTCTTCATTAAAGCTTTCTATTGGAGTTACCTAGCGACTTGTAGATTTTAGAAATATATTTAAAGGTAGCATAGAGAGCATATAACTTGGCCTAAGTTAGATAATCTTGATGTCATCCCGAGGCATGAGATTGAACTTAGATCATTCCCATTTGTTTACCACCCCTCATTAGTGTTTACCACCACTTGTAGATTCTAGTGCTAAGCATAAAACTTGATCACTTTAGATGGGAATACTTGGTGAAAATGGTTATGAAAACCTTAGAATGATGAGTCATTCTACTGAAATGTTTTGACATGTGTTCTTGAACACCAGACGGTTTTGATGATGAAAATGTTGAGGCATCAGCCTTAGCCCTTTATAAAACTGATGGTTGTCCGGATGCGATACCATTCCAATTTTACCGTACAACCACAATACCTGAAATATGGGTAGGGCTTGACTAGAAGTTTATATGCCTTAGTATGGTTTCCCTTGCGGCCAAGGTTTGAGCTGAGGCTACCTTGTGAAGATTGTCCACCTGTGTAGTTCCCAAGATGACAGTTGGTCATGGTTGGGAGGGCAAACTCACAGGAGAGGTGCCTATACTAGGGCGTGTAATTAAAAGGTTAGGATTGATTATCCGCATACTGAGTATGGTGAATTCAGGATTGTTCCTGACGGATGTATCGAATATTGTGGTGAAAGTGTACCACCTCTATAGAGTGTCAAACTATTCGAATAGCCGCGTCCGTGGTTATGGACAGTTGGAGTGGCCATACTGTTCCGTCGTCAGATGTTTTCAAAATGACTTGTGAAATGAATCATGACTTTGACTTGACCACAACAGGGTTGTGATATGAAACTCAAGTTCCCACTTAGGTGTTATAAAACTTTCAACTAGCTTTTCTTTGTTTCTGAACTCAGTAGAGATAAATCTGGCTTTTTGCAAAACAACCTAGAGCCTAGTATCTCCTACTCAAAGACCACTTCACTTGCTAGTATTAGTTTGCGAGTACTTAAAGAGTACTCATGGCTTTATCCCTGGCTATTCCCGTGGCCAGACTATGAAGAGGACTATCAGGAGGATGGACCGCAGGAAGGTTACGACAACTAGGATCATCTCCCATCATCAGCATTGCCTATGACCATGAAGATGGAGCTTCGCCCATGCTACCTTTATGATATTCTGCTGCTATGATTGTATTAAGACTGTATCATGAGATCCTTTATTTGTTGTAAGACCTTATGTATGGTTTGTAATGGATGATGTACTGTGATATCCAATCTGTTATGTCTCGCAAAAATGGTAATCCTGCGATTGCGATGTATGGCATAACAGGCATCTGGGATTAAAAATCTGGGTGTTGACAAGTTGGTATCAGATCCACCCTGACCATAGGAGACCCTAGTTTAGAATAGACGTTTTAATCAAAAACTTAATTTCAAAACCAAGGAAGTGAGTATTTATGAAAACTTATTCTCATTCTTATCACTTAGACTCTTTCATGAAAATTCATGTTCCTCAAAAATTCTTGCAAACTTATCTAAAATTTGACACACTTGATCACTCTACTAACTTACTCATCCTATATTCTTATAGATGGACGTGAAGTATAGCAAGTTCTATTAGTTGGGGAATGGAGGAGATCTCATCTTTGAGTGTGACCTAGACCAGCTTTCGGAACTTCTGGAGCGCCCGCACCGTGAGTTCTTCAGAGATCAGCTCAATGATCAGGAAGGAGAGGAACTGCAATGGCTGATTGTTGCAAGTATCCGAGGAGAGATTGAAACCCCACCTTAGAGGGAATACAGTTCACCATTAGAGAGAACAATTGGCTAGATGGACTTGCCAGGGCCATGCAGGAAGCTCTTGCCCATCTATGTGGGCAGACTATCAATCAGATCAAGGGTACCCTCTTTGAGTTCTGCCCAAGGCGTGATGTTATGGGACAGCCACTGGAGGCACCATATCACCCTGAGCTGAAGAACCAAGTGGACCACCTCTGCTTCATGATGTATGACCGGCAGAAGGAGTTGGGCAATGCCCGCTCCTAGGCCAACCACAACTATGCCATCGCTGCCTAGAAGGATCAGACCATTGCCATGCTAGTAAAGTATCGCCAATCTCGCTACCGTCAGCTTGATAAGAAGGAGTGTATCATTGCTCGTCTTTGCCATAGGATCATAGAGTTGGAGTAGACCGTCCACGAGAGGGACATGCAGCTCGAGGAAAGGGATAATGCACTGGAGGATATCCGTCGAGACCCCTACTCTTACCTTAGTGATGATGATGACTTTCTGGAGGACCAGGCCATGGACTTCTTCACTGATGAGGATGACTTCTCCTTCATTGATGATGATGATGATGATGATGAGGACACCGATTCTGAGGAGTAGTAGCACTTGAGCACTAGCGTTAGTGAGTTGTATACGGTCCCACTGTATCGCAGTTTCACAGAATGGTTCTTAAAACCATCTGTTTTTCCTTTTTGTGGTGTGTGATTGTATCGTGTGCTATGAATGAATGAATGCAAAGCAAGTTGCTAGAAAAATCTGAGTCAAACTTTGAAAACTTTTCAAAAACAAAACCCCGAACCTTAGAAATTTCCCTCTTTTCTCATGATCTATCTCACTTCACGGAGGAAGCACTTCATCCCCGGACCCGATGTTGCAAATCTTGCAAATGTTGGTTTCTGACCACGAAGCTGTAAGAGCCGAACATCAAGCCAACTTAGCCACCCTTCAACAGATAGATCAGATGGCCAACAACAACAACCAAGGCCATGGAAATGAGGACAACCATGGATCAAAGACCAAGAACTTTCAGAACACCAATCCACCTATCTTCACTAAGTCTGAAGGGCCCATAGATGCCAATGATTGGCTGCAAACCATGGAGAACAACTTGGAAGTCGCAGGAGTAGAGGCTAATGAGAAACTACTATTTGCCACCCACTATCTGGCAGGAGATGCAAGAGCATGGTGGAACAACGTTCGCGCCATGAATGGAGGACAAATGATAACTTGGGAGGAATTCAAAATCAAGTTTAGCAGAACCCATGTTCCACCGGGTTTGATCAAGAGGATGAGAGATGAATTCAGAGAATTTAAGAAAGGACAGATGACAGTAGTTGAGTACCGTGACAAATTTTTGTCATTGGCTAGGTATGCACCTGATGAGATTGACACTGAAGCAAAGAAGAAGGAGAGATTCTTGAATGGTCTACATGATGAGATGCAGACAATTTTAGTCAACATTCCTTTTGCTGACATTGAAGCCTTAGTGGATTCTGCCATTCATATGGAAGGCAAGATCAACCAAGCCAATGAGAACTGTAAGCATAGAATGCTGCCTCAACCAGGAACCCATCATACCCAAAGTATCACCCCAACCCATATCCAGGATTTGCCCCAAGAACCAATACACCCCCGATGAACCGTCCGACCTATCCAAACCGTGGAGGAGGAAACCCAAGGCCCGGAGGAAACCACAACAACTCTGGCAACTCCAACAATTTCAACCGTGCACCGCCCAAGTTCAACAACAACAATGTCGCCCCCAACCCCAATACTGCCCCGAGAACTGGAAGCAATGTTGTTCCTGTTGCAGCTAAGGACAAGTCTCAAGTGACTTGTTATGAATATGGAACCAAGGGTAACTGTTCCAATGAGTGCCCCAAGAAGACTGCAGCAGGACCCAATGCAAATGGCCCAGCTTAGCAGCAGTGTCGTGTTCATCACGGAAGAAGGTTTGCCCCAAGGAATTCGCTCAACCGCAATGGCCGTCTGTTTCTCATGCATGTTGAAGAAGCCCAAGAAGCGCCAGATGTCGTGCTAGGTATGTTTTCTATTAACTCAGTACTTGCAAGAGTGTTGTTTGATTCTGGAGTATCGCACTCGTTTGTTAATGAATAATTTGCATGCACTAGTAAGATTCAACCAACAAAACTGAAGCATGTTATGATTGTTCAAATACCTGGTTCAACAACCAAAGCTAGAAAAATTTGCAAGGCCATACCTATCCGAATCCATGGCATAGATTTTTATGCTAATCTAATAGTACTTGGAACTAAAGGTTTGGAAATAGTACTAGGAATGGATTGGATGTCGAAACATAAAGGATTAATCGACTGTGCCAAGAAAGCCATAACCATGAAAAATACAGCAGGAATATCAATAGAGCATGTATCTGAAACCTTGCCCCGTCAATTCAAGTGCAACAAGAGTCTAGCCCAACCAACCATTGACCAAGTTAGAATAGTATGCGAATACCCCAATGTATTTCCAGATTTTTTGCCCGGTACGCCCCCAGATCGGGATATAAGGTTTATCATTAAACTAGTCCCTAGAACTGGACCCATAGCCCAGAGACCGTATAGTATGAACCCGTATGAATTAGTGGAGCTGAAGAAGCAACTCGATGCTATTCTGGAGATAGGATTGATTCAACCAAGTGCGTCGCCATGGAGATCACATGTCTTGTTGATGACCCACAAGTATAGGGGGTGTATAGTAGTACTTTCGATAAATAGGAGTGTCGATCCCAACAAGGAGAATAAGGTGCTGAACAGTGGTGTGGAGCACGAAATCCCTGTGAATACTTAGCAAACAGATTTTAGTGGTTTTCTGATAAGGCAACAAAACAAAGTGCAAATAATAAAGAACAAACACAGCAGGTGGCCCAATCCTTTCTTAGCAAAGGACAAGCCAGTGGAAATACTTATAAGGACCAAACGTTCTCGAGGACACACGGGAATTCTGTCAAGTGCTTTCGCTTCATATAGCTGAGTACTCTTCTCTGGTGTTTTAAGTGTTGTGTGGGTGAACCTATGCTAATGTACCGACCATACTTGGACTAATACATACTTGTGATTAAACCCCTTGCAAACATCCGTAACTATAGGAAAGTAATTAAGATATAAATCTAAGTACAGCCTTAAACTCTGAGATCCTACGCTCCCTTGTGCAAAGGTGTCCTAGCAGGGGTTCAGGTTTCTGTCACTACGGCAACCCCACAATTAGTAGCCAAATACACAATGCATTCCCCTAGGCACATAAAGGGTGAAGTATCATGTAGTCGACGTTCACATGACACCACTAGAAGAATAGCACCACAACTTAAATACTAAACCATTGAATAATAACTCAACACAAATCCACTAATAACAACATGACTTCTCCCATGTCCTTAAGAACTAAACAAACTACTCACAAGACATCATATGGATCAAGATAAAAGAAGATATGATAATGGATAAGAATTTGAACCTAAACAATAATCCAATGGTTCCACTCACAAGAATCAACTACAATAGTAATCAAAACCGGGAAAGTTCCCCCTAAGAACTAAAGCAATATCCAACACAATTGTTACAGCGGGATGGAGTGGTGATGATGGTGCTGGTGGAGATGATGGTGTGGATGATGATGATGATCCTGATGAAGCTTAGCTTGATGACGGTGTTGATGGTGACGATCTCCCCTCTCCGGGAAGGAATTCCCCTGGCAGAAATCTTTCTCTCTCGGTATTTTCTGCCCCCAGAGGCGGCGGAAATCTATCTGTGGTAGCCCCTAAGACTTAGGGTTCCATAGGGAAGATATAGGCGAAGGGGAAGAGTCGAAGGCCGGCCAGGTGGGCCACACCTGCACTAGGCGCGGGGTTAGGTGGGCCCGCGCCTAGGGGGGTGTGGGCCCCCTGTGGCCCTTCTTCGCCTCTCCTTTTGGCTTCCTCTGTCTTCCGGGAAAATAATATTTTCCCATATTTTTCTGGTATTTTTCTAATCTTCGTGAAATTGCATCTAAACGCCCTCTTTTCCATCAGAATCCAGACTTCGGTAGTCCGTCCTCCAAGAATCATTCAGCATGCATAAACAGATGAAAACCCATAAGTAATACCTCATAATAAGACAAATATCAATGAATAGAGGTAAATTATGATATAGAATGGTGATTAAAATTGGGCGTATCAACTCCCCCAAGCTTAGACCTTCGCTTGTCCCCAAGCGAAAACTAAGATCAGTAAACATGTCCATAGGTTTATGGAGTGAAGTGTCGATAAAAGAATACGCACAGGAAGCATCACACTTACCATTACACAACTCATAGAAGAAAGAAACTCACCATTATATAACTTAGCTTGCAACAAGTACAGGAGTCACAATAGATATGCATAAAGATAAATCATAATTGGAATTGGAAAACTTGTTCTTGGTTAGAGAACACCTGGCAAACAGTTCCTCAAAAAGCTTTTTGTAGAAGTTTTACAATAGGAGCACTCTTGCTCAAAAAGGTTTTTCACAAGTGAAGGCTTTCAAAGTAATACTCAATAAATAAGAGTTTTGTGCCAAAGGGATGAAAGTTTTCCTTACGCATAATTCTCTTGCAACAACAGCTATCAAGCCAGTATTGAGATGGCACCGTTTGAATTTCTCTATAGAAGGAAGTGTACTACACCATTGCTATGGAGTGGTGTTGGTGAAAGAAATTTGTTCGGTCCAGAGTTGATCAAAGAGGCTGAAGAGAAAGTCAAATTGGTAAAGGACATATTGAAGATAGCACAATCCCGACAAAAGAGCTATGCAGACCCAAAGCGTAGAGAAGTCACCTATGAGGTAGGTGACAGAGCCTATCTTAGAGTATCACCCCTCCGTGGTGTGAAGAGATTTGGAACCAAAGGAAAATTGGCTCCAAGATATATTGGACCATTCAAGGTCTTAAGTCGCAAAGGAGAAGTAGCTTATGAGATTGAATTGCCTCAATCACTGTCTGTAGTTCACAATGTGTTTCACGTAAGTCAGTTGAAGAAATGCCATCCAGAGATGATAGAAACTTCTTTGAAGGATACTATACCATTGGAAGAGGTTCAGTTGGAGAAACCTATCAAGATTCTTGATACTGCATAAAGAGTCACTCGTACTAAAACTATCAAGTTTTGCAAAGTTCAGTGGAATCACCATTCCGAAGAGGAAGCAACTTGGGAAAGAGAACATGACCTTCGGAAAGATCACCCTCACCTATTTGCTAGCCAATCCGAATCTCGAGGGCGAGATTCATATTAAGGGGGTTAGATTTGTAACATCCCAAAAATCATGATTTGTAAAGTTTGCATATCATTCATGCAATATTAAGCATTTGGTCATTTCAAACAAAATTTCAAAATAAGAAACCATATTGTGCCTATTATTTAATGCAAGTAAGGCAATGGTTCTATTTATACTTTCAAGGTATGAGAGTGTTTTGGTTTGATCAATATTGTTTTAAAAATTGAATGCAAGTCTTGCACAAAATTTTCCAAAACAAAACCCTAAATAAAAACCATATTTATACCCTTCTATTATATACATATGGGGCTTGGTTTTTATTTTATTTTATAACCTCAAAATAGTTTTGAGTACTTTATTGAGTTGGACACACTTTTTGACACTAGGATCACAGTAAAAAAACTTGGTAAAAATTGAATTCAAACAAAATTGATTTGAGCTTTCAAATTCATTTGGAAAAATCAAAATAGAAAAAGAAAATGCTTTGAGGAAAAAAAAAGGGATCATACCAGCCAACTGGCACGGCCCAACTAGTAGCCCAACAGCCCACCCGGGTTTTCCCCTCTACCCCTCTGTTTCTTACCGCGCGTGCTCGCACCCCCTCGATGACAGGCAGGCCCCACCGCCACATCATCTCGTCGTCAATCCCGCGCCAAAGGACCCGTGCCGCTCACTGCCATTTCTTCCCCGTTTCAATTCGTTTAAATCCGCTTGATTCGCGGCTTGATTGCTCCCACGACCCCCTCCTTCTTAAAAACCACGGCCCCCTCTCCATTTCCCCTCTCCTAGCAAACCCGGAGAGCCCCCAGCCTCTGCGAATTTCTACTCGCAAGCGGTGCCGCCCGAAGCACATCGGCGACCAATCCCGGTGAGCTTAGTCCACCTCTCTCTCTCTGGTTGCCATTGTATTGATCGCCATTCTCGCATGCATCTAATGTTGCCTCCCGTTTATTTTCTTGTGCCTCGTAGCCTCGCCTTCGTCAACATCTGCTAGGACCCGACAGTGAGCACAACTCTGGTGAGAAATAACCGCCGAACACGAGCGACCCACCCTCGCCCGTGACCTCCACTGCAACCGCACCGTCGCCGCGACCTCGGTAATTACTTACGCCCTTCGCCTTACCCCTAGCATCACCGGAGCATCGCTGGTGGAGCCATCGCCGCCGTAGCTCGCCATTTGCGCCGCCTGTTGTTGGCCAACGCACTCAGATCCGCTGGATCTAGATCCAGCGGCTAGGATTAGAAGAGCGAGTGAAGGGGTATCATGTGATATGGACCGTGCGATCTAACTAAGATGTGACAACACACGCACGTGATCCGCACGAAGCGGTACGGGCCAATCAGATGGCGCCGCGTGTCAGGTTTTTCTTTTAAAATCAAGATTTGAATCTATTAGATGAATTAACTTGTAAAATTCATAACTTTTGTTCTTTTTATCCAAAAAAATGCAAATAATATATCAATGGATTCACAAAAATAAATCCTACACATATATGTGCTTAGTTTTGTACTTTGATTCTGTAAAAATGGAATTTATGCAGAGACATTTTTTGGCTTATTTGGAGTATATAAATTATTTTGGAAATGTTTATAAGGCCAAATTAAATTTATTTAGACTATTTTTTGTTGGTTTTGTGTTCAGTAATGTTTGACTTGACTTTTTTAGTTAGAAAAAAATCATCACATGGCATTTGCATGCATTCATATATTTTTGCTTGATTATTTGAATGTAAATTTGGTGCTATGATTTTATGTGTAGATTTTGGTGCTAGTGGTGATTGTGATTGTGAGGATTGTTGCTACTCCCCAACTACCAAGGAAAGTGGTGCTTCATATATTTTGTCCTAATATTTGACTATGCATTAGTATTATTTTGTGTAGAGCTTGCATGAAATTTTACTAAGTATGTTTATGCTATGATTGGGAAATCCTAGTAGATGTAGTCTTGATAGAATTATTGTCTAAGTTAAGACACTTGTTGATATCATGCTTAGACTAGCTATTAGTAAACAAGGGTGGATTATATACACATGCTATGGAAATGTTACTAAGTCTTTTGACTTATGTTTTTTCTTAATTAAACTACTAAGTGAATGAATCACCTGGGTGAAATGGAAGGAAAGGTTTGTGTTGAGTGGTTACCCAGGGGCAATACATGGTGTATCTCACTTGTGGAAATCCATCCAGGAACAAAGGGATTTGAGATACTTAGTGTTTAGAAGCTTCTAGTGCAGCCACATGGCATATGGGCTCTGCCTCGATCATATAGGTTGCAATAACTTAGCCAGATGGAAAGTTGGTGGTAGGAGTGATAGGATGGAGCGCGTCCATTTGGTCTAAGGGAAGGCTTTTGAAAGATCTTGTCTTGATGCATGTTGAGTATTGTGGGGAAAGTGCACCACCTCTCGAGAAGGAAAAATATAAGTACTTAGCCGTGTCCTCGGCAACGGACAATTTTAGCATCAAGACATTGAAGCTATCAAGGATCTCCTCATCCCAATTTCTAGGTTAAAAACTTGTGGTTCAACAAGGGGAAAGTCCCACCAATGTTCATTAGTGGTTCCTTGGGAGTTTTGACAAACAAAAACTTAGTGATTTCAACTGATAGGAAAAACCTATTTTGAGCAAAGCAAGCCTAAGCTACACTTAGCCAAATTCATATACAAGTTAGAAACTACTATTATACTTTGGTATCACTTGCCAATACTATTCCAATGTATTGTCCCACTGTGGCTGTAACTTGTGATGTTGCAGGTTACTCTGATGAGTATTAGGGTTATGAGTCTACATTCAACATGTTTGCCTGTGGCACATGAAGATGAAGACTTCACTTTATTTACTTATGTTATGAACTCTTCTACTAGCCTATCGCTATGGAGTTGTAAAAGACTATGTTATCTCTGGAATGTCGATGTAATAAAGACCTTTGTATCTGTGTACTTCATCTTAAACTGTGGATGCTAGCAATTGATACAGGGACTAGCATTGCAATCACAGGGATCCTTTACCTTATAAAGGTAGGGTCTTACACATACAAGGCAATACACAAACATTAAGGGCAACATTAGTGTACGCAAAACAACAAACCTTTAGGTTCACACTTTAACTGAGATCCATCAAAACAAAGGCTTCTAAAAGAGGCAAATGCAAATGATAAAGAAATTTGTCAAAGCAGACCAGCAGGTAAAGATTGATTTTTTCGAAAACCTTCTGTTGCTCAAATAAAAAAGTGCAGAACAAATGAAAGTTGGGTAACAACTTGGAGAACAGGCTCAGAAAAATGCAGCTCCATCCGACTTACTGAACTCCCTCACGAATTTTTATAATATAGCACAAAAATCTGTCCCAGGACAGCCACGTTTCACAACTCCTCTACTTCACAAAACTAGTTGAACTTGACACAAAAAACCAAAACAAAAAGGATAAGGAGTGGTTATTACAGAGGTAATAACTTCCAAGACTCGACAAAACTCTTGGGTTATCTCCCAACAAGTACTTTTCTTTTATGCCTTTAAGTTAGGCTAGAAACTTTCAAAGATGCTCACTTCGGAGATATATATCTAGAGTGAAAAAGAGCTTCAAGAAGCAAATAACCAAAACACTTGAGTCTAACCCACTTCCTATGCATGGGAGTATCATGAGAAAACGAATTGTTGAAACAAAAAGCCACAAGCATAGCAAGACAAAACAGATGCAACTTCAAAGCTTTCAACATAAAACGGCGAAACTTAACATTATTGAGATGCATAAAACCATGTTTCCCTCTCTCATAATAACTTTCATTGGAACTTTGAATAAAGTTGACAATATAACTGTCACTGGCAACAACTTTATCATCTGAGTAAGCATACTTATAGTCACCAAAAAGAGCTCCAAGGTCATAAACCGGATCAATAGAAGCAAGTTGTTCCATCCTAAACTCTTTATTAGGCAAGCTGTTTTCACAAGGAGCTTTAGAAAATTTGGAAAAGTTAAACTCATAAGAATCTCCATGAAACTTAGTTAAAACTTTCTCCTTTTTACAATCTATAATATCTCCACAAGTGTTCAAGAAAGGTATACCAAAAATGATAGGGCAAGTTTTGCTAGCTTCAGAATTAAGCACTAGAAAATCAGTAGGATACTTAATCTTACCACAAAGAACCTCCACATCTCTTACAATACCAATAGGGAAAATGGTCTCCTTATTAGCAAGGTGAATAACCACATCAATGTCTTCAAGATCACAAGGACCAATTTCATGCATAATTTCCCTTATAAAGCTCATAAGGTATAGCACTAGAACTAGCACCAATATAACATAAACCATAATAGCTATGGCTACCAATTCTAACAGAAAGCACAGGGACACTAGCTTTTCTAACTTTCTTAGGATGAGAAACAATATTAGTGGAATCTTCACAAAAGACAATATGTTCATCCTCTACATTTCTAGTAACAAGGTCTTTCACAATAGCTACCACAGGCTCAATATCAATAAGCTCATCGGACCCCACAGTTTCCTTAGTACCTTTGTTATTTGCACTAATAATCATAGAATACTCCTTTACCTTAGCTGGGAAAGGAAATTTCTGAGGTCCAGACACAATATGATTAGTAGTACAAACTTTAGCACTTCTAACAGGATCATGACTAACAATATCTTTATACGGAGCATGTTACTTATTCCACTTCTTCTTGGGGAATTTCTATGTAAGAGGCAAAGGCCTTAAAACAGTTGGCAATACTTTGGGAATCAAGACCAAACTCATTGCTAATATCACGAAAGTCATCAGTTCCCATAAAAGATTTAATGCATTCATAATCATAGTTTATACCTAACTTTTTTCCTTTGTCATTCTCCCAAGCTTCAGTGTTATCTTGAATACGGTCTAGCAGATCCCATTTAACTTCTTCCTTCATACGTGTGAATGATTCAGCACAAGAAGCATCTAGTAAATCTTTATCATAAAGAGAAAGCCTAGCATAAAAGTTATTGAGAATAATATTGTTAGGGAGTTCATGAATAGGACATTTAAGCATTAATAACTTCAATCTCCCCCAAGCTTGAGCTGTACTCTCTCCATCATGAGGATAAAAGTTATATATCATATTTTTATCCTTATGAATATCACTAGGAGGATAAAATTTAGAATAAAAGAGAGATGCCATCTCCTCCCATTCCATGGATCGTTCATTCTTCAGCAGCTTATACCATTCCTCAGCTCTCCCTTTTAAGGATATGGAGAGTAACTTCTTCACCTTGTTTGACATGAGAAAAACGTATGGCACACCTCTGTGAGTATGTGCGGGAGTGGTAGTTTCTCTTATGCTCACCGGGGTACGGTAAAATAAAGGAAGGGTGCGGGCGTGCCAGTGTATCGTAAATACATAAATAAAACAAAGAGGAGGGAACAAAATTTTATTAATCATATGAGATAACAAATACAATTCTCAATGTTGCGCTACGTGTCCTACTAGCGCGGCCAGCCTGACAATGGCGATTGTGCGATCTCCTGGTTCACGGGGCCTCGGAAGGCTCCCGGTTAATTACTCCCGCGGGTTACGCCGCGAGACACCTTCGATTAAGCCGCGTGGTCGTCTTCGTTGTCTTCGCTTCACGTCCTGCATACATATGATGGTAGTGGTGTGTGTGGACAGCGGCAGAGCCCGTGTCCTCGTCGGTACACGCGCCGCTAAAAGCGTGGCCTTTGCTCCGGCCTCGCCCGCCCTCGCCGGTGCGCCCTCATCGGTCTTGAACGACGATGTAGATTTTTTGATGTAGATGGATGTAGTCCGCTCGGCTGGGGCTTCTCGACGACTATGCGGCTTCATCGGGGTCCGCAAAGGGTATGCCTCGTGGGAGTAATTTGTAAAGAGACCGGTGTCGCTCGTATCGGCATGGACGACGTGGTTGGCTCCTTCGTCTCGGCGCAGCGCCGAGTTTACGACAGCCGGCGTGACCAAAGGTGCCGTCTCACGGTCGCGTGGCTTCATCTTCACGCCTAGCTGAAAGACAGTGGACATCTCAAACCTGTACACGGCGGGCCAAGAATAGCCTGTTGATGCATGGTTTTGTCCAGATTGTACATATCCATCCTCTTGCATGAGGCATGCAAGGAAATGCATCGCATGCGCATGCCCATGCACGAGCGTGCACTTGCTCATGTCTGCTAGTCCTCGTGTATTGTGGCCGCACCTGCACATGTAGATCAACTTGCGGTCGAACGGAACCTGTACCCCGGACGTCGAGCAGTCACACCGGGCTGTATGGTACGCCAGCCTGGTCTGTCGAGCTTTGTCCATACATCCAGCTGGGCCTGAACAACGCGTTGCCTTGGCTCAACGAGCTCAAGCTATACACCGCGCTTCTCCACCTGGCGGCACCGTCGAGATGAAGAAAGGCGGCCGCCATCCGGCTTTGCGACCACAGTCTGGGCGTGGGGCTATTCGTCGGCGGTGCCGCCGTCTTGCACTTGTACTCCATGTGTGTATGCCGATGCGACCTGCACCTTTACGTCGGGCTGTACGTGGAGGAGGTGTGGTGTCTCCGGCAATCTCCGGTGGCGGCGTCACGTCTTGGCGAACTCCAACGGTGGAGTAACGTCTTGGTGAACTCCGGCGGCGGCGTCTCGTCGAGCTCTGACGGCGAGCGACCGCGGACGCATCAGCTTGCGGGCTGCATGTTGGGCGAGCTCCGGCGGCGTTGGTGCTGTTCCGTGCTAAGGGCTTCGACCACCATGCTAGCTGCGAGAGAGAAGAAGATGGATTACATTAGGGCCTCACCGTTGGGGAAGATGGTTCCCGCGTCCATGGTCGACCTTCGCGTCTTGATCCTCTTCTCGCCTCCTAGATCGCCGGTGCAGCTAGCTCGTTCTCCTCCTAGAGAATATCACCGGTGCAGCTATCCTCGATCTCCCCAGCTCTCCTAGATGCGAACGGCTGCTCTTGTTTTTCCTCCAGCTGGTTTCTTCCGATCAGGTGCGATCGCCCTCCTCTCGCTAGCTGCCGCGTCTCACTCCCAGATTCCTTTTCTTTTTTTCCTCCCCCTGGTGTCTTGCGTGGGGTCCCTTATACAAGCAGCCAGAGTTGCAAACTCGTACGCGTTAGCTTGTTCTAGACTAATATTAAAAGACCCATAGGGTCTAATCCCAGCAATTTAGACCGTACGATACAACTATCGGACGCATCAAATTACCGTCGTCTTTATCGGGCTCATCACAGTCCCGCAAGGCCCGTCCCACGACTCGCTTTTCCTGTCAACAAAAAAAGGGCAGTTCCACACCCCCACGCCATTCACCCCGCAGACTCCACCGTCCCCGCACCACAACAGCCGTCGCAGTCCCCGCCGCGCTGACCCACCCGCCGCCGCCGCCGCCCCCGCAGCGCAAGCTGCCAGCCCCCAGCCGTCGTCCCCGCCGCACTGACCCAGCCGCCGCCCCAGCCCCCGCCCCCGCATGCGCCACCGCCAGCTGCAGGACCCCGGTAGACGCCCCCGCCCCGGCGTGCTTCGCGGCCAGCCTGTCCCGCCGCCGCGTGCGCAGCCGCCGCCGCGAGCCGCACGACCCCGGTAGCCTCTGCCAGCCTTACACACCACGCCCCCGCCTGCGTCGCCCCTGCCTGCGCCGTCCCTGTCGCGCACGACCCCATCCCCGCATGCACACGCCGGCCCTGCCTGTTGGAGGAGTGAAGGAGGAAGCCTGCAGCAGAAGAACAAGAATTCCCATAGCCATACAAAAGTAGGGGAACAGCCTGCATCATGGTGCTGGATCATGGCGGAGCTGAGTGCGGGGTTCAATACGGCGCCAAGTTTGTTTGCCTTCAGAATTTATTCGCCACAGGTTTGAGATATTTTTTATTTTGGTAGAGGAACCGATAAACATTTGTCCTGCAAATTCAGATAGTTTTGGTAGTTCTATGGGGTCAAATGCTTGCAATATACATTGACTCCGAAAAATTTACTTAGCTCTTTCAATTCAGAAAATTTATTTGATTGCATACCTTTCTCTTAACATGTAGTAAGTACTAAGTGCTCAGTTCACATATCCCCTACTACTTATCAAGATATGACAGAAATTGCCAACTTCTGTTTCAGTTTGAGAACAAACACTGAGTTAATGCTGCAGATATATATTTTAGCACTTCACACGGATGATATGATGATGAAAAGGTGTATATTATGAAAATGTCAGGGAAGGACAATGGATCATGGCAGATGCAGCTCAAGCTCATTCCTTTCTCTTCAGTGGACGGTAGATCTGTTTGTTGCATCTTTCTGTTTGTTGCCTCTTTCTATTTTTGAGAGTACATAGAACATCTGAACTCTTGCTTTGGTTGATGTTGGCGATAGGTATTTAGACAAGCATGTTTTGGATCTATTTTTTCTCATGTTCATGAATTAGGATTTGAAGTTGTAGCTTCTATATATTTCAATGTTTATCTATAATTCATGTACACAACTCTATCTAGGTGAACTAATGGTCTAGCTGTACGTAACATCCCGGATTACTTCTTTTACAATGTTTTTTACACATCGCCTCCTTGTAGAACAATTATTTATAGTGTTTCATGCACGGATGTGGAATTTTCGTTCTAAAATTAACAAGGATAGAGAACAACAGGCATAGAAAGAACCAAAAGACATCAACACCTATATTTTCTTTGCTGAGTCACATGTTTGCTATGTGATCTGATCAATATTGTTTTAAAAATTTCTCGGAAAGAAATAGTGATTGAAAAGCAACATATTGCTGCAGTCATCGGAGGCTACTTGTATTAGTAAGCCTGTGATACTTTGATTTCTAGATTGTACCGACATGTCTTTTTTGTACAATATACATTGTCGCTTGCTCGCTGACCCGGATTAATACTGATATAATCAACATAGTCGGCAACATCCTTGGGCTGTCTACCTTGCACACAGATCTTATCGAGAATTGCAGGTAAGTGCTTGCATGATTGCCTTAGTGGCTAGGATAGATCTCTATTATAGTATTTAATGTTGGGGATTGAATGTTGGGTGTAGGGATGATCAGGGGTTTGTAGGATTATAACATCCTTGCAAGTTCTCTGTTCAACATATATATGAAAACATATGTGGAGTTAAACATTAGCATTGAGTTAAACGATTAGTGAGTTCTGGTTGCGTCTCTGAACAATTAGAGCTTTTGTTTATAATTTTGCACTATATGAGCCAGCGTGAGTCATAGATGCCAAAAAAAATAATGTATTAATTTTTTTTTGTTTGAGAGGCTTACTGAGTTGTAGGAATAGGTATAATGATACAAGGGAACATGAATGTGGACCGAGAGAATGAGTGCAGTGGAAACAGATTACATGATGGGAAATAACAAAGCAATATTCAGAGTTTAGACTTCATGTCATCCTTTGCTTCAGTTAGATGTGGAAGCCAGGGCTTCTAATAACCAGTGGCCAAGAGAAGGAACCGATGTGAGCTATTCTGGTCTCATCCGTAAATATGTAGAACTCTCTGGTCATGTGAATACATCATGATGTTTGTCTACGTCTGCTATGTTTCATGGTTGAAGTTATGTTTAATCCCCTTCTCTCTGAATCAAGAGTATTAAGTGAAGCAAGAGTTGAAGAAATATGGCTTTCAAGGGACCAATACTACACTAAGATTCTGAAGCGTGGTACTCCTTATAAAAGGTATATTTGAGTATGACTATTATTAGTGTGTACAGATAGAAATATTCAGATTACCCTATTGTTTAGCCGTAGGGTGTGATTCGTACTCTATCACTCTTGTTACCGTTATTACTACTACCTCTGTTCCACAATATAAGTCTTTTTAGCAAGATGCTAAATGGCTTATATTATTTATTATGGAAGTTGTTCAATTTAATCTTTCTCCTTTCTTTTATTTTTGCTTCTTGGTCTGAAGACAGTTTTAGGACTGAAACCAGACTGTATACATTACAACATGAGATGCGTCGATTGTGGGAAAATAACCTCCACGGGTCTCTATCATCTCAGAGTAATGTGAAGCTAGGAAGCATGGAACAAGCCAGCTCATATATGCAACAAACCAGATCATATATGATCGGATGGTGAATTGTCAACCGTATAAAACAAATATATAAATCACTAATTATTTATGTAATATTTTACTAAGAAGCAATGATGTATAAAATTATATGTAACGTGCATGTGCACGTGTTTTGTTACTAGTAGTGACCAAGTTGAACGCACCCCGAGAAACCCGGTTGCTGTTATAGATTGATCTTATCTCTTGCATGTCTGATCCTGCCAAAAAGCTAGGGTCTCGTTTAAGATTTCATCAGCGGCGATGAATAGTACTAGAATATATCTCTTCGGCTGCTTCTAGAACTTCTGACGTGGCACCGCTGGCTAGCTAGCTCGCTGGGTGGGCCTGGCCCAGTACACGCCGTACATGGTAGAGAGGCATGCGTCGGTACGTGACATAGCTGGGCATACGTATGTACCAACTGATCAATCGGCCGGCATTTTGTGCATGTACGTGAATAATCTGGCTCCTGCCTCACTATCGTATATACGTGTATGTAGCCCATGCATTGTTTTCCACGACCATCTCATACATCTAACTGCGCTTTGCATAAGCCTTCTAGTCTAGCTTACATTTGGATTCTTATTGAGATTACACCGTGTTCCTGCAAACATAAACACACAAAAAATCCTCAAACAAATGCCCCCTCACTAAGTAAAGTTCGAGCGCGAAGCAGATCGAACTTAAGTCGATGAAAATCATTTTTTTTTAGTTGTTTCAACGCATCAACCGTATGCAGCCTAATGTTGAGTATTGGTGTAGATTGGTACACGTATGTACCGTCCGCACATGTATTCCCAAAGGGTGCTAGTTGAGATCATGTATGATGCCAATCAACCAGCTAATCCTTTTTTATCTTCGTTCCGCGGAGAAAGTACGTGCCATGTTCTTAAAATAATTTTATCAATCTAGTCAAGACCGTCTAGCCCAGGCAGTGCCAGCCGACTAGACTAAAGGATTTTATAGATTAACGCTAACCGCACTGGCGCGTTGCACTGCTCCCGTATCTTGACATGTTATTATAGGTGGGGCGCTGGTCAGCCGTCGGCGTGAACATCATGGCATGGAGAATCCACACCTAAGGTGAAGAGAGCGTTGTCTCATGTGTCTCGATTGATAACGAGGTGTTTGTCACCGAGGGAAAGAAACGCCACTAGTATTGTTGATGTAGGGCAGCATTGGACCTCTCGATGATGTACCTGCTCAAGCTTGATGGACAAAGCAACCAAGGCAAAATAAAAGAAGCGAGCGACAACATCGAAAAAACATGGTTTTGGATTTGTGTTTTTTAAAATGTTGGCTTTGCCGTTATACACTATCTATATGTGTGATATCCGAAAAAGCCGCCAAAGGACTTGTCATTAGGAATCGTCGCAAGACCATGACGATCATAACTTGTCCTTCCGTGTGCGTGTGTGGAGACGCCGTCTTCGGAGATGCTCCCAAGAGGCAGCGGATAGTCATGCCCTAGCCCATCGTGGTACCGAGGAACCCCACAGCTCAACCATGCCCCCGGCGCGACACCCCACGAACGCAGAGACTTGGGAATGGTGGATGATGGTAAATGGGTTTTGGGATGAAAATCTTCGGTTTTCCATGCCTGCTTGAGGGGTGGTGAACATATTCCTTCTGCCTTCTTTCCCTGATTTGCTTGATATTCAGAACCATTGGACTTGATTCTTAAACTTTTGGATATTCGCCCTCTTGAGAGGATTGCTTGAATGGACCACATGGATGGTCATGGACTTCATTGATTTCTTGAACTTGTGATTTTTTTGGCTTGAACTTCCTTTGGATTTCTTGCTTGCTTGCTTGTGGACCTCCTCGAGAACTTGGAAGGCAACCATTCACCTTGGTGGACTACGTCACCCTCTGGCACTTTATCTGGAGCTTTTAACGCCACGCCCTAGAGTTGCCATGCGGCTACGCATTGAATCGAGCAGCCTTTTCATGATCTTTTCCTATGGTCTTCCCTGGGACGTGAGTCCCTATGAGCGTGTGGCCCGCCTGAAAGCATGAGGGGCGTGGACCCTCGGTACATTGAAGTGCCCAAGAATCTTCTCCGCTGCCTACGGAAGCATACACCTGGTACGTATCATGCTTAGTGGGTGTGAGAGTCGCTCCACCTGAAACTTGACACGCTGTGCCACCCTCCGACAAATCCTAGGGTAGCGAGATCTTCTATCAACAGCGTGGTATGATGAGGGAAAGCCGTTTTTTTGTTGTTGGGGAAAATGAATATCCATGTTATGCAAAAGAGGATGCATCATGGATCCGAGCCGACCGAAGAATTCCCCATTAAAAAACGAAAAAAAGGAAATGGGAGAGGCAAATCTTTTAGCAAAAATACTTTTTGAGACACCTTCCATTGATTGGAGGAATAGGCCGGGATCCTTGGGGATCGACCAGCTGGTATGCACCTCCGTCGTAGACTTGCTCGATGGCATAAGGTCCTTCCCACTTTGGATCTTATTTTCGCTTCGTCTTGTGCGTGACGACGATGGGACGCCTTAGCACCAGGACTAGTTCGCCCTTCCGGAAGACACGCTGCTTGACGAGCTTGTCGTAGGCTCTCACCATGTTCCGGCGATAGAGCTCCAGGTTTTGCACGGCGTTGAGTCGATCCTCTTCTAGGGCGTCGAGCTCCTGGAAACGCAGTTGTACCTATTCATCTTTGGTGAGTTCGTCCTGGATGGCCACCCGTAGAGAGGGTAGCTCGACCTCCAATGGTAAAACTGCTTCACAACCATAGACAAGAGAATATGGAGTAGCTTGAGTTGGGGTACGGACCGTAACGTGGTACGCCCATAGAGACTCATAGAGACGGTCTGTCCAATCTCTTCTATGTCTGGTCACCGTCTTCTTGAGTATCTTGCCCAGCGTCTTGTTGAAGTCTTCAATTGCTCCATTGGCTTGAGGATAGTAGCCGATTGAGTAGTTCCATTTGATCTTGTATTTCGCCATGGACCTGTACATCTTATTGGACTTGAATGCCTTGTCGTTGTCGGAGGTGATGTGGTGTGGTATCCCAAAGCGATGGATGATATTTCGCTCTAGGAAGTTGATGATATTGTCACTCTTCACTTCCCGCAGCGGGACAGCCTCCGCCCACTTGGAGAAGTAGTCCGTCGCTGCAAGGATGAAACGGTGGCCCCTGGAAGATGGTGGGTCAATGGGACCGATGACGTCTATCCCCCAGGAGTCAAACGACCACGAGGGAATGGTAGGGTGTAGAGGAACCGGAGGTTGGTTCTTGAAGTCACCATGGATTTGGCAACCATGGCATGACCTGGCTACCCAAAGGCAGTCCGTCATGATACCGGGCCAATAGTATCTAGCCAAGCGTATGGCATGGTACATTTTGGCTCCGCCCTGGTGGCCACCGCAGACACCATGGTGCACCTCCTACAAAACTTTCTCGGCCTCGCTTTGGTTGACGCACCAGATAAGAAGCTCCTATCCATGAGACCGCCTGTACAAGACACCAGCCTTATAGACATAGAAGGTCAATCGTCGTTGAAGTTGGCGCCTGCTAATGGGGTCATCGAGGAGTCTGCCATGCTTGAAGTACTCGAGGAATGGTTGCAACCATTCGTCTTCATACACGGCATTTGTAGTGATGGTGTTGACTTCATATTCCATCGGGATGAGCTCCATCACAGCGGGAAGAAGCCACCTTTTTCCACTGTTACCTGCATAGATTTATCATTTGCGAGCACTAGTGCTGCCGCCAATTTTGCCAAGGAGTCAGCTGGTGCATTCCTTCTTCATGGGACGTGTAGAACTTCAATTTGTTGGAACTTCTACATACGTCTTCGGGCCGCGCTGTAGTACGACACCAGTTCAGGCTTGTGCACCTCATAGATGCCATTGACCTGCCTAACGATGAAATGAGAATCTCCATAGGCTTGTAAGACATGAATTTCCATGGAAAGGGCCAGGAGCAGGCCGAAGATGAGCGCCTCATACTCGGCCTCGTTGTTGGAGCATTATTCTTTGAGGAGGGAGAATGAGTGGTACATCACCTCCCCTCGTGGAGTTTTGAAGACCAGTCCTGCACCGGCTCTCTGCCTTGGGGTCCCGTCTGGGTTGACCTCCGTGCGGGAAGCACCGTCGAAGTAGAGCTTCCACGGAACTTTGAGCTCAGCGGTGAATACCTCCTCGTCTGGAAGGTTGGTGACGAGCGGAGAGTCTTCGGGGATGGGATGTGCTGCAAGAAACTCTGCCAAGGCTTGTCCTTTAATCGCCTTCTGAGGGACAAAGGTGAGGTCAAACTCCATCGTGAGCAATGCCCACTTCTCGAGTCGCCCCATTAGTGCAGGCTGACTTAGCACATACCTTATTGGATCCGCTCTTGCCACGAGCTGGATTTGGAGTGCGAGCATGTAGTGCCTCAACTTATTCAACGCGAAGATTAGCGCCAAGCACAACTTCTCTATGGGAGAGTAGTTTCGCTCGGCACCGACCATCGTGCGGCTCAGGTAGTAGCAAGCCACCTCCTTCCCTTCGTCATTGTGTTGAGAGAGTAAGGCGCCTATAGAAGTAGGTTGCGCTGCGATGTAAAGAATAAGGGGGCGCCCTTGTACAGGAGCTGCCAATACGGGTGGACTAAGAAAGTACCTCTTGATGGCGTCAAATCCCTCTTGACATCCTTCGTCCCACACGAATGGAGCTCCTTTCTTCATGAGACTTGAGAAGGGCTGGATGCGTCCGGAGAGGTTGGAGATGAAACGACGGATGTACGCCAGCTTCCCTTGCAATGCCCTCAACTCCTTGAGGTCAGAAGGGGGAGGTATGTTGAGGATCGCCTTGATCTTCTATGGTTTTATCTCTATGCCTTGATGATGAACCACGAAGCCGAGGAAGAGGCCCGATTGTACGGCGAAGGCGCACTTTAGTGGGTTTATCTTGAGCTGGTGTTGACGTAGTCGCTCGAAGACGATCCGAAGGTCCTCCTGATGATCTTGGCGGTCCTTGGTCTTGACCACCATGTCATCGACATAGCACTCCACCGAATGGTGGATGAGGTCACCGAGGATGTATGTCATGGTGCGCTGGTATGTTGCTCCAGCATTCTTCAAACCGAAGGGCATGACGGTGTAGTAGAAGTTTCCCTTCGGTGTCCTAAACGCGATGTTGATGGCGTCTTCAGGGTCGATCATGATCTGATTGTAGCCCGATGAACCATCCATAAACAACAGTGCACCATGTCCCATTATGGAGTCGATGACCATCTCCGTGATCGATAGGGGAAAGTCGTCTTTGGGGCATGCCTGATTAAGATCGCGGAAGTCTTGCCAAACCCGTAGCTGTCCATTCTTCTTCTCCACGGGGACGATGTTTGCGAGCCACTCAGCGTATTTGGCCTCTTTGATGAAATCTGCAATGATTAACTTATCTACTTCGGCGATGACTTGATCTTGAAACTCCGGTCGCAAGCGTCACGGCGGCTGCTTGACGGGTCGGTGTCGCGGGTCAATCGCTATCTTGTGTGTAGCGACACGTGGGTCGAGCCCTGGCATCTCCTTGTAGCTCCAGGCAAAGCAATCCCGGTACTCCATCAGGAAGCTTCGATAGCCTTCTCTCTCCTCTTCTGTCAGCGCGGCGCTAACAAAAGTTGGGCGTGGATCATCTTCTGTCCCAAGATTGATTTCAACGAGCTCGTCGATGGTGGGTTGTCCGCCATCTTCTAGCTCTGGTGGGGCTGGTGTAGAACCTATCTCCTCTTGAACCTTGTCGAGCTCGTCGCTTCCCGAGGAGACGAACGTGGCATGACAAGTGGCTCGTGGCTCGTGGGCCATCGCCTTTGTCCTTTGCATCGCCGGTGTCGATGTAGCCGAGCCCGAACTTGGGGCGGATCTTGCATTCACTCTTGATGAGATCTTCTGCTTGTCTCCACCAGTCCTCGCAGGCGGCGGGTGGTGCAGGCATTCTATTGTTTCAGCGAAGAGCGAAGCCATCCTTCTCCAAGAGATGAGCCATCTTTGGCCCGACCTTCATCGTCATGGATAGTTCTTCTTCCGTACCATGGCACGGTTGAGGAAGTTTAGATATTGAATCGCATTGTTGTACCTGCGGAACTTCATAGAAAATGGTTTGGGTTCTAGACCCACATGAACTTGGGATAGCCCAAACCTCCAACGGAGAAGACACGGATATCTAGAGGGATGAGGACTGCACTCCTTGAGCTCCCCTTGCTACTTCCTCCAACTCTTGTATTATTCTTTTTACCACCACCTCTTGTGAGGGCACTTGTTCCTATTTTGGAGAGTTGCGTACCCGTAATGTGATGGCCGATGGCGCATTACTGCTGCCGGTCCTCATCTTCGAACTTCCCTAGGCACCTGCAGAGCTTCCTAGTGTTAAACCATCAGGCTCGTGGTGCGCCGAAGTCGAAGAAGATGTGGAAGCCTTGGGTGTTGGGGTTGACCTCAGCGTGATTGGTGTTGATGATGGTAATCTAGCTTTCAAAAGCAATGGGGCTGACGGGTAGGCATAGAAGAGCCTCCTCCCGATGACGTTGCAGTAGAACTCCCCATCGCTACTGGGGAGTAGCGCTTGTTTTCGTGTTGGGTGGTTGAGGAAGATCGTCTTCGCGCAGGGTGCTTGCGACTCCATGAGGAAGAAACTTGTACATCATTGGGAGAACCTGGCATGATGAGCCGCCTTGCCTCGACTGCCGGTGTGACACCAGGTTTGACCAAGACGTCAAATGCTGGTGTTGTCCGCCCGAGCTTATGATCATTATCTTCAACAGGGAAGTAGTACTTCACATCCGCATGATGCGACTCTTGGACGGTGTAGGGGCTGGTGTTGCCGATGATGCGTTGTTGTGTGCCGTTACCGTCGAGGAACTTCAAGCATTGGTGAAGGGTAGAAGGCACCACACGATACTTGTGGATCCATGGCCTTCCTAAGAGGGCTGAGTAGGAGGTGTTCGCTTCAATGACCAAGAAGCCTACCTTGAAGCTGAATGTTGACATTTGGATCTTCACCTTGATGGCACCCAATGTTGGCTTTCCTTGATTGTCGAAGCCGCATATCATAACATCGGTTGACGCCAAGTCATCTACCGTGAAACCAGCCCTTGTCAAACTCCGAAGGGGTAGTATGCTCACGGCAGATCCTGGGTCAATGAGGATTCAACGAAGGTATGTGAAGCCAATGTTCCCTTCTACATAGAGTGGACGATTGTGGTCACCATCTTCTATGATATTGTCTTCCTCATCGAACGTGATCTCATTCACGAAGCAGGGGTTGGTGAAGAGATGGTGTTTTTCCATGCACACCTCATAGAGTTCCGGAGCTTGGAGCACCTTGACAAGGGCTTCACGGAGATCTGGTACCATCATAAGGGCATCATCTACACTCAGAAGCGCAGGGATCCTCTTAAGGTGGGCATTGATGTTGTAGTCGACGTTGTGTGACTTCGTCTTCCCTTCAGCCTATCCTTCTGGTGCTTCATCTTGTGTGGGCACCTCCTTTTGGGTTGCTACCTTGTCCCTCCTTGTTTGGTTGGCCTTTGGGAGTTCGGGTAAAACCTTGCCCCCACGCAAGTTCATGTTCACTTCCACAATATGCAAATCTTTCATGGCGCCCTTAGCCTGGAATGCCTCTTGCTCTTCGGGCGTGAACACATCATCTGAATCGGAGCTAGGCCTATCCTTGTAGTTGAGGACGACATTGCAACTCCCAAGGGTGGATGGTTGAGGGGTTCTGGCTTCTCCTTGTGCTCCCTCTGTCTCCTCCATTGGTGCTCGCTTCATGTCTCGCGGCATGAACTGCACCAAAGTGGGTAGCATGCGCCTTGGTCGAGGGAAGGACTCGTCTCCTTCGGATCTTGGGACAAATCTTGGTGGAGGCCGGCGCTGACTTGGATCGAGTCGCTTGAGGATCATTGGGGAAGCGCGTGTTGATGATGCCGGACGAGGTGGTGGAGGTGTAGGGTTCCTCGAGTGCGTCCTTCGCTGAACTATGTTCCAAGGATTCTTTTTGTATGAGGTCGAGGTCACCTCCTGATGAAGAGAAGGTCTTGATGTCTTGGCAACGATGAGATTTGATAGTTGATTCTCAACTTCTGAGAACGCCGCCCATGATTCCTCGTCGTTCTTGTCTTGCCTTGATGAAGAGGGTGTAGCTACACTCACCATGTTCACCGTTTGATAACCTGGATTGATGGCTTCCGGGTCCAAGTTGATCCTCTTCTAATTGACGGCTCTTTGGAGCCACTCCTTGAAGGCGATACAGACCTCAATGACATGTCCCACGTACCTATGATATGGACAAAACAAAGCATTATCCGTCATCCTCATCTGATCAGGTCTTCGAGGTTCTGGAAGGTCTAAGGCTCGATGTTCCATCAGCTGGTTGAACATGTCTTTCACTAGCTCCCTGTGAAAGGTGTATTGTTTCTTGAGGAGTTCTTGCATTGTTGGTCGTTTCCCTCCTCCAACTTGCTCGCCTCTTGCGCCCAACATTAGTATGTTGCCTTGTGGTGTAGAGGAGAAGACTCAGGTAGTGTTCGCCTCCACCGGTGCCGTCATCTTGGCGCCAGTATTGGTTAGCTTGGATGTCAAGGCAAAGCGCTTGGACGGGTCAAATGCACTAGCATTCTTGTACAGCTCCATGATCGGCTAAGATTTCTCGAACTCGAGCTTTGTTGCTGCCACCGCCGTGCTTAGAGAACTAAAGGTTCTAGGCTCGCGCCGAGAGACCTCAAGTGACCTATGTTGTTGCATCCCGTGGACGCACATCTCCATGGCATCCTCGAGGTGCATCTCTCGAGCGAGCCGCACATAGCGAATGACGTATTCATCGTCGGACTCATCTCGTCGTTGCCGAATTTGTGCGAGCTCCACAACTGAGAAGTCCTTCTTCATGGCGACAAAGTGCTTCTTGAAGACTTCCTTCATGCCTGACCAACTTTCGATGGATGCAACCGGGAGACGGCTATACCAATGAAAGGCAGGGACGGTTAACGATCCTGAAAATTGTCGTAGGAGAACTGATGAGTTGTGCGCGCTGTCGCCTCATGCCGCCTCGAAGTATGCCAAGTGCTCCCTTGCATCGCCCGTCCCATCGAATTGACGGAACTATGGCGGGTGCCTGTAACACCCTCAGAATTGACCCTATGCAAGTTTCAGCGATTCCTGCCAAACCCGCATAGAAACGATTCAAAGGTGCCCACCAGGCACTTTCGTGCGGGTGGAAAACGAAGTAATACCATTACACAATAGTCCATGATGGAACCCACAGAACAGATATATACAACAATGACTCAAAGAGTCAAGAATACAGATATACAATACAAAGATCCAAATCACCTTTAAAAAGATACAGCGTCCGAGTAAGGACAAGATGCAAATTGAGCTAAGAGCCCTGAAGAATAACCAATGGCGTCCATAACCCTTCCCAGGCCAAGCCGGAAGGGTAACCCTTCTAACGACATCGATCTCAAAACCTGCTTAAACAAAAGGGGTGCCGACAAAGGGCAAAGGAAAAATAGAGCGGTCAGTACTGAGGCCAGTACACGGCGAGACTAGAATTCAGCGGTCCTCGCCTACATAGGTATGGTGGACTGAATCGGCAGCGCGACATGCACTGAACAACCTATAGAGACTCAATACAACTGGCGGCTATCAGAGAGGGATAATAAATACCTATTCGGATCCAACCTGAAACTATCACCAAGCATACCCATCCTGGTATTTTCCCCTCGAGACCAAATGAGGAAGTCAAAAGAGGAACACAAACAGTTGGTAGTTTTATTCATTCTGTTATAGTTGCGGCAATTACTAGTCAGCTATAGATAGCATGAGTCATCCTGATATAATAAGCAGTGGGCAGTTTTAGTTAATCATTATGTTGTAGTTGTAGTACTTACTAGTCCGATACATATAGCATGAGGCATCCCAAAAACCCAGTAGTTGTTGGTACTTTTATTTAGCCATTCCATTGTGGTTGCAATACTTTCTAGTCAGAAACAATGGTAACAGGTGACAATCCAAACCAGCAATTGTTGGCACTTTTATTTAGCCATTCCATTATAGTGAAGCTGATTACTAGTCCTTATAAAGTCAAATTTATAGCACTACTTTAGTTATAGTTGTCTATGATCAAGATACTGTACTCCAAGTCGTCCATAACCGCGGAAATGGCTTTCAGAAAGTTTTACCCTGCAGGGGGGCACAAATAGCAACACACGCACGATCAACCTCGAGAAAAACCAAATGAAAACCCAACGAGGCATCACGACAGAGCAATTGCAAGATTCATATAAATTTTAGGGGGCCACCCCACCAAGCTACCGGCGACGAAGTTGGCCGGCTCCGGAACGGACCCAGAGGTTTGCGTCAATGGCTGTAAACGACTGGAAACCCGAAAGTGTGACTAGGCTTGTCGATACCGCGAAAACACTCCGCTTACCTAAACAGTACAGGCGCTCACGCGCAATCGTAAATAAAGCAGTAAAGCATGGCAAAAGTACAGGATAGTAATAAAGCCCCAAACTACTTTGTGGCCCCAAGAAATAAATATGACTCATGCACTGGCTAGGGGGATTCATGGTCCCACATGCCGATAGTGCGAATATTCAAAGAACAGGTATCAAGTACTCGGGGTCCTACGGGACACAAGTGGAAAGTTAAAAACCAAATAACATCTATGGCCCACCTGTGCCTCTGCATTATTTACCTACTTCAATTTTAGTTATTAAACGATAATTAAAGATATGATCATCTCCAACATAAAGCATATGGCAGTCTTCCAACAACTGTGGTACTGGACGACACGCAACAGCACTTGAGCAAGCGACTACGACGCGCAAGTCCAACTATCTACCAAACAACAGGTAATAGGATGTGTCCAAGGAAATATAAGGCTGCAAGGGATATCACGGGTACGAAAACTAGAGCATCGCAACACAGATAGCAATAGATAAATAGGAGGGAATAAATACTATAAAAGTAAGATAGGAAGAAAGGGGGAGATTGCTCGCCTGGAAAACATTGCCGAAGTTTCATCCGAAGATCGGGTCAACACTCGCATCAACTCATCGGCCTAGTCCGTGAAGAAGCAAAACACTACAAGAAACACCGGATGCACTATTTAATACTACGACAGAAGATCGGGCATGATGCATGTATGCGGTATGACATGGCAAATATATGATGCAATTAGGTCATATTAAGCGGAACCGGGGTCCCTACAATTAAGTATATGGTTATAGTTGCTTAGCTACCCCGCAATTTAAATGTTTTCTTAACAAGGCGAAACATGGCATCAGTTCGCTACACAAATTTAAATGGGGCAATATAAGGCTAGATGCCGCATATGGTCTCCATATTTAATTATGAGGTGAATCGGCATAATGCCCCCAACCCACACGAATATGTATGCAAGCATGTAAAATTCAATATGCACAAATTAACTATCATATTATAACAATATAGGGGCTTGGGGTCACACATGGGGAACTCGGCGATCTTGGGGTTTGAGGGTTCGGTCTTCGGACGCCGGGATCGGTCTTTGGATCGGGGCGTCGGGGCCGTCGGGTCCAGGAAGGAGATCTTGGGTATAATCATGGTGGTCCTGCATGCGGCATCATTCATCGACGACGAGGAATATCTTGTCGAAGGAAAAAATGAGCCAGATCCACGATGACGTGATCTAGTTGGTGGCGAGGTCAAACAACAGGAAGAACCCGACGAATTGGCCACTGTGGGGAAGAAACATTGATGAAGGTCAAATTGGTGTCCTCACAGCATCCACATGAGCAAGTACAAACGGAAGGAAACACACCAATTGGATTACAAGCGAGGAGGGCAAGGCATAGCTCACTAGCCGGAGCACCCCACTGATACGACACCTACCAAAACAGCAGAGTAGAAAACGTGGCAAGGCCTCGTCAGAGAGAAAAAAACATGTGGGGACCGAAGTGAGCATGGGGTGCTGGAGGCTTGTCACAACCGTGGACGAAAGGCGCTGGGGACCTGGCCGGGCGGTGGTGATGTAGAGGGGAGCCAACGAGGGGAGGACGCCAGAGGGAAGCAGTGCTTACAGAGATGGCCGACGAGGCGATCGACGCTTGGCGAATAGGGAGGAGGATGTAGAGGCCAGCAGTATCGCTCGCTGTAGAGGAAGGCCGGCGACGGGGCCCTGCGAGCTGGGCCATGCGTCGAGGAGGAGCAGGCCTGCACGTGCTCGAGGAGGTGCTGCGGCCGTGGACTCGCGCGTTAGAAGCAGGGAGGGAGAGGCGCTGCAGAGAGGAGCTCTAGCGGCGGGGATCGAGCCTGGACGGTGGCCAGACGCGGGCGCGGGACGGCGGAGGTCGGGAGGCTCGCGGCTTGCGTAGAGAGGCGACGGGGGGAGCTGGTGTCCCTGGCGGCGGTGGAAGATGCAGGAGGAGGCATCGTTCTCACGCGAGGAAGTGACGGGGGTTGGAGAGGTTGCGTGCGAGAGGAAGCGGGGTGGAGTACGAGATCGCGAGGGAGCGTCGTGGGTGGGCCAGCGAGTGGAACGTGTCGGGGGTGAGTGATGCAGGAGTGGGGCCACGCGCGGGGGATCGTTGACCGTGGCGAGGTGGGTACGTGGTGTTGAACGGGTCCAGGCGGGGGCGCACCGCGTGCATGTGTGGTGGGTGGCGGCAGGGTGGAGGAAAGCTATAGGTGGATTAGGGTTTAGGTCAGAGGGTTGGGTAGAATAGGGTTTGGTGGCTTTCGGTTGGGCTTATGGGCCTGGCCAGTTGCCTCCGGGGTTTTAAAAAAAAGTTTTATTTTATTTAGATTGTTGTTTTATAGTATATTTTATGGAAGGCTTTAATAAATAGTTTTTATACAAACAACATATCCGGAAGAGGCCGGGGTTTGTATTTGAAATAGAGGGGATTATTTTAGAAAAGAACATAGGCTTTAGAAAATAGTTTTGGCAATTAATATGCATGATGATGCACAAAGTATTTTTAACATGCGATTTTATATTACTGGTTTTCCCGGGGTGCTACAATTCGACACCACTAACAATGGATCTCGCCCTCGAGATCCGCCTCATGATACGGGGAAAAAGGCCGGCGATATGAATCTTCTCGCTTTGTGTAGATCCTCGCGACACCACTAATAAGGATTATTTCTCGGCCTTGAAATCGGCGACACCACGAACAAGGGGTCGTTGTCCATGATCGTCGAGAGGACGCCCCGGATAAACAAAGGACGAAGGTAGAGGTCTCAAAAGATAGGGCCACCTCTAACTTCAGCAGAACGAATAAATTGCATTGACCCAACCATTCAATGTACAAAAGTGAATGATAAGAGTAGTGGTATGGTCGCGACTCCATCCCGCACTATGTACATGAACAAACGGATTATGCGACCAACTTTCGAAATTCAGACTGAAGATCTCAACAAGCGAGGTTCAGAAATTGAGGGATGGAGATTCTCATCAGTTCTGATGTTCTTGACTTCGTCGTATCGGAAACACCGGAGGATAGGAAGAAAATTTTTAGTGAATTTTCGGTCCACTGAAAGGTACAACAGATGAAAGATTCATCAGATAGCATGAAGGTCGGATGTTGAAGCACTGTTACAAGAGGAGGAAGCGAACCCCTGAAGGTACGATGGAAACCCAACCACGAGAATTCCTGGACTCAAATAAAGGGTAAGAGAGTAGATTCAAACACGTAGAGGTAAGAGGAGAATAGCAGAGGGGTAAGGAGTAAAATAAGACCTAATCAGATCTATCCAACCGATTTTGAAAAATAGTTTTGACACTCTACATCGGCCATTAGCTAGGTTATCCTACAGGCTGGACCAGTGGGGTATCATAACTGCTGAGCTCTAGTACCACTCTGTAACACCCTAAGAATCAACCCTATGCAAGTTTCAGCGATTCCCGCCAAACCCGCATAGAAACGATTCAAAGGTGCCCACCAGGCACTTTTGTGCGGGTGGAAAACAAAGTAATACCATTACACAATAGTCCACGATGGAACCCACAAAACAGATATATACAACAATGACTCAAAGAGTCAAGAATACAGATATACAATACAAAGATCCAAATCACCTTTAAAACGATACAGCGTCCGAGTACGGACAAGATGCAAATTGAGCTAAGAGCCCTGAAGAATAACCAATGGCGTCCATAACCCTGCCCAGGCCAAGCCGGAAGGGTAACCCTGCTAACGACGTCGATCTCAAAACCTGCTTAAACAAAAGGGGTGCCGACAAAGGGAAAAGGAAAAAGAGAGCGGTCAGTACTGAGGCCAGTACATGGCGAGACTAGAATTCAACGGTCCTCGCCTACATAGGTATGGTGGACTAAAGCGGCAGCGCAGCATGCACTAAACAACCTATAGAGACTCAATACAACTGGAGGCTATCAGAGAGGGATAAGAAAGACCTATTCAGATCCAACCTGAAACTATCACCAAGCATACCCATCCTGGTATTTCCCCCTCGAGACCAAACGAGGAAGTCAACCGAGGAACACACAGTTGGCAGTTTTATTCATTCCGTTATAGTTGCGGCAATTACTAGTCAGGTATAGATAGCATGAGTCATCCTGATATAAGAAGCAGTGGGCAGTTTTAGTTAATCATTCCGTTGTAGTTGTAGTACTTACTAGTCCGATACATATAGCATGAGGCATCCCAAAAACCCAGCAATTGTTGGTACTTTTATTTAGCCATTCCGTTGTGGTTGCAATACTTACTAGTCAGATACAATGGTAACAGGTGACAATCCAAACC
Organism: Avena sativa; assembly: GCA_916181665.1. Taxonomy (NCBI): domain Eukaryota; kingdom Viridiplantae; phylum Streptophyta; class Magnoliopsida; order Poales; family Poaceae; genus Avena; species Avena sativa. The sequence continues at coordinate 92,264,843 of OV702293.1, read as the reverse complement.
AGCAATTGTTGGCACTTTTATTTAGCCATTTCATTATAGTGAAGGTGATTACTAGTCATTATAAAGTCAAATTTATAGCACTACTTTAGTTATAGTTGTCTATGATCAAGATACTATGATCCAAGTCGCCCATAACCGCGGACACGGCTTTCAGAAAGTTTTACCCTGCAGGGGGGCACAAATAGCAACACACGCACGATCAACCTCAAGAAAAACAAAATGAAAACCCAACGAGGCATCACGACAGAGCAATTGCAAGATTCATATAAATTTCAGGGGGCCAGCCCACCAAGCTACCCGTGATGAAGTTGGCCGGTTCCAGAACTGACCTAGAGGTTTGCGTCAATGGCTGTAAATGACTGGGAACCCGAAAGTGTGACTAGGCTTGTCGATACCGCGAAAACACTCCGCTTACCTAAACAGTACAGGCGCTCCACGCGCAATCGAAAATAAAGCAGTAAAGCATGGCAAAAGTACAGGATAGTAATAAAGCCCCAAACTACTTTGTGGCCCCAAGAAATAAATATGACTCAAGCTCTGGCCAGGGGGATTCATGGTCCCACATGCGGATAGTGCGAATATTCAAAGAACAGGTATCAAGTACTCGGGGTCCTACGGGACACAAGTGGACGGTTAAAAACCAAATAACATCTATTGCCCACCTGTGCCTCTGCATTATTTACCTTTTTTTTTCATACAATCCCCCAAAAAGAGGGATCGGGTTCCATTATCAACAGACAACGGAACAACATCCACACATAATCACAAACACACAAACGTAGTACTGACCCTCCTAGGGGGTCAAAACGACTGTAGGTATCCATATTACAAACCAAACAAACTTAACAGGTGAAAGGAAGAAAGCTGGAGACGCAAGAACACCGCCCTCAGGCTAGTGGGAAACAGTATTATCAAACACAACGAGGGGCTACCAGACCAACGAAGAAACCACGTGAGCTGCCAACTCATAATCTTCTCACAAACAAGCTCTTCAGGTTCTCCTTCTTTTCTCCCGCCCCCTTTCCAGTTCCGGAGCTTCATGAGTGCGATTTTCCGGGATTGCTAGCAGTCCTAGAAAAGGAACAGGAGCCACATCCATAGCCGCAGCGTCAGCTAGTGCATTCTGTTGCAGAGTATCAGCTCCAGCTTGCAACACCGCCTGGTCTTCCTCCCCATGTAGCCCTGCCCAATAACGAATGAACACACAAGCATATATAACCAGATCAACAGGCAAATTAATAAGCTTTTTTTCAAAACAATCCCTATTCCTGAGCTTCCAGATAGCCCAACAAATTACCGCCACCACCGTAATTTGCACATTCCTGCTGACTCCCAAAAACTGAGGAGCCCACCAAAAGTACTGAGAAAAGGACCCAGGCCTATTCGTAGCACCAATAGCTCTGGCAACCACCCACAAACATATCTAGCTGCCACACAAGAAAAGAACAAATGCCCAATGTTTTCATCATCACTACAAAACCTACAAGTAAAATCTCCTACCCAATTCTTCTTCCTCATGTTATATTTGGTGAGAATAGCATTGTGCCAGATAAGCCACAACCAAATTTTAATCTTCAGGGGAATTTTAGCTTTCCAAAGATGTTTGAAACTTCTATCAATCCCTATATTCGACAAATGTGAATACATCGACTTAACAGAAAACTTGCCAGATTTATTCCACATCCACACTGGCCTGTCTTTTTCCTGATTCAAACTCACCCCATTCAACAGATTTTTCAATTGTTCCTGATGATTCAACCCATCAACATCCAACCACCTTCTAAAAGAGCATCTCCACCCTTTTCTTTCCAGATCAGCCACAGTGATCATTTGATTCTGGCAAATAGCAAACAGACCGGGGAACTTATCATTCAAAGGCATATCCAGGCACCAAGCATCATGCCAAAAATCATTCAACTCCCCATTACCGATTCTCATTTTCCTGCCAGCCAAATAGAGATCCCAAATCTTAATCAAATCATTCCAACATGGAGAATCATTCTGCCTGTGTTTCACAGCACTGATCCCCCCTTTCTTCATATACTTTTTTCTCACAAAAACTTGCCACGGCCCTTCCTCAGCTTCAAGGCGCCACCACCACTTACAAAGCAAGCAAATATTAAAAAGTCTAATGTTTTTAATCCCCAATCCTCCTTTTTCCTGGGTCTACACACAAATTTCCATTTAACCAGATGATATTTTATTTTACCCACCTTCCCATACCAAAAGAAGGCTCTAGTTTGTATCTCAATTTCTTCCACATTTGTTTTGTGTGAAAGAAACATAGTCATGGGATAAACAGCCACACAGGAAACACAATCAGTGATTTTAACATGCCTCCCTCCCAGAGATAAAGCAACCCCCAATAAAACTCATCTCAGCCACTGTGCATCTCCTGCTACAAACCGGCAACCCCAAGTATTTAATCGGCCAACTACCTCTCTGACAGTTGAACATTTCAGCATAATTGAATAATTTCTCTTCATCATCCAACACCATCATCACCTCACTCTTCTCAAAATTAATTTTGAGACCAGACATGGATTCAAACAAATATAGTAGCAATTTCAAGTTTCTAGCCCCCTCAAAATCATCTTTAATAAAAAGGATGGTATCATCAGCATATTGCAAAATGGCAATCCCTTTATCAAATAGATTATCAGCCAACCCTGTAAACAACCCACCAGCCTGTGCATTAAGCACCATATTAGCCAAACATTCCCCAGCCAAAATGAATAAGAATGGAGAAAAAGGATCCCCTTGCCTGACCCCTTTAAAACTGCCAAAATAAGGGCCAGTTTTCCCATTCACTTTAACACTGAGAGTACCCTGAGTCACAACACTTTTCAACCAAATCATCCAGTCATCACTGAAACCTTTCTACTTACAACAATAAAACAAAAAATCCCAATTGACTTTGTCATAAGCCTTTTCAAAGTCAATTTTCAACACCACACCCTGCTGCTTCTGACTTTTCGATTCTTTCAAGATCTCATGTAACAAAGTCACTCCATCAGCTATAAACCTCCCTTTGATAAAAGCAGTCTGACATGTGTCAATTAATTTCCCCATTACAGGTTCAGTTCTAACTATCAGAGTCTTAGTAAAAATCTTAAACAACACTTGGAGCAGACAAATAGGTCTATATTTCTGGATCCTATCAGCATCATCACCTGTGGGTAACAAAGTAATCACCCCATAGTTAATGCTCCTCAGATCAATCTTATGAGCAAAAAAATCCTCAAACACAGCCATAACATCTGTTTTTATAATCATCCAACAATGTTGATAGAATTCAATAGGCATCCCATCAGGGCCAACAGCTTTATTTTTCTCCATCTGATCAATAACCTCCTTAACCTCTTTTTCAGTAAACGGCACCCCCATCTTTTCCCTGTCCTCATCATTAAGATTCTCCCAATCTTGCCAATTGTTATCTGCAAGCCTAATAGAGGACCCACCAGCAGGACCAAACAAAGTTTTATAATAATTAGTGGCATGCTGCAGGAGGTCATGAGTCCCCTGAATCTCATTCTCCCCATCTTTCATAGAAAAGATCATTTTCTTTCTTCTTACCCCATTAGCAATCCTGTGAAAATACTCAGTGTTATTGTCACCTTTCAGCAACCAATTATCTCTCGATCTTTTCTGCCAAAATCTCTCCTCATTCTCATATACCTCTAGCAACTCTTTCTGAATAACTGCTTTTTGTTTAAGTTGTTCTGCAGTAAGCAAAATCAGCTCCTCAATTTTTTCCAGTTCCTAAAGCTCCTCCACCAATCTCTTCTTATTTTTTTTATCCTCACCCCTTATATGAGCACCCCATCCTTTCAGATCATTTCTGACATTCTTAAGTTTCTTCTGCAGCCTATCAAGACTGTTTTTACCATTCACACATTTTTTCCAAACTTTCTCTACCCTGATAAAAAAATCATCACACTGTAACCAGCTTTTTTCAAACCTGAATTCCCTGCCACCCCTTTCCTGCCCTTCCATAGTATCCAAGATCAAAGGACTATGATCAGAAACTTCTCTAGATAACTTGTGTACTATCGTAAGAGGAAACAGATTCTCCCATTCCTTACAAACTAATATCCTATCCAGCTTCTCCAAAGTAGGATTTTTCTGGTTGTTGGACCAAGTAAACTGCCCCCCAGACATGAGAATCTCCCTTAGACCATCCGCATTAATAATCGAATTAAACATGTGCCCCCACCTATTCAAAGAATGGCCCTTATTTTTCTCAGAAACACACCTGATCACATTAAAATCACCACCCACCAACAAAGGAATGGATTGATCCTGACAAACATCAGCTAATTCTAACAAAAACTCCTCTTTATTCTCCTCTTGAGCAGCCCCATATACCACCACCAAATGCCACTGAATTTGTTTCAAAACATCAAACACCTTCATCTTAACATGGAATCTGCCACAGACACGTCAAGCTGAGTCAATTTAGAGGAACGTAGGCCCCCGAAAATGCCCCTAGATCTTCCCACAGAAGGCAACCAACTCCAGGAGAATTGATTCATAGGATCAATTCTCCTAAAAAATTCATCAGAATAATCCTTCTTAATAGTTTCTTGTAAACCAATGAAATCTACTCTCTCCTGTCTCAACAAATTATTCAAATAAGAACTTACACCCTTCTTCCCCACACCTCTTATATTCAAAATAACACCTATCATAATGCAGATTTTCTCTCTCTTGTTCCAGTCACAACACCACTCATAGGGTGATAGTTGTGAACCTTCACAGCAGCTGCTTTTAACTTTCTATCCTTCACACCAGAACCAGCCCTCAATTTTTTCTTTTTTTTCCTAGAAACCACAGGAGTGAAATCCTCCTCATCATTACTATCACCCTTCCAATCCAGAAACAAGACCTTCTCATTCAAATCAACCTCAACCTCATTCTCAACCTGTCATCCTGCAAACTATGCCTAGCAATTTCTAATTCTTTTAGAGAATTAATATGATCCAAAGATATAGAAGAAGCATCTACCCCCATCTCCAAAGCTCTATGCATAATGATATCATCATCTAGTGCAGCAAAAGAATTATGCAAAGTTAAATTTGTACCTGATAAATCTCTAGAAGGTTGTTGAGCCAAATGCCTTTTTGCCATGTTTCTAGCCCCACCTTCGTCAGCCACCCTTGATCTCATCCTTATAACTTGTTCTTCTACACCAGCCACATTCTCAGACTGAGAACCCACACTTTCCTTAGTAGAGACATCAGGTTGAGACAGGTCAACAGCCACCACTTCCTGATGTTGGTTGACAACCTCCATATCTTGAGCTCCCTCCATCACAGACCCCCCATCAGTCCCTTTTTTTCCACTGTCAGAAGAAGAACCAAAGGATTCATCAGTAGACACATTGTCATCCTTTCTCTGGGCACCCTCATCCTGTTCTTCTTCATCTTCCAACAAATGACCATATTGCTTCTTGAGCTCATAATATTTATCACTGCTTCTATCCTTCAACAGCCCCCTGATAAAGTCATCAAACCTCTGAGGACCACCAGCAACCTCAATACTGGTTTCTTTAACCAAGATGGATGATAAATTCTGGATGACATCCATGTGAACATCACCCAACCCACCACTATCTAGCACAGTCTCCTGAGTATCAACTTGCAGCCCCACATCAGTTGTTCTGTTTTGAGTATCTGCACCACCACCATTGTCACCTTCCACATTCTCTCTGATAACCATCCCTCTTGAACGACCAACACCTCCAGAGCTAGCCCAAATATTAGCCATTTTGGTCCCAAAAGAAACTCCCCCAAAATCTTCCTGCTCCACCACAACCTGTTTACCCTTGTCCAACCCAGCTCCACTAGCATCACCACCACCATGCTGACGACCTCCAGCAACCCCACCACCACCTGCACCAGGTCCAGTCCCTTGCCCACAATTTCCATCAGGCCTCCTATGCTCAGCTTCCTCCTCAGCCCTCTTATTCAACACATTATCACCATCCTGTCCATCAATACCCATAGAAGAAGGCAAAGTGGGCATAGCATCAGGAGCAAAAATCTCCCTAGTGTATTTGAATTCATAAATCCCTCCCTGCATTTCCCAAAGTGGAAATCATCAATGGATCTAGCTGAAGGAAATCTCATCAAAAATTCCACATCATTAATAGGTCTAGCATTAAACCTCCACCCAGACCCCAAAGCATCCGCCCACATTTGAAATTCTTTCTCCAAATCTTTCCCAGTAACATCACCTCTGACCACACTTATGTGAGCATAATGAAGCTGCTCCATAGACTGAACATTAGATTCTACAACAGGAATGGAGTGAAAACCCTGTTCAAAATCAGTACTGCCAAAGAAAAGAGGAACATATTCCCAAGGTTTCCTCTCTTGACAGACCAAAATGATATGATCCTTCCCACAGTTCTCACACACCACTTCTTCCTAAATCACATCCAACAACTGCAAATCTCCAGAAGCTCCAACCACATTCCCATCCCTCGGCACACTCACTACTGGTGGTGGTACAGAGGACCCCGCCAGAGTAGTGGCAACAACATCTGACTGATTAATTGACAGTATTGGAGATAAATTCACAGGACGACTCCCCCCAACAGGCACATTAACAGAAGTTGATGCAGAAGTGTTCAAGCCAGAAACAAAACGAGTTATAGGAACAGATGTGTTCACCACAACCCTAGGTATAGCAACCTGCTCCACCGTATGAGCAAAAACCGACTCTCCTCTCCTAGGATTTGTTTCAGAATTACCTGATCTGCCTGGGAACGACGAAGCAGTGTCATCCGATCCCGATCCTTGCTGCATCTCCGGATGGTGACTCCAACGGCCCCGGTTGCGTGCCTGCTCTACTTCACGAAGACGAGCCTCAGACAGAGCCCTCTCCCGCGCCATGGCTTCCCTGCGCTGCTCCTCCAATCTGGCCTCGTTCTCCGCCTGCCGCAACTCATCCCTGTGCCTCGCATCCCGACGCCGCGCTTCATCACGACGCCGTTCCTGTTCCCGGATCCAACCACTTTCTCTGTGATCCTCTTCTAGCACCCTACGATCAACAGGAAAACGACCTTGCCCATACCCAGATCCAAATCTGCTCGCATAGGGACCAGATCGGACTGGAGGACGAGAAGGGGAACCGCGCCCACCACGAAACCGCCGATCCATGTCTGAATCCGCAGCCACAACCTGAGCAAAATATCTGTTATCTCCCGAAACAACCCCACTCCACCTCACCGAAGAAACAGCACGCGGCGCTGAAGGATGGAGAATTGGCGGCTCCCGGACGAAAACCACTCTACACACCCCACGAGATCTGGAGTTTGCAAGAGACAGAGGGGAACCGGCTCTCGATCTAGGGTTAGAGGAAATGGGAGACGGAGAGGAAACTGACTGGGGATCGTGCTCCGGTGTACTAGTAACCCTCACCTCACCTGGCAGGTGTCCGTCCTCCACCGACGCCCCACCGTCAGCGCCCGCACCTCTCCTGGAACCGCCGAGCCGTATCACCTGGCACGTACGCACATAGGGCGGCGCGCCGGTGACACCGCGAGGAACTGCCCCTGCACCGCAAACGCTAGACCCACGAGAACGTGCCAACCCTCATTTACCAAACGCGTCCCATTCGAAATATCCACCATCGAACACCAACTCGCCAGAATCTGCCCCGAAGCATCTCGCAGCGACACCTGTCCCGAATCTTCCCTCGAGATCGAGCACTGCCGACAAGGACTGATCGCAGCACCAACCACAACCCTGCTTATGGCCTTCCAACTTCCAAGCAATCCATGGTGATCACCGGAGGATAGAGAGAGGAGAGGAGAAGAGAGCCATCCGCGAGGTTCTTCGTCCTATATTATTTACCTAATTCAATTTTAGTTATTAAACGATAATTAAAGCCATGATCATCTCCAACATAAAGCATATGGCAGTCTTCCAACAACTGTGGTACTGGACGACACGCAACAGCACTTGAGCAAGCGACTACGACCCGCAAGTCCAACTATCTACCAAACAACAGGTAATAGGATGTGTCCAAGGCAATATAAGGCTGCAAGGGATATCACTGGTACGGAAACAAGAGCATCGCAACACAGATAGCAATACATCAACAGGAGGGAATAAATATTATAAAAGTAAGATAGGTAGAAAGGGGGAGATTGCTCGCCTGGAAAACATTGCCGAAGTTTCATCCGAAGATCGGGTCGACACTCGCATCAACTCATCGGCCTAGTCTGTGAAGAAGCAAAACACTAGAAGAAACACCGGATGCACTATTTGTAGGGGTTCGTAGCATGGAAAACAAAAATTTTCTATCGCATACAAACAAACAAGCCAAGATCTATCTACTAGATTGCAGCAACGAGTCGATGGAATAACTCACCCTTGAAGATTCCAAAGTGTTTAACGAGAGCAGATTCTCGTGGGTGATGTAGTCGTACTCTTTCCGATCTCAAGATCGCGTAGACGATCCTTCCGGCGCCACGTTCCGGCAGCGCTCCCGCAGTCGGTCACACGTTCGGTACTCGACGAAGACCTTCCTCTCCCTTGTTCCAGCAGGCAGTGGAGGTTGTAGCACTCTCCTCGCGATTCCGGCAGCACAACGGCGTGGTACCGGAGGTAGAGGGGAAATCCCGCAGGGCTTCGCCTTAAGCCGGTGCGAGTATGGTGGAGCTTATGAGAGAGGCTATTAGTGGTCTAGTAATTAGACACACCAATTAGAAGGCTCTAAACCAATTAGAAGGCTCTAAACCGAAGGCTAGAGCAATTAGAAGCTCTAAACCGAAACGGCTCTAAACCGGAGGTAGAAGATAGGAACTTGTGTGTGTTAGGAGGGGCAGCCCTGCCCCTCCCTTTATAGGTGGGAGGGCCGGCGGCCAAGGGGAGGAGTCCCTCCCCAAGTCGGCCTTGGGAGGCGCGCCGGCCAAGGGGACTCCTCCCCCAAGTCGGTTTCCTCTTCTCCTCCTCTTTCCACTTTCCAAAACTTGCCGTTTGACTTTCAAACTAGCCGTTTGACTTTTCAATTTAGGATTTAAATAAACCCTTTATTTTGGACAGCATAGACACCTAGTACATGATGCAATCATTCCAATATGTAATGACACATTCATGTACCCTTCCCCCTCCGGAGTGCCGGACATTCCGGGACATTCTAGAATGTTCCCGATGAAAACACCGGAACCATTCCCCAACTCCGAAACGGGACTTTCCTTATATGAATCTTATTCTCCGGACCATTCCGGATCACCTCGTGATATCCCGGATCCCATTCGAGACTCCGAACAACATTCGGTCTCTTTCTCATAATACCATAACTACTCAAACAACGTCGAATCCTTAAGTGTGTCTCCCTACGGTTCGTGAATTATGCGGACATGATCGAGACACTTCTCCGAACAATAACCAATAGAGGAATCTGGAAATTCATATGGCTCCCACATATTTCTACGATTACATTGCGATCGAATGAACCACTTACATACGATACCAATTTCCCTTTGTCTCACGATATGTTACTTATCCGAGGTTATGATCGTCGGTATCTCTGCATACCTAGTTCAACCTCGTTACTGATAAGTACTCTTTTCTCGTTCCCGTGATATGTGATCCCTTGTGACCCAGTCACATGCTTGCAAGCTAATTGGATGACATTTCACCGAGAGGGCCCAGAGAATATCTATCCGTCATATGGATGGACAAATCCCACTCTTGATCCATGTGTTTCAACCAATACTTTCCGAACACTCAATACCACCTTTATAGCCACCCTGTTACGGTGTGGTGTTTGATGACATCAAAGCATCCATCCGGTAAAGGTGATATGCATGATCTCATGGTCGAAGGAATTAGGTTACTATGTATCAGAAAGCATATAGCAATTGAACTATTGAAATGACTTGATCTTTATGCTACGCTTATCTATAGGAGTATGTCCACCATATCATTCTCCTAACGATATGATCTTGTTGTTAATAACATCTCAATGTTCATGATAGGGAAACCACAATCATCTATTAACCAACAAGCTAGTGAAGTATAGAGGCTATACTAGGGACTTCAATTTAAGTTTACAATTCACACAAGTATTAATGTTTCCTTGTTAATACTATTATAGCATGAATATAAACATTTATCATAAACACAAAGATATAATAATAACTATATTTATTATTGCCTCTAGGGCATATCTCCAACAGTCTCCCACTTGCACTAGAGTCATCTAATCTAGATTACATGGTAATATACCGAACACCCATGGCAGTTTGGTGTTGGTCATGTTTTGCCCTCGGGAGAGGTTTAGTCAACGGATCCGCCACATTCAGATCTGTGTGTACTTTGCAAATCTTTATATCCCCATCCTGGATATGTTCTCGAATAGCGTGAAAACGCAGCTTGATATGCTTCAGCTTCTTGTGTGACCTTGGTTCTTGCGCATTGGCTATGGCGCCCATGTTATCACAGTAGATAGACATTGGGTCCAGCGCACTAGGAACCACACCCAGCTCTGTAATGAACTCTTTCATCCATATCGCTTCTTGTGAAGCCTCCGAAGCAGCCATGTATTCCGATTCAGTTGAAGATCTCGCCACAACGCTTTGCTTTGCACTCCTCCAGCTAACTGCTGCACCATTCAAAATAAATACGTATCCGGATTGTGATTTAGAATCATCCGGATCAGTGTTCCAACTAGCATCGGTGTAACCATTAACAACGAGCTGTTCATCACCTCCATAAGAAAGAACCATATCCTTAGTTCTTCTCAAGTACTTAAGGATGTTTTTGACCGCTGTCCAATGATCCACTCCTGGATCACTTTGATATCTGCTAGTTAAACTAACAACATATGCAATGTCGGGTCTAGTACATAGCATGGCATACATTAGAGATCCTATGGCTGATGCATAGGGAGTCTTACTCATCCTTTCTCTATCTTCTGCCGATGTCGGACTTTGAGTTTTACTCAAGGTCGTATTGGGAAACATGGGCAAGAACCCTTTCTTGCTTTCTTCCATTCCAAACCTCTTTAGAACTTTGTCCAAATATGTACTTTGTGACAATGATATTTGGCGTTTCGATCTATCTCTATAAATCTTTATGCCTAATATGTAAGCTGCTTCGCCAAGATCCTTCATTGAAAAACTATTATTCAAATATTCTTTGACACTATTAAGAAGGTCTACATCATTCCCAATCAACAATATGTCATCCACATATAGTATTAAGAATGCTACAGAGCTCCCACTCACTTTCTTGTAAATACAAGCTTCTCCATAAGTTTGTATAAAACCAAAACTTTTGATTACCTTATCAAAACGTTGATTCCAACTTCGGGATGCTTGCTTCAATCCATAGATGGACCGTTGAAGTTTGCATACCTTGTTAGCATCTTTAGGATCGACAAAACCTTTGGGTTGCATCATATACAACTCTTCATCAATGTCTCCATTGAGGAATGCTGTTTTGACATCCATCTGCCATATCTCATAATCATAATATGCAGCGATTGCTAACATAATCCTTACAGATTTTAGCTTCGCTATCGGTGAGAAAGTCTCATCGTAGTCAACTCCTTGAATTTGTCGAAACCCTTTTGCGACAAGTCGAGCTTTATAGACAGTAACATTACCATCAGCATCTGTTTTCTTCTTGAAAATCCATTTGTTCTCGACGGCTTTCCGGCCATCCGGTAAGTCCACCAAAGTCCATACTTGGTTTTCGTACATGGATCCAATCTCGGATTTCATGGCTTCTTGCCATTTATTGGAATCTGGGCTCATCATTGCTTCCTCATATGTCTCGGGGTCATCGGTGTTGTCCACCACCATGACATTCATAACGGAATCATACCAATCCGGAGTGGTACGAGTTCTCGTTGACCTCCGAGGCTCTGTAGTAACTTCAACCGAAGTTTCATGATCATCATCATTAGCTTCCTCTCTTATTGGTGCAGGCACCACAGGAACTTCTTCCGGCGCTGCGCTACTCGCAATTTCGAGAGAAGGTTCGACAACCTCGTCGAGTTCTACTTTCCTTCCAGTCACTTCTTTCGAGAGAAATTCCTTCTCTAGAAAGGATCCATTCTTGGCAACGAAGATTTTGCCTTCGGATCTATGATAGAAGGTATACCCAATAGTTTCCTTCGGGTATCCTATGAAGACGCATTTTTCCGCTTTGGGTTCAAGCTTGTCCGGCTGTAACTTCTTTACATAGGCTTCGCATCCCCAAACTTTAAGGAACGACAATTTAGGTTTCTTCCCAAACCATAATTCATACGGTGTCGTTTCAACGGATTTAGACGGTGCCCTATTTAAAGTGAATGCGGCTGTTTCTAATGCATAACCCCAAAATGATAGCGGTAAATCTGTAAGTGACATCATAGAACGAACCATATCTAAGAGAGTTCGATTACGACGTTCGGACACACCATTACGCTGTGGTGTTCCCGGCGGTGTCAACTGCGAAAGTATTCCGCATTTCTTCAAATGCTCGCCAAACTCGTAACTTAGATATTCACCTCCACGATCAGAACGTAGAAATTTAATCTTCTTGTTACGTTGATTCTCTACCTCACTTTGAAATTCCTTAAACTTCTCGAAAGTTTCGGACTTATGTTTCATGAAATAGATATACCCATATCTACTCAAGTCATCCGTGAAGGTAAGAACATAACGATAACCACTGCGCGATGCTACACTCATTTGACCACACACATCGGTATGTATGATTTCCAATAAGTCCGTAGCTCGCTCCATCATACCAGAAAACGGAGTCTTAGTCATTTTACCCATCAGACATGCTTCGCATCTTTCAAGTGATTCAAAATCAAGTGATTCAAGAAGTCCATCGGAATGGAGTTTCTTCATACGCTTCACTCCAATGTGACCAAGACGACAGTGCCACATATAGGTCGAGTTATCGCTTAATTTCAATCGTTTAGCTTCAATGTTATTAATATGTGTATTTCTACTATCGAGATTCAATAAGAATAGACCATCTATCAAAGGTGCATGTGCATAAAACATATTACTCATATAAATCGAACAACCATTATTCTCGGATTTAAACAAGTAACCGTCTCGCAATAAACAAGATCCCGATATAATGTTCATGCTCAACGCAGGCACCAAATAACAATTATTTAAGTATAAAACTAATCCCGATGGTAGATGAAAAGGTAGCGTGCCGACCGCGATCACATCAACCTTTGATCCGTTTCCTACGCGCATCGTCACCTCGTTCTTCGCTAGCTTCCGTTTATTCTGCAGCTCCTGTTTCGAGTTACAAATATGAGCAACCGAACCAGTATCAAATACCCAGGCACTACTACGAATACTAGTGAGATACACATCAATAACATGTATATCAGATATACCTTTCTTCTTGATGTTGCCGTTCTTCAAATCCGCCAAGTACTTTGGGCAATTCCGCTTCCAGTGACCTTCTCCCTTGCAGTAAAAGCACTCAGTATCAGGCTTGGGTCCAGCCTTGGTCCTCTTCGTCGGCATGGTAACTTTCTTACCACCCTTCTTGAAGTGTCCCCTCTGCTTAGACTTGCCTTTCTTGAATTTGGTGGTCTTATTGACCATCAACACTTGGTGCTCTTTCTTGATCTCCACTTCTGCAGATTTTAACATAGCAAATAGTTCTGGCAACTCTTTGTTCATGTTCTGCATGTTGTAGTTCATCACAAAGTTCTTGTAACTTGGTGGTAGTGATTGGAGGATGCGGTAAACCCCCAAAGTATTAGGAATCACTATACCCAAGCTTTGAAGTTTGTTTGCGTGCCCAGACATCTTAAGCACGTGCTCACTGACGGAGCTGCCCTCTTCCATCTTGCAGTTAAAGAACTTTTCAGAAGCTTCATAACTTTCAATTGCCGCATGAGTCTCAAAAATTAATTTGAGATCCTCGACAATATCATATGGGTCTGACTCTTCAAACCTTTTCTGAAGCTCCGATTCTAAACCATACAAGATAGCACACTGAACTATGGAGTACTGATTCTTCCGAGCGAGGTAAACATTCTTTACTTCATCGGGAGCATCAGCTGTAGGTGGGTCACCCAGCGGTGCATCCAGCACATAGGTCAAATTACCAGCTGTGAGGACAATCCTCAAATTGCGGAACCAATCCGCGAAGTTGCTTCCATTGTTTTTCAACTTTTCTTTCTCTAGGAACGCATTAAAATTGATGGTAGGGGCTGCCATTGATCTACAACATATTTGCAATAGTTTAGACTAAGTTTATGACAAACTGAGTTCAAATTAATTAATGAAATTAAACTAGGTGAACTCCCACTCAAAACAACATCCCTCACATTGTTTTAGTGATCACACGAACCAAATCCACTACATCAACACCGATCATCACGAGAGTTGATATAGTTTCAATGGCGAACAATCATCATGTTCATCATATCTACTATATGATTCATGCTTTACCTTTCGGCGATCCGTGTTCCTGAGGCCATGTCTGTACATGCTAGGCTCGTCAAGATCAAACCTTAGCTACCGCATAAGCAAATCTGGCTTGCTTACGTTGTATTCACCCGCGGAATCAAAGACACCCGATCATCACGTGGTGCTTCGAAGCAGCAAGCTTTGGCAACGGTGCATACTAAGGGTGAACACTTTAGAACTTGAAATTTATGTGCATGAGGGATCATCTTATAATGCTACCGTCGTCTACTAAGCAATACAAGATGCATAAAGGATTAACATCACATGCAATTCATAATATGTGATATGATATGGCCTTTCTTCTTTGTGCTTCCGATCTCCATCTTCAAGCACGAACATGATCTCCATCATCACCGGCATAGCATCAAGGTCAATGACGCTTCTTCATGGTTGTCGTCCACCAGCTTCAACTATTACAACTATTTTGAACAGACACGCAGGTCTTAACAGAAATTAAAGACAACCATATGGCTCCTGCCGGTTGCCAACTTACAATAAGGAACATTGCATACATCAAATATAATCACAATCATGGCCATATCACATCACTGCACACCCCTGCAAAACAAAGTTAGACGCTTCTACTTTCTTTGCATATTTTACGTGGTTTGGGGCTTTCAATAAGTGTCGTTCTAACCTACGAACAAGAACCACAACATTGATACTAGCATTGTTGATTACCCGTTGTAAATTGGATCTTTACTATGCTAGGAGAAACAGGCACCCGCAAAGCCACTTATGCAATACGAGTTGCATGTCAAGCGTGGAGCAAGTCTCATGAACGATGTCATGTAAGGTTAGCCCGGGCCGCTTCATCCCAACATACCGCAAGATGCAAAGTACACAAAAAGCAATCTACAATAAAAGCATCAACGCCCACAATGACCATTGTGTTCTACTCGTGCAACAGATCTACATATAGACACGGCTCTGATACCACTGTAGGGGTTCGTAGCATGGAAAACAAAAATTTTCTATCGCATACAAACAAACAAGCCAAGATCTATCTACTAGATTGCAGCAACGAGTCGATGGAATAACTCACCCTCAAAGATTCCAAAGTGTTTAACGAGAGCAGATTCTCGTGGGTGATGTAGTCGTACTCTTTCCGATCTCAAGATCGCGTAGACGATCCTTCCGGCGCCACGTTCCGGCAGCGCTCCCGCAGTCGGTCACACGTTCGGTACTCGACGAAGACCTTCCTCTCCCTTGTTCCAGCAGGCAGCGGAGGTTGTAGCACTCTCCTCGCGATTCCGGCAGCACAACGGCGTGGTACCGGAGGTAGAGGGGAAATCCCGCAGGGCTTCGCCTTAAGCCGGTGCGAGTATGGTGGAGCTTATGAGAGAGGCTATTAGTGGTCTAGTAATTAGACACACCAATTAGAAGGCTCTAAACCAATTAGAAGGCTCTAAACCGAAGGCTAGAGCAATTAGAAGCTCTAAACCGAAACGGCTCTAAACCGGAGGTAGAAGATAGGAACCTGTGTGTGTTAGGAGGGGCAGCCCTGACCCTCCCTTTATAGGTGGGAGGGCCGGCGGCCAAGGGGAGGAGTCCCTCCCCAATTCGGCCTTGGGAGGCGCGCCGGCCAAGGGGACTCCTCCCCCAAGTCGGTTTCCTCTTCTCCTCCTCTTTCCACTTTCCAAAACTTGCCGTTTGACTTTCAAACTAGCCGTTTGACTTTTCAATTTAGGATTTAAATAAACCCTTTATTTTGGACAGCATAGACACCTAGTACATGATGCAATCATTCCAATATGTAATGACACATTCATGTACCCTTCCCCCTCCGGAGTGCCGGACATTCCGGGACATTCTAGAATGTTCCCGATAAAAACACCGGAACCATTCCCCAACTCCGAAACGGGACTTTCCTTATATGAATCTTATTCTCCGGACCATTCCGGATCACCTCGTGATATCCCGGATCCCATTCGAGACTCCGAACAACATTCGGTCTCTTTCTCATAATACCATAACTACTCAAACAACGTCGAATCCTTAAGTGTGTCTCCCTACGGTTCGTGAATTATGCGGACATGATCGAGACACTTCTCCGAACAATAACCAATAGAGGAATCTGGAAATTCATATGGCTCCCACATATTTCTATGATTACATTGCGATCGAATGAACCACTTACATACGATACCAATTTCCCTTTGTCTCACGATATGTTACTTATCCGAGGTTATGATCGTCGGTATCTCTGCATACCTAGTTCAACCTCGTTACTGATAAGTACTCTTTTCTCGTTCCCGTGATATGTGATCCCTTGTGACCCAGTCACATGCTTGCAAGCTAATTGGATGACATTTCACCGAGAGGGCCCAGAGAATATCTATCCGTCATACGGATGGACAAATCCCACTCTTGATCCATGTGTTTCAACCAATACTTTCCGAACACTCAATACCAACTTTATAGCCACCCTGTTACGGTGTGGTGTTTGATGACATCAAAGCATCCATCCGGTAAAGGTGATATGCATGATCTCATGGTCGAAGGAATTAGGTTACTATGTATCAGAAAGCATATAGCAATTGAACTATTGAAATGACTTGATCTTTATGCTACGCTTATCTATAGGAGTATGTCCACCATATCATTCTCCTAACGATATGATCTTGTTGTTAATAACATCTCAATGTTCATGATAGGGAAACCACAATCATCTATTAACCAACAAGCTAGTGAAGTATAGAGGCTATACTAGGGACTTCAATTTAAGTTTACAATTCACACAAGTATTAATGTTTCCTTGTTAATACTATTATAGCATGAATATAAACATTTATCATAAACACAAAGATATAATAATAACTATATTTATTATTGCCTCTAGGGCATATCTCCAACACTATTTAATACTACGACAGAAGATCGGGCATGATGCATGTATGCGGTATGACATGGCAAAGATGCGATGCAATTAGGTCATATTAAGCGGAACCGGGGTCCCGACAATTAAGTATATGGTTATAGTTGTTTAGCTACCCCGCAATTTAAATGTTTTCTTAACAAGGCGAAACATGGCACCGGTTCGCTACACAAATTTAAATGGGGGCAATATAAGGCTAGATGCTGCATATGGTCTCCATATTTAATTATGAGGTGAATCGGCATAATGCCCCCAACCCACACGAATATGTATGCAAGCATGTAAAATTCAATATGCACAAATTAACTATCATATTATAACAATATAGGGGCTTGGGGTCACACATGGGGAACTCGGCGATCTTTGGATTTGAGGGTTCGGACGCCGGGATCGGTCTTTGGATCGGGGCGTCGGGGCCGTCGGGTCCAGGAAGGAGATCTTGGGTATAATCTTGGTGGTCCTGCATGCGGCATCATTCATTGACAATGAGGAATATCTTGTAGAAGGAAAAAATGAGCCAGATCCACGATGACGTGATCTTGTTGGTGGCGAGGTCAAACGACAGAAAGAACCCGACGAAATGGCCACTGTGGGGAAGAAACATTGATGAAGGTCAAATCGGTGTCCTCGCAGCATCCACATGAGCAAGTACAAACGGAAGGAAACACACCAATTGGATTACAGGCGAGGAGGGCAAGGCATAGCTCACTAGCCGGAGCACCCCACTGATACGGCACCTACCAAAACAGCAGAGCAGAAAATGTGGCAAGGCCTCGTCAGAGAGAAAAAAACATGTGGGGACGGAAGCGAGCATGGGGTGCTGGAGGCTTGTCACAACCGTGGACGAAAGGCGCTGGGGACCTGGCCGGGAGGTGGTGATGTAGAGGGGCTCCAACGAGGGGAGGACGCCAGACGGGAAGCGGTGCTTGCAGAGATGGCCGACGAGGCGATCGACACTTGGCGAACAGGGAGGAGGATGCAGAGGCCAGCGGCTTCGCTCGCTGTAGAGGAAGGCCGGCGACGGGGCCCTGCGAGCTGGGCCACGCGTCGAGGAGGAGCAGGCCTGCGCGTGCTCGAGGAGGTGCTGCGGCCGGGGACTCGCGCGTTAGAAGCAGGGAGGGAGAGGCGCTGCGGAGAGGAGCTCTGGCGGCAGGGATCGAGCCAGGACGGTGGCCAGACGCGAGCGCGGGATGGCGGAGGTCAGCGAGGCTCGCGGCTTGCATAGAGAGGCGACGGGGGGAGTTGGTGTCCCTGGCGGCGGCGGAAGATGCAGGAGGAGGCTTTAAGAGGTTGCGTGCGAGAGGAAGCAGGGTGGAGTACGGGATCGCGAGGGAGCGTCGTGGGTGGGCCAGCGAGCGGAACATGTCGGGGGTGAGCGATGCGGAAGTGGGGCCACGCGCGGGGGATCATTGACCGTGGCGACGTGGGTGCGTGGTGTTGAACGGGTCCAGACGGGCAGCGCACCGCGTGCTTGTGTGGTGGGTGGCGGCGGGGTGGAGGAAAGCTATGGGTGGATTAGGGTTTAGGTCAGAGGGTTGGGTAGAATAGGGTTTGGTGGCTTTCGTTTGGGCTTACGGGCCTGGCCGGTTGCCTCCGGGGTTTTTTAAAAAAGTTTTATTTTATTTAGATTGTTGTTTTATAGTATATTTTATAGAAGGCTTTTATAAATAGTTTTTAGACAAACAACATATCCGGAAGAGGACGAGGTTTGTATTTGAAATAGAGGGCATTATTTTAGAAAACATAGGCTTTAGAAAATAGTTTTGGCAATTAGTATGCATGATGATGTCATGATGATGCACAAAGTATTTTTAACATGCGATTTTATATTACTGGTTTTCCCGGGGTGCTACAATTCGACACCACTAACAATGGATCTCACCCTCGAGATCCGCCTCATGATACGGGGAAGAAGGCCGGCGATATGAATCTTCTCTCTTTGTGTAGATCCTCGCGACACCACTAACAAGGATTATTTCTCAGCCTTGAAATCGGCCACACCACCAACAAGGGGTCGTTGTCCATGATCGTCGAGAGAACGCCCTGGATAAACAAAGGACGAAGGTAGAGGTCTCAAAAGATAGGGCCACCTCTAACTTCAGTGGAAGGAGTAAATTGCATTGACCCAACCATTCAATGTATAAAAGCGAATGATAAGAGTAGTGGTATGGTCGCGACTCCATCCCGCACTCAAAGCATTACTATGTACATGAACAGACGGATTATGCGACCAACTTTCGAAATTCAGACTGAAGATCTCAACAAGCGAGGTTCAGAAATTGAGGGATGGAGATTCTCATCAGGTCTGATGTTCTTGACTTTGTCGTATCGGAAACACCGGAGGATAGGAAGAAAAATTTTGTGAATTTTTGGTCCACTGAAAGGTACAATAGATGAAAGATTCATCAGATAGCATGAAGGTCGGATGTTGAAGCACCGTTACAAGAGGAGGAAGCGAAGCCCTAAAGGTACGATGGAAACCCAACCACGAGAATTCCTGGACTCAAATAAAGGGTGAGAGTAGATTCAAACACGTAGAGGTAAGAGGAGAATAGCAGAGGGGTAAGGAGTAAAAGCAGACCTACCTATCCAACCGATTTTGAAAAATAGTTTTGACACTCTACATCGGCCATTAGCTAGGTTATCCTACAGGCAGGACCAGTGGGGTATCGTAACTGCTGAGCTCTGATACCACTCTGTAACACCCTCAGAATCGACCCTATGCAAGTTTCAGCGATTCCCGCCAAACTCGCATAGAAACGACTCAAAGGTGCCCACTAGGCACTTTCGTGCGGGTGTAAAACAAAGTAATACCATTACACAATAGTCCACGATGGAACCCACAGAACAGATATATACAACAATGAGTCAAAGAGTCAAGAATACAGATATACAATACAAAGATCCAAATAACCTTTAAAACGATACAGCGTCCAAGTACGGACAAGATGCAAATTGAGCTAAGAGCCCTGAAGAATAACCAATGGCATCTATAACCCTGCCCAGGCCAAGCCGGAAGGGTAACCCTGCTAACAACGTCAATCTCAAAACATGCTTAAACAAAAGGGGTTCCTACAAAGGGCAAAGGAAAAAGAGAGCGTTCTGTACTGAGGCCAGTACATGGCGAGACTACAATTCGGCGGTCCTCGCCTACATAGGTATGGTAGACTGAAGCGGCAGCGCGGCATGCACTGAATAACCTATTGAGACTCAATACAACTGGCGGCTATCAGAGAGAGATAAGAAAGACCTATTCAGATCCAACCTGAAACTATCACCAAGCATACCTATCCTGGTATTTCCCCCTCGAGACCAAACGAGGAAGTGAACAGAGGAACACACACAGTTGTCAGTTTTATTCATTCCGTTATAGTTGCGGAAATTACTAGTCATGTATAGATAGCGTGAGTCATCCTGATATAATAAGTAGTGGGCAGTTTTAGTTAATCATTCTGTTGTAGTTGTAGTACTTACTAGTCCGATACATATAGCATGAGGCATCCCAAAAACCCAGCAATTGTTGGTACTTTTATTTAGCCATTCCATTGTGGTTGCAATATTTACTAGTCAGATACAATGGTAACAGGTGACAATCCAAACCAGCAATTGTTGGCACTTTTATTTAGCCATTCCATTATAGTGAAACTGATTAGTAGTCATTATAAAGTCAAATTTATAGCACTACTTAAGTTATAGTTGTCTATGATCGAGATACTGTGCTCCAAGTCGTCCATAACCGCGGATATGGCTTTCAGAAAGTTTTACCCTACAGGGGGCACAAATAGCAACACACGCACGATCAACCTCAAGAACAACCAAATGAAAACCCAACGAGGCATCACGACAGAGCAATTTCAAGATTCATATAAATTTCAGGGGGCCACCCCACCAAGCTACCCGCGACGAAGTTGGCCGGCTCCAGAACGGACCCAGAGGTTTGCGTCAATGGCTCTAAACGACTGGGAACCCGAAAGTGTGACTGGGCTTGTCGATACCGCGAAAACACTCCGCTTACCTAAACAGTACAAGCGCTCCACGCGCAATCGTAAATAAAGCAGTAAAGCATGGCAAAAGTATAGGATAGTAATAAAGCCACAAACTACTTTGTGGCCCCAAGAAATAAATATGACTCAAGCTCTGGCTAGGGGGATTCATGGTCCCACATGAGGATAGTGCGAATATTCAAAGAACAGGTATCAAGTACTCGGGGTCCTACGGGACACAAGTGGACGGTTAAAAACCAAATAACATCTATTGCCCACCTGTGCCTCTGCATTATTTACCTACTTCAATTTTAGTTATTAAACGATAATTAAAGCCATGATCATCTCCAACATAAGGCATATGGCAGTCTTCCAACAACTATGGTACTGGACGACACGCAACAGCACTTGAGCAAGCGACTACGACGCGCAAGTCCAACTATCTACCAAACAACAGGTAATAGGATGTGTCCAAGGCAATATAAGGCTGCAAGGTATATCACGGGTACGGAAACTAGAGCATCGCAACACAGATAGCAATAGATCAATAGGAGGGAATAAATACTATAAAAGTAAGATAGGTAGAAAGGGGGAGATTGCTCGCCTGGAAAATATTGCCGAAGTTTCATCCGAAGATCTGGTCGACACTCGCATCAACTCATCGGCCTAGTCCGTGAAGAAGCAAAACACTAGAAGAAACACCGGATGCACTATTTAATACTACGACAGAAGATCGGGCATGATGCATGTATGCGGTATGACATGGCAAAGATGCGATGCAATTAGGTCATATAAAGCGGAACCGGGGTCCCGACAATTAAGTATATGGTTATAGTTGTTTAGCTACCCCGCAATTTAAATGTTTTCTTAACAAGGCGAAACATGGCATCGGTTCGCTACACAAATTTAAATGGGGCAATATAAGGCTAGATGCCGTATATGGTCTCCGTATTTAATTATGAGGTGAATCGGCATAATGCCCCCAACCCACACGAATATGTATGCAAGCATGTCAAATTCAATATGCACAAATTAACTATCATATTATAACAATATAGGGGCTTGGAGTCACACATGGGGAACTCGGCGATCTTGGGGTTTGAGGGTTCAGTCTTCGGACGCCGGGATCGGTCTTCGGATCGGGGCATCGGGGCCGTCGGGTCCAGGAAGGAGATCTTGGGTATAATCTTGGTGGTCCTGCATGCGGCTTCATTCATCGATGACAAGGAATATCTTGTAGAAGGAAAAAATGAGCCAGATCCACGATGACGTGATCTTGTTGGTGGCGAGGTCAAACGACAGGAAGAACCCGATGAAATGGCCACTGTGGGGAAGAAACATTGATGAAGGTCAAATCGGTGTCCTCACGGCATCCACATGAGCAAGTACAAACGGAAGGAAACACACCAATTGGATTACAAGCGAGGAGGGCAAGGCATAGCTCACTAGCCGGAGCACCCCACTGATACGGCACCTACCAAAACAGTAGAGCAGGAAATGTGGCAAGGCCTCGTCAGAGAGAAAAAAACATGTGGGGACGGAAGCGAGCATGGGGTGCTGGAGGCTTGTCACAACCGTGGACGAAAGGCGCTGGGGACCTGGACGGGAGGTGGTGATGTAGAGGGGCGACGACGAGGGGAGGACGCCAGACGGGAAGCGGTGCTTGCAGAGATGGCGACGAGGCGATCGACGCTTGGCGAACAGGAAGGATGATGCAGAGTCCAGTGGCGTCACTCGCTGTAGAGGAAGGCCGGCGACCGGGCCCTGCGAGCTAGGCCACGCGTCGAGGAGGAGCAGGCATGCGCGTGCTCGAGGAGGTGTTGCGGCCAGGGACTCGCGCGTTAGAAGCAGGGAGGGAGAGGCGCTGCGGAGAGGAGCTCTGGCGGCGGGGATCGAGCCAGGACGGTGGCCAGACGCGGGCATGGGACGGCGGAGGTCGGCGAGGCTTGCGGCTTGTGTAGAGAGGCGACGGGGGGGAGTTGGTGTCCCTGGCGGCGACAGGAGATGTAGAAGGAGGCATCGGTCTCACGCGAGGAAGTGACGGGGGTTGGAGAGGTTCCGTTCGAGAGGAAGCGGGGTGGAGTACGGGATCACGAGGGAGCATCGTGGGTGGGCCAGCGAGCAGAACGTGTCGGGGGTGAGCGATGCGGGAGTGGGGCCATGCCCGGGGGATCGTTGACCGCGGCGAGGTGGGTGCGTGGTGTTGAACGGGTCCAGACGGGAGGCGCACTGCGTGCATGTGTGGTGGGTGGCGGCGGGGTGGAAGAAAGCTATGGGTGGATTAGGGTTTAGGTCAGAGGGTTGGGTAGAGTAGGGTTTGGTGGCTTTCGGTTGGGCTTACGGGCCTGGCCGGTTGCCTCCGGGGTTTTAAAAAAAGTTTTATTTTATTTAGATTGTTGTTTTATAGTATATTTTATAGAAGGCTTTTATAAATAGTTTTTAGACAAACAACATATTCGGAAGAGGCCGGGGTTTGTATTTGAAACAGAGGGGATTATTTTAGAAAAGAACATAGGCTTTAGAAAATAGTTTTGGCAATTAATATGCATGATGATGTCAGGATGATGCACAAAGTATTTTTAACATGCGATTTTATATTACTGGTTTTCCCGGGGTGCTACAGTGCCACCCTGCGGGGAATGACACTAGGTCGTGCCATGCTTCATAGGGCTTCTCCGGCTCGCTTCCTGTGGTGCGAGGAGCATTATCGACCTCCAATTGACTCAATCTCTCGTCCACCATATCTTTAAGCATATCATGGTAGCCTTTTAGCATGCTTTGTTGTGGCACTTCGGTGGCTGGGATGGCGGGTGTAGCCTAATGTAGAGTGTGTGCACTTGTTCCTTCATGTTGTCACTCATGATTGGGTGGCGCAGTCACTAGAGTGCCAGCGTGCAACTCCTGCACTTGCGGGTCTACCACTCCTAGTGGTATGTTTGGGGGTGGAACACCATTGTTGTTGCTGTTGTTCATCATGAGCTCGATGAGTTGGTCGAGCTTTAATGTCAGTTGATCAATCTTTTGGTGTTGCTCTTGAATTTGTTCTTCAAGTGCGGTTTCCACCATCTACCGCCATGCGGGAAGGTGCGGTATGAAGATCCTCAAAGCCATCTTCACAATAGGATGGCACAGACGGTTCAAGCTCATGATATGGAGGAGAGTTTGGAAGCTTCTCCAATGAGGATGAAGAAGAAGAGTCGGATAAGCTCCCTTCATCATCGATGTAGTCGTCCAGTCCTTCCTCTCTAGCTAATCCATCTATCACACTTCGAAGTGCAACAGACTTTAGCCGTGTCTTGACCCCGGGTCGACTCGCCATCTGCAAGATCTTGTTTGAATTCTGGGGAAGTCGTGAGTTGATGTCGGTGTAGCGACGCGGTGATATGTCCGGATGATATCCAGCATCTCCTTCGGAGAGTGAGCCCTTCCCCATCATGATAGGAAGGCATGAGGCTGTCGATCTCGCTCCATCTTGAGACGTGGATGTGGTTGGCCTTGATTCTGTCTCGGCGCCTTTGAACCATGAGCGTACATGGCCAAGGCATGGTAGGAATGACTTCTTGAAGTCCTCCTTCGGATTTGGCACAATCTCCTCATCCGAGGGATAGCCGAATTCGTGAGTAACCTCTGGAGGTTGCCATCCATCGCTTGACTCCTTCCCCGGGCGCACCGCCAGAGTGTCGCATGGGGCGAGGTTCTTTTCTGTCATCTCTTTCTCCTTGTCTTGTTCTACACCTGCGAGGGAAACAAGAGAAGGTAGCACTTGGAGCGTCGTGCCTTGTCCTAGGGAAACATTAGTTGTAGTCCCGGACTCTTCTTCGTGGTTTGGGGAGGTCGTGTGGTGAGACTCCTCCACATCCTCCATTAGCGTGGCCGTTGATGCGGGTGTCTTTTGTTTCTCGGAAGATGAGGCTATGACGGCAGCCTTCACATGTTCACTGCCTTGCCGTGCGGTTGCTTGAGCGAGCGAGGGTGGAGCCTCTATGTTCTTCTCCCCTGCATGCCGCAATGATGGCTTGTGTGGCTTCAGTGTTAGGCGACTGATCAGGTAATTGTACCGCTCATGTCGCTCCAACTCGGGAGAGATGCGGAAGCCGATCCTATCGTTTTCTTGCACGACCCCACCATCGGGTCATACACGGACTTGGGTATACCGAAGTACCAGGTCTTCTAGTTCTTTGTACAGAACTCGTTGGTTCCTTCGACGCCTCTGCCGTTTGTGCTGGTTCTCCGTGGTGGCCTTGGAAGTTACGCGAGGTGTGGGCAGAAGAGGTGGTGCAGCACGAGAAGCGGACGTAGACGTTTCCTGTGGTGGCTGCACTTGGAGTTGATCTCCCCGCGTCGAAGGAGAAGAAGGTCATGGTGGAAGTGGAGCTCGCGGAGGATCCCTTGGTCGCCACACTTGGGTGGGACGAGGGTTCCTCTCATCTCCTTGATGGCATGACCATTGATTCCACTGTGGGGCATATTAGGATGCCTCCCACGAATGGGACGAGTTGGTGAAGGTGGACGTCGTGGCGCCAAGGTACGACGCTCATGTTGAGGACGATAGCTCGGGGCTCGCCCTGTCGTCCTGCCCCCAGCTCGTGTCGATGATATACGTGGCGCTTCTTGATGATGGAGCCACCTCTGGATGTTGTCCATTTGCTCCTGGAGTTGGCAAAATTCACGCCGTAGGTCCTCGTTGCATGGAGCAAGTGCCTCGTTTCGAAGAACGGCAAACCTGTTATCATCTGGAAGGGACCGTCCTTCCACCATCGAAGTGTGGAGGCATGGTGTCCACATGCCTCCCCGAGAAGCGGTGCGGTTGATGGCGATCGTAGGGCCTGGAAAAATGGGCTCCTTGCGTGAGCGCCGCTTCTAGAACTCCTTCATGATGGTGCATCTCACCATCTCCTTGACCTTTAGTGGTTCGTTCGCCCATTCATTCGGGAACAAGTTGTAGGGTGGGGTGATAGTGTTCGCATAGGTGAACACCTTTTCGGCCAGGTCCCCAGCACCAAGGGACCAATCCTCCTCGGGCACCGCGCATTGAGCGACGCGCGAGCTTATCTGTTGTTGGAGTCATTGTACCTTGCGGTACTTCCTCCTGTAGTTCCGAAGCGGGTGCGGGTTATCTGACAAGCGTGCGCTTGCCATCAGCCTCCGCAAGTGGTAGGAGGCGACCTCCAAGCCCTCGATGAGTTCCACCTCGGTGCGCCTAGCTATCGGTTTAGGCAGCATTGGTGGTGGTGTCGAGGTAGGCGCACGAAGTGACGCCGCACCTGTCCCTCTGTTGGCAGCCTTGATGCGGAGGCGCTGAGCTGCCTCCACGTCTCCTTTGATCTCGGCCCTTGTTGACTCCTTCAACAGGGCGCGAGCCTCGAGCATCAGCTCGCGGCGCTCCTTCTTTGCTTTGGCGGCTACCCGCTTTTACGCCTTCTTGTTATTCAAGACCTGGAATAGCGCAGGGTCTTGAGCTTCGTGCATGTACACCTTGGCGCCCATCTCAAAGAACACCATGGGCGGCCACGACCCGAACTGGATCTTCATAGGCTCGGTTTAGTTGTACGGTCCTCCTGCATGAACATTATCATTGATCAGCGGGACTCAATACCTATGCCTTGTCATGAAGTATGCTGGGTGAACGGGCGAACACGATTCCGACGACAACGGCGAAGCAAAGATGGGAGAACCATGTCCCACCGGGCGTGCCATTTTTTTGACATGAGAAAAACGTACGGAACACCTCCGCGAGTATGTGGGCGAGTGGTAGTTTCTCTCATGCGCACCGGGGTACGGTAAAATAAAGGAAGGGTGCGTGCGTGCCAGTGTATCATAAATACACAAATAAAACAAAGAGGAGGGAACAGTATTTTATTAATTATATGAGATAACAAATACAATTCCCAATGTTGCGCTCCGTGGCCTACTAGCGCGGCCAGCCTGACAATGACGATTGTGCGATCTCCTGGTTCCGGGGCCTCGAAAGGCTCCCAGTTAATTACTCTCGTGGGTTACGCCACGCGACACCTTTGATTAAGTCGTGTGGTCGTCGTCTTCGCTTCACGTCCTGCATACATATGATGGTAGTGGTGTGTGTGGGCAGCGGCAGAGCCTGTGTCCTCATCGGTACACGCGCCGCTAAAAGCGTGGCCTTTGCTCTGGCCTCGCCCGCCCTCGCCGTTGCGCCCTCGTCGGTCTTGAATGGCGATAAAGATTTTTTGATGTAGACGGATGCAGTCCGCTCCGCTGGGGCTTCTCGACGACTATGCGGCTTCATCGGGGTCCGCAAAGGGTATGCCTCGCGGGAGTAATTTGTAAGGAGATCGGTGTCGCTCATATCGACATGGCCGGCGTGGTTGGCTCCTTCGTCTCGGTGCAGCGCCGAGTTTACGGCAGCCGGCATGATCAAAGGCACCGTCTCACGGTCGCGTGGCTTCATATTCACGCCTAGCTGAAAGGCGGTGGACATCTCAAACCTGTACACCGCGGGCCAAGAATAGCCTGTTGATGCATGGTTTTGTCCAGATTGTACATATCCATCTTCTTGCATGAGGCATGCAAGGAAATGCATCGCATGCGCATGCCAATGCACGAGCTCGTGTCTTGTAGCCGCACCTGCACATGTAGATCAACTTGCCGTCGAACGGAACCTGTACGCCGGGCGTCGAGCAGTCACGTCGGGTTGTATGGTACGCCAGTCTGGTCCGTCGAGCTCTGTCCATACATCTAGCTGGGCCTGAAAACCGGGTTGCCTTGGCTCAACAAGCTCAAGCTATACACCGCGCTTCTCCACCTGGCGGCACCGTCGAGATGAAGAAAGGCGGCCGCCATCCGGCTTTGCGGCCACCATCTTGGTGTGGGGCTGTCCGTCGGCGGTGCCACCGTCTTGCACTTGTACTCCATGAGTGTATGCCGATGCGACCTGCACCTTTACGCCGGGCTGTATGTGGAGGAGGTGTGGTGTCTTCTGCAATCTCCGGCGGCAGCGCCACGTCTTGGCGAACTCCGAAGGTGCAGCAACGTCTTGGCGATCTCCGACGGTGCAGCAACGTCTTGGCGAACTCTGGCGGCGGCGTCTTGTCGAGCTCCGACGGCGAGCGACCGCGGACGCATCAGCTTGCGGGATGCATGTTGGGCGAGCTCCGACGGCGAGCGGCGTCTCAGCGAGCTTCGTCGACACCGTGGACGCATCAGCTTGTGGGCTGCATGTTGGGCGAGCTCCGGCGGCGTTGGTGCTGTTCCGTGCTAAGGGCTTCGACCACCATGCTAGCTGCGAGAGAGAAGAAGAAGAAGATGGATTACATCAGGGCCTCACCTTGGGGAAGATGGTTCCCGCGTCCATGGTCGACCTTGCGTCTTCATCCTCTTCTCGCCTCCCAGATCGCCGGTGCAGCTAGCTGGTTCTCATCCTAGAGAAGATCGCTGGTGCAGCTATCCTCGATCTCCCCAGCTCTCCTAGATGCGAACAGCTTCTCTTGTTTTTCCTCCAGCTGGTTTCTTCCGATCAGGTGCGATCGCCCTCCTCTCGCTAGCTGCCGCGTCTCTCTCCCAGATTCCTTTTCTTTTTCTCCTCCCCCTGGTGTCTTGCATGGAGTCCCTTATACAGGCAGCCAGAGTTGCAAACACGTACGTGATCCTTGGCGTTAGCTTCTTGGTGAGCAAGTTGAACGCACCCCGAGAAACCCAGCTGCCGTTATAGATTGTTCTTATCTCTTGCGCGTCTGATCCTGCCAAATAGCTAGGGTCTCGTTTAAGATTTCAATAGCGGCGATGAGTAGTACGAGAATATATCTCTTCGGCTGCTTCTAGAACTTCTGACATGGCACCGCTGGCTAGCTCGCTGGGTGGGCCTGGCCCGGTACACGCCGTACATGGTAGAGAGGCATGCGTCGGTACGTGACATAGTTGGGCATACATATGTACCAACTGATCAATCGGCCGGCATTTTGTGCATGTACGTGAATAATCCGGCCCCTGCCTCAGTATGGTATATACGTGTATGTAGCCCATGCATTGCTTCCCACGACCATCTCATACATCTAACTGCGCTTTGCATAAGCCTTCCAGTCTAGTTTACATTTAGATTCTCATTGAGATTACACCGTGTTCCTGCAAACATAAACACACAAAAAATCGTGAACAGTTCCATCCCCAAAATAATAATTATCCATAACACGATCAACAATATTTGTAGGTATCTTAAAAGGATCTATCTCAACAGGTGGTGGTTTATCTACTATTCTAGCAGTGGTAGTAGTTTTCCCAAATCGAAATACAAGTGGGTTATCCATATTGGAAACAAAGTAACAAGCAGTAACAAAAGAAATACTCACAGTAGAAGTTTCCTTTACCAGTTCCACTCTTCAATAGCGCTTCACTCCTGGACAACGGCGCCAGAAAATAGTCTTGATGACCCACAAGTATAGGGGGTGTATCGTAGTACTTTTGATAAATAGGAGTGTCGATCCCAACAAGGAGCAGAAGGTGCTGAACAGTAGTGTGGAGCAGGAAATCCCTGTGAATACTTAGCAAACGGATTTTTAGTGGTTTTCTGATAAGGCAAAAAAAAGTGCAAATAATAAAGAACAAACGCAGTAGGTGGCCCAATCCTTTCTTAGCAAAGGACAAGCTGGTGGAAATACTTATAAGGACCAAACGATCTCGAGGACACATGGGAATTCTATCAAGTTCTTTCGCTTCATATAGCTGAGTACTCTTCTCTGGTGTTGTAAGTGTTGTGTGAGTGAACCTATGCTAATGTACCTACCATACTTGGACTAATACATACTTGTGATTAAACCCCCTGCAAACATCCGTAACTATAGGAAAGTAATTAAGATATAAATCTAACCACAACCTTAAACTCTGAGATCCTACGCTCCCTTGTGCAAAGGTGTCCTAACGGGGGTCCAGGTTTCTGTCACTCCGGCAACCCCGCAATTAGTAGCCAAATACACAATCCATTCCCCTAGGCCCATAAATGGTGAAGTATCATGTAGTCGACGTTCACATGACACCACTAGAAGAATAGCACCACAACTTAAATACTAAAGAATTGAATAATAACTCAACACAAATCCACTAATAACAACATGACTTCTCCCATGTCCTCAAGAACTAAACGAACTACTCAGAAGACATCATATGGATCAAGATCAAAGATGATATGATAATGGATAACAATCTGAACATAAACAATAATCCAATGGCTCCACTCACAAGCATCAACTACAATAGTAATCCACACCTGGAAAGTGTCCCCTAAAAACTAAAGCAATATCCAACACAATTGTTACATTTGAACGGAGTGGTGATGATGGTGCTGGTGAAGATGATGGTGTGGATGATGATGATGTTGATCCCGATGAAGCCTAGCTTGATGACGGTGTTGATGGCGACGATCTCTCCTCTCCGGGAAGGAATTCCCCCGGCAGAAATTTATCTGCCAGAGAGATCTTTCTCTCTCGGTGTTTTCCGCCCCAGAGGCGGCGGAAATCTATCAATGGTCGCCCCCTGAGGCTTAGGGTTCTGTAGGGAAGATATAGGTGAAGGGGCGAAGTCGGAGGCCGGCCAGGTGGGCCAGACCTTCCCTAGGCGAGGGGTCAGGTGGGCCAACGCCTAGGGGTGTGGGCCCCTTGTGGCCCTTCTTCGCCTCCCCTCCTGGCTTCTCTGTCTTCCGGGAAAATAATATTTTCCCATATTTTTCTGGTATTTTTCTGATCTTCGCGAAATTGCATCGAAACGTCCTCTTTTCCATCAGAATCCAGACTCCGGCAGTCCATCCTCCAAGAATCATCCAACATGCATAAACAGATGAATACCCATAAGTAATACCTCATAATAATACAAATATCAATGAATAGAGGTAAATTATGATATAGAATGGTGATGCAAATTGGGCATATCCCTTGTTTGTGGATAAGAAGGATGGAGGTAACCGTTTGTGTATGGATTATCGGAAGTTGAACGATGTCACCATCAAGAACAAGTACCCATTGCCAAAGATAGAAGATCTGTTTGACCAGTTGACTGGTGCCAAAGTGTTTTCTAAGATTGATCTTAGTACTGGCTATCATCAACTCGAGATTCGCGCAGAGGATATTCCAAAAACTGCCTTTACCACCAGATATGGACTGTATGAGTACACTGTCATGTCTTTTGGACTAACCAATGTCCCCGCTTATTTCATGAACCTCATTAATGAGATTTTTATGGACTTCCTTGATAAGTTTGTCGTTGTTTTTATCAATGACATTCTGATCTATTCCAAATTAGAAGAAGAACATAGCTACACCTAAGGACCATCCTTGGAACCCTTAGGGAGCATCAGTTGTATGCTAAGTTTAGCAAATGTGAATTCTGGTTACAGGAAGTAGGATTCCTCGGACATATTGTATCAGCCGGAAGAATTGCCGTTGACCCTGTAAAGGTGAAGGATGTGGAAGAATGGCAAGCCCCAACCACTCAAACCCAAGTTCGTGCATTTTTCGGATTAGCGGGATATTACCGCCAGTTCGTAGAAGGATTCTCGAGCATCGCAAGACCCATGACCCAATTATTGAATAAGGATAAGAAGTTTGAATGGACAGAAAAATGTGAAGCGAGTTTTCAAGAACTCAAGAGATTGATATCAGCCCCAATCTTGATCATGCCGGATATCACGAAGCCCTTTGATGTGTATTGGGACGCATCCAAGATCGGTCTCGGATGTGTGCTAATGCAAGAGGGCGAAGTAATATCCTATCTATCCTGACAACTGAAGCAGCATGAGCATAATTATCCTACCCATGACCTTGAACTAGTAGCCGTAGTTCTAGCCATGCAGACATGCAGGCATTACCTTATGGGAAAACGTTGTGAGATTTATGCGGATCACAAGATCCTGAAGTATATTTTCACTCAGAAGGAGCTGAATATGAGGCAAAGAAAATGGATAGAGCTAATCAAGTACTAGGATCTAGACATTCACTATCACCCTAGTAAAGCCAATGTGGTAGTAGATGCCCTTAGCAGATTGCCATGCCGCTTGAACTCCATGATTCTCAAGGAGCAACCAAGTTTTCACAAATAGATGGAAGATTTTAGAATGGAATTTGTGAGTGAAGGATTTTTGGCTAGCATAGCACTTCAACCAACTTTGATCGGTCAGATCAAGGATGCGCAGAAAGGAAATGCTAGTATCGACAGAATAAAATGTCATATCGGTACAGGCAAAGTATCCGAATTCACTGAAGATGAAGAAGGAGTTTTGTGGTACAAAGAACATATCTGTGTGCCAGCAGACTCAGAATTGAAGCAAGCTTTTTTGAAGGAAGATCATGATACTCTTTATTCTATCCACCCTAGAGGAACGAAGATGTATCAAGAGAGAAATCGGAAGCTACATAGCCAAGTGTGATATTTGTTAGAGAGTTAAGGTGGGACATCAGAGACCCGCAGGACTGTTGCAACCATTACAGATTCCAGAATGGAAATGGGATTCTGTTGGAATGGACTTTATCACCGGTTTGCCTACATCTAGTAGGGGAAATGACTCTATTTGGGTCATAGTTGATAGATTGTCCAAAGTCACCATTTCTTACCAGTCAAGACCACTTACGAGAGTTCGAAGCTAGCAGAGTTGTATATTGCTAGAATCGTCAGTTTGTATGGAGTCCCCAAGAACATTGTATCGGGTCGAGGAACTCAGTTTACCTCGAGATTTTGGAAGAAATTCCAAGAAGGATTAGGAACCCGACTGTATTTCAGCACAACTTATCACCCTCAGACTGATGGACAAACAGAGCGAGTAAATCATATACTCAAGGATATTTTGAGAGCCTGTGTGCTAGAGTATGGATCAAAATGGGAAGATTGTCTGCCATTCATAGAATTTTCATATAACAATAGTTATCAAGCTAGTTTGCAAATGGTCCCATTTGAATTCAAGTATGGAATGATATTTTGTACCCCTTTGAATTGGTCGGAAGTAGGAGAGAGTTAGATTTTCAGACCTGACATCCTACAAGAAGTGGAAGAGAAAGTTCACAAGATCCGTGAGCACCTCAAGACCGCCCAATCCAAACAGAAGAGTTATGCCGACAAGAGACATCGAGACCTCGCTTTCGATATAGGAGATTTTGTGTATCTCAAAGTGTCTCCTTTGAAGGGAATGCAACGTTTCTATCTTAAAGGAAAGTTAGCCCCCAGATATATCGGACCTTTCAAGATTCTGAATCGTCGAGGAGAAGTATCATATCAACTGGAACTTCCAGAGGAGATGTCAGCAGTGCATAATGTGTTCCATATATCATTACTTGCAAATGCCTAGAAGTCCCGGAGAAGACTGAAGTTTTCAAGAACATTGACCACCAAACCATAGAGATCAACGATGACCTAACGTATCCCGAAGTACCCATTCATATTTTGGAGGAAGCTTTCAGAACCACCAGGACCCGGCGTATCAAGTTTCTCAATATCCAGTGCAGTAACCACACTGAGGAAGAAGCTACCTAGGAGCAATAAGATTACATCAAGACGGAGTTTCCCTGTCTCTTTAAATCCTAGTTTTCTTTTTCTTCTTTCTCAAATCTCTGGACGAGATTTTATTTAAGGGGGAAGGTTTGTAACATCCAAAAAATATTGATCAAGGTTATGAAATTCCAATCACC
Source organism: Avena sativa (assembly GCA_916181665.1). Classification (NCBI taxonomy): domain Eukaryota; kingdom Viridiplantae; phylum Streptophyta; class Magnoliopsida; order Poales; family Poaceae; genus Avena; species Avena sativa. The sequence goes on along the minus strand of OV702293.1, from coordinate 92,230,889 downwards.
AAAATTAGGGTTAACAAAAAACTTTTGTTAATAAAAATCAATATCAATGCATGTTTGTATGTGATAATTGTATGAATGCATGAATGGAATTGTGGGATTCATGTGAATAGAAAGGAATGGTTTAAAGATGAAAAAACATCAGCTAAATAAAATCCAAGAAGAAACAAATCAAGAGATATTCAAAAACAAACAAAATGAGATAATGGTCATTTTTGCCAATCTTGCTCAGTAGACCACTTTTAGTGTTTCTAGTCCAAGATTTCAAACAGAAACAATTCTATTTATTTTCACCCCTTGCTAGACCAAGTAAAAGTGAACCCAATACCACCTTTCAAACTCACAGAAATATTTGGCAACTTGATTCAAATGACAATTCAAAATTGAATCTATATCATATGAAAAGATCACCAATTCTCAAAAACCAACCAAACTAGTGCACCTTGACAAAACCAATTAACCAGACACTACCTAGCATGTGACTAGTACACCCACCAATTTTCATCCAAAAATTCAAATTAAAATCTCTTTCGGCCATTTCATCAAACACCGTGCAAACACAAAACATCAAACACTATAGTGAGCAGTGTTTGTGCCTAACTTGTTCCCTCTCTAGCTCACAGCACCCTCTCAGTAGATGATCAAACTAAATAACTAGCCCTATCTCAATGTGAGCTTGCCATTGTCATCAATGGTGAGCATGCCGAGCCCCAAATGGACACCCCATTGTCGACAGCAAGCTAGAAGCTTCCCTAGCCTCGCCAACCGTGCCCGGGACACAGACCATCGTCCATCGCCACCCCCTGTCTAGAGCCAAAGCACTGCCAGCATGCCGAGAGCGTGCCAGAGCGCCGCACTCGACACGCGAGAACGGACCGCACGCCGCCCTCGCTGCTTGCGTGCGTGATAACCACCGCCCAGGAACTGCCAGGACATGCCCGTTCGGTCGCCGCGCGACCAGGACAGCCCGTGCGCCATTAAAACCTCTGTTGGACCCGTCCAGAGAACTGCAACGTTCCAACCGCATCGCATCGCCCCACGCCTCGCAACCATACCGTTGAGCTTTGCCAGGAGGCAGAGCACCGTCCCCTACCGTCGCCCATGCCACTAGCTCACTATGACGACGACCACGACGAGCTCCACCCACGCCCTTCGGTCCCCTCTTGGCACTATAAATATAGGCCACCCCCGTTTGATTTCAGCACACCATCACACTCCCCTCTCTCTCAGAACCACCCCACCTCATCCTCGGAGCAAGGCGAGCAGCAGGTCACAGGAATTTCGCCAGAGTCTGCCGTGGAGGAGGAGAAGAGGAGCCAGCGATTGGAGCCACCCCAGGAGGAGCTACCGGTACCAGGAGGTTCGCCGTCGTCGACTTCGTCGTTCACCCCCATCGCCGACCCTCGTCTAAGCCCTGTTGATCCTCACACGACCCCGACTGGCCGCGCTAGGGTTCATTCTCGCTGGCGTTTCCCGACGGAGACGACAAGCCCCAGCCGTTAGATTAGATGTTGATCGTACAGCCCAAATCACCCCGTACCCCTTCACACCCCCTGTCTCACTGACTGGTGGGGACAACCACTTAAACCCATCCACGCGTGCTATGTGCCGTGGGCCGGCCCAGTTACACTCCCCCGCGACCCAGTAATTCAAATTTAGGTTTATTAATTTAGTTTCAAAAATCAATCTAGAGCGATTCACTGAACCAAATTTCATGAAACTAATATTCCTAGAAAGGTACTGGAATTCTTAACCCAAGCCCGTTGGATTTAAACCATTTAGATTTGTAGATCACCTACAGAAGCTTTTCTACATTCAAACATTTTTCAAAATTCAACCATAAAAGCTTTTGAGTTGATTCAAACACTCAAAAATCACATTTAACAATGCCTTTCTAAATATATAAAAATATCTAGGTTTACTTGCAGAAATAATGGTCAAGCAATAAAAGAATGCCCAATAGGCAATTCTAGTCACTTTAATTAATTAAAATAAAAAGGTTAAACCTTATTAAATTGTGACACCACTTTAAATCACATTCCCATGTACTGAAATATGTGGTGATGACATGTGTCAACATGATAAATAAAATAAATAAGACAAGTTCTTTAATTTTTGTGATAATAGTGATGATGCTAGATCATCTAGTGTCAACCTTTGTGTGATAACTTGTAACACCCCGGTTCTGAAAAGACCGTGGCTTCTATGAGACATGCCAATCCCTGGATCGGTTCATTGGCCCACAATAGAATAAGATGAATAACATAGCAAAATATCCGTGTATCATAAATAACGAAGATCTAGAGTATCATTATTACAATAAAAGCTTATCCCAAAGCTAGCTCCAATTATTCAGGTAGCAACATAAATAAAGTAAATCCTCCATTCTTCAAATTGCCCACAAGTGAACAAGTGCCGAGTGGAGTACCGTGGCCTATATCGATTACTCAGAATCGGAATAACCTGCAACATGAAACGTAGCAGCCCCGAAGGGTCAATACATGGAATGTATGGCAAGTAGAGCTAGTAATGGAGACAATAGCACTAACATCTACATGCATATTTGGCAAGTGGAGCTGTGTCTGGCTTGCATTTGCAAATACATTTGTCCTACTTTCATAAATAGTTTTTGATTTTCTTTGAAAAGATCCCAATTAAGTTAACCCAACAATATTAAAACAATTATGAAATTAGAATGAGCGAGAAACATGTCATGGAATCAATATCAAGCAACTCAGTTGTCCATAACCGGGGACACGGCTAATCGATTAGATTATACACCCTGCAGGGGTTAGTAGACTTTACCCATGTGACTTGCCCAGCCCAACTCGTACCATCACTCTAATTTTGGGTGATGATAGGGAGAAGTCCAAGATGAGACCGTTCGGGAAGTAGCACCCCAATCCCGACGCGCACCGGTCCAACCTACCAAAATTCTACATCTCTGGATACGCAGGTTCGAGTTACCACAACCTACTAAGTCCAACCAACCGCCCATTCTATTATTGGCACATGGTTGTACATGTAAGCTACACAATAAAGAAGCCAATCATTCTCTCTTGATACCTGGGTGCCTTTCCGCAATGAAACCACCAAAAATTATCAATACCATCACACCCAGGAGATTCATTGATTAAGTTGTTTTAGTTTTCACAAACCAATACTTTTAGAAACAAGTATCAATGATGTAACCGAGCCCTCGTTCATCATAGCATGGCTAAGCACATCTACCAACGGTGGTTCATCTACAAGGAAAGCCCTACCACATAATAGGACATAGCATAGCGATAGTATCATCCTACACATACATCTATAAAAATACACGACAATGCATTGAAAATAGTAGGACGATATCATGAATAAAGTAGCATCTACTTGTCTTGGTTGTAGCGGTCGGAAGAACAATCCACACACGAGCAAGCGTTGCACTCGTCATGATCTACACGATACAGTTGCATTCATAAACAAACAATTCCACAAGCATATGCAACAAATATGATGCATGAAGGTATGCAAGGCAAGTGAATTGGTGCTACAGCTGCACCATATAATCCTAATCAATAATACTACTGATTGCATGCATGGAAAATAGTTTTAGCACTAGGAAAACTATTTCGCAAAAGTAATGCTCAAAACTAGATCTCGAACTCAAATAATTCACTACCGGTAGTATTCTGTTTGTAAAATCTTGGGAAAATTCTACCGCATAGGAATCACTGATTAGAAACAGTACCAATTATAATTACTCAAAAATAAATTCTAAAAATCCCCGAGTAATTAAAACACTGCAGAAAGCCACTAGACAGTTTCTGCAGAAGTTTTTACTGTAAGCCTATCTTTTTAATTCACGATGAGATTCCCCTCGTTCCACTGAATCCAGGGACATATCATACGTGATTTTTGGGGCTACGGATCTTTTTCTACGAATTTATTACTCCGAAAAGGCCACTAACTAGTTTGATTAAACTGTACTAAACCTTGCTGCAAAAGTGTGAAACCAAGGTACAGCAAGATTCTACACGACTTACTGAACCTATACATATTTTATTTGTAATTTTTGGCTCAGCGGTTTAATTTCTATGCAATTTACAAGTTTCTACCGAAATCTGTCAACTAAAAGGATTAACGAAAATAACCAATCAACTGTGTCTGTTGACTGGTCAACGCGTCTGGTGACTGGGCGCTGACTGGGCGTCTGACTAGTCAACGCCTGAGTCTGACCGGTCAACGGCTAATCTGAACCACTGATCGGAGATCTAACGGCGGCTGCAGGCTTACCGGGAACGAGCGGCGAAACGGACGGCGGCGAGTTCCGGACGGCGCGACGATCGATTCCGGCGACGGTGCTACCTGCGCGAGAGGGAGATGGTCAGCGCGTGGTATGGGACGGTTAACAACACGGCGACGACGCGTGCGATACGGCACGGACGAGCGGCGCGACGCTAGACGGCGCGCGTGCGTGGGTAGGTGCGCACGCGACGGCGCACAGCGTGTGCGTGCGTGCGCGCGCGCGTGTGTGTGCGGGCGGCGGCGCAGCGCGTGCAGCAGCGAGCGCAGCGTGCGCGGCAGGCGCAGGCGGCAGCGGCAGCAGCCGCAGCGAGCGAGGCGCGCAGCAGCAGCACGGCGGCAGCGTGCGCAGCAGCGGCTCGGCGGCGAGGCGGGAAGAGGGCGGCGCGGCGGCGGCTCCAGGAGGCGGCGGCGCGGGTGGAAGGAGAGGCGGCGCTGGCGCGATCTACGAGGCGGCGGGGCGATCCCGAGGAGGGGCGCGGGTATCGAGGCGAGCAGGGGCGGCTCGGTCCTGGTGGGGTCCCTTTTGTGGGGCCCCACGCGGAATCCTAGGATGATTCGGCGCAGAGTTAGACGCGGACTCAGAAATCGGCCCGAAATTCGGACCGTTTTCCGATCTCTTCATAAAACGGCCGCAACTTCTCCGTACGAGCTTCGAATCGAGTGATTCTTGCTCCTACGGTTTCGTAAAGTCGAGGGGAACAGTCTAGGGTCAAGGTTCGGGCGAAACCACTAGGCTACAAGGGTGGACAATGCTAGTCCTACTAAAGCCTCCCGCAGGAGCCTCGTAGCAAAATACAATAGGAATTTGAAAATAGCGTTTCGTCGATTCTTTTCAATCGACGGTTTTGCATGGAAAAGTATGATGCAATGATATGAATGATATGCAAGACCAAATCTACAATTTGGGATGTGACAAGACTAACCCCCTTAAGATGAATCTCGTCCTCGAGATTCGACGCGGCTAGCAAATAGGTGTGGGTAGTCCTCTCGGATGTCATCCTCATGCTCCCAAGTGGCTTCCTCTTAGGTGTGGTGACTCCACTGTACCTTGCAAAACTTGATTGTCTTGGTACGAGTAGTCCTTTCCGCTGTTTCCAGAATCTTGACCGGCTTCTCCTCGTAGGTCAAGTCATTCTCAAGCTGAACCTCCTCTAGCGGTATAGTGTCTCTATGGTGTATCCACCATCTCCGGATGGCACTTCTTCAGCTGGGACACGTGGAACACATTGTGAACAGCGGACAGGGCCTCTGGCAACTCCAGCTGATAAGCAACTGCTCCTTTGCGTGCTAAGACCCGATACGGTCCAATGAACCGACGTGCCAGCTTACCCATAATTCCAAATATCTTAATTCCACGAAGTGGCGATACTCTGAGGTATTCTCTATCACCTATCTCATACATCACTTCCTTGCGCTTGGCGTCAGCGTAGCTCTTCTGCCTTGATTGTGCTACCTTCAGCCTATCCCTAATCAAGGCGACCTTCTCCTCAGCGTCCTTGATCAAATCGGGTCCAAACAACTGGCGTTCTCCTACTCCATCCCATAGCAATGGTGTTCGGCACCGTTTCCCATATAGCATATCGAACGGTGACGTCTTGATGCTGGTTTGATAGCTGTTGTTGTAGGAAAACTCCGCATATGGTAAATTCTCATCCCAACTAGATCCATGAGCCAAAGCGCAAGCTCTCAGCATGTCCTCCAAAATCTGATTCACCCTCTCGGTCTGTCCATCAGTCTGTGGGTGAAACGTTGTGCTAAACTCCAATCTAGTACCAAGTGACTCGTGCAGCTGGCGCCAGAAGTGTGAGGTAAATTGGGTGCCTCTATCAGATACGGTACTCTTGGGAACTCCGTGTAGGCACACAATCCTGTCCATGTAAATCTTGGCCAACTTCGCACTCGTATAGGTCGTCCTCACCGGTATAAAGTGGGCTACCTTGGTTAAATGGTCGACCACTACCCAAATAGAGTCATATCCTGACCTGGTCCTGGGCAGTCCTGTGATAAAATCCATTCCCACTTCCAATCCTGCATGGGCAATGGCTGTAGCAGTCCTGCTGGCTTCTGGTGTTCTACCTTCACTCGGCTGCACACATCACATAGGGCAATATGCTTGGCGATATCTCCCTTCATGTTGTTCCACCAAAATCCGCTCTTCAAATCCATATACATCTTTGTGTTGCCCAGATGTATGGAGTATGGCGAGTTATGAGCCTCCTGCAGAATCAACTCTCTTATCTCCGGGTCGCTGGGCACACGCAAACGATCTCCATACCACAAGGTACCATGCTCATCCTCGCGAATATCCTTTTCCCGATTCTCCTTCATCTTTTCCTTTATCTCCTCTATTTCCTTGTCTCCTATCTGAGCCTTTATGATCCTGTCCTGTAGCGTCGGTTGGACTTCCATTGTAGCCAGGTATCCTTCAGATACTACCTCCAGACTAAGGTCCTTGAATTGCTTGCACAAATCCTCGGGCAATTCACCAATTGTCAATCCATTGGCATAAACCTTCCGGCTCAGAGCATATGCTACTACATTGGCCTTTCCCGGGTGGTATTGTAGATTCATATCATAGTCCTTGATAAGCTCCAACCATCTCCTTTGCCTCATGTTCAGTTCCTTCTGTGTAAATATGTACTTCAGGCTCTTGTGGTCGGTGTACACATCACAGTGTTTTCCCATTAAGTAATGCCTCCATACCTTGAGCGCATGAACCACTGACGCTAACTCCAAGTCGTGTGTGGGGTAATTCCGCTCATGGTGCTTGAGTTGTCGCGAGGCATATGACACTACTCTCCCATCTTGCATCAGCACACTCCCAAGTCCCTGTCGAGAAGCGTCACAGTACACTTGGAAATCCTTCTGAAGGTCTGGTAAACACAGAACAGGTGCGGCCACTAGTCGACGCTTCAGTTCCTGAAAGCTAGCTTCACACACATCCGTCCATTCGAACTTCCTCTCCTTCTTCAGAAGTTCAGTCATCGGCTTAGCAATCTTGGAAAAGTTTTCAATGAACCTCCTGTAATATCCAGCAAGTCCCAAAAAGCTTCGAATCTCTCCTGCATTCTTGGGTGCTTCCCACTCAGTTACTGCAGTCACTTTGCTTGGATCAACAGCGACTCCTTCTCCTGACACTACGTGTCCAAGAAATCCAACAGTGTTAAGCCAGAATTCACACTTGCTGAATTTGGCATACAGCTGGTGTTCCCTCGGTTTCTCCATAATCAGTCGCAGATGTTTCTCATGCTCAGCATCATCCTTGGAATATATCAGTATGTCATCAATAAACACCACCACGAATTTGTCCAAGTATTCCATAAATACCTTGTTCATCATGGTCATGAAATACGCTGGGGTATTCGTTAGTCCAAAAAACATAACAGTATACTCATATAAACCATACCTAGTAGTGAAGGCGGTTTTTGGTACGTCCTCCTCCCGGATCTTCAATTGGAAGTAGCCTGATCGCAGATCAATCTTGCTGAACACCTTTGCTCCTTCCAGTTGATCAAACAAATCATTTATGTTCGGTAGAGGGTACTTGTTCTTGATGGTTACTTCATTCAGCGAGCGATAGTCCACTACTAATATCTTGCTGCTGTCTTTCTTCTCCACAAACAGAACAGGTGCACCCCATGACGACGAACTAGGTTGAATGAATCCCTTGTCCAACTGCTCTTTCAGCTGCTTCTTCAATTCCTTCAGCTCATCCACATCCATCTTATATGGTCTCTTTGCTATTGGTCCTGTTCCTGGCATCAGGTCGATAAGAAACTATACTTCCCTGTCAGGTGGCATACCTGGCAGCTCTTCCGGAAACACGTCGGGGTAATCTCTAATCACTGGCACAGTATCCATGCTAACCCCCTTAAGAGAATTCAACTTACACCTTCCTGGTCGTATAGCTGACTTGAATCTAATCCTCTTACCATCCGGGGTTTTGAGTGAAACAGCTCGCTATGCACAATCTATGTGTCCCCCATGCATAGACATCCAATCCATACCCAGAATAACGTCTAATCCCTGTGATTCCAACACTACCAAATGTGCACTGAAATTGTGTGTTCCAATCCTCACAGTTAAATCGTGGCATCCCACGCTAGCTATCATATCTCCTCCAGGTGAACTCACTCTAAAAGACCTTAGCATAGACTCAGTAGGTAACTTATACTTATCCACAAATGCCCTTGATATGAATGAATGCGATGCACCAGTATCGAAAAGTATAAGTGCAGGGTAAGTGTTGATTGGAAACTTACCAATCACAAGGTCAGGCTCATCTGGAATCTCCTCCACATTCATGTGGTTCACTGTGGCCTTCTCATTGTGGGTTGGCTTCAGTCCTTTCCTCTCCGGACAGTTGTCAGCATAGTGTCCCTTCTGTTTACACTTGAAGCACGTCACCTCACTCAGATCCTTCTTCACAAAGTTGCGATCACGGTTGCGGTCATGTCCACCGTGTCCTCCAGAGTGGTGAGAGTGTCCTCCCTTGTGGCTGTGGTGGCTGCTCCTATGGTTGTCATGACGATGCCCATCGCCCCCATGGTGGTGGCGGTCATGGCTCCCATGGTCACTCCCTCCAAGCTTGGAGTATCCATCATAGGAAGTGCGAGACTTGTGGTGTGAACCAGAGTGGTGATTGTTGCTCTTTCTCTTGCGGTTCTCCACCTGTTTGTGCTTCCCTTCCAAGATCCTGGCCTTGTCCATAAGCTCCTGGAAAGTGGGGCAATAAACCACCAGTAGCTGTACTGAAAGCTCATCACTGAGGCCATCCAGAAATCTCTCCCTCCTTTTTGCATCAGTGTCAACATCCTCAGGTGCATAACAGGACAAGTTGTTGAACTCATCAATGTACTCGGCCACGGTGCGATTGGTTTGGCGCAAGTTGCGGAACTCCTTCCTCTTCAGGCTCAGAACTCCTGAAGACACGTGGTTGGTCCTGAAACCTTTCTCAAACATTGCCCAAGTCACGGTATCCAGCGGGTGGGTGATCTGAAAAGTGTCCCACCAAGAAGCGGCTGGTCCCTCCAGTAGGTGAGCGGCAAACCTCACCTTCTCAGCATCAGTGCATCCAACAGTTACCAGATCCTTGTTGACTGAACGCAACCAGTCGAGAGCAACCATTGGTTCAGTTGCAGTAGAGAACTTAGCTGGCCTTAACCTCAGAAATCTGGTGAGAGCATCTCCCTGAGGCTGGTTGTTCCCATTGTTGTTGTTGTTGTTCTGAGCTGCGATGAACTGAGTCATCACTTGGGTCAGCTGTGCCTGAGCTGCCATGAGCTTCTCCAACTCAGTGGGTTGACGGCGGGGAGGCAGCTGCGGTTCAGCACAGGTAAGTTTAGAGAGAATGAACTACGATAATAGGATTCTACCCATGCATATGATCAAACAACAAACAAACAATAGCAGACAATCACAAGCAAGCAACACATCAACAAACAAGCGATCCAGCAACATCTCAGGGGTTATCCTAGCAGTATACACCTACTGAAATAGTTTTACAAGAGTTGGCAATGGTTAACTAAACAGTTGATCAACTAAACAACAAAAACAGCAATCTGCCAGAACAGTCCAGCAGCGTTCGCGAATTTTTCCGCCTGACTTAAACTTGTCAGAAAATTTAGATGATTTTTGCACATATAGTAAAGAGAGTTTCGCATCAGCCCAAGTTTTTTCAGATTTTTCCGAGTTACCAGAAAAATATGAAAAATCGTGCAGTACTACTGTATCAGCAGAAAAACTGCAGCGAAAATAACACAGATAGTAACCAAAATTGCCATAACTCTTTCATAATGTTTTGCACAAATAATTCCTGGGATATTGGAGTACACAAATAAGCAACTAATCACTCTTAAACTAACATGAACTAAGCTTCACAACGATCGAAATTAATCCTAACGAATTTGTCTAACGTGGACTAATTGGTGGACTTCTATCTACTCCTTGAAGAGGTTGCGGTAGGTCCTTGCTGTCATGCATTGGCGCTTCGGTTCGCGGTACAACCATGGCGGAGGAGTGTACACCTCTCCTGAATCATCACTTGAGATCTCAAACTCCACCTCTTCTGGATCCTCCTCTTCTTCACTCTCAGCTGCAACTGCAACAGCTTCATCTCCTCCACCATCATCATCCTCGTCCTCATCATCATCATCGTCTCCACTGTCATCATCATCCCCATTGTTGACATCATCTCCATTGTCATCATCAGAGGGTGGATTCAGCTGTGCTTGGAGAGCGGCAATCTGGGCTGTCATAGCTTCAATAGTTTGATCCCTTTCCTGGACGGTCCCTTGCAACTGTTGTATGTTCTGGGTGTTCTCCTGCACAGTACCATGAAGATGAGCTATGGTTGCATCTCTGGCTATCAGGGCATTCTCCAGAACTCCCACAACTTCATGCAGGGTGTCAATCTCCTGTCCTTGGACCACCATACCATTGCTAGCAAAGTCTGCAATCTCCTTTATCATCATCACTTTCTTAGCTAGAGCTCCATTCTCCCTTTCCATGTCCTCTATGTGCCTCCGACAGGGCGGCATGTTGTTCCTGTCACCCGGGGTAACCACAATGTGCCCATCTTCATCACGCCTTCCATAGTCACGGTAGGGTGAATCTGCTGGCAGTAGGTGTCGGACTTGATGGCACTGGCGAGACAGGGCTTCATGTATGGCCAAGTTGATACCAAGTCCCCAGTTGCAGTAGGTCTTGGTGTAGATCAAGTGCACTGGGTTTGGCAAGGCGGCATCTCTGAATATGAAGGTAGTGATCTCCCATGCATCCTCTCCATATCCATAGGTGTACAGCCTCCTTCCCTTGAACATGGGCAGTGGCAATCCCAATGACTGCGAGAGCTGAGCTAACTGCCTTGCAAAGGGCCTTGCTGACTCCATCGTGGCATACTCAGTCCTGACTTCTCCCATCTATCAAGTAAAAGAGGAAAGTGTGAGAATAGCATATGGTAAGAATTTACGAGGGTGAAAGGCATAAGATGAAAGACAGAGTTAATATAGGCTTTAATAAATCTATGGCTTCCTAATCCAATTCTAGGTCACGATCCTACAGTCGACACACGGGCTCTGATACCATCCTGTAACACCCAGGTTCTGAAAAGACCGAGGCTTCTATGTGACATGCCAATCCCTGGATCGGTTCATTGGCCCACAATAGAATAAGATGAATAACATAGCAAAATATCCGTGTATCATAAATAACGAAGATCCAAAGTACCATTATTACAATAAAAGCTTAGCCCAAAGCTAGCTCAAATTATTCAGGTAGCAACATAAATAAAGCAAATCCTCCATTCTTCAAATTGCCCACAAGTGAACAAGTGCCGAGTGGAGTACCGTGGCCTATATCGATTACTCAGAATCGGAATAACCTGCAACATGAAACGTAGCAGCCCCGAAGGGTCAATACATGGAATGTATGGCAAGTAGAGCTAGTAATGGAGACAATAGCACTAACATCTACATGCATATTTGGCAAGTGGAGCTGTGTCTGGCTTGCATTTGCAAATACATTTGTCCTACTTTCATAAACAGTTTTTGATTTTCTTTGAAAAGATCCCAATTAAGTTAACCCAACAATATTAAAACAATTATGAAATTAGAATGAGCGAGAAACATGTCATGGAGTCAATATCAAGCAACTCAGTTGTCCATAACCGGGGAGACGGCTAATCGATTAGATTATACACCCTGCAGGGGTTAGTACACTTTACCCATGTGACTTGGTCAGCCCAGCTCGTACCATCACTCTCATTTTGGGTGATGATAGGGAGAAGTCCAAGATGAGACCGTTCGGGAAGTAGCACCCCAATCCCGATGCGCACCGGTCCAACCTACCAAAATTCTACATCTCTGGATACGCGGGTATGAGTTACCACAACCTACTAAGTCCAACCAACCGCCCATTCCATTATTGGCACATGGTTGTACACGTAAGCTACACAATAAAGAAGCCAATCATTCTCTCTTGATACCTGGGTGCCTTTCCGCAATGAAACCACCAAAAATTATCAATACCATCACATCCAGGAGATTCATTCATTAAGTTGTTTTAGTTTTCACAAACCAATACTTTTAGAAACAAGTATCAATGATGTAACCCAGCCCTCGTTCATCATAGCATGGCTAAGGACATCTACCAACGGTGGTTCATCTATAAGGAAAGCCCTACCACATAATAGGACATAGCATAGCGATAGTATCATCCTACACATGCATCTACAAAAATACACGACAATGCATTGAAAATAGTAGGACGATATCATGAACAAAGTAGCATCTACTTGTCTTGGTTGTAGCGGTCGGAAGAACAATCCACACACGAGCAAGCGTTGCACTCGTCACGATCTACACGATACAATTGCATTCATAAACAAACAATTTCACAAGCATATGCAACAAATATGATGCATGAAGGTATGCAAGGCAAGTGAATTGGTGCTACAGCTGCACCACATAATCCTAATCAATAATACTACTGGTTGCATGCATGGAAAATAGTTTTAGCGCTAGGAAAACTATTTCGCAAAAGTAATGCTCAAAACTAGAGCTAGAACTCAAATAATTCACTACCGGTAGTATACTGTTTGTAAAATCTTGGGAAAATTCTACCGCATAGGAATCTCTGATTAGAAACAGTACCAATTGGAATTACTCAAAAAGGAATTATAAAACTTCCCGAGTAATTAAAACACTGCAGAAATCCACTAGACAGTTTCTGCAGAAGTTTTTACTATAAGCCTATCTTTTTAATTGACGATGAGATTCCCCTCGTTCCACTGAATCCAGGACATATCATACGCGAATTTTGGAGCTACGGATCTTTTTCTACGAATTTATTACTCCGAAAAGGCCACTAACTAGTTTGATTAAACTGTACTAAACCTTGCTGCAAAAGTGTGAAACCAAGGTACAGCAAGATTCTACACGACTTACTGAACCTACACATATTTTATTTGCAATTTTTGGCCCAGTGGTTTAATTTCTACGCAATTTACAAGTTTCTACCGAAATCTGTCAACTAAAAGGATTAACGAAAATAACCAGTCAACTGTGTCTGTTTACTGGTCAACGCGTCTGCTGACTGGGCGCTGACTGGGCGTCTGACTAGTCAATGCCTGAGTCTGACCGGTCAACGGCTGATCTGAACCACTGATCTGAGATCTAACGGCGGCTGCAGGCTTACCGGGAACGAGCGGCGAAACGGACGGCGACGAGTTCCGGACGGCGCGACGATCGATTCCGGCGACGGTGCTACCTGCGCCAGAGGGAGACGGTCAGCGCGTGGTACGGGACGGTCAACAACACGGCGACGGCGCGAGCGACACGGCACGGACGAGCGGCGCGACGCTAGACGGCGCACGTGTGTGGGTAGGTGCGCACGCGAAGGCGCGCAGCGTGTGCGTGCGTGCGCGCGTGTGTGTGCGCGCGGCGGCGCAGCGCATGCAGCAGTGAGCGCAGCGCGCGTGGCAGGCGCAGGCGGCATCGGCAGCAGCCGCAGCGAGCAAGGCACGTAGCAGCAGCACGGCGGCAGCGCGCGCAGCGCGCAGGCGGCGCAGCAGCGGCTCGGCGGCGAGGCGGGAAGAGGGCGGCGCGGCGGCGGCTCCAGGAGGCGGCGGCGCGGGTGGAAGGAGAGGCGGCGCTGGCGCGATCTACGAGGCGGCGGGGCGATCCCGAGGAGGGGCGCGGGTATCGAGGCGAGCAGGGGCGGCTCGGGCCTGGTGGGGTCCCTTTTGTGGGGCCCCACGCGGAATCCTAGGCTGATTCGGCGCAGAGTTAGACGCGGACTCGGAAATCGGCCCGAAATTCGGACCGTTTTCCGATCTCTTCATAAAACGGCCGCAACTTCTCCGTACGAGCTCCGAATCGAGTGATTCTTGCTCCTACGATTTCGTAAAGTCGAGGGGAACAGTCTAGGGTCAAGGTTCGGGCGAAACCACTAGGCTACAAGGGTGGACAACGCTAGTCCTACTAAAGCCTCCCGCAGGAGCCTCGTAGCAAAATAGAATAGGGATTTGAAAATAGCGTTTCGCCGATTCTTTTCAATCAACAGTTTTGCATAGAAAAGTATGATGCAATGATATGAATGATATGCAAGACCAAATCTACAATTTGGGATGTGACATAACTAGAGTAGTTAAGAATTGTTTGGTGATTGTGTACCTCATATTTATTTATAGACGCTAGTACCGAACAAGGATACGAGGAGGAAGAAGAATACTACAAGGAAGAAGTCGAGGATAACTTCAACCACAGCTCCCCACAAGGCAAGCTACAACTTACAAGTTTCTTAACCATGCAAGCCATCTTAGCAAGCTTAACCATGCACGTAACAACATTGTTTTTGGTTGTGAAGCAACTTCGAAGATTATGGCTAAATATGACATCATGTCAATTGTCACATAAAGTAACCTGTTTAATGGATAAACCCATTCAATCTTACTCGCTAAATTCTTGTTGTATATTAACAATATGGCAATTTACTAAAAACATGTCAATTTTGGTAACATAGTCTGGAGAAATGATGGAGAAGACTCTAGAACTATGGAGAAGTGTCTTTTGAGATTTGTTCATAGCGTTTATTATGCTAAAGACTATATTAATAGTATATTTTAGCATCAGATGCTAATAGAACAGAAAATAATATCTAACGACTAGCAATGTTGGGATTCGCGAATCTTGATCAAACGATCAATATTCAAAGTTAATCGTACACTATATAGTGGTATTATAAGATAAGATAGGGGATTATGGTTTAGGTTTTAGGGGTTTAGGGAAGTTTCAATAATGTTCAAGCTTTATGCTTATATATGTCACATAGAATAGCGCTACCGCAATTTAATGAAATTATCTCAAATTTGGATCTATAATTGCATGATACCTTCTTGGTTAGGGTGTATGTGGGTTGAGGGTTTAAGTTTGAGGGGTTGTTTAGGGTTGAAGGTTTAGGGAATTTTCAATAATGTTCAAGCTTTATGCTTATATTTTTGGAACAGAATGGCATTACGACAATTTAATAGAAGTATCTTATTTTTTGATCTATATGTACATGATACCTACTCGGTTAGGGTTGAATTATGGGTTGCGGGTTTAGGATTTAGGGTTTTAGTATTTATGGGTTGATGGTTTAGGTTTTAGGGGTTGTTTAGGGTTTAGGGAATTTTTAATAATGTTCAAGATTTATTCTTATATTTGTGGAACAGAATGGCGTTACCGCAATTTAATGAAAGTATCTCAATTTTTGATCTATAAGTACATGATACCTACTTGGTTAGAGTTTAATTATGGGTTGAGGGGTTTAGCTTTTTAGTATTTAGGGGTTGAGGGTTTAGGTTTTAGGGGTTGTTTAGGGTGTAGGGAATTTTCAATAATGTTCAAGCTTTATGCATATATTCGTCGAAAAGAATGGCGTTGCACAATTCAATGGAAGTATCTCAAATTTGATCTACAAGTGCATGATACCTGCTTGGTCAGGGTTTAGGGGATTATTAGTGTCTAGGGTTTGAGTTTTTAGGGGTTTGGTGTTTCGGGAATTTTCAATAATGTACAAACTTTACGGTTATATTAGTGGAATATAATGGTATTACCAATTTTATCACCGCACCAATTTTATGGTTAAAAGACTATATATGGTTCAAAGTATCACCGCACCAATTTTATCACCAATTATGAATTATTTGACGAATGATACCCAAGTTTCATAAAATTTTCAAGTTTTCGAGCCAGTTTCGCCAAGTTTTACGAGTTTATCTCGGTTTAGTGAAAAGATTTTTGAATTTTGAACTGCAAACTATGGGAATCTCGACTTCCCGTAATTGTGGGTCACTTACATGCGGGTCACTTGCACTGTGGGTCCACAAAATCAGAATAAGGCCGGGGTGGGTGGGCAGGTAAATACTTATTGAAGAAGCCAAGAAGGGAAGGGAACCACGTCGACGGGGTGATGCACATGGGAGAATGCAAAATTACCACCTATATCCCT
Organism: Avena sativa; assembly: GCA_916181665.1. Classification (NCBI taxonomy): domain Eukaryota; kingdom Viridiplantae; phylum Streptophyta; class Magnoliopsida; order Poales; family Poaceae; genus Avena; species Avena sativa. Next base: position 92,214,611 of record OV702293.1, on the reverse strand, counting down.
CTGTTATTGTAGTGCTCCTCGGGTTCTTGTTTCCGGAGCAGGAGAAGAGGAATTTTGCATTCTAAAAAATGTGAAGTATGTTTGGGGCTAGATGTTTGAATGAATGGGTGGGCTGTTTGAATGGATGTGTGGGATATTTCAGCACTCTCTCAAAATTTTGAAGCTGAAGCTTGTAAGGTACGCCACTCCCACTACCACTTGGGCATGTTTTCCCCGTCAGATAGACCCAGACACATATACGATTTCGAGCATTTAATGAGTTGATAGACATCTACCGTCTTTCAAACAAGATGACCAAGGTCACAACCTTATTTTATTTTTCTACTTACACAACCATATTAGCTGATACCGTGACCATGTTTTGTAATCCGTACACTTGATGCATCTTGGCCAATAAAGCTTTGCTTACAAAGAGAAAATCCAAATTTGATTTTTTTATATTTTTCCAAGTAACAACAATGTTTTTGGTTGTGAAGTAACCTCAAATATTATGGCTCATATGACATCATGTCAATTCTCACATAAAGTAACTTGTTTAATGGATAAACCCGTTCAATCTTACTCGCTAAATTCTTGCAGTATATTGACAATATGGCAATTTACTAAAACATGTCAATTTTGGTAACATAGTCTAGAGAAATGATGGAGAAGACTCTAGAACAATGGAGAAGTGTGTTTTGAGATTTGTGCATAGCTTTTATTATGCTAAAGACTATATCAATAGTATCTTCTAACCTTAGATGCTAATAGAATGGAAAAGAAGATCTGACGACTAGCAATGTTGGGATTCGCGAGTCTTGATCAAACGATCAATATTCAAAGTTATTCGTACACTATATAGTGGTATGATAAGATACGATAGGGGATTATGGTTTAGGTTTTAGGAGTTTAGGGCTTAGGGAAGTTTCAATAATATTCAAGCTTTATGCTTATATATGTGAATAGAATACGCTACCGCAATTTAATGAAATTATCTCAAATTTGGATCTATAATTGCATGATACCTGCTTGGTTAGGGTGTATGTGGGTTGAGGCTTTAAGTTTGAGGGGTTGTTTAGGGTTGAAGGTTTAGGGAATTTTCAATAATGTTCAAGGTTTAAGCTTATGTTCGTCTAATAGGATGGCATTACCAAAATTAATAAGTGTATCTAAAAATTTGATCTATAAATGTGCATATGATAGCTACTTGGTCATGGGTTTAGGGGTTTAGTGTTTCGGGTTTAGGTTTTAGGGGTTTTGTGTATCAGGTTTCAGATTTATCAAGGTTTTAGGGAATTAGGGGTCTAGGGTTTCGAGAATTTTCAATAAAGTTCAAGATTTATGTTTATATACTTGGAATAGAATGACTTACCAACAATTTAACAATGAAAGTACCTTAAGTTTTGATCTATAAGTGCATGATACCTTCCTAATCAGGGTTAGGGGTTGAGGGTTTAGGATTTTTAGGGTTTAGGGTTATAGGGCTTAGGGTTTAGGTTTTAGGGGGTTAGGGTTTAGTGATTTTTCAACAATGTTCAAGCTATATGCCTATATATAATCGTGAAATAGAAAGGCTTTAGCGCAACTTAACGAAAGTATCTCAAATTTTAATCTATAAGTACATGATACCTTCTTGGTCAGGGTTTAGGGTCAAAGCATTTTTGGTTTAGGGGTTTAAGGTTTAGGTTTTATGGCATTTTCAATAATGTTCAAGCTTTATGCTTAGATTCGTAGAATGGAATGTGGATTTAGCATAATTTAATGAAAGTATATCTCAAATGTTGATCTATAATTAAGTGGATGATATATACTTGCTTGGTCGGTGTCGTTTAGGGGTCTAGGGCTATAGGGTATAAGGTTTAGGTTTTAGGGAATTTTCAATAATGTTCATGCTTTATGCTTAGATTCGTGGAATAGAATGGCGTTAGCGTAATTTAATGAAAGTATATCTCAAATGTTGATCTATAAGTGCATGATATACCTCCTTGGTCAGAGTCGTTTAGGGGTTTAATAATGTTCAAGCCTTATGCTTATTTTTGTGGAACAGAATGGCGTTACCGCAATTTAATAGAAGTATCTCAAATTTTGATCTATAAGTACAAGAGACCTACTCGGTTAGGGTTTAATTATGGGTTGAGGGGTTCCAGGTTTAGGGTTTATTATTTAGGGGTTTAGGTTTTAGGGGTTGTTTAGGGTTTAGGGAATTTTCAATAATGTTCACGCTTTATGCATATATTCGTCGAATCGAATGGTGTTGCCCAATTCAATGGAAGTATCTCAAATTTGATCTACAAGTGCATGATACCTACTTGGTCAGGGTTTAGGGGGTTATTAGTGTTTAGGGTTTGAGGGTTTGGGGGTTTTGTGTTTTGGGAATTTTCAATAATGTTCAAACTTTATGGTTATATTAGTGGAATACAATGGCGTTACCAATTTATCACCGTTCCAATTTTATGGTTCAAAGACTATATTTGGTTCAAAGTCTCACCGCACCAATTTTATCACAAAGTATGAATTATTTGACGAATAATTCCCAAGTTTCATAAATTTTTCATGTTTCCGAGCCAGTTTCGCTGAGTTTAACGAGTTTATCTCGGTTTAGCGAAAAAATGTTCGAATTTTGAACTGCAAATGATGGGAATCTCTACTTCCCATAATTTTGGGTCACCGACATGTGGGTCACTTGCACTGTGGGTCCACAAAGTCAAGGCCGGAGTGGGCGGGCAGGTAAATGTACCTATGGAAGAAGGGCAGGTAACCACGTCGATGGGGTGATGCCGGTGGGAGAACGGAAAATTACCACCTATATCCCTCTATTATTGCAGTGTGCCCCGGGTTCTTTTTTTCGGAGCAGGTATAGAAGATTAATTTTGCATTCTAAAAAAAGGCAAAGTATGTTTGAATGGATCTGTGCGATGTTTGGGCGCCGAACCCAAATGTTGAGGTCTAAGCTTCTAACATATTTTTATTGTGAAGCAACTACAAAGATGATGGCTCAAAATTCCACTGCCCCCTTTTTACATACAAAGTATAACCTTTAAATGTGTACGCCCTTTCATGCTTTTAGGATAAATTTGTGCAATAAATTGATTTTTGGGATTGATGTTTGAATGAATGGGTGAGGTGTTTGAATGTATGGGCATGATATTTTGGCGCTCTCTCGAAATTCTGAAGCTGAAGCTTCTAAGGTACGCTACTCCCACTCCCACTTGGGGATGATGTCCCCGTCAAATAGAACCAGACGCATGTACGCTTTCGATAATTTAATGAGTTGATAGACATCTTCGTTTCAAACAAGATGACCAAGGTCACAACTATATTTTCTTTTTTTACTTTCACACCCATAGTTGCTGATACCATGTCCAAGTTTTATACGCCGTACATTGGATGCATATAGGCAAATCAAGCTTTTCTTACAAAGGGAAATGCAAATTTGATTTTTTTAATCTTTTCCATGTAACAACATTGTTGTGCATTGAGTTTACTGTGCTTAAGACGATATCAATAGTATCCTCTAGAATTAGATGCTAATAGAATGGAATATAATATCTGACGACTGGCATTGTTGTGATTCACAAGTCTTGATCCAACGGTCAGTATTCAAAGTGCTATGATAAGATAAGATATGGCTCAAAATGCCACCTTCCATAATTTCACACAAATTAATACACATATTTAATAGACAATTCACGAGTTTCATGAATTTTCTATTTTCCGTGCTGATTTCACCACTTTAACTGGTTCATCTCGGTTTAGCCAAAATGGGTCAATTTTGATCTATGGTCACAGATAGGGGGGCACGTATATGGGTGTGCCCAAAGCAGGGTTGGTCAGAATTTTCAAAGATATCCCTCCGACCCCTTCACGTTTTGTTAACATCCACCCTCCGCCACCTAGACCCTCACCCCTTGCCCACAAAATAGACGTGCTCACCTCCGCTCCTTATCTCACCACCATCCACCCAAAGAAGCTTTCCCTACATGTCGGTGTTCTTGAGACACACCGGTGGTCACGTGGATCCCATGGTAGTCCTTTTATCTCTAGCTCGATCTGGTTGGCAATTTATTTCCATTTCATCCGATCTGCTGCCTCAAATATGTAGTTTAATTTGTCCTTAGTCTGCATAGTCATAGTTGATTCTAGGCTTGATCTATGTTCTTAAGTACCTTCGCCGATTTTTGCTGTCAATATGTTTGCTAACATACATGGGTATATGTAGTTTTTATACTCCATCTATATTTCCTGCTTTTCTTTTACTAATTAAGATCCAATCTTGTATGTCATAATTCAATAGATGGAGATATTTGGGATGCAGGTTGCTCCATTAGGAAGCCCTAAACATATCTTTGGTGTTGTACGATTTATTGAGTTTGTTAGAGCTCATTGTGACAACTCAGAAGTACAGTGCCCCTGCCGATTGTGTCTGAATCGGAGGGTGGTGCCTCTCAGTATAGTAAAATACCATATTTATATGTTTGGGATGCTAAGAACATATGCTAGATGGTTATTTTATGGTCAAGTATATGAACCAGGGGAAGAACATCTTTATCATCCAAATCAAGTAGGGGAAGTAGACGTTGATCATCTAGATCAACTAACAGAGGCAGCTCCTGAGTATCTATAGAAGGGTAAATTTTTAGGTTGTGTGTCTTTGATGTTTCTATTTAAATATATCTATTAATCTACTAATTGCAGAAGCAGGCAACCGAAGAGGACTTTGATGATAATGATGATGACATGTTCGTTGATGAGCCTGCACCCTGAGGCTATGGATTGGGTAGACTACTTCTGGATTGAGTTCATGCAGGGTGCTGATCATAATGGGTGTACTTTTGGTGACGTATGTGCAGTCTCATGACCACTAGCCCAACTGCAAAACTCTTAGGGTGCACCTGAGATGTCTCTAAATATATGTAGAGCTATCCCATGATTGGTCCGCTAATGTCGTAGTACTGTAATATGGAGCTACCTTATGATTTTTAAGCGTTTGTTAGCAGATCTATAGCTGGAAACTATTTTGTATATTAGTAGTATATATGTGTGGCTATGTGTTTCTTGCTTTTGAGTCTTCCCAAGCTCCTTTTTAGGCATCGAGTTGGTGCCCTATGCAGCAACAAACACCATCTTTTCCTCTGCTTGCCCTTCCCCTCCCTCAAATTTTGATATTCAGAGTATATGTTGTATGAGCTATAATGTACTTTTTTTGATATTAATATATTAGATCTTATGTTCAAAAAAATCTTTGTGATTCGATACTGGGTGATTTTATCGGTCCTGGGAGAGGAACATGGGACGACTTTCTCAATCCTGGGAGAGGAACATTATAGCTATGAGATTCGATACATTTTTAATGGTTTTTCTTGATGGTTTTCGTCTGGATTTGATGGTTTTCTAGCTTTACCTAACGCTAATACTTCCGTAGCGAATAAAACTTGTTTTTTAATGTGTGTTTTAGGTTCTGGACATCAACAGAGGATTATAACAGTAAAAATACAATATTTAGGCGAAAATAAGCAAGTCTATTTTTGGAAGCAATCGAGGAGGGAAACTAGTGGGTTTAATGAGCAACTATACGGTGGGAATCTTTTCTCCAGCCGTATAGTTGCCATCGCCTTTGTATTGTCAAAAGGGACAACTTTCATGAAGAGGTCGAGAGCAAAAACAGAACACAGCAGACGCCGTTCCATCCAAAAGGGAGAAAGAAGAGATCTGGAGAAGAAAGGGGAAGACGTTCTTCATCTCTTTCCACGATTTTCAACCTCCTAGCCACCACACCCCCGTAGCCATTACTTGTACTTGAGAGAGAGAGATATTCTCCTTGAAAGATTAGGGTTTGAGATTGTTTCTTCCTATCATGAATTGTGTTGGATTGATTTTATATTCTTATTGTGGATCTGCATGGTAATATCAAGAATAACTCCTATTATTTAATTATATCGATGATGCTTTCTTCTCTCATGTGTGAGTATGTTCCTTTGGGCGTGGGAGATGTAAGGGATTGGTGAGATGTGATGGGCCTATATATTTTCCATTAGTTTGTGATTGATTTTAATTACTATATTATGTGTGTTTGACTATCTGTGGGATGCTTAATGTTTGTTGTCCAATTAAAGGCCCAAACAACATGATACTTTGTTCTATATAGATAAGATCTTGTTTGCTAGCACACCGGCGACCCCCGAGTGACACGGGGATATCAATGGAAAACTAGTTAAACTTCAGGAGCACGAGGAACCACTATGCGTATTGCATTAGTCCGATCCAAGGAGCTTAGTTGCTAAGAAACCCGAAGGATCTTAATCGCCTAGTGAATTATCATGGTTTTGGTAATAGACTAGTAGGATTATTTAAGTTGGGATGAAATCTACCAAGAGGAGTTCCGGCTAATTATGGGTTACTCGCCTACACACATACTTATAAGATTATAATTGTTACACTTATCACTCATCCACCTGGCACAGTCACTATCACCATGAACTGTATCTCCCTGCGCCTACTTTGTCATCTGTAGAAAACAATAAACAATCAATCGTTCTTTACTTTTATACTTTTTATTTCTAAAGTTTACATTTTAGTTTTAATTAAATACATTCAAATTAATCCAAATCTTATTCTCATTTTAGCACTTGCAGTCAATTCACTCAAAGACCTGTGACAACTTTGAGTGTGACAGACACTTCATTCATAAACACTTACCTTTGGGCTCCCTCTGGGATCGATATCTTCACTTTGAAACTATCTACAAATGATCTGTGCAATTGCAGTATTCAAGATATTTTCTAGCGCCGTTGTCGAGGAGCTAAGCGCTAAGTGTTTGTCTCTTGACATTTCAGGTGATACTACTACAAAATGGTCTCCCTAGGAGACAAAGGTATACACGCTCTAGTAGGACCTATCTACCAGATTATTTTGTGTGCGTGCCTGTTCAAATGCGCGATGAAATTATTGAAAAAAAATTAAGATCGAATAAGGTTGAAGTTGAAAACCTGAGTGATTTCATGGAAATCATGTCCATTCCTAGGACAACTCCCAACTATCATAGAATATAGTGCTCCAAATTCTTCTTTTCTTCAACATCCAATAGAATGTCCTAATCCTAGAGTTAGATATATCGATTTGATGGTGAGATTACTAAAATTTTGCAGGAAAAAGCTTTTAGTGGAAGGGAAGATGAAGACCCAGGAATACATCTTACAGAGTTCGATAATGTGATAATGTCAATTGGACCAAAAGGTTTGCCTAGATATTTCTCCCGTCTAAAATTATTTCGTTGGTCTCTTAAATGTAAGTCTCTAGACTGGTTATATTCTCTCCCTCGTCATTACATTAAATGCTGGGAAAACAGTATTGTTAAATTCATAAACAGATTTAATCTTTTCAAAAAGGTAACTGAAATTAGAATGAATATAGGCAATTTCAGTCAGAACGTGGGAAAAACTACCCACAAGCTCGGGATAGATTTTTTGGAATGATCAATAGTACTCCTAATCATGGCTATTCCAAATCCATTGTTTGCCACTTATTTTACCACTGTCTTAATACTCAATACAGAGAGTTTCTTGACTTATTAGCAGGAGTATCGATAAATACTTTGACTGCTAAAGCATGTTTGGAATGGATGTCCACTAGGGCTAAGAATGATTCTCTTTATAATCCTGATTTTGGCACTAAGCTAGAAAAAGGAATACTTCATATAACTCCTGATCCTATGCCTGAAGTATGCAAAACGATGAAAGAAAAAGGTATATCTTCTAAACATGTTAACTAAACCAAAGTAGATCTGTTACAAGTTTTTACTGAAGAAGATGAACCTAGAAAGTTTTTCAAGAATTAAAACATTGAAAGGCCAAATCTCATAATAACTTGCATAAGCAATTTCAAATACATAAGAAGATTTTAGCAGAACTCACGGAAAATTATGATGAGATTGGCTAAGAAATAAAATTATTTCACAAGTACCTTAGTATGATTGAAACCCAATGTGAACAAATAGCATATGGTTATCAAAGTTTTCTTCAAGATGATATAAATATTCCTGTTTCTACTAATGTTGTTACAGGGAGATTAGGACCACTAGAATATGAAGCTGAAAAAGATCGAAGGGAAAACGCTTTGCTCAAAGCAAGCCTAGAAGATGACACACTGGTGGATCCTCAAGATGAAACTGCTCAAGAAACACAAGACCAAACCTTGGAGGAGAAAAATGATGCATATGATGACCGCTATGACTTTGATGTAGACTGTTGATCCAAGAGAAGAAAAAGAGACAAGGAATGAAGATGAAGTTGTTGTAGTAGAAAACAAGAAAATCAATACACAGCAACAAAAGAAAGCAACTAAACAGCCTGATCCCCCACAAAAGTTAAAAGACAAGAATGAGAAAGGTGAGCAAAAACTTCCATATCAAGATCACAAAAAGAATGCTCCAGATCAGGTAATCTACGATTCTTTCAAAAAAAGCACCTGCTGACTTTCGTTTAGAAATTCCATTTGCGGATGCAATAAAAGTTCCTACCTATTCTAAATTTCTCTATGATATTCTTGATAGAAAGAAAGAAATAACTAAAACCGTTGCCATGGTGACTAGTTATCCTACTAATGGGAAGTTATTGTCTAAGATGGGAGATTCTGGAATACAAACTATTTCATGCTCAATTGGCAAAACTGATATCCATAATGACTTGTGTGATTAGGTGTAGGATTTAGTGTAATGCTATATTCCGCCTATAAAAGGTTAGGATTAGGGGAGTATTCCCCTACTTCTATCACTTTATAGATGGGTGACAAATCCACTAAACAACCCATTGGTATGATTGAGGATGTTCTACTTAGAATAGATGAGCATGTTATTCCCACAGATTTTATTATTCTTGAAATGCCAGATGATGAAAAATTATCTATAATACTTGGAAGACCTTTTCGTAGCACTGCATGAGCGTCAGTTGATTGTGCTGAAGGAAAAATAATCTTCAATGTTTATGATGCTGAAATCATCCAGTATTTTTCAAAGAAACTAGAAGCAGGAGAAAGGTATATTCGACCAGCAAAACAGGTTCAAGTGGTAGTTCCCTTGAGAAGTTGTTAAATAAATTGGCTGCTAATAGACTGTAAGATAAGATTCTGGAATGTTTCCACAAGAACCAATATGGGTTTTTAAGGTCAAGGTCAATCCAAGAATGTCTGGCTTGGTCATTCGAGTACGTGTTCCTCTTTCATGCTTCTAAGAATCCGATTGTGATTCTAAAGCTAGATTTTGCGAAATCATTCGATACAATTGAACATGAAGCTATTTTTCAGATTATCAGAAGTAAATGGTTTAATGAACAATGGATTGGATGTATAAAGGCCATTCTATCTTACGGTACTTCTACAGCTCTTTTTAATGGGATTCTAGGGAAGCAGTTTATCTACAAGCGTGGTGTTCGGAAGGGAGACCCATTATCCCTTTTTGTCTACACATGTGGATCGGATCTATTATAGTCTGCCATTAATGAACTTGCACAGCTAGGAGAAATTAATCATCCCATTAACACTAATGATGTGGACTTCCTAGTAATTCAATATGCCGACAATACATTAATGATTATGCCGGCTGATATTTGAAAAGTTGAGAACTCTCAAGAGGTTGTTGCATAAATTTTCTCTCTCGACTGGTCTAAAAATCAATTATAGCAAGTCCTTGATGGTCCCAATTAATGTGCCTGATGATTTGATTAAGAAATTATCTGAAGATTTTGGATGTCAGATTGGGACTATGCCATTTACCTATGTGGGTCTTCCCTTGGGAACTACAAGACCTACTATTTCTGATCTCATGCCTTTAGTGTGTCATTTGGAGAGGAAGCTCACTTCAAGCTCATGGTTTTTGTCCCAAGGTACACGGCTCCAGTTAATTAATTCTGCACTTGCGTCTATGACTTTGCATTTTTTGTGCTCTCTGAAGTTGGCTAAGGAACTCACTATCCAATTGGATAGAATTCTGAGGCAATGTTTATGAAGGAAAAAGCCTGATGAATCTAAACCCTCATTGGCAGCTTGGGAGGTCTTGGAGTAGTAGATTTCTAGAAAAAGAATGATGCCTTCCTTATTCAGTTTTTGGACAAATTTTACAATAGTAAAGATATCCTGTGGGTTCATTTGGTAAAATCTCAATACTACCCTGATAAAGTTCCACACGCTGAAAATATGTGTGGTTCATTTTGGTGGCATGATGTGCTCAAGCATGTGGATAATTATAGGGGGTGGCTACTGTAACTCATGGGAGAGGTGACACGTTCCTATTCTGGTCGGATAACTGGACAATGCAGGGAAGTACTCGGCCTATGAAAATAAGGTTCCCTAGATTTTTTTCTTTTGTTCTTGACGAGAACATGTCGGCAACTAAAGTTTATGCAGAGCAGGACATTCATGATTTATTTTATCTCCCTCTTTGGGTACAAGCTTTTCAGAAATTAGAGGAAGTAAAACAGATTATGCTCAACAACCCATTAACTGATCAGAGAGATGTGTGGAACTACATGTGCGGAGCTTCTCATATACAAGTCCCGAGGGTCTATTCCTGGATTTGGAAATCTAGTTGTACGATGAAAACAAAAGTCTTTGCTTGGTTGTTGTTAAGGGATCGGTTAAATACAAGGGATCTTCTTCAGCGAAGACATTGGCACGTTACTGATGATACCCACTGTGAACTATGTCTCGCTCATGCCCATGAGGATCGCATTCATATTTTTCGACTGTAATTTCAGTGCCTATATATGGAACTACTTGCAAATTTCTTGGCAGCTGTTGGATGAGATTCAACAGATCATTGCTGAAGCGAAGAGGTCGTTTGGTCAACCTTTTATCATGGAGGTTCTAATTACTTCTTATTGGAACATTTGGCTGTTCCGAAATAATAAGATATTTAATCATAAAAGGCCAACTTTTGCTTGATGGAGAGCCATGTTCATTCACGATATCATCCTGCTTCAATATAGGATCAAGACTAAGCACAAAAACAGTTTGTTGTCATGGATTGCTGTGCTCCATTAGTGTACATTTTTTTATATAGCTTTGTTGGGATGGGCTTGCATTTCTTGTTCTATTCCATAGTAGTGAGTAGTTCTCCCTTCTTTATGTCTTTATTTTTGTTGTAATTTTGTAATAGCTCCGTTCATCTTGCTGGATTCTTTTTCATTTTAATAAATGATGTGGGGCAGTTGCCTCACCGTACCTTATCAAAAAAAGGGGGCAACCTAACGTAAGAATACGAGAGCAGAGAAGGGGTTGAAATGCTTCTTCACATTAATAAAATGCTTAATGGGAGTCAATCCATTGCATTAATAAAATAAATTTAAAGAATAAATTGTTCATTGCATTACTACAACTTCTTCATATACATTCTTGCGGAAGCATGCCCGTAAAGATGCAACTGTCAAAAAGAGGTAGAAATATCTCCTGGACAAGCATAGATTTAGTGTAGAAATTAAAGTTTGAGTTTTATCTGCAAGAACTAGCCTAAACGTATTGTTCTGATTAAAAATAGCATCTGTCAAAAATTTGGGCAAAAAGCATGTCCTGGAGAGTCTAACGACCAACTATACGGCGGGAATATTATTTTGGCCATATAGTTATCGACTCCCGTTTTCACAAATTGTATCTCGGGACAGAGAAGGTTTAACGACCAACTATATGGCGGGACCTTTATGGTCCGTTCGTATAGTTGTGTCCTTATAGTTGAGATCTGGCATAAACAAACCCTAATTGTCGACGCCACCTCAACTATACGGCAGGAACAACTTATCCCGTCCATATAGTTACCGCCGTATAGTTCGGGCGACCTCTTAAATGAGCCGGCAGGGCTAGGGCTTCTCCTCCTCACTTTTTCTCTCATATTCTCTCTCCAAACCCCTCAAAATCAACCTAGAATTATTGATTCTTCATGGATTTCGTTAGTTTGAGTTGGGGAATCAACATATTGGCATGTTTCTCTCCCTATCCATGCTTTATTTTCAGAATTCAAAGGGTGAAACTTTCACATTGATCTAGTGGATGAACTCAAGCTTATTTGATTTTCCCTTTTGATTTCTTACGTTAGGATTAAATTTATCCACGTAGAATCGTTCGTATATCATGTATAAACTATATTCCTAAGGTTTTATGTTGAAATTTTTCATTGCATCAATATGAACAAGCTTGGTAGTATTTTTCGCAAGAGCAAGCGCCAACGTGGCGAGAGCTTGGGACTCCGGGCTGAGCTCGACAGCAAGTACGCCATGGTTTCATCAAGGAGGGTGATGCCCCCACGTTGGGCCGATGATGGCTTTCTCACCGCGACAGGGTTGAGGGCGGACTTTGACCACATGTGTGCAAATGCAGGGCTATCACTCCTCGCCTATGCAAGCCACTACACCTACATTGAGCTCACCTTTGAGTTCCTCGCCTCCTTCTATGATGACTACAAGGAGAAAGGTAATGTGTGCACGGTGAGCTTCACCATAAAATAGCGGCTATATCAAATCTCTCTTCAACAATTTTGTAAAGCTTTTGGATTCCCTCAATAAGGTGAATCAACTTTTACAAATTTATATAGCGTCTCAACTGGAGAAACTTGGGAGGTTATTTTTGTTAACGGTGGCTAGGACTTCTAACGGAAGAAGATGTCCACCATTCAGAACCCGACAATCTTCTACTTCACCTTGTTTCTCGCCAACACTCTTTTGGGAAGAGGAGATACCGGTTCCATGGCTAATGCAAACATGGCCATGATCACTAAGGAACTCTTCCCCGCTGTACCGCAAAGTCCTAATCCTACAGCCCTATTCCTCCAGCACCTCCGCCACCAGAGCAACAAAAATAAAGGTGATATTCACATTGGTGGATTGGTAACCCACCTTGTCCAAGCCTGTGGAATTTTGATACCTGTTATGCAACCTGTCAATGGATCCATACTTATGGATGTCAAATATATAAATGCTTGTGGCTTCATCGGTGTTTACCGAGCTAACAGGAGACTCTGAGCATATCAGTTTGGTTATCTTGATGTTGCACAGGATGAGCAGGTGTCGTTGCCTTGTTCACAAGCTTTCTCGATTTTGGAGAAGGACAATTGAATCCTCACCAATGAACAAGTGATGGAGATTATGGCTAGGCTCCATCCTGACCCCAAGTGGGGTGACCAAGAGGAGCAGCAGGATGAGCAGGAGGAGGAGCAGCACAATCCTGATTGGGAAGGACATCAACAGCAACAGGAGGGACCTTGGGACCCATGGCCCAATCAGCAATAATAGCAGCAGGGGTTCAACAATGTCCCCGATCAAGAATTTTTGTAGCTCAACCAGCGCGTTGGGGAGATCGACCACATTCTTCAGGGAGTGAATGAGGATGTTAGTTCCCTAACTAATAGCTTCAGTCACTGCATGATTCACTTCACGGACTATTACCAACAGTACCCGTACCCGCCGCCGAATGACGACAACTACTTAGCCTGGCAACAACCTAAGCTTGGGGGAGGTTTGAAAACCTGCAAACTTTGCATTCATATTTTTTTCTTCTTTTGATTTATTTTTGCTTCTTCAAAAATTGCATGTTTACTTTTAGGTTGCATTCCTAAACCAAAAACACACAAAAATTAGTTGTAATTTCTATTGCAATTTTGTTTCCTTGTTCCTCTCGAAGATTTCTCAATTTCAGGTGACTTGGTAATAGGAAAATATAGCGGGGTTCAACTCAAGTGCGGTAACAAAGCAAGCAAGAGGAGATATCACATTCCTTTCATCACCTCTTCTGCAATTTTAAATTGACCCTATAACTATTTGCTCACTTGCACGTGAGTCACTCCCCACTTAGCTTGTTATCCCATTAATTCTATTCCCCTACTAGTGTCTCATTTTTAGCTTCACAATAATGAGAAATTAACTTGGTTAAAATATTACTGATATTTTTACAACAACAAAAAGCATCCAAAAGATGACTTGAGTCCATTTTTAGCCGAAAGTATTTGGTTTCAGAAACTACTCAACCACATTGACCTTAATGTAATAAACTTGATAGTACTTTTTAATGAAATTGTTTGATAAAATGGATGCTTTGAAGTAGTAGAGATTATGCCACTGCTTTTTCTAATAATTATAGTAATATATTGCTTTACGTGTGTCATTAAAACACTGTCGTGCTCCATGGTTTACTATTAACTCTGCTGGCCAACGAACGATCTAAATGTGGGAAACCACTTGATTTCGACTATTGAGTTATGTAAGCGTCTGTAGCTGCAATGCTATGACGGGTAAATTTTTTAGCCTCCTCGTGGTTTCACGTTCCAAGTGATATTGTAGTACTCCTCTGACCCACTATTGCTCAACACTTATCTATTGGCATGGTCACGAGTGTGCAACATAGTCCCAATTAACATGTTAAAAATAGTGGCATGATTTCTCTATGGAAGAGCTGAAGTTTTTGAAAAGCATGGAAGGAAAAAGGTTCTTTGAGAGTCTTGAACTTTTGACATGGGAGTATATGAGTTGTTCTTAAATTTAATGTTTCTGGTACCAAATTGACTACTCTTAATTGATTAAAGAAACAAGAGAAAAAAGTCTTTCATCTCTCAACAAAGAGAGAAACCAAAAGAATTTGTTTCACTTTCCTAGCTAAACTATTGACACTTTCTCGGGCATATAATTTATTTGTTAGGAAGCTATATGTGGTTAGGAAGTGGACTCAGTGCAATATTGTGAATACTTGTATGATCATGTTTGAGATTGCAGGAATTGTGAAGAAATGAATTCGACACCAATTCGAGCTTGTAAGTTCTTTTATTCCAGTCTCGATCTCTGCTATTCTTCCTTATTTTCTTGTAACTAAAGGCAAGCAACATCTAATCTTGGGGGATTTGATAGATGTGATATTCGATACATTTTTAATGGTTCTTCTTGATGGTTATCGTCTGGATTTGATGGTTTTGTAGCTTTAACTAATGCTAATACTTCGGTAGCGAAGAAAACATGGTTTTTAATGTGTTTTTCAGGTTCTGAACATCAATAGAGGGTTTTAACAGCAAAAATTCAATATTCAGGAAAAAACAAGCAGGTCTCTTTTTGGACGCAATCGAGGAAGACAACCGGTGGGTTTAACGACTAACTATACGGCGGGGATATTTTCTCCGGCTGTATAGTTCCCGCCATATAGTTTCCACTACCTTCGTTTTGTCAAAAGGGACAACTTTCGTGAAGAGGCCGAGAGCAAAAAAAGAACACAGCAGCCGATGTTCCATCCAGAAGGTAGAAAGAAGAGATCTGGAGAAGAAGGGGAAGACGTTCTTCATCTCGCTCCACGATCTTCGACCTCCTAGCCACCACACCCCCATAGCCATTACTTGTACTTGAGAGGGAGAGATCTTCACCTTTCAAGATTAGGGTTTGAGATTGTTTCTTCCTATCTTGAATTGTGTTGGATTGATTTTCTATTCTCATTGTGAATCTCCACGATAATATACAAAAGAACTCCTTTTATTTAACTATATCAATGATGTTTTCTTCTCTCATGTGTGAGTAAGTTCCTTTGGGCGTGGGACATGTAAGGGATTGGTGAGATATGTGATGCGTCTTAGATCACTGTAGAGCTTCATTGGGAAACCCCAAGAGGAAGGTATGATGAGCACAGCAGTAAGTCTTCCCACAGTTATGAAACCAAGGTTATCGAACCAGTAGGAGAAAGGAAACGACTCGAAGGTGTTGCTAACAACTTGGAACCTGCACAACACAAACTCAAGACTTTGCCCCAACGTACAGTGAGGTTGTCAATCTCACCGGTTTGCTGAAAACAAAGGATTAAACGTATTGTGTGGAAGGTAATGATTGCTTGCAGAAATTAAATAGTAACAGTGGATGATGTATAAATGGTAAATATTAGACCGGGGTCCACAGTTCACTAGAGGTGTTCTCCTTAAGATAAATAACATAACATGCTGGGTAAACAAATTACAACGGGGCAATTGACAGGACTGAGCAAGGCATAATAATGCAATACTAGACATTCAAGATCCTATGAGATTTGATTGGGCATTACAACAATATACATAGACCGCCTTCCAACTGCATCTATGACTAGTAATACACCTTCAGGTTATCATCCAAACCCCCTCCAGTATTAAGTTGCAAGCAACGGATAACTTCTTTAAGCAATGTGTGTAAAGTAAACAATACAATTGTTCCATGAACAAAATATTGTTGTTTTATCCCTAGTAGCAACAACACATCTACAACCTTAGATATTTCTGTCACTTTCCCAGATTCAATAGAGGCATGAACCCACTATCGAGCATAAATACTCCCTCTTGGAGTCACTAGCATCTACTTGGCCAAGATAGCTACTATAAACGGAGAGCATGCAAGATCTCAAACAACACAGAAATGATAGAATCGATAAGACATCATAGAACCAGTAATCAATCTAACATAGTAATCTCAAAATCCATCGAATCCCCGCAAACACAACATGCATGATTACAAATAGATGATATTGATCATGAACGGAGCTCACAAGATCTAAACATGATAGCACAAAGGAGGAGAAAAAACCATCTAGCTACTATATGTACCCATAGTCCAAGGTGGAACTAATCAGGCATCATACTAGAGGCTGGCATGGTGATGAAGAAGGCCTCCGGGATGATCTCTCCCCTCCGGCAGGGTTCCGGGAAGAGCTTTAGATCCCCCCGATCTAGGACGATGGTGGCGGCTACAGATTGTTTCGTGGAGATCTGATCGGGTACTTAGGGTTTTGGCATCGGGGGGTTTATATAGGAGAAGAGGCGGGGCAGGATGGCGGCCAAGGGTTCCATACCCTGCCAGGCGTGGCCTAGGGTGGGCCGCGCGTGTGGGGGTGTATGGCCACCCTGTGGCATCCCACCGGTCACCCTTCGGTCTCTGTGTTCTCCTCGGTGAAATATTGACTTTGGCTTTTGTCCCGTCCAATTCTAAGAATATTTCCTTACTAGCTTTTCTGAAACCAAAAATAGTAGAAAACAGGCAACTGGCACTGTGACATCTTGTTAATAGGTTAGTCCCAGAAAATTAATAAAAATACCTCAAAGTGTAGACAAAGCATAGCAAAGTGTATACTAAACAAGCATGGAACATCAAAAACTATAGATACGTTTACGACATATCAAGCATCCCCAAGATTAACTCCTGCTCGTCCTCGAGTAGGTAAGTGATAAAAAGAATAATTTTTGAGGTGACATGAACCATCACAATCAAGATGAAACCATTTGCAAGCATTGAAAGCTGGGATCAAAGTACTCTAAATATGAGCATGAAAGTTGAAGTTCTAACAATAAGACATAGTGACCACGCTGCAACATGAAAGTATACAAACAAAAGTTCATGAATAACAATGCACTGAAATATGTTTGTTTGTTTCACATATATAAACATAGCATAGTGGCATTCAGCTTGACCCTCATGGAGTAGCAAAACATAAATGCATAGGACACCTTCAAAGTTCATATGGGGTACTAGATACAAATAGTTCAAGAACAAGCAATATCAACATTATGAATCAATCAATAAGTTTTGGAACAATGCACATAGAACTAAGAATGACAACTATGCTCTCTTAATTGATGCCTAAGGATAGAAGGTGGAGACTCAATATAAAAGTGGAAGAAAGGCCCTTCAAAGGGAAGAAGGGATTTCAAGTTTCATAAAGAGTTTCCAAAAATTATGGTACTTGTTAGCTTTCATCTCTCATTGCCCCTATCATAAGCATCTTGAATTGATTAAGGTTAAAGTGAACAAAATATGGAGTATATGCTTGAAAACGTATAAGTTGGAAATCTCATGTCCCTTGAGTACGAGGGTCGTTCCTCGTGCTACTGAACTTTAGTTACCGGTAAGTTCTTGTCATAGTAAGTGTAGGGTTCGCATCATAGAAAACAAAAAATTTCCTACAATGGGAACTATGTACCAAGATCTACCTACGAGATATAAACAACGGGCGGATGTATATCCGTAGAGAACATACCCTTGAAGACCGGCAAAGCTTAACGAGTTAAACTCTTGGTTGATGTAGACGATCTCTTGCTGGTCTCAAGATCGAGAGGAAGTCCTAGCGCCGCAAATTAGCAGTGCATCTATGCTCGCACACACGTACAAGACACTGAGCAACCTCTGCCTCCTTGCTCCAGGGATGCAGCGGAAGCACAACTCTTTCTTGCTGAATAGCCACCGGGAACATGTATCTCGCTAGTCCGAGACCATGGGGGATAAATTCTAGAGGGGGAGAGAGATCCTTCACGAGGAGGTGTGAGTGAGAAGTAAGGAGGGGGTGCCTTTTATAGGAGAGGGGTGGGACCCCAAGGGGGTGGCCGGCACATGGGGGTTGCCCCTTTCCCTCCACTCATTCATGTGGGTGGACACTCCACTCACAAAAATCCTTTCAATTCCCTCCACTCAAATTCCCATTAAATTTCCACCAAATTTAATGCAAACTCTCATTAAATAAAACTCCTTTTATTTATTCAGAATTTTGTCAATTATTTTCATGAAAAAAATTCACATATAACCCCTTGCTAGTATTTCATTTTACATGCAAAAACACTTTCTGCAATTTCACCCGAAAACCTGTTTCGGTATCTAGTGAAATAAATTCCTATGCTTGTTTTTCTTTTCGTCATGAAACTTTTGCTCCATTTGGATGTCGGTGTCTCTTAAGTGTGCCACCCTACGGTTCGCGAATAATGCGTACATGATCGAGACCCTTCTCCGATCAATAATCAGAAGCGGGATCTGGAGACCCATACTGACTCCCACACATTCAACGATGACTTTCTTGTGATCGTCGGAACCTTTTACGCTAGTATCTTAATCCTTTTGTTTCGCGATATATTACATGTCCGAGATTCGATCATCGGTATCTACATACCTAGTTTGATCTCGTTACTGACATGCACTCGTTTCTCGTTCCCATGATATAACATTCTAGTGATCAAATCACTTGCTTGCAAGCTAACCAATGTGATATCACCGAGAGGGCCCAGAGTATATCTATCCGTCATCGGGATGAAAAAATTCCACTCTCGATCCATGGGCCTCAACATAACATTTTAGTAGTTATGAATCCATCTTTATAATCACCCAGTTATGGTGTGACGTTTGATGTTATCAAGAAACTCTTTCGGTGTTAGTGATTGCCATGATCTCATGGTCTAAGGATTAGGATCACTTCGTAAGTTGTTATAGCAATATAAACTCAATGACTTTGATCGTAATGCTATACTTCGGATGAATGTTCATCACATCATTACACTAGTGTTGTGATCTCGTTATTAATAACATCCAATGTCTATGATCAGGAAACTTTGATCATCTTGTTAATCAACGAGCTAGTTTATGAGAGAGGCATAACTAGGAATTTTCTAATTGTTTATTAAACACACATGTATTAATTTTTCCGTATTAATACAATTATAGCATGCAAAATAAACATTTATCATACAGTTGGAATACACATAATAAACACTTTATTATTGCCTCTCAGGGCGTATTGCCTTCAGTCTCCCACTTGCACTAGAGACAATAATGTAGTTACATAGTGATGAATCTAACACCCATGGAGTTCTGGTGTTGATCATGTTTTTCTCTAGGGAGAGTTTTAGTCAACGGATCTGCTACATTGAGATACGTATGTACTTTACAAATCTTTATATCTCCATCCTTGACATGTTCACGGATGGAGTGAAACCGACGCTTAATATGCTTGGAATACTTGTGAGACCTTGGTTCTTTGGCATTGGCAATGGCACCATTGTTGTCACAATAGATCACCATTGGGTCCAATGCGCTTGCAACCACACCTAGTTTGGATATGAACTCCTTCATCCAAACTACTTCTTGAGCCGCTTACGAAGCAACAACATATTCGGCCTCCGTTGTTGATCCCGCCACCACGGGTTGTTTGGAAATCCTCCAACTAACAGCTCCACCATTCATGAGAAATATGTATCCGGATTGAGACTTAGAGTCATCCGGATCGGTGTCAAAGATAGCGTCGACATAACACTTAGCGAAGAGCTCTTCTTCACCTTCGTATACAAGAAACATATCCTTAGTTCTTCGCAAGTACTTAAGGATATTCTTGACCGCTATCCAGTGTTCCGAACCTAGATCCGATTGGTACCTACTAGTCAAACTAATAGTATGTGCCACATCTGGTCTTGTACATAGCATGGCATACATTATAGAGCCTATGGCTGAAGCATAGAGGACTTTTTCCATTATCTCTCTTTCTTTCGCCGTAGCCGGACTTTGAGTCTTACTCAATGTCCTGCCTTGCAACATAGGTAAGAACCCCTTCTTACTTTTTTCCATTTCAAACTTCTTTAAAATCTTATCAAGGTATGTACTTTGTGATAGCCCTATTAGGCGCCTAGATCTATCTCTATAGATATTTATGCCTAATATTTATGACGCTTCACCTAGGTCCTTCATTGAAAATTTGTTGTTTAGATAACTTTTAACACTGTTTAAAAGATCTATATCATTCTCGATCAATAATATGTCATCCACATATAATATCAGAAATGCCACATTGCTCCCACTCACTTTCTTGTAAATACAAGCTTCTCCATAAGTTTGGACAAATCCAAACTCTTTGATCACCTCATCAAAACGGAGATTCCAACTTCGTGATGCTTGTTCAATCCATAGATGGATCGCTGAAGCATGTACACCTTGTTAGCATCCTTAGGATCGACAAAACCATTTGGTTGTATCATATACAACTCTTCTTCAATATTACCATTGAGAAACGTGGTTTTGACATCCATCTGCCATATCTCATAATCGAAATATGCAGCAATTGCAACAAGTCGAGCTCTATAGACGGTCACATTACCATCAGCACCAGTTTTTCTTTTGAAAATCCATTTATCTCCATAACCTTTTGGTCGTGAGGTAAGTCCACCAAGTTCCAAACTTGATTTTCATACATGGATTCTATCTCGGATTTCATGGCTTCTAACCATTTGTTGGAATTCGGGCTCATCATTGCTTCTTCATACGTCGCAGGGTCATCATTTTCATCAACCATGAAATTCATGACAGGGTTTCCGTACAGCTCGGGAGTTGCACGTGTCTTGCTAGACCTGCGAGGTTCGGTAGTACTCTCTTTTGGAGTTTCATGATCTTTATCATTAGTTCCCTCTTCAACTATTGAAGCCAACTCCGGAACGACTTCCGGTGCTGCGATACTCGCCATACTTTGAAGAGAAGGTTCAATAACCTCTTCGAGTTCTACCTTCCAACTACTCACACCTTTCGCGAGAAACTCTTTCTCTAGAAAGGATCCATTCTTGGCAACAAAAACCTTGCCCTTGGATCTGTGATAGAAGGAATACCTAATAGTTTCCTTAGGGTATCCTATGAAGACGCATTTTTCCGCTTTGGGTTCGAGTTTATCCGGTTGAAGTTTCTTCACATAAACATCGCATCCCCAAACTTTAAGAAATGACAGCATAGGTTTGTTTCCAAACAACAATTCATACGGTGTCTTTTCAATGGATTTAGATGGTTCCCGATTTAAAGTGAATGCAGCTGTTTCTAGTGCATAACCCAAAAATGACACCGGCAAGTCCGTCAGAGACATCACAAATCGAACCATATACAATAAAGTACGATTACGACGCGCCGACACACCATTTCGCTATGGTGTTCCGGCAGGTGTGAGTTATGAAACAATTCCACACTCTTTCATGTGAATTCTAAACTCGTAACATAGATAGTCACCTCCATGGTCAGACCGTAGAAATTTGATCTTTCTATTATGATGATTTTCTACTTCACTCTGAAATTCCTTGAACTTTTCAAAGGTTTCAGACTTGTGTTTCATCAAGTAGATATAACCATATCTACTCAAATCATCCGTGAAAGTAACAAAATAACGATATCCACCTCGCGCCGACACACTCATTGGACCACATACATCATAATGTATGATTTCCAATAAATATGTCGCCCGTTCCATTAAACCGGAAAACGGCGTTCTAGTCATTTGCTCATAAGGCATGGCTCACATGTATCAAACGATTCAAAATCAAGTGATTCCAAAAGTCCATCTGAATGGAGCTTCTTCATGTGTTTAATGCCAGTATGACCTAGACGGCAGTGCCACATATATGCGGATATATCATCATTAAGTTTAATTCTTTTAGCATCAATATTATGAATATGTGTATCACTATTATCGAGATCCAACAGAAATAAACCATTC
Organism: Avena sativa; assembly: GCA_916181665.1. Classification (NCBI taxonomy): domain Eukaryota; kingdom Viridiplantae; phylum Streptophyta; class Magnoliopsida; order Poales; family Poaceae; genus Avena; species Avena sativa. Next base: position 92,192,387 of record OV702293.1, on the reverse strand, counting down.
ATCATCGGTGCATGACCATAAACGATTTCATTCATATAAATAGAACAAACATTATTCTCTGATTTAAATGAATAACCACTTCACATCAAACACGATCTAGATACAATATTCATGCTCAGTGCAGGCACTAGATAACAATTATTCAAGTTTATTACTAATCCCGACGGTAAGTGGAGAGGTAGCGTTCCGATAGGGATTAGATCAACGCTTGATCCATTGCCGACACGCATCTTGACCTCACCCCTTGCTAGCCGTTGCTTGTTCCACAGCCCCTGATTCGAGTTACAAATATTAGCAACAGAACCGGTATCAAATACCTAGGTGCTACTGTAAGTACTAGTCTAGTGCACATCAATAACATGTATATCATATATACCTTTGTTTTCCTTGCCGGCCTTCTTGTCTGCCAAATACTTTGGGCATTTCCGCTTCTAATGGTCAGTCCCCTTATAATAATAACACTTGGTACCAGACTTACTTCCAACTCGGGGTTTCTTTTCAGGCACGGCAAACGACTTGCCGCCCTTACTTCCCTTCTGTTTTCCCTTCTTGTCTTTCTTGAAACCAGTGTTCTTATTGATCATCAACACTTGATGTTCCTCCTTGATTTCCACTTCTGCAGTTTTAAGCGTTGACATAAGCTCGGGGAGAGACTTCTTCATGTCTTGCATATTATAGTTCATCACGAAGCTCTTATAGCTAGGTGGCAGAGACTACAGAACACGATGGATGCCTAAGTCAATGGGAATCGATATTCCCAAGGACACAAGATTATCGGCGTAACCCGATATCTTGAGTACATGCTCACTTACGGAGCTGTGCTCTTCCATCATGCAGCTAAAGAACTTTTCTGAAGCATTGTAGCTCTCTACAACAACATGTGTGTCGAAAATCATTTTCAACTCACTCATTGTATCAAATGCATTGTCGTTTTCAAAATGCTTTCGAAGTTCTGGCTCTATCCCATACAATATGCCGCAATGAACTAAGTTATGGTCCTCCTGACGAGTCTGATAGACATTCTTCTCCTTGTCAGGGGCATCATCGAAAGGTGGGGGGCCTATCGGCGCTTCTAGGACATATTGATTTTGTGCAGCAGAGAGGAGAATCCTCAAATTCATGGCCCATTCTGTAAATATGCTACCGTTCGTTGCAAGTTTCTCTTTCTCCATGAACACATTGAAATTAAAAGCAGGTGGTGCCATCTACAACAGAATTTGTAAAGTTTAGACTTAGTTTATGATAGATTGAGTTCAACTAATCCACATTACGAATGAACTCCCTCTCAAAATGAAATCCCTCGTGCCTTTTTGGTGATTACGTGAACCAATCCACTACACCAAGTCCGATCATCACATGAGTCGGTGTAGCTTCAAAGGCGAGCATCAAATGGGCATCATATCTACCATATGACTCATGCTTAACCTTTCGGTCCGTGTTCCGAGGACATGTCTGTACATGCTAGGCTCGCCAAGTGAGAACCTTAGTATTCACGTGTGTAACTTTCTTACACCCGTAATATGGTAGTGGATCCAAGAACACCCGATCATCACGTGATGCCTTGGAGCGATGAAACATAATCGATGCAAACTTAAGGAAGAACACATTATTATATTGATATTTAAATGAGTGATCATCTTATTATGCTAATAAAATGACAAACAAGCAATATAAGATGCAATCAAAAATCACATGTTTGTAAGTGAAATGATATGGTTCCGCATATGATCTCTATCATGTGCTCCTTGGTATGATCATTATCATATCTCTATGTGTAAGGACAAGGTTTATGGAACTTACATGCTATGTGTGTTGTAATAGTATCATCTCATACTTCTACTTACCACATCACCATATCATAACACTAGCCTGGCAACAATCTAAACTAGACGCCTCTAATTTATCCATTGCAAGTTTTACGTGGCTTAGGGCTTTCGAAGATAGAACCGTTCATACTTACGAAGAACCACAACAAGGATAACCAAATTGTTGACAACTCGTTGCAAATTAGATATTGACTATAGTAGGAGAGACAGACACCCGCTAGCCACTTATGCAAACTAGTTGCATGTCAAGTGTGGAACAGGTCTCATGTGCGAGGACATGTAAAGTTTGCCCGGGCCGCTTCATCCCACTATGCCACCAATATCAAAAATACAACTAAGAAGCAACAACATGATCATCATCACCCACATACTCATATGTGTACTACTCATGTAAAGCATCTACACATAGATCCGGCTCTGATACCACTGTAGGGTTCGCAGCATAGAAAACAAAATATTTCCTACGATGGGAACTATGTACCAAGATCTACCTACTAGATACAAACAACGGGCGGATGTATATCCGTAGAGAACATACCCTTGAAGATCGACAAAGCTTAATGAGTTAAACTCTTGGTTGATGTAGACGATCTCTTGCCGGTCTCAAGATCGAGAGGAAGTCCTAGCGCCGCAAATTAGCAGCGCATCTGTGCTCGCACACACGTACAAGACACCGAGCAAACTCCACCTCCTCGCTCCAGCGATGCAGCGGAATCACAACTCTTTCTTGCTGAATAGCCACCGGGAACATGTATCTCGCTAGTCCGAGACCATGGGGGATAAATTCTAGAGGGGGAGAGAGATCCTTCACGAGGAGTTGTGAGTGAGAAGTAAGGAGGGGGTGCCTTTTATAGGAGAGGGGGGACCCCAAGGGGGTGGCCGGCGCATGGGGGTTGCCCCTTTACCTCCCCTCATTCATGTGGGTGGACAATCCACTCACAAAAATCCTTTCAATTCCCTCCACTCAAAATCCCACTCAAATTCCCATTAAATTTCCACCAAATTTAATGCAAACTCTCATTAAATAAAACTCCTTTTATTTATTCAGAATTTTGTCATTTACTTTCATGAAACAAATTCACATATAACCCCTTGCTAGTATTTCATTTCACATGCAAAAACACTTTCTGCAATTTCACCCGAAAACCTGTTTTGGTATCTAGTGAAATAAATTCCTGCGCTTGTTATTCTTTTCGGCATGAAACTTTTGCTCCATTTGGATGTCGGTGTCTCTTAAGTGTGCCACCCTACGGTTTGAGAATAATGCGGACATGATCGAGAACCTTCTCCGATCAATAATCAGGAGCGGGATTTGGATACCCATACTGACTCCCACACATTCCGCGATGAATTTCTTGTGATCGTCGAAACATTTTATGCTAGTATCTTAATCCTTTTGTTTCGCGATATCTTACATGTCCGAGATTCTATCATCAGTATCTCCATACCTAGTTTGATCTCATTACTGACATGCACTCTTTTCTCGTTCTCGTGATATAACATTCTAGTGATCAAATCACATGCTTGCAAGCTAACCAATTTGATATCACCGAGAGGGCCCAGAGTATATCTATCCGTCATCGGAATAAAAATTCCACTCTCGATCCATGGCCCTCAACATAACACTTTAGTAGTTTTGAATCCATCTTTATAATCACCCAGTTACGTTGTGATGTTTGATGTTATCAAGAAACTCTTCCGGTGTTAGTGATTGACATGATCTCATGGTCTAAGGATTAGGATCACTTCGTAAGTTGTTATAGCAATATAAACTCAATGAATTTGATCTTAATGCTATACTTCGGATGAATGTTCATCACATCATTACACTAATGTTGTGATCTCGTTATTAACAACATCCAATGTCTATGATCAGGAAACTTTCATCATCTTGTTAATCAATGAGCTAGTTTATGAGAGAGGCATAACTAGGAACTTTCTGTTTTTTTATTAAACACACATGTATTAATGTTTCCGTATTAATACAATTATAGCATGCAAAATAAACATCTATCATATACTTGGAATACACATAATAAACACTTTATTATTGCCTCTCGGGGCATATTGTCTTCAATAATTATATGTGTATCATAGAGAACCGCCAACGGGGTACCCCTTTCCCCGTTATACAGGAGCTATCCCATATCAAAATGAAAAGTCAACAGACAATGAGCATCTCAGCAATCTTCTTATTTACCATGGGAAAATGGTGCTTTTCTCTCTTTCCTCTTTTTTCTTCCTTTTCTCTTTTTTCTATCTCTCTTTTCTTATAAGAAGAATGCTTCATAGATTGCTCACTATGGTGATGCTGCAAGTTTCCACCATGACTAGGCATGGCTTAGGCTAGCAGCCCAGGCGTTTCTCTAACACACATACATAACGCCATGGACTTACAAGCTCCCCTTTTATTTCACACCACCAACATCCATAAACAAAAGAGCATGATATCAACTAGTAGATATTTATAGGTGTTACAAGTATTCCCCATGACAGCATGGTTCTGCTAATTCCCAACTTATAATTGCAAGCATATACAACATATATGACACAATGGTTCAAGTTTATTAGGGGCAAGAAAAATAAAGTGTGCCATCGAGTTTGTGAGAGCTTTAATCACTAATTTTCACATAACAAGTTTAATTTGGAAGATAGATAAAACAAGACTATACTTCGAATTGTGTAACACACGATGCATAGGAATTTATAGTGGACACTTTGGAATAACTTGGTTTATTGGGAGTTAGATGCATGAGTAGACCTTACTCAATACAAGTGGAGGCTAAAAAAGACTGGGAGCGACCAACTAAGAGAGCAATAATGGCCATAAACATGCAGAGCGACAAAACTTTATCAATCAAAGCATAAAGTGGTACCACAAGTCAAAAACTAAATGATCATAGAGGCTAAGGTGACTGGTTCATAGTCATAACATGGAGTGAGCATGTGCCAAGTCAACCCAAACAAAGCATCAAACGAGAATACTATAATACTATGCTTTTGTATGCTAAAACAACGCATGATTCTTGCAAGGCACATTAAGAAATCTCAATTGTTTGGAACAAATCATGCTACAGAAATAATCACTAAGCATAAGGTCAAAAAAACATCTAGCATGACATGATAAAGTCTAAGGCATGGTCAAAGAAAGCTCCCTTTTGTATCACTATAAGCAAGAAACTTTCTACTCCTTTCCAACACCAATCAACTTATTTGACATAACACAACGAAAGCGGGGGTCCAAATACTTTATTCAAGCAAACTAAACAAAATAAAATCAAATACGAAAACTAAGACGCTCCAAGAACAACACAACTGTGCATGAGACAATAAAAACAAAGTGTCTAGAAAGACCTGAGATTTTTATTGATGAAGAAGGGGATGCCTTGGGCATCCCCAAGATTTGACGCTTGTACATCTTGAATGTTTCTTGGGGTGACACGGGGTGGCATCCCCAAGCTTGAGCTTTTGTCCATTCTTCATCTCATTACATCATTCTTCCCTTACACCTAAATTTTTCCTTCATACAAAACTTCACACAATCTTCATTAGCAACATTAGTGCAATCAAAATTAATAAACCTTTGGGTTTAGTTTTGAAACAGCAAAACTTTTATTAAAAACACAATGTACTATAGCAATTCCCTCAAAAAGTTCAATTTCCCAAAGAGAACCCAAAAAGAAATAAATAAAGAGGCAAATGCAAAACATGGAAGAAATCTGTCAAAACAGACCACCAGGTAAAACTTGATTTTTTCGAAGACCTTATGTTGCTAAAATAAAGAAGTGTTGAACTAACTAAAGTTAGATAACAACCTAGGGGATTTATTCAGAAAATTACAGCTCAATCTGAGAGATGGTTCAAGAGTTTTCATAGCGAAGCAAAAAAATCTGTTTCGGGATAGCACTTCCCCAAATCTTACTTCCCTCTCATTAGAGGTTATTCTTGGCACAAAAATCGAATAAAAAGGATAAGGATAGGTTCTTAAAGAAGCAATAACTTACAATACTCAAGAAACCTATTGGGTTATCTCCAAAGAAGTATTTTCTTTAACGCCTTTAAGTTAGGCACAAGAACAAGAATCAAGTATTTTCAATTAAAGAAGCATTAAGATCAATACTCGAAATTTCTTCAACTAGAAAAGGTATCTCATACAAATGAGTTGTAGAGGATCCTCTCTCAGCACTCTTGGATTCACTACTTCCATCAAACGGATTTTCAGGAACAATGCAATCAAAATTCTTTTCTAAGGCTTCAGGCATTCCTACAAGTTTAAAAGGTATGGGTATTTTAAATCCTCTCCATTGGGTTTCGTTTTATCCAACTTTTCTAAAGTACCCATAACATCTACACATGAGCCTAGGATATGAAAACGATCAAAGACCTTTTTGGCTTCCTTAGCAACATCATTGAACTCTTTTAGCAAAGTTTCTAGAATAAAATCTCTCTTTTCAGCATCCTCCACTTCTTTTAGTTTAAGAAACATTATTTGCATCATGGGGTTAAGGTTAACAAACCTAGCCTCCAACATGTGAACTAAAGAAGCTGCAGCAATTTCATAATTAGGAGCAAGTTCTGCTAAGGATCTATCCTCAATATCCTCATGTTTGCTAATATGATTAAAAAATTCTTCAATATTTTCTTCCCCAATTATAGAGCCACTACCTATTGAAAGTTCTTTCAGGGTGACCTTAGGGATCAACATGGTGAGCAAGAGTAAGGTGACAACTATAGGAAGAGCTAATTTTTTGTGTTTTTGATAAGAAAAAGCAAACCAAATGGAACTAATTTTTTTGTATTTTTTGATAAAAATAAGCAAGCCAAACAAAGAAAAAGAATCTAAACAAAACAAAAAAAAGTAAAGAGAAAGGTTGTGAAGGACTCCCCTTGTGAAGTTGTCCTTAACTCCCTGGCAACGGCGCAAGAAAACGTCTTGATGCGGCTCAGATCACAGTAGAGCTTCGTTGGGAAACCCCAAGAGGAAGGTATGATGAGCATAGCAGTAAGTCTTCCCTCAGTTATGAAACCAAGGTTATCGAACCAGTAGGAGGAAGGAAACGACTCTAAGGTGTTTCTAAAAACTTGTAACCTGAACAAAACAAACTCAAGGCTCTGCCCCAACATACAGTGAGGTTCTCAATCTCACTGGTTTGCTGAAAACAAAAGATTAAACGTATTGTGTGGAAGGTAATGATTGCTTGCAGAAAGTAAACAGTAACAGTGGATAATGTATCAATGGTAAAGATTGGACCGGGGTCCATGGTTCACTAGAGGTGTTCTCCTTAAGATAAATACCATAACATGTTGGGTAAACAAATTATAGCAGGGCTATTGACAGGACTGAGCAAGGCATAACAATGCAATACTAGACATTCAAGATCTTGTGAGACGCCATATACATAGACGCCATCCAACTGCATCTATGACTAGTAATCCACCTTCAGGTTATGATCCGAACCCACTCACGTATTAAGTTGCAAGCAACGGATAACTGCTTTAAGCAATGTGTGTAAAGTAAACAATACAATTGTTCCATGCACAAAATATGGTTGTTTTCTCCCTAGTAGCAACATCACATCTACAACCTTAGAGATTTTTGTCACTTCCCCAGTTTCAATAGAGGCATGAACCCACTATCGAGCATAAATACTCCCTCTTGGAGTCACTAGCATCTACTTGGCCAAGATAGCTACTATAAACAGAGAGCATGCAAGATCTCAAACAACACAGAAATGATAGAATCAATAAGACATCATAGAACCAATAATCAATCTAACATAGTAATCTCAAAATCCATTGAATCCCCGCAAACACAACATGCATGATTACAAATAGATGATATTGATCATGAACGGAGCTCACAAGATCTAAACATGATAGCACAAAGGAGGAGAAAAAACCATCTAGATACTATATGTACCCATAGTCCAAGGTGGAACTAATCATGCATCATACTAGAGGCTGGCATGGTGATGAAGAAGGCCTCCAGGATGATCTCTCCCCTCCAGCAGGGTGCCGGGAAGAGCTTTAGATCCCCCGATATAGGACGATGGTGGCGGCTACAGACTGTTTCCTGGAGATCTGATCGGGTACTTAGGGTTTTGGCATCGGGGGGTTTATATAGGCGAAGAGGCAGGGCAGGATGGCGGCCAAGGGTTCCACACCCTGCCAGGCGTGGCCTAGGGTGGGCCCGTGTGTGGGGGTGTATGGCCACCCTGTGGCATCCCACCGGTCGCCCTTCGGTCTCTGTGTTCTCCTCGGTGAAATATTGACTTTGGCTTTTGTCCCGTCCAATTCTGAGAATATTTCCTTACTAGCTTATCTGAAACCAAAAACAGTAGAAAACATGCAACTGGCACTGTGACATCTTGTTAATAGGTTAGTCCTAGAAAATTAATAAAAATACCTCAAAGTGTAGAAAAAGCATAGCAAAGTGTATACTAAACAAGCATGGAACATCAAAAATTATAGATACGTTTACGACATATCAAGCATCCCCAAGATTAACTCCTGCTCGTCCTCGAGTAGGTAAGTGATAAAAAGAATAATTCTTGAGGTGACATGAACCATCACAATAAAAATGAAACCATTTGCAAGCATTGAAAGCTAGGATCAAAGTACTCTAAATATGAGCATGAAAGTTGAAATTCTAACAATAAGACATAGTGACCACGCTGCAACATGAAAGTATACAAACAAAAGTTCATGAATAACAATGCATTGAAATACGTTTGTTTGTTTCACATATATAAACATAGCATAGTGGCATTCAGCTTGACCCTCATGGAGTAGCAAAACATAAATGCATAGGACACCTTCAAAGTTTATAAGGGTGACTAGATACAAATAGTTCAAGAACAAGAAATATCAACATTATGAATCAATCAATAAGTTTTGGAACAATGCACATAGAACTAAGAATGAAAACTATGCTCTCTTAATTGATGCCTAAGGATAGAAGGTGGAGACTCAATATAAAAGTGGAGGCCCTTCAAAGGGAAGAAGGGATTTCAAGTTTCATAAAGAGTTTCCAAAAATTATGGTACTTGTTAGATTTCATCTTCATTGCCCCTATCATAAGCATCTTGAATTGATTAAGGTTAAAGTGAAAAAAAATATGGAGTATATGCTTGACAATGTATAAGTTGGCAATCTCATGTCCCTTGAGTACGAGGGTCATTCCTCATGCTACTCAACTTTAGTTACCGCTAAGTTCTTGTCATAGTAAGTGTAGGGTTCGCAGCATAGAAAACAAAAAATTTACTTGGCCAAGATAGGTACTATAAATGGAGAGCATGCAACATCTCAAACAACACAGACATGATACTCCCTCAATGTCCATAGAGGCATGAACCCACTATCGAGCATAAATACTCCCTCTTGGAGTCACTAGAATCTACTTGGCCAAGATAGGTACTATAAATGGAGAGCATGCAAGATCTCAAACAACACAGACATGATAGAATCAATAAGACATGATAGAATCATTAATCAATCTGACATAGTAATCTCAGTATCCATCGGATCCCCACAAACAAAACATGCATTATTACAAATAGATGATCTTGATCATGAACAGAGCTCATAAGATCTAAACATGATTGCACAAAGAAGGAGAAACAACCGTCTAGCTACTGTATGGACCCATAGTCCAAGGTGTAAGTACTCACGCATCATACTGGAGGCTGGCATCGTGATGAAGAAGGCCTCCGGGATGATCTCTCTCCTCTGACAGGGCGCCAGGAAGAGCTTCGGGGGGTTTTGGACTATTTCGTGGAGATCTGATTGGGTACTTAAGGTTTTGGCATCAGGGGGTTTATATAGGCGAAGAGGCAAGGTAGGAGGGCGGCCAGGGGGCCCACATCCTGCCTAGGCGCGACCCAGGGTGGGACCGTGTGTGGGGGGTGTGGCCACCCTGTGGCACCCCTCCGGTCGCCCTTCGGTCTCTGTGTTCTCCTCGGTGAAATATTGAGTTTGGCTTTTGTCCCGTCCAATTCCCAGAATTTTTCCTTACTAGGTTTTCTGAAACCAAAAATAGTAGAAAATAGTCAACTGGCACTATGGCATCTTGTTAATAGGTTAGTCCTAGAAAATGTATAAAAATACCTCAAAGTGTAGACAAAGCATAGAAAAGTGGATACTAAACAAGCATGGAACATCAAAAATATAGATACTTTTATGACGTATCAATGTGATGGGCCTATATATTTTCCATTAGTTTGTGATTGATTTTAATTACTCTATAATGTGTGCTTGACTGTATGTGGGATGCTTAATGCTTGTTGTCCAATTAACGGCCCAGACAACATGATAAGATCTTGTTTGACCTGAAGGATCTTAATCTCCTAGTGACTGACCATGGTTTTGATAACATACTAGTAGGATTATTGAAGTTGGGATGAAATCTACCAATAGGAGTTCTGGCTAATTATGGGTTGCACTCCTACACACATACTTATAAGATTATAATTTTTACACTTATCACTCATCCACCTGGCACAGTCACTATCACCATGAACTGTATCTCCCCGCCCCTACTTTCTCATCTGCAGAAAATAACAAACAATCAATCGTTCTTTACTTTTATGATTTTTATTTCTAAAGTTTACATTTTAGTTTTAGTTAAATACATTCAGTTTAATCCACCTTATTCTCATTTCAAAACTTGCAGTCAATTCACTCGAAGACATGTGACAACTTTGAGTGTTACAGAGACTTCATTCATAAACACTTACCTTTGGGATCCCTCTGGGATCGGTATCTTAACTTCAAAACTAGCTACCACGGGAAAAAGGAGGAGGTTGGATGTGGGTCCCGCGTAATTTATTATCCCACGCCATGACGTGTTGAAATATTTTCAAAAAACCCAGGAATGTCTTCCCGTCGCTCCAAATTGATACTATAGAAGAAGTGTAGTACTACTTCCCCTACTACTACTAGTAGTATTACTACTCCCACTTCCCATCCTTTTCTATTCCAACCAGCAACCTCCAATTGGTAGCTCCCATCATTAGGAAATCAAGCTAGTGTCACCTAATCGGGATCTATTCAGCTAATCAGGGTATTTTCCCCTCCTCTTCTCTGATCGATTGGGCCATTGGGGTGGGGTGGAGGTGGATAGGTGGGGTGGGGGAGGGGCTGGGGGGTAATGATTTTGTTTGGATTCAGGATCGGGACATGGTCACCACTGTTCTGATTGGGGCATTTTTTCGGGTTCCAAGTCGGTGTTCTTCAGTTTGTAACCTTTAATTTATTATAATGTGCAATGGATTTTGCGTCAGATTTTGTATGGAGAACTATGGGTATATGGCGCGCATGGCCACTAAGGATAGTGATGGTCCTGTTAGTTCCCTTAAAAGGTGCCTAAAAAGGTAATGGAGTAGCATATTCATTGTGTTCTTCCTTTCTCTCACATGCTGAAAGTGGTTGTCTACCACCTGGATGTATCCCTATGCTAAAAGTTGTCTTCTTATGCATCCTGTTTTTGTGGAAGCCTCTGTGGCACCATCTTGTTCTTTATTTACTATAGCACGGTGCTCCAGGTGCGGCAAACAGCATGATACCCCCAGATGCCGGAGGATCCGGCCAGTACCACTACTCACCAAACAAGCGCAAGGACACTACCCAGCTAGGAGTCCCCAACTTAAATAGAAGGGTGTTTTCCTTAATCCACTTACCATGGTGCATATGATTTAATTATTATCCATTTTGTGTCATGCATACTTATCAGGTTTTCAGAAACATGTGTGATTTTATTAAGTCTGGCATTGTGTTTATGTTAATCCAAATATGGATCTCTCTTATTGTCTCATACATAGTCATATATGACTACTATGTACTATATTGAACTGTTGAGCTCTGTTGCTATTTACACAGATTGAAGATGCTTCTATGGAGGCTGAGGCTACTGTAGAGGCTAGTAGATTGCACATGCCCCACCAAAAGCGGGCATTGTCTACATAGCGAGGAAGTGCAAACATAGTACCCAAGTGGGCGGTGACCTCTCTAAGAAGTGGTTATAATTTTAAAATCCACAATTTCACATGTTATGATTTTTCGTGTTATTGTTATTCAACTATATATCTTTACACTCATGAGAAGTTCACAAACATCAAATCTGTTTGCTTTACAGGCAATGATTTTATCTGATATTATTAGATTTACATGTTGTTTACATAATTTAACCTTTCCACTTAATTTTATTCATTACCATGCACCAGCTGCTCAGCCCTTTCTTCTACCGTCCTCTTTTCAAGATTGTGGATTGAAAAGGGGGGGTATGTATGCCCTTCCAAAGGCAAATGGAAGAAAAATGGTGCGTGGCCACCCTTCGTGAAGGGTACCCATGGTATCAGGTATGGATTCTAGGCGGTTTAGAACAACTTGATGTAATATCTTGTATATCACTTTTGTTGTTGTCGTCTTACTTGTCTATCAATTTTATCATGAAGGTCATCCCGTCGCTCGCCCCATTATAAACAAGCTATCCAGAAACGACAAGTTTCTAACTCTCTATATCGAGGACCCAAAGGCTTGCGGCAACTATATGATGTGGATGTCTCCCAAACGATGGCCACCGCCTATTTGGGTGGCCGAGGTTGGTCCAAGTATCTTCGTGAGAATGGTCTAAAACAGGGGGACAAGGTAGCACTCGAATTTAGCAAGCCTAGGCAGATACTTGCAAGCTATCGTACAACTATTGACCAAAGGGCCAAGAACAGAGGTACTAATAATTAATTTGCTTCTGTACTCATCACAACCTCTGATGACTTTCTTGCGACTAACTGTTCTGCACCATTGTCGTCACTAATAATATGACTCTTACCACTTGTGAAGTCCGCTTACAAAAATTGTCAGCATCAAGATGCTGGCACCGGCACCGGCTCCAGTTCCTGCAACGACACCTATTAACCTAAGTAGGAGAAAGAATAGAGTTATTAATTTAATTTGCTTGTATACTCTGATCACTGTGTAGGAGTGTAATAAGAAACCATTTTTCTTATAAACATATCATATGCCTCTCTAACCACTCCTCCAATCCCCTTACCTCCCCTAGAAAGTAACCAGCATCAAGCTGTTGGCACCGGCACCCGCACCGGCACTGGACCTAGTTCTTGCTCCGACACCTGTTGACCAAAGGAGAAATATTGGAGGTAGTAGTAGCTCAAATTCCTTGTATACTCATCATATCCTCTGATCACTGTCTTATGAGTAACTGCTAGAGTATAAGAGCCATTTTGCTTGCACACATCTCATATGCCTCTACCATCACTACAGTCAGCTTGCCTACCCGGCAGAAGAAATCTAGCATCAAGTTGCTGGCACCGGCACCAGTTCTGGCTCCTGCACCAGCCCCTCTTCAATTAACTGCATCGGCACCAGCACCAGCCCCAGCATAGGCCGTGGCACCATCTCCTGCACCAGTCCCTATTCTTGCACTAGCACCAGCTACTTCACCAACCCTAGCACAGACACCAGCACAAGCTCCTTGTCAGATCGTATCCTACACATGTGTCATCTAAAGGTCACACTGGATTATTTTTGTGAGTGGTGGAAGATAAACTGCTCTCAATGTATTCTCAAGTTTCACATTATTCAGTTTATTGCTCTTATTAATTATGTGTCTATCTCTTGCTTTGACTTAGAAATTGCCTAAGAGTGCCACAAAGCAACTTTAGGACAGATGAAAGGGCCCAATAGTCTTCATGATGCAGAGCGAAGGAGTGAAAGTAGAGGGACGCTATGACATTAACTGGACTGATGGGCGCTTGGCATCTACTTCTAGGTGGACCAAGTTCCAGAAAGCATCCAGACTTACCATTAGAATAATGGTGAAGGTCAATGTATCTCGCTGCCCTGAATGTAGCAGGCTGGTCATGAAGTTCCTAGTTGTATAGCTCTTTGGTCGCATGCTATCGTAATTAATTATGTAGTTGTCTTATCTCCACTGATCATATATGGGTGGTAAAACTGTAATAACCTTTTGCTAGATTTTAGCTATGATTAGTACGTACTGGTATGATATATTTGTATCTATATGACGGTTTCCTATATGACCAAGACCAACTATTATGATAATGATTGTGTTCCATATTAATATGTGAGGAGGAGGTTGCATACAAAAGCAGACTTGATCGTCGGTTTTGCTTGCTCCAATGATTTGAGTATGTTTGGAGAAAAGGGCAAACTGATTGTGGGCATGGTTTTTAGAGCTGAAGCAAGAACTGGTTCCCTATGTACTGCTATTGAATTTCAGTGTATGTATTGTTGAACCAGTCATTTCGAAATTCTACTGAATTGGTCAAGTGCTACTGAATATAAACTAGGAATCTACATATTTTCTTTGTCTTATTGTGTACTACTGAATCATTCAAATGCTATTGTATTTGGAACCGTTGGTTGTGTTTTTGACAGTGCTGAGAGTGTGATTTCACCAAGTAATAGCATTGGATACCAGTCTAGTTTTAGAGCGGTGTATGTCATGGGTTCTTTAGATATTTTTACATGAATATATATGTCGAAAGAATTATTGTTTTTTCCCCATCTATCGGTAAGGTCTGGTTCGCTCTATACTTCTATTGAATTTTAGTGTATGTATTGTTGAATTAGTCATTTTGAAATGCTGCTGAATTGGTCAAGTGCTGCTGAATATGAACTAGGAATCTGTCGATATTTTCTCTATCTAATTCTATACTGCTGAATCATTCAAATGCTACTAAATTTGTGTAAAGTTTTGTCGCTGATGCTGGGCTGCTTGCACTAGAGATTTTTCCTGTGTTTCATCAAAAATGTTGGTTATGTTTTGAACATTGATGAGAGGCAGAGAGGGTAAAGATACAACGTGATTTCACCAAGTGAAGTCATTGGATACTAGTCCAGCTTTGGTGCATGTGATGTGTGTCTGGTTCTTTAGATATTTTTAAATGAATATATCTTTCAAAAGAATTATCTATTTTTTCCACTCTGTTAGTGAGGTCTGATTCCCTCTATACTGCTATTGAATTTAAGTGTCTGTATTGCTGAATCAGTCATTTCGAAATGTTGCTGAATTGGTCAAGTGCTACTCAACATGAACTAAGAATCTATCTATTTTATCTATCTTATTCTGTACTACTGAATCATCCAAATGCTACTAAATCTGTGAAAAGTTATGTCGCTGTTGCTGGGCTGCTTGCACTAAGCTTTTGCATGTGTTTCATTGGAACCGATGGTTGTGTTTTGGAAAGTGATGAGAGTGTGATTTCACCAAGTGAAGTCATTGGATACCAGTCCAGTTCTGGCGCATGGGGTGTGTGTATATGGTTCTTTTGATATTTTTACGTAAATATATCTGTCAAAAGAATTGTCTCTTTTTTCCTCTCCATCGGTGAGGTCTTTGTTCTGAATCTCGCAGATCCATAGCAGAATCCAGAGTGTACTAACGAGGAGATGAAAGCTAATATCGTTTGATTTATTTGTCAGTGGCAACGCACACGGTTATATGTGTGATGTCTTGAGTTTGAATCCTCTGCACTTGGCATATTTTTTTTGGATTTACGTTATTTTCTTGTAGCAATATTACTTTACGGAGAGACTGACATGACGGATCCACCATCCTGCAGCGTCCCTTTTAATTTTCTCCTAGCAATATTGAGGATGACATGGCGGACCCACCATCTTGCAGCGTCCCTCTTAATTTTGTTCTAGTAATATTTTACGGAGAGGCTGACATGGCGGACCCACCAGCCTGCAACGTTCCTCTTAATGTGCAGGTTTGAAAAAATAATTTAACTACTTATACAGAGAGGCTGGCATTAGGGACCCACAAGCTAGGACATACTAGAGAGGCTGAAATGTGGGCCCCAATAGGAAGACCATACACGTCTGTCAAAATAGCAGAAGCAGCCAAAAAAATTCCCATCATACACACATTTTATTTACAGAGATATTGACATGTCATTAAAAAAATATATTGACATGTGGGACCCCTATCGGGACCTTATACACGTGCTGCCACATCGAGTAACGTTGTCGAGTTCCAAAGAGGGAGGTGCAAGCAAGAAAAAGGCCCTCATAGACATGTTTCTTATAATGAGAGGCCGACATGGGGGACCCACCACCCTATATAAATGGCTACCACATCGAGCAACATTGCCAAGTTCTAAAAAGTGAGGCGTGACCGAGAAAAAAAGTCTAGCATGCACACGTTTATTCTATCGAGAGGCTGATAAGGGGGACCCACCATCCTGTATAAACAGTTGATGCATCAAGTAACGTTGCCATATACGAAACGGGGAGGAGTGAGCGAGAAAAAAGTCCATCATGCACACGTTTCTTCTATTGAGAGGCGGACATGGGGATCCACCAGCCTGTATTAACGGCTAATGCATCGTGTAATGTTGCCAAGTTAGAAACACGGAGGCGCGTGTGAATAAGAAAGTCCAACATGCACACGTTTCTTCTAATAAGAGGCTGACATATGGGACCAAGCAGCATGACCAGACGGCAGATTCCTCGAGCAACTCTATGTAGTTCGGAATAGGGTATCTCTAGAGAAGAAAAAATTACATAATATACACGATTCTTCTAATGTGAGGCTAATATAAGGGACCCACAAGCTTGAATAAATGGCTGATACCGCGAGCAACGCTATGTTGTTCGCTGATACATGATTCTTCTAACGGCTAGAAAAGAAAAAATACATCATACACACGTTTCTTCTAATGAGATGATGAAATATGGGGCCTAGCTCCATGATTAAACGGTAGATGCATCTAGCAGCGCTATTTAGTTCGGAACAGGGTAGTAGGAGCAAAGTAAAAAAATCCATCATACACACAATTCTTCTTATAAGAGGTTGGCATGTGGGACCTAGCAGCATGATTAATGACAGAGAGAACGAGAAATATTATCGATTTTAAATCAGGGAGGCACGAGCCAAGGAAAAAGTCTATCATGCACACGTTTCTTCTAAAGAGAGGATGACATGTGGGGCCCAGCTGCGTGATTAAACGGTAGATGCATCTAGCAGCGATATAAAGTTCGGAACGGGGTAGCGGGAGCGAAAGAAAAAAATTCCATCATACATACGATTCTTCTAATGAGAGGCTGACATGTGTACCCAGGAGCTTGATTAACGACGGATAGATCGAGCAACATTATCGAGTTCAAATCAGGGAGGCACGAGCCAAGGAAAAAAATCAGTCATGCACACATTTTTTATAATGTGAGGATGACACGTGGGACCTAGCAGCCTGATTAAACAGAAGATGCATTGAGCAATGATATAAGGTTCCTCTAATGAGAGGTAGACATGTGGGACCCAGCATACACACGATTCCTCTAATGAGAGGCAGCATATGGGACCTAGCAGCCTGACTAAATGGAAGAGGCGTCGAACAACGTTATCGAGTTCAAATCAGGGAAGAGCGATCGAAAAGTATGGTCATCTAGAGTCAATAACGTCTAGGACCCACATGCCAAAAAAATACTTTAGCGAGTGAACATCTCGCGAGGAATAGGAAATCTTACTTCCGCCACTCACTCGTCGAGCTTCGTCTATGTTTTTAGCTGTTCTGTCGTATTTAAGGGGTGCAAACCGAAAAAAAAAGTTTTCCATCGGCCACGATCAAGCCGAGAATTTCTTCACGGAAGACGCACCTTCTACGATGACCGACGGGCCAAGTCATCCATGCCAGTAGCTGCCAAGCCGAGAAGGAAACATTTCTTGTAGTGATAACAATTTAATACATCAAATAAGGCAAACTACCCATGCCAGTAGCTGCCTGTGCCGTCGACCACGACGAGCTCAGCCCGCGCCTGTCGGTCCCCTTCTGCCACTATAAATAGAGGCCTCCATCACTCGTTTTTGCCACACCAATTCACTCCTCTCTCACCCAGAACCACCCCACCTCACTCCCGGAGCAAGGCGAGCAGCGCAACGCCGGAATTTGGCCGGAGCCCGCCGCTGCTGGAGAAGAAGGGAGCCGTCGATTGGAGCCGCCCCAGGAGAAGTTGTCGGTACCAGGAGAACCGCTGTCATCGACTTCGTCGTTCTCCCCCGTCTCCGACCCTCGCCTGAGCCCCGGTGAGCCTCCCACGACCCCCACCTTCCCCGTTAGGTTTCTGTCTCGCCGGCGCTACCCGACGTGGACGATGAATCGTAGCCGTTCGATTAGAGTTAGATCATGCGGTTCACACTGCCCCGTACCGCTTCGCCCCTCCCCGTCTCACTGACGCGTGGGGACAGTCACTTAACCAGCCTGCGTACGCGATGTGTGTAGTGGGCCGGCCCAGTAAAACATCCCGCGCGACCCAACAATTCAAATTAATCTTTATTCATTTAATTTCAAACACAGTTATGTACCCAGATTCAAAAATCAACCTATATCGATTCACTGAACCAAAATGCATGAAACCAATTTTGTTAGAAAGGTACTGAAATGCTTAATCCAAACCCATTGGATTCAAACCATTTATATTTGTGGATCAACCATGGAAAAAATAACAAGGCAGAAGATTTTATGCATTCAAACATTTTTCAAAATTTAACAATAAAAGCTTTTGAGTTGATTCCAACTCTCAAAAATCACATTTGATCATACCTTTCAGAATATATAAAAACACATGGGTTTACTTACAGAGATAATGTTCAAGTAATAAAAGAATGCCCCATACGAATTTCTAGTCACTTTATTTAATTAAAATAAAAAGGTTAAATCTTATTAAATTGTGACACCACTTTAAATCACCTTCCCATGTAATGAAATACGTGGTGATGACATGTGTCAACATGATCCCATGTTTGGGTCAGAGAATATTAAATCTTAAATAGTTTTTCAAAGAGTAGAAATTAGTTTTCTAAAAGTAAAACAAATAAGACAAGTGATTTAATCTTGTAATATTAGTGATGATGCTAGATCATCTAGTGTGAACCATTGTGTGATGATTGGAAATAGTTAAGTATTGTTTGGTGATTGTGTATCTCTTATTTATTTATAGACACTAGTACCGACCAAGGATACGAGGAGTAAGGAGGATACTACGAGGAAGAAGCCGAGGAGAACTTTAACCACTACTCTGCTCAAGGCAAGCTTATACTGATATTTATGCAAGCCAATACTTGAAACCTTGCAAGCTAATCCTTGCAACTTATGCAAGCTAATACTTGCTTGTTACCATGACAACTATATGCCTTAAGCATATGTGATCATACCCACTTGATAACCCAATCCTAGTTTTACTTGCAAGCTTTATACCTTATTTCTTTATCAAAGCTTTCTCTTAGAGTTTACATAGGGAATTGTAGATACTAGAAGTATATTGGAAGGTAGCATAAAGAGCATAAAATTTGGCCTAAGTTAGATAATCTTGATGTCATCCTAAGGCATGAGATTGAACTAAGCAAATCTTCACTTGTTTACCACCCCTCATTAGTATTTACCACCACTTGTAGATGCTAGTGCTAAGTATAAAACTTGATCAACTTTAGATGGGAATACTTGGTGAAAAGGGTTATGAAAACCTTAGAATGATGAGTCATTCTACTGAATTGTTTTGACATGTGTTTCCGAACACCATATGATTTTGATGATGAAAATTTGAGGCATGAGCCTTAGCCCTTTATAAAACTGATGGTTGTCTGGATGCGATACCATTCCAATTTTATCGTACAACCACAATACCCGAAATCTGGGTAGGCCTTGATTGGAAATTTATATACCTTAGTATGGGTTCCCTCGCGGCCAAGGTCTGAGCTGAGGATACCTTGTGAAGATTGTCCACCTGTGCATTACCCAAGATGACAGTTGGTCATGGTTGGGAGGCCAAACTCACAGGAGATGTGCCTATACTAGAGCGTGTAACTGAAAGGTTAGGATTGATTATCCGCATACTGAGTATGGTGCATTCAGGATTTGTTCCTGACGGATGTATCGAATATTGTGGTGAAAGTGTACAATCTCTGCAGAGTGTCAAACTATTCGAATATCCACGTCCGCGGTTATGGACAGTTGGAGTGGCTATATTGTTCCCCTGTCAGATGTTTTCGAAATGACTTGTGAAATGAATTGTGACTTTGACTTGACCACAACAGAGTTGTGATGTGGAATTCAAGTTCCCATCTAGGTGTTATAAAATTTTCAACTAAATTTCTTGCTTCTGAACTTAGTAGAGGTAAATCTGGCTTTTTGCAAAACAATCCTAGGGCTTAGTGTATCCTTTTCAAAACCACTTCACTTGTTAGTATTAGTTTGCGAGTACTTAAAGAGTACTCATGGATTTGTCCCTAGATATTCCCGTGGCCAGACTATAAAGAAGAGTATCAAGATGATGGACCACAGGAAGGTTACGACAACTAGGATCATCTCCTATCGTCAGCATTGCATGTGACCCTGAAGATGGAGCTTCGCCCATGCTATCGTTACCTTTACGTTATACCGCTACTTGAATTGTATTAAGAACTGGATTATGAGATCCTTATTTGTGTAAGACCTTATGTATGGTTTATAATAGATGATGTAACATCCTGATTTTTATGGGTCTAATTTTTTATTAAAAAATCGAAGGATGTTGAAGTGTAATAAAATAATAAAATATTTTATTCGGAGTTTCTAGAAATTAATTCCAAACTATTTGAAATTAATTTAACCAAGAGAATATGTGGATCTGGTTTTGATTCCCAATTCGTTTCTAAAGTGGTTCTTTGAAATTCTATTTGAATTTGGATTTCCTCGTATGCATACCCATGCACGTGCATGGTTTGATATGTGCATGCACGAACCTGGCTACCCCTCTCCTCTTATTTCCTTTGGGTGTACGTATCGGTTTGCAGCTCTATTTTTCTTACCTTTTATTGATGCAAACTATCGACCTAGCCCAAAGGCCCAATCAAGCCAGCTTAGACAGCCCAACATCACAGCAACAGGCAGCTTAATACTAGCGCTCGGTCGTTCCCACATTCCAGGGATCCGAGCATAGCACGTACAACATCGCCTCGCACAGGGGTTCCGATCCTTTCTCTAGTCGTTGCGCACCGCCTTCCAGTCCGTCTAGAAAAGCCCCAGATCGTCGCCCTCTTCTATGTTTCACCCCGCCGCGGCCATCTCAAACCCTAACTCGAAAAACCAATCTGATCTCGTGGATGCCTCCGCCGAACGCCGCTCGCGTTCCCGACGAATCCGGCCACGGGATAAGGAGCTGCTGCGCTGCAAGGAATAAGAGGAGGAGGAGGGTTGATTTGTGGAACCAGAAGGACAAACCGCGGATCACGTTCGACGTACTCTCCCGCCGTTCCATCTCGGTTCATCACCTTCCGCGGACGAGTGTGTCGCACTCGGTAAGCTCTAGCACAAATCCTTGCACACAAACGCGTTAGTTTAGATGCGACCTACCTCCTAGACATAGTCTCGGGTCCTAGTTTCGTAGATTGCACGGTTGCCGGTGAACCGAATGCCGCTCGGTGGCATTGGCATCATAGACTGATTTGCCAATCTCGAATCTAGTCGAGTTCAACATGAAAAACTTTCTAAAAAACCCAAGTAACCCAGCGGAGGGTTTAGATTGAGGTTACGTCGTACTGTTAATTAATATTTTGGTTAATACACGAGGCTGTAGATATTGCTTTGCTCCTGTAGTGCATATAATCGGGATACTTGATGTTGGGTTCCAGCGTGCTTAGTTTTGTCTAGTTTGAAGTACGTAGCACCTGCAACTTGCATGTTTAGCTTCGCGGAGTACAGGTTGCCGGAGGTATCACTGCTATCTGCTAGCTGGTACATATTCTTATTAGTCTAGTTAATCTTAATTCTTACAGTTGTTTTCATGCATAGATATAGTCATATAGACCCTAATTAAGTTCTTTCTTACATGGTTTTACATGATGTTAATTAGGCTGATTAGCGTCAGTGGATCTGTCAGGTTGTTTGTTTAAACTAGTACTGTTTGTTCTTGTTGCTAGTAGTCTAGATGCACCCACGCCAACTTACTCGTACGACCTAGTTTAGTGCATGTTACTCTGTGAGGGTTATATCTATACCATCTAGTCTAGTTCAGACGTTTCATTATTGCATGTGTGTAGCATCTGCATGCTTCTACTGTTGCAAGTGTATGCATAGTGGTATGCCCAGACGGCATATAGTTTGTATTTATTCGGGGCATCGCATATTGAAAACTATGTCACCTATAGTGATTATATTAAATAAATATTATTTTTTTATATTGTATTATTATTAGTCGATGACGATAGACCGACCTTGATATACCCCAACCATACAAAGGTCGCAAGCCTATTTGGATCTTTTTATCTGGATCTTATTATTTGGATTTTATTTGTGGTTATTCGGAGTTTGTATTTATGTGTGGTTTATCGTTATGACGAGTAGGAAGTGACGAGTTCGATCAGAATCAAGACTACGGGGAAGATCAGAACAACAACAACAACAACAACGAAGACATGCCCCTTTCATAATTATCCTATGTTTTACAAGTGCATCTTATTTATTGTTTTACAAATATTGCTGCTATTTTGGATACACACATACCTTGATACACCTGTCGCCATATACTACCCTGAGTAGAGATTATATAGTAATACTGTTAGAATAGATTGCTTAGCCATGCTCAATAATATTTAGGATCCTTGATCTTCCCTCTTCGGAGGAATTGGATGACCCTCGGGTCAGATATACACTTTTAAAACTTGTTGAGCTCGCTGAGCTAGCTGTTGTTGCTTTCTTCTACTCTATCCTACTCTGGGTGAAACTTACCACCTAAACACTGGCGCAGGCGACAGCTAGATCAAGGGAAGGAGCGATTGGCTGCCCTTCACTAGATGGAGGGAGCAATCCATCATCCGTGCCGCATGAGGGCCTAATAAGTCTTGGATTTGAAGATTGTGACCACCATACAACCACATGCTATACTGGGCACTGGCTTGGTTAAGTAGGTTAGTCAGCCTTAGGTGTCGATGTCGCCGTACCGCTGATGAGGTGTCTGCCTACAGGGGAGCCTTCGGCACAGATGGGGGACCGGTTTGGGGACATACTCTTAGTTCCGTGCGCCAGATCCGATGGGCTCATCACATCTTTTGGGGATCTAGATAAAAGACCTTGTCACGATTCCGATCTTCCGGTACACCAAATGGTGTGTACTAAACCAGCGGCAACTGGTGGTCAACAAGACGGGGTTGTGTCGTGTGGGAAAAGTGTACAACCTCTGCAGAGACAAAACTATTTGAATAGCCGTGTCCACGGTCATGGACAACACATGAATCCTTCTTGACATACATGAACCTGTCTTGCTACTTCCCTCTTTGCCTCTATCCTTTTCTTGGAATCTGATGAAGTAGGTGAGTTGTCGAGGACAATCACAATGATGAGAAACACCACATTGATGATAAAACATGTTTTCGTCAAAACTTGCTTTTATCAAAACTACTATAAGTTACAAATAAAATTTGCTTTTATCAAAACTACTACGAGTTACAAATAAAATTTGCTTTTATGCAAAAGAACCATATGACCTCTACATAAAGCCACATGTAGTTATATCAGGTTTTGCATAAGGGGTATGTTGAGTACTCTATGTACTCATGGCAATACTTTTGTTGAAATATGAATACTATGAAGGGGAGGACTACGACTACTATGATGACGCTGATGAGTGAGGCCTCGTGGCCTACATCGACTGCCTGTGGCTGAGATGGAGTAACTGCGCATTTTATTTCCGCTGTGTTTCTGGTTGTAATAAATGTCACAAGACATTATACTATGTGGCTATTGCTATTCAAACTTTGTAATAATTACTTTTTTTGAACGTTATGCAATGGTATTCATTTCGCTGTGTCGTCAACTTGATCTTGGGATTGACGAGATGCACAGGAGGTCTGGAGGTTAAATTCCGGTCCTCACAGAAGTGGTATCAGAGCCGACGTTAACCTAGTCGCATGGCCTTAGTTAGAATGGAAAGCCCTAGTATCCTACTTTATACTAAAGCTATATGTTACAAATAAAAATATGTTTCTTGCTATAACTTGTCTACCTTATTTTGGCTTCTACAAAATTTTGATACTAATCATACTTGTCTTATTCAAATATTCGTAGATGGCCATTTTCTCGACCTGCAGGATTGAAGAGTTCGACAGCCTGGGATGAGAGTTTTGTGACATGCTCACCCATTTGGGCTATGAGCGTGACCCGGAGGCTACTGGACGTACTAGACAGTTAGTTTGGAATGAGGAATACGTGAGGGTGACTCTAGTGGTGTACCCTAGTCTAACCTCGCCTAGAAGTCGTGAGAGACTTAGGGGGTACACGTTCAATGCGATCGGAGAGGACTTCGTAGAGGGCACCATTGGCACCATTCGCGAGGCGCTACATAAGCTGGCATGGGATTACAGGGAGAAGCTCCGTGACACTCTGTTCCGTTACTTAGCCTATCGGAACGATGCAGGACAGCTACGCCAAGACGAGAGGTACCGTCAGGAGGAGGATGATCCCACGATCATTCACATGGCATCACTGAACTTCGGACTAGAACGCCAGTTGGTCATCACCACAAGGATGCTAGATGAAGCAATTCTTCGTGGCCACCGCTACCACGATCAAATTGACACTCTACGGGAGCAACTCGCGGATGCCAACACAGCTTTGGATGCGGCTAATGCTGCTCGTGACGCTGCTGAAGTTGCTCGTGACATTGCTGAAGCTACCACGGAGGATGCCATCGTAGCAGTGCAGGAGGCCGAGGCCGCTACGGCGACCGCACTGGCAGTCCATGGAGGCGAAGGACAGGGACCGCAACTACAGCAACCTGCGCCTCAGGCACCACAGCGCAGCATCCGGAACCATCCTCGTATGATGGTCACTCAGAAGAAGGAGAGCCTGCGTGCACAGAAGCGTTGCATCAAGCGTCGGCCTATCGTGGCGCCATTTCTCGCTTTGCCAGCACCGCCGTCAGCACAACAAGGTTCAACCGACAGTTCACAGGAAGAGACAGAGCCAGAAGAGCGAATTTCCGCTAGCTCGGAGGAGGAGTCCACAGATGAACCTTTTGACCCGTAGCCATGGAAGCAACGGAACAACCACATGTGATATCCGGAGTGCCTAAACGGACGAGTATTAATATAGGGACCATGAGAGAAGACCTTTGTTGAGTTATTATTAAGTAAGTGTGAGAACTCGTTAGCTATTTTATCTATATACATGGTGTGTGCTAGTAGACTACCGATCTATGCATTATGCATGTGGTGTAGCTAAATTCTCTTGCTTGTTTGAACCATCGTGTGAGCTATGAAATTATTGCTTTTGGATTGGAGTTTTTATGGTTCTATTTGTCTCTCTCTACCATGTTTGAAATTATTGGTGTTGGGTTAGTCAATATTCCCTCTTATCTAATCCTAATGTGAACGACAACAGGATGAATGCCAACAGAGGTCATGGTCGCGGAGGACGTGGACGTGGACGTGGTCGTGGACCAGCTTTCCGGGGGAACATCCCCGAAGGTGAAGTCCATGACACTGATACGGACACCGAGGATGAGGGAAACCAGCCGCCACCACCACTGCCGCCACCGGACATGGCGCAAGTGATGCTGATACAGACGCAATTATTGCAGTAGATGGCCGTTAATCTGTTAAACCAGAACCAGAATCAGATCTTCAACCAGAATCAGAACTAGAACCAGCCTCCACCGCAGTCCAAGATAGCTGAGTTCATGAGGACAAAGCCACCTAAATTTGGGGGGTCGGCTGACCCTATTGAGGCTGATGATTGGTTGAAGGACATTTGTCGGAAGCTCAATCTGGTAAATGTCAATGCTCAGGACCGTGTGAGGTTTGCTGCCTACCAAATCAAGGGAGTCGCCGCAGATTGGTGGGAGAACTATTATGATGCACATGATGATGCTGAGGGGATCACCTGGAATGAGTTTGCAGAGGCTTTCCGCACTACGCACATTCCTGCTGGTCTCATGGAACTGAAGCGGGATGAATTCCGAGCTCTAGTTCAGGGAAAGATGTCAGTTTCTGAATACTGGGACAGATTCACACAGTTATCTCGCTATGGGAAGGCGGATATCCCTACTGAAGCAGACAAGACTACAAGGTTTCTTAGGGGATTGAACCCAGGTCTGAAGGATAGGTTGGTGTCTCATGATTTCCCGAGCTTCCAGAGTTTGGTCAACAAGGCAATTCTGCAAGAGAACTCCAAGAGGGAACTGGAGGAACACCGCAAGCGCAAGGCACCACAGGGTCATGGGGCAGGGAGCTCGCGCCAGAAGAACAATAACAACCCAGGTTATCGTGCACCAGCTCCCAAGACGACAAATACTAATCACAACTATTCGCACAATGCATATCGTACTCCGAGAGCTGAAGTCGGAGGAAACCATGCCAACACTGCTGGAAAAGCATGCTACAACTGTGGCGTAGAGGGACACTTTGCTTAAGCGTGCCCGAGCAAGAAGAACATGGGGCCAACACCAGTGAAGTTCAATTTGGGGTCTGCAGCCAAGACACCAGCAGCGGGATGTGGACGAGGCATACTGCCTACCCCAGGAGGCGCAGCTCACGCGTCAGGACAGCCAGGGCGTGGTCAAGTTAACCATGTCATGGCCAAACAAGATCATGAAGCCTCAGATGTTGTTCTTGGTATGTTCCCAATCAACTCATGCTATGGTTCAGTACTTTTTGATCGTGGAGCTTCCCATTCGTTTGTTTCCAAGCAATTTGTTGAAAAACATCATTTGAAACCTGAGGGTATGAGTCAGGAGATGGCAGTACAATCACCTGGGGGAATTCTTAGGACAGGTTTAAGGTGTCCTAAAGTGATCATAACGATCGAAGGAGTAGAGTTTCTAGCAAACCTCATAGTGTTAGACTCTAAAGGGTTAGATGTCATTCTAGGCATGAACTGGTTAACAAGACACAAGGCTATGCTAGATTGTGGCCTTGGAGCGGCAACACTGACCAGTCCTAATGGAACTGTGGTGGACTATAAACCGGAGTTAGCATCCCAAACCGCAGTGGATAGTATACTGAACAGCTTGAAGGAGATGGATGTGTCTGATGTTAGAGTGGTCAGGGAATACCCAGATGTTTTTCCGAAGGATTTACCAGGTCTTCCACCAGACCGTGAGATAGAGTTTGCTATTGAGTTAGTTCCAGGCACTGGACCTATTGCAAAGAGACCATATAGAATGCCAGCAAATGAGCTAGCTGAGACGAAGAAGCAAATTCAGGAGCTCGTGGAGAAGGGATATGTTAGACCGAGCACCTCACCTTGGGGAGCACCGGTGTTGTTTGTGAAAAAGAAAGATGGTACCATGCGCATGTGTGTGCATTACCGTGCCCTGAATGAAGTAACCATCAAAAATAAATACCCTTTGCCAAGGATTGATGATCTATTCGATTAGTTGAAGGGAGCTTCAGTGTTCTCGAAGATAGATCTCAGGTCAGTATATCATCAATTGAAAATCCAACCACAAGACATAACTAAGACAGCCTTTGTGACTCGGTATGGTCTGTATGAGTTTCTAGTGATGTCATTTAGGCTCACGAATGCACCATCTTACTTCATGAATTTGATGAATAAAGTGTTTGTGGACTGCTTAGATAAGTTCATCGTGGTGTTCATTGATGATGTGTTGATTTACTATCATAATGAAGAAGAGCATGAGAAATACCTTCAGATTGTTCTCGAAAGGCTTAGAGAACATCAACTCTATGCCAAGTTTAGCAAGTGGGAGTTTTGGTTGAAGCAAGTGGACTTTCTTGGTCATGTCATCTCAGCTGAAGGAGTAGCAGTTGACCCAGCTAAAGTGGAATCGGTTCTTAATTGGGAGCAACCAAAGAATGTGTCGAAGATACGTAGTTTCCTCGGACTTGCGGGATACTATCACCGCTTCATAGAAGATTTCTCGAGGATTGCACGCCCGATGACGCAGTTGATCAAGAAGGACAAAAACTTTGAGTGGACACCAGCTTGCGAGACTAGTTTTCAAGAGCTCAAGAAGAGATTAACGTCTGCTCCAGTTCTGATCTTACCTGATATCCAGAAGGATTTTGAAGTTTATTGTGATGCTTCCAAGCAAGGTTTGGGTTGCGTACTCATGCAGCAGGGAAAAGTGGTGGCCTATGCATCGAGACAATTACGGCCACATGAGGTGAACTACCCTACCCATGATCTAGAATTGGCTGCCGTGGTGCATGCCCTAAAGATTTGGAGGCATTACCTTATTGGTAATCATTGCGAGATATATACAGATCACAAGAGCTTAAAGTATATTTTCACTCAGCCCGATTTGAATCTGAGACAGAGGAGATGGTTGGAATTAATCAAGGATTATAACATTGGCGTGAATTACCACCCTGGTAAAGCTAATGTCGTAGCGGATGCGTTGAGCAGAAAGGTTTATTGCAATAACCTGATGATTCAGAAAGATCAACCAAAGTTGCATGAGGAATTCAGAAAGTTGAACCTGAATGTTAGCCTCGCTGAGAATGAAGAGGTGCTAGAAGTGAAGATCACTCTAGCAGATCAAGTTAGAGAAGCTCATTTTATTCCTACTACATCGACTGCCTATGGCTGAGATGGAGTCACTGCGCATTTTATTTCCACTGTGTTTCTGGTTGTAATAAATGTCACAAGACATTATACTATGTGGCTATTGCTATTCAAACTTTGTAATAATTACTTTTTTTGAACGTTATGCAATGGTATTCATTTCGCTGTGTCGTCAACTTGATCATGGGATTGACGAGATGCACAGGAGGTCTGGAGGTTAAATTCCGGTCCTCACAATGTACTGGGATATCCAAATCTGTTATGTCTCGCAAAAATGGTAATCCTGGGATTGCGATGTATGGCATAACATGCATCTGGGATTAAAAATCCGGGTTGACACCACCCAACTGCTCCCAAAGGACCAAACCCTAATTCCCTCGTCACGAGACCGCAACTGCAGCCACCATTTCTCCGCCGCACATCGCCCGCGAGAACCCCACCTTGCGCACTTCATCTGCCAGATCCCCACCTTGTGCACTTCGTCTGCCAGATCCCCACACCTTCCTCCATAGCAGCAGATGGTGTACTGTTGGTTACTAGATCCTCTGCCCACCTCTATCCGCATCGAGCCAGGAGGAGCTGTGAAAGCCAGATCTGGCGGTGATTGATGCGTTAGGAGAGCCATGGCGGCGCGGATGATGAGGTCATTGGCCTGGCGCGGTGGAGGAGGGTCATCAGGCCTGGCGTGGAGGAGGAGGTCGTCGGTCCTGGTGTGGAGGAGGAGGTCGTCGGTCCTGGCGCGGAGGAGCCACGTCGTCGGGCCTGGCACGAAGGAGGAGGTCGTCGTCGGGCCTGGCACGGAGGAGGAGGTCACCGGGCCTAGCACGGAGGAGGAGGTCGTCGGTCCTGGCGCGAAGGAGCCACGTTGTCGGGCCTGGCACGGAGGAGCCATGTCATCGGGCCTCGCATGGAGGAGGAGGTCGTCGTCGGGCCTGGAACGGAGGAGGAGGTCGTCGAGCCTGGCACGGAGGATCCATGTCGTCGGGTATCACGCGCCTGCGCATCAGGCCGCACCTCTGCCTCCGACCCCATCATACCCTGGTAGGTGCCCTTCTCTGTCCCTCTCCCTCTGAAGTGATCCCTCTCCCTCTATTCTCCTGGTTAGTTCTCTACTTTAAACATCCTGAAGTTGACATCTACCTAGTCAGTAGTTAGTACATCGGTTAGTAGTCAGTATTTAGTACATGTGTTCTTGGTTAGTTCTCTAATCCTTGAAGGTGTTATTGGTTAGTGTTCTTGGAATGATTGCTATCTGCAAGCTGCACATTCTCTAGGAACCGCATAATATGCAATGTAGGCACCTTATTTGCTGAGTTAGTCATGTAGAACCAAATGTATAAGTATTAGTGATTTTTATTTGGGCTAGAGCAACATGGTAATGGTTTCTATCAATTTGCATCTTCTTACTCAATAAATTTAGTATCCTTGTTCCTAAAGTACTTAATTTTCTCACATCACATGCTGTTCTATCTGTGTGAGATATGCATACTATCATTATTTCCTTGTATTTATTATGTGAGAACTTGTAACATGTATCGAATTGATTCACTATTTCTGATAGAACCTGTAATCAGGAGCCTTTGATATTTCGTATGCTTCTAAATACCGTCCCAGTAGCTTTCTGACAGCATGTTGTCTTTGTAGATGTATTCACAAATTAGCATACCGTCCCAGTAGCCTTCTGTTTGTGTGCATTTGGAGATTCTTGAAATAGCTTTGTTAGTAATCTGATGTCTCGTCAGTAATTAATGGAGGTCCTTGCACATGGACTAAGCTACATACTTTTACTCCTGGGCTTTCAGATATTTGGTTGATCCATTTAGTGGATAAAAACATGTCTTGCGTATATTTATAGTTGAGTAATTAAATACTTGTTCTACTACTACTTGGATATATATTAAAAATTTACAGTTTAGCATTTCAACTTATTTATGCTTTAGAATTCATGAAACTGAAATCATGGTTGTGCATTTTTGTTTGAGGTGAGAGGACAGAAACTACAAGATGGTTGTCGACGTGCTGAAAAACCTCAACGAGCCACTCCTAATAACTTGGTGAGCAATATATATGTATAGCTTAGTTCCTTAATGTTGTTGTACTATAGGAACAGGAACAGGTTTCTCGATCACGATATGTAAAATCATTTGTGTATAGTACTTATGTGGTATAATAGAGATGGATTTACTTGATGGAAAGTATGTTGTGTATCTTGTCGGAACTATAAGAGCTATATACACCTCTAGTCCCACAACTTGTCTAGTACGTGCAAATTAGTCCCACATCTTGCAAAATGGGATATACTGGTCCTATAACTTGTCATGTGGTGCAAAAACTAGTCCAAACAATCCAGAAACTTAACATGTGGCAACGTCTTTTTGCAAAAGTACCCCTACATATTCCTCTCTGGCACATACGGTCTTAGTGCTGCCTTACGCTTATAGGTCCCACCCGTCAGTTGACAATGAAATAAATAAAATAAGGAGTAGCATACAATACTTGAACTCATGACCAAAGCTCGCAAGGCACAACAACTTGCCACTACGGACTACCACATTTGATGTCGTCTATTACAACCATTTTTCTATTGTTAGAAACATTTCGAGGAAGTGCCTTGTTATGCTCGTCGCCATCCCTACCAATGCTCGCGCCTAGCTATATGCGGCCTTTCACAGCGACGTTGTGGCCACACTGGACTTTTTTGAGCTGGGTCGCCGACGCATAAAATTTAGCCTCGAGCACACTGCGCTGATTACGATGGCATTTGGAGATGGAGTATTGTGACATTCTACTCGTCCAAGACGATGGGACGCTCGGCGAGAACGCTGACAATATTGTTGAAGAGTGTGTTGACTCGGGTGGCGTCCATGTCAGCGTTGGGGAGGTTGTTCATATCGTGCAGGCCTTCGAGGAGGGCCACAACGGCGCCGGAGGTGGCCGAGCATGCTGCCCATGTGCGCAGTCATCTACGCCCATGAGTAAGTTGGTCCTCCATCACGTCGTACGATCTGGTGCGTTGATAAAGCTCTCATCTATTAATTTTATGAGTACAGAAAATGTTGGATGAGAGCATGCTCGTACATTTTGTTACTTTATATTTTTCTACTTCTCGCTACTCGCGTCAAAATGCCACCTCTAAATTTAGTTAGTTAGATAGGATGAGCATATGCACCTTGCTTTTGTTCTTGTGCATATTAAATAGCATTGGAATTCTTCTAGCAATATATATTTTTCAATACAGATTGGCTACAACTATAACCAAACAAAAATACTTGCTT
This sequence comes from Avena sativa, assembly GCA_916181665.1. Lineage (NCBI taxonomy): Eukaryota > Viridiplantae > Streptophyta > Magnoliopsida > Poales > Poaceae > Avena > Avena sativa. Next base: position 92,160,746 of record OV702293.1, on the reverse strand, counting down.
GGTTTCAAGTCAAACAATAACATCAAGCTATCTACGAAGAATCTTTAGAGAAGAGTTAAATGAGAAATCCGCAACATCAGTTTTTCAATTGTTGTTAAAATGTAAAACAACCTTTTTACAGCAGCTCTGCTAGAAAAATAAGCATCAAATTTAAAGAACATGGAGATTTTCGACTACAAGTAAATGTCTTACTGTTGTTTCTAGCAAAAACGATCATTGTATGTATTGGCTAGTGAACATGGCTTGCGTGCCTTGGTCTCTAGGTCGAATCCTCTTGTATTACAATAATTTTTATTTGTTTCTTCCAAGATTGATGGGTGGGACCTGCAAGAGTAAAGCAGCACTAAGGCCGCATGTGCCAGAGAGGAATATTATAGGGGCGCTTTTGCAAAAAATATGTCGCCACATGTCAGTTTCTGGATCGTTTGGACTAGCTTTTGCACCACATGACAAGTTGTAGGACTGGTATAGCCCATTTTGCAAGATATGGGACTAATTTGCACATGTTAAACAAGTTGTAGGACTAAAGATATATATAGCTCGAACTATAACTATAAGAAAGTTTAGATCACAGTAATCTGGAATGGCAAAAGGAGGTAGAATGACAAACAGAGTAATCTAGAATGTGTAAAACCATTTGTTGTGTGACAACTACTGTGTAGCAAGTATAGCACACATATCATGGAGTGTTTGTTATGTTGCTCCTGTTTAAATTTAAAGATCTTGCGGATAACTAATGTTGTTGCTTTTTGCTAGATGTAGGAAGGTCTCATGTGGCTGGTTGATGCTTCAGCTGAGGAAATTTAATTGCCACAATTGGGATGTTGGCCCCCGATCCAATGGGCAAGAGGTTATAGTGTGCAATGGTTGATCTGGAAGATTGTAGATGTGTGTCTGCTTGACCCGGGAATCTGCAATTGATATGCTTCCCCAGCAATTGATATGCTTCCTTGTTATTAGCTGTAATATGTCTCCTGTAATCAGTCTCTTCTATAGCATCTCTATTTTATTTTATCTTGACTTGGATGTCTGGTGTGTACTTCTAGAACTATTGTTTATGAAACAAAATATCTTCTATATTGTCTGAATGAAATATTGGCTATTTATTATGAAGATATAGAACACCGAAATCTGGCAAGTGAGACTGAAAAAACACTGAATAGTTGGAATCAAATAGTGTACGTTTTGGCCTCTAAAAAGGCCAAATCGGAACAAATATCCTGAAAATGGTTTGTATAAAGGCTAAGGCCCAAATGAGAAATGAGCCATAAAATGGCCAATGTCCTAATAGAAATGGACTAAAAATACCAAGAAGGCTGTGTAAAAAGTCTAAAATTATTGGGCTTGGCTCAAATAAAACACCTAGCTAGACCGGGGTAAATTTGATCGACGACCTTTTCACTTGGTTACAGTTTTGCCACGTAGAATTGGCCACGTAGAATCTGACGTGGATATGGCAGACAGTCTGTGACCAATCAGTTGGTCATAGAATATGTGACCATCTATATTGTTCATAGACTATGACCAATTCAGAAAAAAGGTCGTGGTGTTTAACTAGTGACGCAGCTTTTGACCATCTGTATTTGGTCATAAAAAGGTCATAAATTAAAAACTATGATCTTTCAGTGACCAATATGGAGGGTCATATATCACCAGATTTCTTGTAGTGTCTTCTAGATTTTAGAATGGATAGAAGATCCAACGGTTTGAAAAGTTGGGATTTGCTGGTCGCTCTTGATTCAACGGTCAAAGTTCGATCAAAGTTATTCGTACACTAGATATAGTGGTAATATTATATAATAGGTAAAGCTCACAAAATTTAAAATTTGTATAAAGTATGGTTTTATATTTGGTTCTTGTAGTTTTTATCATGTAGGTCATCGGGGAGAACGTTGGGAGCTCCGGAAAGAATGGATCGAGTCCCATCGGGAGTTAATTTGTGAGCACCAGCGGGGAGAACGCTAGACGCGCCGGCGGACCCAAAGTGTAGGTCGCTGGCGGTATCTTTTTTCTGTAGGCCTTGTCCTAATAGTGTAATTTGCCATGAAAAAAATGAGAAACATGTGTTTTGATAACTTCTCAAAAGAAAAAATAACTATGTTTCTTCAAAATATCTATACCACGCTATATAGTGTACGAATAACTACGAACATCAGCAGTGAGATATATATTGGCAAATCCCAACATTATAAACCATTGGATCTCTTTTAGTACATTTAGATTATGTCATGTCTAGCATCTATAAGATTCTATTGTTGGCATTTAGGGCATTCACAATGTGTAAAAACACACTTTAAGGCCCCATCTAATACATTGCGGAGAAAATAAAGTTGTTCTTAAGTCTTAGGTGCATCTCAAGCTTGTGGGTTGCCCATATATAATATAAAATTATTTCGTCTGTCTCCTCTCTCTCGCATGGCGCATTATGACAAATTATGTGGGTCCTACCTTATGAAAAATGTTGACCTTATACATTACGGTAATTTTAATAAGTCATGTGGGTCCTAACTTATGGCAAGAGTTCACCTTATACATTACGGATGCCCTTAGCACCATAAAAACTATGCACAGACCTCAAAACACAGTTCCCTATCATTCTATAATCTTTCATACTTAAAATATTCCAACTTACTTGTTTAATAGAACTGCCGTTGTTTTACTAGTAACTTGCACATGGATTGTACACGTGAGAATTAGATAATAAAAGTATAATATATTATTTTTTATATAAAATTATAATAGATAAAACTAAAAAATAATTAATTTTAAGAAAAGGTCTATAAATTAGTATCAATTGTATATTTGGTTTTTGTACTTTATATCAGATCGAGACCGCCCGACCAAACCCTAACTCCCTACACGCACGCACATATGGCTGCCATGGCTGGAAGGATGGCCCTCTCGCCGCCGGCTTGATCCGCTCCACCACAGTCGTCGCCGTCGTGCAAGAAGAACAATCGTGAACCTTGCTGTCGACTGCCACCAGGAGCAAGAAGGAGGGGTAGCAAGGACGTCAAGATCGTCCTTGATAGCCACGCGCTCCTGACGACCGCCGCACACACCCTGCCTCGCCATCGTCGTCTCCGTTAACCCCCACGTCGCCCAGCTCGCCACCAGCACCAGGGTGAGCACCCTCCAGATCCTGCTCCTTCCTAGTTCCTCCGTTTGGAAATATAAGATGTTTTAGGTTAGTGAAGCTAATGTATCTAGATGTCTAGATATATCTTCTTCACAAACTAAAACATTTTATATTTTTAAACGGAGGAAGTAGATCTTGGTGGTCTTTCGTAGGATGTACCGTCCGACCGTGTGCACGCTCACCTCGGGAGCATATCAGAGCGCTGTGTGGTTGCTGCATCTTTTGCAGCCCGTGCACGCACAAGCCCAGCTGCGCCCTCTTGCTCATTTAGTTGAGAACACACGCGACACACGCGCGCCTGGTGGTGATCGTCGATGCACCTCCGCCCGGCCAGTTTGAAGGACATAGCCGCACACCTATAAAGGACGTTTTTCAGCTAGCTGGTTTTTGCTTGTTCCTTTTAATTAACCTGCAAGCTAGGCTAATTGTTTAGCTAGCTGTATATGCACGAAAGTTGATAGATTCAGCAACTGACTAGTAGTTTGCTTTCTGAATTCTTTTTTTTGTCGCCTGTCTTCTGACACTAGTTTTAAGCTTCAGAGAACTTGCTAGGTAGTCTCTGTTTTGACTAAACTAAAATCTGACCATTTCCAATATGTTTTGAAAATGACTAGTTCTATCACCCACTAGTGCAGACCCCTCCCCTCTAACACCGGTTGGGAGGGCCCTCTAACAGCGGTTCTACAACTGCTGTTGAGGGTTCGGTGTTAGAAGGGGCTTCCTTTAACACCGGTTCTTATACGAACCGGTGTTAAAGGGTGGCGCACGTGGGGCTGCCACAGGCCTCAGCTCCCCCCCTTTAACACCGGTTCGAGTTCTGCCTCTGCCCCGTTCTGGGCGTATTCCTGTGGGAGGGGGGGAGGGGGAATCGATCGGGAGCGGTATACACATACATCGTCATCGGTACATACGAGTACATGAATAATTAAGCAACTATTATTATACACAAATATCGTCATCGGCACATACATCGTCATCGGCACATATATCGTCATCGTTCATTTTGGTGGATATCTAAAGAGTTCTCCGCCAGGCGTGACGACCTCATCAAGTATGAACCCCGCCAGTTCCTCTTGAATGGCTCGTATGCGGTCAAATGGTAGGAGTTGGTCCCGCATCCGTTCGATCTGAATATATATGAAGAATGGGGTCAATATATATATAAGAATAAAACTCAACACAATTGATGGTAATAAAATAATGTTGTGTACTTTGTTTACTTACTCTAAGTTGTTCTAGTGCGGCTTGGCCCGTCGCACATATCGTGTTGCGAATGAACTCGCAAACATAGTACCCACATAAGTTATTGCCGGGTCCCTGATGCACGCACTTTACGAGAATAGAGAGTTCAATCAAAATAATAATCAATAAAGCATGATATAATGAGATTGGAAGCAGAATCAAAGAGATACGCGGACCTAGCTAGCTAGTATTACTTACATTTTGGTCTACAAATTTTAGTTCTTCTGACCATTCACCCACGGTCCTGCCCGTGAACCTTTTCCAAAACCTGTCCGGCAAAGAAAATGGATAAAGGAGTAATTAATTACTTGTTGTCACGAAAGTTGCCGATCTAGTGCGATAATATGATTGAAATTACCTCTGGAGCATCTCTCTAAAGTCTGCCCATAGCTCTTTTTCTTTTCGTAACGAGTCCATGACAAGGACTTTTCCTGAGTCGGGTTGAATGACTAGCAGAATAAAGTGGAACCTACACACGCATAACTCATCATCAGTTACACTTAACATCGGGTAAGCCGAAACAGAATGTGTACAAGAGAGAGGGTAACAGTACTCACGAGAAGTTGTAAGGCAATAGTATTTCCCTTTTGGTTTGTTGTCTCAGTAAAGACTTTAGCAAGTAATCTTCTATTTGCCCGGGTTTGGTTCTTACCACTTCTTCATGAACTCTATTTGGGTCAACGAACCCAATGTCAAAAGGGCCTCCTTTCATGCATTCCATAATCTTTTTCCTACATAATAGTATATACATATATGGTGAGCATATATATATACATGCAATTAATGAAGTAAATGAGATGAGATATAAATTACAGAAATAGTACTTACACACAATAAAGGTTGATGGCAGCTTTGTCGAGTTCCTTCTGATTGAATAGAAAATGCAAGTCTTGAATGTTGAAGTCGATCGCGTTGTCTCCGCACAAGAAAATCTGATCTCTTATATGCGCCGTGATCCATTCTTCCTTTCTCGTCTTGTAGAAATCAAGGTACCACTTGTGCAATCTTCGCATCTTTGTTGGTAGATTCTTGAGCTCCTCTTTCTTGACGAGATTCTTCCCATACTTCCATGGATGTATGGGGTTGGCATCGCATTTGGGCAAGTTGTCTCCCATGAGGTTCAAGTATGCAATGTAAGTCATCCCCATCTCATTGGCCTTTCTTTATAGCTGTGTCAGGTAATCATTTACGGGAGGAGCGTCCCGTGTGTCGAACACATGGAGCGGGGCGCATGATTGGTTTTCCTGCTCTCCGAGCATGGGAACTGTTTTCTGGGGTGCCGCACGACTACTACTTTCAGTCTCCCTACGGCGCCTTGCATCCCCCTTCAAAATTTGGCGCTCGTAGTCCGGCACAAGTGGGGTTTCAGGTTTAAAAAGATTATTGTAAAACTTCTCCACCACCGCCGGATCTATTTTCTCCTTTGGCTCGGCCCGTCTAGGTGCAAAGAATTTCTTGACCTCTTCTTTCGAGATCCTATTGGTCTCCTCGTCGCTGCGATTCCACGGTAAAACCGGCAATGGCTAGGCGGAAGGCTGCGGGACGTAGTTTTTTGAACTCTTTGGCGTACGGTTTCCTACGGATTTCTTTGTGGCAGTGCTACTGATGCTGTTCGTGGCAGTGCTCTTCCGCTTACGCTGAGGAGATGGCTGAAGCACCGGAGATGGCTGACGGGCCGGAGATGGCTGGCGCGCCGGAGATGGCTGCCGCGCAGGAGATGGCTGAAGCGCCGGAGAAGGCTGCCGCGCAGGAGATCGCTGAAGCGGCTCAGACTGCTGACGCTGCAGAGATGGCGGGGGTGCCAGTGGCCTCCAATTTGGAAGCACGATGTGTTCCTTCTTCCAAGAATGGTTGTTTTCACTGCAAATTTGAGTTGAGTTTCCCCTTCACCTGTAGCATGGTCAAGTTGTGCTTCCTCATATTCCTTCACAACTCATCCACCCCGACAATAGCATAGCCATCTGGAATCGGTCGGCAGTGGTAAGTTCCACCAGCTACAGGAGGTAAGGCATAGCCGACAGCCACCTTAATGGATAAGCCCATTAATATCACATGCAGCTCAGCGTGCTCGCTCTCCGTGATCTCATCCACGGGGTATCGAGGACCCGCCATTTCAAGCGTGGGCTGCACGTTCTCCGTGGAAGCCACGCTGCTTTTCCGCGCAGAGTCTGGGCCGCCGGCAGCTTCCAATGCAGGCTCTTCGTGCCGCTGAGATGGGCCGGTAGCTTGATGGCTCTGTTGTGTATTCACTTGAGCCTGCAACGCCACAAGTGCATGTTCTATCTGTGTCATCCGCTCTGTACGCTCTTTTTCTTTTCTGCCGCGCCATCTGTAAGAGTCGCTCCACTCGGCAAACCCATCCTTCCACGTCATATCCCCTGTGCCTCGTGCATGTCCAGGGTGTTCTTTTTTACCGATGGCGCGTGTGAGCTGGTCATTCTCTCTGTCGGAATGGAAGGTCCTGGCGGATGTTTCCTCGTATGCCGTGATGAGTTCAGTGACGGGTTTGGCAAGGAGGGTTGGGAAGATACACAATCCTGTTTCTGGGTCCAACCTTGCCCCGATTCCGTAGAACCAAGTCTTTGCACGTAGGTCCCACCCATCTGTCTGGGGTGTGATCCCTCTAGCGCGCAGGGCCTTCTCAACTTCCTCCCACTTAGGCCTCTGAGATATGTATCCACCTGACCCCGTCCTCTGGTGATATTCCTTCTTCTGGGCATTAAGTGTATTGGTTTCTGACCTCTTTTTAGCTATAGCACCTTTTTTATATGTCACAAATTCGGGCCAGTAAGGTCTTATCTTCGCAAAATATGCGTCTTCGAATTTTGGAGTCTCGCCAGCTTTGACAAATTTGTTCAATTTTGTCTTCCAGTTGCGGAAAGCGTCAGCCATCTTCTTTAGAGTCCACTCTTTGACCTTTTCCTTTATAACCGGGTTGTTTTCATCCTCCTCTGACGGAAGGGTGAAATTTACCAACAACGAATTCCAAAGCGTTTCTTTGGATCTTTCATCGACAAAGGTACCGTCGCCCTTCTTTGGCTTATTCCAATATTCAATTATGATTGGGATTTGGTCCCTAACAAGAACTCTAGCCTGATGTACAAATTTATCTGCGGCCTTCTTGGGCTCCATCGGCCTGCCATCAACACGGAATGCTTCGATCGTGAACTTTGCACGATCTTTCAACCGATGGCTCGCGCCTCGCTTGCTCTTTTTCGTAGAATAAGATGGTTGCTGGCTGGTCGATCCAGAGGGCTAAAAGAAGAAAGAAGCGTTAATTAATACATGTAGAAGAAGATTGTTGGTGGAAGTCAGCAGAGGCTTAATCAATGCATATACCTCGCCGGACTTTGTAATCACTAAACTGCGTTCACCGGAGTCTTCATCTTCTCCATGACTACTTGAGCTGTCATCATGTCCCTCCAAGTTCAGATATTGTGAGGTGTCCTCATCAATAATGTTCTCCATTATTTCTTCTTCTTCAAGGTTTCTACTAAGTGGATCCATAGTTTCTAAAACAATAATATTATCTAGAGTAAGAGAGTAAACATTCAAGTGGACTTGGATTCATACACAAATATACATATTATTCATACAAAAATACACAAATAAATACACAAATGAAATTAAAACCCTAAGGATGCTTAATCATTTTAAACGAGTTCCGAGGGGTCCAAACCCTAATCAGGATGAGTCAGAGCTCCACAACGACACCCCCAAGAGGGTAACGTTGGCAGGATGCAAGTTTGTATACAAGTGGGGCGGGTTTGCGGACAATTATTTAGTCTCAGACAGCTACACCTACACGCAGTCCAATTTGTATACAAGTTTTAATCTATGCATGTAGTACAATTTATATTAGCCGGTGAAACTATGTTGCCCGCGAACCCGCCCCGCTTGACACCCTATCTATACTACTACTCCCTCCATAATTACATGCCATCTTAGTTTCGAGTTTCCTGATTTTGACCATCAAGTTCACCAACACTAAGTAAACAATATTATCGATGTTACAACATCAGAAACTTTACTCAAATATGAATACACGACTATATCTTTTATACATCACACATATTCCCCACATTGTTCACCAAATGATGGTCAATATTTGTAGACGGATGGAGTACAAATGTAGTATTTGAGATAAATATATGCCCATGGTTTATTTCTCTATTTCTAATCGGATTGATTCAAAGTCTATTCATATTGTTTTAATGTCATTTCTTTCTACAAAGTTTCACTACAAATAAGTAATAGAGACCTGTCAAAAAAAACAGAGAGACCCGCCCGTGCGGCTGCGCCAGGCCGCACCGGGGCGCCGCCGACGACTGCCGGCCGCCTGCTTCCTCGAACGACGCAGAGGCGTGGACGGAGTGGTGCCACCGCATGAGCTCCACTGAGTGCCGGCCGGCGGCGCCACCGCGCGCGCGAGCTCCACACCGCTGCCAAAGGGAGGAAATAGAGCTCCTCACCACGAGCACGACGACGTCGGTGGGGTTCTTGTAGGCGCCGGTGCCGTCGGCGGATTCGGTGGCGCGCGCGCGGTGGCGATGGCGGTGGCGGTCTTGGCGCGCGCGAGGGCGACGGCGGCTCTGACGGCGAGGGCGAGGGCGGCGGCTCCGACGGCGAGGGCTGGACGGCGCCGGCGGGGCTGCTCTCTACTCTCTGTTTTGCTCTCTGCGCGCGGCGGCGGGTTCGATCTGGTTCTGGGGGGAAGAAAGGAAAGGGGAAGGCGCATTTAATACCCCCCTTTAACACCGGTTCGGGGCTAGAACCGGTGTTAAAGGGGGGGAATTCGTTTCGCGCGCGCATTTAACACCCCCCCTTTAACACGGTTCCAGCCACGAACCGGTGTTAAAGGGGGGGGTGCGCGCGAAACGGAATAAATGCGCCCCCCCTTTAACACCGGTTCGTGTCTGGAACCGGTGTTAAAGGGGGGGCATTTATTTCATGCATTAAAGGGGCATTTTTAATTCAAAAAATAGGATATGAATTTAGAAAATTTATATCTTTCTCATTTCAACTCAGAAAAATATGAATAATATATCATAATTTTTAGAAAAATAATATCTATCCATTCATGTAAAAACATTTTATATTTACTTTACATGAAAATTTTCAAAATGATTAAAACACTTACATATAAATTTTGATTATTCAATTCAAACAAAAATAAATTGTCAAATCCTAAAACTTTGAACATAAGAAATATTAAGCATCTAAAAAGGAATCTAACCCTATTTTATAGAGCAAATCTTATTTTAATGCCGCATCTTTTGTATTAACATTTTTGAATTGATTGGATATTTAAATGCCGCATCTTTTGTATACACTTGAATCTGACCAAGCCTCGCTCAACTTGCATTGGTTTTGTGATAGAATAGCATATTGTGAACCTAAAAATGATTTTTGTAAAAAATCATGAGCATCGTATCATGTACCTGTAGTTCATATCTGACCCACTTTCTACCGATTCGGCAGAAATTTGTCTTTTTCACCAGAGGTGGAAGGAAAGGTTTCAGATCCCCCTATTGGTACATTGTCCATATAAGGTGGTCTAGTATTTTTGTAAAATGTGTTGGTGGTTTTTTGAATTAGCCATTTGGTGGTTGCTTCAGAAAACCGTCCGTTTTTTATGCTCGGAAAATAAAAAATGCCTTTTTGGTGCGATAAAAAGGAAAACTTCCTCTTGCAACATTTTTTGTCATGCCATGATGCACATGTATGCACAATATGGCCATATTATCACAAACTATGCCTTGGTTCTAGCCATAACATTGGTCATTTGACCCGAAAGCCAAGAAACCTCGAATGAGATAGGTCATTTTGTGAAGGTTTTTTTGAGACATAATCAATATACCAAGTTTGAGATTTTTCCTTCTAACTATGTCACATAATATAACACCACGCGAAGGTTTCGCACTGTTTCGATCTTTTTTTATTTTTTATCCCCGTTTTAAACTATCGACAAACTTTGTCGAACAACGGGCATGATGATTCTTAGCTCGGGGCCAAGCCTCGCTCAACTTGCATTGGTTTTTTGATAAAATAGCATATTGTGAACCTAAAAATGATTTTTCTAAAAATTCATGAGCATCGTATCATGTACCTATAGTTCATATCTGACCCACTTCCTACCGATTCGACAGGAATTTGTCTTTTTCACCAGAGGTGGACGAAAAGGTTTCAGATCCCCCTGTTGGTACATTGTCCATATAAGGTGGTCTAGTATTTTTGTAAAATGTGTTGCTGGTTTTTTGAATTAGCCATTTGGTGGTTGCTTCACAAAACCGTCCGTTTTTATGCTCTGAAAATGGAAAATGCCTTTTTGGTGCGATAAACAGGAAAACTTCCTCATGCAACATTGTTTGCCATGCCATGATGCACATGTATGCACAATATGGTCATATTATCACAAACTATGCCTTGATTCTAGCCATAACATTGGTCATTTGACTCGAAAGCCAAAAACCTCGAATGAGATAGGTCATTTTGTGAAGGTTTTTTTGAGACATAATCCATATACCAAGTTTGAGATTTTTCCTTCTAACTATGTCACATAATATAACACCACGCGAAGGTTTCGCACTGTTTCAATCTTTTTTTATTTTTTATCACCGTTTTAAACTATCAACAAACTTTGTCGAACAACGGGCATGATGATTCTTAGCTCGAGGCCAAGCCTCGCTCAACTTGCATTGGTTTTTTGATAAAATAGCATATTGTGAACCTAAAAATTATTTTTGTAAAAAATCATGAGCATCGTATCATGTACCTATAGTTCATACCTGACCCACTTCATGCCGATTCGGCAGGAATTTGTCTTTTTCACCAGAGGTGGACGGAAAGGTTTCAGATCAACCTGTTGGTACATTGTCCATATAAGGTGGTCTAGTATTTTTGTAAAATGTGTTGGTGGTTTTTTGAATTAGCCATTTGGTGGTTGCTTCACAAAACCGTCCATTTTTATGCTCAGAAAATGGAAAATGCCTTTTTGGTGCGATAAAAAGGAAAACTTCCTCTTGCAACATTGTTTGCCATGCCATGATGCACATGTATGCACAATATGGTCATATTATCACAAACTATGCCTTGATTCTAGCCATAACATTGGTCATTTGACCCAAAAGCCAAGAAACCTCGAATGAGATAGGTCATTTTGTGAAGGTTTTTTTGAGACATAATCAATATACCAAGTTTGATATTTTTCCTTCTAACTATGTCACATAATATAACACCACGCGAAGGTTTCGCACTGTTTTGATCTTTTTTTATTTTTTTATCCCCGTTTTAAACTATCGACAAACTTTGTCGAACAACGGGCATGATGATTCTTAGCTCGGGGCCAAGCCTCGCTCAACTTGCATTGTTTTTTTTGATAAAATAGCATATTTTGAATCTAAAAATGATTTTTGTAAAAAATGATGAGCATCGTATCATGTACCTGTAGTTCATATCTGACCCACTTCCTACCGATTCGGCAGGAATTTGTCTTTTTCACCAGAGGTGGACGGAAAGGTTTCAGATCTCCCTGTTGGTACATTGTCCATATAAGGTGGTCTATTATTTTTGTAAAATGTGTTGGTGGTTTTTTGAATTAGCTATTTGGTGGTTGCTTCAAAAACCGTCCGTTTTTTATGCTCGGAAAATGGAAAATGCCTTTTTGGTGCGATAAAAAGGAAAACTTCCTCTTGCAACATTTTTTGTCATGCCATGATGCACATGTATGCACAATATGGCCATATTATCACAAACTATGCCTTGGTTCTACCCATAACATTGGTCATTTGACCCAAAAGCCAAGAAACCTCGAATGAGATAGGTCATTTTGTGAAGGTTTTTTTGAGACATAATCAATATACCAAGTTTGATATTTTTCCTTCTAACTATGTCACATAATATAACACCACGCGAAGGTTTCGCACTGTTTTGATCTTTTTTTATCCCCGTTTTAAACTATCGACAAACTTTGTCGAACAACGGGCATGATGATTCTTAGCTCGGGACCAAGCCTCGCTCAACTTGCATTGTTTTTTTGATAAAATAGCATATTTTGAATCTAAAAATGATTTTTGTAAAAAATGATGAGCATCGTATCATGTACCTGTAGTTCATATCTGACCCACTTCCTACCGATTCGGCAGGAATTTGTCTTTTTCACCAGAGGTGGACGGAAAGGTTTCAGATCTCCCTGTTGGTACATTGTCCATATAAGGTGGTCTATTATTTTTGTAAAATGTGTTGGTGGTTTTTTGAATTAGCTATTTGGTGGTTGCTTCAAAAACCGTCCGTTTTTTATGCTCGGAAAATGGAAAATGCCTTTTTGGTGCGATAAAAAGGAAAACTTCCTCTTGCAACATTTTTTGTCATGCCATGATGCACATGTATGCACAATATGGCCATATTATCACAAACTATGCCTTGGTTCTAGCCATAACATTGGTCATTTGACCCGAAAGCCAAGAAACCTCGAATGAGATAGGTCATTTTGTGAAGGTTTTTTTGAGACATAATCAATATACCAAGTTTGATATTTTTCCTTCTAACTATGTCACATAATATAACACCACGCGAAGGTTTCGCACTGTTTCGATCTTTTTTTTTTTTTATCCCCGTTTTAAACTATCGACAAACTTTGTCGAACAACGGGCATGATGATTCTTAGCTCGGGGCCAAGCCTCGCTCAACTTGCATTGGTTTTTTGATAAAATAGCATATTGTGAACCTAAAAATGATTTTTGTAAAAAATCATGAGCATCGTATCATGTACCTGTAGTTCATATCTGACCCACTTCCTACCGATTCGGCAGGAATTTGTCTTTTTCACCAGAGGTGGACGGAAAGGTTTCAGATCCCCCTGTTGGTACATTGTCCATATAAGGTGGTCTAGTATTTTTGTAAATGTGTGGCTGGTTTTTTGAATTAGCCATTTGGTGGTTGCTTCACAAAACCGTCTGTTTTTATGCTCTGAAAATGGAAAATGCCTTTTTGGTGCGATAAACAGGAAAACTTCCTCTTGCAACATTGTTTGCCATGCCATGATGCACATGTATGCACAATATGGTCATATTATCACAAACTATGCCTTCATTCTAGCCATAACATTGGTCATTTGACCCGAAAGCCAAGAAACCTCGAATGAGATAGGTCATTTTGTGAAGGTTTTTTTGAGACATAATCAATATACCAAGTTTGAGATTTTTCCTTCTAACTATGTCACATAATATAACACCACGCGAAGGTTTCGCACTGTTTCGATCTTTTTTTATTTTTTTATCCATGTTTTAAACTATCGACAAACTTTGTCGAACAACGGGCATGATGATTCTTAGCTCGGGGCCAAGCCTCGCTCAACTTGCATTGGTTTTTTTGATAAAATAGCATATTGTGAACCTAAAAATGATTTTTGTAAAAAATCATGAGCATCGTATCATGTACCTATAGTTCATATCTGACCCACTTCCTGCCGATTCGGCAGGAATTTGTCTTTTTCACCAGAGGTGGACGGAAAGGTTTCAGGTTCCCCTGTTGGTACATTGTCCATATAAGGTGGTCTAGTATTTTTGTAAAATGTGTTGGTGGTTTTTTGAATTAGCCATTTGGTGGTTGCTTCACAAAACCGTCCGTTTTTATGCTCCGAAAATGGAAAATGCATTTTTGGTGCGATAAAAAGGAAAACTTCCTCTTGCAACATTGTTTGCCATGCCATGATGCACATGTATGCACAATATAGTCATATTATCACAAACTATGCCTTGATTCTAGCCATAACATTGGTCATTTGACCCAAAAGCCAAGAAACCTCGAATGAGATAGGTCATTTTGTGAAGGTTTTTTTGAGACATAATCAATATACCAAGTTTGAGATTTTTCCTTCTACATAATATAACACCACGCGAAGGTTTCGCACTGTTTCGATCTTTTTTTATTTTTTATCCCCGTTTTAAACTATGACAAACTTTGTCGAACAACGGGCATGATGATTCTTAGCTCGAGGCCAAGCCTCGCTCAACTTGCATTGGTTTTTTTATAAAATAGCATATTGTGAACCTAAAAATTATTTTTGTAAAAAATCATGAGCATCGTATCATGTACCTATAGTTCATACCTGACCCACTTCCTGCCGATTCGGCAGGAATTTGTCTTTTTCACCAGAGGTGGACGGAAAGGTTTCAGATCAACCTATTGGTACATTGTCCATATAAGGTGGTCTAGTATTTTTGTAAAATGTGTTGGTGGTTTTTTGAATTAGCCATTTGGTGGTTGCTTCACAAAACCGTCCATTTTTATGCTCGGAAAATGGAAAATGCCTTTTTGGTGCGATAAAAAGGAAAACTTCCTCTTGCAACATTGTTTGCCATGCCATGATGCACATGTATGCACAATATGGTCATATTATCACAAACTATGCCTTGATTCTAGCCATAACATTGGTCATTTGACCCGAAAGCCAAGAAACCTCGAATGAGATAGGTCATTTTGTGAAGGTTTTTTTGAGACATAATCAATATACCAAGTTTGATATTTTTCCTTCTAACTATGTCACATAATATAACACCACGCGAAGGTTTCGCACTGTTTTGATCTTTTTTTATTTTTTTATCCACGTTTTAAACTATCGACAAACTTTGTCGAACAACGGGCATGATGATTCTTAGCTCGGGGCCAAGCCTCGCTCAACTTGCATTGGTTTTTTTGATAAAATAGCATATTGTGAACCTAAAAATGATTTTTGTAAAAAATCATGAGCATCGTATCATGTACCTATAGTTCATATCTGACCCACTTCCTGCCGATTCGGCAGGAATTTGTCTTTTTCACCAGAGGTGGACGGAAAGGTTTCAGGTTCCCCTGTTGGTACATTGTCCATATAAGGTGGTCTAGTATTTTTGTAAAATGTGTTGGTGGTTTTTTGAATTAGCCATTTGGTGGTTGCTTCACAAAACCGTCCGTTTTTATGCTCCGAAAATGGAAAATGCATTTTTGGTGCGATAAAAAGGAAAACTTCCTCTTGCAACATTGTTTGCCATGCCATGATGCACATGTATGCACAATATAGTCATATTATCACAAACTATGCCTTGATTATAGCCATAACATTGGTCATTTGACCCAAAAGCCAAGAAACCTCGAATGAGATAGGTCATTTTGTGAAGGTTTTTTTGAGACATAATCAATATACCAAGTTTGAGATTTTTCCTTCTACATAATATAACACCACGCGAAGGTTTCGCACTGTTTCGATCTTTTTTTATTTTTTATCCCCGTTTTAAACTATCGACAAACTTTGTCGAACAACGGGCATGATGATTCTTAGCTCGAGGCCAAGCCTCGCTCAACTTGCATTGGTTTTTTTATAAAATAGCATATTGTGAACCTAAAAATTATTTTTGTAAAAAATCATGAGCATCGTATCATGTACCTATAGTTCATACCTGACCCACTTCCTGCCGATTCGGCAGGAATTTGTCTTTTTCACCAGAGGTGGACGGAAAGGTTTCAGATCAACCTGTTGGTACATTGTCCATATAAGGTGGTCTAGTATTTTTGTAAAATGTGTTGGTGGTTTTTTGAATTAGCCATTTGGTGGTTGCTTCACAAAACCGTCCATTTTTATGCTCGGAAAATGGAAAATGCCTTTTTGGTGCGATAAAAAGGAAAACTTCCTCTTGCAACATTGTTTGCCATGCCATGATGCACATGTATGCACAATATGGTCATATTATCACAAACTATGCCTTGATTCTAGCCATAACATTGGTCATTTGACCCGAAAGCCAAGAAACCTCGAATGAGATAGGTCATTTTGTGAAGGTTTTTTTGAGACATAATCAATATACCAAGTTTGATATTTTTCCTTCTAACTATGTCACATAATATAACACCACGCGAAGGTTTCGCACTGTTTTGATCTTTTTTTATTTTTTTATCCCCGTTTTAAACTATCGACAAACTTTGTCGAACAACGGGCATGATGATTCTTAGCTCGGGGCCAAGCCTCGCTCAACTTGCATTGTTTTTTTGATAAAATAGCATATTGTGAACCTAAAAATGATTTTTGTAAAAAATCATGAGCATCGTATCATATACCTGTAGTTCATATCTGACCCACTTCCTACCGATTCGGCAGGAATTTGTCTTTTTCACCAGAGGTGGACGGAAAGGTTTCAGATCTCCCTGTTGGTACATTGTCCATATAAGGTGGTCTAGTATTTTTGTAAAATGTGTTGGTGGTTTTTTGAATTAGCCATTTGGTGGTTGCTTCAGAAAACCGTCTGTTTTTTATGCTCGGAAAATGGAAAATGCCTTTTTGGTGCGATAAAAAGGAAAACTTCCTCTTGCAACATTTTTTGTCATGCCATGATGCACATGTATGCACAATATGGACATATTATCACAAACTATGCCTTGGTTCTAGCCATAACATTGGTCATTTGACCCGAAAGCCAAGAAACCTCGAATGAGATAGGTCATTTTGTGAAGGTTTTTTGGAGACATAATCAATATACCAAGTTTGAGATTTTTCCTTCTAACTATGTCACATAATATAACACCACGCGAAGGTTTCGCACTGTTTCGATCTTTTTTTATTTTTTATCCCCGTTTTAAACTATCGACAAACTTTGTCGAACAACGGGCATGATGATTCTTAGCTCGGGGCCAAGCCTCGCTCAACTTGCATTGGTTTTTTGATAAAATAGCATATTGTGAACCTAAAAATGATTTTTGTAAAAAATCATGAGCATCGTATCATGTACCTATAGTTCATATCTGACCCACTTCCTACCGATTCGGCAGGAATTTGTCTTTTTCACCAGAGGTGGACGGAAAGGTTTCAGATCCCCCTGTTGGTACATTGTCCATATAAGGTGGTCTAGTATTTTTGTAAATGTGTTGCTGGTTTTTTGAATTAGCCATTTGGTGGTTGCTTCACAAAACCGTCCGTTTTTATGCTCTGAAAATGGAAAATGCCTTTTTGGTGCGATAAACACGAAAACTTCCTCTTGCAACATTGTTTGCCATGCCATGATGCACATGTATGCACAATATGGTCATATTATCACAAACTATGCCTTCATTCTAGCCATAACATTGGTCATTTGACCCGAAAGCCAAGAAACCTCGAATGAGATAGGTCATTTTGTGAAGGTTTTTTTGAGACATAATCAATATACCAAGTTTGAGATTTTTCCTTCTAACTATGTCACATAATATAACACCACGCGAAGGTTTCGCACTGTTTCGATCTTTTTTTATTTTTTTATCCACGTTTTAAACTATCGACAAACTTTGTCGAACAACGGGCATGATGATTCTTAGCTCGGGGCCAAGCCTCGCTCAACTTGCATTGGTTTTTTGATAAAATAGCATATTGTGAACCTAAAAATGATTTTTATAAAAAATCATGAGCATCGTATCATGTACCTATAGTTCATATCTGACCCACTTCCTACCGATTCGGCAGGAATTTGTCTTTTTCACCAGAGGTGGACGGAAAGGTTTCAGATCTCCCTGTTGGTACATTGTCCATATAAGGTGGTCTAGTATTTTTGTAAAATGTGTTGGTGGTTTTTTGAATTAGCCATTTGGTGGTTGCTTCACAAAACCGTCTGTTTTTTATGCTCGGAAAATGGAAAATGCCTTTTTGGTGCGATAAAAAGGAAAACTTCCTCTTGCAACATTTTTTGTCATGCCATGATGCACATGTATGCACAATATGGCCATATTATCACAAACTATGCCTTGGTTCTAGCCATAACATTGGTCATTTGACCCGAAAGCCAAGAAACCTCGAATGAGATAGGTCATTTTGTGAAGGTTTTTTTGAGACATAATCAATATACCAAGTTTGAGATTTTTCCTTCTAACTATGTCACATAATATAACACCACGCGAAGGTTTCGCACTGTTTCGATCTTTTTTTATTTTTTATCCCTGTTTTAAACTATCGACAAACTTTGTCGAACAACGGGCATGATGATTCTTAGCTCGGGGCCAAGCCTCGCTCAACTTGCATTGGTTTTTTGATAAAATAGCATATTGTGAACCTAAAAATGATTTTTGTAAAAAATCATGAGCATCGTAGCATGTACCTGTATTTCATATCTGACCCACTTGCTGCCGATTCGGCAGGAATTTGTCTTTTTCACCAGAGGTGGACGGAAAGGTTTCAGATCTCCCTGTTGGTACATTGTCCATATAAGGTGGTCTAGTATTTTTGTAAAATGTGTTGGTGGTTTTTTAATTAGCCATTTGGTGGTTGCTTCACAAAACCGTCCGTTTTTTATGCTCGGAAAATGGAAAATGCCTTTTTGGTGCGATAAAAAGGAAAACTTCCTCTTGCAACATTGTTTGCCATGCCATGATGCACATGTATGCACAATATGGTCATATTATCACAAACTATGCCTTGATTCTAGCCATAACATTGGTCATTTGACCCGAAAGCAAAGAAACCTCGAATGAGATAGGTCATTTTGTGAAGGAGATAGAACTAGAATTAAAATACATAATGCAACTAATAGTAAGTTACATAAAGCCGAACTAGAACTGAAAATTAAGATACATAAAAGAACTGAAAATTAAGATACATGGCCAGATTAAGTAACAATCGGCCGAACTTGTTTCGGAATGTTGGAGTGATTTAGTCATGCTCCTGCCTACACCTGTAATATTCGCCACTGTAGTCGTCGTACTCGCCGCCGCCGTCAATGCTGTCGTCGTCGAGGTCGCCGTAATTGAACCTTGAAGGCTGAGTACGCGTGGGCTGGACTTGAGGGTAGCGCAGACGTGAGTTAGAGTCGGCGGCAGTGTCATAGGCCATGACGCTCTGGAGAGTCCGACCGCGCCACCATAGCCGACGACCGGCCTCGTTGAAGTTAGGAGGAGGTGGGACGTCCTCCTCGTTCCTGGCGAGCGCCCTCTCACGCCGATCCACGAAGAAGGCTTCCCAAGTAGGGAAATAGTCGGGATGCCATCTGGGATTCCTCCGCTGCTCCGGCATGAGCTCGAAGTAGTAGTGGTTCGTGATGGCCATCTGGCGCGCCACACCTAGAGGGACTGGAGGAACCAGCACGCCTCCGACGCTCAGCATCCAGCCGACGGGGACACAGTAGCCCGGCGGGCAGGGGTAGTTCGAGGCGCAAAGCGCCTCCGCATCCTTGGGGGTTAGTGCTACGGTGGAAGCCATGGGAAAGATTGATGAGGTTGCAGATATGAGTCTAGAGATGTGCAATGACAATGGAGGCCAACCCTACATATATATATATATAGTGAACTGGCGGGAAGAACTAGAGGGAAGAACTGGCGGGAAGAAAAATGGCGGGAATAAAAATGGCGGGAAAAAATGGCGGGAAGAAAAATGGCGGGACATTGTTATAAAAATGGGACGGTTGGACTGATTTCAGGCTGGGCTAGGCAGCACTAATGATAGGGGTGAGTGTCGACATTATGTCGTGCGGCGTGTACCTTGTCCCGGATGGTGTCACCAACCGGGACTAAAGATGAACCTTTAGTCCCGGTTGGAGACACCAACCGGGACTAAAGATGAACCTTTAGTCCCGGTTGGAGACACCAACCGGGACAAAACACGAGTCAACACTAATAATAGGGGTGAGTGTCGACATTATGTCGTGCGGCGTGTACCTTGTCCCGGATGGTGTCACCAACCGGGACTAAAGATGAACCTTTAGTCCCGGTTGGAGACACCAACCAGGACTAAAGATGAACCTTTAGTCCCGGTTGGAGACACCAACCGGGACAAAACACGAGTCAGCACTAATAATAGGGGTGAGTGTCGACATTATTTCGTAAGTGTCGACACTATGTCGAGCTGCTTGTACTATAAATAGGCATCCTTGTGAGTCCAGTCCTCCAGCCAGTTTGAGGCATCTCCAAGATGGTTTTCGAGAGCAGGGACACCACTACGGCCAGTTTCAGGGAGATGCCGACGGGGCCCAGTCCTCCGGCATCTCCGAGAAACTAGTCATAGAGGCACTCCCTAATATGTGAAATTAGTTAGCTCCCAGGTGTATTGATCTAGTTAGAGAAGTTACAAAGCTGCAAGATGGTTTTCGAGAGCAGGGACACCACTACGGCCAGTTTCAGGGAGATGCCGACGGAGCCCAGTCCTCCGGCATCTCCAAGAAACTGGTCATAGAGGCACTCCCTAATATGTGACCGCGCGCGTTTGGAGATCAGATCTTAATGGTAAGTACGAATCGGGACAACTTCTTCTCATAGTCCCGGTCCATCCACAAAACAAGACTAACACTCAATACATGTATTAATATTAAAAACATGAACTAGAGTTACATAATATGAGCATGAACTTCTTGGCATATGTCCTTCCTTATGATCGCTTCAGACGTAACCATGGAGCATCTTCTTTACTTAACGGAATGCTTGGGTCAGTTTTCACTGTGAAGGGCGGAATTTCATCAAACTTATTATAATCTTCTGACATGTATGTCTTGTCCTCGATTCCCACGATGCTTCTTTTCCCTGAAAGAACTATGTGACGCTTTGGCTCATCATATGATGTATTCGTTTCATATTTTTTCTTTTTTTGGTCTGGAGGACATGTCCTTCACATAGAAAACCTGAGCCGCATCATTGGCTAGGACGAATGGTTCGTCTAAGTTCTTGTCAACCTTCATAAGATTGTTAAGATCCACCGTTGTCATTCCGTACTTCTTGTCTACCTCAACCCCTCCTCCTGTTAGCTTGACCCATTTGCATCGAAACAAGGGGACCTTAAAATTAGGTCCATAGTCAAGTTCCCATATCTCCTCTATGAACCCATAATACGTGGTCTTCTGCCCATTTTCATCTGTTGCATCGAAGCGGACACCACTATTTTGGTTGGTGCTCTTTTTATCTTGGCCTATCGTGTAAAATGTATTCCCATTTATCTCATACCCTTGGAAAGTACATACGGTCGAAGATGGTGTCCTGGCCAACAAGTACAGCTGATCCCCAACAGTGGTGTTATTCGTGAGAAGTCTTTGCAGCCAGCCGCCAAAACTCGCCATGTGTTCACTTATAATCCATTCATCAGACTGCCCTGGGTGTTTGAGGTGTATTAAATTCTTGTGTTCATTGATATACGGGGCAACCAAGATAGATCTTTGTAAAACCGTGTAGTGTGCTTGATTGAGAGAATGCCCATCCCTACATATCATTGCTTTACATCCTAGGGTGCCTTTTCCACGCAGTCTCCCCTCATGTCGTGATTCTGGAACACCAGTCGCCTTAAGGTCAGGAATAAAATCAACACAGAACTCAATGACCTCCTCTGTTACATATCCCTTGGAGATGCTTCCTTCTGGCCTAGCACGATTATGAACATATTTCTTTAAGACTCCCATGTACCTCTCAAAGGGGAACATATTGTGTAGAAATACAGGACCGAGAATGGCAATCTCTTCTACTAGGTGAACCAGGAGATGCGTCATAATATTGAAGAAGGACGGTGGGAAAACCAACTCAAAGCTGACAAGACATTGGGCCACATATGTTTGTAACCCTGGTAGGCTTTCTGGATCGATTACCTTCTGAGATATTGCATTGAGGAATGCACATAGCTTCACAATGGGTACTCGAACATTTTCAGGTAGAAGCCCCCTCAATGCAATCAGAAGCAATTGTGTCATAATCACGTGGAAGTCATGAGACTTCAGGTTTTGGAATTTTTTCTCTGCCATATTTATTATTCCCTTTATATTCGACGAGAAGCCAGACGGGACCTTGATACTGCTCAGACATTAAAAAAAGATTTCCTTCTCTGCTTTGGTAAGAGCGTAGCTGGCAGGAGTTAAGTGGCATCGTTTACCCTTCTCGTTCTCAGGATGCATAGGCTCTTCAGGGGCTTTCAGACGTTGCTGGTCCTGCCGTGCTTCCGGTGTATCTTTTGTCTTCCCATACACTCGTAGAAAGCCTAGCAGGTTCACGCAAACATTCTTCGTCACGTGCATCACGTCGATTGAAGAGCGGACCTCTAAGACTTTCCAATAGGGTAGGTCCCAAAATATAGATTGCTTCTTCCACATGGGCGTGTGTCCGGCATCGTCATTCGGAATAGATAGACTGCCAGGACCTTTTTCAAAGATTACTTCTAGGTCCTTGACCATACCAAATACCTCCTCACCGGTACGGAGGACAGGCTTCCTCCGGGGTTCTGCCAGACGTTTGAAATGCTTGCCTTTCTTTCTTACTGGATGCAGGTTCGGAAGAAATCAGCGATACCCTAGGTACACAACCTTCTTACATTTATCCAAATATACACTTTCAGTCTCATCTAAATAGTGTGTGCATGCATTGTATCCCTTGTTTGTCTGCCCTGAAATGTTACTAAGAGAAGGCCAATCATTGATGGTTACGAAAAGCAATGCTCATAGGTCAAATGGCTCCCCTTTGTTCTCATCCCACATACGTACACCTGGTTTGGCCCATAGCTGTAAAAGTTCTTCAACTAATGGCCTTAGGTACACATCAATGTCGTTGCCGGGTTGCCTCGGGCCTTGGATGAGCACTGGCATCATAATGAACTTCCTCTTCATACACAACCAAGGAGGAAGGTTATAGATACATAGAGTCACAGGCCAGGTGCTGTGACTGCAGCTCTGCTCACCAAAAGGATTCATGCCGTCTGTACTTAGACCGAACCTTAAGTTCCTTGCGTCACGTGCGAAGTCCGGGTACTCTCGCTCGACTTTTCTCCACTGTGACCCATCAGCGGGGTGTCTCAACATCGCGTCTTTCTTACGGTCTTCCATGTGCCATCGCAACAACTTGGCATGCTCTTTATTTCTGAAGAGACGTTTTATCCGTGGTATTATAGGAGCATACCACATAACCTTGGCGGGAACCTTCTTCCTAGGGGCCTCGCCCTCAACATCGCCAGGATCGTATCGTCTGATCTTATACCGCAGTGCAGTGCATACCGAGCATGCATCCAAATTCTCGTACTTCTCACCGCGGTAGAGGATGCAGTCATTAATGCAGGCATGTATCTTCTGCACGTCTAATCCTAGAGGGCAGATAACCTTCTTTGCTAGGTATGTACTGTCGGGCAACTTATTATTTCTTGGAAGAAGATTCTTAATTTTTACCAACAACTTTGAAAATGCGCTGTCAGTCACACCGTTCTCTGCCTTCCATTGCAGCAAATCCAGTGTGGTACCTAGATTTTTGTGGCCATCTTCGCAAGTTGGATACAACAATATTTTGTGATCCTTTAACATCTGCTCCAGCTTCTCCTTCTCCTTTTCAGTTTCACATTCTTCCTTTGCATCAGTAATGGCCCGACCAAGATCGTCATCAGCGGGCCCATCTGCTGCCTCTTGATCTTCATTATCTACCCCCGTTGCAGTATCATCATATTCAGGATACATATTATGATAGTTGTCATCATCCTCTTCTTCTTCGTTGTCTTCCATCACAACCCCTTTTTCTCCGTGCTTGGTCCAACAATTATAGCTGGGCATGAAACCGGATCGAAGCAGGTGGGAGTGAATGGTTCTGGTATTTGAGTAGTCTTTCTTGTTCTGACAGTGAACACACGGACAACACATAAAACCATTGTGACCATGGTTTGCATTAGCCACAACAATGAAATTTTGGAGGCCCGTAATGTACTCGGAAGTGCGGCGGTCACCGTACATCCATTGCCGGTTCATCTGCATTAATATGTAGTATATATCAAAAATTAATAGGGAGATGACCATTTATATATATAGTACATCAATGACACATGAAAGGATAGTTGCCGACCTCGACCGAGAAGGAAAGAGCAACGAGAAAACTTATTTTGAGCTCTCGGGCATTTCACCGAACACCTCTTGTGCATATGAAAAAAACACAAACTAGCACTCTTCACACCCTCTTGCTAGGCTCCAAAATGAGATAGTGAAAAAATGGAAGAGTGGGGTGTGGGCTGCGGTGTCTTATATAGCCCCCCCTTTAACACCGGTTCAAGCCACAAACCGGTGTTAAAGGGGGGGGAGCTGCGCGGGCCACTGTTGTAGGGTCCTTTAACACCGGTTCGTGGCACGAACCGGTGTTAAAGGGGGGGCTCCTTTTTTGCCGCACGGGCCACGCTGGTACGGCCCCCCCCCCTTTAACACCGGTTCGTAGAAGAACTGGTGTTAAAGCCCTTTTCCAGGATCAACGAAAAGCCTCGTTTCCACTAGTGACCTGTTTAACTATTTGACAAATAAATAAATGCTTTTATACATAAGTAAACTTGAGGTTTGCGTACTCAGGTGTTGCTTGGCGAGTCGTTCTTGCTTGCTCAGGTGTTGCTTGGCGTTTCTGTTGTCCCACTAAGGTTGGGGTTAACACTTGCTTAATGGTGGAGCTGATCATGACTTTACTTAAAACTTGTTAATTAAATGTTTGGAGTAGATATAATTAAAGCAGAGCCATAGGTGGGTAATAGTTGAGATCTTGTTATTATCCCACCCCCTGTGTCCACCTAGGACCTGAGTTCTTGACACTTGTTCCAAGACTGAGCATGCTAACCACATGTGGGGTGAATGGGAACCCCTGCCAGCTTATTACCTGATTTCAAAGTATGGTACTGGGGGCCACAAACTAGTTTGAGGTTTTAATGCCATGGTGCTCGATGAGCGTTTACTACTGTAATTTTTAGGATGTGCGTCATTATGTTGAGTATTATACCTATGGCCTCTGATCTCTGGGCAGATCTCGCAACCTCTGGATCCGTCTTCGGAGCTCGGCCGACTTTGTTATGAATCACTTACTGGGGTGGCCCACATGTAATTTCTTTGGGTCTGGGAACATGTCGTGTCTGAATCACCGCTAATATACTGATGGGTGTATGTTAATTGATCTGGCAAAAAGGATGGAAGTGCGTGTGGATACTTTGGTGCACCCCTGGAGGGCTAGATCTTTTCAAAAATCCGTGTCCGTGGTTATGGACGACTTTGAGCACAGTTTCTCGATCATAGACAACTTACACTAAAGTTTACTGTTATATTTAGACTTGTACCTGATATGAATAGTAAGTTGGATAACCACCATGGAAATAATGAATGAAACTGTCAATTGTGTGAGTTTCCTCGGTATGACTTCCTCATTTGGTCTCGAGGGGAAATACCAGGATGGGTCTGTTTGTGAGAACGATGAAGTATGATGAATAAGAAGGTCACGTTGATGACTATGCGAGCTAGGACGTTCTCCCAGTCAGCTGCCTGTAGGTTAAGACATGGCTTGAGCTCGACATTGTATTGAAGTTCCACTCTAGATGATTGATGTAGCCATAAAGGCAATTGAGGTATGTTTTGTATCCGCTTAATTGATGGATCTTACTTTGATACTTGTCGATTATGTGCCACGATAGACTTATCATGGGATCGTGGTGATATGCATAACCGGGATTCTCGGAGGATTAATCTGGGGTCCCATGGATTTGGTATCAGAGCCATCATGACTATAGGAGAACCCTATTTAGCTTGGTCGTTACACAAAAAAAGTATTTTTGGAAACACCGACTTTCGAAAACTATTTCTCTCAAATAATTTTGAAAGATTCTACCTCTTACCTCCAAATTTAAAGGACTTCAAAAACTGGTTTCTTCTATCTCTGGTCCAGATTTCTAAAATACGGATTTCAAAAAAATAGGACCTAGAACCCGGTGAAGATGATGGTAACCAGATGAAGAGAAGCAACTACCGGAAAACACAAGGAGACTACAAGATCGCCCTACCAGTGGAATCCCCCTAAACAAGAGAAATCAAGTGCTACCCTAACGAGAAGCTTCCAATGACTCAGCAAAAGTTTTATCTGCAAGATAGTGACCCACACCACAAAAACGTTACATCTAGGATCAATAGTCCTAGGATAGGATTCCACTATAGGTTAGTAATAAAGCCCCAAAATACTTTGTGGCTCCAAGAAATAAGATATGACTCAAGATCATGCTAAGGGGATTCATGGTCCCACATGTGGATAGTGCGAATATTCAAAGAACATGTATCAAGTACTCGGGGTCCTACGGGACACAAGTGGGCCGTTAAAAACCAAATAACATCTATTGCCCACCTGTGCCTCTGCATTATTTACCTACTTTCAATTTTAGTTACTAAACGATAATTAAAGCCATGATCATCTCCAACATTAAACATGAGGCATTCCTCCAACAACTGTGGAACATCGACGGCGCGACTCAACACCTGCGCACGCAACTACGACTCACAAGGCTAACCTTAAGGGAATATGCCCAAGAATAAATAATAATGTGGTTATTATCGTATTCCTTATTTATGATAAATGTTTATTTTACATGCTATAATTGTATTAATACGGAAACGTTAATACATGTGTGTTTTATAAACAAAAGGAAGTTCCTAGTTATGCCTCTCTTATAAACTAGCTCTATGATTAACAAGATGATCAAAGGTTTCCTGATCATGGACATGGGATGTTGTTAATAACGAGGTCACAACATTTGTGTAATGGTGTGATGAACATTTATCCAAAGTATATCATTACGATCAAAGTCATTGATTTTATATTCCTATAAAAACTTACAAAGTGATCCTAATCCTTAGACCATGAGATCATGTCAATCACTAACACCGAAAGAGTTTCTTGATAACATCAAACGTCACACCGTAACAAAGTGATTACAAAGATGGGTTCAGAACTACTAAAGTGTTATGTTGAGGCCCATGGATCGAGAGTGGAATTTTTTCATCCCGATGACGGACAGATATTCTCTGGGCCCTCTCGGTGATATCACATTGATTAGCCTGCAAGCAAGTGATTTGATCACTAGAATGTTATATCACGGGAACGAGAAAAGAGTACACGTCAATAACGATACCAAACTAGGTATGGAGATACCAATGATCGAATCTCGGACATGTAATATATCACGAAACAAAGGGATTAAGATACTAGCGTGAAAGGTTCTCGCGATCACAAGAAAGTCATCGCTGAATATGTGGGAGTCAGTATGGGTCTCCAGATCCCGCTTCTGATTATTGATCCGAGAGGGTTCTCGATCATGTCCGCATTATTCATGAACCATAGGGTGACACACTTAAGAGACACCGACATCCATTTGGAGCAAAAGTTTCATACCGGAAAGAATAACAAGCGTAGGAATTTATTTCACTAGATACCGAAACGGGTTTTCAGGTGAAATTGCAGAAAGTGTTTTTGCATGTGAAATGAAATACTAGCAAGGGGTTATATGATAATATTTGTCATTAAAGTAATTGACAAAATTATGAATAAATAAAAGGAGTTTTATTTAATGAGAGTTTGCATTAAATTTGGTGGAAATTTAATGGGAATTTGAGTGGGTTTTTAAGTGGAGGAAATTGAAAGGCATTTGTGTGAGTGGCTTCTCCATCCACAGGAATGAAAGGAGGGGAGGGGGCAGCCCCATGGCTGGGCGCATGGCCCCTTGGGTTCCCCCCTCTCCCTATAAAAGGATCCCCTCTCCCTCTCTCTCTCTCACACTCACACCCCCTCGTGAAGGATCTCTCTCCCCCTCTAGTATTTATCCCCCATGGTCTCGGACTAGCGAGATACATGTTCCCGGTGGCTATTCAGTGAGAAAGAGTTGTGCTTCCACTGCATCACTGGAGCGAGGAGGTGAAGGTTTCTCGGTGCCTCGAACGTGTGTGCGAGCACGGATGTGCTGCTAAGTTGCGGTGCTAAGGACTTCCTGTTGATCTTGAGATCGACAAGAGATCATCTACATCAACAACGGGTTTGGACTTATTAAGCTTTGTCGGTCTTCAAGGGTATGTTATCTAAGGATATACATCAACCCGTTGTTTGTATCTAGTAGATAGATCTTGGTACATAGTTGTTCCCATCGTAGGAAATTTTTTGTTTTCTATGTTGCGAACCCTATAGTGGTATCAGAGCCGGATCTATGCGTAGATGCTTTGAACGGGTAGTACACATATGAGTATGTGGGCGATGATGATCATTTTATTGCTTCTTAGTTGTACTTTGGATATTGGTGGCATAGTGGGATGAAGCGGCCCGGACAAACTTTACATGTTCTCGTACATGAGACATGTTCCACGCTTGACATGCAACTAGTTTTGCATAAGTGGCTAGAGGGTGTCTATCTCTCCTACTATAGTCAATATCTAATTTGCAATGAGTTGTCAACAATTTGGTTATCCTCATTGTGGTTCATGTTCGTAGGTATGAACGGTTCTATCTTCGAAAGCCCTAAGCCACGTAAAACTTGCAATGGATATTTAGAGGCGTCTAGTTTATATTTTGCTGAGCTAGTGTCATGATATGGTGATATTGTAAGTAGAAGTATAAGTCGATACTCTTACAACACACATAACATGTAAGTTCCATAGACCTTGGCCTTACACATAGAGGTATGATAGTGATCATACCATGATGCACATGATGGAGATCAAGTACAAGAACCATATCATTTCACTTATTAACATGTGATCTTTGTTGCATCTTATATTGCTAGTTTGTCGTATTATTAGCATAATAAGATGATCCCTCATTTAGATATCAAGATAAAAATGTGTTCTCCCTTAAGTATGCACCAATTATTTTTCGTCGCTCCAAGACATCACGTGATGATCGGGTGTTCTTGGATCCACGATCATATTTCAGCTGTTAGATAGTTACGCACGCGAATACTAAGGTTCTTACTTGGCGAGCCTAGCATGTACAGACATGGCATCGGAACACGAACCGAAAGGTTAAGCATGAGTAATATGAAATATATGATGCCCATTTGATGCTCGCCTTTGAAGCTACACCGACTCACGTGATGATCGGACTTGGTGTAGTGGATTTGGTTCATGTAATCACCAAAAAGACACGAGAGATGTCGTTTTTGAGTGGGAGTTCATTTCTAATTTGGATTAGTATAACTCAATTTATCATAAATTAAATCAAAGTGAATTTGCATAATTTGTTGTAGTCATTGGCATTCGTTCACCACCTTATACATAGTTGTAATTGAGATAATAGAACTATAGAATTCTGGATATATACTTTACAAACCGGTATCGTATTGTGTTGAGTGTCAATCTAAAGTTTAAAGTCCTATTGCAAACTTTCAGCAAACTCTGTTTACTCTATGAAATTTGATAATTAGTATTAAATAGACAGTAACAATTCCAGTGTTAGTATCTTAAGTATCATGTTTGCCTCCATGATTCTTGATTTAAATATCGAGATTATCTAGGAGCAGAAAAAATTGTTTCAGAAACCATCATGTGTGGCAGATATAACGATATCTAAAACAATGTTTTGGTTGCAATATGATAGAGTATAATATATGTTCTCATATTGGATGAGAATTTGCAAAGGTTGGAGATGCTAGACATCCTAATCATCCAAGAGGGTTTTTGGGAAGTAATGTTATACTCACGATTCTCCTTTATAAGCTACAGTAGCTTGATCATGAAATTCGTCATGATAAGGATGAATAGAAGATGTATGTAAAGTGTTTACTACACTAAAAGATTACTAAAGAATGAATTTGGAAAGAACGCCGATCATTTGATGATGGTGATCTACTTGAAAGTGCAAGTCCAAAGGTATTATTATGTGAATATACATACTTTGGACTATGTGTCATGTATATGGTGCCACTTTTTATGTTGATAGATTCTTTTAAAAAGTAAAAGGAAATGCTGAAAGAGAATCTATAAAATATATTTCCCAGAAAATAAAAGATTGGAAATATACAATTTAGGTATATAGATGATATACATGTTATGGTTCTATTCTTTGCTTGTTAAACAATGTGGTTCTTGGGTATTGGATACCGAATTGGTTGGTATGAAATTTCATACAGAACGCCGCAATTCATGAACTACAATGGTCTAAGTATCCAGCAAGAGAATATGTGATGATCTTCATCGAAAACAAACAAGCCGTTGTTTGTATTTCTTGTTGACATCAAAGTCTCCCTTCAAGATTCGTTTTAATAATCATTATTTAAATCAGGTATTATGAGAACAAAGGTTGTTCTAATAATTACCATATTCCATATGAGATGGATGATTT
This sequence comes from Avena sativa, assembly GCA_916181665.1. NCBI lineage: Eukaryota > Viridiplantae > Streptophyta > Magnoliopsida > Poales > Poaceae > Avena > Avena sativa. Next base: position 92,130,322 of record OV702293.1, on the reverse strand, counting down.
ACAAATATAGTTGGAGAAATCACATCCATAAAACTAATGCTAAAATGTGGCAAGACAAATGATTGCAAGATCACTTACGAAGTGATATCTCCGTTTAAATTATATTGGAAAGAAAACATGAAGAAACTCCATTATATGGATTTTTTGAGTCTTTGATTTGATCAAGTGACGCTTGTGAGACTTCCCTCTGGATAATTAAAACTTTTTCAAAGGCCAAAGAAGAAATAATGACTAAAATATTGGAATTTATACATATCGATGTATGTAGTACATTATGTGTAGTCGTAAGCGATGGATTTCAACTTCATATGCTTTCTTCGGAAATTTGAGTGAATATTCACTTAAGGAGAAAGAAGTATGAAATATTTGAAAACGTTCAAAGACTTTTAAGATGAAGTGGAAAATCATTGTAACAAGAAAATAAATGATTTATGATTTTATCATAAAGGGATTTATTTGAGTTGCAAGTGTAACAAGAAAATAAATGATTTATGATTTTATCATAAAGGGATTTATTTGAGTTGCAAGTTTAGCAAAACACCTAGATTTACATCTCCCGAAACACCATAGGAATATGGAGTGTCTGAGATTTGTAATGAAACCTTGTTTGACATGGTTGGATCAAAGGTGTTATTTATAAAACTGCCATTATGTTTTAAAATATTAAAGATTTAGAGACTACCGCTTTTACACTGAAAAGAGCTCCATCATGATCCGTTGAAATGACACCTGGTTTGGGGTAAAACCCAGGTTGTCCTTTCTTAAATTTTGGTATGCTAAGAATAATTAAGATGTTTACAACCAAAGTCGGATGAGCATGTCTTTGTAGGTTATTTCGAATAACAATTGGGTATTCCTCCATAACACCGAGGACAAAAGGGTTCGTCTCTTGAAACGTGAAGTTTCTTGAAAGATAATTTTTTCACAAAAGGTTAAGTGGGAGGACAGTAGAACTTTGATAAGGTTAACGAACCTTAGCTAAAATGTGCTGAGTTACGCAGCATCGGAAATCGTTCTGGAGGCAGCCATAATGCTCATATCTTATGTGCCTCAAAGGTTATGGTCACGAACATCTAAGTTCTTATTGAACCAAGTAGGTGGATAAATAATCAAATACTGAGATTTGAGAATAAATCATTATTTTTTGGCAATGATGAACCGACTACATGCAAAGAAGCGATGATGGGCCCTGATTCCGTCAAATGTCTTGAAGCCATAAAATCCGTGATAGTTCCATACACGAGAAATCAAGTTTTGAACTTGTAGGACCCTCCGGAAAGGTGTAAAAATCTATCGGTCGTATTTGGATCTATAAAGAAACATACATGAATGTTTCACATCTATGAAATAGTCGACATGTCGGAAAAGTATTTTACGATAATGTTCAAGGAGTTGACTATGACAAGATTGGTTCTTTCATAGCGATATTTAGTCTGGATGGATTAATGTAGCAACCACTACATATAATTTGGTATATGGTAGATGAATAAACAAAACAATGTTTTTCTAAAAGAATGGTTACCTAGGACGTGTACATGACACAATCCAAAGGGTTTTGTTAATTCAAAGGATGCTAAAAAGTGCATGCAAACTTCAATGGTTGAAGTAAGCATCGCGGAGTTGGAATCTTCACCGTGATGAAACTGTTAGAGGAGTTTTTTATCAAGAGACGATGAAGATGCTTGCGTTTGCAAGAAATTAAGTGTGAGCGCTGAGACACATTTCTAATACAATATGTGGATGACATATTGTTGATTAGAAATGATGTATCTTTTATTGACAAAGATTAAGAATTTCATTTCAATGAAAGACTTAGGCAAAACGCGAATATTTAGCATGAATTTCTATAGTGGATATACTGTGACGCTAATATGGTTGTACCAAACGTACATATATTAGATATTGAAGGAGTTCAATATAGAAACGGCAAGAAATGGTTCTTGTCGCATGGAAAGAAATTGAATCAAGATTCAAGTGTATCGACACTTGATAAGTGGAACAAGATTCAAGTGCTTTGACACTTGATGAGTGAAATCGCAAGGTTGTTTTGATCAATCATACCATGATATGTACACATCCAGATATGTCCTATGCTCTAAGGTGTTATGAGCATATACCAGAATGAATCATAACATGATCATTGGATGATAGTGAGGATATTCTTATGATCTTTTGGAACAACTAAGAATATATTTGTGTAGAGGTGACAAACAATTACAAATAGTTCATTGTAAAGCGTTACATTTATACTAGTTTTGTAACAAGATTCAAATTAAGTTTATCTCAATTTAAACTATGGGTGGCACAATGTAATGGAAAGAAAGTTTCCATGATGGATTTGGATGAATTCCAAAGTTAAGACATTGTGACGGATACTACAACAAAAGGCTAAGTATATGACTGCTATAGTAGCAACAAAGGAGGGCATTTGTGTCAAGTAGTTTGTTAACAAACTAAGGTGTGGTTCACAACGGGCTAACACTAAAGATATATTGTACGACAATAGTATCGACATGATTTAACCCCAAGGAACTAAAGGTCTCACTAAAAGACCAACTTTATACAATGCCATCTCATTGGAGAATGAGTGATGCGTGAAGACGCAAAGACATGCAAATACACACGGACCTGAAAGTGTCAGATCCGTAGATTATGTTAACCACTTGCAATCGCGTATATGGAACACCAGAAAGCCATAGGTGTTCAATACGCAAAGTTTTTCAAACTAGATTATTGTCTCTAGTGCAAGTGGGAGACTAAAGGGAATATGCCCGAGAGGCAATAAAAAGTGGTTATTATCGTATTCATTATTTATGATAAATGTTTATCTTACACTCTATAATTGTATTAATACGGAAATGTTAATACATGTGTATTTTATAAACAAAAGTAAGTTCCTAGTTATGCCTCTCTTATAAACTAGCTCGTTGATTAACAAGATGATCAAAGGTTTCCTGATCATGGACATTGGATGTTGTTAATAACAAGGTCACAACATTAGTGTAATGGTGTGATGAACATTCATACGAAGTATAACATTACGATCAAAGTCATTGAGTTTATATTGCTATAACAACTTACGAAATGATCCTAATCCTTAGACCATGAGATCATGTCAATCACTAACACCGGAAGAGTTTCTTGATAACATCAAACGTCATACCGTGACAGGGTGTCAACACCCAGATTTTTAATCCCAGATGCCTGTTATGCCATACATCACAATCCCAGGATTACCATTTTTGTGAGACATAACAGATTGCATATCACAGTACATCATGCATTACAAACCACACATAAGGTCTTACACAAATAAGGATCTCATGATCCAGTCTTAATACAATTCAAGTAGCAGAATAACGTAATAATAATGATAGCGTAGGGAAAGCTCCATCTTCATGGTCACAGGCAATGCTGACGATGGGAGATGATCCTAGTTGTCGTAACCTTCATGTTGTCTGTCTTCCTAATACTCCTCTTCATAGTCTAGCCACGGGAATAGCCAGGGACAAAGCCATGAGTACTCTTTGAGTACTCGCAAACTAATACTAACAAGTGAAGTGGTTTTGGAATAGGATATACTAAGCTCTAGGGTTGTTTTGCAAAAAGCCAAATTTACCTCTACTGAGTTCAGAAGCAAAGAAAGCTAGTTGAAAGTTTTATAACACCTAAGTGGGAACTTGAATTTCAAGTCACAACTCTGTTGTGGTCAAGTCAAAGTCACAAACCATTTCACAAGTTATTTTGAAAACATCTGAGGACGGAACAGTATGGCCATTCCAACTGTCCGTAACCGCGGACGCTGATATTCGAATAGTTTGACACTCTGCAGATATTGTACACTTTCACCACAACATTCGATACATCCGTCAGGAACAATCCTGAATTCACCATACCCAGTATGGGGATAATCAATCCTAACCTTTCAATTACACGCCCTAGTATAGGCACCTCTCCTATGAGTTTGGCCTCCCAACCATGACCAACTGTCATCTTGGGTACTGCACGGGTGGACAATCTTCACAAGGTAGCCTCAGCTCATACCTTGGCCGCAAGGGAACCCATACTAAGGTATATAAATTTCCAGTCAAGCCCTACCCAAATTTCGGGTATTGTGGTTGTACTATAAAATTGGAATGGTATCGCATCCAGACAACCATCAGTTTTATAAAGGGCTAAGGTTCATGCCTTAACATTTTCAATCATCAAAATCATCTGGTGTTCACGAACACATGTAAAAATATTTCAATAGAATGACTCATCATTCCAAGGTCTTCATAACCATTTTCACAAAGTATTCCCATCTAAAGTTGATCAAATTTTAAGCTTAGCACTGGCATCTACAAGTGGGGGTAAATACTAATGAGGGGTGATAAACAATTGGATCTTATCTAAGTTCAATCTCATGCCTCAAGATGACATCAAGATTATGTAACTTAGGCCAAGTTTTATGCTCTTTATGCTACCTTTAAATATCTTTCTGAAATCTACAAGTCACTAAGTAAACTCTAAGAGAAAGCTTTAATAAAGAAATAAAAGAATTAAACTTGCAAATAAAACTGGGATTTGGTATCATCAAGTGGGTATAATCACATATGCTTAAGGCCTATAGTTCGCATAGTAACAAGCAAGTTTTAGCTTGCCAAGTTAACTGGTAGTACTAGGCTTGCCTTGTGCAAAGCAGTGGTTGAAGTTTTCCTCGGCTTCCTCCTCGTAGTATCCTCCTTCCTCCTCGTATCCTTGGTTGGTACTAGCGTCTATAAATAAATACGAGGTACACAATCACCAAACAATACTTAACTATTTCTATTTATCACACAAAGGTTCACACTATACGATCTAGCATCATCACTAACATTACAAAGATTAAAGCACTTGTCTCATTTATTTTATTTTGGAAAAGTAATTTCTACTCATTGAAAAACTACTTAAGATTTAATATTCTCCAACTAAAAAATGGGATCATGTTGACACATGTCATCACCACATATTTCAGTACTTGGGAATGTGATTTAAAGTGGTGTCATAATTTAATAAGGTTTAACCTTTCTATTTTAATGAAATAAAATGACTAGAATGTCCTATGAGGCATTCTTTTATTACTTGATCATTATTTCTGCCAATAACCCTATATATTTTTATATATTCTGAAAGGTATGGTTAAATGTGATTTTTGAGAGTTGGAATCAACTCAAAAGCATTTATGGTTGAATTTTGAAAAATTCTTGAATGCAGAAAATCATCTGCCTTGTTATTTTACCATGGGTGATCTACAAATCCAATTGGTTTGCATCCAATGGGCTTGGATTAAGCACTCCAGAACCTTTCTAACAAAATTGATTTCATGTATTTTGGTTCAGTGAATCGACCTAGGTTGATTTTTGAATTAGGTACAGAACTGAGTTTGAAACTAAATGAATAAACCTAAGTTTGAAATGTTGGGTCACGCGGGATGTTTAACTGGGCACAGCGCATGCGCGTGCTGGTTAAATGAGCGACCCCACTCATTAGTGAGATAGAGAGTGGCGAAGCGGTACGGGGCGATTACGGCCTTGCGATCTAACTCTAATCCTACGGCTCTGGTTCATCATCCATGCCTGAATAAGACGCGGCGAGGTTGAACCCTAGCGCGGCCAGTGGGGGTCGACCCGGGCTCACTGGGGCTCCAGCGATGGTCTGCGATGGGGGTGAACGACGAAGTCGACGATGGAGATCCTCCTGGGGCGGCTCCAATCGACGGCGCCTCTCCTCCTCTACAGCAGCAAACTCCGGTGAAATTCCGGCCACCTGGTGCTCGCCTTGCCCCAGGGGTGAGTGGGTGTGATCAGTGAGAGGTGGGGAGTGATATGGTGTGAAGAATTTGAGCTGGGAAGGCCTCTATTTATAGTGCCTGAAGGGGGACCGACAGGCGCGGTTGGAGCTCGTCGTGGTCGTTGGCACACCGTGCTATTGGCATGGGTGACGATAGGGGCGGTGTGTTGCCTCCTATCGAAGCTCAATGGCTTGATGGTGAGGCGTGGCGCGGTGAGGAATGGTCGGAACGTTGCGGCGCTCTAGGCGGGTCCGACGGCAAGTTTAATGGCACACATCATCTATGTTCCGTGCGGTGGCGAACGGGATTGTCTGGCAGGGTGCTGGCGATCACGTCTGCAAGAGGCGAGGGTGCCGCGCGGTCTGTGGGCTCGTGTCACGTGCGGCGCTCTGGCGTGCTCTCGGCTTGCACACAGAGAGACTGGGCGCGTGCTTGGCGTGTGGTCCAGGGGCTGGCAAGGCTCGGGGCTTGGACAGGGGGTGGCGGTGGACGGTGCTGCGTGACTTGGACAAGGTTGGCGAGGCTAGTGCTTCCTCTAGCTCGCTGGCGACATGGGGGTGGCAATGGTGCTGTCGGCCTGGTCACCATTGATGGCTATGCTTGCTCACAATGGTTCTAAAGCTAGTTAGATTAGTTTGATCAACTACTAAGAGTGTAGAGTGAGCTAGAGAGGGGACAAGGTTGGCCAAAATTACTGCTACTAATAGTGTTTGATGTTTTGTTGTTTGCTGGAAACAAGGTGTTTGATGAAATGGCCGAAAGAAATTCAAAATTGCTGGGTTTGTTAGTTACATACTAGGGAGTCTTGGGTTAGTTGTATTGGTCAAGGGGCACTGGTTTGGTTGGGTTTTGAAAAGGTGTGATCTTCACATATGGTAAAGATTCATTTTTAAATTGTGATTTGAATGAGGTTGCCAAATGTTTCTGTAAGTTTGAAAGGTGGGCTTTGATTCACTTTTACTTGGTCTTGCAAGGGGTGAAAAGAAATGGAAAAGTTTTTGTTTGAAATCTTGGACTAGAAACACTCAAAGTGATCTAGTGAGCAAGATTGGCAAAAATGACCATTTGCCTTATTTGATTTGTTTTTGATTTTCTCTTGATTTGTTTCTTCTTGGAAATGTTTTAGATGATGTTATTTTCATCTTTAAACCATTCCTTTCTATTTAGGTTAATCACACAAGTCCATTCATGCATTCGCAAAATCATCACATACACACATGCATTCATTTTGTTTTTATTTAATCAAAGTTTTTGTTAACCCTAATTTTAGTGATTTGAATTTGATAATCATGATCAAGATTTTTGGGATGTTACAAACCTTCCCTCCTTAAACAAGATCTCGTCCCGAGATTTGAAAAAGAAGAAAAAAGATTACCTAGGATTTAAAGAGATCGGGAAACTCCGTCTTGATGTGATCTTCTCGCTCCCAGGTAGCTTCTTCTTTAGTGTGGTTTCTCCAATGAATCTTAAGAAACTTGATGCTTCGGGTTCTAGTGGTTCTGAAAGCTTCCTCCAAAATACGGATGGGTACTTCGGGATACCTCAGGTCATCGGTGATCTCTATGGTCCGGTGATCAATGTTCTTGAAAACTTCGGTCTTCTCCGGAACTCCGGGACATTTGTGAAGTAACTGTATATGGAACACATTGTGCACGGCTGACATTTCCTCTGGCTGTTCCAACTGATATAATACTTCTCCTCAATGATTCAGAATCTTGAAGGGTCCGATATACCTGGGGGCTAACTTTCCTTTGAGCTGGAAACGCTGCATTCCCTTCAAAGGCGACACTTTGAGATACACAAAATCTCGGATATTGAAAGCAAGGTCTCGACGTCTCTTGTCGGCGTAACTCTTCTGTCTTGACTTGGCGGTCTTGAGGTCCTCATAGATCTTGTGAACTTTCTCTTCTGCCTCTCGTAGGATGTCGGGTCCAAAGATCTGACTCTAGCCTACTTCTGACCAATTCAAAGGGGTACGACACTTCCTTCCATACATGAATTCAAATAGGGCCATTTGTAAACTAGCTTGATAACCGTGGTTGTATGAAAATTCTGCGAAAGGGAGACAGGCTTCCCATTTAGATCCATACTCTAGCACACAGGCTCTCAACATATCTTCGAGTATTTGATTTACTCGCTCCGTTTGTCCATCGGTTTCAGGGTGATACGTTGTGCTGAAATCTAGTTGGGTTCCTAAACCTTCTTGGACTTTCTTCCAGAATCTCGAGGTAAACTGGGTTCCTCGATCTTATACGATGTTCTTGGGGACTCTGTGCAAACTGACGATTCTAGCGATGTATAACTCTGCTATCTTCGAACTCTGGTATGTGGTCTTGACTGGTAAGAAATGGGCTACCTTGGACAATCTGTCGACTATGACCCAAATAGAGTCATTTCCCCTACTAGAAGTAGGCAAACCGGTGATAAAGTCCATTCCAACTGAATCCCATTTCCATTCCGGAATCTGCAATGGTTGCAATAGTCCCACGGGTCGCTGATGTCCCGCCTTGACTCTCTGACAAATGTCACACTTGGCAATATAGCTTCCTATTTCTCTCTTCATCTTATTCCACCAAAATTTCTCCTTCAAATCATGATACATCTCTGTTCCTCCGGGGTGGATAGAATAAAGAATATCATGGCCCTCCTTCAAAATAACTTCTTCCAACTCTGATTCTGCTGGTACACAAAGACGTCCTTTGTACCACAACACTCCTTCTTCATCCTCAGTGAATCCGGGTACTTTGCCTGTACCGATATGATGTTTGATTCCATCGATACTAGCATTTCCTTTCTGCGCCTCCTTGATCTGACTGATCAAAGTGGGTTGATGTTCGATGCTAGCCAAAAATCCTTCACTTACTAATTCCATTCTAAAATCTTCCATTTATTTGTGCAAACTTGGTTGCTCCTTCAGAATCATAGAGTTCAAGCGGAACGGCAATCTGCTAAGGGCATCTGCTACCACATTGGCTTTACCGGGGTGATAGTGAATGTCTAGATCATAGTCTTTGATTAGCTCAATCCATCTTCTTTGCCTTATATTCAGCTCCTTCTGAGTGAATATATACTTCAGGCTCTTGTGATCTGAATAAATCTCACAACGGTTTCCCATAAGATAATGCCTCCATGTCTTTAGGGATAGAACTACGACTGCTAGTTCAAGGTCATGGGTTGGATAATTCTGTTCATGCTGCTTCAGTTGTCGGGATAGATAAGATATAACTTTTCCTTCTTGCATCAACACACATCCTAGACCGATCTTGGATGTGTCACAATACACATAAAAGTTCTTCGTGATATTCGGCATGATCAAGATTGGGGCTGAAATCAATCTCCTCTTGAGTTCTTGAAAACTCGCTTCACATTTGTCCATCCATTCGAACTTCTTGTCCTTCTTCATCAATTGGGTCATGGGTCTAGCGATACTCGAGAATCCTTCTATGAACTTGCGGTAGTATCCCGCTAATCCGAGAAATGCACGAACTTGGGTTTGGGTGGTTGGGGCTTGCCAATCTTCAACATCGTTCACCTTTGCAGGGTCGACCGAAATTCCTCAGGCTGACACAATATGTCCGAGGAATCCTACCTCTTGTAACCAAAATTCACATTTGCTAAACTTTGCATATAACTGATGCTCACTAAGGGATCCAAGAATGGTCCTTAGGTGTAGCTCATGTTCTTCTTCTGATTTGGAATAAATCAGATTGTCATCGATGAAAACAACGACAAACTTATCCAGGAAGTCCATAAAAATCTTATTTATGAGGTTCATGAAATAAGCGGGGGCATTGGTTAATCCAAAAGACATGACAGTATACTCATATAATCCATATCTGGTGGTGATGGCAGTCTTTGAAATATCCCCTACGCGAATCTTGAGTTGATGATAGCCAGTTCTAAGATCAATCTTAGAAAACACTTTGGCATCGGTCAATTGGTCAAACAGGTCTTCTATCTTGGGCAATGGGTACTTGTTCTTGATGGTGACGTCATTCAACTTCCGATAATCCATACACAAATGGTTACCTCCATCTTTCTTGTGCACAAACAAAACAGGTGATCTCCATGGCGATGCACTTGGTTGGATTAGTCCTATCTCCAGCATAGCATTAGTTGCTTCTTCAGCTCCACTAATTCCGAAGGTTTCATACTATATGGTCTCTGGGCTATGGGTCTGGTTCCAGGGATTAGTTTAATCATAAACTCGATATCCCGATCTGGGGGAATACCGGGCAAAACATCTGGAAATACGTCGGGGTATTCACAGACTATCCGGACTTGGTCAATGGTTGGCTGGGCTATACTCTTGTTGCACTTGAATTGACGGGGCAAGGTTTCAGATATATGCTCGACTGATATTCTGGCTGTACTGGTCATGGTTATGGCTTTCTTGGCACAGTCGATTAACCCTTTATGTTTGGACATCCAATCCATTCCTAGTACTACTTCCAAACCTTTAGTTCCGAGTACAATTAGATTAGCATAAAAATCTATGCCATGGACTCAGATAGGGACGACTTTGCAAATTTGTCTAGATTTGGTGGTTGAACCAGGTATTTGAACTATCATAACATGCTTCAATTTGGTAGGTTGAATCTTACTAGTGCATGCAAATTCTTCAGTAACAAATGAGTGTGATGCTCTAGAATCAAACAACACTCTTGCAAGTACTGAGTTAATAGAAAACATACCGAGCACGACATCTGGCACTTCTTGGGCTTCTTCGGCATGCATGAGAAAGAGACAGCCATTGCGGTTGAGTGAATTCCCTGGGGAAAACCTTTTCTAGGTTGAACACGACGCATCTACTGACCTGGGGCATTTGCATTGGGGGCTGCGTCAATCTTCTTGGGGCACTCATTGGATTATTGACCTTTGGTTCCACATTCATAACAAGTCACCTGGGACTTGTCCTTCGCTGCAACAGGCACAACATTGCTTCCAGTCCTTGGGGCAGTGTTGGTGTTGGTGGCGGCATTATTGTTGTTGAACTTAGGTGGTGCACGGCTGAAATTGCTGGGGTTGCCGGGGTTGTTGTGATTTCCTCCAGGCCTTGGGTTTCCATGGTTGGGATAGGTCGGACGGTTCATCAGGGGTCTGTTGGTTCTTGGGGAAAATCCTGGAGATGGGTTGGGGCGATACTTTGGTGTATGATGGGTTCCTGGTTGATGCATCATGTGACGCTTGTGTTTTTCATTAGCTTGGTTGATATTTCCTTCCATCTGAATGGCGGAATCAACTAAGTCTTCAATATCTGTAAATGGAATATTGACTAACACTATCTGCATCTGATCGTGCAAACCATTCAGGAATCTTTCCTTCTTCTTGGCTTCAGTATCTATCTCATCCGGTGCATACCTAGCCAATGACAAGAATTTGTCACGGTATTCCACTACGATCATCCTCCCTTGCTTCAGTTCCCCGAATTCATCTCCCATCCTCTTGATCAAACCCGGTGGCACATGGGTTCTGCTGAACTTGACTTTGAACTCTTCCCAAGTCATCATCTGACCTCTTGTCATTGCGCGAACATTGTTCCACCATGCTCTTGCATCTCCGGCCAGGTAGTGGGTAGCAAACAATACTTTGTCATTAGCTTCCACTCCTGCAACTTCCAGATTGTTCTCCATGGTTTGCAGCCAATCATCGACATCGAGGGGCTCTTCTGACTTAGTGAAAATGGGTGGATTGGTGTTCTGGAAATTCTTGAGCTTAGATCCATGGTTGTCCTGATTTCCATGGCCTTGATTGTTGTTTGCCATCCGAGCTATCTGTTGAACGGTGGCTAAGTTGGCTTGGCGTTCGGCTCTTTCAGCTTCGTGGTAAGAAACCAACATTTGCAAGAGTTGCAACATTGGGTCCGGGGATGAAGTGCTTCCTCCGCGAGGCATCTGAAGATTGAGATAGGTCATGAGAAAAGAGGGAAATTTCTAAGGTTCAGGGTTTTGGGTTTGAAAAGTTTTCAAATTTTGACACAGGTTTTTCTAGCAACTTGATTTTAAGGACCATTCTGGGAAACCAATGGTTTTAAGGACCATTCTGGGAAACTACGATTAAGTGGGACCGAATACAACTCACTAACGCTAGTGCTCAAGTGCTACTACTCCTCGGAGTCAGTGTCCTCATCTTCATCATCATTGATGAAGGCGAAGTCATCCTCATCGGTGAAGAAGTCCATGGCCTGATCCTACAGAAAGTCATCATCATCACTGAGATAGGAGTAGGGGTCTCCACGGAGGTCTTCTCCTGCATTATCTCTCTCCTCCAACTGCATATCTCTCTCGTGGATGGTCTCCTCCAAATCTGTGATGCGGTGGTGAAGACGGGCAATGATGCGCTCCTTCTTGTCGAGCTGACGGCGACGAGACTGGCGATCCTTCACTAGCATGGCAATGGTCTGATCCTTCTTAGCAGCGATAGTGTACTTGTGGTTGGCGTAGGAGCGAGCATTGTCCAACTCCTTCTGACGGTCATACATCATGAAGCTGAGGTGGTCCAATTGAATCTTCATCTCGTGGTGATATGGGGCCTCCAGTGGCTGTCCCATAACATCACGCCTTGGGTAAAACTCAAAGCGGGTACCCTTGATCTAATTGATACTCTGCCCACACAGACGGGCAAGAGCTTCCTGCATGGCCCTGGCAAGTCCATCGAGCCAGTTTTTCTCTCTCAAGGTGAACTGAATTCCCTCTGTGGTGGGGCTTCAATCTTTCCCCAGAGACTTCCAACAACTAGCCACTGCAAATCCTCTACTTCCTGATCATTGATCTGAGCTCCGAAGAACTCGGGGTGCGGACGCTCCAGCATCTCTGCCAGCTGGTCCAAGTCACGCTCAAAGATGAGGTCTCCTTCATTCCCCAACTGATAAAACTTGCTATACTTCACGTCCATCTATAAGAATATAGGATGAGTAAGTTAGTGGACTGATTAAGTGTGTCAAAATTTATGTAATTTTGCAAGAATTTTTGGAGGAACATGAATTTTCATGAAAGAGTCTAAGTGGTAAGAAGGAGAATAAGTTTTCATAAATACTCACTTCTTTGGTTTTGAAACTATGTTTTTGATTCAAACGTCCATTCTAAACTAGGGTCTCCTATGGTCAGGATGGATCTGATACCAACTTGTCAACACCCGGATTTTTAATCCCAGATGCCTGTTATGCCATACATCACAATCCCAGGATTACCATTTTTGCGAGACATAACAGATTGGATATCACAGTACATCATGCATTACAAACCACACATAAGGTCTTACACAAATAAGGATCTCATGATCCAGTCTTAATACAATTCAAGTAGCAGAATAACATAATAATAATGATAGCATAGGTGAAGCTCCATCTTCATGGTCACATGCAATGCTGACGATGGGAGATGATCATAGTTGTCGTAACCTTCCTGCTATCTGTCTTCCTGATACTCCTCTTCATAATCTGGCCACGGGAATAGCCAGGGACAAAGCCATGAGTACTCTTTGAGTACTCGTAAACTAATACTAACAAGTGAAGTGGTTTTGGAATAGGATATACTAAGCTCTAGGGTTGTTTTGCAATAAGCCAGATTTACCTCTACTGAGTTCAGAAGCAAAGAAAGCTAGTTGAAAGTTTTATAACACCTAAGTGGGAACTTGAATTTCATGTCACAACTCTGTTGTGGTCAAGTCAAAGTCATAAAATCATTTCACAAGTCATTTTGAAAACATATGATGACGGAACAGTATGGCCACTCCAATTGTCCATAACCGCGGAGGCGGCTATTCGAATAGTTTGACACGCTGCTGAGATTGTACACTTTCACCACAACATTCGACACATCCGTCAGGAACAATCCTGAATTCACCATACTTAGTATGCGGATAATCAATCCTAACCTTTCAATTACACGCCCTAGTATAGGCACCTATCTTATGAGTTTGTCCTCCCAACCATGACCAACTGTCATCTTGGGTACTACACAGGTGAACAATCTTCACAAGGTAGCCTCAGCTCAGACCTTGGCCGCAAGGGAACCCATACTAAGGTATATAAATTTCCAGTCAAGCCCTACCCAAATTTTGGGTATTGTGGTTCTATGGTAAAATTGGAATGGTATCGCATCCAAACAACCATCGGTTTTATAAAGGGCTGAGGCTCATGCCTAAAAATTTTCAATCATCAAAATCATCTGGTGTTCACGAACACTTGTCAAAACATTTCAATAGAATGACTCATCATTCCAAGGTTTTCATAACCATTTTCACCAAGTATTCCCATCTAAAGTTGATCAAATTTTAAGCTTAGCACTAGCATCTACAAGTGGGGGTAAATACTAATGTGGGGTGGCAAACAGTTGGATCTTATCTAAGTTCAATGTCATGCATCAAGATGACATCAAGATTATCTAACTTAGGACAAGTTTTATGCTATTTATGCTACCTTTAAATATCTTTCTGAAATCTACAAGTCACTAAGTAAACTCTAAGAGCAAGCTTTAATAAAGAAATAAAAGAATTAAGCTTGCAAATAGAACTGGGATTTGGTATCATCAAGTGGGTATAATCACATATGCTTAAGGCCTATAGTTCGCATAGTAACAAGCAAGTTTTAGCTTGCCAAGTTAACTGGTAGTACTAGGCTTGCCTTGTGCAGAGCAGTGGTTGAAGTTTTCCTCGGCTTCCTCCTCGTAGTATCCTCCTTCCTCCTCGTATCCTTGGTTAGTACTAGCGTCTATAAATAAATACGAGGTACAAAATCACCAAACAATACTTAACTATTTCTATTTATCACACAAAGGTTCACACTAGACGATCTAGCATCATCACTAATATTACAAAGATTAAAGCACTTGTCTCATTTATTTTATTCTGGAAAAGTAATTTCTACTCATCGAAAAACTACTTAAGATTTAATATTATCCAACTAAAACATGGGATCATGTTGACATATGTCATCACCACATATTTCAGTACTTGGGAATGTTATTTAAAGTGGTGCCATAATTTAATATGGTTTAACCTTTTTATTTTAATTAAATAAAATGACTAGAATGGCCTATGAGGCATTATTTTATTACTTGATCATTATTTCTGCCAATAACCCTATATATTTTTATATATTCTGAAAGGTATAGTTAAATGGGATTTTTGAGAGTTCAAATCAACTCAAAAGCTTTTATGGTTGAATTTTGAAAAATGTTTGAATGCAGAAAAGCTTCTTCCTTGTTATTTTACCATGGGTGATCTACAAATCCAATTGGTTTGAATCCAACGGGCTTGGATTAAGCACTCCACAACCTTTCTAACAAAATTGGTTTCATGCATTTTGGTTCAGTGAATCGAGCTAGGTTGATTTTTGAATCTAGGTACAGAACTGAGTTTGAAACTAAATGAATAAACCTATGTTTGAAATGTTGGGTCGCGCGGGATGTGTAACTGGGCCGGCCCACTACGCATAGCGCGTGCGGGCTGGTTAAGTGAGTGACCCCACTCGTCCGTGAGACAGTGGGTGGCGAAGCGGTACGGGGCGATTAGGGCCGTGCGATCTAACTCTAATCATACGGCACTGGTTCATCGTCCATGCCTGAACAGGACGCGGAGAGGTTGAACCCTAGCACAGCAAGTGGGGGTCGACAGGGGCTCACCGGGGCTACGGCGATGATTTGTGAAGGGGGAAAACAACGAAGTCGACGACATCGATCCTACTGGTACTAGCAGCTCCTCCTGGGGCGGCTCCAAGCGACGGCGCCTCTCCTCCTCTGCAGCGGCGAATTCCGGTGAAATTCCACCCACCTGGTGCTCGCCTTGCTCCGGGGATGATTGGGTGTGATCAATGAGAGGTGGGGAGTGAGATGGTGTGAAGAGTTTGAGTTGGGAAGGCCTCTATTTATAGTGCCTGAAGGGGACCAACGGGCGTGGTTGGAGCTCGTCGTGGTCGTCGGCATAGCGTGCTATTGGCATGGGCGACAATAGGGGCGGTGCGTTGCCTCCTGGCAAAGCTCAACGGCTTGATGGCGAGGCGTGGGGCGGTGAGGAACGATCGGAACGTCGCGGCGCTCTAGGTGGGTCCGGCGACAAGTTTAATGGCGCACAACGTCTATGGTGCGCACGGCAGCGAACGGGGTTGTCTGCCAGGGTGCTGGGGTGCTGGCGATCACGTCTGCAAGCGGCGAGGGCGGCACGCGTTCTGTGGGCTCGTGTCGCATGCGGTGCTCTGGCGCGCTCTCAGCTCGCACGCAGAGAGACTGGGCACGTGCTTGGCGTGTGGTCCAGGGGATGGGAAGGCTCGGGGCTTGGACAGGGGGTGGCGGTGGACGATGCTGCGTGTCTTGGACAAGGTTGGCGAGGCTAGTGCTTCCTCTAGCTCGTTGGCGACATGGGGTGGCAATGGTGCTCTCGGCCTGGTCACCATGATGGCTATGCTTGCTCACAATGGTTCTAAAGCTAGTTAGATTAGTTTGATCAACTACTGAGAGTGTAGAGTGAGCTAGAGAGGGGACAAGGTTGGCCAAAATTACTGCTACTAATAGTGTTTGATGTTTTGTTGTTTGCTGGAAACAAGGTGTTTGATGAAATGGCCGAAATAAATTCAAATTTGAATTTTGGATTCAAAATTGCTGGGTTTGCTAGTTACATACTAGGGAGTCTTGGTTTAGTTGTATTGGTAAAGGGGCACTGGTTTGGTTGGGTTTTGAAAAGGTGTGATCTTCACATATGGTAAAGATTCATTTTAAAATTGTGATTTGAATGAGGTTGCCAAATGTTTCTGTAAGTTTGAAAGGTGGGCTTTGATTCACTTTTACTTGGTCTTGCAAGGGGTGAAAAGAAATGGAAAAGTTTCTGTTTGAAATCTTGGACTAGAAACACTCAAAGTGATCTAGTGAGCAAGATTGGCAAACATGACCATTTGCCTTATTTGATTTGTTTTTGATTTTCTCTTGATTTGTTTCTTCTTGGAAATGTTTTAGATGATGTTATTTTCATCTTTAAACCATTCCTTTCTATTTAGGTTAATCACACAAGTCCATTCATGCATTGACAAAATCATCACATACACACATGCGTTCATTTTGTTTTTATTTCATCAAAGTTTTTGTTAACCCTAATTTTAGTGATTTGAATTTGATAATCATGATCAGGGTGAAATTGCAAAAGGTTTTTTTGTATGTGAAATGAAGTACTAGCAAGGGGGTATTTGAGAATGTTTGTAATTAAAGTAATTGACAAAATTCTGAATAAATAAAAGGAGTTTTATTTAATGAGAGTGTGCATTAAACTTGGTGGAAATTTAATATGAGTTTGAGTGAGTTTTTGAGTGGAGGAAATTGAAAGGCATTTGTGTGAGTGGAGTGTCCACCCACATGAATGAAAGGAGGGGAGGGGGCAGCCCCATGGCTGGGCGCATGGCCCCTTGGGTGCCCCCTCTCCCTATAAAGGGAGCCCCTCTCCCTCTCTCTCACTCACACCTCCTCGTGCACGATCTCTCTCCCAGTCTAGTCTTTATCCCCCATGGTCTCGGACTAGCGAGATACATGTTCCCGGTGGCTATTCGGCAAGAAAGAGTTGTGCTTCCGCTGCATCGCTGGAGCGAGGAGGCGGAGGTTGGTCGGTGCCTCGGACGTGTGTGCGAGCACGGATGCGCCGCTAAGTTTTGGTGCTAAGGACTTCCTCTCGATCTTGAGATCGGCAAGAGATCGTCTACATCAACCACGTGTTTGGAATCATTAAGCTTTGTTGGTCTTCAAGGGTATGTTCTCTACGGATATACATCCGCCCGTTTTTTGTATCTTGTAGATAGATCTTGGTACATAGTTGTTCCCATCATAGGAAAATTTTTGTTTTCTATGTTGCAAACCCTACATGACTATCTACCAAACAACAGGTAATAGGATGTGTCCAAGGTTATATAATGGCTGCAAGGGATATCATGAGTACGAAAACTAGAGCATGGCATCACAGATAGCAATAGATTAATAGGAGGAAATAAAGACTATAAAAGTAAGTATAGGTAGAAAGGGGAAGAATGCTCGCCTGGAAAACACTGCCGAAGTTTCATAACCGAAGAACTTGTCGAAGATCACAACATCTCATCGTCCTATCCGGAAAGAAGCAAAACACTAAAAGGAACAAGCGATGCAGCAATTACAACTAATGCGGAAGAATTGGCATGATCATGATATGATGCATGACATGGCAAGTTAATAATGCAAACTATGTCGAAAAGGTATTAGGGGCATAGCACCTTGATGATAGCATTCGCGAGGCATTATTAATAAGAAACAACTAGTTTCCATTTTTATTTATCATGTTTTCCTTACATAAATAGTACTGATTATAAAACTGCTCTTAGTGCATGATGCAAATGATAACATGGATATCATGGTTGGAGAGGTCTCGTCGCGCTTATCGATTTAGACATATTATTTATCGAATTCGGAGTTACGGATTTAAAGTTACGCAATTATTAAGAAAATGGACATTATTAACCTTTATTAATTCGAAAATTTAAAATACTTATATGATATTATAAATATCATAAACAGATTCCTCACATTTTTCTAATTCAAAAACATATATTATTTTCATTATTTGGAATTATAAATTTAAAATGATATTAATTTTAATTTATATTAAAAGAGGATCAAAGTTAATGGTTTGACTAGATAAAGTCAACTGTGGTCAAAATTTGAAAATATGGATGGATTAACATTTGGAAAACATTCATATTTTCTTTTGAAGGTTTTTGCAAATTCTTAATATTTCACAAGATTTGTATTTATTTGAATGGAAAAAATTTCTGTAATTTTATTTGAGTTAGAAAACAGCTGGCAACTTTTCTTACACAGGTTGGTCTACCCAAACACACTAATCAGTGGGGTCAAAGATGAGCGGGTCTAGGCGTGCAGGTTAAGGGAGGGGGACACGTGGGCTGGTTTGGGGGACCGCGGGTTGGGAAAGAGAAAACCATAGGGGCCTTTTTATAAAATGTTCTAGAAGGTGTTTTCGAACTGACGAAACTGAATTTTAGATCTGGCAAAAACTATGAGCAATCAACCGGGAATTTTGCGATGCTACAAAAACCAAAGTTGTATAGGAGTGAACTATCATTAACTTTTGTTCAGGAACCGTCGCAGGAAACTTAGTGTAGCGTCGGAAAATAAAGCGATGAGCAGAGAGGAGCATCCGCTGTTTCTGGACAGACGAGAAAACAAATAGAAAACTGAGATCCGGCCGAACTTCTTCAGATGATTGCAAGTGGTATACTGGATGGTTTTGATAGAGTGATAGCTCATTGGAAAGAGGGGATGAAGGCCTACATGTTTTGTGTTCATAGTTTTGTTAACGGGAGCCTGAGACCGCCGATAAAAATAGAGGAACAGAGGACCTGGGAGCAGTTCGGGCTCCTTTCGACTTCACTAGAGAATGCCGCGAGATGCAGCGGTTTTCTCCAGAAGTTTGCGACCAGCTCAGGTCGCGGATTTGGTCGCCGTCGGATGAAATAGAAAGAGAAAACATTAGGGAATGTTCTAATCCCGGAGGCATCGCAGATGAACTGGGATCGCCGGAAAACAAGGAGGAACATGCTGTCTAGCGGTGTTTTGCTGAGCGCGCGCGTGCTGCCATTTGCGGCAAGCGAGTAAGGCGCGCGGCACGCGAGCGTCGGTGCGTGCAAGATATGGCGAGACTTGACCGGGCTAGATGAGAAGGGGGTTGAGGCTCACTTTGACGCACGTCCCTGACCGAGTCAGAGCGCACGGCAGGAGAAGGCGAGCTTGAAGGGAAAGTGGCGTCCGAGGCGAGGCGGCGTGCGCTAGTTCGGCGTCGCGTGCTGGAGATGTTCCTGTCTTCTCCTTGTGTCCAGGCGGGCTCCCGCGTGAAGCAACACCAGAGGCACGCCCCGATCACGGTGTTAGAAGCTCGGCGAGGGAGATTGGCAACGAGGCAGGGGCTAGGGTCTTAGGAGGGGTGAGAAGAAGCCATGGACCTGGAGTGGAAAGCGAGGGGAGCATCCTGGGGTTTTCTATCTGGTTTTTCCTGGGAGGTAGGGAGATAAGGACGGAGGATGAGGAGCTCACGTGGTCGTGCTGCGCTACTGCCTTGCTTTTTCCAAGAGAAAGCGAGGTACGGCAGGGGCACGAGCTCGCCATCCGGGAAGAGGAACAGGGGCTCCGCTCGTTGGTTGCTGGTGGGGTCGAGCGAGTCCCAGAGGGGTCGAGGGTACATGGTGGCCTGGGTGCAAATGGAAAGGAGGGCACTGCTGACTGGCTGGATCGACCAGGCTACAAGGCGCCAGGGGAGGGGGCCTTCTGCTGGTCTGGTTGCAACGTGAGGTAGCAGGGGTGGCGCCATGGAGGTTGGCGATGGGTTTAGCTTAGGCATGGTATAGTTAGCTAGGTAGAGGGTTTGGTTAAAGGGATATAGGTTAGTAGGTATGCAAGCTAGGGTTTAGATTAGAGAGTTTATGGACTTAAGAAGAATTAACCAAACAAGATCATATAGGGGTGAATTGAATCAAATTCAAGGGAACCAACAAATTAACTATACATGAATAAGGATAGAAGGTTACACAAGTGGTCAAGTACTCATGTGACTAGGGGGGCTTGATGTTGCCTACGCCATGCATTTGTGCATATTTTGTGAAACAAAATATGTCACATGTATGTGAGCCAAATAGGTTACCAAAAAAATGATGTGGAAGGAGAATAAATAAATAAAACAACAAGGGTTTGAGAAAGGCTAAGATCATAGGGCATTTGGAATTTGATTGGATCAAACCAATATGACCATGAGTAGAAGAAATATGATGATCCATACTAATAAATATATATATGGCTTGATTTTAAAACACAAAGAGTTTTCCTTTGCCACATATATATGCATGGTTGGATTTGTAGATAGATAGTATCATCAAGGAAGTTGGCCTTATCAAGTTAGTGAGATAGAAGGATTTGCAAGAGAGATTCCCTCAACTGATATTGGGCATATAACATTATATCAAAATCAAAATGCAATATATCAAGAACCAAAATACAGTTAATAAGGCAAATGCAATATGAGGAGAATAACCAAATGAAATGGGTTTCATATGATTCTCCAGTGCAAGGTGGCATGATGACATGAGCATGATATAACGATGATGCAATAAATGACATGTAGGAAGTAGCAATATATAGACTAGGCAAGTAGCATTACAATTGTTAGACAGTCGGGATGCTACAACTCTCCCCCACTAAACAAGAATCTCGCCTCGAGATTCCTAGGAAAGAAATCTTCACGATCCCATGTAGCTCCTTCAAGTGGGATGGTGCGGTGACCGCACCTTGCCAAACTTGTCGAGAGAATACTCCGACGAACAAAGGATGAAGGTAAAGGTCTCAACAGATAAAGCCACCTCTAACTTCTGTGGAAGGAGTAAAATTTCTTGATCCACCGATTCAATGTACAAGAGCGAATGATAAGTGTAGTCAGATGGTGATCAGTCCATCGCGCACCCAAAGCATTACTTTGCACATGAATAGGGAAATTATGCAACAAACTCTCGGAATCAGACTGAAGATCTTGACAATCAAGGTTCGGAAAGAAAATAATGATGTAGGCTCTTTGTCGGTTCTAAAGTAGATGATATCATCGCGTTGGACAACACCGAAGGATATGAAGAAAAGATTTAGTGGATTTTTGGTCCAGTGAAAGGTACAACAGAGGAAAATTTCTAAGATAGCATGAAGACCGGATGTCGAAGCACCGTTACAACAGGAAGAAAGCGAAACCCTGAAGGTACAACGAAAACCCAACCACGATAATTCCTGGACTCGAAGGATAGTAAGTGAGAAGATTTCAAAGACGTAAAGGTAAGAGGAGATTAGCAAAGGGGTAAGGAGTAAAGTAGACCTAATCAGATCTATCCAACCAATTTTGCAAAATATTTTTTACACTCTACAACATCCGTTAGCTAGGTTATCCTACAGGCTGGACCAGTGGGGGTATCGTAATTGCTGAGCTCTGATACCACTCTGTAACACCCTCGGATCGGCCCTATGTAAGTTTCAGCAATTCCCGCCAAACCCACATAGAAACGATTCAAAGGTGCCCACCAGGCACTTTCGTGCGGGTGGAAAACAAAGTAATATTATTACACAATAGTCCATGATGGAACCCACATAACCGATATATACAACACGACTCAAAGAATCAAAAATACAGATATACAATACAGAGATCCAAATCACCTTGAAAACGATACAACATCCAACTACGGATAAGATGCAAATTAAGCTAAGATCCCTGAAGAATAACCAATGGCATACATTACCCTGCCCAGGCCAAGCCGGAAGGGTAACCCTGCTAATGACGTTGATCTCAAACCTGCTTCAACAAAAGGGGTGCCGGCAAAGGGAAAAGGCAAAAGGAGAGCGGTCAGTACTGAGGCCAATACACGACGAGTTTTAGAATTCGGCGGTCCTCGCCTACATATGTATGGTGGACTGAAACATCAACGCAACAGGCACTAAAAAACCTATAGAGACTCGATACAAATGGCAGCTATCAGATAGGGATAAGAAAGACCTATTCAGATCCAACTTGAAACTATCACCAAGCATACCCATCCTAGTTCCCTCTCGAGACCAAACGAGGAAGTCAACCGAGGAACTCACACAGTTGATAGTTTTATTAATTCCGTTATAGTTGCGGCAATTACTAGTCAGATATAGATAGCATGAGTCATCCTAATATTATAAACAGTGGGCAATTTTAGTTAACCATTATGTTGTAGTTGCAGTACTTACTAGTCAGATACATATAGCATGAGGCATCCCAAAACCAGTAGTTGTTGGTACTTTTATTTAGCCATTCCGTTGTAGTGAAGCTGATTACTAGTCATTATAAAGTCAAATTTCTAGCACTACTTGAGTTATAGTTGTCAATGATCGAGATATTCTGCTCCAAGTCGTCCATAAGCGCGGACACGACTTTCAGAAAGTTTTACCATGCAGGGGGCACAAATAGCGACACAAGCACGGTCATCCTCGGAAAAACCAAATGAAAACCCAACGAGGCATCACGACAACGAAATCGCAAGATTCATATAATATTTTAGGGGGGCACCCCACCAAGCTACCAGCTACGAAGTTGGCCAGCTCCGAGACGGACCCAGAGGTTTGCGAGAACGGCTGTAAATGACTAGGAATCCAAAAGTGTGACTAGGCTTGTCGATACCGCGAAATCGTGCCGCGATCCAAAATAGTACAGGCGCTCCACGCGCAATAGTAAATAAAGTAGTAAAGCATGGCATAATCATGGCATAAGTACAGGATAGTAATAAAGCCCCAAACTACTTTGTGGCTCCAAGAAATAAGATATGACTCAAGCTCATGCTAAGGGGATTCATGGTCCCACATGCAGATAGTGCGAACATTCAAAGAACAGGTATCAAGTACTCGGGGTCCTACGGGACACAAGTGGACGGTTAAAAACCAAATAACATCTATTGCCCACCCATGCCTCTGCATTATTTACCTACTTTCAATTTTAGTTATTAAACGGTAATTAAAGCCATGATCATCTCCAACATTAAACATGAGGCATTCCTCCAACAACTGTGGAACATTGACGGTGCGACGCAACACCTGCGCAAGCAACTACAAATCGCAAGGCTGACTATCTACCAAACAACAAGTAATAGGATGTGTCCAAGGCAATATAATGGATGCAAGGGATATCACTGGTACGAAAACTAGAGCATCAGATCACAGATAGCAATAGATCAATAGGAGGAAATAAAGACTATAAAAGTAAGATAGGTAGAAAGGGGGAGAATGCTCGCCTGGAAAACACTGCCGAAGTTTAATAACCGAAGAACTTGTCGAAGCTCACAACATCTCATCATCCTATCCGGGAAAAAGCAAAACACTAAAAGGAACAAGCGATGCAGCAATTATAACTAATGCGGAAGAATCGGCATGATCATAATATAATGCATGATATGGCAAGTTAATGATGAAAACTATGTCAAAAAGGTATTAGGGGCATAGCACATTGATGATATAGCATTCACGAGGCATTATTAATAAGAAACAATTAGTTTCCAATTTTATTTATCATGTTTTTCTTACATAAACAGTACTGATTAAAAAACTGCTCTTAATGCATAATGCAAATGATAACATACATATCATGGTTGGAGAGGTCTCGTCGCGCTGATCGATTTAGACATATCATTTGTCAAATTCGGAGTTACGGATTTAAAGTTATGCAATTATTAAGAAAATGGGTATTATTAACCTTTAGTAATTTGAAAATTTAAAAATACTTAAATGATATTATAAATAGCTTAAACAGATTCCTCACATTATTCAAATTCAAAAACATATATTATTTGTATTATTTGGAATTATAAATTCAAAATGATATTAATTTTAATTATATTAAAAGAGGGTCAAAGTTAATGGTTTGACTAGATAGAGTCAACTCTGGTCAAAATTTGAAAATATGGATGGATTCACATTTGAAAAACATTCATATTTTCTTTTGAAGGTTTTTGCAAATTCTAAATATTTCACAAGATTTGTATTTATTTGAATGGAAAACATTTCTGTAATTTTATATGAGTTAGAAAATAGTTGGCAACTTTTCTTACACAGGTTGGTCTACCCAAAGACACTGATCAGTAGGGTCAAAGAGGAGCGGGTCCAGGCGGGCAGGTTAAGGGAGGGGGACACGTGGGCTGGGTTGAGGGACCGCGGGTTGGGAAAGAGAAAACCATAGGGGCCTTTTTATAAAATATTATCGGAGGTGTTTTCGAACTGACGAAACTGAATTTTAGATCTGGAAAAAACTATGAGCTAAGTCCGTTTTTGGGAGACGATGGAGAGCAATCAATCGGGAATTTTGCGATGCTGCAAATACAAAACTTGTATAGGAGATCATTAACTTAATGTAGCGCCGGAAAATAATGCGAGAGGAGCATCCGTTGTTTCTGGACAGACGAGAAAACAAATAGAAAATTAAGATCTGGCCGAACTTCTTTAGATGCTTGCAACTAATATACTGGATGGTTTTGATAGAGTGATAGATCGTTGGAAACAGGGTATCAAGGCCTACATGTTTTGTGTTCATAGTTTTGTTAACGGGACACTGCCGAGAAAAATAGAGAAACAGATGACCTGGGAGCAGTTCGGGCTGCTGTCGACTGCATCAGAGAATGTCGCGAGATGCAGCGGTTTTCTCCGGAAGTTTGCGACCAGCTCAGGTGGCGGATTTGGTCTCCATTGGATGAAATAGAAAGTGGAAACATTAGGGAATGTTCTAATCCAGGCGGTGTCGACGCAGATGAACTGGGATTGCCGAAAAACAAGGAGGAACAGGTTGGGCGCGCGCGTGCTGCCTTTTGCGGCGAGCGAGTAAGGTGTGCGGAGCGCGAGCGTCGGCGCGTGCAAGCTATGGCGAGACATGACCGGGCTAGATGAGAAGGGGGTTTGAGGCTCACCTTGACGCACGTCCCTGACCGAGTAAGAGCGCACGGAGGGAGAAGGCGACTTTGAAGGGACGGTGTCATCCGAGGCGAGGCGGCATGTGCTGGTTCGGCGTCGCGTGCTGGAGATGTCCCTGGCTTCTCCTTGTGTCCAGGCGGGCTCCCGCGTGAAGCATCACCAGAGGCACGCCCCGATCACGGTGTTAGAAACTCGGTGAGGGAAATTGGCGATGAGGCAAGGGCTAGGGTCTTAGGAGGGGTGAGAAGAAGCCATGGACTTGGAGTGGAAAGCGAGGGGAGCACCCTGGGGTTTTCGATCTGGTTTTTCCTGGGAGGCAGGGAGATAAGGACGGGGGATGAGGAGCTCACGTGGTCGTGATGCGCTACTGCCTTGGTTTTTGCAAGAGAAAGCGAAGTACGGCAGGGGCACGTGCTCTCCATACGGGAGGAGTAACAGGGGCTCCGCTTGTTGGTTGCTGGTTGGGTCGAGCGGGTGCAGATGGAGAGGAGGGCACTGCTGACTGGCTAGATCGACCAGGCTACAAGGCAACAGGGGAGGGGGCATGCTGCTGGTCGTGTTGCAACATGAGGTAGCAGGGGTGGCGCCAGGGAGGTTGGCGATGGGTTTAGCTTAGGCATGGTATAGTTAGCTAGGTTGAGGGTTTGGTTAAAGGGATATAGGTTAGTAGGAATGCAAGCTAGGTTATAGATTAGAGAGTTTATGGACTTAAGAAGGATTAACAAAACAAGATCAAATAGGGGTGAATTGAATCAAATTCAAAGGAACCAACAAATCAACTATACATGAATAATGATAGAAGGTCATACAAGTGGTCAAGTACTCATGTGACTAGAGGGAGGCTTGATGTTGCCTGCGCCATGCATGTGTGCATATTTTGTGAAACAAAATATGTCACATGTATGTGAGCCAAAGAGGTTACCAAAAGAAATATGTGGATGGATAATAAATAAATAAAACAATAATGGTTTGAGAAAGGCTAAGATCATATGGCATTTGGAATTTGATTGGATCAAACCAATATGACCATGAGTAGAAGAAAGATGATGATTCATACTAATATATATATGGCTTGATTTTAAAACACAAAGAGTTTTCCTTTGCCACATCTATATGCATGGTTGGATTTGTAGATAGATAGTATCATCAAGGAAGTTGGCCTTATCAAGTTAGTGATATAGAAGGATTTGCAAGAAAGATGCCCTAAACTCATATTGGGCATATAAAATTATATCAAAAGCCTAATACAATATATGAAGAATCAAAATACAACTAATAAGGCAAATGAAATATGGGGAGAATAACCAAATGAAATGGGTTTTATATGATGCTCCAGTGCAAGATGGCATGATGACATGAGCATGGTATAACGATGATGCAATAAATGACATATAGAAAGTAGCAATATATAGACTAGGCAAGTAGCATTACAATTGTTAGACAATTGGGATGCTACAGTCTCTATAGTAGGCCGTGTTTGTATGCCTAAGTGCATAGTGTGTTGCTTGACGTGTCTTGTTTGTGCTTCTCTAATTGGGAAAAATATTGCGACCCAATCGCTATGTTCGGTATGAATATTCTAGATTGATTGACCCAAGTCAAGTGTGCTTTGAGGATAGATACACCACCTAGTAACTTAGGCACCCCTATTAGTTGTCTCAATCGGAAACCCCTACTAACTTGGATTATAAAACACGGTTCAGATGAGAGACGAGCGTCCTAAAAACTCCGAGGTTCGACATCGACAAGTTAGAACCACTTGAAGAGTTATCCTTAGCACGATGGCATAACTCGTCAAACTCAATTATAGAGACTCGTCACCAACTCACTTCTCAAGAGTTCTCCTCAGTGGGCGTGGCGGCCGCGGCGCCTCCCCGACTGTCGCTTCTTCCAACAATGGCGTGGCGGTTGAGGAGGAGGCACCAACAAATCTCGGTCACGGTGGAGCTCGCGGTAGCTACAGAGGACGCCGTGGGCGTCGTAGCGGAGGGAAAGGAAGTAGCCTAGAGTCTGCACTGCTCTCTTCTCTACCGCCTCCATCGGTAAAAATCAAGATCGAGGATGACCCCGAGCCCGTGCGGGTCATGGACTTTGTCATCCTTCTCTAGGACATGGACTGCTTTGCGTGGGTGAAGCTTCCCACGCGCTTCTCTCTCAGAATAACGGACGAACTTTCCTGAGGAAGTTTAGCCGCGTCACTCCGGCGGCCACGAGAGGTGGACCGTGAGCGTCGACACCCTCCCGCTGGGTGAGATGTACCTCGGTGATGGTTGGATCGCTTCCTCGGCCAGCATCGCATCATGCGTGGTTTTGTGTTGCAGTTCCGCTACACCAGTTGGGGAGGTTTATCCATGTCAGTGCTTGATCCCCCTGCTGTGCCGTATCGACTACAAGAAAAATCAGATTTTACAAAGGAAGATTTTTGTGGTTGAAGGCCCAATTTTTGTGGCTGAAAAGTCTTCTACGATGGATTCCCTGCGTGGTAAAAGCACCGTCACAAAAGAATCTACCATGGTATTTTTTCTGATCGCGGCGGATCGCACCCTTCAGCCACAAAAACTTGTTCAGTCGAAGATCTGTTCGCTAGCCACATTGACTGATGACGTCATAGAAACTGCCACGTGTAACATCCCAAAAATTTCTAATCTTGGAATGTTAAAATAAAGTAATAAGTTGATTGAATCATTTGATCTTGTTGAAAATTTTGAATGAAAAGAAACTTTTAAGATTTGTTTGATAGTTTTATCAAGCCACATTAAAAGAAGTGGATTAATATGACTATCACATTGGTTGGGAGGTTTAAAAAATCCAAAACATTTATTTATTTGCATTCATGGTCATTCCAATGCAAATTAGCATCATGGATAATATTAAAATTGAAATAATGGACTAAAATCCTAAATTCTATGTGCCACCTCATTCCTAAGGGAATTAAAATAGGCTATATAAAACTCACTATTGCTAAGTCATAAAATATTGTTAAATATTAGCTCATTAAGATCTACACAATATTTGAAAATATTAGAAACAAATTTGAGGTCAATTAGATCTCATATGAAAAAGATACGAGTAAAAGAATAGTATTAATAAAAAAATAACCTAGTCTAACCGGATTGACACGCACCGGCCAATTACCTCTGCGCCGCGTGCACGCATCGCGCTACAGCAAAAGCCCACCCGGGACAGCAGGAACTGCATCCCAACTGCAGCCCACCGACGTCCATCGCCTGTTGTGCCACCGACAGGTGGGTCCCACCAGACCTTCTTCCTTCCCACGACGAAAACCATCTCCCGTACGATGCTGGAACTACCCCGCAGATTCCTCCCAAATTCGTCCATTGTTATTTGCCCCTCTCCAAGATTGTCCGGCTAAAAATAGCCCTAGACTATCTCTTCGGTTCTCCTCGAGAACCCTAACCCAAAGCCACCAGGCTGCCATGAGATTCATCGCCGGAGTTCCGCCATTATCGATCTGTGAAGCTCGAGGTTAAGCTCAATCTCGTCGTCCCCTTGCCCCCTTTCTCTTCTAGTTCTCTTCCTTGTCCTCGACTTCATCTCCATGACTCCTTCTCTCCCTCTGCAGAGAACTAGGACGACCACTCGACGCTGCCGGAGTACACCGCTGTCCGAACGCCTCCATCCACTCATTACCACCATTCCAGGAAGAAAACAACGATGTAGAGACTGCCATCGAGATCGTCGTTCTTCCCCACATTGAGTCGACCTCATCACCACCCTTGGTAACCACCAGAACCCATGCCACCATCGACTTCTGAGCGCCACCGCAGCCCACCACCGTCGTCGCTGTTGCCAGCTCGCCAGCATTATCGAGCGCCATTCGACCTGGAGTTGACGATCGAGATTGCGTGGAGCCAAGCCTAGCCATGAGTCAAGCCTAGCCAAAGCTCCAGCCGAGCCGCACTATGAGCCAATGATCTCAGCCATCCGATCCAGATCCAGCGATCCACGTCAATCACTTAAACAAAGAGATACCAACGAACCACACCATGCCACGTCATCGCCATGTCTCTGTCTTTTTTGTAAATTAATTTAAAATATCCAGAAAACTAGTAGATCTTGTAAAATTCATATTAAATCGAATATGTGTCCAAAAATTATATATAATATAACGTTGGAAAGATATTTTAGCATAGAACACAATTTCATGATCAGATCTAATTTTAATTGTATAGTTTTTCTGTATTTATTTTATTGGTGAAATAGTCCTTTTAAGGTATTTAAATTGTATTAAAATAACTATTTCTCTGAAAATACAAATAAAATACCTATTGATTCAGAAAAATATGTAGAATATTAATATGAGATTAGATCAAGGTTGAACGCTATAGTTTACTGTATTAATTTAAATGATTTAATGGAAATTTTAGACTAAATAAATAATAGTAAATTATTTAAAGATCAGAAAAATACAAATAAAATATCCGTGGATTCGTAATTTCATATATGACATTAATATGCTGTTAGCTCCAATTTTTCCAATTTAAATTTGATGTAGTAATTTAATTAGTTTTAAAGGACATTTAGATTATTAAATGCATAATAAATTATTTATAGATCAGAAAAATATAAATAATATGTCTATGGATTCAAAATTTCACGTAGAATACATATATTTTCTTAGATGTAATTTTTGGCGAATTTAATATTTTAAACTATTTAAAATCAATTAATTAGTAATAAAATGATAGAAAATGATTTGTAACTCCAAATTTAGTAAAACCAATCTATACTGTTTAGTTCTGATCATATAAGTCGAGGAAAAATATGCACAAAATTATTTGGCGTTGTTATATCAGATGGTCTTGTAGAAATACTAAATTGCATTATTTATAGATCCTTTTTGTGTGATTCCAATTGCTACTGGCTCTAAATTGAAATACCTATACAGTGGTATTTAGTTTACAATTTAATAATACGAAAACACTAGAATTTGAGTTAAAGTGAGTTAAACCTTATTTAAATCAATATAGTTCATTAATAAATTGTTTTACACATTATATCCTTTTTAATGTGCATAATGTGTTATAATAAGGCGCATAGAATTAAATACAACCACTATGACATGTTAAATCATCATGCATGAATTTTGATCATCATGTTGTATTAATTGTTTGTAATGTTGCTATGATTGCAATTGTTTTGATTGGGATTACTCTATTATCGCGTTAGATTGTTCCAAGAGTGCAGTTGCTACGGAGGAATACTGTAAGGTTTCCAACCTTTAATAAGGTAGAGATCCATGTGTTTACAATGCTAGTCCCTGGATCAATAGCTAGCATCCACAGTTAAGATGTAATATCAAGAAACAAAGGTCATAATACAACTTTATAACCAGAAATTAAGTAATTCATTACATCTTACATAGCTCAATTAGCTATCACATTACAATGCAGCAGAAATATCTATAAAGCATGGAGTCCTTCATCTTTAAAGTGCCACAGGCAATCATGTTGGTTGTAGACTTGTAATCCTATTCAACACACTTCAGTAACATCAAACAAACCTGCAACATAATAAGTTGCAGCCATAAGGGTCAATACATTTGAATTGTATTGGCAACTTTTACTACTATGTAGAAATAAGTGGATCCTATCAATACATGCATATTTGGCTAAGTAGGGTTTAGGCTCATTTGTAGAAGGCAATATAGTTTTGTCCTATCTTTTCAAAATAGTTTTGATATTTTGTCAAATCTTTCTAAACTCCTTGGAAAACTCCAAGTGCTTCTGATCCCTTGTTGACACCATCAAGTTTTACTTTGAGAAATTGGAATGTCGAGATCTTCCATAGCTTCAGGCCTTAGTTGCTCAGAGTTGTCCATAACCGGGGACACGGCTAAGTACTTAGAATTTTTGATCTTCTGCAGAAGTTGTACACTTTACCCACATGACACAATCTCGTCTTGTTGCCACCAGTGTCCGCTGGATAAGTACTCACCAAAATGGAATACTGGCAGATCGAGAATGTGACAGTCTTTCCATAGGAGTCCTCCCAATACACAATGCTAGCTTGTCTACCAGGCACCAATGTAGGGATATATTTCCCTTACACAATTCTAGTTAACCTGAAGATGCCAATGCATGGGTCTTCCACTATGTAGTTGACTAAGACAGAGCCCATTTAGCATGTGGTTGTACACGGAAGCCACTGTACAAGAAACATGTTCAATCTCTAAGTCCCTGGGTGGTTTTCTTCTGGTGCACATACAAAAAGATATCCATATAAACATGGTTCCCTTTGTTGCCACCTTGTCCAAATCTTGAGTATCCTTTTCCACCCAGGTGGTTCATTGAGTACTTGTTTTATTATATAAAACATATATCTTTCCAACACTTCATATAATCATATCATGTATCCCATCCCAAATATATAGCAAGGCTAAGCATACTACAACTACAATGTTTTCACTAAGGGAGATATAAGGGTATCCTATTAGGATTTAGCATAGCATAAAATATAGTAACCCTTATCATGCATGTTACAAAAATCCACTAAGTATAATGAAAATAGTAGGACATGGATGATAGTGTCACTTGCCTTTTTAGTAGAGAATGTTGTTTCACTTCTTGATCTTGCAAATATCACACTCTTCTAACTTCACTACAATTCAATCAATCAAACACATATTCAACTAGCATTCAAACAATTTATCACACATAAAATAATAGAAACAAGGCAATGCATGCAAGCATGCAAAAGATGGTTTTATTTAGGAAAGTGGTTTCTATTAGGCTCTAAACATTTTAAGGTTCAAAGTGTCCATTTACTAAAGTGGTAAAACCATTTGCAAAAGGTTTCATCTCATAAACCAAATATTATGCTAAGGTGATATTTTATGTTGTTGAAAATATCTTTTGGCAAAGTAATAACTTTATATGTTTCATCAAATATGTTCTTAAATCTCAAAACTTGGTGTTTAGGGTCAGAAGGTTTGAATCAAATCATTTCCCAAAGGTTTTACTCAAAATTCATTTCTAAACCATAAACAATATTTTTATTTGACTAGAAATGAGCTAACTCAAATATTTATTCCTTAACCTCACAAAATACATTTTTAAATCCATAAGTTGGTTCCTTTGGTCAGTAGGTTCAAAACAATCTATTTTGCAAAGATTTCACCTTAAAAATATATCTAGAACAATTTTTATATTCAAATTATGCCTACACAATTTTCTGCAATTTCAACCAATTTTCTAGAATCAAAACATTAAACAAAGTGCATGGTTGCAAAGTAATTGTTCTTCTGATTCCATTGATATAAAATTTGCAAAATTTGGACGAGTGGATCAAAAGTTATGGATTTTACAAAATTGAACATCTAATAGATCATTTCTGGTTTTTATTCAAACTGACTGGCCACGTGTCTTGTTCTGATAGGCTGGTACCACTTCGGTTGGATCAGCCTCTCTGGTGCGTTGGATCTAAACAGATCGTGCGGCACAGAGCACACGATACCCCTTCGCTTACAATCCAATCTCAGCCGCAGGATTAAGATCCAACGGGCACAGTGCGATTGACCAAGGACTGGCGGCGCTGGCGGCGGCGGACGGTGGCGCGCGCTCGGGCGGTGGCATTGGTGATGATTCAGGAAGCTAGGGAGGGAGTGAAGGTGCTTACAGTGGTCGCAGTGACGCTCTGATGCTCAAGGTGCTCGTCGTTGGGCAGGGGGCGCACAGGGACGATGGGAATCCTTCACCGGAGTTCTTGCCGCTGTCGGACATGCACGGGTCTCGTCGGTGGCGTCGCTACGGAGTACGAGAGAGAAAGAAAACAGTGGGGTTAGACGCGCGAGGGTACGGCGAGTGCGGAAGCATCATCCATAGAGACATGAGAGGACAGAGCTTACAGGGAAGAGGTCACCGGAGAGGAACAGACGGCGGTGGCGCTCTAGCGTCGAGGTTGCTGATGTTGTGGAGCGGGCACGGACAAGCGGTTGGTACTGGAAGATGCGCCAGGAGATGGGGAACAGGCTCGCGTGCAGTGGGAGGCGAGGGGCGGTTGGTCGGCGCCGGAATTGGCCGGTGATGTTCGTCGGGCCAGTGGTGCCCGAGCTCGAAATTGGAGCAGCCCGATGGCAGAGGGGAGGTGTGGCTTGGGGGCAAAGAGAGAGGAGGTCGAGGTGCTTAAGTGAGCGTGGTCTTTGGAGGAATTAACCCTGCCATCAACGCGAATTGATCGCCGCAATCCATGGCAGAAACGGCAAGGGGGACGTGGTCGCGGTGGAGACGACGATCTGACGGCATGGGGCCGTGCTGTCTGCGAGAGAGAGAGGGGGCGTGGATCCACTGATCAGCGACTGTGCGGGTGTGTTCCTGGGTGAAAACGGTTCGCGTGTGGGTGAGCAGGTGGGCTGCGTTCCTGGGCTGGACTGGGCCTGTTGGCTGGGTTGGGTTTGATTCGGTTTTTTATACTAAACCCTTTTTCTTTTTCTGTTTTGAATTTCTATTTTGATCATTCAAACAAATCAAACACCATTTGAATTCAAACCACCACCAAACTTTAGGTATGTTTAATTCTGTTTAAAAACATATTCCAAAGTCCAAAATAAAATAATTCTTTTATTCATTTAGGATCTATTAATAATTAAATAAATAGACCTTAGTCTTTATTTCAAATAGGTTTTAATTAATTTTAAAACTCTATTTGAAATCTAAATAATATCAAAACCTTTTCAGTAGGTTTCATTTGAAAAACAAAACACTTGGAATTCTTATTTAAAATACTTTAACAAGTTTTAGTGTTTATTTAAAATGGAAAAGCCTTTACTTAAATAAACTTGGATATTAATAAATCCTTATTATTTTATTTAAATAATCTTTTACTCTTTTTATCAAATAGGATATTTTATTTTAAATGCTTGACCAAGATTAATTTGGCTCTTTAAAATAGTCCTTATTTATTATTTCTACTTTGTTTATGAAAACCATATCTTTTTATTAAAAGATCCAAAAATGGTGATTCCAACTATTATAACTTTATTATTTATTTATCTTTTTAAATCCCTTTAGGATTTTATTGGATCAAAATAGGTTTTGATGTTTCCATTTGGAATCAAAAAGTTTCTTCTCACCCTAAATTTCAACAAATTTTTATTTTGTTTATTTATTTTTCACATTTCAAAATTTGGAAAATTTTGGGATGTGACAAATACAATCATCAAACTATTTTTAATATAAGGCAAGTTACACCTCTTGTTCATATATTGTCACAGTTTTGATTCTATGCATGTTATGGTCTTAAAATTCTGTAGTGTGCATGTGTAGGATGTTCTGGTAATTTTTCCTTAGTATTATTTTTCACTGTGATGATTTTTGTAGTATGCCATAAGTAGCTCTATACATAGGATTTTCCCTCCTAATAGGTTACCCATATTTTTTGCTAAGTGTTGCTTGCTATGATATATATAAAGTACAATTGGGGGGATCGAAAGACAATAAATTTCCTAAGTATAAAGGCTCTCTTGATAAAAAATTCTTCTCAAATCCACTTCAAAATAAAACCAAGTTTTCTTCTGGGAATAATGGTTGTTGGGCCAACGAGTGAGATTTTGGTGGAGGACGGCCGCCCAGAAATCAAAGAAGTCTGCCACGTTACAGAATTTAGAAGCTTCCAGTGCAACCACAATACATATGGGCTCTGTCTTGGCCTAGTACTTAATAGGAAACCTCACCTGGGTACCAACATTTGGAGGTTCTTAGAACGGTTGGATCCAGAAGGTAGAGGGGCTACTAAGGAAAAGCCTTGCCATGGTCTTGTTTGTAAAAGGACTTTATCATGGATTTGTTGGGAATATGCCCTAGAGGCAATCATGTATGATGAGATTTCCCATTGTATTCATAAAGATATAAAGTTGTCCTTGTATAAACATCTGATGTCTATCATTAAGTATGTGATTCGGTTGTGGAACTATGCATTCATGTTGTTTGTACTAAATATCCTTGGTCATTGAGGTTGTGCTGAACAAACAACTTAGACCAATGTGAAAGTCGGCTTGATGACTCGTTTCCACTTGTCATGGGCATGGTGATGCCATTCCGACTTACACAGACTCGGCTAAAGAGTTTAGCGAGTCGGATTGACCCATATTGAGGTACAACGAACAAGTAGTCATTTGTATATCTCAATCAATGTAATACTTAGACCTGAGGTTGTTGCATAGTCCGAGTTGAGGATCACCGACTTAGGTTCTGTCAAACGCTAATCCGCAACTGGGCAACTATAAAGGAAGAGTTTGGGTCGACTGAGAATCAAGCTGCGTGATGTGAATAACCAAGATGAGATTTTGCCACTCCACTTGGAGAGATATTCTCTGGGCCCTCTCGGAAGATATGATTCAGAAAGCATGGACATGCACGACTCAGTTAAGTGTTAACCGAGACGGTTGACTAAGAGTTAGTCGGGTGAATCACTTATCTCGGATCAAGAAGAGAGTCAGACTGTTTAAGGGATGATGAATATTCGCCTATAGTCTGACAAGGTATGTCGTGAGGCAAAAGGGACTCGGACGTAAGTCACATTGGAAAGGCGAGTCTTCATGACTCATTGATACTTGGGAGTCGGCACGTTCTGCTAGGAGCCTCTGCCGACTGATCGATTGTGAGTCGGACTCCAATCGTGTCCGAGTAGCCATGAGCCTGCCGGGTCACACACTTAAGAGCGGGAGCAAGTTAGGATTGGATCTGAACCGGAAATCTGGTCGGGTTGGACCCGAGCCGGATTAGGACTGAGTTAGTGAGTCGGACTCACGGTGACTAGTGTTATATGGGCTTTAGTGAATGGGCCATGAGAGTGGATCCCACGTTCACTCCCTATATATAGTGGAACACAGTAACCTGGAAAGGTTAATCGTTGATTGGATAGGCCATTCCATGTGTTAGAAACCCTAGCTCCACAGTAGTCCTGCCGTCGATACGAACCTAGCAGTTCGCCGCCGGTGCTCCTCCTTGTACGTGTGGATACCAGCAGAGGTGTTGTACGATCAGCACCAGGACGATCGGATCGCAAAGGACTGCACTGCATCAACTGACGTGCTTCATCACTAATCCGAAAATGCGCGTCTAGTGGTAAACCTCGTGGCCTTCTACCTCGGCTAGATCTTGGGATCACCACGTTAGAGGAAAAATTTTTGTTTTATCTCTGCGTGGCCGAACAGTGGTATCAGAGCAATAGCTTCTGGTTTTAGGCTCGAGATCTCGCATATGTGATATGCGGTAGGCTGTAGATGAGATTTATATGCTGTTTTGGTCGTCGGTCTATGAGATAGATCGGTTTTGTACGATGTTGATTGGATCAACTGTACTCGGGGAATGGTAGATCTGATTTCTGTGATCATACTGCTGAGGTCGTGGAACGACATACCAGACCGGTCGGCTTCCGCCATCGGTGTAGACTGTGACACGTAAATCCAGAGGCGGTGATCGAAGATCAAAAAATTTGATCGAATCAGAACAATGGTCGGAATCCATGTCCGGATCGTAGATGAGATCTACGTTTTCGAAATAATCGTCGGGCGTCACGCCTTCGATCCCCGCCCGCTATCCGTCTAGCGGGACCGCCGGCTTCACCCTGTCGAAGCGCCTTAGATGTCGTTGCGAGTTTCACAACACAGGTAGATATCATATCTATGCATAACTTGTTTTTTGCAGGAAATTGTGAATGGTATGGTTCATGTGCATGTGATGTATGTGTGTAATCCATACGTGATCTGCGAATCACGGTTTTTGTCAGCCGGCTGGAGCCTAGGTGCTATCATTTTCTTGTATAACAACCTGCGTGTCGGATTCTCCTTGTAATTTACTTTACTAAGCTAGTGTAGCTGTTTGGAGAATCTGGATGACATGCAAGGCGATGTACATGTCGGCGACATGGAGTTAGACGGCAAGTGACAAGAGTTGGCACGAGCCGGACTACAGGCTTTGTGGAGATGGAGATGGCCATGAAGGGAGACATACCATTTCACATTGTAATTTAATTATTTTGTGTTATTGTTATGTATCTGTTTTACCTCTATTAGATAGTCGGTAAAATTTAATCCCTCAAAGAAGGTCTACTCGGTTTTCCCGCCAGTGTTTCCACCATCACAAGTCGAACATTTTTGGTAGTGGGCTCATCAAATTGAGGTGCTGCCAATTCTTTCTGACTAGGTGGGTTCGAGTCGGACTCTTACTGCAGAAACACTCGGTAAGCTAGACGGGTCTATCACAACAGTTGTGGGGCTAGGGGAAAAGTCGGATGGGAGTCGGGGCATGTGATGCCACCCGTCGAACAGGAGTCATATGAGATACGATTGACAAGGAGTTGTCTACCTAGATCACTTGGCGGCTAGCGGTGATGCTAAAGCTCACTAGCCGACTTGCTTATTTAGGGTCCTCAATCACTAAGCAACCATCGGAGGGGTGTTGGTTTTAGTGGGAGCATAATATATTAATGTCTTAAGTGTTTTCCATATTTTCTGTTGTAGATCATGGCACCAAGTAGCAGTCACTCTCAGATATCCGGTTTTGCATTGAGAACTATCCTTGAGAAAGATAAACTGAACAACAATAATTTTACCAACTGGTATCGAAATCTGAGAATTGTTCTCAAACAAGAAAAGAAGGACCATGTCCTAGACAACCCACTTCGAGATGAGCCGAATGAGAATGCGACTGTCGCTGCCACTAATGCCTACCGTCGGGCTAAGGATGAGTCCACGGATATTAGCTGTCTTATGCTTGCTCACATGGAACCGGACTTGCAAATGCAGTTCGAGAATGTTGAGGCCTATGATATGATCGAAAGCCTCAAAAGTATGTTCCAGGCTCAAGCAAAGACTGAGAGGTATCAAGTCTCTCAAGCTTTGCTGAGTTGCAAGCTTAAGGATGGTGATCCACTGAGTCCACATGTGATCAAAATGGTTGGTTATGTGTAGTCTCTGGAGAGGCTTGGCTACCCCATTAGCGAAGAGTTCGCTACGGATATAATTTTGAACTCTCTTCCTAGTGCATATGGGCAGTTCATTTCGAACTACCACATGCATGGTATGGATAAGAAGCTCACTGAATTGCATGGGATGCTCAAACAGGCAGAGGCGGATCTCAAGAAGGGTGCCAGTCAAGTGTTGAGGGTGCAGAATAAGGCTAAGTTCAAGAAGAGTTCTTGGACTAAGAAGAAGGCTAAGTCAGGAGGAAAGCAGGCTCAGGACCCGGTCCCAAGCGCTTCCTCAGGGACTAAGCCATCTCCTTCTGCCGGATCCACTTGCTTCTATTGCAAGGCGGATGGCCACTGGAAGAGGAACTGCAACAAGTATTTGGCCGACAAAGCCAAGAGCGTAGGTATGACTTCCGACTCAGGTACACTTGTTTGCAATGTTATAGACATATATCTTGCTGATGCACCTAATAGTTCTTGGGTATATGATACCAGATCAGTTATTCACATCTGCAACTCGTTGCAGGGACTAGTAAGAACTAGGAGCGTATCAAGAGGCGAGGTTGATATTCGAGTCGGCAACAAAGCAAGAGTTGCTGCGTTGGTAGTCGGCACAATGCAGCTTCATTTACCTTCCGGATTCATTATGGAACTGAATAATTGTTATTATGTTCCAGTGCTTAGTCGAAACATTATTTCTGCTTCATGTTTGATGAGGCAAGGCTATGAGTCGAATATCAAGAATAATGGTTGTTCTTTGTATTTGAATGATATGTTTCACGGCTTTGCACCCGTCCAGGACGGGTTATTTATTTTGAATCTTGATGGTGAGTCGGTTTATAAAATAAATGTTAAAAGGCTGAAACCAAATGATCTGAATATGACTTACTTTTGGCACTGTCGGCTTGGTCATATAAGTTGGAAACGCATGAAGAAGCTCCATGATGATGGACTCCTAACTTCGTTCGACTTGGAGTCGTTCGAGACATGCGAATCTTGCCTACTCGGCAAAATGACCAAGACACCTTTTGCAAAGAGTTGTGAAAGGGCGTCCGACTTGTTGGGACTAGTACATAGTGATGTATGTGGACCAATGAGAACGAGAGCCAGAGGTGGTTATGAGTACTTCATTACCTTCATTGATGATTTGAGTAGGTATGGATATATCTACTTGATGAAACATAAGTTAGAAGCCTTTGAAAAGTTCAAAGAATTCCAGAATGAAGCACAGAATCAACTCGGCAAGAAAATAAAGTTTCTTCGGTCAGACCGAGGAGGCGAGTACATGAGCCATGAGTTTGATGACCATCTGAAAAGTTGTGGAATAGTTCCTCAACTTACTCCGCCAGTAACGCCGCAAAGGAACGGTGTTCTGGAAAGGCGGAATCGGACCTTGTTGGACATGGTACGATCAATGATGAGTCAGACAGATCTGCCTTTATCATTTTGGGGTTACACTACTAGAAAAACGTCTGTTCGTGGCGCACCTGAAAAGGCCTTCTGTGGCGCACTAGCAGTGCGCCACGGGCCTCACGCTATGGCTATCTCGTAGCCATGGCGCACTGCATGGTGCGCCACGGTTGTGTCAAGATAGGCGTGGCGCACCTGGTAGTGTTCCACAGAAGGCCTTTTCAGGTGCGCCATGGATGTGTTTTTCAAAAAACAAAAAAAATGCAAAAAACACCCTCGTTTTGAATTGCAAAAGCAATCGGGTCCGTGCATCGCCGCCGCAGTCGTGTCACCTCGCCGGAGCATGGCCGTGGCAGGGAGGTGCGGGAGGGGTCGTGGCCGCTCTAGTCCTCGCCGGTGTCGAGGTGGTAGAAAGGGTGTGGTTGGAGAAAGGAAGGTAGGAAGAGAGGGAGGAAGAGAGGGAGGAAGGAAGAGATGGAGGAAGAGAGGAAGGTAGGAAGAGATGGAGGAAGAGAGGGAGGAAGGGAGGTCGGTGAGGAGAAGGATGCCACCGTCTCCCGTTGTCACTGCGAGGAGGAGGAGAAGGAGGCCACCGTTGCACCGCCGTCGCCCTTTGTCATTGCGAGGAGGAGGAGAAGGAGGTCGACGTTGCGCCGTCACTGCAAGGAGAGGAGAAGGGGAAGGAGGAGAAGGAAGAAGGGAGAAGGAAGAAGGAAGAAGGAAGAAGGAGAAGGGAAAGGGAGAGGAAGAGGGAAAAGGGGAAGGGAAAAGGGGAAGGGAAAAGGGGAAGGGAAAAGGGGAAAGGAAAAGGGAGGAAGCCGGGTGGGGATTCAAATTTGAATCCCGCCCAAGCTTATCTGTGGCGCACTAGGTGGTGGTGCGCTACGGGTAAGTCGCCCTCTATTTTTTTTTCTGCAGGAAAAAACAGTCTTTTGACCGTAACTTTTTACTCTTTTCGAATTTTGAAAATCTAAAAAATCACTAAACGACCGTAGGTCATTGCGAGCGGATGCGAAATCTCGTTCTGCTCATTTTGGTATATTATACAATTTTTTTCGACATCGTATGCAAAAGTTACGGCCTTTTTACCGTGGCATGACTTTTTTTTGCAGAAAAAGTCAAAACTCATGTTTGTTAATTTTCCTAGAAACTATACCACATTATCTTCCTAAATATGAAAGGATTTTAATTTTTTGAAGTGTTTATCATTTTCTTTTATTTTTTGCAAAGCCTAAAAAGGCGATCCACGGGGGGGGTGTGGAGTTGGTGCAGGATAGTTAGGCGTAGGGCACTTCGGCAAGGTGTCCTAGTACTATGTTTATACATCCGTGGCGCACATGACATAGTGCGCCACAGAACTTGCCACAACTGTGGCGCACATGGCATAGTGCGCCACAGAACTTGCCACAACCGTAACGCACCTACCCCATGTGCGCTACAGGTACGTGGCACGCGGCTGGCAGGCCCCTGGCCAATACATATCTGTGGCGCACATACCCCATGTGCGCCACGGTTGTTCTAGTTACTAGTAGTGCACTACCCACAGGTGAGCCACGCCTATTTTATCCGTGGGGCACTTCAACCATGTGAGCCACAGATGTGCGGATTACCTATAGCCCTTTTCCTAGTAGTGTTATTGTCTAGAAACAGCGGCGTTCATACTAAACAGAGTACCATCAAAGTCAGTAGAGAAGACACCGCATGAGATGTGGACAGGCAAAAAGCCGAGTTTGTCTTTTCTTAAAATTTGGGGTTGTGAAGCATTTGTCAAGCTACTTTAGTCGGACAAGCTTACAGCCAAGTCGGATAAGTGTATTTTCGTGGGGTATCCGAGGGAAACCTTGGGTTACTACTTCTAGAACCGAGAAGAGGGCAAAGTGTTTGTCGCTCGGAACGATGTCTTCCTTGAGAAAGAGTTTCTTAGTTGGGGAGTAAGTGGGAGCACGATGCAGCTCGAAGAAATTAAGAGGAACTGGCTAGTAGAGAGTCGGCAAAAACCATGGAGGTTGAGCCGGTCGTGGTAGCTGAGATGGAAGAAGCACCTGTACTACGAAGATCAGCGATATTACAAAGTGTTTGTGATGTGTTACTGTTAGACAGTGATGAGCCGGCAAATTATTCGGAAGCGATGGTGGGATCTGATTCCGAGTCATGGCTTGGAGCCATGAGATCTGAGTTAAAGTCCATGGCTGAAAATCAAGTTTGTAACTTGGTTGATCTGCCAGACGGTGCAAGACCCGTGGAGTGCATGTGGGTCTTTAAGAAGAAAACTGATATGGATGGAAATGTTTCCATCTATAAAGCACGTCTTGTCGCGAAGGGGTTCCGACAAGTTCAAGGAGTTGATTACGACGAGACTTTCTCGCTCGTAGCGATGCTTAAATCAGTTCGGATCATGTTAGCTATAGCAGCCTATTTCGACTATGAGATATGGCAGATGGATGTCAAAACGGCTTTCCTTAACAGAAATTTAACTGAGGACGTGTATATGATATAGCCCAAGGGTTTTGTCGATCCGGCTAATGCTGACAAGGTATGTAAACTTCATAAATCCATTTATGGGTTGAAGCAAGCATCTTGGAGTTGGAATATTCGCTTTGATGAGGTAGTCAAAT
This sequence comes from Avena sativa, assembly GCA_916181665.1. NCBI lineage: Eukaryota > Viridiplantae > Streptophyta > Magnoliopsida > Poales > Poaceae > Avena > Avena sativa. The sequence goes on along the minus strand of OV702293.1, from coordinate 92,088,089 downwards.
CGTTTGGCTTCATCAAGAGTGATCATGATTCTTGTTTATACAAGAAGTTTAGTGGGAGCAAAGTAAAATTTCTAATCTTATGTGTGGATGACATATTAATGATTGGAAATGATGTCCACATGTTGCAAGAAACCAAGGAATCATTGGAAAGGAGTTTCTCAACGAAAGACTTGGGTGAGGCAACATACATCCTCGGAATCCGGATCTATAGAGATAGATCAAGGAGGCTCATTGGATTGAGTCAGAGTACTTGTTTGGACAAAGTGTTGAAGAAGTTAAACATGGAATCGTCTAAGAAGGGGTTCTTACCGATGTCAAATGGTGTAAAACTTAGCAAGACTCAGTGTCCTTCGACAACTGATGAGCGAAGTCTGATGAGTGCGATTTCGTATGCTTCTGCAGTTGGATCCATCATGTATGCCATGATTTGTACTAGGACAGATGTTTCATATGCTCTAAGTGTTGTGATCAGATACCAGGCTGATCCTAGAGAAATCCACTAGGCAGGGGCTAAAAATATCCTAAAGTACTTGAGAAGGACTAAGGATATGTTTTTGGTTTATGGTGGTGAAGTTGAACTAAGTGTAAAGGGTTACACGGATGCGAGTTATCTTACCGACTCTGATGATTCTCGTTCGCAATCTGAATACGTGTTTATTATAAACGGAGGTGCTGTGAGCTGGAAGAGTTCCAAGCAAGAGACTGTATCTGCATCTACAACAGAGGCTGAGCATATTGCCGCCTCGGAGGCAGCACAGGAAGCTGTTTGTATGACGAATTTCCTCATGGATCTTGGTGTGGTTCAGGGCTCGTCCAATCCGTTAGACGTGTACTGTGACAACAATGGTGCTATTGCACAAGCCAAGTAACCTAGACAACACCAGAAGAACAAGCACGTACTCATGCGGTACCATCTGATTCGCCAATTCGTGGATCAGGGTTATATCAAGTTATGCAAGGTACACACAGATGCAAATATTGCGGATCCGTTGACAAAGCCGTTACCCCAGCCGAAGCATGAGGCGCACCTAAGAGACATGCACATTAGATGCTTAGACATGTGATGTTAGAAGATTGACTCTAGTGCAAGTGGGAGACTGTTGGGAATATGCCCTAGAGGCAATCATGTATGTTGAGATTTCCCATTGTATTCATAAAGATATAAACTTGTCCTTATATAAACATCTGATGTGTATCAATGAATATGTGATTCGGTTGTGGAACTATGCATTCATGTTGTTTATACTAAATGTCCTTGGTCATTGAGGTTGTGCTGGACACACAACTTAGAACAATGTGAAATTCGGCTTGATGACTCGGTTCCACTTGTCATGGGCATGGTGATGCCATTCTGACTTACATAGACTCGGCTAAAGACTTTAGCGAGTCGGATTGATCCATATTGAGGTACAACGAACAAGTAATCATTTGTATATCTCAATCAATGTAATACTTAGACCTGAGGTTGTTGCATAGTTCGAGTTGAGGATCACCGACTTAGGTTCTATCAAACGCTGATCCGTAACTGGGCAGCTATAAAGGCGGAGTTCAGGTCGACTGAGAATCAAGGTGCGTGATGTGAATAACCAAGATGGGATTTTGCCCCTCCACTCGGAGAGATATTCTCTGGGCCCTCTCGGAAGATATGATTCGGAAACCATGGCCATGCACGACTCGGTTAAGTGTTAACCGAGACAGTCGACTAAGAGTTAGTTGGGTGAATCACTTATCTCGGATCGAGAAGAGAGTCGGAATATTTAAGAGATGACGAATATTCGCCTATATTCTGACAAGGTATGTCGTGAGGCAAAAGGGACTCGGACGTAAGTCAAATTGGAAAGGCGAGTCTTCATGACTCATTGATACTTGGGATTCAGGACGTTCTGCTAGGAGCTGCTGTCGACTGATCGATTGTGAGTCGGTCTCTAATCGTGTCCGAGTAGCCATGAGCCTGTCGGGTCACACACTTAAGAGCGGGAGCAAGTTCGGATTGGATCTAAACCGGAAATCTGATCGGGTTGGACCCAAGCCGGATTAGGACTGAGTCAGTGAGTCAGACTCACGGTGACTAGTGTTATATGGGCTTTAGTGAATGGGCCATGAGAGTGGAGCCCATGTTCACTCCCTATATATAGTGGAGCACCGTAACCCAGAAAGGTTAATCGTTTATTGGTTAGGTCATTCCATGTGTTGGAAACCCTAGCTCCACAGCAGTCATACCGTCGAAACCTAGCAGTTCGTCGACGATGCTCCTCCTTGTACGTGTGGATACCAGCAGAGGTGTTGTACGATCAGCACCAGGACGATCCGATCGCAAAGGACTGCACTAGATCAACTGACGCGCTTCATCAGTAATCCGCAACTGCGCGTCTAGTGGTAAACCTCGTGGCCTTCTACCTCGGATAGATCTTGGGATCACCACGTTAGAGTAAAAAGTTTTGTTTTATCTCTGCGTGGCCCAACATGATTGTGGGTAAAGTTCACAAACTATCGAGAGTATTGTATCTGATTGATCAACCGTGTTCACAGAAACAGAACAATATTGAGCATCTGAAGGATGGAGCCTCTGAAGGATCTTCCTCTCTCTTTTCTAAACAAAGTTTTGAAACCCCATGGCGTGAGTAATATCACCAATGGGTGGGATTTTGGGACTTGGTGAGTAATATCTAAGTGTTTGGTTGTTTGGACACTTTGTGAGTAATATCCTCGTGTTCCATTCGACCCAATTTTACTTAAGCAAATGTTTACAAAGTAGGATAAAAACTCCTTCTCTTTTCTCCTTACTTAGAGAAAAATTGGATTTATGAAAATGAACCCCAAAGCCTACTCAAGCCTTGCATGTAGAGTTAGCCTTATTCTTTCCTTGGTTTAATTTGTCAACACATTCAAAGTATTGCCCCAACTTGTTGGCTGCACGTTTCATGTGCAGAACTTTTCTAGATCGTTGAAAGGTGCGCTAGGATCGTTGGTCTTCACTCAACCTTCCTTTGGCATTGATGGGACTCCAAGTTTATATATTTCGCTTCTACTGTAATAATGTAAACTCTGGATTATTCAATTCATGTAATAAATACTTGTGTTTTACATGATATTTCATCGACTATGAGTGCTAGCTAATGATCCAGGGACTAGCATGCTAATCACAGGGACTTAGGATCTTTCTCGATCTGAGGTTGCTACATCGCACGACGAACACCGTTAACTATCATGGAAACCGTGGTAGCAGCTAGGCCCAGCCATGGCCTGCTAATTATTAAGTGGGCCGGCCCATTAAGAAATCATAATATTATCATGGCTCGTTACTATTTTGTCCCGCACTATTTGAAATGGGCCCATTAGTGCAGCCCTCTATGACCCGTAAACTTTCAGTCATGTTACTATTTCAGCCTACAGAAGGCCCTCCTTGGTTCAATACTGTATGGCCCATTAGAGGTATGTGCAATGTCGGCCCGGTACTATTAAGGCATGTGCTCGGCCCTTCACTATTCTTACAGCCCATAATGGGTCGCCCACTAACGACCATTCTTTGAGAAGACCCGTTACTTTTCTGGTCCATAAGCAGCCTGCTTAGGTTCTGGCCTGTTACTATTCTGGCCTGGTAAGTTTTTAGGCTTGTTACTCTTCTATCCTGACACAATTCTGGCCTGTTACTATTCTGGTCTGCTACAGTTCTGGCTTTTTGCTGCACTGGCCTTCTACTGTTCTAGCCCATTACTGTTTTTGCTTTTTTGCGGTTCTGGCCCTTTTTACTATTCCTGTTAAGGCATGTTCCTATTTCGGCATCGTATTGTTCCGGTATGTTAGTTTTTTGGTCTGTTACTGTTTAGTCCTATTACTATTATTAGAGCACGCCTGTGGGTCGGCCTGTTACTTTTACGGTCTTTTATGTTTTCGGCCTTTCTAGAGCCCATTCCGACATCATAAAAGGTGTACAACTGGCGAGCACCTTTTACTGATCATCGTCGGCACAATACAATATGGGCCAATAACAAAAACCGATATTGTACCCTAATCGACCTGGCTAGCGTAGGTATGGTACCGCCTACTGTGTGGATGACGTCAACTAAATGCCTACATGGCCTATGCGATTTATCTAGATATAACATGAGATGCAAACTACTTAAAATTATTACATATTATCAACTCAAGGAAAGGAAATATCGGTATTTCTATTGACAATCAAGTTGATAGCAGTCCTCAATTTGCTTTCTCGGTCTATCACCTGCATCTCCTTTTGAGTGTGACATCTAAATTAGAAAACAACCATCAGACATGATCTTGCAGCCCCCTCTTTGGTGGCGATAGCAATAATTGCAGTCTGAAACAAAGTAATAACAATTTAATACATCAAACAAGGTAAACTACCCATTTAACTGATACGACAAGAGCTATGGACTGAAGTTTACTACCGGTCAATGGTTCAAATATATTGACGATCACGTCAAACAAACAGTACAAGCAAGAATTAAACAAGTGTGCCTACCGTGAAACAAGCAATATAACAATGTGGGTGTGGCTTAGAATTTCACCAAATATAAACTAGCCAGGTCATTTGGACAAATATATATAGAATAAAAACCAGAAAATGGTATGTACTTATTGTCGTAGATAAGAATGAATGAGACAGAAATTGTAATGGCATCATGCAAGAACTTGTAGAGCAGGAATGCATACCATAAATGAACTTTACAGTAAAAGATAATTATGTCGTTGCTTAGGAAGAACCAGAACCAGATACAAAATATAATGGCATCGCTTGTGAACCTATATAACAGGAAAAACAAGCATTAGACAAGTTTGCCTACAATGAAATGAGCAATTGAACAAAGTGTTTCTTAGAATTTTAGTAAATACAAACTAGCCAGGTCATTTCAAAAAAAAATATGGAAGGAGTTGTATATCCTAGAAAGCAAGAGATGTTGGTTGACTCAGAATTTGCAGTGAGCTACACAATGGCACGAAGTTGCTGTCGTACCTAAGAATGAACCAGATAGAAATTATAATTGCATCATACCAGAACTTGCAGAGCAAGAACGCAAACCACAAATGAACTACTATAACATCCCAAAAATATTAAACATGGATCAACAAACTCTAATCATCAAATTTAGGGTTAACAAAAACTTCCCATCTCAAAATATGAAAGCATTCATATGTATGTGTATTTAAATTAGGAGTTCTTTTGAATTGCCATGGTTATGTGATTCATTGCTTGTAAAATGATTCTTAGGTGAAATAAACATCATCTAAATCATGCCCAAACTTTTCCCAAAGAAAAACAACTCAAAATGAATAAATGAAGTGAATGGTCATTTTTGCCAAATTAACTATCATGCCTACTTTGGATATTCCTAGCACTCAAAACTTAATAGAAACAATTGTGGATCTTTGCACCCCTTGTTAGTACACATAATAAGGTACCAAGGCCCACTTTGTGATCTTCCAAAAACATTCAAATGCTAAGTTTAAATGACATTTTAAAATTGAATTTATCTCATATGGGAAGATCCCACTATTTCAAAAACCACTCAAACAAGCTCAATTTACAAAACCCAAGCACCCACGGAATCTCAAGCTCATGCCTATCAGACCCACCAAAAATCTTTTCAAAATTCAAAAAGAAGTTTCTTGCGGCCATTTCATCAAACACTTGGCAGACAGAATTTAAACCAAATCAATTTCACTATTTCAAATAGTGTACTGGCCAAACTTGTCTCCCATTTAACATTCAATTAATCAAATTGTCCCCCTGGATCAAACCAAGACCTAACTAACCCACCCCTACCTCCTAGCAGCACGGCCATGGCCAAACCGAGCCCACATCACCGGCCAACTTGGTCGCCGCCGTAGCAGACCTTCTCCCTCTCTCTCGCCATGTCTGGGAGCTAGCCAGCACCTCACCGCTGCCCACTGTCCCCTCCCCGAGACAAGACAAGCCTTGGACCACCGAGAACGCCCCGCACCTAGTGCCACAACGACATGCCGAGCACGCGCCAGAGCGCCGCACCTGGCACGCGTGCACACGCCGCCCCTCGACCACATCATGTGCCCACCGCGTCGCCACGACCCAAGGAACACGCCAGACACCCCCGTTCGCCGTCCAACGCCCCACAGCCACTGCTCACCGTCGAAGACGCCGCCTCTGCCGCTCAGAGCGCCAGCCTCGCCTGACCGTTTACCACCGCCCCTAAGCCCGCATTGAATTCCTAGAGGATCGCCAGGAGAACGCGCGTCGATCGCCACCCTCAACCATGCCTCTAGCAGCCCATAGCCATGTCGCCACCGTCGCCAGCCCATCCCTCTCGGTCTTGCCGTCGAGCCTATAGGAGGCCACCCCGAGCCATTTGAAGCACACCATTCCACGCCCCTCACCTCACTGATCATCCCACAACTCTAGCTGGAGCATGGGGAGCAGCAACTCGCCGGAATTGCACCGAAGCAGGCCGCCTCTAGAGGAGAAGGGTGCCGCTGATTGCGACCACCCCGGAGCTGCCTCAACCGTCCCTGAGCTCGCCGTCGACCACCCGTTCGTTTGCCCGCCTCGCCGTCGTCGCTGGAGCCCTGGTACGCCCCCTATGCACCCCCATAGAGCCGCTAGGGTTAGAGCTCGCCGGCGATAGGTCCGTCGTCGACGATGATCCCCAGCCGTCGATCCCCACTCTAATCCAACGACCCACATAGCCCCGTACCGGTTCGCGCGTTATGATCCACTGACTGGTAGACCCCCCTGTCAGCTGAGCCCCGCGCTGCGGAGTGACACTAAGCCGGCCAATTAGCGTCTCCCGCGCAATCCAGCGGTTTGAATTTAGATTTTTCCATTCTAATTCAAACACAGTTCTGTACATAGATTCAAAAATTAACCCAGCTCGATTGAATGAACCAAATTGCATGAAACCAATTTTGTTAGAAAGGTAGTGAAATGCTTAATCCAAGCCCGTTGGATTCAAATCATTTGGATCTGTAGATCAACCTTGGTAAAAATAACAAGTCAGAAGCTTTTCTGCATTCAAACATTTTTCAACATTCAACCATAAGAGCTTTTGAGCTGATTCCAACTCTCAAAAATCACATTTGATCATACCTTTCAGAATATATGAAAACATATGGGTTTACTTACAGGAATATTGTTCATGTAATAAAAGAATGCCACATAAGCATTTCTAGTCACTTTATTTATTTAAAATAAAAGGTTAAACTGTAGCATCCCAATTGTCTAACAATTGTAATGCTACTTGGTCTAGTAAGATAATGGCTACTTTCTATATATAATTGTTGCATCATCATTATGTCATGCTCATGTCATCATGCCACCTTGCATTTGAGCATCATATAAAACCCTTTTCAATTTGGATCTTCTCTCATATGCATCATTAATTATATTTGCCTCTTGATATTGTATTTGGTTATTGATATATTGTTAAATACCCAAGTTGAGTTGGGGGCATATCTTTTATTCCACTCCACTACCCTTTCTTTGTCACCACCTTATAATTCCACCATCCCATTATCCATGAGCTTGTTTCTCTTTTTCTTTTGATTTTATTCTAGCTCATGGGAGATAGGATGGATCCAATTCTATAAATTCTTTTGCTTGGCCTTTATTCCCCTTCTTGGGAATGCATAAGAATAATGCCATGCTATTATTTTTGTTTTCACAAGAATTTAACCAAGGCATTTATTATTTTTGCATGGGCCATGCAAGAGTACCACCACTTTAGCCATTTGTTTCTCTCTTGGGTTAAATGGGTTTTCTCTTTTAGGGATCTTCTCTACCCCTCACCACCATCTCTCTCTACCACTCTTCATGCTTGATCTTGTTTGATTCATGTTAAAACCCTACAACCATCCCCCATCCATGCAAGCCATGTGTGGGCATATTCAACCCTTATCTCTAAAACCCTAAGCCATCACCCTCTCCTCTCTCTAACCTAGCTAACCCAAACCCTAAAACCTAGTTTCCTCTCTAATCTAACCCTAGTTACACCCATCTCCCCCTCTCATCTCACCCTCTCCTTCCACCATGCCGAGGTGCCCCCTCTCCCTGCCATGCAGGCCCCACTTAGCCACCCTACTCCCCCTGGCCGAGCTACCCTCCTACCCCAACCCTAGCACAAACCCTAACCCGAGCCTCTCCCCTAGCCAACCCTAGCTCATCCGAGCCTCTCCCTCCTCTCTCTTTTTCTCTCTGCCAGCTGCCCCACCCGAGCCTCCTCTCTGCCCTGTCCTCGCCCTGGCCCAGCTGCAGCCACACCCAGGGCGAGCCCTGCATGAGCACGTGAGGTGGGAGAGAAAGGTGACAACCGAGCCACCTTTTCCTTCACCTTCCCCCACGGCACCCTCCCCTCTCCCTCTGGTATCTACCTCCCTCTCACGTCTCCTCGTCCGCTTCCAGATCTCCCCAGGCTACTCCCCTTCCTCCCTGTCTTCCCCTACAACCACCTACCCCATCGCCGGCCACCGTCGGTCTCCACCATCTCCCATCAATCCAGGAGGCGTAGGCGAGCAGGAGGTTGTCAGCGGTGGCTGAAGGAGCACTCTGTGTCGCCTCGTACACGGAGCCGAGAAGGAGACCGCCCCACAGACGCTGCATGCCAACGCCGACCCGAAACCCTAACCCTGGGTGCGCCAGCAACGCCGCCGATCCGCTGCTTCCCCGGTCGCACCAACCCCACCGACGCACTCCCGGTGAGCCCCTGGTTCCCCCGGACAACCTCTCTCGGCCTCGTGCTTCCTGGACACGTAGATCCTTTCGTCGAACACGCTCTGGGCGCGCTGCTCGCCGTTCGTGTTTCCGCTGTTGCGCCGCAGTAAGCCTTCATCTGGCCGCACTGTCGTTTCCTAGCATCACACCAAGCCACCGCAGCGGTAGCCGCCGCCGCGCGCGCGTGAGGTCGCCAGATCGAGCCCCGCCGCGCCTAGTTTCGCGTCTTCAGTTTCGTCAGACAACCCAGGAAGAAAAACAGTACTGCGTGGCTTTTTCTTAGAAAACCCCCTTCCGTTTTGTTTCCTCAACCCGCGCTCCTGCCGACCCCACCTGTCTGCCTCTGTGCGGTTTTACAAAAAAGCACCGCTACCTTGCGGTTCTCAACCCGCAGTCCCTGGGTCCGCCGCGTGTCACCGATGCGTCCAACCACTGGCGCGTGGGTCCGCTCGCGCATCGGGCCTGCTGGTCAGTTGCTGCGGCTAGAGTAGCTCGCGGTGAGAAAAGTCCTGTGTGCCGTTTTCCGCTTAGTCAGCATCGGCCCCACCGTCAGCGACTGGGGCTAGCTCTGGCTGGGTATAAAAATCTGCCTGTTTATCTGTTTAATAAAAATGATTCTAGAAAATGTTTAAATACAAATTCAAATCTGTTTTAAATAACTTTAAAATTATAAATCCAAATAATACATGTAATATATGTTTTGAAATCAGAAAAATGTGAGGAATTCAAATATGCCCTTCAAAATATTTTTTGAACACTTTAATTTTCGAGTTGATTAAAATTACAACAAAATGCCATTGGCCTTAATTAATTAATAACTTTTGTTTTATAACTCCGAATTTGACAAATAATATGTCTAAATCGATCAGCGCGACGATCCCGTTCTATCTATGCATTCCATGTTCTGAATTGCAGCATGCATCATGTAAATATAAAGTTTACAGCAACTTATTTGAGTATAAAATGTGACTAAAACCCCATAAAATGCCTTATTCTTGTATTCCACACCTCACCCATGCCATGCTACTTTATTGCCATGCAAATTGTGCATCATTCATCATGGCATGATTGTTTGCTTGTCGCATTTTATTCATATGCTTGTGCACTTTATTTATGTTGGCCCTTGTTTGTTTGGTTCTTCTTCGAATAGACGCTGAGCAGGGGATATATCAAGAAACCCAGGAGCACTACCCAGATCCATCCCTCGCTTCAACTGAGCTGCCAGGCAAGCACTACCACATGCTTGCATACATATAGTACCTATTGCCTGTATCTTTTTCTTGCATCATTGAGTCGCGATTGCATTAAACGGAATCCCAAGTATTGCATAGCCTTACTTTTAAACCCCACCGAAGCTTGTTACTCCATCCCATGAGCCATTACTACAGGAGTTGTTTGAGCCATGCGGGTCGTAGAACAGCATGTGTAGGGTATGTGAGTGTCTGCTGGATAACGAGGTACCTAAACAACTTAACCTGAGTAGTAATGGGGAAAACTAATGAAAGTGGCACCGGTGAGCAATATCTGCTATTTGGTTTTTCATGCTCACTTGTGTCCCGTAGGACCCCGAGTACTTGATTCCTATTCCATGAATATTCGCGCTATCCACATCCGGGAGGCTTATGAACCCCCCTGAGCCAGAGCTTGATTCATTCTTATTTCTTGGGGGCACAAAGTAGTTTGGGGCTTTATTACTATCCTGTACTTATGCCATGCTTTACTGCTTTATTTAAGATTGTGCGAGGAGCACCTGTACTGTTTTGGATGCGGAGTGTTTTCGCGGTATCGACAAGCCCAGTCACACTTTCGGGTTCCCAGTCGTTTACAGCCATTGACGCAAACCTTGAGTCCGTCTCGGAGCCGGCCAACTTCGTTGCGGGTAGCTTAATGAGGTGGCCCCCTGAAATATTTCTGAATCCTGTGATCGCTTTGTCGTGAATGCCTCGTTGGGTTTTGATTTGGTTTTTCCGAGGTTGATCGAGTGTGTGTTGCTATTTGTGCACCCCTGCAGGGTAAATCTTTCTGAAAGCCGTGTCCGCGGTTATGGACGACTTGGAGCACAGTTTCTCGATCATAGACAAGTATAACTAAAGTACCGCTTTTAATTTGACTAAGTACCTGATTAGTAAATAGTGCAACACTCATGGAATGGATAATAAAACTGCCAACGGATGGGGGGCTGTTCGTCTGCTTCCTCGTTGGTAAGCGAGGAGGAGGATGGATCTGTTAATATTACTGTTATAACTGTCGTTATTAATTCACGGACATCCGTCTATCTATGGTTAGGGGGATGGTTAGCGAGTATCTATAGAATTGTTAGGTATTATCTTTTGCTGCAATTGCGTCACCCCAGGTTGTGTCCCCTTTAGAGGCATAAAGACTTGCTGAGTACCCCTAGGGTCTCACACGATAAATTGTTTGATTCAGATGAACAGGTAAACTCGCAAGATGGATACTGGGTGGAGGAGACGAACGATGAGGGCAACGATCACTTGGTGTAGAGATTCCGGGAACGGTGATCCGTGAGATCTGTGGGCGGGATGTGTTTATTTATGGGGCATCTTATGCCGATTTGGTTCTTATCCGTACTCGGATCTTGTTTTCCGCTTCCGCCTGATACTCTGATGTTTGATGTATGAGGAGATATCCTAAACTATTATATCTATCTATGATATTTGGATCTTGCCGTATGGCGTTGCAATATTTCTATTTCTTTTAGATGGAATGGCTCTGAGGACTGTTGTATGGTGGCTTGCATACATACTCATTTGTGTATGTAGTTGATCCCTTCGCCTGCCGATTACGCCGCTCGTTCTTGTCCTGATGTTTTGGAAATGGTTAGGACGGCCGAAAGGTCTACCTGTGAGTGGCATTTGGCCCCACCGTACTATTTTAACCATTTCTGCTCATCCAGGCTTGTAACTAAGAGCGTAATTCACCGAGGTAGTTACAATTGGTATCAGAGCCATCCCGCCCTTCAGGGTCTCAGCCAAATGGTCGTTGTTAGTCTAGCAAATATTTTGGTAGCTATGTATACTAGGGAAAAACAAAACGTGAGAGTAGGACTGCTTCCATTTTTCTTCTTACCCACCCACCCACCCTTTTCTGGTAAGGAAGTGTAACGTTTTCAATCCTCTTCTTAAAATTCAAACTAGGATTCACGTGTTCTAGGGTTCCGTAGTACCATAGAAAGTGTGTGTGTGTGTAATTCCTTGTCTATCTGTTGCATCCAACATGTTATCTTTATCTGCCTCTTGGTTATCAACTGTTGGTACAGTCCATACCGACAGGCTTTTGCAAACCGACGCGATCTATCTGATTCGTTGTATACCGCCGCGATCTGTCTTACTCCTTGTTATCCGACGTTATCTTGTTTGGGGTGTTCGTTTCCGTAGTTACTAATCTTTAGGTTCATCTTGAGAAGAAGGTGTTGGGATGCGTGTTCTACTTATTCATGTGCGGAGTAATGATTTGAGTGCGGGATGGAGTCGCGACCATACCACTACTTTTATCATTCGCTCTTGTATATTGAATTGGTAGAGTCACTAATCTTGATTCGTTAAGTGATTTTGCGCATCTATTGGTATTTTAATGCCAAAATTTGCGGAAAATTTTTCTTTGTTAAGTTGTGTACCACACTCCTTTTCAGTCGTGTGCGATATGCTTAATATCTTCTAGGTGCTTTGAACTTTGTTGATATTTTAATATCATCTTAGTAAATTGTATCCTTTAATCTTGGTTAATTCCATCTTGGTACTATTTTGGATTATTATTATTCTCCATGATGGTACTGACTTGTGTTTTATATCAATCACAGGATGGCACCACCACGCCGTTCTGAGGAGGACATACAACCTGAACTGGGGGCCGCGTTGTCAAGCATCGCCAATGCCTTGGCAGCAATGCAGCAGAACCAGCAGCGTTTTGAAGAAAGTGTCAGGAGGAATGAGTTTGTTCCGCTACCTCCACCTCCCAAGCGAGGAGACATCAAAAGCTTCCTGAAGTTCAACCCACGCCAATTTGATGTGTCCGATCAACCACTTGATGCTGATGATTGGTTGCGTGAGATGTCAAGGTTACTGGTGACTGCTGATGTTCCTGAGCAAGAATGGGTAAAATGTGCCACTCACCTTCTGAAGGGAGATGCAGCTCTGTGGTGGGAGAATTACCTGAAGGCAAACTACACTGGTTTTCAGCCTACTTGGGGACAGTTCACTGGAGCTTTCAAAGAGCAGTATCTGTCAGAAATTGTCATGGAGAGGATGAAGGAAGTGTTTCTCAACCTCAAGCAGGGCAATGACAATGTCAATACCTACATCAGAAACTTCATGAACCTTTCTCGTTATGGTGGCAATGAGATCTCTGATGACAAGAAGAAGCAAAAGAGGTTCAGACAAGGGCTCAATGCATCGATTAAATATGCAATCACACATGCAAGGCCGGCGTCTTTTCTGGAACTTCAGCATATAGCTCTGCAGGAAGAAGCAAGTAGGCAAGTGTTTGAGGAGTCAAAGAAACATAACCGCGATGCAGCAAGCTCTTCAGCTATGTCAACTCCTTCTAAGCGTCGTGTCTGGGTTCCTAACACCCCACCGTCGCTCCCGGCTCCACCAAGACCTTCAAGCTACGCGGCAAGGCCACCAAACTTCCTCACTGCTGCTCCCAGGGGCTACAACCACCACTACCCTGGAGCGCCTGGCGGAGTCCCTGGCTACATTGCTCCACGTCCACCTGGTGCTTGTTACACTTGTGGAAACACTGGGCATCAACACTGGAACTGTCCTATGAACAACAAAGCTCTTCCTCCACCACCTCCAAGACCTGCGGCAAGCTCTCCTATGTTTCATGCACCACCACCTCGGGCTCTCAACATCAACACCAAGCCCGGGTCTACTGTTGCTCGTGCCAACTGTGTCAACGCTGCTCAAGCTGAGCATGCACCTGGAGTTGTGATGGGTATGCTTTCCGTTAACTCAGTCCCTGCACGAGTTTTGTTTGATTCTGGTGCATCGCATTCTTTTGTTTCTCACAAATTTGCGAATGAGAATGAGTTAGCTATGGATCCTTTCCTTAAGCGGTTAATGGTCCTTTCTCCTGGAGCAACAATGGCAGCTTCTAAAATCAGCCATGGCAACCAAATTGAGATTGGTGGCTCTTTGTTCTCGGCGTCCTTAATTGTTCTGGGCAATTCTGACATTGATGTTATCTTGGGCATGGATTGGTTGACAGCAAATGCAGATGTGATTGATTGTGCTGAACGCTCGGTTTCTCTGAAAATTCCTGAAGGCCATATAGTCTATTCTCCAAGTCAGACTCCTTCTTTTCAGCTTTTCTCTTTGGCGGCTCTGAATGCTGATGCTATGGAAGCTATTCAGAGTGTTCCGGTGGTCTGTGAGTTCCCAGATGTCTTTCCTGAAGAGTTGCCAGGTATGCCTCCGAATCGTGAGGTTGAGTTTGTAATTGAGCTTGAACCTGGAACGGCTCCTATCTCCAAGCGGCCTTATAAAATGGGTCATGTTGAGTTGGCTGAACTCAAACGTCAGCTTGATGAACAAGAGAAGTTGGGTTTCATTCAACACAGTACCTCTTCTTGGGGTAGCCCAACCCTCTTTGTGAAGAAGCGAGACAAGACTGATAGACTTTGTGTTGACTATCGGGCTCTCAATGCTAAAACCATCAAGAATAAATATCCCCTTCCGCGGATTAATGATCTCTTCGATCAGCTAGCTGGAGCTGTGGTATTCTCTAAGCTTGACTTGAGAAGTGGTTATCATCAAATCAAGATTCGCAAGGAAGATGTTCCTAAAACAGCTTTCACCACCCGCTATGGCTTGTATGAGTACACGGTCATGTCTTTCGGTCTCACCAACGCACCTGCCACCTTCTCGAGGCTTATGAACTCGGTCTTCATGGAGTATCTTTATAAGTTCATTGTGGTCTATCTGGATGACATCCTAGTCTATTCTAAGTCAAAGGAAGAACATGAAAAACACCTTCGGTGTGTCCTAAACAAGCTTCGTGAGAACCGCCTGTATGAAAAGTTCTCCAAATGTGAGTTTTGGCTGCCTCAAGTCACCTATCTTGGTCACGTCATCTCTGCCAAGGGAATTGCCGTCAACCTGGAAACTGTAAAGACAATTGTTGACTGGCTTCCTCCTATAAATGTCAAAGAAGTCCGGAGCTTCCTTGGTTTGGCTAGTTATTGCCGTCGCTTCGTTCAGAACTTTTCGAAGATAGTGAAGCCTCTTACCGATCTCCTCAAGAAAGGCAAGAAATACCTTTGGACTCCTGCATGTCAAGCAAGCTTTAAAACACTCAAAGAGAAGCTCACTTCCACACCAGTCTTGGTTCCTCCAGATACATCCAAGCCCTTCTAGATATTCTGTGACGCATCTTTGCAAGGATTGGGTGCGGTCCTTATGCAAGAAAAACAAGTTGTTGCTTATGCCTCTCGACGGTTGAAGACGCATGAGATCAACTATCCTACACATGACCTCGAACTCGCAGCAGTTGTCTTTGCTTTGAAAGTATGGAGGCATTACTTGCTGGGCAACCGTTGTGAAATCTTTTCTGATCACAAGAGTCTGAAGTATATCTTCACACAGCCTGATCTTAACCTTCGTCAGAGGAGGTGGATTGAAGCAATCAATGATTTCGATTTGACAATAAACTACACTCTGGGCAAAGCTAATGTCATGGCCGATGCTCTCAGCCGCAAAGCTTATGTCAGCAACCTCATGCTGGAAGAACAACAGCCGCTCTTGTGCGAGGAATTCCGTCAGCTCAACCTTGAAATTGTGGATCAAGGGTATCTTCTGAACCTTCTGGCAACCCCTCTCTTGGAAGAAAAGGTTCGCTCCATTCAACTTGGTGATCCGTACACCAAAAAGATCATCTCCAACCTTCAGCTTCCGAAGTATGAGTCCTTCCACGTCGATGACCAAGGCACGCTTTTCTTTGAACACCGGATGTTTGTTCCGAACTACCCGGGTTTGAGAGAGCAAGTTCTCAAGGAGGCGCATGATTCTGTTCTTTCTATCCACCCTGGCAGCACAAAGATGTACATGGACTTGAAAACACAATATTGGTGGCCGGGTTTGAAACGATATTGTGCCAAGTATGTCTCGGAGTGTGATGTCTGCCACAGAGTTAAAGCTGTCCATCAGAAACCTTCCGGTCTTCTACAGCCATTGAAACCCCCGGAATGGAAATGGGAGAAAGTAGAGATGGACTTCATCACTGGTTTTCCAAGGTCGCAGAAGGGCAACAATGCAATCTTTGTTGTCATTGACAGGATTTCTAAAGTGGCTCACTTCTTTCCCGTCAAGGAAACAATTTCTGCAATTCAGTTGGCTGAGCTCTATATCAACAGAATTGTCTCTCTCTATGGGGTTCCTCTTGGGATCAGTTCAGACCGTGGAAGCATCTTCACTTCCAAGTTCTGGGAAAGTTTCCAAAATGCGTTGGGAACAAAATTGAACTTCAGTACAGCTTACCACCCTCAGTCGCAAGGACAAGTTGAAAGGATCAATCAGATTCTGGAGGATATGCTCCGTGCTTGCGTCATCTCTTTTGGCATGAAGTGGGAAGAATGTCTTCCTTATGCTGAATTCTCTTACAACAATAGCTTCCAGAAAAGTCTAAAGATGGCACCATTTGAGGCTCTCTATGGTCGCAAATGCAGAACTCCGATTGGTTGGTCGGGTGCAGGAGAAAGAATATTGTTTGGCCCTGACATCGTAACTCAAGCGGAGGAGAAAGTTCATATCATTCTTGAAAACCTGAAGATTGCTCAAAGTCGCCAGAAGAGCAATTATGACAGAAAGCACACGGACATGGAGTATGCCCCTGGTGATCTCATTTACCTTCGTGTCACTCCCATGAGAGGTACGCACCGCTTTGGTATCAAAGGAAAGCTGGCTCCTAGATACATCGGTCCATTCAAAATTCGTGGAAGAAGAGGAGAAGTTGCTTATGCTCTTGAGCTCCCGGAAAAACTCAAGGTCCATGATGTTTTCCACATCTCTCAACTCAAGAAGTGCTTCAAGGATCCCGGCAGGACCGTGGACCATGAGCTTATCAATCTCCAATAAGACCTGTCTTATCAAGAACACCCCACAAAAATCCTTGAAGTCGCAGAAAGAAGGACTCGCAACAAGTCCATCAAGTTCTGCAAGGTGCAGTGGTCGCACCATTCTGTTGATGAAGCCACTTGGGAACGTGAAGATGAGCTCCGTGCCAAGTATCCTACCCTCTTTGAGTCTTCTTCTTCTTCCTAGAATCTCGGGGCGAGATTCCTGTTTAGTGGGGGAGAGTTGTAGCATCCCAATTGTCTAACAATTGTAATGCTACTTGGTCTAGTAAGATAATGGCTACTTTCTATATATAATTGTTGCATCATAATTATGTCATGCTCATGTCATCATGCCACCTTGCATTTGAGCATCATATAAAACCCTTTTCAATTTGGATCTTCTCTCATATGTATCATTAATTATATTTGCCTCTTGATATTGTATTTGGTTATTGATATATTGTTAAATGCCCAAGTTGAGTTGGGGGCATATCTTTTATTCCACTCCACTACCCTTTCTTTGTCACCACCTTATAATTCCACCATCCCATTATCCATGAGCTTGTTTCTCTTTTTCTTTTGATTTTATTCTAGCTCATGGGAGATAGGATGGATCCAATTCTATAAATTCTTTTGCTTGGCCTTTATTCCCCTTCTTGGGAATGCATAAGAATAATGCCATGCTATTACTTTTGTTTTCACAAGAATTTAACCAAGGCATTTATTATTTTTGCATGGGCCATGCAAGAGTACCACCACTTTAGCCATTTGTTTCTCTCTTGGGTTAAATGGGTTTTCTCTTTTAGGGATCTTCTCTACCCCTCACCACCATCTCTCTCTCTACCACTCTTCATGCTTGATCTTGTTTGATTCATGTTAAAACCCTACAACCATCCCCCATCCATGCAAGCCATGTGTGGGCATATTCAACCCTTATCTCTAAAACCCTAAGCCATCACCCTCTCCTCTCTCTAACCTAGCTAACCCAAACCCTAAAACCTAGTTTCCTCTCTAATCTAACCCTAGTTACACCCATCTCCCCCTCTCATCTCACCCTCTCCTTCCACCATGCCGAGGTGCCCCCTCTCCCTGCCATGCAGGCCCCACCTAGCCACCCTACTCCCCCTGGCCGAGCTACCCTCCTACCCCAACCCTAGCACAAACCCTAACCCGAGCCTCTCCCCTAGCCAACCCTAGCTCACCCGAGCCTCTCCCTCCTCTCTCTTTTTCTCTCTGCCAGCTGCCCCACCCGAGCCTCCTCTCCGCCCTGTCCTCGCCCTGGCCCAGCTGCAGCCACACCCAGGCCGAGCCCTGCCCGAGCACGTGAGGTGGGAGAGAAAGGTGACAACCGAGCCACCTTTTCCTTCACCTTCCCCCATGGCACCCTCCCCTCTCCCTCTGGTATCTACCTCCCTCTCACGTCTCCTCGTCCGCTTCCAGATCTCCCCAGGCTACTCCCCTTCCTCCCTGTCTTCCCCTACAACCACCTACCCCATCGCCGGCCACCGTCGGTCTCCACCATCTCCCATCAATCCAGGAGGCGTAGGCGAGCAGGAGGTTGTCAGCGGTGGCTGAAGGAGCACTCTGCGTCGCCTCGTACACGGAGCCGAGAAGGAGACCGCCCCGCAGACGCTGCACGCCGACGCCGACCCGAAACCCTAACCCTGGGTGCGCCAGCAACGCCGCCGATCCGCTGCTTCCCCCGTCGCACCAACCCCACCGACGCACTCCCGGTGAGCCCCTGGTTCCCCCGGACAACCTCTCTCGGCCTCGTGCTTCCTGGACACGTAGATCCTTTCGCCGAACACGCTCTGGGCGCGCTGCTCGCCGTTCGCGTTTCCGCTGTTGCGCCGCAGTAAGCCTTCATCTGGCCGCACTGTCGTTTCCTAGCATCAAACCAAGCCACCGCAGCGGTAGCCGCCGCCGCGCGAGGTCGCCAGATCGAGCCCCGCCGCGCCTAGTTTCGCGTCTTCAGTTTCGTCAGACAACCCAGGAAGAAAAACAGTACCGCGTGGCTTTTTCTCAGAAAACCCCCTTCCGTTTTGTTTCCTCAAACCGCGCTCCTGCCGACCCCACCTGTCTGCCTCTGTGCGGTTTAAAAAAAAAGCACCGCTACTTTGCGGTTCTCAACCCGTAGTCCCTGGGTCCGCCGCGTGTCACCGATGCGTCCAACCACTGGCGCGTGGGTCCGCTCGTGCATCGGGCCTGCTGGTCAGTTGCTGCGGCTAGAGTAGCTCGCGGTGAGAAAAGTCCTGTGCGCCGTTTTCCGCTTAGTCAGCATCGGCCCCACCGTCAGCGACTGGGGCTAGCTCTGGCTGGGTATAAAAATCTGCATGTTTATCTGTTTAATAAAAATGATTCTAGAAAATGTTTAAATACAAATTCAAATCTGTTTTAAATAACTTTAAAATTATAAATCCAAATAATACACGTAATATATGTTTTGAAATCAGAAAAATGTGAGGAATTCAAATATGCCCTTCAAAATATTTTTTGAACACTTTAATTTTCGAGTTGATTAAAATTACATCAAAATGCCCTTGGCCTTAATTAATTAATAACTTTTGTTTTATAACTCCGAATTTGACAAATAATATGTCTGAATTGCAGCATGCATCATGTAAATATAAAGTTTACATCAACTTATTTGAGTATAAAATGTGACTAAAACCCCATAAAATGCCTTATTCTTGTATTCCACACCTCACCCATGCCATGCTACTTTATTGCCATGCAAATTGTGCATCATTCATCATGGCATGATTGTTTGCTTGTCGCATTTTATTCATATGCTTGTGCACTTTATTTATGTTGGCCCTTGTTTGTTTGGTTCTTCTTCGAATAGACGCTGAGCAGGGGATATATCAAGAAACCCAGGAGCACTACCCAGATCCATCCCTCGCTTCAACTGAGCTGCCAGGCAAGCACTACCACATGCTTGCATACATATAGTACCTATTGCCTCTATCTTTTTCTTGCATCATTGAGTCGCGATTGCATTAAACGGAATCCCAAGTATTTCATAGCCTTACTTTTAAACCCCACCGAAGCTTGTTCCTCCATCCCATGAGCCATTACTACAGGAGTTGTTTGAGCCATGCGGGTCGTAGAACAGCATGTGTAGGGTATGTGAGTGTCTGATGGATAACGAGGTACCTAAAAAACTTAACATGAGTAGTAATGGGGAAAACTAATGAAAGTGGCACCGGTGAGCAATATCTGCTATTTGGTTTTTCATGCTCACTTGTGTCCCGTAGGACCCCGAGTACTTGATTCCTGTTCCTTGAATATTCGCGCTATCCACATCCGGGAGGCTTATGAACCCCCCTGAGCCAGAGCTTGATTCATTCTTATTTCTTGGGGCCACAAAGTAGTTTGGGGCTTTATTACTATCCTGTACTTATGCCATGCTTTACTGCTTTATTTAAGATTGTGCGAGGAGCACCTGTACTGTTTTGGATGCGGAGTGTTTTCGCGGTATCGACAAGCCCAGTCACACTTTCGGGTTCCCAGTCGTTTACAGCCATTGACGCAAACCTTGAGTCCGTCTCGGAGCCGGCCAACTTCGTTGCGGGTAGCTTAATGGGGTGGCCCCCTGAAATATTTCTGAATCCTGTGATCGCTTTGTCGTGAATGCCTCGTTGGGTTTTGATTTGGTTTTTCCGAGGTTGATCGAGTGTGTGTTGCTATTTGTGCACCCCTGCAGGGTAAATCTTTCTGAAAGCCGTGTCCGCGGTTATGGACGACTTGGAGCACAGTTTCTCGATCGTAGACAAGTATAACTAAAGTACCGCTTTTAATTTGACTAAGTACCTGATTAGTAAATAGTGCAACACTCATGGAATGGACAATAAAACTGCCAACGGATGGGGGGCTGTTCGTCCGCTTCCTCGTTGGTAAGCGAGGAGGAGGATGGATCTGTTAATATTACTGTTATAACTGTCGTTATTAATTCACGGACATCCGTCTATCTATGGTTAGGCGGATGGTTAGCGAGTATCTATAGAATTGTTAGGTATTATCTTTTGCTGCAATTGCGTCACCCTAGGTTGTGTCCCCTTTAGAGGCATAAAGACTTGCTGAGTACCCCTAGGGTCTCACACGATAAATTGTTTGATTCAGATGAACAGGTAAACTCGCTAGATGGATACTGGGTGGAGGAGACGAACGATGAGGGCAACGATCACTTGGTGTAGAGATTCCGGGAACGGGGATCCGTGAGATCTGTGGGCGGGATGTGTTTATTTATGGGGCATCTTATGCCGATTTGCTTCTTATCCGTACTCGGATCTTGTTTTCCGCTTCCGCCTGATACTCTGATGTTTGATGTATGAGGAGATATCCTAAACTATTATATCTATCTATGATATTTGGATCTTGCCGTATGGCGTTGCAATATTTCTATTTCTTTTAGATGGAATGGCTCTGAGGACTGTTGTATGGTGCCTTGCATACATACTCATTTGTGTATGTAGTTGATCCCTTCTCCTTCCGATTACGCCGCTCGTTCTTGTCCCGATGTTTTGTAAATGGTTAGGACGGCCGAAAGGTCTACCTGTGAGTGGCATTTGGCCCCACCGTACTATTTTAACCATTTCCGCTCATCCAGGCTTGTAACTAAGAGCGTAATTCACCGAGGTAGTTACAATAAACCTTATTAAATTGTGACACCACTTTAAATCACATTCCCATGTACTGAAATATGTGGTGATGACATGTGTCAACATGATCCCATGTTTGAGTTGGAGAATATTAAATCTTAAGTAGTTTTCAATGAGTAGAAATTACTTTTCTCAAATTAAAATAAATAAGACAAAAGCTTTAATCTTGTAATGTTAAGTGATGATGCTAGATCATCTATAGCACACCTTGGTGTGATGATTGAAAATAGTTAAGTATTGTTTGGTGATTATGTACCTCATATTTATTTATAGACGCTAGTACCGACCAAGGTTACGAGGAGGAAGGAGGATACTACGAGGAACAAGCCGAGGAGAACTTCAACCACTACTCTGCTCAAGGCAATCTTATACTGATACTTATGCAAGCCAATACTTGAAACCTTGCAAGCTAACACTTGCAACTATGAAAGTTAGATAACCTAGGAAATGCATTAATCATGCTTAGTTAGACACATTTGATGATACCCAATACTAGTTTTACTTACAAGCTCTATACTTTATTTCTTTATCAAAGCTTTTTCTTAGAGTTTACATAGTAAGTTGTAGATACTAGAAGGATATTGGAAGGTAGCATAAAGAGCATTAAATTTGGCCTAAGTTAGATAATCTTGATGTCATCCTAAGGAATGAGATTGAAACTAATTAATCTCCACCTGTTTACCACCCCTCATTAGTACTTACCCCCACTTGTAGATGCTAGTGCTAAGCATAAAACTTGATCAACTTCAGATGGGAATACTTGGTGGAAATGGTTATGAAAACCTTAGAATGATGAGTCATTCTACTGAAATGTTTTGACATGTGTTCTCGAACACCAGAAGATTTTAATGATGAAAATGTTAAGGCATGAGCCTTATCCCTTGATAAAACTAATGGTTGTCTAGATGTGATACCATTCCAATTTTACCGTACAACCACAATACCCAAAAATTGGGTAGGGCTTGACTGGAAATTTATATACCTTAGTATGGGTTCCCTCGCGGCCAAGGCCTGAGTTGAGGCTACCTTGTGAAGATTGTCCACCTGTGTAGTACCCAAGATGACAGTTGGTCATGGTTGGGAGGCCAAACTCATAGGAGAGCTGCCTATACTAGGGCGTGTAATTGAAAGGTTAGGATTTATTATCCGCATACTGAGTATGGTGAATTCAGGATTTGTTCCTGACGGATGTATCGAATGTTGTGGTGAAAGTGTACAATCTCTGCAGAGTGTCAAACTATTCGAATAGCCGCATCCACGGTTATGGACAGTTGGAGTGGCCATACCGTTCCTCTGTCAGATGTTTTCAAAATGACTTATGAAATGAATTGAGACTTTGACTTGACCACAACAGGGTTGTGATATAAAATTCAAGTTCCCACTCAGGTGTTATAAAACTTCAACTAGCTTTCTTTACTTCTGAACTGAGTAGAGGTAAATCTGGATTTTTGCAAAACAACCCTAGAGCGTAGTGTCCTACTACAAAAACCCTCTTAACTTGTTAGTATTAGTTTGCGAGTACTTAAAGAGTACTCATGGCTTTGTCCCTGGCTATTTCCGTGGCTAGACTATGAAGAGGAGTACCAGGATGATGGACCGCAGGAAGGTTAAGACAACTAGGATCATCTCCCATCGTCAGCATTGCCTGTGACCCCGAGGATGGAGCTTCGCCTACGCTATGTTTACTATTACGTTATTCTGCTTCTTGAGTTATATTAAGAACTGGATCATGAAATCCTTATTTGTGTAAGACCTTATGTATGGTTTGTAATGGATGATGTACTGTGATATCCAAATCTGTTATGTCTCGCAAAAATGGTAATCCTGGGATTATGATGTATGGCATAACAGGCATCTTGGATTAAAAATCCGGCTGTTGACAACTACACAATATAGGATAGTTATGTCGTTGCTTAGGATGAACCAACACCAGATAAGGAAACAATGGCATCTCTTATGAACCTGTAGAAGAGGTTGTGCAAACCAACATATTCAGTGTGCGCTTGTTGAGTTTTATGCAAAGAATAAGAAAATAGTCAGTGTTACATCTTTTAAATAACCAGATGGCAACAAAAAAATTATAATCGAACTAGTACAAAGATTTTAAATGGGTAATATAGGATAGCAGGTTATCCCCCCCATGCGGCAGAAAATTATTTGCCGCCCACGTGGGCCTGGGCTGTTTCTCCTTTTTTCTATTTTTCTGCAGTTCCTTTTTTCTCCTAGATATTTGCCGCCCACGTGGACCACCATATTACTAAGTGATTTTTAATTTTATCAATGTATCCTCGGGAAACAGTGATTTGATATGGTCTCACAGTCTGAGGAACAAGTCACTATCTTTCTGACAATTGCAACTGTGAACTTTGTGATATGATCGTGTTGCAAAAATCATCTGCGGAGTAGTGTCCACTATCTCATTCCCCAATGAGATAGCTCTAGTGTCAATTAGGTGCCAAAGAACCTTCATGGTCAGGACACCTTTGACCATCCATTGACCAATGAACTAGTTGAATAAAGGATAGTAGGGACTTGGGTTTGTTTATATATCACACCTATATCAATGTTTCCTAATTGATATAGTTGTTGGAGATATGCCCAAGAGGCAATAATAAAGTGGTTATTATTATATATTTGTGTTTATGATAAATGTTTACATCCCATGATATAATTGTATTAATAGGAAACATTAATAATTATGTGTTTTTTAAACATAAAAGAGTCCCTAGTAAGCCTCTTGTTAAACTATATTGTTGATTATTAGATGATCATGGTTTCCAGATCATGAACATTAGATGTTATTAATAACATGGTCATATAATTAGGAGAATGATGTAATGGACACACACCAATAGTAAGCATAGCATAAGATCAAGTCATTAAGTTCATTTTGATACAAGCTTTCAAATACATAGTAACCTAATCCTTTGATCATGACATCATGTTAATCACCATCACTAGATGAGTGCTTTGATGACATCAAATGGCACTTCGTAACTGGGTGGTTATAAAGGTGGCATTGGGTATTCTGAAAGTATGTGTTGAAGTGCATGGATCAAGAGTGGGATTTGTCCATCCAAACGATGGATAGATATAATCTGGTCCCTCTCGGTGGAATGTCATCCAATTGTCTTGCAAGCATGTGACTAGGTCACAAGGGATGTCATATCATGGTATGAGTAAAGAGTACTTATCGGTAACAAGGGATGTCAATATGGAGATACTGATGATCAAACCTCGGATAAGTAAAGTGTCGTTGGACAAAGGGAATCGGTATCGTATGTTAATGGTTCATTCGATCACTAAGTCGTCATTGAATATGTGGGAGCCATTATGAATCTCCAGGTCCCTCTATTGGTTATTAATCAGAGAGGTGTCTCGATCATGTCTGCATAGTTCGTGAACCGTAGGGTGACACACTTAAGTTTTGATGTTGTTTAAGTAGATATGGTATATGAGTTGGAGACCGAATGTTTTTAGGAGTCTCGGATTATATCCAGGACATCACGAGGAGATCTAGAATGGTCCGGAGAATAAGATTCATGTAAAGGAAGTTATCTTCTAGGGTTCGGAAAAGTTTTTGGTATTTTGACTAGAGCTTTTAAAATGTTCTACAAGGGCCACCGATGGGCCCACCACCCCGCGAGGGCCCACATGGGCTGAGGCAATGCTGCGGGGGCTCATGGTCCAGCCACATCAAGCCCAAGGGGCCAAACCGGCCAGCCCTAAAGGGTTTAGGGTAAAACCATAAAAGGAAAGGGGAAGACTTTGGGGGCAAGTTCCCCCCTCTCTCCCTTGCGTCGGCCCTAAGGGAATTGGGTAAAAGGGGTAACCATAGGCCGTACACCTTCTTTATATAGAAGGGAGGGTGGGAGCCTCCCCCTTGCCCCTTCTTCCTCAACCCTAGCCGCCACCCTCCCCCTCCTTCCTCCTGCTCTGGCTTAGGCGAAGCCCTGCAGAAATCTCTCCTCCACCACCACCACCATGCTGTCGTGCTTCTCGGATTTCGAGGGGATCTACTACCTCCACTTCCCGCTAGAACAAGGATAGGAAGGTATTCATTGACTCCGTACGTGTTTCCAAGTGCGGAAGCGCTGCCGGAATGCGTCACCGGAAGGATCGTAATCGTGATTGTAACATTCCAAAAATCATGATTTCAAAGTTTGCATATCATTCATGCATTCATAATCAATTTAGGATCATTTCTTCAAAAAGAGAAACTTTGTGATCTATTATTTTATGTAAGCAAGGCAATAGCCTTAATGCTACTCTCTATTATGAGAATAATTGTTTTGACCAAGAAAAGATTTGAGCATAGGATTGTTTAATATTTCCAAATCTTGGACAAAGTTTTTCAAAACAAAATATGAATTTAAAAACATTCATATGTCTATATTAAATAAGTGATAAAGGCAATGTTTATTTTTAAATTCAATGGGCAATTATATTTTGAGTGAACAGCAAGGTTTTGTATTCATTTATGTACAAAGTTCACTTTACAAAAATCTAGAATAAGATTGAATTCAAACTCATTTGAAATCATTTGAAAAATATTCCTGAAAATCAAATTAGAAAAAGAAAAGGGAAAAGAATAAAAACCAGCGCTGCAAAATGAGCCCAGCACCAGAACCGGCCCAACAAGCCCACCCGGAGAACCCCTTCCCTCTCTCTCTTCCACGCGCGCAAACTTACCCCGCAGAGACTGCCAGTGACCACACGCCAGCTCACTCCCTTCTTCCCCAAAATCCCGCGCGCGACCACGTCGTCGCCGGCCGTTTCCTCCTCTTCACTGTCATGATCAATTCCATTGATTCACCGCGAGATTGTCGCCCCTTCTCTGGCTATTTAATCACCACCTCGCCGCGGTCCTTTCCCCCCAACACCCACGCCCAATCGCCCCCAGGATGCTCGTATTTGAGCTCGAACCACCGCTGCCCGGCGAACTCCGGTGAGCACCATCCACCCCGTGCATGCTAACCCATACTGTCGTGTTTCCCTTGTCCTTACGCTTCTTCTGACACCTTTGGTTCGACTTGTACTGCCCTAGGTCGTCGACTCCGTCGAGCACCGCAAACTCCCGACACCATCTCCAACTCCGACGAGGAATTTCGGTGAGGTTCGAACGCCCCGTGCCTTCCCCTTGACCCTATCAAGTTCGCCTGAACGTTGCACATACACTGATGCCTTCTGTTTGTCTTAGGGAGGATCAGAACGTCGCCAACATCGCCGTCCACCTAAGCCCGATGCTGTCCCCAACTCCGACGAGCTCCCACAACCACAGCAGCTTGTCCCTGTCCACGCCAACAACATCCGGAGCTTTCTCGCAACCTTGCGGCGCCTATAAGCATCGCCGCTGCCTCTAGCCCTCGCTAGAATCGCCGCAACATCGCCGGTAGAGCCATCACCGCTGTTCTAGCCATTTGCGCCGCCGGTTTAAGGTCAACATCGCCAGTGATCTAGATTAGACGCAAGGCCGAAGAGGTACGACCAGATCTGAGCAGCTGGATCTTATTTAGATCTGATGGTGCGCGAGCGTGATCCAGTGCGAAGCGGTACCAACCAATCAGATAGCGCCGTGTGGCCTGTAGTTTGATTTAAAATCTGGATTTATATCTATTAGATGTTTAAACTTGCAAAATTCATAACTTTTGATCCACACGTTCAAATTTTGCAAAGTTTATATCATTGGAATCAGAAGAAAGAATTCTATCCAACCAGGCACTTTGTTTAATAAATTGCTTCTGTAAAATTGGTTATTTTTGCAGAGACATTTGTAGGCCTATTTTGAGTATAAAAATTATTTGAAAAATGTTTTAAAGATCAAATTAAGTTTAATTAGTGTATAAATGTTTTGTTTAGTGTTCAGTATTGTTTCACTTGTCTTATTTGAATTGGAAAAAT
Source organism: Avena sativa (assembly GCA_916181665.1). Lineage (NCBI taxonomy): Eukaryota > Viridiplantae > Streptophyta > Magnoliopsida > Poales > Poaceae > Avena > Avena sativa. The sequence goes on along the minus strand of OV702293.1, from coordinate 92,060,752 downwards.
CATCACATGGAATTTGCATGCATTCATATATTTTTTCTTGTTTATTTTGATATGTGAATTTGGTGCTATCATTTTATGTGTAGATTTTGGTGCTAGTGGTGATTGTGATTGTGAGGATTGTTGCTACTCCCCCAACTACCAAGGAAAGTGATGCTTCTTATTTTTGTCCCAATATTTTGACTATGCATTACAAATATTTTATATAGGGCTTGCATGAATATTTTTACTAAGTATCTATATGCTATGCTTGGGAAATCCTAGTAGCTGTATCATTGTTAGAATTTTCTCTAAGTTAAGATACTTGCTATCTCCATGCTTAGCCTAGCTAGTAGCAACCAAGGGTGGCATATATATGCTATGAAAAAAATATTACCAAGTCTTTGACTTATGTTTTTGCTTAATAAAACAACTAAGTGAATGAAACACCTGGGTGGATTGGTAATTGCTTGGTGGTTTTTGGTTGAGTGGTTACACAAGGCCCATTTCTATGGTTTACCTTGTGTATCTCACTTGTGTATTGCCACCAAGGAACAAAGGGATTTGAGATGCCATATGTTAAGAAGCTTCTAGTGCAACCACATGGCATTATGGGCTCTGCCTGGATCATATAGGTCGCAATAACTTAGCCATTTAGAGAGTTGGTGGTAGTGGGATGATAGGTTGGAACGCGTCCATTTGGTCTAAGGGAAGGCTTCTGAAAGGTCCTGTCTTGGTGAAAATCAAGTCTTGTGGGGAAAGTGCACCACCTCTGCAGAAGGAAGAAACTAAGTACTTAGACGTGTCCTCATTAATGGACAATTTGAGCATCAAGACATGGAAGTTATCAAGAATCTCCTCATCCCAATTTTCTAAGTTAAAATTTGTGGCTGAACAAGGGTGAAGGTTCACCAATTTCTATCGGTGGTTCCTTGGGAGTTTTTGCCAAACAAAAACTTAGTGTTTTCAACTGACAGGTAAAACCTATTTTGAGCAAAGCAAGCCTAAGATACACTTAGCCAAATTCATGCAGTAACTAGATGCTAATATTCTACTAAGGTATCACTTGCCAATACTATTCCAATATATTGACCCACTGTGGCTGTAACTTGTGATGTTGCAGGTTACTCTGATGATGATTAGGGGTTATGAGTCTACACTCAACATGCTTGCCTATGGCACATGAAGATGAAGACTTTTATTTATATTGTTAAGTTAAACTCTTGTACTAGCCTATGGCTATGGAGTTGTAAAAGACTATGTTATCACTGGAATGATGATGTAATAATGACCTTTATTTCCGTGTACTTCATCTTAAACTGTGGATGCTAGCATTTGATCCAGGGACTAGCATTGTAATCACAGGAATCTTTAACTTTACTAGTAAAATGCACGTGCGTTGCTACGGTCAAACAAATAAAAGTAGGGGCGTAAAAATAGAAAACCTGGTTTATATATGCACAAACTATAAGTAATTTCTAGTCAAACATAGATAAAATCGAAAAACAAATTCTAGTCAATTCCCGGTGATTTAATGTGGTGTGGGCACATTTTTGTATACAATATTCTTGTCAAAAATGTTTGGGTGTCACATAGATATTCTTGTATAGAATATTCTTGTCAAAACTTGTATACCGATTCTTGTCGAACATATGCACAAACTACAGGCAATATGCACAAACTACAAACAATTTCTTATTTCACAGTAGAAAGACTTTTTCATGCACGCTGCAGAGTAGAGTCCCTGTATAAGCAATCGGAGATACCAGCATCATCAATGTGACCAATTGTTGAAAATAAAGTCACGTGTCGGATGTTGTATTGATCAAGTCACATGCATCAGATAGCCAAATTAAAATTACTAAACATGAGATGTTAGAATAATATCTTCACTAGCTTTCGAAGTAGTGTGTTACAAAAAGCACAATGATCTACTAACAGTTGAATAGCAAAAACCAAGTTGAAAAAGGCAAGGCCCATCTGCAGTCCGATATAAGAATGAAATGCATTCAGAATCTACCAGATCAAAGCGTCGAATACCTGTCAGTAAGTGTTTTCCTCGTCCCTAGCGACAATCCAAAACAACATAGTGATAGGAATATAAAAAGTGGAAATTGGTTCAGAAATAAGTGAAGACATTCTATAATTAGAGTTCTATAATCAAGTATTCAAATGTCTACTGACTCGTATACATTGTCAATACTTCTTTTAGATCATGTTCTTTCTGTATGTCAGAATAGGTCTTGTCCAAAACAAATAAACAACTACACAATTAAGCACTCGCCCAATAGCAGTATAAGACGGATGGGATCCAGTTAGTAACTTCCAACCCAATCATCCATGATTCTCTTTTTTTGAAGAACGACATGGAATAAAAAACCTATCAGCCAAGATATAATGGAACAACGTTGTCGATCAAGAAAGCAGCACCAAACATAAGTTTGAAATGCAAAATATACATGTTTCAAGAGAAGAGACCATAGAGCAAACTATCTTTAAAAAAATCATAAATTGTATTTTTCAATTTTACTTCAGATGAAAAAAGTAATGATGGACAACTTGAATTACCCCAAGTATTTATGCAGCAAGACTTTCTTTACATGACCTGGACTTAGAGAGGCTACTTGCTAACTTTGGCTGAACCTAGACATCACCCTAGTATATGCAGCAAGACTTTCTTTATATCATGGCCCAAGTATTTAAAGACCATATCTATATCTCCATAGTACATGTAATCATATGCATATTTTTAGCATAGGTTAATCGAGGACCTCACAAAAGTCAAACCGTTAGCGGATGGTAATTCATTAAGCAAAAACTTATAAGCATGTGCCATATAAATGAATAATATAGGTAGGATGTCATAAACCGACAACTAAGTTTTATTGACCAGTATATTTAAAATTGGTGAAGCACAAAATGTAGTATATGTTGTGTATGACTAGCAAGAACGAAGATTAGATTGCACAGAAACCTGACATTGTAATTTCCTAGTTATTATAACAAAGCACAACACTCCCAAAAGCACCACTCCCCATTGGTTTTCTTGCATGCAGATGGAACGTTTTTCAGAGAACGGAAATTATCCAGAGAATGGCATGGGTAATAATATCCCTAGATCTTTAATTACTCTTTTTTATATGGTCACTTATTCATCTATGATAAAAAACACAACACATAACTTTCCTTGCACAAACCTGGAACTATCGTGTGGAGGAACAAATGTTATACTATCATAGTTCCACTCCAAAAGTTGGTGTAGGAAAAAAGTGTCTAGAGGAACAACAAGTTTGAACATTTGTTTACAAGAACAGACAAAATACATGGCTATCTAGATATGTGTGACCCACTCTAATGTTACACCCATTAGAAAGTTTCTGAGAAGGTAAAAATCAGAATACAACAAACTACCACATAGAAAGATGAGTTGATTGACATATACTTACCAGTATTTCTTTTGTAAACCCCTGAAAATGCATCTAATATGAAAACAATGGATTCACATGTCACCACTATTTCTTTTGTGAAACCCCGACAATGCTATTAATAAATTACACTCATCTTCATTTCCGTATAGTTATGCTATCAACCCAAAGCAGGATTAATCATTCATACATGAACATGCAAAGGAATCTGAAGAATTCACATCATCTCTTTGTTTGACTCAAATAAATAGGAAACTAAACTACATGACTCTGTTTGATTCTTTAGTGCACGTCATTACCAAATTCAGTACAAAATTTGAGTGGTGAAATATAAATAAATTCCATCGATTGTGTGGTGGAACCAATTAGAATAGAACGAACTCCAAAGCTTAAAAAAGGATGCTCTAACAGAAAGACCACTAATTGTAGTACATTTCAGCTGTATCAACGTAAGGGCAATTGAGAATATGTTTCCAAGCAAAAAAAATACCACAATGTTCGTTGTTGCTTCTTGCCATCACTCCCAGGGCTAGCTTCTCCAGAGAAAGGGTCAGACTTGCATTAGTGTTAAGTTTTATCCATCCCACATCAGGATATCTCCATCATTTAGTGATGTACAACCATATTTCGAATTCACAATTTATTCATGATACCTAAGGGAATGCGTCCTAATTTTTTATGGGTAGAAGAAACAAATAGTAACCTGAGGTTGGAGGGTCTAAAACCAGCACCCATGGTCAATGGCTCCTGAAATTCCAAGCATAGAGACCAAAATTTCAGCACGAGAAAGAAAGATGAATCACGATTGAGGCTTCAATGCTTACATCTCAATTAGTTGCTCCTCTGGCAGCAGTGCTACGCACTTGTGCCGCCTCGTCCGATCTCAAGCCAGGATGAACATTGCCATGGCTGCATGGTGGAGCAGACAGATGTTCCAGGGCCATTGCAGGCAGGAAAAGCTGGCGTCGTGGTTGGTCGAGTCCTGTGGCGGCTTCTCCTTCTGTGGCATAATCACTCCAAAACAACACTAATGAGACATGATATCCAACTTGTAATCAATCCGAGTTAAGTAACAACTTCAGACTATAGGTAGTTCTAGATGTAGTATGAAAATAATCGATAAAACTTCAGCTTGGGATCTAATAGGAGTGAACTATTTTCTCAAGATCAGCTTTAGCTTTATCAGCCTTCTTGTTATCACTGAATCTTGTGCTCGAACCTCCACATGCAATCCAACCTGTTTATTTATTATTCATGGTCAAATATAACTTACTCCTGAAACAGATTAAGGGTCAGAAGATAGCCGTCCTACATTCGAGTTGCAAGCCTTTACCAATTCATCATTCTTCAATAAGAGCATGTTGAATTCAAATTCAACATGTAGATTCAGATGTATCTAGTCATGTTTTAGTGCTAGATACATCCGAATGTAAACAAATCTGAGGCCATTAATTTGAATCAGAGGGAGTATGAGAAGAATAGATTGAAAAGGTAAGGGTACCATTACATAACTCATAAACTAAATATGCAGAGTGAATGGCGGGATTATTTTCAGTTCATAAACGAAGAATGAACTGGATCAAATAGCAGCTGTATTATGTAAACCAATCAATTTCTTGGTTTTAGGAGGAGATGAAGGAGTCTAATTCAGTTAAATTTAAATGCAAGCCTAATCTAAGACTGGGTGCAGAACAATTGCACGCTGCAGCATTGGCTTATTATCTCAGAATGAGAAGCCCTCGGGCAAATATTTGCCAAATTTGAGGTTTTAGCTTCAGAATGATTACACACCGTAATAATACCTCTAGTTTATTGAGGTTTGCTGTTATTTGGAATATTGTTAGACCATGCCAGCTTGATTAGTTTCATGAAGCCCTTGCATGCAAACAATAATGTCTCCATTTAAGATATAGAGAACACTAAAACACTGTCAGATATAACTGCAGGTTTGTAGTTAACTTACAATTTGCAGGAAGTGAGAGTGTTGTGGTTTGCTCAGTAAACAGCAAGAGCTTGCATGAGACCAATCACTTTGGAAATTTACCCAGCCAGTTATTTCCTTAAAGTGTCCTCCACCATAAATACCCATCCACCTATAGGAAAACTTTAGATTTCGTAATACAGAAATCCATTGTGTACTACGTATTGTGCACCAGATCTGATTACTAACACAGAAATTGCAAAAAAATAATTAGAATACGTATGTTGACAGATAATATAGGCTGAAAGGCAAAAATCTAGTACCTCAGAGGTTCAAATGTGTTGTGGCTGACATACGTGACAACAACAAAGTGCATGGTACAAGATTTTAACTGAAATTAGCATCTTATAGGCCTTTAAATTTACAGTTTGCACATGCTTCAAACTATTGATTGCAATCGCCTAGGTTTAGGAAACAAGTTTCGAGGAACCTTGACCCCTCTTATATTTCCTATTGAAAGATTATCCTAAATATTAAGGAAATTTGTTAAATCTGCATTTTAGTGATGCAGAGCTCGAGCAAGAAAGCAACATGAAGTTTATGTTGAGTGAAATGTAGACTTAATCAACTCTCTCAGTTATGAAAGTTGGGGGACTGAAGGAGACTTAATCTAAATCCAATATGAATTCATATATCAGCAAGGCCGCACTCCGAAGGCCTCGCCGGTGATGACGCGGACGTTGACGACGTCCTTCGAGGCCTGATTATGTCGAACGCAGTTTTTCTTCCACTACGATCCGAGGGTCTGCAATGCTCCAAGATCTGTGCAAGAGAAATTTACATTTTGATCCTGTACACAGTACAACTTGGCATCTCTATAGGAACGGAAGTGGACATGTACATCTTGTTGCTGCCTCGTGTTTCTCTCTCATCTATCTCATCCGCTCCCTGGCTGTGCCGTCGCCTCTCCATCCCAGCATGCTGCATCCCCTCCTCCCGAAAGCAGCGGACTCCTCCCCATCCATTCGGGCCTTCATGGAAGGAGCTGCCTCCGTCTCCGTTAGGCTGCCCCTATAGAGCTCCACCGCCTTCGGATCCAACAGGTTGACGGCGACGAGCCCTGCGTCGATGGCGTCTGTGGCAGCGGCATGGGAGGATCCTTCCTGCTCGCCTCCTCCCTCTTCTAGCCTCTGGCCGGTGACCAACTACAGCCAAGGATATAATTTATTCATGTTTTTTTTGGATCATGTCCCGATCTGAAGTCTGTAGTGATTTTTCCCCTTCATTTTCTTCATGCTGCTCGAGTTTGTGATCAATTTTTTGTGAATCCATTAGCAAGCTCGGATCCGGATTTTTTCCCCTGTTTGTGTTCAATTTTCTTGAACCACGTGGATTGGGGAAAGAGTATGGTCAGATGCAGCTGTTCTTCGTCAGATGCAAAAAAAATTTGGTTGTATCCATGTGTGGTGACGGACGCAAAATTCAGTTATGGTCAGATGAAGGTTTTCCTCCTAGAAAATTTATGTAATTATTATGGAAAGAACGTGGGATCTACTATATAAAAGGAGAGGGGCTTGTTGGCACAAAATGGATATAACTAAGGGTGTTTTGTGCAATGTGCAAAAAGAACCGCGCCCGGGACGCCCGTTGGGTTTTCGGATTATGTTCTTGAGCTACAACTACTGGGACCTTGACTCGATACTGGCATTCTTAATCATTTGCAAAAGAAGAAACTTGAAGTGATTTCTCATTGCCATATACTGATGCAGTTGTTCAAGTTCATATGATACATACAACTTGTCCTTGGAGGCGAGGTTGATCCAGAGCTGCAGGCCCTTCTGCACGCCAGCGGACGCCGACATCTCCAAGTGCACAATTACGTGGCCCATCGTCATCCAGTGATCAAGAAGAGATTGCAATGTTAACTCAAGGAAAAATTGAATAGTCAAGTCCAGCTTGATTTCATTGTGATTATAGATAGAGAGTAGAACATACTTGGACAGCTCCTGATCTGATGGTACCCTTGTGTCTAGAGAAATCCTCGTGGATGAAGGCCCCATGCATCAGAGAACATGAGCAAATTAAAGCAGTTTAGCAAAAGCCTCTCACGCAAGTCTGCACATATATCCGGTCTTAGACCTGAAATCATCAGTGAAATGCGTGAGCACTAAAATGTAATTGACCATAATCTCATTTTTTTATCAGGTGGCAAGGTAGAAGACCCTGACTCACTGACATGAGCAACATCTTACGACCCACAACTTCTAGAATCATTGGTCCATGGATAGCATGGTCTTCTTTCCATTGACTTGTGCTTGGACAATATCCATGCGAGCCTCTCCTGATCTTCACCCCACAAAAGAAGACAAAATATACTGATTTTTATCACATGGAGTGGTAAGTGGAGCAAATCTAGAAAATCACCTTCCTAAACTGACTTTCGTGGTATATTTGGACAGCATAGCCCTACGTAGATATATTGTGGGAGAGAAATGGAGAGTTGAAACATTTACAGGGCGTCACAACAGTCCAGATATATTTGTCATCCAAATAATAAGAACAAGAATCGCATCACATCCACTGCCTAAGGAGTAAGGATCCATCCTAGATCGACACATTGAAGAAAATATTTATGTTAAATGACAACAAGATCGGAGCCAAATAACATCGTCTTTCCACTTACATGACAACATAACAATATCAAATTTTATATTCATCATTGAATCATTGATGTTTAGTCTAGAATAAAATTTGCTTGTTTCAAGAAGCTGAATATTACTACGAGCATGTTGTAGTAGAAAAAAATGAAACCTAGCCAGGACAAGTTATCAAGAAAAAGGCTTATAGAAAATCATCGATACGTACCTAAAGCATATGTAACTTATTCACACAATGCGAGACAACTTTCATATTCTCACTGTCCCACGGTAGCCCATATATACTTAGGAATGATCTTAGAAAAATGTATGTCTTGTCAGATGTATCTGCAACATTATCACAAAGTGGAGTATTCCGAACAGTCAATGATGCGTGGCTCTCCAAAGTAAGGCCTGAATAAGCACAAGAATTATCCCTATTCTTTCAATGACATCACGTATCATCCTGCAAGGCATACATACCTGCAATTGAATTGGACGATGTCTGTATCCGAAATTGAAGCACTAAGCATGTCAGATCACTCCAGAGATGGGAAAAGATGAAGGGATCATGAACGCGGATCGCGCCGGAGCGCAGCTGCCGGAGCTACGCCTCGTAGTCCCACCAGCCCAACACAACCTGCGGGGGAACACACCGTAGCGCAGGACAGGGATGCCAGATCCCTCGATGGGAGGAGCTTCAGATGGTGATCTCCAAAAAAGGCATCAGCAGCGGCGGCTGCTACGGGGAAGGCATGAGCGCGGCTACTGCTTGCGGGAGCATGGAGCATGAGGTGTGGAGACGCTTGAAGGAAAAGGGTAGGGCGAGGAGCGGAGGCGTCGGAGGAATGCGAGGATCATGGGGATGGTGTATACGGTGGCAGCGGCCTCGATCTTGAAGGCACGTTTTTTGGGCACCAGAACAGTTTTTTATAGCGAAACATACGTGATTGACGGAGACTTAATTATAGCGATAATAAACCACGATGTACTGGCAACGACGGAACAATAAATCTTTTTTAGGTAGTAGAGAAGAAGATGAATATTACTACGAGCATGTTGTAGTAGAACAAAATGAAACCTAACCAGCACAAGTTATCAAGAAAAAGGCTTAGAGAAAATCATCGATACGTACCTAAAGCATATGTAACTTATTCACACAATGCGAGACAACTTCCATATTCTCACTGTCCCATGGTAGCCCATATATTCTTAGGAATGATCTCAGAAAAATGTATGTCTTATCAGATGTATCTCCAGCATTATCATAAAGTGGAGTATTCCGAACAGTCAATGATGCGTGGCTCTCCAAAGTAAGGCCTGAATAAGCACAAGAATTATCCCTATTCTTTCAATGACATCACGTATCATCCTGCAAGGCATACATACCTGCAATTGAATTGGACCATGTCTGTATCCGAAATTGAAGCACTAAGCATGTCAGATCACTACAGAGATGGGAAAATATGAAGGGATCATGAACGCGGATCGCGCCGGAGCGCAGCTGCCGGAGCTACGCCTCGTAGTCCCACCAGCCCAACACAACCTGCGGGGGAACACACCGCAGCGCGGGACAAGGAGGCCAGATCCCTCGATGGGAGGAGCTTCAGATGGTGATCTCCAAAAAAGGCATCAGTAGCGGCGGCTGCTACGGGGAAGGCATGAGCGCGGCTACTGCTTGCGGGCGCATGGAGCATGAGGTGTGGAGACGCTTGAAGGCAGAGGGTAGGGCGAGGAGCGGAGGCGTCGGAGGAATGCGAGGATCGTGGGGATGGTGTATACGGTGGCAGCGGCCTCGATCTTGAAGGCACGTTTTTTGGAACCAGAACAGTTTCTTATAGCGAAACATACGTGATTGACGGAGACTTAATTATAGCGATAATAAAGATGGTAAAAACCAAGCAAGGACGGAGAGTCGGACGAAACCACAACGTATTGGCGATGACGGAACAGTTCATCTTTTTTAGGTAGTAGAGATAAAGGTGGGATCTTACAGAATGGTATCAGAGCACTATATTGTCTATAGGATTATGACCCTAGGATTGGATTAGAAACCACTAAGAAAAAAATTTCAACATTTTTCACACTTGTCTTTTTCTTCTCGTAAACTTTTCTAATCTTCTTTCTCATCTCTATTTGTAGATGAACTTCATCAACGAAACCGTAAGGAAGGGACCACTTATGACCATGACTTTTGAATGTGAGACTGAATTTCCCAAGGCCCTCAAGAACCTTATGGTTACCATGGGGATACATGGTGCAGCTGTGTACAAAGGATTCCCTGTGATGGATGAAGGAGAAGAGTATTGGTGGGTGCAACTTCACTTGTAAAAAAACAAGGAAGACAACCACAAGGAGTCAGGATTCTGCATGGTCACCAACTCAGAAATGCACACAACCTTCTTTGACTCTGCAAGAAATGCAGCTTGGAATGCTATCAAGGAGCTTGGTGATAGACTCAAGTGCAGAATGCTCAACACCCAAAATGACCTTCGGGAAGAAAAGAAGCATACCCAAGAGTTAGAGGCTACTAACCAATGTTTAAGAGAAGACATCATAGACTTAGCAATGGAGTCATGTGATCAAGATCGACAGATTGCCTCTAGGGATGCCCTGATAGCCAACTTGGCAAGTGAGTGGGGATTGTAATGTACTCCGTTAGTTGGACCACCACATTTATCGTTTTACTTCCAAAAATTTGTCTAAGTTATGTTGAACCTTTGATGCTTGTAATGGATTTGTGTATGCCATGACTTGTGTGATTGTTGCAAAAGATATGCTTGTGATATTTTGTATTGTGATTTTTCTCTATTGATGTTGATTCTAACTTTTCTCTATCTTATAAAAATAGATGCCTAATGTTACTATCAACATGGCCGAGGAGTTCAAGGGAACTCGTTTTGGTACTCGTCCCATTGAGCTCACTAGTGTGCTCAACCTTCCACTTCCTAGCATCATGACACTTCCACTCACCAAGTTTGAGAGGAAGGACCTTTGGGGCTTCAGAGTTACTCAGCCCGAACGCCAGACAGAGCCAACCACTGAGACCATCACTTCCAAGTTGATGCATGACGACAAGGATAAAGTCCTAGATGTAGTGATGTAGGAGTTACTTAGGCGCCTGGTAGGGAGACACTCCACGGAGCTTAGAGGTCTTTAATTTCACCCCTTCGGGAGACGCAATGAGCAGGGTGAAGCTATAGAGTACGAGGATGCTGCTAGAGAGACGATGGAGCCGATTCGTCTTTACCTCCAGGACCTAGAGGGTCTTATTAGGCACCTAGATACTGATAGGACCAACGTCAGGCTTAGCAATGACGAGCTCCAGGTTCAGCTTCGTGAGAAGGACAAGCTCTTCGCGGAGCAAGACGAGATAGTCAAGGAAATGGAGGCCAAGTTTGAAAGCCAGAACAAGAAATTCAAGAGCCAGGAGAAGAGAGTCCAAGACAGGAACAAGAAGATCCGGGAGATGAAGGAAGAGCTAGAGGCCAAGGACTTCGAGCTTGAGCATCAGCAGGGAGTGATCGAGAGGCTTCGCTCACAGAAGAGGGCCCTTAGGGCCAAGATAGAGGCCTTGACTACTAATGTTGATGAGTACAAGACCGCTATGGAGAATGCAGGTCTTACCCTTGTTGATGTGGAGATTGATGCGTTGGAGTAGTGTTGACTACTCATTTATCTTTCATCTACCATACTTTTGATTTATGAGTCGCAATGACCATCCAACATGTGGGTGGCTTGCTATGGTGTGTTTGCTTTTTCCAAAAACTTGTTGTTTATGTCATTCAAACTCTATTATTTTGATGCTTGGTTGTTGTGATTGTCTATGTGATGTATTGTGCATGTTAAGCATCTATGGGTATCTCATTCTTATCCTTATGAAAACCAAAGATGCCTCCTCGATGTGCCAACCCCAACCCAAACAACAACAATGTCACTCCCGAGATGCAACAGTTGATGACAGCACAGACACAACTGATGCAGATGATGACCACTTTTATGCAGAACCAGAATCAGAATAACAACAACAACAATAACAACAACAACCCGAACAATCCACCAGGATTTGACATGCTCACAAGATTCCTAAGACTGAGGCCTGAAAAGTCTCAGGAACCACTAATCCAATGGTGACCAATGATTGGCTACGCCCGGTGAACAAGGATTTGGTGACTGTCGGCTGCATAGACGAGGAGAAAGTCAGGTTTGCAGCACATCTGTTGGAAGGACCAGCAGCAACTTGGTGGGATAACTTTCAGATCACCACTCCCATTGAGGATGTGACTTGGGCTATCTTTGAGGATGGATTCCGTACAGCTCACATCTCATCCGGGGTGATGAATTTGAAGGAGTTCCATAATCTGAAGCAGCGTCACTGTAGTGTGGCTGAATATATTGAGGAATTCAACAATCTGGCGCGTTATGCACCGGATGAAGTTGATACTGATGCCAAGAGGAAGGAGAAATTCCTCGAAGGATTGAATGATGAACTGAATCTGCAGCTGTCTATTGCCTATGTCCCAACCTACCAATCGCTTTGCGACAAGGCTACCATTTTGGAGAACAAGATGAAACAGGTTGAAAGCAGAAAGAGGAAGCACAACTTTGACAAGCACAGCTCGGGATCGTCTCACAAGCGTTCCCATCATGATGATAGTGGGAGTTCTGGATCCCACAAACATGGAAAGTACAACAACCACCACAGCCACAACCGCCATCATGACAACAAGCATCACCGTAGTCATGATAATGACAAGTACAAGAACCACAAGAGTGGACACAAGAATCACCACAGTGGAGGCGGAAGTGGAAGTGGTAGTCAGCCTGCAAAGAGAGATATCATTCAGGTTGAATGTTTCAAGTGTAAGAAGATGGGGCATTATGAAAATGAGTGCCCAGAGAAGAAAGTTGAAGGAACCACCAAGCCCAACCCTTTCCAGAAGGGACAAGTAAACCACATTAATGTGGAACAGATTTATGAGGAACCTGATGCTGTGGCTCGTAAGTTCAAACTCAATTCTGTTCCAGCACTTGTTATTTTTTATACTGGCGCATCGCATTCATTCATATCAAGAGCATTTGTTGAAAGAAATGAAGTTCCAGTTGAAACTATTGGGTGTCCTATAAAAGTAAGTTCTCCTGGTGGAGAAATGATAGTGAACTCAGGATGTCATGACCTAGTCATAGAATTTGGGAATTATAAGTTTCCCGTTAATTTGATAATCCTAAATTCCCAAGGATTGGATGTCATTTTGGGAATGGACTGGATGACTAAGTACAAGGGAGTGCTAGATTGTGCCAATCATGCCCTCACACTCACAACCCCAGATAATAAAAGGATTAGATTCAAGACTAACTTTGAATCAAAGGGGAGTAAGCTAAATTCTCTTAAGGGGGTTAGCATAGACAGTGTGCTAATTGTGAGAGAATATCCATATGTGTTTCCGGAAGAATTACCGGGAATGCCACCAGATAGAGATGTGGAGTTTCTGATTGACTTGCTGCCAGGATCAGGACCAATAGAAAAGAGACCTTACAAGATGTAAATTGATGAGTTGAAAGAACTCAAGAAACAACTTGGAGAATAGTTGCAGAAAGGATTTATTCAACCAAGTTCTTCATCTTGGGGAGCACCAGTCTTGTTTGTAGAAAAGAAGGATAGAAGTCAAAGGTTATGCATCGATTATCGTTCACTCAATGAGGTGACTATCAAGAAAAAATACCCTTTGCCCAGAATCAATGATTTGTTTGATCAGCTAGAAGGATCCTGTGTGTTCTCAGAGATTGATCTTCGGTCAGGTTATTTTCAGCTTAAGGTAAGGGAGCAAGACATACCTAAGACAGCTTTCACCACTAGGTATGGATTGTATGAGTACACCGTGATGCCATTTGGTTTGACCAATGCACCAGCTTACTTCATGAATATGATGAACAAGGTGTTCATGGAGTTTCTTGAGAAGTTTGTTGTTGTTTTCATCGAAGAAATTTTGATCTACTCCAAGATCAATGAAGAGCATGAGGGACATTTGCGTTTAATACTTGAGAAGCTTAGAGAGCATAAGCTGTATGCCAAATTCAGCAAGTGTGAATTCTCGTTGAATGAAGTTGTATTTCTTAGACACATTGTGTGAGGAGATGGTGTAGCAGTTGATCCCGCAAAAGTGTCAGCTATAACTGAATGGGAATCTCCTAAGTTAGTGAAAGAAGTTCGTAGTTTCCTTGGCTTGGCAGGATACTATAGAAGATTCATTGAGTATTTCTCCAAGGTAGCTAAGCCAATGACGGAGTTACTAAAGAAAGAAAAGAAATTTGCTTGGACTGAGGGATGTGAGCTCGGTTTTCAAGAATTGAAGAAGAGACTAGTGACAACACCAGTCCTATGTCTGCCAGATTTGGAGAAGGATTTCCAAGTTTATTGTGATGCATCTCATCATGGATTAGGTGCAGTTCTGATGCAAGAAGGGAAAGTTGTGGCTAATGCCTCGAGACAACTCAAAACTCATGAGGTGAATTATCCTACTCATGATTTAGAGTTAGCCTCTATTGTCCATGCACTCAAAACATGGAGACATTATCTTTTGGGAAAGCGATGTGAAGTGTTCACAGATCACAAAAGTTTGAAGTATATCTTCACTCAGAAAGAAATCAACATGAGACAAAGAAGATGGCTAGAACTCATCAAGGACTATGACTTGAGTTTGCAATACCACCCCGGTAAAGCAAATGTTGTAGCAGATGCACTAAGCCATCAGGTTTATGTGAATGGTCTTACTAAGGGAGAGTTGCTAGATGATCTGTGTGCCCAATTCAAAGATATCAGATTAGAGATTGTGCCTGAAGGACATCTCATGTCATTGGATTTTCAACCCACCTTGTTGGACAAAATCAAGCAAGCCGAAAAGACGGACAAGGAAATTAAAGAGATTAAAGAAAAGATTGGTAAAGGAAAAGCCAAAGGATTCCATGAAGACGAACATGGTACCTTATGGTATGGAAAACGTATCTGCATTTCGAAAGACCCAGAGCTTCGGATACTGATTTTGCAAGAAGCACACAACTCACCATATTCCATTCATCCAGGTAACACCAAAATGTACATGGATGTGAAGGAAAGATTTTGGTGGAATAATCTCAAGAAGGACCTCGCCGAACATATTGCTTTGTGTGATGTATGTAGTAGAGTGAAAGCGGAACATCAAAAACTAGCAGGATTGTTACAACCACTATCTATCCCTGATTGGAAGTGGGACAAGATTGGAATGGATTTCATCACCGGACTGCCAAGGACCAGATCAGGATATGATTCTATTTGGGTGGTAGTGGATCGCTTAACTAAAGTGGCTCACTTCATACCCGTGAAGACAACCTATACAAGTGCTAAGTTGGCCAAGATCTATATGAATAGGACCGTGTGTCTGCATGAAGGATCCAAGAGTATTGTGTCTGATAGGGGAATTCAATTCACTTCCCATTTTTGGAGGCAATTGCATGAGTCATTGGGAACAACATTGGAATTCAGTACTGCTTTTCATCCCCAGACCGATGGACAGATAGAAAGTACCAACCAGAATCTAGAGGATATGTTGAGGGCATGTGCCCTAGACAATGGAGCTAGTTGGGATGAAAGTCTGCCTTACGCAGAATTCTCTTACAACAACAGCTATCAAGCCAGTATTGAGATGGCACCGTTTGAGTTTCTCTATGGAAGAAAGTGTACTACACCATTGCTCTGGAATGTTGTTGGAGAAAGGAACTTGTTCGGGCCAGAATTAATCAAGGAAGCTAAAGAGAAAGTCAAGTTGGTAAAGGACAGATTGAAGACAGCACAGTCCCAATAGAAGAGCTACGCAGATCCAAAGCGTAGAGAAGTCACCTATGAGGTGGGTGATAGAGCATATCTTAGAGTATCACCACTTCGTGGAGTGAAGAGATTTAGAGTCAAAGGAAAATTGGACCCAAGATATGTTGGACCATTCAAGATTCTGAGCCGTAAAGGAGAAGTGGCATATGAGATTGAATTGCCTGAATCATTGTCTGCTGTTCACAATGTGTTTCATGTGAGTCAGCTAAAGAAATGACATCCAGAGATGGAGGAGACTTCTTTGAAGGATACTATACCTTTGGAGGAGGTCCAATTGAAAAGTGATCTCACTTATGAGGAAAAACCTATCAACATTCTTGAGACTACAGAAAGAGTTACTCGGACAAAGACTATCAAATTCTGCAAAGTTCAGTGGAACCATCATTCCGAAGAAGAAGCAACATGGGAAAGAGAAGATGACCTTCGGAAAGACCACCCTCACCTATTTGCTAGCCAATCCGAATCTCGAGGGCAAGATTCAGCTTAAGGGGGTTAGATTTTTAACATCCCAAAAATCATGATTTCAAAGTTTGCATATCATTCATGCATTCATAATCAATTTAGGATCATTTCTTCAAAAACAGAAACTTTGTGATCTATTATTTTATGTAAGCAAGGCAATAGCCTTAATGCAACTCTCTATTATGAGAATATTTGTTTTGACCAAGAAAAGATTTGAGCATAGGATTGTTTGATATTTCCAAAGCTAGGACAAAGTTTTTCAAAACAAAATATGAATTTAAAACCATTCATATGTGTATATTAAATAAATGATAAAGGCAATGTTTATTTTTAAATTCAATGGGAAATTATATTTTGAGTGAACAGCAATGTTTTGTATTCATTTATGTACATAGTTCACTTTACAAAAATCGAATAAGATTGAATTCAAACTCATTTGAAAAACATTCCTGAAAATCAAATTAGAAAAAGAAAATGGAAAAGGAAAAGAGTAAAAACCAGCGCTGGAAAATGAGCCCAGCACCAGAACCGGCCCAACAAGCCCACCCGGAGCAGCCCCTTCCCTCTCCCTCTTCCACGCGTGCAAACTTACCCCACAGAGACTGCCAGTGGCCCCACGCCATCTCACTCCCTTCTTCCCCAAAATCCTGCGTGCGACCACATCGTCGCCGGCCGTTTCCTCCTCTTCACTGTCGTGATCAATTCTATTGATTCACTGAGATATTGCCTCCCATGCTCTAGCTATTTAATCACCACCTCGCCGCGGTCCTTTCCCCCCAAACACCCACACCCAATCGCCCCCAGGCTGCTCGTATTTGAGCTCGAACCACCGCTGCCCGACGAACTCCGGTGAAGTATTCCGGTGAGCATCATCCGCCCCGTGCCTTCTAACCCATACTGTCGTGTTTC
This sequence comes from Avena sativa, assembly GCA_916181665.1. NCBI lineage: Eukaryota > Viridiplantae > Streptophyta > Magnoliopsida > Poales > Poaceae > Avena > Avena sativa. The sequence continues at coordinate 92,043,562 of OV702293.1, read as the reverse complement.
CCTTGTCCTTACGCTTCTTCTGACACCTTTGGTTCGACTTGTACTGCCCCAGGTCGTCGACTCTGTCGATCACTGCAAATTCCCGACGCCGTCTCCAACTCCGATGAGGAATTTCGGTGAGGTTCGACCGCCCGTGCCTTCCCCTTGACCCTATCAAGTTCGCCTGAACGTTGCACACACACTGATGCCTTTTGTTCGTGTTAGGGCGGATCAGAACGTCGCCACTGTCGCCGTCCACCTAAGCCCGACGCTGTCCCCGACTCCGACGAGCTCCCACGGCTATAGCAGCTTGCCCCTGTCCACGCCAACAACATCTGGAGCTTTCTCACAACCTTGCGACACCGGTAAGCATCGCCACTGCCCCCAGCCCTCGCTAGAATCGCTGCACCATCTCCGGCAGAGCCGTCGCCACCGTTCTAGCCATTTGCGCCGCTGGTTTAAGGTCAAAACGATTAGATCCACTGGATCTAGATCCAGTGGTCTAGATTAGACGCCAGGCTAAAGAGGTACGGGCAGATATGGGCCGCTGGATCTTATTTAGATCTGACGGTTTGCGAGCGTGATCCAGTGCGAAGCAGTACCAACCAATCAGATAGCGCCGCGTGGCCTATAGTTTGATTTAAAATCTGGATTTATATCTATTAGATGTTCAAACTTGCAAAATTCATAACTTTTGATCCACATGTTCAAAATTTTCAAATTTTATATCATTGGAATCAGGAGAAAGAATTCTATCCAACCATGCACTTTGTTTAATAAATTTCTTCTATAAAATTGGTTATTTTTGCGGAGAAATTTGTAGGCCTGTTTTGAGTATAAAAATTATTTGAAAAATGTTTTAAAGATCAAATTAAGTTTAATAAGTGTATAAATGTTTAGCTTAGTGTTCAGTATTATTTCACTTGTCTTGTTTGAATTGGAAAAATAATCATATGGCATTTGCATGCATTCATATATTTTTGCTTGTTTATCTTGATATGTGAATTTGGTGCTATAATTTTATGTGTAGATTTTGGTGCTAGTGGTGATTGTGATTGTGAGGATTTTTGCTACTCCCCCAAATACAAGGGAAAGTGGTTCTTGATATTTTTGTCCCAATATTTTGACTATGCATTAGAATTATTTTGTATATGGCTTGCATGAATATTTTTACTAAGTATCTATATGCCATTCTTGGGAAATCCTAGTAGTTGTAGAATTGTTAGAATTTTCTCTAAGTTAAGATACTTGCTATTGCCATGCTTATCCTAGCTAGTAGCAACCAAGGGTGTAATATATATATATGCTATGGAAAAAATATTACTAAGTCTTTGAATTATGTTTTTGCTTAATAAAACAACTAAGTGAATGAAACACATGGGTGGATTGGTAATTGCTTGGTGGTTTTTGGTTGAGTGGTTACACAAGGACCATTTCTATGGTTTACCTTGTGTATCTCACTTGTGGATTTCCACCAAGGAACAAAGGGATTTGAGATGCCATATGTTAAGAAGCTTATAGTGCAACCACATGGCATTATGGGCTCTGCTTGCATCATATAGGTCGCAATAACTTAGCCATTTGGACAGTTGGTGGTAGTAGGATGATAGGTTGGAACGCGTCCATTTGGTCTAAGGGAAGGCTTCTAAAAGGTCCTATCTTGGTGAAAATCAAGTCTTGTGGGGAAAGTGCACCACCTCTGTAGAAGGAAGAAACTAAGTACTTAGCCGTGTCCTCGGTAATGGACAATTTGAGTATCAAGACATGGAAGCTATCAAGAATATCCTCATCCCAATTTTCTAAGTTAAAACTTGTGGTTGAACAAGGGTGAAGGTTCACCAATTTCTATTGGTGGTTCCTTGGGAGTTTTTTCCAAACAAAAACTTAGTATTTTCAACTGACAGGTAAAACCTAATTTGAGCAAAGCAAGCCTAAGCTACACATAGCCAAATTCATGCAGTAACTAGATGCTAATATTCTACTAAGGTATCACTTGCCAATACTATTCCAATGTATTGACCCACTGTGGCTGTAACTTGTGATGTTGCAGATTACTCTAATGATGATTAGGGGTTATGAGTCTACACTCAACATGCTTGCCTGTGGCACATGAAGATGAAGACTTTTATTTATATTGTTAAGTTAAACTCTTATACTAGCCTATGGGTATGGAGTTGTAAAATACTATGTTATCACTAGAATGACGATGTAATAATGACCTTTGTTTTTGTGTACTTCATCTTAAACTGTGGATGCTAGCATTTGATTCAGGGACTAGCATTGCAATCATAGGGATCTTTACCTTTATAAAGGTGGGATTTTATAGTGATATTGAGATCCGCCATTAAACCACTACATCAACCACGAGATTAGATCTCGTTAAGGCTTTGGATCTACGAGGGTTAGGTCCCTTCTATCTCGTTGCACGTATATTAGATCTTAGCTTTTCTATAGATTGGATCTTGGTTTTATTCGTTGTTGTGATAGAATTTTTTTGCTTTCTATGCTACGAACCCTACAGTGGTATCAGCGCCGAATCTATGCATAGATCTGTTGCACGAGTAGAACACAATGGTTTTATGGGTGCTGATGCTTTTGTTGTCACATGCTTTTCGTGTACTTTGCATCTTGTGGGATGGTGGGATGAAGAGGCCCGGGCTAACATTACATGTCGTCGCACATGAGACTTGGTCCACGCTCAACATGCAACTTGCATTGCACAAGTGGCTTTGTAGGTGTCTATCTCTCCCACCATAGTTAAGATCCAACTTACAATATGAACTTGACAACACTTGTATCAGTGTTGTGGTTCTTGTTCGTAGGTAAGAACGGTTCTTATTCGAAAGCCCCATTCACGTAAAACATGAAAAGAAATTTAGAAGCGTCTAACTTGTTTTTGTAGGGGCGTGTGTTGTGATATGGCCATGATATGATTGTGATTATATTTGATGTATGAGATGATTCTTATTGTATTATGGAAACCGGCAGGAGCCTAATGGTTGTCTTTAAATTTGTTAAAGACCTGCGTGTCTATTCATCATGTAATAGCTTTATTCCAAGTAGTTGTAGTAGTTTATATTAGTGATGGACAACCATGAAGCGACGCCACGGACCTTGATGCAATGCTGGTGATGATGGAGATCATGTATGTTCTTCGGTGATGGAGATCAAAGGCACAAGAATAAAGGCCATATCATATCACATATTATGAATTGGATGTGATTTTAATCCTTTATGCATCTTATATTTCTTAGAGTCATGATGGTAGCACTATAATATGATCCCTCTCACTAAATATGAAGTAATAAAGTGTTCATCCTTAGTAGGCATCGTTGCTAAGACTCATCGTTTCGAAGCATCACGTGATGATCGGGTGTTATAGATTCTATGTGTGCATACAATGGGTGCAAGCCAGATTTGCACATGCGGATACTAAGGTTAACCTTGATGAGCCTAGCATGCATAGACATGGCCTCAGAATACGGAATATCGAAAGTTAAAGCATGAGTTATAGATGATATGATGAACATGTTGATTGTTCGCCTTTGAAGCTACATCTTATCTTGTGATGATCGAACTTGGTGTAGTGGATTTGGTTCGTGTAATCGCTAAGGAAACATGAGGTATGTTGTTTTGAATGGGAGTTCAAATAGTAATATGATTAAAAGTTGAACTCAATTTATCATAAATTAAATCAAAGTGAATTTGCATAGTTGTTCTAGTTATTGGCATCTGTTCACCACCTTATACTTAGTTATAATTGAGATAATAGAACTATATAATTCTGGATAGTTACTTTACGAACTGGTATCGTATTGTTTTGAGTTTCAATCTAAAGTTTAAAAGTCCTACTGCAAAGTTGCAACAAACTCCGTTTACTCTGTGAAGTTTAATAATTAGTACTAAATCAAGAGTAACAATTCCAGTGTTAGTATCTAAAGTATCATGTTTGTACATATTGATGTATGTAGTCCATTATGTGTAGTCGTGAGCAATGGATTTCAACTTCATATGCTTTCTCCGGAAATTTGAGTGAATATATGTGCATATTTACTTAATGAGGAAGAAGAGTGAAATATTTGAAAATGTTCAAAGACTTTCAAGACGAAGTGGACAAATTATTGTAACAAGAAAATAAAGAATTTATGATTTGATCATAAATGAAGATATTTGAGTTACAAGTTTAGCGAAACACCTAAAAAATTTGAGGAACCGTTCCATAGATTTGCATTTCCCAAAACACCATAGGCGTATGAAGTGTTCGAGATATGTAATGAAACCTTGTTTGGCATGGTGAGATCGAAGGTTTCAGTTATAAAACTGCCATTGTATTTTAAAGATTAAAGATTTAGTGACTACCGCTTTTACACTAAAAAGAGCACCATCGTGATCCGTTAAAATGACACCATATAAGTTATGGTCTAGGATAAAACCTAAATTGTCCTTTCTTAAATTTTGGTATGCTAGGCATATGTAAAATGTTTACAACCAAAGTCAGATGAGCATGTCTTTGTATGTTATTTAGAATAACTGTTAGGTATTCATCCATAAACACCGAAGACAAAAGTGTTTGTTGCTTAGAACATCAAGTTTCTTTAGAAGGAATTTTTCGTGAAAAGTTAAGTGGGAGGACAATAGAACTTTCATAAGGTTATTGAACCTTAGCTATATGTGCTGAGTTGCGCAGCGCTGAAAAGTGCCCCAGAGGCAGCAACAATGCTCATGGCTCATGGTCCCCAGAGGTTGTGGTCACGGAAGTGTAAGTTCTTATTGAACCAAGTAGATCGTGTAAACAATCAAATACTAAGATTTGAGAGTAAATCATTATTGTTTGATAATGATGAACTGACTACATGCAAAGAAGCGATGATGGGCCCTGACTCCATCAAATGGCTTAAAGCCATAAAATCCATGATAGTTCCATACACGAGAATTCAAGTTTTGAACTTGGAAGACCCTCTGGAAATGTGTAAAACCTTTCAGTCATATTTGGATCTGTAAAGAAATAGACGTGGATGTTTCGCATCTATGAAATAGTCGACATGTCGAGAAAGATTTTACGACAATGTTCAAGGAGTTGACTATGACAAGATTTGATCTTTCATAGCGATATTTAGCCTGGACGAATTAATGTAGCAACCACTAGATATAATTTTGGTATATGGTAGTTGAACAAACAAAACAAAGTTCTTCTAGTAGAATGGTTAGCTGGGACATGTACATGACACGATCCAAAGGGTTTTTTTAAATCAAAGGATGCTAAAAGCGCATGCAAACTTCAATGGTTGAAGTAAACATCGCGGAGTTGGAATCTTCACCGTGATGAAACTGTTTAAAGAGTTTAATTTCATCGGAGACGATGAAGATGCTTGCATTTGCAAGAAGTTAAGTGGGAGCTCTAAGAAATATTTCCAATACATTATGTGATAAACATATTGTTGATTGGAAATTATGTATCTTTTATTGATATAGGTTAAGAATTTCATTTCCATGGAAAACTTAGGCAAAACCCGAATATTAGCCATCAATGTCTATATGGATAGATTGAGACACTAATATGGTTGTGCCAGAATTACATAGGTGAGATATTAACAGAGTTCAATATAGAAACGACAAGAAAGGTTCTTGTTGAATTGAAAAGGACTAAATCAAAATTCAAGTATTTTCATACTTGGTAAGTGAAACAAGATTCAAGGACTAAATCACCAGAGTATTTTGATCAATCATATTGTGATATGTACACATCGAGATAATTCCTATTCTCTAAATGTTATGAGAATATACTAGAATAACTCATAAGATGATCATTGGACGATAGTAATGATATTCTTATGATCTTTGGAAGAACTAAGATTATGTTATTTGTAGAAGTGACAAATAGATTGTAACATCCCTAAAATCATGTTTCAAAACTCATGCATATCATCCATGCATCCATGATCATTTAGGGTTCCATTTTCAAAACCATTTCAAAAACAGGAACAATGTTGCTCATTATTTTATGTGAGTGTGTTCAAGCCTTAGTTATACTTTATAATGAGAAGAGTACTTATTTTGTTCAGTAGTGTTTTGAATTCAAACTTAAGTACTATCCAAAGATTGAGAAAAGTTTTCAAAACAAAGTGTGAAAATAAAACTATATTATGCCTATTGTTTATATCACATTAATGCTTGGTTTTATTTTTATTTTCAAATGAGCATAGTGTGTTTGAGTAAACAGAGGAGTTTTGACACACATTTGAGTCCAAAGTTACTGTATAAAAACCTAGCGAAGATTTGAATTCAAACTGAGTTGAAATAGAGTTTGAAAACCATTTCTAGAAAATCAAACAGAAAAAGAAAAGAAGTAAAGAGGAAAAAAAAGAAAACAGCCAATGTGGCCCAACCCAGCCCAACTCAACCCAGCTAGCCCAGCAGCCCCTCCCCGCGAAACGTTTTCGTTCACTCGCAGCCGCACCCACAGAGTCACTGACCGCCTGGACCCATCCCCTCTTCCTTTCTCTCGCTGACAACCACGACCCACATGGCAGTCGTCGTCTCCACCCCCAGCGACCAGTTCATCCCCAAATTATGCCGGGCGTTTCATGTTTGAATTCGCCGCTTCAATTCACGATCAATGCTTGAGTAAATCTCGCCCGTGTCCTTGCTACTTAAACCCCTTCTGCCCCCTATCCATTTCCCCCCAAACCCCAAGCACAGAGCGCCACCAGGCTGTGAGAATTCCTCGCCGCGACCTCGCTGCTCCGACGAACCGTAGCCTCAATTCCGGCCAACCCCGACCACCCTTCTGCTCCTGGTTCACACGAGCAGACTCCACTTCACCTTGCGCATCTCCCAGTACCACTAGCTCACCCGCGCGTGACCCAGAGCGTCGGCAACACCATCGACTGAGCGCCACCGTCTTTGGCTTCAACTCGACGACCTCCAGTGGTAATTACCGACCGCCCCTTTCCTTCTCGATGACACCCGTGTGACTACCATCGCCTTGCGCATCTGACCCACCTCTTCTCTTGCCTTGGCATGATCTGCACCCTCGCCAACATCGACGAACAGAAGCCACCGTCGCTAGGGATTTCTCCGACGAGCAATCCACGACGACTCCGAGCGCCCCTTCGCCAACCGAGCACACGTTGAGCATCTCCTCGTCACGCCGAATCTGGTGAGCATCCTCACACCTCCCCGCGCAACCTAGTTCGCCGGCTCCGCCGCTGACAGAGCGCGCCACCGCCTGTCGCCGCCGCTAGAGCCGCCACTTGTTGATCTTTTGCTTAGGGCCGTTCAATTTAGATCAAGTGGACGCGATAGATCCTAGCCAAAGGGGTAAGTAGCGATCTGTGCCGCACGTTTTAGTTATATCCAACGGTTCGCAGACGCGATCAAGTGCAAAGTGGTACCAGCCAATCAGATGCCGCCGCGTGTCGGTGAGTTAGGTTTAAAATCAGAAATTTGATCTATTTGATATTAAAACTTGTTTAAATCATAACTTTTGAATTCCACGTCCCAATTTGACAAATTTTATATCAATGGAATCAGGAGAGAAAATCCTTTCTAACTATGCAATATGTTTAATGTTTTGCCTCTGTTAAAATTGTTGTTTTTACAGAAACATGTGTAGATCTATTTTGTGTATATTAATTATTTGAAAAATGTTTTAATGTTCAAATAAAGTTTATTTAGCTTGTTTTGAACTTGTTTATTGTAGAAAATCATCACATGGCATTATGCATGCATCCATATATTTTTGCTTGTATTTATTTTGTATGTGATTTTGGTGCTATTATTTTATGTGTAGATTTTGGTGCAAATAGTGATTGTGATTATGAGGATTGTAGCTACTCTCCAAACTACCAAGGAAAGTGGTGCTTCATGATTTATTCCTATGTTTTCACTTTGCATTAGAAATATTTTGCTAGTCTTGCATGGTTATTTTTGATCTATATGCTATGCTTGGGAAATCCTAGTAGTTGTAGAATTGCTAGAAATATTTCTAAGTCTTATCAATGCCATGCTTAGCCTAGCTAGTAGCAACCAAGGGTGGTTATAATCATGTTATGAATAAATATTTCTAAGTCTTTGGACTATGTTTTTGCTTAATAAAACAACTAAGTGAATGAAACACCTGGGTGGAATGGAAAGAATGGGTTGTGTTGAGTCGTTACACAAGGCCCATTTCTATGGTTTACCTTGTGTATCTCACTTGTGGAAAGCCACCCAGGAACAAAGGGATTTGAGTGGCCAAATGTTAAGAAGCTTCTAGTGCAGCCACTTGGCAATATGGGCTCTGCCTGGATCACATAGGTTGCAATAACTTAGCCATTTGGAAAGTTGGTGGTAGTGGGATGATAGGTTGGAACACGTCCATTTGGTCTAAGGAAAGGCTTCTGAAAGGTCCTGTCTTGGTGAAAATCAATTCTTGTGGGGAAAGTGCACAACCTCTGCAGATGGAAGAATCTAAGTACTTAGCCATGTCCCTGGTATTGGACAACTTGAGCATCAAGACATGGAAGCTATCAAGAATCTCCTCATCCCAATTTCTAAGTAAAAACTTTTGGTTGAACAAGGGTGAAGGACCCCAATGTCTATTGGTGGTTCCTTGGGAAAGATTTTGACAAAGAAAAACTTAGTGTTTTCAACTGATAGGTAAAACTTATTTTGAGCAAAGCAACCCTAAACTACACTTAGCCAAAAAGCATATATTAACTAGCCTACCAATATTCTACTAAGGTATCACTTGCCAATACTATTCCAATGTATTGACCCACTGTGGCTATAACTTGTGATGTTGCAGGATATTCTGATGATGATTAGGAGTCATGAGTCTACACTCAACATGCTTGCCCGTGTCACATGAAGATGAAGACTTATTTATATTATTATATATTTGAACTCTTGTATTAGGCATGTGGCCATGGAGTTTGTAAAAGACTATGTTTGTCTCTGGAATGATATGTAATATTGACCTTTGTTTCTGTGTACTTCATCTTAAATTGTGGATGCTAGCATTGATCCATGGACTAGCATTGCAATCACAGGGATCCTTTCCTTTACAAAGGAGGGATCTTACAGATGGTATCAGAGCATTGTGTTGCCTGTAGGATTATGACCCTAGGATTGGAAACCACTAAGGAAAAAATTTCAACAACTTCCACACTTGTCTTTTCTTCTCGTAAACTTTTCTAATCTTCTTTCTCATCTCTTTTTGTAGATGAACTCCATCAACAAAGCCGTGAGGAAGGGACCACTCATGACTATGACTTTGGAGTGTGAGACAGAATTCCCCAAGGCTCTCAAGGACCTCATGGTTGCCATGGGAATACATGGTGCAGCTGCGTACAAAGGTTTTCCTGTGATGGATGAAGGAGTTGAGTACTGGTGGGTGCAACTTCACTTGTATAAAAACAAGGAAGATAACCACAAGGACTCAAGATTCTGCATGGTCACCAACTCAGTGATGCACACCACATTCTTTGATTCAGCAAGGGATGCAGCTTGGAGGGCCATCAAAGAACTTGGTGATAGAATCAAGTGTAGAATGCTTAATACCCAGAATGACCTTAGGTAAGAAAAGAAGCATACCCAAGAGCTAGAGGCTACCAACCAAAGTTTAAGGAAAGACATCATAGACTTAGCAATGGAGTCTTGTGATCTAGATAAACAGATTGCCTCTAGGGATGCCCTGTTAGCCAACTTGGCAAGTGAGATGGGATTGTAAACATACTCCGTTAGTTGGACCACCACACTTATCATTTTATTTTCCAAAAAAATGTTGTCTCAAATAAGTTGAACCTTGGATTCTTGTAATAGATTTTATGTTTGCTATGACTTGTGTTTTTGTCAATGTTATGCCTGTGATGCTTTGTCTTGTAAATTATTCATTGTGTTGACTCTAACTTTTTCTATCTTATAAATAGATGCCTACTGTTACTATCAGCATGGCGGAAGAGTTCAAGGGAAATCGCTTTGGCACTCGTATTATTGAGCACAGTAGTTTTCTCAATCTCCCTCTTCCTACCATCATGGTGCTTACCCTCACCAAGTTTGAGAGGAAAGACCTTTGGGGCTTCAAGGTTAATCAGCCCGGACGCCAGACTGAACCTACCACGGAGGCAATCATCTTCAAGGTCATGCATGATGACAAGGAGAGAGGCCTAGAGGTAGTCATGCAGGATTTGATTGGACGTCTGTTAGGGAGACACTCTCGATAGGTTAGAGGTACTCACTTCCACGCCTTCGGTAGACGTGAGGAGGATGGTGAGGCCATTGACTTCGAGGATACTTCGAGAGAGACGGCAGAGCCGATTCGTCTATACCTCCAGGACTTAGAGGTTCTTCTTAGGCACATAGACACTGATAGGACCAACGTCATGCTCAGCAATGACGAACTCCAGGTGCAACTTCGTGAGAAGGACAAGCTCTTCGCGGAGAAAGATGAGATAGTCAAGGAGATGGAGGCCAAGTTTGAGAGTCAGGACAGAAAGTTCAAGAGTCAAGAGAAGCGAGTCCAAGATAGGAACAAGAGGATTCGAGACATGACTGCAGAACTGGAGGCCAAGGACTTCGAGCTCGAGCATCAGCAGACTGTGATTAAGAGACTTCATTCACAGAAGAGGGCTCTCAAAGCCAAGGTAGAGACCTTGACCACCAATGTCGAGGAGTACAAGACCGCTATGGAAAATGCAGGTCTTACACTTGTCGACGAGGAGGTTGATGCAGAGGATTAGTGATGACTACTCATATACCATTTATTTATCATGCCTTTGATTATTGAGTCGCAATGACCATTCAACATGTGGATGGCTTGCTATTGGTGTGTTTACTTTGCAAACTTGTTGTCTATGTTGTTGAAATTTTATTATTGCGATGCATGTTTGGTGATTGTTTATGTGATGTGTTGTGCATGTTAGCATCTATGGGTATCTCATTCTTATCTCCATTAAACAACCACAGATGCCTCCTCGACGTGCCAATCCCAACCCCAACAACAACATCACTCCTGAGATGCAGCAAATGATGACAGCTCAGACTTAGCTGATGCAAATGATGACTACTTTCATCCAGAATCAGAAAAACAACAACAACAATAATAACAATAACAACAACAACAATCAGAACAACCCACCGGGTTTTGACATGCTTACCAGGTTCTTAAGACTGAGGCCAGCAAAGTTCTCAGGAACTACTGATCCTATGGTGGCCAATGATTGGCTACGCTCTGTGAACAAGGACTTGGTAACTGTTGGCTGTACTGATGAAGAGAAAGTCAGATTTGCAGCTCACATGTTGGAAGGACCAGCAGCCACTTGGTGGGATAACTTCCAGATCACCACTCCCATTCCGGATGTGACATGGGATATCTTTGAAGATGGTTTCCGTACTGCTTACATCTCATCCGGAGTGATGAGTTTGAAGAAGAAAGAGTTCCATAACTTGAAGCAGCGCCACCGCAGTGTGGCTGAATACATTGAGGAGTTCAACAATCTGGCGCGATATGCACCGGATGAAGTTGACACTGATGCTAAGAGGAAGGAAAAGTTCCTTGAAGGGTTGAATGATGAACTGAACCTGCAGTTAGCTGTGGCCTATGTTCCCACATACCAGTCTCTTTCTGACAAGGTTGCTATTTTGGAGAGCAAGATGAAACAAGTTGAAAGCAGGAAGAGAAAGCACTCTGACAAGCACAGATCGGGATCGTCTCACAAGCGTTCCCATTATGATGATAGTGGGAGTTCTGGATCCCACAAGCATGGGAAATTCAACAAGCACCACAACCACAACCGTTATCATGACAACAAGCATCATCGTAGTCATGACAACGATAAGAACAAGAACCACAAGGGTGGATATAAGAGCCACCACAATGGAAGTGGAAGTGGCAGTGGAAGCCAGCCTGTCAAGAAGGATCTTAGTCAGGTTGAATGTTTCAAGTGCAAGAAGATGGGACATTATGCAAATGAATGCCCAGAAAAGAAAGTTGAAGGACCCAACAAGCCCAACCCTTTTCAAAAGGGACAAGTGAACCACATCAATGTGGAGGAAATTTATGAGGAACCTGATGCTGTTGCTGGTAAGTTCAAACTCAATTCTGTTCCAGCATTTGTTCTCTTTGATACTGGTGCATCTCATTCATTCATATCAAGAGCATTTGTTGAAAGAAATGAACTACCGGTAGAAACTATTGGGTGTCCTATAAAAGTAAGTTCTCCTAGCGGAGAAATGATAGTGAATTCAGGATGTCATGATCTAGTCATAGAGTTTGGGAAGTATAAGTTTCCCGTTAACCTGATAATCCTAAACTCCCAAGGATTGGATGTTATATTGGGAATGGACTGGATGACTAAGCATAAGGGAGTGGTAGATTGTGCCAATCATACTGTCTCACCCACAACTCTAGAAAATAAGAGGATCAGATTCAAGACCAACTTTGAGGCAAAAAGGAGTAAGCTAAATTCTCTTAAGGGGGTTAGCATGGAAAGTGTGCCAATTGTGAGAGAATATCCGGATGTGTTTCCGGAAGAATTACCGGGAATGCCACCTGATAGAGATGTGGAATTTCTTATTGATTTGCTACCAGGATCTGGACCAATAGCAAAGAGACCGTACAAGATGTCAGTGGATGAGTTGAAAGAACTCAAGAAGCAGCTTGGAGAACAGTTGCAGAAAGGTTTTATCCAACCAAGTTCTTCATCTTGGGGAGCACCAGTTTTGTTTGTGGAAAAGAAAGATAGAAGTCAAAGGTTATGCATAGATTACAGTTCACTCAATGTGGTGACTATCAAAAACAAATACCCTTTGCCTAGAATCAATGACTTGTTTGACCAGTTAGAAGGAGCCTGTGTGTTCTCAAAGATTGATCTCCGGTCAGGTTATTTCGAGCTCAAGATAAGGGAACAAGACATACCTAAGACAGCTTTCACCACAAGATATGGATTGTATGAGTATACCGTGATGCCATTTGGTTTGACCAATGCACCAGCATACTTTATGAATATGATGAACAAGGTGTTCATGGAATTCCTTGATAAGTTTGTTGTCGTTTTCATTGATGACATTTTGATCTACTCCAGGAGCAAACAAGAGCATGAAGGACATCTACGTTTGGTACTTGAGAAGCTTAGAGAGCATAAGCTGTATGCCAAGTTCAGCAAGTGTGAATTTTGGTTAAATGAAGTTGGATTTCTTGGACACGTTGTGTCAGGAGATGGTGTAGCAGTTGATCCTACTAAAGTTTCAGCTATAACTGAATGGGAATCTCCTAAGTCAGTGAAAGAGGTTCGTAGTTTCCTCGGCTTAGCAGGTTACTATAGAAGGTTCATTGAGAATTTCTCCAAGGTAGCTAAGCCTATGACAAAATTGCTAAAGAAAGACAAGAAATTTACTTGGTCTGAAGGATGTGAACTCAGTTTTCAAGAATTGAAGAAGAGACTAGTGACAACACCAGTCTTATGTTTGCCAGATTTGGAGAAAGATTTCCAAGTATATTGTGATGCATCTCATCATGGATTAGGTGCAGTACTTATGCAAGAAGGGAAAGTTGTGGCTTATGCCTCGAGACAACTCAAAACTCATGAGGTAAATTACCCTACTCATGATTTAGAGTTAGCCTCTGTTGTCCATGCACTCAAAACATGGAGACATTATCTTTTGGGAAAGCAATGTGAAGTGTTCACAGATCACAAGAGTTTGAAGTATATCTTCACCCAGAAAGAAATTAACATGAGACAAAGAAGATGGCTAGAACTCATCAAGGACTATGACTTGAGTTTGCAATACCACCCCGGTAAAGCAAATGTTGTAGCGGATGCTCTAAGCCGTAAGGTTTTTGTGAATGGCCTTACTAAGGGAGAATTTCCAGATGATCTGTGTGCCCAATTTAGAGATCCCAGATTGGAAATTGTGCCTGAGGGACATCTCATGTCTTTGGATGTTCAACCCACCTTGTTGGACAAGATCAAAGTAGCCCAAAAGGAAGATAAGGAAATTGAAGAGATTAAGGAAAAGATTGGCAAGGGAAAAGCCAAAGGATTCCATGAAGACGAACAGGGTACTTTATGGCATGGAAAACGTATTTGTGTTCCACAAGATCCGGAGCTTCGAAAACTGATATTACAAGAAGCACACAATTCACCGTATTCCATTCATCCTGGTAACACCAAAATGTACATGGATATGAAGGAAAGATTTTGGTGGAATAATCTCAAGAAGGACATTGCCGAACATATTGCTTTGTGTGATGTATGTAGTAGAGTGAAAGCAGAACATCAGAAACCAGCAGGATTGTTACAACCACTACCCATTCCTGATTGGAAGTGGGACAAGATTGGTATGGATTTCATTACCGGATTACCAAGGACCCGGTCAGGATATGATTCCATTTGGGTAGTAGTGGATCGCCTAACTAAAGTGGCTCATTTCATACCCGTGAAGACAACTTACACAAGTGCTAAGTTAGCCAAGATCTATATGAGTAGACTTGTATGTCTACATGGAGTATCCAAGAGTATTGTGTCTGATAGGGGAACTCAATTCACTTCTCATTTTTGGAGGCAGCTACATGAGTCATTGGGAACGAGGTTGGAATTCAGCACTGCTTTTCATCCTCAAATTGATGGACAAACAGAAAGGAAAAATCAGATTCTTGAAGATATGTTGAGAGCATGTGCTCTAGACTATGGAGCCAGTTGGGATGAAAGTCAGCCGTACGCAGAATTTTCTTACAATAACAGCTATCAAGCCAGTATTGAGATGGCACCATTTGAGTTTCTCTATGGGAGAAAGTGTACCACCCCATTGCTATGGAATGGTGTGGGAGAAAGAAGTTTGTTCAGACAATAACTAATCAAAGAGGCTGAAGAGAAAGTCAAGCTAGTCAAAGACAGATTGAAGATAGCATAGTCCCGACAAAAGAGCTACGCAGATCCTAAGCGTAGAGAAGTCACCTATGAAGTAGGTGATAGGGTTATCTTAGAGTGTCACCACTTCGTGGAGTGAAGAGGTTTGGTGTGAAAGGTAAATTGGCCCCAAGATATGTTGGACCATTCAAGATTCTGAGTCGTAAAGGAGAAGTAGCTTATGAGATTGAATTGCCAGAGTCTTTGTCAGCTGTTCATAATGTGTTCGAGAAATGGAAGAAACTTCTTTGAAGGATACTATACCTTTGGAAGAGGTCCAATTGGAAAGTAATCTCACCTATGAAGAGAAACCTATCAAGATTCTTGAGACTGCAGAAAGAGTTACTCGGACTAAGACTATCAAATTCTGCAAAGTTCAATGGAACCATCATTCCGAAGAAGAAGCAACATGGTAAAGAGAAGATGATCTTCGGACAGACCACCCTCACCTATTTGCTAGCCAATCCGAATCTCGAGAGCGAGATTCACCTTAAGGGGGTTAGATTTGTAACATCCCTAAAATCATGTTTCAAAACTCATGCATATCATCCATGCATCCATGATCATTTAGGGTTACTTGGTTTAGTCCATTTCTAGCTAATTAAAAACTATTGTTTTGTTTATGAAAAATGGTTTTGAGTAAAAACTTTGGAGAAAATGTTTTGGACCAAACCTACTGACCCAAACACCAAGTTTTGCAATAGCAACTCATTTGGTGAAACAAAATAATGATTCTTTGATTTAAAACCATTTCTAGTCAAATAGAAATGTGGTTTATTTATTAAAATTGATTTTGAAGGAAAACCTTTGAGAAATGTTTTGTTTTAAACTCTCTGACCCCAAATACCAAATTTTATAGTTTGAAAACATATTGGGTGAACCCTATAGGTTAATGCCTTGGTAAAAATATTTCTACACCACATAAAATGATACCTTGTTTTGAAAATGGTTTTTGAGGTGAAACCTTTAGCAAATGACTTGGCCACTTTACAAAATGACCATTAGATGTACCCAAATGTCTATGACCCACTAGGAACCACTTTTTCAAACAAAACAAAGCTTGGCATGCTTGCATGCATTACTTTGACTTTGTCATTTTGTGTGTTGTTTTGCTTGATTGGTAGATTGAGTTTGTGCCTTGCTTGATTGATTTGTAGTGACTTGAAGAGTGTGATTGTTGCAAGGACAAGGAGTGAACCTATACTCTACCAAAAAGGCAAGTGATGCTTCATACTTTCTATCCCATTACTTTCACTATGCATTAGAGATTTTACTAAGTAAAACTTGCATGGAATTTTGCTAAGTATAAACCCTGCTATAGTAAAACCTAGTATATGAAACCTTAGTGGAAATCTTCCTAAGTTAAGATTCCTATTACTATCAAGCTTAGCCTAGCTAATAGAAAACATGGGTGGAAAATATATTCACACTATGGAAAAATATTCTAAGTCTGAGGACTTGGTTCTTTGTTTAATAAAACAACTAAGTTAATGAATCCCCTGGGTGGAATGGAAGGATTGGTTTATGTTGAGTGGTTCACAAGGCCATGGACTTGGCTTGTGTATCTCACTTGTGGATGGCCACCCAGGAATAAAGAGATTTGAGATGTCAAATGTTGAGAAGCTTCAAGTGCAACCACTTGGCAATATGGGCTCTGCCATGATCATATAGGTTGCAAGAACTTAGACATATGGACAGAGGGTGGTAGTGTTTGATAGGTGGGAACGCGTCCATGTTGGTCTAAGGGAAGGCTTCTGAAAGATCTTGTCTTGGGAAACCAAGTCTTGTGGGGAAAGTGCACCACCTCTGCAGAGTGTAAAACCTAAGTACTTAGCCATGTCCCTGGTAAAGGACAATTTGAGCATCAAGACATGGAAGCAATCAAGGATCTCATCACTCCAACTTCTGAGTAAAACTTGTGGGTTGAACAAGGGTCGTTTGAAATCTTCAATCTTTGATTGAGAGATGCCTTGTAAAGGATCTTTAATCTTTGATTGAGAAAAATGATTTTATCAAAGCAAAAACTTAGTATTTTCAAATGTTAAGGAAAAATCTATTTTGAGCAATGCAAGCCTCAACTCCACTTAGCCAAATGCATATAGATGATAGACTCCACTATACTACCATAGTATCACTTGCCAATACAATTCAAATGTATTGACCCTTTGTGGCTGTAACTTGTATGTTGCAGGTTTGATTGTTTTTAGTGAAGATTGATTGTTTAGGATTACAAAGTCTACAACCAACATCTGCCTGTGGCACTTTGAAGCTGAAGGACCCCATGCTTATAGTTATTCCGCAGCAATGTAATGTAATAGCCAAATGAGCTATGTATGATGTAATAAAATTATGTTATTCCTGGTTATAAAGTTATATTATGACCTTTGTTTCTTGATATTACATCTAAACTGTGGATGCTAGCTATTGATCCAGGGACTAGCATTGTAAACACAGGGGGCTCTACCTTATTAAAGGTTGGGAACCCTACAGGTTTCCCATCAGGTAATGTCTCCATGTCTTCTGGGCTAGAACTACGGCTGCGAGTTTGAGGTCATGGGTTGGGTAATTTTGCTCATGTTGCTTCAATTGTCGTGATAGATAAGATATAACTTTGCCTTCTTGCATTAGCACACATCCGAGACCAATTTTGGATGCGTCACAATACACATCGAAGGGCTTCGTGATATCCGGCATGATTAAGATTGGGGCTGTTATCAATCTCCTCTTGAGTTCTTGAAAACTCGCTTCACACTTGTCTGTCCATTCAAACTTCTTGTCCTTCTTCAGCAATTGGGTCATGGGTCGGGTGATACTCGAGAATCCTTCTACGAATTTGCGGTAATATCCCGCCAATCCGAGAAATGCACGAACTTGGGTTTGAGTGGTTGGGGCTTACCAATCTTCTATGTCTTTCACTTTGGCAGGGTCAACGGCAATTCCTCCGGCTGATACAATGTGACCGAGGAATCCTACCCTGTAACCAGAATTCACATTTGCTAAACTTGGCATACAACTGATGCTCTCTAAGGGTTCCAAGAATGGTTCTTAGGTGTAGCTCATGTTCTTCTTCTGATTTGGAATAAATCAGAATGTCATCGATGAAAACAACGACAAACTTATCTAGGAAGTCCATAAAAATCTTATTCATGAGGTTCATGAAATAAGCGGGGGCATTGGTTAATCCGAAAGACATGACTATATACTCGTATAGTCCATATCTAGTGGTAAAGGCAGTTTTTGGAATATCCTCTACACGAATCTTGAGTTGATGATAACTAGTCCTAAGATCAATCTTAGAAAACACTTTGGCACCAGTCAACTGATCAAACCAATCTTCTATTTTGGGAAAGGGGTACTTGTTCTTGATGGTGACATCATTTAATTTCCGATAATCCGTACACAAACGGTTACCTCCATCCTTCTTGTCCACAAACAAGACAGGTGATCTCCATGGGGATGCCCTTGGTTGAATTAATCCAATTTCCAACATGGAATCCCGTTGCTTCTTCAGTTCTGTGAGCTCTGACGGGTTCATACTATAGGGTCTCTGGGCTATGGGTCCTGTTCCGGGGATTAGTTCAATGATAAACTTGATATCCCGATCTAGGGGCATACCGGGCAAAACATCTGGAAATACATCGGGGTATTCACAGACTATCCGGACTTGGTCAATGGTAGGTTGGGCGATACTCTTGTTGCATTTGAATTGAGGAGGTAAGGTTTCAGATATATGCTCGACTGATATTCCGACGGTACTGGTCATCGTGATGGCTTTCTTGGCACAGTCAATCAATCCTTTATGTTTGGACATCCAATCCATTCCTAGTACTACTTACAAACCTTTAGTTCTGAGTACTATCAGGTTTGCATAAAAATCTATGCCATGGATTCAGATAGGGACGGCTTTGCAAATTTGCCTAGCCTTTATGGTAGATCCGGGAATTTGCACAATCATCACATTCTTCAATTTGGTTGGTTGAATTTTACTAGTGCATGCAAATTCTTCGGTGAAAAATGAATGTGATGCACCAGAGTAAAACAACACTCGTGCAAGTACTGAATTAACAGAAAACATACCCAGCACGACGTCTGGCGCTTCCTGAGCTTCTTCAGCATGCATGAGAAAAATACGGCCATTGCGGTTGAGTGAATTTCCTGGGGCAAATCTTCTTCCTGGCTGAACACGATGTTGCTGCTGAGCTGGGGCATTGGCATTGGGGGCTGTAGCATTCTTCTTGTTGGGGCACTCGTTGGAATAGTGGCCTTTATTTCCACAGTCATAACAAGTCACTTGTGACTTGTCCTTGGCTGCGACAGGCACAACATTACTTCCAGTCCTAGGGGCAGTGTTGGTGTTGGCGGTAGCATTGTTGTTGTTGAACTTGGGTGGGGCACGATTGAAATTGCTAGAGTTTCCGGGGTTGTTGTGATTTCCTCCGGGTATAGGGTTTCCACGGTTGGGATAGGTTGGACGGTTCATCGTGGGTCTGTTGGTTCTTGGGGCAAATCCTGGAGATGGGTTGGGGCGGTACTTTGGGGTCTGATGGATTCCTGGCTAATGCATCATGCGACACTTGCGGTTCTCATTGGCTTGGTTGATCTTTCCTTCCATCTGGATAGCAGAGTCGACAAGGGCTTCAATATCCGCAAAGGGGATATTGACTAACACAGTCTGCATCTCATCATGCAGACCATTCAGGAATATTTCTTTCTTCTTGGGTTCAGTGTATATTTCATCCGGGGCATACCTAGCTAATGACAAAAATTTGTCACGGTATTCCACTATAGTCATCCTTCCTTGCTTTAGCTCTCTGAACTCGTCTCTCATTCTCTTGATCAAACCTGGTGGCACATGAGTTCTGCTAAACTTGACCTTGAATTCCTCCCAGGTCATCATCTGGCCTTCGGTCATTGCACGAACACTGTTCCACCATGCCCTGGCATCTCCAGCTAGATAATGGGTGGCAAACAGAACTTTCTCGTTGGCTTCCACTCCAGCGACTTTTAGGTTATTTTCCACGGTTTACAGCCAATCATCGGCGTCTAGGGGCTCTTCCGACTTAGTGAAAACAGGTGGGTGGGTGTTCTAGAAATTCTTGAGCTTAGATCCATGGTTGTCCTGATTTCCGTGGCCTTGGTTGTTGTGGGCAAGTTGGGCTATTTGCTGCAGTGTGGCTAGGTTGGCTTGACGTTCCGCTCTTTCAGCTTCGCGGTCAGAGGTCAACATTTGCAGAATCTGCAACATCGGGTCCGGGGCTGAACCACTTCCTCCACGTGGCATCTGAAGATTGAGATAGATCATGAGAAAAGAGGGAAATTTCTAAGGTTTCGGGGATTTTGAAAAGTTTTTAAAGGTTTGACTCAGATTTTCTAGCAACTTGCTTTTTCATTCATTCATTCATAGCACCCAGTACAACACACACCACAACAAAGAAAAAAAGATGGTTTTAAGAACATTCTGAGAACTACGATACAGTGGGACCGAATACTACTCACTACGCTAGTGCTCAAGTGCTACTACTCCTAGGAGTCTGTGGCTTCATCATCTTCATCATCATCGATGAAGGCGAAATCATCCTCATCGGTGAAGAAGTCCATGGCCTGATCCTCCAGAAAATCATCGTCATCGCTGAGATAGGAGTAAGGGTCTCCACGAAGATCCTCTCCGGCATTCTCCCTTTCCTCCAACTGCATGTCTCTCTCGTGGATGGTCTCCTCCAAAGATGAGATGCGGTGGCGAAGACGGCAATGATGCGCTCCTTCTTGTCGAGCTGACGACGGCGAGACTTGCGATCATTTGCTAGCATGGCGATGGTCTGATCCTTTGTCTTGACGATGGCAATCTTGTGGTTGGAGTAATCACGGCAGTTGTCCAACTCCTGCTGACGATCGTACATCATGAAGCTAAGGTGGTCCAATTGAGTCTTCATCTCGGGGTGGTATGGGGCTTCCAGGGGTTGTCCATTTGCATCACGCCTTGGGCAAAACTCAAAGCGAGTACCCTTGATCTGATTGATGCTCTGCCCACACAGACGGGAAAGAGCTTCCTGCATTGCTCTGGCAAGTCCATCGAGCCAGTTGTTTTCCCTCAAGGTAAACTGAATTCCCTCCGCAGTGGGAGGTTTAATCTTTCCTCGGAGACTTGCAACAATTAGCCACTTCAGGTCTTCTCCTCCTTGATCATTGAGCTGAGCTCTAAAGAACTCGGGGTGCGGATGCTCCAGAAGTTCCGAAAGCTGGTCCAAATCCCTCTCAAAGATAAGGTCTCCTCCATTCCCAAGTTGGTAAAACTTGCTGTACTTCACGTCCATCTATAAAAATAGAGGATGAGTAGGTTAGCAGAGTGATCAAGTGTGTCAAAATTTTATGTATTTTGCATGAGTTTTTGAGGAACATGAATTTTTATGAAAGAATCAAAGAGATAAGAGGAGAATAAGTTTTTGTAAATATTTTTTTCTTTGGTTTTGAAACTAAGTTTTTGGTCCAAACGTCCAGTCTAACTTGTCAATAGCCGGGTTTTTAATCCCAGATGCCTGTTATGCCATACCTCGCAATCCCAGGATTACCATTTTTGCGAGACATAACAGAATTGGATACCATAGTACATCATCCATTACAAACGATACATAAGTTCTTACACGAATAGGGATCTCATGATCCAGTTCTTAATACAACATCAAGCAGCGGAATACGTAATAATAACGGTAGCATAGGCGAAGCTCCATCTTCGGGGTCACAGGCAATGCTGACGATGGGAGATGATCCTAGTTGTCGTAACCTTCCTGGGGTCCATCTTCTAGGTACTCCTCTTCATAGTCTGTCCATGGGAATAGCTAGGGACAAAGCCATGAGTACTCTTTAAGTACTCGCAAACTAATACTAACAGGTAAAGGGGTTTTTGGATAATAGGACACTAGGCTCTAGGGTTGTTTTGCAAAAGCCAGATTTATCTCTACTAAGTTCAAAAGCTCGTGACAATTTTATAATTCCTAAGTGGGATCTTGTAACTCATGTTACAACTCTGTTGTGGTCAAGTCAAAGTCTCAAGTCATTTCACCAGTCAATTTTGAAAAGTCTGACGGGGGAACAGTATGGCCACTCCAACTGTCCATAACTGCGGACGCGGCTATTCGAATAGTTTGACACTCTGCAGAGATTGTACACTTTCACCAAAACATTCGATACATCCGTCAGGAACAAATCCTGAATTCACCATACTCAGTATGCGGATAATCAATCCTAACCTTTCAATTACACGCCCTAGTACTCGCACCTCTCCTGTGAGTTTGGCCTCCCAACCATGACCAACTGTCATCTTGGGTACTGCACAGGTGGACAATCTTCACAAGGTAGCCTCAGCTCAGACCTTGGTCGTGAGGGAGCTAATACTAAGGTACATAAGTTTCCAGTCAAGCCCTACCCAAAATTCGGGTATTGTGGTTGTACGATAAAATTGGAATGGTATCGCATCCAGACAACCAGCAGTTTTATAAAAGGGCTAAGGCTCATGCCTCAACATTTTCATCACCAAAATCATCAGGTGTTCGGAAACACATGTCCAAAACATTTCAATCGAATGATCCATCATTCTAAGGTTTTCATAACCATTTTCTCACCATGTATTCCCATCTAAAGTTGATCACGTTTTATGCTTAGCACTAGCATCTACAAGTGGGGGTAAGCACTAATGAGGGGTGGTAAACTAGGGGAGTTTCAACTATGTATCACCTTATATCTCAGGATGATGTCAAGGTGTCTAATCTTAGGCCAAATTTTATGCTCTTTATGCAACCTTCAGATAACTTTCTAGTATCTACCAAACTCTTAAGTAAACTCTAAGTAAGCTTTGATAAAGAAATAAAGTAAGAAGCTTGCAAATAAAACTAGAATTGGTTTATCAAGTGGGTATGATCATATATGCTTAAAGCATATAGTAGGCATGGTAACAAGCAAGTATTGGCTTGCATAGGTAAGTATCTTGCAAGTGTTAGCTTGCATCAATGTCAATATAAGCTTGCTAAATTGCAAGTGTTAGCTTGCAAGGTTAATAGCTTGCCTCGAGCAGAGCAGTGGTTGAAGTTCTCCTCGGCTTCTTCTTCGTAGAATCCTCCTTCCTCCTCGTATCCTTGGTCGGTACTAGCGTCTATGAATAAATACGAGGTGCACAATCACCAAATTATACTTAACTACTTGCAATCATCACACACAAGGGTCCTATAGATGATCTAGCATCATCTCTAACATTACAAGGTTAAGGCTTGGTTTAATTCCTTTTATTTTTAGAAAAGTAATTTCTACTCATTGAAAAACTACTTAAGATTTAATATTCTCCAACCCAAACATGGGATCATGTTAACACATGTCATCACCACATATTGTAGTCCAAGGGAATGTGATTTAAAGTGGTGTC
The DNA here is from genome assembly GCA_916181665.1 of Avena sativa. Lineage (NCBI taxonomy): Eukaryota > Viridiplantae > Streptophyta > Magnoliopsida > Poales > Poaceae > Avena > Avena sativa. Next base: position 92,020,285 of record OV702293.1, on the reverse strand, counting down.
ACAATTTAATAAGGTCTTACCCTTTTATTTTCTTTAAATAATGTGACTAGAAATGCCTATGTAGCATTCTTTTATTACTTGAACATTATTCCTGCAAGTAACCCTATCTATTTTTATATATTCTGAAAGGTATGTTTAAATGTGATTTTTGAGAGTTGGAACCAACTCAAAAGCTATTATGGTTTAAATTTGAAAAATGTTTGAATGCAGAAAAGCTTATGCCTTGTTATTTTTACCATGGATGATCTATAGATCCAAATGACTTGAATCCAACGGTCTTGGATTCAGCATTCACAAACCTTTCCAACAAAATTGGTTTCATTCAAATTGGTGCAATGAATCGATCTGGATTTATTTTTGAAAATGGGTACAGAAGTGTGTTTGGATTAAAAATAAAAACATTTAATTCAAATCACTGGGCTGCGTGGGAAAAGTTACTGGGCCGGCCTGCTAAGCGCAGTGCTCCCGCGGGATGCTTAAGTGGGTGTCCCCACTTGCCAGTGAGACATGGCGGGGCGAAGCGGTACGGGGCAATGTGGGTCGTTCGATCTGATTCTAATCCAACAGCTGGGAGTCATCATCAACGCGAGACAAAGCCGGCGAGAAAGATACCTAGCGCGGCCAGTGAGGGTTGCTGGGGGCTCACCGGGGTGCTGGCTAGGGTCGGCGAGGCGGGCGAACGACGAAGTCAACGACGGCGAACTCAGGGGTGGTTGCGGCAGCCCCTGGGGTGGACGAAATCGATGGCTCCCTTCTTCTCCTGAGGCGGCGGGCTCCGGTGAAATTCCGGAGAGGTGGTGCTCGCCTTGCTCCGGGAACGGTGTGGCACGATCAGTGACGAGAGGGGAGTGAGATGGTGTGAAGAAATCGAGCGGGGGTGGCATCTATTTATAGTCGAGCGAGGGGACCGACAGGGCGCATGGTGAGCTCGTCGGGGGCGATGTTACAGGCGGCTATTGGCATGGGTGAGGGTAGGGGACAGTGCGGTGTTCCCTGGCGATGCTCAACGACATGGTTTCGAGGCGTGGGGCGGTGCAGCTTGGTCTGGAACATGCGACGCTCTGAGCGGCAGAGGCGGCGTCTTCGACGGCGAGCGGTGGCTGTGCGTCACGAGGCGGCGAACGGGGATGTCTGGCGGTCTCCTGGGTCGGTGGGGATTGCGTATGCACGCGGCGAGGGCGGCGTGCGGTCTGTGGGCTTCGGTCAAGGGTGGCGCTCTGGCGCACGCTCGACATGGTCGCTGGCGGTCTGGGCGCGGTCCGTGCGTGTAGTCCAGTGGTTGGCAAGGTTCGAGCGGTGGACAGGGAGTGGCGGTGGACGGTGGGCTGCCTCCCAGACATGCTGGCTAGGATTGTGTCTCCTCCTAGCTTGCTGTCGACATAGGGGTGACATGGGTGTGCTCGGCTGTTCACCATTGTTGGCACAAGCTCACTGTGGTGCTAGTGCTTGGTTAATCTTCCTAGATGATCTACTGAGCTGGTTGTGAGCTAAATAGGGAACAAGTTAGGCCAATTTTACTGCACACTATAGTGTTTGATGTTTGTTTGATTTGTATCTGCAACCTTTTTGATGAAATGGACGCATGAATTCAAGTTTTGAATTTTGGAAAGATTTTTGGTGGGTTTGCTAGGTTGGTGCTGGTGAGTCTGCAGATGCTTGGGTTTTGAAAGTTGAGCTTGTTTGAGTGGTTTTTGAAAAAGTGGGATCTTCCCATATGATAAAGATTCAATTTTGAATTGTCATTTAAACTATGCATTTGAAAGTTTCTGGATGATCACAAAGTGGGCCTTGATACTTTGTTATGAGTACATTTAAGGGGTGCAAAGGTCCAGAAAAGTTTCTGTTAGGTTCTGAAAGTTTGAGACAGCCAAAGTAGGCATGGGAGTTAAATTGGTCAAAGTGACCATTCCTTTAATATATTTGTTTTGATTTACTTGTCTTTAGGAAACGTGTGGGAAATGTTTTAGATGTTGTTTATTTCACCTAAGAAACATTTTACAAGCAAAGAAACAATCAAACAAGGTGGTTCCAAAGAATTTCAAAATCCATGCATACACATATGCATGCATTCATAATTGTATTTAGAAAAGTTTTTGGTAACCCTTAGTGTTGATGACTAATGCTTGATGATCCAAGCTTAGTATTTTTTTTGGGATGTTACAAGTACTTAGCCATGTCCCTGGTATTGGACAACTTGAGCATCAAGACATGGAAGCTATCAAGAATCTCCTCATCCCAATTTCTAAGTAAAAACTTGTGGTTGAACAAGGGTGAAGGACCCCAATGTATATTGGTGGTTCCTTGGGAAAGATTTTGACAAAGAAAAACTTAGTGTTTTCAACTGATAGGTAAAACTTATTTTGAGCAAAGCAAGCCTAAACCACACTTAGCCAAAAAGCATATAGTAACTAGCCTACCAATATTCTACTAAGGTATCACTTGCCAATACTATTCCAATGTATTGACCCACTGTGGCTGTAACTTGTGATGTTGCAGGATATTCTGATGATGATTAGGAGTCATGAGTCTACACTCAACATGCTTGCCTGTGGAACATGAAGATGAAGATTTATTTATCTTATTATATATTTGAACTCTTGTATTAGGCCTGTGGCCATGGAGTTTGTAAAAGACTATGTTTGTCTCTGGAATGATATGTAATATTGACCTTTGTTTCTGTGTACTTCATCTTAAACTGTGGATGCTAGCATTGATCCAGGGACTAGCATTGCAATCACAGGGATGCTTTCCTTTACAAAGGAGGGATCATACATAGATACATAGTTCATTGTAAAGTGTTACATTGATACTAGTTTTGTCACAAGATACAAATTAAGTTTATCTCGATTTAAACTATGGTGGCACAATGTAATGGAAAGGAGATTCCATAATGGATTTGGATGAGTTCCAAAGTTAAGACATTGTGAAAGATACTACAACAAAAGGCTAAGTATATGACTACTATTGTGGCAGCAAGCAAGGGTATTTGTGTCAACTATGTGTGGTTCACAACGGGATAGTACTATGAAGATATATTGTATGACAATTGTATTAACATGATTTAACCCCAAGGAACTAAAGTTCTCACCAAAGCACCAAATTTATACAATGCCATCACATTAGAGAATGAGTGATGCATGGAGACGCAAGGACTTGCAAATACACATGGACCTAAAAGTGTTAGATCTGATAATTGTGTGTACCACTAGCAATCGTGTATATACAACATTAGAAAGCCATAGGTGTTGAATGCACAAGTTTTCCAAACTAGATTATTCAGTCTAGTGCAAGTGGGAGACTATTGGAGATATTCCCAAGAGGCAATAATAAAGTGGTTATTATTATATCTTTGTGTTTATGATAAATTTTTACATCCCATTCTATAATTGTATTAATAGGAAAAATTAATACTTGTGTGTTTTGTAAACATAAAAGAATCCCTAGTAAGCCTCTTGTTAAACTAGATTTTTGATTAATAGATGATCATGGTTGCCTGATCATGAACATTGGATGTTATTAATAACAAGGTCATATCATTAGGAGAATGATGTGATGGACACAGCCATAGTACTCATAGCATAAGATCAATTCATTAAGTTTGTTTTGCTACAAGCTTTCAAATACATAATAACATAATCCTTCGACCATGAGATCATGTTAATCACCATCACCTCATGACATCAAAAGACACTTCGTAACTGGGTGGCTATAAAGGTGGCATTGGGTATTCTAAAAGTATGTGTTGAAGCGCATGGATCAAGAGTGGTATTTGTCCATCCAAATGATGGATAAATATACTCTGGGCTCTCTCGGTGGAACGTCATCCAATTGGCTTCCAAGCATGTGACTTGGTCACAAGGGATGTCATATCACGGTACAAGTAAGGAGTACTTACCGGTAATGACGTCGAACTAGGTATGGAGATACCGATGATCACACCTCAGATAAGTAAAGTATCACGGGACAAAGGAAATCAATATCGTATGTTAATGGTTCTTTTGATCACTAAGTCATTGTTGAATATGTCTGCATAGTTTGCGAACCGTAGGGTGACACACTTAAGGTTCGATGTTTTTTAAGTAGATATGGAATATGAGTTGGAGACTGAATATTTTTTGGAGTCTCGTATTAGATCCAGGACATCACGAGGAGATCCGGAATGGTCCGGAGAATAAGATCCATATAAAGGAAGTTATCTTCCGGGGTTCGGAAATTTTTTCGGTATTTTGACCAGAGCTTCTAAAATGTTCTAGAGGGGCCACAAGTTGGCCCACCACTCGGGGGGCACATGGGCTAAGGCAATGCTGCGGTGGCTCATGGGCCAGCCGCACCAAGCCCAAGGAGCCAAACTGGCCAGCCCTAGGGGAAATGTGCCAAAGTATAAACCTAATTGCACCCCCTTCTATATATAGAGGGGAGGGGTGGGAGCCTCCCCCTTTCCCCTTCTTCCACCCTCCTCCTCCTTCCTCCTGTTCCGGCTTAGGAGAAGCCCTACACAAATCTCTCCTCCTCCACCACCACCACGCCATCATGCTGTTGGGATTCCGTGGGGATCTACTACCTCCGCTGCCCGCTGGAACAGGGAGAGGAAGGTCTTCATCGACTCCGTACGTGTGACCGAGTGTGAAACCGCTGCAGAAACGCGGCAACGAAAGGAACGTCATCGCGATCTTGAGATCGGCAATTGATCGACTACATCAACCACGAGATTAGATCTTGTTAAGGCTTTGGATCTATGAGGGTTAGTTCTCTCCTATCTCTTAGCACCGATCTCGTAGATTAGATCTTGGCTTAGCCATAGATTCGATCTTGGTTTTATTCATTGTTGCAATAATTTTTTTTGTTTTCTATGCTACGAACCCTACAATATTTGTAGTATGACATAAACTATTATGAACTAATGGAATGTGTATAATAAACTTCTTTATTATTTGCCTCTAGGGCACCTTTCCTTCAGTCTCCCACTTGCACTAGAGTCCAAATAATCTAGTTGCATTGCTTATAATCATAAACGATTTCTCATATGCGTTTTGTTGATGATGCTGCTCATGGAGGACTTACTAGTCCTAAATCTATTATATCAGATTCATAAGGTCCTGTTTTGCAAATCATTAATGTCACCTATTTGACATTAACCCCATTATCACATAATGTACCTTTATCAATTTTGGTGACTAAAGTGAGACTTCTGTTTTCTAGTTTATACAATGACAATCTACCAATCAATCTGGATTTTGCAAGATGTCATGTATAACTATAAACACACTTAGTCGAAAGTCGAACTTTCTCTAAACCAAAATTATACTTGCTAATTTTTAAGTATCCTTTATACTTCTATAATATTTATAGTTTCAATCGAAGAGCAACCACTGGAACTATGACTTTGACCATACTTCCTTTGCGCTAAAATTAACTCTGATTTAGTGGCTGGCCCAGGAATCATTTTAGAATATCTGTTCTTCACTAGTAAGAATAAGGTCATCTAATGTATAATTTCACCTAAATGATGCCATCATTTCAAGTACCTAGTGTGTTGTTTACCAAAATGTCAACAACATATTCAAGAACGCCGTTTATGCTCCCACTCAAATATATCAAGAATAATTGATCTTTTAGGATATCACTCATCCCACTCAAATATGTAAAACACATATTGCATTAGGAAAACTTCCAAGCTCACACTCAATTTAGAATTATTCTCGATAATCTTGGAAAATCCAAAATTATTTGATCTTGTATCAAATCCAGAATTTTCTATTACAATACTTCAGCAATTTCTTGATTGATCAAAACCTGCCTGTTGTACCAGCTACAACCCTTTTCTCCACACTCTTGAAGACTTTTCAGTTTTGAGCAGTCCTTAGCCAATTTCAAGATTGGACTTATCTACTGATTTAATCCAACAGACATTAAGCATTTGTCAAAACTGCTTTATGACAAATCAACCATTTATGTCTTCCTTTTAAGTTTCATTTCCATCCTTTCAACTATGAAGTTTATTGGGAAGGATTAAGTAATCCCCATTACTTAATGAGATCAAGTAACTCTTTACTTCATAATCTCAAAAGTTTACTTAATTGGGATTTCATGACTCTTAGTCATTTCTTGTATTTAGGTCCATCATACTTTCTTTGTAGTTCTGTCACATCCCAAAATTTTCCAAATTTTGTAATGTGAAAAAAAAATAAACAAAATAAAATTTTGTTGAAATTTAGGGTGAGAAGAAACTTTTTGATTCCAATTGGAAACATCAAAACCTATTTTGGTCAAATAAAATCTTAAAGGGATTTAAAAGATAAATAAAGTTATGATAGTTGGAATTGCTATTTTTTGGATCTTTTACTAAAAAGATTTGGTCTTCAAAAGAAAAGGTAGAATTATAAATAAAGATTATTTTATAGAGCCAAATTAAATCTTGCCAGGCTTTTGAAATAAAATGTTTTTATTTGATAAAAAGAGTAAAGGTTTATTTAAATAAAATAATGAGGATTTACTAATATCCATTTTTATTAAAGTAAAGGTTTTTCCTTTTTAAATAAACACTAAAACATGTTAATTTATTTTAAATAAGATTTCCAAGTGTTTTATATTTTCAAATGAAACCTACTGAAAAGGTTTTGGTTTGTTTTAGATTTCAAATAGAGTTTTTAAATAAATTAAATCCTATTTGAATTAATGACTAAGGTCTATTTATTTAATTATTAATGGATCCTAAAAAGAATAAAAATTATTTTATTTTTGACTTTGGATTGTGTAGTTAAACAGAATTAAAATAAATACAAATTTTGGTGGTGGTTTGATTTGAATAGTTGTTTGAATTATTTGTTTGAAAATCAAAACAGAAATTCAAATATAAAAAGGAAAAAGCTTCAGTATAAAAAAAATGAAACAAACTCAACCCAACCCAACAGGCCCAACAAGCCCAGCAAGGCCAACTAACTCACCCCCCCGCAGTGAACCATTTTTCACTGATTATCGCACCCACTGAGTCACATACAAGTGGACCACATCACCCCTTTCTGTCTCTCGCTGAACGTTGGACCCCACGCCACCTCATCGTCGTCTTCACCGCGCTAGCCGTTCCCCCTGCCGTTGCTGCCAATTGATTGCGGTGATCAATTCGCGTTAATGGCGGGCTTAATTCCTCTAGCGACCATGCCCTCTTAAGCACCTCTCCCTCCTCGCCATTTCCCCTCAGAAACCACTGCACGGGAGCCACCAGGCTGCCTCGAATCAGCTTTGCACCGCCGCTGCTCCGACGACGTCTCTGAGCGATTCCGGCCACACCCCGCTGCCCCTCTCCTCCCAGAGCACACAACCTTGCTCGACAGCACCAGGCACACCTGCCCGTGTGCTCCACTCGCTCGCGTGCGCCCCAAACCGTCGGGAACGACCACACCAGTAGCGCCACCGTCTGCAAGCAACTCCGGCGACCTTCCCCAGTAACTCCTACCGCCCCAAGCTCTCCTGATGATGCTCCCATACTCCCCATGCTCGCCTGCTTCTAACTATGTGCTCCGTTTGCCTTAGGGCAATCTGCAGCCTCGCCCCCGTCATCAAACAGAGCCGCCCGACGCCGACGCTGTCTCCGGTGAGCAATCGCCATCGCATCTGAGCGCCCCTTGCCTCCTCGCGACCACGTTGAGCATCGCCACGATCCCCTGATCACGGTGAGCTACTTCCCTCCTTCCCTTGCTTCCTGTAAATGCCGCGACGCCACCGCCAGAGCGTGCTCCGCCTCTCGCCGCCGCGCAACGCCGCCAGTTTTTGAGCAAGCAACTGTGCCCGTTAGATCATGATCTTACGGCTAGGATTAGAATCAGACGAAGGGGTACGAGTTGATCAGCGCCGTGCGATTTAAGTGAAATCCTACATTCCAGAGAGGCTGACCCGCACGAAGCGGTACCGGCCAATAAGATTGAGCCACGTGGACAAGGTTTTGTTTAAAACAGAAATTAGAATCTGTTTGAATTGCAAACTTGTAAAATTCATAACTTTAATTCTACACGTCCAAATTTTGCAAATTTTATATAAATGGATTCAGAAGAACAAGTACTTTGCAACCATGCATTTTGTTTAATGTTTTGCTTCTGGAAAATTGGTTGAATATGCAGAAACATGTGTAGGCTTATTATGAATATAAAAATTGTTCTAGATATAATTTTAAAGTGAAATCTTTGCATAATGGTTTGTTGTGAACCTACTGACCCTAGGAACGAACTTATGGATTTAAAAATGTATTTTGTGAAGTTAAGGAGTAAATATTTGAGTTAGCACATTTCTAGTCAAATAAAAATATTGATTATGATTTAGAAATGATTTTTGAGTAAAACCTTTGGGAAATGATTTGATTCAAACCTTCTGACCCTAAACACCAAGTTTTGAGAATTAAAATATACTTGGTGAACCCTTTAAAGAATATTGCTTTGCTAAAAGCATTTTCAACCACATAAAATATTGATTTGATTTAGAAATGGTTTATAGATAAAACCTTTTGCAAATGGTTTTACCACTGTAAATGACCACTTTTGAACTTTATAATGTTTAGAGCCTAGTAGAAACCACTTTTGCAAGAAAAACTATCTTTTGCATGCTTGCATGCATGACCTTGTTTCTATTATTTTATGTGTGATAAATTGGTTGGAATGCTAGTTGAATATATGTTTGCTTGATTGAATTGTAGTGGAATTAGAAGAGTGTGATATTTGCAAGATCAAGAAGTGAACCATCATTCTCTACTAAAAAGGCAAGTGACACTATCATCAAAGTCCTACTATTTTCATTACACTTACTGGATTTTTGAAACATGCATGATAAGGACTACTATATTTTATGCTATGCCAAATCCTAACAGGATACCCTTATATATTCCTTAGTGAAAACATTGTAGTTGTAGTATGCTTAGCCCTGCTATATATTTGGGATGGGATACATGTTATGATTATATGAAGAGTTGAAAAGAAATAAGTTTTATATAATAAAACAAGTACTCAATGAACCACCTGGGTGGACAAGGATACTCAAAATTGGACAAGGTGGCAACAAAAGGAACCATGTTTATATGGCTATCTCTTTTTGTATGTGCACTAGAAGAAAACCACCCAGGGACTTAGAGATTGAACATGTTTCTCGTACAGTGGCTTCCGTGTACAGCCACATGCTAAATGGGCTCTGGCTTAGTCAACTACATAGTGGAAGACCCATGCATTGGCATCTTCAGGTTAACTAGAATTGTGTAAGGGAAATTTATCCCTACATTGGTGCCTGGTTGACAAGCTAGCATTGTGTACTGGGAGGACTTCTATGGAAAGACTTTGTCACATTCTCAATCTGCCAGTACTCCATCTTGGTGAGTACTTATCCAGCGGCCACTGGTGGCATCAAGATGAGATTGTGTCATGTGGGTAAAGTGTACAACTTCTGCAGAAGATCAAAATTCTAAGTACTTAGCCGTGTCCCCGGTTATGGACAATACTGAGTAACTAAGGCCTGAAGCTATGGAAGATCTCGACATTCCAATTTCTCAAAGTAAAACTTGATGGTGACAACAAGGGATTTGAAGCACTTGGAGTTTTCCAAGAAGTTCAGAAAGATTTTGACAAAAGATCAAAACTATTTTGAAAAGATAGGACAAAACTATATTGCTTTCTGCAAATGAGCCTAAACCCTACTTAGCCAAATCTGCATGTAATTATAGAATCCACACATTTCTACATAGTAGTGAAACTTGCCAATACAATTCAAATGTATTGACCCTTGTGGCTGCAACTTATTATGTTGCAGGTTTGTTTGATGTTAGTGAAGTTTGTTGAATAGGATTACAAGTCTACAACCAACATGATTGCCTGTGGCACTTTGAAGATGAAGGACTCCATTTTTATAGATATTTTTCTGCATTGTAATGAGATATCCAAATGAGTATGTAAGATGTAATGAATTATTTTATTCCTGGTTATAAAGTTGTATTATGACCTTTGTTTCTTGATATTACATCCTAACTGTGGATGCTAGCTATTAATCCAGGGACTAGCATTGTAAACAAAGGGATATCTACCTTATTAAAGGTTGGGAACCTTACATATGGTATTAGAGCACTGTGTTGCCTGTAGGATTGTAAACCTAGGATTGGACAAAACCCCTTAGAAAAGTAGGAGTTGTATTTGTTCCGAAAACTTATTTACAAATAATATTGTAAACTCTTTCCTCAACCTTTTTGGTTTTGATTCTACATCTCTTCCTTTTCAACTTGATGGACAAAGCCTTCACCATGACCAATGACTTCAACTTTAGTTTCACCAAGGACTTCAACTTAGACATCACTAAGGACTAGAAGTGAGAACCAAGAGACATTAGATTGCATACCAAAAACATTGATATCATGTTAGTGTATGGATCATATTGACCTATGAGGTATGACTATACTAAGTTAATTATTTCAAGAAAACTTGTTGTTTCCTTCAACTCATGAGTTAAGCTCATAAGTTGTTAAGTGAATAATTGCTTGTTGATTGCTTGATTGAACTTGATTGTTTTGGGTGGTGTGTTGGAACCTCTTTAGACCTATCCAACATTACTTATCCCTATCAAACCAACAGATACCTCCCCGTCGTGCCAACCCCAACCAAAACAACAACAACAACCTCACTCCCGAGATGCAACAGAAAATGACATCTCAAGCTCAACTGATGCAGATGATGATGCGGTTTGTGCAAAATCAGAATCAGAACAACAATAACAATAACAACAACAACAACAATCAAAATAATCCTCCAGAACTTGACATGATCACCAGGTTTCTGAAACTAAGGCCTGCAAGGTTCTCTGGAACAACTGACCCAATGGTAGCCAATGATTGGTTACGTTCGGTGAATAAGGACTTAGTGACTATTGGCTGCACCGACGAAGAAAAAGTTAGGTTTGCAGCATATCTGCTTGAAGGACCAGCAGCAACATGGTGGGACAACTTTCAGATCACCACTCCCCTTGAGATGTGACTTGGGATATTTTTGAAGATGGATTTCGTACAGCTCACATCTCCTCTAGAGTGATGAACTTGAAGAAAAAGGAGTTCCACAATTTGAAACAACGTCACCTCAGTGTGGCTGAGTACATTAAAGAGTTCAACAATCTGGCACGCTATGCACCAGATGAAGTTGATACAGATGCTAAGAGGAAGGAGAAATTCCTCGAAGGACTTAATGATGAGTTGAACCTGCAGCTATCCGTTGCCTATGTCCCAACTTATCAATCACTCTGTGACAAAGCCACCATTTTGGAAAACAAGATGAATCAAGTTGAGAACAGAAAGAGGAAGCATAAACTCAAGTATCACTTAGGATCATCACAAAAGAAGCATTCATTCAAAAAGAACAATGAAGATTCTGAACCACATCAGTATCACCACAACAACAATGAAAGTGATAATAATGGGAATGATACTTACAATGGAGATGACCTTGGTCAGAACCAACATGACACTTTCAGGAAGAAAGACATTAGCCAGTTGAAGTGCTATAATTGTAAGGAACTTGGACACTATGCATCAGACTGTCCTGGAGGAGAAAAAGAAAAAGGATGCTAGAAGAGCCAATGGGAATGACTCCAATGTGACCCAGAAAGGACATGTGAACCACATTGACATGGATGGAAACTTTGAAGAGATAGAAGAAGTGGATGTCAGAAATTAGTTAACTCAGTTGAGTCAAATAAGGATTCCTTGACTGGATATTAAGTGTTGAACCATAGTCAAGTGAACCATCAATGTAACCCTATGAGACTTTATTTTAAGGGTGGTAGTACCCTAGTTGCCTTGAAGCCAACTTGTAACCCTAGCCTTCCCAAATCTCGGGACGAGATTTATTTTAAGGGTGGTAGCCTGTCACATCCCAAAATTTTCCAAATTTTGTAATGTGAAAAATAAATAAACAAAATAAAATTTTGTTGAAATTTAGGGTGAGAAGAAACTTTTTGATTCCAATTGGAAACATCAAAACCTATTTTGGTCAAATAAAATCTTAAAGGGATTTAAAAAGATAAATAAAGTTATGATAGTTGGAATTACTATTTTTTGGATCTTTTAATAAAAAGATTTGGTCTTCAAAAGAAAAGGTAGAATTATAAATAAAGATTATTTTATAGAGCCAAATTAAATCTTGGCCAAGCTTTTGAAATAAAATGTTTTTATTTGATAAAAAGAGTAAAGGTTTATTTAAATAAAATAATGAGGATTTATTAATATCCATTTTTATTAAAGTAAAGGTTTTTCCTTTTTAAATAAACACTAAAACATGTTAATTTATTTTAAATAAGATTTCCAAGTGTTTTATATTTTCAAATGAAACCTACTGAAAAGGTTTTGGTTTGTTTTAGATTTCAAATAGACTTTTTAAATAAATTAAATCCTATTTGAATTAATGACTAAGGTCTCTTTATTTAATTATTAATGGATCCTAAAAAGAATAAAAAATATTTTATTTTTGACTTTGGATTGTGTAGTTAAACAGAATTAAAATAAATACAAAGTTTGGTGGTGGTTTGATTTGAATTGTTGTTTGAATTATTTGTTTGAAAATCAAAACAGAAATTCAAATAGAAAAAGGAAAAAGCTTCAGTATAAAAAAAATGAAACAAACTCAACCCAACCCAACAGGCCCAACAATCCCAGCAAGCCCAACTAACTCACCCCCCGTAGTGAACCGTTTTTCACTGATTATCGCACCCACTGAGTCACAGACAAGTGGACCCCATCACCCCTTTCTGTCTCTCGCTGACCGTTGGACCCCACGCCACCTCATCGTCGTCTTCACTGCGCCAGTCGTTCCCCCTGCCGTTGCTGCCGATTGATTGTGGCGATCAATTCGCGTTTATGGCGGGATTAATTCCTCTAGCGACCATCCCCTCTTAAGCCCCTCTCCCTCCTCGCCATTTCCCCTCAGAAACCACTGCACGGGAGCCACCAGGCTGCCTCGAATCAGCTTTGCACCGTCGCTGCTCCGACGACTTCTCCGAGCGATTCCGGCCACACCCCGTCGACCCTCTCCTCCTAGAGCACACAACCTTGCTCGCCAGCACCAGGCGCACCTGCCCGTGTGCTCCACTCGCTCGCGTGCGCCCCAAACCATCGGCAACGACCACACCAACAGCGCCACCGTCTGCAAGCAACTCCGGCGACCTTCCCCGGTAACTCTGACCGCCCCAAGCTCTCTTGATGATGCTCCCATACTTCCCATGCTCGCCTGGGTCTAACTATGTGCTCCGTTTGCCTTAGGGCGATCTGCAGCCTCGCCCCCGTCATCAAACAGAGCCGCCCGACGCCGACGCCGTCTCTGGTGAGCAATCGGCGTCGCATCTGAGCGCCCCTTGCCTCCTCGCGACCATGTTGAGCATCGCCACGATCCCCTGATCACGGTGAGCTACTTCCCTCCTTCCCTTGATTCCTGTAAACGCCGCGACGCCACCGCCAGAGCGTGCTCCGCCGCTCGCCGCCGCGCAGCGCCGCTAGTTTTTGACCAAGCAACTATGCCCGTTAGATCGTGATCTTACGACTAGGATTACTATCAGACGAAGGGGTACGAGTTGATCAGCGCCGTGTGATTTAAGTGAAATCCTACGGTCCAGAGAGGCTGATCCGCACGAAGCGGTACCGGCCAATAAGATTGAGCCACGTGGACAAGGTTTTGTTTAAAACAGAAATTAGAATCTGTTTGAATTGCAAACTTGTAAAATTCATAACTTTAATTCTACATGTCCAAATTTTGCAAATTTTATATCTATGGATTCAGCAGAACAAGTACTTTGCAACCATGCATTTTGTTTAATGTTTTGCTTCTGGAAAATTGGTTGAATATGTAGAAACATGTGTAGGCTTATTATGAATATAAAAATTGTTCTAGATATAATTTTAAAGTGAAATCTTTGAAAAATGGTTTGTTGTGAACCTATTGACCCTAGGAACCAACTTATGGATTTAAAAATGTATTTTGTGAAGTTAAGGAGTAAATATTTGAGTTAGCACATTTCTAGTCAAATAAAAATATTGATTATGATTTAGAAATGATTTTTGAGTAAAACCTTTGGGAAATGATTTGATTCAAACCTTCTGACCCTAAACACAAAGTTTTGAGAATTAAAATATACTTGGTGAACCCTTTAAAGAATATTGCTTTGCTAAAAGCATTTTCAACCACATAAAATATTGATTTGATTTAGAAATGGTTTATCGATAAAACCTTTGCAAATGGTTTTACCACTTTAGTAAATGACCACTTTTGAACTTTATAATGTTTAGAGCCTAGTAGAAACCACTTTTGCAAGAAAAACTATCTTTTGCATGCTTGCATGCATGACCTTGTTTCTATTATTTTATGTGTGATAAATTGGCTGGAATGCTAGTTGAATCTATGTTTGCTTGATTGAATTGTAGTGGAATTAGAAGAGTGTGATATTTTCAAGATCAAGAAGTGAACCATCATTCTCTACTAAAAAGGAAAGTGACACTATCATCCAAGTCCTACTATTTTCATTACACTTAGTGGATTTTTGAAACATGCATGATAAGGACTACTATATTTTATGCTATGCCAAATCCTAATAGGATACCCTTATATATTCCTTAGTGAAAACATTGTAGTTGTAGTATGCTTAGCCCTGCTATATATTTGGGATGGGATACATGTTATGATTATATGAAGAGTTGAAAAGATATAAGTTTTATATAATAAAACAATTACTCAATGAACCACCTGGGTGGACAAGGATACTCAAGATTGGACAAGGTGGCAACAAAAGGAACCATGTTTATATGGCTATCTCTTTTTGTATGTGCACTAGAAGAAAACCACCCAGGGACTTAGAGATTGAACATGTTTCTCGTACAGTGGCTTCCGTGTACAGCCACATGCTAAATGGGGTCTGGCTTAGTCAACTACATAGTGGAAGACCCATGCATTGGCATCTTCAGGTTAACTAGAATTGTGTAAGGGAAATTTATACCTACATTGGTGCCTGGTTGACAAGCTAGCATTTTGTACTGGGAGGAATTCTATGGAAAGACTTTGTCACATTCTCAATCTGCCAGTACTCCATCTTGGTGAGTACTTATCCAGCGGCCACTGGTGGCATCAAGATGAGATTGTGTCATGTGGGTAAAGTGTACAACTTCTGCAGAAGATCAAAATTCTAAGTACTTAGCCGTGTCCCCGATTATGGACAATACTGAGTAACTAAGGCCTGAAGCTATGGAAGATCTCGACATTCCAATTTCTCAAAGTAAAACTTGATGGTGACAACAAGGGATTTGAAGCACTTGGAGTTTTCCAAGATGTTCAGAAAGATTTTGACAAAAGATCAAAACTATTTTGAAAAGATAGGACAAAACTATATTGCTTTCTGCAAATGAGCCTAAACCCTACTTATCCAAATATGCATGTAATTATAGAATCCACAAATTTCTACATAGTAGTGAAACTTGCCAATACAATTCAAATGTATTGACCCTTGTGGCTGCAACTTATTATGTTGTAGGTTTGTTTGATGTTAGTGAAGTTTGTTGAATAGGATTACAAGTCTACAACCAACATGATTGCCTGTGGCACTTTGAAGATGAAGGACTCCATGCTTATAGATATTCTGCTGCATTGTAATGAGATAGCCAAATGAGCTATGTAAGATGTAATGAATTATTTTATTCATGGTTATAAAGTTGTATTATGACCTTTGTTTCTTGATATTACATCTTAACTATGGATGCTAGCTATTGATCCAGGGACTAGCATTGTAAACACAGGGATCTCTACCTTATTAAAGGTTGGGAACCTTACAAGTTTGTAGTATGCCTTATTCCAAGAATAAGGCAAGTGAATCAATAATGAAATTTTGCAAGGAGCAGAATGTAAACTTGAAACCTACCTTTATAAATAGCTAAAACATTTATGATCACATTATTATGGTTTCCCTCTATTTGTAAATTTTTCCCTAGAACTTGTTTTGTTTTACATTCTTACCAATTCGGAGATAACGTGAAACCTTAGCTTACACTTATGTCCTTCCACTAACACTTCCATGAGAAAACACTTTTCTCAAATAAGCACCCCCACTACGACAAACAACCTTTGTCCTTTCTAGGTATTAGTTGGAATTCATGTTCATAGTCTTACTAAGAACACCCTACAAATAATTACTATTCGCAACTATTTCAATCTTTCAAAATCTCTAGAAACTCGAGCTTGGCATATCTCATATGCTATTGTTTCCACGAATCTTTAGATGTTCCTAATTTTCGTTGAGTGTTTACTATTTAAATCTATAACTCTAATATCTAAGTTAATCCCTTTGGAATTTACTTCAAGCCATATGTATCTTATACATCATGATTATGTTGCATTAGACATATCAAAAATATTTGATTAGTCCAGTCATCTTAATTTGTAAAACTGTTTTCACAAGTCCTTTATATGACATATTTCCATTAACTTGAATTCGAAGCCACTTGCATCAAATCCCTAAGACTTTGACATTCTTGTTAAGTCTATATCTCCTTCGATTCTAAAAACCTTTGAATAATTCAAACCATTTCAGATTCACACTTGGATATCTCTGGGAAATTTTTCATACTATTACAAATGCTTTATTATCATGCGGATTAAGGACTAGAATAACTTATTTGTAATTTAAATGTGAATCGTAAAAGAAATCATTCATACAAAAAGGAACAACTGATTGTTTCTCATTAATATGAATTACCGTCTCACAATAAGCAAGACATACTTGCATGGCTCACAAACTCTATTACAAAGCTTTTATTCAAATCTTATTATACTAATGATAAATTTCGAGGGCACGAGTGCTTTCATCCTTCAACCGGTTTTCTTGTCATCATTACACCATCTGGGCCTCGTTCCATCCATATCTCATGTAGAGGGTCCTAATTTCAAATAAACCAGTGGTAAGTATCCAATACTTGCAATTGCATAAGTGTTTCATGGAAACATTTATAACTTGTATATCATCATATACCTTCTCCATTGACATCGTTCCTAGCTTTGGGTTCGACCTTGATAGTCCTTAGCTTGGCTATAACCTCGCGAAAGGTATTTGGAATCCCTGTCGCGATATGGTCCTTGTCGATGTCCTTGTAACTAGGGGAAAGCGAACGCATCAGCCAATCTTTTGCAAGGCTTTCAGACAACACTTCTCCTATAGCATCCTTCATACGTTCATGGAGCCTTTCCATGGTGTCTAGGTGGATTTCCAATCTTGAGTTCTTTTCCATCCTTATGGAGACAAATTCTTGTACAGACTCATACTTCATGTGCCTTTCCTCGGTTGGGAACATACTCTTCAATCCATCGAGCATATCATATGTGTCGATTTCATGAAAGGGTACTCTCAAGCCAGGTTCCATTGCATGGATTTTGATGTACTTGACTATCATAAACCTCTCTCGGCGGTCGCGAAGAGACACATCTTCATTTCCATCGGATTCATCAGGGAGATCTTCTAGGGGTTCATGAAGGACATAGATGAGATCGTTTTCTATGAGGAAACTTCTGAGGTGTTGGTACCAGTAGCTGAAATTTGACCATCAATCTTAAGTTTCTCCCATCCATAAACGGACCAAAGGATTTGCGAACTGAGGGGATGGCCATAGTCAACAAGATATTTTCAAAAGGACTTAAACTTTAGGTTCATAATTGAAGGAGTCAAATTTACAATCATACTAAAAAATGGGCTCCCACTCAAATTGTCATCCCTAACAACAATTTAAGTGATCATATGATCCCTTTACACCACATCATCCCCAATCGTCACAGCCTTTGATGCAGCTGCCAGGGTAGACATTCTCCAATGTCAATCACATCAACCATGTGACTCATGCTCGATCTTTTGATTTCTGTGTTCCGAGGCCATGTCTACACATGCTAGGCTTGCTAACTATAACTTGTGTGTATTGTTGTGTAACCTTTCTTACACCCACTATATGCGAATGTAGAAATGTCTAGCCCCCAATCCTCATGGTCGGCTTCATAACAAAGAACTTTCTTTGTGGTGCACACACTAGGTGAACACTTTCATTGGAATTACTTTTAGGGATCATCCTATTTAAATGATACCATTGCATATCTAATTCCAGAAATCAAAACAGGATGCACACAAAGATTAAGTCATATAATCATAATGTGATGTGACATGGTTGTATTCTTTCTCCATGATCTCCATCAGGTGCACTGGCATAATCTCCATCACGCCTCCATCATTGCGCCAAGTCCAGGATGCCACTGGTCATGTCGTTCATCATTTTGATGGCTATTACTATACAACTTAGCAATAGGAACAATAAACTACCTTACCTTGTTCACGGATTTAAACCATATCACATCATAAAGCCCTCCCTGCAATAGAAAGTTAGACGCCTCTACTTCATCTATTGTAGATTTTACGTGGTTGTTAAGGCTTTCGCAATAGAATTATTCTACCTATGAACTTCCAACCACAACATGGATAAAATAGTTGTTTATACTACACCCCTTGCGGGCCTTCCTTTCTGGATGCGAAAGGAATATGCCCTGAGCGGCAATAATAAAGTTGTTATTATGTATATTCCAAGTATATGATAGATGTTTATTTTGCATCCTATAATTGTATTTATACGGAAACGTTAATACATGTGTGTTCAATAAATAAATAGAAAGTTCCTAGTTATGCCTCTCTTATAAACTAGCCCGTTGATTAACAAGATGATCAAGGTTTCCTAATCATGGACATTGGATGTTGTTAATAACAAGGTCACAACATTATTGGAATGGTGTGATGAACATTCATCCGAAGTATCGCATTACGATCAAAGTAATTGTGTTTATATTGCTATAACATCATACAAAGTAATCATAATCCTTAGACCATGATATCATGTCAATCACTAACACTGGAAGAGTATCTAGATAACATTAAACGTCACACCATCACAGGGTGACTATAAAGGTGGGTACAGTGCTACGAATGTGTTATGTAGAGGCTCATGGATCAAGAGTGGAATTTGTCCATCCCATTGACAAAGAGACATACTCTGGGCCCTCTCGGTGATATCACATTAGTTAGCTTGCAAGAAAGCGATGAGATCATTAGAATGTTATACCATAGGAACAAGGAAAGACTACATGTTAGTAACGAGATCAAACTAGGTATGGAGATACCGATGATCGAATCTCGGACATGTAATATATCGCAAGACAAAGGTATTAAGTTACTAGTGTAAAAGGTTCTCACGATCACAAGAAGTGATCGTTGAATGCGTGGGAGTCAGTATTGATCTCCAGGTCCCGCTTCTGATTATTGATCTGAGATGGGTCTCGATCATGTCCGCACTATTCGCAAACCATAGGGTGACACACTTAAGAGACACCGACACCATTTGGAACAAATATGTTCTAAACGAAAGAATTGCAAAGCGCTGGAATTATTTCAATTGACACCGAAATTGTTTCGGGCGAAATTGCAGAAACTGGTTCTGCATGTGATATCGAAAAGTAGCAAGGGGTTTTATGTGAATGTTTGTTAATTAATGTAATTGACAAAATTCTGAATAAATAAATAAAAGGAGTTTTATTTAATGAGAGATTACATTAAATTTGGTGGAAATTTAAGGGGAATTTGAGTGGGTTTTTGAAGGGAGAATATGGAGGGACTTTTGGTGAGTGGGAGCGTGATACGTCGTAAACGTATCTATAATTTTTCATCTTCCATGCTTGTTTAGTATCCACTTTGCTATGCTTTTTCTACACTTTGAGGTATTTTTATACATTTTCTGGGACTAACCTATTAACAAGATGTTGAAGTGCCAGTTGCTTGTTTTCTACAATTTTTGGTTTCAGAGAAGCTAGTAAGGAAATATTCTCGGAATTGGACGGGACAAAATCCAAAGTCAATATTTCATAGAGTGGCATCACCCCCCACACGCGGGCTCACCTTGGGCCACGCCTGGGCAGGGTGTGGGCCCCCTGGCCGCCCTCCTGCCTCGCCTCTTCACCTATATAAGCCCCCCGATGCCAAAACCCTAAGTACCCGATCAAATCTCCATGAAACAGTCCGTAGCCGCTGCCACCATCGTCCCTAGACCAGGGGGGATCTGAAGGTCTTCCCGGCACCCTGCTGGAGGGGAGAGATCATCCCGGAGGCCTTCTTCATCACCATGCCAGCCTCCGGTATGATGCGTTAGTAGTTCACCATTGGACTATGGGCCCATAAAGTAGCTAGATGGTTGTTTCTCCTCCTTTTTGCTATCATGTTTAGATCTTGTGAGCTCCGTTCATGATCAAGATCATCTATTTGTAATCATACATGTTGTGTTTGCGGGGATCCGATGGATATTGAGATACTATGTCAGATTGATTATTGATTCTATCATGTCTGTGTTGTTTGAGATCTTGCATGCTCTCTGTTTCTGGTAGCTATCTTGTCCAAGTAGATGTTAGTGTCTCCAAGAGTGAGTATTTATGCTCGATAGTGGGTTCATGCCTCTATTGAATCTGGGGAAGTGACAGAAATATCTAAGGTTATAGATGTGCTATTGCCACTAGGGACAAAACTACAATCTTTTATTCATGGAACAATTGTATTGTTTACGTTACACACATTGCTTAATGCAGTTATCCGTTGCTTGCAACTTAATACTAGAGGGGGTTTGGATGATAACCTTAAGGTGGATTACTAGTCATAGATGAATTTGGATGGCGTTCTATGTATATTGTTGTAATGCCCAATCAAATCTCATAGGATCATGAATGTCTAGTATTTGCATTGTTATGCCTTGCTCAGTTCCGGTCAATTGCCCCAATGTAATTTGTTTACCTAGGATGTTAAGTTATCTTTCTTAAGAAGAACACCTCTAGTGAACTATGGACCACGGCCAATATTTACCATTGTTACATCATCTACTGTTACTATTTACATTCTGCAAGCAACCATTACCTTCCACACTATATGTTTAATCGTTTGTTTTTGGCAAACCAGTGAGATTGACAACCTCACTGCAAGTTGGGGCAAAGTCTTGAGTTTGTGTTGTGCAGGATTCCAGGTTGCTAGCAACACCTTGGAGTTGTTTCCTTCCTCCTACTGGTTCGATAACCTTGGTTTCATAACTGAGCGAAAAGTTATTGCTGTGCTCATCATACCTTCCTCTTGGGGTTTCCCAATGAATCTCTACAGTGATCTGAGCTCATCAAAGACTTTCTCTTGCGCTGTTGCCGGGGAGTAAGGACAGATTCACAAAGGGATTCCTTCACAACCATTCCCTTTACTTTGTTTTTGTTTTGCTTAGTTTCTTTTGCTTTGTTTGCTTGCTTCTTTTTATCAAAAATTCCAAAAAAAATAGTTTCGTTTGGTTTGTTTTTTCTTATAAAAACACAAAAAAATTAGTTCTTCCTATAGTTGTCACCTTGATCTTGCTCACCATGTTGATCCCCAAGTTCACCCTAAAAAACCTCTCAATAGGTAGTGGCTCTATAATTGGAAAGATAATATTGAAGAATTCTTTAATCATATTAGCAAACATGAGGATATTGAGTGTCACATCCCAAGATTTTCCAAATCTTGTAATGTGAAAAATAAATGAATAAAATAAAACTTTGTTGATTTTCAGGGCCAGAAGAAACTTTTTGAATTCCAATGAGAATCTTCAAACCTATTTTGAACAATTAAATCCTAAAGGGATTTAAAAAGTTAAGACATTTAATAAAGGAAAATAAAATATTTTGGAAATACCATTTTGGATCTTTAAATAAAGAGTTGTGATTTTCCAAAGAAAAGGTAGATTTATAAATAAAGATTATTTTATAAAAGCCAAATTAAACCATGGCCAAGACTTTGAAACAAAAGGGTTTTGCTTTGATTAAAATAGTAGAGGTTTATTTAAAATAAAACAAAAAGGATTTAATATCCAAGTTTTATTAATAAAGGTTTTATTATTTCTAAACCATCAAAACTTGTTTATTTGTTTAAAATAAGTTTCCCAAGTGTTTTATATTTTCAAATAAAACCTACTGAATGGTTTGGTACTATTTTAGTTTTCAAAATAAAGTTTTAATAAAACAAATCCTATTTGATAACTAAGGCCCATTTTATTTAATTATTAATGGACCCTAAAGTAAAAATGTTATTTTGTTTTAAACAAGTTTTCCAAGTATCTTTTATTTTCAAATAAAACCTACTGATTTGGGTTTGCTACTATTTGGTTTTCAAAATGGAGATTTTATTAAATAAATCAAACCCTATTTGATTAAATAACTAAAGGTCCATTTTATTTAATTAATGAATGGATCCAAAAAATGAATAAAAATATTATTTTATATTGGAATTTTGGATTATGTTACTGAACAGAACCAAGTTCAAAGTTCATAAGTGTGGTGTTTGTTTGAATTGATTTGGTTAATTGAATGGTTTGTTTGAATTTCAAATCAGTAAATAGAAATAGAAAAGATAAAACAATCAGACAGAAAAAAATAGGAACAAGTCGACCCAGCCCAGCCGGCCCAACTAACCCAGCAACAGCCCACCTCTCTTCCCCAGCGAACCGTTCTTTTCCACTCACACCCGCACCCGCAGAACCAATGACCGGTGGACCCTCCCCCTCATCCTTTTTCCCACTGACGCAACGGTCCCACTTCGCTAGCCATCGTCTTCACCGCGACCTGTTCTTCCTCAGACAGCGTCACCGTTCTCAGTCAATCAATCCCCGATTTAATTCACTTAACTGCCGCATTGATTCCGTCCAGCAACCGTGCTATGATAAACGCCAGCGTCTCCTCCTCCGTTCCCCTCTGCCGTCCCTCCTCGACACGCCCCCAGGCTGTCGGATTTTTCTCAGACATCCCCTGTCTCCGACGAACATCCGCGACGATTCCGGCGAGCCCAGCCACTGCCAGGCCCCCTCGACCACCTGAGAGTGATCCCCATCTCCCTACGCATCTCCCAGCACCAACCACTCGTCCGCGCGTGCTCTAGAACGCCGACAACAAGCACGACAGAGCGCCGCCGTCTTCTGCCGTTCTCCGACGACCTTCCTCTGGTAAACCAGACCTCCCCTCTCATCCCCGTGGACACGATGATGATCTCCATGCTCTTGCAAACCTAACAGCACCTTCCGTTTGTCCTAGGGCGCCCCCTATCCCCGCCCTCGACGACCTCCTGAACCGCCCGAAGCCAGCTCATCTCCGGCGAGCAATCAAGGACAGTTCCGCGCGCCCCTCGACGAGATGCCACGACGTTGAGCATCAGCAGGCTTCAGCGATTCTGGTGAGCTACCCCTCTGTTCCCCTCGCCTCCTAAATCACCGGCGACCTCACCATCTGACCGTGCGAGCCAACCACCGCCGCCAGCGCCGCCACTTTGTGGTTGATTGGATCAGGTCGTTCGATTTAGATCAGACGCGTAGAAACAGACGACTTAAACGAAGGGGTAAGATAGATCCTGCGCCGCACGTTCTGCTTTAGATCCTGCGGTCCACGTTGCTGATCCGTGCGAACCGTTTTCGTCCAATCAGAGTGAGACACGTGGCCCGTAGATGAATTAAAAGACATAATTGATCTATTAGGTTTCCAATTTTGTAAATTGCACAACTTTCAAACCACACGTCCAAATTTTACAAATTTTATATCAATGGATTCAGTGGAACAAGCCCTAGCCAACCATGCCCTTTGTTTAGCAAAAAGCTTCTGGAATAATGTTTGTTTTTCAGAAACATTTGTATGCTTGTTAAGGATGTGAAAATTGTTTAAAAATGATTTTAGGGTTAAAATCTTTTGCAAATGGAGTATTTTGAACCTACTGACCCTAGGAAACACTTTGTGGTTTCAAAAATGTATTTGGTTAAGGAAAAGAATGATTCTTGATTTAAAACCATTTCTAGTCAAATGGAAATGTAGTTTATTTATTAAAAAATGGTTTTGGAAGAAAACTTTTGGGAAATGTTTTGTTTTAAACTCACTGACCCCAAACCCCAAGTTTTGTGATTTGAAAACATATTTGGTGAACCCTATAGGTTAATGCCTTAGTAAAAATATTTCTACACCACATAAAATGATACTTTGTTTTGAAAATGGCTTATGAAGTGAAACCTTTTTGCAAATGATTTTGCCACTTTACAAAATGACCAATAGGTGTTTTCAAATGTTTATGACCCATTAGGAACCACTTTTTCAAATAAAACAAAGCTTGGCATGCTTGCATGCATTACTTTGACTTTGTCTTTTTATGTGTTGTTTTGCTTGATTGGTAGATTGAGTTGTACCTTGCTTGATTGAATTGTAGTGACTTGAAGAGTGTGATTGTTGCAAGGAAAAGGAGTGAGCTTATACCCTCTACCAAAAAGGCAAGTGATGCTTCATACTTTTTGTCCCATTACTTTCACTATGCATTAGTGATTTTCTCTAAGTAAAACTTGCATGGAATTTTGCTATGTATAAACCTTGCTATAGGAAACCCCAGTAGATGGAACCTTAGTAGAAAATTCCTAAGTTAAGATTTCTACTACTATCAAGCTTAGCCTAGCTAATAGAAAACATGGGTGGACTATATATTCATGCTATGGAAAATTTCTAAGTCTGAGGACTTGTGTTTTGTTTAATAAAACAACTAAGTAAATGAATCACCTGGGTGGAATGGAAGGAATGGTTTATGTTGAGTGGTTACACAAGGCCAGGGGACTGGTGAACCTTGTGTATCTCACTTGTGGATGGCCACCCAGGAACAAAGAGATTTGATATGTCAAATGTTGAGAAGCTTCAAGTGCAGCCACTTGGCATTATGGGCTCTGCCTTGATCATATAGGTTGCAAGAACTTAGCCATATGGACAGTTGGTGGTAGTGTTTGATAGGTTGGAGCGCGTCCATTTTGGTCTAAGGGAAGGCTTCTGAAAGATCTTGTCTTGGGAAACCAAGTCTTGTGGGGAAAGTGCACCACCTCTGTAGAGTGTAGAATCTAAGTACTTAGCCATGTCCCTGGTAAAGGACAATTTGAGCATCAAGACATGGAAGCAATCAAGAATCTCATCATTCAAATTTCTAAGTTAAAAACTTGTGGTTGAACAAGGGTATTTGAAATCTTCAATCTTTGATTGAGAGATGCCTTGGAAAAGATTTTGTTAAAACAAAAACTTAGTGTTTTCAAAATGATAAGAAAAATCTATTTTGAGCAATGCAAGCCTCAACTCCACTTAGCCAAATGCATATAGATGTTAGACACCACTATATTACCATAGTATCACTTGCCAATACAATTCAAATGTATTGACCCTTGTGGCTGTAACTTGTATGTTGCAGGTTTGATTGATTTAGTGAAGTGTGTTGATTAGGATTACAAAGTCTACAACCAACATGTCTGCCTGTGGCACTTTGAAGATGAAGGACCCCATGCTTATATTTATTCCGCTGCAATGTAATGTAATAGCCAAATGAGCTATGTAAAGATGTAATAAAATTATGTTATTCCTGGTTATAAAATTTTATTATGACCTTTGTTTCTTGATATTACATCTAAACTGTGGATGCTAGCTACTGATCCAGGGACTAGCATTGTAAACACAGGGGACTCTGCCTTATTGGAAGGTCACTCCCTCTACAGATGGTATCAGAGCATTGTGTTGCCTGTAGGATTTGTAAACCTAGGATTGGACAAAAACCCCTTGGAGAAATAGGAGTTGTGTTTGTACCAAAACTTATTTACAAACAATCTTGTAAACTCTTTCCTCAACCATTTTGGTTTCAACTCAACACCTCTTCTATTTTTCAACTTGATGGAAACCTACCCCATGGCCCAAGACTACACCATGTGCAAAGGACTCCCTCAACACTTTCAACTCTAATGACTTCAACTTCTTCAACTCTAATGACTTCAACTTCTTCAACACTAATGACTTCAACATCTTCAGCATGTTCACCAAGGACTTCCAACTTGGATATCACTAAGGACTACAAGTGAGACAAGGAAATCTTGCTCAAGATTTAGAGACTGAGGGAATGAAAAAGTTAGAAGGAGCCCACATCATTTGAAGTTTTGTGACCAAGAGTTTTTCCCAAAGAACCATGATCTCATGCAAGAAGAATCAACCAAAGAAGGATGGAAGGATCACAAGTAAACCCTATAGATGGACCACCATATTTTAGTTAAGTCAAACCCACCAACTTATGTGGTGTAACAAAATTATTTTGTTGCCTAAGTATGTGCTTGAACTTTGTTGTTTGAGTGGAATATTTGATTGTGATTGCTTGCACATTGCTTGAGTGAATTGTGATGTGTGTGATTAGAATTAATCCCTAGAAATATCTTGCCTATTCTAATCCCAATCCAACCCAAACAGATGACTTCTCCAAGAAACTCCAACATCAAGGTTGATGACAACAACAACAACCAAGAGGACAACATGAGAGAACTCATAGCAACCCAAAACCAGTTGAGCCAAGAGACAACTCAGCTTTTAGCCAACAACAATGGACTAGACCCAGCCATACAAAGGATTTTGAAACTTCAAACCCAATTGTTGCAAGGATTGGTTACTCAAATGATCAACGTAAGAGAAAACTTTTCCCAAAGAGCTAATGACAACAAGGATGACAAAGATGCTATTCTAGAAGGAACCCAAGCTTGCAATATTTGTGAAGACAAGGATCATGCATCCAAGGATCATGAAGATCAATGCCCCAAGAAAAGAGAAAGATCTCCCACCTATGAAGAACAAGAACTAGAAGAACTCCTAGCTTTGGAGAGACCCAAAAAGAAGAAGAAGAAATGCCCCAACCCTAACAAGGGGGATATTGTACAAGTACAATGTTTCAATTGCAAAGAGATGGGACACTATGCCAATGAATGCCCAAAAAAGAAGAGAAACCAAGAATTGTTACCCAAAGAAAAGAAAGATATTAGCCAAGTGATGTGTTTCAAATGCAAGGAACTAGGCCACTATGTAAACAATTGTCCAGAAAAGATGAAGAACAAGTTAAACAAGTCTATGAAGAATCTCAACCTTGGCCCATGAGTCAAGTGTGGAAACAAAGGACACTATGCAAAAGGTTGCCCAGAGAAGTTTCCCCAGGATCCCAAGCAAGCCAAGATGTAATTTAGTTTGAAAATTTTTAAGGGTGGTAGTACCCTAGGTGTTTTGAGCCAACTTGTAACCCTAGCCTCCCCAAATCTCGGGACGAGATTTATTTTAAGGGTGGTAGCCTGTCACATCCCAAGATTTTCCAAATCTTGTAATGTGAAAAATAAATGAATAAAATAAAACTTTGTTGATTTTCAGGGCCAGAAGAAACTTTTTGAATTCCAATGAGAATCTTCAAACCTATTTTGAACAATTAAATCCTAAAGGGATTTAAAAAGTTAAAACATTTAATAAAGGAAAATAAAATATTTTGGAAATACCATTTTGGATCTTTAAATAAAGAGTTGTGATTTTCCAAAGAAAAGGTAGATTTATAAATAAAGATTATTTTATAAAAGCCAAATTAAACCTTGGCCAAGACTTTGAAACAAAAGAGTTTTGCTTTGATTAAAATAGTAGAGGTTTATTTAAAATAAAACAAAAAGGATTTAATATCCAAGTTTTATTAATAAAGGTTTTATTATTTCTAAACCATCAAAACTTGTTTATTTGTTTAAAATAAGTTTCCCAAGTGTTTTATATTTTCAAATAAAACCTACTGAATGGTTTGGTACTATTTTAGTTTTCAAAATAAAGTTTTAATAAAACAAATCCTATTTGATAACTAAGGCCCATTTTATTTAATTATTAATGGACCCTAAAGTAAAAATGTTATTTTGTTTTAAACAAGTTTTCCAAGTATCTTTTATTTTCAAATAAAACCTACTGATTTGGGTTTTCTACTATTTGGTTTTCAAAATGGAGATTTTATTAAATAAATCAAACCCTATTTGATTAAATAACTAAAGGTCCATTTTATTTAATTAATGAATGGATCCTAAAAATGAATAAAAATATTATTTTATATTGGAATTTGGATTATGTTACTGAACAGAACCAAGTTCAAAGTTGAGAAGTGTGGTGTTTGTTTGAATTGATTTGATTAATTGAATGGTTTGTTTGAATTTCAAATCAGTAAATAGAAATAGAAAAGATAAAACAATCAGACAGAAAAAAATAGGAACAAGTCGACCCAGCCCAGCCGGCCCAACTAACCCAGCAACAGCCCACCTCTCTTCCCCAGCGAACCGTTCTTTTCCACTCACACCCGCACCCGCAGAACCAATGACCGGTGGACCCTCCCCCTCACCCTTTTTCCCACTGACGCAACGATCCCACTTCGCTAGCCATCGTCTTCACCGCGACCTGTTCTTCCTCAGACAGCGTCACCGTTCTCAGTCAATCAATCCCCGATTTAATTCACTTAACTGCCGCATTGATTCCGTCCAGCAACCGTGTTGTGATAAACGCCAGCGTCTCCTCCTCCGTTCCCCTCTGTCGTCCCTCCTCGACACGCCCCCAGGCTGTCGGATTTTTCTCAGACATCCCCGTGTCTCCAACGAACATCCGCGACGATTCCGGCGAGCCCAGCCACTGCCAGGCCCCCTCGACCACCTGAGAGTGATCCCCATCTCCCTACGCATCTCCCAGCACCAACCACTCGTCCGCGCGTGCTCTAGAACGCCGACAACAAGCACGACAGAGCGCCGCCGTCTTCTGCCGTTCTCCGACGACCTTCCTCTGGTAAACCAGACCTCCCCTCTCATCCCCGTGGACACGATGATGATCTCCATGCTCTTGCAAACCTAACAGCACCTTCCGTTTGTCCTAGGGCGCCCCCTATCCCCGCCCTCGACGACCTCCTGAACCGCCCGAAGCCAGCTCATCTCCGGCGAGCAATCAAGGACAGTTCCGCGTGCCCCTCGACGAGATGCCACGACATTGAGCATCAGCAGGCTTTAGCGATTCTGGTGAGCTACCCCTCTGTTCCCCTCGCCTCCTAAATCACCGGCGACCTCACCGTCTAACCGTGCGCCGCCAACCACCGCCGCCAGCGCCGCCACTTTGTGGTTGATTGGATCAGGACCGTTTGATTTAGATCAGACGCGTCGAAACAGACGACTTAAACGAAGGGGTAAGATAGATCCTGCGCCGCACGTTCTACTTTAGATCTTGCGGTCCACGTTGCTGATCCGTGCGAACCGTTTTCGTCCAATCAGAGTGAGACACGTGGCCCGTAGATGAATTAAAAGACATAATTGATCTATTAGGTTTCCAATTTTGTAAATTGCACAACTTCCAAACCACACGTCCAAATTTTACAATTTTTATATCAATGGATTCAGTGGAACAAGCCCTAGCCAACCATGCCCTTTGTTTAGCAAAAATCTTCTGGAATAATGTTTGTTTTTGCAGAAACATTTGTATGCTTGTTAAGGATGTGAAAATTGTTTAAAAATGATTTTAGGGTTAAAATCTTTTGCAAATGGAGTATTTTGATCCTACTGACCCTAGGAAACACTTTGTGGTTTCAAAAATGTATTTGGTGAAGGAAAAGAATGATTCTTGATTTAAAACCATTTCTAGTCAAATGGAAATGTAGTTTATTTATTAAAAAATGGTTTTGGAAGAAAACTTTTGGGAAATGTTTTGTTTTAAACTCACTGACCCCAAACCCCAAGTTTTGTGATTTGAAAACATATTTGGTGAACCCTATAGGTTAATGCCTTAGTAAAAATATTTCTACACCACATAAAATGATACTTTGTTTTGAAAATGGCTTATGAAGTGAAACCTTTTTGCAAATGATTTTGCCACTTTACAAAATGACCAATAGGTGTTTTCAAATGTTTAGGACCCATTAGGAACCACTTTTTCAAATAAAACAAAGCTTGGCATGCTTGCATGCATTACTTTGACTTTGTCTTTTTATGTGTTGTTTTGCTTGATTGGTAGATTGAGTTGTACCTTGCTTGATTGAATTGTAGTGACTTGAAGAGTGTGATTGTTGCAAGGACAAGGAGTGAGCTTATACCCTCTACCAAAAAGGCAAGTGATGCTTCATACTTTTTGTCCCATTACTTTCACTATGCATTAATGATTTTCTCTAAGTAAAACTTGCATGGAATTTTGCTATGTATAAACCTTGCTATAGGAAAACCCAGTAGATGGAACCTTAGTAGAAAATTCCTAAGTTAAGATTTCTACTACTATCAAGCTTAGCCTAGCTAATAGAAAACATGGGTGGACTATATATTCATGCTATGGAAAATTTCTAAGTCTGAGGACTTGTGTTTTGTTTAATAAAACAACTAAGTAAATGAATCACCTGGGTGGAATGGAAGGAATGGTTTATGTTGAGTGGTTACACAAGGCCAGGGGACTGGTGAACCTTGTGTATCTCACTTGTGGATGGCCACCCAAGAACAAAGATATTTGAGATGTCAAATGTTGAGAAGCTTCAAGTGCAGCCACTTGGCATTATGGGCTCTGCCTTGATCATATAGGTTGCAAGAAGTTAGCCATATGGACAGTTGGTGGTAGTGTTTGATAGGTTGGAGCGCGTCCATTTTGGTCTAAGGGAAGGCTTCTGAAAGATCTTGTCTTGGGAAACCAAGTCTTGTGGGGAAAGTGCACCACCTCTGCAGAGTGTAGAATCTAAGTACTTAGCCATGTCCCTGATAAAGGACAATTTGAGCATCAAGACATGGAAGCAATCAAGAATCTCATCATTCAAATTTCTAAGTTAAAAACTTGTGGTTGAACAAGGGTATTTGAAATCTTCAATCTTTGATTGAGAGATGCCTTGGAAAAGATTTTGTTAAAACAAAAACTTAGTGTTTTCAAAATGATAAGAAAAATCTATTTTGAGCAATGCAAGCCTCAACTCCACTTAGCCAAATGCATATAGATGTTAGACACCACTATATTACCATAGTATCACTTGCCAATACAATTCAAATGTATTGACCCTTGTGGCTGTAACTTGTATGTTGCAGGTTTGATTAATTTAGTGAAGTGTGTTGATTAGGATTACAAAGTCTACAACCAACATGTCTGCCTGTGGCACTTTGAAGATGAAGGACCCCATGCTTATATTTATTCCGCTGCAATGTAATGTAATAGCCAAATGAGCTATGTAAAGTTGTAATAAAATTATGGTATTCCTGGTTATAAAATTTTATTATGACCTTTGTTTCTTGATATTACATCTAAACTGTGGATGCTAGCTATTGATCCAGGGACTAGCATTGTAAACACAGGGGACTCTGCCTTATTGGAAGGTCACTCCCTCTACAATGAGGATATATACTTAGCAGAACTTGCTCCTAATTATCAAGTTGCTGCAGCTTCTTTAGTTCACATGTTGGAGGCTAGGTTTGTTAACCTTAGCCCCATGATGCAAATAATGTTTCTTAAACTTAAAGAAGTGGAGGATACTGAAAAGAGAGATTTTATTCTAGAAACCTTGCTAAAGGAGTTCAATGATGTTGCTAAAGAAGCCAAAAAGGTCTTTGATTATTTTAATATGCTAGGATCATGTGTAGATGTTATGGGTACATTAGAAAAGTTGGATAAAAGCAAACCCAATGGAGAGGAAATTAAAATACCCATACCTTTTAAACTTGCAGGAATGCATGTGGCCTTAGAAAAGAATTTTGATTGGATTGTTCCTGAAAACCTGTTTGATGAAAGTAGTGAACCCAAGAGTGCTGAGAGAGGATCCTCTACTACTCATTTGGATGAGATACCTTTCCTAGTTGAAGAAATTTCGAGTATTGATCTTAATGCTTCTTCATTTGAAAATACTTGATTCTTGCTTCTTGGGCCTAACTTAAAGGCGTTAAAGAAAAGTATTTCTTAGGAGATAACTCTAAGGTTACCAACCTTTAATAAGGTAGAGATCCCTATGTTTACAATGCTAGTCCCTGGATCAATAGCTAGCATCCATAGTTAAGATGTAATATCAAGAAACAAAGGTCATAGTACAACTTTATAACCAGGAATAAAAATAATCTATTACATCTTACATAGCTCATTTGGCTATCTCATTACAATGCAGTAGAATATAACAATAGCATGGGGTCCTTCATCTTCAAAGTGCCACAGGCAGACATGTTGGTTGTAGACTTGTAATCCTAATCATTAAACTTCACTAACATCAAACAAACCTGCACCATAATAAGTTACAGCCACTAGGGTCAATACATTTGAATTGTATTGGCAAGTGATAATATGGTAGTATAGTGGAGTCTATCATCTATATGCATTTGGCTAAGTGGAGCTTAGGCTTGCTTTGCTCAATATAGATTTTCCTTATCATTTTAAAACACTAAGTTTTTGCTTGACAAAAATTACCCAAGGCATCTCCCAATAGAAATTGGTGATCCTTCAACCCTTGTTCAACCACAAGTTTTTAACTTAGAAATTTGGATGAGGAGATTCTTGATAGCTTCCATGTCTTGATATTCAAATTGTCCTTTA
Source organism: Avena sativa (assembly GCA_916181665.1). NCBI lineage: Eukaryota > Viridiplantae > Streptophyta > Magnoliopsida > Poales > Poaceae > Avena > Avena sativa. Next base: position 91,987,832 of record OV702293.1, on the reverse strand, counting down.
CAAGGGACATGGCTAAGTACTTAGATTTTACACTCTGCAGAGGTGGTGCACTTTCCCCACAAGACTTGGTTTCACTAAGACAAGATCTTTCAGAAGCCTTCCGTTAGACCTGAATGGACGCGCTCCAACCTATCAATCCCCTACCACCAACTTTCCATTTGGCTAAGTTATTGCAACCTATATGATCCAGGCAGAGCCCATAATGCCAAGTGGCTGCACTTGAAGCTTCTCAACATTTGACATCTCAAATCTCTTTGTTCCTGGGTGGTCATCCACAAGTGAGATACACAAGGTAAACCATAGAAATGGGCCTTGTGAACCACTCAACACAAACTATTCCTTCCATTCCACCTAGGTGATTCATTCACTTAGTTGTTTTATTAAACAAAACACAAGTCCTTGACTTAGAAATATTCCATAGTATGAATATATATTCCACCCTTGTTTTCTACTAGCTAAGCTAAGCATGATAGTAGTAGGAATATTAACTTAGGAGATTCTACTAAGGTTTCATCTACTAGGAATTCCCATGGCATAGCTTTACACTTAGCAAAATTCCATGCAAGTCCTACTTAGAAATAACACTAATGCATAGTGAAAATAATGAGACAAAAGTATGAAGCATCACTTGCCTTTTTGGTAGAGAATATAAGTTCACTCCTTGTCTTTGCAATGATCACACTCTTCAAATCACTACAATTCAATCAAGCAAGGCAAAATTTCAATCTACCATTCAAGCAAACATCACATAAAATAATAGAAACAAAGCAATGCATGCAAGCATGCCAAACATTGTTTATTTACAGAAGTGGTTTCTAATAGGTTATAAGCATTCTAAAACACTTATTGGTCATTTTATAAAGTGGCAAAACCATTTGCAAAAGATTTTACCCTAAAACCATTTTTAAACCAAATCAATATTTTATGTAGTTGAAAAGGTCTTTAGCAAAGCAATAATCTTGATAAGGTTCACCAAATACATTTTTAAATCATAAAACTTGGTGCTTGGGGTCAGAGAGTTTAAATCAAAACATTTCTCAAAGGTTTTCCTCCAAAATCATTTTTAAACCATAATCAACATTTTTATTTGGCTAGAAATGTTTTTAAATCAAAGATTCATTCTTTTGCTTCACCAAATACATTTTTGAAACCACCAATTGATTTCTATGGTCAGTAGGTTCAAAACAAACCATTTGCCAAAGATTTCATCTCAAAATTCATTTTAGAACAAATTTTATATTCTAAATATGCCTACACAAGTTTCTGCAAAAACAAACAATTTAACAGAAACAATTTACTAAACAAAGTGCATGGTCGGAAAGTACTTGTCTTGCTGAATCCATTGATATAAAATTTGCAAAATTTGGACGTGTGGTTTGAAAGTTATGAATTATTCAAATTGGAACATCAAATAGATCAAATCCTGGTTTTTATAAATAGGCAGGGCCACGTGGCATGTTACTATTCGTCGGTACCGCTTCGTGCGGATCGTGCAACGAGAGGCGTTGGATCTAACTAAATCGCACGGATCAGATCGCATACCCCTTCGTTTTAAGTGAACCTATCACGTGCCTCGGATCTAGATCAGACGGCTGCTGCGTGTTTGACCAAATGTTGGCGGCGCTGGCGGCGGCGACTGGCGGTGCTGGCTCTGCTACGGCGTTGCGGCGACTACAAGAAGCAAGGGAGGAAAGGGAATGGCTCACCAGGTTCGCGTGGTCATGGTGATGCTCAAGGTGGCCGCATGATGGACAGGGGCGCACGGAGTTAGCTCGAATCGCTCGCCGGAGTTCGTGTCCGCGTCAGGCTCATCCTGTTGAAGACAATGGCGAAGGTACGGTGCATGCCAGAGAGAAAAAGAGGTGTCGTTAGATGCGCGGGGTCACGGCGAGCATGTGCGTGTGAAGGAGAGGGGTTAGGGCGGTCAGATTTTTACCAGAGGCTTCGCCAGAGAGGTGGTAGACGGCGGCGGTGCTCTGTTCAAGATGAAGGCGAGGGTCCAGGGCGTGCGCAGGTGAACTGGAGCTGCTGGGATGTGCATCTAGATCCTGTGAGCATGCTCGAGTGGTCGAGGAAACAAGGGGAGGCGAGGAGCTACCGGAATTTCTCGGTGAGCTCGCCGGAGATAGTGGCGGTGTAGTGTGAAATTGAGTAGCCTGGGGGCGCACTGGGGTGGGGAACTGAGGGGGAAACAGAGAGGAGGGAGAGGCGGTTAAGTAGGCGAGGTCACGGGGCTGGGTTATTGCGCCATTACCGTGCAATCAATCGAAGAAACCGTCGGCAGAACAGCCGGGGAGGTGAGCGTGGTCTACACGCGGGTGGAAACGACGATGAGGTGGCAGTGGGGTCGCCTGGCAGCAAGAGAGAGAAAAATAAAGTGGGGTCCAGCGGTCAGTGTCTTTGCGGGTGGCTTTTCTGGTTCGAAACGTTTTCCTGCGGGGGAAGAGAGGGAGTGGGCTGCTGGGCCTTAGTGGGCTGCCAGATGGGTTGGGTTTGTTTTCCATTTTTTTATACTAACCTTTTTCTTTTCTGTTTTTGAATATTCTGATTTGATTTTCATTCAAACAATTCAAGCAACAAATCAATTCAAACCTCAACCAATATTTGTGTAGATTCATATACTGATTAATAACACATTCCAAAGTCAAATTTTGAATAATTTATTTATTCTTTTTAGGGTATTTTAATTATTTAAAATAGGCTCTAGTATTAATTAAATAATATTTGATAATATTTTTCAATCTCCATTTGAATTCAAATCACCACCAAACTTTGGGTGAGTTTTAATTCTGTTTATCAACATATTTCAAAGTCAAAATAAAATAATACTTTTATTATTTTAGGATCTATTAATAATTAAATAAATAGTCCAAAGTCTTTAATTCAAATAGGTTTTAATTTACTTTAAAAACTCTTTTTTGAAATCTAAATAATATCAAAAACTTTTTAGTAGGTTTCATTTGAAAAGCTAAAACACTTTGAATTCTTTGAATTCTTATTTTAAAATCTTTAATAAATTTTTAATGTTTATTTGAAAGGAAAAAGCCTTTACTTAAATAAAATTGGATATTAATAAATCCTTATTATTTTATTTAAATAAACCTTTATTCTATTTTATCAAATAGAAATATTTTATTTCAAAAGCTTGGCCAAGATTAAATTTGACTCTTTTTAAAATAATCCTTATTTATATTTATACCTTTGTTTATCTTTTTAAATCTCTTTAGGATTTTATTTGATCAAAATAGGTTTTGATGTTTCCTATTGGAATCAAAAAGTTTCTTCTCACCCTAAAATTTCAATAATTATTTATTTTGTTTATTTATTTTTCACATAACAAGATTTGGAAAATCTTGGGATGTGACAATAACCTAATAGTTTCTTAAGTCTTGGAAGTTATTACTTCTATAATAACCTCTCTTTATCCTTTTTATTTTATTTTTGTGCCAAGAATAACCTCTAATGAGAGGGAAGTAAGATTTGGGGAAGTTGCTGTCTTGAAACAAAATTTCGTGCTTCACCGTAGAAATTCGTGAAAAATATCTGTATGTCGGACTGAGTTGTAAATATCTGAATAAATCCCCCAGGTTGTTAGCTAAATTTCGTTAGTTCAACACTTTTGGATTTGAGAAACAGAAGGTCTTCGAAATAATCGGTTTTTACCTGCTGGTCTATTTTGACAGATTTCTGCCATTATTTGCATTTGCCTCTTTATCGATTTCTTTTTGGGTTATCTTTGGTAAACTGAGATTTTTGAGGTAATTTCTTTAGTAGCTTGTGTCTTTCATGAAAGTTTTGCTGTTTTGAAACTAAACCCAAAGGTTTATTACTTTTGAATGCACTAATGTTGCTAATAAAGATTGTGTGAAGTTTTGTATGAAGGAAATTTCCAAGTTTAGGGGAAGAATGATGTAATGAGATGAAGAATGGACAAAAGCTCAAGCTTGGGGATGCCACCCCGTGTCACCCTAAGAAACATTCAAGAGGTACAAGCATCAAAGCTTGGGGATGCCCAAGGCATCCCCTTCTTCATCAATAAAAATCTCAGGTCTTTTTAGACACTTCGTTTTTATTGTTTCATGCATAGTTATGTTGTTCTTGGAGCGTATTAGTTTTTGTTTTTGGCTTTCATTTGCTTAGTTTGCTTGAATAAAGTAGTGTGACCCCCGCTTTTTTGCGATGTTTCAAATAAGTTGATTGGTGTTGGAAAAGAGTAGAAAGGCTTCATGCTAATAGTGATACAAAAGGGAGCTTGTTTTGACTATGGCTTAGACTTTATGATGTCATGATAGATGTTGTTTTGACCTTATGCTTAGTGATTATTGTTGTAGCATGACTTGTTCCAAACAATTGAGATTGCTTAATGTGCCTTGCAAGAATCATGCGTTGTTTTAGCATACAAAAACATAGTATTGTGGTATTCTCCTTTGATGCTTTGTTTGGGATGACTTAGACCATGTTATGACTATGAACCAGTCACCTTAGCCTGTATGATCATTAAGTTTTTGACTTGTGGTACCACTCTATGCTTTGATTGGTAATGTTTGTCGCTCTACATGATTATGGCCATTATTTCTCTCTTAGTTGGTCGCTCCCAGTCTTTTTCTAGCCTCCACTTGTATTGAGTAAGGTCTAGTCATGCATCCGACTCCCAATAAACCATTTTTTTCCAAACACTTTATTTTTATTTCCCCTAATAAACTTGAACCATTGTGTCATCTATGTTGTATAGGCTTGCACTTATAAGTTGGGAATTAGCAGAACCATGCTGTCACGGGGAATACTTTCAACACCCGTAAATATCTACGCAGTTGATATCATGCTCTTTTGTTTGGATGTCCGTGTTGTGAAATAAAAGGGGAGCTTGTAAGTCCATGGAGTTATCTATGTGTGTTAGAGAAAAGCCTAGGCCGCTAGCCTATGCCATGCCTAATGATGGTGGAAACTTGCAGAATAACCATAATGAGCAATCTGTGAAGCATCCTCAATAAAAACCCATGCAAATAGAAAATAAAAAGATCGCTTAGATGCTCATTGTCTGTTTCCTTGTCATTTTGATATGGGATAGCTCCTGTATCATGGGGCAAGGGGTACCCCGTTGGCGGTTCTTTATGATACACATATACTTTCTATGACAAGAACTTATCGGTAACTAAAGTTGAGTAGCATGAGGAACGACCCTCGTACTCAAGGGACATGAGATTGCCAACTTATACTTTGTCAAGTATATACTCCATACTTTGTTCACTTTAACCTTAATCACTTCAAGATGCTTATGATAGGGGCAATGAGAGATGAAAGCTAACAAGTACCATAATTTTTGGAAGCTTTTTATGAAACTTGAAATCCCTGCTTCCCTTTGAAGGGCCTTTCTTGGACTTTTATAATGAGTCTCTACCTTCTATATTTATGCACCAACTAGGAGAGCATAGTTGTCATTATTAGTTCTATGTGCATTTTCCCAAAACTTATTGATTGATTCATAATGTTGATATTGCTTGTTCTTGAACTATTTGTATCTAGTCACCCTTATGAACTTTGAAGGTGTCCTATACATTTATGTTTTTCTACTCCATGAGGGACAAGCTGAATGCCACTATGCTATGTTTTCTATAAGTGAAACAAACAAATGTCTTTCAATGCATTGTTATTTATGATCTTTGTTTGTATCCTTTCATGTTGCAACATAGTTACTATGTATGATTGTTAGATTTTCATCTTTCATGCTCATGTTTAGACTACTTTGATCCCAGCTTTCAAGGAGTTAAGCTTGGGGATGCTTGATACGTCGTAAACATATCTATAATTTTTTATGTTACATGCTTCTTTAGTATCCACTTTGCTATGCTTTGTCTACACTTTGACGTATTTTTATACATTTTCTGGTATTGTTATACTAACCTATTAACAAGATGCCGCAGTGGCAGTTGCCTGTTTTCTGCTGTTTTTGGTTTCAGAAAAGCTAGTAAGGAAATATTATCGGAATTGGACGGGACAAAATCCAAAGTCAATATTTCACCGAGGAGAACATATAGACCGAAGGTCGGTCGGAGGGGAGCCATAGGGTGGCCACACCCCTTACCCCACACGCGGGCCACCCTGGGCTATGCCTGGGCAGGGTGTGGGCCCCCTGGCCGCCCTCCTGCCTCGCCTCTTTGCCTATATAAGCCCCCTATGCCAAAACCCTAAGTACCCGATCAGATTTCCACAAAACAGTCCATAGCCGCCGCCACCACCATCCCTAGATCGGGGGGATCTGAAGCTCTTCCCAGCACCCTGCCTGAGGGGAGAGATCATCCTGGAGGCCTTCTTCATCACCATGCCAGCCTCCCGTATGATGCGTGCGTAGTTAACCCTTGTACTATGGGTCCATACAGTAGCTAGATGGTTGTTTATCCTCCTTTGTGCTATCATGTTCAGATCTTGTGAGCTCCGTTCATGATCAAGATCATCTATTTGTAATCATACATTTTGTGTTTGCATGGATCCGATGGATATTGAGATACTATGTTAGATTAATTATTGATCCTATCATGTCTTATTGATTATTGATTCTATCATGTCTGTGTTGTTTGAGATCTCGCATGCTCTCCATTTCTAGTAGCTATCTGGCCAAGTAGATGCAAGTGACTCCAAGAGGGAGTATTTATGTTCGATAGGGGGTTCATGCCTCTGTTGAATCTAGGGAAGTGACATAAATCTCTAAGGTTGTAGATGTGTTGTTGCCACTAGGGAGAAAACAACCATCTTTTGTTGATGGAACAATTGTATTGTTTACTTTACACACATTGCTTAATGCAGTTATCCGTTGCTTGTAACTTAATACTGGAGGGGGTTCGGATGATAACCTGAAGGTGGATTACTAGTCATACATGTAGTTGGATGGCGTTCTATGTATATTATTGTAATGCCCAATCAAATCTCATAGGATCATGAATGTGTAGTATTTGCATTGTTATGCCTTGCTCAGTTCCTGTCAATTGCCCGCTGCAATTTGTTTACCCAACATGTTATGTTATCTTTCTTAAGGAGAACACCTCTAGTGAACTATGGACCCCGGTCCAATCTGTACCATTGTTACATCATCTACTGTTACTATTTACTTTCTGCAAGCAACCATTACCTTCCACACTATACGTTTAATCCTTTGTTTTCAGCAAACCAGTGAGATTGACAACCTCACTGTAAGTTGGGGCGAAGTCTTGAGTTTGTGTTGTGCAGGATTCAAAGTTGCTAGCAACACCTTTGAGTTGTTTCCTTCCTCCTACTGGTTCGATAACCTTGGTTTCATAACTGAGGGAAAACTTATTGCTATGGTCATCATACCTTCCTCTTGGGGTTTCCCAACGAAGCTCTATAGTGATCTGAGCTCATCAGAGCTCCACTCACATGAATGGAGGAAGGGGTGGGGGAAGCCACCATGGCCTCCGGCCACACCCCTTGGGGTGCCCCACTCCTCCTATAAAAGGCCCCCAACCCTCTCTCACACACTTACACCTAATCATGTAGGATCTCTATCCCCCTCTAGTTTATCCCCCATGGTCTCGGACTAGCGAGATACATGTTCTTGGTGGCTTTTCGTTTGGCAAGATTTGTTGCTTTTGCTGCATTCCTGGAGCGAGGAGGCGGAGGTTGTTCAGTGGATTGAACGTGTGTTCCAGCATGGATGCGTTGCTGATTTGCGGCGCTAGACTTCTTCTCGACCTTGAGATAGGCAAGTGTTCGTCTACATCATCCACGAGTACAACCTCGTTAAACTTTGTTCGTATACAAGGGTATGTTCTCTATGGATCTATATCCACCCGTTGCTTGTATCTGGTAGATAGATCTTGGTACTTAGTTATTCCCATCGTAGGAAAGTTTTTGTTTTCTATGCTGCGAATCCAAGAGTGGTATCAGAGTATGTAACACCTTCGCCTGATAAGGCTGAGTTCATGTGTATGGTGCCAATCCCTAGATCGTTTCACTGGCACACACAGTACAAAATGATACCAAGTATAACTATGCATCATACATACAACGAATATGATCCAGAATTTACATTATATTATAGCGGAAAGCAATTACAAGGTAGATATCCATTCTTCAAAAGTGCCATAGGCGAACAATTGTTGATTGGAGTCTCATGACCTATGAACGATCACTCAGAAACGATATAACCTGCAACATAAAACGTAGCACCCCGAAGGGTCAATACATAGAATGTATGGCAAGTAGGCTAAAGTGGTCAACACCAGATCTATCAACTACATGCTTATTTGGCTGAGCTCAGGCTCATTTGCATAAAGCAATAGTTTTATCCTAATATTTGTAAGAAAGTACTTTTCCAATACGATAAATAGGACACTCTGGTTCACTCCCAAGTTCTCCTACCCGATTAAGTTCACCCGACAAGTTTTAAGTAATTGAGAAATTGGGATAAGTGAGAAATATGTCATAGCATCAGTATCAGGTCGCTAAAATTGTCCATAACCGGGGACACGGCTAAGTACTTAGTTTACACACCCTGCATGGGTTTGTACACTTTATCCATGTGACCTGGCCAACCTAGCTCGGACCACCACACTCATATTGTGTGATGATATGGAGAAGTCCAAGATGGGACAATTCAAGAAGAGCTTCCCAAACCCATCCACGCACAGTACCAACCTACATTATCTACATCTCTGGCTATGTAGGGTTCGAGTTGCCATAACCTACTATGTCCAGCTAGCCACCCATTCATACTGGCACATGGTTGCACATGAAAGCTACCAAACAAAGAAACCAATCCTTTCTCAATACCCTGGGCGGCATTCCCCACCATAAATCCACACTCGATGACCCAATCAATGCCATTCCTCTCAGGTGGTTCATCAAAATCATGTTGGTTTTTCATTTAGAAATATATAAGCCTTTCAAAACATATAACTTTTTGTGGTGTGATTCCATTTCTCGTCTAAATATTATATCTAAGCAATCTACCAATATGATGGGTCATAAACAAGGATAACTAGGGAATAATATGGGACATAGCATAGCATATACACATCAATTCCTACACATGCAATTCTACGAAAACATCTACAATCCATAGCAAAATAGTAGGACATTTATGACCAAGGTAGAACCACTTACCTTTTGTAGATGTAGTAGTTCAGATAATATTCACAATTATAATAGCCTCACTCGTCAAACTCACAATAATTGCAATCACAGTAGTTTCAATCGTAGTAGTTGCACTCCCCGCAATCTATCGTTCAAAAGCAAAGGCACAACAACACACCATTCAGAACATTGCTATCATGCAACAATACAATAAACAATGACGAGCAAATGCATGAATGAAGATTTAATAAGTCACAGTGGTTGTATTTATTTCAACAATATTAGATCACATAATGCATGTGGAAAGTCATTTAATACACTAAATCTTTTATTATTTAAGTTATATCGATTTAATATGGTTTATCTCACTTTAATTAAACTACTGATGTTTCTGTTGTATTAAATTGTGAAATAAATGTTAATGGATAGGTAATGAAATTTATAACTAGTAGAAATTTGAATCACCTAAAAAGGAGTTATAGATATTTTCTTATGATTAAAATGCTATTGCAATGGGTTTACATATTTCTGCATGCATTTATATTTTAACAGTACCAAATAATTTGGCATGCAATTTGTTTGGATAGATATTATCAATTCAAAACAGTACCAATTGGTTTCACTAATTTTTGAGTTATTATTAATTTTCTGTGATTTAAATACTAGTTATACGGTTTTACATCATTTCTATTATTTTCTTCGACAAAAGTTATATCGAATTCCATATTAATGTTCTACATGAAACAGGGATTGCATAGACATATTATTTGTATTTTTATGATATATAAATATTTTACTATGATTTATTTACACCAAATAGGACATTAAATCATTTAAATTACTATAGTAAATACATACTGTGAAAGTTGTACCTAATAGCACATTAATATTCTTCATACTTTTATGAATCCATAGACATAAGATTTGCTAAATTTGAAGCTATGGATATTTTCCTATGAATTAAATACCATTTACTAGATTTAAATAATCCAGAAATATTCATTGGACAAGGTGACAATTTTATAGAAGAATTAATTTCTACACATTATTCTGAATGCAGTGATATCTAATTTGTATTTTTCTGGCCACTATTCAATTTTATATGAGTTTTACAAATTTGCACAAATTTCTGTCTATTTTCTTATTCTGGAAATTGGAGAGAATATTCTCTGGAATATTCCTGCTGGCGTGGCGCTGAATCGGTACGTGCGCTGACTGGTGATCGGTCAGACATGGGTCAAACACGTGATCTGGGGCATTCGTGTGTGATCCGATGGCTGGGAAGCTGTCATAACCCATATTTTTAATCCCAGATGCCTGTTATGCCATATATCGCAATCCCAGGATTACCATTTTTGCGAGACATAACAAATTCTATTACAAATCATAATAAAGTTTTTACAAATAAAGGATCTCATGATCTAGTCTTAATACAATCAACACAGCGGAATAATATAATAACGGTAGCGTGGGCGAAGCTCCATCTTCATGGTCACAGGCGATGCTGACGATGGAAGATGATCTTAGTTGTCGTATACTTCCTGCTATCCATCATACTGATAATCCTCCTTATAGTTCCGCCAGGGAATAGCCAGGGACAAATCCATGAGTACGCTTTAAGTATTCGCAAACTATCACTAACAAGTAAAGTGGTTCAAGTAGGAATGCTAAGCTCTAGGTTGTTTTGCAAAAACCCAGGTTTATCTCTAGCTGAGTTCAGAAGTAAAGAAAGCTAGTATAACACCTAAGTGGGAACTTAGCTTTCACTTTCACAACCCTGTTATGGTCAAGTCAAGTCATGATTCATTTCACAAGTCATTTTGAAAAAACCTGACGATGGAACAGTATGGCCACTCCAACTGTACATAATCGTGGACGCGACTATTCGAATAGTTTGACACTCTGCATAGGTGGTACACTTTCACCACAATATTTGATACATCCGTCCGGAACAATCCTGAATTCACCATACTGAGTATGCGGATAATCAATCCTAACCTTTCAATTACACACCCTAGTATAGGCACCTCTCCTATGAGTTTGGCCTCCCAACCATGACCATCTGTCATCTTGGAAACTATACAGGTGGTCAATCTTCACGAGGTAGCCTCAGCTCCAACCTCGGCCGCAAGGGAACCCATACTAAGATATATAAAATTCTTGTCAAGCCCTACCCAATTCAGGTATTGTGGTTGTACGGTAAAATTGGAATGGTATCGCATCCAAACAAAACCATCAGTTTTATAAAGGGCTAAGGCTCATGCCTCAACATTTTCATCATCAAATCACCTTGTGTTCGCTAACACATGTCAGAACATTTTATTAGCATGACTCATTATTCTAAGGTTTTCATAATCTTTTTCACCAAGTATTCCCATCTAAACTGATCAAGTTTTATGCTTAGCACTAGCCACTAAAGTTGGGGGTAAACACTAATGAGGGATGGTAACCAAGTGTTACTTATCTAAATATAATCTCATGCCTTAGGATGAGATCAAGTTCTACCTAACTTAGGCCAAGTTTTATGCTCTTTATGCTACGTCTAAATTCTTTCCAAAATACAAGTCACTAATTAAATACAAATAAAAAGCTTTGATAAAGAAATAAAATAATCAATCTTGCAAGTAAACTGGGATTTAGGATACTCAATATTGTCTAATCAAAGCATGCCTAATGCATTGCATAGGTTATCTAGCTTTCACAGTTGCAAGTGTTAGCTTGCAAAGTTGTAGCTTGCTTAGATAGCTTGCTAGGATGGCTTGCTAAGTTAACTTGTATAGTGAAGCTCGCCTTGTGCAGTCCAGTGGTCGAAGTTCTCCTCGGCTTCCTCTTCATAGTAGTCTCCTTCCTCTTCGTACCCTTGGTCGGTACTAGCGTCTATAAATAAATATGAAGTACATAATCACCAAAAAATACTTAAATACTTATATTTAGCACACAAAGATTTACACTAGATGATCTAGCATCATCACAATCATCACAAGAATTAAGCCAATAGTCTTATTTATTTTATTTTAGAAAAGTAATTTCTACTCATTGAAAAACTACTTAAGATTTAATATTCTCCAATTAAAACATAGGATCATGTTGACACATGTCATCACCACATATTTCAATACTTGCGAATGTGATTTAAAGTGGTGTCACAATTTAATAATGTTTAACCTTATTATTTTAATTAATTAAAGTGACTAGAAATGCTTATGGGGCATTCTTTTATTACTTGTCCATTATTACTGCAAGTAAACCTAGATATTTTTATATATTCAGAAATGTCTTGTGAAATGTGATTTTTGAGAGTTGGAATCAACTCAAAAGCATTTGTGGTTGAATTTTGAAAAATGTTTGAATTCAGAAAAGTATCTGCCTTGTTATTTTTACTATAGGTGATCTATAATTTGAAATGGTTTGAATCCAATGGTCTTGGATTAGGAATTCCAATACCTTTCTAACAAAATTGGTTTCATGCAATTTGGTTCAGTGAAACTCTCTGAATTGATTTTTGAATCTACTGTCAGAACTAGGTTTAAAACTAATTAGATAAGTCTAAATTCAAACTACTGGGTTGCGCGGGAGATCTAACTGGGCCGGACCACTGCGCACAACGCGTTCGCGGGCTAGTTAAGTGGTATCCCCAAACGTCAGTGAGGCGGGGTTTGGTGAAGGGGTACGGGGCGATTACGACCGTAGGATTAGATCAAGGATCAACGGCTCACGACCATCGTCCTTGTCGAACAGAACACGACGGGCTTGAGCCCTAGCATGGACAGTGGGGATCTGGGGTGGCTAACCGAGGCTTAGGCGATGGTCGGCGATGGGGGCGAATCACGAAGTCGACGATGTCAGTTCTCTTGGTACTAGCGGCTCCTCCTAGGGTGGCTCCAATCGACGACACCCTTCTCCTCCAGCAGCGGCAGGCTCTGGCAAAATTCCGGCGAGGGAGAGCGCGCCTTGCTCTGGGAAGAGGTGGGAAGGATCAGTGAGAGGTGGGGAGTGAACTGGTGTGAAGAAAACGAGTGGGGGATGCCTCCTTTTATAGACGAGCGAGAGAGGCCGAGCGACATGGGAAGTGCTCGTCGGGGTCGGGGTTACAGCGACCTAACGTCATGGCTGAGGCTATGGGACGGTGCGCGGTCTCCTGGCGGTTCTCAACATCTTGATGGTGCGGCAAGGGGTGGTGCGGTTTGGTCGGAATGCGCTGGTGCTCTGAGTGGCACCGACGATGTTTTTGACGACGCACAGGCGCTCCTGGTCGCGTGGTGGCGAACGGGCATGTCTGGTGATCTCCTGGGACAGTGGTGATCGCAGTCACGGGCGGCGAAGGTGAGGCGTGGTCTATGCGAGCGTGTCGAGCGCGGAGAGCTAGTGCGCTCTAGACATGGCAGATATAAACTAGGCGCGTGTGTTCTCGGTGTTCCACTGCTTGTCAAGGCTGGAGCGCCGGACAAAGGGTGGAGGTGGATGGTGGCATGCTTCCTGGACATGGTGGCTAGGTGCGGCGCCTGCTCGTTCTAGCTTACCATGGTCGGCTGGCAAGGGTTTGCTCGGGCATGCACGACATGTTGCGATGGTAGGGGTCTAGGCTGGTTTAAAGCACTGGTTGTCACTGGGGGAGACAAGGGTGATCAATGGGGAACAAGGTTTGGCAAAATTACTACTCAAAATAGTGAAGTTTGGCAGAATTTGGTTTGTGTCTCGAGGTGTTTGATGAAATGGCCGCAAGAAATTCATATTTGAATTTTTGGATGAAACTTGGTGAGTGTACTGGGCACATACTAGGGAGTATCTGGTTGATTGGATTTGTCAAGGTGAACTGGTTTGGTTGGGTTTTGAGAAATGATGATCTTACCATGTGAACTAGATTAAATTTTCAAATATCATTTGAATGGGGTTGCCAAATGTTTCTATGGGTTTGCAAAGTGGGCTTGGGTTCACTTTTACTTGGTATAGCAAGGGGTGAAAATAATTGGATTTGTTTCTGTTAGAAATCTTGGACTAGAAACACTTAAAGTGGTCTAGTGAGCAAGATTGGCAAAAGTGACCATTTGCTTATTTTGTTTGTTTTTGAATTTCTATTGATTTTATTTTGCTTGGAAATGATTTAGATGATGTTGTTTTCATATTTAAACCAATCCTTGACATTCACAACAATCACACAAGTCCATTCAAGCATTCATGCATTCACCACATACACACATGCATTCATATGGATTTTATTAACAAAAGTTTTTGTTAACGCATAATTTGGGTGATTGGAATTGATAACCTTGATTAATATTTTTGGGATGTTACAAACCTTCTCTCCTTAAACAAAATCTCTTCCCGAGATTTGAGAAAAAGAAAACGAGGATTTAAAGAGATATGGAAACTCCGTCCTAATGTAGTCTTCTTGCTCCCAGGTAGCTTCTTCTTCAGTGTGGTTACTCCACTGGATCTTGAGACCCTTGATACTCTCGGTCCTGGTGGTTCTGAAAGCTTCCTCCAAAATACGGATGGGTACCTCGGGATAGGTCAGGTCATCGTTGATCTCTATGGTTCTGTGATCAATATTCTTGAAAACTTCGGTCTTCTCCGGGACTTCTAGGCATTTGCAAAGTAACGAGATATGAAACACATTATGCACGTCTGACATCTCCTCTGGAAGTTCTAGTTGATACGATACTTCTCCTCGATGATTCAGAATCTTGAAAGGTCCGATATATCTGGGGGCTAACTTTCCTTTGAGCTGGAAATGTTGCATTCCTTTCAAAGGTGACACTTTGAGATACAAAAAATCTCCGATATTGAAGGCTAGGTCTCTACGTCTCTTGTCGGCATAACTCTTCTGTCCATATTGGGCGGTCTTGAGGTGCTCACGGATCTTGTGAACTTTCTCTTCTGCTTATCATAGGATGTCGAGACCGAAAATCTGATCTCTCCTACTTCTGACCAATTCAAAGGGGTACGGCACTTCGTTCCATACATGAATTCAAATGGGGCAATTTGAAAACTGGCTTGGTAACTGTTGTTGTATGAAAATTCTGCAAAAGACAAACAATCTTCCCATTTAGATCCATATTCTAACACATAAGCTCTCAACATATCTTCGAGAATTTGGTTTACTCGCTCTGTTTGTCCATCGGTCTAAGGGTGATAAGCTGTGCTGAAATCCAGTCGGGTTCCTAATCCTTCTTGGACTTTCTTCCAAAATCTCGAGGTAAACTAAGTTCCTCGATCCGACACGATGTTCTTGGGGACTCCATGCAAACTTACTATTCTAGCAATGTACAACTATGCTAGCTTTGAACTCTGGTAAGTGGTTTTGACTGGTAAGAAATGGGCGACTTTGGACAGTCTATCTACTATGACCCAAATATAGTCATTTCCCCTACTCAATGTAGGAAAACCGGTGATAAAATCCATTCCAACTGAATCCCATTTCCATTCCAGAATGTGCAATGGTTGCAACAGTCCTGCGTGTCTCTGATGTCCCTCCTTGACTCTCTGACAAATATCACACTTGGCTATGTAGCTCCCGATTTCTCTCTTCATCTTATCCCACCAAAATTGTTCCTTCAAATCTTGATACATCTTCGTCCCTCCGGGGTGGATAAAATAGAGTATCATGGGCTTCTTTCAAAATAGCTTGTTTCAACTTTGAATCGGCTTCCACACAGATACGTCCTTTTGTACCACAAAACTCCTTCTTCATCTTTGGTGAATCCGGGTACTTTAGAGTACCGATACGATGTTTGATTCTGTCGATACTAGCATTTCCTTTCTGCGGCTCCTTGATCTGACTGATCAAAGTGGGATGAAGTTCTATGCAAGCCAAAAATCATTCACTTACTACCTCCATTCTGAAATCTTCCAACTCCTTGTGAAAACTTGGTTGCTCCTTCAGAATCATGGAGTTCAAGCGAGACGACAATCTTCTAAGGGCATATGCTACCACATTGTCTTTATCGGGGTGATAGTGGATGTCCAGATCATAGTCCTTGATTAGCTCTAGCCATCTCCTTTGCCTCATATTCATCTCCTTCCGAGTGAAAATATACTTCAGGCTCTTGTGATCCAAATAAATTTCACAACGGTTTCCCATGAGGTAATGCCGCCATGTCTTCAAGGCTAAAACTACGACTTCTAGTTCAATGTCATGGGTAGGATAATTCTGCTCATGTCGCTTCAGTTGTCGGGATAGATAAGATATGACTTTGCCTTCTTGCATCAACACACATTCGAGACCGATCTTGGATGCGTCGCAATACACATCAAAAGTCTTCATGATATCCGGCATATTCAAGATTGGGGATGAGATCAATCTCTTCTTAAGCTCTTGAAAACTTGCTTCACATTTGTCTGTCCATTCAAACTTCTTATCTTTCTTCAAAAATTGGGTCATCTGTCTTGCGATACTCGAGATGTTGGGTATATACTTTTCAGGTATACCCACAGGACTCACTAACCAGGGTGGCCCACCAACGGGTTAGAGCTTTGCTTCATAGGCGGCCCAGTCAGAGAAAGAGGAGGAGCTAGTTCCGGCTACGACAAGTCCCAGAAGAGTTACCGCCTTAGGCATGTAGTATTACTTGTAGTCCAAGCTGTACATAGTTACTGACTCTGTAACGTAGCCGAATAAGACTCTCCCTGTAACCCTAGGCCCCGGTGACTATATAAACCGGCCCTATGGGAGCCTTTAGGGAAACAATACACACAACTAACTCGCACAGGCAAACCTCTCTTGTAATCCGTTGTAACATCCGACTTACACCGACATATTACTAGGTTGCTAGCAGGAGTAGGATCCGATCACCGCAGTCTGATCTGAACCTAGGTAAAACTTGTGCTCACCGCTCCTGGAACATCCGACGTCTCACACCCCATCTTTCCAACGCCACTAGGACCCCCTATGGCATACGTGTTGACAATCCGACGATAGGGCAGGTGACCTTTGTATCATCATTCCAGGCGGAATCTGCGCATGTAGGAATCGGCAAAACAATCGCCATGGGTCGCGTGGTCTATGTCAGTGATGTCCCTCTCATCCTCCTAGATGAGACTTGGATTCCAGCTTCAAAACCCGTCATGACCTACACAATCATGTCAATCGGCGAGATCGATATTTATCTCGGTTTCGCTGAACCCGCCCAACCTACCCTAGAGGTGATGACCATGGCGGATGAAAATTCCGGATCTACTTTGTCCGCAGAGGCGGACGAGTTTAGGGTCTCGGAAAAGATCAAACCCACCCAGCTCACTCCCGTAGTGGAAGAAGAGGTGGAAGAAGAAGTCCGATCCGATTTCTCCAGCGAGATCGGATACACAGACGAGGAGTGCATCCGCTACGGATCCAGCTTTCCTAATGTCGAAGCTTCCTAATGTCGAAGCAGAAACCAAGTTATACAAGTACCTCAAGAACATGAACAAGAAGAAGCATTATTTCGTGTACCACGTAAGCACTGGATCCGACTTTGTCGATGCTGGAGCTGGTAGCGACTCGGTCCTAGACAAATCGAAGAAAACGCCGACTTACCCGACGCCCCAACAGAGTCAATCACATCGCGGGAACTTCGAGACTTCGACAAAGAGATAGAGGAGTACGAGCAACAACACGTCTCCAGACAAACGCCACATGAGCCGGAAACTCCTCCTAGTCCATATGATAGCATGGATGAAAGCTACACCTCGCAGGATGACATGGACACCGGAGATTCCTCCGAGGTCTACAAGCCTAACATGACGGAAAGTACCGACGGAAGGTTATTCCCCGGTACCAAACCAAAAGCCGTCTTTGCCACCGGTACGCATGTTAAGGCTACTAGGCAGTCAAAGAAGAAGAAGAAGAACAAGAATCCGACTCCGGCAGAGCTGGATGTCGAGGAAACCAACGAAGAAAAAGTTGAAGAAGAGATCGAGATGGAGAATCAGGATGGAGATCCGATTAATACCACTCCGATCGATCCTCCTGTAGATGGACACGTTGGCACCAAGGGTGCACGAGAAATCTATGGAGATGCTCTCACAATTCCAATCCCAACGGCTTCAGATCTTACGCCGGAGGCGCTGGATAAAAGGGCTGAGGACCTGGAAAAGCATCGCCTGTTTCTACTTGAGACAACAGTTAGACAGTGATCCTGCTAGATATCAGTCAGGTTTCAAGCGACATCCAAACAAAACAAGGGGAGGTCCGTTTCTTGCAAACAAGAATCCAGACATCCACAAAGATCTATTCAACGAAAAATATGGAGAGAAGATCCGAGTCTACAACACGCCGTTGGAAAATGCTGCTGCAGCTCGAGCCATCCTCGCCAACAATCTGTCTCCACAACAGGTCCAGCAGTGCGTTGCATTGCTGGACAAAGGATTAAAGCAGCAGAAGACGGTCGCGTCATTCAGTGGCAATATGGCCTCAAAATCCAAGGTTTGCCACACTGGCGCTGACCAAAGCACTGACATAAGGCTCCGTAGGGATACGGCTCAGTGCTACCATCCCGGTGGAGAAGAAGAAAATTCCAGGACCGGCTCCAACATCCACTCTCACCGACCGGCGCGTGACTGGGCAAGAGTTATTCCAGCTGCGGCCGAAGATGCCATCAAGGCAATGGTTCCTCATCAGGACCATCATCGGCAAAATAATCACTATAGAGAAGACTGTCAACACCCGGATTTTTCAATCCTAGATGCCTTTTATGCCATACATCGCAATCCCAGGATTACCATTTTTGCGAGACATAACAGAATTGGATACCATAGTACTTCATCCATTACAAACGATACATAAGTTCTTATACGAATAGGGATCTCATGATCCAGTTCTCAATACACATCAAGCAGCGGAATACGTAATAATAACGGTAGCGTAGGCGAAGCTCCATCTTCGGGGTCATAGGCAATGCTGACGATGGGAGATGATCCTAGTTGTCGTAACCTTCCTGGGGTCCATCTTCCAGGTACTCCTCTTCATAGTCTGGCCATGGGAATAGCCAGGGACAAAGCCATGAGTACTCTTTAAGTACTCGCAAACTAATACTAACAAGTAAGGGGTTTTTTGGATAATAGGACACTAGGCTCTAGGGTTGTTTTGCAAAAAGCCAGGTTTATCTCTACTCAGTTCCAAAGCTAGTGACAATTTTATAACTCCTAATTGGGATCTTATAATTCAGGTCACAATTCTTTTGTGGTCAAGTCAAAGTCTCAATTCGTTTCACAAGTCATTTTGAAAAGTCTGACGGGGGAACAGTATGGCCACTCCAACTGTCCATAACCGCGGACGCGGCTATTCGAATAGTTTGACACTCTGCAGAGATTGTACACTTTCACCACAACATTCGATACATCCGTCAGGAACAAATCCTCAATTCACCATACTCAGTATGCGGATAATCAATCCTACCCTTTCGATTACACGCCCTAGTATAAGCACCTCTCCTGTGAGTTTGGCCTCCCAACCATGACCACTGTCATCTTGGGTACTGCATGGGTGGACAATCTTCACAAGGTAGCCTCAGCTCAGACCTTGGTCGGGAGGGAACTAATACTAAGGTATATAAGTTTCCAGTCAAGCCCTACCCAATCTTCTGGTATTGTGGTTGTACGATAAAATTGGAATGGTATCGCATCTAGACAACCATCAGTTTTATAAAGGGGCTAAGGCTCATGCCTCAACATTTTTATCACCAAAATCATCAAGTGTTTGGAAACACATGTCTAAAACATTTCAATAGAATGATCCATCATTCCAAGGTTTTCATAACCATTTTTCCACCAAGTATTCTCATCTAAAAGTTTATCAAGTTTTATGCTTAGCACTAGCATCTACAGGTGAGGGTAGTAGTAATGAGGGGTGGTAACTAGTGGAGTTTCACTAAGTCCAACATTATATCTTAGGCTGATATCAAGGTTTCTAGCTTAGGCCAAATTTTATGCTCTTTATGCAACCTTCAACACAACTGTCTGGTATCTACCAAACTCTTAGGTAGACTCTAAGTAAGCTTTGATAAAGAAATAAAGTAAGAAGCTTGCACATAAAACTAGGATTGGTTTATCAAGTGGGTATGATCACATATGCTTAAGGCATATAGCAGCCATATCACAAGTATGGGTTTGTGGCAATAGTACGGTATCTGGCAAGGGTTAGCTTGCACCAATATGAGTATAAGCTTGCATAGGTATAGTATCTTGCAAGTGTTAGCTTGCATATTCACTAGTAGTATTAGGCTTGCCTTGTGCAGAGCAGTGGTTGAAGTTCTCCTCGTCTTCCTCTTCATAGTATCCTCCTTCCTCCTCGTGTCCTTGGTCGGTACTAGCGTCTATGAATAAATACGTGGTACACAATCACCAAACAATACTTAACTACATGCAATCATCACACACAAGGGTCCTATAGATGATCTAGCATCATCTCTAACATTACAAGGTTAAAGCTTGGTTTAAACCTTTTATTTATTTTTAGAAAAGTAATTTCTACTCATTGAAAACTACTTAAGATTTAATATTCTCCAAACCAAATATGGGATCATGTTGACACATGTCATCACCACATATTGTAGTCCATGGGAATGTGATTTAAAGTGGTGTCACATTTTAATAAGGTTTTACCCTTTTATTTTAATTAATTAAAGTGGCTAGAAATTCTTATGAAGCATTCTTTTATTAATTGAACATTAGTTCTGCAAGTAAACCTATATATTTTTATATATTCTGAAAGGTATGGTTAAATGTGATTTTTGAGAGTTGGAATCAACTCAAAAGCTTTTATGGTTTAAATTTGAAAAATGTTTGAATGCAGAAAAGCTTCTGCCTTGTTATATTTGCTATTGATGATCTACAGATCCAAATGACTTGAATCCAATGGGCTTGGATTAAGCATTCACAGACCTTTCCAACAAAATTGGTTTCATCCAATTTGGTGCACTGAATCGATCTGGGTTGATTTTTGAAGTTGGGTGCTGAAGTGTGTTTGAATTTAAAAAGAAAAGTTTAATTTGAATTGCTGGGCTGCGCGGGAAATTCTAACGGGCCGTCCTGCTAAGCACAGGGCTCCCGCGGGCTGCATAAGTGGGTGTCCCCACTCGTCAGTGACACGGGGCTAGGCGAAGCGGTATGGGGCAACGTGGATCGTTCGATCTAGTTCTAATCTAACGGCTGAGGGTCATCGTCGACGCGAGACAGCTCCGGCGAGAACGAAACCTAGCACGGCCAGTGGGGGGTGCTGGGGGCTCACCGAGGTACGGGCGAGGGTCGGCGAGGCGGGCGAACGACGAAGTCGACGACATCGAACCTCCTGGTACCGGTGGCTTCTCGTGGGGCGGCTCCAACCGTTGGCTCCCTTCTTCTCCGACAGCGGCAGGCTCCAGTGAAATTCCGGCGAGGTGGTGCTCGCCTTGCTCTGAGAATGGTGTGGCACGGTCAGTGAGGAGAGGGGAGTGAAATGGTGTGAAGAAATCGTGCGGGGGTGGCCTCTATTTATAGTCGAGCGAGGGAACCGTCGGGGCGCACGGTGAGCTCGTCGGGAGCGACGTTACAGGCAGCTAATGGCATGTGCAAGGGTAGGGGACGATGCTGTGTCTCCTGGCGATGCTCAACAACATGGTCGCGAGGCATGGGGCGGTGTGGTTTGGTCTGGAACGGCCGGTGCTCTGCGCGGCAGAGGCGGCGTCTTCGACGGCGGGCGGTGGCTGTATGGCACGGGGCTACTAATGGGGATGTCTAGCGGTCTCCTGGGTCAGTGGTGATCGTGTGTGCGCGCGGTGAGGGAGGCGCGCGGTCTGTGGATGCTGGTCGAGGTTGGCGCTCTGGCGCATGCTCGGCATGGTCTGGGTGCGGCTTGTGCGCGTGGTCCAGGGCTTGGCAACGCTCGCGGCTGGGATAGGTAGTGGCGGTGGACGGTGGGCTGCCTCCCAGACAAGGTTGGCATGGCTAGTTTTTCCTCTAGCCTGCTGTCGACTATGGGGTGGCATTGAGGTGCTCAGCTGTTCACCATTAATGGCAATGGCAAGCTCACAGGGGTGCTAGTGTTGGGCTAATCTTTCTAGATGATCTACTGGGTTGTGTGTGAGCTAACTAGGGAACAAGTTAGGCAAGAATCACTGCACACTATAGTGTTTGATGTTTTGTTTGATTTGTGTCTGCAACCTGTTTGATGAAATGGCCGCATGAAATCAAGTTTTGAATTTTGAAATGAATTTTGGTGGGTTTGCTAGATTGGTGCTGGTGAGTCTGCAGATGCTTGGGTTTTGAAAGTTGAGCTTGTTTGAGTGGTTTTTGAAAAAGTGGGATCTTCCCATATGAAGAAGATTCAATTTTGAAATGTCATTTAAACTATGCATTTGAAAGTTTCTGGATGATCACAAAGTGGGCCTTGATACTTTGTTATGAGTACATTCAAGGGGTGCAAAGATCCAGAAAAGTTTCTGTTAGGTTTTGAAAGTTTGAGACAGCCAAAGTAGGCATGGGAGTTAAATTGGTCAAAATGACCATTCACTTAATATATGTGTTTTGATTTACTTGTCTTTAGGAAAAGTGTGGGAAATGTTTTAGATGATGTTCTTTTCACCTAAGAAACATTTTACAAGCAATGGATCACACAAACAAGGTGGTTTTTAATGAAATTAAAAATCCATGCATTCACATATGCATGCATTCATGGGTTTACTTAGAAAAGTTTTTGTTAGCCCTAAACTTGATGATTAGTGTTTTGATGATCTAAGGTTGATATTTTTGGGATGTTACAAACCTTCCCCCCTTAAACAAAATCTCGTCCCGAGATTTGAAAAAGGACGAAAAGATTACCTAGGATTTGAAGAGATCTAGAAACTCCGTCCTGATGTGATCTTCGCGTTCCCAGGTAGCTTCCTCTTCTGTGTGGTTGCTCCACTGAATCTTGAGAAACTTGATGCTTCGGGTTCTGGTGGTTCAAAAGGCTTCTTCCAATATACGGATGGGTACTTCGGGATAGGTTAGGTCATCGTTGATCTCTATGGTCCGGTGATCGATATTCTTGAACACTTCGGTCTTCTCGGGGACTTCAAGACACTTGCGAAGTAACGAGATATGGAACACATTGTGCACAGCTGACATCTCTTCAGGTAGTTCCAGTTGATAAGATACTTCTCCTCGACGGTTCAAAATTTTGAAAGGTCCGATATATCTAGGGGCTAACTTTCCTTTGAGTTGGAAACGCTGCATTCCCTTCAATGGCGACACTTTCAGATAAACAAAATCTCCGATGTTGAAGGCGAGGTCTCGACGTCTCTTGTCGGCGTAACTCTTCTGTCGGGATTGGGCTGTCTTGAGGTGCTCACGAATCTTGTGAACCTTCTCTTCTGCTTCTCGTAGGATGTCGGGTCCGAAAATCTGACTCTCTCCTACTTTCGACCAGTTCAAAGGGGTGCGGCACTTTCTTCCGGACATGAATTCAAATGGGGCCATTTGCAAACTGGCTTGGTAACTGTTGTGGTATGAAAATTCTGCAAACGGCAGACAGTCTTCCCACTTGGATCCATAATCTAACACACATGCTCTGAGCATATCTTCGAGTATTTGGTTTACTCGCTCCGTTTGTCCATCGGTCTGAGGGTGATACGCGGTACTGAAATCTAGGCGGGTTCCTAAACCTTCTTGGACTTTCTTCCAGAATCTCGAGGTAAACTGAATTCCTCGATCCGATACAATGTTCTTGGGGACTCCGTGCAAACTAACGATTCTAGCGATGTACAACTCTGCTAGCTTTGAACTCTGATAGGTGGTTTTGACGGGCAAGAAATGGGCGACTTTGGACAATCTGTCCACTATGACCCAAATAGAGTCATTTCCCCTACTAGAAGTAGGTAGTCCAGTGATAAAGTCCATTCCTATAGAATCCCATTTCCATTCCGGAATTTGCAAAGGTTGCAACAATCCAGCGGGTCTTTGACATCCTTCCTTGACTCGCTGACATATATCACACTTGGCAATATAGCTTCCGATTTCTCTCTTCATCTTATGCCACCAAAATTGCTCTTTCAAATCTTGATACATCTTAGTTCCTCCGGGATGGATAGAATAAAGAGTATCATGAGCCTCCTTCAAGATAACTTATTTCAACTCAGAATCTGATGGTACACAAAGGCGTCCTTTGTACCACAAAACTCCTTCTTCGTCATCGGTGAATCCGGGTACTTTGCCTGTACCGATACGACGCTTGATTCCGTCGATACTTGCATTTCCTTTCTGCGCCTCTTTAATCTGACTGATCAAAGTGGGCTGAAGTTCTATGCTAGCCAAAAATCCTTCACTTACTAATTCCATTCGAAAATCTTCCATCTCTTTGTGCAAACTTGGTTGCTCCTTCAAAATCATGGAGTTCAAGCGGCACGGCAATCTGCTAAGGGCATCTGCTACCACATTGGCTTTACCAGGGTGATAGTGAATGTCTAGGTCGTAATCCTTGATTAGCTCAATCCATCTTCTCTGCCTCATATTCAGCTCCTTCTGAGTGAATATATACTTTAGGCTCTTGTGATCCGAATAAATCTCACAACAATTTCCCATCAGGTAATGTCTCCATGTCTTTAGGGCTAGAACTACGGCTGCGAGTTCGAGGTCATGGGTTGGGTAATTTTTCTCGTGTTGCTTCAATTGTCGCGAGAGATAAGAGATAACTTTGCCTTCTTGCATTAGCACACATCCGAGACCAATCTTGGATGCGTCACAATACACATCGAAGGGCTTCGTGATATCCGGCATGATCAAGATTGGGGCTGAAATCAATCTCCTTTTGAGTTCTTGAAAACTCGCTTCACATTTGTCGGTCCATTCAAACTTCTTGTCCTTCTTCAGCAATTGGGTCATGGGTCTGGCGATACTAGAGAATCCTTCTACAAATTTGTGGTAATATCCCGCCAATCCGAGAAAAGCACGAACTTGGGTTTGAGTGGTTGGGGCTTGCCAATCTTCTACATCTTTTACTTTGGCAGGGTCAACGGCAATTCCTCCGGCTAATACAATGTGACCGAGGAATCCTACTTCCTGTAACCAGAATTCACATTTGCTAAATTTTGCATACAACTGATGCACTCTAAGGGTTCCAAGAATGGTACTTAGGTGTAGCTCATGTTCTTCTTCTGATTTGGAATAAATCAGAATGTCATCGATGAAAACAACGACAAACTTATCTAGGAAGTCCATAAAAATCTTATTCATGAGGTTCATGAAATAAGCGGGGGCATTGGTTAATCCAAAAGACATGACTGTATACTCATACAATCCATATCTGGTGGTAAAGGCAGTCTTTGGGATATCCTCTGCACGAATCTTGAGTTGATGATAGCCAGTCCTAAGATCAATCTTAGAAAACACCTGGGCACCAGTCAACTGATCAAACAAATCTTCTATCTTAGGCAAGGGGTACTTGTTCTTGATGGTTACATCATTCAACTTTCGATAATCCGTACACAAACGGTTACCTCCATCCTTCTTGTCCACAAACAAGACAGGTGATCTCCATGGGGACGCACTTGGTTGGATTAATCCGATTTCCAACATGGAATCCAGTTGCTTCTTCAGCTCTTCTAGTTCTGACGGGTTCATACTATAGGGTCTCTGGGCTATGGGTCCTGTTCCGGGGATTAGTTCTATGATAAACTCGATATCCCGATCTGGGGGCATACCGGGCAAAACATCTAGAAATACATCGGGGTATTCGCAGACTATCCGAACTTGGTCAATGGTAGGTTGGGCTAGACTCTTGTTACACTTGAATTGGCGAGGTAAGGTTTTAGATATATGTTCGACTGATATTCCGGTGGTACTGGTCATGGTGATGGCTTTCTTGGCACAGTCAATCAATCCTTTATGTTTGGACATCCAATCCATTCCTAGTACTACTTCCAAACCTTTAGTTCCGAGTACTATTAGATTAGCATAAAAATCTATGCCATGGATTCGGATAGGGACGGCCTTGCAAATTTTCCTAGCCTTGGTGGTTGATCCGGGAATTTGTACAATCATCACATGCTTCAATTTGGTTGGTTGGATTTTACTAGTGCAGGCAAATTCTTCGGTGACAAATGAATGCGATGCACCAGAATCAAACAACACTCTTGCAAGTACTGAATTAACAGAAAACATACCCAGCACGACGTCTGGCGCTTCCTGAGCTTCTTCAGCATGCATGAGAAAAAGACGGCCATTGCGGTTGAGTGAATTCCCTGGGGCAAATCTTCTCCCTGGCTGGACACGACGCTGCTGCTGAGCTGGGGCATTGGCATTAGGGGATGTAGCATTCTTCTTGTTGGGGAACTCTTTAGAATAGTGGCCTTTATTTCCACAGTCATAACAGGTCACTTGTGACTTGTCCTTAGCTGCGACAGGCACAACATTGCTTCTAGTCCTCGGGGCAGTGTTAGGGTTGGCGGTAGCATTGTTGGTGTTGAACTTGGGTGTGGCACGGGTGAAATTGTTAGAGTTGCCGGGGTTGTTGTGATTTCCTCCGGGTCTAGGGTTTCCACGGTTGGGATAGTTTGGACGGGTCATAGGGGGTCTATTGGTTCTTGGGGCAAATCCTGGAGATGGGTTGGGGCGATACTTTGGGGTCTGATGGGTTCCTGGTTGATGCATCATGCAACGCTTGCGGTTCTCATTGGCCTGGTTGATCTTTCCTTCCATCTGGATAGAAGAGTCGACAAGGGCTTCAATATCAACAAAGGGGATATTGACTAGTACTGTCTGCATCTCGTCATGCAGACCATTCAGGAATCTTTCTTTCTTCTTGGCTTCGGTGTCTATCTCGTCCGGGGCATACCTAGCTAATGACAAAAATTTGTCACGGTATTCCACTACAGTCATCCTTCCTTGCTTCAACTCTCTGAACTCGTCTCTCATTCTCTTGATCAAACCTGGCGGCACATGGGTTCTGCTAAACTTGACCTTGAATTCCCCCCAGGTCATCATCTGGCCTCCGGTCATTGCACGAACACTGTTCCACCATGCCCTGGCATCTCCGGCTAGATAATGGGTGGCGAATAGGACTTTCTCGTTGGCTTCGACTCCGGCTACTTCTAAGTTATTTTCCATGGTTTGCAGCCAATCATCGGCGTCTAGGGGTTCTTCTGACTTGGTGAAAACGGGTGGGTTGGTATTCTGGAAATTCTTGAGCTTAGATCCATGGTGGTCCTGATTTCCATGGCCTTGGTTGTTATGGGCTAGTTGGGCTATCTGTTGCAGAGTGGCTAGGTTGGCTTGACGTTCCGCTCTTTCAGCTTCGCGGTCAGAAGTCAACATTTGCAGGATCTGCAACATCGGGTCTGGGGCTGAACCACTTCCTCCACGTGGCATCTGAAGATTGATATAGATTATGAGAAAAGAAGGAAATTTCTAAGGTTTTGGGTTTTCGAAAAGTTTTTAGAGTTTGACTCAGGTTTTTCTGGCAACTTGCTCTTTCATTCATTCATAGCACACAGTACAACACACACCATAACAAGGAAAAACAGATGGTTCTAAGAACCATTCTGGAAACTACGATACAGTGGGACTGACTACTACTCACTACGCTAGTGCTCAGTGCTACTACTCCTTGGAGTTTGTGGCTTCATGATCTTTAGGATCATCGATGAAGGTGAAATCATCCTCATCGGTGAAGAAGTCCATGGCCTGATCCTCCAGAAAATCATCGTCATCGCTGAGATAGGAGTAAGGGTCTCCACGAAGATCCTCTCCTGCATTCTCCCTTTCCTCTAACTGCATGTCTCTCTCGTGGATGGTCTCTTCCAGAGATGAGATGCAGTGGCGAAGACGGGCAATAATGCGCTCCTTCTTGTAAAGATGACGGCGGCGAGACTTGCGATCCTTTGCTAGCATGGCTATGGTCTGGTCCTTCGTCTTGATGATGGCAGACTTGTGGTTGCAATAGTCACGGCAGTTGTCCAACTCCTTCTGACGATCATACATCATGAAGCTAAGGTGGTCCAATTGAGTCTTCAGCTCGGGGTGGTATGGGGCTTCCAGTGGTTGGCCATTCGCATCACGTCTTGGGAAAAACTCAAAGCGAGTACCCTTGATCTGATTGATGCTCTGCCCACACAGACGGGAAAGAGCTTCCTGCATTGCTCTGTTAAGTCCATCGAGCCAGTTGTTTTCCCTCAAGGTAAACTGAATTCCCTCCGCAGTGGGAGGTTCAATCTTTCCTCGGAGACTTGCAACAATTAGCCGCTGCAGATCTTCTCCTCCTTGATCATTGAGCTGAGCTCCGAAGAACTCGGGGTGTGGACGCTCCAGAAGTTCCGAAAGCTGATCCAGATCCCTCTCAAAGATAAGGTCTCCTCCATTCCCCAACTGATAAAACTTTCTATACTTCACGTCCATCTATAAAAATAGAGGATGAGTAGATTAGCAGAGTGATCAAGTGTGTCAAAATTTTATCTATTTTGCAAGAGTTTTTGAGGAACATGAAGTTTTATTAAGGAATTAAAGAGGTAAGAATGAGAATAAGTTTTCGTAAATATTTTTATTCTTTGGTTTTGAAACTAAGTTTTTGGTTCAACGTCCAATCTAACTAGGGTCTCCTATGGTCAGGATGGCTCTGATACCAACTTGTCAACACCCGGATTTTTCAATCCTAGATGCATGTTATGCCATACATCGCAATCCCAGGATTACCATTTTTGCGAGACATAACAGAATTGGATACCATAGTACTTCATCCATTACAAACGATACATAAGTTCTTACACGAATAGGGATCTCATGATCCAGTTCTCAATACACATCAAGCAGCGGAATACGTAATAATAACGGTAGCGTAGGCGAAGCTCCATCTTCAGGGTCACAGGCAATGCTGACGATGGGAGATGATCCTAGTTGTCGTAACCTTCCTGGGGTCCATCTTCCAGGTACTCCTCTTCATAGTCTGGCCATGGGAATAGCCAGGGACAAAGCCATGAGTACTCTTTAAGTACTCCCAAACTAATACTAACAAGTAAGGGGGTTTTTGGATAATAGGACACTAGGCTCTAGGGTTGTTTTGCAAAAAGCCAGGTTTATCTCTACTCAGTTCCAAAGCTAGTCACAATTTTATAACTCCTAATTGGGATCTTATAATTCAGGTCACAACTCTGTTGTGGTCAAGTCAAAGTCTCAATTTGTTTCACAAGTCATTTTGAAAAGTCTGACGGGGGAACAGTTTGGCCACTCCAACTGTCCATAACCGCGGACGCGGCTATTCGAATAGTTTGACACTCTGCAGAGATTGTACACTTTCACCACAACATTCGATACATCCGTCAGGAACAAATACTGAATTCACCATACTCAGTATGCGGATAATCAATCCTAACCTTTCGATTACACGCCCTAGTATAAGCACCTCTCCTGTGAGTTTGGCCTCCCAACCATGACCACTGTCATCTTGGGTACTGCATAGGTGGACAATCTTCACAAGGTAGCCTCAGCTCAGACCTTGGCCGGGAGGGAACTAATACTAAGGTATATAAGTTTCCAGTCAAGCCCTACCCAATCTTCGGGTATTGTGGTTGTACGATAAAATTGGAATGGTATCGCATCCAGACAACCATCAGTTTTATAAAGGGGCTAAGGCTCATGCCTCAACATTTTTATCACCAAAATCATCAAGTGTTTGGAAACACATGTCCAAAACATTTCAATAGAATGATCCATCATTCCAAGGTTTTCATAACCATTTTTCCACCAAGTATTCCCATCTAAAAGTTTATCAAGTTTTATGCTTAGCACTAGCATCTACAGGTGAGGGTAGTACTAATGAGGGGTGGTAACTAGTGGAGTTTCACTAAGTCCAACATTATATCTTACGCTGATATCAAGGTTTCTAGCTTAGGCCAAATTTTATGCTCTTTATGCAACCTTCAACACAACTGTCTGGTATCTACCAAACTCTTAGGTACACTCTAAGTAAGCTTTGATAAAGAAATAAAGTAAGAAGCTTGCACATAAAACTAGGATTGGTTTATCAAGTGGGTATTATCACATATGCTTAAGGCATATAGTAGTCATATCACAAGTATGGGTTTGTGGCAACAGTAGGGTATCTGGCAAGGGTTAGCGTGCACCAATATGAGTATAAGCTTGCGTAGGTATAGTATCTTGCAAGTGTTAGCTTGCATATTCACTAGTAGTATTAGGCTTGCCTTGTGCAGAGCAGTGGTTGAAGTTCTCCTCGGCTTCCTCTTCGTAGTATCCTCCTTCCTCCTTGTATCCTTGGTCGGTACTAGCGTCTATGAATAAATACGATGTACACAATCACCAAACAATACTTAACTACTTGCAATCATCACACACAAGGGTCCTATAGATGATCTAGCATCATCTCTAACATTACAAGGTTAAAGCTTGGTTTAAACCTTTTATTTATTTTTAGAAAAGTAATTTCTACTCATTGAAAACTAGTTAAGATTTAATATTCTCCAAACCAAATATGGGATCATGTTCACACATGTCATCACCACATATTGTAGTCCATGGGAATGTGATTTAAAGTGGTGTCACATTTTAATAAGGTTTTACCCTTTTATTTTAATTAATTAAAGTGGCTAGAAATGCTTATGAAGCATTCTTTTATTACTTGAACATTATTTCTGCAAGTAAACCTATATATTTTTATATATTCTGAAAGGTATGGTTAAATGTGATTTTTGAGAGTTGGAATCAACTCAAAAGCTTTTATGGTTTAAATTTGAAAAATGTTTGAATGCAGAAAAGCTTCTGCCTTGTTATTTTTGCTATGGATGATCTACAGATCCAAATGACTTGAATCCAACGGGCTTGGATTAAGCATTCACAGACCTTTCCAAAAAAATTGGTTTCATCCAATTTGGTGCACTGAATCGATCTGGGTTGATTTTTGAAGTTTGGTGCTGAAGTGTGTTTGAATTTAAAAAGAAAAGGTTTAATTTGAATTGCTGGGCTGGGCGGGAAATTCTAACGGGCCGGCTTGCTAAGCACAGGGCTCCCGCGGGCTGCTTAAGTGGGTGTTCCCACTCGTGAGTGACACGGGGCTGGGCGAAGCGGTATGGGGAAACGTGGATCGTTCGATCTAGTTCTAATCTAACGGCTGAGGGTCATCGTCGACGTGAGACAGCTCCGGCGAGAGCGAAACCTAGCACGGCCAGTGGGGGGTGCTGGGGGCTCACCGGGGTACGGGCGAGGGTCGGAGAGGCGGGCGAACGACGAAGTCGACGACGGCGAACCTCCTGGTACCGGTGGCTTCTCCTGGGGCGGCTCCAATCGCTGGCTCCCTTCTTCTCCGGCAGCGGCAGGCTCCAGTGAAATTCCGGCGAGGTGGTGCTCGCCTTGCTCTGAGAATGGTGTGGCACGGTCAGTGAGGATAGGGGAGTGAGATGGTGTGAAGAAATCGTGTGGGGGTGTCCTCTATTTATAGTCGAGCGAGGGGACCGTCAGGGCGCACGGTGAGCTCGTCGGGGGCGACGTTACAGGCAGCTAATGGCATGGGCAAGGGTAGGGGACGGTGCTTTGTCTCCTGGCGATGCTCAACGACATGGTCACGAGGCATGGGGCGGTGTGGTTTGGTCTGGAACGGCCGGTGCTCTGCGCGTCAAAGGCGGCGTCTTCGACGGCGGGCGGTGGATGTATGGCACGGGGCTGCTAATGGGGATGTCTGGCGGTCTCCTGGGTCGGTGGTGATCGTGTGTGCGCGTGGTGAGGGCGGCGCGCGGTCTGTGGATGCTGGTCGAGGTTGGCGCGCTGGCGCACGCTCGGCATGGTTTGGGCGCGGCTTGTGCGCGTGGTCCAGGGCTTGGCAACGCTCGCGGCTGGGACATGCAGTGGCGGTGGACGGTGGGCTGCCTCCCAGACAAGGTTGGCACGGCTAGTTTTTCATCTAGCCTGATGTCGACTATGGGGTGGCATTGAGGTGCTCGGCTGTTCACCATTAATGGCAATGGCAAGCTCACAGGGGTGCTAGTGTTGGGCTAATCTTTCTAGATGATCTACTGGGTTGTGTGTGAGCTAACTAGGGAACAAGTTAGGCAAGAATCACTGCACACTATAGTGTTTGATGTTTTGTTTGATTTGTGTCTGCAACCTGTTTGATGAAATGGCCGCATAAAATCAAGTTTTGAATTTTGAAATGAGTTTTAGTGGGTTTGCTAGATTGGTGCTGATGAGTCTGCAGATGCTTGGGTTTTGAAAATTGAGCTTGTTTGAGTGGTTTTTGAAAAAGTGGGATCTTCCCATATGAAGAAGATTCAATTTTGAATTGTCATTTAAACTATGCATTTGAAAGTTTCTGGATGATCACAAAGTGGGCCTTGATACTTTGTTATGAGTACATTCAAGGGGTGCAAAGATCCAGAAAAGTTTCTGTTAGGTTTTGAAAGTTTGAGACAGCCAAAGTAGGCATGGGAGTTAAATTGGTCAAAATGACCATTCACTTAATATATGTGTTTTGATTTACTTGTCTTTAAGAAAAGTGTGGGAAATGTTTTAGATGATGTTCTTTTCACCTAAGAAACATTTTACAAGCAACGGATCACACAAACAAGGTGGTTTTTAAAGAAATTAAAAATCCATGCATTCACATATGCATGCATTCATGGGTTTACTTAGAAAAGTTTTTGTTAGCCCTAAACTTGATGATTAGTGTTTTGATGATCTAAGGTTGATATTTTTGGGATGTTACAAAGACCCGGAAATACGCCGCCAGCGAGAGGAGCAATATCGGCTAAGGATGCCACTACCAAGCCGTCCGGCTGACAATGCCGGACGAAGAGATGATCTGGATCGTCCTGAATCTAGCAGGGATGGTTCCCAAAGAAACATGCATGCGGAGTCAGCATAATGTGGCTCCACCGCCACCACCAAGAAACCCAGCTGGAAATAATCTGCCAGGGCCACCAACGCCTCCTAGCAGCGACCATGAAGGATCACGTCGTATCCACGGAGGCCGAAGGGTCGGAGGCGGCAATGGTGAGAAAAGGAGCAGAAATCCAACTCCGCCGCGCAGAAGCCGTGAGCCTCCAAGGCGCAGATCACTCTCGCCAAACGACAATCGCCATCACATTGAATCCAACATAGAAGCGTGTTACGAGGAAGAAGATGTGTATGTGGGACCCAAGTGCTTTGGTCCATGTATACGTCAGAAAAAAATTCTGGTTGACTTTGGCATCGTCAAGCACATTCAGCCCTATGATGGCGCAGCCCGGCCAGATACTTGGCTCCAGGATTTTTTCTAGTCTTGTTGCATCGCCAAAGGAGGAAATAGCCTGGTCGCAGTTCGATATCTTCCACTGATGTTGAGGAAGACGGCTCGATCATGGCTCAATGAACTGCCAGAAAATTCAATTCATAACTGGTATGATATGCAAAGTGTGTTCTTTTTAAACATCGAGGGAACATACAGGAGGCCCTGCACAGTCGAAGACTTGCAGCGTTGCACCCAAAGACCTAGAGAAACGTGCCGGGATTACCTCAGATGATAGATCGATACGAAGAACTCCTGCGAAGGAGTAAATGAGCAAACTGCGATAGAAGCTTTTATTGCAGGACTTCCAGTCGGATTTTGGTTTATAGGGCTTTTACTTCATTCCTTTTATTCCTTTTTATTTTATATACTTCATTGCTTTTGGATTTGAACTCCAAATCGTCTAAAACTAGTTTCTACGGTTTTGTAAAATCATTATTTGTTAATTTAAAATATTTAATAATACTTTTGCTCAACTTCAATATGGACAAAATCCATTGATCCCTTTGTACTCAGGATGGGAAAATCTCATTTAGGATTTTTTGAATTTCTTTTGGGAAATACTATTTCCTTCTCAGGGTTTATATTCAATGATGTTAATGCATTCTTCATGATTTCAAATTTTTGAAATCTTGCACACCAATTCTACAATCCGTAACAATCTATAACATTTTTCCTATATGGCTACTTAGGTCATAACAAAAAGATATAAGGTTTTGAATTCATGGATGAGAGGATTTTCTATTCAAAAAGTTTCTTCTCTTTTAGAATTTTCAACATAGTCAAACAATTACTCAAGCTTATTTTATTTATTTCGCATTCCAAAATTAGGAGAATTTTGGAATATGACAGACTACCAACCTTAAAAAATATCTCGTCCCGAGATTTGAGAAGGCTAGAAAGAAAGATGGGCTAAGGATTTACTAGGACGCTACCACCCTTAAAAGAAAATTGACTAGGTCACTTCTTGAGGATTCACTTGGATCAAATTGGTTCTCCTTGGACATCCTGAATTTCATGATTGATTGTTTCCGAGAAAGCACTTCTTGAACTGGTGAAACTCTCATGGCGGGCAAGCTAGGGAATGTTTTCTTCGCGATACCCGTTATACACGGTTGAGATCATTATACACGGTTGAGGTTCGTCCTTACCGTACATTCCTACGCTTAGCAATGAATGCTTCTACAAAGGTGGGACATCATACCATTCTAAGGTCTAGGATCAACGCCGGTTCTCTTATAAGGTTGAAAAGGACACTCACGATTCGCAAATCCAACAGTACAGTAGTGAATAATAAGAGTAGTAGGAATGGATATCAATCCATCCTGCACCCAAATCATTACCCTGCATGAGGATAGGTGAATCGCGTAACTTATCACTCAGGCATCCTCACTTTCCTTGAAGAATTTTTCTATGGGAACGAGCTAATGCTCGATGTAGAATACCATGTATTTAATCTATAAAGATACTACAAAAACTAAACTACTGGTGCTTCATAACATTCAGGTTCCGCAATCTACTACATAACATCCTTTGGAACACTCCATACTTCCACATCCTTTAGTTGCATTAGATGAAGTATTCCCCTTTGTCGATGCCTTATGTTTGTAAAAATTTCCACTTAACACATCATTCTATCTCCAATTGTTCAAGATATGGAAGAATATCTATAGGAAAGAAATTACTAACGAAATAATCCTACCCATAATTATACCAAGCAATCAATGTCACAAACAAGCAAGCAATCATAAGCAATCAACACACAAGAAAACACTTGCATGATAACATTACATGTGTCTAAAATTAGCACTATATAACCACAAAATAGTTTAAAAATGTTGGGAACCATACTATAGTAAGATAGAGCAACATATAAGCAATAAACGAAATCTATCAAAAGAGTACAGCAGCTTTCACGATTTTTTTGACTGACTTAAACTCATCATGAATTTTAACCAATTTTTGTGCATGTACTACCGATAATTACGCTCCAGATCCAATGTTTTCAGATTTTTATGAGATACCAGTAAAATATGTAAAATCGCACAGTACTACAAGTCAGGCAGAAAACTGCAGCAGTAATCTCACGAATTTTAATCAACTCACACCATTAAACTAATTTGAAAACCTCACGAAAATTTCAGAACATTTAGAGTTTCAAACAACAGATCCTAAACAAGGTATCACACAATATGGTTCAATACAAATAAGAAAGCAACTTATATTGTTATACCTCATCAGTTGGTAAGATTAATATGCTAACAAAATAGCGATCATCTCCTAAATAAATAAAATATGGTGGTCCATACCTACTCAAACTTGGTGAGATATTTATTTATATTATATTGTTTGTTCTTTTACTTAGCTAAATCTCATATAGGTATCAAAATAATGGACAACTACAATTTTGAACAAGAAGTTATAGAAAAGATAAACAAGGAATATAAGAGCTCTCATAAGTATAAAATATGATAGTTCTCCTAATAGAGGTCTCCTATTGCTAATACATTTCTAAGGTCACTATCCTACAGTCAACACACAGCTCTGATACCATCTTGTAACACCGTCGCCTGATAAGGATGAGTTCAAGTGTATGGTGTCAATCCCTGGATTAGTTTACTGGCATACACATTACACAATTATACCAAATATAACTGTGCATGATAAATACAATGAATATGATCCAGATTTTACATTCTATTACAGTGAAAAGCAATTACAAGGTAGATCTCTATCCTTTAAATGTGCCACAGGTGAATAATTATTGAGTGGAGTCTCACGACATATGAACGATCACTCGGAAACGATATAACCTGCAATAATAAACGTAGGAGCCCCGAAGGGTCAATACATGGAATATATGGCAAGTAGGCTAAAGTGGTTAACAACAGATCTATCAACTATATGCTTATATGGCTAGATGGAGCAAAGACTCATTTGCATAAAGCAATAGTTTTATCATAACATTTGTAACAAACTAGTTTTCCAATACGATAAATAGGACACTCTGGTTCACTCCCAGGTGCTGCTACCCAATTAAGTTCACCCAACAAGTTTTAAATAATTGAGAAATTGGGATGAGTGAGAAATATTTCATAGCATCAGTATCAGGTCGCTCAAATTGTCCATAACCGAGGACATGGCTAAGTACTTAGTTTAGATACCCTGCAGGGGTTTGTACACTTTACCCATGTGACCTGGCCAACCCAGGTCGGAGCACCACACTCATATTGTGTGATGATAGGCAGAAGTCCAAGACGACACAATTCGGGAAGAGCTTCTCAAACCCATCCACGCAACGTACCAACCTACACTATCTACATCGTTGGCTAAGTAGGGTTCAAGTCGCCACAACCTACTAAGTCTAGCCAGCTACCCATTCTTACAGGCACATGGTTGCACACGAAAGCTACCAAACAAAGAAACCAATCCTTTATCAGTATCCTAGGCGGCATTCCCCACCATAATTCCACACTCGATGACCCAATCAATGCCATTCCTCTAAGGTGGTTCATTAAAATCATGTTGGTTTGTCATTTAGCAAAATATAAGCCTTTCAAAACATATAACTTTTCATGGTGTGATTCCCTTCCTCGTCTAAATAGCATAGCTAAGCAATCTACCAATACGATGGCTCATAAACAAGGATAGCTAGGGAATAATATGAGACATAACATAGCATATACACATCAATTCCTACACATGCAATTCTATGAAAACATCTGCAATGCATAGGAAAACAATAGGACATTTATGACCAAGATAGAACCAGTTGCATTTTGTAGATGTAGTCGTCTAGATAATCCTCACAATTATAATGGTCTCACTCGTGAACTCATAATAATTGCAATCACAATAGTTGCAATCAAAGCAGTTACACTCCTCGCAATTTATCGTTCAAAAGCAAAGGCACAACAACACACCATTAAGAACATTGCAATCATGCAACAATATAATAAACAATGATGAGAAAATGCATGCATGAGGATTTAATAAGTCAAAGTGGTTGTATTTAGTTCTCTTAACATTATTAGATCACACGATACATGTGGAAAGTCATTTAATGTATTAAATCTTTTATTATTAATGTTATATCGATTTAATATGGTTTATCTCACTTTAATTGAACTAATGATGTTTTTGTCGTATTAACTTGTGAAATAAATGTTAATGGATAGGTAATGAAATTTATAACTAGTAGCAATTTGAATCACCTAAAAGGAGTTATAGATATTTTCTTATGATTAAAATACGATTGCAATGGTTTATAGTATTCTGCATGCATTTATATTTTAACAGTACCAAATAATTTGGCATGTAATTTCTTTGGATAGATATTATCAATACAAAATAGTACCAATTGGTTTCACTAATTTTTAATTTATTACAAATTTTCTATGATTTAAGTACTAGTTATAAGGGTTTAAATCATTTATATTATTTTCTTAGAGAAAAATTATATCTAATACCATATTAATGTTGTACATGAAACAAGGATTCCATAGACATATTATTTGTATTTTTATGATATATAAATATTTTACTATGATTTATTTAATCCAAGTAGGACAGTAAATCATTTAAATTACTACAGTAAATACATATAGTGAAAGTTGTACCTAATAGCATATTAATATTCTTCATACTTTTATGAATCCATAGAGATAAAATTTGCTAAATTTGGAGCTATAGATATTTTTCTATGAATTAAACACCATTTACTATATTTAAATAATCCAGAAAATAATCATGGGACCAGGTGACAATTTTATAGCAGAATTAATTTCTACATATTATTATGAATCTAGTGATATCTTATTTGTATTTTTCTGTCCACTATTAAATTTTATATGAATTTTACAAATTTGCACAAATTTTTGTCTATTTTCTTATTCTGGAAATTGGAGAGAATATTCTCTACAATATTCCTGCTGACTCGGCTCGTGCGCTGACATGTCAGTGGTCAGACATGGGTCAAACACGTCATCTGGGGTGTTTCCATGTGATCCGATGGCTGGGAAGCCGAGCTTCCTCACTCACGGGTGGAGCCGGCGGTAGACGGCAGCAGTGGTGCAGGTGGTGGGCATGGACGATGTTCCGGTGAGGTCTGGCAGCGTCAAACTCCGGGAATCAATATGGAAGAGGAATTCTATCACTCTAGTGGCCTCCTCTTCAGCTCAGTATCCCTTGAACGGCGACACGGTCAAGTCGGAGTGGCTCGGTGCTCGCGAGCTCCGGTGGCTTCGGGTGCCCACGCAGATGTTCCTGCGAGAGAAGGGACAGGTCAGGGAGAGGCGGCGCTAAGAGGGTAGGTGGATTGGGTAAAAGGGGAAGGCAAGGGTGAATCGGAGGCGTCATTCCCAACCTTCTTTGCGAGCTTCAGAGGTGGAGGCGGTGGAGATCTCCGGTGGTGGCTAAGGTTACCAAAAACACGAAAAAATGCTTGAGGGAGAGGAATTTATTTGAAAGCATGTTGTGTAGAG
Source organism: Avena sativa (assembly GCA_916181665.1). Classification (NCBI taxonomy): domain Eukaryota; kingdom Viridiplantae; phylum Streptophyta; class Magnoliopsida; order Poales; family Poaceae; genus Avena; species Avena sativa. The sequence goes on along the minus strand of OV702293.1, from coordinate 91,949,072 downwards.
GGGGTTTGGATTCGAGCCGAATCGACGAGGATTCTGCGGGGTTCGGTGCGCTCGCATTCATCACCACCTCTATCGGGAGGAAGGGGATGACCGAGCTGGATCCGGTGTGTCAGTGGGAGAAGGAGGGAGGTAGCGGGTTGTGCTGGGCTACACCTAGCTGCTCGCTAGCGAGCTCTACATGCACACGAGAAGAGGAACGGGCCGACTCTGCTAGCCTGGTTAGATAGGATAGGTTTTTTCCTTTTTGTTTTTATTCTTTTTCATTATTTGTTTTCTTTTATAGTTTTAGTTTTAGGAATCCAATTTGGTCCATCAGAATTTCTAAAATTTTGTAATTTGGCAAGCATTATTTTAGGACAATAATATACCTCTTTTCTATCCATTTCAAATATTTCAATCAATAGAAATTGATTTTTGGTTTATAGGTCTTTTACGGCATTCCTTTTGCTTTTATATACTTCATACCTTCTGGATTTGAACTCAAAATCATCTAAAACTAGTTTCTATGGTTTTGTTAAATCATTATTTGTTAATTTAGAACATTTAATAATACTTTTGCTCAACTTCAATATGGAAAAAATCCATTGATCCCTTTGTACTCAGGATGGGAAAATCTCTTTTATGGTTTTTTGAATTTCTTTTGGGAAATATTATTTCCTTCTCAGGGTTTATATGCAATGATGTTCATGCATTCTTCATGATTTCAAATTTTTGAAATCTTGCACACCAATTCTAAAATCCATAACAATCTATGACCTTTTGCCTATATGGCTACTTAGGTCATAACAAAAGGATATAAGGTTTTGAATTCAGGGTTGAGAGGATTTTCTATTCAAAAAGTTTCTTCTCTTTGAGAATTTTCAACAAAGTCAAACAATCAATCAAGTTTATTTTATTTATTTCAGATTCCAAAATTAGGAGAATTTTGGGATGTGACCGAGACAGATCAATGCATAGATGCTTTGCACGGGTAGTACACATATGAATATGTGGGCGATGATGATCATGTTATTGCTTCTTGCTTGTACTTTGGATATTGGTGGCATAGTGGAATGAAGCGGCGCGGACAAAATTTACATATCCTTGCACAAGAGACCTGTTCCACGCTTGACATGCAACTAGTTTTGCATAAGTGGCTAGCGGTGTCGGTCTCTCCTAATATAGTCGATATCTAATTTACAACGAGTTTTTAATAATTTGGTTATCATCGTTGTGGTTCCATGTTTGTAGGTAAGAACGGTTCTATCTTCGAAAGACCTAAGGCACGTAAAACTTGCAATGGATAAATTAGAATCGTCTAGTTTAGATTGTTGCTGGGCTAGTGTCATGATATGGTAGTGTTGTAAGTAGATGTATATTTGATACTCTTACAACACACCTAACGTGTAAGTTCCATAGACCTTGGCCTTCCACACAAAGGAATGATAAAGATCATACCATGATGCAAGTGATAGTGATCAAAGTGCAAGAACCATATCATTTCACTTTTCACATATGATGTTTTTGCATCTTATATTGCTTGTTTAGCATTTCAATAAAATTATAATATGATCCCTCATTTAGATATCAAGATAAAAATGTGTTCTCCCTTAAGTATGCACCGATTATGTTTCACTGCTTCAAGACATCACGTGATGATCAGGTGTACTTGAATCCACGATCATATTTTGGGTGTAAGACAGTTTTACACACGCAAAATACTAAGGTTCTTACTTGGAGAGCCTAGCATGTACAAACATGGACTGAAAGGTTAAGCATGAGTCATATGTTTGATATGATTACAATAAAGATGCTCGCCTTTGAATATAAACCGACTCACGTGATGATCGGACTTCGTGTAGTGGATTTGGTTCATGTAATCACCAAAAAGACACGAGGGATGTTTTTTTGAGTAGGAGTTCATTCATAATTTGGATTAGTTGAACTCGATCTATCATAAACTTAGTCTAAACTTTACAAATTATATTGTAGATGGCACCACATGCTTTTAATTTCAATGTCTTCACGGAGAAAGAAAAACTTGCGTCGAATGGTAGCAACTTTATCGACTGGGCCATGAATTTGAGGATTCTCCTCTCTGCTGCACAAAAGCAATATGTGCTAGAAGCTCCGCTAGGCCCCCCACCACTTGATGACGCTCCTCACAAAGAAAAGAACGTCTATTTGACTCGTTAGGAGGACCACAACTTAGTTCATTGCGGCATACTGTATGGGCTAGAGCCAGAACTTTGAAAGCGTTTAAAAAACGACAATGCCTTTGATACAATGGGTGAATTGAAAATGATTTTCGATACCCATGCTGTTGTAGATAGTTATAATGCTTTTGAAAAGTTATTTAGATGCATGATGGAAGAGAAGAGCCCCGTTAGTGAGAACGTACTCAAAATATCTAGGTACGCCGATAAGCTTGTGTCCTTGGGAATAACGATTCCCATTAACTTAGGCATACATCCTGTTCTCCAATCTCTGCCACCTAGATACAAGAGCTTCTTGTTGAACTATAACATGCAGGGCATGAAGAAGTCTCTCCCCGAGATTCTGTTAATGCTTAAGACTATAGAGGTGGAAGAACATCAAGTGTTGATGATCAATAAGACCACCAGTTTGAGGAAAGACAAGAAGGGTAAATAGAAGGGAAAGAAGGGCAGAAAATATGTTGTCGCGCCTAAAAAGAAATGCCAAACTGGCCCTAAGTCTGATACCGAGTGCTATTATTGTTAGGAGATTGGCCATTGGAAGCGCAACTGTCCCAAGTACTTGGCAGACAAGAAGGCCGTCAAGGCAAACAAAGGTATATATGATATACATGTTATTGATGTGTACTTGACCAGTAATCGCAGTAGCACCTGGGTATTTGATACCGGATCAGTTGCTAATATATGTAACTTGAATCAGAGGCTGCAGAACAAGCGACCACTAGCAAGGGTGAGGTCAAGATGTGTGTCGGTAATGAATCAAGTGTTGATGTGATCGCCCTTGCAATGCTACCTCTCTACTTACCGTCGGGATTATTTATAGGCCTAAATAATTGTTATATGGTGCCTGCACTAAGCATGAAGATTGTATCCGGATCATGTTTGATGCGAAGTGGTTATTCATTTAAATCTGAAAACAATGGTTGTTCTATTTATATAGATATTTTTATGGTCATGCACATGTGATGAATGGTTTATTTCTATTGGATCTCGATAATAGTGTTACACATATTCATAATGTTGATTCTAAAAGGATTAAACATGATGATGATATATCTGCATAAATGTGGCACTGCCGTCTAGGTCATATTGGCGTTAAACGCATGAAGAAACACCATTTTTGGGTTCAATGGACCGGGCGATAGATTTATTGGAAATCATATGTTCTGATGTATTCTGTCCAATGAGTGTGCCGGTGCGAGGTGGATGTCGTTATTTTGTTACTTTCATGGATGATTTGAGTAGATATGGGTATATCTACTTGATGAAAGACAAGTCTGAAACCTTTAAAAGTTCAAGGAATTTCAGAATGAAGTGGAAAATTATCATAATAGAAAGATCAAATTTCTACGGTCTGACCGTGGAGGTGAGTATCTAAGTTATGAGTTTAGCACAAATATGAAAGTGTGTGGAATAGTTTCACAAATCACACCTGCCGGAACAACACAGTGAAATGGTGTGTCAGAACGTTGTAATCATACTTTATTAGACATGGTTAGATCTATGATGTATTTGACTGACTTGCCACTGTCATTTTGGGGTTATGCACTAGAAACTACGTCATTCACTTTAAATCGGGAACCATCTAAATCCTTTGAAAAGACACCGTATGAATTATGGTTTGGAAACAAACCTAAGATGTCATTTCTTAAAGTTTGGGGATGCGATGTTTATGTGAAGAAACTTCAGCCTGATAAACTTGAACCCATAGAAGAAAATTGCGTCTTCATAGGATACCCAAAGGAAACTATTGGGTATTCCTTCTATCACAGATCCGAGGGCAAGGTTTTCGTTGCTAAGAATGGATCCTTTCTAGATAAAGAGTTTCTCGCGAAAGGTGTGTGTAGTCGGAAGGTAGAACTTGAAGAGGTTATTGAACCTTCTCTTCATAATATGGTGAGTAGCACAGCGCCGTAAGTTGTTCCAGAGTTGACTTCATAGAATGAAGAGGGAACTAATGATAATGATCATGAAACTCCAAAAGAATACTACCAAACCTCGCAGGTCAAGTAGGACACGTGCAGCTCATGAACTGTACGGAAATCCTATTATGAATTTCATGGTTGATGAAATAGATGACCTTCCGACATACGAAGAAGCGATGATGAGCCCATATTCCAAAAAATGGCTAGAAGCCATGAAATCCAAAATGGAATCCATGTACGAAAACCAGGTTTTGACCTTGGTGGACTTACATCACGCCGAAAGGCTGTGGAGAACAAATGGATTTTCAAAAGAAAAACTGATGCTAATGGTAATGTAACCGTCTATAAAGCTCGACTTGTCTCAAAGGGGTTTTGACAAATTCAAGGAGTTGGCTACGATGAGACATTCTCTCCCATAGCGATGGCAAAGCCAGTTAGGATTATGTTAGCAATTGCTGTATATTTTGACTATGAGATATGGATAATGGATGTCAAAATTGTATTCCTCAATGGAAACATTGAAGAAGAGTTGTATATGATACAACCAAAGGGTTTTGTCGATCCTAAGGATGCTGATAAGATATGCAAGCTTTAGCGATCCATCTATGGACTGAAACAAGCATCCCGGAGTTGGAATCTCCGCTTTGATGAGGTGATCAAAGAGTTTGGATTTGTCCAAACTTATGGAGAGTGAGTGGGAGCAATGTGGCATTTCTGATATTATATGTGGATGACATATTAATGATCATAAATGACGTAGATCTTTTAAACAGTGTTAAAAGTTATTTGAACAACAAATTTTCAATGAAGGACCTAGGTGAAGCATCATACATATTAGGCATAAAGATATATAGAGATAGATCAAGACGCCTAATAGGTCTATCAAGATTACACACCTTCATAAGATTTTAAAGAAGTTTAAAATGGATGAAAGTAAGAAGGGGTTCTTAACTATGTTGCAAGGCAAGACATTGAGTAAGACTCAAAGTCTAGCTATGGCGGAAGAAAGAGAGATAATGGACAAGATCCCCTATGCTTCAGCCATAGGATCTATAATGTATTCCATGCTATGTACAAGACCAGATGTGGCACATGATATTAGTTTGACTAGTAGATACCAATCTGATCCAGGTTTGGAACACTGGATAGCGGTCAAGAATATCCTTAGTACTTAAGAAGAACTAAGGAAATGTTTCTCATGTACGGAGGTGAAGAAGAGCTCGTCGCTAAATGTTATGTCGATGCTAGCTTCGACACCAATCCGGATGACTCTAAGTCTCAATCCGGATACGTATTTCTCATGAACGGAGGAGTAGTTAGTTGGAGGAGTTCCAAGCAACCCGTTGGCGGGATCAACAACGGAGGCCGAATATGTTGATGCTTCAGAAGCATCTCAGGAAGCGGTTTGGATGAAGGAGTTCATAACCTAACTAGGTGTGGTTTTTAGTGCGTTGGACCCAATGGTGATCTATTGTGACAACAATGGAGCCATAGCCAATTCCAAGGAACCAAGGTCTCAAAAGAATTCCAAGCATATTAAGCGTCAGTTTCACTCCATCCACGAACATGTCAAGAATGGAGATATAAAGATTTGTAAAGTACACACGGACCTCAATGTTGCAGATCGACTAAAACTCTCCCTAGAGAAAAACATGATCAACACCAGAACTTCATGGGTGTTAGATTTATCACTATGTAACTAGACTATTATCTCTAGTGCAAGTGGGAGACTGAAGGGAATATGCCATGAGAGGCAATAATAAAGTTGTTATTATGTATATTCCAAGCATATGTTAGATGTTTATTTTTCATGATATAATTGTATCAATACGGAAACAGTAATACATGTGTGTTTAATAAACAAATAAAAAGTTCCTAGTTATGCCTCTCTTAACTAGCTCGTTGATTAACAAGATGATCAAGGTTTCCTGATCATGGACATTGGATGTTGTTAATAACGAGGTAAAAACATTATTGGAATGGTGTGATGAACATTCATCCGAAGTATAGCATTACGACCAAAGTCATTGTGTTTATATTGCTATAACATCATACGATGTAATCCTAATCCTTATACCATGAGATCATGTCAATCACTAACACAGGAAGAGTATCTTGATAACATCAAATGTCACACAGTAACAAGGTGACTATGAAGGTGGGTTCAGTGCTAAGAAGGTGTTATGTAGATGCTCATGGATCAAGAGTGGAATTTTTCCATCCCAATGACGGAGAGATATACTCTGGTCCCTCTCGGTGATATCACATTAGTTAGCTTGCAAGCAAGTGATGAGATCACTAGAATGTTATATCACGGGAACGAGAAAAGAGTAAATGTCGGTAACGAGATAAAACTAGGTATGGACATACCAATGATCGAATCTCAGACATGTAATATATCGCGATACAAAGGGATTAATTTACTAGCATAAAAGGTTCTCACGATCACAAGAAGTCATCGTCGAATGTGTGGGAGTCATTATGGATCTCCAGGTCCCACTTCTGATTATTGATCTGAGAGGGGTCTTGATCATGTCTGCATTATTAGCGAACCGTAAGGTGACATACATAAGAGACACCGACACCATTTGGAAAAAAATATGTTCTAAACGAAAGAATTGCAAAGCGCAGGAATTATTTCAATTGACACCGGAATTGTTTTGGGCGAAATTGCAGAAACTAGTTCTACATGTGATATTGAAAAGTAGAAAGGGGTTTTATGTGAATATTTGTTAATTAATGTAATCGACAAATTTATGAATAAATAAATAAAATGATTTTTATTTAATGAGAGATTACATTAAATTTGGTGGAAATTTAATGGGAATTTGAGTGGGTGTTTGAGTGGAGAATATGGAGGGACTTTTGGTGAGTGGGAGCTCCACTCACATGAATGGAAGAAGGGGTGGGGAAGCCACCAAGGCTTCCGGACACACCCCTTGGGATGCCCCCCCCGTCCTCCTATAAAAGGCCCCCTACTCCCTCTCTTACACTTACACCTCCTTATGAAGGATCTCTCTCCCCCTCTAGTTTATCCCCCATGGTGTTGGACTAGCGAGATACATGTTCCGGATGGCTTTTCGTTTGGAAAGATTTGTTGTTTCCGTTGCATCACTGGAGTGAGGAGGCAGAGGTTGTTCAGTGGCTTGAACATGTGTGCGAGCACGGATGCGCTGCTGATTTGCGGCGCTGAACTTTATCTCGATCTTGAGATCAGCAAGCGTTCATCTACATCATCCACGAGTACAACCTTGTTAAATTTTTTTCGTAGATAGATAGACCTTGGTACTTAGTTGTTTCCATCGTAGGAATTTTTTGTTTTCTATGATGTGAAGCCAACAAGATGCTATATCATCTACTATGAGAGAGACAGACACCCGCGAGCCACTTATATGATACCAGCCATATGTTGAGCGTGGAACCAGTCTCGCGTAAGATTACGCGTAAGGTCGGTTCGCGGCGCTTCATCTCACAGTACCGCGATATAAACAAATACACGTGGGAAGGTAACAACTAGAGTATCAATGTCCACACTTCTACACGTGTCTACTCCATACTAGCATAATACGCATAGATCTGGCTCTGATACCACTGTTGGGGTTCAGTGCAAAAAATCAAAATTTTATGCTAAGCGGAAGAAAGCCCGAATGCCCAAGATCTATCTACTAGTAATGCATTAATGGAGAGAGACAGCGGAAACGTACCCTTGAAGACCGAGAGATCATTACGCACATGCAGAAGCGTGGATGATGTAGTCGTACTCCTCTGACCTCAAGGTCGCGAAAGTCCTCACAAGTCACCCCTTGTCCTGGTCCTCGTACGATGGCCTAGAAGATTCAATAGCCCCACCGAGTTACCATAGGCATATGGTGCAAGACGACGACTCCTGGCCTCCGATCCCACAGAGGTTGCGGAATTAGACCTCCTGGCTGGAATCCTGGCAGCACAACGGTGTGCCGCAGAAGAGAACGCCTTGCCTACATAGTCCAGTCCTGTGACCGCGCGATAGCAGAGGCAACAGGAGAGAGGGAGAGGAGTATTCCAACTAAAGGGAATATCTCAGATTATTGTGTGTTTAATCCTACCCATAGGCACATCCTTATATAGGCTAAAGGAAGGGTTCCGTCTCTCTTAGGTGCCCCGTGTGGGACTACAGATAAAGGAAAAAAGAGGGCAGAAAAATCCCAGCCGGATGGGCTGTTTTCACCCAGCCTAGCAAGCAAAGGGGAAGAAACCCGGGTAGGCCATAAGAGCCACCCGGTGGCCCAGCACGCAAGCTCCTGCAGCGGTAGCAACCGGCTAGGCTGGGTGGGCCTCCTGGCACGAGCGAGCGGACTGCCAGCGCACGGTGTAGCGGCTAGCGTCACAATGCTCGGGTGGGCCGCTCGCCCCCGCGGCCCGCCAGCTGTACGGCCACGTAGGGTGGGCAGCCAGCCGATTTGGGTCAGCGCTTCAGCCCAGGTGCTCGCCCAACACAGTGGTGGTTGCTGCTAGTTGTTGCCCTCCGTGCGGCGACAACTAATTTTCCGCCCACGTGGGCTTGGGCTGTTTCCCATTTTTCTATTTTTTCTGCGGTTCCTTTTCTCGTAGATCAATTCACTTCGGGGATTTTACCTAATAAGAAAGTTGGTTTATAAATCGTAATTTAAATATTATTTAGAATATATTAATTCATAATTAACATATAATATATACATATTCAAATTCCATTTATCTAAAACTCCTTTCAGCCCTTTTCCTTATTCCTTTCTTTCTCCGAACCACTTCGGATCTCCCCAGATCACTTCTAGTTTATGTATCTTCTTATCTCTTTTAGGATTCCCTCTTATAGGAAGATCTCAAGCATCATAAATCCCTTAAGTGTGTGTCCCTATGATAGACATGAGCTCTATCAATGATCATTAGTGGGACCGGGATGCCCATGATGACCCTTATGCACTCACGATTCTCCATCGTTTCGAACCTGAAACATTATGTGTTATGTTTATTTTGTATCTGTGATACTTACATTGTTCGAGATTTGATCATCGACATCTCCATGCCGAGTTCGATCTCATTACCGACAATGCTACTTTAAACTCGTACTGATAAGTAATATCCCGTGATCTAATCACATGTTGCACAACATATTTGATATAACTTATCCGAGTGGGCATAGAGTATCTTCCATCATACGGATGTACAAATCCTGCTCTTGACGCAGTCTCCTCTACATGTTTCCTCCCGATACCTAACAACACCTTTATGACCACCATATTACTGAGGATGTTTAATGTTATCAAAGTAACCTCTAGAAATAGTGATTTGATATGGTCTCGTAGTCTGAGTAACAAGTTAGTATATTTCTGACAATTGCAACTATGAACTTTGTGATATGATCGTGTTGCAACAATCATCTATAAAACAGTGTCCACTATCTCATTCCCCAATGAGATAGCTCCATTGTCAATTAGGTGCCGAAGAACCTTCATGGTCAGGAAAACTTTAACCATCCATTTACCAATGAACTAGTAGAATAGAGGCTACTAGGGGCTTGGGTTTATTTATATATCACACGTATATCAATGTTTCCTTATTGATATAGTTGTAGCATGACATAAACTATTATGAACTAATAGAATGTGTATAATAAACTTCTTTATTATTTGCCTCTAGGCCACAGTTCCTTCAGAAATAATAGCAGGAACTTAGCTCAGTCCACACCAGATAGATTTAGTAACTGTGGAGCAGGGAATCCACACTAATATTTTCTACTGACTTAACATTTTGCCAGAACTACACAATAGTAGGCAATTACTGTTGTACGGAGTAGCTAAGAATATGTGCATGAAAAAAGAACAAATATGTGCATGACATTAAATTCGTAGCGCAGCGAATGCAAATCAACATGTCTAGTGACCTTGTATGTAGAACAAAGAACAGGCATGCCCAATGACTTGTATGTACTAGAATGATTACAAAAAATGCAATTCATTGCAACATGCCTGAACCTGCTATACTGCTGACAAAACAAAAAGGGGCTGGAGAATTGTTTACCTTGGTCGAAGAGGCGTCTAAGCATCGTCGGTACTGTGCGGGTGACGTCCAGGTCACTGAGGGTGTTCCGGTTGCGGGGAAGTCTATCTTCGAAGGTCGGGGAAGCAGATCTTGGGCGGTCGGGGAAGTAGATCTTGGGAAATCGATGACGGGTTGAGTGCGGTACGAGAGCATAGCTGAGGCAGATCTGGTGTAGTGAACGGCGATGCCCGTGCAGCTGGTATGGAGCGGTGGACATGGAAATCATTGAACTAGATCCCGTCCGGTGAACACCGGTGAGGCGGCTCCGGTACGGTTGGGTAGCATTCGGTAGCAGGGAAGTAGGGCTTGGGCGGTCGATGAAGCCATCAACATGGTGAAGCATACCGCGGGTCCGGTGCAGTGGAAGAGAGACCCGGTGAACTAGATCTGGTGGGGTGGGCATCGGTGAAGCGGCTCCAGGGCGCTGCACGAGACCTCAGCTCAAGCGGCTCAGGCCGCCATGGAATTGCCGTCCACTAGTGCGCGCGGTGTTCATGGAGGGGATAGAGGATCTTGGTAATTTTTGGAGGTCTAGCGAGAAAAACTGAGCGAATCGGGACCATAGCGGGAAACACTGCTCCCAAGTGACTGATTTAGCATTTCCATTTGTCATCTAAACAAAGGGCAGAACAGTAATTTTAAAGTCAATTTTTTTTGAAAAGAGGGGGTGCAAAATGCTTCATGGACGGTGTGTGATATTGCCTCTTAATTGATAGCATCCATCTAATAATAACATAAAAATGGTACTATGTGGTGCGAGATTTTGGCTTAAACCTTATGAATCGTTGGGACGGAAATGCTTCAAGGACGACAAGTGATTTTGTCGGTCAATTGAGATTTTGAATTTGTCTAGCGTCCATCTACTAATAAAAAAGATAGTAGACTGTAAGCTATATGTCCGGAAATTCAAGGCTGAGCATCACATCAACTGATCATCCACAACCCTGGAGTATTTTTGCAAAGAAAATCGAATACTTTTGATTTACACAGCGTAAACGGTAAATTTTGCCGCTTGACTGAGATTTTAAATTTTCCTACTTTCCAAGTAATAATAGAAAAATGGTAATTCGTCGATGGGATATTTTGCCCCAAAGTGTTTGAAACGGAGGGGCGCAATATTCTTTCGGGGCGGTGAGTGATTTTACCAGTTGATTACGATTATAACTTTGGCTAGCCTTCGTCTATTGATGTCTACGCACTTCTATTCTTGTAGACAGTTGTTGGGCCTCCAAGTGTAGAGGTTTTTAGAACAGCAGCAAGTTTCCCTTAAGTGGATCACCCAAGTTTTATTGAACTCAGGGAGGAAGTGGTCAAAGGTATTCACTCCGAAGCAACCCTTCAATCAAGATACAAGAAGTCTCTTGTGTCCCCAACACACCCAATACACTTGTCAGGTGTATAGGTGCACTAGTTCGGCGAAGAGATAGTGAAATACAAGTGGTAACAGTGCCAGAAAATAGCTTCTGACTTGTTGTTAACGTGGGGTAACGTGTGTGATTGCAAAAAAAGAGCTTGACGGTGAGGTAAAGACTAAAGCAAGCAAACATGTAACAGATCTAGATGCAAACGGTGTTTCAATGCTTAGAAACAAGGCCTAGGGATCATAGTTTCACTAGTGAACACTCTCTCATATAAATATCTTCTCTTAATGATACTACCCTGACTACTCTCCGGTTGGACACTATAATCCATGGTAGGTCTATAACAGCACTCCTCAAAGTTCGCCTTTCCTAATCTAGATAACCCTACACTATCACCTTGAGCGCTAGATGGTTCCAACTAACACCACAATTTCATAGAGACATCCAAATCCAAATATATCTCATAACAAATATATATGTAGTCTAGCTTAAGTGCCACACATGGCGTGCATGCTATCACTTTCACACACGTGGGGAAAAGCATAGATCTATTAAAGCACAATGAGTATTTATGTAGACTCAAGCCTAAGTGCCACCATGGCGTGCACGCTGTCACTTTCACACACATGGGGAGATCAGAGATCTATTGAAGCACTTGAGTAGCAAGGTAGATCTACTTAATTACAAAGCTCATGACCACAACAAGATCATGCATAGAGAGAGAGAGATGAACACATAGCTACCGGTAGAGCCCTTAGCCTCGAGGAAGAACTACTCCCTCCTCATCAAGGTAATCAGCAACCGCGATGAAGATGGTGGTGGAGATTGATGGAGATGGTTCTGGGGGCACTTCCCCGTCACGACAGGGTGGCAGAACAGAGACTTTATGTCCCCCAAATCTCCCCTTCGGTGGCGGCGGCGCAGCAGAACTTTTTCTAGAAGTATGATGGATTATTTAGGGTTTTCTCCCTAGGGGCTTTTTATAGACAAAGGATGCAAGGCCGGTGGAGGGCCAGGGGGCCACACCCCCTTGTAGGCGCCACCAGGGCTTGCCCGCTCCTGGGGGGTGCGGCCACCCTGGTGCCCTACTCTGCCTTTGCTTTATGGTTCCGTGTTGGTCCGGGAAAAATAATGACTTTGGCTTTTGTCCCTTCCAATTCCGAGAATATTGATTTTATGCCTTTCTAGAACCAAAAACAATAGAAAACAAGAAACTGGTACTGTGGCATCTTGTTAATAGGTTAGTACCAGAAAGTGTATAAAAATACCTCAAAGTGTAGACAAAACATAAGACAAATGGTATAAAACAAGCATGGAGCATCAAATATTATAGATATGTTTCTGACGTATCAAGCATCCCCAAGCTTAACTCCAGCTCTTCCTCGAGTTGGTAAGTGATAAAAGAATAATTTTTGAGGTGACATGCACCATCAAAATAAAGATTAAACCATTTTCAAGCATTGAAAGCTGGGATCAAAGAACTCTAAACATGTGCATCAAAGATGGAGTTCTAACAGTAAGACAAAGTAACTATGCATGCAACATGAAAGGCTACAAACAAATATCATGAATAACATGCATTGAAAAACGTTTGTTTGTTTCACATACATAAAACATGGCATAGTGGCATTTAGCTTAACCCTCGTAGAGTAGCAAATAGATGCATAGGACACCTTCAAAGTTCATAAGAGTGACTAGATACAAATAGCAAAAGAACAAATTATCACAATATGCATCAATCAATAAGTTTTGGGACACTTCACATGGAATGGCAACTATGCATTATTAATGGTGCCTAAAGGTAGAAGTTGGAGACTCAATATAATAGTGGAAGAAAGGCCCTTCATAAAGGGAAGCAGAGATTTCAAGTTTCAAAATGAGCTTCCAAAAATTACGGTACTTGTTAGCTTTCAGCCCTCATTGCCCCTATCATAAGCATCTTGAAGTGATTAAGGTTAAAGTGAACAAAATATGGAGTATATGCTTGACAATGTATAAGTTGGCAATCTCATGTCCCTTGAATATGAGGGTCGCTCCTCATGCTACTCAAATTTAGTCACTTGTAAGTTCTTGTCATAGTAAGCACATGGTACAGGAGCTATCCCATAACCAAAATGACAAGGCAAGTAGACAATGAGCAGCCCAGCGATCTTTTTATTTACTATGTGCATAGCTTTAATTGAGGATGCTTCATAGATAGCTCATCATGGTGATGCTGCAAGTCTCCACCAGATTAGGCATGGCTTAGGCTAGCGGCCCAGGCGTTTCTCTAACACAAAATACATAACTCCATGGACTTACAAGCTTCCTCTTTATTTCACACTGGCGACATCCATATACAAAAGAGCATGATATCAACTGTGTACAGAGTACAAGTGCAATGTTGAAAACGTTCCCCGTGACAGCACAGTTCTACTAATTCCAACGTATAAGTGCAAGCTTATACAACATATATGACACAATGGTTCAAGTTTATTAGGGGAAAAGAATATAAAGTGTGCCATCAAGTTTGTGAGGGCTTTAACCACTAAGTTTTCACATAACAAAATACTTTTTAATTGGAAGATAGATGAAAACAAGAATATACTTGGAATGGTGTAACACACCATGCATAGGAGTTTATAGTGGACACTTTGGAGTAACTTGGTTTCTTGGTAGTTGGAAGCATGAGTAGATCTTACTCATACAAGTGGAGGCTAGCAAAAGACTGGGAGCAACCAAATAAGAGAGCAACCAACTATGGTGACTTGTTCATAGTCATAACATGGTGTGAGCATCTGCCAAGTCAACCTAAACAAAACATCAAAGGAGAATACCACAATACTATGCTTTTGTATGCTAAAACAACGGATGATTCTTTCAAGGCACATTAAGCAATCTCAATTGTTTGGAACAAGTCATGCTACATCAATAATCACTAAGAATAAGGTCAAAACAACATCTAGCATGACATGATAAAGTCTAAGTCACAGTCAAAGCAAGCTCCCTTTTGTACCACTTAAGCATGAAGCTTCCTACTCATTTCCAACACCAATCGACTTATTTGAAACAACTCACAAAGATAATAATCAATAAAGATCAGTGAGCTTGTCTCACAAATCCACGAAAAGAACTAAAAAGTTTTCAGATCAAAGCTCAAGAAAACTAAGGCTAAACATAGTGCTAGCAAAAGAGAACACTCACAGAACAATAAGAATGAAAACTAGAGTGTTCTAGGCAATGAAAACATAGTGTGTCTCTCTCCAAAAGAAGTGTGATGAGATCCAACCAAGTTACTCAAGAAAACTAAGCAAACAAAAACCAAAAACGAAAACTAAGACGCTCCAAGAACAACACAATAGTGCATGAAACAATAAAAACGAAGTGTCTAGAAAGACCTGAGATTTTTATTGATGAAGAAGGGGATGCCTTGGGCATCCAAAAGCTTTGACGCTTGTACCTCTTCAATATTTCTTGGGGTGACATGGGGTGGCATTCCCAAGCTTGAGATTTTGTCCATTCTTCATCACATTACATCATTCTTTCTCTACACCTGAAAAATTTCCTTCATACAAAACTTCACACAATCTTCATTAGCAACATTAGTGTATTCAAAAGATAATAAACCTTTGGGTTTTAGTTTTAGAACGGCAAAACCTTCACTAAAAACACAAGCTACTGTAGCAATTACCTCAAAAATCTCAATTTCCCAAAAAGAACCCAAAAAGGAATCAATAAGAAGCAAATGCAAATAATGGCAGAAATCTATCAAACAGACCAGCAGATAGAAACCGATTTTTTTGAAAATCTTATGTTGCTCAAATAAAAATGTGTTGAACTAACTAAAGTTAGCTAATATACCGGGGGTTTATTTAGAAAATATCAGCTTAATCCGACTTACAGATATTCCTCACGAATTTTTACGGTGGAGCACAAAAATCTGTTTCGGGATAGCAACTCCCCAAATCTTACTTACCTCTCATTAGAGGTTATTCTTGGCACAAAAAGCAAACAAAAAGGATAAGGAGAGGTCATTACTGAAGTAATAACATCCAAGACTGAAGGAAACTCTTGGGTTATCTCCCAACAATTACTTTTCTTTAACGCATTTAAGTTAGGCTTGATTGTTTGAGAAGATGCTAACATAAGAAATATGAGTTGAAATAAAAGAGAGCATCAAGAAGCAAATTCAAGACACATTTAAGTCTAACCCACTTCCTATGCATAGGAGTCTTATAAAGAAACAAGTCATGAAATAAAAAAGCAACAAGCATAGGAAAGCAAAACAAGTGCAACTTTAAGATTTTCAACATAAAGAGGGGAAACTTAATATTATTGAGATGCATAAAACCATGTTTCCCTCTCTCATAATAACTTTCAGTAGCATCATGAATAAAATTAACAATATAACTATCACATAAAACATTCTTATCATGAGCCACATGCATATAATAATTATTACTCTCCACATAAGCATAGTCATTCTTATTAATTGTAGTGGGAGAAAATTCAACAAAATAGATATCATTATTATTCTCATCACCATAATCATCAAATATAGGAGGCATATTGTAATCACAATAACTTTTCTCCTCAATAGTAGGTGGACTGAAAATATCATACTCATCATTGTAATCATCGTATATGGGAGGTTTGGTATCATCATAAGCAATAGAATAGCTATCTTCCAAAGCTGGGAACTAAAAAGATCATTTTCATCAAAACTAGCTTCCCCAAGCTTAGATGTTTCCATAGAATTAGCAACAATGATGTCCAAAGAATTCATACTAACAACATTGCTATTAGCATGCAAATAAAGTTCCATAGGTTTTCAAATTTTCTCTTCAAACACTTCATGTCCTAACTCAAGATAAACACTATAGAGCTCTCTAATTTTTTTTCCATTAAGACTAACTAGTGAAAACAAGAAAAAAAAGACAAAATTGCAGAATCTAAAGGAAATAACTTCGAGCACTCACACTGGAGGATGTGAGTACCTTTTACCTTACCTCCCCGGAAACGGCGCCAGAAAATAGCTTCATGTCTACGCACTTCTATTCTTGTAGACAGTTGTTGGGCCTCCAAGTTTAGAGGTTTGTAGAACAGCAAGTTTCCCTTAAGTAGATCACCCAAGGTTTATCGAAATCAGGGAGGAAGTGGTCAAAGGTATTCCCTCTCAAGCAACGCTGCAATCAAGATACAAGAAGTCTCTTGTATCCCCAACACACCTAATACACTTGTCAGGTGTATAGGTGCACTAGTTCGGCGAAGAGATAGTGAAATACAAGTGGTAACGGTGCAAGAAAATAGCTTCTGACTTGTTGCTGACATGGGGTAACGTGTGTGAGTGCCAGAAAATAGCTTGACGGTGAGGTAAAGACTAAAGCAAGCAAACATGTAATAGATCTAGATGCAAACGGTGTTTCAATGCTTAGAAACAAGGCCTAGGGATCATAATTTCACTAGTGAACACTCTCTCACATAAATATCTTCTCTTAATGATACTACCTTGACTACTCTCTGGTTGGACACTATAATCCATGGTAGGGCTATAACAACACTCCTCAAAGTCCGTCTTTCCCAATCTAGATACCCCCACACTGTCACCTTGAGCGCTAGATGGTTCCAACAAACACCACAATTTCATAGAGATATCCAACTCCAAATATAACTCATAACAAATATATATGTAGTCTAGCTTAAGTGCCACACACGGCGTGCACGCTGTCACTTTCAGACATGTGGGGAAAAGCATAGATCTATTAAAGCAAAGTGAGTATTTATGTAGACTCAAGCCTAAGTGCTACCATGGCGTGCATGCTATCACTTTCACACACATGGGGAGAGCAGAGATCTATTGAAGAACTCGAGTAGCAAGGTAGATCTACTTGATTACAAAGCTCATGACCACAACAAGATCATGCATAGAGAGAGAGATGAACACATAGCTACCGGTAGAGCCCTCAGCCTCGAGCAACACCTACTCCCTCCTCATCATGGGAATCAGCAACGTCGATGAAGATGGTGGTGTAGATCGATGGAGATGGCTCCGGGGGCACTTCCCCGTCCCGGCAGGGTGCCAGAATAGAGACTTTCTGTCCCCCGAATCTCCCCTTCGGTGGGGGCGGCACATCGGAACTTTTACTGGAAGTATGATGGATTATTTAGGGTTTTATCCCCGGGGGATTTTTATAGGCGAAGGAGGCAAGGTCGGTGGAGGGTCAGGGGGCCCACACCCCCTGTAGGAGCCACCAGGGCTTGCCCGCGCCTGGTGGGCGCGACCACCCTGGTGCCCTACTCTGCCTCTGCTTCGTGGTTTCGTGTTGGTCCGGGAAAATAATGACTTTGGCTTTTGTCCCGTCCAGTCCGAGAATATTGATTTTCTGCCTTTGTGGAACCAAATACAGAAGAAAACAGACAACTGGCACTATGGCATCTTGTTAATAGGTTAGTACCAGAAAGTGTATAAAAATACCTCAAAGTGTGGAAAAAACATAAGGCAAATGACATAAAACAAGCATGGAGCATAAAAAATTATAGATATGTTTCCGATGTATCATCTATCTACAAATAGAAAAATGGTAATCCCGGTGGGAGATTTTTCCTCAAAGTTTTTGAAATGGTGGGGCGGGAAATGCCTTTAAGGTTGGTGGGTGATTTTGCCATTCGATAGAGATTTTGAATTTGGCTAGCGTCCATCTACTAATATAGAAAAATGGTATTAGACCGTATGCTAATTGTCCAGGAATTCAAGGAAGATAGTCACATCCATGAGCATAATTGCACATAAATTGGGTACAATACCTCCAATTGAAACAGAGTAGGCGCACGGTAAATTCTGCAGCCCGATTGACATTTTGAAGATCCAAAAATTGTTCCTTCCTATTACAGTTTTGGTCAAATATATCCCATTCAAGGACTATTAAACATAATCCTGGTTTGTTGCGTTGCCTGGACGCCCAATTTTTAGTCTATTATGTTGGCCATTTATATATAAGCAATGAAAGGGAGTTAAAAGAAAAATGACATGAGCTACAAAGAGTTTAAATTATTACATAAGCTCCAAAAATTACATGAAATAAAGTGCAGCATCACACATGGATTAGAGTTAACTCGAATCATAGAAGTTATGCTTTAGGAGCTTCGTTCACCAGAAGTGTATCAAGTGAATGGAAGTCAGATATTGATAAGATATTTTCACACAGTTGAAATATTTTAGAGATGTTAGTATATGAAACCTATGTTTTCTTTATAAGCATGTCATTATACTCTTGGAGTCTGGTGGTTTCCTTTTTTCTGTCAAAAGTAGTTTGCAAAGAACTAGATAAAACATTGACCTGCTTTGGTCACTGCTTAGACCAGGAAAAAGATTCTTAACTATGCTTAGGTTAAGTATTCTAAGATCTTTGCAACCTCTGCTGAGTATTGCAGCTGATTCGATTCCTTGCTTCCTAAAAATACCAATAGAATTACGGATTTTATCGGCTTTCTCACTTTATATCAATAATTGAGCAACAACATCTAGAATAGTGTCGAAACAAGTGTTGCTGCTCCCTTCTACCTGAATAGCTTTATTTGAAGTCAGAAACTAAGAAAAAAAATAGGTTACAGCGGCATAAAGTACGTTGTCATAGAATTTGGAAAGAATCATTTTCTATATACAACAAAGGAAGCAATCAACATAAGTATCTCATAGAGATTGAATTATATATAGTATGGATAACATGCATATAATGAGTCAAGTAGGTATACTTTTAGAACTTCATAGAATAGCCAGAAAATGAAAATGAAATCTAGCAACTACACAGCCAAAAGGAGAACAATAGAGTAATTTTCCTAGAATTGTTTGATACAAAAATCATTTTCTGTATAATAAAAAAAAAATCATGTACCGCATATAAACTATCTAGATCATTTTGCTATTCGAGATAAAATTAATATAAACAGTGCCACAAGTAGAATTAGCATCTTTATGTTGCCTTGCTCTGACTATTGTTTCTTTAACTGCGATTGGCGAACATGTTTAGTCATTGATAAACTAAAAATTAAAATAAAACAATAAGAGAAATTTTTAGTTGTTATGAGGCTAATATAGACTAGAAGTACAATGAAATGAGACCTTTTTTGTCTACAATATAATGAAATGAGTAACCGGATATTGGTTGCCCTTAGTCAATAGACAGGTAATATTAACGGACAAACAGGTAATTTATAGATCGTGTGCCTACAGACTATATACATAACAAAATAAGTGATTAAAACTATGCTTTTCTCATGTATACAATCATATCATTCTGTAGTTAGAGAAGCAATAGTTAGAGGAATCGAAAAGTAACACTCTATGCAATCTATAACTATTGGATCTCGTAACTGCATATCAGATTCAGTGTCAATTCATGTTCAATTAACAATTAGTGTCTTTTACAAATAACCAATTAAAATGTGGTGGTTTTTTGTCCCACAAACACAAAGTGGTACCATACGGTATATTTGAATCGTTAAGTGATGGGCTTATGTGTAAGATCCCACCTTTATAACGGTAAAGATCCCTGTGATTGCAATGCTAGTCCCTGTATCAATTGCTAGCATCCACAGTTTAAGATGAAGTACATAGAAACAAAGGTCATTATTACATCGTCATTCCAGAGATAACATAGTCTTTTACAACTCCATAGCCATAGGCTAGTACAAGAGTTTAACTTAACAACATAAAATAGAAGTCTTCATCTTCATGTGCCACAGGAAAACATGTTGAGTGTAGACTCATAACCCATAATATCATCAGAGTAACCTGCAACATCACAAGTTACAGCCATAGTGGGTCAATACATTGGAATAGTAATGGCAAGTGATACCTTAGTAGAATATTAGCATCTAGTTACTACATGAATTTGGCTAAGTGTACCTTAGGCTTGCTTTGATCAAAATAGTTTTACCTATCAGTTGAAAACACTAAGTTTTTGTTTGGAAAAAACTTTCCCAAGGAACCACCAATAGAAATTGGTGAACCTTCACCCTTGTTCAACCACAAGTTCAACTTAGAAAATTGGGATGAGGAGATTCTTGATAGCTTCCATGTATTGATGCTCAAGTTGTCCATTACCAGGGACACGGCTAACTATTTAGTTTCTTCCATCTGCAGAGGTGGTGCACTTTCTCCACAAGACTTGATTTTCACCAAGACAGGACCTTTCAGAATACTTCCCTTATACCAAATGGACGTGTTCCAGCCTATCATCCCACTACCACCAACTGTCCAAATGTCTAAGTTATTGCAACCTATATGATCCAGGAAGAGCCCATAATGCCATGTGGCTGCACTAGAAGCTTCTTAACATTTGGCATCTCAAATCCCTTTGTTCCTGGGTGGCATTCCACAAGTGAGATACACAAGGTAACCATAGAAATGGGCCTCGTGTAACCACTCAACACAAACCATTCTTTCCATTCCACCAAGGTGATTTATTCACTTAGTTGTTTTATTAAGCAAAACATAAGTCAAATACTTAGAAATATTTTCCATAGCATGTATATATATTCCACCCTTGGTTACTACTAGCTAGGCTAAGCATGGCAAATAGCAAGTATCTTAACTTAGAGAAAATTCTAACAATTCTACAACTACTAGGATTTCCCAAGCATAACATATAGATACTTAGAAAAATGATCATGCAGGCCGTATACAAAATATGTCTAATGCATAGTCAAAATATTGGGACAAAAATATGAAGCACCACTTGCCTTGGTAGTTGAGGGAGTAGAAAAAATCTTCACAACCACAATCACTATTAGCACCAAAATCTACACATAAAATGATAGCACCAAATTCACATATCAAAAATATACAAGCAAAAATATATAAATGCATGCAAATTCCATGTGATGATTTTTCTAAATCAAACAAGACAAGTGAAACAGTACTGAATCATAAACCAAACATTTATACACTAAATAAAATTAATTTGGCCCTTAGAACATTTTCCATATAATTTTTATATACAAAATAAGCTTAGAAATGTCTCTGCAAAAACAACCCATTTTACAGATCAATTTATTAAACAAAGTGCATAATTGGATAGAATTCTTTCTCCTGCTTCCAATGATATAAAATTTGCAAAATTTGAACTTGTGGATCAAAACTTATGAATTTTTCAAGTTGGAACAACTAATAGATCTAATTCCAGATTTTAAGTTTAAACCCTAGCCACGCGGCGCTTCCTGATTGGTCGATACCGCTTCGCACTGGATCACTCTCGCGGGCCGTTGGATCTAACTAGCTACACACGTCCCAGATCTAATCGTACCGCTTCGATCAAGATCTAACTGTGGCCTTAGGATTTAAATCCGATTGATCAGATCCATCTGACCAAGAACCAGCAGCGCAAATGGTGGCCACGGCGGCGACAGTTCTGACAGTGACTCGCCGGCGAGGCAAGAGGGGCATGGGGGTCGGGCTAGTGCTTTCCGAGACCGCGAGAACATGGAGATGCTCAACGTGTAGACGGGCAGGGTAGGGGCGCACAGACACAACATCAAGACCTCATCGGAGTTCGTCTGAGCGTCGGGTGCTCACTGTCGAAGTCGAAAACGATGTTCTGGGGTGCAAGGATTCAAATGGAAAATGTTAACAGATGCGCGAGACACTGGCGAACATGATTGCTTGAACCAGAGACAGAGGGGAACATGGGGCTCACCGGAATGGCTCGTCGGAGTTGAATCAAGCTTCGGCCGTTTCCAGAGGTTGACGAGGGAGACGACCTAGGGCGATTCAGAACAAAAGGAGAGCGTGAGAAGATGCGCAGGATGATGGTGAAGCAGCTCGCGTGAACCAGAAGGCAAGGCGCGCTCGGGAGTCACCGTGATGGCTCACCGGAGTTCCTCGGTGCTGCGGCGGTGTGGGTTGAAATTTGGGGAGCCTGGCGGCGCTCTGGTGGTGCTGAGTGAGGGGAAAGGAGCGGGGTGGGGATGCGGTTAAATAGCTGGAGTAGGGGCGACAATCACGCGGCCAATCAATGGGATTTACGCCGGGTTTATTCGCGGGGTCACTGCAGAGAGGTAACGACGGAGCGGCGTCTGTGCTAGAATTTGGGGGAGACGATGATGACGTGGAGAGGGCCCAGCGTTAGCGGCTGCGGGGTACGTTTCGTGCCGGTGAGAGAGGGTAGAGGGGGAACTGGCCCGGGTGGGCTTAGTGGGCTGGATCCTGTGCTGGGCCAAAATGGCAGCGCTGGCCTTTTCCATTTTCTTTTCTCCTTTTCTATTTCTATTTGATTTTCAGGAACCAAATTCAAATGAGTTTGAATTCAAACCACTTCTGGGATTTTGTAAAGTGAAACTAGTACACATTTGGCTACAGAACAAAGTTGTACACTTGGGAAATACATTGGTACATTGGAATTTTAAAAATAAACAATGCCTTTATCAATTGTTTGTTAAAGACATATGAATGGTTTTCAATTCATACCTTGTTTTGAAATTTTTTGTCCAAGCTTTGGAAAACATCAATCCACTCTCAGTTCAAATCTTTCTGGTTTAAAACAAATAATCTCATACTAGAGAGTAGTAGTGGGTCATAGCCTTGTTACATAAAATAATAAGCCTTCAAATGCTTCTGTTTTGAAATGACATTGAAAATGATCCTAAAATTATTATGAATGCATTGATGATATGCAAACTTTGAAATCATGATTTTTGGGATGTTACAAATCTAACCCCCTTAAGGTGAATCTCGCCCTCGATATTTGGATTGGCTAGCAAATAGGTGAGGGTGGTCTTTCTGAAGGTCATCTTCTCTTTCCCATGTTGCTTCTTCTTCGGAATGATGGTTCCACTGTACTTTGCAGAATTTGATAGTATTTGTCCGAGTAACTTTTTCTGCAGTCTCAAGAATTTTGATAGGATTTTCCTCATAGGTGAGATCACTTTCCAATTGGACTCCTCCAAAGGTATAGTATGCTTCAAAGAAGTCTCTTCCATCCCTGGATGGCATTTCTTTAGCTGACTCACATGAAACACATTGTGAACGGCATACAATGATTCCGGCAATTCAATCTCATAAGCTACTTCTCCTTTACGACTCAGAATCTTGAATGGTCCAACATATCTTGGGGCCAATTTTCCTTTGACTCCAAATCTCTTCACTCCACGAAGTGGTGACACTCTAAGATAAGCTCTATCACCCACTTCATAGGTGACTTCTCTATGTTTAGGATCTGCGTAGCTCTTCTGTTGGGACTGTGCTATCTTCAATCTGTCCTTTACTAGCTTGACTTTCTCTTCAGCCTCTTTGATTAGTTCTGGTCCGAACAAATTTCTTTCTCCCACACCATTACATAGCAATGGGGTAGTACACTTTCTCCCATAGAGAAACTCAAACGGTGCCATCTCAATACTGGCTTGATAGCTGTTGTTGTAAAAGAATTCTGCGTAAGACAGACTTTCATCCCAACTAGCTCCATAGTCTAGGGCACATGCCCTCAACATATCCTCTAGAATCTGGTTGGTCCTTTCTGTCCGTCCATCGGTCTAGGGATGAAAAGCAGTGCTGAATTCCAATCTCGTTCCCAATGACTCATGTAGTTGCCTCCAAAAATGAGAGGTGAATTGAGTTCCCGTATCAGACACAATAATCTTGGATACTCCATGCAGACACACAATCCTATTCATATAGATCTTTTCCAACTTAGCACTTGTGTAGGTTGTCTTCACGGGTAGTAAATGGGACACTTTAGTTAGGCGATCCACTACTACCCAAATAGAATCATATCCTGGCCTGGTCCTTGGCAATCCGGTAATGAAATTCATGCCAATCTTTTCCCACTTCCAATCAGGAATAGGTAGTGGTTGTAACAATCCTGCTAGTTTCTGATGTTCTGCTTTCACTCTACTACATACGTCACACAAAGCAATATGTTCAGCGATGTCCTTCTTGAGATTATTCCACCAAAATCTTTCCTTCATATCCATGTACATTTTAGTGTTACCCAGATGAATGGAATATGGTGAGTTGTGTCCTTCCATTAAAATCAGTTTCCGAAGCTCCGGATCTTGCGGAATGCAGACGCGTTTTCCATACCATAATGTACCTTGTTCGTCTTCATGGAATCCTTTGGCTTTTCCTTCGCCAATTTTTTCTTTAATCTCTTCAATTTCCTTGTCCGTCTTTTGGGCTTCCTTGATTTTCTCCAACAAGGTGGGTTGAACATCCAATGACATGAGATGTCCCTCAGGCACAATCTCCAATCTAAGGTCTCTAAATTCGGCACACAGACCATCTGGCAACTCTCCCTTAGTAAGGCCATTCACAAATACCTTACGGCTTAGTGCATCCGCTACAACATTTGCTTTACCGGGGTGGTATTGCAAACTCAAGTCATAGTCCTTGATGAGTTCTAGCCATCTTCTTTGTCTCAAGTTGATTTCTTTTTGAGTGAAGATATACTTCAAACTTTTGTGATCTGTGAACACTTCACATCGCTTTCCCAAAGGATAATGTATCCATGTTTTGAGTGCATGGACAACAAAGGCTAAATATAAATCATGAGTAGGATAATTGACCTCATGAGTTTTGAGTTGTCTCGAGGCATAAGCCACAACTTTCCCTTCTTGCATCAGAACTGCACCTAATCCATGATGGGATGCATCACAATAAACCTGGAAATCCTTCTCCAAGTCTGGCAGACATAAGACTGGTGCTGTCACTAGTCTCTTCTTCAATTCTTGGAAACTGAGTTCACATCCTTCAGTCCAAGTAAATTTCTTGTCTTTCTTTAGTAACTCCGTCATTGGCTTAGCTACCTTGGATAAATTCTCAATGAATCTTTTATAGTATCCTGCCAAGCCAAGGAAACTATGAACTTCCTTCACTGACTTAGGATATTCCCATTCAGTTACAGCTGACACTTTTGCGGGATCAACTGCTACACCATCTCCTGACACAATGTGTCCAAGGAATCCAACTTCACTCAACCATAATTCACACTTGCTGAATTTAGCATAGAGCTTATGCTCTCTAAGCTTCTCAAGTATCAGTCACAAATGTCCTTCATGCTCTTCTTTACTCTTGGAGTAGATCAAAATGTCATCGATGAAAACGACAACAAACTTGTCAAGGAACTCCATGAACACCTTGTTCATCATATTCATGAAGTAAGCTGGTGCATTGGTGAAACCAAATGGCATCACTGTGTACTCATACAATCCATACCTAGTGGTGAAAGTTGTCTTAGGTATGTCTTGTTCCCTTATCTTAAGATGAAAATAACCTGAACGGAGATCAATCTTTGAGAACACACAGGCTCCTTCTAGCTGATCAAACAAGTCACTGATTCTGGGCAAAGGATATTTGTTCTTGATAGTCACCTCGTTGAGTGAACAATAATCTATGCATAACCTTTGACTTCTATCTTTCTTTTCCACAAACAAGACTGGTGCTCCCCAAGATGAAGAACTTGGTTTAATAAATCCTTTCTGCAACTATTCCTCAAGTTGTTTCTTGAGTTCTTTTAACTCATTAACTGACATCTTGTAAGGTCTCTTTGCTATTGGTCCTGATCCTGGCAACAAGTCAATCAGAAATTCCACATCTCTATCTGGTGGCATTCCCGACAATTCCTCTGGAAACACATCTGGATATTCTCTCACAATTGGTACACTGTCTATGCTAACCCCCTTAAGAGAATTTAGCTTACTCCCTTTTGATTCAAAGTTAGTCTTGAATCTAATCCTTTTATTATCCGGGGTTGTGAGTGTGACAGTATGATTGGCACAATCTAGCACTCCCTTATATTTGGTCATCCAGTCCATTCCCAAAATTACATCCAGACCTTGGGAATTTAGGATTATCAGACTCACTGGAAATTTATACTTCCCAAACTCTATGACTAGATCATGACATCCTGAGTTCACTATCATTTCTCCACCGAGAGAACTTACTTTTATAGGACACCCAATAGTTTCAGTTGGAAACCCATTTCTATCAACAAATGCTCTTGATATGAATGAATGCGATGCGCCAGTATCAAAAAGAACAAGTGCTAGAACAGAATTGAGTTTGAACTTACCAGCCACAGCATCAGGTTCTTCGTAAATCTCTTCCACATTGATGTGGTTTACTTGTCCCTTCTGGAAAGGGTTGGGCTTGTTGGCACCTTCAACTTTATTTTCTGGGCACTCATTAGCATAGTGCCCCATCTTCTTACACTTGAAGCATTCAACCTGACTGAGATCCTTATTGACAGGCTGGCTTCCACTACCACTTGCACTTCCATTGTGGTGGCTCTTGTATCCACTCCTCTGGTTCTTGTACTTATCACTCTTATGACTACGGCGATGCTTGTTGTCATGATGGCGGTTGTGGCTGTGGTGGTTGTTGTGTTTTCCATGCTTGTGGGATCCAGAACTCCCACTATCATCATGATGGGAACGCTTGTGAGAAGATCCCGAGCTGTGCTTGTCAAAATTGTGCTTCCTCTTTCTGCTTTCAACCTGTTTCATTTTGTTCTCCAAGATGGTAGCCTTGTCACAAAGTGATTGGTATGTTGGGACATAGGCAACAAATAGCTATAGATTCGGTTCATCGTTCAGTCCTTCGAGGAATTTCTCCTTCCTCTTGGCATCAGTATCAACTTCATCCGGTGCATAACGCGCCAGATTGTTGAACTCCTCAATATATTCAGCCACGCTGCGGTGACACTGTTTCAGGTTATGGAACTCCTTTTTCTTCAAATTCATTACCCCGGATGAGATGTGAGCTGTGCGGAATCCATCTTCAAAGATAGCCCATGTCACATCCTCAATCGGAGTGGTGATCTGGAAGTTATCCCACCAAGTAGTTGCTGGTCCTTCCAACAGATGTGCTGCGAACCTGACTTTCTCCTCGTCGGTGCAGCCGAGAGTTACCAAATCCTTGTTCACCGAACGTAGCCAATCATTGGCCACCATTGGGTCAGTGGTTCCTGAGAACTTTGCAGGCCTCAGTCTTAGGAATCTGGTGAGCATGTCAAATCCTGGTGTATTCTTTGGATTGTTGTTATTGTTATTGTTATTGTTGTTATTCTGATTCTGCATAAAAGTGGTCATCATCTGCATCAGTTGTGCCTGTGCTGTCATGAGCTGCTGCATCTCGGGGGTGATGTTGTTGTTTGGGTTGGGGTTGGCACGTCGAGGAGGCATCTGTGGTTTTCATAAAGATAAGAATGTTATACCCATAGATGCTTATTGTGCACAAAACATCACATAGACAATCACCAAATCAAGCATCAAAATAACATAAGGTTCAAACGACATAAACAACATGTTTGGAAAAACAAACACACCATAGCAAGCCACCCACATGTTGGATGGTCATTGCGACTCAATAAACGTAAGCATGGCAAATGAAAGATAAATGAGTAGTCATCAGTACTCCTCTGCATCAACCTCCACATCAACAAGTGTAAGACCTCCATAGCGGTCTTGTATTCCTCGACATTGGTAGTCAAGGCCTCTATCATGGCCCTAAGACCCCTCTTCTGTGAGCGAAGTCTCTCAATCACACCCTGCTGGTGCTCGAGCTCGAAGTCCTTGGCCTCCAACTCTTCCTTCATCTCCCGGATCTTCTTGTTCCGGTCTTGGACTCTCTTCTCTTGGCTCTTGAATTTCTAGTCCTGGCTTTCAAACTTGGCCTCCATTTCCTTGACTATCTCGTCTTGCTCCGCGAAGAGCTTGTCCTTCTCACGAAGCTGCACCTGGAGCTCGTCATTGCTAAGCAAGACGTTGGTCCTATCAGTATCTAGGTGCCCAATAAGAACCTCTAGATCCTGAAGGTACAGACGAATCGGCTCCACCGTCTCTCTAGCAGCATCCTCGAACTTAATAGCCTCACCCTCCTCGTCGCGTCTCCCGAAGGGGTGAAAGTAAAGACCTCTAAGCTCTCTGGAGTGTCTCCCTACTAGACGCCCAAGTAACTCCTGCATAACTATATCTAAGCCTTTCTCCTTGTCGTCATGCATCATCTTGAAGGTGATGGTCTCCATGGTTGGCTCTGTCTGGCGTCCGGGCTGAGTGAATCTGAAGCCCCAAAGGTCCTTCCTCTCAAACTTGGTGAGGGGAAGCATCATGATGCTAGGGAGTGGAAGGTTGAGCACGCTCGTGAGCTCAATGAGACGAGTGCCAAAACAAGTTCCCTTGAACTCCTCGGCCGTGTTGATAATAACAGTAGGCATCTATTTTTTTATAAGATAGAGAAAAGTTAGAATCAACATTAATAGAGAAAAATCACAAGACAAAATATCACAAGCATAGCTTTTGCAACAATCAGACAAGTCATGGCATACAGAAATCCATTACAAGCATCAAAGGTTCAACATCACTTTGATAATTTTTTTGGAAATAAAACGATAAGTGTGGTGGTCCAACTAACGAAGTACATTACAATCCCATCTCACTTGCCAAGTTGGCTAACAAGGCATCCCTAGAGGCAATCTGTAGATCCTGATCACATGACTCCATTGCTAAGTCTATGATGTCTTCTCTTAAATGTTGGTTGGTAGCCTCTAACTCTTGGGTATGCTTCTTTTCTTCCCTAAGGTTATTTTGGGTGTTAAGCATTCTCCACTTGAGTCTATCACCAAGCTCCTTGATGGCATTCCAAGCTGCATTTCTTGCAGAGCCAAAGAATGTTGTGTGCATTACTGAGTTGGTGACCATGCAGAATCCTGACTCCTTGTGGTTGTCTTCCTTGTTTTTGTACAAGTGAAGTTGCACCCACCAGTACTCCACTCCTTCATCCATCACGGGGAATCCTTTGTACACAGCTGCACCATGTATACCCATGGTAACCATGAGGTTCTTGAGGGCCTTGGGGAATTCTGTCTCATACTCCAAGGTCATGGTCATGAGTGGTCCCTTCCTCACGGCTTCGTTGATGGAGTTCATCTACATATAGAGATGAGAAAGAAGATTAGAAAAGATTACGAGAAGAAAAAGACAAGTGTGGAAATGGTTGAAATTTTTTCCTTAGTGCTTTCTAATCCAATCCTAGGGTCATAATCCTACAGGCAACACAGTGCTCTGATACCATCTGCAAGATCCCACCTTTATAAAGGTAAAGATCCCTGTGATTACAATGCTAGTCCCTGGATCAATTGCTAGCATCCACAGTTTAAGATGAAGTACATAGAAACAAAGGTCATTATTACATCGTCATTCCAGAGATAACATAGTCTTTTACAACTCCATAGCCATAGGCTAGTACAAGAGTTTAACTTAACAATATAAATAGAACTCTTCATCTTCATGTGCCACAGGCAAACAAGTTGAGTGTAGACTCATAACCCCTAATCATCATCAGAGTAACCTGCAACATCACAAGTTATAACCACAGTGGGTCAATACATTGGAATAGTATTGGCAAGTGATACCTTAGTAGAATATTAGCATCTAGTTACTACATGAATTTGGCTAAGTGTAGCCTAGGCTTGCTTTGCTCAAAATAGGTTTTACCTATCAGTTGAAAACACTAAGTTTTTGTTTGGCAAAGACTTTCCCAAGGAACCACCAATAGAAATTGGTGAACCTTCACCCTTATTCAACCACAAGTTTTACTTAGAAAATTGGGATGAGGAGATTCTTGATAGCTTCCATGTTTTGATGGTCAAGTTGTCCATTACCGGGGACACGGCTAAGTACTTAGTTTCTTCCATCTGCAGAGGTGGTGCACTTTCCCCACAAGACTTGATTTTCACCAAGACAGGAACTTTCAGAAGCCTTCCCTTAGACCAAATGGACGTGTTCCAACCTATCATCCCACTACCACCAACTGTCCAAATGGCTAAGTTATTGCAACCTATATGATCCAGGCAGAGCCCATAATGCCATGTGGCTGCACTAGAAGCTTCTTAACATTTGGCATCTCAAATCCCTTTGTTCCTGGGTGGCATTCCACAAGTGAGATACACAAGGTAACCATAGAAATGGGCCTTGTGTAACCACTCAACACAAACCATTCTTTCCATTCCACCCAGGTGATTTATTCACTTAGTTGTTTTATTAAGCAAAACATAAGTCAAAAACTTAGAAATATTTTCCATAGCATGTATATATATTCCACCCTTGGTTACTACTAGCTAGGCTAAGCATGTCAAATATCAAGTATCTTAACTTAGAGAAAATTCTAACAATTCTACAACTACTAGGATTTCCCAAGCATAACATATAGATACTTAGCAAAATGCTCATGCAGGCCCTATACAAAATATCTCTAATACATAGTCAAAATATTGGGACAAAAAAATGAAGCACCACTTGCCTTGGTAGTTGGGGGAGTAGCAACAATCTTCACAACCACAATCACTATTAGAACCAAAATCTACACATAAAATGATAGCACCAAATTCACATATCAAAAATATACAAGAAAAAATATATAAATGCATGCAAATGCCATGTGATGATTTTTCTTAATCAAACAAGACAAGTGAAACAGTACTGAATCATAAACCAAACAATTATACACTAAATAAAATTAATTTGGCCCTTAGAACATTTTCCATATAATTTTTATATACAAAATAAGCTTAGAAATGTCTCTGCAAAAACAACCCATTTTACAGATGCAATTTATTAAACAAAGTGCATAATTGGATAGAAGTATTTCTCCTGATTCCAACGATATAAAATTTGCAAAATTTGGACGTGTGGATCAAAAGTTATGAATTTTGCAAGTTTGAACAACTAATAGATCTAATTCCAGATTTTAGATTTAAACCCTAGCCACGCAGCGCTTCCTGATTGGACGATACCGCTTCACACTGGATCACGCTCGCGGGCCGTTGGATCTAACTAGCTAAGCACGGCCCAGATCTAATCGTACCGCTTCGATCAAGATCTAACTGTGGCCTTAGGATTTAAATCCAATGGATCAGATCCATTTGACCAAGAACCAGCGGCACAAATGGTGGCTGCGGAGGCGACGGTTCTGACGGTGACATGCCGGCGAGGCCAGAGGGGCAGGGGGGTTAGGCTAGTGCTTACCGAGACCGCGAGAACATGGAGATGATCAACGTGTAGACGTGTAGGGTCGGGGCGCACGGACCAGAAGTAAGACCTCGTAGGAGTTCTTCTGAGCGTCGGGTGCTCACTGTCGAAGTCGAAGACGATGTTCTGGGGTGCAAGGATTCAAACGGAAAATGTTAACAGATGCGCGAGACACTGGCGAACATGATTGCTTGAACCAGAGACATAGGGGAACACGGGGCTCACCGGAATGGCTCGTCGGAGTTGAATCAAGCTTCGGCCGTTTCCAGAGGTTGACGAGGGAGACGACCTAGGGAAATTCATAACAAAAGGAGAGGATGAGAAGATGCGCAGGATGATGGCGAAGCAGCTCGCGTGAACCAGAAGGCAAGGGTTCCTCGGTGTTGAGGCGGTGTTGGTTGAAATTTGGGGAACCTGGCGGCGCTCTGGTGGTGCCGGGTGAGGGGAAAAGAGCGGGGTGGGGAAGCGGTTAAATAGCTGGAGCAGGGGCGACAATCACGTGGCTAATCAATGGGATTTACGCTGGGTTTATTCACGGCGTCACTGCAGAGAGGTAACGGCGGAGCGGCGTCTGCGCGCGAGAATTTGGGGGAGACGATGATGACGTGGAGAGGGCCCAGCGTCAGCGGCTGTGGGGTACGTTTCGCGCGGGTGAGAAAGGGTTGAGGGGGAACTGGCCCAGGTGGGCTTAGTGGGCTGGATCCTGTGCTGGGCCAAAATGGCAGCGCTGGCCTTTTCCATTTTCTTTTCTCCTTTTCTATTTCTATTTGATTTTCAGGAACCAAATTCAAATGAGTTTCAAATGAGTTTGAATTCAAACCACTTCTAGATTTTTGTAAAGAGAAACTAGTACACATTTGGCTACAGAACAAAGTTGTACACTTGGAAATACATTGGTACATTGGAATTTTAAAAATAAACAATGCATTTATCAATTGTTTATTAAAGACATATGAATGGTTTTAAATTCATACCTTGTTTTGAAATTTTTTGTCCAAGCTTTGGAAAACATCAATCCACTCTAAGTTCAAATATTTCTGGTTTAAAACAAATAATATCATACTAGAGAGTAGTAGTAGTGGGTCATAGCCTTGTTACATAAAATAATAAGCCTTCAAATGCTTCTGTTTTTGAAATGACATTGAAAATGATCCTAAAATTATTATGAATGCATGGATGATATGCAAACTTTGAAATCATGATTTTTGGGATGTTATATTATTCTATATACTCATTGACTGGTGGATGGAAGGAGGAACTGGAAGAAAAAATTGTTATAGTGGATGTGCAAGGTTTATTGAAAATTCCTCTTGGCGGCTCGATGAGGACATGTGGACATGGTAACTAGAGAGAAATGGTAACTTTTTTGCCCAACTTATATACAGGGTTGTTCAATATTTTGGTACTATTAGCATGACTATGTCTTCTAGTGGGCGTAAAAACTCCTGGAAAAAGCTTTCCAAAATGCATGTGCCACTAGAAGTCCTATATTTATAGTGGAGGGTGATTAAGAATTTCATTCCAGGAACGTTTGGTAGCCTACGGTTCCTCCAGCCAGGTCTGCGCGCGACGAAATTAGCCCGATTGCTTGCCTGCAGGAGGCCTACGTTGTGGCTAGGACAAATTGTAAAGAAGCCCAGGGCCAGGCCCAATAACAATGCTCGAATCGGCCTTTTCAAGCGAGCCACCCTCCTCGTACGCCCTGCAAATGCAAAAGTGGTGCTACCCCGCACGAGCTCGACCGACGATGGCGTACGCTGGAGATTTACCGCTGTCCTAGAAAAGGGGACGAGATCCTTTCCCTCACCTCCCATGGAGATACACCATACCATCTCACCTCCAAAACCAGATCCCTCTTTCCCTCGTTCACCTAACCCGGTCACATACGGTCATCATCGGGGATAGCGACGACTTCCCTAGCAAAACTACTGCTTCATCAAGGTGTGTGTGTGGCCACCATACCCAGCTGGAAGGATGGCCACAACTATAGTCAATCCTATCTAGAGGTAAGTTCAATTTCCCCAATTCATCCTTAGGGTTACGGTTTGGTACCCAATTGAAAATTATCGATTTAGCATCAAATGAACCCGATTTGTTCTACTAGAACCTCATGGACATGGACCATGCTCCTGATTCCATCGAAGATCCCAGCTTTTGCGGCATAGCACAAGATTGTCCTGTGGTCTATCGTGTCCACCAGCTTGAGCCTATCAGGTGTGTTGCTTTTGAAGGAACCAACACATGCAGCAGAATCTACGTCTACCAAGTATAGAATGTAAGTTCTTAGCTTTTATTTTGTCAATTGATTTGTCTGCCATGTGGTAGGTCATCTACAAGAGTTGTGCCAATGAACTTCTGAGTTGCAGGAGGTCGAAAACTATGGATTTGTGGCATGGATGGACAAATGAATGGCCACAAGATACGGATAATACAATTGGGAAACTCTAGGGGAAGTATCATGATAGCAGCAGTGCAAAAATCGACAAGAGGATTGAGAATTCCAAGTTGGTACATCATGACGAGAATAACAAGCTTGACAAAATTTACTCAATCATGATGGTTGATGTGAAGAAATTCATAGAAGAAACTCAGAATAGGGTGTTAGAGGAGAGCTTGTCTAGGATGAACGGCAATAATGCGAGATCCGAGGACATGAATTTGAAGCAGATAGAAGCATGGGTGAATGAAGTGGAGATGCTGAAGCGGGTGCATAAGTCCCAGGAAGATGTAATGCAATCGAAGAAGAAGGAATGGGATAAGGAAATGGACAATTTTAAGGAGGAAAAGGATAAACTAGAGTACAACATCTATGATATATTCCAAGACAATGGTGCTAATAAGGATAAGCTAAAGAAGATCAAGGAAATATGTGATGGTCGACTCTATTGTTGCAGTTTGTTGTACTTAAGGAAATTATGGTTCAAACTATGAACGACTCTTATTATGAGGTGGTATAGTAACCCCTCTTGTGATGGTGAACTATTGTTGTTGGTAGGATAAGAACCACTTTTGATGTGGTGGTAGGTTAAAACCATGGTGCTATATTAAACTTTGATCCCCTTTTGGTAGCGATCATGCATTTACCTGTTAGTATGTTTTTGCTGCTAGTGATGATTTTTATTCATGTTCAACTGTGATCCACGTTTCCTTCCATTCATGATTCTGGTCTTCGTCCCCTCTTTTCTGGGACTATGTTCTTCATGCTCTTGTATTTCCTACATATGTGGTGTTCATGCTTGTAGTGTTCGTGTTTCAATTTTTCGGGATTGTGTTCTTCATGCGCTGTTCTTCATGGATGTGGTCTTCATTCCTGTGGTCTATCTCCTTGTCGTGACAACCTCACCAAAAGCAAGTGAAAGGTGACCATATCAGCCTTTTTATGGCTACCTAACAAAGATAATGTGCATGAGATGGGACAAAACTGTAATACACCAGCAACCAAACAACATAACCATAGTTGACCAACCCATGCACCCCTTACAACTGCAGGCTACCAAACAAGATGTAAAGGTTGTTCATGCCTTGTATGTGTGTGGTAGTGTTGTGGATAGCAGTGACCAACTGAGCCGAAAGAAGCATCAGTCTTCCAAACACGTCCTCCATGTCCGTATGTGCTCAAGGAGAGTCATA
Organism: Avena sativa; assembly: GCA_916181665.1. NCBI lineage: Eukaryota > Viridiplantae > Streptophyta > Magnoliopsida > Poales > Poaceae > Avena > Avena sativa. The sequence goes on along the minus strand of OV702293.1, from coordinate 91,913,909 downwards.
TTGAGAAGATCTCGTTATGTCGATCACGTGGACAAGAGAAAACTATAGACATGCGATGTAAGAATGCACGTGGGCGAGATTGTTCTAGGAGGAAATCAAGACTATTATAGATAGTACCAATATATCATATGACGATGCTGCTATCATATTATGTGGAGGATGAGTTATTTGGTTAAGGAGGAATACCGAAGATCATGATGATCAAATAAGATTAGTTTCTAAATCTGTTGAGTGGAGATCGCCATTGTGGGTCGTGTGTTAGTGGCTCACGCTCCGAGGGCTCATGATGTGGAAGCCACCTGAAGATGGTATTCAAAAAATGTAACATCCCAAAACTTTCCTAGTTTTGGAATGTTAAATAAATAAGATAAATTGATTTAATTTTGGCCTTGTTGAAATTTGAATAAAAATAAATTTTTGAGGATTTGTTTGAAATTTTACTAAGCCATATTAAAAGAAGTGGATTCTTATGATTATCACATTGGTTGGAAAGTTTGATAAAATCCAAATCATTGTTATTCATGATCCTTACATCTTTGCATTGAAGCAAATTTGTAAACCCCATTTTGAAAACCCTATTCTGAAAAACCAACATACTCCTACAAGAGTACAAAACAAGGGTATATAAATCCATTATTTTTAAAATATATAAAAGGTTACAAAAATGATCCTAAGAGGCTCTACATGATTTTTGAAAATTTTGAAGACAAGAATCAACTCATTTGAAGGTCATATGAAAAAGTTATAAAGGAAATAAGAAAATATAAAAGGAGAAAAGAATAGAAAAGTCTAACCTATTTCTATTGGTCGAACCCCCTGGCCCGGCCACTGACCCCGCAGTCCAGCCCACCTAGCTACCTACCGCTCACTTCCCCGCCGCGCGCCGCGTGCAACTAGCCCGCATTGGCCCAAGGCCGGCCCGTCACAACAGCAGCAGCCACCGACCCTCTCTCCTCTCTCTGTCACCGACAGGTGGGGCCCGCCCCGTCTTCTTCCACCTCGCGGCACGAGACCGCGTTGAAAAGGATGTCCTTCCTCATTTCAAATCCCGACTGATTCCAGTCATGCCCTTTGACCCTTCTCCACGCCTTCCTTCGCCATAAATACCCAACCCTGCCGCCACCTTTTTCTCCTTTAGATTTTCCTCGAAACCCTAGCCTCTATTTTTTTCAAAGCTTCCAATCTCGCCGGAGAGCGCCATCGTTGAGCTTCGGAAGGTGAAGCTCCCATTGTTTCCGATCCCCCCTTTCCTCTATTTTATGTCTATCCTAACCCTATAGGTCCACCGCCGTTCCCCTTTCCCCTTGTTCAGAGCACCGAACCACCCGCAATTCATCGCCGGAGTACCGCCTAGGACAGAGGTAATCAGCGGAGCGCTACCGCCGGGAGAGGAATAGAATATCGACAGAGTGAGTACGAGCAAGATCATGAGGAGGAGGGGCACGCCATCATCAAGTTCACCGATGGCAGAGACCATCGGAGCCTCGTCCACGTCCACCATCCGATCTCACCACCGCCGGTCGTGGCCGTTTGACCAAGGAAAGGACGTCCAAACTCCTAGCGTCGTCCGATCCAGTTTTTACGGTGTAGATTAGATCTGTTAGGCGAAAGGGTACCGTCCAGTGGCATCGCGCCGCGTGGCATAGTGCTTAGTCATCATCCGCATCAGTGCCGCGTCATCTAGCTCAGCCAATCAGAAGCCTCCACGTGCCGTTAGCTCACCTGCTTTAATAAAAATCAATTTGAAAATTGCAGAAAATAGATAAATCTTAGAAAATTCATATTAAAAGATCTACTTGGCCAAAAATTGAAAATAATATATCTACGCACTCATAAAATTGCGTATAACAATAATATGGGTTTAGAATAAACTTTATATATATTTAGTGTAATAATTTAAATAGTTTTAATGATCTTTTAGAGTACTAAATCGATAGTAAATTATTTATATATCAGAAAAATATGAATAATATGTTCCAGGATTCACAATATTGTGTAGATTACAGATATGATTTTAGATCTAATATTTGACTATGTAAATTATTTAAGTGATTTAAACTATATTAAATACTAAATAAATCATAAGAAAAGATCTACAACTTCGATTAGGGTGAATCCAATTTCTACTAGTTCGTATTATTTCTCTCTATGTATTGAACTTCAGATCCAAATTTAATTCAACAATGAGAACATGATTTATAGTAGATCTAATAAAAACCCCATTAATGTCAATCAATTATTAAAACAAATACTCTATTGCATTAAAACACTTTTCCATGCATTTGTGCATTTATTTATGATTGTGGGATTTCTTATGTTGGATGCAATTGTTTGATCGATAGATTGTTAGGAGTGCACTGTCTGTAATTGCAATGAGTGTTTGAAGGATTTCAACAACTATTAAGGCAAGTTATAGATTTGTTCATATCCTTTTCCCAGTTTTACTACTATGGATGTTTTGATCCTCAAAATAGTAGTATGCATATGTAGGATGTTTTTAGTAGAAGAAAATTATTTTACAAGTGCTTTGTCGTTTTGTATTATGCCATGAGTAACTTATACTTATAAATATTTCCACTCCTACTAGGTTGTCTTGAATTTTCTAAGTACTATGCTTGTGCTATGCTATATATATACAAATACAAATGGGGTTCTGAAAGACAGAATTTTTTCTAAGTATAAGAGCTCTGTGTATGAGCGCAAGTTTTTCTCCTCAAATTTACTTAAAAATAAAACTATGTTTTTCTCTGGGCGAAGTGGTATGTCAGGATCGACTATTACGGGAAGTAACCTGGATTGGCTCTCCGTGTGACCTCCACCGCCCAGGAATCAAAGAAGTCTGCCATGTTTCAGAATTCAGAAGCTTCTAGTGCAACCATAATACATATGGGCTCTGTCTTGTCCTAGTACATAATGGGAAACCTCACCTGGGTACCAACATCTGGAGGTTCTTAGCACGGTTGGATCCCGAAGGTAGAGGGGCTACTAAGGGAATGCCTCACCATGGTCTTGTTTGTAAAAGGACTTGATCATGGATTTTTTGTAAAGGGCACAAACTCTCGAGGGTATTGCTATCTGATTGCCCGTGTTCATGGAAACATAACAACATTGAGCATCTCAAGGATGGATCCTCTGAAGTATCTTCCTCTCTCTTTTATAAACAAAGTTTTGAAACCCCATGGCATGAGTAATATCGCCAATTGGTGGGATTTTGGGACTTGGTGAGAAATATCCAAGTGTTTGGTTGTTTGGAAACTTGGTGAGTAATATCCTCGTGTTCCATTCGATCCTATTTTACTTAAGAAAATGTTTACAAACTAGGATAAAAACTCCTTATATTTTCTCGTTACTTAGAGAAAAATTGGCTTTATGCAAATGAACCCAAAGCCTACTCAAGCCTTGAATGTAGAGTTAGCCTTATTCTTTCCGTGGTGTAATTTGCCGATACATTCAAAGTATTGACCCAACTTGTTAGATGCACATTTCATGTGCAGACTTTTTGGAGATCGTTGAAAGGTGCACTAGGATCACGGGTCTTCACTCAACCTGCCTGTGGTATTGATGGGACTCCAAGTTGTATACATTTCTCTTTTGTGGTAATAATATAAACTCTGGATTATTCGATTCATGTAATAAAGAATTGTGTTTTACATGATATTTCATTGACTGTGAGTGCTAGCTAATGATCCAGGGACTAGCATGTTAATCACAGGGACTTAGGATCTTTATCGATCTAAGGTCACTACATCATGTGGCGAACGCCGTTAACTGTCATGGAAACTGTGGTAGAAGCCTAGCCTAGCCAAGGCCTGCTAATTATTAAGTGGGCCGACCCATTAAGAAATCACAATAGTATCATGGCCCATTACTATTTTGTCCTATACTATTTGAAATGGGCCCATTAGTGCAGCCCGCTATGACCCGTAAACTTTCAGCCCTGCTACTGTTTCGAACTACAGAAGGCCCTCCTTGGTTCAATATTGTATGTCCCATTAGCGGCATGTGGAATGTCGGCCCGGTACTATTAAGGCTTGCGGTCGTACCTTCTTTGAGAAGGCCCGTTACTTATCTGGTCCATAAACGGCCTGCTTAGGTTCTGGCATGTTACTGTTCTGGCCTGGTAAGTTTCTAGGCTTGTTACTCTTTTGTCCTGAAACAATTCTGGTCTGTTACTATTCTGGTGTGCTACAGTTCTGGCCTTTTTGTTGCCCTGGCCTGCTACTGTTCTAGCCCATTACTGTTTTTGCTTTTTTGCGGTTCTGGCCCTTTTTACTGTTCTTGTTTAGGCATGTTCCTATTTCCGCATGTTATTGTTTCGGTATGTTACTGTTTTGGCCTGTTACTATTTAGTCCTGTTACTATTATTAGAGCACGCATGTGGGTCGGCCTGTTACTTTTACGGTCTTTTACATTTTCGTCCTTTCTAGAGCCCATTCCGACATCATAAAAGGTGTACAATTGGCGACCACCTTTTATTGATCATCGTCGCCCCAATACAAGATGGGCCAATAGCAAAGACTGATATTGTACCCTAATCGACCTGGCTAGCATAGGTATGGTACCTCCTACTATGTGGATGACATCAACTAAATGCCTACATGGCCTATGCGATTTACCTAGATATTTTATCAGCTGTAAACTACTTAAAATTATTACATATTATCAACTCAAGGGAAGGAAAATTTGGTATTTCTGTTGACAATCAAGTTGATAGCGGTCCTCAATTTGCTTTCTCAGTCTATCACATGCATCTCCCTTTTGAGTGTGACATCTACATTGGAAAACAACCATGAGACATGATCTTGCAGCCCCCTCTTTGGTGGCAATAGCAATAATTGCAGTCTGAAACTAAGTAATAACAATTTAATACATCAAACAAGGTAAACTACTCATTTAACTGATATGACAGGAGGTATGGACTAGATTTTACTACAGGTCAATGGTTCAAATATATTGACGATCATGTCAAACAAACAGTACAAGGAAGCATTAAACAAGTGTGCCTACTGTGAAATGAGCAATATAACAATGTGTGTGGCTTAGAATTTCACCAAATATAAACTAGCCAAGTTATTTGAACAAATATATATAGACTAATAAACCATACAATGGCATGTAGTTATTATCGTAGCTAAGAATGAATGAGACAGAAATTGTAATGGCATTATGCAAGAACTTGTAGAGCAGGAATGCAAACCATAAATGAACTATATAGTAAATGATAGTTATGTCGTTGCTTAGGACGAACCAGAACCAGATACAAAATATAATGGCGTCGCTTGTGAACCTGTAGAACATGACAAACAAGCATTAGACAAGTTTTCCTATAATGAAATGAGCAATCAAACAAAGTGTTTCTTAGAATTTTCAGAAATATAAACTAACCAGGTCATTTCAACAAATATATATGGAAGCAGTTGTATATCCTTGAAAGCAAGAGATGTTGGTTGACTCAGAATTTGCGGTGAGCTATACAATGGCACAGAGTTACTGTTGTACATATGAATGAACCAGATAGAAATTATAATGGCATTATACCAGAACTTGCAGAGCAAGATGGCAAACCACGAATGAACTTCACAATATAGGATAGTTATGTTGTTTCTTAGGATGAACTAGCACCAGATAAGGAAACAATGGCATCTCTTGTGAACATGTAGAAGAGGTTGTGCAAACCAACATATTCAGTGTTCCCTTTTTGAGCTCTATGCAAAGAAAAAGAAAATAGTCAGTGTTACATCTTTTAAAGAACAAGATGGCAACAACAAAATTATAATCGAACTAGTACAAAGATTTTGAATGGGTACTATAGGATAGAAGAATAATGCCAGAGAGTAAACTGTTGGGGTTCGATGCTGAAAATCAAAAATTTATGCTAAGCAGAAGTAACACCGAATGCCCAAGATCTATCTACTAGTAATGCAGTAACAAAGAGAGACAGCGGTAATGTACTCCTGAAGACCGAGAGAGCGTTATTCTCATGCAAAAGTATGGATGATGTAGTCGTACCCGTCCGACCTCAAGGCCACGAAGCTCCTCGCAAGTCACCCCTTGTACGGGTCCTCGCAAGATGGCCCAGAAGTTTTAATAGCCCCACCGAGTTACCACATGCATACGGTGCAAGACAATGACTCCCGACCTCCGATCTCGCAGAGGTTGCGAAAGTAGACCTTCTGGATAGAATCCCGACAGTGCAACGGTGTTCCGGAGAAGAGAACACCTTGCCTACATAGTCCAGACATGGGACCGCGCAATAGCAGAGGCAACAAGAGAGAGGGAGAGGAGTATTCCAGCCAAAGGGAATATCTCAGATTATTGTGTGTTTAATCACACCCATAGGCACCTCTTTATATAGGCTAAGTGAAGGATGCCCTCCCTCTTAGGTGTCCCATGTGGGACTAAAGGTAAAGGAAAAAAGGGGGCAGAAAAATCCTAGCGGGATGGGTTGTTTTCACCCAGCCCAGCAAGCAAAGGGGAAGCAACCTAGGTGGCCCAGAAGATCCACCCGGTGGCCCAGCTCGCAAGCTTATGCAATGGCAGCAACTGGCTAGCCCGGGTGGGCCGCCCGGCGCGTGCGTGCGGCCTGCCAGCGCCCATCGTGTTGGCTAGCGTCGCAACGCCCGGGTGGGCCGCTCGCCCCTGCAACCCGCCAGCTGTGCAGCCACACCAGGTGGGTAGCCAGCCGACATGGGCTGGCGCCTCGACACAGGTGCTCGCTCGATTCAGAGGTGGTTGCTGCTGGTTGTTCCCCCCGTGCGGCAGAAAATTATTTGCCACCCACGTGGGCCTGGGTTGTTTCTCCTTTTTTCTATTTTTCTGCAGTTCCTTTTTTCTCCTAGATCAATTCACTCTGGGGATTTGACCTAATAAGAAAGTTTCTTTATAAATCCTAATTTAAATATTATATAGAATATATTAATTCATACTTAACATATAATAAACACATATTCAAATTCCCATTTATCGGAAACTCCTTTCAATCCTTTTCATTATTCATTTCTTTCTCCGAACCACTTCGGATTTCCCTAGAACACTTCTGGTTTCTCTCTCTTCTCCTCTCTTTCAGGGTTCCCTCTTACAGGAAGATTTCAAGCGTCGTAAATCCCTTAAGCATATGTCCCTATGGTTTGGGAATGTCATACACATGATCTCTATCAATGATCATCAGTGCGACCGGGATACCCATGATGACCCCTATGCACTCACGATTTCTCCATTGTTTCGACATGAAACATTATGTGTTATGTTCCTTTTGTCTCTGTGATACTTACATTGTTTGAGATTTGATCATCGACATCTCCATGCCGAGTTCAATCTCGTTACCGACAATACTACTTTAAACTCATACCGATAAGTGATATCCTATGATCTAATCACATGTTGTGCAACATATTTGATATAAATTATCCGAGTGGGATCAGATTATCTTCCATCACACGGATGTACAAATCCCGCTCTTGACGAAGTCTCCTCTACATGTTTCCTCCGGATACCCAACAACACCTTTATGAACACCATATTACTAAGTGATTTTTAATTTTATGAATGTATCCTCGGGAAACAGTGATTTGATATGGTCTCATAGTCTGAGGAACAAGTCACTATCCTCGGGAACTTTGTGATATGATCATGTTGCAAAAATCATCTGCGGAGTAGTGTCTACTATCTCATTCCCCAATGAGATAGATCTAGTGTCAATTAGGTGCCAAAGAACCTTCATGGTCAGGACACCTTTGACCATCCATTGACCAATGAACTAGTTGAATAAAGGCTACTAGGGACTTGGGTTTGTTTATATATCACACCTATATCAATGTTTCCTAATTGATATAGTTGTTGGAGATATGCCCAAGAGGCAATAATAAAGTGGTTATTATTATATCTTTGTGTTTATGATAAATGTTTACATCCCATGATATAATTGTATTAATACGAAACATTAATACTTTTGTGTTTTTAAACATAAATGAGTCCCTACTAAGCCTCTTGTTAAACTATCTTGTTGATTAATAGATGATCATGGTTTCCTGATCATGAACATTAGATGTTATTAATAACAATGTCATATAATTAGGAGAATGATGTAATGGACACACACCCATAGTAAGCATAGCATAAGGTCAAGTCATTAAGTTCATTTTGATACAAGCTTTCAAATAAATAGTAACCTAATCCCTTAACCATGACATCATGTTAATCACCATCACCGGATGAGTGCTTTGATGACATCAAATGCCACTACATAACTGGGTGGTTATAAAGGTGGCATTGGGAATTCTAAAAGTATGTGTTGAAGTGCATGGATCAAGAGTGGGATTTGTCCATCCAAATGACGGATAGATATACTCTGGGCCCTCTCAGTGGAATTTCATCCAATTGTCTTGCAAGCATGTGACTAGGTCACAAGGGATGTCATATCATGGTATTAGTAAAGAGAACTTATCGGTAACAAGGGATGTCAATATGGAGATACCGATGATCAAACCTCGGATAAGTAAAGTATCGTAGGACAAAGGGAATCGGTGTCGTATGTTAATGGTTCTTTCGATCACTAAGTCGTCGTTGAATATGTGGGAGCCATTATGAATCTCCTGGTAACTCTATTGGTTATTGATCAAAGAGGTGTCTCGATCATGGTTGCATAGTTCGTGAACCGTAGGGTGACACACTTAAGTTTCGATGTTGTTTAAGTAGATATGGTATATGAGTTGGAGACTGAATCTTGTTCGGAGTCTCGGATTGGATCCAGGGCATCACGAGGAGATCTGGAATGGTCCAGAGAATAAGATTCATATAAAGGAAGTTATCTTCCGGTGTTTGAAATTTTTTCGGTATTTTGATTGGAGCTTTTAGAATGTTCTACAAGGGCCACCAATGGGCCCACCACTCCGCGAGGGCCCACATGGGTTGAGGCAACGCTGCGGGGGCTCATGGGCCAGCCACACCAAGCCCAAGGGGCCAAACCATCCAGCCCTAAAGGGTTAAGGGAAAAACCCAAAAAGGAAAGGGGAAGACTTGGGGCCAAGTTTCCCCCTCTCTCCCTTGCGCCGACCCTAAGGGAATTGGGCCAAAGAGGGAACCCTAGGCAGTACCCCTTCTTTATATAGAGGGGAGGGTGGGCACCTCCCCCTTTCCCCTTCTTCCTCAACCCTAGCCGCCATCCTCCTCCTCCTTCTGTCACATCCCAAATTTTTCCAAATTTTGTAAAATAAATAAACAAAATAAATAATTGTTGAAATTTAGGGTGAAAAGAAACTTTTGTTTCTAAATGGAAACTTAAAAACCCATATTGAACAAACTTTGAATGAAGTTTGAATCCAACTAAATTCAAATCAAGAATGACAAATACAAAATATTATAAAACCATAGAAATTGGTTTTACGTAATTTGGAGCCATAGATAAAATCTTATGAATTTAAAGAAATTAAAATTTCCAAAGCCAATAAAGCTCCTATCTAAAATCCAAACCAAATTGTGAGCAAGTAATCCTAAAAGGATTTAAAAGGATAAGCAAATATTAAATAAGATTTTACAAATTGGAATCACGATGTTTGGAACTATAAATAAAAAGATATGGATTTTATAAGATAAAGAAAGAAATAATAATTAAGGAGTATTTAAAGCCAAGTCCACAAGAAAATGGAATAAATATAATCCCAATAAAATAAAGTAATAAAGAATATTCAAATAAAATAAAATGGCCTTAACCAAATTCTATTCCAATTGATTAAAGACAAAATCCCTAATAAGAAATGATTAATTAAATTAGGGGAAAATAATAATTGAAATTTACCCAAGTGGAATAAAAGTTATTTAATTAACTTAAATGGAATCAAAGAAATCATCTAAATAAAATTTATGGAATTAAAACCATATTTGATTTCATTGGAATAAAGACATTTGCCCAAATTAAAATGATTAATAATCATATTAAAATACTTTAAATAAATCAAAGTGAATTATTTAACACCTTATTAAGTAAATAAAACCTACTGAAAAGGTTTAGTGAAAATTAGAATTCTAATAAAGAGTTTGAGAATATAAATAAATTTTGTTTGAATAAAAACAATTGTCTTTTTAAATAAATAACAAACCATGTGTAAATGAAATATTTATTCTGAAAATGGACATTAAATGCATGTATAAAACAGTGTGGAAAATTGACAGAAAGTTTGGCAAGGTTTTGAATTCAAATGGTTGTTTGAAATGTTTAAACAAATTCAAAATAGAAAATCAAAATGGAAAAAGAAAAAGAAAACAGAGAAGGAAAAAAAGTAAAACAAGCCAGCCCAGCCAGCAAGCCCAGCCCATCAGGCCCAGCAGCCCACCTCTCTCCGCCTCGAAACATTTTCTTTTCCACCGCAGTTCTCACCCGCAAACCCACTGGCCACTGGACCCCACCTCTCCTCTCTCTCTCTCTCTCGCTGCCACCAGGTCCCACTGCCCCATCAGCTTCGTCCTCACCCGCAGTGACCATGCCCCCAACCCCTCCTCGCTGTTTCTAGCCGTTGAAGACAACATCAATTCGCTTTACTGCCTCCATTAATCCACCCCGCAACCACGCGTACTTAATCGCCTCCCCTCTCTGCTCCTTTTCCCTCAATCCCCAGCTTCTTCTAGCCCCTAGGCTGCTCGGAATCTTCCTCATACCGCCACTGCTCCGACGACCTCCTCCGGTCGATTCCGGCCAGTCCTCATTGCCCCTTTCCTCCCGGACCCCACTAGCATGCTCGCCAACACCAGGCGTACCCGCCAGTATCTTTGGCTTGCCCCCGTGAGCACCGTAGCCTCGACTACGACATCGACATTTCGCCTCCGCCGTCTTCTCCTTCTCCGGTGAGTTTCCCTGGTGAGCACAGACCCCCCTTGCCCTCCTTTTGATGCTCACTTGTCTTCCTCTTATCTAACGGTACCTTCCTCTTATCTTCCCGTGCCTTGTAGCCTCGTCCCCGTCGACAGCCGTGTGTGCCCGTACCAGAGAGCTACTCCGACGAGGAATTCCAGTCTACCTCGTGCGCCCCTGTCCAGGAGAACACTACGTCGAGCATCCCCATGCCACGGTGACCTCGGTGAGCCCTCTCTCCAACTTCTTGTATCGCCGGAACCATCGCGAGCAGAGCGCGCCGCCCACCTATGGTCAATAAGATTTGGGCCGTTAGATCTGAATCGTGTGTGCGAGATTAGAACTTAAACCGAAGCGGTATGTTTGATTCTATACCGTGCAATGCGCTTTAGATCCAATGCACCACAGCAGCGGATCCGCATGAACCGGTATTGTCCAATAAGAACGTGACACGTAGCCAGACTCTGGTTTTAAAACAGAAATTTGATCTATTAGTGATTAGATATTGTAAAATTCATAACTTTTAATCTACACGTCCAAATTTTTCAAATTTTATATCAATGGAATCATTAGAACAAGTAATTTCCAAACATGTGCTTTGTTTAGTAAATTGCTTCTGTTAAATTGGTTGTTTTTGTAGAAACTTGTGTAGGCATAATTTGAATATAAAAATTATTCTAGAAATATTTTTATGGTAAAATCTTTGGAAAATGGATTGTTTTGAACCTACTGACCATATAAACCAACTTATTGATTTAAAAAGATATTTTGTGAAGCTAAAGAATAAATCTTTGAATAAAAGCATTTCTAGATAAATAAAAAGGTTGAATATGTTTTAAAAATGCTTTTTGAATAAAACCTCTATAAAATGATTGGATTTAAACTCTCTGACCCTAAACACCAAGTTTTGAGATTTAAAAATATATTTGATGAACCCTATAAATTATTACTTTGCTAAAAAGCATTTTCAACAACATAAAATGTTAATTTGGTACAAAAGTGGTTTATAGGTAAAACCTTTTGCAAATGGTTTCAATATTAAACACTTGACCTTAAGACACTAACATTTGTGTTTAAAAATGTATTTGTCAAACACTAGAAAATATTACTTTGATTTGGAACCATTTCTAATAAAACAAAAATAATTTAAATGGCCTTTTTCACTAACTTGATATCAAATGGTTTTACCACTTTTATAAATGACCAATGGGTGTTTTCAAATGTTTATGACCTAATAGAAACCACTTTTCCAAATAAAACAATCTTTGACATGCTTGCATGCATAGCTTTGTTTTTATTATTCTATGTGATGATTGCTTGAATGGTAGATTGAATTTGTGCCTTGCTTGGTTGAATTGTAGTGACATTTGAAGAGTGAACTTATAATCTCTACCAAAAAGGCAAGTGGTGCTACATACTTTTGTCCCATTATTTTCACTATGCATTGGTGATATTTCTAAGTTGGACTTGCATGGAATTTTTTCTAAGTATAAACTATGCCATGGGAAATCCTAGTAGATGAAACCTTTGTAGAATTTTTCTAAGTTATGATCCCTACTACTATCATGATTAGTCTAGCTAGTAGAAAACAAGGCTGAATTATATTCATGCTATGGATTATTTCTAAGTCAAGGACTTGTGTTTTGTTTAATAAAACAACTAAGTGAATGAATCACCTGGGTGGAATGGAAAGAAAGGTTTGTGTTTAGTGGTTACACAAGTCCAGTATACTGGGGAAAACTAGGGCATCACCAAGTCCAGTATACTGGGGAAAACTTGGTATCTCACTTGTGGAATGCCACCCAGGAACAAAGAGATTTGAGATGTTAAATGTTGAGAAGCGTCAAGTGCATCCACTTGGCATTATGGGCTCTGCCTGGATCATATAGGTTGCAATAACTTAGCCAAACAGACAGTTGGTGGTAGGGGATCATAGGTTGGAACGCGTTCATTCTAGTCTAAGGGAAGGCTTCTGAAAGATCTTGTCTCGATGCATGTCGAGTCTTGTGGGGAAAGTGCACCACCTCTGAAGAGTGAAAAATCTAAGTACTTAGTCGTGTCCCCGACAATGGACAATTTGAGCATCAAGACATGGAAGCTATCAAGAATCTCCTCATCCCAATTTTTAAGTTAAAAACTTGTGGTTGAACAAGGGAGAAGGTTCACTAATTTCTATTGGTGGTTCCATGGGTGATTTTTGCCAAACAAAACTTAATGTTTTCCAAATGATAAGGAAAAACTATTTTGAGCAAAGCAAGCCTAAGCTCCACTTATCCAAATGCACATAGATGATAGACTCCACTATACTACCATAGTATCACTTGCCAATACAATTCAAATGTATTGACCCTTGTGGCTGTAATTTATTATGTTGCAGGTTTGTTTGATGTTAGTGAAGTGTGTTGATTAGGATTACAAGTCTACAACCAACATGATTGCCTGTGGCACTTTGAAGATGAAGGACTCCATGCTATAGTTATTTCTGCTGCATTGTAATGAGATAGCCAAATGAGCTATGTAAGATGTAATGAATTATTTTATTCCTGGTTATAAAGTTGTATTATGACCTTTGTTTCTTGATCTTACATCTTAACTGTGGATGCTAGCTATTGATCCAGGGACTAGCATTGTAGATACAGGGATCTCTACCTTATTAAAGGTTGGAACCTCTACACCTTCCTCCTAATCTGGCTTAGGCGAAGCCCTGCAAAAATCTCTCCTCCACCACCACCACCACGCTATCGTGCTTCTGGGATTTCGAGGGGATCTACTACCTCCACTTCCCGCTAGAACAAGGAGAGGAAAGTATTCATCGACTCCGTACGTGTGTTTGAGTGCGGAAGCTCTACCAGAACACGGCACCGGAAGGATCATAATCGTGATCTTGAGATCAGCAATTGATCAACTACATCAACCACGAGATTAGATCTCGTTAAGGCTTTGGATCTACAAGGGTTAGTTCTCTTCTATCTCGTTGCACGTACATTTTATCTTAGCTTTTCTATAGATTGGATCTTGTTTTTATTCGTTGTTGTGATTTTAATTATTTGCTTTCTATGCTACAAACCTAAAGTGGTATCAGCATTGAATATATGCGTAGATCTGTTGCAGGAGTAGATAACAATGGTTTTGTGGATGTTGTTGCTTTTGTTGTCGCTTGATTTTCGTGTACTTTGAATCTTGTGGGATGGTGGGATGAAGAGGACCAGGCTAACATTACATGCCATCGCATATGAGACTTGCTCCACACTCAACATGCAACTTGCATTGCACAAGTGGCTTTGCAAGTGTCTGTCTCTCCCATCATAGTTAAGATCCAACTTACAATACGAACTTGACAACACTTCTATCAGTGTTGTGGTTCTTGTTCATAGGTAAGAACGGTTCTTATTCGAAAGCCCCTAGCCACGTAAAACATGTAAAGAAAATTAGAGGTGTCTAACTTGTTTTTGTAGGGGCATGTGATGTGATATGGCCATAATATGATTGTGAATATATTTGATGTATGAGATGATCCTTATTGTATTATGGAAACCGGCAGGAGCCTAATGGTTGTCTTTAAATTTGTTAAAGACATGTGTGTCTATTCATCATGTAATAGCTTTATTCCAAGTAGTTGTAGTAGCTGCTATTAGTGATGGACAACCATGAAGCGGCGCCACGAAACTTGACGCAATGGTAGTGATGATGGAGATCATGTCTGTTCTCCGGAGATGGAGATCAAAGGGACAAGAATAAAGGTCATATCATATCACATATTATGAATTTCATGTGATGTTAATCCCTTATGCATCTTATATTGCTTAGATCACAACGGTAGCACTATAATATGATCCCTCTCACTAAATATCAAGTAATAAAGTGTTCGTCCTTAGTAGGCACCATTACTAAGACTCGTCGTTTTGAAGCATCACGTGATGATCAGGTGTTATAGATTCTACGCGTGCATACAATGGGTGCAAGCCAGATTTGCACATACGGATACTAAGGTTAACCTTGACGAGCCTAACATGTACATACATGGCCTCAGAACACGGAATACCAAAAGTTAAAGCATAAGTTATGGATGATATGATGAACATGTTGATTGTTTTCCTTTGAAGCTACATCTTATCTTGTGATGATCGGACTTGGTGTAGTGGATTTGGTTCGTGTAATCGCTAAGGAAACATGAGGTATGTTGTTTTCAGTGGGAGTTCAAATAGTAATATGATTAAAAGTTGAACTCAATTTATCATAAATTAAATCAAAGTGAAAATTTGCATAATTGTTCTAGTTATTGGCATCTCTTCACCACCTTATGCCTAGTTATAATTGAGATAATAGAACTATAGAATTCTGGATAGTTACTTTAAGAACTGGTATCGTATTGTTTTGAGTTTCAATCTAAAGTTTAAAAGTCCTACTGCAAAGTTTCGACAAACTCCTTTTACTCTCTGAAGTTTAATAATTAGTATTAAATCAAGAGTAACAATTCCAGTGTTAGTATCTAAAATATCATGTTTGCCTCCATGGTTCTTGATATTCAAAAGATTGTTTTAAGATCAAGGTTATCTAGGAGCTGAAAGAAATGTTTCAGAAATCATCATGTGTGGAAGATATTGCGATATCTGAAAACAATGTTTTGGTTGCAATATGATAGAGTATGATTTAGCAAAATACATGTTCTCATATTCTATGAGAATTTGTGAAGGCTGGAGACGCTAGACGTCCTAATACTCCAAAAAAGTTTTGGAAAATAACATTATACTCGTGATTCGCTTTTATAAGCTATTGTAGCTAGATCATGAAAGTTGTCATGGTAAGGATGAATATAAGATGTAGGTAAAAATTTTACTACACTAAAATATTACTAAATGATGGATTTTGAAAGAATGCCAAACATTTGATGATGGTGACCTACTTCAAAGTGCAAGTACAAAGACATTAGTATTTAACTATATATATGCTTTGGACTATGTGTCATGTGTATGGCCTCACTGTTGATGTTGATATATTATTTTAAAAGGGAAAGGAAATGCTAAAAGAGAATCTTGGAAATATTTGGAAGAAAAGAAAATACTGGAAATGTCCAACTTAGGTATATAGATGTTATACATGTTATGGTTGTATTCTTTGCTTGTGAAACAATGTGGTTCTTGGGTATTGGATACCGGATTGGTTGGTGTTAAATGTCATGCAGGACAACACAATTCATGAACTGCAATGGCCTAAGTAACCAGCAAGAGAATATGTGATGATGTTCATCAAAAACAAACAAAGTGTGGTTGTGTTTCTCATTGAAATCCATTCTTACCTTCAAGATTTGTTTCAATAATTGTTATTTTAATCAGGTATTATGAGAGCAAAAGGTTGTTCAAATAATTACCGTATTCCATATAAGATGGATGATTTACAAATCTTGTTGGAGAAATCAGGTCCATAAAAGCTAATGCTAAGATGTTGCAAGGCAAATGATTAAAATATCACTTATGAAGTGACATCGCCATTTAAATTATATTGGAATGAAAACATGAAGAAACTTCAAGCTGATGGAATTTGGGAGTCTTTTGAGTGTGATCAAATGACACTTGTGAGACTTTCCTTGAGATAATTGAAATTTCATTCAAAGGCCAAAGAAGAACGAACGACTAACTTATTGGAATTTGTACATATTGATGTATGTAATCCATTATGTGTAGTCGTGAGCGATGGATTTCATCTTCATATGCTTTCTCCGGAAATTTGAGTGAATATATGTGCATATTTACTTAATGAGGAAGAAGTGTGAAATATTTGAAAATTTTGAAATACTTTAAAGATGAAATGGAAAAATTATTGTAACAAGAAAATAAAGAATTTATGATTTGATCATAAAGGAATATATTTGAGTTACAAGTTTAGCAAAACACCTAAACAATTTGAGGAATCGTTCCTTAGATTTGCATTTCCCGAAACACCATAGGAGTATGAAATGTTCGAGATATGTAATGAAACCTTGTTTGGCATGGTGATATCAAAGGTTTCAGTTATAAAACTGCCATTGTATTTTAAAGATTAAATCTTTAGTGATTTACACTGAAAAGAGCACCATCGTGATCCATTCACCCCATATAAGTTATGGTCTGGGATAAAACCTGAATTGTCCTTTCTTAAATTTTGGTATGATAGGCATATGTAAAATGTTTACAATCGAACTCGGATGAGCATGTCTTTGTATGTTATTTTGAATAACTGTTAGGTATTCCTCCATCAACACCGAAGACAAAAGTGTTTGTGTAACATCCCAAAAATACTAAACTTGGATCATCAAACTCTAATCTTCAAAATTAGGATTAACAAAAACTTTTCCATTTAAAAATATGAAAGCATTCATATGTGTATGTATTAAAATTTGGATTCTTTTGAATTTACATGGTTCTGTGTTTCTTTGCTTGTAAAATGATTCTTAGGTGAAATAAACATCATCTAAACAAATCCCAAACTTTTCCCAAAGGCAAACAAATCAAAACAAACAAATTAAGTGAATGGTCACTTTGGCCAAATTAACTCCCATGCCTACTTTGGCTATCTTTAACTTTCAGAACTTAATAGAAACATGCATAGATATTTGCACCCCTTGATAGTACTCATAATAAGGTACCAAGGCCCACTTTGTGATCATGCAAAAACATTTGAATGCATAGTTTAAATGACAGTTTAAATTTAAATCTATCTCATATGGGAAGATCCCATTATTTCAAAAACCAATTAAACAAGTTCAATTTTCAAAACCCAAGCATCCACAGTATCACCAACACATGCCTAGCACACCCACCAAAAATCTTTTCAAGATTCAAAACTTAAGTTCATGCGGCCATTTCATCAAACAAGTTGTAGATTCAAATCAACAAAATCACAAACACTATTTTGAGCAGTGTTTTGAGCCAACCTTGTTCCCTCTATGGTTACACTAGCCTTAGTAGATCATCTAGCAACCTTATCTAAGCTCTAGCACCACTGTAAACTCGCCAATGTCATCAATGGTGAACAGGCCGAGAGCACCCATGTCACCCCAATGTGGACAGCAAGCTAGGAGATGAACTAGTTGTGCCAACCTTGTCTGGGAGCTAGCCAGCACTCCACCGCCACTCCCTGTCCCAGCCGCGATCAATGCCAGCCTCTAGACCACACGCCCAGGCCATGCCAAGCCACTCTGCAAGCATGCCGAGAGCGCGCCAGCGCGCCACCCTCGACACACGCCCACAGACCGCGCGCTGCCCTCGCCGCATGCACGCGTGATCACCACCGCCCCAGCAACCTTGCAGACACCCCTGTTTGCCGCCCCATGCCTCACAGCCACCGCTCGCCGTTGAAGACGCCGCCTCTGCCGTACAGAGCACCGCGTGTTCCCGACCGTTTGCCACCGCACCTACACGTGCATTTAAACCTTAGAGCATCGCCAGGAGACCGCCCATCGATCGCCAACCTCGGCCATGCCTCTAGTCGCCCGTAGCCGTGTCGCCACCGTCGTCTGCCCATCCCTCGCGGTCTCGTCGTCGAGCCTATAAAAGGAGATGATGGGGATATGCCTACCGGGGTATACCCAACAGGATGTTTCCTACTAGCCCAAGCCGTCAGCGAGTGGGCCTGCAGGACGGCGACTGGATCAAGACTTGGCGTGGACTCAGGCGACTGGAAACTGAAGGCCCAGGAGCGTAGCTAGGCCCAGTCGGACTAGGTCATAGAATCTCCAAATCCTTAACTAATTCGGTTGTGATCTATAAACCCTAGCGAGGTGAGTCTATATAAACCTCCCTAGGGGACGCATAGACGATACGTTCCATCATACACCCAAGCGACTCGCCGCCTAGCCGTCGAGCTCGCCCCATTGTACTCTCACCATAATACAATCTAGCAGGAGTAGGTCTTTACCCTCCGGGGGGCCGAACCTGGGTAAACCCTTCTGTCTCCGCCCTCATCTCGCACCGCAGATGGCTGGCCGCCCTTGCCCCATGTTCTACTGCTCGCTGCCGATTGCAGCATCTGCCGTGGTCATTCCCACGACAGTGGCGCCCACCGTGGGGCCTGGCCGGTTAGGCCGGTGTTCTGCGGTGAGATCCAATCTGCCCATCAACGAGTCGATCGCCACTGGCCGCATGATCGCGATCGGTGAGATGCTCCAGATTTTGCCGAAAAGCTACGTTCCGGCGGCGCGGCCCGTCACACACAGCGTGATCCTGCCGGTCGGCACGATCAACCTCTTTGTCGGCCTCACCGATGTCATCGTCTCGGAGGACTCGGCTCGCATCCGCGAGTCGCCGCCACGCGATAGGCTCTCTGAGATCCAGGTCCGCACGATTCACCGCCTCGCCTCCGAGTATGACTCGGCCCACAGCAACGTGGCCACGGACGACGCGGCCCTCAACGACGACGCTGATTCGGCGACCCCGGCGTCACTCTCCGGATCCATCGTCGCCGCATCGCCCACAGGTACCATCACCCAGGTCTCCAACATTGGAGACTTCGAGGATCCCTCCATCCTCGGGATCTTCGACTTCGACTCCAGGTCGGAGAACTTCGCCGACCCCCACGACGGAACCGGTCGCCACGCCGCGACCTACATCGCGACTGGCGTCGACCCGCCGGAAGACCCCTTATCCACGCCGATTCCACCAAACGCGACGGTAACAGAGGTCGAGGAACTCCGCCTGAAGCTGGCGGAGGCAGTCCGCAAGGAACAAGCCGAGCGCGAAAAAATTCGCCTCGAGCAGGTGACAGCACAGGAGATGTCGCGCTACCACCAACTTCGAATCAGGTCGCGCCTGAATCCTACCGTTTAGGAGCGCACCCTAAATTTCGACGACGAAAATGACCCGGCCCGCGCGGCCGAGCATGCGATCTGCGAGAACGCGCTGCCAGGAGGAAGCACTCTCCCCCCACCAGGGGCAACAGCCAATGGTGTTAAAACTGGCAGTATCGCGTTCATCAGGCAGCAGAGCGGGCAATGGTGTTAAAACTTGCGTTCATCAGGCAACAGAGCGGCCTTGAGCGGACACCCCATCGCGGCGAATACTCTCAACTGCCTGCCACCCGAACCCCTACCCCTCCAACACCGACCTGCAAACGCGGCACTCTCTACCAACGACCCTTGGCCGGCGAACAACTTCGTCGCCACCAATGTACAACCCGTCGACGCCCACACCCACATCATCAACAACCAGAGCTGGCGCGCACGTCAGCCTGATGACCTGCGGCACACCCTCGTCAACCGCCACGACGGCGAACCAAGGGCATCGCTGAGCCGAGTGGGGCCCTCGTGCTTCAGACTGATGATCCGAGGTGAAAGATACCCGGTGAACTTCAAAGCGCTAAAGGAAATAGAAAAGTACGACCCTTCGTACGATCTCTCCGTGTGGTTGGATACCTACCTCATGGCGATGGGTATTGCCGGCCACACCGATCTACTCGCCGCCCGCTACCTCCCCTGATAATGGAGGGGGCATGCAGGCAGTGGATTAACACCCTCCCCGCGGATAGGATCGACTCCTGGGAGGATATGCACGATGCCTTCGTCAGGCACTTCGAGGGCTCATACACCCGCGCCACCACCATCGAGGACCTGGAGAGATGCGTCCAGGGACCCCGCGAGTCGACCCGCAGCTGGGTCCAATGGTGGCAAGATCTGTGGTATAACGCGACCGGAATCCGCCCAGACACCGCGATCCACTGCTTCAAGACCTCGTGCCGCTACGAGCCCCTGGTTGCCAAGCTCAAACGAGTGTACCGCACGCTCGACAACATACTGGACCTCCTGGAGATCGCAAAGAAATACACGGAGGAGGACCCAAACCAAGAAACCAACGACGAGTCGGGAGGACATCGCCGCACGAGCGGCCATGACAACGGGGGGCGACCCGAGTTACGCTACAGCAACACTCGTCTCACCGGCAACGCCACAGTGACGGGCGAGTCGACTTCGTCGCCAACGCCGGATACGCTTAGCGTGAGCCCAAGAGCTTCCGCCGCGACGGAGGACAGCGCCGTGACAGTGGCAACTACAAGGAAAAGTCGAGGTTCGATCCCGTGGCCCTTCTTAACCAACCTTGTGTGTTTCACAGCAGGGAAGGAAAGCCCGCCACGCACACGACGCCGACTGCCACTCTCTCAAGGAGAACGATAAGGCACAGCGCGCATGGGAAGACCCTGACAACAACCCGCCGAACAGCGGAAAATTCGGCAGCGTCGCCGGCTCGCTCCACACCTTCACAAGCTTCAACACGAAGCGCGAGAAGAAGGTCATCGCCCGGGCCGTCGCCGTCAATGCGGTGGCCCAGATAGACATCCCCCAGTTCCTCAATTGGTCGGAGCAACCAATCATCTGGAGCCGCGAGGACCACTCGCCACGGATCGAGTATCCGGGTCGAGTCGCCCTAGTGGTCAAGCCAAAGGTGGGAGACTACTAGATCCCCAAAACACTGATGGACGGCGGAAGCTCCATCAACATCTTGT
Organism: Avena sativa; assembly: GCA_916181665.1. Taxonomy (NCBI): domain Eukaryota; kingdom Viridiplantae; phylum Streptophyta; class Magnoliopsida; order Poales; family Poaceae; genus Avena; species Avena sativa. The sequence goes on along the minus strand of OV702293.1, from coordinate 91,892,596 downwards.
ACCTGGACACCTTCAGGCGACTGCGGCTCCCACAGTCGATGATCGAGACGACCTACACCACCTTCCACGGCATTGTCCCCGGTCGGAAGGCGTACCCGATCGGTAAGGTGACGCTGCCTGTCACCTTCGGCACACCAGCAAACTTCCACACCGAGCGGATCGTCTTCGAGCTGGTGCCCTTCGATAGCCCCTACCACTGCGTCCTGGGGCGCCAGGCGTTCACCAAGTTCATGGCAGCACCCCACTACGCGTACAATGCGATGAAGCTACCAGGGCCGTGCGGCATCATCACCATCCATGGCGACCCCGACATGGCCGCAGAATGCGAGGCCAAAGAGGCCAACCACGCCGAGGAGCTCGCCAAGTACGCGAGCCGGGTCAACAGCGACGACCCCACCATACTCAAGAAGCCCAATTCGGAGGGCGGCAACTCCACCGCCTTCGAGGCAACGACGCATACCCGCACCGTCGAGCTGGTCCCAGGCCACTCCAGCCAGATGGTGATGATCGGGACAGGCATGAGCCCAACATAGGAAGGAACGCTCATCGAGTTCCTCCGTGAGAACAGGGACATCTTCGCATGGAAGCCATCCGACATGCCTGGTGTCCCGAGGGAACTCGCTGAGAACAAACTCAACGCCGACCCCAAAGTGCGACCTGTCAAATAGTCGCTGCGCGGCAGAGGCCAACCACGCCGAGGAGCTCGCCAAGTACGCGAGCGGGGTCAACAGCGACGACCCCACCATACTCAAGAAGCCCCATTCGGAGGGAGGCAACTCCACCGCCTTCGAGGCAACGACGCATACCCGCACCGTCGAGCTGGTCCCAGGCGACTCCAGCCAGACGGTGATGATCGGGACAGGCATGAGCCCAACATAGGAAGGCACGCTCATCGAGTTCCTCCGTGAGAACAGGGACATCTTCGCATGGAAGCCAATTGACATGCCTGGTGTCCCGAGGGAACTCTCTGAGCACAAACTCAACGCCGACCCCAAAGTGCGACCTGTCAAGCAGTCCCTGCGGCCCTTCAATGAAGAGCGCCGCCAAGCCATCACTGAGGAGGTGCAGCGTCTACCTGGTGCAGGCTTCATCCGGCCAATCAAGTACTCCAGGTGGCTGGCAAACCCAGTCCTGGTCGAGAAGAAAAACGGGACCTGGAGAATGTGTATTGACTACACAAACTTAAACAACGCCAGCCCGAAGGAGCAATTCGTCCTCCCGCGGATCGACCAAATCATCGATTCCACCGCGGGCTCGGAGGCGCTATGCTTCCTCGACGCCTACTCTGGATACAACCAGATCAAAATGGCCATCGAGGACGAAGAGAAGACGGCATTCATCACGCCATTTGGAGCCTTCTGCTACACTGCCATGACCTTCGGCCTCAAAAACGCCGGGGCGACCTACCAGAGGTGCATGCAGGAGTGCCTTGCGAGCCAGATCGGCCGCAATATCCACGTCTACATCGACGACGTGGTGGTGAAGTCCGCTCGCCAGGACGATCTACTCACCGACCTGGCGGAGACATTCACCAACCTGCGGAAGTACAAGATAAAGCTAAACCCAGGAAAGTGCACCTTCGGTGTGCCAACTGGACATCTACTGGGATACGTCGTCTCCAAGCGCGGGATCTAGGCGAACCCCGCCAAGATCAACACGATCGCTCGACTCGGCAAACCCGAGTGCCTGCGCGACGTCCAGAAGCTGGCTAGGCGAGTCACGGCTCTCAGTCACTTCATCCCCCGGTTAGGCGAAAAGGCGATGCCCCTCTACCGCCTAATGCGCAAGAACCCCACCTTCCAATGGGACAAGGAGGCAGACGACGCGCTCCACTCCCTTAAGGAGGTGCTACTCGCAGCACCACTACTCACCGCCCCCATCGACAAGGAACCCATGCTGGTCTACATCGCGGCTTCCGAACGCGTCGTCAGGGCCGTCATGGTCGTCGAACGGCTAGAGTCAGGGAAGGAGCGCCCGGTGCAGCGACCAGTGTACTACGTCAGCGAAGTCCTCACCGAGTCGCGCCAGCGCTACCCGCAATACCAGAAATTGGTATACGCGGTCTTCAGAGCACGACGGTGATTGCCGCGCTACTTCCAGTACCACCCAATAACGGTTGTCTCCTCAGCACCGTTGCAGGACATCATCCGCAACCGCGAGGCGACTGGGAGAGTCGCCAAGTGGGCCGTCGAGATCGGCGTCCACAACATCAAGTACGAGCCGTGCAAGGCGATCAAATCGCAGGCTCTCGCAGACTTCCTCGCCGATTGGGAGGAGGCCCAGCAGCCAGAAAAGTTGCCATACCTCCACTACTAGAAACTACACTTCGACGGCTCCAAGAACACGGACGGCGCAGGGGCGGGGATCGTGCTAACATCTCCGAAGGGCGACAAGCTACGCTACGTCCTCTACCTCGACTTCACCCCTGCACCAACAACATGGCCGAGTACGAGGCGCTACTCCACGGCATGCGAGCTGCCAAGGAGATGAACGTCAATCGCCTGCGCTGCTACGGAGACTCCGACCTCGTCGTCGGTCAAGTCGCCGGCACCTACGATGCCGTCCCCCCCACCATGGCGGCATACCGCCAAGCAGTGGACCAGCTGGGTGGACACTTCGCAGGCTACTCCGTCGAGTGGATTGACAGGCGGAAGAACGAGGAGGATGACGCACTCTCTCGCATCGGCTCGGCTCGACTCGCACCACCCGCCGGCGTCTTCCTTGACACCATCACCAAACCTTCCGTCTCTCCCCCAAGGGAGATCGACATTGGAATCCCGCTGCAACCAGAGGCAGCCCTGGTCGCACTAATCGCCGAGCCAAGTGACTGGACCACGCCATACGTCGCCTACCTGGAGGGAGGCACCCTGCCCGCGGATGAAACGGAGGCCCGGATGATAACACGCCGCTGCAAATACTTCATCATCATCAACGGCGAGCTCCACAAGCGCAGCGTGACCGGCGTGTTTCAACGGTGCGTTCAACCCGCCGAAGGACGCAAAATCCTCCAAGACATCCACTCCGGCGACTGCTGCCACCACGCCGGCACCCGCTCTCTGGTCACAAAGGCTATGCGACACAGCTTCTACTGGCTCACTGCACACGCAGACGCTGTCGACATTGTCCAGCGGTGCGTCGGATGCCAGAAATACGCCAACCAGACCCACGTGCCGAGCTCGGCGCTCAAGACAATCCCCATCACCTGGCCGTTCACCGTATGGGGCATGGACATGGTAGGCCCCTTCAAGAAGGCCCCCTTCGACTTCACCCACCTCCTAGTCGCAGTCGACAAATTCACAAAATGGGTGGAGGCCAAGCCAGTCCGCAAATGCGACGGGAAGACCGCCACCAAGTTCCTACGCGAGCTCATCTATCGCTACGGGTTCCCAAACAACATCATCACGGACAACGGCACCAACTTCGCCAAAGGAGCCATGGCCGAGTTCTACGAAGAACACCACATTCGACTCGACCTCGCCTCAGTTGCTCACCCAGAGTCCAACGGCCAGGCAGAACGCGCCAATCAGAGCGTCCTCCATGGACTGAAGCCACGGCTACAAGTCCCACTCGAGCGCACCGCCAGGTGCTGGGTCGAGGAGCTAACCTCCGTCATCTGGGGCATCCGCACTTCCGTCACCAGATCGACAGGATTCACCCCCTTCTTCATGGTTTACGGCGCCGAGGCAGTCATGCCAACCAACCTCGAGCACGACTCACCAAGGGTGGTCAACTATACGGAGGCCGCAAACGAACTCACACGCCAATATGGAGTCAATCAGCTCGACGAGGCACGCGACCTAGCTCGCTCCCGCACCGCCATCTACCAGCAAGGGCTGCGCCGCTACCATAGCCGCCGAGTAAGGACTCGCACTTTCCAAGAAAGTGACCTGGTACTGCGCCTAATCCAGGACAAGAAAGGCATGCACAAGCTCTCCCCCCCTTGGGAGGGACCATTTGCCGTCGGGCGAGTCCTGGGCAACGACGCCTACTACCTCACCGACGTCCGAGGAGACGGAAAACTCGATGACAAGCGGCCATGGAATGTAAACCTCCTACGGAAGTTGTACTCCTAGAACTCCATACATGTACTCCCCACCCGCTATGAAATAAAAATAGACTGGTTACCGAAAATTGTGTCTACTCTCCGTGTCTTGTGCCACTCGCACTCGTAATAGCAGCGCTACGCTATTCGCAGAAGTCAACCTTTGGCAAAGCGACCGGCAGGGCCAAGTAGTGCGGTACGAGGGCACTGGGAAACCTCAGGCCTCGTAACGTCCACGAAAAACGCCAACCCGGAGCCCCATTGGAGTCACCTAGATCGACTGGCTCCCCGAGCCAAGACAACTGCACTCGCTCCCCACAGCGACCAAGTCCTCCGCATCCTTGGCGCAGCGACTCGAACGGCCAAGTACCACGCTCGGGGACTGACACTTGGTCAGATACGGGCGACTACGGAAAAACGCCAAGTATGAGAGCACGCCTAGGACTTGCCATGTGACTGATCCTCCGGATCAGGCAGGAGCGACGCGCTTACAATAACGCGCTTAGTCCTCACCTACCTTGGGCCTGCGACTAGAACCACCAAGTACCACGCTCGGGGACTCGGCAACCCGACCTCGTTTGCGCCCGGGAAAACGGTCAAGTAAAGAGCACCCCTGGGAGTCGCCATGCAACTGGCTCTCCGAGCTATGGCGAGTCGACCTTAATTCACTAAAAGTTAACAAACATATAACAACGAGGTAAACCCCATAAAAAGGGCGGACGCGCTCGGGGACTCGCTCAATCAAAATCGCAAAACGAATGAAAAAATAACACGAGTTTCCTTTATAGCAGCACAAATTGTTCCACAGACAAGGAAAGTTACATAGTTATTCCATACTAATGCCCAAGGGCACAACACTTCTACTCTGCAGGTTTTGATGTAGACGCGCCACCATCCCTGCGGCTGCGGATGAAAGGCACGTACGGGTTCGACCGGTATGTCGTCAACTCGCCCGCCATCGCCGCACGGAACGGTTGCTCGACCTTGAAGTCCCGATGCTTCGGTTCAGCATCATTGGGAGCGACAATCGTCTCCTGATAGGGGATGAGGTCGCCCATCGCCCAAACGCGATCGGAGTACACCGTGGCCCGGTACGTCAGCTTCAGCACCTCGGCAATCTCCACAAAGCCCGTTGAAGAGGGGTAGCCGCTCATGACATCGTCAAGGTCGAAATCCTCCGGGAAGTGGGCAAGCCCAAGGCTGAGCGCCGTCGCTGCCCCGCGCCGGAAGGCCGACCACATTATGAACTCGACGACCAACAAAGACTTCTCCAGATAGTGCCATACCTCGACAAGGTCGCTGGGGATCACTTCCGTGGGTGATATCTCCTAAAAATATGCTCGAAGGCAAGTCGCTGACAACGCGGCTGAGTCGACCAGGGTGGTCACACATTGCCGCGCGTCGTATGACCGCGCTTCTTCCGCGTCATCAATGATCCGACCTACGGCACAGAAGCAAGCAGTGAGCAAACTATCGACATCACAATACAGTTATTGCCGTCGGAGGGAAGAAGAAGGAAGGTTTACCAATTAGCGGTCGGCAGAGGTCCGTGATGAAGCTTTGAAGAGAAGAAAAGTCGTTTTGCAGCCCAACAACAAGCGCATCAGATACTTTCCGTTCTTCAGCGGCAGAAGTAACAGGAGCTATCGCTCGCCCCTCCGCTGAGCTCGCTTCCGCCTTTGCCTCCTTGAGCTTGCTGCTCGGCCGCGCTTAGAGCGGATTGAGCCGCCGTCAAGTCACCCACCGGGACGAGGCCTTGGCGGGCTTCCTTCACCTCGGCTGCAGCTGCTTGAAGCTCCTTGTTCGCCTCCTGGACGGTAACAAGCTCCTTCTCCAAGCGACACTTGGTAGCAAGCCGTTCAGCTGATTCGCGCTGCAGGCCCTGCGCACACGCTACAACTTCAACAACAAATACTTCATAAGTGCCCACCCGCTGAAATTCAGCGACTAGGCACTCGGGGACTGGATAATGAAATTCCTAAGTGCCCACCCGCTGAAATTCAGCGAATAGGCACTCGGGGACTGGATAATGAAATTCCTAAGTGCCCACCCGCTGAAATTCAGCGACTAGGCACTCGGGGACTAGATAATGAAATTCCTAAGTGCCCAAACCTGCTGAAATTCAGCGACTAGGCACTCGAGGACTGGATAATGAAATTCCTAAGTGCCCACCTGTTGAAATTCAGCGACTAGGCACTCGGGGACTGGATAATGAAATTATTGAGTGCCCACCCACTGAGATTCAACGACTAGGCACTCGGGGACTGGATGATATGAAAACATTAAGTATCCAACCACTAAAACTCAGTGGCCCGATGATCCTCGGGGACTGGACATACCTGGATGGCAGCGCCTAGCATGCCGTGAAGCTCCAGCGCATCCACCGACGCAAGCATGACCGGAGTATGGCTGCGACGCTACTCAACTTCCGCCTCGGCGACCCCAGGCATCCGGATCGCTGGCGCCGAGGCACTCGCTGTGGCCGCTTTCGCCATGAAGTGAGGGAAGGTCGCTGTAGACACCGCTGCGCCACTCGGAGTCGGCTCGGCCACATCGGGTGAGTCTGCAACCACTATGTGCTATGACCCAACACCCTCCTTGGTCTTCGAGGCCACTTCCGCTGCAGTTGGAGGACCGCTCGGAGTGATCGCCAGATCATCAGAGACTGTGACGACTTCGTCGCCTTTCGCCCTCTTGATGCCTTCGGCGGGAGCAGCGACCTCGTCGGTTTTCCTCTTCCGCGAGGAATCTGATGACACCTCGGTGAAGACTGGCGGAACCTTGGACACGGAAGGATGGCCGATCTTTTTAAGACCAGTTCTGTGAAACAATTTTATGAATAAGCCTGTCTGATTAAAACGAAAAGTAAGGAGATGAGTAAAGGACAGAGCAACACTCACTTGGCGACTGGTAGGAACCATAGACCGGTGCGGATGCTGGCCAGCTTCTCTAGTTCGGGCCCCAACTTCCGAGTGAGGCCCGTCTCGAACAGATCGTGTGCCCAAGACACCGACGGCTTCTTCGAAGATGAAGCCGCCGCAGGAGCCTCCGTGGTAATTGATGCAGGAACCCCCCTTGGCGACGAGGCCCCTGCGGCTGGAGAGGTCCCCAGGCTAACGATTGGGGCGAATGGCGGTGGTAACGGCACCAGCGGCACCTCGTCCCTGGGGGCGACAACGCCTTTTGCCGCGGTCACGTGTGCCATCGCGCCCTCAGCCGAGCTGGTGGCGTCAGAGCTGTCCGCAGATCGGGGCGGAGATATCGGTTTCGCTGGCTTCGTCTTCTTCTTCGGCGGAGCTTTCTTCTTCTTCGATGGCGTGGTCTCGCAATGTGAGGTGTGCTCGGGAAGCTCCTCGTCATCATCGTCGTCGGTCTCGAGGCTCTTGCTCGATTCGAGCTCGCGCTGGTGTTGCCCGCGAGTTTTGCGAACCGTGGGGGCAGCAACCTCCGCGGGCTTGCCATCTTCGTCATCGTCGTCGTCGCCTCCGTCACTCTCGGCGTTACCTTTGGCGGGCGATGACTCGCTTCTGTCCTGGACGGACGAGCTCAAGTTCTCGTCATCTGCGGGTGGAAGCCACCCTTCCACCACTTGGAACAACTTCAACAAGAACAAACAATGTTAGCACGACCGCGAATGCACAAGCTGCGACTGCGAGTGTAAGGGGCGCCTTGCAATATAAGGGGCAACCCCGGACTTTGCGTCGAGGTACACGGCCTGGGTTATCTTCTTCAGGGCCTGCGTATAATCGTTGAGTCTCCACTCAACGAGGCAGGACTTCGTCGGGTCGTCCTTGCCCGTATACTCATACATGTAGTGGTTGCCGCTGGCCAGGGGCATGAGCCGCCGCCCGAGCCAGCAGTTGTAGAAGTTGATGGTCTGGAGGCCTTTCTTCTTCAGGTTGCGGATGGTTTGTAACATTTCGTCGACAACCATCTGCTGTTCCAGCGGGAGTTTGGCGACCTAGAGTCGACGCGGCTCAGGCCGGTCGGTGGATTACCTTGGAAGCGCCACTTCATCGCCTGGATTCGCCTCGGTGACGTAGAACCAGTACTTCTTCCACTCGTTCGCCGCCTTGGCGGGCAGCATCAGATCGAAGAACGATGCCTTCGACTTTAGCTGGAACATCAGGCCACCCGCGGCTAGCATCGGGCCGCCTGTCTCTTCGCGGCTGATTCTCTCGTGGAACAGGTCTTGCCAGAGGGGAAAGTAGGGCTTGCAGCCTAGATAGCACTCGCAGAACGCCACGAAAATGGCGAGCTGATCGATACTATGCGGACCCAGATCTGATGGTTAGATTCCTTAGTAGGCATAGAAACGCCGGAAGAAGAGGGAAGTTGGGAAGCCCAGCCCCCGTTCCAGGTGTCTGCTAAAGCAGATGAACTCCCCCTCGCGCGGATCCGGAATCACTTCTCCGGCCGCGGGGATGCGCCATCTACCGGCACGAAGGATCCCTGCCTCGTCGAAAGACGCTAGTAGCGCCTTAGTGCATTTGGATCTGCCCCATGGCTCGGTGGAGGGGGCCATCGGTTGGAAGTTCGTGGTGGTCGGGGCTCTCTGGATTGTTCTGATCCCAACACGGAATGCGAGTGGGCCTGCAGGACGGCAACTGGATCAAGACTTGGCATGGACTCAGGCGACTGGAAGCTGAAGGCCCAGAAGCGTAGCTAGGCCCAGTCGGACTAGGTCATAGAATCTCTGAATCCTTAACTAATTCGGTTGTGATCTGTAAACACTAGCGAGGTGAGTCTACATAAACCTCCCTAGGGGACGCATAGAGGATACGTTCCATCATACACCCAAGTGACTCGCCGCCTAGCCGTCGAGCTCGCCCCATTGTACTCTCACCATAATACAATCTAGCAGGAGTAGGTATTTACCCTCCGGGGGGCCGAACCTGGGTAAACCCTTGTGTCTCCGCCCTCATCTCGCACCGCAAATGGCTGGCCGCCCTTGAACCATGTTCTACTACTCGCTGCCGATTGCAGCATCTGACGTGGTCATTCCCACGACAGGAGACGATCCCAGCTCGATTTCTTCACACCATCTCACTCTCCTCACCTCACTGATCGTTCCACCCCTTAGCCAGAGCAAGGCGAACAGCGCATCGCCGGAATTGCGCCGGAGCAGGCCGCCTCTGGAGAAGAAGGGAGCCGTTGATTTCGTCCACCCCAGGAGCTGCCGCGACCACCCCTGAGTTCGCCATCGTCGACTTTGTCGTTTTGCCCACCACGCCGTCATCACTGGAGCCCCGGTATGCCCCCTATGCACCTCCACTGATCCGCTAGGGTTCGAGCTCGTCGGTGACCTGTTCATCGTCGACGACGACCCTCAGCCGTCGATCTTCATTCTAATCCAACGCACCACATCGCCCCGTACCCCCCCTGTCAGTTGCGCCCCGCGCTGCGGAGTGACACTGGGCCGGCCCAATAACCTTTCCCGCGCAGCCCACTCATTTGAATTTAGCTTTTTCTTTTTAAGTTCAAACATAGTTCTGTACCTAGTTTCAAAAATCAACCCAGCTTGATTCAGTGAACCAAATTTAGTGAAACCAATTTTGTTAGCAAGGTATTGAAATGCTTAATCCAAGCCCATTGGATTCAAATCATTTGGATCTGTAGATCAGCCTTGGTAAAAATGACAAGGCAGAAGCTTTTCTACATTCAAACATTTTTCAAATTTAAACCGTAATAGCTTTTGAGTTGATTCCAACTCTCAAAATTCATAATTGATCATACCTTTCAAAATATATAAAAATATATGGGTTTACTTATAGAAATAATGTTCAAGTAATAAAAGAATGCCACATAGGCATTTCTAGTCACTTCATTTTATTTAAAATAAAAGGTTAAACCTTATTAAATTGTGACACCACTTTAAATCACATTTCCATGTACTGAAATATGTGGTGATGACATGTGTCAACATGATCCCATGTTTGAGTTGGAGAATATTAAATCTTAAGTAGTTTTTCAATGAGTAGAAATTACATTTCTAAAAATAAAATAAATAAGACAAATGCTCTAATCTTGTAATATTAGTGATGATGCTATATCATCTATAGAACCCTTGTGTGTGATGATTGAAAGTAGTTAAGTATTGTTTGGTGATTGTGTACCTCGTATTTATTCATAGACGCTAGTACCGACCAAGGATACGAGGAGGAAGGAGGATACTACGAAGAAGAAGTCGAGGAGAACTTCAACCACTGCTCTACACAAGGCAAGCCTAATACTACTAGTTGATTGAGCAAGCTAACACTTGCAAGATATTCTACTTATGCAAGCCTATACTGATACTGATGCAAGCTAATACTTGCTTGTTACCATGATCACTAGATGCCTTAAGCATATGTGATCATGCCCACTTGATACCCCCTCCTAGTTTTACTTGCAAGCTTTATACTTTATTTCTTTATCAAAACTATTACTTAGAGTCTACTTAAGTGATTTGTAGATTCTAGGAAGATAATTGAAGGTTGCATAAAGAGCATTAAATTTGGCCTAAGCTAGATAATCTTGATGTCATCCTAAGGCATGAGATTGAACTTAGTTAAACTCCACTAGTTTACCACCCCCATTAGTACTTACCCCCACTTGTAGTTGCTAGTGCTAAGCATAAAACCTGATCAACTTTAGATGGGAATACTCGGTGGAAAATGGTTATGAAAACCTTGGAATGATGGATCATTCTATTGAGATGTTTTGACATGTGTTTTCGAACACAAGATGATTTGGATGATGAAAATGTTAAGGCATGAGCCTTAGCCCTTTATAAAACTGATGGTTGTCTGGATGCGATACCATTCCAAATTTTACCGTACAACCACAATACCCGAAAATTGGGTAGGGGTTGACTGGAAACTTATATACCTTAGTATGGGTTCCCTCACGGCCAAGGTCTGAGCTGAGGCTACCTTGTGAAGATTGTCCACCTGTGCAGTACCCAAGAAGAAAGTTGGTCATGGTTGGGATGCCAAATCACAGGAGAGGTGCCTATACTAGGGCGTGTAATTGAAAGGTTAGGATTGATTATCCGCACACTGAGTATGGTGAATTCAGGATTTGTTCCTGACGGATGTATCGAATGTTGTGGTGAAAGTGTACAATCTCTACAGAATGTCAATCTATTCGAATAGCCGCGTCCGCGGTTATGGACAGTTGGAGTGGCCATACTGTTCCCCCGTCAGATGTTTTCAAAATGGCTTGTGAAATGGATTGAGAATTTGACTTGACCACAATAGAGTCTAATTTCTTATTGAACCAAGTAGATCGGGTAAACAATCAAATACTAAGATTTGAGAGTAAATCATTATTTTTTGATAATGATGAATCGACTACTTGCCCTAACTCCATCAAATGTCTTAAAGCCAAAAAAATCCATGATAATTCCATACATGAGAAATCAATTTTTGAACTTGGAAGACCCTCTGGAAAGGTGTAAAACCTTTCAGTCGTATTTCGATCTATAAGAAATAGACGTGGATGTTTCACATCTACGAAATAGTCGACATGTCGAGAAAGAGTTTACGACAATGTTCAAGGAGTTGACTATGACAAGATTTGACCTTTCATCTCGATATTTAGTCTGGACGGATTAATGTAGCAACCACTAGATATAATTTTGGTATTATGGTAGTTGAACAAACAAAACAAAGTTCTTCTAGTAGAATGGTTACCTAGGACATGTACATGAAACGATCCAAAGGCTTTTGTTAATTCAAAGGAAGCTAAAAGCGCATGCAAACTTCAATGGTTGAAGTAAGCATCGTGGAGTTGGAATCTTCACCATGATGAAACTGTTAAAAGAGTTTAATTTCATCGAAGACGATGAAGATGCTTGCATTTGCAAGAAATTAAGTGGGAGCTCTAAGAAGTATTTCTAATACATTATGTGATAGACATATTGTTTATTGGAAATTATGTATCTTTTATTGACACAGTTTAAGAATTTCATTTCGATGGAAGACTTAGGCAAAACCCGAATATTATCCATCAATGTCTATATGGATAGATTGAGATGCTAATATGGTTGTGCTGGAATTACATAGATGAGTTATTGAAAGAGTTCAATATATAAAGACAAGAAAGGTTCTTGTTGCATGAAAAAAGACTAACTCAAAATTCAAGTATTTTGATACTTGGTAAGTGAAACAAGATTCAAGTGTTTTGACACTTGGTGAGTGCAATCACAAGAATATTTTGATCAATCATATTGTGATATGTACACATCTAGATAAGTCCTATGCTCTAAATGTTATGAGCATATACTAGAATGACTCATAAGATGTTCATTGGACGATAATAAGGATATTCTTATGATCTTTGGAAGAACGAAGAATATGTTATTTATGTAGAAGTGACAAATAGATACATAGTTCATTGTAAAGTGTTACATTGATACTAGTTTTATCACAATTGACAAATTAAGTTTATCTCGATTTAAACTATGGTGGCACAATGTAATGGAAAGGAGATTCCATAACCTATTTGGATGAGTTCCAAAGTTTAGACATTGTGACAGATACTACAACAAAAGGCTAAGTATATGATTGCTATTGTGGCAGCAAACGAGGGCATTTGTGTCAACTAGGTGTGGTTCACAGGGGGATAGTACTATAAAGATATATTATACGACAATAGTATTGACATGATTTAACCCCAAGGAAATAAAGGTCTCACCAAAGCACCAAATTTATACAATGCCATCACATTAGAGAATGAGTGATGCGTGGAGACGCAAAGTCATGCAAATACACATGGACCTAAAAGTGTCAGATCCGAGAATTGTGTGTACCACTAGCAATCGTGTATATAAAACACTAGAGAGCCATAGGACTTGAATGCACACGTTTTCCAAACTAGATTATTGACTCTTGTGCAAGTGGGAGACTATCAACTCCCATATTTTTAATCCCAGATGCCTGTTATGCCATACATCGCAATCCCAAGATTACTATTTTTGCGAGACATAACAGATTGGATATCAAAGTACATCATACATTACAAACCATACATAAGGTCTTACAACAATTAAAGGATCACATTGTAACACCCTCAGAATCGACCCTATGCAAGTTTCAGCGATTCCCACCAAACCCGCATAGAAACGATTCAAAGGTGCCCACCAGGCACTTTCGTGCGGGTGGAAAACGAAGTAATACCATTACACAATAGTCCACGATGGAACCCATAGAACAGATATATACAACAACGACTCCATGAGTCAAGAATACATATATACAATACAAAGATCCAAATCACCTTGAAAATGATACAGCGTCCGACTATGGACAAGAAGCAAATTGAGCTAAGAGCCCTGAAGAATAACCAATGGCGTCCATAACCCTTCCCAGGCCAAGACGGAAGGGTAACCCTGCTAACGACGTCGATCTCAAAACCTGCTTAAGCAAAAGGGGTGCCGATAAAGGGCAAAGGAAAAAGAGAGCGGTCAGTACTGAGGCCAGTACACGGCGAGAATAGAATTCGGCGGTCCTCGCCTACATAGGTATGGTGGACTGAAGCGGCAGCACAACATGCACTAAAAAACCTATAGAGACTCAATACAACTGGCGGCTATCAGATAGGGATAAGAAAGACCTATTTGGATCCAACCTGAAACTATCATCCAGCATACCCATCCTGATATTTCCCCAACGAGACCAAACGAGGAAGTCAACCGAGGAACTCACACCGTTGGCAGTTTTATTCATTCCGTTATAGTTGCGGCAATTACTAGTCAGATATAGATAGCATGAGTCATCCTGATATAATAAGCAGTGGGCAGTTTTATTTAACCATTCCGTTGTAGTTGTAGTACTTACTAGTTAGATACAATGGTAACAGGTGACAACCCAAAACCAGCAGTTGTTGGCACTTTTATTTAGCCATTCCATTATAGTGAAGCTGATTACTAGTCATTATAAAGTCAAATTTATAGCACTACTTTAGTTATAGTTGTCTATGATCGAGATACTGTGCTCCAAGTCGTCCATAACCGTGGACACGGCTTTTAGAAAGTTTTACCCTGCAGGGTTGCACAAATAGCAACACACGCACGATCAACCTCAAGAAAAACCAAATAAAAACCCAACGAGGCATCACTACAGAGCAATTTCAAGATTCACATAAATTTTAGGGGGCCACCCCACCAAGCTACCCGCTACGAAGTTGCCGGCTCCGAGACGGACCCATAGGTTTGCGAGAACGGCTGTAAATGACTGGGAACCCAAAAGTGTGACTAGGCTTGTCGATACCGTGTAATCGTGCCGCGATCCAAAACAGTACAGGCGCTCCACGCGCAATCGTAAATAAAGCAGTAAAGCATGGCATAAGTACAGGATAGTAATAAAGCCGCAAACTAGTTTGTGGACCCAAGAAATAATATATGACTCAAGCTCTGGCTAGGGGGTTTCATGGTACCACATGCGGATAGTGCAAATATTCAAAAAACAGGTATCAAGTACTCGGGGTCCTACGGGACACAAGTGGACGGTTAAAAACCAAATAACATCTATTGCCCACCTGTGCCTCTACATTATTTACCTACTTCAATTTTAGTTTCAATTTTAGTTATTAAATGGTAATTAAAGCCATGATCATCTCCAACATTAAACATGCGGCATTACTTCAACAACTGTGGTACTTGACGACACGCAACCGCACTTGAGCAAGCGACTACGACACGCAAGTCCAACTATCTACCAAACAACAGGTAATAGGATGTGTCCAAGGCAATATAAGGCGGCAAGGAATATCATGGGTACAAGAACTAGAACATCGCAACACAGATAGCAATAGATCAATAGGAGGAAATAAAGACTATATAGTAAAATAGGTAGAAAGGGGGAGAATGCTCGCCTGGAAAATATTGTTGAAGTTTTATAACCGAAGAACTCGTCGAAGCTCACAACATCTCATCGTCCTATCCGGGAAGAAGCAAAACACTAAAAGGAACAAGCGATGCAACAATTACAACTAATGCAGAAGAATCGGCATGATTATGATAACTTGCATGTCATGGCAAGTTAATGATGCAAACTATGTCAGAAAGGTATTAGGAGCATTGCTCATTGATGATATCGCATTTGTGAGGCCTTATTAATAAGAATCAATTAGTTTCCAATTTTATTTAGCATGTTTTTCTTGCATAAACAGTACTGATTATAAAACTTCTCTTAATGCATGATGCAAATGATAACATGGATATCATGGTTGGAGAGGTCTCGTCGCGCTGATCGATTTAGACATATCATTTGTCGAATTTGGAGTTACGAATTTAAAGTTATGCAATTATTAAGATATGGACATTTATTAGCATTTATTAATTCGAAATTTTTAAATTGCTCAAATGATATTATAAATAGCATAAACAGATTTCTCACATTTTTATTATTAAAAAACATATATTATTCGTATTATTTGAAATTATTAATTTAAATTAGTATTAAAGTCAAATTATTAAAAAGGGGTCAAAGTCAACGGTTGACTAGATTGAAAACAGATTTGAAAACATTCAAATATATGGTTGGATTCAAATTTGGAAATAATTCCCTTTTCATTTTGTAAGTTTTTGCAAATTCGAATTGTTTCAAAAGATTTGAATTTAATTAGATTTCAACATTTTCTGGAATTTTTGTTGATCAGGAAAAGGTTATAAAACTTTTTGTACCAAGGCGGAGACTAGCCGCAGAGGCTGACGCGCGGGCCAGCATGCTGACGGGGCTATCACATGGGCGAGGTGGAGGGACTGTGGGTTGAGCCCAAGAATTTGTGGGGGCCTGTTTGCAAAACAGCAAGGCTGGTCGGGAGTGTCTCTGATGAAGCTGAATTTAAACACGCAAAAGGAGCTAGCTTGATTGATTTTCGGAAGACGATGGCGACAATTCCATCGAGAATTACGACATGCCACAAAAACAAAAGATGAATAGGGTTTAATGGTCTACAAGTTTCGTTTTCAAGGTTTCCCCGTATGATGTCTGTATGAGCCGGAAACGGATGGAGAACAGAGGCTGTAACAATTGTCGGAAACTGAATTTTTCTGCACCCGAAAACTACTAGATCGATTGTTCTTTCGAGGATGATTCCCACGTCTTTGCTGCACCAAAACGGGCGTGTGATGGCTTGTTTTAAAGAGGGAAGTCCAAGCTACATCTTTGATGTTCGGAGGTTCTCCAACGGAGGTCTGCGGCGCTCGGAAATCTTAGGGGAACCGA
Organism: Avena sativa; assembly: GCA_916181665.1. NCBI lineage: Eukaryota > Viridiplantae > Streptophyta > Magnoliopsida > Poales > Poaceae > Avena > Avena sativa. The sequence continues at coordinate 91,876,342 of OV702293.1, read as the reverse complement.
GGGCAGCAGGTCAGGCTCAAGACGCGACTGACACGCACGCTGGCGGTGACTGCGGCGGCGCACGCACGCAGGGTGCTCGACGCAGGGAGGCGGCGCTACAATGCAAGAGAGGGAAGGGGTCCATGTATAGAAGGACTGGGAGCTCACCAGGAGGCCGGCGGTGCAGTTGGATCACGCAGAGATGGTGGAGAATGGCAGCGTGGCTCGCGACCGTGGAGCTTCGGTTCCTCCCGGCCATGGCGACGGCGACGGCTGTCTGGGGCTTCCCCGGCTCGGCCACAGGTACTGGTTGACAAAGGGTACGCATGAGAATATCTTGGTGCCATCGGGCTTGGTTGGCTTGCAGCGGGGCGACGGGGGAAGAAGCTGCCAAGGCTAGGGTTTGATGTGGCCATGGGAGATGTGGAGCTCGGTTAGGAAAGGAGGGAGAGGTGCAAGGGCCTCCAGATCTCGATCTAGGGCTGCCCTGGGGTGGCTGGTTAGGTGAGGAGAGGGAGGGAGGAAGCACATGGGGTGTTGGATTGCTTTTGCAAAAGGTGAGGAGGAGGTACACGGGCTAGGTCTTCTCTTCTCCTCTCTTTTCTGTCTTGTAGCCGAGAGAGGGCTGAGGACGGACCGAGGGAGGAGGGGAGATTGTGGGTTGGTGCTGATCATATTGCTTTTCAAGCAAAAGGAGGGGTAGACGTGTATGCTTGATGTCCTAGTGTGCCATGGACAAGGAATTATGCATGGGGGTGTAGCTATGTGCGTGTGTGTGAGGACACATGTAGATGGGTGGTGAGAGATAGAGAGGTGGTGAGGAAGATTAGGTTGAAGATTTAGATTGAATTTAAACTCCCTTGATTTTAATGGAAAACAAAACAACACCAAACAAGAACACTAGAATGAGTAGAAGGACTATTATTGCATGTGAGTGTAGAAGATCATATACATGTACGGTAGAAATAATGAGCAAGTTAAGCTCACATGGATCCAAAGCAAGTTAGTAGGTAGAATGAATTAAAGAGACATGCCCTAAACTCAATTTGGGCATCATGAACATTTATCCAAAAACCAAATACATTGCATGAAGAAGCAAATACAATTAATAAGGCAATTGCAATATGAAGAGAAGAACCAAATCGAATAGGTTTTAATATGATGCTCAAATGCAAGGTGGCAACGATGACATGAATATGATATAATGATGATGCAATAAAAGACATGTAGGAAGTAGCAATATATAGACTAGGCAAGTAGCATTACAATTGTTAGACAATTGGGATGCTACAACTCTCCCCCACTAAACAAGAATCTCGCCCCGAGATTCCTAGAAAATAAATCTTCACGATCCCATGTAGCTCCTTCAAGGGGATGGGGATGGTGCGGCGACTGCGCCTTGCCAAACTTGTCGAGAGAATACTCCGGCGAACAAAGGACGAATGTAAAAGTTTCAACAGATAAAGCCACCTCTAACTTTGACAGAAGGAGATAAAAGATGCACTCTAATCCACTTCAATGTACAAGAGGAAGTAGAACGAGTAGTCGGCATCGGGGCCAATCCATCATGCACCCAAACTATTTCTCCGCACGTTTAGTAGAAAAGCGTGCAACCCATTCTCGGATTTAGACTGAAGATCTTGACAAGCGACGTTCGGAAACAAAGGACTGATGCAAGATCTTTATCGGATCTGATGTAGATGATGTCGTCACATTGGGAAACTCCGGGAGATACAAAGAAAATTTTTAGTGAATTTTCGGTCCACTGATAGATACAATAGAGGAAAATTCCTCAGATAGTATGAAAACCAGATGTCAAAGCACCGTTACAAGAGGTTGGAAGCGAAACCCTGAAGGTACGATGGAAACCCAACCACGAGAATTCCTGGACTCGAAGAAAAGATAAGAGAGCAGATTCAAAAGACGTCGAGGTAAGGGGAGAATAGCAGAGGGGTAAGGAGTAAAAACAGACCTAATCAGATCTATCCAACCGATTTTGCAAAAATAGTTTTGACACTCTATAACGTCTGTTAGCTAGGTTATCCTACAGGCTGGACTAGTGGGGTATCGTAACAGCTGGGCTCTGATACCACTCTGTAACACCCTCAGAATCGTTTCTATGCGGGTTTGCGGGAATCGCTGAAACTTGCATAGGGTCGATTCTGAGGGTGTTACACACATGATCCGGTCTTAACACAATCATAGCAGCGGAATAACGTAATAATAACGATAGCATAGACGAGGCTCCATCTTCATGGTCACAGGCAATGCTGACGATGGGAGATCAATCCTAGTTGTCATAACCTTCCTGCGGCCCATCCTCCTGGTAGTCTTCTTCAAAGTCTGGCCACGAGAATAGCCAGGGACAAAGCCATGAGTACTCTTTAAGTACTCGCAAACTAGTACTAACAAGTGAAGTGGTTTTGAGTAGGGATACTAAGCTCTAGGTTGTTTTGCAAAAATCTAGATTTATCTCTACTTAGTTCAGAAGCAAAGAAAGTGAGTTGAAAGTTTTATAACACCTAAGTGGGAACTTGAATTTCATATCACAACCCTGTTGTGGTCAAGTCAAGTCATGAATCATTTCACAAGTCATTTTGAAAACATCTAATGACGGAACAGTATGGCCACTACAACTGTCCATAACCACGGACATGGTTATTCAAAAAGTTTGACACTCTGTAGAGGTAGTACACTTTCAAAACAACATTCGATACATCAGTCAGGAACAATCCTGAGTTCACCATACTTAGTACGCGGATAATCAATCCTAACCTTTCAATTACATGCCCTAGTATAGACACCTCCCCTGTGAGTTTGGCCTCCCAACCATGACCAACTGTCATCTTGGGAACTGCACAGGTGGACAATCTTCACAAGGTAGCCTCATCTCAAACCTTGGCCGCAAGGGAATCTGAAGGGAATACGCCCGAGAGGCAATAATAAAGTGGTTATTATCGTATTCCTTGTTTATGATAAATGTTTATTTTACATGCTATAATTGTATTAATACGGAAACATTAATACATGTGTGTTTAATAAAAAAGGAAGTTCCTAGTTATGCCTCTCTTATAAACTAGCTCGTTGATTAACAAGATGATCAAAGTTTCCTGATCATGGACATTGGATGTTGTTAATAACGAGGTCACAACATTAGTGTAATGGTGTGATGAACATTCATCTGAAGTATAGAACTACGATCAAAGTGATTGAGTTTATATTGATATAACAACTTATGAAGTGATCCTAATCCTTAGACCATGAGATCATGTGAATCACTAACACCGGAAGAGTTTCTTGATAACATCAAACATCACACCGTAACAGGGTGACTATAAAGATGGGTTCAGAACTACTACAGTGTTATGTTGAGGCCCATGGATTGAGAGTGGAATTTGTTCATCCCGATGACGGATAGATATGCTCTGGGCCCTCTCGGTGATATCACATTGATTAGCTTGCAAGCAAGTGATTTGATCACTAGAATGTTATATCACGGGAACGAGAAAAGAGTGCATGTCAGTAATGAGATCAAACTAGGTATGGAGATACCGATGATCGAATCTCGGACATGTAATATATCGCGAAACAAAGGGATTAAGATACTAGCATAAAAGGTTCCGACGATCACAAGAAAGTCATCGTTGAATGTGTGGGAGTTAGTATGGGTCTCCAGATCCCGCTTCTGATTATTGATCCGAGAGGGGTCTCGATCATGTCCGCATTATTCACGAACCGTAGGGTAACACACTTAAGTGACACCGACATCCATTTGGAGCAAAAGTTTCATGCCGAAAAGAATAACAGGCGCAGGAATTTATTTCACTAGATACCGAAATGGGTTTTCGGGTGAAATTGCAGAAAGTGTTTCTGCATGTGAAATGAAATACTAGCAAGGGGTTATATGTGAATGTTTGTCATTAAATTAATTGTCAAAATTCTGAATAAATAAAAGTAGTTTTATTTAATGAGAGTTTGCATTAAATTTGGTGGAAATTTAATGGGAATTTGAGTGGGTTTTTGAGTGGAGGGAATTGAAAGGCATTTGAGTGAGTGGAGTGTCCACCCACATGAATGTGGAAGACATGGGGGAAGCCCCATGGCTGGGCGCATGGCCCCTTGGGTGCCCCCCTCTCCCTTAAAAGGAGCCCCCCTCCCTCTCTCTCACTCACACCTCCTCGTGAAGGATCTCTCTCCCCCTCTAGAATTTATCCCCCATGGTCTCGGACTCGCGAGATACATGTTCCTGGTGGCTATTCGGCAAGAAAGAGTTGTGCTTCCGCTGCATCGCTCGAGCGAGGAGGCGGAGGTTGCTCGGTGCCTCGAACGTGTGTGCGAGCACGGATGCGCTGCTGATTTGCGGCGCTAGGACTTCCTCTCGATCTTGAGATCGGCAAGAGATCGTCTACATCAACCACGAGTCGAACTCGTTAAGATTTTTCGGTCTTCAAGGGTATGTTCTATACGGATATACATCCGCCCGTTGTTTGTATCTAGTAGATAGATCTTGGTACATAGTTCCCATTGTAGGAAATTTTTTGTTTTCTATGTTGCGAACCCTACAGTGGTATCAGAGCCGGATCTATGTGTAGATGATACTAGTCAATATCGGGTGGATAGCGGGTGTGTGTCTCTCCTACTATAGTCAATATCTAATTTGCAATGAGTTGTTAATAATTTTTTTATCCTCGTTGTGGTTCATGTTTGTAGGTAAGAACGGTTCTATCTTCGAAAGCCCTAAGCCACGTAAAACTTGCAATGGATAAATTAGAGGCATCTAGTTTAGATTGTTGCTGGGCTAGTGTTATGATATGGTGATTTTGTAAGTAGAAGTATAAGATGATACTATTACAACATACATAACGTGTAAATTCCATAGACCTTGGCCTTACACATAAAGGTATGAGTGATCATACCACGGTGCACATGATAGAGATCATATATGGGAACCATATCATTTCACCAATAAACATGTGATGTTTTATTGAATCTTATATTGCTTGTTTGGCGTTTTATTAGCATAATAAGATGATCCCTCATTTAAATATCAAGATAAGAATGTGTTCTTCCTTAAGTATGCACCGACAATGTTTTATCGCTTCAAGACATCACGTGATGATTGGGTGTACTTGAATCCATGAGCATATCTCGGGTGTAAGACAGTTACACACGCGAATACTAAGGTTCTTACTTGGCGAGCCTAGCATGTACAGACATGGCCTCGGAACACGGACCGAAAGGTTAAGCATGAGTCATATGTTTTGATATGATGACCATATGGATGCTTGCCTTTGAAGCTACACCGACTCACGTGATGATCGGACTTGGTGTAGTGGATTTGCTTCATGTAATCACCAAAAAGGCACGAGGGATGACGTTTTTTAGTGGGAGTTCATTTCTAATTTGGATTAGTAGAACTCAATTTATCATAAATTAAATCAAAGTGAATTTGCATAATTTATTGTAGTCATTGGCATTCGTTCACCACCTTATGCTTAGTTGTAATTGAGATAATAGAACTATAGAATTCTGGATATATACTTTACGAACTGGTATCGTATTGTGTTGAGTGTCAATCAAAGTTTAAAGTCCTATTGCAAACTTTCAGCTAACTCTGTTTACTCCATGAAGTTTAATAATTAGTATTAAATAAAGAGTAACAATTCCAGTGTTAGTATCTTAAGTATCATGTTTGCCTCCATGATTCTTGACTGTTTTAATATCAAGTTTATCTAGGAGCTGAAAGAATTGTTTCAGAAACCATCATGTGTGACAGATATAACGCTATCTGAAACAATGTTTTGGTTGTAATATGATAGAGTATAATATATGTTCTCATATTGGATGAGAATTTGCGAAGGTTGGAGATGCTAGACATCCTAACCATCCAAAAAGATTTTGGAAAGTAATGTTATACTCACGATTCGCCTTTATAAGCACAGTAGGTTGATCATGAAAGTCGTCATGATAAGGTTGAATAGAAGATGTATGTAAAGTGTTTACTACACTAAAATATTACTAAAGAATGGATTTTGAAAGAATGCCGATCATTTTGATGATGGTGATCTACTTCAAAGTGCAAGTCCAAAGGTATTATTATTTGAATATACACGCTTTGGACTATGTGTCCAAGTGGGAGACTGAAGGGAATATGCCCGAGAGGCAATAATAAAGTGGTTATTATCGTATTCCTTGTTTATGAAAATGTTTATTTTACATGCTATAATTGTATTAATACAGAAACATTAATACATGTGTGTTCAATAAACAAAAGGAAGTTCCTAGTTATGCCTCTCTTATAAACTAGCTCATTGATTAACAAGATGATCAAAGTTTCCTGATCATGGACACTGGATGTTGTTAATAACAAGGTCACAACATTAGTGTAATGGTGTGATGAACATTCATCCGAAGTATAGCATTACGATCAAAGCCATTGAGTTTATATTGCTATAACAACTTACGAAGTGATCCTAATCCTTAGACCATGAGATCATGTCAATCACTAACACCGAAAGAGTTTCTTGATAACATCAAACGTCACACCGTAACAGGGTCATTATAAAGATGGGTTTAGAACTACTAAAGCGTTATGTTGAGGCCCATGGATCGAGATTGGAATTTTTTCATCCCCATGATGGATAGATATGCTCTGGGCCCTCTCGGTGATATCACATTGATTAGCTTGCAAGCAAGTGATTTGATCACTAGAATGTTATATCACGGGAACAAGAAAAGAGTGCATGTCAGTAACGAGATCAAACTAGGTATGGAGATACCGATGATCGAATCTCGGACATGTAATATATCACAAAACAAAGGGATTAAGATACTAGCATAAAAGGTTCCGACGATCACAAGAAAGCCATCGTTGAATGTGTGGGAGTTAGTATGTGTCTCCAGATCCCGCTTCTGATTATTGATCCGAGAGGGGTATCGATCATGTCCGCATTATTCACGAACCGTAGGGTGACACACTTAAGAGACTCTGACATATATTTGGAGCAAAAGTTTCATGCCGAAAAGAATAACAAGCGCAGGAATTTATTTCACTAGATACCGAAACGGTTTTTCGGGTGAAATTGCAGAAGTGTTTCTGCATGAGAAATGAAATACTAGCAAGGGGTTATATGTGAATGTTTGTCATTAAAGTAATTGACAAAATTCTGAATAAATAAAAGGAGTTTTATTTAATGAGAGTTTTCATTAAATTTGGTGGAAAATTAATGGGAATTTGAGTGGGTTTTTGAGTGGAGAGAATTGAAAGGCATTTTAGTGAGTGTAGTGTCCACCCACATGAGTGTGGAAGAGGTGGGGGCAGCCCCATGGCTGGGCGCATGGCCCCTTGGGTGCCCCTCTCCCTATAAAAGGAGCCCCCCTCCCTCTCACACTCACACCTCCTCGTGAAGGATCTCTCTCCCCCTCTAGAATTTATCCCCCATGGTCTCGGACTAGCGAGATACATGTTCCCGGTGGATATTCGGCAAGAAAGAGTTGTTCTTCCCCTGCATCGCTGGAGCGAGGAGGCGGAGGTTGCTCGGTGCCTCGAACGTGTGTGCGAGCACGGATGTGCTGCTAATTTGCGGCTCTAGGACTTCCTCTCCATCTTGACATCGGCAAGAGATCGTCTACATCAACCACGATTCGAACTCATTAAGCTTTGTCGGTCTTCAAGGGTATGTTCTATATGGATATACATCCGCCCATTGTTTGTATCTAGTAGATAGATCTTGGTACATAGTTCCCATCGTAGGAAAATTTTTGTTTTCTATGCTGCGAACCCAATAGAATCCATACTAAGGTATATAAATTTCTATTCAAGCCCTACCCAAATTTCGGGTATTGTGGTTGTACGTTAAAATTTGAATGGTATCGCATCCAGACAACCATCAGTTTTATAAAGGGCTAAGGCTCATGCCTCAACATTTTCATCAAAATCATCTGGTGTTCAAGAACACATGTCAAAACATGTTAGTAGAATGAATCATCGTTCTAAGGTTTTCATAACTATTTTCATCACGTATTCCCATCTAAAGTGATCAAGTTTTATGCTTAGAACTATCATCTATAAGTGGGGGTAAACTCTAATGAGGTGTTAAAATCAATGGTGAAGTGATCTAAGTTCAATCTCATGCCTCGGTATGACATCAAGATTTATCTAACTTAGGCCAAGTTTTATGCTCTTTATGCTACCTTTAAATATATTTCTAATATCTACAAGTCACTAAGTAAACTCCAAAAGAAATCTTTGATAAAGAATTAAAATAACTAATCTTGCAAATAAAACTAGGATTGGGTATAATTATATTTATCTAACCAAGCATGCTTAATGCATTGCATAGGTTATCTAACTTTCACAGTGGCAAGTGTAAGCTTGCATAGGTAACATTCAAGTGGTAGCTTGCAAATATTAGCTTGCCTTGTGCAGAGCAGTGGTTGAAGTTCTCCTCGGCTTGTTCCTGGTAGTATTCTCCTACCTCCTCGTATCCTTGGTTGGTACTAGCATCTATAAATAAATACGACGTACACAATCACCAAACAATACTTAAATACTTTTATTTATCACCCCAAGGTTTTCACTAGATTATCTAGCATCATCACAAACATTACAATCATCAAAGCACTTGTCTTATTTATTTTATTTTGGAAAAGTAATTTCTACTCATTGAAAAACTACTTAAGATTTAATATTCTCCAACTAAAACATGGGATCATGTTGAGACATGTCATCACCACATATTTCAGTACTTGGGAATGTGATTTAAAGTGGTGTCACAATTTAATAAGGTTTAACCTTTTTATTTTAATTAAATAAAGTGACCAGAAATGCCTATGGGGCATTCTTTTATTGCTTGTTCAATATTTCTGCAAGTAAACCTAGATATTTTTATATATTCAGAAAGGTCTTTTTAAATGTGATTTTTGAGAGTTGGAATCAACTCAAAAGCTTTTGTGGTTGAGTTTTGAAAAAATGATTGAATGCAGAAAAGCTTCCGCCTTGTTATTTTTACTATAGGTGATCTACAAATCTAAATGGTTTGAATCCAACGGTCTTGGATTAAGAATTCCAGTACCTTTCTAACAAAATTGGTTTCATGCAATTTGGTTCAGTGAATCGACCTGGGTTGATTTTTGAATCTAGGCACAAAACTAAGTTTGAAACTAAATGGAAAAACCAAAATTCAAACTAATGGGTTGCGCGGGAGTGTAACTGGGCCGGCCCACGGCGCACAGCATGCGCGGGCGAGTTTAAGTGGATGTCCCCACAAGTCAGTGAGACAGGGGTGCGAAGCGGTACGGGGCAATCTAAACCAGATGATCAACTTCTAATCAAACGGCTGTGACTTATCGTCTCTGTCGGGCAATGCCGGTGAGACAGAAACCTAGCGCGGCCAGTGGGGGTCTACAGGGGCTCACCGGGGTTGGCGATGGGGGCGAACGACGAAGTCGACAACGGCCAACCTCCTGGTACCGGTGACTTCTCCTGGGGCGGCTCCAATCGCTGGCTCCTCTTCTCCTCCTCCGTCGCAGACTTCGGCAAAATTCCGGCGACTTGCTCGCCTTGCTCCGGGGATGAGGTGGGATGGTTCTGAGAGAGTGGCGAGTGTGTTGGTTTGAATAAATCGAAAGGGGTGGCCTCTATTTATAGTGCCAAGAGGGGATCGAAGGGCGCAGGTAAAGCTCATCGTGGTCATTGTCACAATGGGGTAATGGCATGGACGATGGTAGGGGCCGGTGTTGTGCTCCCAGGCGAAGCTCAACGGCATGGTCACGAGGCGTGGGGCGGTGCGAGATGGTCGGAACGTTGTGGTTCTCTAGGTGGAACCGACAGACATTTTAATGGCGCACGGGCTCTCCTGGTCGCGCGGCGACGAACAGGCATGTCCGGGCGGTTCCTGGGGCGGTGGTGATGAAGCACGCAAGTGGTAAGGGCGGCGCGTGGTCTATGGTTGCGTGTCGAGTGCGGCGCTCTAGCGCTCTCGTCATGGCACAGAGGCATAGGGCGCGACGGTTCTAGAGTGGTCCAAAGGCTGGTTGTGCGTTGGCGCTGGACAGGGGGTGGCGGTGGATGGTGGTCAATGTCCCAGACAAGTTTGGCGAGGCTAGGGCTTCTCCTAGCTTGTTGTCGACACTGGGGTGGCAAGGTGAGGCTCGGAATGCTCACCATTGATTGCAATGGCAAGCTCATAGTGAGCTAAAACTTGATAAATGGGCTAGATGATCTACTAAGAGCATGCTGTGATCTAGAGAGAGTATAAGGTTGGCCAAAAACACTGCTCACTATAGTGTTTGATGTTTGTTTAATTTCTGTTTGCAAGGTGTTTGATGAAATGGCCGAAAGAGATTTGAATTTGAATTTTTGAATGAAAATTGGTGGTGTACTAGTCACATACTAGGTAGTCTCTAGTTATTTGGAATGGTCAAGGTGCACTGGTTTGGTTGGGTTTTGAGAAATGGTATCTTGACATATGTTAAAGATTCAATTTTGAATTGTCATTTGAATCAAGTTGCCAAATGTTTCTAAAAGTTTGAAAGGTGGGATTTGATTCACTTTTACTTGGTCTAACAAGGGGTGAAAAGATTTAGGATTGTTTCTGTTTGAAATCTTGGACTAGAAACACTCAAAGTGGCCTAGTGAGCAAGATTGGCAAAAATAACCATTAACTCATTTTGTTTGTTTTTGAATTTCTCTTCATTTGTTTCTGCTTGGATTTGATTTAGATGATGTTGTTTCATCTTTAAACCATTCCTTGCTAATCACATCAATCACACAATTCCATTCATGCATTCATACAATCATCACATACACACATGCATTCATATGATTTAATTAACAAAAGTTTTTGTTAACCCTAATTTTGGTGATTGGAAATTGATAATCATGATCAATATTTTTGGGATGTTACAAACCTTCCCTCCTTAAACAAAATCTCGTACCAAGATTTGAGAATGAAGAAAAATAAAAAATAGGATTTAAAGAGATTGGAAAACTCCGTCTTGATGTAATCTTCTCATTCCCAAGTAGCTTCTTCTTCAGTATGGTTGCTCCACTTGATCTTGAGAAACTTGATGCTTCGGGTCCTGGTGGTTCTGAAAGATTCCTCCAAGATATGGATGGGTACTTCGGGATATGTTAGGTCATCGTTGATCTCTATGGTTCGGTGATCAATGTTCTTGAAGTCTTCTCCGGGACTTCTAGGGATTTGCGAAGTAATGATATATGGAACACATTATGCATGGCTGACATCTCCTCTGGCAGTTCCAGTTGATACGATACTTCTCCTCAATGATTCAGAATCTTGAAGGGTCCGATATATCTGGGGGCTAACTTTCCTTTGAGCCGAAAACGTTGCATTCCTTTCAAAGGCGACACTTTGAGGTACAAAAAATCTCCGATATTGAAAGCGAGGTCTCGACGTCTCTTGTTGGCATAACTCTTCTATCTGGATTGGGCGGTCTTAAGGTGCTCACAGATCTTGTGAAATTTCTCTTCTGCTTCTCGTAGGATGTCGGGTCCGAAAATCTGACTCTCTCCTACTTCCAACCAATTCAAAGGGGTACGACAGTTCCTTCCATACATGAATTCAAATGGGGCCATTTGCAAACTAGATTTATAACTATTGTTGTAAGAATATTCCACGAAAGGAAGACAGTATTCCCATTTAGATCCATACTCTAGCACACAGGCTCTCAGCATATCTTCGAGTATTTGATTTACTCGCTCCATTCGTCCATCGGTCTGAGGGTGATACGTTGTGCTGAAATCCAGTCGGGTTCCCAATCCTTCTTGGAATTTCTTCCAAAATCTCGAGGTAAACTGAGTTCCTTGATCCAACACAATGTTCTTGGGGACTCCGTGCAAACTGACAATTCTAGCGATGTACAACTCCGCTAGCTTCGAACTCTGATAAGTCGTCTTGACTGGTAAGAAATGGGTGATTTTGGACAGTCTATCAACTATGACCCAAATAGAGTCATTTCCCCTACTAGATGTAGGCAATCCGGTGATCAAGTCCATTCCAACTGAATCCCATTTCCATTCTAGAATCTGTAATGGTTGCAACAGTCCTGTGGGTCTCTAATGTCCCGCCTTAACTCTTTGACAAATATCACATTTGGCGATGTAGCTTCCGATTTCTCTCTTCATCTTATGCCACCAAAATTGCTCCTTAAAATCTTGATACATCTTCGTTCCTCCGAGGTGGATACAAAAAAGGGTATCATGGGCTTCCTTCAAAATAGCTTGCTTCAACTCTAACTCTGCTGGCACACAGATACGTCCTTTGTACCACAAAACTCCTTCATCTTTGGTGAATCTGGGTACCTTGCCTGTACCAATACGACGTTTGATTCCATCGATACAAGAATTTTGTTTTGCAAGACAAAAATCCTTCACTTACTAATTCCATTCTAAAATCTTCCATCTCGTTGTGCAAACTTGGTTGCTCCTTCAGAATCATAGAGTTCAAGCAGCACATCAATCTGCTAAGGGCATCAGCTACCACATTGGCTTTACCGGGGTGATAGTGAATGTCTAGATCATAGTCCTTGATTAGCTCTATCCATCTCCTCTGCCTCATATTCAGCTCCTTATGAGTGAATATATACTTCAGGCTCTTGTGATCCGAATAAATCTCACAACGGTTTCCCATAAGGTAATGCCGCCATGTCTTCAGGGCTATAACTACAGCTCCTAGTTCAAGGTCATGGGTAGGATAATTTTGTTCATGTTGCTTCAGTCGTCAGGATAGATAAGATATAACTTTTCCTTCTTGCATTAGCACACATCTGAGACCGATCTTGCATGCGTCACTGTACACATCAAAAGGCTTCGTGATATCTGGCATGATCAAGATTGGGGCTGAAATCAATCTCCTCTTGAGTTCTTGAAAACTCGCTTCACATTTATCCGTCCATTCAAACTTATTATCCTTCTTCAACAATTGGGTCATGGGTCTGGCGATACTCGAGAATCCTTCTACGAACTTGCGGTAATATCCCGCTAATCCGAGAAATGCACGAACTTGGGTTTGAGTGGTTGGGGCTTGCCAATCTTCAACATCCTTCACCTTTGCAGGGTCAATGGAAATTCCTCTAGCTGATACGATATGTCCAAGGAATCCTACTTCCTGTAACCAGAATTCACATTTGCTAAACTTGGCATACAACTGATGCTCCCTAACGGTTCCAAGGATGGTCCTCAGGTGTAGCTCATGTTCTTCTTCTGATTTGGAATAGATCAGAATGTCATCGATGAAAACAACGAAAAACTTGTCCAGGAAGTCCATAAAAATCTTATTCATGAGGTTCATGAAATAAGCGGGGGCATTGGTTAATCCAAAAGACATGACAGTGTACTCATACAATCCATATCCGGTGCTAAAGGAACTCTTCAGGATATCCTCTGCGCGAATCTTGATTCGATTGTAGCCAGTTCTAAGATCAATCTTAGAAGACACTTTTGCACTAGTCAACTGGTCAAACATATCTTCTATCTTTGGCAATGGGTACTTGTTATTGATAGTGACATCATTCAGCTTCCGATAATCCGTACACAAACGGTTACCTCCATCTTTCTTGTCCACAAACAAGACAGGTGATCTCCATGGCGACGCACTTGGTTGGATCAATCCTATCTCCAGCATAGCATCCAATTGCTTCTTCAGCTCCACTAGTTAAGATGGGTTCATACTATATGGTCTCTGGGCTATGGGTCTGGTTCCAGGGATTAGTTCAATGATAAACTCGATATCCCGATCTGGGGGCATACCGGGCAAAACATCTGAAAATACATCGGGGTATCCATAGACTACTCTGAGTTGGTCAATGGTTGGTTGGGCTAGACTCTTGTTGCACTTGAATTGACGGGGCAAGGTTTCAGATACATGCCCTACTAATATTCCGGCTGTACTGGTCATGGTTATGGCTTTCTTGGCACAGTCGATTAATCCTTTATGTTTCGACATCCAATCCATTCCTAGTACTACTTCCAAACCTTTAGTTCCAAGTACTATTAGATTAGCATAAAAATATATGCCATGGATTCGGATAGGTACGGCCTTGCAAATTTGTCTAGCTTTGGTGGTCGAACCAGGTATTTGAACTATCATAACATGCTTCAATTTGGTTGGTTGAATCTTACTAGTGCATGCAAATTCTTCGGGAACAAACGAGTGTGATGTTCCAAAATCAAACAACACTCTTGCAAGTACTGAGTTAACATAAAACATAGCCAGCACGACATCTGGCGCTTCTTTGGCTTCTTCAGCATGCATGAGAAAGAGACGGCTGTTGTGGTTGAGCGAATTCCCTGGGGCAAACCTTCTTCCAGGCTGAACACGACGCTGCTGCTGAGCTGGGGCATTTGCATTGGGGGCTGCGGCAATCTTTTTGGGGCAGTCATTGGAATTGTGACCCTTGGTTCCACATTCATAACAAGTCACCTGAGACTTGTCCTTTGCTACAACAGGCACAACATTGCCTGTAGTCCTTGGGGCAGTATTGGTGTTGGTGGCGACATTGTTGTTGTTGAACTTGGGCAGGGAATGATTGAAATTGCTGGGGTTGCCGGGGTTTTTGTGATTTCCTCCGGGCCTTGGGTTTCCTCCTCCACGGTTGGGATAGGTCGGACGGTTCATCGGGGGTCTACTGGTTCTTGGGGAAAATCCTGGAGATGGGTTGGGGCGATACTTTGGGTTATGGTGGGTTCATGGTTGATGCTTAATTCTATGCTTGCGGTTCTCATTGGCTTGGTTGATCTTGCCTTCCATATGAATGGCAGAATCCACTAAGGCTTAAATATCAGCAAATGAGATATTGATAACACTGTCTGCATCTCATCATGCAGACCATTTAGGAACCTCTCCGTATTCTTTGCTTCAGTGTCAATTTCATCTGGTGCATACCTAGCCAATGAATTTTTTTGTCACGGTACTCAACTACTGTAATCTTCCCTTGCTTCAGTTCTCTGAATTCATCTCTCATCCTCTTGATCAAACCCGGTGGCACATGGGTTCTGCTAAACTTGACTTTGAATTCATCCCAAGTCATCCTCTGTCCTCCATTCATGGCACGAACACTGTTCCACCATGCTCTTGCATCTCCGGCCATATAGTCGGTGGAAAATAGTACCTTGTTGTTGGCTTCCACTCCGGCTACTTCTAGGTTGTTCTCCATGGTTTACAGCCAGTCATCTCCATCTAGGGGCTCTTTAGACTTAGTGAAGATAGGTGGATTGGTGTTCTGGAAATCCTTGAGTTTGGATCCATGGTTGTCCTGATTTCCATGGCCTTGGTTGTTGTTGTTGGGCATTTGAGCTATGTGCTGTATGGTGGCTAAGTTGGCTTGAAGTTCGGCTCTTTCAGCTTCGCGGTCAAAAACCAACATTTGCAACATTGGGTCCGGGGATGAAGTGCTTCCTCCGCGAGGCATCTGAAGATTGAGATAGATCATGAGAAAAGAGGGAAATTTCTAAGGTTCGGGGGTTTTTTTTAAAGCTTTTCAATGTTTGACTCAGATTTTGCTAGCAACTCGCTTTTCATTCATTCATTCATAGAAAACGATACAAACACACACCACAACAAGGAAAAACAGATGGTTTTAAGAACCATTCTGGGAAACTACGATACAGTGGGACCGGATACAACTCACTAACGCTAGTGCTCAAGTGCTACTACTCCTCGGATTTGGTGTCCTCATCATCCTCATCATCATCAATGAAGGCGAAGTCATCCTCATAGGTGAAGAAGTCGATGGCCTGATCCTCCAGAAAGTCATCATCATCGCTAAGGTAGGAGTAGGGCTCTCCACGAATGTCTTCCCCTTCATTCTCCCTCTCCTCAAGCTGCATGTCCCTCTCATGAACGGTCTCCTCCAAGTCGGTGATTATGTGGCGAAGACGGGCAATGATGTGCTCCTTCTTGTCAAGCTGACGGTGACGAGATCGGCGATCCTTCACTAGCATGGCAATGGTCTGATCCTTCTGGAAGTGATGGCATAGTTGTGGTTGGCGTAGGAGCGAACATTGTCTAACTCCTTCTGCTTGTCATACATCATGAAGCTAAGGGGGTCCACTTGGTTCTTCAGCTCAGGGTGATATGTTGCCTCTAGTGGTTGTCCCATAACATCACGCCTTGGGCAGAAATCAAAGCGGTTACCCTTGATCAGATTGACACTCTTCCCACACAGACGGGCAAGAGCTTCCTACATGGCCCTGCCATGTCCATCTAGCCAGTTGTTCTCTCTGATGGTTTACTAAATTCCCTCTTAGGTGGGGGCTTCAATATTTCCTCGGAGACTTGCAACAATCAGACATTTGCAGTTCTTCTCCTTCCTGATCGTTCAAAGATGAGGTCCCCTCCATTCCCCAACTGATAGAACTTTCTATACTTCACGTCCATCTATAAGAATATAGGATGAGTAAGTTAGTAGAGTGATCAAGTGTGTCAAATTTTATGTAAGTTTGCAAGAATTTTATGAGGAACATGAATTTTCATGAAAGAGTCTAAGTGATAAGAATGAGAATAAGTTTTCATAAATACTCACTTCCTTGGTTTTGAAACTAAGTTTTTGATTCAACGTCCATTCTAAACTAGGGTCTCCTATGATTAGGATGTGCTCTGATACCAACTTGTCAAAAACCGGATTTTTAATCCCAGATGCCTGTTATGCCATACATCAGAAACCCAGGATTACAATTTTTCCGAGACATAACAGATTGGATATCACAGTACATCATCCATTACAAACCATACATAAGGTCTTACAACAATTAAAGGATCACATGATCCAGTCTTAATACAATCATAGCAGCAGAATAACATAATAATAACTATAGCATAGGAGAGGCTCCATCTTCATGGTCACAGGCAATGTTGACGATGGGATATGATAATAGTTGTCGTAACCTTCATGCGGCCCATCCTATTGATAGTCTTCTTCATAGTCTGGCCACGGGAATAGCCAGGGACAAAGCCATGAGTACTCTTTAAGTACTCGCAAACTAGTACTAACAAGTTAAGTGGTTTTGAGTAGGGATACTAAGCTCTAGGTTGTTTTGCAAAAAGCCAGGTTTATATCTACTAAATTCAGAAGCAAAGAAAGCTAGTTGAAAGTTTTATAACACCTAAGTGGGAACTTGAATTTCATATCACAACCCTGTTGTGGTCAAGTCAAGTCATGAATCTTTTCACAAGTCATTTTGAAAACATGTGACGACGGAAAAGTATGGCCACTCCAACTGTCCATAACAGTGGACGCGGCTATTCGAATAGTTTGACACTCTGCAGAGGTGCTACACTTTCACCACAACATTCGATATATCCGTCAGGAACAATCCTGAATTCACCATACTCAATATGCGAATAATCAATCCTAACCTTTCAATTACATGCCCTAGTATAGACACCTCCCCTGTGAGTTTGGCCTCCCAACCATGACCAACTGTCATCCTGGGAACTGCACAGGTGGACAATCTTCACAAGGTAGCCTCAGCTCAAACCTTGGCCGCAAGGGAATCCATACTAAGGTATATAAATTTCCAGTCAATCCCTACCCAAATTTCGGGTATTGTGGTTGTACGGTAAAATTGGAATGGTATCGCATCCAGACAAACAATAGTTTTCTAAAGGGCTAAGGCTCATGCCTCAACATTTTCATCAAAATCATCTGGTGTTCAAGAACACATGTCAAAACATTTCAGTAGAATGACTCATAATTCTAAGGTTTTCATAACTATTTTCATCAAGTATTCCCATCTAAAGTGATCAAGTTTTATGCTTAGCACTAGCATCTACAAGTGGGGGTAAACTCTAATGAGGGGTGATAATCAAGGGTGAAATGATCTAAGTTCAATCTCCTCCCTCAGGATGACATCAAGATTTATCTAACTTAGGCCAAGTTTTATGCTCTTTATGCTACCTTTAAATATATTTCTAAGATCTACAAGTCACTAAGTAAACTCCAAAAGAAATCTTTGATAAAGAATTAAAATAACTAAGCTTACAAATAAAACTTGGAGTGGGTATGATTAAATTTATCTAACCAAGCATGCTTAATGCATTGCATAGGTTATCTAACTTTCACTGTGGCAAGTGTTATCTTGCATAGGTAACATGCAAGTGGTAGCTTGCAAATATTAGCTTCCCTTGTGCAGAGCAGTGGTTGAAGTTCTCCTCAGCTACTTCCTCGTAGTATTCTCCTTCCTCCTCGTATCCTTGGTCGGTACTAGCGTCTATAAATAAATATAAGGTACACAATCACCAAACAATACTCAACTACTTCTATTTATCACCCCAAGGTTTTCACTAGATGATCTAGCATCATCACAAACATTACAATCATCAAAGCACTTGTCTTATTTATTTTATTTTGGAAAAGTAATTTCTACTCATTGAAAAACTACATAAGATTTAATATTCTCCAAGTAAAACATGGGATCATGTTGACACATGTCATCACCACATATTTCAGTACTTGGGAATGTGATTTAAAGTGGTGTCACAATTTAATAAGGTTAAACCTTTTTATTTTAATTAATTAAATTGACTACAATTGCCTATGGGGCATTCTTTTATTGCTTGTTCAATATTTCTGCAAGTAAACCTAGATATTTTTATATTTTCAGAAAGGTCTTTTTAAATGTGATTTTTGAGAATTGTAATCAACTCAAAATCTTTTGTGGTTGAATTTTTAAAAAATGTTTGAATGCAGAAAAACTTCTGCCTTGTTATTTTTACTATAGGTGATCTGCAAATCTAAATGGTTTGAATCCAACGGGCTTGGATTAAGAATTCTAGTTCCTTTCTAACAAAATTGGTTTCATGCAATTTGGTTCAGTGAATCGACCTAGGTTGATTTTTGAATCTAGGCATAGAACTTAGTTTGAAACTAAATGGAAAAACCTAAATTCAAACTAATGGGTTGCGCGGGAGTGTAACTGGGCCAGCCCACGACGCACAGCGCGCGCGGGTGAGTTTAAGTGGATGTCCCCACCAGTCAGCGAGACAAGGGGTGTGAAGCAGTACAGGGCAATCTAAACCACACGATCAACTTCTAATCAAACGGTTGTGACTTATCGTCTCCGTCGGGCAACGCCGGCGAGACAGAACCCTAGCACGGCCAGTTGGGGTCTACAGGGGCTCACCGGGGCTCAGGCGAGGGTCGGCGATGGGGGCGAACGACAAAGTCGACGACGGCGAACCTCCTGGTATCGGTGGCTTCTCCTGGGTTGGCTCCAATCGCTAGCTCCTCTTCTCCTCCTCCGTGGCAGACTCCGGCAAAATTTTGGCGACTTGCTGCTCGCCTTGCTCCGGGGATGAGGTGGGGTGATTATCAGAGAGAGGGTAGTGTGTTGGTGTGAAGAAATCGAACAGGGTGGCCTATATTTATAGTGCCAAGAGGGGACCGAAGGGAGCGGGTGAAGCTCGTCCTAGTAATCGTCACACTGGGCTAATGGCATGGGCGATGGTAGGGGCCGGTGTTGTGCTCCCTGGCGAAGCTCAATGGCATGGCCGCGATTCATGGGGCGGTGCTAGATGGTCAGAACATTGCGGTGCTCTGGGCGGGTCCAACAGATATTTTAATGGCGCACAGGCTCTCCTGGTTGCGCGGCGCCAAATGGGCATGTACGGGCGGTTCCTGGGGCAGTGGTGAACACGCAGCAAGAAGCAAGGGCAGTGCACGGTCTGTGGTCACGTGTCGAGTGCGGCGCTCTAGCGCGCTCTCGGCATGGCACACAAGCATAGGTCGCAGCAGTACTAGAGTGGTCCAGAGGCTGGCAGTGCGTTGGCGCTTGACAGGGGGTAGCGGTAGATGGTGGTCAATGTCCTAGAAAAGGTTTGTGAGGCTAGGTCTTCTCCTAGCTTGCTGTCGACACTAGGTGTCAAGGTGAGGTTCGGCATGCTCACCATTGATGGAAATGGCAATATCACAGTGAGCTAAAACTTGATAAATGATCTAGATGATCTACTAAGAGCATGCTGTGAGCTATAGATGGAATAAGGTTGGCCAAAAGCACTGCCCACTATAGTGTTTGATGTTTTTTGATTTTTGTTTGCAAGGTGTTTGATGAAATGGCCGAAAGGGATTTGACTTTGAATTTTTGAATGAAAATTGGTGGGTGTACTAGTCACATACTAGGTAGTCTCTAGTTAGTTGGAAAGGTCAAGGTGCACTGGTTTGATTGGGTTTTGAGAAATGGTGATCTTCACATATGTTAAAGATTCAATTTTGAATTGTCATTTGAATCAAGTTGCCAAATGTTTCTGTAAGTTTGAAAGGTGGGCTTTGATTCACTTTTACTTGGTCTAACAAGTGGTGAAAAGATTTGGGATTGTTTATTTCTGAAATCTTGGAATAGAAACACTGAAAGTGGCCTAGTGAGCAAGATTGGCAAAAAAGACCATTAGCTCATTTTGTTTGTTTTTGAATTTCTCTTGATTTGTTTTTCCTTGGATTTGATTTAGATGATGTTGTTTTCATCTTTAAACCATTCCTTGCTAATCACTTCAATCACACAAGTCCATTCATGCATTCATACGATCATCACATACACACATGCATTCATATGATTTAATTAACAAATGTTTTTGTTAACCCTAATTTTGGTGATTGAAAATTGATAATCATGATCAATATTTTTGGGATGTTACAGAGAATTTTGGATATATCCCAAAGAGGCAATAATAAAGTGGTTATTATTATATCTTTGGGTTTATGATAAATGTTTACATCCCATACTATAGTTGTATTAATAGGAAACATTAATACTTGTGTGTTTTTTAAACATAAAAGAGTCCCTAGTAAGCCTCTTGTTAAACTAGATTTTTGATTAATAGATGATCATGGTTTCGTGATCATGAACATTGGATGTTATTAATAACAAGGTCATATCATTAAGAGAATGATGTGATGGACAAAGCCCTAGTAATCACAGCATAAGATCAAGTCATTAAGTTTGTTTTCCTACAAGCTTTCAAATACATAATAACCTAATCCTTCGACCATGAGATCATGTTAATCACCATCACCGGATGAGTGCTTTAATGACATCAAAAGACACTTCGTAATTGGGTGGTTATAAAGGTGGCATTGGGTATTCTGGATGTATGTGTTGAAGCGCATGGATCAAGAGTGGGATTTGTCCATCCAAATGATGGATAAACATACTCTGGGTCCTCTTAGTGGAATGTCGTCCAATTGGCTTCCAAGCATGTGACTAGGTCACAAGGGATGTCATATCACGGTACGAGTAAGGAGTACTTATCGGTAATGAGGTTCAACTATGTATGGAGATATCGATGATCACACCTCAGATAAGTAAAGTATCACATGACAAAGGGAATCAATGTCGTATGTTAATGGTTCTTTTGATCACTAAGTCATCTTTGAATATGTGGGAGCAATTATAGACCTCTAGGTCCTGCTATTGGTTATTGATCGGAGAGGTGTCTCGATCATGTCTGCATAGTTTGCGAATCGTAGGGTGACACCCATAAGGTTTGATGTTGTTTAAGTAGATATGGAATATGAGTTGGAGACCAAATGTTTTTCGGATTCTCGTATTAGATCCAGGACATCACAAGGAGATCCGGAATGGTCCGGAGAATAAGTTATCTTCCGGGGTTCAGAAAATTTTTCGGTATTTTGACTAGAGCTTCTAGAATGTTCTAGAGGGGCCACCAGTTGTCCTACCACCCGGGGGCAAATGAGCTGAGGCAAGGCTACGGGGGATCATGGGCCAGCCGCACCAAGCCCATGGGGCCAAACCGGCCAGCCCTAAAGGGTTTAGCGCAAAACCCTAAAAGGAAAGGGAAAGACTTGGGGGCAAGTTTCCCCCCTATGTCCCTTGCACCGATCCTAGGGGAAATGGTCCAAAGTAGAACCCTAATTACACCCCCTTATATATATAGAGGGGAGGGGTGGGATCCTCTCCCTTTCCCCTTATTCATCAACCCCAGCTGCGACCCTCCTCCTCCTTCCTCCTGCTCCGGCTTAGGCAAAGCCCTACAGAAATCTCTCCTCCTCCACCACCACCACGCCATCATGATGTTGGGATTCCGTGGGGATCTACTACCTCTACTACCCGCTGGAACAGGGAGAGGAAGGTCTTCATCGACTCCGTACATGTGACCGAGTGTGGAACCGCTGCCAGAAAGTGGCACCGGAAGGAATGTCATCGCGATCTTGAGATCGGCAATTGATCGACTACATCAACCACGAGATTAGATCTTGTTAAGGCTTTAGATCTATGAGGGTTAGTTCTCTTCTATCTCTTAGCACCGATCTCATAGATTAGATCTTGTCTTTGTCATAGATTGTATCTTGGTTTTATTCATTGTTGCATTTTTTTGTTTTCCATGCTATGAACCCTACAATATTTGTAGCATGGCATAAACTATTATGAACTAATGGAATGTGTATAATAAACTTCTTTATTATTTGCCTCTAGGGCACCTTTCCTTCAGTCTCCCACTTCCACTAGAGTCCAAATAATCTAGTTGTATTGCTTCTAATCATAAATGATATCTCATATGCATTTTGTTGATCATGCTGCTCCTGGAGGACTTACTTGTCCTAAATCTGTTATATTAGATTCATAAGGTCCTGTTTTGCAAATCATTAATGTCACCTATTTGACATTAACCCCATTATCACATAATGTACCATTATCAATTTTGGTGACTAAAGTGGGACTTATATTTTCTAGTATATACAATGACAATCTACCAATCAATCTGGATTTTGCAAGATGTCATGTATAACTATAAACACACTTAGTCGAAAGTCGAACTTTCTCTAGACCAAAATTATACTTGCTAATTTTGAAGTATCCTTTATACTTCTATAATCTTTATAGTTTCAATCGAAGAGAACCACTGCAACTTTGACTTTGACCACACTTCCTTTGCGCTAAAATTAACTCTGATTTAGTGGTTGGCTCAGGAATCATTTTAGAATATATGTTCTTCACTACTAATAACAAGGACATATAATGTCTAATTTCACCTAAATGATGCAATCATTTCAGGTACCTAGCGCATTGTTTACCAATATGTCAACCACATATTGAAGAACGCCGTTTATGCTCCCACTCAAATATATCAAGAATATTTGATGTTTTAGGATGTCACTCGTCTCCCACTCAAATATGTAAAACACATATTGCATTGGGAAAACATCCAAGCTCATACTCAATTTAGAATCATTCTCAATAATCTTGGAAAATCCAAAATTCTTTCATCTTGTATCAAATCCAGAATTTTCTATTACAATACTTCAGCAATTTCTTGATTGATCAAAATCTGCCTATTGTACCAGCTACAACCCTTTTCTGAATACTCTTGAAGACTTTTCAGTTTTGAGCAGTCCTTAGCCAATTTCAAGATTGGACTTATCTACTGATTTAATCCAATAGAAATTATGCATTTGTCAAAACTGCTTTATGAAAAATCAACCATTTATGTCTTCCTTTTAAGTTTCATTTCCATCATTTCAACTATGAATTTTATTGGGAAATTACTTAATGAGATCAAGTAACTTTTTACTTCATAATCTCAAATGTTCACTTAATTTGGGATTTCATGACTCTTAGTCATTTCTTGTATTTAGGTCCATCATACTTTATTTGTAGTTCGTAGGTATGCCTTATTCCAAGAATAAGTTAAGTGAATCAATAATAAAATTTTGCAAGGAGCAGAATGTAATCTTGAAACCTACCTTTATAAAGTATTAGCTGAAACATTTATGATCACATCATTATGGTTTTCCTCTATTTGTAAAGTTTTCCCCGGAACTTGTTTTTTTACATTTTTACCAATTCGGAGATAACGTCAAACCTTAGCTTACACTTATGTCCTTCCACTAACACTTCCATGAGAAAACACTTTTCTCAAATAAGCACCCCCACTACGACAAACAACCTTTGTCCTTTCTGGTATTAGTTGGAATTCATGTTCATAGTCTTACTAAGAACACCCTACAAGTACTTACTATTCGTAAAATTTCAATCTTTCAAAATCTCTAGAAACTCGATCTTGGCATATCTCATATGCTATCGTTTCCACGAATCTTTAGATATTCCTAATTTTCATTGAGTGTTTACTATTTAAATTTATAACTCTAATATCTAACGTTAATCCCTTTGGAATTTACTTCAGGCCATATGTATCTTATACATCATGATTATGTTGCATTAGACATATCAAAAATATTTAATTATTCTAGTCATCATAATTTGTAAAACTATTTTCACAAGTCCTTTATATGACTTATTTCCATTAACTTGAATTCAAAGTCACTTGCATCAAATCCCTAAGACTTTGACATTCTTATTAAGTCTATATCTCCTTTGATTCTAAAAACCTTCGAATAATTCAAACCATTTCAGGTTCACACTTGGATATTTGTAGGAAAATTTTCATACTCTTACAACTACTTTATTATCATGCGGATTAAGGACTAGAATAACACATAGAAAAAGGAACAACTGATTGTTTCTCAGTAATATGAATAACCATCTCACAATAAGGAAGACATACTTGCATGGCTCACAAAATCCATTACAAATATTTTATTCAAATCTTATAATACCAATGATAAATTTCGAGGGAAGGAGTGCTTTCGGCCTTCAACCGGTTTTCTTGTCATCATCACACCATAAGGGCCTCGTTCCATGCATAGCTCATGTAGAGGGTCCTAATTTCAAATAAACCAGGGGTAAGTATCCAATACTTGCACTTGCATAACTTTTTCATGGAAAATTTTATAACTTGTATATCATCATATACCTTCTTCGTTGACATTGTTCCCAGCTTTGGGATCGACCTTGATAGTCCTTAGCTTGGCTATAACCTCGCGAAAGGTATTTGGAATCCCTATCGTTTTCACATCCAAAATTTTAGATTTGGTACTGCATATCATACATGTCATTGCATCATGAGCATCATTGCAGAATTTTAGTTTAAAAAGCTTTTGGCAAAAACAATCACTTGCATTTGCTTTTTGTCACCTACACTAGAGTGCTCGGTTCCTACCTTGCAGCTGCTAGAAAGTTTGAGTATTTTGGTTAGCTCAGATGCGTAGAGGGTTCCGTCACGAACCCAAAGAACTTTGAATCGTCTCAATCGGAGGTCCGGATCAAAAGTTATGCCCTGCTGAAATTCTATCAAAATTCAGTTAAGAAAATCTCCTGGAAAAAAGAAAAAGGAAAAAAGGCCACGCGCAGCCCGCAGCCCACTAGCCGGGGCCTGCCATCGCAGTGCAGCAGCGCGCACGGGCAGCAGATAGCAGCCACCGCCCAGCCGGCCCAACCTTCCCTTGTGCCGCTACCAGATGGGGCCCGCATGCGAGCGGGGCGCCGCCGAGGTGGACTCGGCGCGGATCGAACGCCCCTCCGCGCGCAGATTGCACCACCATATAGCCCTCGAGTCCCTCTACCAAGACCCCCTCGAAACCTAGCCAAAGGCGCCGCCACCCCTCCATGATTGCTCATCGAAATACGCGCCGCCGCCGCCATTGCTCTCGGTACGGCTCGAATCGAGCGCCCCTCGCCCTGTTTTTCCCTTGTGAAGCTCCCCCTCGCTCGACAACGTCGCTCTGACCTCTTGTTTCGTCACAGGACCACCGGGACGAGCTCCCGAGCCAGCAGGAGTGCCGCCCGTTGACGCCCGCGCTCCAGCTCGTCGCCGACGCTGCCCGTGGATGCGAAAGCGACCGCCGTCGCCACCTTGAGCTTTGCCGTCGCCTCCCGCATGCCGTACGCCACCCAGCCACCGCTAGACCTCGCCGGAACCGCTGCCCCGTCGACCCCGACAGCCGCCGGTGAGCTTCCCCACGCGCCCACTCCCTACCTTTGGATCGACCGTGGACGGCCCAGATCAGGCGTTGATTAGGCAGCTGTTGACTAAAGACCAGTCAACTGCCCCATCAGCGCTGACTCAGCGTTTGACTGGTCAGCTCCTTATTCGAATTAATTAAATAGGTTAAAATTTGGCAGATTTAGTTTTAATTTCGAAAAATTCATATCAATTAATCTAGTGAGCCAAAAATTGCAAATAAGATACTGATGGATTTAGTTTTTTACGTAGAATATTGCTGGACAATTGTTTCAGTCTTTTGCATCATGGTTTTGCCGTGAATAAATAAATAGTTTAATGTCCTATTTAGAGTAATAAATTCATAGTAAAAGTTCTACAACTCCAAAAATTTCAAATGAGGTGTTCCTAGAATCAGTAGAACAAGAGGAATCCGTTAGTGAATTAAAAAGGTAGCCTTACAGTACTGGAAGTTGCAGAATCCATTAAAAGGATTTCTGGAGTATTTTGTTTATTCAGAAAGTTATACAAATCCTTTTTAAGTGATTCTTGTTGGTACTGGTTCTATTTTAGGTTGCCTACACAGTAGCTATTTTTTCAAGATTATACAAACTGTTCAATAGCAGTGGCTTAATAATTGGGTTATAGCTCAATTATTTGGCCATTTAAAATTGCATGCGTTGTTTCCAGTACTTTTAAAATGTTTTCTATGCATGCATACAGTAGGTATATTGAACAAGGTTATAGAATGCTACTGGAGCTTTGTTCAAGTTGTCATGCATGCATCTTGCATTGTTATGATTGTATATGATTGTGTTTGGTTTGTTTATGTGATTGCAATTGTATCGTGTAGATTGTGACGAGTGCAATGCTTGTTCGTTTGAGGATTGTTCGTTCGACCACTACAGCCAAGGCAAGTAGATGCTAATTATTCATGATTATTGTCCTACTATTTTCAATACATTGTCGTGTATTTTGTAGATGCATATGTACGAAAAGTACTATCGCTATGTTATGTCCTATTATGTGGTAGGGTTATCCTGTAGATGAGCCACCGTTGGTAGATGTTCTTAGCCATTCTATGATGAACGAGGGTTAGGTTACATCACTGAAAGTTGTTTCTAAATGTGTTGGTTTGCGAAAACTAAAAACAACTTAGTCAATGAATCTCCTGGGTGTGATGGGATTGATAATTTTTGGTGGTATCATTGCGGAAAGGCACCCAGGTATCAAGAGAAAATGATTGGGTTCTTTATTTGGTAGCTTATGTTTACAACCATGTGCCAATAATGGAATGGCGGTTGGTTGGACTCAGTAGGTTGTGGGAGCTCGAACCCACGTATCCAGAGATGTAGAATTTTGGTAGGATGGTACGGTGCGTGTTGGATTTGAGGAGATACTTCCCGAAAGGTCCCTTCTTGGACATCTCCCTATCATCACCCAATATGAGAGTGGTGGTACGAGATGGGCTGGCCAAGTCACATGGGTAAAGTGTACTAACCCCTGCAGGGTGTATAAACTAATCGATTAGCCGTGTCCCTGGTTATGGATATCTGAGTTGCTTGATATTGAGTTCATGACATGTTTCTCGCTCATTCTAATTTCATAATTGCTTTAATGTTGATGGGTTAACTTAATTGGGATCTTTTCAAAGAGAGACAAAAACTGTTTATGAAAGTAGGACAAAGGTATTTGCAAATACAAGCTAGCCACAACTCCACTTGCCGAATATGCATGTAGATGCTAGCACTATTGTCTCCTTTAATAGCTCTACTTACCATACATTCCATGTATTGACCCTTCGGGGCTGCTACGTTTCATGTTGCAGGATATTCAGATTCCGAGTGATCGATTAGGCCACGGTACTCCACTCAACAGTTGTTCACCTGTGGCACAATTGAAGATGGATCCTATCAATTGTTTATGCTTCTGTATGCTACTTGATATTGAACTAGCCTTGAGCTAAGAATTATTGTAATAATTGCAAATTCTGGATCAATTTGTTATTTATGATGCACTATTAAATTTTTTGGTATTCATCTGTACTGTGTGTGCCAGTGAACCGATCCAGGGATTGGCGCTATACACATGAACTCGGCCTTATCAAGCGAGGATGTTACAGGATGGTATCAGAGCCCGTGTGTGGACTGTAGGATCGTGACCTAGGTTTGGAATAGGAAAGCCATATGAAATTATAAAACCTATTTGATTCTATCTATTCTCTCCTTACACTTCTTTCTAGTATCCTCTTATCAATTCAATTCTCATACTCTTCTCTCTTAAAATATAGAAGGAAGGCTCTCTCTAGCAATGAACTCATAATTTTGTACTTATTAGATTCTTGTAATCCTTCATCTATCTTTTCTAATCTCATCTTATTCAAACTTATAGATGAACACTTCTGCAAGATTAAAGAATAGTTAGATGATGACCACCATATAGTTTCGATATGATCTCGTTTAGATATAGCAATCGATTGTTGCAAGAACTTGTTTGATAGTTGATTTATTATGCTTAGGTTGTTCTATTTGATACATTAAGATTTCAGAATATTTTTGTGAGATTTCATAATGTATTAATGAAGGTTTTGATTAGAAATTCGTGATATTTTCGCTGCAGTTTTCTGATGAATCCACTGTACTGTACGATTTTTCATGTTTTTTTGGTAACTAGGAAAAATCTGAAAAAATAGGGTCTGTTTCAAAACTCTATGTAATATATGCGAAAAAATCAGCAAAAATTCCTGACGAGTTTAAGTCAGGTAAAAAATTCGTGAACACTGCTGGACTGTTTTGGCAGATTCCTATTTGAATTGCTTTGTTGGCCTGTTTATGTTTGTAACTGTTGCCAACGTTTCAAAAACTATTTCAGTAGCTATACACTGCTAGGATAACCCCTGGAACTTTGCTTGGTCACTTGTTTGCTGATGTGTTGCTTGCTCATGATTGTCTGTGATTGCTTTGTTGTTGTTTGATCATAATGCATGGGTAGAATCCTACTTTCGTAATTGATTCTTTCTAAGCTTACCTATGCTGAACCGCAGATGCCTCCCCGCCGTCAAACTACTGAGATGTAACAGCTTATGGAATCTTAGGCACAGCTAGCCCAAGTGATGACCTAGTTCATGGAAGCTCAGAACAACAATAACAACAACATTGGGAACCACCAGCCCTAGGGAGATGCACTTACAAGGTTCCTGAGGCTAAGGCCAGCGAAGTTCTCTACCGCAACTGAGCCAATGGTTACTCTCGAATGGTTGCGTTCAGTGAACAAGGATCTGGTAACTGTTGGATGCACATATGCTAAAAAGGTGAGGTTTGCTGCTCACCTACTGGAGGGAGTTACTGCTTCGTGGTGGGACACTTTCCAGATCACCCACCCGCTAGACACTGTAACCTGGGCCATGTTTGAGAAAGGTTTCAGGACCAACCATGTCTCTTCAGGAGTTCTAAGTCTGAAGATAAAGGAGTTCCGCAACTTGCGCCAAACGAACCGCACCGTGGCTGAATATATAGAGGAGTTCAACAACCTGTCGCACTAAGCCCCTGAGGATGTTGACACTGATGCCAAGAGGAGAGAGAGGTTCCTGGATGGCCTCAGTGATGAGCTCTCGGTACAGCTGCTAGTGGTTTATTGCCCCACATTCTAGGAACTTATGGACAAGGCCAGAATCTTGGAGGGAAAGCACAAACAGGTGGAAAACCACAAGAGAAAGAACAACAATCACCGCTCTGGCTCTCACCACAAGTCTCGCACTTCTTATGATGGATACTCCAAGCACGGGGGAAGTGACTATGGGCGCCATGGAAGCCATGACCGCCACAGCCATGGAAGCGATGGACATCGCCATGAGAGCCATAAGAGCAACCGCCACAGACACAAGGGAGGACATAGTCACCATTCTGGAGGACACAATGGACATGACCGCAACCGTGATCGCAACTTTGTGAAGAAGGACCTGAGTGAGGTGACATGCTTCAAGTGCAACCAGAAAGGGCATTATGCAGACAACTGTCCAGAGAAGAAGGGACTGAAGCCAGGCAACAACCAAAAGGCCATAGTGAACCACATGAATGTGGAGGAGATCCCAGATGAGCCTGAGCTTGTGGTTGGTAAGTTTCCAATCAACACTCACCCTGCATTTATTCTTTTCGATACTGGTGCATCGCATTCTTTCATATCAAGGGAATTTGTGGATATGTATAAGCTACCTATAGAGTCTCTAAAGGGGTCTATTAGAGTAAGCTCCCCTGGAGGGGAAATCATAGCTAGCGCGTGATGCCACGACCTAGCTGTGAGGATTGGAGCACACAATTTTATTGCACATATAGTAATATTGAAGTCGCAAGGTTTATATGTAATACTAGGCATGGATTGGATGTCTATGCATGAGGGACACATAGATTGTGCACAGCGAGCGGTTTTGCTCAAGACCCCAGATGGTAAGAGAATTAGGTTCAAGTCATCGGTGCGACTGGTAAGGTGTAAGCTAAATTCTCTTAAGGGGGTTAGCATGGATACAGTGCCTGTAATAAAGGAATACCCCGACGTGTTTCCGGAGGAGTTGCCAAGGATGTCACCAGACAGGGATGTGGAGTTTCTCATCGATCTGATGCCGGGAACAGGACCTATAGCAAAGAGGCCATACAAGATGGATATGGATGAGCTGAAGGAATTAAATAATCAACTAAGGGAGCAGTTGGACAAGGGATTTATTCAGCCTAGTTCATCGTCATGGGGTGCACTTGTTCTGTTTGTGGAGAAGAAGGATAGTAGCAAGAGGTTAGTGGTGGACTATCGCTCACTTAATGAAGTGACCATCAAGAAAAAATATCCCCTACCGAACATAAATGATTTGTTTGATCACCTTTAATGGTCAAGGTGTTTAGCAAAATTGATCTGCGATCGGGCTATTTCCAATTCAAAGATTCGGGAGGAGAACATTCCCAAGACTGCTTTTACCGCTAGGTATGGTTTATATGAGTATACGGTTATGTCTTTTGGACTAACAAATGCCCCGGCATATTTCATGACCATGATGAACAAGGTGTTTATGGAGTACTTGGGAAAATTCGTGGTTGTGTTCATTGATGACATACTGATATATTCAAAGGATGATGCTGAACATGAGACACATCTGCGACTGATTATGGAGAAGATGAGGGAACATAAGCTGTATGCCAAATTCAGCAAGTGTGAATTCTGGCTGAACACTGTTGGATTTCTTGGACAAGTGGTGTCAGGAGAAGGAGTCGCTGTTGACCCAAGCAAAGTGACGGCAGTTACTGAATGGGAAGCGCCCAAGAATGTGGGCGATATTCAGAGCTTTTTGGGACTTGCTGGATATTACAATAGGTTCATAGAGAATTTCTCCAAGATCGCTAAGCCGATGACGGAACTACTAAAGATGGAGAAGAAGTTTGAGTGGATAGATGTGTGGGAAGCTAGCTTTCAGGAACTGAAGCGTCGCCTGGTGACTGCACCTGTTCTGTGTTTACCTGATCTTCAGAAGGATTTCCAAGTGTATTGTGATGCATCTCGATAGGGACTTGGAAGTGTGTTGATGCAAGATGGGAGAGTGGTTTCATATGCCTCTCGGCAACTTAAACACCGTGAGAGAAATTACCCCACGCATGACTTGGAATTACCATCGGTTGTACACGCGCTCAAGGTATGGAGGCACTACCTGATGGGAAAACACTGCAATGTGTACACCGACCACAAGAGCCTGAAGTACATATTTACACAGAAGGAGATGAACATGAGGAAAAGAAGGTGGTTGGAACTTATCAAGGATTATGATATGAATCTGCAATACCACCCAGGAAAAGCCAATGTAGTAGTGGATGCTCTATGCCGGAAGGTCTATGCCAATGGATTGAGTGTTGGGGAATTGCCCATGGATTTTTGCAAGCAATTCAAGGAGCTTAGACTGGAGGTATTGTCAGAGGGATATTTGGAAGCAATGGAAGTCCAACCAACGCTACAGGACATGATCAGGAAGGCTAAATTAGGAGACGAGGAGATAGAGGCGATAAAGGAAAATATGAAGGAGGATCGATAAAAATAAATCCGCGAGGATGAGCAAGGAACCTTGTGGTATGGAGATCGTTTTTGTGTGCCCAACGACCCAGAGATAAGGAAGCTAATTCCGCACGAAGCTCATGACTCGCCATACTCCATACATCCGGGCAATACAAAGATGTATATGGATCTAAAGGACAGATTTTGGTGGAACAACATGAAGGGAGACATCGCCGAGCATATTGCCTTACGTGATGTATGCAGCCGAGTGAAGGCGGAACACCAGAAGCCAGCAGGATTACTACAGTCATTGCATGTGCCGGATTGGAAATGGGATAGAGTGGGAATGGACTTTATCACAAGATTGCCCAGGACCAGGTCTGGATATGACTCTATTTGGGTAGTGGTCGACCATTTGACCAAGGTATCCGACTTTATACCGGTGAAGACAACCTACATGAGTGCAAGTTTTAGCCAAGATTTACATGGACAGGATTGTGTGTCTACATGGAGTTCCCAAGTGCATTATATCAGATAGAGGCACCCAATTTACATCGCACTTTTGGCGCCAACTGCACGAGTCATTGGGATCTAGGTTGGAGTTTAGCACAGCATTCCACCCTCAGACAGATGGACAGACAGAGAGGGTGAATCAGATTTTGGAGGATATGTTGAGAGCTTGCGCTATGGCTCATGGCTCTAGTTGGGATGAGAATTTTCCATATCCGAGTTTTCCTAGAACAACAGCTACCAAACCAGCATCAAGACGTCGCCGATTGAGGTGCTATATGGGAAAAGATGCCGGACACCATTGCTATGGGATGGAGTAGGAGAGCGTCAGCTATTTGGACCTGATTTGATCCAGGATGCCGAGGATAAGGTCGCTTTGATTAGGGACAGGCTGAAGGTAGCACAATCGAGACAGAAGAGCTACGTTGACACCAAGCGTAAGGAAGTGGTGTATGAGATCGGTGATAGAGCGTACCTCAGAGTATCGCCACTACGTGGGATCAAGAGGTTTGGAATCAAGGGTAAGCTGGCACCTCAGTTTATAGGACCATACCTGGTCTTAGCACGCAAGGGAGAAGTTGCATATCAGTTAGAGATGCCAGAGGCTCTATCCGCTGTTCATGACGTGTTCCATGTGTCCGAGCTGAAGAAGTGCCATCCGAAGATGGTGGATACACCGTTCAGAGACACCGTGCCACTGGAGGACGTTCAGCTGGAGAGTGACTTGACCTATGAGGAGAAGCCGGTCAAGATTTTGGATACAGCGGAGACGTATACCCGTAGCAAGACGGTTAGATTTTGCAAAGTGCAATGGAGCCACCACACCGAATAGGAAGCCACTTGGGAGCGTGAGGATGACCTCCGAGAGGACCACCCACACCTATTTTCTAGCCACGCCGAATCTCGGGGACGAGATTCATCTTAAGGGGGTTAGTCTCGTCACATCCCAAATTTTAGATTTGGTACTGCATATTATACATGTCATTGCATCATGAGCATCATTCCATAATTTCAGTTTAAAAAGCTTTTGGCAAAAAACATCACTTGCATTTGCTTTTTGTCACCTACACTAGAGTGCTCGGTTCCTACCTTGCACCTGCTAGAAACTTTGAGTTTAGTATTTTGGTTAGAACAGATGCGTAGAGGGTTTCTTCACGAACCCGTAGCACTTTGAATCGTCTCAATCAAAGGTCTGGATCAAAAGTTATGCCCTGCAGAAATTATGTCAAAATTCAGTTTCAGTCTGACAGAAAATCCAGTTAAGAAAATCTCCTGGAAAAAAAGCCACTCACAGCCCGTAGCCCACCAGCCACGGCCCACCCGGGGCCTGCCATCGCAGTGCAGCAGCGCGTGTGCGGGCAGCAGATCGCAGCCGCCGCCCAGTCGTCCCAACCTTCCCCTGTCCCGCTGCCAGATGGGGCCCGCTTGCCAGCGGGGCGCCACCACGGGCACGGGTGCCAAGGCGGACTCGGCACGGATCGAATGCCCCTCCGCGCGCCGATTGCACCACCATATAGCCCTCGAGTCCCTCTACCAAGACCCCCTCGAAACCTAGCCAAAGGCGCCGCCACTCCTCCACGATTGCTCGCAGGAATACGCGCCGCCGCCGCCATTGCTCTCAGTAGGCCTTGAATCGAGCGACCCTCGCCCTGTTTTTCCCATGTTAAGCTCCCCCTCGCTCGACAACATTGCCCTGACCGCTTGTTTCACCATAGGACCACCGGGACGAGCTCCCGAGCCCGTCGGAGTGCGCCCGTCGACACCCGCGCTCTAGCTTTTCACCGCCGCCGCCAGCGGACGCGAAAGCGACCGCCGTCGCCACCTTGAGCTTCATCGTCACCTCCCGCACTCCTTACGCCACCTAGCCACCGCCAGACCTCGCCGGAACCGCCGCCCCGTCGACCCCGACCGCCGCCGGTGAGCTTCCCCCACGCGCCCACTCCCTGCCCTTGGATCGACCGTGGACGGCCCAGATCAGGCGTTGATTAGTCAGCTGTTGACTGAAGACCAGTTAACTGCCCCGTCAGCGCTGACTCAGCATTTGACTGGTCAGCTCCTTATTCGAATTAATTAAATAGGTTAAAATTTTGCAGATTTAGGTTTAATCTTGAAAAATTCATATCAATTAATCTACTTGGCCAAAAATTGCAAAGAAGATATCGATAGATTTTTTCACGTAGAACATTGCTGTACAATTGTTTCAGGGTTTTGCTGCAAGGTTTTGCCGTGAATAAATAAATAGTTTAATGTCCTATTTAGAGTAATAAATTCATAGTAAAAGTTCTACAACTCCAAAAATTGCAAATGAGGTGTCCCTGGAATCAGTATAACAAGAGGAATCTGTTGGTGAATTAAAAAGGTAGCCTTACAGTACTAGAAGTTGCAGAATCCATTAAAAGGATTTCTTGAGTATTTTATTTATTCAGAAAGTTATACAAATCCTTTTCGAGTGATTCCAGTTGGTACTGGTTCTATTTTAGGTTGCCTACATAGTAGCTATTTTTCCAAGATTTTACAAGCTGTTCAATAGCAGTGGCTTAAAAATTGGGTTATAGCTCAATTGTTTGGCCATTTAAAATTGCATGCTTTGTTTCCAATGCTTTTAAAATGTTTTCCATGCATGCATAAAGTAGGTATACTGAACAAGGTTGTAGAATGCTAGTGGAGCTTTGTTTAACTTGTCATGCATGCATCTTGCATTGTTATGATTGTATATGATTGTGTTTGGTTTGCTTATGTGATTGCAATTGTATCGTGTAGATTGTGACGAGTGCAACGCTTTCTCATGTGAGGATTGTTCGTTCAACCGCTATATTCAAGGCAAGTAGATGCTAATTGTTCATGATTATTGTCCTACTATTTCAATGCATTGTCGTGTATTTTGTAGATGCATGTGTAGGAAAGTACTATCGCTATGCTATGTCCTATTATGTGGTAGGGTTTTCCTGTAGATGATCCACCATTGGTAGATGTGCTTAGCCGTGCTATGATGAACGAGGGCTGGGTTACATCACTGAAAGTTGTTTCTAAATGTGTTGGTTTGCGAAAACTAAAAACAACTTGCCATACATTCCATGTATTGACCCTTTAGGGCTGCCACGTTTCATGTTGCAGGATATTCAGATTCTGAGTGATCGATTAGGCCACGGTACTCCACTCAACAGTTGTTCGCCTGTGGCACAATTGAAGATGGGGGCCTATTAATTGTTTATGCTTTCGTATGCTACTTGATATTGAGCTAGCCTTGAGCTAAGCATTATTGTAATAATTGCAAATTCTGGATCAATTCGTTATTTATGATGCATTGTTAAATTCTTTGGTATTCATCTGTACTGTGTGTGCCAGTGAACCGACCCAGGGATTGGCACTATACACATGAACTCAGCCTTATCAGGCGAGGATGTTACAGTCGCGATATGGTCCTTGATGATGTCCTTGTAACTAGGGGAAATCAAACGCATCTGCCGATCTATTGCAAGGCTTTCAGTTAACACTTCGCCTATAGCATCCTTCAGACGTTCATTGAGCCTTTCCATGGTGTCCAGGTGGCTTTCCATGCTTGAGTTATCCTCCATACTTATGGATACAAATTCTTGTACATACTCACACTTCATGCGCCTTTCCTCGACTGGGAACATACTCTTCAATCCATCAAGCATATCATATGTGCCGATTTCATGGAAGGGTACTCTCAAGCCAGGTTCCATTGCATGGATTATGATGTACTTGACTATCATAAACTTCTCTCGACGGTCGCAAAGAGACACATCTTCATTTCCATCGGAGTCATCAGGAAATCTTCTAGGGGTTCATGAAGGACATAGAGGAGATTGTTTTCTATGAGGAACCTTCTGAGGCGTTGGTACCACTAGGTGAAATTTGACCCATCTATCTTAAGTTTCTCCCCGTCCATAAACGGACCAAAGGAGTTGCGAACTAAGGGGATGGCCATAGTCTACAAGATATTTGCAAAAGGACTTAAACTTTAAGTTCATAATTGAAGGAGTCAAATTTACAATCATATTAACAAATGGTCTCCCACTCAAATTGTCATCCCTGAAAACAATTTAAGTGATCACATCATCCCTTTACACCACATCATCCCCGATCGTCATGGCCTTTGATATAGCTACCAGGGTAGACATTCTCCAATGTTAATCACATCAACCATGTGACTCATGCTCGATCTTTTGATTTCTGTGTTCTGAGGCCATGTCTAAACATGCTAGGCTCACTAACTATAACTTATGTGTATTGTTGTGTAACCTTTCTTACACCCACTGTATGCGAATATAGATATGTCTAGCCCCTGATCGTCATGGTCGGCTTCATAACAAAGAACTTTCTTTGTGCTGCGCACATTGATACGTTGGAAACGTATCTATAATTTTTTATGTTCCATGCTTGTTTAATATCTACTTTGCTTTACTTGTCCACACTTTGAGGTGCTTTTTACATGTTTTCTAGTACTAACCTATTAACAAGCTGCAACAGTGGCAGATGCCTGTTTTCTGCTGTTTTTGGTTTCAGAAAAGTTAGTAAAGAAATATTATCGGAATTAGACGGGACAAACGTCAAAGTCAATTACTTTCCGTGGGGAACAAGAAGTCCAGAGGAGAGCCGGAGTGGACGGCCAGGGGGGCCAGACCCCCCCCAGGCGCGGGGGCAGGTGGGCCCGCGCCTGGCTAGGGTTTGGTGGCCCTGGCCGCCTCCCGGCCTCGCCCCATCGCCTATAAGAACCCCGATGCAGAAAACCTGGGTACTCGATCAGAAATCCACAAAAACCATTTGTAGCCTCCGCCACCATCGTCCCTAGATTGGGGGGATCTGAAGATCTTCCTGGCACCCTGCCGGAGGGGAGATCATCCCGGAGGCCTTCTCTCCGGCATGATTCGTGAGTAGTTCTACCTTGTACTATGGGTCCATGTAGTAGCTAGATGGTTGTATCTCCTCCTTTGTGCTTTCATGTATAGATCTTGTGAGCTCCGTTCATGATCAAGATCTAATCTATTTGTAATCAAGCATGTTGTGCTTGTGGGGATCCGATGGATATTGAGATTATTATGTTGGTTTGATTAATGGTTTTATCTTTATGACTCTATCATGTCTGTGTTGTTTGTGATCTTGCATGCTCTCCGTTGCTAGTGGTAATCTTGGCCAAGTAGTTGCTAGTAACTCCAAGAGGGGGTATTTATGCTCGATAGTGGGTTCATGCCTCTAGTTTCCAAGGGAAGTGATGGAAATCTCTTAGGTTGTAGATGTGATGTTGCTACTAGGGAGAAAACAACGGTCTCCTGTTCATGGAACATTTCGACTATTTGCCTTACACACTTTGCTTAAATCAGTTGTCTGTTGCTTGCAACTTAATACTTGAGGGGGTTCGGATGATAATCTGAAGGCGGAATTCTAGTCATAGATGCAGTTGGATGACGGTCTATATATATTGTTGTATTGCCCAATCAACCTCGTAGGATCTTTCTGGCTAGTAATTGCATTGTTATGCCTTGCTCAGTTCCTATCAATTGCCCTGTTGTAATTTGTTTACCCTTCATGCCATGTTTTTTATCTAAGGAGAGCACCTCTAGTGAACTATGGACCCTGGTCCAATCTTTACCATTGATACATCTTCCACTGTTACTTGTTTACTTGCTGCAAACCATTACCTTCCACACCATATGTTTAATCCTTTGTTACAGCAAACCGGTGAGCTTGACAACCTCACTGATTCGTTGGGGCAGAGTCTTGAGTTTGTGTTGTGCAGGTCTCCGTGTTGCTTGCAACACCTGTGTGATGTTTCCTTCCTCCTACTGGTTCGATAACCTCGGTCTCAACTGAGGGAAGACTTGTTTCTGTACTCTTCACACCTTGCTCTTGGGGTTCCCAACAAGACTCCACACCAAGCACCAAGTTCTCTCGCGCCATCAAGGAGTCATCAACAAGTTTTCTGGCGCCGTTGCCGGGGAGGCTAAGGACGTCTTCACTAGGGGAGTCCTTCACTTCCTTTCTCTTTACTTTGTTTTTAGTTTGCTTTGTTTCTTTTGTTTGGTTTTGTTTGCCTCTTTTCAAAAAAAAACCAAAAAAACTAGTCTATGTAAGATCCCTCCTTTGTAAAGGAAAGGATCCCTGTGATTGCAATGCTAGTCCCTGGATCAATGCTAGCATCCACAGTTTAAGATGAAGTACACAGAAACAAAGGTCATTATTACATATCATTTGAGAGATAAACATAGTCTTTTTACAAACTCCATGGCCACAGGCCTAATACAAGAGTTCAAATTTATAATAATATAAATAAGTCTTCATCTTCATGTGCCACAGGCAAGCATGTTGAGTGTAGACTCATGACTCCTAATCATCATCAGAATAACCTGCAACATCACAAGTTACAGCCACAGTGGGTCAATACATTGGAATAGTATTGGCAAGTGATACCTTAGTAGAATATTGGTGGTCTAGATACTATATGCTTTTTGGCTAAGTGTAGATTAGGCTTGCTTTGCTCAAAATAGGTTTTGCCTATCAGTTGAAAACACTAAGTTTTTCTTTGTCAAAATCTTTCCCAAGGAACCACCAATAGACATTGGGGTCCTTCACCCTTGTTCAACCACAAGTTTTTACTTAGAAATTGGGATGAGGAGATTCTTGATAGCTTCCATGTCTTAATGCTCAAGTTGTCCAATACCAGGGACATGGCTAAGTACTTAGATTCTTCCATCTGCAGAGGTTGTGCACTTTCCCCACAAGACTTGCTTTTCACCAAGACAGGACCTTTCAGAAGCCTTCCCTTAGACCAAATGGACGCGTTCCAACCTATCATCCCACTACCACCAACTGTCCAAATGGCTAAGTTATTGCAACCTATATGATCCAGGCAGAGCCCATATTGCCAAGTGGCTGCACTAGAAGCTTCTTAACATTTGGCCTCTCAAATCCCTTTGTTCCTGGGTGGCTTTCCACAACTGATACACAAGGTAAACCATAGAAATGGGCCTTGTGTAACCACTCAACATAACCCATTCCTTCCATTCCACCCAGGTGTTTCATTCACTTAGTTGTTTTATTAAACAAAAACATAGTCCAAAGACTTAGAAATATTTATTCATAGCATGAATATATAACCACCCTTGGTTGCTACTAGCTAGGCTAAGCATGGCATTGTTAAGACTTAGAAATATTTCTAGCAATTCTACAACTACTAGGATTTCCCAAGCATAGCATATAGATCAAAAATATCCATGCAAGACTAGCAAAATATTTCTAATGCATATTTGAAAACATAGGAATAAATCATGAAGCACCACTTGCCTTAGTAGTTTGGAGAGTAGCTACAATCCTCACAATCATAATCACTATTTGCACCAAAATCTACACATAAAATGATAGCACCAAATCACATACAAAATAAATACAAGCAAAAATATACGGATGCATCCAATATGATATGTGATGATTTTTTTATACTCAACAAGACAAGTGCACAGTACTGATTCATAAACAAGTTCAAAACTTTCCAAACAACCTTTATTTGAACATTAAAACATTTCTCAAACAATTAATATACACCAAATAGGCCTACACATGTTTCTGTAAAAATAACTATTTTAACATAAACAAAACTTTAAACATATTGCATATATGGAAAGGGCTTTCTCTCCTGATTCCATTGATATAAAATTTGTCAAATTTGGACGTGGGAATCAAAAGTTATGAATTAAACAAGTTTAAACATCGAATAGATTTAAATCAGAATTTTAAAATGAAGAACATGCCACACGGCGCTTTCTTACTGGCTGGTACCGCTTCGCGCTGAATCGCGCTTCCGAGCCATTGGATCTAACTAAAACGCGCGGCTCAGATCTAATCTTACCCCTTCGGCTATGTTCTATCGCATCCACTGGATCTAAATCGAACGGCCACAGATCTATCGACCATAGATAGGCGGCGCTAGCGGTGGCGACAGGCGGCGGCGCGCTCAGTCAGTGGCGGAGCCAGCGAACTAGGTCGCCTGAGGAGGTGGGAGGATGCTCACCAGAATCGTCGTGACGAGGAGAAGCTTGACGTATGCTCGGTTGGCGAAGGGGCGCTCGGAGTTGTCGCGGATTGCTCGTCGGAGTAGTCCCTGGCGACGGTGGCTTCTGTTTGTCGACATTGGCGACGCTCTGGGCCACGCTAAGACGAGAGAAAGGTGCC
The DNA here is from genome assembly GCA_916181665.1 of Avena sativa. Classification (NCBI taxonomy): domain Eukaryota; kingdom Viridiplantae; phylum Streptophyta; class Magnoliopsida; order Poales; family Poaceae; genus Avena; species Avena sativa. Next base: position 91,835,825 of record OV702293.1, on the reverse strand, counting down.
GTTAGATGCGTAGGACACCGGGGATCTCACGCGTACCAAACAGAGGGAGAGGGGAGGCTGGGACTTACGGGAAAAGTTCGCCGGAGTTCGAGCAGAGGGCGGCGGAGCTCAGTCGTTCATGTTTTCGAGGCTACAGACCATGCGCGAGCAAACGGAAAGCATCAGTAGGTGCGCACGGAGATGTAGAACAAGCCAGCATGAACCATAGGCAGAGGGGAGTGCGGTGCTCACCGGAATTCGTCGGCAAACTCGTCGGAGCAGCGAGGTTGCGGTGAGGAATTCTCGCAGCCTGGGGGCGCTCTGTGCTTGGGGTTTGGGGGAAAATGGAGAGGGGGCAGAGGGGGTTTAAGTAGCAAGGGCGCGTGCGAGATTTACTCAGGCATTGAAGGGGAATTGACGCCGCGAATTTAAACAGGAAACGCCCGGCGTAATGTGGGGATGAACTGGTCGCTGGGTGGAGAGGACGACAGTTGTGTGGGTCATGGTTGTCCGCGAGAGTAAAGGAGTGGGGATGGGTCCAGGCGGTCAGCAACTCAGTGGGTGCGGGTGCGAGTAAAGAAAAATGATTCGTGGGAGAGGCTGCTGGGCTAGCTGGGTCGAGTTGGGCTGGGTTGGGCCAGATTGGCTTGCTGCTTATTTTTTTCCTCTTTATTCCTTTTCTTTTTCTGTTTGGTTTTCTAGAATTGGTTTTCAAACTCCATTTCAATTCAGTTTGAATTCAAACCTTATCTAGCTTTTTGTATAGTGTACTTAGCACTCAAATATGTGTCAAACACTTCTGTTTACAAAAACATACTTGGGTCATTTGGAAAATAAAATAAAACCAAGCCTTTATGAGATATAATAATAGGCATAAACTTGGTTTTATTTCATACTTTGTTTTGAAACTTTGTTCAAGCTTTTAAAGTCACTTAAGTTTGAACTCAAAATATTACTGAATGAATATTAGTACCTTTCTCATTAGCAAGTGGCACAAAGGCTAGAGTATTCATACATAAAATAATGAGCAATATATGCTCCTGTTTTTTGAAATGATTTTGAAATGAAACCCTAAATGATCATGGATGCATGGATGATATGCATGAGTTTTGAAACATGATTTTAGGGATGTTACAAATCTAAACCCCTTAAGGTGAATCTCGCCCTCGAGATTCGGGTTGGCTAGCAAATAGGTGAGGGTGGTCTTTCCGAAGATCATCTTCATTTTCCCATGTTGCTTCTTCTTTGAAATGATGGTTCCATTGAAGTGGTCCCACATATCTTGAATGGTCCCACATATCTTGGGGCCAACTTTCCTTTGACTCCAAACTTTTTCACTCCACAAAGTGGTGACACTCTAAGATAAGCTCTATCACCTACTTCATAGGTGACTTCTCTACGCTTGGATCTGCGTAGCTCTTTTTTCTAGACTGTGCTATCTTCAATCTGTCTTTGACTAGCTTGACTTTATCTTTAGCCTCTTTGATTAGTTATGGTCCGAACAAACTAATTTCTCCCACACCATTCCATTATAATGGGGTGGTACACTTTCTCCCATAGAGAAACTCAAATGGTGCCATCTCAATACTGGCTTGATAGCTGTTATTATAAGAAAATTCTGCGTAGGGCAGACTTTCATCCCAACTGGCTCCATAGTCTAGAGCACATGCTCTCAACATATTTCAAGAATCTGATTAGTCCTTTCTGTCTGTCCATCAGTCTGAGGATGAAAAGCGGTGCTGAATTCCAACCTCGTTCCCAATGACTCATGTATTTGCCTCCAAAAATGAGAAGTGAACTGAGTTCCCCTATCAGACACAATACTTTTGGGTACTCCATGTAGACATACAATTCTACTCATATAGATCTTGGCTAACTTAGCACTTGTGTAAGTTGTCTTCACGGGTATGAAATGAGCCACTTTAGTTAGGTGATCCACTACTACCCAAATAGAATCATATCCTGACCGGGTCCTTGGCAATCCGGTGATGAAATCCATACCAATCTTGTCCCACTTCCAATCAGGAATAGGTAGTGGTTGTAACAATCCTGCTGGTTTCTGATGTTCCGATTTCACTCTACTATATACATCACACAAAGCAATATGTTCGGCGATGTCCTTCTTGAGATTATTCCACCAAAATCTTTCCTTCATATCCATGTACATTTTGGTGTTACCCGGATGAATGGAATATGGTGAGTTGTGTGCTTCTTGTAAAATCAGTTTCCGAAGTTCCGGATCCTGTGGAACACAGATACGTTTTCCATGCCATAAAGTACCCTGTTAGTCTTCATGGAATCCTTTGGCTTTTCCCTTGCGAATCTTTTCCTTAATCTCTTCAATTTCCTTATCTGCCTTTTGGGCTTCTTTGATCTTGTCCAACAAGTTGGGTTGAACATCCAAAGACATGAGATGTCCCTCAAGCATAATCTCCAATCTGAGATCTCTAAATTGGGCGAACAGATCATCTGGCAATTCTCCCTTAGTAAGGCCATTCACAAAAACCTTATGGCTTAGAGCATCCGCTGCAACATTTGCTTTACCGGGGTGGTATTGCAAACTCAAGTCATAGTCCTTGATGAGTTCTATCCATCTTCTTTGTCTCCTGTTAATTTCTTTCTGGGTGAAGATATATTTCAAACTCTTGTGATCTGTGAACACTTCACATCTCTTTCCCAAAAATAATGTCTCCATGTTCTGAGTGCATGGACAACAGAGGCTAACTCTAAATCATGAGTAGGATAGTTTACCTCATGAGTTTTGAGTTGTCTTGAGGCATAAGCCATAACTTTTCCTTCTTGCATTAGTACTACACCTAATCCCTGATGGGATGCATCACAATATACTTGGAAATCTTTCTCCAAATCTCGCAAACATAAGACTGGTGCTGTCACTAGTCTCTTCTTCAATTCTTGGAAACTGAGTTCACAACCTTCAGACCAAGAAAACTTCTTGTCTTTCTTTACCAATTCTGTCATAGGTTTAGCTACCTTGGAGAAATTCTCAATAAATCTTCTGTAGTATCCTGCCAAGCCAAGGAAACTACGAACCTCTTTCACTGACCTAGGAGATTCCCATTCAGTTACAGCTGAAACTTTAGCAGGATCAACTACTACACCATCTCCTGACACAACGTGTCCAAGAAAACCAACTTCATTTAACCAAAATTCACACTTGCTGAATTTGGCATACAGCTTATGCTCTCTAAGCTTCTCAAGTATCAAACGTAAATGTCCTTCATGCTCTTCTTTGCTCTTGGAGTAAATCAAAATGTCATCGATGAAAACGACAACAAACTTATCAAGAAATTCCATGAACACCTTGTTCATCATATTCATGAAGTATGCTGGTGCATTGGTCAAACCAAATGGCATCACGGTATACTCGTACAATCCATACCTTGTGGTAAAAGCTGTCTTAGGTATGTATTGTTCCCTTATCTTGAGCTGGAAATAACCTGACCGGAGTTCAATCTTTGAGAACACACAAGCTCCTTCTAACTGATCAAACAAGTCATTGATTCTAGGCAAAGGGTATTTGTTCTTGATAGTCACCTCATTGAGTGAACGGTAATCTATGCATAACCTTTGACTTCTATCTTTCTTTTCCACAAACAAAACTGGTGCTCCCCAAGATGAAGAACTTGGTTGGATAAAACCTTTCTGCAACTGTTCTCCAAGTTGCTTCTTGAGTTCTTTCAACTCATCAACTGACATCTTGTACGGTCTCTTTGCTATTGGTCCAGATCCTGGTAGCAAATCAATAAGAAATTCCACATCTCTATCAGGTGGCATTCCCGGTAATTCTTCCGGAAACACATCCGGATATTCACTCACAATTGGCACACTGTCCATGCTAACCCCCTTAAGAGAATTTAGCTTACTCCTTTTTGCCTCAAAATTGGCCTTGAATCTGATCCTCTTATTTTCTGGAGTTGTGAGTGAGACACTATGATTGGCACAATCTATCACTCCCTTGTGCTTAGTCATCCAGTCCATTCCCAAAATAACATCCAATCCTTGGGAGTTTAGGATTATCAAGTTAACGGGAAACTTATACTTCCCAAACTCTATGACTAGATCATGACATCCTGAATTCACTATCATTTCTCCGCCAGGAGAACTTACTTTTATAGGACACCCAATAGTTTCTACCGGTAGTTCATTTCTTTCAACAAATGCTCTTGATATGAATGAATGAGATGCACCAGTATCAAAGAGAACAAATGCTGGAACAGAATTGAGTTTGAACTTACCAGCAACAGCACTAGGTTCCTCATAAATTTCCTCCACATTGATGTGGTTCACTTGTCCCTTTTGAAAAGGGATGGGATTGTTGGGTCCTTCAACTTTCTTTTCTGGGCATTCATTTGCATAATGCCCCATCTTCTTGCACTTGAAACACTCAACCTGACTAAGATCTTTCTTGACAGGCTGACTTCCACTGCCACTTCCACTTCCACTGTGGTGGCTCTTATATCCACCTTTGTTATTCTTGTACTTATCATTGTCATGACTATGGTGGTGTTTGTTGTCATGACAACGGTTGTGGTTGTGGTGCTTGTTGAACTGCCCATGTTTGTGGGATCCAGAACTCCCACTGTCATCATAATGGGAACGCTTGTGAGACAATCCCGAGATGTGCTTGTCAGAGTGCTTTCTCTTCCTGCTTTCCACTTGTTTTATTTTTCTCTCCAAAATAGCAGCCTTGTCACAAAGAGACTGGTATGTGGGAACATAGGCCACAGCTAACTGCAGGTTCAATTCATAATTCAACCGTTCATGGAAATTTTCCTTTCTCTTAGCATCGGTGTCAACTTCATCCGGTGCATATCGCGCCAGATTGTTGAACTCCTCAATATATTCAGCCACACTGCGGTGGCGCTGCTTCAAGTTATGAAGCTCCTTCTTCTTCAAACTCATCACTCCGGATGAGATGTGAGCAGTACGTAAACCATCTTCAAAGATAGCCCATGTCACATCCTCAATGGGAGTGGTGATCTGGAAATTATCCCACCAAGTGGCGGCTGGTCCTTCCAATAAGTGAGCTGCAAATCTGACTTTCTCTTCATCAGTACAGCCAACTATTACCAAGTCCTTGTTCACAGAGCGTAGCCATCATTGGCCACCATAGGATCAGTAGTTCCTGAGAACTTTGCTGGCCTCAGTCTCAAGAACCTGGTAAGCATGTCAAAACCTGGTGGGTTGTTCTGATTGTTGTTGTTATTGTTGTTATTGTTGTTGTTGTTTTTGTTGTTGTTGTTGTTCTGATTCTGGATGAACGTAGTCATCATTTGCATCAGCTGAGTCTGAGCTGTCATCATTTGCTGCATCTCAGGGGTGATGTTGTTGTTGTTGGGTTTGGGATTGGCACGTCGGGGAGGCATCTGTGGTTGTTCAATAGAGGTAAGAATGAGATACCCATAGATGCTAACATGCACAATACATCACATAAACAATCACTAAACATGCATCATAAAAAGTTCAACAACATAGACAACAAGTTTGCAAAGTAAACACACCAATAACAAGCCATCCACATGTTGGATGGTCATTGCACTCAATAATCAAAGACATGATAAATAAAGGTAAATGAGTAGTCATCACTACTCCTCGGCATCAACCTCCTCCTCAACAAATGTAAGACCTGCATTCTCCATAGCGGTCTTGTATTCCTCGACATTGGTGGTCAAGGTCTCTACTTTGGCTTTGAGAGCCCTCTTCTGCGAACGAAGCCTCTCAATCACAGTCTGCTGATGCTCGAGCTCGAAGTCCTTGGCCTCCAGTTCTGCAGTCATGTCTCGAATCCTCTTGTTCCTATCTTGGACTCGCTTCTCTTGACTCTTGAACTTTCTATCCTGACTCTCAAACTTGGCCTCCATCTCCTTGACTATCTCGTCTTGCTCCGCGAAGAGCTTGTCCTTCTCACGAAGCTGTACCTAAAGTTCGTCATTGCTAAGCATGACGTTGGTCCTATCAGTGTCTATGTGCCTAAGAAGAACCTCTAAGTCCTGAAGGTATAGACGAATCGGCTCTGCTGTCTCCCTCAAAGTATCCTCGAAGTCAATGGCCTCACCATCCTCATCACGTCTACCGAAGGTGTGGAAGTGAGTACCTCTAACCTGTCGAGAGTGTCTCCCTAACAGACGTCCAATCAAGTCCTGCATGACTACCTCTAGGCCTCTCTCCTTGTCATCATGCATGAGATTGAAGATGATTGCCTCCGTGGTAGGCTCAGTATGGCGTCCGGGCCGATTGACCTTGAAGCCCCAAAGGTCTTTCCTCTCAAACTTGGTGAGGGGAAGCACCATGATGGTAGGAAGAGGGAGATTGAGCAAACTAGTGAGCTCAATAATACGAGGGCCAAAGCGAGTTCCCTTGAACTCTTCAGCCGTGCTGATAGTAATAGTAGGCATCTATTTATAAGATAGAAAAAGTTAGAGTCAACACAATGAATAATTTACAAGAAATGCATCACATGCATCACATTGACAAACACACAAGTCATAGCATACATAAAACCATTACAAGAATCCAAGGTTCAACATATTTTAGACAACATTTTTGGAAAATAAAATGATAAGTGTGGTGGTCCAACTAACGGAGTACGTTTACAATCCCATCTCACTTGCCAAGTTGGTTAACAGGGCATCCCTAGAGGCAATCTGTTTGTCTAGATCACAAGTCTCCATTGCTAAGTCTATGATGTCCTTCCTTAAGCTTTGGTTGGTAGCCTCTAACTCTTGGGTATGCTTCTTTTCTTCCCTAAGGTCATTCTGGGTGTTAAGCATTCTGCACTTGATTCTATCACCAAGTTCTTTGATAGCACTCCAAGCTGCATCCCTTGCTGAATCAAAGAATGTAGTGTGCATCACTGTGTTGGTGACCATGCAGAATCCTGAGTCCTTGTGGTTGTCTTCCTTATTTTTATACAAGTGAAGTTGCACCCACCAGTGCTCAACTCCTTCATCCATCACAGGAAAACCCTTGTACACAGCTGCACCATGTATTCCCATGGGAACCATGAGGTCCTTGAGAGCCTTGGGGAATTCTGTCTCACACTCCAAAGTCATAGTCATGAGTGGTCCCTTCCTCACGGCTTCGTTGATGGAGTTCATCTACAAATAGAGATGAGAAAGAAGATTAGAAAAGTTTACGAGAAGAAAATACAAGTGTGGAAGTTGTTGAAAAAATTTCCTTAGTGGTTTCCAATCCTAGGGTCATAATCCTACAGGCAACACAGTGCTCTGATACCATATGTAAGATCCCTCCTTTGTAAAGGAAAGGATCACTGTGATTGCAATGCTAGTCCCTGGATCAATGCTAGCATCCACAGTTTAAGATGAAGTACACAGAAACAAAGGTCATTATTACATATCATTCCAGAGATAAACATAGTCTTTTTACAAACTCCATGGCCACAGTCCTAATACAAGAGTTCAAATTTATAATAAGATAAATAAGTCTTCATCTTCATGTGCCACAGGCAAGCATGTTGAGTGTAGACTCATGACTCCTAATCATCATCAGAATAACCTGCAACATCACAAGTTACAGACACAGTGGGTCAATACATTGGAATAGTATTGGCAAGTGATACCTTAGTAGAATATTGGTGGTCTAGATACTATATGCTTTTTGGCTAAGTGTAGATTAGGCTTGCTTTGCTCAAAACACTGTTTAAAAAATTGTCCGAATCAGCGATTAATTGGCCGATTAATCGCTACTAGGGACCTGACCGTGTCGATTACCACTAATCGCTTGTGTTAATCGTTTAGACCGACTAATAGCTCTGACAATCCGATTACTAGGTATGTTCCCGATTAACTACTACACTTGGTCAAAAAGGTTACAAAATTTTCAGCGCATATCGCTCGCCAGTAGCTAGCCTGCCCCCAATGAAGTAGGTTTTGAAGCTCCCACCATGATTCCCGCCTCGAAGAGCTTGATTCCCTCCATCACCATCCATTTCCTTGTCATCGTTGACCAGTTCCTCACAGCTGCCGACCATATCTAAGATATAAGAGTTCGAGTGAAGCGCCTTGAGGAGCTCCTCTCGGAGCTCGAGGCTGACTTTAATAGGGTAGGTAGTTGAGATGCAAGAGGAGTCGTAACCTGGGTAGGTGGTGGGAGAACAGCAACTTCAAATGTCTGAGGAAGAATAAGCGGAAGGAGTGGTAGGGCACATGGTGCCTGCTGGAGGATCCTGAGTCGCTCGTGACCTTGAAGATTAGGCCAGGGAGAAGAAACATGCACGTTTTAATGGGATTTGGGCACTAGAGAAGTAGGGCTGCTGGGAATATAGATACCCAGGTACTATTTCTTTCTTATATAAATGTGTTTAGGTGCTAATTTGTGTAGGTTTCACCGATTAATAGCCGACCGATCAAATCAGTTAATCGTCTGAATTCCGATTACTCGCTACCCCAAGCTGACCGAGCAGTTAACGATTACCGATTTCCTTACCATTGGCTCAAAATAGGTTTTGCCTATCAGTTGAAAACACTAAGTTTTTCTTTGTCAAAATCTTTCCCAAGGAACCACCAATAGACATTGGGGTCCTTCACCCTTGTTCAACCACAAGTTTTTACTTAGAAATTGGGATGAGGAGATTCTTGATAGCTTCCATGTCTTAACGCTCAAGTTTTCCAATACCAGGGACATGGCTAAGTACTTAGATTCTTCCATCTGCAGAGGTTGTGTACTTTCCCCACAAGACTTGATTTTCACCAAGACAGGACCTTTCAGAAGCCTTCCCTTAGACCAAATGGACGCGTTCCAACCTATCATCCCACTACCACCAACTGTCCAAATGGCTAAGTTATTGCAACCTATATGATCCAGGCAGAGCCCATATTGCCAAGTGGCTGCACTAGAAGCTTCTTAACATTTGGCCTCTCAAATCCCTTTGTTCCTGGGTGGCTTTCCAAAAGTGAGACACACAAGGTAAACCATAGAAATGGGCCTTGTGTAACCACTCAACATAACCCATTCCTTCCATTCCACCCAGGTGTTTCATTCACTTAGTTGTTTTATTAAACAAAAACATAGTCCAAAGACTTAGAAATATTTATTCATAGCATGAATATATAACCACCCTTGGTTGCTACTAGCTAGGCTAAGCATGGCATTGTTAAGACTTAGAAATATTTCTAGCAATTCTACAACTACTAGGATTTCCCAAGCATAGCATATAGATCAAAAATATCCATGCAAGACTAGCAAAATATTTCTAATGCATATTTGAAAACATAGGAATAAATCATGAAGCACCACTTGCCTTGGTAGTTTGGAGAGTATCTACAATCCTCACAATCACAATCACTATTTGCACCAAAATCTACACACAAAATGATAGCACCAAATGACATACAAAATAAATACAAGCAAAAATATATGGATGCATGCAATATGATATGTGATGATTTTTTTGATACTCAACAAGACAAGTGCACAGTACTGATTCATAAACAAGTTCAAAACTTGCCAAACAACCTTTATTTGAACATTAAAACATTTCTCAAACAATTAATATACACCAAATAGGCCTACACATGTTTCTGTAAAAATAACCATTTTAACAGAAACAAAACTTTAAACACATTGCATATATGGAAAGGGCTTTCTCTCCTGATTGCATTGATATAAAATTTGTCAAATTTGGACGTGGGAATCAAAAGTTATGAATTAAACAAGTTTAAAAATCGAATAAATTTAAATCAGAATTTTAAAACGAAGAACATGCCACGCGGCGCTTTCTTACTGGCTGGTACCGCTTCGCGCTGGATCGCGCTTCCAAGCCGTTGGATCTAACTAAAACGCGCGGCTCAGATCTAATCTTACCCCTTCGGCTACGTTCTATCGCATCGACTGGATCTAAATCGAACGGCCACAGATCTATCGACCATAGATGGGCGGCGCTAGCGGCGGTGACAGGCGGCGACGCGCTCAGTCAGTGGCGGAGCCGGCGAACTAGGTCGCCCGTGGAGGTGGGAGGATGCTCACCAGAATCGCCGTGATGAGGAGAAGGTCGACGTATGCTCGGTTGGCGAAGGGGTGCTCGGAGTTGTCGCGGATTGCTCGTCGGAGTAGTCCCTGGCGACGGTGGCTTCTGTTCGTCGACGTTGGCGACGCTCTGGGCCGCTCTAAGACGAGAGAAAGGTGTCGTTAGATGCGCAGGACACTGGGGATCTCACGCATATCAAACAGAGGGAGAGGGGAGGCTGGGACTTACGGGAAAAGGTCGCCGGAGTTCGAGCAGAGGGCGGCGTGACGTTGCCGAGGCTACAGACCATGCGCGAGCAAACAGAAAGCATCAGTAGGTGCGCACGGAGATGTAGAACAAGCCAGCATGAACCATAGGTAGAGGGGAGTGCGGTGCTCACCGGAATTTGTCGGCGAACTCGTCGGAGCAGCGAGGTTGCAGCGAGGAATTCTCACAGCCTGGGGGCGCTCTATGCTTGGGCTTTGGGGGAAAATGGAGAGGAGGCAGAGGGGGTTTAAGTAGCAAGGGCACGTGCGAGATTTACTCAGGCATTGAACAGGAATTGACGCCGCGAATTTAAACAGGAAACGCCCGGCGTAATTTGGGGATGAACTGGTCGCTGGGTGGAGACGACGACAGTTGTGTGGGCCGTGGTTGTCAGCGAGAGTAAAGGAGTGGAGATGGGTCCAGGTGGTCAGCGACTCAGTGGGTGCGGGTGCGAGTAAAGAATAACGATTCGCGGGAGAGGCTGCTGGGCTAGCTGGGTCGAGTTGGGCTGGGTTGGGCCAGATTGGCTTGCTGCTTATCTTTTTCCTCTTTATTCCTTTTCTTTTTCTGTTTGGTTTTCTAGAATTGGTTTTCAAACTCCATTTCAATTCAGTACATAGCATTCAAATATGTGTCAAACACTTCTGTTTACAAAAACATACTTGGGTCATTTGGAAAATAAAATAAAACCAAGCCTTTATGAGATATAATAATAGGCATAAACTTGGTTTTATTTCATACTTTGTTTTGAAACTTTGTTCAAGCTTTTAAAGTCACTTAAGTTTGAACTCAAAATATTAGTGAATGAATATTAGTACCTTTCTCATTAGCAAGTGGCACAAAGGCTAGAGTATTCATACATAAAATATTGAGCAATATATGCTCCTGTTTTTTGAAATGGAACCCTAAATGATCATGGATGCATGGATGATATGCATGATTTTCGAAACATGATTTTAGGGATGTTACGGTCTAGTTTGGTTTGCTTGCTTTATTCAAAAAAACACAAAAAAATAGTTCCTACTCTAGTTGGTGGTATGTTATTTCCTTGCTTGGTCATGCTTTCTATCAATGAATGGTTTCTTTGAAACTACTTCTTATTGGCAAGGTGGATTCACGGAAGAATAAAAGTATTATTATAAGGAACACCATTTGTCACAAAAAGGGAAACACTTATGAGAACAAATTGATAGGTTGAATACTATTGCTAGAGACGTGTGCTCTACTTATAATGTTACCTATTGCTTTGATAAAGCTTGTTGCTGCAGGAGGTATAAACACCTCCCTTTTCAATTTGAGTATAATGATAATGTTACCATATCTTCTTATGTGAAAGGAAATTATGATTTTGATGATGTGGAACAAATTGAAGAATTTATTGCCTTCAAAGGGTGCATTCGAACTTGCCAGTTTGCTTGAAAATACTGATGATGCACCTTATAAACATGAGGTTTTTGAGATACTTAAATTTTGCTTTGATAATTACAAGGGAGAAAATGGTTATATTCTTGAATATTTTAATAAGCGTTTTCCACAAATGGAAGAGACAAATTCCTTGCAGGAGCCTATGGAAGAAGAAATTGTTGAAATTGGAAGCTCATTAGATGAAAAAGAGGGGGAGAGTGATGAACAAAAGTAGGAAGAATGGATTATCTACCCATGCCTAACTTCTAATCAGAGTAACTCTTTATCCCTTACATTATTTGATTGTCCCCCATGCTTACCAAGTGATGATGAGTGTTATGTTCCTGTGGATCCTTTTCAAATATCTACTTTGGGTAAAACCTGTGAAGGTTTTAATCCCACTATTTTTGATCTTGATAGAAATTATGTGTTTGTAGATCATGAAAAGCATGCTTTATGTGATAGCTATATTGTTGAGTTTATTCATGATGCTACTGAAAATTATTATGAGAGAGGAAAGTATGGATGTAGAATTTTTCATGGTACTAAAACACCTCTCTATGTTCTGAAAGTTTTGAAGTTACTCTTGTTTTATCTTCCTATGCTTGTCACTTTGTTCTTTGTGAATTTATTTATGTACAAGATTCCTATTCATAGGAAGAGGGTTAGACTTAAATGTGTTTTGAATTTGCTTCTTGATGCTCTCTTTTACTTCAATTCATATTTCTTATGTGAGCATCTTCTCAAGCTCTCAAGCCTAACTTAAAGGCATTAAAGAAAAGTACTTGTTGGGAGATAACCCAAGAGTTTCTTTGAGTCTTAGAAGTTATTACTTCTGTAATAACCTCTCCTTATCCTTTTTGTTTGCTTTTTGTGCCAACAATGACCTCTAATGAGAGGGAAGTAAGATTTGGGGAGTTGCTGTCCCGAAACAGATTTCTGTCCTCCACCAAAAATATTAGTGAGGAGGCTCTGTAACACGTATTGTGCTCAAAATTTACAAATAAATCCCCCAGTATGTTAGATAACTTTCATTAGTTCAACAATTTTTGATTTGAGCAACAGAAGATGTTCTAAAAAAATCGTTTCTACCTGCTGGTCTGTTTTGACAGATTTCTGCCATTATTTGCATTTGCTTCTTATTGATTCCTTTTTGAGCTCTCTTCAGGTAAATTGAGTTTCTTTGAACGAGTTACTACAGTCGCTTGTGTTTTTAGTGAAAATCCTTGCTGTTCCAAAGCTTTGCTAGTGGTCTAATATCTTTTGAATAAGCTAATGTTGCTAATGAAGATTATGTGAAGTTTTGTATGAAGGAAAAATATCAGGTGTAGAGAGAGAATGATGCAATGATATGAATAATGGACAAAAACTCAAGCTTGGGGATGCCACCATGGTGTCACCCCTATAAATATCCAAGAGGTACAGGCGTCAAAGCTTGGGGATGCGCAAGGCATCCCCTTCTTCATCAATAAAAAGCTCAGGTCTGTCTAGACACTTCGTTTTTATTGTTTCATGCACAGTTGTGTTGTCCTTGGAGCGTCTTAGTTTTCATTTGCTTTGCTTAGTTTGCTTTAGTAGTTTGGACCCACGTTCTTGCTGTGTTGTTTTGCAAATAAGTTTTCTTGGTGTTTGGAAAGGAGTAGGAAGTTCTTGCTTGAAGTGCAAGAGGAGCTTGCATTGACTGTGACTTAGACCTTAGCATGACATGCTAGGTGTTGTTTTGTCATTATGATTAGTGATTATTGTTGTAGCATGTCTTGTTCCAAACAATTGGGATTTCTTAGTGTGCCTTGAAGAAATTATGCGTTGTTTTAGCATGCAAAAGCATAGTATTGTGGTATTCTCCTTTGATGTTTTGCTTGGGTTGACTTGGCTCATGCTCACACCATGCTATGACTATGACAAGTCACCATTAGCCTCTATGATCATTTAGTCCTTGACTTGTAGTACCACTCTTTGCTTTGATTAATTTGCTTTGTTGCATTGCATAATTTTGGCCATTATTGCTCTATTAGTTGGTTGCTCCTAGTTTTTTGCTAGCCTCCACTTGTATGAGTAAGTTCTAATCATGCCTCCAACTCCCAAGAAACCAAGTTATTCCAAAGTGTCCACTATAATTTCCTATGCATTGTGTGCTACACCATTCCAAGTATATTCTTGTTTTCATCTATCTTCCAATTAAAAACTATTTTGTTTTGTGAAAACTTAGTGATTAAAGCCCTCATGAACTTGATGGCACACTTTATTCTTTGCCCCTAATAAACTTGAACCATTGTGACAACTTTGTTGTATATGCTTGCACTTATAAGTTGGAATTAGCAGAACCATGCTGTCACGGGGAACGTTTTCAACATTGCACTTGTACCTTGTTGTACTCAGTTGATATCATGTTCTTTTGTCTATTGATGTCACCGGTGTGAAATAAAGAGGGAACTTGTAAGTCCATGGAGTTTGTATACTGTGTTAGAGAAATGCCTGGGCCGCTAGCCTAAGCCATGCTTAATCATGGTGGAAACTTGCAGCATCACCATAGTGACATCTATGAATCATTCTTCTTATAAAAAAGAGACACATTGAGAAAAGAGGAAAGAGAGAAAAAGCACCATATTCCCATGGTACATAAAAAAGAACTGCTGAGATGCTCATTGACTGCCTGCCTTGTCATTTTGGGTATGGGAAAGCTCATGTACCATGTGCAAGGGGTATCCCGTTGGCGGTTCTCAATGATATGCAAATACTTACAGTGACAAGAACTTTCCTGGACCTAAAGTTGAGTATGCATGAGGTGTGGCCCTTGTATTCAAGGGGCATGAGATTTCCAACTTATACTTCGTCAAGCATATACTCTAGCTTTGCCACTTTAACCTTAACCACTTCAAGATGCTTATGATAGGAGCAATGGAGGCTGAAAGCTAACAAGTACCATAATTTTTGGAAGATCTTTTTGAAACTTGTAATCCCTGCTTCCTTTACAAAAAGGCCTTTCTTCCACCATTATTGAGTCTCCACCTTCTACCTTTAGGCACCATTAAGAGAGCATAGTTTTCATTCTGTGTGCAATGTTCCAAAGCTTATTAATTTATGCATATTGTGTTATTACCTGTTCTTGTGCTACTTGTTTCTAGTCACCCTTGTGAACTTTGCAGGTGTCCTATGCATTATATTGCTACTCTATGAGGGACAAGCTGATTGCCACTATGCTATGTTTTTTGTATGTGAAACAAACAAAAGTTTTCCAATGCATGTTATTCATGATCTTTGTTTGTAGCTTGTCATGTTGCATGCATAGTTACTATGTCCTATTGTTAGAAATCCGTCTTAAATGCACATGTTTAGATTTCTTTGATCCCAGCTTTCAATGCTTGCAAATGGTTGGATCTTTATTGTGAGGGTGCATGTCACCTCAAAAATTATTCTATTTATCACTTACCTACTCGAGGACGAGGAGGAGTTAAGCTTGTGGATGCTGATACGTTGGAAATGTATCTATAATTTTTGATACTCCATGCTTGTTTAGTATCTACTTTGCCTTACTTGTCCACACTTTGAGGTGCTTTTTACATGTTTTCTGGTACTAACCTATTAACAAGTTGCAACTGTGCCAGATGCCTGTTTATTGATGTTTTTAGTTTCAGAAAAGTTAGTAAAGAAATATTCTCGGAATTAGACGGGACAAACGTCGAAGTAAATTACTTTCCCGGTCTCGCCCCTTCGCCTATAAGAAGCCCCTGATGCAGAAACCCTGAGTACCCTATCAAAAATCTACGAAACCGTCTGTAGCCGCCGCCACCATCATCCCTAGATCGGGTGGATCTGAAGCTCTTCCCGGCACTCTGCCGGAGGGGAGATCATCCCGGAGGCCTTCTCTCCGATATGATTCGTGAGTAGTTCTACCTTGGACTATGGGTCCATGTAGTAGCTAGATGGTTGTATCTCCTCCTTTATGCTTTCATGTATAGATCTTGTGAGCTCCGTTCATGATCAAGATCTAATATATTTGTAATCATGCATGTTGTGTTTGTGGGGATCCGATGGATATTGAGATTATTATGTTGGTTTAATTAATGGTTTTATCTTTATGATTCTATCATGTCTGTGTTGTTTGTGATCTTGCATGCTCTCGGTTGCTAGTGGTAATCTTGGCCAAGTAGTTGCTAGTGACTCCAAGAGGGGGTATTTATACTCGATAGTGGGTTCATGCCTCTAGTTTCCAAGGGAAGTGATGGAAATCTCTTAGGTTGTAGATGTGCTATTGCTACCTGGGAGAAAACAACGGCTCCTGTTCATGGAACATTTCAACTGTTTACCTTACACACTTTGCTTAAATCAGTTGTCTGTTGCTTGCAACTTAATACTTGAGGGGGTTCGGATGATAACCTGAAGGTGGACTTATAGTCATAGATGCAGTTGGATGACGGTCTATGTATATTGTTGTATTGCCCAATCAACCTCATAGGATCTTTCTGGCTAGTAATTGCATTGTTATACCTTGCTCAGTTCCTGTCAATTGCCCTGCTGTAATTTGTTTACTCTTCATGCCATGTTGTTTATCTAAGGAGAGCACCTCTAGTGAACTATGGACCCCGGTCCAATCTTTACCATTGATACATATTCCACTTTTACTTGTTGCAAACCATTACCTTCCACACCATTCGTTTAATCATTTGTTACAACAAACCGGTGAGCTTGACAACCTCACTGATTTGTTGGGGAAAGTCTTGAGTTTGTGTTGTGTAGGTCTCCGTGTTGCTTGCAACACCTGTGTGACGTTTCCTTCCTCCTACTGGTTCGATAACCTCGATCTCAACTGAGGGAAGACTTGCTGATGTACTCTTCACACCTTGCTCTTGGGGTTCCCAACAAGACTCCGCACGAAGCACCAAGTTCTCTGGGCCATTAAGGAGTCATCACACACTAGGTGAACACTTTCATTGGAATTACTTTTAGGGATCATCCTATTTAGATGATACCATTGCGTATCTAATACAAGAAATCAAAAAAGGATGCACACAAAGATTAAGTCATATAATCATAATGTGATGTGACATGGTTGTCTTCTTGCTCCATGATCTCCATCAGGTGCACTGGCATAATCTCCATCAGGCCTCCATCTTTGTGCCAAGTCCAGGACGCCACTGGTCTTATCGTTCATCATTGTGATGGCTATTACTATACTACTTAGCACTAGGAACAGTAAATTACCTTACCTTGTTCATGGCTTTAAACCATATCACATCATAAAGCCCTCCCTGCAACATAAAGTTAGACGCCTCTACTTTATCTATTATAGATTTTACGTGGTCGTTAAGGCTTTTTCAATAGAATTCTTCTACCTACAAACTTCCAACCACAACATGGATAAAATAGTTGTTTATACTACACCCCTTGCGGGGCCTTCCTTTGTAGATGCAAAGGGAATATGCCCTGAGAGGCAATAATAAAGTTGTTATTATGTATATTGCAAGTATATGATAGATGTTTATTTTGCATCCTATAATTGTATTAATACGGAAACGTTAATACATGTGTGTTTAATAAACAAATAGAAAGTTCTTAGTTATGCCTCTCTTATAAAATAGCTCGTTGATTAACAAGATGATCAAGGTTTCCTAATCATGGACATTGGATGTTGTTAATAACAAGGTCACAACATTATTGGAATGGTGTGATGAACATTCATCCAAAGTATAGAATTATGATCAAAGTGTAACATCCCAAAAATATCAAACTTAGATCATCAAAACACTAATCATCAAGTTTAGGGTTAACAAAAACTTTTCTTAATGAATTCATGAATGCATGTATATGTGTATGCATGGATTTTGAATTTCTTTAAAAACCACCTTGTTTGTGTGATCCATTGCTTGTAAAATGTTTCTTAGGTGAAAAGAACATCATCTAAAACATTTCCCACACTTTTCCTTAAGACAAGTAAATCAAAACAAATATATTAAGCGAATGGTCATTTTGACCAATTTAACTCCCATGCCTACTTTGGCTGTCTCAAACTTTCAAAACCTAACAGAAACTTTTCTGGATCTTTGCACCCCTTGAATGTACTCATAACAGAGTATCAAGGCCCACTTTGTGATCATCCAGAAACTTTCAAATGCATAGTTTAAATGACAATTCAAAATTGAATCTTCTTCATATGGGAAGATCCCACTTTTTCAAAACCCACTCAAACAAGCTCAACTTTCAAAACCCAAGCATCTGCAGACTCACCAGAACCAATCTATCAAACCCACCAAAATTCATTTCAAAATTCAAAACTTGATTTCATGCGGCCATTTCATCAAACAGGTTGCAGACACAAATCAAACAAAACATCAAACACTATAGTGTGCAGTGTTTTGAACCTAACTTGTTCCCTAGTTAGCTCACACACAACCCAGTAGATCATCTAGAAAGATTAGCCCAACACTAGCACCCCTGTGAGCTTGCCATTGTCATTAATGGTGAACAACCGAGCACCCCCATGTCACCCCATTGTGGACAGCAGGCTAGAGGAAGAACTAGCCGTGCCAACCTTGTCTGGGAGGCAGCCCACCGTCCACCGCCACTGCCTGTCCTAGCCGCGAGCGTTGCCAAGCCCTGGACCACGCGCACGAGACACGCCCAGACCATGCCGAGCGTGCGCCAGAGCACCACCCTCGACCATCACCCACAGACCGCGCGCCGCCCTCACCGCGTGCATACACGATCACCACCGACCCAGGACACCGCCAGACACCCCCGTTTGCCGCCCCGTGCCATACAGCCACCGCCCGCCGTCGAAGACGCCGCCTCTGCCGCGCAGAGCGCCGCCCGTTCCAGACCAAACCGCACCGCCCCATGCCTCGCGATCATGTCGTTGAGCATCAACAGGAGACACAGCACCGTCCCCTACCCTTGCCCATGCCTATAGCCGCCTGTAATGTCGCCCCTGACGAGCTCACCGTGCGCCCCGACGGTCCCCTCACTCGACTATAAGTAGAGGCCACCACCGCACGATTTCTTCACACCATCTCACTCCCCTCTCCCCACTGACCGTGCCACACCATCCTCAGAGCAAGCCGAGCACCACCTCGCCGGAATTTCACTGGAGCCTGCCGTTGCTGGAGAAGAAGGGAGCCAGCGATTGGAGCCGCCCCAGGAGAAGCCACCGGTACCAGGAGGTTCGCCGTCGTCGACTTCCTCGTTCGCCCATCTCGCCGACCCTCGCCCGTACCCCGGTGAGCCCCCAGCACCCCTCACTGGCCACGCTAGGTTTCGTTCTCGCCGGAGCTGTCTCGCGTCGACGATGACCCTCAGTCGTTGGATTAGAACTAGATCGAACGATCCACGTTGCCCCATACCGCTTCACCCAGCCCCGTGTCACTGACGAGTGGGGACACCCACTTAAGAAGCCCGCGGGAGCACTGCGCTTAGCAGGCCGGCACGTTAGAATTTCCCGCGCAGCCCAGCAATTCAAATTAAACCTTTTTCTTTTTAAATTCAAACGCACTTCTGTACCCAACTTCAAAAATCAACCCAGATCGATTCAGTGCACCAAATTGGGTGAAACCAATTATGTTGGAAAGGTCTGCGAATGCTTAATACAAGCCAGTTGGATTCAAGTCATTTGGATCTGTAGATCACCCATAGAAAAAATAACAAGGCAGAAGCTTTTCTGCATTCAAACATTTTTCAAATTTAAACTATAAAAGCTTTTGAGTTGATTCCAACTCTCAAAATTCACATTTAACCATACCTTTCAGAATATATAAAAATATATAGGTTTACTTGCAGAAATAATGTTCAAGGAATAAAAGAATGCTTCATAAGCATTTCTAGTCACTTTTGTTAATTAAAATAAAAAGGTAAAACCTTATTAAATTGTGACACCACTTTAAATCACATTCCCATGGACTACAATATGTGGTGATGACATGTGTCAAAATGATCCCATGTTTAGTTTGGAGAATATTAAATCTTAAGTAGTTTTTCCATGAGTAGAAATTACTTTTCTAAAAATAAGAAGTTTTAAACCAAGCTTTAACCTTGTAATGTTAGAGATGATGCTAGATCATCTATAGGACCCTTGTGTGTGATGATTGCAAGTAGTTAAGTATTGTTTGGTGATTGTGTACCTCGTATTTATTCATAGACGCTAGTACCGACCAAGGATACTACGAGGAGGAAGGAGGATACTACGAAGAGGAAGCCGAGGAGAACTTCAACCACTGCTCTGCACAAGGCAAGCTAACACTTGCAAGATACTATACCTATGCAAGCTAATTACTATGCAAGCCTAATACTACTAGCGAATGTGCAAGCTAACACTTGCAAGATACCCTACTGATGCCACAAACCCATACTTGTGATATGAATACTATATGCCTTAAGCATATGTGATCATACCTACTTGCTAAACCAATCCTAGTTTTATGGCAAGCTTCTTACTTTATTTTTTTATCAAAGCTTACTTAGAGTCTACCTAAGAGTTTGGTAGATACTAGACAGTTGTGCTGAAGGTTGCTTAAAGAGCATAAAATTTGGCCTAAGCTAGAAACCTTGATATCAGCCTAAGATATAAGGTTAGACTTAGTAAAACTCCACCAGTTACCACCCCTCACTATTACTACCCCCACCTGTAGATGCTAGTGCTAAGCATAAAACTTGATCAACTTTTAGATGGGAATACTTGGTGGAAAAATGGTTATGAAAACCTTGGAATGATGGATCATTCTATTGAAATGTTTTGGACATGTGTTTCCAAACACTTGATGATTTTGGTGATGAAAATGTTGAGGCATGAGCCTTAGCCCTTTATAAAACTGATGGTTGTCTGGATGCGATACCATTCCAATTTTAGCGTACAACCACAATACCCGAATATTGGGTAGGGCTTGATTGGAAACTTATATTCCTTAGTATTAGTTCCCTCACGGCCAAGGTCTGAGCTGAGGCTACCTTGTGAAGATTGTCCACCTGTGCAGTACCCAAGATGACAGTGGTCATGGTTGGGAGGCCAAACTCACAGGAGAGGTGCTTATACTAGGGCGTGTAATTGAAAGTTTAGGATTGATTATCCGCATACTTAGTATGGTGAGTTCAGGATTTGTTCCTGACGGATGTATCGAATGTTATGGTGAAAGTGTACAATCTCTGCAGAGTGTCAAACTATTCGAATAGCCGCGTCCGCGGTTATGGATAGTTGGAGTGGCCATACTGTTCCCCCGTCAGACTTTTAAAATGACTTGTGAAATGAATTGAGACTTTGACGTGAACACAACAAAGTTGTGACCTGAATTACATGATCCCACTTAGGAGTTATAAAGTTGTGACTAACTTTGGAACTTAGTAAAGATAAACCTGGCTTTTTGCAAAACAACCCTAGAGCCTAGTGTCCTATTATCCAAAAACCCCTTACCTGTTAGTATTAGTTTGCGAGTACTTAAAGAGTACTCATGGCTTTGTCCCTGGCTATTCCCATGGCCAGACTATGAAGAGGAGTACCTGGAGGATGGACCCCAGGAAGGTTACGACAACTAGGATCATCTCCCATCGTCAGCATTGCCTGTGACCCCGAAGATGGAGCTTCGCCTACGCTACCGTTATTATTACGTATTCCGCTGCTTGATGTTGTATTAAGAACTGGATCATGAGATCCCTATTTGTGTAAGAACTTAAGTATCGTTTGTAATGGATGAAGTACTATGGTATCCAATTCGGTTATGTCTCGCAAAAATGGTAATCCTGGGATTGCGATGTATGGCATAACAGGCATCTAGGATTGAAAAATCCGGGTGTTGACACGAAGTCATTGTGTTTATATTGCCATAACATCATACGAAGTAATCCTAATCCTTAGACCATGAGATCATGTCAATCACTAACACTGGAAGATTATCTTGAGAACATTAAACATCACACCGTAACAGGATGACTATAAAGGTGGGTTCAGTTCTACGAAGGTGTTATGTAGAGGCTCATGGATCAAGCGTGGAATTTTTCCATCCCATTGACAGAGAGATATATTCTGGGCCCTCTCGGTGATATCACATTAGTTAGCTTGCAAGAAAGTGATGAGATCATTAGAATGTTATACCACGGGAACAAGAAAAGACTATATGTCAGTAACGACATCAAACTAGGTATGGAGATACCAATGATCGAATCTCGGACATGTAATATATCGCGAGGCAAAGGGATTAAGTTACTAGTGTAAAAGGTTCTCACGATCACAACAAGTCATCGTTGAATGCGTGGGAGCCCGTATGGATCTCCAGGTCTCGCTTATGATTATTGATCCGAGAGGGGTCTTGATCATGTCCGCATTATTCGCAAACCGTAGGGTGACACACTTAAGAGACACCGACACCATTTGGAACAAATATTTTCTAAACGAAAGAATTGCAAAGCGCTGGAATTATTTCAATTGACACCAAAATTGTTTTGGGCGAAACTGCAGAAACTGGTTCTGTGTGTGATATTGAAAAGTAGCAAGGGATTTTATGTGAATATTTGTTAATTATTGTAATTGACAAAATTCTGAAGAAATAAATAAAAGGAGTTTCACTACAAGAAATTTGGTGATACATGACCCTCCATATTTGTAACATCCCAGATTTTATATTAAGATGATTACTAGAAGCATGCATCATCCTTGCATCATTGCATCCTACAAATATATTTTTCAACAAAATCCTAACACCTAAACCTATCAAAACCCTAATAAAGATTTCCATATGTAAGCATTATTGTTGTAGTCAAGCTTAACCCTTCTAAAAACTATGTAAAAACATTAAACTATGGTCCTAAGATGGCCACCTTCTTTTTACAAAAATTTAGAAGTTGGTTTCAACCTTTTTGGACTTTATATGCAAAAGTTATTTAAGATTTAGTAAAACGGAAATTAATAAAAGAAAAGTATAAAAAAAACCTAACTAGCCTAAACGGGCCAGTTCAGCCGGCCCGTGAGCTATTTACCGCCACCAGCCACAGCAGCCGCACCGCGTCGCCAGGGGGCCCAGCTAGCAGCGCCGGCCCACAACTCCCCCCCCTCCGCCACCGACACATGGGACCCGCCCCCATCGCCTCCTTCCCAGAGACCATGGCAAACACGGTGTCCGCCGCATCGGGATAAGCCGATTCAAACAAGATTCGGCCACCCCCTTCCCCAAGACTTTGGGGATATATAAGCCGACCTCCCCCCCCCTCGCCATCATTGCCCCAAAAACCCTAGCGCGAGCCCTGCCGAGGCGCCGCCAATTGCTCGCCGGAGCGCCACCAGGAACGAGGAGGGGCATCGGAGCACTGCCGTCGGAGGAGGAAGCAAGGAGATCGGCCGAGTGGGCGAGCGTGACCACAAGGACCAGACGAACCTCGTCGACCTCACCGCTGTCCCGGGGAACCACCAGAGCGCCGCCGCCTGTCGACCACCGACGACGCCGCCGCTCACCACCGTCGTCGCCACCGCTTGTAAGTCGCGCAGAAATCCTAACCGTCCGATCTCAAATCCACGTCGTAGATTAGAAGTGACGCCAAAGCGGTACCGGTCAACCACGCTGCGCCGTGTGGCAAGCTGCGTGAGCACCGCGCCCGCGCCGCGTTCCTCTAGCTGGTCCAATCGGAAGCTGCCACCTGGCGTGTTTTGAGTTAGGGCTAGATCAATTTTGCAAATTTGAGCTAATTATTGCGAAAATCATATAAAATTAAATACTTGGCCAAATTTAGCTTATAATATACCGTTAGATTCATAATTTTATGTAGAACGCAGATCTGCAATAAAATTCTAAGTTTACAGTAGGGTTTTTGGTGTAGAATTTAATCGTTAGATTGGAGTATTTAATTCGTAGAAAAATAATTAGGACTCCGTTATAGTTGATTCTTGTTGCGTTGACTTTGTTTCCGCAATACCTACTGGAAAAAATTATAAAACTTTTCTTAAGATCATTAGATCTAATTTGGGGCTAATTAGATGGTTGGATCTCCTATTAATCCTATGAATTATATTAGTGACCCAAATGGATTTAAACCTGTGGGAAATCAATCCTAGTAACACCCTTAACACTATTGCAATCCAATTATGCTACCTTGGTCAATTTAGAAGACCAATCTTGCATAAAATACCATGTTGCATGCATGCATGATTATCTCTATGACATGTTTTGAGCAAGTTGTGATCATATCTATGTTTGTGATTTGATAGATTGTTCGGAGTGCGCTAAGGAGTTCTATTGTGTAGAGTGCTGCTCAGATCAAGGCAAGTTACACCACTTGTTCATAATTTTGTCCCAGTTTTGATTCTGTGCATATGATCTTCAAAATTCTGTAGTATGCATATGTAGGATGTTCTAGTAGAATTTTTCCTTAGTATTATTTTGCAAGTGCGATGATTTTGTAGTATGCCATGAGTAGCTCTATACTTAGGATTTCCCCTCCTAATAGGTTACCCGTGTTTTTGCTAAGTATTGCTTGCTATGCTATATATACAAAGTACCGTTGGGGGGTTCGAAAGACAAAGAATTTTTCTAAGTATAAAGGCTCTCTAGAGCAAACTTTTCTTCTCAAGTCTACTTCAAAATAAAACTAAGTTTTCTTCTGGGCGGAATGGTTGTCGGGTCAACGAGTGAGATTTGGTGGAGGACGGTCGTCCAGGAATCAAAGAAGTTTGCCATGTTTCAGAATTCAGAAGCTTCCAGTGCAACCACAATACATTATGGGCTCTGTCTTGCCCTAGTACTTAGTGGGAAACCTCACCTGGGTACCAACATTTGGAGGTTCTTGGCACGGTTGGATCCAGAAGGTAGAGGGGATACTAAGGGAAATCCTCTCCATGGTCTTGTCTGTAAAAAGGACTTGATCGTGGATTGTAGGTAAAGTGCACAAACTCTCAAGAGTATTGCAATCTGATCGATCAGCCGTGTTCATGGTAACAGAACAACAATGAGCATCTAAAGGATGGAGCCTCTGAAGGATCTTCCTCTCTCTTTCCTAAACAAAGTTTTTAAAACCCCATGGCGTGAGTAATATCGCCAATGGGTGGGATTTTGGGAACTTGGTGTGTAATATCCAAGTGTAACTTGGTGCGTAATATCCAAGTGTCTCTTGGTGAGTAATATCCAAGTGATTGGTTGTTGGACACTTGGTGAGTAATATCCTCGTGTGCCACTCGACCTTATTTTATCTAAGCAAATGTTTACAAAGTAGGGAAAATTCCTCTTCTTCTCTCTACTTAAGAAAACTAGCTTTGAGCAAATGAACTCTACAACCTAAATTAGCCTTGCATGTATGGATAGTCTTTCTCTCCTTGGTGTAATTTGCCAATACATTCAAAGTATTGACCCAACTTGTTGGCTGCACGTCTTATGTGCAGAATCCGAAGATTGAAAGGTGCGTAGGGATCGCGAGTCTACACTCGACAAGCCTGGGGCGTTGATGGACTCAAGCTGCTTTTATGTTTCCGCTCTTATTTGAGCTAGCCTTATGCTAAGCAAATTTATAATAAATTTATACTCTGAATTCTCCGTGTAATAAAGACTTTATGTTTTACATGATATTTCATCGACTGTGAGTGCTAGCTATTGATCCAAGGACTAGCATGTTAATCACAGGGACTTAGGATCCTTACCGATCCGAGGTCGCTACAATATTGGTCACTGAAAGGTCATAATTTTTAATTTATGACCTTTTTGTGACCAAATACAGATGGTCAAAAGTTGAGCGTCACTAGTTAAACACCACAACCTTTTTCCTGGATTGGTCATAGACGTCTATGACCAATATAGATGGTCACAGATTCTATGACCAATTGTATTGGTCACAGACTGTCTGCGCTGTCCACGTAGGATCCTACGTGGCCAATCCTACGTGGCAAATCTATGACCAATTGAAAAGGTTGTCGATCAGATTTAGCCCAGTACAGTTAGGTGTTTTACATGGGCCAAGCCCAATAATTATGGTCTTTTTACATAGCCTTCTTGGATATTTGTAGTCCATTTCTATTTAGGCCTTGGCCTTCTTGGCTATTTTCAAATCATTTTAGTTTGGGCTTTAGGCCTTTTCAACCCACCTTTTATTTGGGCCATGGCCTTTGAGAGCCCAAAATGTATTAATCCTGACTAGTTAGTCCTTTTATAGGCCCCACACATCAGTCCTTTGTCCAACTAGTCAGTTTCACATTTCAGAGTAAATAAATTATATAATTAAGAAAAATATCATCAAACTAAAAGACAGCTTTGTCTAATATTAATCTCACAACATCATGATGAGACGTATCACAAAAAACTTTACATTACAAAACCCCAGCACCTGGGTTAACAACCAAAAGAGACAACAAAAGCTAGTTTCTACACAAGTCTGCCAAAGGTAGTTACTATGCTTAAGTGCATGCTCCAGCAAGCTTGCACGCATAGGAGCACAACCTACAGCTAGCAGATCACTGCTCGGCCAAGACTCGTCGGCCTCTGGTCCCATCTGCCTCTGATCGCTCCTCTCCACGCTGGTCTGCCGCTGTTTGCTGCTACAGGCTCCTCTCACATCTTAAAAGAAAACAACTTAACTTCAACAACATATTAACAAGGCAATCAACCAACATCTGAAAAGTAACATCATCACAAGTGTTGGAAATTACAACTCAAAAAAGAAGGGTATGTCCGTTTGCCCAAACAGGTGGAAACAAGCATGTAAATTGACAGAACTATACAAGAAAAGAGAAGGAGGAAGACATGCTTAAATGTTATCATGTATATAGCACATATGTATTATGTTACGCATAAAGCTGTGTAGTACCTTTGGTCAGAATGAAGTGCAACAATAAAGTATCATATTGTTTTGATCAAACCAGTAAAAGAAAGCAGTAGCGCACTAACTACAATCTAAATATGATGATGTAACATCTAAGAAAGGTCCACTTTCTACAGTAATAATCAAGTATATATAGCTCCAGCGAGACATAACATGATAATTACATCAACAAACTCTTTTAAGCTGATGGTATTGATTCAATAGAAGAATACAACCAACATAAACATCCTAGAGCCTGACACATGTATATATCCATCTTTACCTGCTTGATATTCTCCCGGAGGAATCAAGGACATTAGCGACGAGGAAGGAGGGGATTCCTTTGAGGTCCTGGATGGCACGGAGCAGCTCGGGCTTGAACCTGGAATAGAGATGCCGCTGACCACTTTGTTGTTGACTTCCCCATAGTCCAAGAGCTCCTCCAAGTACACCTGGGCCTCTCCCATCATATCACAAGTAAATAATACAAAACCAATCAGATCAACAAGTAATTAGCATGAATCCAATATAGAATGAAGTACTAGACTATGGATAACAACAGTAATATAGCAACAACCTAGTATCAGGAAATACAGGAATGCACAATTTAAATTTGAATGAAAAATCCCTAAACAAGAAGTATATAGCAAGAGTACTGTTCTAAACTTCATTCATTAGCAAGTTCAAAATACCAATCAAGTCACAAATCAAATACTAATGAGTTCATAGATTGTTGAAACTTGAGACATACATCCAGAAAACAAACAGTCTGTACAGTTTCATCCAAGCACCAATAGGGTTAGCTACTGAAATATTATGAACAGGAGAAGCATACATTTAGTAAACTCACTATTTTGATCAGAATGAAAATGTGGTAGCTATGCACTACGACCTGGGGACCTCACTACCTTCCTGGATGGAAGTGACCTAGGGACCTGACTTGAGAGTTCATAGATATAAGTGACCGGGGGAACTCAATACCTTCCCGCTGCTCAATTAAAAATATATACACGTTCTATTGCATGAACAATATCACCACAATGCCTATCACCAGAAGATTGATGATGATCAGGGACCACACAAGAAAAGCAAATTATCATGTTACCACCAAAAAAATGTATTTGGTTCATCAGGTCTGCAATCAACCATTACAATTAGATTGTTCTTTTCATCCAACACCGATAAAAGAAGACTCCAGCTCAAGGTCTCCTACCAAAACTGAAACAACTTGAACAATTTTCACTTCACGTAACAATGGAGGTACATGGTGAAGGAAATAAGGATTGTACCTGTGTGTCGAAGTCCTTGAGCTTCTCGGTGCCGCTGCTCTCGCCGATGCGTCGGACAGCCAGTGCAGCGCCATCGGCGAGCACAACCTTGTACAGAATTCTCGATCCCATGGCACACAGGATGTATGGAGCTTCCATCCACAATCCACGCTGTAAATTTATTGCAAAAGCATGCCAGATTAGCAAATAGATAAGATACTCATATGAAAAGTAATCAAGCACAGTGGCAAGTGCTGTAATTATGCACACAAGAATCTCCCCTAAAAAAAGAACACAAGAATCTTGCTATTTTAGCATAACAAACAAGACAGCTAATTACTCCTAACATTACTCCATGATTCACACTTTTAGTATTGACACGCACCAACTACAGATTATAATCTGGTTTAATATTCACACTAAATAATTACTCCTATAGCACAACTTGTTCATTATCAACTCGATTCAGTGAATAATGTTCAGAGTCAATGAAAAACGACAATAACAACTCAGGTTTTCCTATGCTAGAAACGAAAACTCTGAAACTCACAAGCTCACGTAGACGACAACATAAATGACAAGCAATGGCTACCGCTATAGCACACCATCTCGTACTAGCATTCCCTTCCAACAAAATATCCCATCTAAGAAAACCTAAGCAGGGGAGAAATCTGCGTTCCTCCACACACCAATTCATCCTAATCTTATTGGGAGGAGAGAGAGGGGATCATATGTTTGTACCTGTGCACTTCTTTGTTGACGTGGATGTGGAGCAGATCTGAGGGACGCGGATCAGATCTAAGCTAATCTGATACGCGTCGTCATTGGCGTTGGTTGTTGCAGGTGATTGCCCTGCACTCCCATCGCCGACGCGGATCAGATCTGAGGGACGCGAGGCCAACGGTGGATGGGTCAGCCACCTGCAGGCCTTCATCAGCAGTGACGCGAGCTCACCCGCTCTGGCTAGTGGTGGGGCGGAGAGGAGGTCGAGCAAGGCTGTGGCAGGAGATAGTACCTCGCACAGCCACATGAGGACGGTCAATCAGGACAGGTATGGATGCCCAACATAGGGAGAAACCATAAGCGACGAAGGAGGCAGGAGATAGTACCTTGCACTAGTTCTCGTTCTAGGCGGTGAGCCATCGGAGCTGGCAGCCGTCATGGACGAAGCGGATGTTGTCACGACAGTCGTAGGGGCAACAAAGGGGGCGGTCCGCCTCGGCGGCGAGGCGGAAGATGCGGCACTACTATTCTCCATCATCTTCCTCCTCATACTCGAGGTCAGCCGCCGGTGGGAACATCGTCTCCGGGTGAGTGGTGGCGGCGGCTGTGTTGACAAGCGCTCGTTGCAAGAGAGGAACTGGCGGCAGCTTCTGTGAGGAACTGGCGGCAGCTTCTGTGAGAAAGGAGAACTAGAGGAGTAGTTAGGGTTTGGAGGGGATGGGTCGGGGATCCTACATGGAGTGGCTTCAGTGTCTGTATTTTGGTGCCAAGATGCCAAGTCATCGATCCACACGAAAACTAACCCGGATCACGATCTCGTCCATCCATTCTGCTCTGATCCAATGGCTCTCCTAACATCTCAAATTTATTCAAGACTCTAAACCAATGATATCCATCTACGACCATTTCGTATTAGAAAACTGTGACCTTATTGATAAAATTGGTCATAATTTTTTAAGTTTAGACCTTTGCAAATGCCTTATGACCAGCTGGTTTAGAACGGTCATAGATCTATGACCAAAAAATCCATGGTCATTAAGAAAAGGTCACTAGTGAGCATATTTCTTGTAGTATTTTATTTAATCAGAGATTACATTAAATTTGGTGGAAATTTAATGGGAATTTGAGTCGGTTTTTGAATGGAGAATATGGAGGGACTTTTGGTGAGTGGGAGCTTGATATGTCGTAAACGTATCTATAATTTTTGATGTTCCATGCTTGTTTAGTATCCACTTTGCTATGCTTTTTCTACAATTTGAGGTATTTTTATACATTTTCTGGGACTAACCTATTAACAAGATGCGGCAGTGCCAGTTGCCTGTTTTCTGCTATTTTTGGTTTCAGAAAAGCTAGTAAGGAAATATTCTCGGAATTGGACGGGATAAAAGATAAAATCAATATTTCACCTAGGAGAACACAGAGACCGAAGGGCGACCGGAGGGGAGCCACAGGGTGGCCACCCCCCCCAAGCGGGGGCTCACCCTATGCCGCTCCTGGGTAGTGTGTGGCCCCCCTGGTTGCCCTCCTTCCTCGCCTCTTCGCCAATATAAGCCCCCAGATGTCAAAACCCTAAGTACCCGATCAGATCTCCACGAAACAGTCGTAGCCACCGCCACCATCATCCCTAGATCGGGGGGATCTGAAGCTCTTCCCGGCACCCTGCTGGAGAGGAGAGATCATCCTGGAGGCCTTCTTCATCACCATGCCAGCCTCCCGTATGATGCGTGAGTAGTTCACTCTTGGACTATGGGTCCATACAGTAGCTAGATGGTTATTTCTCCTCCTTTTTGCTATCATGTTTAGATCTTGTGAGCTCCGTTCATCATCAAGATCATCTATTTGTCATCATACATGTTGTGTTTGCAGGGATCCGAAGGATATTACATACTATCTCAGATTGATTATTAATTCTATCATGTCTTATTGATTATTTATTCTATCATGTTTGTGTTGTTTGAGATCTTGCATGCTCTCCGTTTCTAGTATCTATCTTGGCCAAGTAGATGCTATTGACTCCAAAAGGGAGTATTTATGCTCGATACTGGGTTCATGCCTCTATGGAATCAGGGTAAGTTATAGAAATATCTAAGGTTGTACATGTGATATTGCCACTAGGGAGAAAACAACAATCTTTTGTTCATGGAACAATTGTATTGTTTACTTTACACACATTGCTTAATGAAGTTATCCATTGCTTGCAAATTAATATTGGAGGGTATGGATGATAACCTGAAGATGGATTACTTGTCATAAATGCAGTTGGATGGCGGTGTATGTATATTGTTGTGATGCCCAATCAAATATCATAGGATCATGAATGTCTAGTATTTGCATTGTTATGCCTTGCTCAGTTCCTGTCAATTGCCCCGCTATAATTTTTTTACCCAGCATGTTATGTTATCTTTCTTAAGGAGAAAACCTCTAGTGAACTATGGCCCCGGTCCAATCTTTACCATTGTTACATCATCTACTGTTACTATTTACTTTCTGCAAGCAACCATTACCTTCCACACTATATATTTAATCCTTTGTTTTTGACAAACCAGTGAGATTAACAACCTCACTATAAGTTGGGGCAAAGTCTTGAGTTTGTGTTGTGCAGGATTCCAAGTTTCTAGCAACACCTTGGAGTTGTTTCCTTCCTCCTACTAGTTCGATAACCTTGGTTTCATAACTGAGGGAAAACTTATTGATGTGCTCATCATACCTTCATCTCAGGGTTTCCCAATGAAGCTCTAAAGTGATCTGAGCTCATCAAAGACTTTTTCTAGCGTCGTTGCCGGGGAGTAAGGACAGCTTCACAAGGGGAGTCCTTGACAACCAATCTCTTTACTTTGTTTTTGTTTTGCTTAGTTTCTTTTGCTTTGCTTTGTTTTTCTTGCTTATTTTTATCAAAAATTCCAAAAAAAATAGTTTCTGTCACATCCCAAATTTTAGATTTGGTCTTGCATATCATTCATATCATTGCATCATGCCTTTCCATGCAAAACCGTCGAGTGAAAAGGTTTGGCGAAACGCTATTTGCAAAACCCTATTTTATTTGGCTACGAGGCTCTTACGGGAGGCTTTAGTAGGACTAGCGTTGACCACCCTTGTAGACTAGTGGTTTCGCTCAAACCTTGACCTTAGATTGTTCCCCTCGACTGTACGAAACCGTAGGAGCAAGAATCGCTCGAATCGGAGCTCGTACGAAGAAGTTGTCGCCGTTTTAGTGAATCGTCGGAAAACGGTCCGAATTTCCGGACCGATTTCCGAGTCCGAAACCAACTCCGCGCCGAATCAGTTTGGAATTCCGCGAGAGGGCCCACTTAAAGAGGCCACCCGGCCTCGGGAACCGCACCCCACCCCGCCGCCTCCCTGCCCACCCTGCGCGACCGCCCACCTCGGGATCGCCCCGCCGCCTCGGTTCCTGGACCGCGCCGCCGCCCCTCCTCCTCGGCTTGCGCGCTGCCGCCATCGCCAAGATCGCCGCCGCCGTCGCCCTTCATCCCCGCCGCCCAGGTGAGGCCGCCGCCTCCTCTCTCCTCTCTCTCTCGCCGCGCCGTCGCTCGCCCCGCCTCCGCGCGTCCTGCCTCGGCCGCCGCCCCGCAGCGCCCCGCCCCCCCCCCCGCGCGACCCCGCCTCGGCCGCTGCGCGCCACGCCACCTGCTGCAGCGCTCGCTGCCGCGCTGCCCGCTAGCTGCTGCGTGTCGCGACGCTGCGCCGCGCCATGCCGCTACGCGCACCCACGCGCACACACGCATGCACGCGTGCCGAACACCGCCGCCGTTGCGTGACCGTTTTAATCCGTTGCGCTGACCCTCTCCATCCGCGCAGAAAAAACCCCGACGCCGGAATCGATCGCCGCCGTCGTCCGGAACTCGCCGCTTGTTTCCGGTAAGCCTGCAGCCACCGTCGGATTTCAGATCAGCGGCTCGGATCGTTCGTTGACTGGTCAGACTCAGGCGTTGACTAGTCAGACGCCCAGTCAGCGTCCAGTCAGCAGACGCTTTGACCAGTCAACAGACACAGTTGACTGGTTATTTTCGTTAATCCTTTTAGTTGGCAGATTTCGGTAGAATCTTGTAAATTGCGTAGAAATTAAACCGCTTGGCCAAAA
Source organism: Avena sativa (assembly GCA_916181665.1). Lineage (NCBI taxonomy): Eukaryota > Viridiplantae > Streptophyta > Magnoliopsida > Poales > Poaceae > Avena > Avena sativa. Next base: position 91,803,349 of record OV702293.1, on the reverse strand, counting down.
ATTGCAAATAAAATATGTGTAGATTCAGTGAGTCGTGTAGAATCTCGCTGTACCTTTGGTTCAGGCTTTTGCCGCAAGGTTTAGTACAGTTTAATCAAACTAGTTACTGGCCTTTTCGGAGTAATAAATTCGTAGAAAAAGATCCGTAGCTCCAAAAATCGCGTATGATATGTCCCTGGATTCAGTGGAACAAAGGAAATCTCATCGTGAATTAAAAAGATAGGCTTACAGTAAAAACTTCTGCAGAATCTGCCTAGTGGCTTTCTGCAGTGTTTTAATTACTCGGGGAGTTTTATAATTCCTTTTTGAGTAATTACAGTTGGTACTATTTCTAATCAGTGATGCCTATGCGGTAGAATTTTTCCAAGATTTTACAAATAGTATACTACCGGTAGTGAATTATTTGAGTTCTAGCTCTAGTTTTGAGCATTACTTTTACTTAATAGTTTTCCTAGCGCTAAAACTATTTTCCATGCATGCAATCGGTAGTATTATGGAATAGGATGTTGTGGTGCAGTTGTAGCACCAATTCACTTGTCGTTCTTGCATTCATGCATCATATTTGTTGCATATGTTGTGGATTGTTTGTTTATGAATGCAAATGTGACGAGTGCAACGCTTGCTCGTGTATGGATTGTTCTTCCGACCGCTACAACCAAGGCAAGTAGATGCTACTTTGTTCATGATATCGTCCTACTATTTTCAATGCATTGTCGTGTATTTTGTAGATGCATGTGTAGGCTGATACTATCGCTATGCTATGGCCTATTATGTGGTAGGGCTTTCCTGGTAGATCAACCACCGTTGGTAGATGTGCTTAGCCATGCTATGTTGAACGAGGGCTGGGTTACATCACTGAAAGTTGTTTCTAAATGAGTTCTTTTGCAAAAACTAAAATAACTTAATCAATGAATCTCCTAGGTGTGATGGTATTGATAATTTTTGGTGGTTTCATTGCGAAAGGCACCCAGGTATCGAGAGAAATTGATTGGCTTCTTTATTGTGTAGCTTACGTGTACAACCATGTGCCAATAATGGAATGGGCGGTTGGTTGGACTTAGTAGGCTGTGGTAACTCGAACCCGTGTATCTAGAGATGTAGAATTTTGGTAGGTTGGACCGGTGCACGTCGGGATTGAGGTGCTACTTCCCGAACAGTCTCTTCTTGGTCTTCTCCCTATCATCACCCAAAATGAGAGTGATGGTACGAGCTAGGCTGGCCAAGTCACATGGGTAAAGTGTACTAACCTCTGCAGGGTGTATAATCTAATCGATTAGCCGTGTCCCCGGTTATGGACAACTGAGTTGCTTGATATTGATTCCATGACATGTTTCTCGCTCATTCCAATTTCATAATTGTTTTAATGTTGTTGGGTTAACTTAATTGGGATCTTTTCAAAGAAAATCAAAAACTGTTTATGAAAGTAGGACAAATGTATTTGCAAATGCAAGCCAGACACAGCTCCACTTGCCAAATATGCATGTAGATGTTAGCACTATTGTCTCCATTACTAGCTCTACTTGCCATACATTCCATGTATTGACCCTTCGGGGCTGCTACGTTTCATGTTGCAGGTTATTCCGATTCTGAGTAATCGATATAGGCCACGGTACTCCACTCGGAACTTGTTCACTTGTGGGCAATTTGAAGAATGGAGGATTTACTTTATTTATGTTGCTACCTGAATAATTTGAGCTAGCTTTGGGCTAAGCTTTTATTGTAATAATGGTACTCTGGATCTTCGTTATTCATGATACACGGATATTTTGCTATGTTATTCATCTTACTCTATTGTGGGCAAATGAACCGATCCAGGGATTGGCATGTCACATAGAGGCCACGGTCTTTTCAGAACCGGGGTGTTACAGGATGGTATCAGAGCCCGTGTGTCGACTGTAGGATCGTGACCTAGAATTGGATTAGGAAGCCATAGATTTATTAAAGCCTATATTAACTCTGTCTTTCATCTTATGCCTTTCACCCTCGTAAATTCTTACCATATGCTATTCTCACACTTTCCTCTTTTACTTGATAGATGGGAGAAGTTAGGACTGAGTATGCCACCATGGAGTCACCAAGGCCCTTTGCAAGGCAGTTAGCACAGCTCTCGCAGTCATTGGGATTGCCACTGCCCATGTTCAAGGGAAGAAGGCTGTACACCTATGGATATGGAGAGGATGCATGGGAGATCACTACCTTCATATTCAGGGATGCCGCCTTGCCAAACCCAGTGCATTTGATCTACACCAAGACCTACTGCAACTGGGGACTTGGAATCAACTTGGCCATACATGAAGCCCTGTCTCGCCAGTGCCATAATGTCCGACACCTACTGCCAGCAGATTCACCCTACCGTGACTATGGGAGGCGTGATGAAGATGGGCACATTGTGGTTACCCCGGGCGACAGGAACAACATGCCACCCCGTCGGAGGCACATAGAGGACATGGAAAGGGAGAATGGAGCTCTAGCTGAGAAGGTGAGAATGATAAAGGAGATTGCAGATTTTGCTAGCAATGGTATGGTGGTCCAAGGACAGGAGATTGACACCCTGCATGAAGCTGTGGGAGTTCTGGAGAATGCCCTGATAGCCAGAGATGCAACCATAGCTCATCTTCATGGTACTGTGCAGGAGAACACCCAGAACATACAACAGTTGCAAGGGACCGTCTAGGAAAGGGATCAAACTATTGAAGCTATGACAGCCCAGATTGCCGCTCTCCAAGCGCAGCTAAATCCACCCTCTGATGATGACAATGGAGATGATGTCAACAATGGGGATGATGATGACAGTGGAGACGATGATGATGATGAAGACGAGGATGATGATGATGGAGACGATGATGATGGAGGAGATGAAGCTGTTGCAGTTGCAGCTGAGAGTGAAGAAGAAGAGGAGGATCCAGAAGAGGTGGAGTTTGAGAATTCAAGTGATGATTAAGGAGAGGTGTACACTCCGCCGCCATGGTTGTACCGTGAGCCGAAGCGTCAACGCATGACAGCAAGGACCTACTGCAACCTCTTCAAGAAGTAGATAGAAGTCCACCAATTAGTCCTCGTTAGTTAAATTCGTTAGGATTAGTCTCGATCGTTGTGAAGCTTAGTTAGTGTTAGTTTAAGAGTGTTTAGTTGCTTAATTGTGTACTCCAATATCCCAGGATTTATTTGTGCGAATTTTAATGAAAGAGTTGTGGCAATTTGGTTACTATCTGTGTTATTTTCGCTGCAGTTTTTCTGCTGATACAGTAGTACTGTGCGATTTTTCATATTTTTCTGATAACTCGGAAAAATTTGAAAAAAATTGGGGCTGATGCGGAACTCTCTGTACTATATGTGCAAAAATCAGCTAAATTTTCTGACGAGATTAAGTCAGGCGGAAAAATTCGCGAACGCTGCTGGACTATTCTGGCAGATTGTTGTTTCTGTTGTTTAGTTGATCTACTGTTTAGTTAACCATTGCCAACTCTTGTAAAACTATTTCAGTAGGTATATACTGCTAGGATAACTCCTGGGATGTTGCTGGATCACTTCTTTGTTGATGTGTTGCTTGCTTGTGATTGTCTGCTATTGTTTGTTGTTGTTTGATCATATGCATGGGTAGAATCCTATTGGCGTAGTTGATTCTTTCTAAACTTACCTGTGCTGAACCACAGATGCCTCCCCGCCGTCAACCCACTGAGTTGGAGCAACTCGTGGCATCTCAGGCACAGCTGACCCAAGTGATGACTCAATTCATGACAAATCAGAACAACAACAATGGAAACAATCAGCCTCAGGGAGATGCTCTCACCAGATTTCTGAGGTTAAGGCCAGCTAAGTTCTCTACTGCAACGGAACCAGTGGTTGCTCTCGACTGGTTGCGTTCAGTCAACAAGGATCTGGTAACTGTTGGATGCACTGATGCTGAGAAGGTGAGGTTTGCCGCTCACCTACTGGAGGGACCAGCCGCTTCTTGGTGGGACACTTTTCAGATCACCCACCCGCTGGATACCGTGACTTGGGCTATGTTTGAGGAAGGTTTCAGGACCAATCACGTGTCTTCAGGAGTTCTGAGCCTGAAGAGGAAGGAGTTCCGCAACTTGCGCCAAACCAATCGCACCGTGGCCGAGTACATTGAGGAGTTCAACAACTTGTCCCGTTATGCACCTGAGGATGTTGACACTGATGCAAAAAGGAGGGAGAGATTCCTAGATGGCCTCAGTGATGAGCTTTCAGTACAGCTGCTGGTGGTTTACTACCCCACTTTCCTGGAGCTTATGGACAAGGCCAGGATCTTGGAAGGGAAGCACAAGCAGGTGGAAAGCCGCAAGAGAAAGAGCAACAATCATCACTCTGGTTCACATCACAAGTCTCGCACTTCATATGATGGATACTCCAAGCATGGAGGGAGTGACCATGGGAGCCATGACCGCCACCACCATGGAGGCGATGGACATTGTCATGACAACCATAGGAGCAGCCACCACAGCCACAAGGGAGGACACTCTCACCACTCTGGAGGACACGGTGGACATGACCGCAGCCGTGACCGCAACTTTGTGAAGAAGGATCTGAGTGAGGTGACATGCTTCAAGTGTAAGCAGAAGGGACACTATGCTGACAACTGTCCGGAGAGGAAAGGACTGAAGCCAACCAGCAACGAGAAGGCCACAGTGAACCACATGAATGTGGAGGAGATTCCAGATGAGCCTGACCTTGTGATTGGTAAGTTCCCAATCAACACTTACCCTGCACTTATACTTTTCGATACTGGTGCATCGCATTCATTCATATCAAGGGCATTTGTGGACAAGTATAAGCTACCTACTGAGTCTATGAAAAGGTCCTTTAGAGTGAGTTCACCAGGAGGAGATATGATAGCTAGCGCGGGATGCCGCGATTTAACTGTGAGGATTGGAACACACAACTTCAGTGCACATTTGGTAGTGTTGGATTCACAGGGATTAGATGTTATTCTGGGTATGGATTGGATGTCTATGCATGGGGGAAACATAGATTGTGCATAGCGAGCTGTTTCACTCAAAACCCCGGATGGTAAGAGGATTAGATTCAAGTCAGCTGTACGACCAGGAAGGTGTAAGTTGAATTCTCTTAAGGGGGTTAGCATGGGTACTGTGCCTGTTATTAGGGATTACCCTGACGTGTTTCCGGAAGAGCTACCAGGGATGCCACCTGACAGGGAAGTAGAGTTTCTTATCGACCTGATGCCGGGAACATGACCTATAGCAAAGAGACCATATAAGATGGATGTGGATGAGCTGAAGGAATTGAAGAAGCAGCTGAAAGAGCAGTTGGACAAGGGATTCATTCAGCCTAGTTCGTCATCATGGGGTGCACCTGTTCTGTTTGTGGAGAAGAAAGACATCACCAAGAGATTAGTGGTGGACTACCGCTCGCTGAATGAAGTAACCATCAAGAACAAGTACCCTCTGCCAAACATAAATGATTTGTTTGATCAACTGGTAGGAGACAAGGAAATAGAGGAGATAAAGGAAAAGATGAAGGAGAATCGGGAAAAGGATATTCGCGAGGATGAGCATGGTACCTTGTGGTATGGAGACCGTTTGTGTGTGCCCAGCGGCCCGGAGATAAGGGAGTTGATTCTGCAGGAGGCTCATAAATCGCCATACTCCATACATCCGGGCAACACAAAGATGTATATGGATTTGAAGAGTAGATTTTGGTGGAACAACATGAAGGGAGATATCGCCAAGCATATTGCCCTGTGCGATGTATGTAGCCGAGTGAAGGCAGAACACCAGAAGCCAGCAGGACTGCTACAGCCATTGCCCGTGCCGGATTGGAAGTGGGATAGAGTGGGAATGGACTTTATCACAGGATTGCCCAGGACCAGGTCAGGGTATGACTCTATTTGGGTAGTGGTCGACCATTTGACCAAGGTAGCCCACTTTATACCGGTGAAGACGACCTATACGAGTGCAAAGTTGGCCAAGATTTACATGGATAAGATTGTGTGCCTACACAGAGTTCCCAAGAGTATTGTATCTGATAGAGGCACCCAATTTACCTCACACTTCTGGCGCCAGCTGCAAGAGTCGCTTGGTACTAGATTGGAGTTTAGCACAGCGTTTCACCCACAGACTGATGGACAGACCGAGAGGGTGAATCAGATTTTGGAAGACATGCTGAGAGCTTGCGCCTTGGCTCATGGTTCTAGTTGGGATGAGAATTTGCCATATGCTGAGTTTTCCTACAACAACAGTTATCAAACCAGCATCAAGACGTCACCGTTCGATGTACTATATGGGAAACGGTGCCGGACTCCATTGCTAGGGGATGGAGTAGGAGAACGTCAGTTGTTTGGACCTGATTTGATCAAGGACGCTAAGGAGAAGGTCGCCTTGATTAGGGACAGGCTGAAGGTAGCACAATCAAGGCAGAAGAGCTACGTCGACGCCAAACGCAAGGAAGTGGTGTATGAGATAGGTGATAGAGCATACCTCAGAGTGTCGCCACTTCGTGGAATCAAGAGATTTGGAATTAAGGGTAAGCTGGCACCTCGGTTTATTGGGCCGTATCGGGTCTTAGCACGCAAAGGAGAAGTTGCCTATCAGTTGGAGTTGCTAGAGGCTCTGTCAGCTGTTCATAATGTGTTCCACGTATCCCAGCTGAAGAAGTGCCATCCGGAGATGGTGGATACACCATTGAGAGACATTGTGCCACTAGAAGAGGTTCAGCTTGAGAATGACTTGACCTATGAGGAGAAGCCGGTCAAGATTCTGGAGACAGCAGAAAGGATTACCCGTACCAAGACAATCAAGTTTTGCAAGGTACAGTGGAGCCACCACACCGAAGAGGAGGCCACTTGGGAGCGTGAGGATGACATCCGAGAGGACTACCCACACCTATTTGCTAGCCGCGCCGAATCTCGAGGACGAGATTCATCTTAAGGGGGTTAGTCTTGTCACATCCCAAATTTTAGATTTGGTCTTTCATATCTTTCATATCATTGCATCATGCCTTTCCATGCAAAACCGTCGAGTGAAAAGGTTCGGCGAAACGCTATTTGCAAAACCCTATTTTATTTGGCTACGAGGCTCCTGCGGGAGGCTTTAGTAGGACTAGCGTTGACCACCCTTGTAGACTAGTGTTTTCGCTCAAACCTTGACCTTAGATTGTTCCCCTCGACTGTACGAAACCGTAGGAGCAAGAATCGCTCGAATCGGAGCTCGTACGGAGAAGTTGTCTTCGTTTTAGTGAATCGTCGGAAAACGGTCCGAATTTCCGGACCGATTTCCGAGTCCGAAACCAACTCCACGCTGAATCAGTTTGGAATTCCGCGAGAGGGCCCACTTAAAGAGGCCACCCGGCCTCGGGAACCGCACCCCACCGCGCCGCCTCACTGCCCACCCCGCGCGATCGCCCACCTCGGGATCGCCCCGCCGCCTCTGTTCCTGGACCGGGCCGCCGCCCCTCCTCCCCGGCTTGCGCGCCGCCGCCATCGCGAAGATCGCCGCCGCCGTCGCCCTTCATCCCCGCCGCCCAGGTGAGGCCGCCGCCTCCTCTCTCCTCTCTCTCTCGCCGCGCCTTCGCTTGCCCCGCCTCCGCGCGTCCCGCCTCGGCCGCCGCCCCGCAGCGCCCACCCCCCCGCGCGACCCCGCCTCGGCCGCTGCGCGCCGCGCCACCTGCTGCCGCGCTCGCTGCCGCGCCGCCCGCGGCCAACCGCCGCCATCGCCGCCGCCTGCTGCCGCGCTGCTGCTGCGCCGCCGCGCGCCACCTGCTGCTTGCGCCGTTGCCGCTTGCCCGCTCCCCGCTAGCTGCTGCGTGCCGCGCCGCTGCGCCGCGCCATGCCGCTACGCGCACCCACACGCACACGCGCGCGCACACACGCATGCACGCGTGCCGAACACCGCCGCCGTTGTGTGACCGTTTTAATCCGTTGCGCTGACCCTCTCCATCCGCGCAGGAAAAACCCCGACGCCGGAACCGATCGCCGCCGCCGTCCGGAACTCGCCGCTGTCCGTTTCGCCGCTTGTTTCCGGTAAGCCTGCAGCCACCGTCGGATTTCAGATCAGCGGCTCGGATCGTTCGTTGACTGGTCAGACTCAGGCGTTGACTAGTCAAACGCCCAGTCAGCGCCCAGTCAGCAGTCGCTTTGACCAGTCAACAGACACAGTTGACTGGTTATTTTCGTTAATCCTTTTAGTTGGCAGATTTCGGTAGAATCTTGTAAATTGCGTAGAAATTAAACCGCTTGGCCAAAAATTGCAAATAAAATATGTGTAGATTCAATGAGTCGTGTAGAATCTCGTTGTTCCTTTGGTTCAGGCTTTTGCAGCAAGGTTTAGTACAGTTTAATCAAACTACTTAGTGGCCTTTTTGGAGTAATAAATTTGTAGAAAAAAATCCGTAGCTCAAAAAATCGCGTATGATATGTCCCTGGATTCAGTGGAACGAGGGGAATCTCATCGTGAATTAAAAAGATAGGCTTACAGTAAAAACTTCTGCAGAATCTGTCTAGTGGCTTTCTGCAGTGTTTTAATTACTCGGGGATTTTTATAATTCCTTTTTGAGTAATTTCAGTTGGTACTGTTTCTAATCAGAGATGCCTATGCGTTAGAATTTTTCCAAGATTTTACAAACAGTATACTACCGGTAGTGAATTATTTGAGTTCTAGCTCTAGTTTTGAGCATTACTTTTACTTAATAGTTTTCCTAGCGCTAAAACTATTTTCCATGCATGCAATCGGTAGTATTATGGAATAGGATGTTGTGGTGCAGCTGTAGCACCAATTCACTTGTCGTTCTTGCATTCATGCATCATATTTGTTGCATATGTTGTGGATTGTTTGTTTATGAATGCAATTGTATCGTGTAGATTGTGACGAGTGCAACGCTTGCTCGTGTGTGGATTGTTCTTCCGACCTCTACAACCAAGGCAAGTAGATGCTACTTTGTTCATGATATCGTCCTACTATTTTTAATGCATTGTCGTGTATTTTGTAGATGCATGTGTAGGCTGATACTATCGCTATGCTATGGCCTATTATGTGGTAGGGCTTTCCTGGTAGATGAACCACCGTTGGTAGATGTGCTTAGCCATGCTATATTGAACGAGGGCTGGGTTACATCACTGAAAGTTGTTTCTAAATGAGTTGTTTTGCAAAAACTAAAACAACTTAATCAATGAATCTCCTGGGTGTGATGGTATTGATAATTTTTGGTGGTTTCATTGCGGAAAGGCACCCAGGTATCGAGGGAAATTGATTGGCTTCTTTATTGTGTAGCTTACGTGTACAACCATGTGCCAATAATGGAATGGGCGGTTGGTTGGACTTAGTAGGTTTTGGTAACTCGAACCCGCGTATCCTGAGATGTAGAATTTTGGTAGGTTGGACCAGTACGCTTCGGGATTGAGGTGCTACTTCCCGAACAGTCTCTTCTTGGTCTTCTCCCTATCATCACCCAAAATGAGAGTGATGGTACGAGCTGGGCTGGCCAAGTCACATGGGTAAACTGTACTAACCTCTGCAGGGTGTATAATCTAATCGATTAGCCATGTCCCCAGTTTTGGACAACTGAGTTGCTTGATATTGATTCCATGACATGTTTCTCACTCATTCCAATTTCATAATTGTTTTAATGTTGTTGGGTTAACTTAATTGGGATCTTTTCAAAGAAAATCAAAAACTGTTTATGAAAGTAGGACAAATGTATTTGCAAATGCAAGCCAGACACAGCTCCACTTGTCAAATATGCATGTAGATGTTAGCACTATTGTCTCCATTACTAGCTCTACTTGCCATACATTCCATGTATTGACCCTTCGGGGCTGCTACGTTTCATGTTGCAGGTTATTCCGATTCTGAGTAATCGATATACGCCACGGTACTCCACTCGGCACTTGTTCACTTGTGGGCAATTTGAAGAATGGAGGATATACTTTATTTATGTTGCTACCTGAATAATTTGAGCTAGCTTTGGGCTAAGCTTTTATTGTAATAATGGTACTCTGGATCTTCGTTATTCATGATACACGGATATTTTGCTATGTTATTCATCTTACTCTATTGTGGGCCAATGAACCGATCCAGGGATTGGCATGTCACATAGAGGCCACGGTCTTTTCAGAACCGGGGTGTTACAGTTTCGTTTGGTTTGCTTTTTCTTATCAATAACACAAAAAAAATTAGGTATTCCTATAGTTATCACCTTGCTCTTGCTCACCATGTTGATCCCCAAGTTCACCGTGAAAGACCTTTAAATAGGTAGTGGCTCTATAATTGGGAAATATAATATTAAAGAATTCTTTAATGATATTTGCAAACATGAGGATATTGAGGATAGATCCTTAGCAGAACTTGCTCCTAATTATGAAATTGCTACATCTTCTTTAGTTCACATGTTGGAGGCCAAAAAGGTCTTTTATCGGTTTAATATGCTACGATCAAGTGTAGATGTTATGGGTACATTAGAAAAGTTGGATAAAACCAAACCCAATGGAGACGAAATTAAAATACCCATACCTTTTAAAGTTGTAGGAATGCATGAGGCCTTAGAAAAGAATTTTGATTGGATTGTTCCTGAAAACCTGTTTGATGAAAGTAGTGAACCCAAGAGTGCTGAGAGAGGATCATCTTCTACTCATTTGGATGAGATACATTTCCTAGTTAAAGAAATTTCGAGTATTGATCTTAATGCTTCTTCATTTGAAAATACTTGATTCTTGCTTCTTGTGCCTAACTTAAAGACGTTAATGAAAAGTACTTCTTGGGAGATAACCCAATAGTTTTCTTGAGTCTTTAAGGTTATTACTTCTGTAATAACCTCTCCTTATCCTATTTATTTGATTTTTGTTCCAAGAATAACCTCTAATGAGAGGGAAGTAAGATTTGGGGAACCTATTAACAAGATGCGGCAGTGCCAGTTGCCTGTTTTCTGCTGTTTTTGGTTTCAGAAAAGCTAGTAAGGAAATATTCTCGGAATTGGACGGGATAAAAGACAAAGTCAATATTTCACCGAGGAGAACACAGAGACCGAAGGGCGACCAGAGGGGAGCCACAGGGTGGCCACACCCCCCCACACGGGGGCTCACCCTAGGCTGCTCCTGGGTAGGGTGTGCGTCCCCTGGCTGCCCTACTTCCTCGCCTCTTCTCCTATATAAGCCCCTAGATGCCAAAACCCTAAGTACCCGATCAGATATCCACGAAACAGTCCGTAGCCACCGCCACCATCGTCCCTAGACCGGGGGGATCTGAAGCTCTTCCCGGCACCCTGCTGGAGAGGAGAGATCATCCTGGAGGCCTTCTTCATCACCATGCCAGCCTCCCGTATGATGCGTGAGTAGTTCACTCTTGGACTATGGGTCCATACAGTAGCTAGATGGTTATTTCTCCTCCTTTTTGCTATCATGTTTAGATCTTGTGAGCTCCTTTCATGATCAAGATCATCTATTTGTCATCATACATGTTGTGTTTGCAGGGATCCGAAGGATATTACATACTATGTCAGATTGATTATTAATTCTATCATGTCTTATTGATTATTTATTCTATCATGTTTGTGTTGTTTGAGATCTTGCATGCTCTCCGTTTCTAGTATCTATCTTGTCCAAGTAGATGCTAGTGACTCCAAGAGGGAGTATTTATGCTCGATACTGGGTTCATGCCTCTATGGAATCAGGGTAAGTTACAGAAATATCTATGGTTGTACATGTGCTTTTTCCACTAGGGAGAAAACAACAATCTTTTGTTCATGGAACAATTGTATTGTTTACTTTACACACATTGCTTAATGCAGTTATCCATTGCATGCAAATTAATACTGGAGGGGGTTCGGATGATAACCTGAAGGTGGATTACTTGTCATAAATGCAGTTGGATGGCGGTCTATGTATATTGTTGTGATGCCCAATCAAATATCATAGGATCATGAATGTCTAGTATTTGCATTGTTATGCCTTGCTCAGTTCCTGTCAATTGCCCCGCTGTAATTTTTTTACCCAGCATGTTATGTTATGTTTCTTAAGGAGAACACCTCTTGTGAACTATGGACCCCGGTCCAATCTTTACCATTGATACATTATCCACTATTACTATTTACTTTCTGCAAGCAACCATTAACTTCCACACTATACGTTTAATCATTTGTTTTCATTAAACCAGTGAGATTGACAACCTCACTGTAAGTTGGGGCAAAGTCTTGAGTTTGTGTTGTGCAGGATTCCAAGTTGCTGGAAACACCTTGGAGTTGTTTCCTTACTACTACTGGTTCGATAACCTCTAGTAAACTATGGACCCCGGTCCATTCTTTACCATTGTTACATCATCTACTGTTACTATTTACTTTCTGCAAGCAACCATTACCTTCCACACTATATGTTTAATCCTTTGTTTTTGACAAACCAGTGAGATTGACAACCTCACTGTAAGTTGGGGCAAAGTCTTGAGTTTGTGTTGTGCAGGATTCCAAGTTTCTAGCAACACCTTGGAGTTGTTTACTTCCTTCTACTAGCTCGATAACCTTGGTTTCATAACTGAGGGAAAACTTATTGATTTTCTCATCATACCTTCATCTTGGGGTTTCCCAACGAAGCTCTACAATGATCTGAGCTCATCAAAGACTTTTTCTAGCGCTGTTGCCGGGGAGTAAGGATAGCTTCACAAGGGGAGTCCTTCACAACCATTCTCTTTTCTTTGTTTTTGTTTTTCTTAGTTTCTTTTGCTTTGCTTTGTTTTTCTTGATTCTTTTTATCAAAAATTCCAAAAAAATTAGTTTCGTTTAGTTTGCTTTTTCTTATCAATAACACAAAAAATAGGTCTTCCTATAGTTGTCACCTTGCTCTTTCTCACCATGTTGATCCCCAAGTTCACCCTGAAAGACCTTTCAATAGGTAGTGGCTCTATAATTGGGAAATATAATATTAAAGAATTCTTTAATCATATTTGCAAACATGAGGATATTGAGGATAAATCCTTAGCAGAACTTGCTCCTAATTATGAAATTGCTACATCTTCTTTAGTTCACATGTTGGAGGCTAGGTTTGGTAACCTTAACCCCATTATGCAAATAATGTTTCTTAAACTTAAATAAGTGGAGGATACTGAAAAGAGAGATTTTATTCTAGAAAACCTTGCTAAAGGAGTTCAATGATGTTTCTAAAGAAGCCAAAAAGGTCTTTGATCGTTTTATTATGCTAGGATCATGTGTAGATGTTATGGGTACATTAGAAAAGGTGGATAAAACCAAACCCAATGGAGATGAAATTAAAATACACATACCTTTTAAACTTGTAGGAATGCATGAGGCCTTAGAAAAGAATTTTGATTGGATTGTTCCTGAAAACCCGTTTGATGAAAGTAGTGAACCCAAGAGTGCTGAGAGAGGATCCTCTTCTACTCATTTGGATGAGATACATTTCCTAGTTAAAGAAATTTCGAGTATTGATCTTAATGCTTCTTCATTTGAAAATACTTGATTCTTGCTTCTTGTGCCTAACTTAAAGACGTTAAAGAAAAGTACTTCTTGGGAGATAACCCAATAGTTTTCTTGAGTCTTGAAAGTTATTAATTATGTAATAACCTCTCCTTATCTTATTTATTTGATTTTTGTGCCAAGAATAACCTCTAATGAGAGGGAAGTAAGATTTGGGGAAGTTGTTGTCCCAAAACAGATTTTCGTTCTTTGCTGTAAAAATTCGTAAAAACTCTCTGTACGTCGGATTGAGCTGTAAAGACCTGAATAAATCCCCCAGGTTCTTAGCTAAATTTCGTTAGTTCGACACTTTTTGATTTGAGCAACAGAAGGTCTTTGAAAAAATCGGTTTTTACCTGCTGGTCTGTTTTGACAGATTTCTTCCATTATTTGTATTTGCCTCTTTATCGATTTATTTTTGGGTTCTCTTTGGTAAATTGATCTTGTTGAGGGAATTTATACAGTATCTTGTGTCTTCAATGAAAGTTTTGCTATTTTGAAACTAAACCCAAAGGTTTATTACTTTTGAATGGACTAATGTTGCTAATGAAGATTGTGTGAAGTTTTGTATGAAGGAAATTTCCAAGTGTAAGGGAAGAATGATGTAATGGTATGAATAATGGACAAAAGCTCAAGCTTGGGGATGCCGCCCCATGTCACCCCAGGAAAAATTCAAGAGGTACAAGCGTCAAAGCTTGGGCATCCCCTTCTTCATCAATAAAAATCTCATGTATTTTTAGACACTTCGTTTTTATTGTTTCATGCATAGTTGTGTTGTTCTTGAGCGTCTTAGTTTTTGTTTTTGGCTTTTGTTTGCTTATTTGCTTTAATAAAGTAGTTGGACCCTCGCTTTTGCAATGATGTTTCAAATAAGTTGATTGCTGTTGGAAAAGAGTAAAAAGGTTTTATGCTTATAGTGACACAAAAGGGAGCTTGTTTTGACTGTGGCCTAGACTTTATGATGTTATGATAGATGTTGTTTTGACCTTATGCTTAGTGATTATTGTTGTGGCATGACTTGTTCCAAACAATTGAGATTGCTTAATGTGCCTTGCAATAATCATGCGTTGTTTTAGCATATAAAAGCATAGTATTGTGGTATTCTTCTCCTTTGGTGCTTTGTTTGGATTGACTTGGCACATGCTCACACCATGTTATGGCTAATAGCCGAGTGTCCGCGCATTGCTACGGCGCCACATCAAATCAAATGGACATCCTTTCGTCAATCAAATCCAAATGATATAGAGACTTTAATTGACCAATCTTTTGTATCATATTAGTTAAAATCACGTAACATCAATTTCAGACGCGTAATAGTGTTTACATTTATAAAGAGTGTTTTAAGTTCACGAATTGGTTTTTTGATAAAAATATATTCTCTAAAAATCTCACAATAGGACATAAAGCATTGGAAAGCAAAGCAGTCAATAGTCTATTCTCTCCAAATACAGATCAATCAAGTATGTCAAATATTCAAATATGTACATCATCTATAAGAATATGAACTTTGCTAATCCTTCAAGATCTTTAACAGTTGGCATCCTTGTTTAGATCATGCTTCTTTTTTAATTTTTTAAGCCTGCAGTAGCGCTGAGTAGCTCAAAGGCAGAGGTTTTCTTTTAGTTTTTCAGAAGCTTGTCGAAGTCCATGATATTGGTTCTAGGAAATGTTAATAGTAACTAGAGATATTGCCATGGCAGGCAATATGTCTCTTCTCGAGATTCTCCTTTTTATTCTCCTCAGACATTATTCAGGCATACCACCCATATTAGTCCCCTAAGATAACCATTCATGGGATTTGCATTATGGTCTAGATGTATTTTTATGATATTTAAACATGAACACGTCTCTGATTCATATGGGAACACAGACGGATGAATATTCTTCATGTGCACTGACTATGATGACAAAAGTCAAATGTTAGAATCATGGGGTAAATAAGTGCGGGTAAAAATCTTATACCCTACGTGCAAATTATAAATCTGCCGACAGCTTGTAACACATAAGAAACAAGGACACATGATTTATGACACATCTTACCTTGCAATTAAACAAATGATGTTTTTTTTTTGCGGGTGATTAAACAAATGATGTTATATAACTTAAATTGCAGAATTGTATTCTTTGTCATGATATAAATGAAACGTACTAAAATCCGAATATACAATAAAATATCAGTGAAAAAGTTCCTTCGACATCTAAGCACCAACATTCATCATCGACTTTCCTTGTTAACCTACCTATAAAATGCATCATGGTTCATACCCGCCATGGTATCATGATGGTTTTCTGAAACACAACAATTACAAAAGACATGTATGTTTATGTATATAATCTTTACCATGCTACAAAGTTTCTGTTCTAAGTCTCGGATAACTTAGCTTTAATATGCGGAGATGGGCAAAGCGCGCTTACTTCTTAAACCTAAAAATCAAGCAAACTGCATAAGAAGTTCTAGAGAAAGCGGGCAATATATATTAATTTCAAAAGTTGATCAATGAAAGGATCTTAAACTACATTCCAAGTTCATTGACAAGTATAAGGACACAGTTTTTCTTTAAGTGGATGTTTTTCAGAGCCAGATATCTTGAATTTCCTACAAACTAGTACGCAATACAAAAGATGATCAATAATTATTATTGAATTTGTCCTCTTGCATGCACGAGCTTGAAGGCGATGGGAAGTAGAGACGAATTGTCAACCTTGCGCCGCCATGACAGGAATTAACTGGAGGTGGGGTCTTCCTGAAAATTAATCATGGTTAGATCTAATTTTGCCCTAGACTTTGTCCTCTTAGGATGAACATCGAGGCACGAAACCTACAACCACATTTAATATTTACTAAATACAAATTTACAACTGAATAGAACAACAATCGAAGATGGGCGAGGATGATTAAGGCTTGGTCCCGTCTGGGAGCGTGCATGAGATGAGGGGATGGGCCAGCTCGTGGGCGGTCATGGCCTTGGGACATGTGGTCGTGGCTTGGAGTTTGGAGCCACACGGGATGCAGTCAGAGGAGCTCGGCCTGGATCTCGGAGGCTGGCGGGCGCGATGCAGGATGGAGGAGTTCGGTCAGGCGCGCGGTAGTGCCCGAGACTGAGAAAAAAGAGCTAGCAGCCACGGCTTCCTCCAAGCGCCAAGAAGACGATGTCGCCTCGTCTCACCACAGTCCAGTGCGCGCTAGAGATGACCCTCCTCCGTCCTCGCCTTCTGCGACCGCATCGTCGGCGCCTGCTCCCTAATCCAGGGGATTTAGTGGAGAGTGGTGAGGTCATTCGTCGACGAGGCGACCCGCACCGTCGACCAGCTTTCTCCGTCTTCATGGACTCCGGCGGTGCCTGTCTGGTCGATTTAGCTCGCCATGGACCCTACCCCGAGGTTGCACCATCGGCCATGGTCACGGTGGTCTCAAAGCTGGTGCTGGTGCGGTCTGCTACGTGAGAAGGGAATGCCCCATGCGCTGGCCTGGTTCCCGTGCGAGAAGGGGATCGATGGGAGAGCGGCCATCGTGGCCAGTGGGGATGTTTCCGTGCGCCGGCCTGCTTCCTGTGCGAGAAGGGGGTCGATGGAAGAGCAAGCGTCTGATTGAATTTGTAGTGGTAGCATGGGTAATATCTAAGGCCGGTCAAGGGTAAAATCATATTTTGATGGAAGACATAAATTTTGAGGGGCGACGAACGGTCCCAATATTTTTAATAATATAGATGAACCAGTCACCTTACCCTCTATGATCATTAAGTTTTTGACTTGTGGTACCACTCTATGCTCTTATTGATAATGTTTTGTCACTCTACATGATTATGACCATTATTGCTCTCTTAGTTGGTCGCTTCCAGTCTTTTGCTAGCCTCCACTTGTATTGAGTAAGCTCTACTCATGCATCTAACTCCCAATAAACCAAGTTTTTCCAAAGAGTTCACTATAAATTCCTATGCATGGTGTGTTACACCATTCCAAGTATATTCTTGTTTTATCTATCTTCCAAATTAAACTTGTTATGTGAAAATTGGTGATTAAAGCTCTCACAAACTTGATGGTACACTTTATTTTTCTTGACCCTAATAAACTTGAACCACTTTGTCATATATGTTGTATATGCTTGCACATATAAGTTGGGAATTAGCAGAATCGTGCTGTCACGGAGAACGCTTTCAACACCTGTAAATATCTACCCAGTTGATATCATGCTCTTTTGTTTATGGATATCCATGGTATGAAATAAAAGGGAAGCTTGTAACTCCATGGAGTTATGTATGTGTGTTAGAAAAACGTCTGGGCCGCTAGCCTAAGCCATGCCTAATCATGGTGGAAACTTGCAGCATAACCATAGTGAGAAATATGTGAAGCATCCTCAATAAAAACCTATGCAAATAGCAACTAAGAAAGATCCCTGAGATGCTCGTTGTCTGTTGCCTTGTCATTTTGATATGGGATAGCTCCTGTATCATGGGGCAAGGAGTACCCTGTTAGCGGTTCTTGTAACATCCCAAAAATATCAAACTTAGATCATCAAAACACTAATCATCAAGATTAGGGTTAACAAAAACTTTTCTAAATAAACTCATGAATGCATGCATATGTGTATGCATGGATTTTTAATTTCTTTAAAAACCACCTTGTTTGTGTGATCCATTGCTTTTAAAATGTTTCTTAGGTGAAATGAACATCATCTAAAACATTTCCCACACTTTTCCTAAAGACAAGTAAATCAAAACAAATATATTAAGTGAATGGTCATTTTGACCAATTTAACTCCCATGCCTACTTTGGCTATCTCAAACTTTCAAAACCTAACAGAAACTTTTCTAGATCTTTGCACCCCTTGAATGTACTCATAACAAAGTATCAGGGCCCACTTTGTGATCATCCAGAAACTTTCAAATGCATAGTTTAAATGACAATTCAAAATTGAATCTTCTTCATATGGGAAGATCCCACTTTTTCAAAAACCACTCAAACAAGCTCAACTTTTAAAACCCAAGCATCTGCAGACTCACCAGCACCAATCTAGCAAACCCACCAAAATTCATTTCAAAATTCAAAACTTGATTTCATGCGGCCATTTCATCAAACAGGTTGCAGACACAAATCAAACCAAACATCAAACACTATAGTGTGCAGTGATTCTTGCCTAACTTGTTCCCTAGTTAGCTCACACACAACTCAGTAGATCATCTAGAAAGATTAGCCCAACACTAGCACCCCTGTGAGCTTGCCATTGTCATTAATGGTGAACAACCGAGCACCCCCATGTCACCCTATTGTGGACAGCAGGCTAGAGGAAGAACTAGTCGTGCCAACCTTGTCTGGGAGGCAGCCCACCATCCACCGCCACTCTCTGTCCCAGCAGCGAGCGTTGCCAAGCCCTGGACCACGCGCACAAGCCGCGCCCAGACCATGCCGAGCGTGCGCCAGAGCGCCACCCTCGACCAGCGTCCACAGACCGCTCGCCGCCCTCACCGCGCGCACACACGATCACCACCGACCCAGGAGACCACCAGACATCCCCGTTTGCCGCCCCGTGCCATACAGCCACCGCCAGCCGTCGAAGACGCCGCCTCTGCCGCGCAGAGCACCGGCCGTTCCAGACCAAACCACACCGCCCCATGCCTCGCGACCATGTCGTTGAGCATCGCCAGGAGATACAGCACCGTCCCCTACCCTTGCCCATGCCATTAGCCGCCTGTAACGTCGCCCCCGACGAGCTCACCGTGCGCCCCGACGGTCCCCTCGCTCGACTATAAATAGAGGCCACCCCCATACGATTTCTTCACACCATCTCACTCCCCTCTCCTCACTGATCGTGCCACATCATTCTCAGAGCAAGGCGAGCACCACCTCGCCGGAATTTCACCGGAGCCCGCCGCCTCTGGAGAAGAAGGGAGCCAGCGATTGGAGCCGCCCCAGGAGAAGCCACCAGTACCAGGAGGTTCGCCGTCGTCGACTTCGTCGTTCGCCCGCCTCGCCGACCCTCGCCCGTACCCCGGTGAGCCCCCAGCACCCCTCACTGGCCGCGCTAGGTTTCGTTCTCCCCGGAGATGTCTCGCGTCGACGATGACCCTCAGCCGTTGGATTAGAACTAGATCGAACGACCCACGTTACCCCACACCGCTTCGCCCAGCCCCGTGTCACTGACGAGTGGGGACACCCACTTAAGCAGCCCGCGGGAGCCCTGTGCTTAGCAGGCCGGCCCAGTAACATTTCCCGCGCAGCCCAGCAATTCAAATTAAAACTTTTTCTATTTCAATTCAAACACACTTCAGCACCCAACTTCAAAAATCAACCCAGATCGATTCAGTGCATCAAATTGGATGAAACCAATTTTGTTGGAAAGGCCTGTGAATGCTTAATCCAAGCCCGTTGGATTCAAGTCATTTCGATCTGTAGATCACCCATAGTAAAAATAATAAGGAAGAAGCTTTTCTGCATTCAAACATTTTTCAAATTTAAACCATAAAAGCTTTTGAGTTGATTCCAACTCTCAAAAATCACATTTAACCATACCTTTCAGAATATATAAAAATATATAGGTTTACTTGCAGAAATAATGTTCAAGTAATAAAAGAATGCTTCATAAGCATTTCTAGCCACTTTAATTAATTAAAATAAAAGGGTAAAACCTTATTAAATTGTGACACCACTTTAAATCACATTCCCATGGACTACAATATGTGGTGATGACATGTGTCAACATGATCCCATGTTTAGTTTGGAGAATATTAAATCTTAAGCAATTTTTCAATGAGTAGAAATTACTTTTCTAAAAATAAAAAGATTTAAACCAAGCCTTAACCTTGTAATGTTAGAGATGATGCTAGATCATCTATAGGACCCTTGTGTGTGATGATTGCAAGTAGTTAAGTATTGTTTGGTGATTGTGTACCTCGTATTTATTCATAGACGCTAGTACCGACCAAGGATACGAGGAGGAAGGAGGATACTACGAAGAGGAAGCCGAGGAGAACTTCAACCACTGCTCTGCACAAGGCAAGCCTAATACTACTAGTTGATTGAGCAAGCTTGTAACCTTGCAAGCTAACACTTGCAATTTAGCAAGCTTATACTGATATTGATGCAAGCTAACCCTTGCTAGATACCCTACTGATGCCACAAACCCATACTTGTAATCCTACCTACTTGTTAAACCAATCCTAGTTTTATGGCAAGCTTCTTACTTTATTTCTTTATCAAAGCTTACTTAGAGTCTACCTAAGAGTTTGGTAGATACCAGACAGTTGTGCTGAAGGTTGCATAAAGAGCATAAAATTTGGCCTAAGCTAGAAACCTTGATGTCAGCCTAAGATATAAGGTTGGACTTAGTGAAACTCCACTAGTTACCACCCCTCATTAGTACTACCCTCACCTGTAGATGCTAGTGCTAAGCATAAAACTTGATCAACTTTTAGATGGGAATGCTTGGTGAAAAAATGGTTATGAAAACCTTGGAATGATGGTTCATTCATTGAAATGTTTTGGACATGTGTTTCCAAACACTTGATGATTTTGGTGATGAAAATGTTGAGGCATGAGCCTTAGCCCCTTTATAAAACTGATGGTTGTCTGGATGCGATACCATTCCAATTTTAGCGTACAACCACAATACCCGAATATTGGGTAGGGCTTGACTGGAAACTTATATACCTTAGTATTAGTTCCCTCCCGGCCAAGGTCTGAGCTGAGGCTACCTTGTGAAGATTGTCCACCTGTGCAGTACCCAAGATGACAGTGGTCATGGTTGGGAGGCCAAACTCACAGGAGAGGTGCTTATACTAGGGCATGTAATTGAAAGGTTAGAATTGATTATCCGCATACTGAGTATGGTGAATTCATGATTTGTTCCTGACGGATGTATCGAATGTTGTGGTGAAAGTGTACAATCTCTGCAGAGTGTCAAACTATTCGAATAGCCGCGTCCGCGGTTATGGACAGTTGGAGTGGCCAGACTTTTCAAAATGACTTCTGAAATGAATTGAGACTTTGACTTAACCACAACAGAGTTGTGACCTGAATTACAAGATCCCACTTAGGAGTTATAAAATTGTGACTAGCTTTGGAACTTAGTAAAGATAAACCTGGCTTTTTGCAAAACAACCCTAGAGCCTAGTGTCCTATTATCCAACCCCCCCTTTACTTGTTAGTATTAGTTTGCGAGTACTTAAAGAGTACTCATGGCTTTGTCCCTGGCTATTCCCATGGCCAGACTATGAAGAGGAGTACCTGGAAGATGGACCCCAGGAAGGTTACGACAACTAGGATCATCTCCCATCGTCAGCATTGCCTGTGACCCCGAAGATGGAGCTTCGCCTACGCTACCGTTATTATTACGTATTCTGCTGCTTGATGTTGTATTAAGAACTGATCATGAGATCTCTATTTGTGTAAGAACTTATGTATCATTTGTAATGGATGAAGTACTATGGTATCCAATTCTGTTATGTCTCGCAAAAATGGTAATCCTGGGATTGTGATGTATGGCATAACAGGCATCTAGGATTGAAAAATCCGGGTGTGGACAAGTTGGTATCAGAGCCATCCTGACCATAGGAGACCCTGTTTAGATTGGACGTTGACCCAAAAATGTAATAAAAATATTTACAAAAACTTATTCTCATTCTTACCTATTTAATTCTTTAATAAAACTTCATGTTCCTCAAAAACTCTTGCAAAATAGATAAAATTTTGACACACTTGATCACTCTGCTAATCTACTCATCCTCTATTTTTATAGATGGACGTGAAGTACAGCAAGTTTTATCAGTTGGGGAATGGAGGAGACCTTATCTTTGAGAGGGATCTAGATCAGCTTTCGAAACTTCTGGAGCGTCCACACCCCGAGTTCTTCGGAGCTCAGCTCAATGATCAAGGAGGAGAAGATCTACAGTGGCTAATTGTTGAAAGTCTCCGAGGAAAGATTGAACCTCCCACTGTGGAGGGAAATCAGTTTACCTTGAGGGAAAACAACTGGCTCGATGGACTTGCCAGAGCAATGCAGGAAGCTCTTTCCCGTCTGTGTGGGCAGAGCATCAATCAGATCAAGGGTACTCGCTTTGAGTTTTGCCCAAGGCGTGATGCAAATGGCCAACCACTGGAAGGCCCATACCACCCCGAGCTGAAGACTCAATTGGACCACCTTAGCTTCATGATGTATGATCGTCAGCAGGAGTTGGACAACTGCCGTGACTATTGCAACCACAAGTCTGCCATCATCAAGACGAAGGACCAGACCATCACCATGCTAGCAAAGGATCGCAAGTCTCGCCGCTGTCAGCTCGACAAGAAAGAGCGCATTATTGCCCGTCTTCGCCATCGCATCTCATCTCTGGAAGAGACCATCCATGAGAGAGACATGCAGTTAGAGGAAAGGGAGAATGCCGGAGAGGATCTTCGTGGAGACCCTTACTCCTATCTCAGCGATGACGATGATTTTCTGGAGGATCAGGCCATGGACTTCTTCACCGATGAGGATGATTTCGCCTTCATCGATGATGATGAAGATGATGAAGCCACAGACTCCAAGGAGTAATAGCACTGAGCACTAGCGTAGTGAGTAGTAGTCGGTCCCACTGTATCGTAGTTTCCAGAATGGTTCTTAAAACCATCTGTTTTTCGTTGCTGTGGTGTGTGTTGTACTGTGTGCTCTGAATGAATGAAAAAGCAAGTTGCTAGAAAAACCTGAGTCAAACTCTACAAACTTTTCAAAAACCCAGAACCTTAGCAATTTCCCTCTTTTCTCATAATCTATATCAATCTTCAGATGCCACATGGAGGAAGTGGTTCAGCCCCGGACCCGATGTTGCAGATCCTGCAAATGTTGACTTCTGACCGCGAAGCTGAAAGAGCGGAACGTCAAGCCAACCTAGCCACTCTGCAACAGATAGCCCAGCTAGCCCACAACAACCAAGGCCATGGAAATCATGACAACCATGGATCTAAGCTCAAGAATTTCCAGAATACCAACCCACCCGTTTTCACCAAGTCAGAAGAACCCCTAGACGCCGATGATTGGCTGCAAACCATGGAAAATAACTTAGAAGTAGCAGGAGTGGAAGCCAACGAGAAAGTCCTGTTCGCCACCCATTATCTAGCCGGAGATGCTAGGGCATGGTGGAACAGTGTTCGTGCAATGACCGGAGGCCAGATGATGACCTGGGAGGAATTCAAGGTCAAGTTTAGCACAACCCATGTGCCACCAGGTTTGATCAAGAGAATTAGAGACGAGTTCAGAGAGCTGAAACAAGGAAGGATGACTGTAGTGGAATACCGTGACAAATTTTTGTCATTAGCTAGGTATGCCCCGGACGAGATAGACACCGAAGCCAAGAAGAAAGAAAGATTCCTGAATGGTCTGCATGACGAGATGCAGACAGTGTTAGTCAATATCCCCTTTGTTGATATTGAAGCCCTTGTCGACTCTGCTATCCAGATTGAAGGAAAGATCAACCAGGCCAATGAGAACCGCAAGCGTCGCATGATGCATCAACCAGGAACCCATCAGACCCCAAAGTATCGCCCCAACCCATCTCCAGGATTTGCCCCAAGAACCAACAGATCCCCTATGACCCGTCCAACCTATCCCAACCGTGGAAACCCTAGACCCGGAGGAAATCACAACAACCCCGGAAACTCTAGCAATTTCACCCGTGCCCCACCCAAGTTCAACACCAACAATGCTACCGCCAACCCCAACACTGCCCCGAGGACTGGAAGCAATGCTGTGCCTGTCGCAGCTAAGGACAAGTCACAAGTGACCTGTTATGACTGTGGAAATAAAGGCCACTATTCCAACGAGTGCCCCAACAAGAAGAATGCTACAGCCCCCAACGCGAATGTCCCAGCTCAGCAGCAGCGTCGTGTCCAGCCAGGGAGAAGATTTTCCCCAGGGAATTCACTCAACCGCAATGGCCGTCTTTTTCTCATGCATGCTGAAGAAGCTCAGGAAGAGCCAGACGTCATGCTGGGTAAGTTTTCTGTTAATTCAGTACTTGCAAGAGTGTTGTTTGATTCTGGTGCATCGCATTCATTTGTCACCGAAGAATTTGCCTGCACTAGTAAAATTCAACCAACCAAATTGAAGCATGTGATGATTGTACAAATTCCCGGATCAACCACCAAGGCTAGGCAAATTTGCAAGGCCGTCCCTATCCGAATCCATGGCATAGATTTTTATGCTAATCTAATAGTACCCGGAACTAAAGGTTTGGAAGTAGTACTAGGAATGGATTGGATGTCTAAACATAAAGGATTGATTGACTGTGCCAAGAAAGCCATCACCATGACCAGTACCACCGGAATATCAGTCGAGCATATATCTAAAACCTTACCTCGCCAATTCAAGTGTAACAAGAGTCTAGCCCAACCTACCATTGACCAAGTTTGGATAGTCTGTGAATACCCCGATGTATTTCCAGATGTTTTGCCCGGTATGCCCCCAGATCGAGATATCGAGTTTATCATCGAACTAATCCCCGGAACAGGACCCATAGCCCAGAGACCCTATAGTATGAACCCGTCAGAACTAGAAGAACTGAAGAAGCAACTGGATTCCATGTTGGAAATCGGATTGATTCAACCAAGTGCGTCCCCATGGAGATCACCTGTCTTGTTTGTGGACAAGAAGGATGGAGGTAACCGTTTGTGTACGGATTATCGAAAGTTGAATGATGTCACCATCAAGAACAAGTACCCCTTGCCTACGATAGAAGATTTGTTTGATCAGTTGACCGGTGCCAAAGTGTTTTCTAAGATTGATCTTAGGACTGGCTATCATCAACTGAAGATTCATGCAGAAGATATTCCAAAGACTGCCTTTACCACCAAATATGGATTGTACGAGTATACAGTCATGTCTTTTGGATTAACCAATGCCCCCGCTTATTTCATGAACCTCATGAATAAGATTTTTATGGACTTCCTGGATAAGTTTGTCGTTGTTTTCATCGATGACATTTTGATTTATTCCAAATCAGAAGAAGAACATGAGCTACACCTAAGGACCATTCTTGGAACCCTTAGAGAGCATCAGCTGTATGCAAAGTTTAGCAAATGTGAATTCTGGTTACAGGAAGTAGGATTCCTCGGTCACATTGTATCAGCCGGAGGAATTGCCGTTGACCCTGCCAAAGTGAAAGATGTAGAAGATTGGCAAGCCCCAACCACTCAAACCCAAGTTCGTGCTTTTCTCGGATTGGCGGGATATTACCGCAAATTTGTAGAAGGATTCTCTAGTATCGCTAGACCCATGACCCAATTGCTGAAGAAGGACAAGAAGTTTGAATGGACTGACAAATGTGAAGCGAGTTTTTAGGAACATAAAAGGAGATTGATTTCAGCCCCAATCTTGATCATGCCGGATATCACGAAGCCCTTCGATGTGTATTGTGACGCATCCAAGATTGGTCTCGGATGTGTGCTAATGCAAGAAGGCAAAGTTATATCTTATCTCTCGCGACAATTGAAGCAACACGAGCAAAATTACCCAACCCATGACCTCGAACTCTCAGCCGTAGTTCTAGCCCTAAAGACATGGAGACATTACCTGATGTGAAATCGTTGTGAGATTTATTCGGGTCACAAGAGCCTAAAGTATATATTCACTCAGAAGGAGCTGAATATGAGGCAGAGAAGATGGATTGAGCTAATCAAGGATTACGATCTAGACATTCACTATCACCCTGGTAAAGCCAATGTGGTACCAGATGCCCTTAGCAGATTGCCGTGCCGCTTGAACTCCATGATTTTGAAGGAGCAACCAAGTTTGCACAAAGAGATGGAAGATTTTCGGATGGAATTAGTAAGTGAAGGATTTTTGGCTAGCATAGAACTTCAGCCCACTTTGATCAGTCAGATTAAAGAGGCGCAGAAAGGAAATGCTAGTATCGACGGAATCAAGCGTCGTATCGGTACAAGCAAAGTACCCGGATTCACCGAGGACGAAGAAGGAGTTTTGTGGTACAAAGGACGCCTTTGTGTACCATCAGATTCTGAGTTGAAAGAAGTTATCTTGAAGGAGGCTCATGATACTCTTTATACTATCCATCCCGGAGGAACTAAGATGTATCAAGATTTGAAAGAGCAATTTTGGTGGCATAAGATGAAGAGAGAAATCGGAAGCTATATCGCCAAGTGTGATATATGTCAGCGAGTCAAGGCAGGACATCAAAGACCCGCTGGATTGTTGCAACCTTTGCAAATTCCGGAATGGAAATGGGATTCTATAGGAATGGACTTTATCACTGGACTACCTACTTCTAGTAGGGGAAATGACTCTATTTAGGTCATAGTGGACAGATTGTCCAAAGTCGCCAATTTCTTACCCGTTAAAACCACCTATCAGAGTTCGAAGCTAGCAGAGTTGTACATCGCTAGAATCGTTAGTTTGCACGAAGTCCCCAAGAACATTGTATCGGATCGAGGAACTCAGTTTACCTCGAGATTCTGGAAGAAAGTCCAAGAAGGTTTAGGAACTCGCCTAGATTTCAGTACCGCGTATCACCCTCAGACCGATGGACAAACGAAGCGAGTAAACCAAATACTCGAAGATATGCTGAGAGCATGTGTGTTAGAATATGGATCCAAGTGGGAAGACTGTCTGCCGTTTGCAGAATTTTCATACAACAAAAGTTACTAAGCCAGTTTGCAAATGGCCCCATTTGAACTCATGTACGGAAGAAAGTGCCGCACCCCTTTGTACTGGTCGGAAGTAGGAGAGAGTCAGATCTTTAGACCCAACATCCTACGAGAAGCGGAAGAGAAGGTTCACAAGATTCGTGAGCACCTCAAGACATCCCAATCCCGACAAAAGAGTTACGCCGACAAGAGACGTCGAGACCTCGCCTTCAACATCAGAGATTTTGTTTATCTGAAAGTGTCGCCATTGAAGGGAATGCAGCGTTTCCAACTTAAAGGAAAGTTAGCCCCCAGATATATCGGACCTTTCAAAATTTTGAACCGTCGAGGAGAAGTATCTTATCAACTGGAACTACCTGAAGAGATGTCAGCTGTGCACAATGTGTTCCATATCTCGTTACTTCGCAAGTGTCTCGAAGTCCCCGAGAAGACCGAAGTGTTCAAGAATATCGATCACCGGACCATAGAGATAAACGATGACCTAACCTATCCCGAAGTACCCATCCGTATATTGGAAGAAGCCTTTCGAACTACCAGAACCCGAAGCATCAAGTTTCTCAAGATTCAGTGGAGCAACCACACAGAAGAGGAAGCTACCTGGGAACGCGAAGATCACATCAGGACGGAGTTTCCCGATCTCTTCAAATCCTAGGTAATCTTTTCGTCCTTTTTCAAATCTCTGGACGAGATTTTCTTTAAGGGGGGAAGGTTTGTAACATCCCAAAAATATCAAACTTAGATCATCAAAACACTAATCATCAAGATTAGGGTTAACAAAAACTTTTCTAAATAAACTCATGAATGCATGCATATGTGTATGCATGGATTTTTAATTTCTTTAAAAACCACCTTTTATGTGTGATCCATTGCTTTTAAAATGTTTCTTAGGTGAAATGAACATCATCTAAAACATTTCCCACACTTTTCCCTATGAACCGGAGAGAGAGCAGAAGCTAGGAGAGGTTCCGGAGAACCTTGATCTCACCCTGAATCTTGAGGTAGGGTCAGAGAGGCGAGGCGAGGCCGGATTCCATGGCGATGACGGCTGCTGGCATCGAGGATGGAGATTCCGATTGGGATGATTAGGACCACACCGGTTTGCTACACTAGGGGCAAAATGACGAGGTGGACGAGGCGGTTCTAACGGTGGCAACACCTTGGCGGGTGGCGGCCGAAGACGACGGGGTGCCGGCGAGGTCTGCACCTAGGGTTTCGGCCACTGGGCGGGGAAGAGAGTGAGAGGGGTAAAGGAGAATATAGGGTTGTCCACGGTGGCACTGGAGCTCTTATAGACACCGGCGGGCGGCGGCTCTCATCTTGACGCATGCGCGCATCCTGGTGACGGTGGACGGCGTCGGCGGCGACATGGAGAAGCTTGTCCCTGGGAGGAAGACAAGGAAAGAGATCGGTGAAGGGTTATGGGCCGGCTATGGGCTTCGGTTGGGCCAAGGTGGGCCGAGGGGAAGGGAGAGAAGAGGGAAGGTTGCTGGGCTGCTCGGCCTGAGTGCTCTCTGCCTCCATTTTTTACACCAAAACCTTTTCTATTTCCTGTTTTCAATTTCTATTTTATATTTTGAATTCCAAATCTGTTTTGAGTATTTTCAAAAATACCAGAGAGTTTATAAATATCTAAAATACTATGGGGCCCCTTGTACTCAGTTTGGGCTCCAAATATTTTGATACTTTTGAAATTCAAACCATTTTGAATAGCTTTGAGAGAGAGGAAACAAGGGTTTAGGGTTTGCATTATTTTCTTGAGTGCACAATTTAAATTATGATGCACAAACAAAACCCTAATTAAAGATTAACTAAAATTGGGGTGTTACAGCTCTATCCCCACGAGAATCTCGACCCGAGATTCCAAAGGTAGGAAGAGAGACAGAGAGAGAAAGAACAGGGTCACTCTAAGGATAAGATGGAACACACTAAACAACACACAGAGTATCTCAGGGCCAACTCATGGATGGAGTGTTTAGAAACAAATCTGAGATGACGAACATGAGACACGCCAAGGTAACAGAGGAAACAAGAGGAGATGGTTTCAAGTTGTTAGATAGGTGGTCTTCATAAGGATTGAGACCATGGAACTTACATGAGGTTTTTAAGCTTTTGAAGAAGAAAGCTCCCAACAAAAAGAACATGACCACAGACTTCGGAAAGGGATCTCTACTAAACGGCTTAAGTAGAGATTTCAGGTTGCGGAGATATGGATCAACAAAACCAAGCTCGTGAACTACTTTTGACACAGAAGAGTCACTTTTTCATTCAATAGAAGGCCAAGACAGAAAGGTGTTTTGGTGGAGAGAACTCATAAGAGTCATAAGGAACATGTGGTAAAAGAAACTATAGATTACCAAAATCATAGACTCTCTTCAAACATGTTTGAGAGAACGAAGGAATCTCTTTATTCATCAAGGTTTATCAAATCTTTGCCATAGATCATGATATCACTTTACACCACCAGAGGAATTGGTAAGAAGATTCCTGATGAAACGAGAAGAAAGAAACTTCATTTTCAGACTTCAATTTCTTGGCACAACAAGATGCTTGCCAACATAAAATGGTCTGGAAGATCGACCGAGAGACATTTAGCAACACTACTTCAAATGTTCTCCTTTATGTTCGAGATACAAAGCATCAAAGTAAAGGTCAGACTTCGGATACAAAGGAAACCATAAGCACAACTCCTATAATTAATTATAGAAGAAGCCTCCTGAAGGGTGGTTGTTATTGATGAATCAAGAGGATATGACAAGAGATCTTTCCGGCTAAGTGTGTCAACCATTACATCAATCTTGCAAGATTTACAAAGAGACCTATGTCAAAACCTTGAGGAACACCAACCATCATTGCTTCTTGAGATTCAGCTTTGGTTAGGTTGGATGATATTTCAGACTCAGCATATCTGAATAGATAGTTTGCAACATTTACCGCAAAGGTAAAGTTACTAGATTCTCAAGATAGGAACTACAGTGTCAAGCTCCAAAATATGAGCTAGAGTGCTATATCCATGTATTGGCAACTTGTCGAAAGACAACTGCACACATATAAAGTATTAGCAATAAAACACACATGTGTCCTTAAGGGAAGAAACATAATTCTTCTTAAATCCACGGCGACATCTTTCAAAAATTGCTCGTGAATCAGAGAAGGTTACTTCTAACATCCAGAACTCATACTTTGAGATGACTCGAAGATGGTTCTTGAAAGTTTACAACATTAATGCCAAATGTTCCATATGAATCAAATCTAGCATGGATAAGATAAGGATGTCATCGATGGGCTCAACAACAAAGTTATCGAGATACTCCAAGAAGATGGACTCATATGTTGCGTGAACAAGACAAAAATACTGGTCAGACCAAAGGACATGAAGATGTATCCCAGTGAAACATCACAAGAAGAAACATTATCAAGATAGTCCTTGGAACTGAGTTTGATTTGATGATAACCCAAATCAAATCAAAGCTAGGGAAGATAACATGTCCACGAAGGAAATACTATCTTTCTTCAACACGAACAAAACTAGACATCCCTTTAAGAAGGAACAAAGTCGGATAAAACTTTTGTCTTACAACTCTCCAAGTTGTTTTTTAAGCTCAACCAACTAGTTCAGGGGTATCCAGTACGGATCCTTGAAAAAAAGAGCAGTTTAGAGAACTTGCTTCTCAAGAAATTGACATCACGGTCATGTGGCAACATGGCGACACTTCTAGTAGACAACTAGAATATCACGAACCACCGATATGTCACTTAGTTCGAGAGGAAACTTGCTTGGTAAGGCAAGCAGACATAGTCTTAGAGCTTCGGCAACATCCTAACTCTTTGACTGAAGTGAGTGCACTAGAATAACGAACTTGGTAGCAAAGTCAAACTTCGCTAAGTGATAGGGTTAACTAATCATTATAAGAATGACACAAATGTCCTTTGAGTTCTAAGCAATAAAAATTGCTAGAATCTCAGATGGGCACATTATTACGCACACGCATCAATCACGAGCGCGAAATCTCGAGGAAGGGTGGTAAAGATGTGTGAAAGCATCACTTCATTAAGGGGTCATGGAACTCGGCATGACCTCTTAGTATAAAAGAGTGTGATACTTTAAGGTAGAACAGATGAAAGACACTCAATGCCTCTTAATCTGCGGATTATAGCAGTTTGACCTGGTCCTAGATATGACGAGGTACTAGAGTTTGTTTCTCATAGACATTCCGAAATAGTTTGTCTTGACGGACCACAAGAGTATCTTACATCGGAAGACACCGATGCACATTTACTACTTGGCTACCAACTGGTAGACAAAGGTTGGAAAACAACAAGGGGAAAAGAACAAGCTTAGGATAGAATCCCGAGATGTGGATGCATAGATTAACAATCTTCCAAAAACCAATGCAATGAAGGGAAAAGGTGTGGCAGAGTCACGAGTATAGATGCGAGACTCTCGAGGAGTACTCTTTTCGTGATCTATTTGGTTCCATTAAAGAACATCTGCCATGGCTAGTGGTAGGGGAAGTCCTTAACTGTCACAATTCAATCGTGACAATAACCACAAGCTTGAAGGCTAGAATGGTGATACCAGCCATCTTGGGGTAATGTGGGAACATTAACGATAGGGGTCAAAAGGATGGATCTTGGTTTAAAGGTCAGCTTCATGTACAAGATCCACTACACCAGAATCCAGCATAATCAGGGACCTTAGGTTCAAGTCCAAGGGTTAAAACCCAAAGATAGGAGTAACTACTACTTGAGTGACACAACGTACACTACAAGATAGTAATCACGAGGTAGCTTCCACGAGAAGAAACGACTTCTGAAGTACCCAACAAACAAAAAGGAGGCACGCGAGGCGAAAGGGAACCTCGAAGCCTAGAACAGAGAACTGAAGCTCCAACAATATACTATTGTAGGTCTAAAAGATAGAGAAATCATGATAGAAAGGCATCTCTCAGATGAACAAGAGCAAGGGAACAAGGAATTCACAACACACACAACTCTAGAGAACACAACACTAGGTCAACTGGCTTAGAAACGACATGCCAAGAAGGAACCTAGGATTTGAAAGACTAGAAAACATATCAAAACATTTCTAAAATCAACACGAGATAAGATAACTTAGAGTTAGAGCGAGACTAGATAAGGATTAAAGGAAGCATACTAGAGTTTTCACAAATACTTTTCAGCTTTTAAAATAGTTTTCTCAAACACTAGACTCAACATCGACCAATAGCAAGGTTTTCCTACGGTCGGTACTACTCTGATACCAAGAACTGTGACATCCCCAAGATCAGGGCTAAACAAATCCCAGACCTCCGTCTGACATAAGCTTAACCTTGAGCTCGAGAATATCCAGTGAAGAATCGGTAACACGGCAGTGACCCTACGACACAAAATTTATTACAACAAGCTCATACCTGAGCAGAGAACCAAATTATTACAAGCAGAGGTCACTGACCACAAACATCAAACAACGGAAGGAAAATTATGCTATTAAGTATAGCAAACTTAACACTTGGCCTAAGAGGCCTGAAGCATAACGATGACGTCCCAGCCCATAGATTCCAGGCTGCCGGCCGGGAACCCCAAGCTACTCGTCAATGTCGATGTAGTACCAAACTGATCTTCAGGGAACACTTACTCTGCCAAAAGTATCAACAAAGCAAGGGTGAGTACAGGGTGTACTCCGCAAGACTTATGGATGGTGGAGTTTTTTTTTGCATAAAGCCATCTTTGTTTATAAAACCAGGAAGAGAAGAAGCTCGTCTAGTCTGAGTATTTAAAAGGGGATGGGAGAGCGACATCTCCGAAATATTGATCATCATCTTTTGATATCCACCGAATCATCATCATCTGAACTAGGATCACCCTCTCGTACCCATGAGTAAGCATCCTCAACAAACATTAGTTACCAAGTTTTACGATTAGGTTCATGTTCTCTATGATCATCACGTCTGTTCCCAAGTCGTCCATAACCGTGGACACGGCTTTCTGAAAGATTATTACCCTGCAGGGGTGTACAACCTTACCCACACGTACTAACCTTCTCTTAATGCCACTTAAGATTAGACCTCTTCCTTGGAAGGCCGGCAGAAGGTGGTTAGACACGACCTTTACCTTGCTTTCGCCGAGACCGTGAGTCACACAATAAGTATGGGTCCGCCATAACGGGTCAAATCCCGAAGCCGGTACTTAAAGATGTGAGGCGAGGTTGGTCCACCAGGGGCTCCATCGACCCCAAGCAACCCGGTCCACGCTTCCCTACCTGTTATGAATGCACCTTCTTCACCCATCAAATCTTTCAAAAGGTTTTCTATGCATATGTCGAATGGAACGCCCGAACTATGTGACTCATGGAATCTACTAGGCAAGTTAGTCACTCGTGGGGTTTTCCATGCCCCGTGTGGTTGTACGCTCGTCTTGGTTCAAGAGGCAAGAACATTGGGTCCTAGTGGTGGCGAGCATGGGACTAGAAAAACCACATCCCACCGTGGCCTTCCATACAAGCCTTAGCATTATTTAATCTCATATCACCTCTGGTCTCATCTCATCACGTTCTCCTGTCATACTAGATTATCTGCATCTGATACATCATCTAGATGAACCAGACTCAACAGCTATGCATGGCTAAGCATGACACAGATATAAGCTCTAGCAGTGCACCCAAGCCAAACCTAGTTATGCTAGGAGCAGTGGATCAGGTAATATAAGCTCAAAGGAAGTATACAATAGATAGGATACTCTATCTATCGATAAAAGACCACAGTAGAATCGTATGCATCATGGCAGGAATTGTAATGCTTTCGAAATCATAGGATTATATCATGGTGGGGCTATGCTTGCCTTTGCCTGTTGATAACAGATAAGCAGATCTTCGGGAGCCTTGTACTTGACTTGGCAAGAGTTGGTCAAGTATTGTTCGTTGATCTTAGATGGTGTTGTCCTCGGGCTTCGATCTCATATTTTACCGGAAAGAACCAAATACCGGAAAGAGAGGGAAACAATCAACACATGGCATCGATGCAATGCTCAAGCAAGTATTATGATATGGCAAGTTGAATTGTATTCAATAGTAACCCTAAAGCATGCTCGATAGTTTAATCGGGGTTCCGAGGGGTGAAAACCCTAATTCAGGAAACTCCGGATGTATATGAGAGGGGTTGATTTATTATTCAAATTAAACATGTCTTGAAAGTTGTTGAACAATGCATGATTATAGCTTAGATAGCTAGGTTTCATTTTTCTAAACATTTTGATATATTATTTGTATTTTTCTGAATTAATATGAATTAGTTATTGAATTTACAATATTCAAAACAATTTCTGAAATTTTTAAACCTTTTCTTAATTTAAATAAAACTGAAAACCTTTTTGACCGAGGGCTGGGCTAGACCTAGAGGGGGTTTGACTGGGTCAGCCCCTAACCCTAACTTTTTGCACCGCAGAGGCATCTAGCCTCTGAGGCTGGCAGGTGGGACCTTGGCCACACGGGCACCACGTCATCACGACGGGCGGCACGGCAGACGATGGCCGGCGGCGATGCTAGAGGGCACGCGCGGCTGCGGGGCTATGCGTGTTCGATGCAGCTCGTTGAGGCGGACCAGAAAGTGGCGGCTCTGCCCCTTTTTGGTCGCCGGAGCGAGAGGCTCAGCGACGACTGGCGGCGCCGCGCGATGGTGTTCGATGGAAGAGTGAACCAGAGAGAGAGGAGAAGCTAGGAGAGGTTCCGGAGAACCTTGAGCTCACCCTGAAGCTTGAGGTAGGGTCAGAGAGGCGAGGCGAGGCCGGATTCCATGGCGACGATGGCTGCCGACATCAGGGACGGAGGTTCCGATTGGGATGATTAGGACCACACCGGCTTGCTACACTAGGGGCAAAAGTACGAAGTGGACGAGGCGGTTCTAACGGTGGCAATGCCTTGGCGGGTGGCGGCCGGAGACGACGGGGCGCCGGCGAGGTCTACACCTAGGGTTTCGGCCACTGGGCAGGGAAGAGAGTGAGAGGGGTAAAGGAGACGATAGGGTTGTCCACGGTGGCGCTGGAGCTCTTATAGACACCAACGGGCGGCGGCTCTCATCTTGACGCATGCGCGCATCCTGGCGACGGTGGACGGCGTCGACGGAGACACGGAGAAGCTTGTCCCTGCGAGGAAGACGATGAAACATATCGGTGAAGGGGTACGGGCCGGCTGTGGGCTTCGGTTGGGCCAAGGTGGGCCGAGGAGAAGGGAGAGAAGAGGGAAGGTTGCTGGGATGCTCGGCCTGAGTGCTCTCTGCCTCCATTTTTTTACACCAAAACCTTTTCTATTTCCTGTTTTCAATTTCTGTTTTATATTTTGAATTCCAAATATGTTTTGAGTATTTTCAAAAATACCAGAGAGTTTATAAATATCTAAAATACTATGGGGCTCCTTGTACTCAGTTTGGGCTCCAAATAATTTGATACTTTTGAAATTCAAACCATTTTGAATAGCTTTGAGACAGAGGAAACGAGGGTTTAGGGTTTGCATTATTTTCTTGAGTGCACAATTTAAATTATGATGCTCATGATGCACAAAGAAAACTCTAATTAAAGATTAACTAAAACTGGGGTGTTACATGAACTC
Organism: Avena sativa; assembly: GCA_916181665.1. Classification (NCBI taxonomy): domain Eukaryota; kingdom Viridiplantae; phylum Streptophyta; class Magnoliopsida; order Poales; family Poaceae; genus Avena; species Avena sativa. The sequence continues at coordinate 91,767,687 of OV702293.1, read as the reverse complement.
CGAGAATCGACGTGGACGAGGATGGAGATCACTCTGGTGGCCTCCTCTTCGGCTCGGTCTCCCTAGAACGGAAAAACGCTCAAGACGGAGTGGCTCGGTGCTCGCGAGATCTGGCGTCTTCAGGTGCCCATGGAGGTGTTCCTGCGAGAGAGGGGACATGTCAGGGAGAGGCAGCGATAAGAGGGAGGTGGATTGGGCAAAAGTGGAAGGCGAGGGCGAATCGGGGGCATTGTTCCCAACCTTCTCTGCGAGCTTCAGAGGCGGCGGCGGTGGAGATCTGCGGTGGCGGCTAGGGTTACCAAAAACACGAAAAAATGCTAGATGGAGAGAGAGGAATTTATATGGAAGGATTTTGTGCAGAGGGGGTTTGGATTCGAGCCAAATCGATGAGGTTTCTGCGGGGTTCGCTGCGGTCGTGTTCATCACGGCCTCTATCGGGAGGAAGGGGATGACCAAGGTGGATCCGGTGTGTCAATGAGAGAACGAGGGAGGTAGCGGGTTGTGCTGGGCTACGCCTGGCTGCTCGCTGGCCAGCTTCTGCGTGCGCGCGAGAAGAGGAACGGCCAGGCTCTGCTGGCCCGGTTAGAGAGGATAGGTTTTTTTTCTTTTTTGTTTTTATTATTTTTCATTATCTGTTTTCTATTATATTTTTAGTTTTAGGCATCCAATTTGGTTAGTTCTAATATCTAAAATTTTGTAATTTGACAAGCATTATTTTAGGATAATATTTTTTTGAAACCTTATTTGGTATCCATTATTTTAGGACAATAATATACCTCTTTTCTATCTATTTCAAATATTTCAACCGACAGAAAATGATTTTGGTTTATAGGGACTTTACTTCATTCCCTTTATTCCTTTTTCTTTTATATACTTCATAGCTTTTTGATTTGAACTCCAAATCGTCTAAAACTAGTTTCTATGGTTTTGTAAAATCATAATTTATTAATTTAAAACATTTAATAATACTTTTTCTCAACTTCAATATGGATAAAAGCTATTGATCCCTTTGTACTCAGGATGGAAAATCTCATTTAGGGTTTTTTTAAATTTCTTTTGGGCAATACTATTTCCTTCTCAGGGTTTATATGCAATGATGTTCATGCATTCTTCATGATTTCTAATTTTTGAAATCTTGCACACCAATTATACAATCCATAACAATCTATGACCTTTTGCCTATATGGCTACTTAGGTCATAACAAAAGGATATAAGGTTTTGAATTCAGGGATGAGAGGATTTTCTATTCAAAAAGTTTATTATCTTTGAGAATTTTCAAAAAAGTCAAACAATCAATCAAGCTTATTTTATTTATTTCACATTCTAAAATTAGGATAATTTTGGGATGTGACAGACTACCACCCTTAAAAGAAATCTCGTCCCGAGATTTGAGAAGGCTAGAAAGAAATATGGTCTAAGGATTCACTAGGGCGCTACCACCCTTAAAAGAAAATTGACTAGGTCACTTCTTGAGGATTCACTTTGCTCAAATTGGTTCTCCTTGGACATTCTGAATTTATTTATTGATAGTTTCCGAGAAAGCACTTCTTGAACTAGTGAAACTCTCATGGAGAGCAAGCTAGGGAACGTTTGCTTCGCGATACCCATTATACACGGTTGAGATTATTATACGCGGTTGAGATTCATCCTTACCGTACATTCCTACGCTTAGCAATGAATGCTTCTATAAAGGTGGGACATCATACCATTCTAAGGTCTAGGCTCAACGCCGGCTCTCTTCTAAGGTTGAAAAGGGCACTCAAGATTGCAAAGCCAACGGTAGAAGAGAGAATAATAAGAGTAGTAGGAATGGATATCAATCCATCCTGCACCCAAATCATTACCCTGCATGAGGATAGGTGAATTGTGTAACTTATCACTCGGGCATCCTCACTTGCCTTGAAGAATTTTTGTATGGGAACGAGCTAATACTCGATGTATACTCCCATGTATTCAATCTATAAAGATACTACAAAAACTAAACTACCGATGCTTCATAACATTCAGGTTGCGCAATCTACTATATAACATCCTTTGCAACACTCCATACTTCCACATCTTTCAGTTGCATTAGATGAAGTATTCCCCTTTGTTGATGCATTATGTTTGTAAAAATTTCCACTTAACACATCATTCTATCTCCAAGGGTTCAAGATAGGGAAGAATAGATTCTACAGGAAAGAAACTACTAAGGAAATAATCACTTGCATGATAACATTACAGGGGTCTGAAATTAGCAATCATATAACCACAAAATAGTTTAGAAATGTTGGGAACCATACTATAGTAAGATAGAGCAACATATAAGCAATAAACGAAATCTGTCAAAATAGTACAGCAGGTTTCACAATTTTTTTGACTGACTTAAACTCATCATGAATTTTAGAAATTTTTTGTGCATGTACTACCGGTAATTACGCTCGAGATACTATTTTTTCAGATTTTTATGAGTTACTAGTAAAGTATGTAAAATCGCACAATACTACATGTCAGGCAGAAAACTGCAACAGTAATCTCACGAATTTTAATCAAATCACACCATTAAACTAATTTGAAAACCTCATGAAAATTTCAGAACATTTAGAGTTTCAAACAACACATTCTAAACAAGGTATCACACAATATGGTTCAGTACAAACAAGCAAGCAACCTATATTGGTCTACCTCATCAGTTGGTAAGATTAATATGCTAACATAATAGCGACCATCTCCTAAATAGATAAAATATGGTGGTCCAGACCTACTCAAACTAGGTGAGATATTTATTTATATTATATGATTTGTTCTTTTTCTTAGCTAACTCTCATATAGGTATCAAAAGAATGGACAACTATAAATTTTTAACAAGAAGAAGTTACGAAAAAGATAGACAAGGAATATAAGAGCTCTAATAATTAGAAAATATGATAGTTCTCCTAATAGAGTTCTCCTATTGCTAATACATTTCTAAGGTCACGATCCTACAGTCAACAGACATCTCTGATACCATCTTATAACACCCTCGCCTGATAAGGCTGAGTTCAAGTGTATGGTGCCAATCCCTTGATCGGTTCACTGGCACACACAGTACAGAATTATACCAAATATAACTATGCATCATAAATACAACGAATATGATCTAGAATTTACATTATATTACAGCGGAAAGCAATTACAAGGTAGATCTCCATCCTTCAAATGTGTCACAGGCGAACAATTGTTGAGTGGAGTCTCGCGACTTACGAACGATCACTCGGAAATGATATAACCTGCAACATAAAACGTAGCAGACCCAAAGGGTCAATACATGGAATGTATGACAAATATGCTAAAGTGGTTAACAAAAGATCTATCAACTACATGCTTATTTGGCTAGATGGATCAAAGGCTCATTTGCATAAAGCAATAGTTTTATCCTAACATTTGTAACAAAGTAGTTTTCCAATACGATAAATAGGACACTCTAGTTCACTCCCAGGTGCTCCTACCCGATTAAGTTCACCCAACAAGTTTTAAGTAATTGAGAAATTGGGATGATCCATAACCGGGGACACGACTAAGTACTTAGTTTAGACACCCTGCAGGGGTTTATACACTTTACCCATGTGACCTGGCCAACCCAGCTCGGCCCACCACACTCATATTGTGTGATGATGGGGAGAAGTCCAAGACGAGAAAATTTAGGAAGAGCTTCTCAAACCCATCCACGCACCGTACCAACCTACACTATCTACATCTCTCGCTACGTAGGGTTCGATTCGCCACAACCTACTTAGTCCAGCCAGCCATCCATTCTTACTGGCACATGGTTGCACACGAAAGCTACCAAACAAAGAAACCAATCCTTTCTCAGTACGTTGGGCGGCATTCCCCACCATAAATCCACACTCGATGACCCAATCAATGCCATTCCTCCGAGGTGGTTCATTAAAATCATGTTAGTTTGTTATTTAGCAAAATATAAGCCTTTCAAAACATATAACTTTTCGTGCTGTGATTCCCTTCCTCATCTAAATAGCATAGCTAAGCAATCTACCAATACGAAGGCTCATAAACAAGGATAACTAGGGAATAATATGGGACATAGCAAAGCATATAGACATCAATTCCTACACCTGCAATTCTACGAAAACATCTACAATGCATAGGAAAACCGTAGGACATTTATGACCAAGATAACACCACTTGCATTTTGTAGATGTAGTCATCCAGATAATCCTCACAATTACAATTGTCTCACTCGTCAAACTCACATTAATTGCAATCACAATAGTTGAACCATAGTAGTTGCACTCCTCGCAATCTGTCGTTCAAAAGCAAAGGCACAACAACAGACCATTCAGAACATTGCAATCATGCAACAATACAATAAACAATGATGAGAAAATACATGCATGAAGATTTAATAAGTCACGGTGGTTGTATTTAGTTCTCTGAACATTATTAGATCACACGATGCATGTGGAAAGTCATTTAATGCACTAAATCTTTTATTATTAGAGTTATATAAAATTAATATGGTTTATCTCACTTTAATTAAACTACTGATGTTACTGTTGTATTAAATTGTGAAATAAATGTTAATGGATAGGTAGTGAAATTTATAACCAGTAGCAATTTGAATTACCTAAAAAGGAGTTATAGATATTTTCTTATGATTAAAATACTATTGCAAAGAGTTTATAGGTTTCTACATGCATTTTTATTTTAACAGTACCAAATAATTCGGCATGCAATTTCTTTGGATAGATATTATCAATACAAAACAGTACCAATTGGTTTCACTAATTTTGGAGTTATTATTAATTTTCTATGATTTAAGTACTAGTTATAAGGGTTTAAATCATTTATATTATGTTCTTCGACAAAAATTATATCTAATGCCATATTAATGGTCTACATGAAACAGGGATTCCATAGACATATTATTTGTATTTTTATGATATATAAATATTTTACTATGATTTATTTACTCCAAATAGGACATTAAATCAATTAAATTACTACAGTAAATACATAATGTGAAAGTTGTATCTAACAGCATATTAGTATTCTTCATACTTTTATGAATCCATAGACATAAAATTTGCTAAATTTGGAGCAGTGGATATTTTCCTATGATTTGTATACCATTTACTAGATTTAAATAATCCAAAAAATAATCATTGGACAAGGTGACAATTTTATAGCAGAATGAATTTCCACACATTATTCTGAATCCAGTGATATCTTATTTGTATTTTTCCAACAAATATTCAATTTTATATGAATTTTACAAATTTGCACAAGTTTTTGTCTATTTTCTTATTCTGGAAATTGGAGAGAATATTCTCTGGAATATTCCTGCTGATGTGGCGCTGACTCAGTGTGTGCGCTGACTGGTCAGCGGTCAGAAGTGGGTCAAACATGTCATTTGGGGCGTTTGCGTGTGATCTGACGGCTGGGAAGCTGAGCTTCCTCACTCACCGGTGGAGTCGGCGACGAACGACAGCAATGATGCAGATGGTGGGCCTGGATAGTGTTCTGGTGAGGTCTGGCGGTGGCAAACTCCGGGAATCGACATGGACGAGGATTGCGATCACTCTAGTGGCCTCCTATTCGGCTCGGTCTCCCTGGAATGGCGACACGGTCAAGCCGGAGTGGCTCGATGCTCGCGAGCTCCGGCGGCTATGGGTTCCCACAAGGTGTTCCTGCGAGAGAGGGGACATGACAGGGAGAGGCGACGATAAGGGGGGAGGTGGATTGGGGAAAGGGGAAGGCAAGGGCTAATCGGAGTCGTCATTCCCAACCTTCTTTGCGAGCTTCAGAGGCAGAGGCGGTGGAGATCTCCGGTGGTGCCTAGGGTTACCAAAAACACGAAGAAAATGCTCGAGGGAGAGAGTGGAATTTATATGGAAGGATTTTGTGCATATGGGGTTTGGATTCAAGCCGAATCGACCAGGATTCTATAGGGTTCGGTGTCGTCATGTTCATCACGGCCTCTCTCGGGAGGAAGGGGATGACCGAGGTGGATCCGGTGTGTCAGTGAGAGAAGGAGGGAGGTAGCGGGCTGTGCTAGGCTACGCCTGGATGCTCACTAGCGAGCTTCTGCGTGCGCGCGAGAAGAGGAACGGGCCGGTGCTGCTGGCCCAGTTAGATAGGATAGGTTTTTTTCCTTTTTGTTTTTATTATTTTTCATTATTTGTTTTCTTTTATAGTTTTAGTTTTAGGCATCCAATTTGGTCCATTCGAATTTCTAAAATTTTGTAATTTGGCAAGCATTATTTTAGGACAATATTATACCTCTTTTCTATCTATTTCAAATATTTCAACCGATAGAAATTGATTTTGGTTTATAGGGCTTTTACTTCATTCCTTTTATTCCTTTTTCTTTTATATACTTCATAACTTTTGGATTTGAACTCCAAGTCGTCTAAAACTAGTTTCTATGGTTTTTCAAAATCATTATTTGTTAATTTAAAACATTTAATAATACTTTTGCTCAACTTCAATATGGACAAAAGCCATTGATCCCTTTGTACTCATGATGGGAAAATCTCATTTGTGGTTTTTTGAATTTCTTTTGGGCAATATTATTTCCTTATCAGGGTTTATATGCAATAATGTTCATGCATTCTTCATGATTTCAAATTTTTGAAATCTTGCACACCAATTCTACAATCCATAACAATCTATGACCTTTTGCTTATATGGCTACTTAGGTCGTAACAAAAGGATATAAGGTTTTGAATTCAGGGTTGAGAGGATTTTCTATTCAAAAAGTTTCTTCTCTTTGAGAATTTTCAACAAAGTCAAACAATCAATCAAGTTTATTTTATTTATTTCACATTCCAAAATTAGGAGAATTTTGGGATGTGACTAAGCCCAATCAATGCGTAGATGCTTTGCACGGGTAGTACACATATGAGTATGTGGGCAATGATGATCATGTCATTGCTTCTTGCTTGTACTTTGGATATTGGTGGCATACTGGGATGAAGCGGCCTGGACAAACTTTACATGTCCTCACACATGAGACCCGTTCCACACTTGACATGCAACTTGTTTTGCATAAGTGGCTAGCGGGTGTCCATCTCTCCTAATATAGTCAATATCTTATTTACAATGAGTTTTTAATAATTTGGTTATCATCTTTGTGTATCCATGTTTGTAGGTAAGAACGGTTCTATCTTTGAAAGCCCTAAGCCACGTAAAACATGCAATGGATAAATTAGAATCGTCTAGTTTAGATTGTTGTTGGCTAGTGCCATGATATGGTAGTGTTGTAAGTAGATGTATATTTGATACTGTTACAACAAACCTAATGTGTAAGTTCCATAGACCTTGGCCTTCCACACAAAGGAATGATAAAGATCATACCACGATGCAAATGATAGTGATCAAAGTGCAAGAACCATATCATTTCACTTTTCACATATGATGTTTTTGTATCTTATATTGCTTGTTTAGAATTTCAATAACATTACAAGATGATCCCTTATTTAGATATCAAGATAAAAATGTGTTCTCCCTTAAGTATGCACCGATTATGTTTCACCACTTCAAGACATGACGTGATGATCAGGTGTACTTGAATCCACGATCATATTTCGGGTGTAAGACATTTTTACACATGCAAAATACTAAGGTTCTTACTTGGCGAGCCTAGCATGTACAAACATGGACTTGGAACACGGACCGAAAGGTTAAGAATGAGTCATATGTTTGATATTATTCCCATATAGATGCTCGCCTTTGAAGCTACAATGACTCACGTGATTATCGGACTTGGTGTAGTGGATTTGGTTCATTTAATCACCAAAAAGACATGAGGGATGTTGTTTTTGAGTGGGAGTTCATTCATAATTTGGATTAGTTGAACTCGATCTATCATAAACTTAGTCTAAACTTTACAAATTCTATTGTAGATGGCACCACCTGCTTTTAATTTCAATGTGTTCATGGAGAAAGAGAAACTTGCATCGAATGGTAGCAACTTTATCGACTGGGCCATGAATTTGAGGATTCTCCTCTATGCTGCACAAAAGCAATATGTGCTAGAAGCGTCACTAGTACCCCCACCACTTGATGATGCTCCTGAAAAACAAAAGAACGTCTATTTGACTCGTTAGGAGGACCACAACTTAGTTCATTGCGGCCTACTGTATGGGCTAGAGCCAGAACTTTGAAAGCGTTTCAAAAACGGCAATGCCTTTGATACAATCGGTGAATTGAAAATGATTTTAGATACCCATGCTACTGTAGAGAGTTGTTATGCTTTTGAAAAGTTCTTTAGCTGCATGATGGAAGAGAAGAGCTCCGTTAGTGAGAACGTACTCAAAATGTCTGGGTACACCGATAAGCTTGTGTCCATGGGAATAACGATTCCCATTGACTTGGGCATACATCGTGTTCTCCAATATTTGCCACCTAGCTACAAGAGCTTTGTGATGAACTATAACATGCAGGGCAAGAAAAAGTCTCTCCCTGAGCTTCTGTCAATGCTTAAGACTGCAGAGGTGGAGATCAAGAAAGAACATCAAGTGTTGATGACCAATAAGACCACCAGTTTCAAGAAAGACAAGAAGGGTAAACAGAAGGGAAAGAAGGGTGGAAAATCTGTTGTCGTGCCTGAAAAGAAATGCCGAGCTGGCCCTAAGTCTGATACCGAGTGCTATTATCGTAAGGGGATTGGCCATTGGAAGCGCGACTGTCCCAAGTATTTGGCAGACAAGAAGGCCGGAAAGGCAAACAAAGGTATATATGAAATACATGTTATTGATGTGTACTTGACCAGTACTCACAGTAGCACCTGGGTATTTGATACCGGATCGCTTGCAAATATATGTAACTCAAATCAGGGGCTGCAGAACACGCGATCACTAGCAAGGGTGAGGTCAAGATGCGTGTCGGTAATGGATCAAGTGTTGATGTGATCGCCATCGCAACACTGCCTCTCTACTTACCGTCGGGATTATTTATAGACCTAAATAATTGTTATTTGGTGCCTGCACTAAGCATGAAGATTGTATCCGGATCATGTTTGATGCGAAGTGGTTATTCATTTAAATCTGAAAACAATGGTTGTTCGATTTATATGAATGATATCGTTTATGGTCATGCACATGTGATGAATGGTTTATTTCTATTGGATCTCGATAATAATGTTACACATATTCATAATGTTGATGCTAAAAGGATTAAACTTGATGATGATATATCTGCATAAATGTGGCATTGTCGTCTAGGTCATATTGGAGTTAAACGCATGAAGAAACTCCATTCAGATGGACTTTTGGAATCACTTGATTTCGAATCATTTGATACATGTGAGCCATGCCTTATGGTCAAGATGACTAGAATGTCGTTTTCCTGTTCAATGGAACGGGAGATAGATTTATTGGAACTCATACGTTCTGATGTATGTGGTCCAATGAGTGTGTCGGCGCGAGGCGGATGTCGTTATTTTGTTACTTTCACGGATGATTGGAGTAGATACGGGTATATCTACTTGATGAAACACAAGTCTAAAACCTTTCAAAAGTTCAAGGAATTTCAGAATGAAGTGGAAAACCATCATAATAGAAAGATCAAATTTCTATGCTCTGAACGTGGAGGTGAGTATCTATGTTATGAGTTTAGCACACATATGAAAGAGTGTGGAATATTTTCACAACTTACACCTGTCGGAACACCACAGTGAAATGGTGTGTCGAAACATTGTAAGCATACTTTATTAGATATGGTTCGATCTATGATGTCTCTGACTGACTTGCCACTGTCATTTTTGGGTTATGCACTAGAAACCGCTGCATTCACTTTAAATCAGGAAGCATCTAAATCCTTTGAAAAGACACCGTATGAATTATGGTTTGGAAACAAACCTAATCTATCATTTCTTAAAGTTTGGGGATGTAATGTTTATGTGAAGAAACTTCAGCCTGATAAACTCGAACCCAAAGTAGAAAATTGCATATTCATAGGATACCCAAAGGAAACTATTGGGTATTCCTTCTATCATAGATACGGGGGCAAGGTTTTCGTTGCCAATAATGGATCCTTTCTAGATACAGAGTTTCTCCCGAAAGGTGTGTGTAGTCAGAAGGTAGAACCCGAAGAGGTTATTGAACCTTCTCTTCATAATATGGCGACTAGCATAGCGCCGGAAGTTGTTCCGGAGTTGACTTCATAGAATGAAGAGGGAACTAATGATAATGATCATGAAACTCCGAAAGAGAATACTACCGAACCTCGCAGGTCAAGCAGGATGTGTGCAGCTCATGAACTATATGGAAACACTGTTATGAATTTCATGGTTGATGAAATAGATGACCCTGCGACGTATGAATAAGCGATGATAAGCCCTTATTCCAACAAATGTCTAGAAGCCATGAAATCCAAAATTGAATCCATGTATGAAAATCAGGTTTGGACCTTGGTGGACTTACCTCACGACCAAAAGGTTGTGGAGAACAAATGGATTTTCAAAAGAAAAACTGATGTTGATGGTAATGTAACCGTCTATAAATCTTGACTTGTCTCAAAGGGGTTTTGACAAATTCAAGGAGTTGACTACGATGAGACATTCTCTCCCATAGCGATGCCAAACTCAGTTAGCATTATGTTAGCAATTGCTGCATATTTTGACTATGTGATATGGCAAATGGATGTCAAAACTGCATTCCTCAATGGAAACATTGAAGAAGAGTTGTATATGATACAACCAAAGGGTTTTGTCGATCCTAAGGATGCTGATAAGATATGCAAGCTTTAGTGATCCATCTATGGACTGAAGCTAGCATCCCGGAGTCGGAATCTCAGCTTTGATGAGGTGATCAAAGAGTTTGGATTTGTCCAAACTTATGGAGAGGCTTGTATTTACAAGAAAGTGAGTGGGAGCAATGTGGCATTTCTGATATTATATGTGGATGACATATTACTGATCGTAAATGATGTAGATCTTTTAAACAGTGTCAAAAGTTATTTGAACAACAAATTTTCAATGAAGGACCTAGGTGAAGCATCATACATATTAGGCATAAAGATCTATAGAGATAGATCATGAAGCCTAATAGGCCTATCACAGAGTACATACCTTGATAAGATTTTAAAGAAGTTTAAAATGGACGAAAGTAAGATGTGGTTCTTAACTATGTTGCAAGGCAAGACATTCAGTAAGACTCAAAGTCCGGCTATGGAGGAAGAAAGAGAGATAATGGACAAGATCCCCTATGCTTCAGCCATAGGATCTATAATGTATTCCATTCTATGTACAAGACCATATGTGGCACATGCTATTAGTTTGACTAGTAGATACCAATCTGATCCAGGTTCGGAACACTGGATAGCGGTCAAGAATATCCTTAGTACTTAAGAAGAACTAAGGAAATGTTTCTCATGTACGGAGGTGAATATGAGCTCGTCGCTAAATGTTATGTCGATGCTAGCTTCGACACCAATCCGGATGACTCTAAGTATCAATCCGGATACGTATTTCTCATGAACGGAGGAGTAGTTAGTTGGAGGAGTTCCAAACAACCCGTGGTGGCGGGATCAACAACAGAGGCCAAATATGTTGCTGCTCCGGAAGCATCTCAGGAAGCGGTTTGGATGAAGGAGTTCATAACCTAACTAGGTGTGGTTTCTAGTGCATTGGACCCAATGGTGATCTATTGTGACAACAATGGATCCATAGCCAATGCCAAGGAACCAAGGTCTCACAAGAATTCCAAGTATATTAAGCGCCAGTTTCACTCCATCCGCGAACATGTCAAGAATGAAGATATAAAGATTTGTAAAGTACACACGGATCTCAATGTTGCAGATCCATTGACTAAAACTCTCCCTAGGGAAAAACATGATTAACACCAGAACTCCATGGGTGTTAGATTTATCACTATGTAACTAGACTATTGTCTCTAGTGCAAGTGGGAGACTGAAGGGAATATGCCATGAGAGGCAATAAATAAAGTTGTTATTATGTATATTCCAAGCATATGATAGATGGTTATTTTTCATTATATAATTTTATTAATATGGTAACGGTAATACATATGTGTTTAATAACCAAATAAAAAGTTCCTAGTTATGCCTCTCTTATAAACTAGCTCGTTGATTAACAAGATGATCAAGGTTTCCTGATCATGGACATTGGATGTTGTTAATAACGAGGTAAAAACATTATTGGAATGGTGTGATGAACATTCATCCGAAGTATAACATTACGATCAAATTCATTGTGTTTATATTGATATAACATCATACAAAGTAATCCTAATCCATATACCATGAGATCATGTCAATCACTAACACAGGAAGAGTATTTTGATAACATCAAATGTCACACAGTAACAGGGTGACTATAAAGGTGGGTTCAGTGCTACGAAGGTGTTATGTAGATGCTCATGGATCAAGAGTGGAATTTGTCCATCCCAATGACAAAGAGATATACTCTGGTCCCTCTCGGTGATATCACATTAGTTAGCTTGCAAGCAAGTGATGAGATCACTAGAATGTTACATCACGGGAACGAGAAAAGAGTAAATGTCAGTAACGAGATCAAACTAGGTATGGACATACCAATGATCGAATCTCGGACATGTAATATATCGTGAGAAAAAGGGATTAAGTTACTAGCGTAAAAGATTCTCACGATCACAAGAAGTTACCGTTGAATGTGTGGGAGTCAGTATGGATCTCCAGGTCCCGCTTCTGATTATTGATCTGAGAGGGGTATTGATCATGCCTGCATTATTCGCGAACCGTAAGGTGACATACTTAAGATACACCGACACCATTTGGAAAAAAATATGTTCTAAACGAAAGAATTGCAAACCGCTGGAATTATTTGAATTGACACCGGAATTGTTTTGGGAAAAATTGCAGAAACTGGTTCTGTATGTGATATTGAAAAGTAGCAAGTGGTTTTATGTGAATGTTTGTTAGTTAATGTAATCGACAAAATTATGAATAAATAAATAAAAGGATTTTTATTTAATGAGAGATTACATTAAATTTGGTGGAAATTTAATGGGAATTTGAGTGGGTTTTTGAGTGGAGAATACGGAGGGACTTTTGGTGAGTGGGATCTCCACTCACATGAATGGAGGAAGGGGTGGGGCAGCCACCATGGCCGCCGGATCTATTAGACCTATTAGGCGTCTTACAGATTGGTGCCATAGTTCATCATTCATTACAAACCTAATACTTTGTGATAGACCTATTAGGCGTCTTGATGTATTAGACCATTTTTGCGAGACATAAGAGATTGGTACCATAGTTCATCATCCATTACAAACCATAATACAAGTCTTACAAATATAGGATATCATGATCCAGTCTTAGTACAAACAACGCAGTGGAATAATATAATAATGGTAGCATGGTCGAAGCTCCATCTTCATGGTCACAGGCAATGCTGACGATGGGTGATGATCCTAGTTGTCGTAGATTTCCTGCGGTCCATCATCCCGATAGTCCTCTTCATAGTCTGGCCACGGGAATAGCTAGGGATAAAGCCATGAGTACTCTTTAAGTACTCGCAAACTATCTTTAACAAGTAAAGTGTGTCAAGTAGGAATGCTAAGCTCTAGGTTGTTTTGCAAAAAGCCAGGTTTATCTCTAGCTGAGTTCAGAAGTAAAGAAAACTAGTAGAAGGTTTTATAACATATAAGTGGGAACTTAAGTTTCACGTTCACAACCCTGTTGTGGTCAAGTCAAAGTCATGATTCATTTCACAAGTCATTTTGAAAACATATGACGACGGAATAGTATGGCCACTCCAGCTGTCTGTCGTGGTATTGCCGATGAGTACGCCATGGAGGGGTCCTCATAGTGCGTGTTTAGAGACGTGGGTTAAGGCGGACGGTTGACTGGTACGAGGTAACATAGATTATCCAAGTTGAAATCCCACAACGGTGGCAGAATCCTACTCCTGCTATAAATCCCGAGATTAGGTTCGCTGTGCGAGGTGACTAGAAAGTCTAAGTTATCGTTGCCCTAAAGGCTCCCATAGGCCCGACTTATATAGTCGTCAGATCCTGGGTTATAGGGCAAAGTCCTAGCCGGACAGGTTACAGAGTCCTACACTGTCTATTACTAGTCTTGTGTATCTTGCACTCCAAGGCTCCGGGTAAGCTGGTGACTCCACCGTAGCCTTCCTTTATCCCGCATGGGCCTCCCTTCTGGATCCACCTAACTGGGCCGCCCAGCAGGCCATAGGCCATGCTACCGACTATGGGCCACCCGGGTTAGTCGGATAAGAGACATGCTATGAGGATACCCATATAGCATATCCCCAACAGTAGCCCCCGGAGAACTCCGAGATCTTGCGCCGTCTTGCCTCTTCTCGTGGAATGCTCGGTCGAAATGGGTGTCGGCAAATCGTCAAGAAATATGTTGTAGTTCTCCCAAAGAACCCTGCAAGGTTTTCTCTGTCTTCTATGAGTAAGTCGGAGAAATGCTGAATCTTCCATCGTACACTCCCGTTGTCGGATTAAATCCGTCCATGCTGGAATCTTCGATGGGACGGCTCATCTACCATGTCAGTTAAGGCGACGTAGGCTGTAGGTCAGCGACGCCTCGTAACTCACACATGCAGAGAACGTAATCATATCCGCTTTTCCCGCGCGAGCGATACGAACCGTTGGCAGCGACGGTTGGAGACGTGGCGAAATTACCGCGCACGTTCACGAACACGTCGTCTATGCGGCAACCGTCCAATTAGCTGCACGAATCTTGACGCAGAGTAAGATCAATAGCGACCGTGGGACACTTGCCATTTTTTCACCTCATTCTCTCGCATCATCGTCTTCTTCCTCCAGCCGCGCACCTCCTCGAGCTCTCCGCGAAAACCTCGAGAAAACCTAGCCTCTTGCCTGCACCAGTCGTGTGCTCTTCCTCCATGGCTAGCAGTAGCTCATCCCCATCAATGGCGGCGTCGAGCGAAGCCGTGGCGAAGCCGGCGAGCTCCATCGTCATGCCCCAGAGGGCCTGGTTATCCCCGCATCGGCGGTGATAGAAACCACTGGCGGCGACCATAACCTGGCGGCGCTAGAGCCCCTAGAAGAGGAGCCAGACTCGCACAAAGGCGACTGGCGCGGCTCGGACATCACCGGCCGCGACATCCAAGAGATGGTTGCTGAGGGTTACCTTCCTGCGACGGAGGGGCTCGCCTGGCGGGCGGCGCCGGCCGGCGAGGTGACCCCCTCTCCCCAAGCCGGAGAAAAAGTATACCTCAAGGCGCAATTGGTACGCGGTGTTTCTCTGCCCATCTCCCACTTCTTCTTGTCCGTCTTGAATCACTTCAAGGTCCAACCCCACAACCTCTCCCCCAATAGTATCCTAGTGCTTAGCAACTTCGCGGCACTTTGTGAGGGTTACCTAGGGATTAGGTCTAGGTTAGATTTGTTTGTGTACTTATTTACCGTCAAACGTGAAGCCGGACATAGTAAGGAGGGGCTTAGAAACTGCGGCACCATAAGCTTCAAGATCCGTCCTGGCTGGCGGTTCCCCGACATCGTCGGCCATGAGTCATGCAAAAACTGGCAGCGGACGTACTTCTATGGCCCCGACATTCCTTTGGCGGGCCGAGAAGTAACGTATCCAGACTTTGTGGACGGAGCCGCCACCGAAGTCCCCACATGGCGGTCCCATGCCTCCCTTCCCTCCGACCTCAACGCTTCTCGCGCAATAAGGCGGATCGAGTGGCTCGTAGAGACGGGTCTAACCGGCTTGGACCTAGCCATGTGCTGGTTCATCAGGCAGATCCAACCTCTGTAGCACCGCACGAAGCTTATGCACGAGTACACTGGTGACCGAAGGGATACCCTCCGGATCTCCGAGGACAACTTCTCGAGCGACTCCGTCAAGTTCCGCCTTAAGGACATCGTCAAGGTGAAGGACAAGAAGTGTGGCTTCACCCTCACCTACGACATGTTCGTAGACGGAAAGTGCCCAAAGGTAGGTATTTATTTTCCGTGTATGACATTGCTCCAGTTTTTTCGTCTTGCTAATACCATCTTGTCTAACACAATGATTTCTCACTTAACAGCTTAGCGATCTAGAGGAGGGCAACCTGGCCGCCCAAATCTACGATCCCAAGATGAAGGAAGTCACGGTCGTGTCCGACGATGATGTCCCGTTGGCGCGAAAGCGGAAGAGCTCCACCTCTGACGCTGCCGACGGAGGCAAGAAAAAGAAGACGGAGGGTGGAGCCTCCAAAAAGAGTACTGCCGCCCTGGAGGCGGAAAAGAAGAAAGCCACCGGGATGTTTGCTAAAGTGCCCCCCCTAGTGTAAGCTTCTTATTTTCCGACATTGTCTCATTTATCTGTCTTATTCCTGTACTTATGCATTTTGCACGTTTCAGGAAGAAAGCCACAACCAGCCTCAAGAAGTCCTCCAAGACTCTTGGGGCTTCTAGAAATATCAAGGATATGCTGCATCGCGACTCTTCCCCCGCCATTGCCCCTGCTACTCCTGCCGTCAAGCCCTCCTCCGCTCCGACAAGCTCCCAACTCCAGGAGGCACCAGGCCCTTCTGCCATGCAAGTGGACTCTGGCGCTTCAACCGAACTCGCAGTTGTCGGCGAGCAGGCGACGCAGGAGAGCGCTGCTCTTCAAATGGATGAATCTCCGGCTAGGGATGCCATCGATAGCGGCAAGGCAGTGGTGGGTGCTGGTACTTCTGCCGAAGGCGGCGCCTCTACTCCCCATAAACCCTTCGAATTGCCGAAGATTATCTTACTGGTGCTTACGCCGGGTAGCACAACTATGGTTCCTGGAGGAGTGCCGTCATCTCCGACGTGCGGTCTTGAGGAACTACTCCGTCAAGCAGACATCTTGCAAAGTAACAGCGTTTCCTTTGGCAAGATGCTAGCCGAGAGTGCTACAAACCTCATGATCATCGGACTTGTAAGTTTTACTTTATCTTTTGCATTTCATATGAGTATCCCACTGTAGCCCCCGAGGATGTAGACGGAAAACCATTGGCTTTACATCTATATGCTCTAAGAGTGTCTAAGTTAGAAAAAACTCTCACTGTAGCCCCCAAGCATTGAGATGGAATGAATTATTCCGACTAGATGCTTTAAGAGTAGCATACACAGTGTTAATAATTTTGAGTGTTGTAGCCCCCAAGCTTCTAGTTGTAACTGAATTAGTTCCCACTAGATACTTAAAGAAAAGCTAAGCATTTTCCGAGTTAAAACTTTATACTGTAGCCCCCAAGCCTCTAGTTGAGAACTGAATTAGCTCCGACTAGATGCTCAAAGAAAAGCGAAGCATATTGCTAAGTTAAAAAACTCTCGTTGTAGCCTCCGAGCACCTAGATGGAAAATCTCCGACTAGGGGCACCAAGTAGACTGAACAACGACTTGACTTTGTATTTGTTTCCACAGAACAAGAATGCTCGGAGGGGCATGGCCAATGATAAGTACCAAAAGATGCGCGCGGATCTTGAAGCTGAAAAGGGTAAAACCGCCATCTTGAAGGAATAGATCATCAAAAACAAGAGTCTGTTTTATTTTTGCGCACTTCCGTCTTACTTTTGTGCCTTCCTTCTTCGAGTACTCACGGTGTACTTTGTTTTCTCCGACTTGCAGAGCTTGTAGCCAAGGCCAAGGATATTGTCGAGCAGTCCAAGCACATCCAGCAGCTGGACAGCAAGAACAAGATCCTTAAGAAGGAGAGGGAAGAAATGCTGAAGATGCACGAGGATTCCATGAAATCGCTGCAGGACTCCGCCTCCGCTGAGATCAATCGCTTGAAGGAGGAGCTTGCGATCCTAAAGGATCAGAAGCAAGATGCAGATGAGCAAAACCTTCGCCATAGCGAGGCGTTTAAGCTCCTCCAACAAGAGAAAGAATCCTTGGCGGACGTCGTCTGGCAGGCCAAGGCCAGCATCTTCAGTAAGTATCCTCCGCCTTGTAGCTCTGTAGTATGGGTACTTAGAATTTTTGAACTCATGCAATCGTTGCCGGAATTTTCAGCGCCCCTGGGTTTAACCCGCTCGCCTCCTTCAGACAAGGAATGCATGATTCTTGCCGGCAACTTCATCAACACCGCCATCACCCAAGCCAAGGAGATTTCCACGCCCCTACAGATTTACATCAAGGCCTCGGATTCCATGGTGAAGTACTCGGAGATTCTGCGCCGAGCCCCCGAGTGTGTCGCAAGCTGGAAAGCTTCATGTGCACGGGCTGGCGCAAGGATGGCATTGTCGATGGTGAAGGCACATTATGAAGATGCCGACATCAACACGGTAACCTCAGGTATCCCCGACGCAGATGTTGACGGCAAGGAGATCGATCACGATGCTATCCTGTCATCACTCGTGGCGTATGACACCAGGGTTGCCGAGTTGGTGGACGTGGATGTCTTCGTGCCCAGAAATCGCCGACAATAAGTGCCAAAAGTCACTACTTTGGTTTTTATGCTTGACTTTTCGTGAGTCGGAAGACTCGTTGTCGGAACCATGCGCTTAGGTGATGATGCCCAATGGCACCGTCAATAACCTTAGCACTAAATCGCCGACAATAAGTGCCAAAAGTCACTACTCCAGAATCCACATAAAAACAACAAAGAACGTGTAGACCAGAAAACTTAAGCTAACGCCCGTAGGCGAAATTTTCACAAGTGAAATCGCAAAGCTTGTGAATAAAGGTTTATATGATCCAAAAATGAACACTAAAGGAGGTAAAAGACTCAGCCAAATGAGTGAACCAAAGATCTTAATTTCATTGATCATATAAGAGGTACACGATTAGATAAAAAAGGAAGTAGCTGTGCTATGTTCCATGGCCGATCAAGCTCCGGGTAGTCATCATCCGGGTCACGTCGCTTACGCTTATGATCCTCATTGGGCCTATCCTTGAGTTCACAATTGTCGACAAGGTAGTAAGACCCATTGAGCAGCGCCTTGCTTATGATGAACGGTCCTTCCCATGGTGGGGATAATTTGTGTGACTTCTTCTGCTTAAGTCGGAGCACCAAATCGCCCTCTTTAAACGAGCGATACCGGACGCGGCGACTATGGTAGCTGTGTAGCTTCTGCTGGTAGATGGCAGATCTTTGGCATGCCAAAACGCGCTCCTCCTCGAGAAGGTCCACATCTAGGCGGCTGGATTCTTCAGCGTCATCTTCGTCGTAGGCAGCAACTCTTGGTGCATCGTGGAGGATGTCGGAAGGTAGGATCGCTTATGCTCCATATACCATGAAATAAGGGGTGTAGCCGGTAGATCTGTTGGGTGTAGTTCGTAAACTCCACAGCGCAGATGGCAATTCTTCCACCCACACTACTAGGAAAACGGCTATAGGTAATCAGCACATCCGTGGCTCACATGGTTGAAGTGCCCCATGGCTAAAACAGGCGTGGCTCACCTGTGGGCAGTTCCCTACTAATAACTAGAACAACTGTGGCGCACATGACTATAGTGCGCCACAGATGTGTGTGGGCCAGGGCCCTGTTGGCCGCACGCCAAACATCTGTAGCGCACTAGTCATGTGCGCCACGGTTGTTAGTGTCATCTGTGGCGCACATGGGGGTGGTGCGCTACGCCTAAGCGCATGCCCCCCTCTGCTCTGAAACGGCCACAAACTTCTGTGGCGCACTCGGCCTAGTGCGCCACAGGGAGTAGGAGCATCCGTCGCGCACGTGGCATAGTGCGCCACAGATGTTTGTACTCCCTGTGGCGCACTAGGGCCGTGTGCGCCACGGATGTGTCGATTTCTTTAGGACAACACTTTATGTGCACATGTGTGACCACATCCACCACCCCACACTTCACTTTCCCCTTCTTCTTCCTCCTTAGATCTAGTCGGGATCTTCTCCTTCCCACCTCAATTTCTCCACACATTCACCATTTTTAGCATGTAAAACTTGCTTTGGATGTTACATAAGTAATAGAGGAGGTCTCCGGTCTCTCATCTATCCTTCTCCGGTCGGCGCGCGCACCTCTCCTTTCCATCTTTCTCGCGATCGGTCTCTCATCTCGGTAAGTTGTCCATGTAAGGATGTGTTCATGTGTATATGGATGATGCTGTGCTCATATGTATGTAGATGATCGATGCTCATGATGTGTGTATGTGGAGAGGATCGATGGTCATATCTGTGTGTATATGGAGAGTATCGATGATGCTCATGCATGTGTGTATGGAGAGGATAACGATATGTTCATGTGTGTATGGATCGGTCTCTCTCTCTCTCTTGTGTTTGTATGTGAACAAGTTGCCATTTGTTTTTCCAAAATGTTGATTCATTTCCATTTTGGCAAGACTTTGGCATTTCGCAAAGGTCCTAATTTTAGGATAGGTCATGCCGAAATTTTCTATGGGCAAAGAGCGTCGAAAGAGAAGATCTGGGAGCTCAACTACTGTGGAGAAAAGGTGCCGATGTTCCGTGCCAGATGGGCAAAGAGCATCGAAAGAGAAGACCGGTATTTCACAACCATGGTTATACCCGAAGCAGCCAAATCCAAGGCCGCCGGTGCAAACGTGGCCGCGAAAAATGAACCGTGGGTACTGGCTACCAAAGTGGACCAATGTTTTTTCAGTACCGACCCGACAAAGCCTAGCCGTGTTGTCGTGAGGAGAGGAAAAAGAAACATCATCGGAATGGATGGAGTCGCCAACGAGCAAGACTTCGACCAGTACGGCGATCCAAAGATTGAAGATGACGACGACTACGACGCAGCAACATACATCACAAGAAGAAAAAGGACAACCCTACCCAAAAAAGGTAGCCCGTTCGAAAGAAGAAACATTAAAGTGCCAGGGCTAAATTATTCAACCGCGACAAAGAAGGGAAAAAAGATTGTAAAACGCTAGCTCAAAAAATATTGTAAACGCGTGGTCGAAAAAGATTGTAATATTCATGGACAAAGTATTATGAAATTTAGTTATACTTTAAATCATATTTTTGGGCATTTTTGGAATATTATTACTTTTGGAATATTTAAAAGTAGTTTAAAATCAAAATAAAACTTCTATGGCATATATCACCACTTTTGGGCATTTTTTGGAATATTTAAAAGTATTTTTAAAATCAAAACAAAAAATTGGGGCACCAGGATTCGAACCTGGGTGCTCTCAGGTTTAGAATAGAGTAGTGGGCAGAACCAGTGGGATAGGCTAGTATAGTTGTTAGCTAGTGGGGCTGTAGTTCTCTTATGCAGTAGTTAGAAGCCGATAGGCGTAGTGCACTATCCCATAGTGCGCTACAGATATCCGTAGCGCACTATGGCTCAGTGCGCTACGCCTAAGTGGCTTTATCCACACGTGGCGCCCGACCCCCTCTCTCATCCCCATCTCTCCATCTCTCAGCCCGAAGCCGAAGGACCGCCGCCGCCGCTCTCGATCCGCCGCCGCTGCGTCTGAGGAGGAGGAGGCCTGCCCGCGCCCGAGGAGGAGGAGGTCCGCCCGCGTCTCAGGAGGAGGCCCGTGTCCGAGGAGGAGCAGCCGCCGTGTCTCAGGAGGTGGAGGCCGCCGTCGTCCGCCCGTCGTCGTCCGCCCGTCATCCGCCCGTCAGAGGTGAGCGTCGCCTCTCCCCTCTCTCCCTCTCTTCCTCTCTCCCTCTCTCTCCCTCTCTCCCTCTCTCTCCCTCTCTCCCCTCTCTCTACAGGCCATGGTTAGGGTTCTGCAGGCCATGGTTAGGGTTCTGCAGGCCCCTCTCTCCCTCTCTCCCCGCTGAATGTGCAAACTGGTAGAGATTGCATCAATCATGGGCTCGATCATTGTTGTCCATGCAGTCATCAACTAATACTAGTAGTAGTAGCAATTCTCTGTAACAATCTCACCAGAAAAGCTTTAAAAAAGTGCAGCAATGGCCAACTAGAGTTCAAGGATACTCCATTCAGAATTGTTTGTAACTGATTTTACTCTATGAAAGCTTCTATAGAAAATGGAAAGTGAAAAGCCTCATGTAAATTTTGTATAGAACATATGTCATGTACTGATGCCACTTTTTCTCTAGCATATGATAAAAGCCTGGGAAACTTGGTTGATAGCAATGTGCTGCACCATAGATCATTCCAGAAAATAAAACTGAAACCATTGCCTACTTTTCCTATAGTCATGGCTCTCCATTCATCATCAAGACTAAATATCCCTCTCTATCAAAATGATCCACATTGTGTAACTGTATGGGGAACAGACTCATGATAGTAAGTGTCCCTTATCAATTTGACTCAGGGAAAATCAGCATTATTACAGAATTTATCCAAGTGTAATCAGTAATGCTTTGTTCTGAATCCTGAGATCCAATATTCCCAATCCTCCTTTTTCTTTTGGCTTGCAAATCATATCCCAAGCAGCCAGTGAATTTACTCTTTCCTTGTTTTTTTCCTTCCTCCATAAGCATCTTCTTCTAGCTTTATCAATGATCTCAATAACCCCCAGGGGAATAACCACAGTACACATGAAGTACATTGCCAATGAAGACAAGACAGAATTAACTAGAATGAGACTGTCTCCATAAGACAAAAAAGATATAGTGGCATTCAGTCTTCTTCCAATTATGTTAATAATTGTTGAGAAATCCTTGACAGAGGGTTTAGTAGTGCCCATGGGTAAATCCAAAATGTAAAAGGCATGGACCCAAGCTGACACTCAAAAGCATAACTTGAAGAAATCTAGTAGTAAGATCTAGTAGGGGTGGAAATCCCCCTACTGTCCTCAAGTTGATCTAGTAGTAAGATCACATAATTTATTTTATCAAATAGGATTTTCAAACCGTGTATGTGCAAGGTAGTAAGATCCTTCTTTCAAGTAGATGTCCATTTCTGGCTTAGATATTACAAAAGTTTGCAATGATTGTTTATATAAATGATTAGACAAGATAAAATCATCTCATGGACAGTCTATGTACAAGAAGCTAGCTAGGGTTAGCAAATTTAGCTTGGTAAAAAGCATCTGGTTTTGCACTCCTAGGTGGACACTCCTGGGTGCACCCTCTAGCTTCGGGTTTATCCAAATTTAGCTTGTATCAGAGGTGCACCCCCTAGCATCTTGTTTTGCACTCCTGGGTGCACCCCCTAGTTTGTGGTTGATCCAGCAACTACAAACAATGTGTATATACTAATGAACTTGTTATTTTCTATCATATTTGCTGTCATATACTTGCTGACATATAATCCATACTTGCTGTCATATTTGTTGTCATAAACAATGTGTACAAAAAATGTGTACACATTTACTGATGATCCATACTGTCATATAATGACAGGTGCTAGATGGTTAGGGTTTGACAGTGAGCAAATTATGTTCTTGTGAATTATGGTTAGGGTTTGGGAGTGAGCAATGTACTAGATGGCCATACTGTTATCTTTATTGTGACTTATCTGCAGATGTCATACTGTTATCTTTCACAAGAAGTCAGTGCTACTTGTTTATATAAATGATTAGACAATATAAAATCATCTCATGGACAGTCTATGTACAAGAAGATAGCTAGGGTTCACCCCCTAGCATCTGGTTTTGCACTCCTGGGTGCACCCCCTAGCTTCCCCCTGCCTAGCAGCCACAACAAGTTCTGTAGTGGCTGATACAAGTTCTTCCTAGCATCTGGTTTCCTAGCATCAAGTTCTCCTGGATTTGTTTAGCTTGATTCATTGTAGTGGATGTAGTAGCTTGCAGTTAGCTTGTAGTTGCTGTAGTAGGTTAGTGTTAGCAAATTTTATTGTAGTTGTTGTAGCAGTTGCCTAGCATATGGTTTTGCACTCATGGATTTTAGTGTTGTTTGTGGCTAGGAGATATATGATCCTAGTTATGCTGATGATGATCCTAGTTTGTGGCTGATCTAAAATGCTCCTGGTGATGGTCTAGTAGTGCTGAAATGGTGACCATATAATCTGACCATATTTGCTAGTGCTGATCTAAAATGCTCCTGGTTTAAAATGCTCCTGGTTTGAAAATACATGGTGAAAACTTGCTGTCATATAATCTGACCATATTTGATGTCATATAAGTTATTTGTTGTCATATAAGTTACTTGTTGTCATATAAACTTGTATTTGCTTGCTGTCATATAATGACAGGTGCTATAATCTGCATGTATTTGCTTGTTATCATCAATGACAGGTGATATAATCTGTGGTGATATAATTGTAGCACTTGAAATTGTGATTGTGCTTGTATGGGGCACTTTATTATGTCGTGTATGCAGGTTCTTATATGAAATGAGTCCCGATTTTTGCCGGAATGTTGATTAACTTCCGTTTCGGCAGAAATCGGGCACTCCTAGTTTAAGAAAATCAGCAAAGGTCATGCCGGATTTTTCCGTGCATTTAACCAATTATTTGTTTTTTATTAGTGCAAAGATGTGTGACAATGACGAGGCTGGATGTTCTAAGCGCATCAGCGCTGAAGGAGAACTCGGACCTCCGAATAAACAATTGACATTCTGGGAGGCGGCCCAGCGTCTAGAAGACGATGAAGAATACCATCCCCAGGAGAGCGAGGATGATGAGATGGAAGACGCGGAGGAAGAAGCCGAAGGAACGGCGGACGATGAAACCACTGATGGCGGCGAGGGCACAGGGAGTGGTAGCAACCCTCCTAAGAAGAAGAAGAAGAAGAAGCCGAAGGACCGGCGCTCGAACACGGTCGGCACGGTCAGGGAGGAAATTACCGAAGTGAGCCCATCAGGGGTTCCTTTGGAGCCCGCCCTTGTCGTCAAAGGGTACGGTGGGCAAGTGGCGGCGATCAACCGGACAACCATCTCGATCAACACCGAGAATCTCCGGCATAAAGATAATGGCCACTTGCGCACACTCCTCTTCGAGAAGCTGCACGCAAGATACAAGTTCCCCGCTAAGTATCAGAACACAAATTATCATGGGAACGAAGTAAACAAATCCGCCCTCACAAAGATGAGCACCGCCCTGGCCAGCTGGAGAACCCGGATAAAGAAGAAGATCTATAAAGAAGGCAAAAGTCTCGAGGAGATCCAGAAGATTGACCCGTAGATCACCGAAGATCAGTTCTGGGAGTTCAAGGAGAGGTGTGAATCCGAAAGAGCCTTGGCCAATAGTAATCGGGGAAAGGTGCTGCAGGCGATGAATATAGGTCATCACCATCTCGGATCTGGTGGATACAGAACCGCGGAGGCCAAATGGAATAAGGAGGACGAAGAGTATAGATCCAAGGGGATAGAAAACCCCTTTGCTAAATTCGAACCCGGGCAGGTTCGAAACTTCATCAGGGCCCGTTACCATGTGGACCCAAAAACCAAACAACTCACCGCGGATCCTCCGGTGAAGGAATTCGAGGAAATTGTGGTAAGTATAATCTAATTACCGCGGATCAACACGATTGCAATCTAATCGATGATCTAAATGATTCACTGTTACTTCTTCTGTAGGAGGAGGAAATTGTTGCTAGTCATGGATCCCAGGGTTCCTCATCCCAGGGGTCGACGGCGGCCACCCGGTGGGATAACCCTTTTAATAGGGCGATGAACCGGGCCAAGAAAATAGAGCCGGTTACAAAGAAGCCGTCGTCGGCTGGCTGTCTGGCCGGCCTCGGGGGTAAGAATTGGGTGGATCATTTTGGTCCACCGCCGAGGACGCATGTGGCGCCGTCGGGAAGGAGCGAGGAGGAAAACCGAGAGGTTCAAGAACTTAAGGCACAAGTGGCGCGGATCCCGTAGATCGTCCAAGACAACGTGGCAATCACCCTCACGTCCTTCCTGCCTACCTTGGTGGAGTCAATAGCGAACTGGAGTGCGGGTGGTCGAGTAGGGCCGTGCCCGATTCCAAGCATGGTCAGAGCCACTCGAACAACGCGGCGCCGACGAATCAGGCGAACTACGTGTTCGTGACTCCGCCCGCTAGCACCGCGGCGCCACAAGTGTTGGTGACTCCCCCTGCCATCACCGTGGCGCCGGAGTACATGTTGGTGCCCCTCTGCCATCGTTGTGGCGGCACCGGAGCTCCAAGCACCCATCGGTAGGGAGAATACACCGGCGGCCAGCACCGCGCCATCAAGCACCCCTTCCGTCTCTTGCACGCCCGTCGCCGTATGCGGTGCGTCGACATTAGCCGATCTCGACGCCATCACGGTAAACAAATTGCTTTAATTACCGCCTTTCATGCCATCTATTACTCTTATGGCATCTCGCTCTGACGACGTCGTACATGTTTTCCGCAGACGGATGTTCCTTGCACTCTCTTATGCTACGTGAACAACGAGCTGAGGGATGTTGCCAAGGGTACCATCGTTCAACCCTTGCAGCGCACGTTCCACTCAAAGCCGATGCCAGATAGCGTGCACAGGGTTAAAATTAGTCGGGTGCTAAGGGGCTGCGACGACCTGGAACCTCCCATTCAACCCCCAGGAGCGGATGAAGAAGAGCCGTCTGTCCTCAGAAGTTGCTTCGGCTTATTCTTGCTATGGCCAAAGAGCATGATCCATTTGGGGACGGCGGGTGCCACAGACAACAGCACCGCCTGTCGTGCCAGCGACAAGAGGTGGCAAGGCCCCCTTACCGCCCTCGCCGTCACCTCCACGCGGTGGGTCGGATGATCATGTTGATGATATGCACATGGCGCAGGATCCGGCCGAGGACGACGAAGACTGGAATGATCACTTCTTCAGCACTCAGTTTGGCAACGAAGAAGACCTAGCTGGTGGCCCCATAGAGAAAGCCACTATCACCAAGCGTCTGTTTGGTTCTCAGGAGACGCCTCCAGCTTGCGCCTTTACAGAGCCAGCTGATACAACCAACCGGCCCTTTATTCTAAGCCCTGACACACTACATAGGGCGGCCAGTGCTCAGATTGCGGTGCCTGCCCGCTCTCCAAAAGGAAAAAAGGGCAGGAAAAGAAAATCTAGCAGCTCGAGCCAGCCGGTGGCGTCAACAACTGCGAATCGGATCAGGTTTCGGGACGGGCCACCAAGACCCGAGGGTATTATGTGGAGGATTCATGTGGCGGGTGAGCCCATGCTACCTAAGAATTTGCGGAAGCTCGCCAGTTCGGAACTGCAGAGTGTGCATGACAGCGTGCTGACGATAGAGAGACGCCTTCTATCGGAGAAAGATCCCTCGCACCCGGTATTCGTGATTAAGGTGCCACCAGGCTTGGGCTTCGTCGACACTGCCCCCGCGGATCTGTTCTTCCTGCGGTTCGACGACATCTTCAATATGTTCCACCTATACCCGCTGCACTGTACCATGGTCCGTCTCTTTTCTCTCAGCCTGGCCACGCAGATCATTAGAGAGAACACACCGGGCATCGCTATAGTGGACCCCTACTACATGCGTGACGGCTGCTTGGGTTCCCCCGCCGAACGACGTATCGTGGCCTCGTACCTAAAAAGAATCCTCATGGCGAACAAGACAAAGGAATACATTCTCGTGCCTTACTTTCCCGAGTAAGTCGTTATTCACTCGCCACCGTCGATTGGCTTTATTAGATCATCATCATTCTTTTTCCAACACATTCCATTTGAATTTTTTGCGCAGAGATGAACACTGCACGCTCATCTCCTTATCGCCGAAGCATTCCCACGCCACGTATTTCGACTCGGGGAGTCTAGAAAAGAAGAAAAACTACGACAAGATCAAGGAAGTTCTGGATGATGCTCTCACTGGATTTGCCTCGACGGAAGGCACCAGCTTCGTGCGTAAGAAGGTCAAGTTCGGCAGGCACGTCTTCAACCACGTAACGGAGTTCCCCTGCGTGAAGCAGCCGGAAAACAGTAAGAAGGAAGCCTACTACGCACTCCATCACATGAGGGCGTTCCTACTTGACCAGCAGAATTCTACGCCGCCAGATCATCTCAAACAGTGGGCCGAAGCAAAGGCCAAGATCAATGATTCGGATATTAGACAAGAGATGTATCGCATCCAGCAGCAGTTTGGGGAAATCATCTTTCGTGATGTCATGACTTCGGGGGGATCTTCTACGGAGGAAATATCCCGAATAACCGTGACATAGAAGATCGCCTAGAGATGTAGGGTGACTATAGGAAGTTCATGACGAGACAAGGCGTCCTCCCGTTCCCTAAGCCGAGCCAGAAGGCTTGATGTTGGCCTAGTTGTAGTTACAAACTATAGATGACCTTTGTGTGTGTGTGGACGACACGTGAACTTATTTTGCTTATTATTATTATATATCAATCAATGCTTGGTTTTTTTGCTTACTCTTTGGTCCTTTGCTCAATTTGGTCCTTCTTTTTTTCCTTACTCTTTTTTCGAGAATAATGCCGATGATTGAAAGTCATGGCACACTATATATGTGAATGTGCTACGATGGGACTGTGAGCCTTGTGATATGCACAAGTCCAGGTCTTGTGCATCCTACTTGGCTCACCGTTCCATCGTAGCATATTCCTGTGTCCAACGACCTATGTATATATATGAGGCATTCTTTTCGAGTTATTTTTGTCTTTTTCGAGAATATGCCGATGATTGAAATGTCGTGGCACAATATATATGTGAATGTGCTATGACGGGATAGTTAGCCTTGTGATATGCACAAGTCTAGGAATTGTGCATCCTACTTGGCTAACCATTCCGTCATAGCATATTCCTGTGTCCAACGACCTAGCTAGTTATATATGAGGCATTCTTTTCAAGCTACTTTGGTCTTTTTCGAGAATAATGCCGATGATTGAAATGTCGTGGCACACTATATATGTGAATGTGCTACGATGGGATTGTACGCCTTGTGCTATGCACAAGTCTAGGTGTTGTGCATCCTACTTGGCGTACGGTTCCATCGTAGCATATTCCTGTGTCCAATGACCTATGTATATATATGAGGCATGCTTTTTGAGTTACTTTGGTCTTTTTCGAGAATAATGCCGATGATTGAAATGTCGTGGCACACTATATAGGAGTACTTTCTACAAGTGTATCTTCATATGTGACTTTAATTATATATGTTTTTTTCAATAGTCGGTTAATTATTATTGTCAACTTATAGATGACGTGGTACGTCGTGTACAAGGGACGGGTTCCCGGAGTCTATGATGATTGGGAAGACTGCCGGAGACAGGTGCACCGTTTCAGCGGCAATAGCTACAAAGGGTACAACACTATGGCGGAGGCGGAAGCTAGATACACGCGCTATCTAGCGGGAGTTAGGACAAGGAACCGGATGAAGACCTACACCTTCGTCGCGGCGGTGATCATGCTTATCTTCTTTGGTTATTTATCCCGCGTTTGTGTCTAGCTAGCTAGTTTAGATGTCTAGGCGAGCTTCCGAGCTCTAACTTGTTCGATCGACACATGTATTAGCATGTCACCAACTACTACTTTGTAACATGATCGAAACAATGTAACTTAGACTATGTATTCATGTATGAGACTTATCTATATGTATTTGTTTCAATCTTGTTTTTCATATTGAGTATTTATATATATAATTGTATATCTTGTATCTGTGTGTGTATATCTGCTGTAATATTGTATATAATCTGTATTGCATATAATCTGGCTCGGAAATTAAAAAAAAACAAAAAATACATCTGTGGCGCACATGGTCTACCTTCTGTGGCGCACTACACCTAAAGCGCACTATGGAAGTTTAGTTGCGCACTAGGTAGTGCGCTACAGAAGATCCCGGGGGTAGCGCACCATCCCAAACTTCTGTGGCGCACTAGGAGGTGCGCTACGCCTATCTCTACACAACCGTGGCGCACTAGGCAGTGCGCCACGGCTGAGAGATAGCCGTAGCGCAAGGCCCATGGCGCACTGCTAGTGCGCCACGGATGAGCATTTCGGGTGCGCCACTAACAGCCTATTTCCTAGTAGTGCCAGGCTCCAGCTGCTCTATGTAGCGGTGCCTCAAGACGTGGCTTGATCCCCTGTAGAATTAATCCATTGGCTCGCTCAACTTGACCATTGGATTGTGGGTGTGACACAGATGCAAGGTCAAGTCGGATGCCTTTCTCCTAGCAATAGGCCTCTACCTCTCCGAGTGACAAGTTGCTGCCGTTGTCGGTGATGATGCTATGTGGGAGACCAAATCTGACCACTAGATCCCGGACAAACATGAGGGCAGTTGCCCCATCAAGCTTTCTAATGGGTTTAGCTTCTATCCATTTGGTGAATTTGTCAACTGATACAAGCAGATGCGTAAGCCCACACGGTGTTGTTTGTAACGGCCCCACCATGTCTAGCCCCCAGACTGCAAATGGCCAAGTTATTGGTATTGTTCGCAATTCTTAAGCAGGAACATGTGGTTGTCGGGCATAATACTCGCATCCTGTGCACGTCTCAACTAGCTTGTCGGCGTCCGCCTTCGCGGTCAGCCAGTAGAATCCTTGCCGGAAGGATTTCGCGACCAATGATCGAGGAGCGGCGTGATGCCCGCAATCTCCGAGATGGATTTCGCGTAGGATTTCCATACCTTCTAGCTGGGAAACACACTTTAGGTATACACCAGTAGTGCTCCTTTTGTAGAGTTGCCCCTTGATTATGGTATAACCCTTTGCTCATCGTACTATCTGCTGTCTTTCAACCTTGTCGTCGGGCAAAGTTCCGTGTTCGAGATATTCCATGAACGGTTTTGTCCAAGCCGGAGGGGTCTTTGTCACCATGTTGACAAAAGAATCAGCTCTATCCGGGTTATCGATGTCGGCGCCCTTCACGGATGGTGTGCGTAGATGCTCTAGGAAAACTCCTGGAGGAATTTGCTTGCACCCTGATCCATGTTTAGACAGTTAATCAGCCGCCTCATTTTTCTCCCTAGGCACATACTTGACTTCGTAGCCCAAGAAGCTCTTGGGTATCTCGTCCACTTCGTCGCGATATGCCGCCATCATAGGGTTCCGCGCATTCCAGGTGCGAGCCACCTGCTGGGCAACCAAGTCGGAATCTCCACAGCAAACTATGTGCTTGAAGCCAATATCCTTGGCTACACGCAATCCATGAATGAGTGCTTCATATTCCGCAATGTTGTTTGTAGCGTCGAAGTGGATCTGCAGAACGTAGTGTAGCTTGTCTCCTTTTGGTGACTGTAGCAATAAACCAGCCCCCGAGCCGTTGAGCAGCTTTGATCCGTCAAAGTGGATCACACAGTATTCTGGTTTCGGCATCTCCGTCCAATCTGCAATAAAATCCGCCAAGGCTTGTGACTTGATAGCGTCGCGTCTTTTGTAGGTGATCTCGAAGGCGGCAAGTTCAATGCCCCACTTCGCGACCCTTCCTGTAGCGTCGCTGTCGTTGATAATGTCAGAAAGTGGAGTCTTGCTCACTACTGTGATTGGGTGCTCCTGGAAGTAATGCCTCAGCTTCCGTGAAGCAAGGAATACTCCGTAAGCTATCTTTTGGTAGTGCGGGTAACGCTGCTTGGACTCCGTCAAGACCTCGCTTACGTAGTAAACTGGTCGTTGAACTCCGTGCTCGTGGTCTGGTTCCTTCCGCTCTACCACGACGACAATGCTGATAACCCAGTTGGTTGTCGCCATGTAAATTAACAGGGGCTCGCCAGGCTCGGGTGCTGCAAGGATAGGCGCTGAGGAAAGAATCTCCTTGAGCTGCTTCAGTGCTGCATCTGCCTCGTCCGTCCACGTGAATTTGTCCACCTTCTTCAGCAACTTGTACAGCGGCAGAGCCTTCTCTCCAAGTCGGCTGATGAACCGACTAACTGCTGCAACACAACCTGTTAGTCGTTGGATGTCCTTTAGGCATGTCGGAAGATTTATGTATAAGATGGCCTTGATTTTCTCCGGGTTGACCTCAATTCCGCGCTGGGAAACGATGAAGCCCAATAGTTTGCCGGCTAGAACCCCGAAGACGCACTTCTTAGGGTTGAGCATCATGTTGTATTTCCGGAGATTATCAAAGGTTTCTTTTAAGTCGGAGATTAAGTCATTTTACTTTTTACACATCACCGCGATATCGTCCACATAGGCGTGAACGTTCCGACCAATTTGGTCATAAAGGCAACGTTGCATTGTCCGCTGGTCGGTAGCACCTGTGTTTTTCAACCCAAAGGGCATCGTGACATAGCAAAACGTGCCGTATGGGGTAGTGAACGAAGTGGCCAATTGGTCCGACTTCCTCATCTTGATCTGGTGGTATCCTGAGTATGCATCGAGAAAAAACAAAAGTTCCGAGCCAGCCGTCGAGTCAATGACTTGGTCAATGCGAGGCAAAGCAAACGGAGCTTTGGGACATGCTTTGTTCAAGCCGGTGTAATCAACGCACATTCTTAATTCATTGGTTCCCTTTTTGGGGACAAGTACAGGATTGGCCACCCATCGGGTGTGAAGGACTTCTCGGATAAACTCAGCCTTAAGTAACCTAGCTATCTCTTTGCCAATGGCGCGTCTCTTCTCATCTCCGAAGCGTCATATAGGTTGTTTCACTGGTTTACATTTTGGATCTATGTTTAAGCTGTGCTCGGCAAGTTCCCTAGGTACACCTTTCATGTCGGCAGGTTGCCAGGCAAAGATGTCCCTATTCTCATGGAGGAACTCGACAAGCGCGCTTTCCTATTTGGGATCCAGGTTCGTCCCAATGGCGGTGACCTTGGAGGCATCGCCTACCACAAGTTCCACCGGCTTGGTCTTGATGGCGGCCTTGGACGCAGGAGCGGAGTCGGAGATCTGATTCTTCGACGCGGGCATCTCTGAGTCATTGACCTTGCTCTGGATCTCCTTGAATTCTTCGCTGTAGAGGACAGCTTCTGCAACGGCTGCTTCATTGATCTCGCAGTCCCTTGCCTTGGTAAAGCTTCCAGAGACAGTGATGGCACCGTTTGGTCCGGGTATCTTGAGCTTGTTGTAGACGAAGCATGGCTTGGCCATGAACGTGTGGAATATGTCGCGGCCGAATATGACTTGGTACACGCTCTTGAAGGGGACCACCTCAAAGGTCATGCGCTGTTGGTGGTAATTATTAACGTCGCCAAAGGCTACCTGAAGCGTGATGCACCCAAGGGACTGAGCCTCCCGACCAAGAACTACGCCATGGAACACGGTGTTGGTCCGCCTTAGGTTTGCCTCCGTCAAGTTCATCTTATGCAGTGTATCTAGGTACATGATGTTGATGCTGCTTCCACTATCCACCATGTACTTGGTGAACTCCACGCCGTCAATGAATGGGTTGATGACCATGGCGTACTGGTTCTCCGTGGGCACAAGGTCTGGGTGGTCCGTCCTGTCCCAAGTGATTGGAACTTCCGACCAGCGCAAGTATTGGGGAACTGGGGGAAGAGTAGCCATCAGGATCCTTAAAGAGGTCTTCTATTGTCGGACGGTTGGGGTGCCAAGGAAAGTGTGGTAGACTGGGGCCTTCTTTGTGAAGGGGTTCTTGCCCTTGTCGTCGCTCTTGGCGGCGTGCTTGGGGTCAACGTCCTCGTCCATGTCACTTGAATCCTTGGACTCCTCCTCCTTCTTCTTCCCCTTGCCCTTGCCTCGCGGTCTGTTTTTCCGACTTCGCTTATAGGCGGACTCCGGGTCTTCCTTGAGGTCGTTGACGAACTTGCAGTGTCGATTGGTATGGGTGGCCT
This sequence comes from Avena sativa, assembly GCA_916181665.1. NCBI lineage: Eukaryota > Viridiplantae > Streptophyta > Magnoliopsida > Poales > Poaceae > Avena > Avena sativa. Next base: position 91,734,270 of record OV702293.1, on the reverse strand, counting down.
TGCCGTTGGCGTCGAGGTGTACGAGGCACGTCATATCACGGTACTCTTCGTAGGTTTGGGGAACGCGGAGCGGCGCCGAGTTGGTTTCACTTCCTCGCTGCTGCCCGCGGCCTGCTCCCCTTCCTCGGCCACGTTGTCCGCCTTCTCCTCGTCCTGCAAAAGTCATAGCGACCATGTCGGTAGATTGCTTTTCTTCTGGAGCGGTTTTCCTCTTTGTACTGCTGTTCCTCCGAGCTTGAGTTGGAACGGCCGTTGCCGGCAAAGAGCCACGAGCGTCATCGTCAGCAGCTGCGAACTCACTAGCTAGCTGAATCATCTGATTCAAGTCAAGCTAATGATTGTCCTGCAAGCGTTTCATCTTATGTCGGAGCAACATTCCCCTTTCCAACCCATCGATGTAGGCGGCCATGGCGGTCTGGGCGTGCACTCCTGCGCAGGAATTCTTCATATCCAGCCAGCGAGAGAGGTAGGCGCGAGATGTCTCGTCTTTCTCTTGCATGCGCCGCTGTAGATCGCCCACCGTGCAGGGACGCTTGTATGTACCCTCAAAGTTCTTGGTGAATGCTTCTTGCATGTCCAGCCAGTTGTAGATAGATTTCTCCGGCAAGTCGTCGATCCATTGACGGGCCGTACCCCCCAACATTAACGGGAGGTACTTGACGGCGACATTGGGGTTGCCTCCGGCAATCTCCACCGCGTTGCCGTAGTCCTGCAACCATGTGGCAGGCTTGGCGGTGCCGTCATAGGGTTTGATGGTCTTGTCAATCCGGAAACCTTTGGGGTAAGCTGCGGACCATATTGCAGGTCCAAAGCAACGTGGTCCCAGGTATGATCCTTCACGTGCCTCGTGAATCTTATCGTTCCGCGAACGTGCATCGTATGGCTCCAGGTTCTTCTTCTTTTTGTCAATAGGGGATGGGCTGCACGAACGACGCGGGCCTCCTCCGCCATGGTGACTGCTTGGCAGCGACGGAGGCGGAGGTGGCGGTGGATTAACCTTCTTCCTGTTACCCTCCTGCGATGCTTCATTCCTGTCACGGTTGCTTGTCGGACGTGGAGGGTCATGGCGCGACCTGCTCTTATGTCCTTCGTTGTGCTTTCCGTCATGACGGGTCTGCTCCGCGTTGTCGCGGATGACGATGCCACACTGCTTTGGTGGGGGCATATCCGTACGATGGTGAGCCTTGTAGTCTTCCTGGCGTCGGGGGGATCGGGGCGGTGGCGATGGGCGGCGAGGTTGGGCTCTTTCTCCGTGGTTAGAGGATATGGGGAGAGCATCTTTCCTGTTGCGCGCATCCCTCCGTCTTTGTTCTGATGAACCCGTCCGTGATCCGACATCCTGAGGAGATCTATCCCTTGGTGGTTTGTACTGGCTAGATCGGCAGAGTGCTGGGTCAGGATCAAGCCTCTGAGAGGTGGCCTTTTCCTGCTGCTTTACCGCCTTGGCCACTAGGTCATAGACCTGCTCCACTGCCACAGGCGATCTATCCTGCTCCAGAAGGGTCTTGGCAACAGCGAGGTTAAGGAGTGGGGTGGGCATCACCTGCTTGCCTTCACTGTCAATGTATGGCTTGGCCTGTGCCGGCTTCGAGGGATCCTATCCTAGGTTGCGCCGTACACCAGGATCGTTGATGACGCGAGCCGGAGCCTTCTTAGCCTTCTGCTGCTGGAGCAGAGTCTTGTACTCGGCCTCCATTGCTCTAGCTTTTTCTATGGACTTCTGCGTGTTGACCAGATCTCGATCTAGCTTAGTGCCTTGCTCTGCGATGGCTTGCGCTTCCTCCAGCAGTTGCTGGCGCTTCTCGTCAAGCTGAGTCACGTTCCGGATACGATCAACAGTTAGTGGCTCAACGAGGAGGTTGTCGTACATCACTCTATTAGCTGGAGTAACATGGGCTGCTGCCGACGTAGATGCTGGAGGCGGAAAGTTCACGGTGATGTTGTTTCTCGGACCGGTGTCGAGTTCCTGCAGCTGCTGCACTGGACTAGGCGGAGGAGGCATGACTCTTGCGCGATCATCGTCCACAGCAATAAGTGGCCCCTTCCCCTTATCCAGCGCCGTAGGCGGAGCTTGCCCGGGATGGTCTTCATCCATCGCTGTCCCAATGGTGACGAACACCCCTCGGGACATGATGGTGTTATTAGCTTGCTCGTCGCGCGAGTACTCCTCCCCCATCTCCTGCATGGCGGAGTCTAGCTCTTCTAGACTAAAGTCTATCTCCTCTGAATCTGCATTGAAATCAGCATAAAGCGCGTCAATGACAGAGTCGGAGGGTGCCAGGACTTCCTCGATGACGGGCGGTGGAGGTGCAACGGCCTCGACGATGACTGGAGGTGGTGGCGCTGCTGTGACGATGGCGGCCGGAGGCGGTGGTGGTGGCTGAATTGGAGGTGCTCCGTCAATGAGCGCAAGCGCTGTCTGAGCTGCCGCTTCAGCCTCCACGTAGTTGTTGACGGTGTTCACCATACCTTCGAAGGTGAGGCGTCCTGACGCCTGCTACCGTCTTAGAGAATTTCGGAGAAGCGTGCCGTGGTCCAGTCCTTCCAAAAAGTGATAGTTGGCATCATCATTGGGGTAATTGGCCAGGTCGGCCCGTATACGGAGCCACCTGGCGAGGTAGTCGCGGGGATTTTCGCCCTCTCTCTGAACGCAGCGCGCCAGATCGAAGATGGTAACCACACCGATGAACTTGGATCTCTGCTGTCCAGACGCACGGGCGAAGCCGGCGGATTTGCAGTGATCTTCCACCTTTATATCCTGCACAGGGGTGGTTTGGGTGGGTCTCGAATTTTTCCGATCTTTGCCGGCAAACTCCGAGGAGAGATCCGACATCGATCCTTCCGCGAACGTATCCTGCCCGTAGGCGGTCTGTGTGGGTCTTGAATTTTTCTAATCTTTGCCGGCAAACTCCAAGGAGAGATACGACATCGATCCTTCCGCGAACATATCCTGCCCGTAGGCGGTCCGTGCGGGTCTTGATGCTCCTCCGACTCCCAGGGAACTAGTGCCCGAGTCGGTTTCGCCAATGAAGAGGTGGATGTCTAGGATAGGAACGATCGAACACCGCGTAGGGTTCGTATTCACCAGGATCCAGAACTCGTCGGGGGGGACGATCGGAACGTTGCCGGAGAAGAGAACGCGACCGATGGCTACGGTTTCACTGATTCCCGCGAAGATCTTGGTCCTCGCCCGCTGAAGAGCCTGAAGCGCCTCTTGCCCCACGGTGGGCGCCAACTGTCGTGGTATTGCCGACGAGTACGCCATGGAGGGGTCCTCACAGTGCGTGTTTAGAGACGTGGGGTAAGGCGGGCGGTTGACTGGTACGAGGTAACACAGCTTACCCAGGTTCAGATCCCACAACGGTGGTGGAATCCTACTCCTGCTATAAATCACTATAATGGCAATATGCCGAGTTAAAGAGATTAGGTTCGCTGTGCGAGGTGACTAGAAAGTCTAAATTATCGTTGCCCTAAAGGCTCCCATAGGCCCGACTTATATAGTCGTCAGATCCTAGGGTTACAGGGAAAAGTCCTAGCCAGACAGGTTACAGAGTCCTACACTGTCTATTACTAGTCTTGTGTATCTTGCACTCCAAGGCTCCGGGACGCTGGTGACTCCACCGTAGCCTTCCTTTATCCGGCATGGGCCTCCCTTCTGGATCCACCTAACTGGGCCGCCCAGCAGGCCATAGGCCATGCTACCGACTATTGGCCACCCGGGTTAGTCGGATAAGAGACATGCTATGAGGATACCCATATAGCATATCCCCAACACTGTCCATAACCGCGGATGCAGCTATTCGAATAGTTTGACACTCTGCAGAGGTGGTACACTTTCACCATAATATTCGATACATTCGTCAGGAACAATCCTGAATTCACCATACTCAGTATGCGGATAATCAATCCTAACCTTTCAATTACACAACCTAGTATAGGCACCTCTCCTATGAGTTTGGCCTCCCAACCATGACCATCTGTCATCTTCGGAACTGCACAAGTGGTCAATCATCACAAGGTAGCCTCAACTCAAACCTTGGCGGAAAGGGAACCCATACTAAGGTATATAAATTTCAAGTCAAGCCCTACCCAAATTTCGGGTATTGTGGTTGTACAGTAAAATTGGAATGGTATCGCATCCGAACACAACCATCAGTTTTATAAAGGGCTAAGGCTCATGCCTCAACATTTTCATCATCAAAGTCATCTGGTGTTCAATAACACATGTCAAAACATTTCATTAGAATGACTCATCATTCTAAGGTTTTCATAAGCATTTTCACCAAGTATTCCCATCTAAGGTGATCAAGTTTTATGCTTAGAACTAGCCACTAAATTGGGGATAATTACTAATGAGGTGTGATAATCAAGATTGACTCATCTAAGTATAATATCATGCCTCAGGATGACATCAATTTCTACCTAACGTAGGCCAAGTTTTATGCTCTTTATGCTACCTCTAATATCTTTCCAAAACTTCATAAGTCACTAAGTAAACATAACTAAGGAGCTTTGATAAAGAAATAAAATAATCAAGCTTGCAAGTAAAACTAGGATTTGGTATATTCACGTGGTATAACCAAGGCATGCCTAATGCATTGCATAGGTTATCTAGCTTTCACAGTTGCAAGTGTTAGCTGGCCTTGTGCAGTGTAATGGTTGAAGTTCTCCCGGCTTCTTCCTCGTACAAGTCTCCTTCCTCTTCGTATCCTTCGTCGGTACTAGCGTCTATAAATAAATACGAGGTACACAATCACCAAACAATACTTAACTACTTTTATTTAGCACACGAGGGCTCACACTAGATGATCTAGCATCATCGCAATCATCATAAGGATTAATGCAATAGTTTTATTTATTTTATTTTAGAAAAGTAATTTCAACTCATTGAAAAACTACTTAAGATTTAATATTCTCCAAATAAAACATGGGATCATGTTGACACATGTCATCACCACATATTTAAAATACTTGGGAATGTGATTTAAAGTAGTGTCACAATTTAATAAGGTTTAACCTTTTTATTTTAATTAATTAAAGTGACTAGTAATTCCTATGGGGCATTATTTAATTACCTGTCCATTATTATTGCAAGTAAGCCTACATATTTCTATATATTCACAAAGGTCTTATGAAATGTGATTTTTGAGAATTGTAATCAACTCAAAAGCATTTATGGTTGAATTTTGAAAAATGTTTGAATGCAGAAAAGTCACTGCCTTGTTATTTTTACTATTGGTGATCTATAATTTCAAATGGTTTTAATCCAACGGGCTTGGATTAATAATTTCCATATCTTTCTAGCAAAATTAGTTTCATGCAATTTGGTTCAGTGAAACTCTCTGAATTGAATTTTGAATCTACTCCCAGAACTAGGTTTGAAACTAAATAGTAAATCTAAATTCAAAATAACTGGGGCGCGCGGGAATTCTAAATGGGCTGGCCCACTGCGCACAGCGCGTGCTGGCTGGTTAAGTTGTGTCCCCACACGTCAGTGGGACAAGGGGGGTGCAAAGGGGTACGGGCTAACAACAACCGTAGGATTGTATCAAGGATCAACGGCTCACGGACATCGTCCTCGTTGAACAGAACACGCCAGGCTCGAACCCTAGCGCGACAAGTGGGGGTCTGGGGCGGCTCACCAGGGCTCAGGAGATGGTCGGCGATGGGGGCGAACGACGAAGTCGACGACGGCGGTTCTCCTAGTACTGGCAGCTCCTCCTGGGGTGGCTCCAATCGACGGTGCCCTTCTCCTCCAGTAGCGGCAGGCTCCGGTGAAATTCCGGCGATGCTATGCTCTCCTTGCTCCGGGAAGAAGTGGGAAGGATAAGTGAGAGGTGCGGAGTGAGATGGTGTGAAGAAAACAAGCGGGGAAGGCCTCCTTTTATAGGCGATCTTGAGAGGCCAAGCGGCATGGGCAGTGCTCGTCGGGGTCGGGGTTACAGCGAGCTACGGGCATGGCTGAAGGTAGGGGACGGTGCGCGATCTCCTGGCGGTTCTCAACCTCTTGATAGCACGAAAAGGGGAGGTTGAGGTTGGTCGGAATGGGTCGATGCTCTGAGCGGCACCGATGGTGGTTTTGACGATGCACAGGTGCTACGGGTCGCGCAGCGGCGAACGGGGTTGTCTTGGAGGTTCCTGGTGCCGCGGCGAATGCAGGCACGAGCGGCGAAGGAGAGGCGCGGTCTATGCAAGCTTATCGAGCGCGGCGAGCTGACACGCTCTGGACATGGCAAAGACAAAATAGGCGCGTGTGTTCTCAGTGGTTCACGGCTTGGCCGAGCTCGAGGGTTGGACAGGGGGTGGCGGTGGACGGTGGCGTGCCTCCTGGACATGTTGGATAGGCACGGTGCTTGCTCCCGCTAGCTAGCCATGGTCGGCTGGCCGGGGTTGGCTCGGGCATGAACGACATGGTGCAATGGTAGGGGTCTAGGTTGGTTCAATGCACTGGTCGGCACTGGGGAGACAAGGGTGATCAATGGTGAATAGGGTTTAGCCAAATTACTGCTCAAAACAGTGAAGTTTGGCCAAATTTATTTTCTGTCTCCAAGTGTTTGATGAAATGGACGAAAGAAATTCATATTTTAATTTTTGGATGAAACTTGGTGGGTGTATTGGGCACATACTACGTAGTATCTGGTTGTTTGGATTTGTCAAGGTGAACTGGTTTGGTTGGGTTTTGAGAAATGGTGATCTTACCATATGAACTAGATTCAATTTTGAATTGTCCTTGGCATAGATTTGCAAAATGTTTCTGTGGCACCCCGGATTTACGGTCCGGGAATACCCGTTATGGATACAATTCATGTTCCCATGATCAGTGACCCGTGAGCATAACCGACTAGTATCATTACATCATCCATAAAGTAACGAGTACAAAACTTACAAAGTGGCCATTATGGCGAATACAACACCAGTAGCGGAAGTATTTAAGCGCAGAGCCCTTGTCATGCCTTAACCTATAGGCAACTGACTGGGAAGACGGCCTAGCTCGCATAGACGTCTGCAATCTCCATCGTTCCTCTTGCTTCTGAAAAATCTGGCCAAGTAAATACCCAGGGACAATGCCGGTGAGTACTTTGAATGTACTCGCAAACCACCTTAAGATAACAATTAGTAAAGGATATGCAGTATGGCTGTGGTAGGATGGCTCCATAAGAGGTTCTTTTGTAAATTAGTTTCTCTTGTATATATATCATGACTCTATATCTTATGTAAAACATTTTGGAAACTTTTTGAAAATTTTTAAGAAACCATTAGGATTTGGGTCACCCATTTGTTTTTCCTTCCAGTAATCTCATGACCAACCTCCTTCCTCCATTTTCCGGACCATCCCATGGTCAAAAACATTTTCGAGCCCCATTGCTTTTTCTAAGTCCTTTTTGAAATCAAAACCATCACCCCCGTACAGCAGCCATCACAACCGTCCATGATCAAGGACTCGGCTATTCGAATAGATTTACACTCTGCAGAGGTTGTACACAGTACCCACACCATCCGATTACCTGTCCCTGATCTACACCGATCGTGGGTCGAATAACCGGTCAAGACCTTCCGAATACCCTCTCTGATACAAATGCGTACCCTATGAGGTTAATCCCCACAACACCGGGACACCCTATATAGTCACAAGCCAACCGGAGCGCGTTTTGCACCCCGCAGGGTGTGCGCTTTCAATGAGGGGCTCATAGTATCGTCTGGCCGCCATTTAGACGGTATTTACCTTCCCAGACCGATGTTTCACATGGGCCTTTACAGGGGAAAGCCCAGCCTCCGGAAATTTTGTTTTTCCCCATAGTAGTTTGAGACACCTATACCGGATTAGACAAACTTCCAGCCCAGCCCCGTCCAATTCTAGAGTAATGTGGTTGCACGGGTTAATTGCTCAAGCATTAGGAACTGTACAGCCGGGCGTGTTTTTGTAAACATTTTTCCTCCATCTTTCATCTGACCATTTTTGTAAACCAAAAACTTTCTCATTTTTCAACATCACTTGGTAGGCCAAGCCTCACCAAAGTTTTCTCATAAAACATTTTTGTAAACTTTTTTCCGGGGTCTTCCCATCCTACACTTTTGTTTCGGCTAAAACAGGGTCTCCAAGGGGTTATGGTGTTAAATACCATCTACCATACTAAGGGAAGGTAGGTATTATATAGATAGGTTGTACCTAATGGTACTAAGGGGTAATTATTTGTGGGAGCCAAACATTCCCCATATAATGTATATTATAGTAAAACAAATGCACTTTGCAAAAATGAGTAGATAAAACATGCATATATAAAATAATAGGACAAGGTGTCTAAGCAAGAAGGTGGCTTGCCTGTGACCATTGATATGTCCCTTGATGGCGTTAGATAACTAGAATACCAATACAAATAATAATACGAGAAACCCGATGTTTCCTTCTTCTCGGCGTCACACAATCGCAACTATCACCGTTATGAAGCATACATGCGAACAAACAACACCAAATCAATACAAGGCATACAATCATCAAACCATACAACAACCAAGTATGAATACATGACATAGAACTGTAGGATGTTGGTGGTTTGATTTGATTGGGTCGAGAGAAGATTTGGAGGCAATAGGGAAAGGATCCCTTTGGATTTATAGTTTAGGAAATACCTAAGAGAGAGGCTTTTGATCAAGGGTTTGATCTGTATGATACCATTGTATAAAAATCATATCATCGATAGATATTGATAAAATGAAGCCAACAAAACTGGTTTCACTATTTTATCAATTTCCCTTGATTTGTAATGGATTTTATAGTGATTAAAACTCTAGTTTTAGGAAATAATTCACCAGAACTTCTCTGGAGTTCCAAAAATTATTTCCTTGGATAAAAAGGTAGTATTTGATGGACTGAATCAAGAGGAGTTGGAATCTCCTCCAAACAATTACCAGAATGCCCTTGAGAATTTCCCAAAAGCAGTACTAGATAGGATTTGTCTTTTTCATCAGATTTAATCTACAAAAGTTTTTTAGTTGATTACTAGGACATATGTTAGATACTGAGAATACTTTTCTGTAGAAGTTGGAATCAACCTTTTTGGAGTTGCAGAGCTACTGTAGTGTTTTTATTAGTGATTAAACCATGCACAGAAGAGTTTAAGTCCCCAAAATTTAACAGAGACTCATAAAAATAGGAGCCACTGGGTTTTTGAAGATATGGTTATATGTGTCATCTGATAGTTGGAATTAGGTCAGAACTACACTTGGTTTGACCTAGAAAATTTCCTAAAGGCAAAAAACGCCTTATTTTGTTATTTTTGCTATCAGCAAACTATAAAGCAAAATAAGGTGGGGCCAGTGGGACAAGAAAGGTACGGATGATACCTCTCAATAACAATTGGAATTACTCCATTTGGGTTTGTAAAACCTCCTGGAGAATTTATTTAGTGAGGACAGGTCTTAGGAAATAATTTATCATATTTATTCTAAGCAATATTTTGATCCAGATCTGAGTCTGCATGCTATAGAAATGGTTCATGCATGTGTAAAAATTTAGATATGGCCAAAATACGGGATTTTACTATTTGTGGCACGCTGCACTACTTGTCAAATAGCTAAGTCTCGCCTTAATCCACATGGTTTATATATGCCTCTTCCTGTTCCTAGTGTTCCTTGGAAGGATATTTCTATGAACTTTGTTTTGGGTTTGCCACGTACACAGAAGGGGAGGGGTAGTATTTTTGTTATTGTGAATCTGTTTTCTAAGATGGCACACTTTATTCCTTGTCATAAAACGGATGATGTTGCGCAATTGCTGATTTGTTCTTTCGTGAAATTGTTGGTTTACATGGTGTGCCAAATACTATTGTTTCTGATCGTGATACTAAATTTCTTAGCTACTTTTGGAGATGCTTATGGGATAATTTGGGGACTAAATTGCTGTTTAGTACTACATGCCATCCCCAAACTGATGGACAAACTGAAGTAGTAAATAGAACTTTGTCTACTATGTTGCGGGCTGTTTTAAAGAAGAACTTAAAATTGTGGGAAGAGTGTTTACCTCATATAGAATTTGCTTATAATCGTTCACTGCATTCTACCACAAAGATGTGCCCGTTTGAGATCGTGTATGGTTTTGTTCCTCATGCACCTATTGATTTATTGCCTTTACCTTCTTCGGTGCAAAATAATTTGGATGCTACACAACGCGCTGAAATGATATTAAACTTGCATAAGACTACTAAAGATAACATAAAACACATGAATGCTAAGTATAAACTTGCTGGGGATAAAGGGAGAAAGCATGTTGTGTTTGATGTTGGAGATCTTGTTTGGTTACATCTGCGTAAAGATCGTTTTCCTAATTTACGCAAGTCTAAGTTAATGCCACGTGCTGCTGGTCCCTTTAAGGTGTTAGAGAAAATAAATGATAATGCATATAAACTTGAGTTGCCTGCAGACTTTGGTATGGTTAGTCCTACATTTAACATTGCACATTTGAAGCCTAACTTTGCTGAGGAAGATGAGATTGCGTCAAGGATGACTTTAATTCAAGAAGGGTAGCATGATGTGGACATCCCATCTATTAATACAACTGTTGTACCTACAACTACACACATACAAGGACCTATCACAAGATCTCGTGCCAAACAAGTTAACTATCAGGTACTTTCGTTTCTTGGAACTATTCCTCACATACATGAGAATATGATGCTGCCTAAATCAGATGTATTTCTTACTCTTAGGAATGATGGACCGAGCATGGATGAGAAGGACAAGCATTGGAGAATGGTCATGCATGGAGATGGCAGCAAGCATGTGATGATTCAAGAGAAGGCCACAGATGAAGATTTCAGAACTTTGAGGCCACCATAATGAAGAAAGAAGGCTTGGACGAAATATTCAAGATTAATACTTCACAAATTCGTCCATAGCTTAATATGGTGCTGCAACACCTTTATTTTGGGCCAGGACCATGTAATTTTCGCTGGATTTTTAATATCCACTTTTTGAGTCCGTATTTGAGGAGAAAAGGACTTCTACGGTTGGATTCGGCCACCACTTCTATGGCTGGCCGAAACCCCACCTTTTCCTCCTTAAATACTCCCCTTAACCGTCACCATAGATTCGGATTTTGTTTAGACATTAAGTTAGCCATCATAGCAACTTCGTCAAGGCTCGAGCGTCGCAGAGGCCTCTTGTACTTCGCACCTATACATGATCCCACCTTTTCAATAAAGCTTTCATCTTAATACGCAATATCTTGATTGCAATATTAGTTCTTACTTGTTCTTGATTTCAGGTAGGAATTAAGACCCTCGTTGTTCAGGCTAATCATGTTCCTGCAGGATCGGTAACCTCCAGGAGATTGGCCTAGCGATTGCATTGGCACTCATACTCGCACGTGTAGTCGGATCGTCAAGCCCGAACTCCACCAAATCGACTATCACCATCTCATCGAAATATCGGACACCTTTGCCCAATCACCTTGCCTTTGTCTCCTTAAATAATTTTGTGGGACAAGGGGTGTGGGGGCATGCTACAGTGCTGGTCGACCAGGGGAGAGTGTGATGATGCTGTGGAGTAGTATTGGGGAAGATTGGAGCTAGCTTGGTTGTGGTTTGAATCAAGATTTGATTGAGTTTGCAAATTTGATTAAAAGAAGGCTTGTGAAGGAAGTTGAAAATGTTGCACTGGACAAAGTGTGGAAATGATACTGGTAGGTAGAGTAGGTCAAATAATCTCTCCGGGAATTAAATGGATTTTTCTGATGGTTATAATCCCATTTAATTTGCAATTCTTCAAAAGGTGCAGAAGTAGATTATGGGAGCTAAAACTGATAATTTTACATTGGACCAACTTGGTTTTTGATGTGATGTGGTCCTAAATACCATAACACACATTGGATAATTTTATTGGGATTTATTGAGGTGTAAAAGTATTTTTGGGGAATTATTTCTTGTTTCTGCCATTTAAGAAAAAGGGAAAAGAAATAATAAAGAATCTCAAAAATATTTATTTTTTAGTTGGAAAGAGGGGATATGATATATAGTCTTCAAATGTGCCTTGAGTTGGCAAGGTGATTTGGATAAAAAACTTGCCTTTAAAGAAAAGGTTGTTGAGGAATTGGTAAGTGAATGAAATAAAATAGTTTAACAATCCAAATAATGGGAGAATTATTTGGGGATGCTTATTTCTAAGGTAGATGATGTAAACTTGATGTAGTCATCAAGGTCAACCTTGGTTTTGATGAAAAGTGGTGAAAAGGTGTAGCATCCCAAAAATCTAGATCATGATTATCAAATTCAAATCACTAAAATTAGGGCTAACAAAAACTTTGATTAAATATAAACCAATTGAATGCATGTGTGTATGTGATGATTTTGTGAATGCATGAATGGACTTGTGTGATTAACCTAAATAGCAAGGAATGGTTTAAATATGAAAATAACATCATCTAAAACATTTCCAAGCAGGAACAAATCAAGATAAAATCAAAAACAAATCAAATAAGGCAAATGGTCATTTTTGCCAATCTTGCTCACTAGGTCACTTTGAGTGTTTCTAGTCCAAGATTTCAAACAGAAACTTTTCCATTTCTTTTCACCCCTTGCAAGACCAAGTAAAACTGAATCAAAGCCTACCTTTCAAACTTACAGAAACATTTGGCAACCTCATTCAAATCACAATTTAATATTGAATCTTTACCATATGTGAAGATCACACCTTTTCAAAACCCAACCAAACCAGTACCCGTTGACCAATCCAACTAACCCAAGACTCTCTAGTATGTAACTAGCAAACCCACCAAGTTTGAATCCAAAATTCAAATTTGAATTTCTATCGGCCATTTCATCAAACACCTTGTTTGCAGCAAACAACAAAAAATTAAACACTATTAGTAGCAGTAATTTTGGCCAACCTTGTCCCCTCTCTAGCTCACTCTACACTCTCAGTAGCTGATCAAACTAATCTAACTAGCTTTAGCACCACCATGATCAAGCATAGCCATCAATGTTTACCATGCCGAGAGAACCATTGTCACCCCCATGCCGCTAATGATCTAGAGGAAGCACTAGCCTCGCCACCCCCTGTCCAAGCCCCGAGCCTTGCCAGCCCCTGGACCACACGCCAAGCACGCGCCTAGTCTCTCTGCGTGCGAGCCGAGAGCGCGCCAGAGCGCCGCACGTGACACGAGCCCACAGACCACGCGCCGACCTTGCCGCTTGCAGACATGATCGCCAGCACCCCAGCACCCTGCCAGACAACCCCGTTTGCCATTGTGCAGACCGTAGACGTTGTGCGCCATTAAACTTGCCGTTGGACCCACCCATAGCGCGGCGATGTTCCAACCTTTCCTCACCGCCCCACGCCTCGCCATCAAGCCGTTGAGCTTCGCCAGGAGGCAACGCACCGCCCCTATCGTCGCCCAGGCCAATAGCACTTTGTGCCGACGACCACGACGAGCTCCAACCGCGCCCGTCGGCCCCCTTCAGGCACTATAAATAGAGGCGTTCCCAGCTAAAACTCTTCACACCATCTCACTCCCCACCTCTCACTGATCACACCCACTCACCCCCGGAGCAAGGAGAGCACCAGGTGGCCAGAATTTTACCGGAGTTCGCTGCTGCAGAGGAGGAGAGGCACCGTCGATAGGACCGGCCCTAGGAGGAGCTGCCGGTACCAGGAGGATCGCCATCGTCGACTTCGTCATTCACCCCCATCTCCGACCATCGCTGGAGCCCCGGTGATCCCCTGTCGACCCCCATAGGCCATGCTAGGGTTTAACCTCGCCACCACCTGTTTAGGCGTGGAAGATGAACTAGAGCCGTAGGATTAGAGTTAGATCGCACGGCCCTAATCGCCCCGTACCGCTTTGCCACTCGCTGTCTCACTGACGAGTGGGGTCGCTCACTTAACCAGCCCCCGCGCGCGCTGTGCATAGTGGGCCGGACAAGTTAAACAAACCGCGCGACCCAACATTTCAAACTTAGGTTTATTCATTTAGTTTCAAACTCAGTTCTGTACCTATATTCAAAAATCAACCCAACTCGATTCACTAAACCAAAATGCATGAAACCAATTTTGTTAGAAAGGTTCTGGAGTGCTTAATTCAAGCCCGTTGGATTCAAACCAATTGGATTTGTTGATAACCCATGGTAAAAATAACAAGGAATAAGCTTTTCTACATTCAATTTTTTTTCAAAATTCAACCATAAAAGCTTTTGAGTTGATTCCAACTCTCAAAAATCACATTTAACCATACCTTTCAGAATATATAAAAATATATAGGGTTATTGGCAGAAATAATGATCAAGTAATAAAAGAATGCCTCATAGGCCATTCTAGTCCTTTTATTTAATAAAAATAAAAATGTTAAACCTTATTAAATTGTGACACCACTTTAAATCACATTCCCAAGTACTGAAATATGTGGTGATGACATGTGTCAACATGATCCCATGTTTTAGTTGGAGAATATTAAGTCTTAAGTAGTTTTTCAATGAGTATAAATTACTTTTCCAAAATAAAATAAATGAGACAAGTGCTTTAATCTTTGTAATGTTAGTGATGATGCTAGATCGTCTAGTGTGAACCTTTGTGTGATAAATAGAAATAGTTAAGTATTGTTTGGTGATTGTGTACCTCGTATTTATTTATAGACGCCAGTACCGACCAAGGATACGAGGAGGAAGGAGGATACTACAAGGAGAAAGCCGAGGAAAACTTCAACCACTGCTCTTCACAAGGCAAGCCTAATACTACCAGTTGACTTGGCAAGATAAAACTTGCTTGTTACTATGCCAACTATATGCCTTAAGCATATGTGATCATACCAACTTGATGATACCAAATCCTAGTTTTATTTGCAAGCTTAATTCTTTTATTTCTTTATTAAAGCTTTCTCTTAGAGTGTATTTAGTGACTTGTAGATCTCAGAAAGATATTTAAAGCTAGAATAAAGAGCATAAAACTTGGCCTAAGTAAATATTGATGTCATCTTGAGGCATGAGATTGAACTTAGATAAGATCCAATTGTTTACCACCCCTCATTAGTATTTACCCCCACTTGTAGATGCTAGTGCTAAGCTTAAAATTTGATCAACTTTAGATGGGAATACTTGGTGAAAATGGTTATGAAAACCTTGGAATGATGAGTCATTCTATTGAAATGTTTTGACATGTGTTCGTGAACACTAGATGATTTTGATGATTGAAAATGTTATAAAAATGATGGTTGTCTGGATGCGATACCATTCCAATTTTACCGTACAACCACAATACCCGAAATTTGGGTAGGGCTTGACTGGAAATTTATATACCTTAGTATGGGTTCCCTTGCGGCCAAGGTCTGAGCTGAGGCTACCTTGTGAAGATTGTCCACCTGTGCAGTATCCAAGATGACAGTTGGTCATGGTTGGGAGGCCAAACTCATAGGAGATGTACTTATACTAGGGCGTGTAATTGAAAGGTTAGGATTGATTATTCGCATATTGAGTATGGTGAATTCGGGATTGTTCCTGACGGATGTATCGAATGTTGTGCTGAAAGTGTACAATCTCTGTAGAGTGTCAAACTGCTCGAATACCCGCGTCCACGGTTATGGACAGTTGGAGTGGCCATACTGTTTCGTCGTCAGATGTTTTCAAAATGACTTGTGAAATGATTTGTGACTTTGACTTGACCACAACAGAGTTGTGACATGAAATTCAAGTTCCCACTTAGGTGTTATAAAACTTTCAACTAGCTTTCTTTGCTTCTGAACTCAGTAGAGGTAAATCTGGCTTTTTGCAAATCAACCCTAGAGCTTAGTATATCCTATTCCAAAACCACTTCACTTGTTAGTACTAGTTTGCGAGTACTTAAAGAGTACTCATGGCTTTTTCGCTGGCTATTCCCGTGGCCAGACTATGAATAGGAGTATCAGGAAGAAGGACATCAGGAAGGTTACGGCAACTAGGATCATCTCCCATCGTCAGCATTTTCTGTGACCATGAAGATGGAGCTTCGCATATGCTATCGTTATTATTATGTTATTCCGTTGCTTGAATTGTATTAAGACTGGATCATGAGATCCTTATTTGAGTAAGAACTTATGTGTTTTTTGTAATGGATGATGTACTGTGATATCCAATCTGTTATGTCTCGCAAAAATGGTAATCCTGGGATTGCGATGTATGGCGTAACAAGCATCTGGGATTAAAAATCCGGGTGTTGACAAGTTGGTATCAGAGCCATCCTGACCATAGGAGGCAATAGTTTAGAATGGATGTTTGAATCGAAAACTTAGTTTCAAAACCAAAGAAGTGAGTATTTATGAAAACTTATTCTCCTTCTTACCACTTAGACTCTTTCATGAAAATTCATGTTCCTCGAAAAATTCTTGCAAAGTTACATAAAATTTGACACACTTGATCAGTCCACTAACTTACTCATCCTATATTCTTATAGAAGGACCTGAAGTATAACAAGTTTTATTAGTTGGGGAATGGACGAGACCTCATCTTTGAGCATGACTTGGACCAGCTGGCAGAGATGCTGGAGCGTCCGCACCCCGAGTTCTTTGGAGCTCAGCTCAATGATCAGGAGGGAGAGGATTTGCAGTGGCTAGTTGTTGCAAGTCTCCGGGGAAAGATTGAAGCCCCCCACCATAGAGGGAATTCAGTTCACCTTGAGAGAGAACAACTGGCTCGATGGACTTGCCAGGGCCATGCAGGAAGCTCTTGCCCGTCTGTGTGGGCAGAGTATCAATCAGATAAAGGGTACCTGCTTTGAGTTTTACCCAAGGCGTGATGTTATGGGACAGCCACTGGAGGCCCCATATCACCACGAGCTGAAGAGTCAATTGGACCACCCCGGCTTCATGATGTATGACCGTTAGAAGGAGTTGGACAATGCCCGCTCCTATGCCAACCACAAGTACACTATCGTTGCCAAGAAGGATCGGACCATTGCCACGCTAGTGAAGGATCGCCAGTCTCGTCACTGTCAGCTTGACAAGAAGGAGCTCATCATTTCCCGTCTTCGCCAGCGGATCACGGATTTGGAGGAGACCATCCATGAGAGAGATATGCAGTTGGAGGAGAGAGAGAATGCAGGAGAAGACCTTCATGGAGACCCCTACTCCTATCTCAGTGATGATGATGACTTTCTGGAGGATCAGGCCATGGACTTCTTCACCAATGAGGATGACTTCGCCTTCATCGATGATGATGAGGATGATGAGGACACTGACTCCAAGGAGTAGTAGCACTTGAGAACTAGCGTTAGTGAGTTGTATTCAGTCCCACGGCATCATAGTTTCCTAGAATGGTTCTAAAAACCATCAGTTTTCCTTTGTTGTGGTGTGTGTTTGTATCGTTTTTTATGAATGAATGAATGAAAATCAAGTTGCTAGAAAAACTTGAGTCAAACTTTGAAAACTTTTCAAACCCAAAACCCTGAAACTTAGAAATTTCCCTCTTTTCTCATGACCTATCTCAATCTTCAGATGTATCGTGGTATTGCCGATGAGGACGCCATGGAGGGGTCCTCATAGTGCATGTTTAGAGATGTGGAGGAAGGCGGACGGTTGACGAGTATGAGGTAACACAGCTTACCCAGGTTCAGATCCCAGAACAGTGGCGCAATCCTACTCCTGCTATAAATCAGTATAAGGGAAATACGCCGAGTTACATGGATTGGTTCGCTGTGCGAGGTGACTAGGAAGTCTAAGTTATCGTGCCCTAAAGGCTCCCATAGGCCTGACTTACATAGTCGCCAGGTCCTAGGGTTACAGGGAAAAGTCCTAGCTAGACAGGTTACAGAGTCCTACACTGCCTACAACTAGTCTAGCGTGTCTTCCACTCCAAGGCTCCGGGTACGTCGGTGATTCCAACGTAGTCTTCCTTTATCCGTCATGGGCCTCCCTTCTGTATTCATCTAACTGGCCGCCCAGCAGGCCATGGGCCATGCTACTAACTGTGGGCCACCCGGGTTATCCGGATAGAGGACATGCTATGAGGATACCCATATAGCATATCCCCAAAAATATGCCTCGCGGAGGAAGCACTTCATCCCCGGACCCAATGTTGCAACTCTTGCAAATGTTGGTTTCTGACCGCGAAGATCAAAGAGCCGAAGGTCAAGCCAACTTAGCCACCCTTCAACAGATAGCTCAGATGGCAAACAACAATCAAGGCCATGGAAATCAGGACAAGCATGGATCTAAGCTCAAGAATTTCTAGAACACCAATCCACCCGTTTTCACTAAGTTAGAAGAGCCCCTCAATGCCGATGATTGGCTGCAAACCATGGAGAACAATCTGGAAGTTGCAGGAGTGGAAGCTAACGAGAAAGTGTTGTTTTCTACCCACTACCTGGCCAGAGATGCAAGATCATGGTGGAACAGCATTCGTGCAATGACAAGGTGGTCAGATGATGACTTGGGAAGAGTTCAAAGTCAAGTTCAGCAGAACCCATGTGCCACCGAGTTTGATCAAGAGGATGAGAGATGAATTCAGGGAACTGAAGCAAGGGAGGATGACCGTAGTGGAATACCGTGACAAATTCTTGTCATTGGCTAGGTATGCACCGGATGAGATAGATACTGAAGCCAAGAAGAAGGAAAGATTCCTGAATGGTTTGCATAATGAGATGAAGACAGTGTTAGTCAATATTCCATTTGTGGATATTGAAGCCTTAGTGTATTCCACCATTCAGATGGAAGGAAAGATCAACCAAGCTAATGAGAACCGCAAGCGTCACATGATGCATCAACCAGGAACCCATCATACACCAAAGTATCGCCCCAACCCATCTTCGGGATTTGCCCCAAGAACCAATAGACCCCCGATTAACCGTCCGACCTATCCCAACCGTGGAAACCAAAGGCCCGGAGGAAATCACAACAACCCCAGCAATTTCAACCGTGCACCACTTAAGTTCAACAACAACAATGCCGCCACCAACACCAGCACTGCCCCAAGGACTGGAAGCAATGTTGTGCCTGTTGCAGCAAAGGACAAGTCCCAGGTGACTTGTTATGAATGTGGAACCAAAGGTCACTACTCCAATGAGTGCCTCAAGAAGATTGCCGCTGCCCCCAATGAAAATGCCCCAGCTTAGCAGCAGCGTCGTGTTCAACCCGGAAGAAGGTTTGCCCCAGAGAATTCACTCAACCACAACGGCCGTCTCTTTCTCATGCATGCTGAAGAAGCCCAAGAAGCGCTAGATGTCGTGCTGGGTATGTTTTCTGTTAACTCAGTACTTGCAAGAGTGTTGTTTGATTTTGGAGCATCGCACTCATTTTTTACTGAAGAATTTGCATGCACTAGTAAGATTCAACCCACCAAATTGAAGCATGTTATGATAGTTCAAATACCTGGTTCAACCATCAAAGCTAGAAAAATTTGCAAAGTCGTCCCTATCTGAATCCATGGCATAGATTTTTATGCTAATCTAATAGTACTCGGAACTAAAGGTTTGGAAGTAGTACTAGGAATGGATTGGATGTCCAAACATAAAGGATTAATCAACTGTGCCAAGAAAGCCATAACCATGACCGGTACAGCCAGAATATCAATCGAGCATATATCTGAAACCTTGCCCCGTCAATTCAAGTGCAACAAGAGTATAGCCGAGCCAACCATTGACCAAGTCCGGATAGTCTGTGAATACCCCGATGTATTTCTAGATGTTGTGCCCGGTATGCCCCCAGATCGGGATATCGAGTTTATCATTGAACTAATCCCTGGAACCGGACCCATAGCCTAGAGACCATATAGTATGAACCCGTCGGAATTAGTGGAGCTGAAGAAGCAACTGGATGATATGCTGGAGATAGGATTGATCCAACCAAGTGCACGCCATGGAGATCACCTGTTTTGTTTGTGGACAAGAAAGATGGAGGTAATCGTTTATGTACGGATTATCAGAAGTTGAATGACGTCACCATCAAGCACAAGTACCCATTGCCCAAGATAGAAGACCTGTTTGACCAGTTGAACGATGCCAAAGTGTTTTCTAAGATTGATCTTAGAACTGGCTATCATCAACTCAAGATTCGCGCAGAGGATATTCCAAAGACTGCCTTCACCACAAGATATGGATTATATGAGTATATTGTCATGTCTTTTGGATTAACCAAGTCCCCCGATTATTTCATGAACCTCATGAATAAGATTTTTATGGACTTCCTAGATAAGTTTGTCGCTGTTTTCATCGATGACATTCTGATTTATTCCAAATTAGAAGAAGAACATGAGGTACACCTAAGGACCATTCTTGGAACCCTTAGAGAGCATCAGCTGTATGCCAAGTTTAGCAAATGTGAATTCTGGTTACAGGAGGTAGGATTCCTCGGACATATTGTGTCAGCCGGAGGAATTGCCGTCGACCCTGCAATTGTGAAGGATGTTGAAGATTGGCTAGCCCCAACTACCCAAACCCAAGTTCGTGCATTTCTCGGATTAGCGGGATACTACCGCAAGTTCGTATAAGGATTCTCGAGTACCGCTAGACCCATGACCCAATTGTTGAAGAAGGACAAGAAGTTTGAAAGGACGGACAAATGTGAAGCGAGTTTTCAAGAACTCAAGAGGAGATCGATTTCAGCCCCAATCTTGATCATGTTGGATATCACGAAGCCCTTTGATGTGTATTGTGACGCATCCAAGATCGGTCTAGGATGTGTGTTGATGCAAGAAGGAAAAGTTATATCTTATCTATCCTGACAACTGAAGCAGCATGAACAAAATTATCCAACCCATGACCTTGAACTAGCAGCCGTAGCTCTATCCTTGAAGACATGGATGCATTATCTTATGGGGAACCGTTGTGAGATTTATTTGGATCACAAGAGCCTGAAGTATATATTCACTCAGATGGAGCTAAATATGAGGCAGAGAAGATGGATTGAGCTAATCAAGGACTATGATCTAGACATTCACTATCACCCCAGTAAAGCCAATGTGGTAGCAGATGCCCTTAGCAGATTGTCGTGACGCTTGAACTCCATGATTCTGAAGGAGCAACCAAGTTTGCACAAAGAGATGGAATATTTTAGAATGGAATTAGTAAGTGAAGGATTTTTGGCTAGCATCGAACTTCAACCCACTTTGATCAGTTAGATCAAGGAGGCGCAAAAAGGAAATGCTAGTATCAACGGAATCAAACATCGTATCGGTACAGGAAAAGTACACGGATTCACTGATGATGAAGAAGGAGTGTTGTGGTACAAAGGGCGTCTCTGTGTACCAGCAGATTCAGAGTTGAAGGAAGTTATTTTGAAGGAGGCCCATGATAGTCTTTATTCTATCCACCCCGGAGGAACAAAGATGTATCAGGATTTGAAGGAGCAATTTTGGTGGCATAAGATGAAGAGAGAAATAGGAAGCTATATTGCCAAGTGTTACATTTGTCAGAGAGTCAAGGCAGGACATCAGGGACCCGCAGTACTGTTGCAACCATTGAAGATTCCGGAATGGAAATGGGATTCAGTTGGAATGGACTTTATCACAGCGGTTTGCCTACTTCTAGTAGGGGAAATGACTCTATTTGGGTCATAGTCGACAGATTGTCCAAGGTAGCCCATTTCTTACCAGTCCACATACCATAGTTCGAAGCTAGCAGAGTTATACATCGCTAGAATTGTCAGTTTGCACGGAGTCCCCAAGAACATCGTATCAGATCGAGGAACCCAATTTACCTCTAGATTCTGGAAGAAAGTCCAAGAAGGTTTAGGAACCCGACTAGATTTCAGCACACCGTATCATCCTCAAACCGATGGACAAACGGAGCGAGTAAATCAAATACTCGAAGATATGTTGAGAGCCTGTGTGCTAGAGTATGGATCTAAATGGGAAGACTGACTTCCTTTCGCAGAATTTTCATACAACAATAGTTATCAAGCTAGTTTGCAAATGGCCCCATTTGAATTCATGTATGGAAGGAAGTGTCGTACCCTTTGAATTGGTCGGAAGTAGGAGAGAGTCAGATCTTTGGACCCGACATCCTACGAGAAGCAGAAGAGAAAGTTCACAAGATCCATGAGCACCTCAAGACCGCCCAGTCAAGACAGAAGAGTTATGCCGACAAGAGACGTCGAGATCTCACTTTCAATATCGGAGATTTTGTGTATCTCAAAGTGTCGCCTTTGAAGGGAATGCAGCGTTTCTAGCTCAAAGGAAAGTTAGCCCCCAGGTATATCGGACACTTCAAGATTCTGAATCGTCGAGGAGAAGTATCATATCAGTTGGAACTGCCAGAGGAAATGTCAGCCATGCACAATGTGTTCCATATATCGTTACTTCGCAAATGCCTCGAAGTTTCAGAGAAGACCGAAGTTTTCAAGAACATTGATCACCGGACCATAGAGATCAATGATGACCTGACGTATCCCAAAGTGCCCATCCATATTTTGGAGGAAGCTTTCAGAACCACCAAAACCCGAAGCATCAAGTTTCTTAAGATTCAGTGGAGTAACCACACTGAAGAAGAAGCTATCGGGGAGCGAGAAGATCACATCAGGACAGAGTTTCCTGATCTCTTTAACTAGGTAATCTTTTTTCTTCTTTTCAAATCTCGGGAAGAGATTTTTTTAAGGAGGGAAGGTTTGTAACATCCCAAAAATCTTGATCATGATTATCAAATTCAAATCCCTAAAACTAGGGTTAAGAAAAACTTTGATTAAATAAAAACCAAATGAATGCATGTGTGTATGTGATGATTTTGTGAATGCATGAATGGAGTTGTGTGATTAACCTAAATAGCAAGGAATGGTTTAAAGATGAAAATAACATCATCTAAAATATTTCCAAGCACAAACAAATCAAGAGAAAATCAAAAACAAATCAAATAAGCCAAATGGTCATTTTTGCCAATCTTGCTCACTAGGTCACTTTGAGTGTTTCTAGTCCAAGATTTCAAACAGAAACTTTTCCGTTTCTTTTCACCCCTTGCAAGACCAAGTAAAAGTGAATCAAATCCCACCTTTCAAACTTATAGAAACATTTGGCAACCTCATTCAAATCACAATTTAAAATTGAATCTTTACCATATGTGAAGATCACACCTTTTCAAAACCCAACCAAACCAGTGCCCCCTGACCAATACAACTAACCCAAGACTCCCTAGTATGTAACTAGCAAACCCACCAAGTTTGAATCCGAAATTCAAATTTGAATTTCTTTCGGCCATTTCATCAAACACTTTGTTTGCAGCAAACAATAAAACATCAAACACTATTAGTAGCAGTAATTTTGGCCAACCTTGTCCCCTCTCTAACTCACTCTACACTCTTAGTAGCTGATCAAACTAATCTAACTAGCTTTAGCACCATTGTGAGCAAGAATAGCCATCAATGGTGACCATGCCGACACCACCATTGCCACCCCCATGTCGCCAGCGAGCTAGAGGAAGCACTATCCTCGCCAACCTTGTCCGAGACACGCAGCACCATCCACCGCCACCCACTTTCCATGCCCCGAGCCTTGCCAGCCCCTGGACCACACGCCAAGCACGCACCCAGTCTCTCTGCGTGCGAGCCGAGAGCACGCCAGAGCGCTGCACACGACACGAGCCCACAGACCACACGCTGACCTCGCCGCTTGCAGGCATGATCGCCAGCACCCCAGCACCCTGCCAGACAACCCTGTTCGCCGCCGCGCAGCCGTAGACGTTGTGCGCCATTAAACTTGCTGTTGTACCCGTCCAGAGCGCCGCGATGTTCCGACCGTTCCTCACCGCCCCACGCCTCACCATCAAGCCATTGAGCTTCGCCAGGAGGCAACGCACCGCCCCTATCGTTGCCCATGCCAATAGCACGCTGTGCCGATGACCACGATGAGCTCCAACCGCGCCCGTCGGTCCCCTTCAAGCACTATAAATAGAGGTGTTCCCAGCGCAAACTCTTCACACCATCTCACTCCCCACCTCTCACTGATCACACCCACTCGCCCCCGGAGCAAGGCGAGCACCAGGTGGCCAGAATTTCACTGGAGTTCGCCGTTGTAGAGGAGGAGAGGCGCCATCGATTGGGCCGGCCCCAGGAGGAGCTGTCGGTACCAGGAGGATCGATGTCGTCGACTTCGTCGTTCGCCCCCATCACCGACCATCACCGCAGCCCCGGTGATCCCCCATCGACCCCCACTGGTCGTGCTAGGGTTCAACCTCGCCGTGTACTGTTCAGGCGTGGACGATGAACTAGAGACGTAGGATTAGAGTTAGATCACACGGCCCTAATCTCCTAGTACCGCTTCACCACTCGCTGTCTCACTGACGAGTGGGGTCGCTCACTTAACCAGCCCCCGCGCGTGATGTGCGTAGTGGTCGGCCCAATTAAACATCCCGCGTGACCCAACATTTCAAACTTAGGTTTATTCATTTAGTTTCAAACTCAGTTCTGTACCTATATTCAAAATCAACCCAGCTCGATTCACTAAACCAAAATGCATGAAACCAATTTTGTTAGAAAGGTTCTAGAGTGCTTAATCCAATCCCATTGTATTCAAACCAATTGGATTTGTAGATCACCCATGGTAAAAATAACAAGGCATAAGCTTTTCTGCATTCAAACATTTTTCAAAATTCAAACATAAAAGCTTTTGAGTTGATTCCAACTCTCAAAATCACATTTAACCATACCTTTCAGAATATATAAAAATATATAGGGTTATTGGAAGAAATAATGATCAAGTAATAAGAGAATTCCTCATAGGCCATTCTAGTCCTTTTATTTAATTAAAATAAAAAGGTTAAACCTTATTAAATTGTCGCACCACTTTAAATCACATTCCTAAGTACTGAAATATGTGGTGATGACATGTGTCAACATGATCCCATGTTTTAGTTGGAGAATATTAAATCTTAAGTAGTTTTTCAATGAGTAGAAATTACTTTTCCAAAATAAAATAAATGAGACAAGTGCTTTAATCTTTGTAATGTTAGTGATGATGCTAGATCGTCTAGTGTGAACCTTTGTGTGATAAATAGAAATAGTTAAGTATTGTTTAGTGATTGTGTACCTCGTATTTATTTATAGACGCTAGTACCGACCAACGATACGAGGAGGAAGGAGGATACTACGAGGAGGAAGCCGAGGAAAACTTCAACCACTGCTCTACAGAAGGCAAGCCTAATACTACCAGTTGACTTGGCAAGCTAAAACTTGCTTGTTACTATGCCAACTATATGCCTTAAGCATATGTGATTATACCCACTTGATGATACCAAATCCCAGTTTTATTTGCAAGCTTAATTCTTTTATTTCTTTATTAAAGCTTTCTCTTAGAGTGTACTTAGTGACTTGTAGATTTCAGAAATATATTTAAAGGTAGCATAAAGAGCATAAAATTCGGCCTAAGTTAGATAATATTGATGTCATCTTGAGGCATGAGACTGAACTTAGATAAGATCCAATTGTTTACCACCCCTCATTAGTATTTACCCCCACATGTAGATGCTAGTGTTAAGCTTAAAATTTGATCAACTTTAGATGGGAATACTTGGTGAAAATGGTTATGAAAACCTTGGAATTATGAGTCATTCTATAGAAATGTTTTGACATGTGTTCATGAACACCAGATGATTTTGATGATTGAAAATGTTAAGGCATGAGCCTTAGCCCTTTATAAAACTGATGGTTGTCTGGATGCGATATCATTCCAATTTTATCGTATAACCAAAATACCCAAAACATGGGTAGGGCTTGACTGGAAATTTATATACCTTAGTATGGGTTCCCTTGCGGCCAAGGTCTGAGCTGAGGCTACCTTGTGAAGATTGTCCACCTGTGCAATACCCAAGATGATAGTTGGTCATGGTTGAGAGGCCAAACTCACAAGTGAGGTGCCTATACTAGGGCGTGTAATTGAAAGGTTTGGATTGATTATCCGCATACTGAGTATGGTGAATTTAGGATTGTTCCTGACGGATGTATCGAATGTTGTGGTGAAAGTGTACAATCTCTGCAGAGTGTCAAACTATTCGAATAGCCGCGTCCGCGGTTATGGACAGTTGGAGTGGCCATACTGTTCCGTCATCAGATGTTTTCAAAATGACTTGTGAAATGATTTGTGAATTTGACTTGACCACAACAGAGTTGTGACATGAAATTCAAGTTCCCACTTAGGTGTTATAAAACTTTCAACTAGATTTCTTTGCTTCTGAACTCAGTAGAGGTAAATCTGGCTTTTTGCAAAACAACCCTAGAGCTTAGTATATCCTATTTCAAAACCACTTCACTTGTTAGTATTAGTTTGCGAGTACTTAAAGAGTACTCATGGATTTGTCCCTAGCTATTCCCGTGGCCAGACTATGAAGAGGAGTATCAGGAAGACGGATAGCAGGAAGGTTACGACAACTAGGATCATCTCCCATCGTCAGCATTGCCTGTGACCATGAAGATGGAGCTTCACCTACGCTATCGTTATTATTACATTATTACGCTGCTTGAATTGTATTAAGATTGGATCATGAGATCCTTATTTGTGTAAGACCTTATGTGTGGTTTGTAATGGATGATGTACTATGATATCCAATCTGTTATGTCTCACAAAAATTATAATCCTTGGATTGCGATGTATGGCATAACAGGCATCTGGGATTAAAAATCTGAGTGTTGGTAAAAGGATGGAAACTAAATTCTTGGAGGATCTAGGGTTTGGGTATTCTGATGCCACCTAAACAAGGTTGGCTTAGTGAGCTCAGATCTCACCTTGGGATAAGGGGTATATGGATGGTTAGGCCAAGTCATATAGATGATCCAGGAAGCAAGAGTTGGGCTTGGTTGGAGTTGAGGTGATCTAGAGGAGATGGCAAACTTTGTTGAAAATAAGGCTGCCATAGCAGATACATCCGGTAGCCTCCTAAACCATGTGGGTTTAAGAAGCACAAGGCTCCAATTGAAACAAGTGAAGTGGGGGTTGATAGGCCATGATTAGTATATCATAACCCAGCAGGGAGTTAGTCAAGGGGAGGTGGCGTTCAGATGTGAGCTTCTGCCAAAGTAGGCAAGTTGATAAGATTTGCAGAAAAGATTATTATCTTGACTACAAAACCATCATGGATGATTGGGAATTAGAATGGCTTAGCCAAGGAAAAGAGTGGGCTTTGGTAGTACTAAATATGTACTACAATATGTTTCAAATGCATTCCCAAGAATGCACCTAGGTTCGAAAAGGTAGAGCTCCAAAGATGGTATCCAGATAGGAAATCTAGACTTGGCCATTTTGGCAGCTTTAGGGTTTTAAACTAGAGTGCAAGTGTAGAGGCTTTTGAGAGGATGGTATGTTCCAAACTTATGATTAAGGAGATTATGTTGAGGTACTCACTAAGTAGATAGTATTCATGCTTATATTGGGTCTCTACTGAGTTGGAAACCATCCAGAGGGATTGTACTGGGATTGATTTGAGCAGGAGATGAGAGGGGCACTTGAGTGGCTTAGGATAGATCCAGACTTGGATGTTTTCTTTCAGATTGATGATCACAAGCATGGGTTGGGTCCTAAGGAATGAGCTACTAGATTAGCTCACTCTAGTTCCTAAGCAAACAAGGCAATCAGCAGATCAAGGCAGTTCATCAGACAACAGATCAAGGCAATTCATCTTAACACTTACCTAGCTACTACTAGGGTTACCATCAAGCCTAGCTTGAGGCAAGGAGGGGTATTTTGGAAAGGGGTTTTTCTTTGAAGTAAGATAAGGATCATCTTGGTATTACTACCAAGATTGCAATAAAAGGTTTTAATAAGGTTTTGGAAACCTAGGGATAAGAGTAGTTGAAGGTTCTGTCTTGAAAACACAAGGAGATAATATGTAGGTCTCCATAGTTTTGGCAATCGAAACTAGTAAGGTATGTGGTTGTGTCAAAGTCATCTTGGCTCAGGTTTTTGAAATGTCAGAACATTTGAGAATATGAAAGATGAGCTAAGACATCTCTTTTGTAAAATAGTATTTGTAAAATAGTGTTGAGATGACGAGTACACAACTAATACACAAACAATTGCTTGAGCACAAGCAAACAGGTAAGCACACAATGCAAGAAAAAGTTTTTGTTCCCCCTAATTTTTGCCTTTTGGACATTAAATCAGGGTTGTTGAAATTGGGATGTTATAGACCTTTCCCCCTTAAAATAATCTCGTCCCGAGATGAGGGAGGAGTAGGGTTGGGGTGATAACATCCGCTTAACAATTTCAGCGGTGGAAATATTAGGCGCTAACAAGTTTTACAAATACCCAGCATGGGTAGTCACGGGTTGGAGCTGAGGGCTTCTGGTTTGGGCTTTAACTTAAGCGAGTCTTTTCCCCTTAGGACAAGTCTAGGTAGGTTTATCATCGAATGGGTACTTCCTTCTTGAGGCGATACAGCGAGTTTAATCTTATTCATTCCTTCACCTCGTGGTCGAATTTATTTCTTCATGGTCTTGATACACCGGGATGTTGGCTGGGCAGTCGACCTTGGAGTGGAGGACTTTCGTAAAGTTCCTTCTGATTCTGGAGTGCCGATTGTCGTTCTTCTTACAAGGTCGACGATTTGGGTAGTGAGGGGTGGTCATCGCTTAGTGCTAACTAGTGCTCGACTCCAGGGGTCTATCGAGCTTTTGGGCGGGAAAGACTGGTCTTTCCCACTTAGAACAAAATTAGGGGTTCTTGGTGAAGTTGTCGACTTCCTTGATAGGAGTCATATGCTGATGTCGGGGAATGTCGCTACATCTTTCCTTCGGGGTAGTTATCTTTTGTCGACGTCATCGGAACCACTTTAGGAGTTAGGAGGTCTATCGGAAAGGGGCGTTTCGGGTTGGTCGGATGCAACGTCGTGGGTAAAACATGCAAAGAAGGATATCATGCTTTCATAACATCCATAGATTTAGCAGGTTCAAGCCAGTCGGTGGCGGAGGTACTTAAGAGTTTACAAAACAGGTCTGTGCCGCAGGGTGACAAGGCACTTAGAGTTTTACAAACAGGTTCTAGGACGATACATAGGTACTACGCTAGGCTAGTTGCCGCTTGCGGACGATCCAGGGGAATCCTCTTTGGCTTCATCTTCATCTTTAGGGAGGTGGGTGGAGGATCCTTGTATATCTTGGGGTGGCTTGAACCTCTTGAGATACTGCCGAGCGGTCACACACTTCTTTCTTCCTTAGAGGATGCGGCTTCCAGAGGATTTTTCCATTTCCTTCATTAGGGCTTGATTCCTCTGCTGGACTTCTAGAGCTTCTTTGTGGTGGAGGATAGCTTGCACACGAGGAAGTTCCATTTGGGTGCGGCAGTACTCGTCGACAACTGCGGTGAGAAACTCATTCCCAGCATAACTATAACGGGCTTGTAGCTGCAGGGCAGGGTAGGTCAAGCGAGTATCTTGGGATTGTCCAGATGAGTCCACGCTGCCTTTGATGGGTAGATAGAAGGTTGTGGGTTGCCTCATTTCAGGAAGGACATCCCTGATGCGAAATAGTGCTTCTCTTGCAGCCATATTTAGAGCCAGCACTCGGGTTGGCATGCTAAATGTCGTGGCGCGAATGGGTTCTCCTGGTACACCATACTGTGGATAGATGGTAACTTGTCTAGGATATAACCCGGTTTCCAGTCCCTTGTGGAGTTGGTAGGTGGGAGGTTGGGTGTATCCGCAAAGCTGCAAGGAGTCCCAGAGGAGCACTGGGAATCCAGCGCTTAGCCATGATTCATCAATGGGTTCGATCTGCAAAGAGGAAGGTTTATGGTTTTAGGGTGAGATAACACAGATATGTACAGATTTATCCAGGTACATGGGTAATATTAAGCGGCGTCATGGCTTGGTTTTCCTCGGACGACTCTCGAAGTAGAGAGTGGTTGGTTCTTTGGAATTGGAGTTGAGTGTAAAGATGCCTTAGAGCTTTACTTGGGGTGGTCGAGGCTTTCCTATGTGGCCATCCTGCTGAGGAGTGGTTTCCGGCTATGAGGTTGCAAGGGTTAGCATCGAGATATGCCAGATATGGTGTCAGAACTTTTAGGATCGGAGGATCCAGGGCAGACAAGCAAACACATTCCAAGCATCAAACATGCACAAGACAAGCAATCAGGGCCTACCATGGGTACTAAGGGGGTAACTACATGCCATAAAGGGGAATCCAACTTTAGAGATGATAATCCTAAGTATGGACTTTACTGGGGTCTTAACTTCTGTCTTGCCGTCTTTTGTCATCGGTGCCGTACTTGATTGGGGGCGATGAAGGACTCCGTTGGTAGGGAGATCTTGTAGTGTCTAACGTCGTTGGTAGCTTCTTTGCTTTGCTTGTCTCAGTGTCTTCTCTTCGGGGTATCCGTCTTCATAGTCTCCGAGTCGGACTTTGTTTGTGAAAATAGGTGAGTTGAAGTAGACGAGTTATAGAGTAATTCAATTTCAAATTGTTTAAGTCAAAGAATATGAGATAAGAAATCTTTAGAAAACCTTTTGAGAAAATAGTTTTCAAAAACCGGTGTTATCATAAATAGGGGTTGTCCTGCCTAATGTCCATGCTAAGTAAGGTCTCCTACAGTTAGGATGGCTCTGATACCATGTCTGTGGCACCCCGGATTTACGGTCCGGGAATACCTGTTATGCATACAATTCACGTTCCCATGAGCAGTGAGCCATGAGCATAACCGACTAGTATCATTACATCATCCATCAAGTAACGAGTACAAAACTTACAAAGTGGCCATTATGGCGAATACAACACTAGTAGCGGAAGTCTCCAAGCGCAGAGCCCTTGTCATGCCTTAACCTACAGGCAACTGACTGGGAAGATGGCCTAGCTCGCATAGACGTCAGAAGTCTCCATCGTTCCTCTTGCTTCTGAAAAATCTGGCCAAGTAAATAGCCAGGGACAATGCCGGTGAGTACTTTGAATATTACTCGCAAACCACCTTAAGATAACAATTAGCAAAGGATATGCAGTATGGCTATGGTAGGATGGCTCCATAAGAGGTTCTTTTGTAAATTAGTTTCTCTTGTAGATACAACATGACTCTATATCTTTGTTGAAAACTTTTGTAAAACATTTTGGTAACCTTTTTGAAAAGTTTTAAGAAAACACTAGGATTTGGGTCACCCATTGGTTTTTCCTTCCGGTAATCTCATGACCAACCTCCTTCCTCCATTTTCCGGACCATCCCATGGTTAATTTTTTTTTCGAGCCATTGCTTTTCCGAAGTCCTTTTTGAAATCGAAACCATCACCCACGTACAGCAGCCATCACAACCGTCCATGACCGAGGACTCGGCTATTCGAATAGATTTACACTCTGCATAGGTTATACACTGTACCCACACCATTTGATTACCCGTCCCTGATCTACACCGATCGTGGGTCGAATAACTGGTCAAGACCTTTCGAATACCCTCTATGATACAAGTGCCTACCCTATGATGTTAATCCCCTCAACACCGGGACGCACTATATAGTCACAAGCCAACCGGGGCGCGTTTTGCACCCTGTAGGGTGTGCGCTTTCAATGAGGGGCTCATAGTATTGTCTGGCCGCCATTTAGACAGTATTTACCTTCCCAGACCGATGTTTCACATGGGCCTTTACAGCGGAAAGCCCAGCCTTCGGGAATTTGTTCTTCCCCATAGTAGTTTGAGACACCTATACCGGATTAGACAAACTTCCAGCCCAGCCCTGTCCCATTCTAGAGTAATGTGGTTGCACGGGTTAATTGCTCAAGCATTAGGAATTGTACAGCCGGGCGTGTTTTTCTAAACATTTTTCCTCCATCTTTCGTCTGACCATTTTTGTAAACCAAAAACCTTCTCATTTTTCAACATCACTTGGTAGGCCAAGCCTCACATAGGTTTTCTCATAAAACATTTTTGTAAACCTTTTTCGGGAGTCTTCCCATCCTACACTTTTGTTTCGGCTAAAATGGGATCTCCAAGGGTTTATGGTGTTAAACACCATCTACCATACTAAGGGAAGGTAGGTATTATATAGATAGGTTGTACCTAATGGTACTAAGGGGTAATTATTTGTGGGATACAAAAATTCCCCATATAAAGTATATTATAGTAAAACAAATGCACTTTGAAAAAATGAGTAGATAAAACATGCATATATAAAATAATAGGACAAGGTGTATGAGCAAGAAGGTGGCTTGCCTGTGACCAGCGAGATGTCCCTTGATGGCGTTAGATAACCAGAATACCAATAAAAATAATAATACGAGAAACCCGATGCTTCCTTCTTCTCGGCGTCACACAATCGTAACTATCACCGTTATGAAGCATACATGCGAACAAACAACACCAAATCAATACAAGGCATACAATCGTCAAACCATACAGCAAGCCAAGTATGAATACATGATATAGATCTGTAGGATGTTGGTGGTTTGATTTGATTGGGTCGAGAGAATATTTGGAGGCATTAGGGAAAGGATCCCTTTGGATTTATCGTTTAGGAAATACCTAAGAGAGAGGATTTTGATCAAGGGTTTGATCTGTATGATACCATTGTATAAAAATCATATCATCAGATAGGTATTGATAAAATGAAGCCAACAAAATTGGTTTCACTATTTTATCAATTTCCCTTGATTTATAATGGATATTATAGTGATTAAAACTCTAGTTTTAGGAAATAATTCACCAGAACTTCTATAGAGTTCCAAAAATTATTTCCTTGGGTAAAAAGGTAGTATTTGATGGACTTAATCAAGAGGAGTTGGAATCTCCTCAAAACAATTAACAGAATTCCTTTGAGAATTTCCCAAAGGCAGTACTGGATAGGATTTGTCTTTTTCATCAGATTTAATCTACAGAAGTTTTTTAGTTGATTACAAGGACATATGTTAGATACTGAGAATACCTTTATGTAGAAATTGGAATCAACCTTTTTGGTGTTACAGAGCTACTGTGGTGTTTTTATTAGTGATTAAACCATGCATAGAAGAGTTTAAGTCCCCCAAATTTAACAGAGACTCATAAAAATATGAGCCACTGGGTTTTTGAATATATGGTTAGATGTGTCATCTGAGAGTTGGAATTAGGTCAGAACTACACTTGGTTTGACCTAGAAAATTTCCTAAAGGCAGGAAACACCTTGTTTTGTTATTTTTGCTATCAGCAAAACTATGAAGAAAAATAAGGTGGGGCCAGTGGGACAAGAAAGTTACAGATGATACCTCTCAGTAACAATTGGATTTACTCCATTTGGGTTTGTAAAACCTCCTAGAGAATTTATTTAGTGATTAGGACAGGTCTTAGGAAATTATTTATCTTATTTATTCTAAGCAACGTTTTGGTCCTAATCTGAGTCTGCATGCTAGAGAAATGGTGCATGCATGTGTAAAAATTTAGATCTGGCCAAAATATGGGGTTTTACTATTTTGTTTGGATTTAAACCAAACTACATAGGAATAGATCTGAGAAAAGAATTTATAAGAAAAGGAGGGGTTCTGGGCCAGATCCCTGACGGTGATGGGCCGAACAGGGGAATCCCGGCTCACCCTAGCGTGGCGTGCGCGGGGGAGGGGGTCAACTGGGCCGGTCAGGGCCCGTGTGGCGGTGAGAGGGGAGAGTGAAGGGTTATGAGGGGTTGAGGGTCGTCCGATCAGAGTAGATCTGACGGCTCAGGGCCGTCTTCCTCCTTTGCTCGCGCTCGAGGGCGCACGCTAACCCTAGGTCGGGCAGGTGGTAGCGGGGCGCTCACCTGAGGTCCTGCCGGCGCTGGAGATGCGGGGGAGGAGGAGGGGTGGTCCGGGGCGGCCTCGGGGATGGGCGACACACCTGGTTTTGTCGTCTGGAGGGTGCCCGCGCCGGAGCACCCGAGAGGAGCACGCCGGAGCTGGCCGGTGCAGCTTCGGTGATGCCTGCATGTCAACAAGAGGAGTACCCAGAGCATAAGTGAGAAGAGGGGAGCTGGGTAGAGTGACATGCAGAGAGGAAGGAGGAGGGAGGCGAGCTTGGGGCTCGGTTTCTTTGCCATGGCCGAACCTTGCATCTCTCTCGGGCAATGCTGAGTAGGGGAGAGGGAGAGGAGGTGCTGGGGAGGTGAGTGGGGAAATGAGGAGGCAAATGAGCTGAAGGGAGGGTGATGGGTGGCCTTTAGGCATTATAAACCGATAGGCGTCAGTCCATGGTGAACCAAGCTCATTTGGGAGTTGGGGCATGGTCCAAGGGCTTCCCATTGGTGGCCATGGGCGGTGGGGAGGGTGTGTGGTGTTCTTATGGTTGTGCATAGAGCAGAGAGGGAGTGGGATGCTGTGAGGAGTAAAGAATTAGTTTAGACAAGACCTTGCCTTTGTCTCCTTAAATAATTTTGTGGGACAAGGGGTGTGGGGGCATGCTACAGTGTTGGTCGACCAGGGGAGAGTGTGATGATGATGTGGAGTAGTATTGGGGAAGATTGGAGCTAGCTTGGTTCTGGTTTGAATCAAGATTTGATTGAGTTTGCAAATTTGATCAAAAGAAGGCTTGTGAAGGAAGTTGAAAATGTTGTACTGGAAAAAGTGTGGAAATGATACTGGTACGTAGAGTATGTCAAAAAATCTCTCCGGGAAGTAAATGGGATTTTTCTGATGGTTATAATCCCATTTAATTTGCAATTCTTCAGAAGGTGCATAAGTAGATTATGGGAGCTAAAACTGATAATTTTACATTGGATCAACTTGGTTTTTGATGTGATATGCTCCTAAATACCATAACACACATTGGATAATTTTATTGGGATTTATTGAGGTGGAAAAGTATTTTTGGGGAATTATTTCTTGTTTCTGCCATTTAAGAAAAAGGGCAAATAGAAATTATAAATAATCTCAAAAATATTTATTTTTGAGTTGAAAAGAGGGGATATGATATATAGGCACGAAATATGCCTTGAGTTGGCAAGGTGATTTGGAGAAAAACAAACTTGCCTTTAAAGACAAGGTTGTTGAGGAATTGGTGAGTGAATGAAATAAAATAGTTTAACAATCCAAATAATTGGGAGAATTATTTGGGGATGCTTATTTCCAAGGTAGATGCTGTAAACTTGATGTAGGCATCAAGGTCAACCTTGGTTTTGAAGAAAAGTGGTGAATAGGGTGGAAACTAGATTCTTGGAGGATCTAGGGTTTGGGTATTCTGATGCCACCTAAACAAGGTTGGCTTAGTGATCTCAGAGATCACCTTGGGATAAGGGGTATATGGATGGTTAGACCAAGTCATATAGATGATCCAGGAAGCAAGAGTTAGGCTTGGTTGGAGTTGAGGTGATCTAGAGGAGATGGCAAACTTTGTTGAAAATCAGGCTGCCATAGCAGATACATCAGGTAGCCTCGTAAACCATGTGGGTTTAAGAAGCACAAGGCTCCAATGGAAATATGTGAAGTGGGGGTTGATAGGACATGATTAGTCAAGGGGAGGTGGAATTTAGATGTGAGCTTCTGCTAAAGTAGGCAAGTTTATAAGATTTGCAGAAAAGATTATTATGGCTTAGCCAAGGACAAGAGTGGGCTTTGGTAGTATTAAATATGTACTACAAGATGTTTCAAATGCATTCCCAATAAGGCACCTAGGTTAGAAAATGTAGAGCTCCAAAGATGGTATCCAGATAGGAAATCCAGACTTGGCCATTTTGGCAGCTTTAGGCTTTTAGACTAGAGTGCAAGTGTAGAGACTTTTGAGAGGATGGTAGGTTCCAAACATATGATTAAGGAGATGATCTTGAGGTACTCACTAAGTATATAGGATTCATTATTAGATTGGGTCTCCACTGAGTTGGAAACCATCTAGAGGGATTATACTGGGATTGATTTGAGCAGGAGATGAGAGGGCACTTGAGTGGCTTAGGATAGATCCAGATTTGGATGCTTGATTTGAGATTGATGATCACAAACATGGGTTGGGTCATAAATGATGAGCTACTAGATTATATCACTCTAGTTCCTAAGCAAACAAGGCAATCAGCAGATCAAGGCAGTTCATCAGACAACAGATCAAGGTAATTCATCAACCAGCAGATCAAGGCAATTCATCTTAATACTTACCTAGCTACTACTAGGGTTACCATCAAGCCTAGCTTGAGGTAAGAAGGGGTATTTTGGAAAGGGTCTTGCTTTGTAGTAATATAAGGATCATCTTGGTAGTAATACCAAGATTGGAATAAAAAGGTTTTAATAAGGTTTTGGAAAACCTAGGGATAAGAGTAGTTGAAGGTTTTGTCTTGAAAACGTAAGGAGATAATATGTAGGTCTCCATAGTTTTGGCAATAGAAACTACTAAGGTATTTGGTTGTGTCAAAGTCATCTTGGCTCAGGTTTTTGAAATGTCAGAACATTTGTGAATATGAAAGATGAGCCAAGACATCTCTTTTGTAAAATAGTATTTGTAAAATAGTGTTGAGATGAGGAGTACACAACTAATACAGAAACAGTTGCTTGACCACAAGCAAACAGGTAAGCACACAATGCAAGAAAAGGTTTTTGTTCCCCCTAATTTTTGCCTTTTGGACATTAAATCAGGATTGCTAAAATTGGGTTGTTATAGTTTCTGTGGGTTTGCAAGGTGGGATTGGGTTCACTTTTACTTGGTCTAGAAAAGGGTGAAAAGAATTGGTCTAGTGAGCAAGATTGGCAAAAATGACCATTAGCTCATTTTTTTTTTTTTTTTGAATTTCTATTGATTTGATTCTGCTTGGAAATGATTTAGTTGATGTTGTTTTCATCTTTAAACCAATCCTTGCCATTCATAACAATCAAAAAAGTTCATTCAAGAATTCATGCATTCATCACATACACACATGCATTCATAATGATTTTAATTAACAAAATTTTTTGTTAACCCTAAATTTGGGTGATTGGAATTGATAACCTTGATTAATATTTTTGGGATGTTATAAATTCCAAGCATATTAAGCGCCAGTTTCACTCCATCCGTGAACATGTCAATAATGGAGATATAAAGATTTGTAAAGTACACACGGGTCTCAATTTAGCAGATCCGTTGACTAAAACTCTCCCTAGGGAAAAACATGATCAACACCAGAACTCCATGGGTGTTAGATTTATCACTATGTAACTAGATTATTGTCTCTAGTTAAAGTGGGAGACTAAAGGGAATATGCCCTGAGAGGCAATAATAAAGTTGTTATTATGCATATTCCAAGCACATGGTAGATGTTTATTTTTATGCTATAATTGTATTAATACAGAAACGGTAATACATGTGTGTTTAATTAACAAATAAAAAGTTCCCAGTTATGCCTCTCTTATAAACTAGCTCGTTGCTTAACAAGATGATCAAGGTTTCCTGATCATGGACATTGGATGTTGTTAATAACAAGGTGAAAAGGATACAGATGCCGCCTAGAGGGGGGGTTAATAGGCGGTTTAAAACTTTAACGAGATGGGCTTAACAAAGGCGGAATAAAACTAGCGTTTACTTTGTCAAGCACAAAACCTATATAAACTACAGTTCACCTATGTGTACCAACAACTTATGCTAAGTAAAAAAAGCAACTATGTGATAGCTCGATATAATAATTCAAGCACGAAGTCTATCACAAAGTAAAGTGCATAAGTAAATAGCTCGGGTATAGAGATAACCGAGGCACGCGGAGACGATGATTTATTACCAAGTTCCTCCCATAAAGAGAGTACGTCTCGTTGGAGAGGGGGTGGTATCAAACCACCTACGCCACAAAAGGCCTCCCTTATTCTCCGGTGAATCTCACCCCAACGGGATCGATCCACACTTCTACTATCTGTGCACTTGTTGGTGGCAACCGGAACCTCTCACAAGGTTGGGGCACTTCTCCACAACTTAATCGGAGGCTCCCAACAAACGCCACCAAGGCCACAACCTGCAACACCAACAAACCGTCTAGGGTTCCAAGAACCCAAGAGTAAAAAGCTTCTCAACTTTCGCTCACCAAATCCTCCGAGGAGAACTCAAACCAATGCACCGAATGCAATGGCAAGAACACAGGAAGTGCCCGAGTCCTTCTCTCCCAAATTCCACAAAAGCTACAAAAGCTAGTGGGAGAATAAGAGAGGAAGAACACACGAGGAAATCCACAAAAGAAACCCCAAGATCTAGATCCCAATATGTTCCCCTCACATAGAGGAGAGATGGATTGGTGGAGTTGTAGATCTAGATCTCCCCTTTCAAATCCCCCAAAAAGATTCAAGAAATATGGGAGGGATTGAGAGTATTTGCAAGCTCTTGAAGGTCAAAACAATGGAGGAGAGAGAGAATTCAAGCAACGGGCCTAAGGAGGAAGAAGGGGTCTATTTATACCCCTCCCCAACGAAATATGACCGTTTGGGACCTTCTAGGATGAATAATCCGCCCCTCCCCCAGATATTCTGGGTTCCCCGGGCCAAAAAAATGGCTAAGGACTTGGCGGCGCGAGCCTCAGTATAGGGGCGGATATTTGGGGCGGATAATCCGCCCCCGAAGGGCCAGAAAATCTGCCCCCATTACTAGGAGTCACGCCTCAAAGTCCTTAGCTGTTTTCCAAAAATTGGGCCAGATAATCCGCCCCCATGGCTGGATAATCCGCCCCCTTGAAAACTGGTAGGAACAGCAAAACTGAAACCATCATAACTTTTTCATACGGACTTCGATTTTGATGATCTTGGGCTCGTTTCGAAGATAGTAACGATCTCTACAAGATCATGCAGGGAACCATCATATTACAGCAATGGAAGATATAACCAAATGATGAAAGGTTTAACCTATCTATAAAAGACAAACCGGTAAAACCTCCAATATCGAAAACACAATAGAGAATGCATATGAAATCCGTTTTCGATGAACTTAAGCTTGTCATAGAGATTGACACAATATATAAATCCTCTCATGGATAAGAACCAAATAAGAACCAAGAAATATGATGCCAAGTATGCAAAGGTTTGAGCTCTCACCGAGGGATATGATCAAGTTACTCACTTGAGAGCCCCTCTTGATAGTACGGTTATCTATCATATAAACCGGTCTCTCCAACTAACACCACGAGACCAGTTAGAAAGAAACCCTATCAATATCAAACCTTTGCCTTGTATATTCCACACCTCAGGATGGAGCACCTTTCTTGATTGCACTAGCTTGGTGAAGATGCTCCCCCATACTCCACTATGGAAGAGCCTCTCTTTTAGGCATATCTTCACATATCCATGATCACCATAAGGATGGCACGATACACTTGAGATCATCTTATGAAACCTTGATCAACACTTGATCTTCTTCACTTTATTCTTATTCCAAACTTGAAGCCACCATATGGTTCAAGCATTGTCTATGGACAAATCCTACAAGTAAAACTCAATGCAAACATAAGTCCATAAAACATTGTCACTAATTACCAAAACCACACATGGGGGCACATATGTTCTTTCAATCTCCCCCATTTTGGTAATTGATGACAATCCTTTGAGAGGGTTTATATAATCAACTTAACAAATAAAAATGGTTGCGCCAACATCAAATACTACACAATTATGTGATGTTGGTACGCCCATAATATATAGAGCAAGCTCCCCCACAATATATGCGTGTGTGATGAACCATTACCATTGGTGGAGTTTCCTCTATATATTCAACATGTAAAGCAAAAACAAAGATGCAAGGGCATGAGAGGAGAATGCTTAAGAACAAAATTCCCTTAAACCCTCCAAAACATCTCCCCCATTGGCATCGATTACCAAAATGGGTGAATAGTTCTAGACGACCAATATAGTAATAATTCCTCCAAAGGTGTCTTCGCACATATACAATGATGAATACTTGGGAGGGAGTAGAACTATATCGAGGATCCGAAGATTGCGAAAGGAATAAAATAAAAGACGCAAGCAATGACAAGATCCGACAAACCAATTTGAAAACAACAAATGAGTCCAAATGGAAACTACAAGATATTATGATGTGAGCAAATGAGTGTTTTAAATAACAAATAGAGAAGCTTTCCAATATTTGTGCACAATTTTAAAATAAATGCATTGGAATACATAATGCACAAATATGGAATCCTTGTTCCCCCATAAGAATTTAAAACACAACACATGAAAGATCAAATAAATGCTTAAATAAAATTGAGAAGCTCCCCAAGATTTGTGCATACTTTAAAATCGGTGTATTTCAATACAAAAATGCATAAATATGGAATCCTCACTCCCCCATAAACATTTAAGGCACAATAAATGTGACAGAAGATAAATGAGCATTATTAAAGTAATTAGATGAGCTTCCCAAAGATAATGCACCAATTATGATAATTGCATTTGGGATCAAGGTGCATAATCATGGAATCCTCACTCATCCAAGTTCATTGAACAATACAAGGTATGAGAGAACAAATATGAGTGCCCAAAGATGCAAACAATAGGAACAAGCACGCATAGGCAATTAAATTTGGAAGCCACCAAAGAATCAAAAGGAATATAAAGGTGGTCTCCAAGGATTAAAAACCAACTAACATTATCTTCACATATGTGTGTATGTTTCTAAATGGATAACATCACAAAGACATATGCCCATAACAAAACAAGCACACACAAGGAAGATA
The DNA here is from genome assembly GCA_916181665.1 of Avena sativa. Lineage (NCBI taxonomy): Eukaryota > Viridiplantae > Streptophyta > Magnoliopsida > Poales > Poaceae > Avena > Avena sativa. Next base: position 91,693,833 of record OV702293.1, on the reverse strand, counting down.
TACAATAAATAACATAAAAGGACAAAACCAACTCCCAAAAAGAGTAAGGTTCCAACAAGTAAACCAAACTCTCCAAACTTTTCATGATGGCACAAAATACCAAAACGAATAGATCAAACTTCCAAGCACATAAAACCCGATATGGATCAAACAAGGAAGCATAAAAAGATTGTTCTAGATAATATAGGAGAGCTCACCCATAAGTAGTACATTATATAGAATTTTATTTTGAATGCAAAATGCACACAAGTGGGATCATCACTACTACCTACAATAAGAAAAACACAAGAGGATATCAATAAAATAAGAAGATCCAAAAGAAGCAAGGAAGGCTTCAGAGACAACACAAAACATTTTCTTGGCCAAAGATAGGATAAAATTAAACAAATGCCAAAGTGAATATGATCAATAAATTCTACCATAAATTGAGTACTCATTGTCTAAGGACAAGAAATATTTGGAATAATTTTCACAAGGTAGCTTGCATGGATATCCAAGATCATAGTCACAACAAGAAGCATATAACAAAATATAAGAATTAAGCATGATACATCAAACAAGATTCTTGGTAGCTTCCAATAGTCACACAATCACTAGTGATTAGATTAACTTGAAGCAAACGGTTTCCATGATGATATAGAGATCTAAATATGAGGAAACACATAGCAAGAAACACTCTCATATACAAGATCCAAAATATGATCAATAAATGCATTCAAGCAAATTGGAACTTGTATGAGAAAATGTGTCACATAGGCGCTAGATAATTATCTATATCAATTCTAAGTGACACAACCTCGAATATTCACATTTTTTTAGGATTGTAATATGCACTAAGCATATGACTCCCCCATAATGTGATACTACCATAAAACCAACACGAGGCAACGGATCCAAATATATATAATTAATGGACATTATAGAACTTAAATTTCTCATGTACACACATTTTTAGGATTGTGGAATGCCCAAGCATAAAACTCCCCCAAAATGGGATAGTCCATTAATCTCTCACAAGAGCCAAATAAGATACCAAATATAACCAATGAAGGCTCAAACATAAGAAACACACATACATGGTGTACCACCTAACCATACACAAAAATATGCTTGATTCCTCAAGATAATTAAGTGGAAAGCACAACATGTACAAAAGCACGGAAGATACAAAACCAACACATGAACAAGGGGGCGAGTAAATTTCAATGTAATAAGTTAAGCATTTGTTACCGCAAGGAGTAACATTGGACATATATAATATAGGCAATATAATCCACATGACCTGACTTGACAAATATACTAGATGAAGATCCCTCAATTCTTCGTGATGTAGCCAAGTCTCCAATGCCCTCCAACAATACCTATTGATCAAGTTTTGGCTTGTTGGTCCCCAACCAAGTTGGGTCCTAAGAGGTTAGTCACAATAGGCTTGGCAACCCAAATGGTTCTTTTCTTGAAACCACATTGAGCACCAACAAATTTGGCAAACACATTGACAACCTCATCCTTACAAAGAGAATAAGCATCATCAATAATCATAGGGTTGGATGAGGAGATATCAATAGTGCATGAAGAAGAAATGTTCCCTTTCTTACGGCATATGTAGCAAGTTCTACTCTTTCCATCTTTCTTCTTAGGTGAAGCCACAACTCGAGGAGGAGCTCGAGTAGTCCTCTTAGGAAGAGGCCCATTAATGACTTGAGGTGGAGCTTGAGGCCGCTTCCCTTGTTGCTTCACACTAAGAGGCTTTTTCTTCAATGGGCAAGATCTAACATGGTGCCCTTCTTCCTTGCACTTGAAGCAAACAATGTTGGCCGGATTCTTGACCTGATCTTGGCCATTCTTCTTGTTGTCCTTGTGCTTCAACTTGATAGTGGACTTGTTCTTGACAGTGGAGTTGAATCCAAGCCCACTCTTGTCATTGGGGGATTTTTGCACACTCAAGATTTTGTTGAGTGCGGCCTTCCCTTGATGACCCTTTTTCAAGTCATTCTTCATAGAAGTGACTTGAGCCATGAGCTCTTTGATTTCCTCTACATGGTTAGTTTCAACAAAAGTACTAGAGGAAGTAGATGCTACATTGTTAGAGCAACAAGGCACAGAATGTAATTCATCACAAGATATAGCATGGTTGTGAGAGGATGAATTACAAGGACTAGCACATGGCAATATAACATTTGGAGTAGATATAGTGCTAATGTCCACATGAGGCCCACTAGATGTTACCTTTGACACGATGGCCTCATGAGCTAACTTTAGCCTACCATGGGAGACTAGAAGATCCTCATGCGAGATCGAGAGCTTAACATGACTTTCTTCTAATTTCCCATAGTTGCTAGTTAGCAATGCAAGTTGAGCCTTTAGCTCAACATTCTCCTTCAAAATAGATGCTTCACAAGAAATAGAGTTAGTAGCACAAGCATCATCACTATTTGCAAGAGGTGGGGGCAACATGGCAAGCTCTTTAGAATATGAAGCTTTAAGTTGCTCATGCGACTCAGTGAGTTTGATGAGCTCCCTCTTAACGACCCGAGAGCCATTTTCGAGGTGCTTAAAATCTTCAACAAGTTTAGCATAAGCAACTTCAAGTTCATCATTTTTAATCTTGAAGGAGTTTGCCACCGCAAGTTCTCTATCATGTTATTCCTTTACTCTAGATAATTCTAGAGTAAAAGTCTCCTCAAGAGATTCTTTGGAGGTTTGTTCTTCTACAAGGGAGTCCTTTAGTTGAGCAATTTCATTAGCATACTCACGCTCAAGCGCAATTTTTTCATCAATTATGTTTTCTTGCTCCTCAATAAGATCATTGCCTTCTATAGCATAATGCAATATTTCAATAAAGTTGGAGGAAGCAATTTTATGTTTGAAGAGAGCTCTATAGACAACCTCTCCCATTTTCTTAATATAGGTAATATCATACTTACCTCGATAATCATCATTATCATTCTCAACCTGATCATCATCATCATGAGAGGGATCCAAAGAGGTTACCTTTGTTCCCTTAGCCATAAGGCATATGTGAGAACCGAAGGAAGGTGATGATGAGATTGCACTTGTAGCTCTATTCAAGATCTTGTCTTGGACCATAGAATCTTCATTTTCCTATACATGGTTAGAAACACAAGCACTAGAGGAAACAGAGGCATTTTTATTATGGCAACAAGACAACACACGCATATCACCAAGAGATTTATTCAAGCCATTAATACATGATATGCAAGGACTATCAACACTAGCATGTAAGGAGTTGCGAGTGCTAGAAGTGTTAAGGTCCGAAGATAGATCATTGCAACTAGATAGGGATGAAGGATTACAAATAGTAAGCACACTATCCATATTGCAATTTCTATCACCACTCACTGTATCATTACCTAGTGAAACATCACATGTTGGTGAGTTGGTAGACGATGAGAACTCATCTCGACCGGAAGTGGAAGCAACAAAATCATCCTCAATAATGTTGGACTTGCTATATTTATCTTGAAGCTTGGTCCATATCTCACGAGCGCTTGAATAAGGCATGATAGAAGAAAGAACTACATTGCTCACAACATGCAAAGGAATTTTAGTAGCTAGAGCATCTATATGAGAGTTCAACTTCTCCTCTAAAGATTCGTTTTGGGTATCCACGGGAGAAGAGAAACCCACATACAGATATCCCTCGATAATTGGGTGGATTTCCCGAAATAAATTAAGAATGTGAATTTTCCAAGCATCATAATTTGTGCCATCGAATGTGAGCGTGTCCTTGTGCACTAATCCCCTAGCCGACATCTTTACTCTCAAGGCGGTGAAGCCTAAAATGAGAGACCGGGCTCTGATACCAATTGAAAAGGATACAGATGCTGCCTAGCGGGGGGGGTGAATAGGCGGTTTAAAACTTTTACGAGATGGGCTTAACAAAGGCGGAATAAAACTAGCGTTTACTTTATCAAGCACAAAACCTATATAAACTACGGTTCACCTATGTGTACCAACAACTTATGCTAAGAAAAAAAAGCAACTATGTGATAGCTAGATATAATAATTCAAGCACGAAGGCTATCACAAAGTAAAGTGCATAAGTAAATAGCTCGGGTATAGAGATAACCGAGGCACGCGGAGACGATGATTTATTACCGAGTTCCTCCCATAAAGAGAGTAGGTCTCGTTGGAGAGGGGGTGGTATCAAACCACCTACGCCACAAAAGGCCTCCCTTATTCTCCGGTGAATCTCACCCCAACGGGATCGATCCACACTTCCACTATCGGTGCACTTGTCGGTGGCAACCGGAACCTCTCACAAGGTTGGGGCACTTCTCCACCACTTAATCGGAGGCTCCCAACAAATGCCACCAAGGCCACAACCAGCAACACCAACAAACCGTCTAGGGTTCCAAGAACCCAAGAGTAAAAAGCTTCTCAACTTTCACTCACCAAATCCTCCGAGGAGAACTCAAATCGATGCACCAAATGCAATGGCAAGAACACAGGAAGTGCTCAAGTCCTTCTCTCCCAAATTCCACAAAAGCTACAAAAGCTAGTGGGAGAATAAGAGAGGAAGAACACACGAAGAAATCCACAAAAGAAACCCCAAGATCTAGATCCCAATATGTTCCCCTCACATAGAGGAGAGATGGATTGGTGGAGTTGTAGATCTAGATCTCCCCTTTCAAATCCCCCAAAAAGATTCAAGAAATATGGGAGGGATTGAGAGTATTTGCAAGCTCTTGAAGGTCAAAACAATGGAGGAGAGAGAGAATTCAAGCAACGGGCCTAAGGAGGAAGAAGGGGTCTATTTATACCCCTCCCCAACGAAATATTACCGTTTGGGACCTTTCAGGACGGATAATCCGCCCCTCCCCCGGATATTCTGGGTTCCCCGGGCCAAAAAATGGCTAAGGACTTGGCGGCGCGAGCCTCAGTATAGGGGCGGATATTTGGGGCGGATAATCCGCCCCCGAAGGGCCAGAAAATCTGCCCCCATTACTAGGAGCCACGCCTCAAAGTCCTTAGCCGTTTTCCAAAAATTGGGCCGGATAATCCGCCCCCATGGCTGGATAATCCGCCCCCTTGAAAACTGGCAGGAACAGCAAAACTGAAACCATCATAACTTTTGCATACGGACTTCAATTTTGATGATCTTGGGCTCGTTTCGAAGATAGTAACGATCTCTACAAGATCATGCAGGGAACCATCATAGTACAGAAATGGAAGATATAACCAAATGATGAAAGGTTTAACCTATCTATAAAAGACAAACCGGTAAAACCTCCAATATCGAAAACACAATAGAGAATGCATATGAAATCCGTTTTCGATGAACTTAAGCTTGTCATAGAGATTGACACAATATCTAAATCCTCTCATGGATAAGAACCAAATAAGAACCAAGAAATATGATGCCAAGTATGCAAAGGTTTGAGCTCTCACCGAGGGATATGATCAAGTTACTCACTTGAGAGCCCCTCTTGATAGTACGGTTATCTATCCTATAAACCGGTCTCTCCAACTAACACCACGAGACCAGTTAGAAAAAAACCCTATCAATATCAAACCTTTTCCTTGTATATTCCACACCTCAGGATGGACCACCTTTCTTGATTGCACTAGCTTGGTGAAGATGCTCCCCCATACTCCACTATGGAAGAGCCTCTCTTTTAGGCATATCTTCACATATCCATGATCACCATAAGGATGGCACGATACACTTGAGATCATCTTATGAAACCTTGATCAACACTTGATCTTCTTAACTTTATTCTTATTCCAACCTTGAAGCCACCATATGGTTCAAGCATTGTCTATGGACAAATCCTACAAGTAAAACTCAATGCAAACATAAGTCCATAAAACATTGTCACTAATTACCAAAACCACACATGGGGGCACACATGTTCTTTCAATCTCCCCCATTTTGGTAATTGATGACAATCCTTTGAGAGGGTTTATATAATCAACTTAACAAATAAAAATGGTTGCGCCAACATCAAATACTACATAAGTATGTGATGTTGGTACGCCCATAATATATAGAGCAAGCTCCCCCACAATATATGAGTGTGTAATGAACCATTACCGTTGGTGGAGTTTCCTCTATATATTCAACATGCAAAGCAAAAACAAAGATGCAAGAGCATGAGAGGAAAATGCTTAAGAACAAACTTCCCTTAAACCCTCCAAAACATCTCCCCCATTGGCATCGATTACCAAAATGGGTGAATAGTTCTAGACGACCAATATAGTAATAATTCCTCCAAAGGTGTCTTATCACATATACAATGATGAATACTTGGGAGGGAGTAGAACTATATCGAGGATCCGAAGATTGCCAAAGGAATAAAATAAAAGACGCAAGCAATGACAAGATCCGACAAACCAATTTGAAAACAACAAATGAGTCCAAATGGAAACTACAAGATATTATGATGTGAGCAAATGAGTGTTTTAATAACAAATAGAGAAGCTCTCCTATATTTGTGCACAATTTTAAAATAAATGCATTGGAATACATAATGCACAAATATGGAATCCTTGTTCCCCCATAAGAATTTAAAACACAACACATGAAAGATCAAATAAATGCTTAAATAAAATTGAGAAGCTCCCCAAGATTTGTGCATACTTTAAAATCGGTGTATTTCAATACAAAAATGCACAAATATGGAATCCTCACTCCCCCATAAACATTTAAGGCACAATAAATGTGACAGAAGATAAATGAGCATTATTAAAGTAATTAGATGAGCTTCCCAAAGATAATGCACCAATTATGATAATTGAATTTGGGAGCAAGGTGCATAATCATGGAATCCTCACTCATCCAAGTTCATTGAACAATACAAGGCATGAGAGAACAAATATGAGTGCCCAAAGATGCAAAAAATAGGAACAAGCGCCCATAGGCAATTAAATTTGGAAGCCACCAAAGAATCAAAAGGAATAGAAAGGTGGTCTCCAAGGATTAAAAACCAACTAACATTATCTTCACATATATGTGTGTATGTTTCTAAATGGATAACATCACAAAGACATATGCCCATAACAAAACAAGCACACACAAGGAAGATATACAATAAATAACATAAAAGGACAAAACCAACTCCCAAAAAGAGTAAGGTTCCAAAAAGTAAACCAAACTCTCCAAACTTTTCATGATGGCACAAAATGCCAAAACGAATAGATCAAACTTCCAAGCACATAAAACCCGATATGGATCAAACAAGGAAGCATAAAAAGATTGTTCTAGATAATATAGGAGAGCTCACCCATAAGTAGTACATTATATAGAATTTTATTTTGAATGAAAAATGCACACAAATGGGATCATCACTACTACCTACAATAAGAAAAACACAAGAGGATATCAATAAAATAAAAAGATCCAAAAGAAGCAAGGAAGGCTTCAGAGACAACACAAAACATTTTCTTGGCCAAAGATAGGATAAAATTAAACAAAGGCCAAAGTGAATATGATCAAGAAATTCTACTATAAATTGAGTACTCATTGTCCAAGGACAAGAAATATTGGGAATAATTTTTCCAAGGTAGCTTGCATGGATATCCAAGATCATAGTCACAACAAGAAGCATATAACAAAATATCAGAATTAAGCATGATACATCAAACAAGATTCTTGGTAGATTCCAATAGTCACACAATCACTAGTGATTAGATTAACTTGAAGCAAACGGTTTCCATGATGATATAGAGATCTAAATATGAGGAAACACATAACAAGAAACACTCTCATATACAAGATCCAAAATATGATCAATAAATGCATTCAAGGAAATTGGAACTTGTATGAGCAAATGTGTCACATAGGCGCTAGATAAGTATCCATATCAATTCTAAGTGACACAACTTCGAATATTCACATTTTTTTAGGATTGTAATATTCACTAAGCATATGACTCCCCCATAATGTGATACTACCATAAAACCAATACGAGGCAACGGATCCAAATAGATATAATTAATGGACATTATAGAACTTAAATTTCTCATATACACACATTTTTAGGATTGTGGAATGCCCAAGCATAACACTTCCCCAAAATGGGATAGTCCATTAATCTCTCACAAGAGCCAAATAAGATACCAAATATAACCAATGAAGGCTCAAACATAAGAAACACACATACATGGTGTGCCACCTAATCATACACAAAAATATGCTTGATTCCTCAAGATAATTAAGTGGAAAGCACAACATGTACAGAAGCATGGAAGATACAAAACCAACATATGCACAAGGGGGCGAGTAAATTTCAATGTAATAAGTTAAGAATTTGTTACCGCAAGGAGGAACATTGGATATATATAATATAGGCAATATAATCCACATGACTTGACTTGAAAAATATACTAGATGAAGATCCCTCAATTCTTCGTGATGTAGCCAAGTCTCCAATGCCCTCCAAGAATACCTATTGATCAAGTTTTGGCTTGTTGGTCCCCAACCAAGTTGGGTCCTAAGAGGTTAGTCACAATAGGCTTGGCAACCCAAATGGTTCTTTTCTTGAAACCACATTGAGCACCAACAAATTTGGCAAACACATTGCCAACCTCATCCTTACAAAGAGAATAAGCATCATCAATAATCATAGGGTTGGATGAGGAGATACCAATAGTGCATGAGGAAGAAATGTGCCCTTTCTTACGGCATATGTAGCAAGTTCTACTCTTGCCATCTTTCTTCTTAGGTGAAGCCACAACTCGAGGAGGAGCTCGAGTAGTCCTCTTAGGAAGAGGCCCATTAATGACTTGAGGTGGAGCTTGAGGCCGCTTCCCTTGTTGCTTCACACTAAGAGGCTTTTTCTTCAATGGGCAAGATCTAACATGGTGCCCTTCTTCCTTGCACTTGAAGCAAACAATGTTGGCCGGATTCTTGACTTGATCTTGGCCATTCTTCTTCTTGTCCTTGTTCTTCAACTTGATAGTGGACTTGTTCTTGACATTGGAGTTGAATCCAAGCCCACTCTTGTCATTGGGGGATTTTTGCACACTCAAGATTTTGTTGAGTGCGGCCTTCCCTTGATGACCCTTTTTCAAGTCATTCTTCAAAGAAGTGACTTGAGCCTTGAGCTCTTTGATTTCCTCTACATGGTTAGTTTCAACAAAAGTACTAGAGGAAGTAGATGCTACATTGTTAGAGCAACAAGGCACAGAATGTAATTCATCACAAGATATAGCATGGTTGTGAGAGGATGAATTACAAGGACTAGCACATGGCAATATAACATTTGGAGTAGATATAGTGCTAATGTCCACATGAGGCCCAGTAGATGTTACCTTTGACACGATGGCCTCATGAGCTAACTTTAGCCTACCATGGGAGACTAGAAGATCCTCATGCGAGATCGAGAGCTTAACATGACTTTCTTCTAATTTCCCATAGTTGCTAGTTAGCAACGCAAGTTGAGCCTTTAGCTCAACATTCTCCTTCAAAATAGATGCTTCACAAGAAATAGAGTTAGTAGCACAAGCATGATCACTATTTGCAAGAGGTGAGGGAAACATGGCAAGCTCTTTAGAATATGAAGCTTTAAGTTGCTCATGCGACTCAGTGAGTTTGATGAGCTCCCTCTTAACGTCCCGAGAGCCATTTTCAAGGTGCTTAAAATCTTCAACAAGTTTAGCATAAGCAACTTCAAGTTCATCATTTTTAATCTTGAAGGAGTTTGCCACCGCAAGTTCTCTATTATGGTATTCCTTTACTCTAGATAATTCTAGAGTAAAAGTCTCCTCAAGAGATTCTTTGGAGGTTTGTTCTTCTTCAAGGGAGTCCTTTAGTTGAGCAATTTCATTAGCATACTCACGCTCAAGCGCAAATTTTTCATCAATTATGTTTTCTTGTTCCTTAATAAGATCATTGCCTTCTATAGCATAATGCAATATTTCAATAAAGTTGGAGGAAGCAATTTTATGTTTGAAGAGAGCTCTATAGACAACCTCTCCCATTTTCTTAATAGAGGTAATATCATACTTACCTCGATAATCATCATTATCATTCTCAACCTCATCATCATCATCATGAGATAGAATGGGATCCAAAGAGGTTACCTTTGTTCCCTTAGCCATAAGGCATATGTGAGAACCGAAGGAAGGTGATAATGAGATTGCACTTGTAGCTCTATTCAAGATCTTGTCTTGGCCCATAGAATCTTCATTTTCCTCTACAGGTTAGAAACACAAGAACTAGAGTAAATAGAGGCATTTTTATCATGGCAACAAGACAACACAAGCATATCACCATGAGATTTATTCAAGCCATTAATACATGATATGCAAGGACTATCAACACTAGCATGTAAGGAGTTGTGAGTGCTAGAAGTGTTAAGGTCTGAAGATAGATCATTGCAACTAGATAGGGATGAAGGATTACAAATAGTAAGCACACTATCCATATTGCAATTTCTATCACCACTCACTGTATCATTACCTAGTGAAACATCACATGTTGGTGAGGTGGTAGACGATGAGAACTCATCTCGACCGGAAGCGGAAGCAACACAATCATCCTCAATAATGTTGGACTTGCTATATTTATCTTGAAGCTTGGTCCATATCTCACGAGCGCTTGAATAAGGCATGACAGAAGAAAGAACTACATTGCTCACAACATGCAAAAGAATTTTAGTAGCTAGAGCATCTATATGAGAGTTCAACTTCTCCTCTAAAGATTCATTTTGGGTATCCACGGGAGAAGAGAAACCCACATATAGATATCCCTTGATAATTAGGTGAATTTCCCGAAATAAATTAAGCATGCGAATTTTCCAAGCATCATAATTTGTGCCATCGAATGTGAGTGTGTCCTTGTGCACTAATCCCCTAGCCGACATATTTACTCTCAAGGCGGTGATGCCTAAAATGAGAGACCGGGCTCTGATACCAATTGAAAAGAATACAGATGCCGCCAAGAGGGGGGGTGAATAGGCGGTTTAAAACTTTTACGAGATGGGCTTAACAAAGGTGGAACAAAACTAGCGTTTACTTTGTCAAGCACAAAACCTATATAAACTACGGTTCACCTATGTGTACCAACAACTTATGCTAAGCAAAAAAGCTACTATGTGATAGCTAGATATAATAATTCAAGCACGAAGGCTATCACAAAGTAAAGTGCATAAGTAAATAGCTCAGGTATAGAGATAACCGAGGCACGCGGAGACGATGATTTATTACCGAGTTCCTCCCATAAAGAGAGTATGTCTCGTTGGAGAGGGGGTGGTATCAAACCATCTACGCCACAAAAGGCCTCCCTTATTCTCCGGTGAATCTCACCCCAACGGGATCGATCCACACTTCCACTATCGGTGCACTTGTCGGTGGCAACCGGAACCTCTCACAAGGTTGGGGCACTTCTCCACAACTTAATCGGAGGCTCCCAACAAACGCCACCAAGGGCACAACCTGCAACACCAACAAACCGTCTAGGGTTCCAAGAACCCAAGAGTAAAAAGCTTCTCAACTTTCACTCACCAAATCCTCCGAGGAGAACTCAAACCGATGCACCAAATGCAATGGCAAGAACACAGGAAGTGCTCAAGTCCTTCTCTCCCAAATTCCACAAAAGCTACAAAAGCTAGTAGGAGAATAAGAGAGGAAGAACACACGAGGAAATCCACAAAATAAACCCCAAGATCTAGATCCCAATATGTTCCCCTCACATAGAGGAGAGATGGATTGGTGGAGTTGTAGATCTAGATCTCCCCTTTCAAATCCCCCAAAAAGATTCAAGAAATATGGGAGGGATTGAGAGTATTTGCAAGCTCTTGAAGGTCAAAACAATGGAGGAGAGAGAGAATTCAAGCAACGGGCCTAACGAGCAAGAAGGGGTCTATTTATACCCCTCCCCAATGAAATATGACCGTTTGGGACCTTCCAGGATGGATAATCCGCCCCTCCCCCGGATATTCTGGGTTCCCCGGGCCAAAAAATGGCTAAGGACTTGGCGGCGCGAGCCTCAGTATAGGGGTGGATATTTGGGGCGGCGCGAGCCAAAAAATCCGCCCCTATTACTGGGAGCCACGCCTCAAAGTCCTTAGCCGTTTTCCAAAAATTGGGCCGGATAATCCGCCCCCATGGCCGGATAATCCGCCCCCTTGAAAACTGGCAGGAACAGCAAAACTAAAACCATCATAACTTTTTCATACGGACTCCGATTTTGATGATCTTGGGCTCGTTTAGAAGATAGTAACGATCTCTACAAGATCATGCAGGGAACCATCATAGTCCTGCAATGGAAGATAGAACCAAATGATGAAAGGTTTAACTTATCTATAAAAGACAAACCGGTAAAACCTCCAATATCGAAAACACAATAGAGAATGCATATGAAATCCGTTTTCGATGAACTTAAGCTTGTCATAGAGATTGACACAATATCTAAATCCTCTCATGGATAAGAACCAAATAAGAAACAAGAAATATGATGCCAAGTATGCAAAGGTTTGAGCTCTCACCGAGGGATATGATCAAGTTACTCACTTGAGAGCCCCTCTTGATAGTACCGTTATCTATCCTATAAACCGGTCTCTCCAACTAACACCACGAGACTAGTTAGAAAGAAACCCTATCAATATCAAACCTTTGCCTTGTATATTCCACACCTCAGGATGGAGCACCTTTCTTGATTGCACTAGCTTGGTGAAGATGCCCCCCCATACTCCACTATGGAAGAGCTTCTCTTTTAGGCATATCTTCACATATCCATGATCACCATAAGGATGGTACGATACACTTGAGATCATCTTATGAAACCTTGATCAACACTTGATCTTCTTCACTTTATTCTTATTCCAACCTTGAAGCCACCATATGGTTCTAGCATTGTCTATGGACAAATCCTACAAGTAAAAATCAATGCAAACATAAGTCCATAAAACATTGTCACTAATTACCAAAACCACACATGGGGGCACACATGTTCTTTCACAAGGTCAAAACATTATTGGAATGGTTTGATGAACATTCATCCAAAGTATAGCATTACGATCAAAGTCATTGTGTTTATATTGCTATAACATCATGCAAAGTAATCCTAATCCTTATACCATGAGATCATGTCAATCACTAACACTAGAAGAGTATCTTCATAACATCAAATGTCACACCGTAACAGGGTGACTATAAAGGTGGGTTGAGTGCGACGAAGGTGTTATGTAGATGCTCATGGATCAATAGTGGAATTTTTCCATCCCAATGACGGAGAGATATACTTCGGTCCCTCTCGCTGATATCACATTAGTTAGCTTGCAAGCAAGTGATGAGATCACTAGAATGTTATATCATGGGAACAAGAAAAAAGTAAATGTCGGTAACAAGATCAAACTAGGTATAGATATACTGATGATCAAATCTCGGACATGTAATATATCATGAGACAAAGGGATTAAGATACTAGCGTAAAAGGTTCTCACGATCGCAAGAAGTCATCATTGAATGTGTGGGAGTCAGTATGTGTCTCTAGGTCCCTCTTCTGATTATTGATCTAAGAGGGGTCTTGATCATGTCCGCATTATTTGTGAACCGTAAGATGACATACTTAAGATACACTGACACCGTTTGGAAAAAATATGTTCTAAATGTAAGTATTGCAAAGCGCTGGAATTATTTCAATTGACAGCGGAATTGTTTCGGGCGAAATTGCAGAAACTGGTTCTGCATGTGATATTGAAAAGTAGCAAGGGGTTTTATGTGAATGTTTGTTAATTAATGTAATCGACAAAATTATGAATAAATAGATAAAAGTAGTTATATTTAATGAGAGATTACATTAAATTTGGTGGAAATTTAATGGGAATTTGAGTGGGTTTTTTAGTGGAGAATATGGAGGGACTTTTGGTGAGTGGGATCTCCACTCACATGAATGGAGGAAGGGGTGGGGAAGCCACCATGGCCGCAGGCCACACCCCTTGGGGTGCCCCCCCTCCTCCTATAAAAGGCCCCCTACTCCGTCTCTCACACTTACATATCCTTGTGAAGGATCTCTCTCCCCCTCTAGTTTATTCCCCATGTTGTCGGACTAGCAAGATACATGTTCCTGGTGGCTTTTCGTTTTGAAAGATTTGTTGCTTTCGCTGCATCACTGGAGTGAGGAGGCGAAGGTTGTTCGGTGGCTTGAACGTGTGTGTGAGAATGGATGCGCTGTTGATTTGCGGCGCTGGACTTCTTACCGATCTTGAGATCGGCAAGCGTTTGTCTACATCATCCACGAGTACAACCTCCTTAAATTTTTTCAGTAGATAGATAGATCTTGGTACTTAGTTGTTTCCATCGTAGGAAATTTTTTGTTTTCTCTATTGTGGATCCAACAAGATGCTATATCAGCTAGTTCGAGAGAAACAGACACCCACGAGCCACTTATATGGTACCAGTCGTATGTTGAGCGTGGAACCAGTCTCGCGTAAGCTTACGTGTTAGGTCGGTTCAGGCTGCTTCATCTCACAGTACCGCAATATAAACAAATACACGTGGGAAGGTCACAACTAGAGTATCAATGCCCACACTTCTACATGTGTCTACTCCATACTAGCATAATACGCATAGATCTGGCTCTGATACCACTGTTGGGGTTCAGTGCAGAAAATAAAAAATTTATGCTAAGTGGAAGAAACTCTAAATGCCCAAGATCTATCTACTAGTAATGTATTAATGGAGAGAGACAGCGGAAACGTACCCTTGAAGATCGAGAGAGGATTACACTCATGCAGAAGCGTGGATGATATATCTGTACTCGTCTGACATCAAGGTTGCGAAGCTCCTCACAAGTCACCCCTTGTCCTGGTCCTCGCACGATGGCCTAGAAGCTTCAATAGCCCCACCGAGTTACCACAAGCATACGGTGCAAGACGATGACTCCAGGTCTCCGATCCCACAGAGGTTGCGGAAGTAGACCTCCTGGCTAGAACCCCGGTAGCACAACGGCGTGCCACAGAAGAGAACGCTTTGCCTACATATTCAGTCCTGTGACCGTGCAATAGTAGAGGCAACAAGAGAAAGGGAGAGGAGTATTCCAACTAAAGGGAATATCTCAGATTATTGTGTGTTTAATCCTATCCAGAGGCACATCCTTATATAGGCTAAGGGAAGGGTGCCCTCCCTCTTAGGTGCCCCGTGTGGGACTACAGGTAAAGGCAAAAAGAGGGCAGAAAAATCCCAGCCGGATGGGCTGTTTTCACCCAGCCCAGCAAGCAAAGAGGAAGCAACCCAGGTAGGCCATAAGAGCCACCCGGTTGCCCAGCTCGTAAGCTCCTGCAGCGGTAGCAACCGGATAGCCCATTTGGCCGTTTGGCACGCACACGCGGCCTGCCAGCGCACGGTGCAGCGGCTAGCGTCGTAATGCCCGGGTGGGCCGCACGCCCCCGCCGCCCACCATCTGTGCGGCAACATAGGGTGGGAAACTAGCCGGCGTGGTCCGGCGCTTCGGCCCAGGTGCTCTCCCAGCACAGCGGTGGTTGTTGCTGGCCGTTGCCCCCCGTGCGGAGGAAACTTATTTTCTGTCCACGTGGGCATGGGCTGTTTCCCATTTTTCTATTTTTTTGCAGTTCCTTTTTTCTCCTAGATCAATTCACTTCGGGGATTTAACCTAATAAGAAAGTTTCTTTATAAATATTAATTTAAATATTATTTAGAATATATTAATTCATAATTAGCATATAATAAATACATATTCAAATTCCCATTTATATGAAACTCCTTTTAGCCCTTTTCCTTATTCCTTTCTTTCTCTGAACCACTTCGGATCTCCCCAGAACACTTCTAGTTTATGTCTCTTCTTATCTCTTTTAGGATTCCCTCTTACAGGAAGATCTCAAGCGTCGTAAAGTCCTTAAGCGTGTGTCCCTATGGTTTAGGGAATGTCATAGACATGAGCTCTAAGCATGATCATCAGCGGGACCGGGATGCCCATGATGACCCCTATGCACTCACGATTCTCCATCATTTCGAACCTAAAACATTATGTGTTATGTTTCTTTTGTATCTGTGATACTTACATTGTTCGAGATTTTATCATCGACAATGCTACTTTAAACTCGTACCGATAAGTGATATCCCGTGATCTAATCACATCTTGCGCAACATATTTGATATACCTTATCCGAGTGGGACCAGAGTATCTTCCATCATATGGATGTACAAATCCTGCTCTTGACGCAGTCTCCTCTACATGTTTCCTCCGTACACCCAACAACACCTTTATGACCACCATATTACTGAGTGATGTTTAATATTATCAAAGTAACCTTGGGAAACAGTGATTTGATATGGTCTCGTAGTCTGAGAAACAAGTCACTATGTTTATGACAATTGCAACTGTGAACTTTGTGATATGATCATGTTGCAACAATAATCTACGAAATAGTGTCCACTATCTCATTCCCCAATGATATAGCTCCATTGTCAATTAGGTGCCGAAGAACCTTCATGTTTAGGAAAACTTTGACCATCCATTTACCAATGAACTAGTAGAATAGAGGCTACTAGGGGCTTGGGTTTGTTTATATATCACACGTATATCAATAATTCCTTATTTATATAGTTGTATCATGACATAAACTATTATAAACTAATGGAATGTGTATAATAAACTTCTTTATTCTTTGCCTCTAGGGCACATTTCCTTCAGAAATAATAGCAGGAACTTAGCTCAGGCCCCACTAGATAGATTCAGTAACTATGGAGTAGGGAATCCACACTAATATTTTCCACTGACTTTACATTTTGCCAGAACTACACAATAGCAGGCAATTACTGTTGTACGGAGTAGCTAAGAATATGTGCATGAAAAAATAACAAATATGTGCATGACTTTGTATGTAAATCAACATGTCTAGTGACCTTGTATATAGCACAAAGAACAAGCATGCCTAGTGACTTGTATGTACTGGAACGATTACAAAAATTAAATTCATTGCAATACGCCTGAACCTGCTATACTGCTGACAAAACAGAAAGGGGTTGGAGATTTGTTTACCTTGGTCGGAGAGGCGTCTAAGCATCGTCGGTAATGTGCGGGTGATGTACAGGTCACTAAGGGTGTTCCGGTTGTGGGGAAGCAGATCTTGGGAGGTTAGGGAAGAAGATCTTGGGCGGTCGGGGAAGCAAAACTTGGGAAATTGATGTCGGCTTGAGCACGGTGGACGAGAGAGTATCTAAGGCAGATCCGGTGTATTGCACGGCAATGCCCGTGCTGCTGGTATGGAGCGATGGACATAGAAATCATTGGACTACATCCCGTCCGGTGAACACCGGTGAGGCGGCTCCGATACGATTGGGTACCATTCGGTGGCAGGGAAGTAGGGCTTGGGCGTTTGATGACGCCATTGGCATGGTGAACGATACGGCGACTACGGTGAAGTGGAAGAGAGACCTGGTGAACTAGATCTGGTGGGGTGGGCATCGGTGAAGCGACTCTAGGGAGGTGCACGAGACCACAGCTCAAGCGGCTCAGGCCGCCATGGAATTACCGTCGGCTAGTGCACGCGGTGGTCATGGAGGGGACAGAGGATCTTGGTAATTTTTGGAGGTCCAGCGGGAAAAACTACGCTAATTGGGACCATAGTGGGAAACACTGCTCCCAAGTGACTGACTTTAGTATTTCCATTTGTCATCTGAACAAAGGGCAAAACAGGAATTTTAAAGTCAATTTTTTTTGAAACGGAGGGGCGCGAAATTCTTTAAGGACGGTGTGTGATATTGCCTCTCAATTGAGATTTGAATTTTGCTAGCATCCATCTAATAATAATAGAAAAATGGTACTATGTGGTGCGAGATTTTGGCTCAAACCTTATGAATCGTTGGGCCGGAAATGCTTCAAGGACAGCAAATGATTTTGTCGCTCAATTGAGATTTTCAATTTATCTAGCATTCATGTACTAATAAAAAAGGTAGTAGACTGTAAGCTATATGTCCAGGAATTCAAGGATGAGCATCACATCAACTGATCATCCATAACCCTGGTGTATTTTTGGAAAGAAAATCGAATACACTCGATTTACACTGCATAGGCGGTAAATTTTGCCGCTTGACTGAGATTTTAAATTTTCCTACCATCCAAGTAATATTAGAAAAATGGTAGTTCGTCGCTGGGATATTTTGCCCCAAAATGTTTGAAACCGGCGCAAAATGCTTTCGGGGCGGTGAGTGATTTACCAGTTTCTTACGATTATAATTTGGCTAGCCTTCGTGTAACATCCCAAAAATATGAAACAATGATCATCAAACTCTAATCACTAAAATTAGGGTTAACAAAAACTTTGATTAAATAAAAACCAAATGAATGCATGTGTGCATGTGATGATTTTATGAATGCATGAATGGACTTGTGCGATTCAATTAAATAGAAAGGAATGGTTCAAAGATGAATACATCTAAAACATTTCCGAGCAGAAACAAATCAAGAAAAAAATCAAATAAGGCAAATGGTTATTTTTGCCAATCTTGCTCACTAGGCCACTTTGGGTGTTTCTAGTCCATGATTTCAAACAGAAACTTTTCCAATTATTTTCACCCCTTGCTAGACCAAGTAAAAGTGAATCAAAGCCCACCTTTTAAACTTGCAGAAACATTTGGCAACCCTATTCAAAGGACAATTCAAAATTGAATCTTAAACATATGTGAAGATCACACCTTTTCAAAACCCAACCAAACCAGTAACCCTTGACCAGTCCAACAAACCAGATACTCCCTAGTATGTGCCTAGCAAACCCACCAAGTTACGATCCAAAATTCCAATTTGAATTTCTTTCGACCATTTCATCAAACACCTTGTAATCATCAAACAAACAAACACAAAACACTATAGTGAGTAGTGATCAGTTCCTAACTTGCTCCCTCTATATCTCACTCTACACTCTCAGTAAATGATCAAAGTAATCTAACTAGCTTTAGCACCACTGTGAGCAAGCCTAGCCATTAATGGTGACCATGCCAAGAGCACCATTGTCACCCCCAAGTCGCTAGCGAGCTAGAGGCAGCACTAGCCTCGCCAACCTTGTCTAGGGAGGTGCACGAGACCACAGCTCAAGCGGCTCAGGCCGCCATGGAATTACCGTCGGCTAGTGCACGCGGTGGTCATGGAGGGGACAGAGGATCTTGGTAATTTTTGGAGGTCCAGCGGGAAAAACTACGCTAATTGGGACCATAGTGGGAAACACTGCTCCCAAGTGACTGACTTTAGTATTTCCATTTGTCATCTGAACAAAGGGCAAAACAGGAATTTTAAAGTCAATTTTTTTTGAAACGGAGGGGCGCGAAATTCTTTAAGGACGGTGTGTGATATTGCCTCTCAATTGAGATTTGAATTTTGCTAGCATCCATCTAATAATAATAGAAAAATGGTACTATGTGGTGCGAGATTTTGGCTCAAACCTTATGAATCGTTGGGCCGGAAATGCTTCAAGGACAGCAAATGATTTTGTCGCTCAATTGAGATTTTCAATTTATCTAGCATTCATGTACTAATAAAAAAGGTAGTAGACTGTAAGCTATATGTCCAGGAATTCAAGGATGAGCATCACATCAACTGATCATCCATAACCCTGGTGTATTTTTGGAAAGAAAATCGAATACACTCGATTTACACTGCATAGGCGGTAAATTTTGCCGCTTGACTGAGATTTTAAATTTTCCTACCATCCAAGTAATATTAGAAAAATGGTAGTTCGTCGCTGGGATATTTTGCCCCAAAATGTTTGAAACCGGCGCAAAATGCTTTCGGGGCGGTGAGTGATTTACCAGTTTCTTACGATTATAATTTGGCTAGCCTTCGTGTAACATCCCAAAAATATGAAACAATGATCATCAAACTCTAATCACTAAAATTAGGGTTAACAAAAACTTTGATTAAATAAAAACCAAATGAATGCATGTGTGCATGTGATGATTTTATGAATGCATGAATGGACTTGTGCGATTCAATTAAATAGAAAGGAATGGTTCAAAGATGAATACATCTAAAACATTTCCGAGCAGAAACAAATCAAGAAAAAAATCAAATAAGGCAAATGGTTATTTTTGCCAATCTTGCTCACTAGGCCACTTTGGGTGTTTCTAGTCCATGATTTCAAACAGAAACTTTTCCAATTATTTTCACCCCTTGCTAGACCAAGTAAAAGTGAATCAAAGCCCACCTTTTAAACTTGCAGAAACATTTGGCAACCCTATTCAAAGGACAATTCAAAATTGAATCTTAAACATATGTGAAGATCACACCTTTTCAAAACCCAACCAAACCAGTAACCCTTGACCAGTCCAACAAACCAGATACTCCCTAGTATGTGCCTAGCAAACCCACCAAGTTACGATCCAAAATTCCAATTTGAATTTCTTTCGACCATTTCATCAAACACCTTGTAATCATCAAACAAACAAACACAAAACACTATAGTGAGTAGTGATCAGTTCCTAACTTGCTCCCTCTATATCTCACTCTACACTCTCAGTAAATGATCAAAGTAATCTAACTAGCTTTAGCACCACTGTGAGCAAGCCTAGCCATTAATGGTGACCATGCCAAGAGCACCATTGTCACCCCCAAGTCGCTAGCGAGCTAGAGGCAGCACTAGCCTCGCCAACCTTGTCTAGGACATGCAGCACCATCCATCGCCACTCCCTGTCCAAGCCCCGAGCGCAGCCAGACACTGGACCACCCGCCAAGCATGCGCCCAGTCTCTCTGCGTGCGAGCCAATAGCGCGCCAGTGCACCGTCAGCGACATCAGCCCACAAACCGCGCGCCGCCCTCGCCGCTTGCAGACGTGCTCGCCAGCATCCCAGCACCCCGCCAAACAACCCCGTTCTTCGCCACGTGGACCATGCATGCTCTGCGCCATTAAAATTGTTGTCGGACCCGCCCAGAGCGCCGCGACGTTTCGACCGTTCAGCACCGCCCCACGCCGCAAGACCACGCCGTTGAGCTTCGCCAGAGAGCACAGCACTGCCCCCTATCGTCGCCTATGCCAGTAGCACTTTGTGCCGTCGACACCGACGAGCCCCACCCGCGCCATTCGGTCCCCTTCATACACTATAAAAGGAGGCCTCCCCCGCTCGTTTTCTTCACACCAGTTCAATCCCACCTCTCACTGATCACACCCACTCGCTCCCAGAGCAAGGCGAGCACCAGGTGGCCGGAATTTCACCGCTTAGAGGAGGAGAGGCGTCGTCGATTGGAGCCGCCCCAGGAGAAGCTGCCGATACCAAGAGGATCATCGTCGTCGACTTCATCATTTGCCCCCGTCGCCGACCATCGCCTGAGCCCCGCTGTGCCTCCCACGACCCCCACTAGCCGTGCTAGGGTTCTGTCTCGCCGGTGTTGCCCGACATGGACGATAAACCAGAGCCGTTCGATTAGAGTTAGATCCTACAATCCTATCGCTCCATACCGCTTCGCCCCTCGTTGTCTCACTGAAGAGTGGGGTCGCTCACTTAACTAGCCCGCGCGCGCTATGCGTAGTGGGCCGGCCCAGTTAAACATCCAGCGCGACCCACTAATTCAAATTTAGGTTTATTCATTTAATCTCAAACCCAGTTCTGTACCTAGATTCAAAAATCAACTCAGCTCGATTCACTGAACCAAAATGCATGAAACCAATTTTGTTATAAAGGTACTGGAATGCTTAATATAATCCCGTTGGATTCAAACCATTTAGATTTGTAGATCACCCATGTTAAAAATAACAAGGCAAAAGTTTTTCTACATTCAAACATTTTTCAAAATTCAAGCATAAGAACTTTTGAGTTGATTCCAACTCTCAAAAATCACATTTAACCATAGATTTCAAAATATAGAAAAATATATAGGTTTACTTATAGAAATAATGATCAAGTAATAAAAGAATGCCACATAGGCATTTCTAGTCACTTTAATTAATTAAAATAAAAAGGTTAAACCTTATTACATTGTGACACCACTTTAAATCACATCCCCATGTACTGAAATATGTGGTGATGACATGTGTCAACATGATCGCATGTTTGAGTTGGAGAATATTAAATCTTAAGTAGTTTTTCAATGAGTAGAAATTACTTTTCTAAAATAAAATAAATGAGACAAGTGCTTTAATCTTGTAATGTTAGTGATGATGCTACATCATCTAACGTGAACCTTTATGTGATGATTAGAAATAGTTAAGTATTGTTTGGTGATTATGTACCTTGTATTTATTTATAGAGGCTAGTACCGACCAAGGATACGATGAGGAAGGAGGATACTACAAGAAGAAGCCGAGGAGAACTTCAATCACTGCTATGCACAAGGCAAGCTAACACTTACAGCTTAGCAAGCTACTACTTGCTTGTTACTATGCCAACTATATGCCTTAAACATATGTGATTATACCCACTTGACATACCATCCTAGTTTTACTTGCAAGCTTAGTATTTTACTCTCTTTATTAAAACTTTCTATCAGAAGTTTACTTAGTGACTTGTAGATTCTAGAAAGATAATTGAAGGTAGCATAAAGAGCATAAAATTTGGCCTAAGTTAGATCAGCTTGATGTAATCCTAAGGCATGAAATTGAACGTAGATAAGATAAACTTGTCTCCCAACCCTCACTAGTATTTACCCCCACCTGTAGATGATAGTGCTAAGCTTAAACTTGATCAACTTTAGATGGGAATACTTGGTGAAAATGGTTATGAAAACCTTAGAATAATGAGTTATTCTATTGAAATGTTTTGACATATGTTCTTGAACACCAGATGATTTTGATGATGAAAATTTTAAGGCATGAGCCTTGGCCCTTTATAAAACTAATGTTTGTCTGGATGCGATACCATTTCAATTTTACCGTACAACCATAATACCCGAAATTTGGGTAGGGTTTGACTGGAAATTTATATACCTTAGTATGGGTTCCCTTGCGTCCAAGGTCTGAGCTGAGGCTACCTTGTGAAGATTGTCCACCTGTGCAGTACCCAAGATGACAGTTGGTCATGGTTGGGATGCCAAATCACAGGAGAGGTGCCTATACTAGGGCGTGTAATTGAAAGGTTAGGATTGATTATCCGCATACTGAGTATGGTGAATTCGGGATTGTTCCTGACGGATGTATCAAATGTTCTGGTCAAAGTGTACAGTCTCTGTAGAGTGTCAAACTATTCGAATAGCCGTGTCCGCGGTTATGGACATTTGGAGTGGCCATACTGTTCCGTCGTCAGATGTTTTCAAAAAGACTAGTGAAATGAATTGTGACTTGAGTTGACCACAACAGTGTTGTGACATGGATTTCAAGTTAGTTGAGGTAAATCTAGCTTTTTGCAAAACAACCCTAGAGCTTAGTATCCTACTACAAGAACCCCTTCACTTTTTAGTATTAGTTTGTGAGTACTTAAAGAGTACTCATGGCTTTGTCCCTAGCTATTCCCGTGGCCATACTATGAAGAGGGGTATCAGGAAGAAGGACAGTAGGAAGGTTACGACAACTAGGATCATCTCCCATCGTCAGCATTGCATGTGACCTTGAAGATGGAGCTTCGCCTACGCTATCATTACTATTAGGTTTTTCCGCTGCTTGAATTATATTAACAACTGGATCATGAGATCCTTATTTGTGTAAGACCTTATGTATGGTTTGTAATGGATGATGTATTGTGATATCTAATCTGATATGTCTCGCAAAAATGGTAATCCTGGGATTGTGATGTATTGCATAATAGGTATCTGTGATTAAAAATCCGGGTGTTGACACTTCGTCTATCTACAAATACAAAAAGGTACTCCCGGTGGGAGATGTTTCCTCGAAGTTTTTGAAATGGTGGGGTAAGAAATGCTTTAAGGTTGGTGGATGATTTTGCCGTTCGATTGAGATTTTGAATTTGGCTAGCGTCCATGTAACAATATAGAAAAATGGTAGTAGACTGTATGCTAACTGTCTAGAAATTCAAGGAAGATTGTCACATCCATGAACATAATTGCACATAAATTGGGTACAGTACCTCCAACTGAAACAAAGTAGGCGCACGGTAAATTCTGCAGCCCGATTGACATTTTGAAGATCCTAAAACTTTTCCTGCCTATTACTATTTTGGTCAAATATATTACATTCAAGGACTATTAAACATATCCTGGTTTGTTGCGTTGCCTGGACGCCCAATTTTTAGTCTATTATGTTGGCCATTTATATATAAGTAATGAAAGGGAGTTAAAAGAAAAATAACATGAGCTACAAAGAATTTAAATTATTACATGAGCTCCAAAAATTACATGAAATGAAGTGCAGAATCACACATGGATCAGAGTTAACTGGAATCATAGAAGATATGCTTTAGGAGCTTCGTTCAACAGAAGTGTATCAAGTGAATGGCAGTCAGATATTGACAAGATATTTTCATGCAGTTGGCATATTTTAGAGATGTTAGTATATGAAACGTGTGTTTTCTTTCTAAGCATGTCATTATACTCTTGGATTCTGGCGGTTTCCTTTTTTCTGTCAAAAGTAGTTTGCAAAAAACTAGATAAAACATTGACCTGCTTTGGTCACTGCTTAGACCAGGAAAAAGATTCTTAACTACGCTTAGGATAAGTATTGTAAGCTCTTTACAACCTCTGCTAAGTATTGCAGCGGATTCGATTCCTTGCTTCCTAAGAATACCAATAGAATTACGGATTTTATCGGCTTTCTCACTTTCTATCAATAATTGAGCAACAACATCTAGAATAGTGTCGAAACAAGTGTTGATGCTCCCTTCTACCTGAACAGCTTTATTTGAAGTCTAAAACTAAGACAAAATAGGTTACAGTGGCATAAAGTACATTGTCGTAGAATTTGGAAAGCATCATTTTCTATATACAACAAAGGAAGCAATCAACTGAAGTAGCTCATAGAGATTAAATTATATATAGTATGGATAACATGCATATAATGAATCTAGTAGCTATACTTTTAGAACTTCATAGAATAGCCAGAAACTGCAAATGAAATTTAGCAACTACAAGACAAAAGAAGAACGATAGAGTACTTTTCCTAGAATTGTTCGATACAAAAATCATTTTCCGTATAATAAAAAATAATAATCATGTACCGCATATAAAATATCTAGATCATTTTGCTATTGGAGATGAAATTAATAGAAACAGTGCCACAAGTAGAAAACTAGCATCTTTATGTTGCCTTGCTCTGACTATTGTTTCTTTAACTGCGATTGGCGGACTTATTTAGTCATCGAAAAACTCAAAATTAAAATAAAAGAATAAGCGAAATTTTTAGTCGTTATGAGGATAATATAGACTATCAGTACAATGAAATGAGATCTTTTTTGTGTATAATATAATAAATGAGTAACTAGATATTGGTTGCCTTTAGTCAATAGACAGGTAATATTAACGGAAAAACAGGTAATTTACAGATCGTGTGCCTACAGACTACATACATAACGAAATAAGTGATTAAAACTATGCTTGCCTCATGTATACAATCATATCATTCTATAGTTAGAGAAGCAATAGTCAGAGGAATCGAGAAGTAACACTCTATGCAATCTATAACTATTGGATCTCGTAACTGCATATCAGATTCAGTGTCAATTCATGTTCAATTAACAATTAGTGTCTTTTACAAATAACCAATTAAAATGTGGTGGTTTTTTGTCCCATAAACACAAAGTGGTACCATTTGGTTTATTTGAACCGTTAAGTGATGGGCTTATGCTATATACTCATTGACTGGTGGATGGAAGGAGGAACTGGAAGAAAAAATTGTTATAGTGGATATGCAAGCTTTATTGAAAATTACTCTTGGCGGCTTGATGAGGACATGTGGGCATGGTAACTAGAGAGGAATGGTAACTTTTTTTGCCCGATTTGCATATAGGGATGTTCTTCAATATTTTGGTACTATTAGCCCGACTATGTCTTCTAGTGGGCCTAAAAAAACCTGAAAAAAGCTTTCCGAAATGCAGGTGCCACTAGAAGTCCTATATTTATAATGGAGGGTGATAAGAATTTCACTCTAGGATCGTTTGGTAGCCTACGGTTCCTCCAGGCAGGTCCGCACACGACGAAATTAGCCCGATTGGTTGCCTGCAGGAGACCTACGTTGTGGCTAGCGCAAATTGTAAAGAAGCCCAGGGCCAGGCCCAACAACAACATTCGAATCGGCCTTTTCAAATGAGCCACCCTCCTCGTATGCCCTGCAGATGCAAAAGTGGTTCTACCCCGCACAAGCTCGACCGACGATGGCGTACGCTGGAGATTTACCGCTGGCCTAGAAAAGGGGACGAGACCTTTCCCTCACCTCCCATGGAGACACACCATAACAGCGCACCTACTCCATAACGACGACTTCCCCGACAAAACTACTGCTTCATCGAGGTGTGCGTGCGGCCACCATGCCCAGCTGGAACAATGGCCACAACTCTAGTCAATCCTATCTAGAGGTAAGTTCAATTTACCCAATTCATCCTTAAGGTTACGGTTTGGTAACCAATTGAAAATTATCGATATAGCCTCACATGAACTCTATTTGGTCTTTTAGAACCTCATGGACATGGACCATGCTCCTAATTCCATTGAAGATCCCAGCTTCTGCGGCATAGCACAAGATTGTCCCGTGGTCTATGGTGTCCACCATCTTGAGCATGTCAGGCGTGTTGCATTTGAAGGAACCAACACAGGCCACATATTATACGTCTACCAAGTATAGAACGTAAGTTATTATCTTTTATTTTGTCAATTGATTTGTCTGCAAGTGGTAGGTCCTCTACAAGAGTTGTGCCAATGAATTTTTGAGTTGCGGGAGGTCAAAAACTGTGGATTTGTGGCGTGGATGGACAAATGAATGGCCACAAGATATGGATAACACAATTGGGAAACACTAGGGGAAGTATCATGACAGCAGCAGTGCAAAAATCGACAAGAGGATTGAGAATGCCAAGTTGGTACAGCATGATGAGAATAACAAGCTTAACAAAAAGTACTCAACCATGATGGTTGATGTGAAGAAACTCATAGAAGAAACTCATAATAGGGTGTTATAGAAGAGCTTATCTAGGATGAAGAGCAACAATGCAAGATCCAAGGACATGAATTTGAAGCAGATAGAAGCATGGAGGAATGAAGTGGAGATGTTGAAGCGGGTGCAGAAGTCCCAGGAAGATGTAATGCAATCGAAGAAGAAGGAATGAGATAAGAAAAGGGCCAACTTGAAGGAGGAAAATGAGAAACTAGAGTACAACATCTATGATATGTTCCAAGCCAATGGTGCTAATAAGGATAAGCTGAAGAAGATCAAGGAAATCTGTGATGGTTGACTCTATTGTTGCAGTTTGTTGTACTCAAGGAAATTATGGTTCAAACTATGAACGACTCTTATTATGAGGTGGTATAGTAACCCCTCTTGTGATGGTGAACTAGTGGTGTTGGTAGGATAACACTCACTTTTGATGTGGTGGTAGGTTAACACCATGGTGCTATATTAAACTCTAATCCCCTTTTGGTAGCGATCATGCATTTACCTGTTAGTGTGTTGTTCCTGCTAGTGATGATTTTTATTCATGTTCAACTATGATCCACTTTTCCTTCCATTCATGATTCTGGTATTCGTCCCCTGTTTTCTAGGATTATGTTCTTCATGCTCTTGTATTTCCTACATATGTGGTGTTCATGCTTGCGGTGTTCGTGTTTCAATTTTTCGGGATTGTGTTCTTCATGCGCTGTTCTTCATGGATGTGGTCTTCATTCCTATGGTTTGTTGCCTTGTCGTGATAACCTCACCAAAAGCAAGTGCAAGGTGACCATAGCAGCCTTTTTATGGCTACCTAACAAAGATAATGTGCATGAGATGGGCCAAAACTGTAATACACCGGCAACCAAACAACATAACCATAGTTGACCAACCCATGCACCCCTTACAATTGCAGTCTACTAAACAAAATGTAAAAGGTTGTTCATGCCTTGTATGTGTGTGATTGTGTTGTGGCTAGCAGTGACCAACTGAGCCAAAAAAAAACATCAGGCTACCAAACACGTCCTCCATGTCCCTATGTGCGCAGGGAGAGTCATATTGAGTAGATCTCGTTATGTCGATCACGTGGACAAGAGAAAACTATAGGCTTGCGATGTAAGAATGCATGTGGGCGAGATTGTTCTAGGACGAAATCAAGACTGTTATTAGATAGTACCAATATATCATATGATGACGCTGCTATCATATTATGTGGAGGATGGGTTAATTGGTTAAAGAGGAATACGAGAGATCATGATGATCGAATAAGATTAGTTTCTAAATCTGTTGAGTGGGGATCTCCATTGTGGGTCCTGTGTCAGTAGATCACGCTCCGAGGGCTCATGATATGGAAGCCACCTGAAGATGGTATTCAAAAATTGTAACATCCCAAAACTTTCCTAGTTTGGGAATGTTAAATAAATAACATAAATTGATTTAATTGTTGGCCTTGTTGAAAATAAAAATAAATTTTTGAGGATTTGTTTGAAATTTTACTAAGCCATATTAAGATAAGTGGATTCTTATGACTATCACATTGGTTGGAAAGTTTTAGTAAATCCAAAGCATTGTTATTCATGATCCTTACATCTTTGCATTCAAGCAAATTCGTAAACCCCATTTTGAAAACCCTATTTTGAATCACCAACATACTCCTACAAGAGTACAAAACAAGGGTATATAAATCCATTACTTTAAATATATATAAAAGGATAAAAAATGATCCTAATAGGATCTATAGAAATTTAAAAAATTTGGAGAATTTGAAGTTCATATGAAAAAGTTATAAAGGGAATTAGAAAATATAAAAGGAGAAATGAATAGAAAAAATGTAAACTATTTCTGTTGGCCGAACCCCCTGGCCTGGCCACTGACCCCGCAGGCCAGCCCACCTAGCTACCTACCGCTCACTTCCCCGCCGCGCGCAGCGCGCAACCAGCCCACAGTGGCCCAAGGCAGGCCCGTCACAATAGCAGTAGCCACCGGCCCTCTCTCCTCTCTCTGTCACCGACAAGTGGGGCCCTCCCCGTCTTCTTTCACCTCGCGGCAGGAGACCGCAATGAACAGGATGTCCTTCCTCATTTCAAATCCCGAATGATTCTGGTCATGCCCTTTGCCCCTTCTCCACGCCTTCCTTCGCCATAAATACCCGACTCCACCGTCACCTTTTTCCCCTTCGGATTTTCCTCTAAACCCTAGCCTCTAGTTTTTTCGAAGCATCCAATCTCGCCGGAGAGCGCCGTCGCCGAGCTTCAGAAGGTGATGCTCCTATTGTTTCTGATCCCCCCTTTCCTCTATTTTATTACTACCGTAACCCTAGAGGTCCACTGTTTCATCATGATCCCTTTTCCCCTTGTTCAAAGCACTGAACCACCCGCAATTCATCGCCGGAGTGCCGCCTGGGACAGAGGTAATCAGCGTAGCGCTACCACCGGGATAGGAATAGAAGGTCGACAGATGAGTACGAATGAGATCATGAGGAGGAGGGGAACGCCATCGTCAAGTTCACCGATGTCGGAGACCATCGAAGCCTCGCCCACGTCCACCATCCGAGCTCACCACCGTGTCAACACCCGGATTTTTCAATCCTAGATGCCTATTATGCCATACATCGCAATCCCAGGATTACCATTTTTGCGAGACATAACAGAATTGGATACCATAGTACATCATCCGTTACAACGATACATAAGTTCTTACACAAATAGGGATCTCATGATCCAGTCTTACTACAATTTCAAGCAGCGGAATACGTAGTAATAACGGTAGCGTAGGCGAAGCTCCATCTTCAGGGTCACAGGCAATGCTGACGATGGGAGATGATCCTAGTTGTCGTAACCTTCCTGGGGTCCATCTTCCAGGTACTCCTCTTCATAGTCTGGCCATGGGAATAGCCAGGGACAAAGCCATGAGTACTCTTTAAGTACTCGCAAACTAATACTAACAGGTAAGGGGTTTTTGGATAATAGGACACTAGGCTCTAGGGTTGTTTTGCAAAAAACCAGGTTTATCTCTACTAAGTTCCAAAGCTAGTCACAATTTTATAACTCCTAAGTGGGATCTTGTAATTCAGATCACAACTCTGTTGTGGTCAAGTCAAAGTCTCAATTCGTTTCACAAGTCAGTTTGAAAAGTCTGACGGGGGAACAGTATGGCCACTCCAACTGTCCATAACCACGGACGCGGCTATTTGAATAGTTTGACACTCTGCAGAGATTGTACACTTTCACCACAACATTCGATACATCCGTCAGGAACAAATCCTGAATTCACCATACTCAGTATGCGGATAATCAATCCTAACCTTTCGATTACACGCCCTAGTATAAGCACCTCTCCTGTGAGTATGGCCTTCCAACCATGACCAACTGTCATCTTGGGTACTGCACAGGTGGACAATCTTCACAAGGTAGCCTCAGCTCAGACCTTGGCCGTGAGGGAACTAA
The DNA here is from genome assembly GCA_916181665.1 of Avena sativa. Classification (NCBI taxonomy): domain Eukaryota; kingdom Viridiplantae; phylum Streptophyta; class Magnoliopsida; order Poales; family Poaceae; genus Avena; species Avena sativa. The sequence goes on along the minus strand of OV702293.1, from coordinate 91,663,453 downwards.
TACTAAGGTACATAAGTTTCCAGTCAAGCCCTACCCAATCTTCGGGTATTGTGGTTGTACGAGAAAATTGGAATGGTATCGCATCTAGACAACCATCAGTTTTATAAAGGGGCTAAGGCTCATGCCTCAACATTTTCATCACCAAAATCATCAAGTGTTTGGAAACACATGTCCAAAACATTTCAATAGAATGATCCATCATTCCAAGGTTTTCATAACCATTTTTCCACCAAGTATTCCCATCTAAAGTTGATCAAGTTTTATGCTTAGCACTAGCATCTACATGTGGGGTAGTACTAAGGAGGGGTGGTAACTAGTGGGGTTTTAACTAAGTTCAAACTCATGTCTTAGGCTGAGATCAAGGTTTCTATCTTAGGCCAAATTTTATGCTCTTTATGCAACCTTCAGCACAACTGTTTAGTATCTACCAAACTCTTAGGTAGACTCTAAGTAAGCTTTGATAAAGAAATAAAGTAAGAAGCTTGCACATAAAACTAGGATTTCGTTTATCAAGGGGGTATGATCACATATGCTTAAGGCATATAGTAGTCATATCACAAGTATGGGTTTGTGGCATCAGTAGGGTATCTTGCAAGGGTTAGCTTGCATCAATATCAGTATAAGCTTGCATAGTTACTAGCTTGCCATGTGCAGAGCAGTGGTTGAAGTTCTCCTCGGCTTCCTCTTCGTAGTATCCTCCTTCCTCCTCGTATCCTTGGTCGGTACTAGCGTCTATGAATAAATACGAGGTACACAATCATCAAACAATACTTAACTACTTGCAATCATCACACACAAGGGTCCTATAGATGATCTAGCATCATATCTAACATTACAAGGTTAAGGCTTGGTTTAAATCTTTTTATTTTTAGAAAAGTAATTTCTACTCATTGAAAAACTACTTAAGATTTAATATTCTCCAAACTAAACATGGGATCATGTTGACACATGTCATCACCACATATTGTAGTCCATGGGAATGTGATTTAAAGTGGTGTCACAATTTACTAAGGTTTTACCCTTTTATTTTAATTAATTAAAGTGGCTAGAAATGCTTATGTAGCATTCTTTTATTACTTGAACAATATTTCTGCAAGTAACCTATATGTTTTTATATATTCTGAAAGGTATGATTAAATGTGATTTTTGAGAGTTGGAATCAACTCAAAAGCTATTATGGTTTGAATTTGAAAAATGTTTGAATGCAGAAAAGCTTCTGCCTTGTTATTTTTACCAGGGGTGATCTAGAGATCCAAATGACTTGAATCCAACGGGCTTGGATTCAGCATTCACAGACCTTTCCAACAAAATTGGTTTCATTCAAATTGGTGCACTGAATTGATCTAGGTTGATTTTTGAAGTTGAGTACAGAAGTGTGTTTGAATTGAAATAGAAAAAGATTTAATTTGAATAACTGGGCTGCGCGGGAAATTCTAACGGACCGGCCTGCTAAGCGCAGTGCTCCCACAGGCTGCTTAAGTGGGTGTCCCCACTCGTCAGTGACACGGGGCTGGGCGAAGCGGTATGGGGCAACGTGGGTCGTTCGATCTAGTTCTAATCTAATGGCTGGGAGTCATCGTCGACGCGAGATAACTCCGGCGAGAACGAAACCTAGCGCGGCCAGTAAGGGTCGCTGGGGGCTCACCGGGGTACTGGCGAGGGTCGGCGAGGCGGGCGAACGACGAAGTCGAAGACGGCGAACTCAGGGGTGGTCGCGGCAGCTCCTGGGGCGGCTCCAATCGCTGGCTCCTTTCTTCTTCGGCAGTGGCAGGCTCCAGTGAAATTCCGGCGAGGTGGTGCTCGCCTTGCTCTGAGAATGGTGTGGCACGATTAGTGAGGAGAGGGGAGTGAGATGGTGTGAAGAATTCGTGCGGGATTGGCCTCTATTTATAGTCGAGCGAGGGGACCGTCGGGGCGCACGGTGAGCTCGTCGGGGGCGACATTACAGGCGGCTAATGGCATGGGCAAGGGTAGGGGATGGTGCTGTGTCTCCTGGCGATGCTCAACGACATGGTCGCGAGGCATGGGGCGGTGTGGTTTGGTCTGGAACAGCCGGTGCTCTGCGCGGCAGAGGCGGCGTCTTCGACGGCGGGCGGTGGCTGTGTGGCACGGGGCGGCAAATGGGGATGTCTAGCGGTCTCCTGGGTTGATGGCGATCATGTATGCACGCGGCGAGGGCGGCGCGCGGTCTGTGGATGCTGGTCGCCGTCGGGGCGCACGGTGAGCTCGTCGGGGGCGACATTACAGGCGGCTAATGGCATGGGCAAGGGTAGGGGGTGGTGCTGTGTCTCCTGGCGATGCTCAACGACATGGTCGCGAGGCATGGGGCGGTGTGGTTTGGTCTGGAACAGCCGGTGCTCTGCGCGGCAGAGGCGGCGTCTTCGACGGCGGGCGGTGGCTGTGTGGCACGGGGCGGCAAATGGGGATGTCTAGCGGTCTCCTGGGTTGATGGCGATCATGTATGCACGCGGCGAGGGCGGCGCGCGGTCTGTGGATGCTGGTCGAGGGTGGCGCTCTGGCGCACGCTCGGCATGGTCTGGGCGCGGCTTGTTCGCGTGGTCCAGGGCTTGGCAACGCTTGCGGCTGGGACAGTGAGTGGCGGTGGACGGTGGGCTGCCTCCTAGACAAGGTTGGCACGGCTAGTTCTTCCTCTAGCTTGATGTCCACAATGGGGTGACATTGGGGTGCTCGGCTGTTCACCATTAATGGCAATGGAAAGCTCACAGGGGTGCTAGTGTTGGGCAAATCTTTCTAGATGATCTACTGAGTTGTGTGTGAGCTAACTAGGGAACAAGTTAGGCAAGAATCACTGCACACTATAGTGTTTATGTTTTGTTTGATTTGTGTCTGCAACCTGTTTGATGAAATGGCCGCATGAAATCAAGTTTTGAATTTTGAAATGATTTTTGGTGGGTTTGCTAGATTGGTGCTGGTGAGTCTGCAGACGCTTGGGTTTTGAAAGTTGAGCTTGTTTGAGTGGGTTTTGAAAAAGTGGGATCTTCCCATATGAAGAAGATTCAATTTTGAATTGTCATTTAAACTATGCATTTGAAAGTTTCTGGATGATCACAAAGTGGGCCTTGATACTCTGTTATGAGTACATTCAAGGGGTGCAAAGATCCAGAAAAGTTTCTGTTAGGTTCTGAAAGTTTGAGACAGCCAAAGTAGGCATGGGAGTTAAATTGGCCAAAATGACCATTCACTTAATATATTTGTTTTGATTTACTTGTCTTTAAGGAAAGTGTGGGAAATGTTTTAGATGATGTTCATTTCAGCTAAGTAACATTTTACAAGCAATGGATCACACAAACATGGTGGTTTTTAAAGAAATTCAAAATCCATGCATACACATATACATGCATTCATGAGTTTATTTAGAAAAGTTTTTGTTAACCCTAATCTTGATGATCTAAGTTTGGTATTTTTTTTGGGATGTTACAAACCTTCCCCCCTTAAACAAAATCTCGTCCCGAGATTTGAAAAAGGACGAAAAGATTACCTAGGATTTGAAGAGATCGGGAAACTCCGTCCTGATGTGATCTTCGCGTTCCCAGGTAGCTTCCTCTTCTGTGTGGTTGCTCCACTGAATCTTGAGAAACTTGATGCTTCGTGTTCGAGTAGTTCGATAAGCTTCTTCCAAAATGTGGATGGTCACTTCGGGATAGGTCAGGTCATCGTTGATCTCTATGGTCCGGTGATCGATATTCTTGAACACTTCGGTCTTCTCGGGGACTTCGAGACACTTGCGAAGTAACGAGATATGGAACACATTGTGCACAGCTGACATCTCTTCAGGTAATTCCAGTTGATATGATACTTCTCCTCGACGGTTCAAAATTTTGAAAGGTCCGATATATCCGGGGGCTAACTTTCCTTTGAGTTGGAAACGCTGCATTCCCTTCAATGGCGACACTTTCAGATAAACAAAATCTCCGATGTTGAAGGCGAGGTCTCGACGTCTCTTGTCGGCATAACTCTTCTGTCAGGATTGGGCGGTCTTGAGGTGCTCACGAATCTTGTGAACCTTCTCTTCTGCTTCTCGTAGGATGTCAGGTCCAAAGATCTGACTCTCTCCTACTTCCGACCAGTTCAAAGGGGTGCGACACTTTCTTCCGTACATGAATTCAAATGGGGTCATTTGCAAACTGGCTTGGTAACTATTGTTGTAAGAAAATTCTGCAAACGGCAGACAGTCTTCCCACTTGGATCCATATTCTAGCACACATGCTCTAAGCATATCTTCGAGTATTTGGTTTACTCGCTCCGTTTGTCCATCGGTCTGAGGGTGATACGCGGTACTGAAATCTAGGCGGGTTCCTAAACCTTCTTGGACTTTCTTCCAGAATCTCGAGGTAAACTGAGTTCCTCGATCCGACACTATGTTCTTGGGGACTCTGTGCAACTAACTATTCTAGCGATGTACAACTCCGCTAGCTTCGGACTCTGATAGGTGGTTTTGACGGGCAAGAAATGGGCGACTTTGGACAATCTATCCACTATGACCCAGATAGAGTCATTTCCCCTACTAGAAGTAGGTAGTCCAGTGATAAAGTCCATTCCTACAGAATCCCATTTCCATTCCGGAATTTGCAAAGGTTGCAACAATCCAGCGGGTCTTTGATGTCCTGCCTTGACTCGCTGACATATATCACACTTGGCGATATAGCTTCCGATTTCTCTCTTCATCTTATGCCACCAAAATTGCTCTTTCAAATCTTGATACATCTTCGTTCCTCCGGGATGGATAGAATAAAGAGTATCATGAGCCTCCTTCAAGATAACTTCTTTCAACTCCGAATCTGCTGGTACACAAAGGCGTCCTTTGTACCACAGAACTCCTTCTTCATCCTCGGTGAATCCGGGTACTTTGCCCGTACCGATACGACGCTTGATTCTGTCGATACTACCATTTCCCCTCTGCACCTCTTTAATCTGACTGATCAAAGTGGGCTGAAGTTCTATGCTAGCCAAAAATCCTTCACTTACTAATTCTATTCGAAAATCTTCCATCTCCTTGTGCAGACTTGGTTGCTCCTTCAAAATCATGGAGTTCAAGCGGCACGGCAATCTGCTAAGGGCATCGGCTACCACATTGGCTTTACCAGGGTGATAGTGAATGTCCAGGTCGTAATCCTTGATTAGCTCAATCCATCTTCTCTGCCTCATATTCAACTCTTTCTGAGTAAATATATACTTTAGGCTCTTGTGATCCGAGTAAATCTCACAACGATTTCCCATCAGGTAATGTCTCCATGTCTTCAGGGCTAGAACTACGGCTGCGAGTTCGAGGTCATGGGTTGGATAGTTTTGCTCGTGTTGCCTCAATTGTCGAGAGAGATAAGATATAACTTTTCCTTCTTGCATTAGCACACATCCGAGACCAATCTTGGATGCGTCACAATACACATCGAAGGGCTTCGTGATATCCGGCATGATTAAGATTGGGGCTGATATCAATCTCCTCTTGAGTTCTTGAAAACTCGCATCACACTTGTCTGTCCATTCAAACTTCTTGTCCTTCTTCAGCAATTGGGTCATGGGTCGGGCGATACTCGAGAATCCTTCTATGAATTTGCGGTAATATCCCGCCAATCCAAGAAAAGCACGAACTTGGGTTTGAGTGGTTGGGGCTTGCCAATCTTGTACATCTTTTACTTTGGCAGGGTCAACGGCAATTCCTCCGGCTGATACAATGTGACCGAGGAATCCTATCTCCTGTAACCAGAATTCACATTTGCTAAACTTTGCATACAACTGATGCTCTCTAAGGGTTCCAAGAATGGTCCTTAGGTGTAGCTCATGTTCTTCTTCTGATTTGGAATAAATCAGAATGTCATCGATGAAAACAACGACAAACTTATCCAGGAAGTCCATAAAAATCTTATTCATGAGATTCATGAAATAAGCTGGGGCATTGGTTAATCCAAAAGACATGACTGTATACTCGTACAATCCATATCTGGTGGTAAAGGCAGTCTTTGGAATATCCTCTGCTCGAATCTTGAGTTGATGATAGCCAGTTATAAGATCAATCTTAGAAAACACCTGGGCACCTGTCAACTGATCAAACAAATCTTCTATCTTGGGAAAGGGGTACTTGTTCTTGATGGTGACATCATTCAACTTTCGATAATCCGTACATAAATGGTTACCTCCATCTTTCTTATCTATAAACAAGACAGGTGATCTCCATGGTGACGCACTTGGTTGAATTAGTCCAATTTCTAGCATGGAATCCAGTTGCTTCTTCAGTTCTTCTAACTCCGATGGGTTCATACTATAGGGTCTCTGGGCTATGGGTCCTGTTCCGGGGATTAGTTCAATGATAAACTCGATATCCCGATTTGGGGGCATACCGGGCAAAACATCTGGAAATACATCGGGGTATTCACAGACTATCCGGACTTGGTCAATGGTAGGTTGGGCTAGACTCTTGTTACACTTGAATTGGCGAGGTAAGGTTTCAGATATATGTTCGACTGTTATTCTAGTGGTACTGGTCATGGTGATGGCTTTCTTAGCATAGTCAATCAATCCCTTATGTTTGGACATCCAATCCATTCCTAGTACTACTTCCAAACCTTTAGTTCCGAGTACTATTAGATTAGCATAAAAATCTATGCCATGGATTCGAATAGGGACGGCTTTGCAAATTTGCCTAGCCTTGGTGGTTGATCCGGGGATTTGCACAATCATCACATGCTTCAGTTTGGTTGGTTGAATTTTATTAGTGCATGCAAATTCTTCGGTGACAAATGAATGTGATGCACCAGAGTCAAACAACACTCTTGCAAGTACTGAATTAACAGAAAACATACCCAGCACGACGTCTGGCGCTTCCTGAGCTTCTTCAGCATGCATGAGAAAAAGACGGCCATTGCGGTTGAGTGAATTTCCTGGGGCAAATCTCCTTCCTGGCTAAACACGATGTTGTTGCTGAGCTGGGGGATTGGTATTAGGGGTTGTAGCATTCTTCTTGTTGGGGCACTCGTTGGAATAGTGGCCTTTATTTCCACAGTCATAATAGGTCACTTGTGACTTGTCCTTGGCTGCGACAGGCATAGCATTGCTTCCAGTCCTCGGGGCAGTGTTGGGGTTGGCGGTAGCATTGTTGGTGTTGAACTTGGGTGGGGCACGGGTGAAATTGCTAGAGTTGCCTGGGTTGTTGTGATTTCCTCCGGTTCTAGGGTTTCCACGGTTGGGATAGGTTGGACGAGTCATAGGGGGTCTGTTGGTTCTTGGGGCAAATCCTGGAGATGGGTTGGGGCGATACTTTGGGGTCTTTGAAACGTTTTAAAGGTTTGACTCAGATTTTTCTAGCAACTTGCTTTTTCATTCAATCATTCATAGCATACAGTACAACACACACCACAACAAGGAAAACAGATGGTTTTAAGAACCATTCTGGAATCTACGATACAGGGGGACCGAATACTGCTCACTACGCTAGTGATCAAGTGCTACTACTCCTCGGAGTCTGTGGCTTCATCATCTTCATCATCATCGATGAAGGCGAAATCATCTTCATCGGTGAAGAAGTCCATGGCATGATCCTCCAGAAAATCGTCGTCATCACTGAGATAAGAGTAAGGGTCTCCACGAAGATCCTCTCCGGCATTCTCCCTTTCCTCCAACTGCATGTCTCTCTCGTGGATGGTCTCCTCCAGAGATGAGATGCGGTGGCGAAGACGGGCAATAATGCGCTCCTTCTTGTCGAGCTGACGGCGACGAGACTTGCGATCCTTTGCTAGCATGGCTATGGTCTGATCCTTCGTCTTGATGATGGCAGACTTGTGGTTGCAATAGTCACGGCAGTTGTCCAACTCCTGCTGACGATCATACATCATGAAGCTAAGGTGGTCCAATTGAGTCTTCAGCTCGGGGTGGTATGGGGCTTCCAGTGGTTGTCCATTTGCATCACGCCTTGGGAAAAACTCAAAGCGAGTACCCTTGATCTGATTGATGCTCTGCCCACACAGACGGGAGAGAGATTCCTGCATTGCTCTGGCAAGTCCATCGAGCTAGTTGTTCTCTCTTAAGGTAAACTGAATTCCCTCCGCAGTTGGAGGTTCAATATTTCCTCGGAGACTTGCAACAATTAACCACTACAGATCTTCTCCTCCTTGATCATTGAGCTGAGCTCCGAAGAACTCGGGGTGTGGACGCTCCAGAAGTTCCGAAAGCTGATCCAGATCCCTCTCAAAGATAAGGTCTCCTCCATTCCCCAACTGATAAAACTTGCTGTACTTCACGTCCATCTATAAAAATAGAGGATGAGTAGATTAGCAGAGTGATCAAGTGTGTCAAAATTTTATGTATTTTGCAAGAGTTTTTGAGGAACATGAATTTTTATGAAAGAATCAAAGAGATAAGAATGAGAATAGGTTTTTGTAAATATTTGTTTTTCTTTGGTTTTGAAACTAAGTGTTTGGTTCAACGTCCAGTCTAACTAGGGTCTCCTATGGTCAGGATGGCTCTGATACCAACTTGTCAACACCCGGATTTTTCAATCCTAGATGCCTGTTATGCCATACATCGCAATCCCGGGATTACCATTTTTGCGAGACATAACAGAATTGGATACGATAGCACATCATCCGTTACAACGATACATAAGTTCTTACACAAATAGGGATCTCATGATCCAGTCTTAATACAATTTCAAGCAGCGGAATACGTAGTAATAACGGTAGCATAGGCGAAGCTCCATCTTCAGGGTCACAGGCAATGCTGACGATGGGAGATGATTCTAGTTGTCGTAACCTTCCTGGGGTCCATCTTCCAGGTACTCCTCTTCATAGTCTGGCCATGGGAATAGCCAGGGACAAAGCCATGAGTACTCTTTAAGTACTCGCAAACTAATACTAACAGGTAAGGGGTTTTTGGATAATAGGACACTAGGCTCTAGAGTTGTTTTGCAAAAAGCCAGGTTTATCTCTACTAAGTTCCAAAGCTAGTCACAATTTTATAACTCCTAAGTGGGATCTTGTAATTTAGGTCACAACTTTGTTGTGGTCAAGTCAAAGTCTCAATTCGTTTCACAAGTCATTTTGAAAAGTCTGACGGGGGAACAGTATGGCCACTCCAACTGTCCATAACCGCGGACGCGGCTATTCGAATAGTTTGACACTCTGCAGAGATTGTACACTTTCACCACAACATTCGATATATCCGTCAGGAACAAATCCTGAATTCACCATACTCAGTATGCGGATAATCAATCCTAACCTTTCGATTACACGCCCTAGAATAAGCACCTCTCCTGTGAGTATGGCCTTCCAACCATGACCAACTGTCATCTTGGGTACTGCACATGTGGACAATCTTCACAAGGTAGCCTCAGCTCAGACCTTGGCCGTGAGGGAACTAATACTAAGGTACATAAGTTTCCAGTCAAGCCCTACCCAATCTTCGGGTATTGTGGTTGTACAAGAAAATTGAAATGGTATCGCATCCAGACAACCATCAGTTTTATAAAGGGGCTAAGGCTCATGCCTCAACATTTTCATCACCAAAATCATCAAGTGTTTGGAAACACATGTCCAAAACATTTCAATAGAATGATCCATCATTCCAAGGTTTTCATAACCATTTTTCCACCAAGTATTCCCATCTAAAGTTGATCAAGTTTTATGCTTAGCACTAGCATCTACAGGTGGGGTAGTACTAAGGAGGGGTGGTAACTAGTGGGGTTTTAACTAAGTTCAAACTCATGTCTTAGGCTAAGATCAAGGTTTCTATCTTAGGCCAAATTTTATGCTCTTTATGCAACCTTCAGCACAACTGTCTAGTATCTACCAAACTCTTAGGTAGACTCTAAGTAAGCTTTGATAAAGAAATAAAGTAAGAAGCTTGCACATAAAACTAGGATTTGGTTTATCAAGGGGGTATGATCACATATGCTTAAGGCATATAGTAGTCATATCACAAGTATGGGTTTGTGGCATCAGTAGGCTATCTTGCAAGGGTTAGCTTGCATCAATATCAGTATAAGCTTGCATAGTTACTAGCTTGCCTTGTGCAGATCAGTAGTTGAAGTTCTCCTCGGCTTCCTCTTCGTAGTATCCTCCTTCCTCCTCGTATCCTTGGTCGGTACTAGCGTCTATGAATAAATACGAGGTACACAATCACCAAACAATACTTAACTACATGCAATCATCACACACAAGGGTCCTATAGATGATCTAGCATCATCTCTAACATTACAAGGTTAAGGCTTGGTTTAAATCTTTTTATTTTAGAAAAGTAATTTCTACTCATTGAAAAACTACTTAAGATTTAATATTCTCCAAACTAAACATGGGATCATGTTGACACATGTCATCACCACATATTGTAGTCCATGGGAATGTGATTTAAAGTGGTGTCACAATTTAATAAGGTTTTACTCTTTTATTTTAATTAATTAAAGTGGCTAGAAATGCTTATGTAGCATTCTTTTATTACTTGAACAATATTTCTGCAAGTAAACCTATATGTTTTTATATATTCTGAAAGGTATGGTTAAATGTGATTTTTGAGAGTTGGAATCAACTCAAAAGCTATTATGGTTTGAATTTGTAAAATGTTTGAATGCAGAAAAGCTTCTGCCTTGTTATTTTTACCAGGGGTGATCTAGACATCCAAATGACTTGAATCCAATGGGCTTGGATTCAGCATTCACAGACCTTTCCAACAAAATTGGTTTCACTCAAATTGGTGCACTGAATCGATCTGGGTTGATTTTTGAAGTTGAGTATAGAAGTGTGTTTGAATTGAAATAGAAAAAGATTTAATTTGAATAACTGGGCTGCACGGGAAATTCTAACGGGCCGGCCTGCTAAGCGCAGTGCTCCCCCGGGCTGCTTAAGTGGGTGTCCCCACTCGTCAGTGACACGGGGCTGGGCGAAGCGGTATGAGGCAACGTGGGTCGTTCGATCTAGTTCTAATCTAACGGCTGGGAGTCATCATCGACGCGAGATAACTCCGGCGAGAACGAAATCTAGCGCGGCCAGTGAGGGTCGCTGGGGGCTCACCGGGGTACTGGCGAGGGTCGGCGAGGTGGGCGAACGACTAAGTCGACGACGGCGAACTCAGGGGTGGTCGCGGCAGCTCCTGGGGCGGCTCCAATCGCTGGCTCCTTTCTTCTCCGGCAGCGGCAGGCTCCAGTGAAATTCCGGCGAGGTGGTGCTCGCCTTGCTCTGAGAATGGTGTGGCACGATCAGTGAGGAGAGGGGAGTGAGATGGTGTGAAGAATTCGTGCGGGGGTGGCCTCTATTTATAGTCGAGCGAGGGGATCGTCGGGGCTCACGGTGAGCTCGTCGGGGGCGACGTTACAGGCGGCTAATGGCATGGGCAAGGGTAGGGGACGGTGTTGTGTCTCCTGGCGATGCTCAACGACATGGTAGGGAGGCATGGGGCGGTGTGGTTTGGTCTGGAACAGCCGGTGCTCTGCGCGGCAGAGGCGGCGTCTTCGACGGCGGGCGGTGGCTGTGCGGCACGGGGCGTCAAATGGTGATGTCTGGTGGTCTCCTGGGTTGATGGCAATCATGTATGCACGCGGCGAGGGCGGCGTGCGGTCTTTGGATGCTGGTCGAGGGTGGCGCTCTGGCGCACGCTCGGCATGGCCTTGGCGCGGCTTGTGCGCGTGGTCCAGGGCTTGGCAACGCTTGCGGCTGGGACAGTGAGTGGCGGTGGACGGTGGGCTGCCTCCTAGACAAGGTTGGCACGGCTAGTTCTTCCTCTAGCTTGCTGTCCACAATGGGGTGACATTGGGGTGCTCGGCTATTCACCATTAATGGCAATGGCAAGCTCACAGGGGTGCTAGTGTTGGGCAAATCTTTCTAGATGATCTACTGAGTTGTGTGTGAGCTAACTAGGGAACAAGTTAGGCAAGAATCACTGCACACTATAGTGTTTGATGTTTTGTTTGATTTGTGTCTGCAACCTGTTTGATGAAATGGCCGCATGAAATCAAGTTTTGAATTTTGAAATGATTTTTGGTGGGTTTGCTAGATTGGTGCTGGTGAGTCTGCAGATGCTTGGGTTTTGAAAGTTGAGCTTGTTTGAGTGGGTTTTGAAAAAGTGGGATCTTCCCATATGAAGAAGATTCAATTATGAATTGTCATTTAAACTATGCATTTGAAAGTTTCTGGATGATCACAAAGTGGGCCTTGATACTCTGTTATGAGTATATTCAAGGGGTGCAAAGATTCAGAAAAGTTTCTATTAGGTTCTGAAAGTTTGAGACAGCCAAAGTAGGCATGGGAGTTAAATTGGCCAAAATGACCATTCACTTAATATATTTGTTTTGATTTACTTGTCCTTAAGGAAAGTGTGGAAAATGTTTTAGATGATGTTCATTTCACCTAAGAAATATTTTACAAGCAATGGATCACACAAATAAGGTGGTTTTTAAAGAAATTCAAAATCCATGCATACACATATACATGCATTCATGAGTTTATTTAGAAAAATTTTTGTTAACCCTAATCTTGATGATTAGTGTTTGATGATCTAAGTTTGGTATTTTTTTTGGGATGTTACACACCGCCGGTCATCGCCCTTTGACCAAGGTAAGGACGCCCAAACTCCTAGTGTCGTTCTATCCAGTTTTTACGTTGTAGATTAGATCTATTAGGCGAAGGGGTACCGTCCAGTGGCATCACGCCGCATGGCATAGCGCTTAGTCAGCATCCGCATCAGCACCACGTCATCTTTCTATGCCAATCAGAAGCCGCCACATTCCGTGAGCTCACCTGCTTTAAAAAAATCAATTTGGAAATTGCAAAAAATAGATAGATCTTGGAAAATTCATATTAAAATATCTACTTGGACAAAAATTGCAAATAATATATCTACGGACTCATAAAATTGCGTAGAATAATAATATGGGTTTAGATATAAACTTTATACATATATACTATAATAATTTAAATAGTTTTAATGATCTTTTAGAGTACTAAATCCATAGTAAATTATTTATATATCAGAAAAATATGAATAATATGTTCCGGAATTCACAATCTCGTGTAGATTACATATCTGATTTTAGATCTAATATATTTCTATGAAAATTATTTAAGTGATTTAAACTCTATTAAATACTAAATAAATCATAAGAAAAGATCTACAACTTTGATTAGGGTGAATCCAATTTCTACTGGTTCGTATTATTTCTCTCTATGTATTGAACTTCAGATCCAAATTTAATTCAACAATGAGAACATGATTAACAATAAATCTACTAAAAAGCCCATTAATGGCAATCAATTATTAAAACAAATACTCTATTGCATTAAAACACTTCTGCATGCATTTATGCATTTATTTATGATTGTGTCATTGCTTATGTTGGATGCAATTGTTTAAAGATAGATTGCGAGGAGTGCACCGTCTATAGTTGCAACGAGTGTTTGAATAAATTCAACAACTATTAAGGCAAGTTACACCTTTGTTCATATCATTGTCCCAGTTTTACTACTATACATGTTTTGATCCTCAAAATAGTAGTATGCATATGTAGGATGTTTTTAGTAGAGAGAATTATTTTACCAGTGTTATGTCGTTTTGTAGTATGCCATGAGTATCTTATACTTAGAAATATTTCCACTCCTACTAGGTTCTCTTGAATTTTCTAAGTACTATGTTTGTGCTTTGGTATATATATACAAATACAAATGGGGTTCCAAAAGACGGAAATTTTCTAAGTATAAGAGCTCTGTGTATGAGCGTAAGTTTTTCTCCTCAAATATATTTCAAAATAAAACTATGTTCTTCTCTGGGCGAAGTGGTATGTCTGGATTGACTAGTAGGGAAAGTAACTTGGATTGGCTCTGCGTGTGCCCTCTACAACCCAGGAATCATAGAAGTCTGCCATGTTTCAGAATTCATAAGCTTCCAGTGCAACCACAATACATATATGTGCTCTGCCTTGGCCTAGTACTTAGTGGGAAACCTCACCGGGGTACCAACATTTGGTGGTTCTTGGCATGGTTGGATCCAGCTAGTAGGGGGATACTAAGGGAAAGCCTCGCCATGGTTTTTTCTGTAAAAGGACTTGATCGTGGATTGTGGGTAAGGTGCACAAACTCTCGAGAGTATTGCAATCTGATCGATCATCTGTGTTCAAGGAAAACAACAACTTTGAGCGTCTGAAGGATGGACCCTCTGAAGGATTTCGTCTCTCTACTCTAAAACTAAAACTCTATGGCCATAGAATCGTCCATAGATGGGATTTCGAATAGCATGGTGTACTCCATGTGTTGGGTTGAAAGATGGTAGCCTGGTGGAATCCAGTACGAGCCACTTGACCATATTTTACTTATCAAATGTTTAAAAAGTAGGATAAAAGATTTTTTTCTCTTCTTCTTGACTTAAGAAAAATTGGCTTTATGCAAATAAACCTCAAGCCTTTTGTCAGCCTATGCATGTAGTGATAGCCAGTCTTTTCCTTCATAGTGTAATTTTCCAATATATTCATAGTATTGACCAACACGTTTGGCTGCACGTTTCATGTGCATAATTTGGAGGTCACTGAAAGGTGCGCTAGGATCACGGGTCTTCACTCAACTAGCCTGAGGCATTGATGGGACTCTAAGTTGTATTTATATCGCTTCAGTTATAATAACGTAAACTCTGGATTATTCGATTCATATAATAAAGACTTGTTTTTTAGATGATATTTCATCAACTATGAGTGCTAGCTATTGATCCAGGGACTAGCATGTTAATCACAGGGACTTAGGATCTTTCTCGATCAGAGGTCACTACAGATAGTATCAGAGCACATATTGACTGTAGATCGTGACCCTAGACATGGAAAACCTTAGGTCAAATATTTTTTAAGTTATTTCAGAAAACTCCCATACTTCTCGTCATCTATCCTTGGATTTTCAAAATTCTCAAGTCTTCTCTTTTCACCTTAGAGATGACCATTGTGCACTTCAAGAATAAAACTTTTCTCAAGACTACATTTCCAAAGAAGAACTTCTCAAGTCAAGAGTTGAATACCTCTACTGAAGCTACACAGACTTTGAAGACATCAAAGTCCATGAAGATTAAAGAGACCACTAGGAACCAAACCGGTATAGACTATGCTACGAGTTAAATGTGGCGATTTGTGAGTTGTCATTTGTAGTGGTTTTATTGACATCAGCGAATAAAACTTATTTACAAAAAAATTGTTTGTGTGTGGTAGCTACTCTTCCTTCCCTAACTGAAGCAAGAAATGGAGATAAACGAAAGAAATTCAATGGAGACAGAAGTTACAAATTCTACAAGTGGATCAAGAGAAAAGCACCCGCACATGGTGGAGATTGCAACACGAGCTTAAAGAAGGACATAGCCAAGTTTAAGAATTAGGAAACACTCACACACCAATTGTTATGTTATATCATGCCATAGTTTGTGTGAACTTGGTGTGAATTTGATAATTGTTTGGTGTTTCTTTTCCATGTTGTGTGATGAATGCATAAGGGTAGGATTTTTCTAAGCCTTTCTATATGTCTTATCCTTGTCCAAATTCTCATATGCCGCCAAGACGTGCGAACAATGATCTTCCTCTGGAGATTGCACAATTATTGGCCTCTCAGAATTAGCTTATCCAACTCCTTACCCGGAATATGCAAATCAACAATAACAACAACAACCCGCTGCCTCCACCGCCTCAACAAGATCGTTTGACTCGGTTTTTGAGGTTGAACCCTCCTTCCTTCACTAGCAGCTCTGAACCAATTGTTGCAGATGACTGGCTCCGCACAATCAACAAGAAGCTAGATACCATCCAAGCCGCTGGAGCTGACAGGGTGCGTTATGTCGTACACCAACTTGAAGGACCTGCTGCTGAATGGTGGGACAACTACCAAGTCACCCACCCGGATATTGATGCTATTACATGGAACCAGTTTGAGAAAGCTTTCCCCACTCACCATGTGGCTGCTGGCGTCATGACTTTGAAAAGGTGTGCGTTTTGCAACTTACACCAGTTGCACCATTCCGTCAGCGAGTATGGGGAGCTTTTCAATAAGCTGGCCCGATATGCACCTATGATGTTTCCATTGATGAGGCAGGAGGACTTCTTAAGGGGACTTAATGACGAGATATCTATCCAGCTTGTGGGTCAGAAGTTCGATAACTACAAAGAACTCCTGGATAGGGCAGTCATGGTTGAAGATAAAAATAAGAGCATCGATGATCACAAGAGGAATTCTACATCCCATAAGCATAATCATGTTCCATACCAAAAGCAACGCACTTCCTCCCTACCACCCCACAATCACAATGGTCACAATCATAATGGCCATAAGCACTAGAATGGCAACAATGATAATCACCAGAAGGATCTAAGTCAGGTGACATGCTATAGGTGTGGGGAAAATGGGCATTATTCTACTTATTGTCCTCAGAGGAGGAAGAATAGAAATGGCAATGGTAATGGCCATGCCAATGAAAATGGAAGTGGCAATGGTAATGAAAACGACAATGGGAATGGTAATGGAAATAGCAAGAAACCAAATCCTTTCGGCAAGGCCATGGTGAATCATGTCTTCGTGGACGAAGTTTACCACTCATCGTCCCGAGGTAATCAATGATAAGACCTCAAATTTATAAATGGGGAATAAGTCTAGAGGATTCATCAAAGACATTCTTTTAACAGTGGTAGCACCCTGGTATATCTCGAACCTATTTCTTTCTAGCCTTCTCGAATCTCGAGGATGAGATTCATTTTAAGGGTGGTAGTCTGTACCATTCCAAAACTTCCCAGTTTTGGAATGTTAAATAAATAATATAAATTGATTTAATTGTTGGCCTTGTTGAAATTTGAATAAAAATAAACTTTTGATGATTTATTTAAAATTTAGTAAGCCATATTAAAAGAAGTGGATTCTTATGACTATCACATTGGTTGGAAAGTTTGAGAAAATCCAAAGCATTTTTATTCATGATCCTTACATCTTTGCATTCAAGCAAATTCGTAAACCCCATTTTGAAAACCCTATTCTAAATCACCAACATACTCCTACAAAAGTACAAACCAAGAATATATAAATCTATTACATTAAAAATATATAAAAGGTTACAAAAATGATCATAAGAGGATCTACAGAATTTTTGAAAATTTTGGAGACAAGAATCAACTCATTTGAAGGTCATATGAAAAAGTTATGAAGGAAATAAGAAAATAGAAAAGGAGAAAAGAATTGAAAAAAATCTAACCTATTTCTGTTTGCCGAACCCCCTGGCCTGGCCACTGACTATCGTGGTATTGCCGATGAGTACGCCATGGAGGGGTCCACACAGTGCGTGTTTAGAGACGTGGGGTAAGGCGGACAGTTGACGGGTACGAGGTAACACAGCTTACCCAGGTTCAGATCCCACAATGGTGGCGGAATCCTACTCCTGCTATAAATCACTATAATGGCAATACGCCGAGTTATAGAGATTAGGCTCGCTGTGCGAGGTGTGCGTAAAACGATACTAAGTTGTACCCTAAAGGCTCCCATAGGCCCGACTTATATAGTCGTCAGATCCTAGGGTTACAGGGAAAAGTCCTAGCCGGACAGATTACAGAGTTCTACACCGTCTATTACTAGTCTTGTGTATCTTGCACTCCAAGGCTCCGGGTACGCTGGTGACTCCACCGTAGTCTTCCTTTATCCGGCATGGGCCTCCCTTCTGAATCCACCTAACTGGGCCGCCCAGCAGGCCATAGGCCACGCTACCGACTATGGGCCACCCGGGTTAGTCGGATAAGAGACATGCTATGAGGATACCCATATAGCATATCCCCAACAGTAGCCCCCGGAGAACTCCGGGATCTTGCGCTGGCTTGCCTCTTCTCGTGGAATGCTCCGTCTAGATGGATGTCGGCAAATCGTCAATCAATATCTTGTAGTCCTCCCAAAGAACCCTGCAAGGTTTTCTCCGTCTTCTATGAGTAAGTCGGAGAAATGCTGAATCTTCCATCGTACGCTCCCGTTGTCGGATTAAATCCGTCTATGCCGGAATCTTCGATGGGACGGTTCATCTACCATGTCAGTTAAGGCGACATAGGATGTAGGTTAGCGACGCCTCGTAACTCACACATGCAGAGAACGTAATCATATCCGATTTTCCCGCGTGAGTGATCCGAACCGTTGGCGGCGACGGTTGGAGACGTGGCGAAATTACCGCGCACGTTCACGAACACGTCGTCTACGCGGCCACCGTCCGATTAACTACACGAATCTTGACGCAGAGTAAGATAAATAGCGACCGTGAGACACTTGCCACTTTTTCACCCCATTCTCCTGCGTCATCGTCTTCTTCCTCCAGCCACGCGCCTCCTCGAGCTCTCCGTGAAAACCTCGAGAAACCCTAGCCCCTTGCCTGCACCAGTCGTGTCCTCTTCCTCCTCCATGGCTAGCAACAGCTCATCCCCATCAATGGCGGCGTCGAGCGAAGCCGTGGCGAAGCCGGCGAGCTCTGTCATCGTGCCCTCAGAGGGCCTGGTCATCCCCGCATCGGCGGTGATAGAAACCACCGGCGGCGACCATAACCTGGCGGCGCTGGAGCCCCTGGAAGAGGAGCCAGACTCGCACAAAGGCGACTGGCGCGGCTCGGACATCACCGGCCGCGACATGCAAGAGATGGTCGCTGAGGGTTACCTCCCTGCGACGGAGGGGCTCGCCTGGCGGGCGGCACCGGCCGGCGAGGTGACCCCCTCTCCCCAAGACGGAGAGAAAGTATACCTCAAGGCGCAATTGGTACGCGGCGTTTCTCTGCCCATCTCCCACTTCTTCCTGTCCGTCTTGAATCACTTCAAGGTCCAACCCCACAACCTCTCCCCCAATAGTATATTAGTGCTTAGCAACTTCGTGGCACTTTGTGAGGGTTACCTGGGGATTAGGCCTAGGTTAGATTTGTTTGTGTACTTTTTTACCGTCAAACGTGAAGCCGGACACAGTAAAGAGGAGCTTAGAAACTGCGGCACCATAAGCTTCAAGATCCGTCCTGGCCGGCGGTTCCCCGACATCGTCGGCCACGAGTCATGCAAAAATTGGCAGCGGACGTACTTCTACGGCCCCGACATTCCTTTGGCGGGCCGAGAAGTAACGTACCCAGCCTTTGTGGACGGAGCCGCCGCCGAAGTCCCCACATGGCGATCCCATGCCTCCCTTCCCTCCGACCTCAACGCTTCTCGCGCAATAAGGCGGATCGAATGGTTTGTAGAGACGGGTCTGACCGGCTTGGACCTAGCCATGTGCTGGTTCATCAGGCGGATCCAACCTCTGCAGCACCGTACGAAGATTATGCACGAGTACACCGGCGACCGAAGGGATACCCTCCGGATCTCCGAGGACAACTTCTCGAGCGACTCCGTCAAGTTCCACCTTAAGGACATCGTCAAGGTGAAGGACAAGAAAGCGTGGCTTCACCCTCACCTACGACATGTTCGTAGACGGAAAGTGCCCAAAGGTAGGTATTTATTTTCCGTGAATGACATTGCTCCAGTTTTTCCGTCTTGCTAATACCATCTTGTCTAACACAATGATTTCTCACTTAACAGCTTAGCAATCTAGAGGAGGGCAACCTGGCTGCCCAAATCTATGATCCAAAGATGAAGGAACTCACGGTCGTGTCCGACGATGATGTCCCGTTGGCGCGAAAGCGGAAGAGCTCCACCTCTGACGCTGCCGACGGAGGTAAGAAAAAGAAGACGGAGGGTGGAGCCTCCAAAAAGAGTACTGCCACCTTGGAGGCGAAAAAGAAGAAAGCCACCGGGATGTTTGCTAAAGCGCCCCCCTAGTGTAAGCTTCTTATTTTCCGACATTGTCTCATTTATCTATCTTATTCCTGTACTTATGCATTTTGCATGTTTTAGGAAGAAAGGCACAACCAGCCTCAAGTAAGTCCTCCAAGACTCTTGGGGCTTCTAGAAATATTAAAGACATGCTGCATCACGACTCCTCTCCCGCCATCGCCCCTGCCACTCCTGCCGTCAAGCCTTCCTCCGCTCCGACAAGCTCCGCGGTCCAGGAGGCACCAGGCCCTTCCGCCATGGAAGTGGACTCTGGCGCTTCAACCGAGCTTGCTGTTGTCAGCGAGCAGGCGACGTAGGAGACCGCTGCTCTTCAAATGGCTGAAGCTCCGGCTAAGGATGCCATTGGTAGCGGCAAGGCGGTGATGGGAGCTGGTACCTCTGCCGAAGGCGGCGCCTCTGCTCCCCAGAAACCCTTCGAATTGCCGAAGATTATGTACCCGGTGCTTACGCCGGGTAGCACAACTATGGTTCCTAGAGGAGTGCCGTCATCTCCGACGTAGGGTTCGTCTTTGCCGGGATCCAGAACTCGTCGGGGGGACGATCGGAACGTTGTCGGAGAAGAGAACGCGACCGATGGCTACGGTTTCGCCGATTCCTGCAAAGATCTTGGTCCTCACCCGCTGAAGAGCCTGAAGCGCCTCTTGCCCCACGGTGGGCGCCAGATGTCGTGGTATTGCCGACGAGTACGCCATGGATGGGTCCTCACAGTGCGTGTTTAGAGACGTGTGGTAAGGCGGACGGTTGACAGGTACGAGGTAACACAGCTTACCCAGGTTCAGATCCCACAACGGTGGCGGAATCCTACTCCTGCTATAAATCACTATAATGGCAATACGCCGAGTTACAGAGATTAGGCTCGCTGTGCCAGGTGTGCGTAAAACTATACTAAGTTGTACCCTAAAGGCTCCCATAGGCCCGACTTATATAGTCGTCAGATCCTAGGGTTACAGGGAAAAGTCCTAGCCGGACAGGTTACAGAGTTCTACACCGTCTATTACTAGTCTTGTGTATCTTGCACTCCAAGGCTCCGGGTATGCTGGTGACTCCATCGTAGCCTTCCTTTATCCGGCATGGGCCTCCCTTCTGAATCCACCTAACTGGACTGCCCAGCAGGCCATAGGCCACGCTACCGACTATGGGCCACCCGGGTTAGTCGGATAAGTGACATGCTATGAGGATACCCATATAGCATATCCCCAACACTGACCCCATAGCCCAGCCCACCTAGCTACCTATCACTCACTTCCCCGCCGCGCGCAGTGCTCAACCAGCCCGCAGCGGCCCAAGGCCGGCCCGTCACAATAGCAGCAGCCACCGGCCCTCTCTCCGCTCTCAGTCACCGACAGGTGGGCCCGCCCCGTCTTCTTTCACCTTGCGGCAGGAGACCGCGATGAACACAATGTCCTTCCTCATTTCAAATCCCGACTAATTCCGGTCATGCCCTTTGCCCCTTCTCCATGCCTTCCTTCGCCATAAATACCCGAGCCCGCCGCCACCTTTTTCCCCTTCGGATTTTCCTCGAAACCCGAGCCTCTGTTTTTTTGAAGCTTCCAATCTCGCCAGAGAGCGTCATCGCCGAGATTCGGAAGGTGATTCTCCTATTGATTTTGAGCCCCCTTTCCTATATTTTATGTCTACCGTAACCCTAGAGGTCCACTGTTTCACCTTGTTCCCTTTTCCCCTTGTTTAGAGCTTTTGGACCACCCACAATTCATCGCCGGAGTACAGTCTGGGATAGAGGTAATCAGCGGAGCGCTATAGTCAGGAGAGGAATAGAAGGTCGACAGAGTGAGTACGAGCAAGGTCGTGAGGAGGAGGGGAACACCGTCGTCAAGTTCACTGACGCTAGAGACCATCGGAGCCTCGCCCACATCCACCATCCGAGCTCGCCACCGCCGGTCGTCGCCGTTTGAGCAAGGTAAGGACGCCCAAACTCCTAGCGACGTCTGATCCAATTTTTACGGTGTAGATTAGTTATGTTAGGCGGAGGGGTACCGTCCAGTGGCATCGCACCGCGTGCTACGAACACGGATATGCCCTATGGCTACCCGATGTTAGCCTGCCTGGTCCAACCCGACGGAAGGCCCACTCGACGAACTACCAAGGTCCATGATACCTATGACGTTTCGGCTGCTATGAAGCCCATATGGACACGGACTCCCAAGCGCACAAGACAAGGAAAGCTCAAGAGTAGAGTTTGAATAGAACTTGTAACCAACTCGTAACGGTACCTGCGACATAGCCTCCCCATATATAAAAGCTACGAGGGTCCAACGGGGAGGGTACGCAATAGACAAATCTACGATCTCATCTCTCAACACCGCATACGCACCTCACGCCAGATTGCATCTGCGCACCCCTGTAACTTTCGGTTCCGCTGTAATAAAGAGCAGACAAACAGGAGTAGGGTTTTCCCTCCAGGGGCCTGAACCTAGGTAAATCTCGTGTCCCTATGTTGCTTGTCTGTTAACCGTTCCGCGACTTCTAGCATGCCCATCTTCTCTAAAACCCAAGTCCATAACAATAGGCATTGACGAGATCGAACCTCGTCAATTGACGCCATCTATGGGAACTGGGAACGCTAATCATGCGGTCGTGACGGTTCCATCCGGAGCGATCTACAACTCCTAGCGTCATCCGATCCAGTTTTTACAGTGTAGATTAGATCTGTTAGACGAAGGGGTACCGTCCAGTGGCATCACACCGTGTGCCACAGCGCTTAGTCAGCGTCTGCATCAGCGTCGCGTCATCTAGCTCGGCCAATTAGAAGCCGCCACGTGGCGTGAGCTCACCTGCTTTAATAAAAATAATTTTGGAAATTGCAGAAAATAGATAGATCTTAGAAAATTCATATTAAAACATATACTTGGCCAAAAATTGCAAATAATATATCTACGGATCATAAAATTGCGTAGAACAATAATATGGGTTTAGATCTAAACTTTACAGTATATATTTACTTTAATAATTAAAATAGTTTTAATGATATTTTAGAGTACTAAATCCATAGTAAATTATTTATATATCAAAAAAATATGAATTATATGTTCCAGGATTCACAATCTCATGTAGATTACAGATATGATTTTAGATCTAATGTTTGAGTATGAAAATTATTTAAGTGATTTAAACTCTATTAAATACTAAATAAATCATAAGAAAAGATCTACAACTTCGATTAGGGTGAATCCAATTTCTACTTGTTCATATTATTTCTCCTTATGTATTGAACTTAAGATCCAAATTTAATTCAACAATGAGAACATGATTTACAATAGATCTTCTAAAAACCCCATTAATGGCAATCAATTATTAAAACAAATACTCTATTTCATTAAAACACTTTTGCATGCATTTGTGCATTTATTTATGATTGTGTGATTTCTTATGTTGGATGCAATTGTTTGATCGATAGATTGTGAGGAGTGTATCATCTGTACTTGCAACGAGTGTTTGAACGACTTCAACAACTATTAAGACAAGTTACACCTTTGTTCATATCATTGTCCCAGTTTTACTACTATTCATGTTTTGATCCTCAAAATAGTAGTATGCATATGTAGGATGTTTTTAGTAGAAGAGAATTATTTTACAAGTGCTATGCCGTTTTGTAGTATGCCATGAGTAGCTTATACTTAGAAATATTTCCACTCCTACTAGGTTCTCTTCAATTTTCTAAGTACTATGTGTGTGTTATACTATATATATACAAATACAAATGGGGGTTCGAAAGACAGAAATTTTTCTAAGTATAAGAGCTCTGTGTATGAGCGCAATTTTTTCTCCTCAAATCTACTTTAAAATAAAACTATATTTTTCTCTGAGCGAAGTGGTATGTCTGGATCGACTAGTAGGGGAAGTAACCTAGATTGGCTCTGCGTGTGCCCTCCACCACCCAGGAATCAAAGAAGTCTGCCATGTTTCAGAATTCAGATGCTTTCAGTGCAACCACAATACATATGGGCTCTGTCTTGGCCTAGTACTTAGTGGGAAATCTCACCGGGGTACCAACATTTGGAGGTTCTTGGCACGGTTGGATCCAGCTAGTAGGGGGCTACTAAGGGAAAGCCTCGCGATGGTCTTATCTATAAAAGGACTTGATCGTGGATTGTGGGTAAACTGCACAAACTCTCAAGAGTATTGCAATATGATCGATCAGCCGTGTTCACGGAAAAGAACAACTTTGAGCGTCTGAGGTATGGACCCTCTGAAGGATTTCCTCTCTCTTTTCTAAAACAAAAACTCCATGGTCGTGGAATCGTCCATAGATGGGATTTTGAATTGCATGGTGTACTCCATGTGTTGGGTTGAAAGATGGTAGCCTGGTAGAATCCAGTGCGAGCCACTTGACCATATTTTACTTATCAAATGTTTACAAAGTAGGATTAAATATTTTCTCTCTTCTTCTTGAATTAAGAAAAAAGGTCTTTATACAAATAAACTTCAAGCCTTTTGTCAGCCTATGCATGTAGTGATATCCAGTCTTTTCCTTCATGGTGTAATTTGCCAATACATTCAAAGTATTGACCAACATGTTTGGCTGCACGTTTCATGTGCAGAATTTGGAGGTCGCTGAAAGGTGCGCTAGGATCGTGGATCTTCACTCAACTAGTCCGAAGCATTGATGGGACTCCAAGTTGTATTTTTATCGCTTCTGTTGTAATAATGTAAACTCTTGATTATTCGATTCATGTAATAAAGAACTGTGTTTTACATGATATTTCATCGACTGTGAGTGCTAGCTATTGATCCAGGGACTAGCATGTTAATCACAGGGACGTAGGATCTTTCTCGATCCGAGGTCATGTAACACCCTCGGATCGGCCCTATGCAAGTCTCAGCGATTCCCGCCAAACCCGCATAGAAACGATTCAAATGTTCCCACCAGGCACTTTTATGCGGGTGGAAAACGAAGTAATATCATTAAACAATAGTCCTCGATGGAACCCATAGAACAGATATATACAACACGACTCCATGAGTCAAGGATACAGATATAACAAAGATCCAAATCACCTTGAAAACGAAACAACATCCGACTATGGACAAGATGCAAATGGGGCTAAGAGCCCTAAAGAATAACAAATGGCGTCCATAACCCTGCCCAGGCCAACCCGGAAGGGTAACTCTACTAACGATGTTGATCTCAAAACCTTGTTAAACAAAAGGGGTGCCGACAAAGGGCAAAGGAAAAAAGAGAGCGGTCAGTACTAAGGCCAGTACACGGCGAGACTAGATTTCGGCGGTCCTCGCCTACATAGGTATGGTGGACTGAAGCGGCAGCATAGCATGCACTAAACAACCTATAGAGACTCAATACAACTGGCGGTTATTAGATAGGGATAAGAAAGGCCTATTTGAATCCAAGATGAAACTATCACCAAGCATACCAATCCTGGTATTTCCCCTCGAGACCAAACGAGGAAGTAAACCGAGAAACTCACATAGTTGGCAGTTTTATTCATTCCATTATAGTTGCGGAAATTACTAGTCAAATATAGATAGCATGAGTCATCTTGATATTATAAACAGTGGGAAGGTTTAGTTAACCATTCCGTTGTAGTTGCAATACTTACTAGTCAGATACATATAGCATGAGGCATCCCAAAACCAGCAGTTGTTGGTACTTTTATTTAGCCATTCCGTTGTAGTGAAGCTGATTACTAATCATTATAAAGTCAAATTTATAGCACTACTTTATTTATAGTTGTCTATGATCGAGATACTATGCTCCAAGTCGTCCATAACCGCGGACACGGCTTTCAGAAAATTTTACCCTGCAGGGGGGCACAAATAGCAACACACGCACGATCAACATCGGAAAAAACCAAATGAAAACCCAACGAGGCATCACGACAGAACATTCGCAAGATTCATACTCCCTCCGATCCTAAATAAGTGTCGCGGTTTTGAACTAGAGTTAGTTCAAAACCACGACACTTATTTAGGATCGGAGGGAGTATTTGATTTCTGGGGGCCACCCCACTAAGAGACCCGCAACGAAGATGGCCGGCTCCGAGACAGACCCAGAGGTTTGTGTCAATGGCTGTAAACGACTGGTAACCCGAAAGTGTGACTGGGCTTGTAGATACCGCAGAAACATTTCACTTACCTAAACAGTATAGGTGCTCCACGCGCAATAGTAATTAAAGCAGTAAAGCATGGCATAAGTACAGGATAGTAATAAAGCCTCAAACTACTTTGTGGCCCCCAGAAATTAAATATGACTCAAGCTAGGGTTAAGGGGATTCATGGTCCCACATACGGATAGTGCGAATATTCAAAGAACAGGCATCAAGTACTCGGGGTCCTACGGGACACAAGTGGACGATTTAAAACCAAATAACATCTATTGTCCACCTATGCCTCTGCGTTATATACCTACTTCAATTTTAGTTATTAAATGGTAATTAAAGCCATGATCATCTCCAACATTAAACATGTGGCATTACTCCAACAACTGTGGAAGATCGACGGCGCGACACATCACCTGCGCAAGCAACTACGACTCGCGAGGTCGACTATCTACCAAACAACAGGTAATAGGATGTGTCCATGGCAATATAAGGGATGCAGGGAAGTATAAGAGGGTACGGAATCTGTAGCATCGCAACATAGATAGCAATAGATCAACAGGAGGAAATAAAGACTATAAATGTAAAATAGGTAGAAAGGGGGAGAATGCTCGCCTGGAAATATTGCTGAAGGTTCATCCGAAGATCGGGTCGACACTCGCATCAACTCATCGGCCTAATTCGTGAAGAAGCAAAGCACTAGCAGAGACACCGAATGCAATATTTAATACTACGGTAGAAAATCGGCATGATGCATGTATAATGTATGACATGTCAAAGGTGCGATGCAATTAGGCCATATTAAACAGAACCGGGGTCCCGACAATTATTTAATAGGTTCAAGTTTTTTAGATACTCCGCAATTTAAATGTTGTCTTATCAAGGCATAATATATCAATAGTTCGCTACATAAATTTAAATGGGGCCGATATTAGACTAGAAAAGCCCGCATATGGCCTTCATATTGATTATGAGGTGAATCGACATAATGCCCCAAACCACACCATATGTATGCGACATGAACATTTGAACATTTAAATATGCAACAATTTATATAGTTAGCGATTTATAAAATAGGGGCTTGGAAAAGGTCACACATTTTGGATCGAAGATCTTGGTCTCCAAGGGGTTCGGTGCGGCTTCGGATCGGCCTTCGGGGACCAACTTCGGATCATTGAAATCGTGAAGGAGTACTCATCGCTCCGTGTTCGAGGTGGAGGTCTTGGGATTCCTACTCCGTGTCAGAGGTGAACTTGCAACAGCACCAGGTACTAGTTTTTCTCATCGGCAACAGATATCTTAGCAGCATGGTACTACAGAGTCCATGTGCGCTTATCAAACTAGTATGATGGGAAGGCCGACACGATGCGGCAGGGCGCGAACAGAGGAGAAGGCCACGGAGGTCGGCGTTGGAGACAGGCCCGCAGGCGAGGGTGGGGGAGCTTAGCGCGGGTGCGAGATGAGGCCGAGGGGTAGACGGGGCCGGGGCGGGGAGCTCGGGAGAGGAGGCGCTGGCGGCGGGGTCCCGCGGCGGCTGCAGCGCCTGGTTCGCAGAGGAAGAGGGGCGGTCGATAGAGCAGCGCGACCGAGCTGCGGAGGACGGCGGCGTGAGGTGAGGGCGCGACGAGCAACAGCGCTTGGAGACGAGATGGGGAAGGCGCCCGTGGCGGGCGACGGCGCGCCTGGAGGCGAGCGACGAGGGGCGCTCGCGGTCGAGGAAGCCCAGGGAGGCGGCGGTGGAGCTTGGCGTCAGAGGGGCCGCCGAGGAAGGTCGCGGGCAAGGGCGGTCAGAGATGGCGTCGACGGCGGCGCAGAGAAGCTCGGGGGAGGGTCTCGCGGTAGGTGGGGGAACAGGTTGCTAGCGAGGTGGTGGGGCCGTGTGGGTCCAGGGCTAGGGGGATTTATGGCAGGGAGAGGGCGTGCTTGCGTGTGTGTGATGCTAGGATGCTGCACGCAGCGATGGGGCTCAGCGGGCCAGGGGTGGGGCCAGGGATCGTTGGGGGGGAGGGGGGAAACGGGATTAGCGGCATAATCAGCGAGGAGTTGGGTAGTGGCGGCGGGATGAGGGAGTGGGTCTGGTTGCTGAGAGGTGAGGTAGGGTTAGGGCTAGGGTTTGGTTATCTGGGGTGATAGGTGGTCTTCTGACTGGGCCTTTGGGCCTGGTCGTTTGACTGCCTTCCCCACTAAAACATTTTTATTTTATTTTTATATTAAAACATTTTTGTAAATAGTTTTTAGGCAAATAAAATATCCAGATACGACTAGAGCTTTAATTTGAATAGGCGAGGAATATTGTAGGAAATAAAATAGGGTTAAGTAAAAATATTTTTAGATGCAAAAATGCATGATGTCATGATGATGCACAAAGTAAAATTAACATGCGATTTTATAGTATTGGTTTTCCCGAGATGCTACAGGTCACTAAAAAACTTAACGATGGATGCAAGTTTCTTGCCCACTATATAGGAGAAGGAGTGTTTGGCCTAACCCTGCGTGACCATAATGGGCGATTGATCAGGGGCCAAAGCTATGATATGGTCAAGTTGCGAGTGTTTTGATTATGGAGGCACTAGAGATTCAGGATGCATGCGGGAGTGGGCTGTCCACGGAGCCCACTACCTAAGTCCACATAAGAGGCTACATAGGGCACCCACGGGTACACAAGAAAAATATGGACTTCTATGGGAAGCCCACATCAACCCCAACGAGTGCCTAGGATTCATCGACCAGACGCCCTCCTCCTCATCGTTAGGGCGCAGACATGGGATTCGCCGAAGCCCCATTGGCTAGCTCTGACATGGCAGGTCCTACTCCGACTGCTGGGGAAGGTCCACACCCGCCTCCTTCCACTCCCCCACCCCCTTTCTCCCTGTACTTCATCCTCTGATCCTGTGGTCGCCGCTCGTCTTCCGGTTCCTGGGGACAATGAATTTTGCAAAGAGAGGCAGCTTGAGGGCAAGCTCAAGCAGGAGCACATGGTTGGTGGAGAAATCCATGGACACGGATCTAATATGGTCACATGCAAGGAATATCCAAGGTCCAAAAAAATAAAGCATAAGGTCATTTTTACTCTGATATTTGTATATGCTACTCAGCTTGAACTAGCAAGCTTGCCCAGAAGCAATTTCTGTATATGCTACTTTGGTTTGTGTAATTTTTCTACTAGTGAGAAGGAAACAAAGGCAGGAGTGGTTTCGTAGGGTTGGGGAATAGGTTGTTGTTTTATTCAGACCTTGGCAGCATCCGGTGACTAGTTGCATTGGAGTTTCAGTTATTCTCCTTAGTCCTTAGTGGAACAGATCAATTTTTAGTAACTTGGATTTCAGCTATAGGATAAACAAATTAGTTACTACTACAGAACTGTTTTGTTACTAGTGTTGTAACTAAGTGGTAGTAACACACAGGAGATGCTCATCTAGGTGGATGCCTTAATGTCAATAGAAATACAAGGTGCATGTTGATCTAGGTGGATGCTTATTGTTGATACATATTCGTAGTCCAGTTCGTCTCCTTGTAACACTAGGATTGTACCCTATAATTTCCTATATATACGTGACAGTACATCCTATTGGCGCTACGTAATATCCCATAATCTCTCTACATGGTATCAATCTAACAGACCCTCTAACCCTATCCGCCGCCACATACTCCCCTCGACGCCGTTGCGCAACCCTAGCCACCTCCTCCTCCTCGGTGCCGCTGGCTCCACCGCTTCCGCCCCTTCACCACCATGACCGACTTCTCCTCCTCCGGCCCCAGCAACCCCTTTAATTCCTCCTGCTCCGGCAATAGCAACCCCTTCGTCGGCCCCTCCTTCACCGTCATTCGCGATGTCCCCATCCTCGAGCGTGAGCCGGTGAAGCACTCCAACACCGCTGCTAACTTCTTCCCCTAGAAGACTTACTTTGGCCTCCTCTTCCACGAGTATGATCTCCTCGACCATGTCGATAGCACCATCGACCTCCTCACCATGCCCCATGACCCCGACCGGTTGATGATCGATGCCACCATTGTCCGCTGGTTTTTCTAGACCATCTCCAACGAGATATTCCGCACCATCATTGCCGATGGCGACACCGGGCGCCAAGACTGGACTAAGATCACCAGACTCTTCACCAACAACAAGATTCAGCGCGTCACCTTCCTCCAACGGGAGTTCTTTGGCACTGACCAGAACGATCTCTCCCTCAACGACTACTGAAGGGTTTCACGGCATAGTAAATCAAAATTTTCTACGGATGCGAACGAGGGAAAACCAAGATCTAATCTAGGAGATGCAATCAACGAGAGAGATTGGATTAGATCTTCATACCCTTGAAGATTCGCACAGCGGAACGTTCGTCGGAACGTGGGTGATATAGTCGTACTCGCTTCTCCTCCTCGCGATCTGATACGATCTAGCACCACAAGTGGCGGTGCCTCCGTGAGATGCACACGTGCAGCACCTCGACGTCTCCTCCTTCCTCGGACCAGCAAGTATGGTGGAGAGACTGATTGGATCTACAACACGACGGCGTGGTGTATATGGTGGAGAATTTCTGCAGCAGGGCTTCGCCTACAAACAGTCGGGAGGGAGAGAGGAGGGCAGCAGGGCATCTAGGGTTGGAGGGGAAGGTGTGGGGGGGTGGTGCGCCCCCAGCCCTCTATATATAGAGGGGTGGGCGCAGCCCTAGCCCCTCCCCCAAGCCAAACCGGCGGCCCCAAAGGAGGAGGAGTGGGGGGCAAGGAAACCCCCCCTTCTAGAAGGTCTATCTCGAGTTTAAACCTCTCTTGGCCGGCTGGGCCCTATGGGGCCTTGTGCCCCTGGCCCAATGCGGCCAGGGCACTCCCTCATAGGCCCAAGCCCCCTCCCGGAAGGTGGGGCCACGTTGGTCCCCTTCTGGAAGGTTCTAGAAGCTTCTGATACAATACCGATTAATCCGGAACAATTCCGAACTCCAAAAACTGCACTGCCTTATATGAATCTTATTCTCCGGACCACTCCGGAACCTCTCGTGATGTCCCGGATCCCATCCGAGACTCCGAACAAAAACTCATAAACCAATTATCCAATCTATCCTTGCGTCGAGACACGTTAAGTGTGTGACCCTGCGGGTTCGAGAATATGCAGACATGATCTTCTATCAATAATCAACAGCGGGGTCTAGAAACCCATATTGACTCTCACACATTCATCGATGATCATATCGGATGAACCACGATGCCAGGATTCAATCAATCCCATATATATATTCCCTTCGTCTCGCGATATTTTGCTTGCCCGAGATTTGATCGTCGGTACCATCATACCTAGTTCAATCTCGTTCACAGCAAGTACTTTACTCGTTCCGTAATCCGATATCACTTTGTGATTAACTCCTTAACCACATGCTTGCAAGCGGTGTTGATATCAATTACCGAGTGGGGCCGAAGTATATCTCTCCGACTTGGGAGGGACAAATCCCATCTCGATACATACAACCCAACAGATACTTTCCGATCACCTGAGAGACACCTTTATGATCACCCTCTCATAGGATGACGTTTGATGACCTCAAAGCTTTCTTCCGATACCAGGGAGTTGTATTATCTCATGGTCTAAGGAATACAATATTTGACATAAGAAAAGCTTCGCAAAGACGAACACGATGACACGATCTAATTGCTTCGCTTAGTTTGGGTCTGTCCACCATATCATTCTCCCAATGATATGATCTCATTATTAATTGACAACTCATGTCCATGGTTACGAAACCTTAACCATCATTAATCAATGAGATAGTCCTTAGAGGCGTACTAGGGACACGGTGTTGTTCACAAACCACCCAAGTTTTGAAGTTTCCGCTTAATACAATTCTAGCATGGAATATAAACATTATCATGAACAAGAATTATAATAATAACACCTTTATTATTGCCTCTAGAGCATAATTCCAACAGTCTACCACTTGCACTAGAGTCAATAATCTAGTTTACATCTGGAAACAATCTCACACCCATGGCACTGAGGTTCTGATCATGTTTTACACGTGGAAGAGGTTTAGTCAATGGATCTACGACATTCAGATCTGTATGTACTTTGCTAATCTTCAGATCTCCATCTGCTATATAATCTCGGATTATATGAAACTTGCGGTTGATATGCTTGGTCTTTGGATGATATCTTGGTTCCTTAGCGAGTGCTATGGCGCCAGTGTTGTCACACAATATCTCCACTGGGTCCAATGCACTTGGAACCACGCCAAGCTCAGTGATGAAGTTCCTGATCCAAACTCCTTCACTTGACGCTTCTGCAGCAGCCATGTATTCCGCTTCTAATGTAGATCCCGCGATCACGCTTTGCTTGAAGCTTCTCCAGCTCACAGCTCCTCCATTCAAAATATACACGTATCCTGTCTGAAATTTAGAATCATCCTTGTCGGTGTCAAAACTAGAGTCGACGTAACCTTTTATGATGAGTTGTTCATCACCCCCATAGACTAAAAAAATTTCGTTAGTCCTATTTAGGTACTTTAGGATGTTCTTCACGGCTGTCCAGTGTTCCACTCCTGGATCACTTTGATACCTGCTCGTCAAACTAAGAGCATTGGACACATCCGGTCTAGTACACAGCATGGCATACATGATGGAACCTATGGCCGAGGCATAAGGCACTTTGCTCATAGCTTCCCTATCATTTACCGTAGCTGGACACTGAGCCTTGCTCAATATCTTACCTGACAACATAGGCACTGAACCTTTCTTTGCCTTATCCATTCTGAACCTTTTCAGAACTTTGTCTAGGTATGTACTCTGGCTTAAAGCTATCAGGCGTGTTTGTCTATCTCTATAGATTTTGATGCCCAATATATAAGCACCTTCACCTAGGTCTTTCATTGAAAAACACTTGTTCAAATAACTCTTCACATCGTTAAGCATGTTGATGTCATTTCCAATAATCAATATGTCATCCACATATAGTACCAGAAACGTCACCGAGCTCTCACTCACTTCCTTGTAGATGCAAGCTTCGTAGCAATTTGGAACAAATCCAAAGCTCTTGATCACTTGATCAAAATGAAGGTTCCAACTCCGAGATGCTTGCTTCAGTCCATAAATGGAACGCTGAAGTTTGCATACTTTACTAGCATCCTTAGGATCGACAAAACCTTCGGGTTGCATCATATACAACTCTTCATCAATGTTGCCATTGAGGAACGCAGTCATGACATCCATCTGCCATATTTCATAATCATGAAACGCAGCAATTGCTAATAAAATCCGAATGGACTTAAACATCGCTACGGGAGAGAAAGTCTCATCGTATTCAACACCTTGAACTTGTCAAAAACCTTTCGCGACAAGCCGTGCTTTATAGACGGTAACATTACCATCTGCGTCCGTTTTCTTCTTGAAGATCCATTTGCACTCAACGGCCTTTCGGTCGCTGGGAGGGTCCACCAAAGTCCATACTTGGTTTTCGCTCATGGATCCCAATTCGGATTTCATGGCTTCTAGCCATTTCTCAGAGTCTGGGCTCATCATCGCTTCCTCATAGTTCGTAGGTTCACTGTCTTCTACTAACAAGACAGTCAAGACAGGGTTGCCGTACCACTCAGGAGGGGCACGCGACCTTGTCGACCTGCGACGTTCAGTAGCAGCATCGTCCGAAGCTTCATGATCCTTGTCATTAGCTTCCTCTATTGTTGGTGCAGGCGGCACTGGAACAATTTCAGGTGCTGCGCTACTCTCCAACTCAAGAGAAGGTTCAATAACCTCGTCTAGCTCTACTTTCCTCCCACTCACTTCTTTTGAGAGAAACTCCTTCTCAAGAAAGGAACCGTTCTTTGCGACAAACACTTTGCCTTCGGTTCTGTGATAGAAGGTATACCCAATAGTTTCCTTAGGGTATCCTATGAAGACACATTTCTCCGCTTTGGGTTCGAGCTTGTCCGGCATCAACTTCTTGACGTAAGCTTCGCATCCCCAAACTTTAAGAAACGACAACTTAGGTTTAGCACCAAACCATAGTTCATACGGTGTCGTCTCAATGGATTTAGATGGTGCCCTATTTAAAGTGAATGCAGCGGTTTCTAATGCATAACCCCAAAATGATAACGGCAAATCAGTAAGAGACATCATTGGTCAGACCATGTCTAATAAGGTTCGATTCCGGCGTTCAGACACACCATTGCGCTGTGGTGTTCCGGGTGGCGTGAGTTGCGAAACAATTCCGCTTGCTTTAAGATGCGTGAGAAAATCATAACTCAAATATTTGACCCCACGATCGGATCATAGAAACTTAATCTTTCTGTTACGATGGTTCTCCACTTCATTCTGAAATTCCTTGAACTTTTCAAATGTTTCAGATTTATGTTTCATTAAATAGATATACCCATACCTACTTAAGTCATCGGTAAAAGTGAGAAAATAGCGATATCCACCGCGCGTCGAAACACTCATCGGTCCGCATACATCGGTATGTATGATTTCCAACAAGTCCGTTGCTCGCTCCATCATACCGGAGAACGGGGTTTTGATCATCTTGCCCATGAGGCATGGTTCGCATGTGTCAAATGATTCAAAATCAAGAGAATCCAAAAGTCCATCAGAATGGAGTTTCTTCATGCGCTTTACACCAATATGACCTAGACGACAGTGCCACAAATAAGTAGTATTATCACTATCTACTTTGCATCTCTTAGCCTCAATGTTATGGATGTGTGTTTCATCCCTTTCGAGATTTAGAAGAAATAAACCATTCACAATAGGTGCATGACCATAAAATATGTTACTCATATAAATAGAACAACCATTATTCTCTGATTTAAATGAATGACTGTCTTGCAATAAACAAGATCCAGAAATAATGTTCATGCTCAACGCATGCACATAATAACACTTATTAAGGTTTAAAACTAATCCCGAAGGTAAAACTAAGGAGAGCGTGCCGACGGCCATTACATTAACTCTTGATCCGTTGCCAACGCGCATCATCACCTCATCCCTCGCAACCCGCCGTCTATTCCGCAACTCCTGTTTCGAGTTACAAATATTAGCAACTGAACCGGATACCCAGGCACTACAACGAGGGCTAGTAAGGAAAACATCAATAACATGTATATCAAATATACCTTTGATGGTTCCAGCCTTCTTGTCCGTTAAGTACTTCGGACAGTTGCGCTTCTAGTGACCCTTGTCCTTGCAATAGAAGCACTCAGTGTCCGGCTTAGGACCAGACTTGAGCTTCTTCTCAGCAGGGGCAACGCGCTTGCCGCCGCCTTTCTTGAAGGGCTTCTTTGCACCCTTACCTTTCTTGAAGGTGGGGGGCTTGTTGACCATCAACATATGATTATTCCTTTTGATGTCCACCTCCGCTACTTTCATCTTAGCGAAGAGCTCAGTGATCATATCAGTGGAACCAATCTGATTGTGAGCAACTACAAAACTTTTGTAGCTAGGAGGGAGTGATTGCATAACTCTGTCAATCTTGAGCTCCTCTGGAATCTTGCAGTCTAGTTGCTCAAGGCGTTGAGTGTAGCCCGACATCTTAATGGCGTGCTCACTAACGGAACTCCCTTCCTCCATCTTGTAGTCAAAGAATTTCTTAGAGATCTCATATCTCTCAGAACGGGCTTGAGTCTGAAACATGTTTTTCAGCTCCTCGAGTATCTCAAAGGGCCCGGCGAACTCCTCAAAACGATTTTGAAGATCCGATTCCATAGCATACAACATGGCGATCTTAATCAAATCATAATCATCCTTGCGCGACTGATAAACAACTTTCTCATCAGTCGGCGCATCTATAGCAGGGGTGTCACCTAGCGCTTTCTCAAGGACATAGTCCTTTTGTCCGCCAGCGAGAATGATTCTCAGAATGCGGAACCAATTGGTGAAGTTAGACCCATTGTTTCTAAGCTTTACTATCTCAGCAAAAACGTTGAAGTTGAAGTTGGACTTGGCCATGTGATCTACAGTATTTGCAAGTACAATTTAGACTATGTTCATGATAAATAGTTCAACTTAATCAAATTACTAGATGAACTCCCACTAAATTCAACATCCCTCAAGTTGTTTAGTGAACATGATCCAAATTCACCACACCTAATCCGATCATCACGAGAAGAGATGTGGCTTCAATGGTGGACAACAAAGTGTCGATCATATCATTCATATGACTCATGCTTAACCTTTCGGTTCATGTGTTCCGAGGCCATGTCTGTACATGCTAGGCTCGTCAAGTTAGACCCAAGTATTTCCGCGTGTGCAAAACTGGCTTGCACCCGTTGTATGTGAGCGTAGAGTCTATAGCACCCGATCATCACGTGATGCTTGGACACGACGAACTTTCGCAACGGTGCATACTTTGGGAGAACACAGTTTTTTTATCTTGATCTTTAAGTGAGGAATCATCTTATAATGCTACCGTCGCGATCTAAGCATAGTAAGATACATAAAAGGATAAACATCACATGCATATAACTTTATGTGACATGGTATAGCCAATCTTCGCGCAATGATCTCCATCTTGTGCGTTCCGACATGATCTCCATCACTCCACCATGATTGCCTCCACCACGAATAGCAACTACAACTATTGCTAACTACTTAGCGATAAAGTGAAACTATTACATGGCGTATAAGAAGTTGACACACATGTCATACACAATTATAAAGACAACCATATGGCTCCTGCCGGTTGTGTACTCATCGACATGCAAGTCGTGAAACATTACAAAACATGATCATCGCATACATTATACACATCACATCTTGGGCCATACCATATCACAGAAAACACTCCCTGCAAAAACAAGTTAGACGCCTCTACTTTGTTGTTGCATGTTTTACGTGGCTTATGGGAGTAGATGCTAAGAACGATTCTTACCTACGGAAAGCCACAACGGTGATATTATGGTTGCCAAACTCCGGTGTTAATCCCATGACAACTATAGTGAGAGAAACTGACATCCACCAGCCGCATGTGTGGAACAAGCCACACGTCAAGTGCGGAGCCGGTCTCGCGAACGACGTCGCGTAAGGTTGGCCTGGACCGCTTCAATCTCACTATCCCGCGTCATAAGAAGAACACAAACAAGAGGCTAGCAACAGAAAACATCAACGCCCGCAACCACCATGTTGCATTCTACTCGTGAAACACATCTACGCATAGATCTAGCTCTGATACCACTGAAGGGTTTCGCGGCATAGTAAATCAAAATTTTCTACGGATGCGAACGAGGGAAAGCCAAGATCTAATCTAGGAGATGCAATCAACGAGAGAGATTGGATAAGATCTTCATACCCTTGAAGATTCGCACAGCGGAACGTTCGTTGGAACGTGGGTGATGTAGTCATACTCGCTTCTCCTCCTCGCGATCCGATCCGATCTAGCACCACAAGTGGTGGTGCCTCCGTGA
This sequence comes from Avena sativa, assembly GCA_916181665.1. Taxonomy (NCBI): domain Eukaryota; kingdom Viridiplantae; phylum Streptophyta; class Magnoliopsida; order Poales; family Poaceae; genus Avena; species Avena sativa. The sequence continues at coordinate 91,626,218 of OV702293.1, read as the reverse complement.
GATGCACACGTGCAGCACCTCGACGTCTCCTCCTTCCTCGGACCAGCAAGTATGGTGGAGATACGGATTGGATCTACAACACGACGGCGTGGTGTATATGGTGGAGAATTTCTGCAGGAGGGCTTCGCCTACAAACAGTCGGGAGGGAGAGAGGAGGGCAGCAGGGCAGCTAGGGTTGGAGGGGAAGGTGTGTGGGGGGGGGGTGGTGCGCCCCCAGCCCTCTATATATAGAGGGGTGGGCGCAGCCCTAGCCCCTTCCCCAAGCCAAAACGGCGGCCCCAAAGGAGGAGTGGGGGGCAAGGAAACCCCCCTTCTAGAAGGTCTATCTCGAGTTTAAACCTCTCTTGGCCGGCTGGTCCCTATGGGGCCTTGTGCCCCTGGCCCAATGCGGCCAGGGCACTCCCTCATAGGCCTAAGCCCCCTCCCGGAAGGTGGGGCCACGTTGGTCCCCTTCTGGAAGGTTCTAGAAGCTTCCGATACAATACCGATTAATCCGGAACAATTCCGAACTCCAAAAACTGCACTGCCTTATATGAATCTTATTCTCCGGACCACTCCGGAACATCTCATGATTTCCCGGATCCCATCCGAGACTCCGAACAAAAACTCATAAACCAATTATCTAATCTATCCTAGCGTCGAGACACGTTAAGTGTGTGACCCTGCGGGTTCGAGAATATGCAGACATGATCTTCTATCAATAATCAACAGCGGGGTCTGGAAACCCATATTGACTCTCACACATTCATCGATGATCATATCGTATGAACCACGATGCCAGGATTCAATCAATCCCATATATATATTCCCTTCGTCTCGCGATATTTTACTTGCCCGAGATTTGATCGTCGGTACCGTCATACCTAGTTCAATCTCGTTCACAGCAAGTACTTTACTCGTTCCGTAATCCGATATCACTTTGTGATTAACTCCTTAACCACATGCTTGCAAGCGGTGTTGATATCGATTACCGAGTGGGCCCGAAGTATATCTCTCCGACTTGGGAGGGACAAATCCCATCTCGATACATACAACCCAACAGATACTTTCCGATCACCTGAGAGACACCTTTATGATCACCCTCTCATAGGATGACGTTTGATGACCTCAAAGCTTTCCTCCGATACCAGGGAGTTGTATTATCTCATGGTCTAAGGAATACAATATTTGACATAAGAAAAGCTTCGCAAAGACGAACACGATGACACGATCTAATTGCTTCGCTTAGTTTGGGTCTGTCCACCATATCATTCTCACAATGATATGATCTCATTATTAATTGACAACTCATGTCCATGGTTAGGAAACCTTAATCATCATTAATCAATGAGCTAGTCCTTAGAGGCGTACTAGGGACACGGTGTTGTTCACAAACCACACAAGTATTGAAGTTTCCTCTTAATACAATTCTAGCATGGAATATAAACATTATCATGAACAAGAATTATAATAATAACACCTTTATTATTGCCTCTAGGGCATAATTCCAACAACTACTTCCTCCTCCTCAAGTCCCTCTCCGACAAGCTACTAGAACTGGAGTTTCCGATCGATGACAAGATCCACCTCTCCACACTGTCTATAGGGCTCGGCGAAGATGTCAGCAATGCCGCCTCCAACCTCATGCTTCTCAACACACCAACCTTCGAGCAAGCCGTGGCCTACATTCTCCTGAAGGAACGGTGGATGAAGCACCTACGGGCCCACGTGGCTCACACTGCCTTCGTCGTTGGCCTTAGCACATCGCCTGCCCTGCCGCCCATGGCGCCCGCACCCCACCATCCACGGAGCCTCTTCCTCTCGCCCTGGCTCATCCTCGTTCTACGCGACCCAGTAGCCCGCCTATCCATAGTGGCAACAAGAGCAACGGTGGTCGCCGTCGGCATGGACGCAGCCACAACAGCAACCCACCCCAGCCTCGTCCACCCTAGCAAGTCGCTCCGATCCATCCCTGGACGACGGGACATGACCCCTAGAACGGGGTCATCCATGCCTACACGATGCCCGTGTCGTGCTCCCCCTACCCGAGCATCTTGGGGCCGCGCCCGGACACTCGCCAGGCTCTCTTAGTGGCGCCCCAGCCGGGCGCCTACACTGCGCCGCCGACAACGCCCAGCTACTACCCCACGCCTCCGTTGTCATTGACCCCGTGGGATTTTGCACTGTTGACCGCCCTTCAGACTTCTCCCACCGCTGGCTCCTATGGTGGCGGAGGTGACTGGTTCATGGACACCGGTGCCTCCTCATACATGTCCTCTCACCCGGTAACCTCTCCACTACTTTTCCTACCTCCACCTCGTCTCCCATAATCGTTGGCAACGGTCATGCTCTTCTTATCACCCACATCGGTTCCGTCTCTTTTCCGTCTACCTCCACTCCTCTCTCTCTAAATAAGGTTGTGTCTCTATGCGTTCCCTCACTCGTGATAATTCTGTGACTGTGGAATTTCGCTCTTTTGGTTTTTCTGTTAAGGATTGTTGTACCCGGATGCTCCTCCACCGATGTGACAGCTCTGGCGATCTGTACCCGTTGGATCTTCCTCCATCGCCACTACCAGCCACCTCGCCCTCTTCGCCGGTGTCGACCTCTAGCACGCACACCTCGGCCACCCTAGCTCCACCACTCTTCGTCAAATAATGAAAGGATTTTTCTTTTTCTTGTAATAAAACATATGCTCATTTCTTGTGAAGCATGTTGTCTCGGCAAGCATGTTCGCCTTTCGTTTAGTTCTTGGTCCACAGTCTCTTCTTTTCTGTTTCAGTTAATACATAGTGATGTTTGGACCTCACTAATTCCGAGTAATTCTAGTTGTAATTACTGTCTTTTGATTTTAGACAATTATTCTCATTTTGTGTGGACCTTTCCCCTTCGCCGTAAGTCTGACGTCCCCGCCACCCTCGCCTCCTTCTTCACCTATGTCTCCACACAATTCGGCCGCCCCATTCACGCTCTCCAAACTGACAATGGCAAAGAGTTCGACAACATCACCGTCTGCAACCTCCTCGCCTCTCATGGCGCCGTCTTCCGTCTAATGTGTCCCTACACCTCTGAACAAAACAGTCGCGCCGAACGCATCCTCCACAGACTCAACAATTGTGTTCGCACCCTTTTTTCCATGCGCATATGCCTCCACGGTTCTGGCCGGATGCCCTTGCCACTGCTACCCTTCTCATCGACATCCGCCCTTGTCGTAGCATAACGCGCCACACCATCTTCTCTTTGGTGCGCCCCCTTCCTACGATGATCTCCGCATCTTTTTGGTTCTCGCTGATACCCCAGCATCACCGCCACCACCGTGCACAAGGTCGCCCCCCCCCCCCCCCCCCCCCCCCCCCCCCCGCTCCCTTCCTTCTATGTTTCTCGGCTATCCTGTTAACACCAAGGGTTATCGCTGCTATGATCTTGTAATACCCCAAAAGTTTAGATGCTAACTGTTTGTGTTTACTTAATTTACAAAAAAAAAATTATGGCTGTATTGATAGTTACATATAAATCTGGATATAGAAATTTAGGGAAACAACTAACAAAAGAAAGAAAAATTACTCTACGGTGTTGGTCTTGAACCCTTGACGTACTATTGAAGAAAGATAGAAGCTACCAGTTTCTCTTATTAGTGTTGTGACCATATTACTTGACAATAATGTGAGCAGGATCAACACGGGACGAAAAAAAGAAACATGCCGAACTAGATTGGGCTTCCTCTATTTGAGCCGGACTGTATCTATACTACTTATAAAGACATGGACATTTTCTTTCCTAAAGCCACCCCATAAGTGCACACAAACCAACAGGTATCATTGGATTGTCTAACCGTTCAGCTTAGTCTCAAACTATATCATGTGTGCGTTTAGCAATTACATTAAGAGGCGGAGCACTCTGCACAATACGAATTCCGACGGAAGCGTCTTTTCCGACCTCGCAACTCCCCTCCCGATCAAACAAACCTCCCTAGGCACGCCAAAAATTCCCTGTGGCCGATCTAAAAAAAAAAAATCCCATGGCCAGATCACCGCCGCCGGCTGCCGGCCGCCGGAATGAGGGTGGCCTGACTCTCCTCTCCAGCTTCTCCCGCCGTCGGAGCCCCAAAAACCCGCAACCACGGCACGCCTGCCACCGCTGGCGGCTTTCATCCGCGGTTGTGAGATCGTCCGGGATCCAACGTCGCAGCTACAACTCCTCCTCATCCGTCGTGCCCTGCCAATACCCCGCGTGCTGCGCTATGACAACCCATACGCTGCTTGCCTCCGCCCCCGTCGTGCCCCGCCAATACCCTGTACCCTCCTTACCTTCTGCTGCCACAGGCCCCTTGCGTGGCATGAAGGAACCAAGGACGAGACATGGTCTTCCGCTAATTTTCTCTTCTTTGGTTATCTTGGGACTGTTAATTGTTTACTATTTTTTAGTTCCTCACGACTGATTCTATTGGTATTTTTGACAGGGCAAAATACTCTTGGAGACATCTTATGTTGTGTCCTCACAGAAAGATTTCAGGTTTCTCTTTTGCTTGAATGATCAGGCTGGGTCCTCTTGTAATGCAAGATTATCAGCTTTAGTGGCTCTTACATTTATTGTTGGAGAATTAGCTGGATCATGGAGTTAATTTGTCCATGTTGTGCTATATGTGTTATGGATCCACCTTTACTGAAGAACGAGTCCCTCTCACGTATATCTCCAATGTTTATCTTTGGTCTAGGTTTATTTGTCCCCAACACAGCGAGTTATGTAGTAGTTCAGCCCGGACTAGGAACGCATAATTGTTGTTATGAATATTAGAAATGGATCTGACTTCATCCAAACATAAAAGCACAATTACATGGTCTGAAGAGACATGGTATATCCCTTTTGAGTGTAAGCCGACCCATATTTTTAGAATTTAGTAGCAATTCTTATTTATGTTCCTTTTGGATGATTTAACTTTTAATTAGTGGTCAGCCTGCTTAACTCTCTGCAGTTTGGACCAGTGTGTTTACTATTTCCTATAGACGTCCATGAAATAAATAGAGTTCCCAATTCTTCTTCCATGAATCATATACTTCCTTCGTCTGGAAATAAGTGACTTTAGTTTGTCTAGATTCGGATGTATCTATACACTAAAATACGTCTAGATACATACGAATTTAGAAAAATCCAAGTTACTTATTTCTCGATGGAGAGAGTATTTCATCCTGAAGTACTCTATTGAACTACATAATGTTCTAGCGAGTTCACTATTTCCATATGCCTCATGGAATATATTTCATCTACACCTACTTTGTACAACAATACCTTGTTTCTTCTCCTCAGTGAATACTAATTAAGAACTCTTGCTTGTGTACAAATCCTATGCAGGGCCGAGTAGTCCCATTGCTGCCTAAAGAATATAATAGGATGTCCACCAACTGGTTTGCAAAATTCCCCCTTGAAAGTTAAGTTTCTTAAATTACACTTCTTCATGCAGCTTATATTAGTACACTGTTAGATATACTAGGTAGTATAATGTCTTCGAGTATCGCATATTTCATTCCTACTTCATAGTGGTATAATGTTAGATATCCCCAACAAATGATGCCAAACATGGCATGACAGAAGGGCAATCCATGATATCCCTCGGAAACTCTGCCTTGGCAAGGGCAATCCGTGATGTCCCTCGGATGTAATATGTTGTCTGTTTTCTCCATGTAAAATATATATTACAATTTTTGGCCTGTTGATATATGGAAAATTTAGGTGGGGACTCAACCCCTGTTGATCATTACAAAAATCGTCCGGAACTAAAACATTTGTCCTTTTTATTCCTTAATGTTAGATATCCAATAGTGGCATGTATAAACTGTGGAGAGATCATTTTGTGCCCGAGCCAGTAGTTAGTTAAACTGATATTGATTTGTGCTACCTGCATACGTTAAGCGGATTATAATAATCTCAGGTTGATATATGATAAAACCAAACCCTTGCTGTAATATTGTTTTGGCAGCACATTAGTGACTCATTTGTTTTGGAGTGTATTATCAGAAGCAGCTAAGATTCGCCTGTTATATATGCACATTAAACATGGCAGACATGTTCTGTAGATGATCTTTACAACTGGAAGGAAGACAATCTTAGCATCATCGCCCGCTGTAGCGAGTTTAATATTTGAACTTATTGCTCCATTTTGATCCAACAACCCCATAATTCTACTTCTGGTATATTCTTTTAGTAATTTATTGATCATCTCGGTTGCATCAGATGGCCACACATGCTCAAATCTTGAAATACAAGTTGTTCTTCTCAGTTTGTTACCTTTTTGTTGCAAATTATCAGAGCACTTAATTGAAGAGTTTGTAGACCTTGAACATGTGGTTCTTTAGCATGTATGTTCCAGACGATCCAAGCACAATAATGGTCAACCCAGCTAAGGCTCAAGATTGGATCGCATCATCATATACCAATCACAGATTTCTCGAGTTCTAGCATGTCTCTGATCCAGCACTCCTTCCTTGCCTCGCTTCTCTTGGTCTTGGAGGCGGTCACACGAGGTGGGAGATGGAAGAGCTGGTGGTGGCAGCGGTGGCATTGCAGAGCTTCTCGAGAGGTTCAAGGGCTATGGAATGAGGGCGCCTTATCGCTCTAGGACGAGTTTCGTGCTGGAGGAGCGACACTTCCTTGTCCAGGATCCTCTCGGTTGTTCAGGACAAGATAAGATGCTGGTACTATGCTTAAACAGTTCACACGAGTTGATAAAGTTTTGTTTATGATTAGAAACTTTGGAAAGGTTTTTTCTTTCAACTTGTGTTGTGTATAGATTTAAGTTTCTAATTCTTTGTACCAAGATTCAGAATTCAGTTTGGAATAATGAACATGGCTTGGCAGTTTTGATCTTAAGGGATGTTTATCAAGAGTTTCTCCACTCAAGTTCGATCATGTTGCCTTTACTATGTGCCACAAGTGCCATGTATTTCTAACTTCGTATGTAATTCATTTTTTTATTTGGAGAAGTCTTGTTTTTCCTAACTGTAGACTTCAAATAGGTAAGTTGATGTATTTTATCAATGGAAGAAAGTTAGTATTTGTTCAGCGTGGTAAGGGTGGACCTCTCTCTATGGTTTACTATTGTAAAATGGATGCAGCTATATGAGTATTGAAGTCAATATTTGTGGACACTTGCTTAGTAGCTATTTTGTTTGATTTGGCTTTAAAATGAGGTTGTATTGCAATATTTTGGAACAAAATATACTATATTTTTAAAATAAATTGATCGGTAATAAAATCGTGGGTCACACGTGCACGCTTACTAGTTTTGCCTAGTTACCCTGCCGTATATTAGTGGAGATAGGAGGCCGCCGCCGCTCCCTGCCTAAAGAGTTTCCAACGCTACTGACCTCAGGCGGCTGCAAATGCGTCCTCTCGATCTACTACTATGTCGCTGCTGTGGGACTGCATAGCTGTTGTCCCGGTTATCTCGGGCAAGCTGTTGTCTGCAATAATTCCGGAATCGCCTAGGTTTCGCGCCGACACGCGCCAGATGGCACTCTATCCGTCATGTCGTCGCCTCGTCTTCAATGGCTCATACTTCTGCCCATGTCGTCACCGACGACACGATGTTTTTTCATGTTAGTTATCCGATAGATTATAATTTCAGAACGTGAACTTATTTTTGTTCAGCAGACTTTTCTTAGTCTGTTAGAGAGCAGCATGAGTAGTGCGTGTATTGCACATGGGTTAGTGCGACGGGAGAAGTTCAGAAGGTCAGCTTATTTCAGTAGTTTGGTCAACTGAGTCGAATTCAGTCTGAAGGTTCCGGCAAGTTTGGATCTGCACAATTTAGACGAGACTTGTAATTAGTAGTAGAGATGATTAGCAATTTCCGTGGACATAGGCCGTCTAACTTTCTAGCTGTTTGTTTTGCTAGTTCACTATTTTTTTTAGATATATGCATGAAAGAAATGAGAGCTACAGATTATTAGGAAATATATAGCATCTTCTAGACTTCTACTCCCTCCATTTCAAAATATAAGATGGTGCGCACCCAACCGGCCGCTGGGTCATCTGGTGCGGCTGCGGCATCCTCGCGCGGCATGGACGAGCGCGCGGTCGTGGCACCGCTGCCCCGGCGGGTGCGAGGGGGCGCCATGGAGCTTCGGGGTTGGCACCGGCGGCTTCCCTTGGGGGGGAGCTGGCCCGTCGCCCGGCGCGCAGCGCCTGCGTCTTTGCACGCTCCGGCGAGGACGAGGACGCTGAGCGCGCGCTGCAGAACGAGCTAGTGGGCGCCTTCGTTGGGGAGCGCACGGCCTCGCCGGCCGATGTTGCTGACGCCCTGGTGGACATCTATGGCTTCCCCGAGATCTTCTCCGTGCACCGTCATGGCGGGGGTACGGTGCTGGTGTACTTCGCCGCCCGTGAGGACCGGGACCGTGTGTTCGCCGATGAGTTCATCCAGACGCCGTACTTCCGGCTGTTGATGAAGCCCTGGTCGCGCCGGACAAACACGACGGCCGGCGGGCTCGGGGTTCATGTCAGCCTCGAGATTGAAGGGGTGCCGGCGAACGCGTGGAGTCTAGCGGCGGCGGAAACCATGCTCGCCCCCAACTCCTGGGTGGAGCGCCACGATCCCCTGACCCGTTCTCGTGCTGACATGGAGACGATGAGGTTGATGGCGTGGTGCCTGGATCCCTCCCTCATCCCAAAGGAGCTCGATTTCCACATGGTGGAACCTGGTGAGGTGCCCTCGCCGGAGTTGCGGGCGTCGCCGGCTAGCGCGATTACTCCGCCGCAGATGGCCATGTTGATCCACCCCCTGATCGTCCACGTGACGGGATTCACCGATTACCGGCGGTGAGCTCCGGGATCGGGCGGCGCGGGTGATGGGGGCCCCTCCCCTGGTTACCCGACGACGCGGCGTTACTCGTACATCTGCGGGGCGCCGGACTCCCTTCCTCCGGGAGGCGCTAATTGCGGCGCGGGCGGTGGTTCGGGCGGCGGCTCGAGCGTCGGTGGCTTTCGGCGGCGTGGGGGCGGAGACGGTAGGCCCGCCACTACCGCCACTCGAACGCGCCGGCCCACGTGGTTGGCCAGGCCACAGCTCGCCGGGCTGCACCCGGTCCGGTCGCCGCTGACGTCGGGCCTGTCTCGGCGGTCGAGCTGGCCGCGTCGCGACAGGGTGGGGGCACTCCGCGACAGGAGGGGGCCTCTTTCCATGCTGATTTGGGAGCGACCAGCAAGCTAGAGGACGCGGGGGCGCTAGGGACGCTTTTGCCCAGAGCCTAGAAGAGGAAGAAGCAAAAGCTGTAGCGCAGGAGGGCAAAGCGAAAGGAAAAGGCAAGGCCGGCCAAAGTGGCTGCGGCGGTGGCGACAGAGGCTGCACGCGCCAAGCAACGGGCAGTCACCACTCCCTTGCTGATGAGCGTTGCCGCGGCAGGCTGTGACGCGAGCTTGGCGCCTCTGCGCCTGGCTGTTCTAGATGTACCGCGCGAGGGGGATAACGACGAATAGTCTTTGACCCGGTCCGCAGCGTCGGGTGGGGAGGTGGAGCCGGTACGGGCCGTGGGCGGCACCCGGGCCCAACCCGAATCACCACGGTCGGTCCCCAGATCGTACCGCCCGGTCTGCCTCAAGTCCTGTGTGCTGGGCTCCCAGGGGAGGCCCTGTGGGCCCCAGGGGGACGGCCCGCCTAACGATTCCACCACGCTTCGTGCCGATGTGGTGGCCCATGATCCCGCTCAGGTGACGAGGGTCATGACCTTGGCGCTTTTCGTCGGTGGATCGAGCAGGGAGCCATCCGATGCTGCTTCTTGCACTGCGCAGGGGGACATGGACGCCTCGCAGCCTCCTGAGGAGCTGGGAATGACGCACTGGCTGTTAGACGTGGACAGGCAAGGTGAACGGGAGGTGGTGGCTCCCACACTGAGGCCATCCTCACCTACGCCTACCCCAATTCGTTTAGCCGGGCGCCTGGCCTCACCCCCTATCTAGTACTGCAAGAGGCTGGCGCCTTCCGGGGTGGCTTGCGGGGACACCCCACCTCCAGCCCGGCCTCGCACTCTCGGGGAATTCCTTTCCACAACCAAGTTATGTTAGGATTCCCTGCTGCTCGCACCACCGGTGCAGCGCCGTTTGATGGCGTTGAACTTCCAGCCGCGCAGGAGCTCCAGGATCGCCAGGAAGCTGGGGGGACTGAACTCCGAGCAGAAGGTGGTCCGCAACCTCACGAGGAAGCTTGGACTCATCGCGTAGGACAAGGCACCAACCGACGCGGCCTTGGAGGCTTTCCACCGGATGTTCGAGACCCCTCTCACGGACGAGATGATTGAAGCGATTGGTGAGCTCTATGGATGGACCCTCTCAGCGATCAGAGGATGCGCGACGCCCCAGCCAGGGTGTTGCCGGGTGGTGTAACATCCCAAAAATATAAAACAAGGATCATCAAACTCAAATCACTAAAATTAGGGTTAACAAAAACTTTGATTAATTAAAATTATATGAATGCATGTGTGAATGAAATGATTTGACAAATGGATGAATGGACTTGTGTGATTAAGCTAAATAGCAAGAAATGGTTTAAAGATGAAAATAGCATCATATAAAACATTTCCATGCAGAAACAAATCAAGAGAAAAAAAAGCAGATCAAATAAAGCAAATGGTTATTTGCCAATCTTGCTCACTAGATCACTTTGAGTGCTTCTAGTCCAGGATTTCAAACAGAAACTTTCCCAATTCTTCTCACCCCTTGTTAGAACAAGTAAAAGAGAATCAAGGCCCACCTTTCAAACTTAAAGAAATATTTGGCAACCTCATTCAAATGACAATTCAAAATTGAATCTTTATCATATGGGAAGATTACCTATTTTCAAAACCCAACCAAACCAATGCCCCTTGACTAATCCAACTAACCAGACACTCCCTATCATGCTCCTAGCAAACCCACCAAGTTTGAATCCAAAATTCAAATTCAAAGTTCTTGCGGCCATCTCATCAAACACCTTGCAGATACAAATCAAACAATTATCAAACACTATAGTGTGCAGTAAAATTGGCCTAACTTGTTCCCTATCTAGCTCACACTACACCCTCAGTAGATCACCTAACTAGTTTAACCCCTCTAGCTCACTATAACCAGACCATGCCATCAATGGCAAACATGCCGAGCCTAAACTTGCCACCCCATTGTCGACAACAAGCTAGGAGCAGCACCAAGCCTAGCCAGCGTGTCTAGCAGGCACCCCACCGTCCACCGCCACTCTCTGTCCTAGCCTCGAGCAATGCCAGCCCCTAGACCACATGACAAAGCCATGCCAAATCTCTCTATGCGCGAGCCGAGAGCGCCCGCTCGACCAGCACCCACAGACCGCGCGCCGCCCTCGCCGCTTGCAGGGATGATCGCCAGCACCCCAGCACCCCGCCAGACATGCCCGTTCGCCGCTGCGCGGATCACGCGTGTTGTGCGACATTAAAATCGCCGTCGGACCCGCTCAGAGCACCGTGACGTTCTGACCGATCAGCACCGCCCCATGCCGCAAGACCACGCCGTTGAGCTTCGCCAGGGAGCACCGCACCTCTCCCTACCGTCTCCCATGCCAGTAGCCCTATGTGCCGTCGACCACGACGAGCTCAGCCCGCGCCCGTCGGTCCCCTTCAGCCACTATAAATAGAGGCCTCCACCGCTCGTTTTCTTCACACCAGTTCACTTCCCTCCACCTCAGAACCACCCCACCTCACTCCCGAAGAAAGGCGAGCAACGCATCGTCAGAATTAGCCGGAGCCCGCCGCTGCTGGAGGAGAAGGGATCGTCGATTGGAGCCGTCCCAGGAGAAGCTGCAGGTACTAGGAGAACCACCGTCGTCGACTTCATCATTCGCCCACGTCGCCGACCCTCGCCTGAGCCCTAGTGAGCCTCCCACGACCCCCACCTGCCGCGTTAGGGTTTTGTCTCGCCGATGCTGCCCGACGTGGACGATGAACCAGAGCCGTTCGATTAGAACCAGATCCCACGGTCCACGTTGCCATGTACCGCTTCGCCCCTCCCCGTCTCACTGACGCATGGGGACATCCACTTAACCAGCCCGCGCATGCGCTGTGCGTAGTGGGCCGGCCATGTTAACCCTCCCGCGCGACCCGACAATTCAAATTAAGCTTTATTCATTTAATTTCAAACATAGTTCTGTACCTAGATTCAAAAATCAACCCAGCTCGATTCACTGAACCAAAATGCATAAAACCAATTTTCCTAGAAAGGTACTGAAATGCTTAATCCAAGCCCATTGGATTCAAATCATTTGGATTGGTATATCAACCATGGTAAAAATAACAAGGCAGAAGCTTTTCTGCATTCAAATTTTTTTTAAAATTCAACCACAAAATCTTTTGAGTTGATTCCAACTCTAAAAAATCACATTTGATCATACCTTTCAGAATATGTAAAAACATATGGGTTTACTTACAGAGATAATGTTCAAGTAGTAAAAGAATGCTACATAGGCATTTCTAGTCACTTTATTTAATTAAAATAAAAGGTTAAACCTTATTAAATTGTGACACCACCTTAAATCACATTCCCATGTACTGAAATATGTGGTGATGACATGTGTCAACATGATTCCATGTTTGAGTTGGAGAATATTAAATGTTAAGTAGTTTGTCAATGAGTAGAAATTACCTTTCTCAAATAAAATAAATAAGACAAGTGCTTTAAGCCTTGTGATAATAGTGATGATGATAGATCACCTATTATGAACCTTTGTGTAATGATTAGAAATAGTTAACCATTGTTTGGTTATTGTGTACCTCGTATTTATGTATAGACGCTAGTACCGACCAAGGATACGAGGAGGAAGGAGGATACTACGAGGAAGAAGCCGAGGATAACTTCAACCACTACTCTGCACAAGGCAAGCCAATACTTGAAACCTTGCGAGCTAACCCTTTCTAGTTATGCAAGCTAATACTTGCTTGTTACCATGCCAACTATATGCCTTAAGCATATGTGATCATACCCACTTGATAACCCAATCCTAGTTTTACTTGCAAGCTTTATACTTTAGTTTCTTTATCAAAACATTCTCTTATAGTTTACATGGTGAATTGTAGATACTAGAAGGATATTGGAAGGTAGCATAAAGAGCATAAAATTTGGCCTAAGTTAGATAATCTTGATGTCATCCCAAGGCATGAGATTGCACTTAGTAAATCCCCACTTGTTTACTACCCCTCATTAGTATTTACCACACTTCTAGATGCTAGTGCTAAGTATAAAACTTGATCAACTCTAGATGGGAATACTTGGTGAAAATGGTTATGAAAACCTTAGAATGATGAGTCATTCTACTGAAATGTTTTGACATGTGTTCTTGAACAACAGATGATTTTGAAGATGAAAATGTTGAGGCCTGAGCCTTAGACCTTTATAAAACTGATGGTTGTCTGGATGCGATACCATTCCAATTTGACTGTACAACCACAATACCCGAAATTTGGGGTAGGGCTTGACTGGAAATTTATATACCTTAGTATGGGTTCCCTTGCGGCCAAGGTCTGAGCTGAGGCTACCTTGTGAAGATTGTCCACCTGTGCAGTACCCAAGATGACAGTTGGTCATGGTTGGGAGGCCAAACTCACAGGAGAGGTTCTTATACTAGGGAGTGTAATTGAAAGGTTAGGATTGATTATCTGCATACTGAGTATGGTGAATTCAGGATTATTCCTGATGGATGTATCGAATGTTGTGGTGAAAGTGTAAAATCTTTGCAGAGTGACAAACTATTCGAATAGCCGCATAAGCGGTTATGGACAGTTGGAGTGGCCGTAGTGTTCCCCCGTCAGATGTTTTCAAAATGAATTATGAAATGATTTGTGACTTTGACTTGATCACAACAGAGTTGTGATATGAAATTCAAATTCCCACTTAGGTGTTATAAAACTTTCAACTAGTTTTCTTTGCTTCTGAACTTAGTAGAGGTAAATCTGGCTTTTTGCAAAATAACCTTAGAGCTTAGTATCCTACTACAAAACCCCCTTCACCTGTTAGTATTAGTTTGCGAGTACTTAACGAGTACATGGCTTTGTCCCTGGCTATTCCCGTGGCCAGACTATGAAGAGGAGTACCAGGATGATGGACCGTAGGAAGGTAACGACAACTAGGATCATCTCCCATCGTCAGCATTGCCTGTGACCATGAATATGCAGTGTCGCCTACGCTATCGTTATTTTTATGTTATTCCCCTGCATGAGTTGTATTAAGAACTAGATCATGAGATCCTTATTTGTGTAAGACCTTATGTATGGTTTGTAATGGATGATGTACTGTGATATCCAAATCTGTTATGTCTCGCAAAAATGGTAATCCTGGGATTGCGATGTATGGCATAATAGGCATCTGTGATTAGAAATCCGGGTGTTGACAAGTTGGTATCAGAGCCATCCTAACCATAGGAGACCCTAGTTAGAATGGACGTTTGAATCAAGAACTTAGTTTCAAAACCAAAGGAAGTGAGTATTTACAAAAACCAATTCCCATTCTTATCACTTGGATTCTTGCATGAAAATTCATATTCCTCAAAATTTCTTGCAAAGTACATAAAATTTAACACACTTGATCACTCTACTAACTTACTCATCCTATATTCTTATATATGGACGTGAAGTACAACAATTTTTATCAGTTGGGGAATGGAGGAGACCTCATATTTGACCGTGACTTGGACCAGCTTTCGGAACTTCTGGAGCGTCCGCACCCCGAGTTCTTCAGAGCTCAGCTCAATGATCAGGAAGGGGAAGAATTGCAGTGGCTAGTGAAAAGGATACATATGCCGTCTAGAGGGGGGGTGAATAGGCGGTTTAAAACTTTTACGAGATGGGCTTAACAAAGGCGGAATAAAACTAGCGTTTACTTTGTCAAGCACAAAACCTATATAAACTACAGTTCACCTATGTGCACCAACACCTTATGCTAAGCAAAACAAGCAACTATGTGATAGCTAGATATAAGAAATCAAGCACGAAGGCTATCACAAAGTAAAGCGCATAAGTAAATAGCTCGGGTATAGAGATAACCGAGGCACGTGGAGACGATGATTTATTACCGAGTTCCTCCCATAAAGAGAGTACGTCTCGTTGGATAGGGGGTGGTATCAAACCACCTACGCCACAAAAGGCCTCCATTATTCTCCGGTGAATCTCACCCCAATGGGATTGATCCACACTTCCACTATCGGTGCACTTGTCGGTGGCAACCAGAACCTCTCACAAGGTTGGGGCACTTCTCCACAACTTAATCGGAGGCTCCCAACAAACGCAACCAAGGCCACAACCTGCAACACTAACAAACTGTCTAGGGTTCCAAGAACCCAAGAGTAAAAAGCTTCTCAACTTTCACTCACCAAATCCTCCGAGGAGAACTCAAACCGATGCACCAAATGCAATGGCAAGAACACGGGAAGTGCTCAAGTCCTTATCTCCCAAATTCCACAAAAGCTACAAAAGCTAGTGGGAGAATAAGAGAGGAAGAACACAAGAGGAAATCCACAAAAGAAATCCCAAGATCTAGATCCCAATATGTTCCCCTCACATAGAGGAGAGATGGATTGGTGGAGTTGTAGATCTAGATCTCTCCTTTCAAATCCCACAAAAAGATTCAAGAAATATGGGAGGGATTAAGAGTATTTTCAAGCTCTTGAAGGTCAAAACAATGGAGGAGAGAGAGAATGCAAGCAACAAACCTAAGGAGGAAGAAGGGGTCTATTTATACCCCTCCCCAACGAAATATGACCGTTTGGGACCTTCCAGGCCGGATAATCCGCCCCTCCCCCGGATATTCTGGTTTCCCCGGGCTAAAAAAATGGCTAAGGACTTCGCGACGTAACCCTCAGTATAGGGGCGGATATTTGGGGCGGATAGTCCGCCCCCATGGCCGGATAATCCGCCCCCCTGAAAACTGGTAGGAACAGCAAAACTGAAACCATCATAACTTTTGCATTCGTACTCCGATTTTGATGATCTTGGGCTTGTTTTGAAGATAGTAACGAGCTCTACAAGATCATGCAGGTAACCATCATAGTACAGCAAGGGAGGATAGAACAAAATTATGAAAGGTTTAACCTATCTATAAAATACAAACCGGTAAAACCTCCAATATCGAAAACACAATAGAGAATGCATATGAAATCCGTTTTCGATGAAATTAAGCTTGTCATAGAGATTGACACAATATCTAAAACCTCTCATGGATAAGAACCAAATAATAACCAAGAAATATGATGCCAAGTATGCAAAGGTTTGAGCTCTCACTGAGGGATATGATCAAGTTACTCACTTGAGAGCCCCTCTTGATAGTACGGTTATCTATCCTATAAACCAGTCTCTCCAACTAACACCACGAGACCAGTTAGAAAGAAACCCTATCAATATCAAACATTTTCCTTGTATATTCCACACCTCAGGATGGAGCATCTTTCTTGATTGCACTAGCTTGGTGAAGATGCTCCCCCATACTCCACTATGGAAGGGCCTCTCTTTTAGGCATATCTTCACATATCCATGATCACCATAAGGATGGCACGATACACTGAGATCATCTTATGAAACCTTGATCAACACATGATCTTCTTCACTTTATTCTTATTCCAACCTTGAAGCCACCATATGGTTCAAGCATTGTCTATGGACAAATCCTACAAGTAAAACTCAATGCAAACATAAGCCCATAAAACATTGTCATTAATTACCAAAACCACACATGGGGGCACACATGTTCTTTCAAATTCCCCCATTTTGGTAATTGATGACAATCCTTTGAGAGGGTTTATATAATCAACTTAACAAATAAAAAATGGTTGCGCCAACATCAAATACTACACAAGTATGTGATGTTGGTACGCCCATAATATATAGAGCAAGCTCCCCCATAATATATGCGTGTGTGATGAACCATTACCGTTGGTGGAGTTTCCTCTATATATTCAACATGCAAAGAGACAACAAAGATGCAAGAGCATGAGAGGCAAATGATTAAGAACAAACTTCCAAACCCTCCAAAACATCTCTCCCATTGGCATCGATTGCCAAAATGGGTGAATAGTTCTAGACGACCAATATAGTAATAATTCCTCCAAAGGTGTGTCTTCGCACATATACAATGATGAATACTTGGGAGGGAGTAAAACTATATCGAGGATCCGAAGATTGCCAAAGGAATAAAATAAAAGACGCAAGCAATCACAAGATCCGACAAACCAATTTGAAAACAACAAATGAGTCCAAATGGAAACTACAAGATATTATGATATGAGCAAAAGAGTGTTTTAAATAACAAAAAGATAAGATCTCCAATATTTGTGCACAGTTTTAAAATAAATGCATTGGAATAAATAATGCACAAATATGGAATCTTTGTTCCCCCATAAGAATTTAAAACACAACACATGAAAGATCAAATAAATGCTTAAATAGAATTGAGAAGCTCCCCAAGATTTGTGCATACTTTAAAATCGGTGTATTTCAATACAAAAATGCACAAATATGGAATCCTCACTCCCCCATAAACATTTAAGGCACAATAAATGAGACAGAATATAAATGAGCATTATTAAATGAATTAGATGAGCTCCCCAAAGATAATGCACCAATTATGATAATTGCATTTGGGAACAAGGTGCATAATCATGGAATCCTCACTCATCCAAGTTCATTGAACAATACAAGGCATGAGAGAACAAATATGAGTGCCCAAAGATGCAAACAATAGGAAGAAGCACCCATAGGCAATTAAATTTAGAAGCCACCCAAGAATCAAAAGGAATAGAAAGGTGGTCTCCAAGGATTAAAAACCAACTAACATTATCTTCACATATGTGTGTATATTTCTAAATGGATAACATCACAAAGACATATGCCCATAACAAAATAAGCACACACAAGGAAGATATACAATAAATCACATAAAAGGACAAAACCAACTCCCCAAAAGAGTAAGGTTCCAACAAGTAAACCAAACTCTCCAAACTTTTCATGATGGCACAAAATACCAAAACGAATAGATCAGACTTCCAAGCACATAAAACCAGATATGGATCAAACAAGGAAGCATAAAAAGATTGTTCTAGATAATATAGGAGAGCTCACCCATAAGTAGTACATTATATATAATTTTCTTTCGAATGCAAAATGCACACAAATGGGATCATCACTACTACCTACAATAAGAAAAACACAAGAGGATATAAATAAAATAAGAAGATCCAAAAGAAGCAAGGAAGGCTTGGGAGACAACACAAAACATTTTCTTGGCCAAAGATAGGATAAAATTAAACAAAGGCCAAAGTGAATATGATCAATAAATTCTACCATAAATTGAGTACTCATTGTCCAAGGACAAGAAATATTGGGAATAATTTTCCCAAGGTAGCTTGCATGGATATCCAAGATCATAGTCACAACAAGAAGCATATAACAAAATATAAGAATTAAGCATGATACTTCGAACAAGATTCTTGGTAGCTTCCAATAGTCACACAATCACTAGTGATTAGATTAACTTGAAGCAAATGGTTTCCATGATGATATAGAGATCTAAATATGAGGAAACACATACCAAGAAACACTCTCATATACAAGATCCAAAATATGATCAATAAATGCATTCAAGCAAATTGGAACTTGTATGAGCAAATGTGTCACATAGGCACTAGATAATTATCCATATCAATTCTAAGTGACACAACCTCGAATATTCACATTTTTTAGGATTATAATATGCACTAAGCATATGACTCCCCCATAATGTGATACTACTATAAAACTAACACGAGGCAACGGATCCAAATAGATATAATTAATGGACATTATAGAACTTAAATTTCTCATGTACACACATTTTTAGGATTGTGGAATGCCCAAGAATAACACTCCCCCAAAATGGGATAGTCCATTAATCTCTCACAAGAGCCAAATAAGATACCAAATATAACCAAGAAAGGCTCAAACATAAGAAACACACATACATGGTGTGCCACCTAATCATACACAAAAATATGCTTGATTCCTCAAGATAATTAAGTGGAAATCACAACATGTACAAGAGCATGGAAGATACAAAACCAACACATGCACAAGGGGCGAGTAACTTTCAATGTAATGAGTTAAGCATATGTTACCGCTAGGAGGAACATTGGATATATAATAGAATCATGATAATCCAAATGGTTTGGCTTGACAATAATAATTGATGAAGATCCCTCAATTCTTCATAATGTATCCAAGTCTCCAATGCCCTCCACAACACACCTATTGATCAAGTTTCGGCTTGTTGGTACCCAACGAAGTTGGGTCCTAAGAAGTTAGTCACAATAGGCTTGGCAACCCAAATGGTTCTTTTCTTGAACCCACATTGAGCACCAACAAATTTGGCAAACACATTGCCAACCTCATCCTTACAAAGATAATAAGCATCATCAATAATGATAGGGTTGGATGAGGAGATACCAATAGTGCATGAGGAATAAATGTGCCCCTTCTCACGGCATATGTAGCAAGTTCTTCTCTTGCCATCTTTCTTCTTAGGTGAAGCCACAACTCGAGGAATAGCTCGAGTAGTCCTCTTAGGAAGAGGCCCGTCAATGACTTGAGGTGGGGTTTGAGGCCGCTTCCCTTGTTGCTTCACACTAAGAGGCTTTTTCTTCAATGGGCAAGATCTAACATGGTGCCCTTCTTCCTTGCACTTGAGAAAACAATGTTCGCCGGATTCTTGACTTGAACTTGGCCATTTTTCTTGTTTCCCTTATGCTTCAACTTGATAGTGGACTTGTTCTTGACATTGGAGTTGAATCCAATCCCACTCTTGTCATTGGGGGATTTTTGCACACTCAAGATTTTGTTGAGTGCGGCCTTCCCTTGATGACCCCTTTTCAAGTCATTCTTCAAAGAAGTGACTTGAGCCTTGAGCTCTTTGATTTCCTCTACATGGTTAGTTTCAACAAAATTACTAGAGGAAGTAGATGCTACATTGTTAGAGCAACAAGGCACGAAATGTAATTTATCGCGAGATATAGCATGGTTGTGACAGGATGAATTACAAGGACTAGCACATGGCAATATAACATTTGGAGTAGATATAGTGCTAATGTCCACATGAGGCCCACTAGATGTTACCTTTGACACGATGGCCTCATGAGCTAACTTTAGCCTACCATGGGAGACTAGAAGATCCTGATGCAAGCTCGAGAGCTTAACATGACTTTCTTCTAATTTCCCATAGTTGCTAGTTAGCAACGCAAGTTGAGCCTTTAGCTCAAAATTCTCCCTCAGAATAGATGCTTCACAAGAAATAGAGTTAGTAGCACAAGCATCATTATTAATTTCAAGAGGTGAGTGCAACTTTGAAAGCTCTTTTGAGTAAGAGGATTTAAGTTGCTCATGTGACTCGGTGAGTTGAGCTCACCCTTTATGACCCTAGAGCCATTTTTAGGTGCTCAAAATCCTCAAGGAGTTTAGCATAAGCAACTTGAATCTCATAATTTTTACTTTTGAGATCACTTGCCACCTCAAGATCTCTATCATGAGATTCCTTTACTCTAGACAGCTCTAAAGCAAAGGTCTCCTCAAGAGATTCCTTAGTGGTTTGTTCCTCTTCAAGAGCTTTATTTAGGTTTGCAATTATATTAGCATACTCACGATCAAGACTACCCATTTTATCAAAGTTGTTATCATTCACCTCAATTTGTGTTTCTAACTTGTCAATATGTTCCTTGCTCTTAATAGCAAAGTCCAAGATTTCAACAAAGTTAGAGCATGCAATATGGTTCTTAACAATGGCACGATAAACAATCTCACCCTTTTCATATAAATCATCAATATCAAGCTCTTCTTCCACATTATCCACATCCTCCTCATCACAAGAGGTAATGGGTTCCAAAGTAGGAGTTACCTTTGAATCCCTAGCCATAAGGCATAGGTGGGTACCGGAAGAAGGTGAAGACGAGATTGCATTTGTGGCTTCATTCAAAACCTTGTCTTGGCCCATAGAATCTTCGGTTTCCTCTACATGGTTAGTAACACAAGCACTAGAGGAAATAGAAGCATTTTTTATCATGGCAACAAGAAAACACAAGCATATCATCATGAGATTTATTCAAGTCATTTCTACATGATACACAAGGACTATTAACACAAGCATGTAAGAAGTTTGTAGTGCTAGAAGTGTTAAAGTCCAAAGATATATCATTGCAACTAGATAGAGATGATGGATTATAAATAGTAAGCACACTATCCAAATTACAATATCTATCACCACTCACCATATCATTACCTTGTGAAAAATCACATGTTGGTGAAGTGGTAGAAGATGAGAACTCATCTTGACCGGAAGTGGAAGCAACACAATCATCCTCAACAATATTGGACACAACATATTTATCTTGAAGTTTTGTCCATAACTCATGTGCTCTCCAAAAAGGAATGATTGAAGAGGTAACTACATAGCTCAAAGCATTAACAAGCACATTAGAACCTTGAGCATCGAGATATAAGTTTTTCTCATCCTCACAAGATAGATTTTTGAAATCCATAGGAGGTGAAAAACCTATATCTACAACACTCCAAATTTGGGTCCATGTCCCGAAAATGAATAAGCATACGAGTTTTCCATATATCATAATTTGTGCCATCGAATAAGAACATGCCATGGTGCACTAATCCCCTAGCCGACATCTTTACTCTCAAGGCGGTGAAGCCTAAAATGAGAGACCGTGCTCTGATACCAATTGAAAAGGATACATATGCCGCCTAGAGGGGGGGGGGTGAATAGGCGGTTTAAAACTTTTACGAGATGGGCTTAACAAAGGTGGAATAAAACTAGCGTTTACTTTGTCAAGCACAAAACCTATATAAACTACAGTTCACCTATGTGCACCAACACCTTATGCTAAGCAAAACAAGCAACTATGTGATAGCTAGATATAAGAAATCAAGCACGAAGGCTATCATAAAGTAAAGCGCATAAGTAAATAGCTCGGGTATAGAGATAACCGAGGCACGCGGAGACGATGATTTATTACCGAGTTCCTCCCATCAAGAGAGTACGTCTCGTTGGAGAGGGGGTGGTATCAAACCACCTACGCCACAAAAGGCCTCCCTTATTCTCCGGTGAATCTCACCCCAATGGGATTGATCCACACTTCCACTATCGATGCACTTGTCGGTGGCAACCGGAACCTCTCACAAGGTTGGGGCACTTCTCCACAACTTATTCGGAGGCTCCCAACAAACGCAACCAAGGCCACAACCTGCAACACTAACAAACCGTCTAGGGTTCCAAGAACCCAAGAGTAAAAAGCTTCTCAACTTTCACTAACCAAATCCTCCGATGAGAACTCAAACCGATGCACCAAATGCAATGGCAAGAACACGGGAAGTGCTCAAGTCCTTATCTCCCAAATTCCACAAAAGCTACAAAAGCTAGTGGGAGAATAAGAGAGGAAGAACACAAGAGGAAATCCACAAAAGAAATCCCAAGATCTAGATCCCAATATGTTCCCCTCACATAGAGGAGAGATGGATTGGTGGAGTTGTAGATCTAGATCTCCCCTTTCAAATCCCCCAAAAAGATTCAAGAAATATGGGAGGGATTAAGAGTATTTTCAAGCTCTTGAAGGTCAAAACAATGGAGGAGAGAGAGAATGCAAGCAACAAACCTAAGGAGGAAGAAGGGGTCTATTTATACCCCTCCACAACGAAATATGACCTTTTGGGACCTTCCAGGCCGGATAATCTGCCCCTCCCCGGGATATTCCGGGTTCCCCGGGCCAAAAAAATGGCTAAGGACTTCGCAACGCAACCCTCAGTATAGGGGCGGATATTTGGGGCGGATAGTCCGCCCCCATGGCCGGATAATCCGCCCCCCTGAAAACTGGTAGGAACAGCAAAACTGAAACCATCATAACTTTTGCATTCGGACTCCGATTTTGATGATCTTGGGCTCGTTTTGAAGATAGTAACGAGCTCTAAAAGATCATGCAGGAAACCATCATAGTACAGAAAGGGAGGATAGAACCAAATTATGAAAGGTTTAACCTATCTATAAAAGACAAACCGGTAAAACCTCCAATATCGAAAACACAATAGAGAATGCATATGAAATCCGTTTTCGATGAACTTAAGCTTGTCATAGAGATTGACACAATATCTAAAACCTCTCATGGATAAGAACCAAATAATAACCAAGAAATATGATGCCAAGTATGCAAAGGTTTGAGCTCTCACCGAGGGATATGATCAAGTTACTCACTTGAGAGCCCTCTTGATAGTACGGTTATCTATCCTATAAACCAGTCTCTCCAACTAACACCACGAGACCAGTTAGAAAGAAACCCTATCAATATCAAACCTTTGCCTTGTATATTCCACACCTCAGGATGGAGCACCTTTCTTGATTGCACTAGCTTGGTGAAGATGATCCCCCATACTCCACTATGGAAGGGACTCTCTTTTAGGCATATCTTCACATATCCATGATCACCATAAGGATGGCACGATACACTGAGATCATCTTATGAAACCTTGATCAACACTTGATCTTCTTCACTTTATTATTATTCCAACCTTGAAGCCACCATATGGTTCAAGCATTGTCTATGGACAAATCCTACAAGTAAAACTCAATGCAAACATAAGTCCATAAAACATTGTCATTAATTACCAAAACCACACATGGGGGCACACATGTTCTTTCAGCTAGTTGTTGCAAGTCTCCGAGGGAAGATTGAACCTCCCACTGCAGAGGGAATTCAGTTCACCTTAAGAGAAAACAACTGGATTGATGGACTGGCCAGGGCAATGCAGGAAGCTCTTGCCCGTCTGTGTGGGCAGAGTATCAACCAGATCAAGGTTACCTGTTTTGAGTTCTACCTAAGGCATGATGTTATGGGACAACCACTAGAGGCCCCATACCACCACGAGCTGAAGAGTCAGTTGGACCAACTCATCTTCATGATGTACGACCGTCAGAAGGAGTTGGACAATGCCCGCTCCTACACCAACCACAAGTACGCCATCGCCAAGAAGAAGTATCAGACCCTCGCCATGCTAGTGAAGGATCGCAGGTCTCGTCGCCGTCAGCTCGACAAGAAGGAGCGCATCATTGTCCGTCTTTGCCACCGGATCACGGATTTGGAGGAGACCATCCACGAGAGAGACATGCAGCTGGAGGAGAGGGAGAATGCAGGGGAAGACCTTCGTGGAGACCCCTACTCCTATCTCAGCGATGATGATGACTTTCTGGAGGATCAGGCCATGGACTTCTTCACCGACGAGGATGACTTTGCCTTCATCGATGATGATGATGATGATGATGAGGATGATGAGGACACTGACTCCGAGGAGTAATAGCACTTGAGAACTAGCGTTGGTGAGTTGTATTCGGTCCCACTGTATCATAGTTTCCAGAATGGTTCTTAAAACCATTTGTTTATCTTGTTGTGGTGGGTATTGTATCGTGTGCTATGAATGAATGAATGAAAAGCAAGTTGCTAGAAAAAATTGAATCAACACTTGATAACTTTAAAAACTTTTCAAAATTCCTAAACCTTAGAAATTTCCCTCTTTTCTCAGGATCTATCTCAATCTTCGGATGCCTCGCGGAGGAAGCAACTCAGCCCCGGACCCGATGTTGCAACTCTTGCAGATGTTGGTTTCGGACCGCGAAACCGAAAGAGTCGAACGTCAAGCCAACCTAGCCACCCTTCAACAGATAGCTCAAATGGCCAACAACCATCAAGGCCATGGAAATCAGGACAACCATGGATCTAAGCTCAAGAATTTCCAGAACACCAATCCACCCGTTTTCACTAAGTCGGAAGAGCCCTTAGATGCAGATGATTGGCTGCAAACCATGGAGAACAATCTGGAAGTTGCAGGAGTGGAAGCTAATGAGAAGGTTTTGTTCGCCACCCACTATCTGACCGGAGATGCAAGAGCATCGTGGAACAACATTCGTGCAATGACCGGAGGTCAAATGATGACT
The DNA here is from genome assembly GCA_916181665.1 of Avena sativa. Lineage (NCBI taxonomy): Eukaryota > Viridiplantae > Streptophyta > Magnoliopsida > Poales > Poaceae > Avena > Avena sativa. The sequence continues at coordinate 91,601,255 of OV702293.1, read as the reverse complement.
TGGGATGAATTCAAGGTCAAGTTCCGCAGAACCCATGTGCCACCGGGTTTGATCAAGAGGATGAGAGATGAATTCGGAGAACTGAAGCAAGGAAGGATGACCGTAGTGGAATACCGTGAAAAATTCTTGTCATTAGCTAGGTATGCCCCGGATGACATTGACACTGAGGCCAAGAAGAAAGAGAGATTCCTGAACGGTCTGCACGATGAGATGCATACGGTGTTGGTCAATATCCCCTTTGTTGATATTGAATCCCTAGTCGACTCTGCCATTCATATGGAAGGAAAGATCAACCAAGCCAATGAGAACCGCAAGCGTCACATGATGCATCAACCAGGAACCCACCATACCCCAAAGTATCGCCCCAACCCATCTCCGAGATTTGCCCCGAGGACCAACAGACCCCTGATGAACCGTCCGACCTATCCCAACCGTGGAAATCCAAGGCCCAGAGGAAACCCCAACAACCCCAGCAACTCCAGCAATTTCAACCATGCACCACCCAAGTTCAATAACAACAATGTCGTCACCAACACCAACACTGCCCCAAGGACCGGAAGCAATGATGTGCCTGTTGCAGCAAAGGACAAGTCGCAAGTGACTTGTTATGAATGTGGAACCAAGGGTCACTATTCCAATGAGTGCCCCAAGAAGATTGCCGCAGCCCCCAATACCAATGCCCCAGCTCAACAGCAGCGTCGTGTTCAGCCTCGAAGAAGGTTTGCCCTAGGGAATTCGCTCAATCGCAGCGGCCGTCTCTTACTCATGCATGCTGAAGAAGCCCAGGAAGCGCCAGATGCCGTGTTGGGTATGTTTTCCATTAACTCAGTACTTGCAAGAGTGTTGTTTGATTCTGGAGCATCGCACTCATTTGTTACTGAAGAATTTGCATTCACTAGTAAGATTCAACCCACCAAATTGAAGCATGTAATGATTGTTCAAATACCTGGTTCAACCACCAAATCTAGGAAAATTTGCAAAGCCGTCCCTATCCGAATCCATGGCATAGATTTTTATGCTAATCTAATAGTACTCGGAACTAAAGGTTTGGAAGTAGTACTAGGAATGGATTGGATGTACAAACACAAAGGATTAATTGACTGTGCCAAGAAAGCCATAACCATGACCAGTACAGCCGGAATATCAGTCGAGCATATATCTGAAACCTTGCCTCGTCAATTCAAGTGCAATAAGAGTATAGCCCAGCCAACCATTGACCAAGTCTGGATAGTCTACGAATACCCCGATGTATTTCCAAATGTTTTGCCAGGTATGCCCCCAGATCGGGATATCGAGTTTATCATTGAACTAATACCTGGAACCGGACCCATAGCCCAGAGACCATATAGTATGAACCCGTATGAACTAGCGGAACTGAAGAAGCAACTGGATGCCATGCTGGAAATTGGATTGATTCAACCAAGTGCGTCACCTTGGAGATCACCTGTTTTGTTTGTGGACAAGAAAGATGGAGGTAACCGTTTTTGTACGGATTATCGGAAGTTGAATGACGTTACCATCAAGAACAAGTACCCGTTACCGAAGATCGAAGATTTGTTTGACCAGTTGACTGGTGCCAAAGTATTTTCTAAGATTGATCTTAGAACTGGCTATCACCAACTCAATATTCGCGCAGAGGACATTCCAAAGACTGCCTTCACCACCAGATATGGATTATACGAGTACACCGTCATGTCTTTTGGATTAACCAATGCCCCCGCTTATTTCATGAACCTCATGAATAAGATTTTTATGGACTTCCTGGATAAGTTTGTCATTGTTTTTGTCGATGACATTCTGATTTATTCCAAATCAAAAGAAGAACATGAGCTACACCTAAGGACCATTCTTGGAACCCTTAGAGAGCATCAGCTGTATGCCAAGTTTAGCAAATGTGAATTCTGGTTACAGGAGGTAGGATTCCTCGGACATATTGTATCAGCCGGAGGAATTGCCCTTGACCCTGCAAAGGTGAAGGATGTCGAAGATTGGCTAGCCCCAACCACTCAAACCCAAGTTCGTGCATTTCTCGGATTAGCGGGATACTACCGCAAGTTCGTAGAAGGATTCTCGAGTATCGCTAGACCCATGACCCAATTTCTGAAGAAGGACAAGAATTTTGAATGGACGGACAAATGTGAAGCGAGTTTTCAGGAACTCAAGAGAAGATTGATTTCAGCCCCAATCTTGATCATGCCAGATATCACGAAGCCCTTTGACGTATTTTGTGACACATCCAAGATCGGTCTCGGATGTGTGCTAATGCAAAATGGAAAAGTTATATCGTATCTATCCCGACAACCGAAGAAGCATGAACAGAATTATCCAACCCATGACCTTGAACTCGCAGCCGTAGTTCTAGCCCTAAAGACCTGGAGGCATTATCTGATGGGAAACCGTTGTGAGATTTATTCGGATCACAAGAGCCTGAAGTATATATTCACTCAGAAGGAGCTGAATATGAGGCAGATAAGATGGATTGAGCTAATCAAGGACTATGATCTGGACATTCACTATCACCCTGGTAAAGCCAATGTGGTAGCAGATGCCCTTAGCAGATTGCCGTGCCGCTTGAACTCCATTATTCTAAAGGAGCAACCAAGTTTGCACAAAGAGATGGAAGATTTCAGAATGGAATTAGTGAGTGAAGGATTTTTGGCTAGCATAGAACTTCAACCCACTTTGATCGGTCAGATCAACGAGGCACAGAAAGGAAATGGTAGTATCGACGGAATCAAACGTCATATCGGTACATGCAAAGTACCCGGATTCACCGAAGACGAAGAAGGAGTCCTGTGGTGCAAAGGAGGATTCTATGTACCATCAGATTCGGAGTTGAAAGAGGGCCATGATACCCTTTATTATATCCACCTCGGAGGAACGAAGATGTATCAGGATTTGAAGGAACAATTTTGGTGGCATAAGATGAAGAGAGAAATCAGAAGTTATATCGCCAAGTGTGATATATGTCAGAGTCAAGGCGGGACATCAAAGACCCGCTGGACTGTCGCAACCTCTACAGATTCCGGAATGGAAATGGGATTCAGTTGGAATGGACTTTATCACTGGATTGCCTACTTCTAGTAGGGGAAATGACTCTATTTGGGTCATAGTTGACAGATTGTCCAAAGTCGCCCATTTCTTACCAGTCAAGAACACATACCAGAGTTCGAAGCTAGCGGAGTTATACATCGCTAGAATCGTCAGTTTGCACGGAGTCCACGAGAACATTGTATCGGATCGAGGAACTCAGTTTACCTCGAGATTCTGGAAGAAAGTCCAAGAAGGTTTAGGAACCCGACTAGATTTCAGCACCGCTTATCACCCTCAGACCGATGGACAAACAGAGCGAGTAAATCAAATACTCGAAGATATGTTGAGAGCCTATGTGCTAGAGTATGGATCTAAATGGGAAGACTGTCTGCCTTTCGCATAATTTTCTTACAACAACAGTTACCAAGCTAGTTTGCAAATGGCCCCATTTGAATTCATGTATGGAAGGAAGTGCCACAACCCTTTGAATTGGTCGGAAGTAGGAGAGAGTTAGATTTTCAGACCCGACATCCTACAAGAAGTAGAAGAGAAAGTTCATAAGATTCGTGAGCACCACAAGACCGCCCAGTCAAGACAGAAGAGTTACGCTGACAAGATACGTCCAGACCTCGCTTTCAATATCGGAGATTTTGTGTACCTTAAAGAGTCACCGTTGAAAGGAATGCAACGTTTCCAGCTCAAAGGAAAGTTAGCCCCCAGATATATCGGACCCTTCAGGATTCTGAGTCGTCGAGGAGAGGTAACATATCAATTGGAACTGCCAGAGGAGATTTTATCAGTGCACAATGTGTTCCATATATCGTTACTTCGCAAATGCCTTGAAGTTCCGGAGAAGACTAAAGTTTTCAAGAATATTGATCTCCGGACCATAGAGACCAATGATGACCTGACATACCCCAAAGTACCCATCCATATTTTGGAACAAGCTTTCAGAACCACCAGGACCCGAAGCATCAAGTTCCTCAAGATTCAGTGGAGCAACCACACTGAAGAAGAAGCTACCTAGGAGCGCGAAGATCACATCAGGACGGAGTTTCCCGATTTCTTTAAATCCTAGGTAATCTTTTTCTTCCTTTTTCAAATCTCGGGACGAGATTTTGTTTAAGGGGGGAAGGTTTGTAACATCCCAAAAATATAAAACAAGGATCATCAAACTCAAATCACTAAAATTAGGGTTAACAAAAACTTTGATTAATTAAAATTATATGAATGCATGTGTGAACGAAATGATTTAAAAAATGCATGAATGGACTTGTGTGATTAAGCTAAATAGCAAGGAATGGTTTAATGATGAAAATAGCATCATATAAAACATTTCCATGCAGAAATAAATCAAGTGAAAATCAAAAACAAATCAAATAAAGCAAATGGTCATTTTTGCCAATCTTGCTCACTAGGTCACTTTGAGTGATTATAGTCCAGGATTTCATATAGAAACTTTCCCAATTCTTTTCACCCCTTGTTAGAACAAGTAAAAGTGAATCAAGGCCCACCTTTCAAACTTACAGAAACATTTGGCAACCTCATTCAAATGACAATTCAAAATTGAATCTTTATCATATGGGAAGATAAACTATTTTCAAAACCCAACCAAACCAATGCCCCTTGACTAATCCAACTAACCAGACACTGCCTAGAATGTGCCTACCAAACCCACCAAGTTTGAATCCAAAATTCAAATTCAAAGTTCTTGCGGCCATTTCATCAAACACCTTATAGATACAAATCAAACAAATAGCAAACACTATAGTGTACAGTAAAATTGGCCTAACTTGTTCCCTATCTATCTCACACTACACCCTCAGTAGATCACGTAACTAGTTTAACCCCTCTAGCTCACTTTAAACCAGACCATGCCATCAATCAAAACATGCCGAGACTAACATTGCCACCCCATTGTCGACAGCAAGCTAGGAGCAGCACCAAGCCTAGCCAGTGTGTCTAGCAGGCACCCCACCATCCACCGCCACTCTCTGTCCCAGCCCCAAGCAATGCCATCCCCTGGACCACACGACAAAGCCATGCCAAATCTCTCTACGCGCGAGCCGAGAGCGCGCCAGAGCGCCCTGCTCGACCAGCATGCACAGACCGTGCGCCACCCTCGCCGCTTGCAGGGATGATCACCGGTACCCCAACACCCCGCCAGACATGCCCATTCGGCACCGCACGGACCATGCGCGCTGTGCGACATTAAAATCGCCGTCAGACCCGCTCAGAGCACCGCGACGTTCCGACCGATCAGCACCGCCCCATGCCGCAAGACCACGCCGTTGAGCTTCTCCAGGGAGCACCGCACCGCCCCCTACCATCTCCCATGCCAGTAGCCCTTTGTGCCATCGACCACGACGAGCTCAGCCCGCGCCCGTTGGTCCCCTTCAGCCACTATAAATAGAGGCCTCCACCGCTCGTTTTATTCACACCAGTTCACTCCCCTCCACCTCAGAACAACCCCACCTCACTCCCGGAGCAAGGCGAGAAGCGCATCGTTGGAATTTGGCCGGAGCCCGCCGCTGCTGGAGGAGAAGGAAGCCGTCAATTGGAGCCGCCCCAAGAGAAGCTGCCGGTACCAGGAGAACCGCCGTCGTCTACTTCGTCATTCGCCCACATCGCGGACCCTCGCCTGAGCCCCGGTGAGCCTCCCACGACCCCCACATGTCGCGTTAGGGTTCTGTCTCGCCGGCACTGCCCGACGTGGACGATGAACCAGAGCCGTTCGATTAGAACCAGATCCCATGGTCCATGTTGCCCCGTACCGCTTGGCCCCTCCCCGTCTCACTGACGCATGGGGATAGCCACTTAACTAGCCCGCGCGTGCGCTGTGCATAGTGGGCCGGCCAGGTTAACCCTCCCGCGTGACCCAACAATTCAAATTAAGCTTTATTCATTTAATTTCAAACATAGTTCTGTACCTAGATTCAAAAATCAACCCAGCTTGATTCACTGAACCAAAATGCATGAAACCAATTTTCCTAGAAAGGTACTGAAATGCTTAATCCAAGCCCGTTGGATTCAAATCATTTGGATTGGTATATCAACCATGGTAAAAATAACAAGGCATAAGCTTTTCTGCATTCAAACATTTTTTAAAATTCAACCACAAAAGCTTTTGAGTTGATTCCAACTCTCAAAAATCACATTTGATCATACCTTTCAGAATATGTAAAAACATATGGGTTTACTTACAGAGATAATGTTCAAGTAGTAAAAGAATGCTACATAGGCATTTCTAGTCACTTTATTTAATTAAACTAAAAAGGTTAAACCTTATTAAATTGTGACACCACTTTAAATCACATTCCCATGTACTGAAATATGTGGTGATGACATGTGTCAACATGATCCCATGTTTGAGTTGGAGAATATTAAATGTTAAGTAGTTTGTCAATGAGTAGGAATTACTTTACTCAAATAAAATAAATAAGACAAGTGCTTTAAGCCTTGTGATAATAGTGATGATGATAGATCACCTAGTATGAACCTTTGTGTGATGATTAGAAATAGTTAAGTATTGTTTGGTTATTGTGTACCTCATATTTATGTATAGACGCTAGTACCGACCAAGGATACGAGGAGGAAGGAGGATACTACGAGGAAGAAGCCGAGGAGAACTTCAACCACTGCTCTGCACAAGGCAAGGCAATACTTGAAACCTTGCGAGCTAACCCTTGCTACTTATGCAAGCTAATACTTGCTTGTTACCATGCCAACTATATGCCTTAAGCATATGTGATCATACCCACTTGATAACCCAATCCTAGTTTTACTTGCAAGATTTATACTTTAGTTTCTTTATCAAAACATTCTCTTAGAGTTTACATGGTGAATTGTAGATACTAGAAGGATATTGTAAGGTAGCATAAAGAGCATAAAATTTGGCCTAAGTTAGATAATCTTGATGTCATCCTAAGGCATGAGATTGCACTTAGTAAATCCCCACTTGTTTACTACCCCTCATTAGTATTTACCACACTTGTAGATGCTAGTGCTAAGTATAAAACTTGATCAACTTTAGATGGGAATAATTGGTGAAAATGGTTATGAAAACCTTAGAATGATGAGTCATTCTAATAAAATTTATATACCTTAGTATGGGTTCCCTTGCGGCCAAGGTATGAGCTGAGGCTACCTTGTGAAGATTGTCCACCTGTGCAGTACCCAAGATGACAGTTGGTCAGGGTTGGGAGGCCAAACTCACAAGTGAGGTTCTTATACTAGGGCGTGTAATTGAAAGGTTAAGATTGATTATCTGCATACTGAGTATGGTGAATTCAGGATTGTTCCTGACGGATGTATCGAACGTTGTGGTGAAAGTGTACAATCTTTGTAGAGTGTCAAACTATTCGAATAGCCGCGTCCACGGTTATGGACAGTTGGAGTGGCCATACTGTTCCCCCGTCAGATGTTTTCAAAATGACTTATGAAATGATTTATCACTTTGACTTAACCACAACAGAGTTGTGATATGAAATTCAAATTCCCACTTAGGTATTAGAAAACTTTCAACTAGTTTTCTTTGCTTTTGAACTTAGTAGAGGTAAATCTGCCTTTTTGCAAAACAACCTTAGAGCTTAGTATCCTACTACAAAACCCCTCCACCTTTTAGTATTAGTTTGCGAGTACTTAAAGAGTACTCATGGCTTTGTCCCTGGATATTCCCGTGGCCAGACTATGAAGAGGAGTACCAGGATGATGGACCGCAGGAAGGTAACGACAATTAGGATCATCTCCCATCGCCAGCATTGCCTGTGACCATGAAGACGGAGCGTCGCCTACGCTATCGTTATCTTTACGTTATTCCGCTGCTTGAGTTGTATTAAGAACCGGATCATGAGATCCTTATTTGTGTAAGACCTTATGTATGGTTTGTAATGGATGATGTACTGTGATATCCAAATCTGTTATGTCTCGCAAAAATGGTAATCCTGGGATTGCGATGTATGGCATAACATGCATCTGTGATTAGAAATCCGGGTGTTGACAGGTGGCCACTTGGTGGCAGTTTGACCTAGCGGGTCATTTTTGGGTGTTACATCGTTTTCGATGTTGTACGATCCTATGATTTTTGTGTCCAACGTGCGTGGCCTAAATGACCGTGCGCAACGGACGGGTGTGAGGAGTGTCGTCGCTACGACGAATGCTTCTATTGCATGTTTGCAAGAGACTAAACTTGTCGTTGTATCACCTTCTATTGTAATGAAAACCCTAGGCGCGGACTTTGACGCTTACTTCTGCTTGCCGGCGACCGATACTAGGGATGGTATTATAATGGCTTGGAAGAGAAGGGTGGTGCAGCAGGATAGCGCGCGCGTGGATGTCAATAGTGTAACCGCTAGGGTTGCTTATAGGGAGGGACCATCGTGATGGCTTACTTGCGTCTATGGCCCCCAAGCTGAGGCTGATAAGATCGCCTTCCTCGCAGAGCTCCGTGAGATCAGGAGGCTTCACCCTAGACCATGGGTGCTCTGTGGGGATTTCAACATGATCTATCAGGACGAAGACAAGAATAACGCCAACCTCAACCGCCGCATGATGGGTCGCTTTAGGATATTCCTGAACGACTGTGTTCTTAAGGAGATCTATCTCCACGGGAGGAGGTTCACTTGGTCCAACGAGAGGGCGACCCCCACCTTGGTCAGGCTGGACAGGGTTTTCTGCTCGTCGGATTGGGAAGAGTGGCATGACAGCTACTCCTTGCGCCGTCTCTCGACGGTCTTCTCTGACCACTGTCCCTTGCTCCTGGACTGCACCCCGGTGGCTGCGGGAAGGAGGCGGTTCCAGTTTGAGCATTTCTGGATGAAGTTGGATGGTTTTGAGGAGATGGTGGCCTCGTCCTGCGCAACCATTGATGGTGACCCTGACCCCTTTTGTAGGTTGGTCGCTAAGTTGAAGCGCACCGCCCGGCAGCTGATGAGCTGGGCGGACATGAAGGTCGGGTAAGTCAAACTGTAGCTGATGACAGCACGGGTGATTGTGTATCGCCTAGACGTCGCCATGGAATACAGACAGCTGTCACCGTTGGAGTGGGCCCTGCGGGCCATGCTGAAGCGTACCTATCTGGGGCTCGCTTCCCTCGAGCGCACGATGGCGCGGCAGCGGGCCAAGATCAGGTGTTTGGGAGAAGGGGATGCTAACACAACTTTTTTCCACCAGCATGCCTCCTACCGCTGAGCATGCTGACATGGCGGAGGCATCCTTTAACCAGTTCCAAGACTTGCTGGCCACAGAGCTGCCGCGCCAATTCTCGCTGGACCTAGACTTCCTGGGCTCGGCATCGGATGATCTGTCGGGCTTGGACGCCCCCTTCTCGGAGGAGGAAGTCTGGGACGTGATACAACGGCTGCCCCGTGGGAAGGCGTCGGGACCGGATGGCTTTACGGTAGAGTTCCTGCAGAGTTGTTGGAGTGTGGTCAAGGTGGACTTCATGGCTGCCTTCGCCAAGATGTTCTCTATGAACGGGCACGGGTTCCAGAGCCTGAACCAGGCTCTGGTCATTCTGCTGCCCAAAAACAGCGACGCAGCCGGCCTCGGTGACTACAGACCCATTAGCCTTATCCACATCTTTGCCAAATTGGCGGTGAAGGTGTTGGCTTCAAGGTTGGCTCCGAAACTGGGTAGGCTGGTGGACCTGAACCAATGCGCCTTTATAAAGAAGCACTGCATACATGATAACTTCATGCTGGTTCAGCATACGATGCGCCTTCTTCATAGGCTGAAGGAACCACGGGTGATGCTAAAGCTCGATATAGCCAAAGCATTCGACTCCGTGTCCTGGGCGCTGCTTTTTCAGGTGCTTCGGAAGGTTGGGCTGTGCCCTAGGTTTCGTGAGTTGGTTTCTATCCTTCTCTCGACGGCTGGCTCCAGGGTGATGCTCAATGGCGAGCCAGACCCCCCGATCTGGCATAGATGGTGCCTGAGACAGGGCGACCCCCTGTCGCCGATGCTGTTCGTGTTGTTCATCAACACGTTGAACAGAGTGATGGTTCGAGCCATGGAGCTCAGGATTCTGAGGCGTGTGGCTTCGCGTGAGTTGGTAACGACGGTGTCCCTCTATGCGGATGATGTCGTGATATTCTGCCACCCGGATGTTCAGGAGCTGCACATGATGCGTGCGCTTCTTGCCCTCTTTGGGGAGGCGTCAGGGCTGCACACCAACTTTGCCAAGTGCTCGGTGTCACCGATTGCTTGTTCAGATAAGGTCGCCACTCTTGTGGCGACCGACATGAGCTGTCAGCTGGAGCCATTCCCGGTGAGATACCTCGGGATCCCCCTGTCTTTGCGCTGGATTTCCGCGGCTGCACTTCAGCCCCTAGTGGACAATACCGTTAATAGACTGCCAACCTGGAAAGCTGCCATGATGGCAAAGGCAGGACGCATGGCGCTGGTCAAGTTAGTCCTCATGGCGATCCCCCTCCACCAGATTATCGTGCTCGGCCTCAATAAGCAGATGCTCAAACAGATCCAGAAGATAGCACGGAGCTTCCTCTGGGCGGGGAGAGCAGAGGCTAATGGTGGCCACTGTCACGTTAATTGGGCGAAGGTCTCGCGTCCTAAGTGCTATGGTGGTTTGGGGGTCCCCGACCTAGCCCGCACGACGATCAGCCTCCATGTGCGCTGGATCTAGAGGATGCGTACTGATCCCTAGAGACCTTGGCGTGACTTTGACATGCACTTCTCTCGGGTGGAACTCCAGGTGTTTGACGCCTGTACCGTGATCGATGTTGGGGATGGGGCGACGACGAGGTTCTGGCTTGATCGCTGGCTCGATGGGAGGACCATCCAGGAGCTAGCATCTGAGTTTCTCACTCTGATTCCCAAACATGCTAGGGAGCGCCGGACAGTGAGAGAGGCGCTTCTAGAGCGCCGCTGGATTGCTGATATTCAGGGAGAGCTTAGCCCGCTGGCCCTATGGAAGTATGTGCAACTCTGGATCAGGGTGCGAGACTTTGGGCTGACTACTGAGCCGGATACACTACTCTGGAGGTGGACGCCGGATGCTCAGTACACGGCCAAATCTTGCTACGAGTTCATGTTCCAGGGATCGATCGCTTCGAGATCTTGGCAGCTCATCTAGAGGACATGGGCTCCACCCAGAGTCAAGTTCTTCATATGGCTGGCCTGCCAGGATCGATGCTGGACAACTGATCGCCTGGCGAGGAGGGGTCTGGCTCACCCTCCGCGCTGCACGCTGTGTGACCAATCGGCTGAATGCATGACCCACCTCATGGTGGCATGCCCTTTCTCCAAGGCCATTTGGCATGAGGTGCTATCCTGGGTGAGATCCACAGCCTCACCGCCGGATGGGGAGTGTGACTTTGTGGACCAGTGGCTGCGGACTTCGTCATCTACCCCTCACGCCTTGCGTAAGGGGACCTCCTCGCTCGTCATGCTGACAGCTTGGTGGATCTGGAAGCAGCATAATGCAGCCGTCTTTGACAATTTGTCACCTAGCATGGGCAGCCTCCTCAACACGATTAGATCTCGCTCTTGGGCGGTAGCAGGTGCTCGTGGCCTTAGTGCCTTGCTCCCAGTTGGTCTCATAGGGCTAGTGGGTTGAGTTGTATGAGTGGCTGCCCGTCGCGGCTGATGTGTATATACTGTACAGTGAATATCTTTGTCTATGAATGAATCGAAACGCAAAGCTTTTTGCGTTTTTGCAAAAAAAAAGATGTTTTAGATTTGTGAAGCAAATGTATCTAGACTTGTTTTAGTGTCTAGATTCACTCCAAACATAAGTGAACCTACATACTAAAATAAGTCTAGATACATTATATTCATAAACCTAAAACATCTTATATTTTGAAACATAGGGAGTTGTTCTTTATTTGAGATATACCGAGAGTCTTATGCATGTGCTGAACCAATTTTTACAGTATTATTGCCAAACTTGTCTGGAACACAGCAGTTCTTATGTTTTATTAATAGAATATACATCGGCTATTCTAGTAGGTTGTTGCTACTTTCTCCGACGTATATTAGTTAACTTGAATTTATCTAAATTCGAATGTATCTAGACATGTTTTAGCAGATGGATGAGAGGGAGTAATTAAATCCATCGGCTCTATGCCTGACCACACTACAACTTTTATTTCTGTTTAAGATTCTAGTTGAGAACACATGCTACGCGTATTTCCTAGTCTAGAGAAAAAGGGAATGTAAGAAAGGTTTTGGTTCCCGTAATTATGCGTACGACCTACCGGATATTTTGCTTATATGTTTTTGCAAGATGATGTCTATCTTGTGTGTGATATGTGTTTCAATAATATGTGTTGGTACTTTCAGTTTAGAGTCCTACAATTTACAGTTTATGTTTCGCGGTCGAGGAAAGTTTATAATGGGATAATACTTTGCATGATCCCCTAACTTGACTTTTATTTTCTAGTAATCGCTATTTATTCTACTAGCTGTTCATTGCTTATATGTGTGGAAACAAAGTGACTATGAGAGAGAATACAATTGTGCTTGTATTTTGCATAGCATCTTAAAGACAATGCATAAAGTGGTGTGTCCTACTGAGGTAGGCACTTAAGGTCCCCACATTGTGGCCTATCTCCTCAAGTTTGAGTGAGTGGATGCCGACGGGTGTCCTCTCAAGCGATATCGGCATACACAACAGAAAAGAGTAAGCAAAGCTTATGTAGGCATACAGAGCATTCATTGCACCATGACATGTGTTATAGGATAATTGTCTTGTGTCATGTTTTATGCAATGCTTATTATTTTTTTATGTACTTGCTAAGTATTTTATACTCACTCTTGTGGATTCTATGTTTTTAGGTATCACAAAGGACGACATGCATGGGACTGGGAGTAGCACCTATATATTATAGACACACTACTTTCACACATTATAATACTTTACATATGGAGTAGTTCACCATATTCAAGATTCCTCTTGACTTATTCAATACCATAAGGTTTGGTTAATATTTTGTGGCTACGCAGATAGATGTTTTTTAGTCTCATTAAACTGTGTAGTCATTCGTCCCTGAACAATTTGGTGGTGTTTTATTATCTTCTCGCCGTGGATGTTCTCTTAAAGAAAGGAGACTCTACCGAAATTTATTGTTTTGTACTAGTATGATAATTGTTTATTAGAGTATGTGTAGCACTGCCAGATAGGGCTGAAATATTATGTGTTATAGATCTGGTCTCTCATCACCTCCCGACACGTCTACTTTGATGAGTTGGTTTCTCTGTTTCAGCAAGGACTTTTGGCGAGTCCTTCGGTGACACCTACGGCCCCCTCTAAGGTCGCCCCTAGATGGCGACAGGCCACCACAGCTCTGCCCGCACCCGTCCCGCTAGTTCCCTCGGCACATGGGCCTGCACCATCATCCGTATCGATCCTATCCGTGCTAGTGACACCATCAACGTCGACCTCTTCCGTGTCGACACCGTCCGTGCCCTTGATATCGTCTGCGTCGACCCTGTCTGCGTCAACAATGTCCGTGCCTACCATCCGCGTAGACCTCGTCCGCACCATCAACCCTAGCCACGTCGGCCTCCGCCTCGACGCCTGCCTCTGGCTTGGTGTTCCCCTCGATGGCCCCGTCCCTGTCGTCGTCCCCTTCGACTGCCGACAACCCACCCCCTCCCCCTGCGGGTGTTATTACTTGTGCACATGCGGGTGTGTGCCGCCCGTCTACTCACTACCCCTCCGTCGAGTATGTCTGTGTGGCCTCTACATCCGCGCCCTCATCGGTGCTCTCATCGGTTCCCACTTTTGCTCGGGCAGCCCTTCGAGACCCGCATTGGCTCGCAACCATGCAGGAGGAGTTCGACGCCTTAAAGCGCAAACGGACTTGGACGCTTGTTCCGCTCCCCCTCGTGCAAACATCATCACCGGCAAATGGGTGTTCAAGCACAAGTTGCATTTTGATGGGACACTCGAGTGCTACAAGGCGCGCTGGGTGGTCTGCGGTATCCGTCAATGCGTCAGCATTAACTTCATGGATACGTTTGCCCCGGTTGTCAAACTGGGCATGATCTACACCGTTCTGCACCTCGCTGCCTCTCGAGCTTGGCCGGTACATCAGATGGATGTCTCCAACACCTTCCTTCACGAACACCTCTCCGAGAAGGTGTAGTGCCTACAGCCCACTGGTTTCGTCGAGGTCGCCCACCCCAACCACGTGTGCCTGCTTTTGTGCTCCCTCTATGGGCTGAAGCAAGTACCGCATGCTTGGTATCACCACATGGCGGCGTTTCTTCATGAGCTTGGCTTCCTCTCAACGCGCTCCGACACGTCGTTGTTTGTCTTTCGACAAGGCACCGATGCTGCCTACGTGCTTCTCTATGTTGACGATATTATCTTGATGGCGAGCACCACCACTCTTCTTCGATAGCTCATTGATCGTCTTCATGATGAGTTCTCCATCAAGGACTTGGGACCACTTCATTACTTCCTCGTCCTTGACATGGTACGTCAAGCGGACGGGTTCTTTCTTCATCAATGGAACGCTCATGAGATCCTCGAGCGCACCGGGATGCTTAAATGCAACCCTGCACCCACCCCTATTGACACAAAGGCCAAGAATTCTACAAGTGATGGATCACCAGCTCCTGACACGTATCTATACCGCTCCATTGTTGGTGCCTTGCAGTACTTGATTTCCACGGGACTGGAGTTGCAATATTCTGTGCAGCAGGTGTGTCTTCACATGCATGCGCCTCGTGATGCCCACTAGACCGCGGTTAAGCGGGTTTAGCGCTACATCTGTGGCACTATGGACCTCCTCCTCTTGATATAGGCCTTGCCCTCCTTAGATATTGTGGCTTACTCTGATGCAAACTGGGCTGTCTACCCCGACACACGGTGTTGTACCTAGGATATTGTGTTTACCTCGGCTCGTCGCTCATCTCCTAGTAATCCAAGCGACATCCCACTGTCTCGCTCTCTAGCGCGAAGGCTGAGTATCACGCCGTGGTCAATGTCGTCGCTGAGTGCACCTGGATGTTGGAGATATGCCCTAGAGGCAACAATAAAAGTGGTGATTATTATATATTTGTGTTTATGATAAATGTTTACATTCATGCTATAATAGTATTAACCGGAAACATTAATACTTGTTTGATTTGTAAACTGAATTAGAGTCCCTGGTAAAGCCTCTTTATAATACTAGTTGTTGGTTAATAGATGATCGTGGTTTCTCGATCATGAACATTGAGATGTTATTGACAACAACATCATATCATTAGGAGAATGGTATGATGGACATACTCCTATAGATAAGCGTAGCATAAAGATCAAGTCATTTCAATAGTTTGTTTGCTATAAGCTTTCTGATACATAGTAACCTAATTCCTTCGACCATGAGATCATGCTAATCACCATTACCGGAAGGATGCTTTGATGACATCAAACACCACACCGTAACTGGGTGGTTATAAAGGTGGCATTGAGTGTTCGGAAAATATGTGTTGAGGCACATGGATCAAGAGTGGGATTTGTCCATCCATATGACAGATAGATATACTCTGGGCCCTCTTAGTGGAATGTCATCCAATTAGCTTGCAAGCATCTGACTGGCTCACAAGGGATCACATATCACGGGAACGAGAAAAGAGTACTTATCGGTAACGAGGTTGAACTAGGTATGGAGAGATACCGACGATCAAACCTCAGATAAATAAAATATCGTGAGACAAAGGGAAATTTTTATCGTATGTAAGTGGTTCATTCGATCGCAAAGTAATCGCAGAAATATGTGGGAGCCATATGAATTTCCAGATTCCTCTATTGGTTATTGATCGGAGAAGTGTCTCGGTCATGTCCGCATAATTCACAAACCGTACGGAGACACATGAAAGGATTCGATGTTGTTTAGTGGATATGGAATGTAAGTAGGGAGACGAATGTTGTTCGGAGTCTCAGATGGGATCCTGGATATCAAGAGGAGATCCGTAATAGTCCATAGAATAAGATTCATATAAGGAAAGTCCGATTCCGGAGTTCGGGAATGATTTCAATGTTTTCATCGGAGAGGTTCTAGAAGGGTCTAGAAGGTTCACCGGACCGGAAGGGGAATGGTTCATGAATGTGTCATGGTTAAGTGGAATGATTGGATCATGTCCTAGGTCGCTTGGTTGGACATTTGCGAGAGAGAAATAAAGCTCTAAATTGAAAGTCAAAAGGGAGGTTTGAAAAGTCAAACTGGAACAAAGGTTTCCTAGTGGAAGAAGGAAAGAGTCCTTCCTTCTCCAACTTAGGTTTGGGGAAGGATTCAAACTCCCCTCTCCCAAGCTGCCCTCCCTCTCATAAATAGAGGGGAGGGGATTCCCCAAATAAATACAACCTAGCCCTCCCCACCGTACACCGCCGCCGCAGACGGCCTGTCGCCGTCGCCCTAGCCTCCGCTGACACCACCTCCTCCTCTCCTCCCCTCTAAACCTAGATTACCGGAAACCCTAGATACACCATAACTCACACGGGCTTAGGTGAAGCCCTGCGGGATCGTCCCTCTACTTCCGACACCACTCCGACGTGCTGCCGAAATCGCGAGGGGAGAACTACAACCTCCGATGCTTGCTGG
This sequence comes from Avena sativa, assembly GCA_916181665.1. Taxonomy (NCBI): domain Eukaryota; kingdom Viridiplantae; phylum Streptophyta; class Magnoliopsida; order Poales; family Poaceae; genus Avena; species Avena sativa. The sequence continues at coordinate 91,584,669 of OV702293.1, read as the reverse complement.
AACAAGGGAGAGGAAGGTCTTCATGAAGTACCGTACGTGTGACCGACTGCGGAAGCGCTGCTGGAATGCGGCGCAGGAAGGATCGTCTACGTGATCTTGAGATCGACAAGTGTACGACTACATCATCCACGAGAATCTGCTCTCGTTAATCGCTTTGGAATCTTCGAGGGTGAGTACTCTAATCGAATCGTTGCTACAATCTAGTAGATAGATCTTGGCTTGTTTGTGTGCATGCGGTAGAATTTTTTTGTTTCCCATGCTATGAACCCCTACAGTGGTATCAGAGCCATGTCTATATGTAGATCTGTTGCATGAGTAGAACACAATGGTCATTGTGGGCGTTGATGCTTTTGTTGTCAATTGCTTCTTGTGTACTTTGCATCTTGCGGGATGGTGGGATGAAGCGACCCGGGTTAACCTTACATGACATCGGTCATGAGACTTTCTCCGTGCTTGACATGCAACTTGTATTGCATAAGTGGCTTTGCGGGTTCCTGTTTCTCCCAACATAGTGAAGACTCAATTTACAACGGGTAATTGACAATACTAGTATCAACGTTGTGGTTCTTGTTCGTAAGTTAGAACGACACTTATTGAAATCCCCAAACCACGTAAAACATGCAAATAAATTAGAGGCGTCTAACTTTGTTTTGCAGGGGTGTGCTGTGATGTGATATGGCCATGACTGTGATTATATATGATGTATGAAATTTTCCTTATTGTAAGTTGGCAACCGGCGGGAGCCATATGGTTGTCTTTTAAATTCCGTTAAGACCTGCGTGTCTATTATTCAAAGTAGTTGTAATAGTTGATGCTGGTGGACGACAACCATGGAGCGGCACCATTGACCTTGACGCAATGCCGGTGATGATGGAGATCATGTTCGTGCTTGAAGATGGAGATCGAAAGCACAAGAAGAAAGGCCATATCATATCACATATTATGAATTGCATGTGATGTTAATCCTTTTATGCATCTTGTATTCCTTAGTTCGCGATGGTAGCATTATAAGATGATCCCTCTCACAAAATTTCAAGTTATAAAGTGTTCATCCTTAGTAAGCACCGTTGCTAAAGCTCGTTGTTTCGAAGCACCACGTGATGATCAGGTGTGTTAGATTCTGCGAGTGTATACAATGGGAGCAAGCCAGATTTGCTCATGCGGAAGCTAAGGTTTGATCTTGACGAGCCTAGCATGTACAGACATGGTCTCGGAAAACGGATCACCGAAAGGTAAAGCATGAGTCATAAGGTAGATATGATGAACATGTTGATTGTTCGCCATTGAAGCTACATCAACTCTCGTGATGATCGGTTTTGATGTGGTGGATTTGGTTCGTGTGATCACTAAAATAATGTGAGGGATATTGTTTTGAGTGGGAGTTCACCTAGATTAATTTAACTATTAATTAGAACTCAATTTGGCATAAACTTAGTCTAAACTATTGCAAATATGTTGTAGATAAATGGCGGCCCCTACCATCAATTTTAATGCGTTCCTAGAGAAAGAAAAGTTGAAATACAATGGAAGAAACTTCGCGGATTGGTTCTACAACTTGAGGATTATCCTCAATGCTAGTAATTTGACCTATGTGCTGGATGCACCGCTGGGTGACCCACCTGCAGCTGATGCTACCGGTGAGGTAAAGAATGTTTTCCTCTCTCGAAAGAATCAGTACTCCACAGTTCAGTGTGCTATCTTGTATGGTTTGGAATTAGAGCTTCAGGAAAGGTTTGAGAACCATGACCCACATGATATTGTCCGTGAACTCAAAATGATATTTGAGGCTCACGCGGCAGTTTAGAGTTATGTGGCTTATGAAAAGTTCTTTAACTACAAGATGAAAGAGGGCAGCTCCGCTGGTGAGCATGTGCTTAAGATGTCTGGGCACGCAAGCAAGCTTCAAAGCTTGGGTATAGTGATTCCTAATGCTTTGGGGATTCATCGTGTTCTCCAATCACTACCACCAAGTTACAAGAACTTTGTGATGAACTACAATATGCAAAACATGGACAAGTCGTTGCCCGAACTCTTCTCCATGTTAAAGTCTACGGAAGTGGAGATCAAGAAAGAGCACCAAGTGTTGATGGTCAATAAAACCACCAAATTCAAGAAGCAATGAAAGTCTAAGAAAAAGGGAAACTTAAAGAAGGGCGGTAAGAAAGTTACCGCGCCGGCGAAGAAGACCAAGGCTAGGTATAAGCCTGATACAGAGTGCTCTTACTGCAAGGGAGAAGGTCACTGGAAGCGTAATTGCCCTAAGTACCTGGCGGATTTGAAGAACGACAACGTCAAGAAGAAAGGTATATCCGATATACATGTTATTTATGTGTATCTCACTAGTACTCGTAGTAGTGCCTGGGTATTTGATACTGGTTCAGTTTCTCATATTTGTAACTCGAAACAAGTGCTATAGAATAGACGGAAACTAGCGAAGAACAAGGTGACGATGCGTGTTGGAAATGGATCAAAGGTTGATGTGATCGCGGTCGTCACGCTACCTCTTCATCTACCATCGGGATTAGTTTTATACTTAAATAATTGTTATTTGGTGCCTGCATTAAGCATGAACATTATATACGGATCATGTTTATTGCGAGACGGTTACTTGCTTAAGTCCAAGAATAATGGTTGTTCGATTTATATGAGTAATATGTTTTATGCACATGCACCTTTGATAGATGGTCTATTCTTGTTGAATCTCGATTGTAGTAATACACATATTAATAACATTGAAGCTAAACATTTGAAATTGATCGATAACTCGACCTATATGTGGCACTGTCGTCTTGGTCACATTGGAGTGAAGCATATGAAGAAACTCGATTTGATGGACTTCTTGAATCACTTGATTCCGAATCACTTGAAAGATGCGAAGCATGTCTGATGGGTAAAATGCCTAAGACTCCATTTTCTGGTATGATGGAGTGAGCTACGGACTTATTGGAAATCATACATACCAATGTGTGTGGTCCAATGAGTGTAGCATCGCGCGGTGTTTATCGTTATGTTCTTACCTTCACGGATGACTTGAGTAGATATGGGTATATCTATTTCATGAAACATAAGTCCGAAACTTTCGAGAAGTTTAAGGAATTTCAAAGTGAAGTAGAGAATCAAAGTAACAAGAAGATTAAATTTCTACAATCTGATCGTGGAGGTGAGTATCTAAGTTATGTGTTTGGTGAGCATTTGAAGAAATGTGGAATACTTTCACAATTGACACCGCCGGGAACACCACAACATAATGGTGTGTCCAAACATCGTAATCGAACTCTCTTAGATATGGTTCGTTCTATGATGTCACTTACAGATTTACCGCTATTATTTTGGGGTTATGCATTAGAAACAGCCGCATTCACTTTAAATAGGGCACCATCTAAATCCGTTGAAACGACACCATATGAATTATGTTTTGGGAAGAAACCTAAATTGTCGTTCCTTAAATTTTGGGGTTGCGAAGCTTATGTAAAGAAGTTACAACCCTACAAGCTTGAACCCAAAGCGGAAAAATGCGTCTTCATAGGATACCCGAAGGAAACTATTGGGTATACCTTCTATCATAGATCTGAGGGCAAAATCTTCGTTGCCAAGAATGGATCCTTTCTAGAGAAGGAGTTTCTCTCGAAATAAGTGACTAGAAGGAAAGTAGAACTCGACGAGGTTGTTGAACCTTCTCTCGGACTTGAGAGTAGCGCAACACCGGAAGTAGTTCCTGTGGCGCCTACACCAATAAGAAAGGAAGCTAATGATGTTGATCATGAAACTTCGGTTGAAGTCACTACGGAACCTCGCAGGTCAACGAGAATTCGTACCACTCCTGATTGGTATGATCCCGTTATGAGTGTCATGTTGGTGGACAACACCGATGACCCTGCGACATATGAGGAAGCAATGATGATCCCATATTCCAATAAATGGCAAGAAGCCATGAAATCCGGGATTGGATCCATGTACGAAAACCAAGTATGGACTTTGGTGGACTTACCGGATGGCCGGAAGGTTGTCGAGAACAAATGGATTTTCAAGAAGAAAACATATGCTGATGGTAATGTTACTATCTATAAAGCTCGGCTTGTCGCAAAAGGGTTTCGACAAATTCAAGGAGTTGACTACGATGAGAATTTCTCACCGGTAGCGAAGCTAAAGTCAGTGAGGATTTTATTAGCAATCGCTGCATATTATGATTATGAGATATGGCAGATGGATGTCAAAACAACGTTCCTCAATGGATACATTAATGAAGAGTTGTATATGGTACAACCCAAAGGTTTTGTCGATCCTAAAGATGCTAACAAGGTATGCAAACTTCAATGGTCCATTTATGGATTGAAGCAAGCATCCCGGAGTTGGAATCAACGTTTTGATAAGGTGATCAAAAGTTTTGGTTTTATACAAACTTATGGAGAAGCTTGTATTTACAAGAAAGTGAGTGGGAGCTCTGTAGCATTCTTAATACTATATGTAGATGACATATTGTTGATTGGGAATGATGTAGACCTTCTTAATAGTGTCAAGGATTATTTGAATAATAGTTTTTCAATGAAAGATCTTGGCGAAGCAGCTTACATATTAGGCATAAAGATTTATAGAGATAGAGTACATATTTGGAAAAAGTTCTAAAGAGGTTTGGAATGGAAGATAGAAAGAAAGGGTTCTTGCCCATGTTGCCCAATACGACCTTGAGTAAAACTCAAAGTCCAGCAACGACAGAAGATAGAGAAAGAATGACTAAAACTCCATATGCCTCAGCCATAGGATCTCTTATGTATGCCATGCTATGTACTAGACCCGACATTGCATATGCTGTTAGTTTGACTAGCAGATATCAAAGTGATCCAGGAGTGGATCATTGGACAGCGGTCAAAAACATCCTTAAGTATTTGAGAAGAACTAAGGATATGTTTCTTTCTTATGGAGGTGATGAACAACTCGTTCTTAATGGTTACACCGATGCTAGTAGGAACACTGATTCGGATGATTCGAAATCTCAATCTAGATACATATTTACTTTGAATGGTACAACAGTTAGCTGGAGGAGTGCAAAGCAAAGCGTTGTGGCGAGATCTTCAACTGAATTGGAATACGTAGCTGCTTCGGAGGCTTCACAAGAGGCGATATGGATGAAGGAGTTCATTATAGAGCTCGGTGTGGTTCCAAGTGCGCTGGACCCAATGTCTATCTATTGTGATAACATGGGCGCCATAGCCAATGCGCAAGAACCAAGGTCACACAAGAAGCTGAAGCACATCAAGCTACGTTTTCATGCTATTCGAGAGCATGTCCAAGATGGTGACATAAAAATTTGCAAAGTACACACAGATCTGAATGTGGCGGATCCGTTGACTAAACCTCTCCCTAGGGCAAAACATGACCAACACCAAACCGCCATGGGTGTACGGTATATTACCATGTAATCTGGATTAGTTGACTCTAGTGCAAGTAGGAGACTGTTGGAGATATTCCCTAGAGGCAATAATAAAAGTGGTTATTATTATATCTTTGTGTTTGTGATAAATGTTTACATTCATGCTATAATAGTATTAACCGGAAACATTAATACTTGTGTGATTTTTAAACTGAATTAGAGTCCCTGGTAAAGCCTCTTTATAATACTAGCTTGTTGGTTAATAGATGATCGTGGTTTCTCGATCATGAACATTGAGATGTTATTGACAACAAGATCATATAATTAGGAGAATGGTATGATGGACTTACTCCTATAGATAAGCGTAGCATAAAGATCAAGTCATTTCAATAGTTTGTTTGCTATAAGCTTTCTGATACATAGTAACCTAATTCCTTCGACCATGAGATCATGCTAATCACCATTACCGGAAAGATGCTTTGATGACATCAAACACCACACCGTAACTGGGTGGTTATAAATGTGGCATTGAGTGTTCGAAAAGTATGTGTTGAGGTACATGGATCAAGAGTGGGATTTGTCCATCCATATGACAGATAGATATACTCTGGGCCCTCTCAGTGGAATGTCATCCAATTAGCTTGCAAGAATGTGACTGGCTCACAAGGGATCACATATCACGGGAACAAGAAAAGAGTACTTACCGGTAACGAGGTTGAACTAGGTATGCAGAGATACCGACGATCAAACCTCGGATAAGTAAACTATCGCGAGACAAAGGGAAATTGGTATCGTATGTAAGTGGTTCATTCGATCGCAAAGTAATCGTAAAATATGTGGGAGCCATATGAATTTCCAGATTCCTCTATTGGTTATTGATCGGAGAAGTGTCTCGGTCATGTCCGCATAATTCACGAACCGTAGGGAGACACACTTAAGGATTCAATGTTGTTTAGTAGATATGGAATGTAAGTAGGGAGACCAAATGTTGTTCGGAGTCTCAGATGGGATCCAGGATATCACGAGGAGATCCGGAATGGTCCGGAGAATAAGATTCATATAAGGAAAGTTCGATTCCGGAGTTCGGGAATGATTTCGATGTTTTCATCGGAGAGGTTCTATAAGGGTCTAGAAGGTTTACTGGACCAGAAGGGGAATGGTTCATGAATGTGTCATGGTTAAGTGGAATGATTGGATGATGTCCTAGGTCACTTGGTTGGGCATTTGCGAGAGAGAAATAAAGCTCTAAATGGAAAGTCAAAAGGGAGGTTTGAAAAGTCAAACTAGAACAATGGTTTCCTAGTGGAAGAAGGAAAGAGTCCTTCCTTCTCTCCAACTTGAATTTGGGGAAGGATTCAAACTCCCCTCTCCCAAGTTGACCTACTTCTCATAAATAGAGGGGAGGGGCTTCCCCAAAGAAAGACAACCTAGCCCTCCCCACTGTGCACCGCCGCTGCCAACGCCACCGTCGCCTCGCGCCGCCGACACCACCTCCTCCTCTCCTCCCTTCTAAACCTAGATTTCCGGAAACCCTAGATCCATAATAACTAGCACCGGCTTAGGCGAAGCCCTGCAGGATCTTCCCTCTACTTCTGAAACCACGCCGTCGTGCTACCGGAATCGCGAGGGGAGAACTACAACCTCCGCTGCCTGCTGGAACAAGGGAGAGGTAGGTCTTCATCGAGTACCGAACATGTGATCGACTGCGGAAGCGCTGCCGGAACACAGCGCTGGAACGATCGTCTACGCGATCTTGAGATCGGCAAGTGTACGACTACATCATCCACGAGAATCTTCTCTCGTTAACCGCTTTGGAATCTTCGAGGGTGAGTACTCTAATCGACTCGTTGCTACAATCTAGTAAATAGATCTTGGCATGTTTGTGTGCATGCGGTAGAATTTTTTTGTTTTCCATGCTACGAACCCCTACACTGGATTCTTTAGTTTATCTTCGAGCTATCTTGTCCTATTGACAAGGCTACCATTGTGTTTTGTGACCACATCTCAGCCGTCTACCTCTCCGCCAATCCCATTCATCATCGACGCACCAAGCACATCGAGCTGGATATCCACTTAGTTCGCGAGCAGGTTGATCTCGGTCACGTTCGAGTACTTCACATGCCAAACTCATAACAATTTGCGGATATCATGATGAAGGTCTTGCCAACGTCGACCTTTGACGAGTATTGATCTAGTCTATGTGTCGGTACCGACCCTTCAACTGCAGGGGTGGGGGGTGTTGAGATATATTTGTGGTCCAGTTGGCTCCTTGTAACACTAGGATTGTATCAGATAATTGCCTATATATATGTCACACCTGGCCCTATTGGAGTTGTGCAATCTCCCATAATCTCTATACACTCATATAGTGAATGCTCATCTAGGTGGATGCTCATCTAAGGAGCTACATGAACATTTGTATACTGGAGCTACAAATTTTACACTCCTGTGACTTTAGCAGCAAGGTACTGTCATTTGTACTGTCATTTCCACTCTTGTTACCTTGGCAGCAAGCTTCATATGTTCAGTTCCTGAGTATGTTTTTTCATATGTGTTCTGTCATATGCGATCTATGATGTACTATAACCATGATCATCTTTGTATAGTTGTGTGTGTATGAGCAGTGTGACATATGATCGCATTAAGCGTCTGTGGTGACCCAGCATACCACTGCATAATGTAGTACACTATAGTCATTGACATAACACCAATGAAACACCATTCACTAGTATTACATCCCTCAGAGTGGTACAACAAAAACACAGCAGGTCGAAGACATGACTATGGGTTACAACTCGACTCTTTACAAAAGATCTTGAGAACACTCTAGGTTAAAGAGAGAGAAATAAACATCCTACAAAGAAGAATCAGAAATAATAAACTCATAACTATCATACTAATAGACTAGTATTTAAACTATTGGGCTTGCATTGCTGCTATTGCAATACTCTACTGAAGTAGGTTCTATGGATATAGATTATATTCCTATCTAATCAGCAACTTCTCCTTCACTTTAGTTGATGTATATGTTGACTTCCTTGACTTTATTGAAGACCTTGATCTATTGATGACGATTCCCTTAAGCAGAAGTTGATGTAGACGTCGTCTATATTGGCTTCAGAATCTAGCAAGGATTAAGAAGATACGTTGAGTACGAGCGTACTCAGCAAGTTCACTAAAAAGGAGTATTTGATGCACTATATCTACAGCGGCAGACCATAGGTCGTAGGCTATGTAGGTTTTTATAAACATTTCTTCAAAGATTGCTCTTATTCTGAAAAGCTATGTGCGTCAGCCTTCATAGGTTTACCAGAACTTTCATGGAGTTCCTTTGCTTCCGCGCTCGTAGATCCTTCCCGAAACAGGAAGTAACAAGTTACAGTTCTTACACTCTATAGAGGTGCGTTACTTTTCCCATGAAATATCTTAAGCTTTGTTGCACGGTCGGGAGTATGTCCCCATTCAAACTTCCATGGTTTGAGGCCCAACCTAAGATCCAAGCCAATCACTGCCTTCTCCGCGACCCCGCATGCCTCCTTGGTGTACGCCATGCCCACATATTGAATTACAGCAATGGTTAGTACAGACCGTTCAGATGCTAGAACTATCATGGGACATTGAGGGTTCCCATCCATATGCTGCATATCCTCTACGAATTACCAATTAATGCACGCTACAAGGATAACAACCACAAACTATGCATCTGGCTACATGCAAGAGGGAAAAGATATAGCTGACTTCTTCGTCCCATGCCAAATCTCATGGTCAGCGCGTAATATACGACACAAGAATCACTGGCGACATTGGTTGTTAAGTCCTAGGTAATATGTTCCTTTACCACCGGAACTTTCATAGTAGGTTATTACATGGTAAATAACCTTATTCATACTATTATGAAAATAGTGTTTTCTAACCTTTTTGAAAGCAGGTGATGACAACACTGGATTTTCATAATATTTAATAGAAAATAACCAAAGGACATTATCAAGTGTGAACTTGCCTTTTGTGATTGCAAGATTATGCACTCACGATCTTCGGGAAAATATAAGATCCAATATCTGAAAATAGCATCATTGGTCCGGTAAGGATCAATGTTTAACGAAGCAAGATGTTGTTATGCATAAGTAATATAATGCAATTTGATAAACTCGAATCCCCTGGATAAACATCGATGTACTAGGGTTTGGAAACTGGAAATGGTTCCTCTAGAATGTGCTTCCCTTTTAGATAAGTTTCACACTTGTGCTTATTATTAAGGCTTGTGACTGTGTGTGAAACAACATGTAAGTATAATAAGTAGCAGACATTAATAAAGCACTCAAGTGTGGAGTGGTATCTAAAGACTCCTTATATGAAGATTTATTTTGGATTGCTTAAGAATTACTTTTAGTGTATCTTAAAAGAATAAATTTTGAAGAAAAGTTTACTTATCTAAACAAAAGCATTTGAACTATAAGTTAACATTTTTAGGTTTCTTACTAGCTATAGTTCTCAAGAAAGAAAGAATTACTTCATTTGAATAATGACCACACTAGTAGTTGAGACTTATCTATCTTGGTCATTAGATGGTATTATAATTTGTTCACCTCATATTGTTTATTTAAAGTTAATTAAGAGTGGTAACACTTCTATTTGAGTAATGGTTTCTTATCATTGTGATTGAATAGAATCATTTATCACTTTATAAATGAGTGTTTATGATTTATAAATATAGAAATATATTAGTTATGTACTTATGAATTATCTTTGGATTTTTAGTATGTTTATAACTTGTGGTTGAAGTAATGGTATTTTTTTATTTAGTTAAAAATATCATTCTTGAAGATTTTATAATTTTATAAGAATCCTTTTAGAAATTAATATAAACTTATGGGTGAATGATAATTCAACAAAATTGTATTTAAAATGTCTTAAACTATTTTGAGTTCATATTTTCAATACTTAAGGCACGTACTATTATTATACCTTAGATGTATAATATTAGAAATATTCGTAATTTTTATTTATCCTTCTATCAATTATCAATTAGGGAAATAAATTTTAAATTCAAGTTATTAGAGTAATAAATTTTTATTTACCTCAAAAGTAAAAGTTTATAATTTTAATATGTAGATATTATTTTTGTGATCATTTTGGTGTATTATATGTATTTTATGATTATTAAATATTAAGATATGATTTTTATAAGATTTATTACTTTATAAACACTTAATAAATAATACAAATTTAGTTAACTGATATATTATTTTATGTTTATAGTTTTATATTTTATAGTTTTAAAATATGAATTTTCAAAGTTTTATTACTTATAAAATATTTATTAAATAATAATTATTTAAATAGTTAACATAATAATGTATGGTAATAGTTTTCAGTTGTAGATTTTATTTTTTTGAAAATTTGCATATATTAAACATATTTTTCTAAATTATAAAACAAAAGTTATTGAATTTCTAAAGTTTAATCATTTGATGAAATTATTATAATAGAATAACTAAATGATATACTGTGTCGCTGCTGACGTCATCGCGTGAAGAGGTTATTTTTCACCGGGACGGATTCTAGCCCCAGTCACTGACTGCTGGGCCCTGTGGCCACGTCACACACCACCTCAGCGAGGCAGGGCCCGCCATGGTTTGACTGGGCTTCCCACATGGTGGTGGTCAACCAACGGCGGCGACCATCTGACGGAGGCACTACCGTGCCCACGCGAACACGCAAAGATGTGCGTTCTAACGAGGAGGCCGAGGCTATCCTACTGATGGCAACGTGGCTAAGAAACGTTCACCTGAGTCCCATGCAACGACGTCTAACGGCGACGAGCGGCGGCGCTCAACGGAACTGGGCGTACAATCAACGCTAGCATGGTATAATAGGTTGCAGAGATGCCCTATCTTACCCTGATGCTCATACGGCGATCGTTGAGGACCGATGTGGTCGGATGTGGGCTCTCCGACGAGAATTTAGACAAAGACCGATGAAAGGGAATGGAGAAATTCAATCTCCTCCGAGCTTCCCTTGATGATTTAGTCTTCCCAGAGGGTCTACAAGACCTGGCTCTTCTCTGGGACTACTTCATGGACCCTGGCATGCTCTCTAACACCGTCTAGCCAAAGAACTCCAACGATGGAGCTTCGGTGTTGTCAAGAGATAGAGAAGAATAAGTTGATAGAGAAAAGGTATGTATGAAAGAGGGCAGTGAGGTGATTCTTCTCAGTGGTTTTGTAGTTCAAGGAGAGGTCGGATACGATGGCACGAAGGTGACGGATGATGACCCACAAGTATAGGGATCACAACAGTCGTTGAGGGAAGTAAAGTCCAAATTTATTGATTCGACACAAGGGGATCCAAAGAATATTTATAAGCCTCAACAGATGAGTTGTCAATTCAGCTGCACTTGGAAATAGTCTTTCTCGCAATAGTTTATCAGTAGCAACAATTTTGTAGTAGCAGTAGCAAAATAATAACAGTATTAAAATAAAGACAGCAGTAACAATTGTAATAAACAGCAGGATTAAAGTACGGTAGGCATAGGGATGGATGGACGGGCGTTGCATGGACAAGACAATTCATGTAACAATCAAGGCAAGGGAAATTGCAGATAAATAAGATAAACCATGCAAGTTCTAAATAACCATAGGCATGGATTCCGTATATAGTCATGCGTGCTCGCAATGAGAACTTGCACAACATCTTCTGTCCTGCCAGCCCGTTGCAGCGGGGCCTCAAGAGAATCTACTAGCAATTAAGGTGCTCCTTTTAATAAAGCACCCGAGCAAAGCATTAACACTTCGTGAACACACGTGATCCTCACATCACAACCTTCCCCTCCGATTATCCCAATTTATGTCACTTCGGGGCCTCGGGTTCCGGACAGCAATATGTGTATACAACTTGCAGGTAAGATCACAAACAATAATATCATCATGAATCAATAACATGTTCAGATTTGAGATCATGGCACTCGGGCCCTAGTGACAAGCATTAAGCACAACAAGTTGCAACAATGTCAAAAAGCACTAACAATAGACACTAGGCACCATGCTCTAACAATCTTATGCAATTACATGAACGATCTCATCCAATCCCTACCATCCCCATAGCCTACTGTAGGGAATTACTCAGACATGGATGGGGAATCATGGATGGTTGATGGAGAGGCGTTGGTGATGATGATGGCGATGATTTCCTCCAATTCCCCATCCCGGTAGGGTGCCAGAATGAAGTTTCTAGTTCCGAATCGTGGTTTATGGTGGTGGTGGCGCAGCGGAACTCCTATCTAGAAATTGTCTAACTCCCTGATGTTTTTAGGTCAGAGGGTATATGTAGGCGAAAGGAGAGGTCGAGGCGGAGTCCGAGGCGGCCACACCATGCTCTGGCGTGGCCTAGCCTGGCCCACGCCTGGGGGTGGTGTGGGCCCCTCTAGCCTCTTCTCCCCTCCATCAGCTGGCTCCGTGAGTCTTCTAGAAAAATAGGATTTTCAGCATATTTTCTGGAATTTTTCCTGAAAGTTGATTTTCTGCACAAAAACTAGACACCAAAGCAATTGTCCTGAAAACAACGTTAATCCGTGTTATTTGTATCCAAATCACACCAACTAGAGGAGAAACAATAGCAAAAGTGTTCGGGAAAGTAGATACGTTTTGGACATATCAACTCCCCCAAGCTTAGCTTATTGCTTGTCCTCAAGCAATTCAGTTGAAAACTGAGTGCGATAAAAGAAACTTTCACGAACACATTTTCTTCATAAGATGTATATATTCTTATCATATGAGTAAGTACTTAGGCAATTCATAATGAGGAGTATGCATATAAGTCTATCCAATAGTCATGCAAGCTATGAAGAGATTCCAACACAAAAATAATAAGCAACATGAAACATAAACATATGCAAGATTGTAATTCTCATAAGAATATATGATAAAGTGTTATCTCTCTTGCTTTTCTTTTTCAAGAAAAACATAAATGCCAAGGCGCCTCTGAAGTTCACGTGAAGATTAGAAATAAAAATATCAAAGATACAAGCGTCATAATTATGTCACAAATAAACCGTGTTCTGGGACAAGCACATTACACTAAGAACGACATCTATACTCTCGAGAAGGTGCTCATAGAAAATATGGTGACTCGACATAAAACTGAAAGAAAAGATTCAAAAGTTTGAAGGGCTTCCAAATGCTGAAAGTATGGTACTCATTAGCTTTGAGCTATCATTGCCCCTATCATAAGCATCTTTAAATGGTCACAGTTAAAGTGTGGTCAAATAAGAGTTATATGCTTGACAGATCAAAAGTTGAAAATCTCATGCCCCTTGAGTACGAGTACCGAAACCTCATGCTACTCAACTTTGGTCTCAGGTAAGTTCTTATCATTGTAAGTATATGCATATCATAGAGAACCGCCAATGGGGTACCCCTTGCACCATGGCACGGGAGCTATCCCATATCAAAATGACAAGGCAACAGACAGTGAGCATCTCAGCGATCTTTTTATTTGCTCTTTGTATAGTTTTTATTGAGGATGCTTCATATAATGCTACTATGGTTTTGTTGTACGTTTCCACCATGATTAGGCATGGCTTAGGCTAGCTGCCCAGGCGTTCCTCTAACACATATACAAACTCCATGAGCTTACAAGCTCCCCATTTATTTCACACCGCCAACATCCATAAACAAAAGAACATGATATCAACTAAAAATGAGTGCAATGTCAAAAGCGTTCCCCATGATAACATGGTTCTACTAACTCTCAACTTATAATTTATAAGCATATAACTACATAGACAGTCACAATGGTTCAGATTTATTAAGTGCAAAAATAAAATGTTCCATCAAGTTCGTGAGAGCTTTACAAACTAATTTTTGCATAACAAGCAAATATTTTTATTCGGAAGAAAACAAGGCATAATAAGTATGCAAGGAATAGCAATGATGCTATTAGGTAGATATGGTGGACACTTTTTTGACAACTTTGGCTTTGGGGAATTGGATGCACGAGTAAAGCTCATACTCAGTACAAGTAAAGGTTAGCAATAGAAAGGGAGCCACAATCGAGAGAGCAGTAACTTTCATAATCATTCTTGCGACAAAACAAAATTAATTGTGGCATAAAAGTGACATAAGAACTCCGAGGCAAAATAAATCATCGAAGCTTAACTAACTTTTGTTTAGTCATATGCATGCGTGAGCATGTGCCAAGTCGATTCAAATAAAATATTCAGAAGAGGATACCACAATGTGATACCATGTTATGAATAGAACAATGCAAGCAAATATTTATATGACATGCTACAAACTATTATAAAATTGGAACTAATCATTAGAGAGCAAGAACTACTAAGCATCATTAAATAACATACACCTCACATGAACAGACTAAGAATTCCCACATTGATGAGTATATGTACAAAAATGAAAACAAATAGAGTTCATACCATCCTCTTACCACACTTCAAGTTGTCATAAATCGTCATTATTGCCTTTCACTTGTGTGGCTTGAATAATAATATGAAACCCAAACTCCAAAGGAGTCACTGAGGACTGCTGAACCCTGCAATGAACTTTACAAAACCAGATAAGAGCAACAAATATTTTTGGGTTTTTCGAATAACAAACCAAAGCAAAAAATGGGCAATCAAACTAAAGCTAAAATCTAAATAAACAAACAAGGAGAAACAACAAAAATATTTTTGGTGTTTTTGTGTTTTGGAAAGTAAAAATCAAGTAAGGACAAAAACGAAAAAGAAAGAAAGCAAAACATGGATATACAAAGTACCGACAAAAATGATATGTAGATGAGTGTGATGTAGCTATACCTCCCCCAAGCTTACTATTTTGTCCTAAGTGGAGATCAATCCCACCGCGGGTAGGCATTACAAGCCGGCGAGTCATAGTAAGAATGATCGTGACCAGGCCCTCGTGAAGAAGAAGCGGAAGCCCCCCAATCAGAAGCAGGCTGCTGGTATGAGGACTCCCCTGTGTTAGAGGGCTTGACTGAATTATCCTTGGCCTCCCTTCCAACATTCTCCACTTGCTAGGAAAGATCCTCTGTGTATGTGTCGAGCTCCTCCTCCATGAGTGACCATCCTTCCCTGGCATCAAGGTTAAACAAAGCAGGCACATGCAAGAGGACTACGCGCTCAGACTTACCTCATCTCCATCCACTTTTGAGAAAGGTTATTTCATAAGATAAATCGTTCGAGTCAGCCCAAGGAGAAACAAATTTATGTTTCATCATGGAATTAAAATCAAGCCTCTCTTTGGGAAACTGTAAGTCTAATCGATGAGGCTCTGCACCATGCAAAACTAATAATCAAGAGGCAATGAGGCCTCCACAAATTCCACCTTTCTCGTGGTTAGAAGAGATATGGTGAGCTATCAAAGCACCCAAGTTATGAGTCCTATCCCGTCTAAAAGCGGCTAAGATAAAATATAGATCATAATAAGATAATTTATTTGTAGTCTTTCTAGCAAGAACACACTTGGCAATAAAATAGACAAAATATCGAATAGATGGGAGATGAATATTTCGAATTTTACCACTCTCCTTTAAGAAGCTGCTCCCTTGGCAAATCTTTGCATACAAGTATGTAATTGGCTTAGGCCGCTCCTTAATCTTCTCGTGCGATCCCCATTGTGGAACTTTAATGGCTGCACAAAAATCATCAAAAGGGAGATCGACAGCTACATTGTAAATCTTGTAATGAACCATGGGGTTAGGAGAAGACCAACTAAATCAAAATTCCTGCACCATAGACATAGTTAGTTTCACATATTGGTAAGGTTCATCATCAACAAAATGCTCGAATCCTGCATTTGAAATTAGAGTCTGGAAATCTTGAAGAATTCCTGCAGCTCCCATGAACTCGGGGCATGGATAAATAGAAGGGAAAGCACCCTCCTCATGGTGGAATTTCATGACCTCATGCACCATCAATTCCTGTTGATTGAGTTTGTGTTCATTCATCTTCTTTCTTGAAATTTTTAGACAAACATCAAACAAAGTAATTTCAAAGCTACTAAATGAAGGGTAACTACTATAGGGACTTGCAAGTGGGCTACACATGCATCAAAATAATTTCTATAAGCATAGAACAAGAATGCAAGCTCACATAACCTATCACCTACAATAGAAAAATACTTAAGATATAATCCACTAATCAAAAATTTACTTCGACAAGCGAAGGAGCTACATACCAGAGAACAAATGCTCCAAAAATCAGCAGCAAAGAGTGGCTGAGCAAGGAGATCGGAAATCGCGGTGAAGAACAACAAGAACGCGAGTTTGAGAAATTTTTCGGTGTTTTCTCGGGAGAGAGTGTAGTGGTGGGTGGCTGTGTTAGTGGAGGGCAAAGGGTGGCCCACACCATGGCCAGGCACGCCCCTGGGCTGGCCGTGCCACCAGGTGGTGTGCCTTCCTGGTGGGCCCCCCTGGGTCACTCCAGGTGCCTCTCTGTCCCTCTTTTGACATAAAAAATTAATATGAATTTTCTGGAATTTTTCGGGAAACTATATTTTTGAACAATTTCAGAAGATGATAAATGATTTTCTCGCAGGAAAATGATCTTGGAACGATGGAAATACAAATGAAAACTAAAACTACAGAAGTTTTAATGCATGCAAATATACAAGCATCTAGCAATACAATGATGAGCAAGGTGAAATAAAAAATTGAAATAAAGAAAATAAGAGTAAACAAGGATAATCATGGTGAAAACATTGTTTTGTTCATCAAAGTCCCTTTGTTAACAAGGTTGATTTGGTCTTGTTACCAAAACAATTTTATATGAAGCAAAACTTTGCATTTCACTAAATGATTATGTTACCTCAACCTTGATGGCAATAGTCCCAATCATAATAATTTCCTAATCTTCTTGTGGTATGGGACAATAATTTTCTCCAACTTTGATGCCCTCAATATTTTCAATTGAATTTAGGTCATATTTCTTATCGATCTTCTTGGGGAAATAAATAGTATGCTCCTTGTCATTAACAATAAAAGTTACTTTTCCTTTAATACAATCAATGATAGCACCTTTAGTATTAAGAAAAGGTCTCCGAAGAATAATAGACATATTATCGTCTTCAGGAATTTCAAGCACAACAAAATCAGTTAATATCAAACAATTATGAGCCACTTGAACAGGAACATCCTCACATATACCAATAGGAATAGTAGTAGATTTATTAGCCATTTGTAAAGATATATCAGTTGGTATCAATTTTTCTAGGTTAAGTCTCTTATACAGGGGAAAAGGAATAACACTAACTTCTGCTCCCAAATCACACAAAGCAGTTCTAACATAATTATTTTTTATAGAGCAAGGAATAGTTGGAAAACCTGGACCCCAAGTTTCTTTGGAACCTTACCATTGAAAGAGTAATTAGCAAGCAAAGTGGAAATTTCCTCATTAGGAATCTTCCTTTTATTAGAAACAATATCCTTCATATACTTAGAAGAAGAAGGCAATTTAATAGCATTAGTCAAAGGAATTTTCAAAAACAAAGGTTTCATCCACTCACAAAACTTGTTATAGTGTTCTTCTTCCTTTGAATTGTGTTTCTTATCAAGAAAAGGCATTGGTTCTTGCACCCAAGGCTCTCTTTCACTACTATGTTTATTAGCACCAAAATCTTCCTTAGTGTACTTAACATTCTTAGTATGCCTTTCAGGTTTTTCTTCAATTTCATGTTTATCAGGATCATCATTCTTATCATTACCACTTTCAGTTTCGGCATCAGAGACAGATATACTATTACAATCTTTAGCAGGTTCTGAAGATTCTACAACTGTTTTATATCTCTTTTTATTTTCTTAGAAGAAGTACCACTATTTTTATCTTGTTGAGAATCTTTCTCAATTCATTTAGGATGTCCCTTAGGATATAAAGGATCCTAAGTAGAAGCACCACTTCTAGTTCTAATTTCATAAGCATGTTTTTCTCTAGAAGCATTAACTAACAAATCTTTTTGCACCTTAGTAAGCTGATCAATTTGAGTTTGAACCATTTGGAAATGTTTAACAAGTATTTTAACATCATAGGAGGTTCTCTCCACAATATCATGCAACTTATCAATAGCTCTAGAGTTTTTCGTTAGATGATTTTGCACTCTCTTATTAAAATTATCTTGCTTAACAACATAAATATCAAATTCTTCTAAGCATTGATCATGAGGTTTAGAGTAAGGAATATCACCTTCATCAAAATTTTGGAGAGAGTGTACCTGAATAGTGGATGAGTGAGATATTGGCTTACATAGTTCTTCTATAGGAGGTAAATTCTTCACATTTTCAGATTTAATACCCTTATCCTTAAGACATTCCTTAGCTTCCTTCATCACTTCATCATTTAATTCAATCATTCCCCTCTTCTTTGGTGTTGGTGTTGGGGTTGGCTCAGGTATAGTTGGCTCAGGTACAGTCCAATCATCATAATTCTTGCTTATTTTAGCCATTAATTCCTTAGCTTCATCGGGAGTTCTTTTCCTAAAAACACGACTAGAACAACTATCCAGGTATGTCCTAGATTCATCAGTTAGTCCATTATAATATATATCAAGAAGTTCATTTTTAGGTACTGGATATCTAGGCTGTTCTTTAATTAAAGCACAAAACCTTGCCCATGATTCGGGAAATTTATCTTCTTTTCCCTGCTTAAAATCAAAAAGTTCCTGCAAAATAGCATGTTGAGCACTAGGAGGGAAATATTTCTGAAAGAAAGTATTACCAACCTCACCAGGACTATGAATAGATCTAGGAGGTAAATTATTAAACCAACCTTTAGCTTCACCTTTGTTAGACTATGTATAGCTTATGTATTTGTGTACGTGTATTGTACCAATTGTAACACACCCATTATATATATGTGATAGGACACCCCATTGAGGGTTTAGCCGGTTCCCCCAATTCTATTGTTTGACATGGTATCAGACTTGGTTTCGACCTACGCTTCCGTTGCCTCCACCAAATCCTAGCCGCGCCACCGCCCACACCGCTGTCACCAATCGCGTCGCCGATCGTCGCCGCCACCTCCGACTCGACCAACACGGGCTACCTTCCCGCCTCCCTCGTCGTCCTCCTCTCCCGCCCCATCGACGCTGCCGCTATCCGGCCGTCCCCAATCGGGACGAGGAGCGTCGGCTCCTTCTTCTCCAACCATCCCTCGGCCCCTTCATCACCGGGGCACTCGCTGACGGTCCACATGTCCAGCGGCTCCTTGACCGCCTCCACGGCCGCCGCCGTCTCACCGCTCGCCTTCGTGCCCACGACCTCCTCGGCGGCCTGGACCGCCGAGGCCTCTGCTTCGGATCTCGCATCAATATACCCTGCCCTCACGATGTCCGCGCCTCCTACAGGATCTCACCCTGCACCGCACACGGGTTCTCCCTCGGCACCAACGGCCGCACCTCCCGTCTCTACGTCTATGGAATACGCGCCCTCAGCAGACTTCTCGACGGAATCGCTGCCTCCGCCGTTTCACTTCGGCAACCTCATCACCGGATAACTACATCTTCTGGCGCGCGCAGGTCTTTCCGCTCCTTGGGAGTCACTACCTGCTCGGCTACATCGACGACACTTTTCCTTGCCCCCACCCCCCTGGCTGGTGGACAGCATGAACAACCCGGTCTATAATCCGGTGCACCGTGTGTGGACGGGGCAGGACCAGGCGAACGTCTCCTCCATCCAGGGGTCGCTCACCCCGACTGTTGCCGGGCTCATTGTCTATGCCAAGACGTCTCATGAGGCACGGACAATCCTTGAGTGCTCCTTTGCATCGCAGTCACATGCCCGTGCCAACGCTCTCCGTCGTGATCTTGACGAGTGTGAGAAGCTCGACACCACCGCCACGGAGTTCTACAACAAGGTCAAGGCCCTTGCTGACATGCTAGCATCCATTGGACAACCGCTCAATGACTCCTAGTTCAACTCCTTCATCGTCAACGGCCTCGACAAGGAGTATGATGACTTGTTCGAGATCATCAACGAGCTGGGCAACTTGATGCCCATGATGGCACATGAGGTCTACTCCCGCCTTCTCCTCATCGAGCAGCGCATCGACGCATGCCGCACCAATCGCAACTGTGGAGGGGCCTCCTCCACGAATGCCGTCTATAGGGGCAGCCGGCCCTCTTCGGGTGCCCCGTCATCCGCCTCGGGCAAGGGGCCCGCTCCGTCGACCCCATCTCCGACCGGCCCCCTTTGATGCTGTCTTCCAGTGGGGGTCGACGCTGCCAGCCGTGTAATATTGTGGGGCACTAGGCCTCCAAGTTCCACCACCGCTTCCAGAAAAGTTTTCTCGGTCTCCGCAATGACGGCAAGGATGCGCGAAATAATGTTCTCCAAGAGGCTATGGCCGATCATCCGGCGCCGCCCCCGAAGCCCCAGGCGAACCTTGGACACACTCAGTCCTACTCCGTTGACCCATATTGGTACATGGACTCGGGTGAAATGGAGCACATGACGAATGAGATGGGGAAGCTCCACACCCACGAGCCATATCACGGGTCCGACAAGGTGTACACCGCCAATGGAGCAGGTATGCAGATCTCCCATATTGGTTAAGCATATCTTCTCACTAGTCATGCTAATAGGAGTCTCCAACTTTGCAATATTCTTCGAGTACCATCTATGACGCATAATCTTGTTCCCATTCCTAGACTCACCCATTACAATAATGTGTTTTGTGAATTTCACCCGTTTGATCTTTTTATTAATGATCAGGACACGAGGGACGTGCTCCTTAGTGGGCGTCTGTGTTAGGGCCTCTATCGTCTGGAGAATCCTAGAGTCTCTCCCGTTTTCAGTGGAATTCGCGTTTTGTCATCACAATGGCATGCTCGCCTTGGTCATCCTGCTACTCCTATCGTTCGTCATGTTTCTCATTGTCATGAGCTTCCTATCATGCCTAGTAATAATGATGTAGCAGTGTGTGATGCTTGTCAGCAGGGGAAGAGTCATCAACTTCCCTTTTCGGAGTTTAGTCGTGAGGTGAAACATCCTCTAGAACTTGTGTTTTTAGATGTGTGGGGCCCTGCCCAAACCTCTGTTTGTGGTCATGATTATTATATCATTTTTCTTGATTCTTACACTCGCTTTACCTGGCTTTATCTTATTAAGCGTAAATTTGATGTGTTTGATATTTTTGTTCGGTTTCAAAAACATGTTGAACTCCTTCTCAAACATAAAATTGTTCATGTTCAATCGGATTGGGGTGGTGAATATCGCAACCTAAACTCCTTTTTCCAGTCGCTTGGGATCGCTCACCGTTTAGCATGTCCACATACGCATTAGCAGAATGGCTCCGTAGAACGTAAGCATCATCATATCGTTGAAATTGGTCTTACTCTTTTGTCCCATGCATCGGTTCCGTTTCGGTTTTGGAGTGATTCCTTTAACACTGCATGTTTCCTCATCAATCGTACTCCCACATGTGTTCTAGACATGAAGACTCCTATTGAACTCCTTCTTAATGAACAACCTGATTATACATTTTTTAAAGTGTTTGGGTGTGCTTGATGGCTGCATCTTCGCCCATACAATAAACGCAAGATGGAATTTCGGTCCAAAAAGTGTATCTTTCTTGGCTATAGTTCCCTTCATAAAGGCTACAAATGTCTTCATGTTCCCACTAATCGTGTCTATATATCTCGGGTTGTCGTGTTTGATGAGCATGTTTTTCCCTTTGCCAAACTCCTTGTGTCCACCGATGAACCTCCATCTGTGCATTCATGCTCAATTGCCTCTGACCAATTTGATGATGTTGCATAATCTCCTGTATTGTTGCCTAACCATGGTGCAGGCACTGGACGCGGGGCTCATTTTGAAATTTTGGAGGAACCGGCACCTCCATCGTCGGTGTCATCTGACGCGCACGTCGATCTGCCCGTGCTCATGCATGGCCTCAGACATCGTGCCCATGAACGCCCGGCCGATGCTCTTGTGACGT
Source organism: Avena sativa (assembly GCA_916181665.1). Taxonomy (NCBI): domain Eukaryota; kingdom Viridiplantae; phylum Streptophyta; class Magnoliopsida; order Poales; family Poaceae; genus Avena; species Avena sativa. The sequence continues at coordinate 91,562,356 of OV702293.1, read as the reverse complement.
CGCGCCTGGCCTCGCCCCCTGTCGCTGGGACGGCCTCGCCGCGTCCCCGGCCTTCCACGCCTGCCTCGCCTACGTCGCCTTCGCCTGGGCTGTCTCCCTCTCCTAGCAGCCCAGCCCCTGCGACTCCATTGGCGGGCTCCGGATCGGCTTCCTCGATGCCCAGCGCATCGCCGGCCTTCCCGATGCAAAGTGCGTCACCTTGCAGCGTGTCGCTCAGCCCCTTGCTGTCTGTGCCATTGATGTCACCATCACCCAGCCCTTCACCGTCTGGGATCTTTCCGTCGCTATCACCCAGCCCCTCGCTGGCTGCACCTTCGACCTCTGCGGCTCCTGTACTGCGCCCCCATACGCGCAGTCGCTATGGCATTCATCGCCCCAAGGATCGCACTGACGGCACAGTTGCTTGGCATGCTATGTGTATGACTGCTGCCATTGCGGATCCATATTCCGAACCCCGCAAGTACCAGGCTGCTATGAGTATTCCTCAGTTGAGAGAGGCTATGGAATAGGAATATCACGCTCTTATTCGCAATGAGACGTGGACTCTTGTTCCTCCACCACCGCGAGTTAATGTGATTGATTCTAAATGGGTATTTAAAGTGAAGAAGCATTCTGATGGGTCTATTGAGCGCTACAAAGCGCGTCTTGTTGCTAGAGGATTTCGGCAATGTTATGGTCTTGACTATGAAGACACCTTCAGTCCAGTGGTCAAGCCTACTACCATCAGGCTTCTTCTATCTATTACCGTCACTCGAGGTTGGTCTCTTTGTCATCTTGATGTGCATAATGCCTTCCTTCATGGTGTGTTGGAGGAGGAAGTTTATATGCGACAACCGCCTAGGTTTTCTGATCCTGACTGTCCTGATCATAACTGTCGTCTTACCAAAGCACTATATGGCTTGAAGCAAGCTCCTCGTGCATGGCATACTCGTCTTGCTACAGCTCTCCGTGCTCATGGTTTTGCACCATCCACTCCTGATTCATCATTGTTTCTTCTATAGAAGCCTGAGGTTACTATGTACTTGTTGGTCTATGTGGATGATATTATTTTGGTCAGCTCCTCTTAGTCAGCTGCCGATGCTCTTGTTTGCTCTCTTGGTGCTGATTTTTTTGTCAAGGATCTTGGGAAGCTCCATTACTTTCTTGGTGTGGAGGTTGCTTCTCATGCTGATGGACTTGTTCTGACGCAAAAGAAGTATTCATTGGACTTGTTGCAGCGGGCCAGGACGTTTAAGTGCAAGACAAGTACTACACCTATGTCTACCACTGACAAGATCACTGCTATTGATGGTGAGCTTCTGTCTTCTGCTGATGTGATGGAGTACATGAGTATTGTTGGTGGTCTCCAGTATTTGACGATTACGAGACCAGATATATCTTATGTTGTCAATAGAGTTTGTCAATATCTTCAGACGCCTCGCGACACTCATTGGTCAGTTGTTAAGCGTATCTTGCGCTATGTCCGTCTGACAATGTCCCATGGGATGCATATACAGCCGAACCCCTCTGGGGTCCTCTCGGCGTATTTTGATGCGGACTGGGCTGGCAGTCCGGATGACAGGCGATCCATGGGGGGCTATGCTGTGTTCTTTGGTTATAATTTGATCGCCTGGAGTGCTCGGAAACAGGCTATTGTCTCACGTAGCAGTACGGAAGCTGAGTATAATGCCATGGCTAATGCTACTGCAGAGATTATTTGGGTACAGTCTTGGCTTTAGGAGTTGAGTATATCTCAACCGCAACCTCCTATCCTTTTGTGTGATAACATTGGTGCTACATACCTTTCTGCAAATCCGGTATTCCATGCCCGAACGAAACACATTGCAGTTAACTATCACTTTGTGCAGGAACGTGTGTCACAGAAGCAACTACAGATCAGGTTCATCTCCTCTAAGGATCAACTTGCAGACATCTTCACCAAGCCATTGCCTCTACCACAGTTTGAGGCCTGTAGGCACAATCTTACCCTTCTAGATTCTTTAGGAAGTGGCTAAGATTGAGGGAGGGTGTTAGACTATGTATAGCTTCTGTATTTGTGTATGTGTATTGTACCAACTGTAACACACCCATTATATATATATGTGATAGGCCACCCCATTGAGGGTTGAGCCAGTTCCCCCAATTCTATTGTTTCACAACCTTTCAATGAAAAAGGGAAAATTTTAGCAACAAAGTAGGTGCATTTCTTAATATCATCAGAAAATGCGCTTGGCCAATAGAATCCATGTCCGAATCGGTCATCAGGGTTATATCTTCTGACTAACTCTTGCGCTTGTGCCAATGCGCTTGGCCAATAGAATCCATGTCAGAATGCCTTGGCCACCAATGCTCTTGATGACGCATGGTGCCCACATTCTCCTTGATGAATATCCAATAAGATCTCTTGGCCTTTCTCTGGACTGATACAGCATTGCAGTACACTCGTCACACTTCGCTTGTACAATTCCTTGTTGATTATGGTGTACGCTTTTGCTCTTCGTACTATTTGCCTTGCCAATGTTTCATCACTCGGCAAGGTCCCATCTTTTAAATAGTCGAATATTGGCTGCGCCCATGTTGGTATCGGTGGTTCCGGGTCTGCTTCAGCATCGCTATCCATTGGCTCTGCCGACATATGCTCTGCCGACATGACCTGAGGAGTCCCCGAGTGTGATTCGGCAGCCCCTAAATTGAGCGGATCAGTCCCCAAGTGATTCGAAGCTACCCCTGAGTCGATATCCATTGGTACCACATCTGACTCCTGACTCGCTGGGGTGACCCTGATTGAGTCAGACTCTGGTGACGGCTTGATCGATGGTTTTCTGAGGTGCTCCAGCACTACCCCAGGTGGTATTGCTTGCCGAGATGACCCTAATTTGGATAGTACATCCGCTGCCTCATTTTTTGCTCTAGGAACATGATGAAATTCGCATTCGTCAAAGTATCCCGAAATTTGTTGCACATGGAAACGATATAATGCCATGTTTTCGTCCAGCGTATCCCAATGCCCAGACACTTGCTGAATCACCAAATCTGAATCACCAAAACAGATGATCCTTTTGATACCAATTTCCTTGGCTACTTTGATGCCGTGGACAAGTTCTTTATACTCGGCAATGTTGTTGGAAGCAGCAAAATGAATCTGTAACACGTACCTCAATTGATCCCTCTTTGGAGATGTGAGCACTATCCCGGCGTCCAGACCCATTTTCATCTTGGACCCGTCAAAATGCATTTTCTAGTAGTTCGGATCTGGTAGTGGTGGTTCGTACTTCATTTCCATCCAGTCTACAAAGAAATCTGCAACAACCTGAGACTTTATTGCGTCTCTTCTATCATATTGTGGAGTATACGGTGCCAGTTCTATGGCCCATTTTGCGACTTGGCCGCTGGCTTCTTTGTTGCCCAACATATCAGAGATAGGTGCCTCGCATATTACCCGGATTGGGTGTTCTTGAAAGTAATGTTTCAGCTTCTTTGCTGCCATATGTTTCGAGACAGAGAGCACTTCGCTCAAGTAATAACCAGGTCTTTGGACTGATTTGCCCCCTTCTTCACGTTAAACCAATATTACTGCACTTACAACTCTGTTGGTTGCGGCGACATAGAGCAACATTGTCTCTTTGGATAATGGTGATGCTAGTATTGGTGATGTTGCCAACATTTTCTTTAATTCATGGAAAGCGCTATCAGCTTGCTGTGTCCATGTGAATTTATCTGATTTCTTCATCAGTTGATATAATGGTAGGGCTTTTTCCCCTAACCGACTAACAAACCTGCTCAACGAGGCCAGGCATCCAGTAAACTTCTGGAAATTGTTGAGGGTTTTTGGTAATTCCATTCTTTCAATGGCCCTGATTTTTGTCGGGTTAGCCTCAATTCCTCGGCTGGATACAAGGAATCCGAGTAACTTGCCAGCCGGGACACCAAATGTGCATTTTTCCGGGTTAAGCTTCATCCGGAATCTTCTTAAGTTTGCGAATGTTTGACGCAAGTCCTCAATTAGAGTATGACTTTGTTTGGTTTTTATTACCACGTCATCGACGTATACTTGAACGTTTTTGTCCAATTGATCTTGCAGGCATTTTTGCATGCATCTTTGATATGTTGCACCTGCATTTCTCAACCCGAACGGCATGGTGCGATAGCAATAAGCCTCGTACGGGGTGATAAAAGCTGTCTTTATTTGATCATTCGGATTCAGTGGTATCTGATGGAATCCTGAATACGCATCCACAAACGACAACAACTCACACCCAGCAGTAGAATCTATGACTTGGTCGATCCATGGCAGGGGAAATGGATCTTTTGGACACGCCTTATTGAGGTTCGTGTAATCAATACACATGCGCCATACCACTGCCACGTTCGGGTCATCTTTCTTCTTCTCGACCAAGACTGGATTTGATAACCAATCCGGGTGCAGTACTTCCATGATGAATCCAACAGCTAAAAGTATGGCAATGTCGATAGCTATTACTTTCCTCCTATCTTCGGCGAAGCGGTGGAGGGGTTGCTTCACCGTCTTGGCATCTGGTCTTACATGAAGAGAGTGCTCAGCCAGCTCCATCAGAACTCCTTGCAGATCTTGAGTGGACCATGCAAAGATATCCCGATTCTCACGGAGGAAGCTGGTGAGCTCGCTTTCCTATTTGTCAGTAAGGCCAGCCCCAATGGTAACCATGCGCTCTGGGAAAGTCTCATCCACCTATACCTTCTTGGTATCTTTGGTAGCTTGAAATGACACACTGCCATGCAGGTTGGTGAGTGCCGGCATGGACATTTGCGCTGCTTTGGCCAATGCTGCCACTTCTAACATTTGATTCTTCTCTTGTTCTATGACGAGTGACTCGGCTCGTGAAGATCCGTCTGAGGAACAAGAAATAGACCTTTTGTAATCCCCTTCCATTGTAATCACCCCACATGGTCCTGGCAGCTTCATCTTTAAGTAAGCAATGTGGGTAGTAGCCATGAATCTTGCCATAGCCGGCCTGCCGAGTAAGGCATGATATGAGCTGACCAAATCCACTACCTCAAACTCTATGGCCTCAGTGCGACAGTTCTCTCTGTTGCCGAATAAGACGTCGACCCAGATCTTGCCAATTGGCTCACAGGACAATCCCGGCACAATACCGTGGAAAGTGGTCTTAGTCGGCTCCAGCATGTTCATGGTAATGCCTAACTTGAGAATTGTATCCTTGTACATGATGTTGATGCTAGCGCCATCATCAATCAGCACTTTTGAAAACTTGACATTGATATCTGGGCCCATGAACGTTGGATCCGAAACTAGAGCATATCCTCCTGGGGTTGGCATGATCTTGGGGTGATCTTTTATGCTCCAAGTTATTTCTTGCTCAGACCAATGCATGTACTTGGGAATTGCCGGCATCATGGCATTCACCTCCATCATTCGTCGCTGCTGGCTCTTCTTGTCATTCGTCTCTATGACAAAGACGACATAACTCTGGTGATGTTCTATGTACTCATTTCTAGTTCCGTGGCCGACATGAGCTTTGTCACCTCTTGGGTTGTGCACCTGGTGCACCGTCTCTCTTCTTTCTTGATTCTAATACCTCGGCTGCCTGTTTTCATATCTGTTATCTGCTCCCACTGTCTGAGCATTTCCTCCTGTAAGCGGTGGAGGGGGAGGTGGTGGAAGCTGCTTATTCGGCGAATCCACTCTGTCTACTTTCTAAAGCCAAGTGCATTATCTCGTTGTGTGATTGGCCGGTTTACTTGGACTAGGCGTGTGAAACTTACACGGCTGGTCCAGCATCATCTCATAGGTATATTTCTATCGGTCCTGATATTGCTTCCTCTGATCGATGGCCTTTTGCCATCATTCTTTGGAACCCATTGTTGTTGTCCACTTGTCCTTTGACGTTCGCTACTTCCATCATCTGGATGATCCTGACTCACGGCTGCAGCCTGAGTCGAACCATATCTGTAGTCTGGCCTTTCGTCTCTTCTTTTGCTTCTGTATTCGGTCCTTTCCTGGCGCCTTTGCGACTCGGTAGCGTCATTGATCCGAGTCTCAGTCATCCCGTCTGCCGACATAAGCAGCAGTTGAGTCGGATCTCCTAACACATATGAATAAGAAATTCTTATTGTTTCCGCTAGACTTGCCGGCATATCTCTTTGTAACCTTTGCCATAACACACTTCCATGTCTGCATCCTTGTGCAAACCAAGCGATTGCCCGTGACTCGATTACCCCTTCACAAGAGTTGCGCATCGTACACCACCTTGTGAGGAATTCCCTGTCTGTCTCATTCGGTCTTTGCTTGCACATCGCCAGTTGCTGTGAGCGATTCGGCCTCTTATAAGTGCTCGTGAAATTGCTCACAAAAGCGTCATGAAAATTGATCCAGCTGTTAATGCTTCTGGGTGGCAAATTATTCAACCATACCCGAGCTGGTCCTTCTTGCATCTCCAGTACATAACATACTGCCCATCTCAAATTTCCCTGCGCAATCTTCACAGCAGTTCCATAATCTATGAGCCAGTCCTCTGGATTTGTACTTCCATCATACGTTTTTGTCCCTCTGGCCAGCTGGAAATTTGGCACCGGTGGCTCCTTCATGATCCTTGGGCCAAAGCATGGTGGACCCTGCGGACCTTGCGATTCAATTATCTCTGTCATTTTTATTCGGTCAAGCTTCAGCCTTGCATCATCCGACTGAAGGTTCCTGCCTCCGAGTATAGCTCCCATTGCCTGATATGCATGATCTGGCAATTCATATCCGTCATTCACCATAGCCGAGTAACCATCATTATACTTATTTGCGTTCAGGTCAGCAGGCTATTGAGCTGCCCTTCCCGCGCTTTGCTGTCTTCTTTCGGGTTGAGCTGGCGCATTATTCGGTGTTGGATTTCCTTCTCCTGCCGAGTGAGTTCTACGCCTATCTTGAGGTGCACAATTTTGCCCTCCGTTGTCATTTCTTTGCCCTGTTTGCCTTTCTCGGCCTGCATTCTCCTGGTTTTCATTTCCTTGGGCATTATTCCTTCTTGCCCCCTGCGCATGTGTCGGGTTTCCTTGAAGAACTGCTGGATCAAGGAGACCATCTGCTTGTTTCTTCCAGAATCCACACTCTTTTCTTTTCTCGGCCTAGGCGCCACTCTGGGTGAGGATGCCGTGTGCCTAGCTGATCTTGCCGGGGTAGGAGTCGCCGAGTGAACCAGCTGTGACCTTCCTGCTATACCCGGATTTGCTCTGTAATACGCTTCATTCAACATGCTTGCTCCTCTTACTAGTTCATTGACTCGTTCTTGTTGTCTTTTCTTTGCTTCACCCTCCAAATGGGGTAACTCTGTCATTACTGCCTTTGCTGCTTGCAGATTAGCTGCTGCTGTGTTGTATGTTGGCCGCATGGCTGTTTCATTGTTGTTCTCTGGCGTTATTTTTGACGTCGCATCTGCCAGCTCTTCGTTGAGGTTTCTTCCTCTCAATATCGTTGCATCAAGCCGGGTATTTGCACCCTTGACTCGATTTGCCGAGTTGAGCTCTCGGATCGTGATATCCACATCCTGCTGTAACTGCGCTAACTCCTTGGCTTTCTCCAAAACTTTTATCCTGGCCTCCTCCAACTCGGCTTGCACACGTGCCGGGTCAGTTGCCTGTGCTACTGGCTCTGCCAACTTGTTTATCGCTTCCTGCAGCTCCTTAGCCCTTTTACTCCTAGCTATGTTTTCTGGTTTTTCCAGTGGTGCCTTTGCTGTCCTCGCAGCCGTTGGTGTCTCCTCATGATTTCCTACCTCAGCATTCTCGTTCACTACTGGAACTACTGGCGGAGCCACGGGGTTTGACGCTGTCATCATTACCTCCATGGAGATGAGTTGGTGAAGCTTCCCAGCGACAGGGATCACTGGCGGATCTGGCGCCAGGACGACGTGCTCAGGATATGCGTGCTCCACGCGCACCGCGACGTAGACCTGGTGCTCGCCGAACTTGATGAAGAGACCGCCCTAGGGAACGGCTTGGTCCTGAAGCAGCCTGCCTTGTCGCTGAAGAAGTTGAGCGCTCCAAACCTCTGGATGAGGCCGGAGTATACGTGCTCGCCGGTCTTGGCGATGATGTTGCCCATCCGGATGAAGACTCCATCAAACACCTGCTTCTACCCCACGGTGGGCGCCAACTGTCGTGGTGGTGGCACGCCAGATGCCATGGGTAGGCTTAAGTTGGGGGCCGAATGGGTGCTTGTGGTCACCGGGGAGGGAGTGCACAGTCGATCCATGCACGAAGAACAAGAAGAACTCTCCATACTTAGCGATTTGATTGATACCTAAAGGTTACAAGTGCTCCTTGAGCTGTATGAACTAGGGTTAGTGCTCTAGTTCCCAACTTCGTCCAACCTCCATCTACTACAGCTATGCCCTTCCTTATATAGGCAGTGCTAGCTATCTTATACCCCTTTTGGTTCTAGGGTTTACTGTTTGGATCTTGGTCCCTACAATGTGGTCCGGATCATGGGCTTGCCCTAAGCCCAATGGCCCAGTCCATAAAGCTTGATAGCTAACGGTCTTCTGGTACGCTGCTTCCTGTTCCTTTTGGCGTATGCTTTGGGCGTCACCCGACTCCTTTTGTGTCACCCGACATTGCCCTTCTCTTTTGACCACGCTTTACCATGGTCCCTCCTTAACCTTACTCGAAAAGGTGCCACGCGTCCTTCTTGACTCGTCCCTTCCTCGGTAGACTCAGTTCGTCGGTTCCTACAAGTATCACAAATTTGTCTTATGCGGGCCGACATAGTTTATATGTCGACCGCTCATGCTTATCTTACCCGGCCGTTCTTACCCGGCCTGGTTCTTTATTTACTCGGAGCTAACCAAGCTGCGCTATGTTTCACCTCTCGTGACCCTACCGGGGGTTATCCCCCCGACATATCTTGTGATTTTAGACAATCATTCGCATTTTGTGTGGACCTTTCCCCACTGCCGTAAGTCTGACGTCCCCGCCACCCTCACCTCCTTCTTCACCTAAGTATCCACACAATTCGGTCGCCCCATCCATGCTCTCCAAACTGACAATGGCAAAGAGTTCGACAACATCACTGTCCGCAACGTCCTTGCCTCTCATGGTACCGTCTTCCGTCTAATGTGTCCCTACACCTCTTAACAAAATAGTCATGCTGAACGCATCCTCCGCACTCTCAACGATTGTGTCCGCACCCTATTTTTCCATGCGCATATGCCTCCACGGTTCTGGTCGGATGCCCTCGCCACCGCTACCCTTCTTTTCAACATCCGCCATTGTCGTTATCGCTCGCATAACGCGCCACACCATCTTCTCTTTGGTGTGCCCCCTTCCTTTGATTATCTCCGCATCTTTGGTTGTCGCTGCTACCCCAGCATCGCCGCCACCACCGTGCACAAGATCGCCCCCCGCTCCCTTCCTTGTGTGTTCCTCGGCTATCCTGTTAACACCAAGGGTTATTGCTGCTATGATCTGGTCTCTCATCACCTCCCGACACGTCTACTTTGATGAGTTGGTTTTTCTGTTTTAGCAGGTGATGACCCACAAGTATAGGGGATCGCAACAGCATTCGAGGGTAGTATAACCCAATTTATTGATTCGACACAAGGGGAGCCAAAGAATACTTATAAGCCTTAACAACTGAATTTCAATTCAGCTGCACCTGTAAATAGTCTTGCTCACAGTAGTTTATCAATAGCAACAATTTTGTAGTAGCAATAGCAAAGTAACAGCAGTAGTGAAACAAAGGCAGTAGTGACAATAGTAGCAAACAGTAGGATTTGAGTGCGGTAGGCATAGTGATGGATGGATGGGCATTGCATGGACAAGTCTATTCATGTAACTTCAAGATCTACGGCACTTGCAGGTAAATAAGATAAAGCATCCGAGTACTAAACAATCATAGGCATGTGTTCCATATGTAGTCATACGTGCTCGCAATGAGAACTTTCATAACATCTTTTGTCCTACCAGCCCATTGCAGCAGGGCCTTAAGAGAATCTACTGGAAATTAAGGTACTGCTTTTAATAGAGTACCGGAGCAATGCATTAACACTCCATGAACACACGTGATCCTCATATCACAGCCATCCCCTCCGGCTGTCCCAATTTCTGTCACTTCGGGGCCTTTGGTTCCGAACAATGATATGTGTACACAAATTGCAGATAAGATCACAAACAATACTATTATCATGAATCAACAACATGTTCAGATTTGAGATCATGGCACTTGGGCCCTAGTGACAAGCATTAAGCATAACAAGTTGCAACAATGTCAAAAAGCACTAACAATAGATACTAGGCACCATGCCCTAACAATCTTATGCAATTACATGAGAGATCCCTCCCAATCCCTACCTTCCCCATAGCCTACTACGGGGGATTACTCACTCATGGATGGGGGAAACATGGATAGTTGATGGAGAGGCGTCGGTGATGATGATGGTGATGATATCCTCCAAATCCTCGTCCCGGTAGGGTGCCAGAACGGAGTTGTTGGTTCCGAATCACAGTTTCTAGTGGTGGCGGTGCAGTGGAACTCTATATGGAAAAACATCGAACCCCCCCCCTCTATTTTTAGGTCAAAAGGCTTTATGTAGGCGAAGAGGGAGGCCGAGGGGGTGCCCGAGGTGTCCATACCCCTCCCAGGCGCGGCCTGGACTGCCCCGCGTGGCCAGGGGTTGTGGGTCCCTCATGGCCCTCCTCCGTCTTATCTTCTGGCTCCGTTAGTCTTCTGGTAAAATAGGAGTTTTTCCATATTTTCCATGATTTTTCCTGAAAGTTGATTTTCTGCACATAAACTAGACACCAAAGCAATTCTGCTGAAAACAGCGCCAATCTGTGTTAGTTGTATCAAAATCACACAAGTTGGAGGAGAAACAATAGGAAAAGTGCTCGGGAAAGTAGATACGTTTTGGACGTATCAACTCCCCCCAAGCTTAGCTTATTGCTTGTCCTCAAGCAATTGAGTTGAAAACTGAGTGCGATAAAAGAATCTTTCATGAACACATTTTCTTCATGTAATGTATATATTCTCAACATATGATCAGTACTTAGACAATTCATAATAAGGAGTATGCAACTAAGTCTACTCAATAGTTATTGCAAGCTATGAAGAGATTCCAACACAATAATAATAAGTAGCATGAAACATAAACATAAGCAACATTGCAATGCTCATAAGAAGGTATGATAGAGTGGTATCTCGCTTACCTTTGATTGCGGAGCAAAACATAAATGCCCAGGCACCTCTGAAGTTCAAGTGAAGACTAGAAGTAAAGATATCAAAGATACAAGCATCAAAGTTATGACATAATTAACCAAGTTTTGAGACAAGCACATTACACTAAGAATGACAACTATGCTCTCAAGAAGGTGCTCATAGAATAAGTGGTGACTCAACAAGGAAGTGAAAAAGTTTTGAGAAGTTTGAAGGGCTTCCAAATGCTGAAAGTATGGTAATCATTAGCTTTGAGCTCTCATTGCCCCTATCATAAGAATCTTTATGTCGTGGTATTGCCGACGAGTACGCCATGGAGGGGTCCTCATAGTGCGTGTTCAGAGATGTGGGGGAAGGTAGACGGTTGACGGGTACGAGGTAACACAGCTTACCCAGGTTCAGATCCCACAACGGTGGCGGAATCCTACCCCTGCTATAAATCACTATAATGGCAATACGCCGAGTTACAGAGATAGGTTCGCTGTGTGAGGTGTGACTAGAAAGTCTAAATTATCATGCCCTAAAGGCTCCCATAGGCCCAACTTATATAGTCGCCAGGTCCTAGGGTTACAGGGAAAGTCCTAGCCGGACAGGTTACAGAGTCCTACACTGTCTATTACTAGTCTAGCATGTCTTGCACTCCGAGGGTCCGAGTATGTCGGTGAATCCTTCGTAGCCTTCCTTTATCCGGCATGGGCCACCCTTCTAGATCCATCTAACTGGGCCGCCCAGAAGGCCATGGGCCATGCTACCAACTGTGGGCCACCCAGGTTATCCGGATAAGAGACATGCTATGAGGATACCCATATAGCATATCCCCAACAGTAGCCCCCGAAGAACTCCGAGATCTTGCACCGTCTTGACTCTTCACGTTGAATGCTCCATCTAGATGGATGTCGGCAAATCGTCAAGCAATATCGTGTAGTCCTCCCAAAGAACCCTGCAAGGTCTTTCTCCGTCTTCAATATGTAAGTCGGAGAATTGCTGAAGCTTCTATCATGATGTGATGGTTCATCTGCCTATGACAGCTAGGGAGACGTAGACATAGGTCAGCAACGCCTCATAACTCACACATGCAGAGAACGCAATCATGTCCACTTTTCCTGTGCGGGCGATACGAACCGTTGGAAGCGACGGTTGGTATGTGGCGAACTTTCCGCGCACGTCGCCGCACACGTCATCTACGCGGCAACCATTCAATCAAGCTGCACGAATCTGGATGCCGGAGATCATAAATAGTAACTGCGGTGGAAAATTTACCTTTTCACCTCATTCTCCCCTGCATCGTCTTCTTCCTCCAGCGAGCGCCTCCTCGAGCTCTCCGCGCAACATGCGAAAAACCCTAGCTCTCCAATCTTCCCAAGTCACCACCGAACATACCCAATGACCAGCAGCAGCTCCTCCCCTTCCATGGCGGCGTCGGGCGAAGCCGCGGCGAAGCCGGCGAGCTCCGTCATCGTGCCCCCAGAGGGCCTGGTCATCCCCAAATCCGCGGTGGTCGAAGCCTCCGGCGGAGACCATAATCCAGCGGCGCTGGAGCTGTTGGAGGAGGAGTATGACTCGCACAAGGGCGACTGGCGCGGTTCGGATATCATGGACCACGACATCAAAGAACTGATCAACGAGGGCTACTTCCCCGTGACGGAGGGGCTCGCCTGGCGGGCGGCGCCGGCCAGCGAGGTCACTCCTTCTCCCCAAGTCGGAGAGAAGGTGTACCTCAAAGCGCAGATGGTACGCGGCGTCTCCCTGCCCATCTCCAACTTTTTCCTTGCTGTCTTGAATCATTACCGAGTACAGCCACAGAACCTCTCCCCCAACATCATCTTAGCGCTTAGCAACTACGTGAAGCATTGCGAGGGTTATCTAGGGATTAGGACTAGGCTAGATCTCTTCATATATTTCTTTACCGTCAAGCGCGAAGCCGGAGCCGGCAGGGACGAGCTCAGAAATTGTGGCACCATTAGTTTTATGATCCGGCCTGGCCGGCGGTTCCCCGACATCGTCGGCCACGAGTCCTGCAAGAACTGGCAGCGTACTTACTTCTACGTCCTAGATATCCCTCTAGCCGGCCGAGAAGTAACATATCCGGACTTCGTCGATGAAGCTGCCACTGAAGCCTCGATATGGAGATCCCAGGCCTCCCTTCCCTATGACATCGATGCTTCCCGCGCTATAAGGCGGATAGAGTGGTTCGTAGATACGGCTTTAACCGGATTGGACCTGACCATGTGCTAGTTCATCAGGCGGATCCAACCTCTGCAGCATCGCTTGAAGCTGATGCACGAGTATTCCAACGATAAAAGGGATAGCCTCCGCATCTCCTAGGACAACTTCTCGAGCGACTCCGTCAAGCTTCGCCTCAAGGACATCATCAAGGTGAAGGATAGGAAGCGTGGTTTCACCATCACCTACGACATGTTCGTAGGTAACTGTTTATTTTCCGTATATGACATATACTCCAGTTCTTCCGTCTAGCTATTACCATCTCATCTAACACGGTGGTTCTTCACTTAACAGCTCAGCGACATAGATGAGGATAGCATGGCTCCTCAAATCTATGATCCAAAAATGAAGGAAGTCACCGTCGTGTCCGACGACGATGCTCCATTGGCATGAAAGCGGAAGAGCTCCACCTCTGACGCTGCCGACGAAGGCAAGAAGAAGAAGACGGAGGGTGGAGCCTCCAAGAAGACTACCGCCGCCCTAGAGGCGGAGAAAAGAAAGATTACAAGGATCCCTTTTGCCAAAACACCCCCTCTTGTGTAATCTTCTTTCTCTTCGACATTGTCCATTGTCTGTCTTATTCCCGTACTTATGCATTTTGCATGTTTCAGGAAGAAAGCCACAACCAGCTTGAAGAAGACCTCCAAAACTTTGGGGGCTTCTAGAACCATAAAGGATATGCTGCATTGCGACGTATCTCCCGCCATCGCCCCTGTCACTCCCATCATCCAACCCTCGTTCGCTCCGACAAGCTCTCAAGCTAAAGAAGCATCTGGCCCTTCCGCATGGAAGTGGACTCATGCGCCTCCACAGAGCTCGCTGTTGTCGGTGAATAGGCGACGCAGGAGAGTGCCGCAAACCAAATGGCTGAAGCTTCGGATAAGGATGCCATGGGTAGCGGTAAGGCGGTGGTGGAAGGTGGTACATATGCCGAAGGCGGCACCCTTGCCCCTAGGAAGACCATAGAGTTCCCGAAGATAGTCTATCCGGCACTTACGCCGAGTAGCACCTCTCTGGTTCCTGGTGCGGCACCGACATCTCCAACATGCGGTCTCGAGGAGCTTCTCCGGCAAGCAGAAATCTTGCAAGGAAACAATGTATCCTTTGGCAAGTTGCTGGCTGAGAGTGCTACCAACCTCAAGATCATTGCACTTGTAAGTTTTACTTGCCTTTCGCATTTCATATGAGTATCCCACTGTAGCCCCCGAGGATTTAGACGGAAAACCATAGGTCTTTGCGTCTAAATGCTCTAAGAGTGACTAAGCTAGAAAACTTCTCACTGTAGCCCCCAAGCATATAGTTTGAATGAATTATTCCGACTAGATGCTTTAAGAGTAGCATACGCAATGTTTATAAATTTCGATACTGTAGCCCCAAGCTTCTAGTTGTAACTGAATTAGTACTGACTAGATGCTTAAAGAGAAGCTAAGCATACATCTGAGTCAAAAAACTTTATACTGTAGCCCCCAAGCTTCTAATCGAAAACTGAATTAGTTCCGACTAGATGCTTAAAGAAAGACTAAACATATTGCTAAGTTAAAAAACTCTCGTTGTATCCCCCGAGCGTTTAGGTGGAAATTTTCCGGCTAGATGCTCCAAGTAGACCGAACAACGCTTAACTTTTTCCTTTCCACAGAATGAGAATGCTCGGAGGCGCATGGCCAACGACAAGTACTAGAATATGCGCGCGGACTTGGAAGCTGAAAAGGGTAAAACTGCCTTCTTGAAGGAACAGATCATCAAGAGCAAGCGTATGTTTTTCATTTCTTTTTCGTATTCCGACTTTGTCTTGTGTATTCTCCGAGTACTCACTATGTACTTTTCTTTCTCCGACTTGCAGAAACCATTTCCAAGGCCAAGGAATTGTCGAGCAATCCAACCACATTCAGCAGCTGGATAGCGAAAACAAGATCCTCAAGCAGGAGAGAAAGGACATGATGAAGATGCATGAAAACTCGATGAAAGCCCTGCAAGACTCCGCCAGCGAGGAGATGAACCGCTTGAAGGAGGAAATCGCGATCTTAAAAGATCAGAGGAAAGCTGCTGATGAGCAAAATCAACGCCATCATGAAGCATACAAGATCCTCCGACAAGAACGGGACTCCATGGCGGAGATTATCCAGCAAGCTAAGATAAGCATCTTTAGTAAGTGGTTCTCTATCTTGGATTTCTGTAAGCTGAAAACTCTTGAATTTTTGAACTCATGCACTCCTTTGTCGGAAAATTGCAGCTCCTATGGGTTTAACCCAGTAACCTCCTCCACCAAACGAATGCATGGTTCTTGCCGGTGACTTTATCAACACCGCCATCAAGCAAGCCAAGGAGATAGCCAAGCCCCTCCAGATTAACATCAAGGCATCCGACTCTGTGGCGAAGTTCTCGGAGATTCTGCGCGGAGCCCCCGAGAGTATCACAAGCTGGAAAGCCTCATGTGCACGGGCTGGTGCAAGGATGGCGTTGTCCATGGTCAAGGCACATTACGAAAATGCCGACATCGACACGGTAACGTCCGGTATCCCGACGTAGATGACAAAGGCCAAAAGATAAACCACGAATCTATCTTGGCGTCACTCGCGGGTTATGACACCAGAGTCGCCGAGTTGGTCCACGTTAACGTCTTCGTGCCAATGAAAACCATCGATGGCGGCAACCAAAGATCCTTTGAGTCCCTCAACACTGCCGACTTTGAGGAAGGTGACTCTCCTGCCGCTGACGATGCTTCTTGCAAGTCTCCTACGCCAGAGGAATAAAAAACAATTTGTAATATGTGTTTCCTCTGTAATGTGTATGCGGAAAAAACTATGGGTTAACTTAAGGCGGAAAACAATGGTGTATGTACTGCTACTTAAGAACTAGTTCCAGCATGTATATATTTTTTAAGCAAGTGCTGGCTTATCTATTACTTTAGTTTTTATGCTTGACCTTTCGTGAGTCAGAAGACTCGTTGTCGGAACCATGCGCTCAGGTGATGATGCCCAATGGCACCATGAATAACCTAAGCACAAAATCGCCGACAATAAGTGCCAAAAGTCACTACTCTAGAATCCACATAAAAACAACAAATAACATGTAGACCAGAAAACTTAAGCTAACGCTCGTAGGCGGAATTTTCACAAGTGCAATCGCAAAGCTTGTGCATAAAGGTTTTATACGATCCAAAAATGAACACTAAAGGAGGTAAAAGACTCAGAAATATGAGTGAACCAGAGAGCTTTATTTCATTGATCATATAAGAGGTACACAATAGATAAACAATGCTGTGTAGAAAGGACGTAGCTATGCTATGTTCCATGGCCGATCAAGCTCCGGGTAGTCATCATCCGGGTCACGTCGCTTACGCTTTTGATCCTCGTTGGGTCTATCCTTCAGTTCATGATTGTCAACGAGGTAGCAAGACCCATTGCTTGCTTATGATGAACGGTCCTTCCCATGGCGGGGATAATTTGTGTGACTTCTTCTGCTTAAGTCGGAGCACCAGATCCCCCTCTTTAAACGAGCGATGTCGGACGCGGCGACTATGGTAGCTGTGTAGCTTCTGTTAGTAGATGGCGGATCTTTGGCATGCCAAAACGCGCTCCTCCTCGAGATGGTCCACATCTAGGCATCTGGATTCTTCAGCGTCATCTTCGTCGTAGTCGGCGACTCTTAGTGCATCGTGAAGAATGTCGGAAGGAGGGATGGCTTCTGCTCCATATACCATGAAGTAAGGAGTGTAGCCAGTGGATCTGTTGGGTGTAGTTCGTAAACTCCACAAAAAAGATGGAAATTCTTCCGCCCAGGCTCCAACTGCTCTATGAAGTGGTGCCTCAAGACGTGGCTTTATTCCCTGTAGAATTAATCCATTGGCTCGCTCAACCTGAACATTGGATTGTGGGTGTGCCACAGATGCAAGGTCAAGTCAGATGCCCTTCTCCCAACAATAAGCCTCCACTTCTCCGAGTGACAAGTTGCTGCCGTTGTCGGTGATAATGCTATGTGGGAGACCAAATCTCACCACTAGATTCCGGACAAACCTAAGGGCAGTTGCCCCATCGAGCTTTCTAATGGTTTAGCTTCTATCCATTTGGTGAATTTGTCAACTACTACTAGCAGATGCGTAAACCCACATAGTGCCGTCTGTAATGGAGCAAGCATGTCTAGACCCCACACTGCAAACGGCCAAGTTATTGGTATTGTTCGAAATTCTTCAGCAGGAACATGTGGTTGTCGGGCATAATACTGGCATCCCATGCATGTCTCCACCAGCTTGTCGGCGTCCTCCTTCGCGGTCCGCCAGTAGAATCCTTGCCGGAAGGCTTTTGCGACCAACGATCGAGGAGCGGCGTGATGCCCGCAATCTCCGATATGGATTTCACATAGGATTTCAATACCTTCTTGCTGGGAGACACACTTAAGGTATACACCAGTAGTGCTCCTTTTGTAGAGCTATCCATTGATTATGGTATAGCCCTTTGCTCGACGTACTATTTGCCATCTTTCGACTTTGTCGTTGGGCAAAGTTCCATGTTCGAGATACTCCATGAACGGTTTTGTCCAAGCCGGAGGGACCTTTGCCACCATGTGGACGAAAGAGTCTACTCTGTCCAGGTTGTTGATGTCTGCTCCCTTCACGTATGGTGTCCGTAGATGCTCTAGGAAAACTCCTTGCGGAATTCGTTTGCGCCCTGATCCAAGCCTAGACAGCAGATCAGCCGCCTCGTTTTGCTCCCTTGGTACATACTTGACCTCGTAGCCGAAGAAGCTCTTGGCTATCTCGTCCACTTTGTCTCGATATGCCGCCATCATAGGGTTCCGCGCATTCCAGGTGCCAGCCACCTGCAGGGCAACCAAGTCGGAATCTCCACAACAAACTATGCGCTTGATGCCAATACCCTTGGCTATGCGTAATCCGTGAATGAGTGCTTCATACTCCGCCATGTTGTTCATAGCCTCGAAGTGGATTTGCAGAACGTATTGTAGCTTGTCTCCAGTTGGTGACTGTAGCAATACACCAGCCCCCGAGCCGTTGAGCAGCTTTGATCTGTCAAAGTGCATCACCTAGTATTCTGGCTCTGGCAATGGGGTAACATCTGGCCTCTCCGTCCAATCTGCGATAAAATCCGCCAAGGCACGTGATTTGATAGTGTCGCGTCGCTTTTAGGTGATCTCGAAGGCGGCAAGTTCAATTCCCCACTTCGTGACCCTTCCTGTAGCGTCGCTGTTGTTGATGATGTCGAACAGTGGAGTTTTGCTCACCACTGTGATGGGGTGCTCCTGGAAATAGTGCCTCATCTTCCGAGAAGCAAGGAATACTCCATAAACTATCTTCTGGTAGTGCGGGTAACGCTGCTTGGACTCTGTCAAGACCTCGCTTACATAGTACATTGGTCTTGAACTCCGTGCTCATAGCCTGGTTCCTTCCGCTCCACCACGACGACGGTGCTGATTACCCGGTTGGTGGACGCCATGTATATTAACATGGGCTCTCCAGGCTCGGGTGCTGCAAGGATAGGAGCCGAGGAAAGAATCTCCTTGAGATGCTTCAATGCTGCATCTGCTTCGTCCATCCACGTGAATTTGTCCGCCTTCTTCATCAACTTGTATAGCGGCAGAGCCTTCTCTCCAGGTCGGCTGACAAACCGACTAACTGCTATAACACAACCTGTTAGTCGTTGTATGTCCTTTAGGCATGTCGGACATTTTATGTTTAATATGGCCGTGATTTTCTCCGGGTTGACCTCGATTCCACGCTGGGAAACGATGAGGCCCAACAATTAGCCGGCTGGAACCCCGAAGACGCACTTCTTAGGGTTAAGCATCATGTTGTATTTCCGGAGATTATCAAAGGTTTATTTTAAGTCGGAGATTAAGTCATTTGACTTTTTAGACATCACCACTATATCGTCCACATAGGCGTGAACGTTCCGACCAATTTGATCATGTAGGCAAGGTTGCATTGTCTGCTGCTACGTAGCACCTACATTTTTCAGCCCAAAGGGCATCGTAACATAGCAAAACATGCCGTAGGTAGTAGTGAACGAAGTGGCCAATTGGTCCGACTTCCTTATCTTGATCTCGTGGTATCCTGAGTATGCATCGATAAAACACAAAAGTTCCGAGCCAGCCGTCGAGTCAATGACTTGGTCAATGCGAGGCAAAGCAAACGGATCTTTGGGGCATGCTTTGTTCAAGCTGGTGTAATCAATGCACATTCTTAATCCTTTGGTTCCATTTTTGGGGACAAGTACAGGATTGGCCACCCATTGGGTGTGCAGGACTTCTCGGATAAAACTAGCCTTAAGTAACCTAGCTATCTCTTTGCCTATGGCGCGTCTCTTCTCATATCCAAAGCGTCGTAGAGGTTGCTTCACTGGTTTGCATTTTGGATCAATGTTTAAGCTGTGCTCAGCAAGTTCCCTAGGTACACCTTTCATGTCGGCAGGTTTCCAGGCAAAGATGTCCCTATTCTCATGGAGGAACTCGACGAGCGCGCTTTCCTATTTGGGATCTAGGTTCGTCCCAATGGTGGTGGTCTTGGAGGCATCGCCTACCACAAGTTCCACCGACTTGGTTTTGATGGCGGCCTTCAATGCCGAGCGGAGTCATAAATCTATTTCTTCGACGCGGGCATCTCTGAGGCATCGACCTTGCTCTGTATCTCCTTGAATTCTTCACTGTAGAGGACAACTTCCGTGTAGGCTGCTTCTCCAATCTCGCAGTCCCTAGCTTTGGCAGAGCTTCTGAATACGGTGATGACACCGTTTGGTCCAGGTATCTTGAGTTTGTTGTAGACGAAGCATGTCTTGGCCATGAAGGTGTGGAATATGTCGCGGCCGAATATGACTTGGTAAACACTCTTGAAGGGGACCACCTCAAAGGTCATGCACTCTTGGCGGTAATTATTAACATCACCAAAGGCGACCTGAAGTGTGATGCACCCAAGGGACTGGGCCTCTCGACCAGGAACTACGCGTGGAAGATGGTGTTGGTCCGCCTTAGGTTTGCCTCCGTCAAGTTCATCTTCTATAGTGTATCCATTTACATGATGTTGTTGCTGCTTCCACTATCCACCATACACTTGGTGAACTCATTGCAGTCAATCAAGGGGTTGATGACCATGGAGTATTGGTTCTCCGTAGGGATGAGGTCTAGGTGATCCTTCCTGTCCCAAGTAATTGGAATCTCCGAGCAGCGCATGAATTGGGAAACTGGGGGTAGAGTATCCATCAGTATCCTCATAGAGGTCTTCTGTTGTCGGATGGTGGGGGTGCCAAGGAAAGTGTGGAACACTTCCGCCTTCTTTTCGAAGGGGTTCTTGCCTTTGCCGTCGCTCTTGGCGGCGTTCTTGGGGTCAACATCCTCATCCATGTCACTTGAATCCTTGGACTCCTCCTCCTCCTTCTTCTTCCCCTTGCCCTTGCCTCGCGGTCTGTTCTTCCGACTTTGCTTGTAGCCGGACTCTGGGTCCTCCTTGAGGTTGTTGACGAACTTGAAGTGGCGGTTGGTGTGGGTGGCCTTGCCGCTGGCATCGAGGTGTACGAGGCACGACATATCGCGGTACTCTTCGTAGGCTCCCCACGACCAGATCCCAAGATAGTTTCACTTCCTCGCTACTGCCCACGACCAGCTCCCCGTCCTCGGCCATGTTGTCCGCCATCACCTCGTCCTGCAAAGGTCATAGCGACCATGTCGGGAGTTTGCTTTTCTTCTGGAGCAGTTTTCCGCTTTGTGCTGCTGTTCCTCCGAGCCTGAGTTGGAACGGCTGTTGCCGGCAGGGAGCTGCGAGCATCGTCGTCGGCAGCTGCGAACTCACTGGCCAACTGAATCATCTGATTCAAGTCTAGCAGGTGATTGTCCTGCAAGGGCTTCATCTTATGCCGGAGCAACGTGCCCCTTTCCAACCCATCGATGAAGGCGGCCATGGCGGTCTGAGCGTGCACTCCTGCGCAGGAATTCTTCATATCCAGCCAGCGGGAGAGGTACGCGAGAGATGTCTCTTCTTTCTCTTGCACGCACCGTTGTAGATCGTCAACAGTGCAGGGACATTTGTACATACCCTCGAAGTTCTTGGTGAGCGCTTCTTGCATATCCAAAAAATTGCAGATGGATTTCTCCGGCAAGTCATCAATCCATTGACGGGCTGTGCCCGCCAACATTAATGGGAGGTACTTGATGGCAACATTGGGATTACCCCTAGTGATTTCCAGCGTGTTACCGTAGTCCTTCAACCATGTGGCTAGCTTGGCGGTTCCGTCATAGGGATTGATGGTCTTGTCAATCCGAAAACCCTTGGGGTAAGTTGCGGACCGTATCGTAGGTCCAAAGCAACATGGTCCCAGGTATGGTCCTTCCCGGGCCTCGTGGATCTTGTCTATCCGCGAACGTGCGTCGTATGGCTCCGGGCTTGTTTTTTTCTTGTCAACAGGGGATGGGCTACGTGAACGATGGGGGCCTCCTTCGCCATAATGACTGCTAGGTGGCGACAGAGGCGGAGGTGGCGGTGGGTTAGCCTTCTTGCTGTTACCCTCCTGCGACGCCTCACGCTTGTCGCGGTTGCTTGTCGGACGCGGAGGGTCATGGCATGACCTGCTCTTCTGTCCCTGGTTGCGCTCTTCGTCATGACGGGTCTGCTCCGCGTTGTCGCAGATGACGATGCCGTTCTACCTTGGCGGGTGCATATCCGTACGACGGTGAGCCTTGGGGTCTTCGTGATGTCGTGGTGAACTGGGCCGTGGCGATGGGCGACGAGGTTGTGCCTTACCTCCATGGTTGGTGGATATGGGGATAGCATCCTTCCTGTTGGGCGCATCCCTCCGTCTTCATTCTGATGAACCCGTCTGAGACCCGACATCAAGAGGAGATCCGTCCCTTGGCGATTTATGCTGGCTAGACTGGCAAAACGCTGGGTCAGACTCAAGCCTCTGAGAGGTGGCCTTTTCCTGTTGTTTTACCGCCTTGGCCACTAGGTCATAGACCCGGTCCACTGCCTCAGGCGATCTATCCTGCTCAAGAAGGGTCTTGGCGACGGAGAGGTTGAGGAGAGGAGTGGGCATCACCTGCCTGCCTTCACTGTCAATGTATGGCTTGGCTTGTGCCGACTTCAGGGGAGCCCATCCTAGATTTCGCCGTACACCAGGATCGTTGATGACGCGATCCGGAGCTTTCTTGGCCTTCTGCTGCTGCAGCAGAGTCTTGTACTCGACCTCCATTGCTCTAGCTTTTTCTATGGATTTCTGCATGTTGACCAGATCTCGATCTAGTTTTGCGCCTTCCTCCACGATGGCCTGCGCTTCCTCCAGCAGCTGCTGGCGCTTCTTGTCAACTGGGTCACATTCCGGATACGAGCTACGGTCAGTGGCTTGACGAGGAGATTGTGGTACATCACTCTATCAGCTGGAGTAACTTGGGAAGCAGCAGACGTAGATGCTGGAGGCGGCAAGTTTGCGGTGTTGTTGTTGCTCGGGCCGGTGCCGAGTTCCTGCGGATATTGCACTGGGCTAGGCGGTGGGGGCATGACCTTTGCATGATCATTGTCGGCAGCAACAGGTGGTCCCTTCCCTTTGTCCAGAGCTGTAGGCGGAGCTCGTCCGGGCTGGTCTTCATCCATCACCGTCCCAATGGTGACGAACACCTCTCGAGCGTGACGACATTGTTGGCTTGCTCTTCGCGCGTGTACTCCTCCTCCATCTCCTGCATGGCAGAGTCTAGTTCCTCTGGACTGAAATCTATCTCCTCTGAATCTGCACTGAAGGCGACGTATAGCGCGTCAATCACAGAGTCGAAAGGTTCCAGGACTTTCTCGATGATGGGGGGTGGAGGTGCAATAGCAGCGATGATGACTAAGGTGGTGGTGCAACTGCGGCGATGGCGGCCGGAGGCGATGGTGGTGGATGCTGAGGCGGCGGCGCTCCGCCAATGAGCGCAAGATCCGCCTGAGCTGCCCCCTTGGCCTCTACGTAGCTGTTGACGGTGTTCGCCATGCTTTCGAAGGTGAGGCGTCCTGAAGCTTGCTGCCACCTTAGAGAATGCCGGAGAAGAGTTCCCTGGTCTAGTCCTTCCACAAAGTGATACATAGCATCATCATTGGGGTAGTGGGCCAGATCGGCTCGTATATGGAGCCACCTGGCAAGGTAATCGAAGGGGGTTTCGCCCTCTCTCTGAATGCAACACGCTAGATCGAAGATGGTAACCATGCCGACGGATTTGGATCTCTGCTGTCCAGGCGCACAAACGAAGCCGGCCGACTTGCAGTGATCTTCCGCCGTTATATCCTGCACAGGGCGGTTTGGGTGGGCCTTGAATTTTTCTGATCTTTGTCGGCGAACTCGAAGGAGAGATCCAACATCGATCCTATCGTGAACATATCCTTCCCGTAGGCGTCCGTGCGGGCCTTAATGTCCTCCGACTCCCAGGGAACTAGTGCCCGAGTCGGTTTCGCCAATGAAGAGGTGGATGTCTCCGATAGGAACGATCGAGCATCGCATAGGGTTTGTCTTTTCCGGGATCCAGAACTCGTCGGGAGGGACGATCGGAACGTTGCCGGAGAAGTGAACGCGACTGATGGCTATGGTTTTGCCGATTCCTGCGGAGATCATGGTCCTCGCCCGATGAAGAGCCTGAAGTGCCTCTTGCCCCACGGTGGGCGCCAACTGTCGTGGTATTGCCGACGAGTACACCATGGAGGGGTCCTTACAGTGCATGTTCAGAGATGTGGGGAAAGCGGACGGCTGACGGGTACGAGGTAACATAGCTTACCCAGGTTCAGATCCCACAACGGTGGCGGAATCCTACTCCTGCTATAAATTACTATAATGGCAATACGTCGAGTTACAAAGATAGGTTCACTGTGCGAGGTGTGACTAGAAAGTCTAAATTATCATGCTCTAAAGGCTCCCATAGGCCCGACTTATATAGTCGCCAGGTCCTAGGGTTACAGGGAAAAGTCCTAGACGGACAGGTTACAGAGTCCTACACTGTCTATTACTAGTCAAGCGTGTCTTGCACTCCAAGGCTCTGAGTATGTCGGTGACTCCTTCGTAGCCTTCCTTTATCCGGCATGGGCCTCCCTTCTAGATCCATCTAACTAGGCTGCCCAGCAGGCCATGGGCCATGCTACCAACTGTGGGCCACCCGGGTTATCCGGATAAGAGACATGCTATGAGGATACCCATATAGCATATCCCCAACACTTTAGATGGTTAAATTTAAAGTGAGGTCCAATATGAGTTATATGCTTGACTGATCATAAACTAAAAATCTCATGTCCCTTGAGTACGAGGGCCGGTACTCATACTACTCAACTTTAGTTACCGGTAAGTTCTTGTAATCGTAAATACATGCGTATCATAGAGAACCACCAATGGGGTACCCCTCGCCCCATGATACAGGAGCTATCCCATATTACAATGACAAGGCAACAGACAGTGAGCATCTCAGCGATCCTTTATTTACCATGGGAATGGTGCATATTTTTTTCTCATCTCTTTTCTCTCTATATATTTTTTCTGAGGATGCTTCATAGATTCCTCACTACGGTTATGCTGCAAGTTTCCACCATGATTAGGCATGGCTTAGGTTAGCGTCCCAGCCGTTTCTCTAAGACATATACATAACTCCATGGACTTACAAGCTCCCCTTTTATTTCCCACCACCGACATCTGTAAATAAAAGAGCATGATATCAACTGGATAAATATTTATAGGTGTTGAAGCGTTCCCCGTGACAGCATGGTTCTACTAACTCCCAGCCTATAATTTGCAAGAAAATAAAGTGTGCCATCAAATTCCTGAGAGCTTTACTAACTAATCTTCTCATAACAAGCAAACATTTTATTTGGAAGAAAACGAGGCATAATAGATATGCACAGAATAGCAATGATGCTAATAGGTAGATATGGTGGAAACTTTTGACAATATTGGGTTTGAGGTGTTGGAAGCACGAGTAGAGCTCATACTCAGTGCAAGTGAAGGCTAGAAATATAAAGGGAGCGACAAACGAGAGAGCAATAACTGTCATAATCATGCTTGCAACAAAACAAAATTAATTATGGCATAGAAGTGATTCAAGAACTCTGAGGCAAAATAAATCATCGAGGCTTGACTAACTTTTGTTCAGTCATATGCATGTGTGAGCATGTGCCATGTCGATTCAAATGAAGCGTTCAGAGGAGGATACCACAATGTCATACCAAGTTATGAATAGAACAATGCAAGCAAACATTCATATGACATGCTACAAACTATTAGCAAGCTAAAGCTAATCATAAGAGAGCAAGAACTGCTAAGCATCCAATAAATACATACACCTTACATGAATAGACTAAGCATGCCCACAATGATGAGTATATGTACAAAAATAAAGACAAATAGAGTTCATTACTAGCCTCTTACCACACCTCAAGTTGTCATAAATCATCAGAATTTCCTTTCACTTGTGTGGCTTGAATAATAACATGAAACCAAGCTCCACTGAGGACCGCTGAACCCTGCAACGAACTTCACAAAACCAAAGAAGAACAACAAATAATTTTGTGTTTTCTATTTTTTAAAAGAAAGCACTAAAAGCAGAAACAAACAAAGAAAAATCTTATTGGATTTTTCTTATAGAAAACCAAAGCTAAAAAGCAAAGAATCAAACCAAGAGAAACAATGAAAATATTTTTGGTCTTTTTGTGTTTTGGAAAGCAGAAACAAAAACTAAAAAGAAAGCATAACATGGAGAGAGACAGATTTTCGGACCCGACATCCTACGAGAAGCAGAAGAGAAGGTTCACAAGATTCGTGAGAACCTCAAGACAGCCCAGTCAAGACAGAAGAGTTACACCGACAAGAGACGTCGAGACCTCGACTTCAACATAGGAGATTTTGTGTATCTGAAAGTGTCGCCATTGAAAGGAATGCAGCATTTCCAACTGAAAGGAAAGTTAGCCCCCAGATATATCGGCCCCTTCTAGATTCTGAACCGTCGAGGAGAAGTGTCGTATCAATTGGAACTACCCGAAGAGATGTCAGCAGTGCATAATATGTTCCATATCTCATTACTTCACAAGTGCCTTGAAGTTGCGGAGAAGACTGAAGTGTTCAAGAACATTGATCACCGGACCATAGAGATCAACGATGACCTGACCTATCCTGAAGTACCCATCCGTATTTTGGAAGAAGCTTTCCGAACTACCAGAACCCGAAGCATCAAGTTTCTCAAGATTCAGTGGAGCAACCACATAGAAGAGGAAGCTACCTGGGACCTCGAAGATCACATCACGACGGAGTTTCCCGATCTCTTCAAATCCTAGGTAATCTTTTTCGTACTTTTTCAAATCTCAGGACGAGATTTTGTTTAAGGGGGGAAGGTTTGTAACATCCCAAAAATATTAAACTTGGATCATCAAACTCTAATCATCAAAATTAGGGTTAACAAAAAACTTTTCCAACTAAAAATATGAAAGCATTCATATGTGTGTGTATTCAAAATGTGGATTCTTTTGAATTGCCACGGTTCTGTGTTTATTTCCTTGTAAAATAATTCTTATGTGAAATAAACATCATCTAAACAATCCCCAAACTTTTCCCAAAGACAAACAACTCAAAATGAATAAATTAAGTGAATGGTCACTTTGGCCAAATTAACTCCCATGCCTACTTTGGCTATCTCTAATTTTCATAACTCAACGGAAACATGTATGGATCTTTGCACCCCTTGATAGTACTCTTAATAAGGTACCAAGGCCCACTTTGTGATCATCCAAAAACATTCAAATGCCCAGTTTAAATGACAGTTTAAAATTGAATCTATCTCATATGGGAAGATCCCATTATTTCAAAAACCACTCAAACAAGTTCAATTTTCAAAACCCAAGCACCCACACAATCCTCAACACATGCCTAGCACACCCACCAAAAATCTTTTCAAAATTCAAAACTCAAGTTCTTGCGGCCATTTCATCAAACAGGTTGCAGATTCAAATCAAACAAATCACAAACACTATTTTGAGCAGTGTTTTGGCCAACCTTGTCCCCTCTCTAGCTCACAGCAAACATCTAGTAGATCATCTAGCTTAGTTATTAACCTCTAGCATCACTGTGAGCTTGCCAATGCCATCAATGGTGAGCAGGCCGAGCCTCACCATGTCACCCTAGTGTGGGAAGCAAGCTAGGAGAAGAACTAGCCGTCCAACCTTGTCTGGGAGGTAGACCCTGCCTCACCGCCCCCTCTCGACCAACCCTAGATCGAAGACAGAGACCAGAACCGCCAGGAACGCCGCGCCCACGCTGCTGTTGACCATGCCGATGCGCACCCCAGTGCACGCGTCGTTCCCACGCAACCCGACCACCTCGAGCCCTTGTCGCCCGCCAGCGTGCACCCCACCATCCCTGAAGACTACCAGACATGTTCATTTCATCGCCCGTACCCCGTAGCCACCGCTTGTTGTGGATTTCGCCGCCTCTGCCTTGCAGAGCACCGCACGTTCCCGACCAATTGCCACCGCCCCTAAGCTCGCCCTCAAGTTCTAGAGCATCGCCAGGAGACCGCCCGTCGATCGCCAACCGCAGCCATGCCTCTAGCCGCCCGTAGCCGTGTCGCCACCGTCGCCTGCTCATCCCTCTTGGTCTCGCCGTCGAGCCTATAAAAAGAGGCATCCCCCGCTCGATTTCTCCACACCATCTCACTCCCCACCTCTCGCTGATACTTCCCACTTCTTTCCGGAGCAAGGCGAGCAGCGCATCGCCGGGATTTCACCGGAGCCTGCCGCTGCTAAAGAAGAAGGGAGCCATCGATTGGAGCCGCCCCAGGAGGAGCTGCCGGTGCCAGGAGAATCGCCGTCGTCGACTTCATCGTTCGCCCCATCGCCGACCCTCGCCTGAGCCCCGGTGAGCCTCCCACGTCCCCCACCTGCAGCGTTAGGGTTCTATCTCGACGGCGCTGCCCGACGTGGACGATGAGCCGTAGCCGTTCGATTAGACTTAGATCATGCGGCCGAGATCGCCCCATACCGCTTCACGTGTTATGAGCCACTGACGGGTGGAACCCCCCTATCAGCTGATGTCGTGGTATTGCACGGCAGATGCTACTGGGGGTAGCTTGCGTAGAGGGAGCAAGGCGGCGTAGGAGAATCCGGGAGCGAGATTGGCACACGATGTACCAGGTTCACGTCCCCTCGGTGGAGGATCGCTACGTCCTGCTGTCAATCCAGTATATGATCATAGATTGGTTTACATGGGAGCCGTCGTAGGCGGAGGGAGATACTAGATCTAGTCTAATGTGAGAGGAGATCTAATATGACGTGGGAGAAGATGCCCCGTGGGGGTGCCCCTGGTGGCTTTATATATGCAGCCAGTTAGGATTTACAAGGGTTTTGGTGGGCTACGTATTGTAGTCGCCGTCTTGGGCCTCCAGTCGCCGCCAGTCGCCTAGGTGCAGCATGCGCCAGTCGCCGTATTGGGCGAGTCAACCTGCTCTGGGCTTGGCTTCAGTCGGCTCGATCCAGCTGGCGAATCCGCTTCGTGTGTATACCCCGATTGGTATTCCCCCATCAGTAGTCCCCGAGCGCGTTGTCGATTCGATGCGGGCTTGAGGCAGGGCGCGGAGAGTCTTGACGATGGGTTGTGGAGAATCGGCGACGAGCTCCTGAACGGAGAAAAGAACCATGAAGCGGGAGGCGGTAGGCGTGAGCCAGTCGGTGATGGCCAGTTGGCGAAAGACACGGGGTTTCGGAGAAGCCGCCAGTGCCGGCGAGTCCCCGAACATGGAGCGTGCCGAGTCCCCGAGCGCGGCGAGTGGCGAGGTCGAGCGACCGGCGAGTGCCGAGCTCCCCGAGCGCGCCGAGTGGTGAGGTTGGGCGACCGCCGAGTGGCCAGGTTGGGCGACCGGCGAGTGGAGCTGTCTGTAGCGCGCCGAGTCCCCGAGCGCGTTGAGTACGCAAGGGCGAATCTGTGATGGCGAGTACCCGAGCGCGTTGAGTACGCGAGGGCGAGTCCACGTTGGCGAGTCCCCAAGCGTGTTGAGTTAGCGAGAGCGAGTCCGCGGTGGCGAGTCCCTGAGCGTGAAGAGTACGCGAGGGCGAGTCCGCGGTGGCGAGTCCCCGATCGTGTTGAGTACGCGAGGGCGAGTCCGTGGTGGCGAGTTGACAAGGGCGTTGAGTACGCGGGGGAGAGTCCGCGGTGGCGTTGAGTACGCGAGAGCGAATGTCCATGGCGGCGAGTCCCCGAGCGTGGAGAGTACGCGAGGAGAGTCCACGATGGTGAGTCGACGAGGGCGAGCCGCGGTCGCAGAACCACACGTACACGCAACATGCCTAGGTGTAGTCCCCGAGGCTCGAGTTGTCTTATAGAGGCGACTTGAGGCTCTTTAGAGATGCATATTTTGAAAATAGTAGTGGTTGCTGCCGAGCATGGCCAGTGGCGAGGTCGAGCGAGTCCGTGAGGGGAGAGTCCCCGAGCGTGGCGAGTCCGCGAGGGGAGAGTCCCCGAGTGTTGCGAGTCCACGAGGGGAGAGTCCCCGAGTGTTGCGAGTCCGCGATGATTGCGATTCCGCGAGGGGAGAGTCCCCGAGTGTTGCGAGTCCGCGATGATTGCGAGTCCGCGATGACGTTGATTGCGCTGTTTTGTTAGCGAGTCTCTCGTCTTGGCCCGGGGGGCCAGTCGCATGGCGACTCCAAAGATGGCTCTCGACTTGGCGTTCTTCCTGGACGATCCGAGGCTCGGTTTGCGAGTCCTCGTCCGCAGTACTTGGCCGTGCGAGTCGCGCTATCCAAGGTTGAGGAGGACATGGTGCTGTTTGTGTAGCACTGCCATTTGTCTTGGCCCGGAAGGCCAGTCGAGCAAGGCGACTCCAATGATGGCTCTCGATTAGCGTTTTTCGTGGACGAACCGAGGCTCGGTTTGCGAGTCCTCGTACGCACTACTTGGCCATTGCGAGTCGCTCTATCAAAGGTTGACAAAGGAGAATTGATTTTTCCCGGAGGGAAGAGAAGCCCAGTGGTGAGTCCATGCAGCGTGGCATGCGACCCTATCTGGCGACTCAGACGATGAAGGTCCCTTAGCAGGCGCGGCGTACGCATTTGACGTAGCGGATAGGGTCGCACTATGGCGAAATCGACGCGGCGGACACGGGGCCGACGCGGCGGACGGAGGTCGCGCTATGGCGAAGTCGACGCGGCGGACACGGGGTCGACGCGGCGGACGGAGGTCGCGCTATGGCGAAGTCGACGCGGCGGACACGGGGTCGACGCGGCGGACAGAGGTCGCGCTATAGCGATGTCGACGACGGCGGACACGGGGTCGACGCGGCAGACGGAGGTCGCGCTATGGTGAAGTCGACGCGGCGGACACGGGGTCGACGCGGAGGACAGAGGTCGCGCTATGGCGATGTCGACGACGGCGGGTGAGTCCGCAACGGGCGAGTCCCCGAGCCTAGCGAGTCCGCGTTTAAGCGTGTTTGCGTTTAGGCGAAGGTCCGGAGCATGGCGAGTAGTGGTAGCGAGCTCGATCGGACCATCGGTCGGATGGAGTGGCGTTGCGGAGTTGCTTTGGTGGAGGCGTGTCCGCGACTGGCGAGTCCTCGAGCCTAGCGAGTCCGCGTTTAGGCAAGTTCCAGAGCGTGACGAGTTGCGCGAGGGCGATTCCGTGATCGTGGCGAGTCCGTGATGAGCTGTTTTGTGTTTGAGTGGAAGGATTCGATGCAATATTTTTTTGGGCCCCTTACACGCAGTCAGACATTATTTTACGGAATTGATAAAATATTATGGAATAATCATGTAAGGCAGCAGGCACTCGATTTAGAGAACGGAACTAATCATAGCCTTAGAAGGATCAGAATAATATCACCTGGTTTTGTGCTTTCCATGCCATGATTTTTTCATTGAAGCTGATCTGATCTAACTTTACGCACTTGGTCGTCGCGTTTGCTTACTCGGTCTTGATGGAGGCGAAGTCAATCGTGACGCTGGTATTTAACGGCGTAAGCCGTAGTTGAGGTTGTAGTTGAGGTTGTAGTATGCCCACGGACCGCACCAGTAAACAGTACTTTGATCCGATTCAATGTTCATGGTTAATCCTTCAAACAGTGCGTACAATTAACGTTGATGCAAAATTAAGCTTGAATAGAGTAAGCGATTGGCCAGCAATCAAAGAGAGAGAAAACTCATCAGGATATGCAGTAGGTCATGTACGCTCAGGCCCGTTATTTTCAACTCGGCATCTGCATGCGTGGTGTCACGCTTGTTGGTAGCTGAACCAAATCGACCGGTCTCCGACATATGAATCCTCAGATTATTAAAGAACGATGCAATCCTGCACTCGGTGGATTACAAACAAACATGCATAAGAGATTAATCAAAATAATACTATAATAAACTGGTAGAGATTGAATAGAAAACTCAAACACCAGATCCGATCGTGCGTGTGTTTCACGTGAGATTTCTCGCGTCGGCGACTACACGTGCCTGTTCCGAGAGCGTACGTATAGATTCTCCCATCAATGTGTATCAGGAACATGCAAAGAAGACGTTAGATCAAGTGAAATAAATCAATTAAAATAATGAAATCGAATTGGAAAACCATGAGCCGCCACGTGCGGCTCAGCGTGCACGTCGGAGATGAATTCTTCTGCCAATCGCGCGAGTGAATCAATCAGACTTAATTTGGCCGTTGTTGATGCTAAGGGATCCCGCTCGGATTATCACCCTCCAAGCACCGCTTGCCCCACGGTGGGCGCCAACTTTCGTGGTATTGCACGGCATATGCTACTGGGATAGCTTACGTAGAGGGAGCAAGGCGACGTAGGAGAATCCGGGAGCGAGATTGGCACACGATGTACCCAGATTTACGTCCCCTTGGTGGAGGATCGCTACGTCCTGCTGTCAATCCAGTATATGATCATAGATTGGTTTACATGGTAGCCGTCGTAGGCGGAGGGAGATACTAGATCTAGTCTAATGTGAGAGGAGATCTAATATGATGTGGGAGAAGATGCCCCGTGGGGTGCCTCTGGTGGCTTTATATATGCAGCCAGTTAGGGTTTACAAGGGTTTTGGTGGGCTACGTATTATAGTCGCCGTCTTGGGTCTCCAGTCGCCGCCAGTCGCCTGGGTGCAGCATGCGCCAGTCGCCGTATTGGGCGAGTCGACACGCTCTGGGCTTGGCTTCAGTCGGCTCGATCCAGCTGGCGAATCCGCTTCGTGTGTATACCCCGATTGGTATTTCCCCATCAGCTGAGCCCCGCGCTGCGGAGTGACACTGGGCCGGCCCATTAGCATCTCCCGCGCAGCCCACTCGTTTGAATTTAGGTTTTTCTTTTTAAGTTCAAACACAGTTCTGTACCCAGTTTTAAAAATCATTCCAGCTCGATTTAATGAACCAAATTGCATGAAACCAATTTTGTTAGAAAGGTACTGAAATGCTTAATCCAAGCCCGTTGGATTCAAATCATTTGGATATATAGATCAACCTTGGTAAAAATAACAAGTCAGAAGCTTTTCTGCATTCCAACATTTTTTAAATTTCCACCATAATAGCTTTTGAGTTGATTCCAACTCTCAAAAATCACATTTGATCATACCTTTCAGAATATATAAAAACATATGGGTTTACTTGCAGAAATAATGTTCAAGTAATAAAAGAATGCCACATAGGCATTTCTAGTCACTTTAGTTATATAAAATAAAAAGGTTAAACCTTATTAAATTGTGACACCACTTTAAATCACATTCCCATGTACTAAAATATGTGGTGATGACATGTGTCAACATGGTCCCATGTTTGAGTGGAGAATATTAAATCTTAAATAGTTTTTCAATGAGTAGAAATTACTTTTCTACAAATCAAATAAATAAGACAAAGGCTTTAATCTTGTAATGTTAGCGATGATGCTAGATCATCTATAGTACCCTTTTGTGTGATAATTGGAAATAGTTAAGTATTTTTTGGTGATTGTGTACCTCGTACTTATTTATAGACGCTAGTACCAACCAAGGGTACGAGGAGGAAGGAGGATACTACAAAGAAGAAGCCGAGGAGAACTTCGACCACTGCTCTGCACAAGGCAAGCCTTACTAATCAAGTTGACCTATGCAAGCTAATACTTGCTTGTTACCATGCCAACTAGATGCCTTAAACATATGTGATCATACCCACTTGATAACCCAATCCTAGTTTTACTTGCAAGCTTTATACTTTATTTCTTTACCAAAGCTTTCTCTTAGAGTTTACTTAAGTGACTTGTAGATTCTAGGAAGATAATTGAAGGTTGCATAAAGAGCATTAAATTTGGCCTAAGCTAGATAATCTTGATGTCATCCTAAGGCATGATTGAGAACTTAATTAATCTCCACTTGTTTACCACCCTTCATTAGTACTTACCCCACTTGTAGATGCTATTTCTAAGCATAAAACTTGATCAACATTAGATGGGAATACTTGGTGAAAATGGTTATGAAAACCTTGGAATGATGAGTCATTCTATTGAAATGTTTTGACATGTGTTTCCGAACACCAGATGATTTTGATGATGAAAATGTTGAGGCATGAGCCTTAGCCCTTTATAAAACTGATGGTTGTCTGGAGGCGATACCATTCCAATTTTATCGTAAAACCACAATACCCGAAAATTTGGTAGGGCTTGACTGGAAACTTATATACCTTAGTATGGGTTCCCTCACAGGCCAAGGTCTGAGCTGAGGCTACCTTGTGAAGATTGTCCACCTGTGTAGTACCCAAGATGATAGTTGGTCATGGTTGGGAGGCCAAACTCACAGGAGAGGTGCCTATACTAGGGCATGTAATCGAAAGGTTAGGATTGATTATCCGCATACTGAGTATGGTGAATTCAGGATTTGTTCCTGACGGATGTATCGAATGTTGTGGTGAAAGTGTACAATCTCTGCAGAGTGTCAAACTATTCGAATAGCCGCGTCCGTGGTTATGGACAGTTGGAGTGGCCATACTGTTCCCCCGTCACATGTTTTCAAAATGACTTGTGAAATTAATTGAGACTTTGACTTGACCACAACTGAATTGTGATATGAAAATTCAAGTTCCCACTTAGGTGTTATAAAACTTCAACTAGCATTCTTTGCTTCTGAACTTAGTAGAGGTAAATCTGGCTTTTTGCAAAACAACCCTAGAGCTTAGTGTCCTACTAAAAAAAACCCCTTAACTTGTTAGTATTAGTTTGCGAGTACTTAAAGAGTACTCATGGCTTTGTCCCTGGCTATTCCCGTGGCCAGACTATGAAGAGGAGTACCAGGATGATGGACCCCAGGAAGGTTACGACAACTAGGATCATCTCCCATCGTCAGCATTTCCTGTGACCCTGAAGATGGAGCTTCGCCTACGCTACCTACGTTATTCCGTTGCTTGAGTTGTATTAAGAACTGGATCATGAGATCCTTATTTGTGTAAGACCTTATGTATGGTTTGTAATGGATGATGTACTGTGATATCCAAATTTGTTATGTCTGGCAAAAATGGTAATCCTGGGTTTGCGATGTATGGCATAACAGGCATCTGGAATTAAAAATCCAGGTGTTGACAAGTTGGTATCAGAGCCATCCTGACCATAGGAGACCCTAGTTAGACTGGACGTTTCAAAAACTTAGTTTCAAAACCAAAGGAAGCAAATATTTACAAAAACTTATTCCCATTCTTATCACTTTGATTCTTTCATGAAAATTCATGTTCCTCAAAAACTCTTGAAAAATACATAAAATTTGACACACTTGATCACTCTACTAACTTACTCATCCTATATTCTTATAGATGGACGTGAAGTACAACAAGTTTTATCAGTTGGGGAATGGAGGAGACCTCATCTTTGAGCGGGATTTGGACCAGCTTTTGGAACTTCTGGAGCGTCCACACCCCGAGTTCTTCGGAGCTCAGCTCAATGATCAAGGAGGAGAAGATCTGCAGTGGCTAATTGTTGCAAGTCTCCGAGGAAAGATTGAACCTCCCACTGTAGAGGGAATTCAGTTCACCTTAAGAGAGAACAAATGGCTTGATAGACTTGCTAGGGCCATGCAGGAAGCTCTTGCCCGTCTGTGTGGGCAGAGTATCAACCAGATCAAGGGTACCCGCTTTGAGTTCTTTCCAAGGCGTGATGCTATGGGACAGCCACTGGAAGCCCCATACCACCACGATCTAAAGACTCAGTTGGACCACCTTAGCTTCATGATGTATGATCATCAGCAGGAGTTGGACAATGCCCGTGACTACTCCAACCACAAGTCCGCCATCATCAAGACGAAGGATCAGACGATCGCCAGGCTAGCAAAGGATCGCAAGTCTCGCCGCCGTCAGCTTGACAAGAAGGAGCGCATCATTGCCCGTCTTCGCCACTGTATCTCGGATTTGGAGGAGACCATCCACGAGAGAGACATGCAGTTGGAGGAAAGGGAGAATGCCGGAGAAGATCTTCGTGGAGACCCCTACTCCTATCTCAGCGATGATGATGATTTTCTAGAGGATCAGGCCATGGACTTCTTCACCGATGAGGAGGATTTCGCCTTCATCGATGACGATGAGGATGATGAGGATGACGATTACACCAACTCCGAGGAGTAGTAGCACTTGAGCACTAGCGTAGTGAGTTGTATTCGGTCCCACTGTATCGTAGTTTCCAGAATGGTTCTTAAAACCATCTGTTTTCCTTTGTTATGGTGTGTGTTGTATCGTGTGTTATGAATGAATGAATGAAAAGCAAGTTGCTAAAAAAATCTGAGTCAAACTTTAAAAACTTTCCAAAGTCCCTGAACCTTAGAAATGTCCCTCTTTTCTCATGATCTATCTCAATCTTCAGATGCCACGCGGAGGAAGTGGTTCATCCCCGGACCCTATGTTGCAGATCCTGCAAATGTTGGTTTCTAACCGCAAAGCTGAAAGAGCCGAACGTCAAGCCAACTTAGCCACCCTTCAGCAGATAGCTCAGCTGGCCCACAACAATCAAGGCCAAGGAAATCAGGACAACCATGGATCTAAGCTCAAGAATTTCTAGAACACCAACCCACCTATTTTAACTAAGTCGGAAGATCCCTTAGACGCAGATGATTGGCTGCAAACCATGGAGAACAACCTGAAAGTCGCCGTAGTGGAAGCTAACGAGAAAGTTCTGTTCACCACCCACTATCTAGCCGGAGATGCAAGAGCATTGTGGAACAGCGTTCGTGCAATCACCGGAGGACAGATGATGACCTGGGAGTAATTCAAGGTCAAGTTCAGCAGAACCCATGTACCACCAGGTTTGATCAAGAGAATGAGAGATGAATTCAGAGAACTGAAGCAAGGAAGGATGACCGTAGTGGAATACCGTGACAAATTCTTGTCATTAGCTAGGTATGCCCCATATGAGATCGACACTGAAGCCAAGAAGAAAGAGAGATTCTTGAACGGTCTACATGATGAAATGCAGACGGTGTTGGTCAATATCCCCTTTGGTGATATTGAAGCCCTTGTTGACTCTGCCATCCAGATGGAAGGAAATATCAACCAAGCCAATGAGAACCGCAAGCGTCGCATGATGCATTATCCAGGAACCCATCATACCCCAAAGTATCGCCCCAACCCATCTCCAGGATTTGCCCCGAGAAACAACAGACTGTGGGGTTTCGTAGCATGGAAAACAAAAAATTTCTACCGCATGAACACACAATCAAGATCTAATCTATGATCAAGCCAAGATCTATCTACTAGATTGTAGCAACGAGTCAATAGAATACTAAACCTCGAAGATCCAAAGC
Organism: Avena sativa; assembly: GCA_916181665.1. NCBI lineage: Eukaryota > Viridiplantae > Streptophyta > Magnoliopsida > Poales > Poaceae > Avena > Avena sativa. Next base: position 91,525,253 of record OV702293.1, on the reverse strand, counting down.
GGTTAACGAGAGCAGATTCTCGTGGATGATGTAGTCGTACACTTCTGATCTCAAGATCACGTAGATGATCCTTCCGGCGCTGCGTTCCGGCAACGCTCCCGCAGTCGGTCACACGTTCAGTACTCGATGAAGACCTTCCTCTCCCTTGTTCCAGCAGGCAGCGGAGGTTGTAGCACTCTCCTCGTGATTCCGGTAGCACGACGGCGTGGTACCGGAAGTAGAGGGGAGATCTCGCGGGGCTTCGCTTTAAGCCGGAGAGAGTATGGTGGACTATGAGAGAGCCTCGATGATCGAGGGTTTAGAAACACCAAGTAGAAGGGGCTAGGCCGGCGGCTAGGGAAAGGGGATGCCCCAAGTCGGCGGCTTGGGAGAAACCCTAGGGCGGCGGCTATGGTGGGCGGCGGCTAGGGTTAGATTTAGAGGGGAAGCTGTTCGTCTTGGAGGGGCAGCCCTGCCCCTCCTTATATAGGTGGAGGGGGCGCGCCAAGGGGAGGGGAGTCCCTCCCCAACTCGGCTTCCAAGGCCGGCGGTGGATGGAGAGGGACTTCCACTCCAAGTAGGTTTCCTACTCTCCCTCCACCAAACAAAATATCCGATTGACTTTTCAAATTGGCGTTTGAATTTTCAAAGTAGGATTTGATTTAACCCTTTATTTTGTTCAGCGATGACACCTAGTACATGATGCAACCATTCCAACTTGTTATGACACATTCATGTACCCTTCCTCTCCGGAGTGCCGGACCTTCCGGACCCTTCTAGAACATTCCCGGTGAAAACACCGGAATCATTCCACAACTCCGAAATAGGACTTTCCTTATATGAATCTTATTCTCCGGACCATTCCGGATCTCCTTGTGATATCCCGGATCTCATCCGGGACTCCGAACAACATTCGGTCTCTTACTCATCATTCCATAACTACTCAACAACATCGAATCCTTAAGTGTGTCTCCCTACGGTTCGTGAATTATGCGGACATGACCGAGACACTTCTCCGATCAATAACCAATAGAGGAATCTGGAAATTCATATGGCTCCCACATATTTCTACGATTACTTTGCGATCGAATGAACCACTTACATACGATGCCAATTTCCCTTTGTCTCACAATAGTTTACTTATCCGAGGTTTTGATCGTCGGTATCTCTGCATACCTAGTTCAACCTCGTTACCGATAAGTACTCTTTTCTCGTTCCCGTGATATGTGATCCCTTGTGAGCCAGACACATGATTGCAAGCTAATTGGATGAGATTCCACCGAGAGGGCCCAGAGTATATCTATCCGTCATATGGATGGACAAATCCCACTCTTGATCCATGTGCCTCAACACATACTTTCCGAACACTCAATGCCACCTTTATAGCCACCCAGTTACGGTGTGGTGTTTGATGTCATCAAAGCATCCTTCCGGTGATGGTGATTAGCATGATCTCATGGTCGAAGGAATTAGGTTACTATGCATCAGAAAGCTTATAGCAAATGAACTATATTAAATGACTTGATCTTTATGCTACAGGAGTATGTTCGTCACATCATTCTCCTAATGATATGACCCTGTTGTTAATAACATATCTATGTTCATGATCAGGAAACCATGATCATATATTAACCAACAAGCTAGTTTAACAAGAGGCTTTACTAGGGACTCTTTTATGTTTACAAATCACACAAGTATTAATGTTTCCGGTTAATACAATTATAGCATGGTATGTAAACATTTATCATAAGTTTGAAGATATAATAATAACCACTTTATTATTGCCTCTTGGGCATATCTCCAACAGTCTCCCACTTGCACTAGAGTCAATAATCTAGTTTCAAACCTTTGTGTATTCAACACCTATGGCTTTCTAGCGTCGTATGTACACGATTGTAGTGGTCAACTGATCTCCGGATCTGACACTTCCAGGTCCGTGTGTAATTGCATGTCTTTGCGTCTCTACGCATCACTCATTCTCTAATGAGATGGCTTTGTATAAATTTGGTCCTTTGGTGAGACCTTTAGTTCTTTGGGGTTAAAACATGTTGATAATATTGTCGTACAATATATCTTCATAGTATTATCCCGCTGTGAACTACACCTAGTTTGATAACAAACTAATTGACACAAATGCCCTCTTTAGCTGCTATAATAGTAGTCATATACTTAGCCTTTTGTTGTAGTATCTGTCACAATGTCTTAACTTTGGAACTTATCCAAATCCATTATGGAACTTACTTTCCATTATATTGTGCCACCCTTAGTTTAGATTGAGATAAACTTAATTTGTACTTTGTGACAAAACTAGTATCAATGTAGTACTTTTACAATGATCTAACCATCTATTTGTCACTTCTACAAATAAGATACTCTTAGTTCTTCCAAAAAATCATAAGAATATCCTTACTATTGTCCAATGATCAACTTATGAATAATTATGGTATATGCTCATAACATTTAGAGTATAGGACATATCTGGATTTGTACATACCACAGTATGATCGATATAAATACTCCTTGCGATCAAGTATCAATCTATACTTGAATCTTTGTTTCACTTACCAAGCGTCAATACACTTGAATATATCATCAATATTGAACTCATTCAATCCTTTCTGTGCAACAAGAACCTTTCTTGTAGTTTCTATATTGAACTCATTCAATATATTATCTATGTACTTTTGGCACAACCATATTAGTGTCTATTGATGCCAAATATTTGGGTTTTGCCTAAGTCTTTCATCGGGATGAAATTCTTAATATGTGTTAATAAAAGATACATCATTTCCAATCAACAATATGTCTTCCACATAATGTATTAGAAATATGTCTTAGCGCTCCCACTTTAATTTCTTGCAAATGCAAGCATCTTCATCGTCTCCGACGAATTTAAACTCCTTTAACAGTTTCATCATAGTGAAGATTCCAACTCCGCAATGCTTACTTCAACAATTGAAGTTTGCATATGCTTTTAGCATCCTTTGAATTAACAAAACCCTATGGACCGTGTTATGCACATGTCCTAGGTAACAATTCTATTAGAAGAACTTGTTTTGCTTATTCAACTACCACATAACAAAATTATATGTAGTGGTTGCTACATTAATCCGTCTAGACTAAATATCACTATGAAAGATCAAATCTTGTCATAGTCAACCTTTGAACATTGTTGTGAACTCTTTCCCAACATGTCGACTATTTCATAGATGTGCAACATCCATGTCTATTTCTTTATATATCCAAATACGACTGTAAGGTCTTGTACCTTTCCAGAGGGTATTTCAATTTCAAAGCTTGATCTCTCGTATATGGAACTATCACGGATTCTATGGCTTCAAGCCATTTGACGGAGTCAGGGCCCATCATCGCTTCTTTGCATGTAGTCGGATCATTATTATCAAATAATGATTTAACTCCCAAATCTTGGTATTTGATTGTTTACCCGACCTACTTGTTTCAATAGGAACTTAGACCTCTGTAACCGCAACCTTTGAGGCACGTGAGCCATGAGCATTGTTGCTGCTTCCGGAACACTTTTCGGCGCTGCGCAACCTTGCACATATAGCTAAGGTTCTTTTAACCTCATCAAAGTTCTATTGTCCTCCCACTTAACTTTTCACGAAAAATTCCTTCTCTAAGAAACTTGACGTTTTAAGCGACAAACATTTTTGTCTCCGATGTTATGGAGGAGCAGTTATTCAAAATAACATACAAAGACAGGTTCATCCGACTTTGGTTGTAAACATCTTTCTTATGCATAGCATACCAATGTTTAAGAAAGGACAACTTGGGTTTTATCCCAAACCATAACTTTATATGGTGTCATTTCAACGGATTATGATGGAGCTCTTTTCAGTGGAAAAACGGTAGTCTCTAAAGCTTTTAATCTTTTAAAATATAATGGCAGTTTTATGAATTACACCTTTGATCTTACCATGTCAAACAAGGTTTAATTACATATCTCGAATGCTCCATACTCTTATGGTGTTTCAGGAAATGCAAATCCACGGAACGATTCCTTAAATCTTAGGTATTATGCTAAACTTGTAACTCAAATATCTTCCTTTATGATCTTATCATAAACTATTTATATTCTTGTTACAATGATTTTGCACTTCATCTTGAAAGTCTTTGAACTTTCAAATGTTTCATACTTCATCCTTATTAAGTAAATATTCATATATTCACTCAAATTTTCGGAGAAAGCATATGAAGTTGAAATCCATCGCTCTTGACTACACATAATGGACTTCGTACAACAATATGTACAAGTTCCAATAAGCTAGTCATTCGTTCCCTTTTTGGCCTATGAACGAAGTTTTAATTATCTCTAGGAAAGTTTCACAAGCGTCATTTGATCAAAATCAAAAGACTCCAAAGTTCCATCCACATGGAGTTTCTTCATGTTTTCTTTCCAATATAATTCAAACGGCGATGTCACTTCCTAAGTGATCTTTCAATCAATTTTGTCTTTCGACATTTTTAGCACTAGTTTTATGGATGTGATTTCTCGATCGAGATTTGTGAATCATCCATCTTTTATGGATTACGGCAATTATTTGAACAACCCTTTTGTTCTCATAATACCTGATAAAACAAATCTTGAAGGCAAGCTTTTAACGAGCAACACAATAACCCTTTATTTGTTCTCGATGAACATCATCACATATTCTTTTGCTAGTTACTTAGGCCATTGTAGTTTCATGAATTCTGTTGTTTCGTATGATGATTCATAAGAACAAATTCAGTATCACATACTTAAGAACCACAATGTTTAACAAGCAAAGAATATAGCCATAACATGTATATCATCTATATACTTAAGCTGAACAATTCTAGTCTTTTCTTTTCTGCCATATATTTATGAGATTCTCTTTCAGTATTTCCTTTTCTGTTTGAAAGAATCTATCAACATCAATAGTGGAGCCATAGAGTCCAAAGCATGTATAGTAAAATACCAATGTCTTTGGACTTGCACTTTGAAGTAGATCACCATCATCAAATGTTTGGTGTTCTTTCAAATTCCTTTCTTTAGTAATCTCTTGGTGTAGTAAACATTTTACCTACATCAAATATTCACCCTAATCATGGAATTATCCATGATCAAGCTACTTTTAGCTTATAACGATGAATCGTGAGTATAATGTTGCTTTCCAAAACCTTTTGGAGGATTAGGACAACTAGTGTCTCCAACCTTTTGCAAATTCTCATCAAATATGAAAACATGACTTTTGCCATATTATACTCTATCATGTTGCAACCAAACTTCGTTTTAGATATCATAATATCTTCCACACATCATGGTTTCTGAAACAACTCTTTCAGATCCTAGATAACCTTGATATTAAGACAATCCTTTGAATATCAAGAATCATGGAGACAAACATGATACTCATACACTAACACTTGGAATTGTCACTCTTGATTTAATACCAATTATTAAACTTCATGGAGTAACCGGAACTTACTGAAAGTTTGCAATAGGACTTTTAAACTTTAGATTAACACTTCAAAACAATACGATACCAGTTCGTAAAGTAACTAACCAGAATTCTATAGTTCTATCATCTCAATTATAACTAAGCGCAAGGTGGTAAACGGATGCCAATTACTACAACAATTATGCAAATTCACTTGATTTAATTTATGATAAATAGTGTTCAACTTTTAATTATATTGCCGTTGAACTCCCACTCAAAACAATATCCCTCACATTGTTTTAGTGATCACACGAACCAAATCCACCATATCAAAACCGATCATGACGAGAGTTGATGTAGCTTCAATGGCGAACAATCAACATGTTCATCATATCTACTATATGACTCATGCTTTTACCTTTCGGTGATCTGTGTTCCGAGACCATGTCTGTACATGCTAGGCTCGTCAAGATCAACCTTAGCTTCCGCATGAGCAAATCTGGCTTGCTCACGTTGTATACACTCGCATAATCTAACACACCCGATCATCACGTGGTGCTTCGAAACAACGAGCTTTAGCAACGGTGCTTACTAAGGATGAACACTATAAAACTTGAAATTGTGTGCTTGAGGGATCATCTTATAATGCTACCGTCGTAAAATAAGCAATACAAGATGCATAAAAGGATTAACATCACATGCAATTCATAATATGTGATATGATATGCCCTTTCTTCTTTGTGCTTCCGATCTCCATCTTCAAGCACGAACATGATCTCCATCATCACCGGCATTGCATCAAGGTCAATGACGCCGCTCCATGGTTGTCGTCCACCAGCTTCAACTATTACAACTACCTTGAATAGACACGCAGGTCTTAACAGAATTTAAAGACAACCACATGGCTCCTACCGGTTGCCAACTTACAATAAGGAACATTGCATACATCATATATAATCACAATCATGGCCATATCACATCACATCACACCCCTGCAAAACAAAGTTAGACGCCTCTAATTTTCTTTGCATGTTTTACGTGGTTTGGGGCTTTCAATAAGTGTCGTTCTAACTTACGAACAAGAACCACAACATTTATACTAGTATTGTTAATCACCCGTTGTAAATTGAATCTTAACTATGTTGGGAGAAACAGGCACCCGCAAAGCCACTTATGCAATACAAGTTGCATGTCAAGCATGGAGCAAGTCTCATGAACGATGTCATGTAAGGTTAGCCCGGGCCGCTTCATCCCACCATCCCGCAAGATGCAAAGTACACAAGAAGTAATCGACAACAAAAGCATCAACACCCACAATGACCATTGTGTTCTACTCGTGCAACAGATCTACATATAGACACGGCTTTGATACCACTGTGGGGGTTTCGTAGCATGGAAAACAAAAAAATTCTACCGCATGAACACACAATCAAGATCTAATCTATGATCAAGCCAAGATCTATCTACTAGATTGTAGCAACGAGTCAATAGAATACTAACCCTCGAAGATCCAAAGCGGTTAACAAGAGCAGATTCTCGTGGATGATGTAGTCGTACACTTCCCGATCTCAAGATCGCGTAGACGATCCTTCCGGCGCTGCGTTCCGGCAGCGCTCCCGCAGTCGGTCACACGTTCGGTACTCGATGAAGACCTTCCTCTCCCTTGTTCCAGCAGGCAGCGGAGGTTGTAGCACTCTCCTCGCGATTTCGGCAGCATGACGTCGTGGTACCGGAAGTAGAGGGGAGATCTCGCAGGGCTTCACTTTAAGCCGGAGCGAGTATGGTGGACTATGAGAGAGCCTCGGTGATCTAGGGTTTAGACACACCAAGTAGAAGGGGCTAGGCCGGCGGCTAGGGAAAGGGGATGCCCCAAGTCGGCGGCTTGGGAGAAACCCTAGGGCGGCGGCTATGGTGGGTGGCGGCTAGGGTTAGATTTAGAGGGGCAAGGTGTTCGTCTTGGAGGGGCAGCCCTGCCGATATAGGTGGAGGGGGCGCGCCAAGGGGAGGGGAGTCCCTCCCCAACTCGGCTTCCAAGGCCGGCGGTGGAGGGACAGGGACTTCCACTCCAAGTAGGTTTCCTACTCTCCCTCCACCAAACAAAATAGCCGTTTGACTTTTCAAATTGGCGTTTGACTTTTCAAACTAGGATTTGATTTAACCCTTTATTTTGTTCAGCGATGACACCTAGTACATGATGCAACCATTCCAACTTGTTATGACACATTCATGTACCCTTCCTCTCCGGAGTGCCGGACCTTCCAGACCCTTCTAGAACATTCCCGGTGAAAACACCGGAATCATTCCACAACTCCGAAATAGGACTTTCCTTATATGAATCTTATTCTCCGGACCATTCCGGATCTCCTTGTGATATCCCGGATCCCATCCGGGACTCCGAACAACATTCGGTCTCTTACTCATCATTCCATAACTACTCAACAACATCGAATCCTTAAGTGTGTCTCCCTACGGTTCGTGAATTATGCGAACATGACCGAGACACTTCTCCGATCAATAACCAATAGAGGAATCTGGAAATTCATATGGCTCCCACATATTTCTACGATTACTTTGCGATCGAATGAACCACTTACATACGATACCAATTTCCCTTTGTCTCACGATAGTTTACTTATCCGAGGTTTTGATCGTCGGTATCTCTGCATACCTAGTTCAACCTCGTTACCGATAAGTACTCTTTTCTCGTTCCCGTGATATGTGATCCCTTGTGAGCCAGTCACATGCTTGCAAGCTAATTGGATGACATTCCACCGAGAGGGCCCAGAGTATATCTATCCGTCATATGGATGGACAAATCCCACTCTTGATCCATGTGCCTGAACACATACTTTCCGAACACTCAATGCCACCTTTATAGCCACCCAGTTACGGTGTGGTGTTTGATGTCATCAAAGCATCCTTCTGGTGATGGTGATTAGCATGGTCTCATGGTCGAAGGAATTAGGTTACTATGTATCAGAAAGCTTATAGCAAATGAACTATATTAAATGACTTGATCTTTATGCTACGCTTAACTACAGGAGTATATCGCTCACATCATTCTCCTAATGATATGACCCTGTTGTTAATAACATCTCTATGTTCATGATCAGGAAACCATGATCATATATTAACCAACAAGCTAGTTTAACAAGAGGCTTTACTAGGGACTCTTTTATGTTTACAAATCACACAAGTACTAATGTTTCCGGTTAATACAATTATAGCATGGTATGTAAACATTTATCATAAGTATGAAGATATAATAATAACCACTTTATTATTGCCTCTTGGGCATATCTCCAACACAGACCCCCGATGAACCGTCCGGCCTATCCCAACCGTGGAAACCCAAGGCCTGGAGGAAACCACAGGAACCCTTGCAACTCTAACAACTTCAACCTTGCCCCACCCAAGTTCAACAACAACAATGCTACCGCCAACCCAACACCAACACTGCCCCGAGGACTGGAAGCAATGTTGTGCCTGTTGCAGCAAAGGACAAGTCGCAAGTGACTTGTTATGACTGTGGAAATAAGGGTCACTACTCCAATGAGTGCCCCAAGAAGAATGTCGCAGCCCCCAATGCAAATGCCCCAGCTCAGCAGCAGCGTCGTGTTCATCCTGGAAGAAGGTTTGCCCCAGGGAATTCACTCAACCGCAACGGCCGTCTTTTTCTCATGCATGATGAAGAAGCCCAGGAAGCGCCAGACGTCGTGCTGGGTATGTTTTCTGTTAATTCAGTACTTGCTAGAGTGTTGTTTGATTCTGGTGCATCGCACTCATTTGTCACCAAAGAATTTGCATGCACTAGTAAGATTCAACCAACCAAACTGAAGCATGTTATGATTGTTCAAATCCCCGGTTCAACCACCAAATCTAGGCAAATCTGCAAGGCCATCCCTATCCGAATCCATGGCATAGATTTTTATGCTAATCTGATAGTACTCGGAACTAAAGGTTTGGAAGTAGTACTAGGAATGGATTGGATGTCCAAACATAAAGGATTAATTGACTGCGCCAAGAAATCCATAACCATGACCAGTATAGCCGGAACATCAGTCGAGCATGTATCTGAAACCTTACCTCGTCAATTCAAGTGCAACAAGAGTATAGCCCAACCTAACATTGACCAAGTCCGGATAGTCTGTGAATACCCCGATGTATTTCCAGATGTTTTGCCTGGTATGCCCCCAGATTGGGATATCGAGTTTCTCATCGAACTAATCCCCGGAACAGGACCCATAGCCCAGAGACCATATAGTATGAACCCGTCTGAACTAGCAGAACTAAAGAAGCAACTAGATGCCATGTTGGAAATTGGATTGATTCAACCAAGTGCGTCACCATGGAGATCACCTATCTTGTTTGTGGATAAGAAGGATGGAGATAATCGTTTGTGTACGGATTATCGGAAGTTGAATGATGTCACTATCAAGAACAAATACCCATTGCCCAAGATAGAAGACCTGTTTGATCAATTGACCGGTGCCAAAGTGTTTTCTAAGATTGATCTTAGAATTGTCTATCATCAACTCAAGATTCGCCCAGAGGATATTCCCAAGACTGCCTTTACCACCAGATATGGATTATACAAGTATACCGTCATGTCTTTTGGATTAACGAATGCCCCCGCTTATTTCATGAATCTCATGAATAAGATTTTTATGGACTTCCTAGATAAGTTTGTCGTTCTTTTCATCGATGACATTCTAATTTATACCAAATCGGAAGAAGAACATGAGCTACACCTAAGGACCATTCTTGGAACCCTTAGAGAGCATCAGTTGTATGCCAAGTTTAGCAAATGTGAATTCTGGTTACGGGAGGTAGGATTCCTCGGCCACATTGTATCAGCCGGAGGAATTTCCGTTGACCCTGCAAAGGTGATAGATGTCGAAGATTGGCAAGCCCCATCCACTCAAACCCAAGTTTGTGCATTTCTCGGATTGACAGGATATTACCGCAAGTTCGTAGAAGGATTCTCGAGTATCGCCAGACCCATGACCCAATTGCTAAAGATGGACAAGAAGTTTGAATGGACCGACAAATGTGAAGCGAGTTTTCAGGAACTAAAAAGGAGATTGATTTCAGCCCCAATCTTAATCATGTCGGATATCACGAAGCCCTTTGACTTGTATTGTGATGTATCCAAGATCGGTCTCGAATGTGTGCTAATGCAAGAAGGCAAAGTCATATCTTATCTATCCCGACAACTGAAACAACATGAGAAAAATTACCCAACCCATGACCTCGAACTCGCAGTCGTAGTTCTAGCCCTGAAGACATGGAGGCACTACCTGATGGGAAATCGTTGTGAGATCTATTCGGATCACAAGAGTCTGAAGTATATATTCACTCAGAAGGAGCTGAATATGAGACAGAGAAGATGGATTGAGCTAATCAAGGATTACGATCTGGACATTCACTATCACCCTGGTAAAGCCAACATGGTAGCAGATGCCCTTAGCAGATTTCCGTGCCGCTTGAACTCCATGATTTTGAAGGAGCAACCAACTTTGCACAAAGTGATGGAAGATTTTCGAATGGAATTAGCGAGTGAAGGATTTTTGGCTAGCATAGAACTTTAACCCACTTTGATCAGCCAGATCAAGGAGGCGCAGAAAGGAAATGCTAGTATCGACGGAATCAAGCATCGTATCGGTACATGCAAAGTACCCGGATTCACCGAAGACGAAGAAAGAGTTCTGTGGTACAAAGGACGCCTTTGTGTACCAGCAAATTCTGAGTTGAAAGAAGTTATTCTCAAGGAAGCTCATGATACTCTTTATTCTATCCACCCCAGAGGAACTAAGATGTATCAAGATTTGAAGGAGAAATTTTGGTGGCATAAGATGAAGAGAGAAATCGGAAGCTATATTGCCAAGTGTGATATATGTCAGCGAGTCAAGGCGGGACATCAACGACCCGCACGATTGTTGCAACCATTGCAGATTCCGGAATGGAAATGGGATTCCGTTGGAATGCACTTGATCACCAGATTACCTACTTCTAGTACGGGAAAAGACTCTATTTGGGTCATAGTGGACAAATTGTCCAAAGTCGCCCATTTCTTACCCGTCAAGACCACATATCAGAGTTTGAAGCTAGCGGAGTTAAACATCGCTAGAATCGTTAGTTTGCATGGAGTCCCCAAGAACATTGTATCGGATCGAGGAACTCAGTTTACCTCGAGATTCTGGAAAAAAGTCCAAGAAGGTTTAGGAACCTGCCTAGATTTCAGCACCACGTATCACCCTCAGACCGATGGACAAACGGAGCGAGTAAATCAAATACTCGAACATATGCTGAGAGCATGTGTGTTAGAGTATGGATCTAAATGGGAAGACTGTCTGCCTTTGCAGAATTTTCATACAACAATAGTTATCAAGCCAGTTTGCAAATGGCCCCATTTGAATTCATGTATGGAAGAAAGTGCCGCACCCCTTTGAACTGGTTGGAAGTAGGAGAGAGTCAGATTTTCGGACCCGACATCCTACGAGAAGCAGAAGAGAAGGTTCACAAGATTCGTGAACACCTCAAGACCGCTCAGTCAAGACAGAAGAGTTACGCTGACAAGAGACGTCGATACCTCGCCTTCAACGTAGGAGATTTTGTGTATCTGAAGGTGTCGCCATTGAAGGGAATGCAGCGTTTCCAACTCAAAGGAAAGTTAGCCCCAGATATATCGTCCCCTTCAAGATTCTGAACCGTCGAGAAGAAGTGTCGTATCAATTGGAACTGCCCGAGGAGACGTCAGCCATGCACAATGTGTTCCATATCTTATTACTTCGCAAGTGTCTCGAAGTTCCAGAGAAGGCGGAAGTGTTCAAGAATATTGATCACCGGACCATAGAAATCAATGATGACCTGACCTATCCTGATGTACCCATCTGTATTTTGGAAGAAGCCTTCAGAACTACCAGAACCCGAAGCATCAAGTTTCTCAAGATTCAGTGGAGCAACCACACAGAAGATGAAGCTACCTGGGAGCGCGAAGATCACATCAGGACAGATTTTCCCGATCTCTTCAAATCCTAGGTAATCTTTTCGTCCTTTTTAAAATCTCGGGGCAAGATTTTGTTTAAGGGGGGAAGGTTTGTAACATCCCAAAAATACTAAACTTGGATCATCAAACTCTAATCTTCAAAATTAGGATTAACAAAAACTTTTCCAATTAAAAATATGAAAGCATTCATATGTGTATGTATTAAAATTTGGATTCTTTTGAATTGCCATGGTTCTGTGTTTCTTTGCTTGTAAAATGATTCTTAGGTGAAATAAACATCATCTAATCAAATCCCAAACTTTTCTCAAAGGCAAACAAATCAAAACAAACAAATTAAGTGAATGGTCACTTTGGCCAAATTAACTCCCATGCCTACTTTGGCTATCTCTAACTTTCAGAACTTAACATAAACATGTATAGATCTTTGCACCCCTTGATAGTACTCATAATAAGGTACCAAGGCCCACTTTGTGATCATGCAAAAACATTTGAATGCATAGTTTAAAGGACAGTTTAAATTTCAATCTATCTCATATGGGAAGATCCCATTATTTCAAAAACCACTTAAACAAGTTCAATTTTCAAAACCCAAGCATCCACAGTATCACCAGCACATGCCTAGCACACCCACCAAAAATCTTTTCAAAATTCAAAACTTAAGGTCATGCGGCCATTTCATCAAACAGGTTGCAGATTCAAATCAACAAAATCACAAACACTATTTTGAGCAGTGTTTTGAGCCAACCTTGTTCCCTCTCTGGTTACACTAGCCTCAGTAGATCATCTAGCAACCTTAACTAAGCTCTAGCACCTTTGTAAACTCGCCAATGTCATCAATGGTGAACAGGCCGAGAGAACCCATGTCACCCTAGTGTGGACAGCAAGATAGGAGAAGAACTAGCCGTGCCAACCTTGTTTGGGAGCTAGCCAGCACTCCATCGCCACTCCCTGTCCCAGCCGAGAGAAATGCCAGCCCCTAGACCACACGCCCAGGCCATGCCAAGCCGAGCTGCAAGCATGCCAAGAGTGCGCCAGCGCGCCACCCTCGACACACGCCCATAGACCGCCCGCCGCCCTCGCCGCGTGCACGCGTGATCACCACCGCCCCAGCAACCTTGCAGACACCCCCGTTCGTCGCCCCATGCCTCACAACCACCGCTCGCCGTCGAAGACGCCGCCTTTGCCGCGCAGAGCACCGCGCGTTCCCGACCGTTTGCCACCGCCCCTACACGCGCATTTAAACCTTAGAGCATTGCCAGGAGACTGCCCGTCGATCGCCAAACTTGTCCATGCCTCTACCCGCCCGTAGCCGTGTCACCACCGTCGTCTGCCCATCCCTCGCGGTCTCGCCGTCGAGCCTATAAAAGGAGACGATCCCAGCTTGATTTCTTCACACCATCTCACTCCCCTCACATCACTGATCGTTCCACCCCTTAGCCGGAGCAAGGCGAGCAGCGCATCGTCGGAATTGCGCCGGAGCAGGCCGCCTCTAGAGAAGAAGGGAGCCGTTGATTTCGTCCACCCCAGGAGCTGCCGCGACCACCCCTGAGTTCGACGTCGTCGACTTCGTCATTTGCATGCCTCGCCGTCGTCACTGGAGCCCTGGTATGCCCCTATGCACCCCCATTGAGCCGCTAGGGTTCGAGCTCGTCGGTGACCTGTTCATCATTGACGATGACCCTCAGCCGTCGATCTTCATTCTAATCCAACGCACCACATCGCCCCGTACCGCTTCGCGTCTAAAGAGTCACTAACCAGTAGACCCCCCTGTCAGTTGCGCCCCGCACTGCGGAGTGACACTGGGCCGGCCCAATAACCCTTCCCGCGTAGCCCACTCATTTGAATTTAGCTTTTTCTTTTTAAGTTCAAACATAGTTCTGTACCTAGTTTCAAAAATCAACCCAGCTCGATTCAGTGAACCAAATTGAATGAAACCAATTTTGTTAGCAAGGTATTGAAATGCTTAATCCAAGCCCGTTGGATTCAAATCATTTGGATCTGTAGATCAACCTTGGTAAAAATGACAAGGCGGAAGCTTTTCTCCATTCAAACATTTTTCAAATTTAAATCATAATAGCTTTTGAGTTGATTCCAACTCTCAAAAATCATAATTGATCATACCTTTCAGAATATATAAAAATATATGGGTTTACTTACAGAAATAATGTTCAAGTAATAAAAGAATGCCACATAGGAATTTCTAGTCACTTTATTTTATTTAAAATAAAAGGTTAAAGCTTATTAAATTGTGACACCACTTTAAATCACATTCCCATGTACTGAAATATGTGGTGATGACATGTGTCAACATGATCCCATGTTTGAGTTGGAGAATATTAAATCTTAAGTATTTTTCAATGAGTAGAAATTACTTTTCTAAAAATAAAATAAATAAGACAAATGCTCTAATCTTGTAATATTAGTGATGATGCTATATCATCTATAGAACCCTTGTGTGTGATGATTGAAAGTAGTTAAGTATTGTTTGGTGATTGTGTACCTCGTATTTATTCATAGACGCTAGTACCGACCAAGGATACGAGGAGGAAGGAGGATACTACGAAGAAGAAGCCGAGGAGAACTTCAACAACTGCTCTACACAAGGCAAGCCTAATACTACTAGTTGATTGAGCAAGCTAACACTTGCAAGATACTCTACTTATGCAAGCCTATACTGATACTGATGCAAGCTAATACTTGCTTGTTACCATGATCACTAGATGCCTTAAGCATATGCGATCATACCCACTTGATACCCCCTCCTAGTTTTACTTGCAAGCTTTGTACTTTATTTCTTTATCAAAACTATTACTTAGAGTCTACTACCGCAAGTTCGTAGAAGGATTCTCGAGTATCGCCAGACCCATGACCCAATTGCTGAAGAAGGACAAGAAGTTTGAATGGACGGACAAATGTGAAGCGAGTTTTCAAGAACTCAAGAGAAGATTGATTTCAGCCCCAATCTTAATCATGCCGGATATCACGAAACCCTTTGACGTGTATTGTGATGCATCCAAGATCAGTCTCGGATGTGTGCTAATGCAAGAAGGAAAAGTTATATCTTATCTATCTCGACAACTGAAACAACATGAGCAGAACTATCCAACCCATGACCTCGAGCTCACAGCCGTAGTTCTAGCCCTGAAGACATGGAGGCATTACCTGATGGGAAACCGTTGTGAGATCTATTTGGATCACAAGAGCCTGAAGTATATATTCACTCAGAAGGAGCTGAATATGAGATAGAGAAGATGGATTGAGTTAATCAAGGATTATGATCTGGACATTCACTATCACCTCGGTAAAGCCAACGTGGTAGCAGATGCCCTTGGCAGATTGCCATGCCGCTTGACCTCCATGATTTTGAAGGATCAACCAAGTCTGCACAAAGAGATGGAAGATTTCCGCATAGAATTAGTGAGTGAAGGATTTTTGGATAGCATAGAACTTCAACCCATTTTGATCAGTCAGATTAAGGAGGCGCGGAAAGGAAATGCTAGTATCGACAGAATCAAGCGTCGTATCGGTATAGGCAAAGTACCCGGATTCACCGAAGACGAAGGAGTTCTGTGGTACAAATGAGGCCTTTGTGTACCAGCAGATTCTGAGTTGAAAGAAGTTATTCTCAAGGAAGCTCATGATACTCTTTATTCTATCCACCCCGGAGGAACGAAGATGTATCAAGATTTGAAAGAACAATTTTGGTGGCATAAGATGAAGAGAGAAATCGGAAGCTATATCGCCAAGTGTGATATATGTCAGCGAGTCAAGGCGGGACATCAAAGACCCGCTGGATTGTTGCAACCGCTACAGATTCTGGAATGGAAATGGGATTTTGTTGGAATGGACTTTATCACCGGATTACCTACTTCTAGTAGGGGAAATGACTCTACTGGGTCATAGTGGACAGATTGTCCAAAGTCGCCCATTTCTTACCAGTCAAGACCACATATGAGAGTTCGAAGCTAGCAGAGTTATACATCGCTAGAATCATCAGTTTGCACGGGGTCCCCAAGAACATTGTATCGGATCGAGGAACTCATTTTACCTCGAGAGTCTAGAAGAAAGTCCAAGAAGGTTTAGGAACCCGACTAGATTTCAGCACAGCTTATCACCCTCAGACCGACGGACAAACAGAGCGAGTAAATCAAATACTCGAAGACATGTTGAGAGCATGTGTGCTAGAGTATGGATCAAAATGGGAAGATTTTCTGCCGTTCGCAGAATTTTCATACAACAACAGTTATCAAGCTAGTTTGCAAATGGCCCCATTTGAATTCATGTATGGAAGGAAGTGTCACACCCCTTTGAACTGGTTGGAAGTAGGAGAGAGTCAGATTTTCGGACCTGACATCCTACGAGAAGCAAAAGAGAAGGTTCACAAGATTCGTGAGCACCTCAAGATAGCCCAGTCAAGACAGAAGAGTTACGCCGACAAGAGACGTCGAGACCTCGCCTTCAACATAAAAGATTTTGTGTATCTGAAAGTGTCGCCATTGAAAGGAATGCAGCGTTTCCAGTTGAAAGGAAAGTTAGCTCCCTGATATATCGGCCCCTTCAAGATTCCGAACCGTCGAGGAGAAGTGTCATATCAATTGGAACTACCCGAAGAGATGTCAGCAGTGCACAATGTGTTCCATATCTCCTCACTTCGCAAGTGCCTTGGAGTTCCGGAGAATACTGAAGTGTTCAAGAACATTGATCACCGGACCATAGAGATCAACGATGACCTAACCTATCCCGAAGTACCCATCCGTATTTTGTAAGAAGCTTTCCGAACTACCAGAACCCGAAGCATCAAGTTTCTCAAGATTCAGTGGAGCAATCACACAGAAGAGGAAGCTACCTGGGAGCGCGAAGATCACATCAGGACGGAGTTTCCCGATCTCTTCAAATCCTAGGTAATATTTTTCGTCCTTTTTCAAATCTCGGGACGAGATTTTTTTTAAGGAGGGAAGGTTTGTAACATCCTAAAAATATTAAACTTGGATCATCAAACTCTAATCATCAAAATTAGGGTTAACAAAAACTTTTCCAACTAAAAATATGAAAGCATTCGTATGTGTGTGTATTCAAAATGTGGATTCTTTTGAATTGCCATGGTTCTGTGTTTCTTTGCTTGTAAAATGATTCTTAGGTGAAATAAACATCATCTAAACAATCCCCAAACTTTTCCTAAAGACAAACAACTCAAAATGAATAAATTAAGTGAATGGTCACTTTGGCCAAATTAACTCCCATGCCTACTTTGGCTATCTCTAATTTTCAAAACTCAATAGAAACATGTATGGATCTTTGCACCCCTTGATAGTACTCTTAATAAGGTACCAAGGCCCACTTTGTGATCATCCAAAAACATTCAAATGCCCAGTTTAAATGACAGTTTAAAATTGAATCTATCTCATATGGGAAGATCCCATTATTTCAAAAACCACTCAAACAAGTTCAATTTTCAAAACCCAAGCACCCACAGAATCCTCAACACATGCCTAGCACACCCACCAAAAATCTTTTCAAAATTCAAAACTCAAGTTCTTGCAGCCATTTCATCAAACAGGTTGCAGATATAAATCAAACAAATCACAAACACTATTTTGAGCAGTGTTTTGGCCAACCTTGTCCCCTCTCTAGCTCACAACAAACATCTAGTAGATCATCTAGCTTAGTTATTAACCTCTAGCATCACTGTGAGCTTGCCAATGCCATCAATGGTGAGCAATCCGAGCCTCACCATGTCACCCTAGTGTGGACAGCAAGCTAGGAGAAGAACTAGCCGTGCAACCTTGTCTGGGAGGTAGCCCCTGCCTCACCACCCCCTCTCGACCAGCCCTAGCTCGAAGACAGAGACCAGAACCGCCAGGAACACCGCGCCCGCGCTGCTGTCGACCATGCTGACGCATACCCCAGTGCACGCGCTGTTCCCACGCAACCTGACCACCTCGAGCCCTTGCCACCCGCCAGCGTGCACCCCACCGTCCGAGGAGACCACCAGACATGTTCGTTTCATCGCCCGTATCCCCTAGCCACCGCTCGCCGCGGAGTTCGCCGCCTCTGCCTCGCATAGCACCGCACGTTCCCAACCAATTGCCACCGCCCCTAAGCTCTTCTTCAAGTTCTAGAGCATCGCCAGGAGACCTCCCGTCGATCGCCAACCGCATCCATGCCTCTAGCCGCCCGTAGCCGTGTCGCCACCGTCGCCTGCCCATCCCTCTCGGTCTCACCGTCGAGCCTACAAAAAGAGGCAACCTCCGCTCGATTTCTTCACACCATCTCACTCGCCACCTCTCACTGATACTTCCCACTTATTTCCGGAGCAAGGCGAGCAGCGCATCGCCGGAATTTCACCGGAGCCCGCCGCTGCTGGAGAAGAAGGGAGCCATCGATTGGAGCCGCCGTAGAAGGAGCTGTCGGTGCCAGGAGAATCGCCGTCATAGACTTCGTCGTTCGCCCCCATCGCCGACCCTCGCCTGAGCCCCGGTGAGCCTCCCACGACCCCACCTGCCGCGTTAGGGTTCTGCCTTGCCGGCGCTGCCTGACGTGGACGATGAGTCGTAGACGTTCGATTAGACTTAGATCGTGCGACCAAGATTGCCCCGTACCGCTTCGCGTGTTATGAGCCACTGACGGGTGGAATCCCCCTATCAGCTGAGCCCCGCGCTACGGAGTGACACTAGGCCGGCCCATTAGCATCTCCCGCGCAGCCCAATCGTTTGAATTTAGGTTTTTCTTTTTAATTTCAAACATAGTTCTGTACCCAGTTACAAAAATCATTCCAGCTCGATTTAATGAACCAAATTGCATGAAACCAATTTTGTTAGAAAGGTACTGAAATGCTTAAATCAAGCCCGTTCGATTCAAATCATTTGGATCTGTAGATCAACCTTGGTAAAAATAACAAGTCAGAAGCTTTTCTCATTCCCATGTACTGAAATATGTGGTGATGACATGTGTCAACATGATCCCATGTTTGAGTGGAGAATATTAAATCTTAAATAGTGTTTCAATGTGTAGAAATTACTTTTCCAAAAATAAAATAAATAAGACAAAGGCTTTAATCTTGTAATGTTAGTGATGATGCTAGATCATCTATAGTACCCTTTTGTGTGATGATTGAAAATAGTTAAGTATTGTTTGGTGATTGTGTACCTCGTACTTATTTATAGACGCTAGTACCGACCAAGGGTACAAGGAGGAAGGAGGATACTACGAAGAAGAAGCCGAGGAGAACTTCGACCACTGCTCTGTAGAAGGCAAGCCTTACTAATCAAGTTGACCTATGCAAGCTAATACTTGCTTGTTACCATGCCAACTAGATGCCTTAAGCAGGGATCATACCCACTTGATAACCCAATCCTAGTTTTACTTGCAAGCTTTATACTTTATTTCTTTATCAAAGCTTTCTCTTAGAGTTTACTTAAGTGACTTGTAGATTCTAGGAAGATAATTGAAGGTTGCATAAAGAGCATTAAATTTGGCCTAAGCTAGATAATCTTAATGTCATCCTAAGGCATGAGATTGAAATTAATTAATCTCCACTTGTTTACCACCCTTCATTAGTACTTACCCCACTTGTAGATGCTATTTCTATGCATAAAACTTGATCAACAATAGATGGGAATATTTGGTGAAAATGGTTATGAAAACCTTGGAATGATGAGTCATTCTACTAAAATGTTTTGACATGTGTTTCCGAACACCAGATGATTTTGATGATGAAAATGTTGAGGCATGAGCCTTAGCCCTTTATAAAACTGATGGTTGTCTGGATGCGATACCATTCCAATTTTATCGTACAACCAAAATACCCGAAAATTGGGTTGGGATTGACTGGAAACTTATATACCTTAGTATGGGTTCCCTCACGGCCAAGGTCTGAGCTGAGGCTGCCTTGTGAAGATTGTCCACCTGTGCAGCACCCAAGATGACAGTTGGTCATGGTTGGGAGGCCAAACTCACAGGAGAGGTGCCTATACTAGGGCGTGTAATCGAAAGGTTAGGATTGATTAGCCGCATACTGAGTATGGTGAATTCAGGGTTTGTTCCTGATGGATGTATCAAATGTTGTGGTGAAAGTTTACAATCTCTGCAGAGTGTCAAACTATTCAAATAGCCGCATCCGTGGTTATGGACAGTTGGAGTGGCCATACTGTTCCCCCGTCAGATGTTTTCAAAATGACTTGTGAAATGAATTGAGACTTTTACTTGACCACAACAGAGTTGTGATATGAAAATTAAAGTTCCCACTTAGGTGTTATAAAACTTCAACTAGCATTCTTTGCTTCTGAACTTAGTAGAGGTAAATCTGGCTTTTTGCAAAACAACCCTAGAGCTTAGTGTCCTACTACAAAAACCCCCTTAACTTGTTAGTATTAGTTTGCGAGTACTTAAAGAGTACTCATGGATTTGTCCCTAGCTATTCCCGTGTCCAGACTATGAAGAGGAGTACCAGGATGATGGAACCCAGGAAGGTTATGACAACTAGGATCATCTCCCATCGTCAGCATTGCCTGTGACCCCGAAGATGGAGCTTCGCCTATGCTACCTTTATTACTACGTTATTCCGCTGCTTGAGTTGTATTAAGAACTGGATCATGAGATCCTTATTTGTGTAAGACCTTATGTATGGTTTGTAATGGATGATGTACTGTGATATCCAAATCTGTTATGTCTCGCAAAAATGGTAATCCTGGGATTGCGATGTATGGCATAACAGGCATCTCGGATTAAAAATCCGGGTGTTGACACATTATTCTATAAACTAAACTCTCAAGGCTAGAGCTAGCAGTAACAAAGTGATGCACTTTCATTGTAGCTAGATCAAGCCTCTTTGGTTCCAGCACTGTATCATTCAGATCAACAGAAAGTTCTAAGGCAGCAACTACACGTGCAGCAATAACACCCCCATAAATGGGTCCTCTAGCAGCTAGGCGGCGAGCAATGAGAGAACCAAGATTTTACCTGGTTTCATTGTTAAGTGCAGCAGCAAGAAAAGGCAAATGATAGTTGGAAATATTGCAAGTGTTCTCCCTACCAAGGACGCTAGTGGCAAGATAATAAGCAAAATATCTGATAGACGGGAGTTGAATATTTCTTATCTTCCCGTGCTGGGTTGTGGGGTCATAATCATTTGTTACCCCGCGGTAGAGAGATACAACAAATCAGCGGGTTGACCTTGAATCTTCTTCACCATCCCAGCCATGCCAATACCTATAATGCTGCAAAATATTTTTAGTTGCATTGTGACAGGCCTATCATAAATTTTGAATGAAACATCTGTCCTGAAAGGGGTGTTAGTGAAAGTGAAACTCTCCACAAAAGTTTTGGTGAGAAAATCATATTGCTCACTCTCATCCTGCATATAATCGGTTAGACCAACCCTCCGAACAAGAGTTAAGAAATCATCAAGCATCCCTGCAGCTTGCAAAAAGGTAAAACAAGGGAAGGTAGAAGGGTGCGCATCCCCCTCATCTCCCTTGTTGCCAAAGCGTGGCGCAATAAGATCCTCATTTTATGATGGTCTAGCTCGAGAGGCTGATATCGAAGGCCTTGTCCTCCTAGGTGCATCACTTTTAAACACTTCTCCAAAGGTGTGGTTGTCCATGGCCCTTTTTCTGAAATTTTTAGACAAACATCAAACCAAGTGATTTACAAGTTAATGAATGATGAGGAACTACTATAGGAACTTTCTAGAGGGCTAAACATGCATCAAAATGAAATCTCTAAGCATCGAAAAAGCATGCAAGCTCACACAACCTGTCACCTGCAATAGAAAAATATTCAAGATACAATCCACCAATCAAAAATCTAATTGGACATGCGGAGGAGGCACATACCATAGAGAAATCCCTCAAAAAATCAGCAGCAAATATGGGCTGAGCAAGGAGATCGAAAAACGGGAGCAAGAAAAGCAGGAACTTGAGCTTTGAGAAATTTTTCGGTGTTTTTCGGGAGAGAGAAAGAAGTGGCTGGAAGGAAGCAAGGTGGAGGGCTAGGGGTGGACCACACCTGGGCCAGGTGCCACCTGGGTCTAGCCGCACCACTAGGGGGTGTGCTGGCCTGGTGGGTCCCCCTGGGTCACTCTAGGTGCCCCTCTTCCCCTTTTTCATGAAAACATTTAATATGGATTTTCTGGAATTTTTCGGGAAACTTTATTTTTGGCCAATTTTTAAGTTATGAAAATTGATTTTCTCACAGAAAAAGATTTTTGAAATACACAAAAATCAAACAAAACCAAAACTACAGAAGTTCTAAGACACTCTAAAAACCAAGCAACTAGCAAAACTAAGACGAACAAGACGAAGAGCAAAGATTAGAAAGGAGAAAAATAAAGGTGAGCAAGTATAATCATTGTGAAAGCATTGTTTTGTCCATTAAAATCCCTTTGTTAACAAGGTTGATAAAGTATTGTTACCAAAAAAAATTATATGAGACAAAACTTTGCATTTCACAAAATGATTGTGTTACCTCAATCTTGATAGCAATAGTCCCAATCATAATAGTTTCAAAACTTTCTTATGTACTGGGACAATATATTTCTCCAACTTTGATGCTCTCAATATTTTCAATTGAATTTAGGCTATAACTCTTATCAATCTTCTTAGGGAAATAGACAGTACGCTCTTTGTCATTAATATTATAAGTTACTTTTCTTGATTAGAATTGATGAAAACACTTGCAGTATTAAGAAAAGGTCTCCAAGAATAATAGACATATTATCATCTTCAGGCATCTCAAGCACAGCTAAATTATTTAGAACCAAGCAATTATGTGCCAATTGAACAGGAACATCCTCACATATACCAACAGGAATAATAGTAGACTTATCAACCATTTGCAAAGATATATCAGTTGGTATGAATTTTTCTAGTTAAAGTCTCTTGTAGAGAGAAAAAGGCATAACACGAACTCCATCTCCCAAATTACACAAAGCAGTTCTAACATAATTATTTTTAATAGAGCAAGGAATAGTTGGAATACCTAGATCACCAAGTTTCTTTCGAACCTTACCATTGAAGGAATAATTATCACTCATTAAGAATCTTCCTTTTATTAAAGACAATATCCTTCATATACTTTGAATAAGGAGGCAACTTAATAGCATCACTCAAAGGAATATGCAAAAAATAAAGGTTTCATCCACTCACAAAACTTGTTATAGTGTTATTCTTCCTTTGACTTGTGTTTCTTATTAGGAAAAGGCATTGGTTTTTGCACCCAAGGTTCTCTTTCACTACCATGTTTATTAGCAACAAAATCTTCCTTAGTGTACTTAGTTTATTAGTGTGCTTCTCAGGTTCTTCTTCAATTTCTTCCTTATCAGGAGCATCATTGTTATTATTACCACTTTCAGTTTCAACATGAGAGACAGATATACTATTAGGATCTATAGCAGGTTTAGAAGGTTCCTCAACTGTTTTATGTTTCTTTTTCTTTCTCTTAGAAGGACTACCACTATTTTCATCTTGTTGAGAATCATGCTCAATTCTTTTAGGATGTCCCTCAGGATATAAAAGATCTTGAGTGGTTGCACCACTCCTAGTTATAATTCCATAAGCATGTTTATCTCCAGAAGCATTAACTAGCATATCTTTTTGTACCTTAGCAAGTTGATCAATTTGGGTTTGAGCCATTTAGAAGTGTTTAACAAGCATTTTAACATCATTAGCAGTTCTTTTCACAATATCTTTCAACCCATTAATATCTCTACGCTGAGTTTGGTTGTGCAGAATTGGGGATCTGAATTGAATTGAGTGGTAATTCCAAATCCAATATAGAAAGTAAATGGTTTGCATTTGAATTCTGTTGTTTGGGTGTACTTGGAATTTGTTGTTGGAATCAGCAGGTTGTACCCGATTCCATTTCCCGTTTGGATGTAGTAACGATGGAATTTGATGTTTTGATGAGTTTATATGATGTGAACGATTATACATGTATGAAAAATAGCATGTTCTTATTACAATGTATATATATTGTATACCAACATTATTTGTTTTCTTCTGATTTGACATCGACTCCAATACAGTACATAGGATATCTAAAAATTGCACATGGTGCGCCTAATCGTTATAAACACATCATACAACCAAGAGTATGCATCACTGATTAGTTATCAAACATTCCCATAATTATCACTTGACGTGTCTTTGCTCTCCAAGGTTGGCCCAGTAACCAGTCGTCAAAGTCTATTCTTATACAGAACACAAAACAAGTCGTTGCTAATCTGTATCAAGGGAACAGAGGAAGCTAAGTGCTCCAAATTCAGTTGGCATTGTAAAACAGCAGTTTAATCATATTGAAGAAAACAAACAGGGGAGCGATGATAAATTATACCTTCCACTGGTAATCTATAGTTTTTTTCAAACTAGGTAATCTGTAGTTCAAAGAGGTAAAATATGATGAGAAAATTTGGCAAGAAATTTGGACTTCTGTAGAGCAGGGAAAGGAGGAGGAGGACAGGGACGGAAGGCCGACACCGTTCCCCTCCATTGGGCTAGGGCCACCGCCGTTCTCCCTCCCCATTCCACAGGCAGCCGCTACGGTTAGGGTTGGACTAGAGAGAGGGTACAGGGGAATCATCGAGAAGGGAACCACATGCCTGGGACGATGGAGAGAGAAGGGACGGAGGGGGATGGAGAAGGGGAGAGGGTCACCGGGGTAGGTACAAGGGGGAGAGGCGGCGGACATACCTACCGGCTCTGGCGAGGTCCAGTTCCTGCTCGAGTTGCTTCTGCTCGCGAGTCCTGTTTAGCGCTCGAGACGAAACGGTATGTAGGAGGAGAGCGATTCCACGGCAATACGGAGGCTCCCCCCTCCGTATTCGGTCCTGTGGGATGAGAGGTGTGCGAGGCTATCTTGGAATTGGGCCTCCGATTCCATGCCTCAATACTAAGACAACCAAACAACCGAATTAGCTAGTTAATTCTGCAAATCCAATTCAGAGCCCCAATTCTGTGCATCCAAACACGGTGCTAGAGTTTTCCAATAAATGATTCTTAACTTGTTTATTAAAATTACCTTGTTTAAAAATAAAAATTTCAAGTTCCCCTAAGCATTGATCAGGAGGTTTACCATAAGGAATATAACCTTCATCAAAGTGTTGGAGATAGTGTACCTCAATAGTAGATGAGTGGGGAATTGGCTTACATAATTCTTCTATAGGAGGTAAATTCTTCGAATCTTTAGATCTAATACCCTTCTCCTTAAGACATTTCTTAGCTTCTTTCATCACTTCATCATTTAATTCAATCACTCCCCTCTTCCTTGGTTTTGGTGTTGGAGTTGGTTCAGGCACAATTGGTTCAGGTGTAATTGGCTCAGTTGTAGTCCAATCATCATAATTCTTGCTTATTTTAGCCATTAATTATTCAGCTTCTACAGGAGTTCTTTTCCTAAAACACAATCAGAAAAACTATCCAGGTATGTCCTAGATTCATCAGTTAGTCCATTATAATTTATATCAAGAAGCTCATTTTTAGGTAATGGACATCCAGGATGTGCATGAATCAAGACACAGAACCTTGTCCATGACTTAGGCAATTTATCCTCTTCTCCCTGTTTTAAAATCAAAAAGTTTCTGCAAAACAGCATATCGAGCACTAGGAGGAAAATATTTCTGAAATAAAGTAGCAATTAATCAATCAGGGCTATCAAATGGATCTAGGAGGTAAACTATTAAACCAAGATTTAGCTTATCCTTTTAGTGAAAAAGGGAAAAATTTAGCAACAAATAGGTACGCATCTTAACATCATTAGAAAATAAGGCACTCATAGTAGAAAGCTCAGTCATATGTGCCACGGCCTTTTCATTCTCAGTCCCACAAAAAGGTTCTTTCTCAACAATTATTATATAGGATAAATCAAGAGAGAAATCATAACATTTATCTTTAATGTCTATGGGATAAGTAGCAAACTTAGCATCGGGATATAGTTTAGGTATAATAGTGCGTTTCTCAAGGAGAATCCTAATAGCACTAGAACCACGTGTGTTTTGATATTCTTCAATAAATTCATCAGTCATTTCAATGTAACCATCATTAATATCATAGCTTTCTCTAGACTTAGGTGAGATAACAGGTGTAATAGTGTCTTAACTAGGAGTTTCAGTGTTTCCCAATATAGTTCTAGCAATTGTAGCATCTAGGAAAGGACCTAATGAACCACTCTCATCAAGCACAGTAGAAGTAGCATCATGAGTATCAGAAGCAATTTCAGATTCAGCAGTATTAGCAGTGTGTGTAGCATGTGTATGTGGTGGTGGTGTAACAACCTTACTTATAACAGCCGGTGAATCAAGAGCAGCAGAGGTGTTAAGGACTATACCTCTTCTTGTAGTCGATGGTAAAATAGGAAACTTTCCATCAAGAGACTTTCCCATGATGAAAAGGATAGCAGTGAACAATAATAATCCCAAGTGAACATACAAATAAAGCTATTCTCCCCGGCAATGGAGCTAGAAAATAGTCTTGGTGACCCACAAGTATAGGGGATCGCAACAGTCTTTGAGGGTAGTATAACCCAATATATTGATTCGACACAAGGGGAGCCAAAGAATACTTATAAGCCTTAACAACTGAGTTGTCAATTCAGCTGCACCTGGAAATAGTCTTGCTCATAGTAGTTTATCAGTAGCAATAGCAAAGTAACAGCAGTAGTAAAACAAAGGCAGTAGTAACAATAGTAGCAAATAGTAGGATTTGAGTGTGATAGGCATAGGGATGGATGGGCGGGCGTTGCATGGACAAGTATATTCATGTAACTTCAAGATCGAGGGCACTTGCATATAAATAAGATAAAGCATCCAAGTACTAAACAATTATTGGCATGTGTTCCATATGTAGTCATACGGGCTCACAATGAGTACTTGCACAACATCTTTTGTCCTGCCAGCCCGTTGCAGCGGGGCCTCAAGGGAATCTACTAGCAATTAAGGTACTCCATTTAATAGATTACTGGAGCAAAGCATTAACACACCATGAACACACATGATCCTCATATCACAGCCATCCCCTCTGTCTGTCCCAATTTCTGTCACTTCGGGGCCTTTGGTTCTGGACAATGATATGTGTACACAACTTGCAAATAAGATCAAAAATAATACTATCATCATGAATCAATAACATGTTCAGATCTGAGATCATGGCACTCGGGCCCTAGTGACAAGCATTAAGCACAACAAGTTGCAACAAAGTCAAATAGCACTAATAGAGATACTAGCACCATGCCCTAAAAATATTATTCGATTGCATGATAGATCTTATCCAATCCCTACCATCCCCATAGCCTACAATGGGGTATTACTCACTCATGGATGGGGGAAACATGGATAGTTGATGGAGAGGCGTTGGTGATGATGATGGTGATGATCTCCTCCAAATCCCCGTCCTGGTAGGGTGCCAAAACAGAGTTTGTGGTTCCGAATCACGGTTTCTGGTGGTGGCGGCGTAGCGGAACTCTATCTATAAAAACATTGAATCCCCCTCTGTTTTTAGGTCAGAAGGCTTTATGTAGGCGAAGAGGGAGGCCGAGGGGCTGCCCGAGGTGGCCACACCCCTCCCAGGTGCGGCCTGGCCTGGACTGCGTGGCCAGGGGGTGGGGCCCCCTTGTGGACCTCCTCCGTCTCATCTTCTGGCTTCGTTAGTCTTCTGGTAAAATATGAGTTTTGCCATATTTTCTGAGATTTTTCCTGAAAGTTGATTTTCTTCACAAAAACTAGACACCAAAGAAATTCTGCTGAAAACAGCGTCTGTCCGTGTTAGTTGTATCCAAATCACACAAGTTAGAGGAGAAAAAATAGCAAAAGTGTTCGGGAAAGTAGATACGTTTTGGACGTATCAGCAGGGACTTTTGGCGACTCCTTCGGTGACACCTGCGGCCCCGTCTCAGGCCACCCCTAGATGCGATGGGCCACCACGGCTCTGCCCGCACCCATCCCGCCAGTTCCCTCGGAGCATGGGCCTGCACCATCATTCGTATCGACCCTATCCGTGCCAGTGACACCATCCACGTCGACCTCGTCCGTGTTGACATCGTCCGTGCCCTTCACATCGTCCACGTCGACCTCGTCAAAGTCGACATCATCTGTGCTCGTGCCTGTGACACTGTCTGCGTCGACCTCGTCCGCACCTTCGACCCCAGCCACCTCGGCCTTCACCTCTATGCCCGCCTCTGGCTCGGTGTCCCCTTGACAGCCTTATCCCCGACGTCATCCCCTTCGACTGCCGACTGCCCGCCCCTCCACATGCGGGTGCTATCACTCGTGCATATGCGGTTGTGTGCCACCCATCTACTTACTACCCCTCCATCGAGTACATATGTGTGGCCTCTACATCCGCGCCCTCATCGGTGCTCTAACCGGTGCCCACTTTTTCTCGGGCTGCCCTTCGAGACCCGCATTGGCTCGCAACCATGCAGGAGGAGTTCGACGCCTTAAAGCACAACCGGACTTGGGCGCTCGTTCTGCTCCCCCTCGTGCAAATGTCATCACCGGCAAATGGGTGTTCAAGAAAATATTGCATCTTGATGGGACACTCGAGCGCTACAAGGCGCGCTGGGTGGTCCGCGGTTTCCGTCAATGCGTCGGCGTAAACTTCATCGATATGTTTGCCTCGGTTGTCAAACCGAGCATGATCTACACCATTCTGCACCTTGTTGCCTCTCGAGCTTGGCGATTACATCAGATGGATGTCTCCAACACCATCCTTCATGAACACCTCTCCGAGCAGGTGTACTTCTAGAAGCCCACTGGTTTCATCGATGCCGCCCACCCCAACCACATGTGCCTGCTTTCGTTCTCTCTGTATGGTCTGAAGCAAGTACCGCGTGCTTAGTACCACCGCATTGCGGTGTTTCTTCATGAGCTTGGTTTCCTCTCAACGCGCTCCGACGCGTCGCTGTTTGTCTTCCAACAAGGCACCGATGATTCCTACCTACTGCTCTATGTTGACAACGTCATATGGACGAAAAGCACACCGCTCTTCTTCGACAGCTGAGTTCTCCATCAAGGACTTGGGACTGCTTCATTACTTCCTCGTCCTTGAGGTGGTACATCAAGCGGACGGGTTCTTTCTTCATCAGCGGAAGTACGCTCATGAGATCCTCGAGCACGCCAGGATGCTTAAATGCAAACCTGCACCCACCCCTATCGACACGAAGGCAAAGCTCTCTGCAAGTGATGGATCACCGGCTCCTGACGTGTCTCTATACCGCTCCATTGTTGGTGCCTTGCAGTACTTGATGCCCACCGGACTGGAGTTACAATATTCTGTGCAGCAGGTGTGTCTTCACATGCGTGCGCCTCGTGATGCCCACTAGACTGCGGTCAAGCAGGTTCTGTGCTACATCTGTGGCACTATGGACCTCGGCCTCTCAATATAGACCTTGCCCTCCTCAGATACTGTGGCTTACTCCGATGTGAACTGGGATGTCTACCCCGACACACGGTGTTGTACCTAGGATATTGTGTTTACCTCGGCTTGTCGCTCAGCTCCTAGTCATCCAAGCGACATCCCAATGTCTCTCTCTCTAGCGTTGAGGCTAAGTATCACGCCGTGGCCAATGTCGTTGCTGAGTGCACCTAGATTCTTCAGCTTCTCTTCGAGCTATCTTGTCCTGTTGACAAGGCTACCATTGTGTTTTGCGACAACGTCTCAGCTGTCTACCTCTCCGCCAATCCCATTCATCATCGATGCACCAAGCATATCGAGCTGGATATCCACTTCGTTCGCGAGCAGGTTGATCTCTGTCACATTTGAGTACTTCACATGCCAACCTCTCAGAAGTTTTCGGATATCATGACGAAGGTCTTGATGACGTCGACCTTTGGCGAGTTTTGATCCAGTCTATGTGTCAGTACTGACCGTTCAACTAGGGGGGGAGGTGTTGAGATATATTCGTAGTCCAGTTGACCTCCTTGTAACACTAGGATTGTACCCTGTAATTTCCTATATATAAGTGACACCCGTCCCTATTGGAGTTGTGCAATCTCCCGTAATCTCTCTACACTCCTCTAGTGGATGCTCATATGAGGTGCTCATCTAGGTGGATTATCATCTGAGGTGCTACATGAACATTTGTATACCGGAGCTGCATATTTTACTCTCCTGTGACTTTAGCAGCAAGGTACTGTCATTTGTAATATAACCATGATTATCTTTATGTAGCAAGGTACTGTCATTTTTACTATCATTTCCACTCTTGTGACCTTGGCAGCAAGCTTCATATGTTCAGTGCCTGAGTATGTTTTGTCATTTGTGTTCTGTCATATGCGATCTATTATGTACTATAACCATGCTCATCTTTGTATAGTTGTGTGTGTATGAGCAGTGTGACCTATGATCACATTAAGATTCTGAGGTGACCCAGCATACCACTGCATGATTTAGTACACTATAGTCGTTGACATAACACCAATGAAACACCGTTCACTAGTATTACATCCCTCAGAGTGGTACAACAGAAACACAACAGGTCCAAGACATGACTATAGGTTACAACTCGACTCTTTACAAAAGATCCAGAGAACACTCTAGGTTAAAGAGAGAAAGAAACATCTTACAAAGAAGAATCGGAAATAATAAACTCATAACTATCATACTAATATACTAGTATTTAAACTATTGGGCTTGCATTGCTGCTATTACAATACTCTACAGAAGTAGGTTCTATGGCTACAGATTATATTTCTATCTAATCAGCAACTTCTTCTTCACTTTAGTTGATGTATATGTTGACTTCATTGAAGACCTTGATCTATTGATGACGATTCCCTTGAGCAGAAGTTGATGTAGACATTGTCTGTATTGGCTTCAGAATCTAGCAAGGGTTAAAAAGATACGTTGAGTACGAGTGTACTCAACAAGTTGACTAAAAAGGAGTGTTTGATGCACTATATCTATGGCCACAGACCATAGGTCGTAGGCTATGCAGGTTTTCGTAAACATTTCTTCAAATGTTGCTTTTATTCTGAAAGCTATGTGCGTCAGCCTTCACAGGTTTACCAGAACTTTCGTGGAGTTCCTTTCTTGCCGTATTCGTAGATCCTTCCTGAAACAGGGAGTAACAAGTTACAGTTTTTACACTCTATAGAGGTGCGTTACTTTTCCCATGAGAGATCTTAAGCTTCGTTGCACGACCGGGAGTATGTCTCTGTTCAAAATTCCATGATTTGAGGCCCAACCTAAGATCCAAGCCAATCACTGCCTTCTCCGTGACCTACGTTATGCCCACAAATTGAATTATGGCAATGGTTAGTATAGACCGTTCAGATGCCAGAACTATCATGGGACGTTGAGGGTTCCCACTCATATGTTGCATATCCTCTATGAAATACCAATTAATGCATTCTACAAGGATAACAACCACGACATGTGCATCCGGCTACATGCGAGAGGGAAAAGATACAACTGACTTCTCCGTCCCATTCCAGATCTCATGGTCAACACGTAATATACAGTGCAAGAATCACTGGCAACAATGGTTGTTAAGTCCTAGGTAATATGTTCCTTTACCACCGGAACTTTCATAGTAGGTTATTACCTCATGGTAAATAACCTATATTCATATTATTATGAAAATAGTGTTTTCTGACCTTTTTGAAATGCAGGTGATGGCAACACTAGATTTGCAAAATATTTGATAGAAAATAACCAAAGGACATGAGCAAGCATGAACTTGACTTTTGTGATTGCAATATTATGCACTCACGGTCTTCAAGACAATATAAGATCTAATATCTGAAAGCAGCATCATTGGTCTGGTAAGGACTAATATTTAAAGAAGCAAGATGCTGTTATGCATAAGTAATGTAATGCAATTTGATAAACTCGAATCCCTGGGGCAAACGTCGATGAACTAGGGTTTGGAAACTGGAAATGGTTCCATTAGAATGTGTTTCCCTTTTAGATAAGTTTCATACTTGTACTTCTTATTAAGGCTTGTGAGTGTGTGTGTGAAACATGTAAGTATAATAAGTAGCATACAATAATAAAGCACTCAAGTGTGGAGTGGTATCTAAAGACTCCTTATATGAAGGTTGGTATTTAAGTAGATTTATTTTGGATTGCTTCAGAATTACTTTTAGTGTATCTTAAAAGAATAAATTTTGAAGAAAAGTTGACTTATCTAAACAAAAGCATTTAAACTATAAGTTAACACTTTTAGGTTTCCTACTAGTTATAGTTCTCAAGAAAGAAAGAAGTACTTCATTTGAATAATGACCACACGAGTAGTTGAGACTTATCTATCTTGGTCATTAGATGGTATTATAATTTGTTCACTTCATATTGTTTCTTTAAGATTAATTAAGAGTGGTAGCACTTGTATTTGGGTAATGGTTTCTTATCATTATGATCGAATAGAATCATTTATCACTTTATAAATGAGTGTTTATGATTTATAAATATAGAAATATATTATTTAGTAACTTATGAATTATCTTTGGATTTTTAGTATGTTTATAACTTGTGATTGAAGTAATGGTAAAACTTTTTATTTAGTTAAAAACATCATTATTGAAGATTTTATAATATTATAAGAATCCTTTTAGAAAATAATATACACTTATGGGTGAATGATAATTCAACAAAATTGTATTTAAAATGTGTTAAACTATTTTGAGTTCATATTATCAATACTTAAGGCAAGTACTATTATTATACCTTAGATGTATAATATTAGAAATATGTGTAATTTGTATTTATCCTTCTATCAATTATCAATTAGGGAAATAATTTTTAAATTCAAGTATTAGAGTAATAAATTTTTATTTACCTCTGAAGTAAAATATTATAATTTTAATATGTAGATATTGTTTTTGTGATCATTTTGGTATATTATATGTATTTTTATGATTTTTAAATAGTAAGATATGATTTTTATAAGATTTATTACTTTATAAACAATTAATAAATAATATAAATTTAGTTAATTGATATAATATTTTATGTTTATAGTTTTACATTTTAGTTTTTATTTTTGTAAGAATTTAGTATATTATTTATATTTTTCTCATTTATCATTATTAAAATATGAATTTTCAAAGTTTTGTTACTTATAAAATCTTTATTAAAAATAATTATTTAAATAGTTAACATAATAATTTATGGTAATAGTTTTAAGTTGTAGATTTTATTTTTCTGAAAATTTGCATATATTAAACATATTTTTCTAAATTATAAAACAAAAGTTATTGAATTTCTAAAGTTTAATTGTTTTCTAAAATTATTAAAATAGAATAACTAAATGATTTACTGTGTCATTGCTGACGTCATCGCGTGAAGAGGTTATTTTTTACCGGGGCGGATTCTAGCCCCAGTCACTAACTGCTGGGCCATGTGGCCACGTCACACACACCACCTCAGCGAGGCAGCGCCCGCCAAGGTTTGACTGGGCTTCCCACACGATGGTGGTAAACCGACGCCGGCGACCATCCGGTGGAGGCGCTACCGTGCCCACGCGAACATGCAAAGATGCACGTTCGAATGAGGAGGCTGAGGCGATCCAACTGATGGTAACGCCGCTAAGAAACAGTGTCAAACGACGGCGAGCGGCAACGCTCAATGGAACTGGGCGTACAATCAACGCTAGCATGGTATAGTAAGTTACAGAGATGTGCTATCTTACCTTGATGCTCATACGGTGATATTTGAGGACCGATGTGATCGGATGTGGGCTCTCCGACGAGAATTCCGACGAAGACCGATGAAAGGGAACGGCGAAATTCGCTCTCCTCCGATCTCCCCTTGATGATTTACTCCTACCAGAGGGTCTACAAGACCTGGCGCTTCTCCGGGACTACTTCATGGACCCTAGCATGCTCTCTAACACCATCTAGCCGGAGACCTCCGACGACAGAGCTTTGGTGTTGTGAAGAGATAGAGAGGAATAAGGAGATAGGGAAAAGGTGTGTATGAAAGAGGGCAGCGAGGCGATTTTTCTTAGTGGTTTTGTAGTTCCAGACGAGGTCGAATATGACGGCATGGCGGCAGAGATGGCCGAGATTCATTGGCGGAGTTCGAGCTTGATGTGGGCACGAATCGTTGCATTCTGGACCAGCTGGTGGACACCAAACGAGTTGGGTGAGGCTTTGAGACATTCCTCGCGTTTGGGATGGTCCAGGATTGCGGCAGCGACATGGCTCGCCGGCGGCATGTGGACCATGCGGAGGAAGACGAGAACGACCATTCTCTCCTCATGCAGGCCCCACTTTCCAGAGAGTGAATAAAGGGATATCTGGGCTGGGCCGATACTAGTTTGCGACGAACCAACCGAGGAACTGCTGCTGCTATTCGCGGGCGTTAAATAGGTCAAGGAGAAAAATGGTCCACGTCCTGAAACTAGGATGATATGTTCCTTTTCTTTGTCTTTAACATTTTCTATATTATATTTTCTTTTCTAGCTTTTTATTTAAGCAATTGTTTCAAATTTTCTTTATGGAATTTCTCCTTTGGACAAATGATTATATGAAAATGTATTTAGGATTATTAAATAGTTTGTATTATAATAATGTATTTCATTTAGTTACCTTATTTCTAATTTTCTAATCCATAACATATGGGAGGTGATTATTAGGTAGAGCAACTAGGAATTAGGGTTTTAATATTTTTGTTTATTCCAAAAGCCTTATGAAAATGATTCTATTTTCACCATGATAATAGTAATGGTAAAGATTTAAGATGATTAATGATATTCATGGAATAAATTTATACTTAGCACCATTTATCAACCATATTTTATGGTGATTTTAAATTCTAGGATTCTTAAAGTGTGAAATCTCCTTACTTAATTTCCTCAAAAATGCTATTCATAACAATCCTACTTACTTTCAAAGAAAGCATGGATAATTTCTTAGCTAATGGTTCACTACCATTTGAAGTGTGGTTATTGTCTTGGTAGAATTAGCATATAAGGAGTTGTAGCAAGAATTACTTAAGTGATCAAGATGATTTAGTATCATGTATTAAGATAGGTTTTTGAGCTACAAATGCTTACTATAAATGTTATGGGATTTAATATACTTATCTTTTTTAATGAATATGGTATAAGATCGAGATTTAAGTACATT
The DNA here is from genome assembly GCA_916181665.1 of Avena sativa. Taxonomy (NCBI): domain Eukaryota; kingdom Viridiplantae; phylum Streptophyta; class Magnoliopsida; order Poales; family Poaceae; genus Avena; species Avena sativa. Next base: position 91,489,783 of record OV702293.1, on the reverse strand, counting down.
ACTTCTAAGCTTATGATTATAATTTATATATTAATTTAAAGTGAGATGTTGAGATTTATTTCTAATGTGATCTTGACAGTTCCATGGTACTGAGTTTTCTGTTAGGGTTTAGAGGAATGAGATAGGCCTGGAACTTTGATATGAATTGTTATAGTCTTGTTTATAGGATTAAGGATGAGTCTTTACCAAGAATTCTTATCTTCCATACTTCATAAGTATTGACTCCTAATTAAGGAATTCCTTTCCTAGATATACTACTATTTCACAAGTATTTCTTACCAATACTTTCTCCTTAATCCATTTGTAAATCCAATGAGCTTGACACTAAATCTCTATATGATCTCCTCATAGATATAACTCTCATCTCTAGAATACTTCTTATGAATCCAGGTCCGCTTGAATGTTTACTCTCTTTCTTTACATATTACTTGGTACTCTCCCTTATAAATCTCAGAAGCTTGTCACTGAAGCTTTTCATAATATCTACACTTGGTTATATCAAACTACTATCACTAACTTCCAATCCAAAAATAGTTAGTTTTAACTCCATTCATACACTCCCTTTATCATCCATCACTAATATTCCTCTAATGGATGTATATATCAAAATCCTACTTCCTTCAAGTGTTTAGTATTCATTAAGAGAAATATACTACTTCTATAACCCAATATTGCTCTAGCATCAGCTTGGTAATACTATCTTATCTTTACTTGCCTCCAGTACGTTATATTCCAACTTCACAATTATATCATTGTGACTTGTCATTATTCACCTAGGATAACATATCTATACTAGGGTTTGATCATGTTCTATCCACCAATGTCACTTATGCATCATATAATAATTCACTCTTAGTGACTTAAGCATGATCATTAAAATCCTTTGATCATTTAGGGTTTAGGTTTCCAGTTGGCTAATTAAGGCTTTTATCAATCGACATTACAGTTGAATTATCATTATATTCTTAGTTTCTCTAACGGACTAGAAGATATTATTCATTGATTATACCTACTTGATCCAATAGGATTACTTCTGGTAACTATCTTCAGAATTCATCCTTATAATCCACTGGTTACCATTACATATCTTTATTCAATATAACTCTTCTATCCATTCAGGAGTGAGTTAACTCCCTCAATTATCATATTGCTTTGATTCTCTTCAAACACTCTCATCCTATAGATGATATCTAAAACTAGCATTACCAGTTACCTCTTCTTACTTCTTTCTCTAAAGGCTTTAAGGTGAATGCTATGACAATAACAAGAGTTGATAAATCAAGGATTGATGAGTTGAAGATTGATAAATCAATAGTTGATTACTCAACATTGATGTTAATAGATATTAGAGCAAGGTTCAAAAGAGATGATAAGGATTGATGTGAAAAGAAAGATATGTGGTGAATGGTCTTGACTTGGTTTCCTTCTTACTCAATAAGTGATAAGGAATTAGTGTTTAAGAACTACCATGATGCTCATGGTAGGAATAGATAAGAGTAAGATAGGTCAAGATTTAGTTATTAAATTCTTGTTACTTGAGTTATATTCTTAACTTAGTATTGATGGGTTGTTGTGATGAATACTATGAGATGATCTCTTAAGGATATGATATTAATCATTAGATAATGTGTTGTGGTTTAGTTTTATTACATTTGGTCTACCCTTAGATCAAATGATCTTTATCTAAAATAAGATTTTAGCAAAGGTCATATTAAAACTTATCGCAGTCAATTTGATGATCTACTTCAATTCCATCAAGTTTAGAGAAGCTTCAATCACTTTGACAAGTTTTGCTCAAAAGCGCGAAAAGTATTCAGATTTTCTATGCATGTATACAATGCACATATCTGAGTTCGGCTTATTTCTAAGCTCTAATACTGAAATGTTACAGCTTCCAAAATATCTTTAACTAAATTATACGAGCAACGATTGCAGCGATGCGTTTGCATGCATCTCTGGGCATATGTGGGATGATGTGTACCTGCATAAATGTTGCGGGCTTTCATGATACACCCTCTTAACATGTGCGGGACTATGCAGGTATAAGCGGGTCTCCTACGCGAGCAGTTCCACTTGCACCCTGACTAGAGATGCGAGATGTAGTTCAACTTGCTCGATCACCTGGGGATATCACGTTTAGTGGTAGAAACTGAAGCGGACTGAAGTGGTCAAGCTTTGGAGTGAACGGGATGAGGGAAGGTTTGAAATTATGTCCATTATTCAGGTGGTTGAAGAGCTCAACGGCAATTTGGAATTTTTTCAACTGAACTTCATTGCACGTGAGGCCAATGGAGGGGCACATCTTTGTGCCATCTACCAAAAATAGATGTTTATGAATCAATTACGTACTCCCTTGACCCATATTAGTTGACTTGAATTTGTCAAAATTTGGATAAACCTTTATACTAAACAGTGTCTAGATTCATTCAAATTTAAACAAATTTGATTCAACTAATATGGGTCGGAGAGAGTACCTTTTTTCTTATCTGTTTGTATGCAAAACGATTGTAACAACATGTAAAATGGTTATTTCTTACTTATATCTTAGCAATGCCATATAGGATGAATTGTGATGCGGAGGAGGAGGGAGAAAAAAATATGATTCTCTCCACCTATTTAGGACGTCAGATTGTCAGATAAAGATAAAAAATAACTCATTGTATATTATATTTTACTAGAAAATATGCTCGTGCTTTGCAATAGGAAAAAATCTACTTTTGCACAAAAAACTTCGGCGCAACCTAAATTTTGCACCAAATTTAATGAATCCTCAGTTTGTCGTTTTGTCTTTATTTTCAATACTTAGTTAATCTAATATTTTAGACTCTGCTTTGATTTAATATACTTTTATTTAAATATAATAATTTATCGTATTTTCTTCTCACATTTGTACTGGTCAACTTCATAGGTGTATGTTACCCTTAGCAAAGTTATTATTTATGTGTTGTGATTGATACACACGAGGAGCTACAATCCTCAGGTTTCATACTCCTTACATCAGGAAACAAGTGACTTGGGTTTCTACATTTTCATGCAATCTATACACTAAAACACATAATGATACATGTGAATTAAGACAAATCTAAATCACTTATGAACGAGGATAGTGTCGTGGGAATTATCACGACAGACGCTACCACGGATAGCGAGTAGTCGGATTTGGAGTAAGAGCGATTAGCCATCTGCGGAGCGAGATGGGGACAAAGACACAAGGGTTTACCCAGGCTTGGCCCCCCGTAGGATAATGACCTACTCCTGCTAAACTATATTATTTCTTGAGTACAATAATGGCGAGCTCGTTGGCTAGGTTGCGAGTCGTGGGGTGTATGATGGAACGTGAGTACAGAGAGTACCCTAGAGAGGTTTATATAGGGATACCTCGCTAGGGTTTATAGATATACAACCGAGTCAGTTAAGGACTCGGAGGATTTAACCTAATCCAACTGGGCCTATCTATGCTTCTGGGCCTCCAGCTTCCAGTCGTCGGGCTTCATCTTCAGCCGCATTCCAGTCGCGTCCTGCAGGCTCACTGGCCAGGAGTTTTTTCCAGTAGGAAACATCCTACTGGGTATACCCCATTCGGCATATTTCCCATTAGTAGTCCCCGAGGCCAGCGTTAGTTCGGTGCAGGTGTTCTTTGGCAGTCGGAGTAGGCGGGTCCAATTTGGACGCCCATTCGAATCGGCGGTGGACTCCCTCAATGAAGGAAGGAATCTCCTGTCTATGTATTAAGTCGCAGCATTGGCGACCAGTCGAATCACAGCATCAGCGAGTGGGTCGGCGAGTCGAGTGTGTGAAGTTGGACCGTTAGCTTGGTCAAACTAGACATTAGGTAATCCAACGGTAATATCGGCATAATTACCGCGAGGTAACGGCTCCACTGTGACTGGCGGGAAGTGCCCCTTTATAAGGAGAGTGACAAGGGGAGCTGCGAATCTTCTTCGCATTTCTCTGCAACTGCATACCTTAGCCTCCCGCCTTCTCCCTATCTAGAATTACCTGACCGAGCGAGTCTTGATCTTGTCGATGGCGCCTCCAAAGGATCTGTGGGGTAAATACAAATGCACCGTTACCTCGTTGAAATCCTTCCAGGAAGCAGGGATTCTTTGCAAGGGGAAATGGCGTATTCCTGCGGCTGGAGAGACGAAGCCCAAAGCCCGCCCCAGAGAATTCATCTGCTTCTTGAGCCACCTATAGAGGGGGCTCGACTTCCCCTTGTCGATCTTATTCCGTCGGTTCTGCACATATTGCACGATCAAACCTTCGGATCTAGGGTCGCACAGCATCGAGCAGCTGGCCATTTTCATGGTGTTCTGGGAATACTATCTGGGGTATCGCCCCTACTTTCCCCTGTGGCTGGATCTGTTCCATGGACGCGTCAGCCACGAAGGGGCAGGCGGCCCAATCCTAGTGGCGGGCTGCGTTACCTTTCAATTGAAGACAAAGGCCACCTTCCTAGACCTAATGCTCCCGAAGAAAGCCGCCAGTGAGTGGAAGAAGAGCTGGTTCTATCTAAGCGAGTCGACGTCGGACAGCGAGGTGGTGCTCCCAATGTATACCATCGATAGGAGCGAGTCGTGCCGACTGCTGAAGACCAAGCTTCCCGATGACCAGAGGATGGTCATGGACGAAGATCCAGACGCTCAATAAGGAGGGTCTGGAAACCATCAATTTATACAATTGCTGGCTTGGGCGGCGACTGGTGTCGTTGGCTAGTCGGTCCCACTAGATGTACCAGTACACCGGCAGGGACGACGAAACAAAGGCGTGCTCAGTGAACTGGGATGTCGATGACTAAGCCGCCACGCTGAAGAAGATTACGGAGGCAGAGTACACCGACCCGAAGGCTATACTCGCTCCATATGCCACCACGGGGAAGCGCCTTGACTTCATAGTCGCAGAGTTATAGTCGCAGTTTCTTGATGTTTTCTGTCTTTGTCAATTGTTTCAGGTCTTGGAGAACTGGCTCCCTCCTATCGATGAATAAATCTCCAAGGAGCTCGGAGAAGATTCAGATGAGTCCTCCGATAGTGGGGACGAGGTGATGGAGGTAGCCGCACCTGCGCCCGTGGCTCGGAAGTTCCGTGGGCAGAAACAGCGTGAAATCGAGGCGAGTCGGAGCCTCGAGGAGCACGACAGTTATAAAGGAGACGTGAAGGAGCATAGCTCGCAGCGTGTGGATACACTGGTGAAGACCGCGTGGAAGCCGAAGTCGCCAGCGAAGAAGGCAGCGCCGAAGGTGGCGTCGCTGCCTAGATCGGCGGCGGTTTTTGAGTCAGATGAAGAGCTTGACATCGCGGAGACTGGAGCCACGACGAAGGTTCCGAAGGATCCAGCTCTGGTGAAGGGATTGGGAGTCGAGGTCGTGGTGGAGGGCGTGATCCCACTCGCGGCGATCCCGCCGCCATTCTCGATGTTTTCGGGGCCAGACGCTACAATGGCCACGGAGTCGAACTCCTCGCCATCGAGGGGGCTCCTATGTCGCCTAGGCCGGAAGTGCCCGCGGATGTGGCCTCGTCGTCGAAGAAGCCCGCGGTGTCATGGGCTGCAAGCGTTTCTGAGAGTGGGCTCACTCGCAATTTGGGCCCGGAGTTGGATAAGCCAGCTCACATCTACACTGGCCCGCGCTTCATTCCTGTCGCCTAGTAAATTTGAGTTAGGTGGCCCGTAGTAGTTTCCGGGGTCGCTTAGTGGGTCACTAACCATGTCGTTTTGCAGGACCGATGCTAAGAAGATCAGTCACCCTTTGGTGTCCAAGGTTCCACCAATCGCCCATGGAGGGGAGGCCGACCCTTCCAAGAAGAGTAAGGGTGACGCAATCGAGGCGCCAGTTGAAGGCGTGAAGAAAAAGAAGGAGGGCGACTCCGCTGCTATGGCGGAAGGGCCAGTCCATGCACCGGTCGAGGCGCCAGTTGGAGCCACCATTGCCTTGGACGGTGAAGCGGTCGCGAGCTCGCAGTTGGGCGAGTCGGCCGTGCCGGCAGGGGCATCGGTGCCCATGGCTAGTTCTCCAGCGGCAACGACTGCAACATTCCCTCGTTTCGTTGCGAGAGCATCTGCCGCCGCTGCTGGAACGTAGTCACCTCAAGTTCCTGAAATCATTGATGGTGATGTCGGGCAGCGACGTGGTCGTACATCGTTCGTGTTGTCTTCGGCCGACGCCATCGAGATTCACAGCATGCTAGGTGTTTCCATCCAGGTATGTCCAGTCCTTGAGGATCTAGTCGCTGAATTTCAGTTGCTAGATTCTTAGATCTTTGGCTGTCTAGTCCCCGAGGATCTAGTAGCGGCTAGATTCTTAGAACTTTGATTGTCCAGTCCCCGAGGATCTAGTCGCTGAATTTCAGCGGCTAGATTCTTAGAACTTTGATTGTCACTTACATGTAGTTTCATGTGTACAGGGTCTTCAGTGTGAATCGGCTGTAGCGCGACCTTCAGGACTCGCAAGGTGCTAATCGACAGTTGCAGGAGACTACAGGTGAGTTGATTTCACCTCTACTAACTTGTATTCTTGTTGTTGTGTGAGTATTTGACTGCATACTTCATTCCGCTAGAGGACTGCACCACCGTGATCGCCAAGTCCCATGAGGGTTATTTTTCGGTCACGGAGCTAGAGTCTGTGAAGTCAGCACTACCCACAGCGGAGGGGCGGATCGCCTCATTGGCGAAGGAGCTGGAGACGACGAAGAAGGAGATGACCTCGTCAGAAGAGAGGGCCAAGGCCGCGATCGTCACGGTGGAGGGTGAGCGGAAAGTCTCCGATGCGCTCGTTGCTAGTTTGCAAAATCAGCTATCGGTCCTGGAGAATTTCATCACGGAGCGCTGCCATACGCTTCTTGGTGAGTGCCCTTTCCACGTTTTATTTTGGTGGTGGCGAGCGAGTCCCCAAGAGGGCGAGTACCATAGGTGCACTTCCTTGCCTATTTCAATTTCTGGTGTACCGGGCGCGATTTGTCAGGGGGATCCGGAGGTGCAGACATATGACGCCAAGCAGTGCGTGACCACAGTGATGGATGGGGCCATACTCTCGGTGACGTGCCTCCAGGCCATCCTCCAAGTGATCTCCCCCACCGAGATAATCCCTATTGGGTTGATGGAGGTGTGGCGCTACCTCAAGGAAGCGCCTGCTATGGTTGAGTGGATGACGTAGTCGTACTTTCGCCACCTAGCCGCGACTGCGCTGAGTCTTGGACTCACGCACTTCCCCGACGACTTCAACCTCGATGACGTCACTAGCGGGTACCCGACGGTGACTGGCTTGGTGGAGATCATGGAGGTGCTGAAGTTGATCGCCAAGGCCGCTCCCTTCTCGGAGAGGGTGTTGGCGATGGGTGATTTACTGCCATACCAGGAGACCGTGGTGGCGCCGAATAACCCCGAACCGCAGTATCGTATCTGAAGTCGGACCAACCTTTACGTTCGGCGATTGCGAAGAGCTTGATGATGTATTCGGCGAACCCTTGGGAACCCTTTGTCCGGGTCAGGGGAGGTGGTGGTGCATCCTCTTCGAAGCCTGTGGAGTAGAAAATTTCCCTGGGGCATTATGTTAGTGGTAGAGACTGGGAGCTTTTGTGTGAACCTCAACAATGAACAATGTATTTTGCTGCTAAGGATAAAAAACATGAATCGTTTTGCATTGCTTTGTGATTTCTATTTGTTGTGTGAGTCCCCGAGCGCGTCCGCCCTTTAATGGGGTTTACCAAACATGTGTGTAAGTTTGTTTGTGTTAGACTGTGAGGTTAGTCAGAGTCGACTCACCATGGGTCGTCGAGCCATTCGCTTGGTGACCCCAAAGGGTGCTCTATACTTGGTTCATTTTCCTGATGTGAGCGGAGTCGGTTAGGCGAGTCCCCGAGCGTGGTAGTTAGTTGTTCTAGTCGCATGCCTAAGGTAGGTGAGGACATATTGCGTTGTTTATAACGTGTATCTCCACCTGGCTCGGAAAGCTAGTCGTGTGGTGAGTCCAGGGCATGCTCCCATACTTGGTGTGTTCCCGAGACACGTGGGTTTAGACTTGAGCAAGTCCCCGGGCGTGGTACTTAACCATTAAAGTTGCTATGAGCGAGGATGTGGAGGACCGATCGATGTGAGAAGCGTGTTCGGTTGTCTTGACCCGGCAGGCCAGTCGGGCGAGGAGGCTCCGATGGTGGCTCCGGGGGGCATTTTCGTGGACGACGCAAGGCCCAAGTATTTTTGGTGCCCTTGTGCCACTACTTAGCCGTACCGATATCTTGACCAAGGGTTGAATTCTGTGGGTAGCATATTGCTAGATGTACGAGTGCGATTGGCACAAGAGTTTGGTGAGTAGGCACAATTTGTGCGAGTCAAATTTATTGCAATCTATAGAGGGGAGTACAAGTTTAAGTTCTACGTGTAAAACTTTCGAAGGAGGTTTACATTCCACGGCCGCTTGATGTCGAGTTGGTCGTCACCTCACACATCGATGAGGTAGTATATGTCGTTCCTGAGGACTCTCTCTATGGCGAATGGTCCCTACCACGGGGGAGAGAGCTTGTGCATGCCCTTGTTGTCTTGGACTAGTCGCAGGACCAGGTCGCCTTCCTTGAAGATACGAGTCCGGACTCGGCGGTTGTGGTATCAGCGGAGTCCCTGCTGGTAGATGGCGATGCGGGAGCGAGCTAGGTCGGGTGCCTCGTCGATCTGGTCAATACCGTCTTGGCGGGAGGTCTCATTGTCTTCCTCCGTGTAGTTGACAACTCGACGTGAGTCGTGCTCCAGGTCGGTTGGCTTGAAGCCCTTGGCGCCATACACAATGAATAAGGGTGTGAACCCTGTTGACCGGTTGACGGAGGTGCAGATGCCCCATACCATGGAGGGGAGCTCTTCGACTCAGCATCCTGGAGTTCTCTTGAGTGGAACCTACAGCCATGGTTTGAGGCCATGGAGGATGCTTTGGTTGGCACGCTCTTCTTGGTAATTTGACTCATGGTGGGCGACTGAAGCAAGGTGGAGCCGTATGTTGTGCTCCTCGCAGTATTCGGCCATTGCACCATTTGCAAAGTTGGTGCCGTTTTCCATGATGATGTTGTGCAGGAATCCGTACCGATAGATAAGCTTGTGGAGGAATTTGGTGGCGGTCTTCCGATCGCATTTTCTGACTGGCTTGGCCTCGACCCACTTGGTGAATTTGTCGACTGCGACCAGGAGGTGGGCGTAGCCAGAAGGGGCCCTTTTAACGGGCCCACCATGTAGATGCCCCATATGGCGAATGCCTAGGTGATAGGGATTGTCTTGTGGTCCGAACCAGGGATGTGCGTCTAGTTGGCATATTTCTGGCACCTAACGCAGCATTGGACGATGTCGGTGGCATTGGCATGTGCGGTGAGCTAGTAGAAGCCGTGTCGCATGGCCTTGGCGACTAGCGACCGCTCTCCGGCATGCTGGCCACAACTGTTGTGGATGTCTTGGAGGATCTTGCGTCCTTCGCTTGGTTGTATGCAGTGTTGGAACATGCCGGTCACCTTGCGCTTGTAGAGTTCGCCGTTGATGATGGCGAAGGATTTATAGCATCGCACTATCATGCGTGCCTCTATTTCGTCTAAAGGCAAAGTCCTGCTCTCGAGGTAGGTGAGGTATGGTGCATTCCAGTCACTGGGTTCTGAAACCATGGCGACCAGGGCATTCTTAGGCTGTAGTGGTATCCCGACGTCGATCTCCTTCGACGGGGAGACCGAAGGCTTGTGGATGATGTCATGGAAGACGCCTACGGGTGGTGTTTCCCGAGCCGATATGATGCAGGAGAGGGCGTCGGCCTCCTCGTTCTTGCACATGTCGATACACTCGACGGAGTAGCCGGCAAAGTGCCCCCCAGATGGTCAACCGCTTGGCGGTATGCTGCCAAGGTGGGGGAGATGGCATCGCAGATACCAGCGACTTGTGTGGCGATGAGGTCAGAGTCGTTGTAGCATCGTAGGTGGTTGATGTTCATCTCCTTGGTGGCCCGCATGCCGTGGAGTAGGGCCTCGTATTTGGCTATGTTATTGGTGCAAGGCATGAAGTCGAAGTGTGGCACGTAGCAGAGCTTGTCTCCCTTGGGGGAGGTGAGTACGATCCCAGCTCCTACGCCGTCCGCGTTCTTGGATCCGTCGAAGTAGGGCGACCAGTAATGGAGATAGGGAAGCTTCTCCGGCTGCTGAGCTTCTTCCTAGTTGGCAAGAAAATCTGTCAGGGGTTGCGACTTGATTACTTTGCGTGGCTTGTACCTTATGTCGTGGATGCCGATTTCGATGGCCCACTTGGCGACTCGCCCAGTCACATAGCGATTGCGGATGATGTCATCCAGTGGTGCGGAGGATACCACCGTGATGGGGTGCTCCTAGAAGTAGTGCGGGAGACGTCGCTAGGCTCTGAATACCGCGTATACTAGTTTATGGTATTGAGGGTAGTGTTATCGTGAGTCTGCTAAAACTTCGCTCATGTAGTAGACCGGGCGTTGCACATGGCATTCCTTGCCCTCCTCTGTCCGCTCGACGACCATCAGGGCGCTGACGACTCGTGTGGTGTCCGCGACGTAGATGAGCATTGGCTCCTTGTCAACAAGGGCGGCGAGTAGCGGTGCCACGAGTAGCACTTCTTTGGGTGCTGTCAGTGCGTTGTCCGCTTCTCTGTCCCATTGGAACATGGGGTTCTTGTGCATCAGGCGATAGAGAGGCATTGCCTTCTCACCGAGCCAGGGGATGAAGCGGCTGAGGGCCGTGTCGTGGTATTGCCGATGAGTACGCCATGGAGGGGTCCTCACAGTGTGTGTTTAGAGACGTGGGGTAAGGCGGGCGGTTGACGGGTACGAGGTAACACAGCTTACCCAGGTTCAGATCCCACAACGGTGGCGGAATCCTACTCCTGCTATAAATAACTATAATGGCAATACGCCGAGTTACAGAGATTAGGTTCGTTGTGTGAGGTGACTAGAGAGTCTAAGTTATCGTTTGAGATTGTGCCCTAAAGGCCCCCATAGGCCCGACTTATATAGTCGTTAGATCCTAGGGTTATAGGGAAAAGTCCTAGCCGGACAGGTTACAGAGTTCTACAATGTCTATTATTAGTCTTGTGTATCTTGCACTCCAAGGCTCCGGGTACGCTGGTGACTCCACCGTAGCCTTCCTTTATCCGGCATAGGCCTCCCTTCTGGATCCACCTAACTGGGCCGCCCAGCAGGCCATAGGCCATGCTACCGACTATGGGCCACCCGGGTTAGTCGGATAAGAGACATGCTATGAGGATACCCATATAGCATATCCCCAACAGTAGCCCCCGGAGAACTCCGAGATCTTGCGCCGTCTTGCCTCTTCTCGTGGAATGCTCCGTCTAGATGGATGTCGGCAAATCGTCAAGCAATATCTTGTAGTCCTCCCAAAGAACCCTGCAAAGGTTTTCTCCGTCTTCTATGAGTAAGTCGGAGAAATGCTGAATCTTCCATCGTACACTCCCATTGTCGGATCAAATCCGTCCATGCCGGAATCTTCGATGGGACGGTTCATCTACCATGTCAGTTAAGGCGACGTAGGCTGTAGGTCAGCGACGCCTCGTAACTCACACATGCAGAGAACGCAATCATATCCAATTTTCCCGCGCGAGCTATACGAACCGTTGGCGGCGATGGTTGGAGACGTGGCGAAATTACCGCGCACGCTCATGAACACGTCGCTACGCGGCAACCGTCCGATTAGCTGCACGAATCTTGACGCAGAGTAGGATAAATAGTAACCGTGGGACACTTGCCACTTTTTCACCCCATTCCCTCGCGTCATCGTCTTCTTCCTCCAGCCGCGCGCCTCCTCGAGCTCTCCGCGAAAACCTCGAGAAACCCTAGCTTTCGCTCTCTGCACCAGTCGTGCTCTCTTCCTCCTCCATGGCCAGCAGTAGCTCATCCCCTTCAATGGCAAAGTCGAGCGAAGCCGCGGCGAAGCCGGCGAGCTCCGTCGTCGTGCCCCCAGAGGGCCTGGTCATCCCTGCATCGGCGGTGATAGAAACCACCGGCGGCGACCATAACTTGGCGGCGCTGGAGCCCCTGGAAGAGGAGCCTGACTCGCACAAAGGCGATTGGCGCGGGTCGGACATCACCACGCGCGACATCCAGGAGATGGTCGCCGAAGGTTACCTCCCCGCGACGGAGGGGCTCGCCTAGCGGGCGGCGCCGGCCGGCGAGGTGACTCCTTCTCCCCAAGATGGAGAGAAGGTGTACCTCAAGGCGCAATTGGTACGCGGCGTTTCTCTGCCCATCTCCCACTTCTTTCTGTCCGTCTTGAATGACTTCTAGGTCCAACCCCACAACCTCTCCCCCAATAGTATCTTAGTGCTTAGCAACTTCGTGGCACTCTGCGAGGGTTACCTAGGGATTAGACCTAGGTTAGATTTGTTTGTGTACTTTTTACCGTCAAACGTGAAGCCAGACACAGTAAGGAAGAGCTTAGAAACTGCGGCACCATAAGCTTCAAGATCCGTCCTGGCCGGCGGTTCCCCGACATCGTCGGCCACGAGTCATGCAAGAACTGGCAACGGACGTACTTCTACGGCCCCAACATTCCTTTGGCGGGCCGAGAAGTAACGTACCCGGACTTCGCGGATGGAGCCGCCGCCAAAGTTTCCACGTGGCGGTCCCATGCCTCCCTTCCCTCCGACCTCGACGCTTCCCGCGCAATAAGGCGGATCGAGTGGTTCGTAGATACGGGTCTGACCAGCTTGGACCTAGCCATGTGCTGGTTCATCAGGCGGATCCAACCTCTGCAGCACCGCACGAAGTATATGCACGAGTACACCGGCGACCGAAGGGATTCCCTCCGGATCTCCGAGGACAACTTCTCGAGCGACTCCGTCAAGTTCCGCCTCAAGGACATCGTCAAGGTGAAGGACAAGAAGCGTGGGTTCACCCTCACCTACGACATGTTCGTAGACGGAAAGTGCCCAAAGGTAGACATTTATTTTCCGTGTATGACATTGCTCCATTTTTTCCGTCTTGCTAATACCATCTTGTCTAACACAATGATTTCTCACTTAACAGCTTAGCGATCTAGAGGAGGGCAACTTGGCTGCCCATATCTACGATCCCAAGATGAAGGAAGTCACGGTCGTGTCCGACGATGATGTCCCGTTGGCGCGAAAGCGGAAGAGCTCCACCTCTGACGATGTCGACGGAGGCAAGCAAAAGAAGACGGAGGGTGGAGGCTCCAAAAAGAGTACTGCCGCCCTGGAGGCAGAAAAGAAGAAAGCTACCGGGATGTTTGCTAAAGCGCCCCCCTAGTGTAAGCTTCTCATTCTCCGAAATTGTCTTATTTATCTGTCTTATTCCTGTACTTATGCATTTTGCACGTTTTAGGAAGAAAGACACAACCAGCCTCAAGAAGTCCACCAAGACTCTTGGGGCTTCTAGAAATATTAAAGAGATGCTGCATCACGACTCTTCCCCCGCCATCGCCCCCCTGCTACTCCTGCCGTCAAGCCCTCATCCGCTCCGACAAGCTCCCAAGCCCAGGAGGCACCAGACCCTTCCGCCATGGAAGTGGATTCTGGCGCCTCTACCGAACTCGCAATTGTCGGCGAGCATGCAACGCAGGAGAGCGCTGCTCTTCAAATGACTGAAGCTCCGGCTAAGGATGCCATCGGTAGCGGCAAGGCAGTGGTGGGTGCTAGCACTTCTGCCGAAGGCGGTGCCTCTGCTTCCTAGAAACCCCTCGAGTTGCCGAAGATTATCTTCCCGGTGCTTATGCCGGGTAGCACAACTATGGTTCCTGGAGGAGTGTCGTCATCTCCGACATGCGGTCTTGAGGAGCTACTCCGTCAAGCAGACATCTTGCGAAGTAACAGCGTTTCCTTTGTCAAGCTGCTGGCCGAGAGTGCTACAAACCTCAAGATCATCGCACTTGTAAGTTTTACTTTACCTTTTGCATTTCACATGAGTATCCCACTATAGCCCCCGAGTATGTAGACGGAAAACCATTGGTTTTGCATCTATATTCTCTAAGAGTGACTAAGTTAGAAAAACTCTCACTGTAGCCCCCAAGCATTTAGATGGAATGAATTATTCCGACTAGATGCTTTAAGAGTAGCATACACAGTGTTCATAAATTGAAGTGTTGTAGCCCCCAAGTCTCTAGTTATAACTGAATTAGTTCCGACTAGATGCTTAAAGAAAAGCTAAGCATTTTCTGAGTTAAAACTTTATACTGTAGCCCCCAAGCTTCTAGTTGAGAACTGAACTAGCCCCGACTAGATGCTTAAAGAAAAGCTAAGCATATTGCTAAGTTAAAATCTTTCGTTGTAGCCCCCGAGCGCCTAGATGGAGAATCTCCGACTAGGTGCTCCAAGTAGACTAAACAACGACTTGACTTTGTATTTGTTTCCACAGAACGAGAATGCTCAGAGGGGCATGGCCAATGATAAGTACCAGAAGATGCGTGCGGACCTTGAAGCTGAAAAGGGTAAAACCGCCATCTTGAAGGAACAGATCATCAAAAACAAGAGTCTGTTTTCTTTTTGCGCATTTCCGTCTTACTTTTGTGCCTTCCTTCTTCGAGTACTCACGGTGTACTTTGTTTTGTCCGACTTGCAGAGCATGTAGCCAAGGCCAAGGATATTGTCGAGCAGTCCAAGCACATTCAGCAGCTGGACAGCGAGAACAAGATCCTTAAGAAGGAGAGGGAAGAAATGCTGAAGATGCACGAGGATTCCATGAAAGCCCTGCAGGACTCCGCCTCCGCTGAGATCAATCGCTTGAAGTAGGAGCTTGCGATCCTAAAGGATCAGAAGCAAGCTGCCGATGAGCAAAACCTTCGCCACAGCGAGGCATTTAAGCTCCTCCAACAAGAGAAAGAATCATTGGCGAACGTCGTCTGGCAGGCTAAGGCCAGCATCTTCATTAAGTATCCTCCGCCTTGGAGCTCTGTAGTCTGGGTACTTAGAATTTTTGAACTCATGCAATCGTTGTCGGAATTTTTAGCGCCCCTGGGTTTAACCCGCTCGCCTCCTTCGGACAAGGAATGCATGATTCTTGCCGGCAACTTCATCAACACCGCCATCACCCAAGCCAAAGAGATTGCCACGCCCCTGCAGATTTACATCAAGGCCTCGGATTCCATGGTGAAGTACTCGGAGATTCTGCGCCGAGCCCCCGAGCGTGTCACAAGCTGGAAAGCTTCATGTGCACGGGCTGGCGCAAGGATGGCACTGTCGATGGTGAAGGCACATTATGAAGATGCCGACATCGACACGGTAACCTCAGGTATCCCCGACGCAGATGCTGACGGCAAGGAGATCGATCACGATGCTATCCTGTCATCACTCGTGGCGTATGACACCAGGGTTGCCGAGTTGGTGGACGTGGATGTCTTCGTGCCCAGAAATTTTCTCGACAATGCCAACCCAGAATCCTTCGAGTCTCACCATAGCACCGATGCTGAGGGTGATTCTCCGGCTGGTGATGATGCGGCCTCCAAGTCTCCTACACCCAAAGAGTGAAAAACACTTTGTAATTTCTGTTTCACCTTTGTCGTGTGCATGGAAAAAACTTGATGATGTAATCCTTAAGGCGGAGAACAACGTTTGTTGTATCCTGCTACTTAAGAATTAATGCTCAGTATGTATATATTTTTTAAGCAAGTGCTGGCTTATCCATTACTTTGGTTCTTATGCTTGACTTTTCATGAGTCGGAAGACTCGTTGTCGGAACCATGCGCTTTAGGTGATGATGCCCAATGGCACCGTCAATAACCTGAGCACAAAATCGCCGACAACAAGTGCCAAAAGTCACTACTCAGAATCCACATAAAAACAACAAAGAACGTGTAGACCAGAAAACTTAAGCTAACGCCCGTAGGTGGAATTTTCACAAGTGCAATCGCAAAGCTTGTGCATAAAGGTTTATATGATCCAAAAAATGAACACTAAAGGAGGTAAAAGACTCAACAAAATGAGTGAACCAAAGAGCTTTATTTCATTGATCATATAAGAGGTACATGATTAGATAAAAAATGCTAAGTGTAGAAAGGACGTAGCTGTGCTATGTTCCATGGCCGATCAAGCTCCAGGTAGTCATCATCCAGGTCACGTCGCTTACGCTTATGATCCTCGTTGGGTCTATCCTTGAGTTCACGATTGTCGACAAGGTAGTAAGACCCATTGAGTAGCGCCTTGCTTATGATGAACGGTCCTTCCCATGGCGGGGATAATTTGTGTGACTTCTTCTGCTTAAGTCGGAGCACCAAATCCCCCTCTTTAAACGAGCGATGCCGGACGCGGTGACTATGGTAGCTGCGTAGCTTCTGCTGGTAGATGACGGATCTTTGGCATGCCAAAACGCGCTCCTCCTCGAGAAGGTCCACATCTAGGCGTCTGGATTCTTCAGCGTCATCTTCGTCGTAGGCGGCAACTCTTGGTGCATCATGGAGGATGTCGGAAGGTAGGATGGCTTCTGCTCCATATACCATGAAATAGGGGGTGTAGCCGGTGGATCTGTTGGGTGTAGTTCGTAAACTCCACAGCACAGATGGCAATTCTTCCTCCCAGGCTCCAGCTGCTCTATGTAGCGGCGCCTCAAGACGTGGCTTGATCCCCTGCAGAATTAATCCATTGGCTCGCTCAACTTGACCATTGGATTGTGGGGGTGCCACAGATGCAAGGTCAGGTCAGATGCATTTGTCCCAGCAATAGGCCTCCACTTCTCTGAGTGACAAGTTGCTTCCATTGTCGATGATGATGCTATGTGGGAGGCCAAATCTCACCACCAGATCCCGGACAAACCTGGGGGCAGTTGCCCCATCAAGCTTTCTAATGGGTTTAGCTTCTATCCATTTGGTGAATTTGTCAACTGCTACAAGCAGATGCGTAAACCCACACGGTGCCGTTTGCAACGGTCCCACCATGTCTAGCCCCCAGACTGCAAACGGCCAAGTTATTGGTATTGTTCGCAATTCTTCAGCAGGAACATGTGGTTGTTCGGCATAGTACTGGCATCCTGTGCATGTCTCAACCAGCTTGTCGGCGTCCGCCTTCGCGGTCAGCCAGTAGAATCCTTGCCGGAAGGCTTTCGCGACCAATGATCGAGGAGCGGCATGATGCCCGCAATCTCCGAGATGGATCTCACGCAGGATTTCCATACCTTCCAGCTGGGAGACGCACTTTAGGTATACACCAGTAGTGCTCCTTTTATAGAGTTGCCCATTGATTATGGTATAACCCTTTGCTCGTCGTACTATTTGCCGTCTTTCGACCTCGTCGTCGGGCAAAGTTTCGTGTTCGAGATATTCCATGAACGGTTTAGTCCAAGCTGGAGGGATCTTTGTCACCATGTTGACGAAAGAGTCAGCTCTATCCGGGTTGTCGATGTCGGCGCTATTCACGGATGGTGTGCGTAGATGCTCTAGGAAAACTCCTGGCGGAATTTGCTTGCGCCCTGATCCAATTTTAGACAGTAGATCAGCCGCCTCGTTTTGCTCCCTAGGCACATACTTGACTTCGTAGCGCAAGAAGCTCTTGGCTATCTCGTCCACTTCGTCGCGATATGCCGCCATCATAGGGTTCCGCGCATTCTAGGTGTCAGCCACCTGCTGGGCAACCAAGTCGGAATCTCCACAGCAAACTATGCGCTTGATGCCAATATCCTTGGCTACACGCAGTCCGTGAATGAGTGCTTCATATTCCGCCATGTTGTTTGTAGCCTCGAAGTGGATCTGCAGAATGTAGTGTAGCTTGTCTCCTTTTGGTGACTGTAGCAGTACACCAGCCCCCGAGCCGTTGAGCAACTTTGATCCGTCAAAGTGCATCACCCAGTACTCTGGTTCTGGCAACGGAGTAGCATCTGGCATTTCCGTCCAATCTGCAATGAAATCCGCCATGGCTTGTGACTTGATAGCATCGCGTCTCTTTTGGTGATCTCGAAGGTGGCAAGTTCAATGCCCCACTTCGCGACCCTTCATGTAGCGTCGCTGTTGATGATGATGTCGGACAGTGGAGTCTTGCTCACTACTGTTATTAGGTGCTCTTGAAAGTAATGCCTTAACTTCCGAGAAGCAAGGAATACTCCATAAGCTATCTTTTGGTAGTGCGGGTAACGCTGCTTGGACTCTGTCAAGACCTCGCTTACATAGTAAACTGGTCGTTGCACTCCGTGCTCATAGCCTGGTTCCTTCCGCTCTACCACGACAACGATGCTGATAACCCGGTTGGTTGCCACCTTGTAAATTAACAGGGGCTCTCCAGGCTCGGGTGCTGCAAGGATGGGCGCTGAGGAAATAATCTCCTTGAGCTGCTTCAATGTTGCATCTGCTTCGTCCGTCCATGTGAATTCGTCCGCCTTCTTCAGCAACTTGTACAGCGGCAGAGCCTTCTCTCCAAGTCGGCTGACGAACCGGCTAACTGTTGAAACACAACTTGTTAGTCGTTGGATGTCCTTTAGGCATGTCGGACGGTTTATGTTTAAGATGGCCTTGATTTTCTTCGGGTTGACCTCGATTCCGCACTAGGAAACGATGAAGCCCAACAATTTGCCAGCTGGAACCCCGAAGACGCACTTCTTAGGGTTGAGCATCATGTTGTATTTCTGGAGATTATCAAAGGTTTATTTTAAGTCGGAGATTAAGTCATTTGACTTTTTAGACATCACCGCTATATCGTCCACATAGGCGTGAACGTTCCGACCAATTTGATCGTGAAGGCAACGTTGCATTGTCCGCTGGTAGGTAGCACCCGCGTTTTTCAGCCCAAAGGGCATCGTGACATAGCAAAACGTGCCGTAAGGGGTAGTGAACGAAGTGGCCAATTGGTCCGACTTCCTCATTTTGATCTGGTGGTATCCTGAGTATGCATCGAGAAAACACAAAAGTTCCGATCCAGCCGTCGAGTCAATGACTTGGTCAATGTGAGGCAAAGCAAACGGATCATTGGGACATGCTTTGTTCAAGCCGGTGTAATCAACGCACATTCTTAATTCATTGGTTCCCTTTTTGGGGACAAGTATAGGATTTGCCTCCCATCGGGTGTGAAGGACTTCTCGGATAAACTCAGCCTTAAGTAACCTAGCTATCTCTTTGCCAATGGCTCGTCTCTTATCATCTCCGAAGCATCGTAGAGGTTGCTTCACTGGTTTACATTTTGGATCTATGTTTAAGCTGTGCTCGGCAAGTTCCCTAGGTACACCTTTCATGTAGGCAGGTTGCCAGGCAAAGATGTCCCTATTCTCACGGAGGAACTCGACGAGCGCGCTTTCCTATTTGGGATCCAGGTTCGTCCCAATGGCGGTGACCTTGGAGGCATCGCCTACCACAAGTTCCACCGGCTTGGTCTCGATGGCGGCCTTGAATGCAGGAGCGGAGTCAGAGATTTGCTTCTTTGACACGGGCATCTCTGAGTCATTGACCTTGCTCTGGATCTCCTTGAATTCTTCGCTGTAGAGGACAGCTTCTGCAACGGCTATTTCATTGATCTCGCAGTCCCTTGCCTTGGTAAAGCTTCCAGATATGGTGATGACACCGTTCGGTCTGGGTATCTTGAGCTTGTTGTAGACGAAGCATGGCTTGTCCATGAACGTATGGAATATGTCGCGGCCGAATATGACGTGGTACACGCTCTTGAAGGGGACCACCTCAAAGGTCATGCGCTCTTGGCGGTAATTATTAACGTCGCCAAAGGCCACCTGAAGTGTAATGCACCCAAGGGACCGAGCCTCCCGTCCAGGAACTACGCCATGGAACATGGTGTTGGTCCGCCTTAGGTTTGCCTCCGTCAAGTTCATCTTCTGTAGTGTATTCAGGTACATGATGTTGATGCTGCTTCCACTATCCACCATGCACTTGGTGAACTCCACGCCTTCAATCAATGGGTTGATGACCATGGCGTACTGGTTCTCCGTGGGCACAAGGTCTGGGTGGTCCGTCCTGTCCCAAGTGATTGGAACCTCCAACCAGCGCAGGTATTGGGGAACTGGGGGGAGAGTGGCCATCAGGATCCTTAGAGAGGTCTTCTGTTGTCGGATGGTGGGGGTGCCAAGGAAAGTGTGGTAGACTGGGGCCTTCTTTGCGAAGGGGTTCTTGCCTTTGTCGTCGCTCTTGGCGGCGTGCTTGGGGTCAACGTCCTCGTGCATGTCACTTGAATGATTGGACTCCTCCTCCTTCTTCTTCCCCTTGCCCTTGCCTCGCGGTCTGTTCTTTCGACTTCGCTAGCCGGACTCCGGGTCTTCCTTGATGTCGTTGACGAACTTGCAGTGTCGATTGGTGTGGGTGGCCTTGCCGTTGGCGTCGAGGTGTACGAGGCACGGCATATCGCGGTACTCTTCGTAGGTTTGGGGAATGCGGAGCGGCGCCGGGTTGGTTTCACTTCCTTGCTGCTGCCCGCGGCCTGCTCCCCTTCCTCGGCCATGTTGTCCGCCTTCACCTCGTCCTGCAAAAGTCATGGCGACCATGTTGGTAGATTGCTTTTCTTCTGGAGCGGTTTTCCGCTTTGTACTACTGTTCCTCCGAGCTTGAGTTGGAACGGCCGTTGCCGGCAAAGAGCCACGAGCGTCGTCGGCGGCGGCTGCGAACTCACTAGCTAACTGAATCATCTGATTCAAGTCAAGCTGATGATTTTCCTGCAAGCGCTTCAGCTTATGTCGGAGCAACGTGCCCCTTTCCAACCCATCGATGAAGGCGGCCATGGCGGTCTGGGCGTGCACTCCTGCGCAGGAATTCTTCATATCCAGCCAGCGGGAGAGGTAGGCGCGAGATGTCTCGTCTTTCTCTTGCACGCACCACTATAGATCGCCCACCGTACAGGGACGCTTGTATGTACCCTCAAAGTTCTTGGTGAACGCTTCTTGCATGTCCAGCCAGTTGTAGATGGATTTCTCCGGCAAGTCGTCGATCCACTAATGGGCCGTGCCCGCCAACATTAATGGGAGGTACTTGACGGCGACGTTGGGGTTGCCTCCGGCAATCTCCACCGCGTTGCCGTAGTCCTGCAACCATGTGGCGGGCTTGGCGGTGCCGTCATAGGGCTTGATGGTCTTGTCAATCCGGAAACCTTTGGGGTAAGTTACGGATCGTATTGCAGGTCCAAAGCAACGTGGTCCCAGGTATGGTCCTTCCCGGGCCTCGTGGATCTTATCGATCCGCGAACGTGCGTCGTCTGGCTCCGGGTTCTTCTTCTTTTTGTCAACAGGGGATGGACTGCGTGAACGACGCGGGCCTCCTCCGCCATGGTGACTGCTTGGTGGTGACGGAGGCGGAGGTGGCGGTGGGTTAGCCTTCTTGCTGTTACCCTCCTGCGACGCCTCGCGCCTATCGCGGTTGCTTGTCGGACGTGGAGGTTCATGGTGTGACCTGCTCTTGTGTCCTTGGTGACGCTCTCCGTCATGACGGGTCTGCTCCGTGTTGTCACGGATGACGATGCCGCACTGCTTCGGTGGGGGCATATCCGTACGACGGTGAGTCTTGTAGTCTTCGTGACGTCAGGGGGATCGGGGCGGTGGCGATGGGCGGCGAGGTTAGGCTCTTTCTCCGTGGTCGGAGGATATGGGGATAGCATCCTTCCTGTTGCGCGCATCCCTCCGTCTTCGTTCTGATGAACCCGTCCGCGATCCGATATCCTGAGGAGATCTGTCCCTTGGTGGTTTGTACTGGCTAGATCGGCAGAGTGCTGGGTCAGACTCAAGCCTCTGAGAGGTGGCCTTTTCCTGCTGCTTTATCACCTTGGCCACTAGGTCATAGACCTATTCCACTGCCTCAGGCGATCTATCCTGCTCCAGAAGGGTCTTGGTGACGGCGAGGTTAAGGAGTGGGGTGGGCATCACCTGCTTGCCTTCACTGTCAATGTATGGCTTGGCTTGTGCCGGCTTCGAGGGAGCCCATCCTAGGTTGCGCCGTACACCAGGATCATTGATGACGCGAGCCGGAGCCTTCTTAGCCTTCTGCTGATGAAGCAGAGTCTTGTACTCGACCTCCATTACTCTAGCTTTTTCTATGGACTTCTGCGCGTTGACCAGATCTCGATCTAGTTTAGCGCCTTGCTCCGCGATGGCTTGCGCTTCCTCCAGCAGCTGCTGGCGCTTCTCGTTAAGCTGAGTCACGTTCCGGATATGATCAACAGTTAGTGGCTCAACGAGGAGATTTCCATACATCACTCTATCAGCTGGAGTAACATGGGCTGTTGCCGACGTAGATGCTGGAGGCGGCAAGTTTGCGGTGTTGTTGTTGCTCGGACCGGTGCCGAGTTCCTGCGGCTGTTGCACTGGATTAGGCGGAGGAGGCATGACTCTTGCGCCATCATCGTCAGCAGCAATAAGTGGCCCCTTCCCCTTATCCAGCACCGTAGGCGGAGCTTTCCCGGGCTGGTCTTCATCCATTGCTGTCCCAATGGTGACGAACACCCCTCGGGACATGACGGTGTTATTAGCTTGTTCGTCGCACGAGTACTCCTCCTCCATCTCCTGCATGGCGGAGTCTAGCTCTTCTGGAATGAAGTCTATCTCCTCGGAATCTGCACTTAAATCAGCATAAAGCGCGTCAATGACAGAGTCGGAGGGTTCCAATACTTCCTCTATGACGGGCGGTGGAGGTGCAATGGCCTCGACGATGACTGGAGGTGGTGGCGCTGCTGCGACGAGGGCGGCCGGAGGCGGTGGTGGTGGCTGAATCGGAGGTGCTCCGTCAATGAGCGCAAGCGCTGTCTGAGCAGCCGCTTCAGCCTCCGCGTAGTTTTTGACGGTGTTCACCATGCCTTCAAAGGTGACGCGTGCTGACGCCTGTTGCCGTCTTAAAGAATGTCGGAGAAGCATGTCGTGGTCCAGTCCTTCCACAAAGTGATAGATGGCATCATCATTGGGGTAATTGGCCAGGTCGGCCCGTATACGGAGCCATCTGGCGAGGTAGTCGCGGGGGTTTTCACCCTCTCTCTGAACGCAGCGGGCCAGATCAAAGATGGTAACCACGCCGACGAACTTGGATATCTACTGTCCAGATGCACGGGAAAAGCCGGCGGATTTGCAGTGATCTTCCACCTTTATTTCCTGCACAGGGGCGGTTTGGGTGGGTCTTGAAATTTTCCGATCTTTGCCGGCAAACTCCGAGGAGAGATCCGACATCGATCCTTCCATGAACGTATCATGCCAGTAGGCGGTCCGTGTGGGTCTTGATGCTCCTCCGACTCCCAGGGAGCTAGCGCCCGAGTCGGTTTCGCCGATGAAGAGGTGGATGTCTCCGATAGGAACGATCGAACACCGCGTAGGGTTCATCTTCACCGGGATCCAGAACTCGTCGGGTGGGCGATCGGAACGTTGCCGGAGAAGAGAACGCGACCGATGGCTACGGTTTCGCCGATTCCCGCGAAGACCTTGGTCCTCACCCGCTGAAGAGCCTGAAGCGCCTCTTGCCCCACGGTGGGCGCCAACTGTCGTGGTATTGCCGACGAGTACGCCATGGAGGGGTCCTCACATTGCGTGTTTAGAGACGTGGGGTAAGGCGGACGGTTGATGGGTATGAGGTAACATAGCTTACCCAGGTTCAGATCCCACAACGGTGGCGGAATCCTACTCCTGCTATAAATCACTATAATGGCAATACGCCGAGTTACAGAGATTAGGTTCGCTGTGCGAGGTGACTAGAGAGTCTAAGTTATCATTTGAGATTTGCCCTAAAGGCTCCCATAGGCCCGACTTATATAGTCGTCAGATCCTAGGGTTACAGGGAAAAGTCCTAGCCGGACAGGTTACAGAGTTCTACACCGTCTATTATTAGTCTTGTGTATCTTGCACTCCAAGGCTCCGGGTACGCTGGTGACTCCACCGTAGCCTTCCTTTATCCGGCATGGGCCTCCCTTCTGGATCCACCTAACTGGGCTGCCCAGTAGGCCATAGGCCATGCTACCGACTATGGGCCACCCGAGTTAGTCGGAAAAGAGACATGCTATGAGGATACCCATATAGCATATCCCCAACAGGCTGTGACTGGGCCGACCAGTTTTTGGACGTCACGGAGGCACTCGAGTTTGCTGAGTAGCACTTCTTTGAGTGCTTGGAGACCATGTACCCAAGTAGATTTCCGTTGGGCACGCCGAAGGTGCACTTCCGTGGGTTGAGCTTGATCTTGTACCTACATAGATTTACGAAGATTTCAGCCAGGTCGACGAGCAGATCTCTCTGGCGAGTGGACTTTACCACCATGTCGTCGATGTAGACGTGGATGTTGCGGCCAATTTGGCTCGCAAGGCACTCCTGCATGCACCGCTGGTAAGTCGCGCCGGCGTTTTTGAGGCTGAACATCATGGCGGTGTAACAGTAGGCGCCAAATGTCATGATGAACGCCGTCTTCTCCTCGTTCTCGACCGCCATCTTGATCTGGTTGTAACCAGAGTAAGCATCGAGGAAGCACAGTGACTCCGATCCCATGACCGAGTCGATGATCTGGTTGATGAGCGGGAGGACGAATTCCTCCTCCGGGCAGGGGCTATTGAGGTTGGTGTAGTCGATGCACATTCTCCAGGTCTTGTTCTTCTTCATGACAAGGACTGGGTTTGCTAACCACTTGGAGTACTTGATGGGCTGCATGAACCTTGCAGCGAGTAGATGATGCACTTCTTCAGCGATTGCTCGGCGGCTCTCTTCATTGAAGGGCTGCAACGACTGCTTTACATGTCGCGCTTTGGGGTCGGCATTAAGCTTGTGCTCAGTGAGTTCCCTCGGGACACCTGGCATGTCAGATGGCTTCCATGTGAAGATGTCACGATTCTCATGGAGAAACTCGATGAGAGTGCTTTCCTATGCGGGGCTCAGGCATGTCCCGACGGTGACCGTCTGGATGGAGTCGCCCGGGACCAGCTCGACGGTGCG
Organism: Avena sativa; assembly: GCA_916181665.1. NCBI lineage: Eukaryota > Viridiplantae > Streptophyta > Magnoliopsida > Poales > Poaceae > Avena > Avena sativa. The sequence goes on along the minus strand of OV702293.1, from coordinate 91,464,975 downwards.
TGTATGCGTGGTAGCTTCAAACGCTGTCGAGCCGGCGTTTTCTGCGTTGGGCTTCTTCAGGATCGTGGGATCCTCCTTGTCGATGCCACTCGTGTATTTGGCAAGATCATCAGCGTGGTTGGTTTTTGCGGCGATGACGGTGTCCGCGAGTTTGGGGCCTTTCTCCTCACACTCCACGACCATGTCGGGGTCGCCGTGGACGGTGATGATGTCGCATGGCCCTGGGAGCTTCATCATGTTGTATGCATAGTGCGGTGCCGCCATGAATTTGGCGAATGCTTGTCGCCCCAGGACGAAGTGGTAGGGACTGTGGAAGTTCACCAGCTCGAAGACGATCCGCTCGGTATGGAAGTTGGAGGGCATGTCGAAGGTGACAGGCAGCGTCACCTTGCCTATCGGGTATGCCTTCCGACTGGGGACGATGTCGTGGAAGGTGGTGAGGGTCGATTCGACCATCAACTGTGGGAGCTGCAGCCATTTGAACGTGTCTAGGTAGAGGATGTTGATGGAGCTCCCGCCGTCCATCAGTGTCTTGGGGAGCCAGTATTCAGCCACTTTGGGCTTGAACACCATGGCGACTCGCCCAAGGTAATTGATCTGTGGCGCGTGGTCCTTGTGGCTCCACATGATGCGCTGCTTGGACTAGTTGAGGAAGCGGGGGATGTCGGCTTGAGTCACCGCATTCACAGTGACTGCGCACGCGAGAACCTTCTTCTCGTGCTTAGTGCTGAGCCTGGTGAATGTGTGTGTAACATCCCAAATTCAGCAACCCTGATTTGCTATCCAAAAGGCAAAAATCAGGGGGAACAAAAACTTTTTCTTATTAAGTGTTGCATTGTTTACTTACTGGTTTGCTTGAGTGCATGCAACTGATTGTGCATTAGGTACTCTACCTCTTATCTCAACTCTATTTGGCAAGGGCTATCTTACTATGGGAATGTCTTGGCTCATCTTTCATATTCTCAAATGTTCTGGCATTTCAAAACCTGAGACAAGATGACTTTGACACAACAAAATACTCTACTAGTTTCTATTAACAAAATTATGGAGACCTATATATAATCTCCTTATGTTTTCAAGACAGATCTCCTAGCTACTCTTATCCCTAGGCTTTCCAAAACCTTTATTAAAACCTTTTCATTCCAATCTTGGTAGAAATACCAAGATGGTACTCATATTACTTCAAAGAAAAGCCAATTCAAAATACCCATCCTTACCTCAAGATAGTCTTAATGGTAACCCTAGTAGTAGTTGGATAAATTTGATAAAATGAATTGCCTTGATCTATTGTCTAAGGAATTGCCTTGATCTGTTGATTGCCTTGTTTGCTTAGGAACTAGAGTGAGCTAATCTAGTAGCTCATCCCTTAGGAACCAATCTATGTTTGTGATCATCAATCTCAAACCAAGCATCCAAATCAGGATCTATCCTAAGCCACTACAGTGACCATCTCATCTCCTAATCAGACCAATCTAGGGATAATCCCTTTTGACAGTTTCCTACCCAGTGGAGACCCAATCCAAGAATGGAATCCTTCTATTCAATCTATACCCCAACATCAACCAATTGACGAAGAGGATAAACCCTTTCCACTCTCTCCAATGTTTCCCTTTTGCATACTAGTCTGGAGTTCCTATCTAGATTCAATCTTTGGAGCTCTACCTATTCCAACCTATGTACATTCTAGATAATGTACTTGAACAATATTGTTGTACATAATTAGTACTACAAAATCCCACTCTTTCCCTTGGCTAATCAATTATAGTTCCCACCCATCCATGATGATTTTGTAGTCAAGATAATAATCTTTTCTACAAATCTTATCATCTTGCCTACTTTGGTAGAAGCTCACATCTATATGCTACCTCCCTTTGACCAACTCTTTTCATGGTTATGATCTACTAACCATGGTCTATCAATCCACTCTTCCCTTATTCCCATTTGAGCTTTGTGCTTCTTAAAGCCACATGGTTTAGAAGGCATCATGACAATCCTGCTATGGCAGCCTTATTTTCAACAAAGTTTGCCATCCATTCTAGACCACCTCAAATACAACCAAGACAAACTCTTGATGTCATGATAATATATATAAATTGTTATATCTATCCATCTATGCCTTGTACCAAGGTGAGTTCTGAGCTCCCTAATCGAACCTTGTTTAGGTGGCATAAATTTATCAAAACCCTATATCCTCCCAAATCTAGTTTCCATTTCCTTTTCACCACAATTCTTAAAAAATACAGGTTGGCCATGATGGATACATCAAGTTTACATCTTCTAATTTGGATATGGTAATTTTCCAAATAATTTCCATAAATGTTTGGAACCTAAAACTATTTAAATTCATCATCTTGCAAAATTCTCAAAATCTCTCCTATAAAGGCAAGTTTGTTTTTCCCCAAATCACTTTTCCAACCCAATGCACATTTGAGTTCTAAACATCATACCCCACCTTCCCATCTTAAAAATAAATATTTTTGAGTTTCCTTATTAATTCTTTTTGCCATTTTTCTTAAAGAGCAGAAACAAGAAATAATTGCTTAAAAATACTTTTATATCCAAATAAATTCCAATAAAATTATCCAAGGTGTGGTATGGTATTTAGGACCATATCACATAAAAGAAACACATGTACAATGTAAAAATATCAAATTAGCTTCTAGAAACTACTTCTGCACTTTTGAATAAATGGTATAATTATGCTATAAAATACTCCAATAAATCCCTCACCTATATACTAGTACCATTGCCCCATCTGCACATGATCAAAATACAAGGAGTTCTTCATGATCATCAAGATAGCCAAAATCTAAAATTATTCAAAGGCATAAACAAAACCCTCCCAATCCCCACCTAATCTTGTCAAGCACTCCCCTCAGCCATCACCCCTCACTCTGGTCGACCACCCACTAAACCATGACACTGTAGAAAGCCTTCTCCCTTGTCCCTTTACCATTGCAAGCATAGAGAGAGAGGGGTACCAAATATCTCAAATCTTGCAAAGTTAATGCAGCATCCGCCACCATCCCTCCCATGTCCTCTCTGTCGAATGCATGGCCCCACACACCCCTCTCAACCTCCCCTACTTCCCAATGGAAGGCCAACCCTATAACATCCCAAAAATATTAATCAAGTTTATCAATTCCAATCACCCAAATTTAGGGTTAACAAAAACTTTTGTAAATTAAAATCATTATGATTGCATGTGTGTATGTGATGAATGCATGAATGCTTGTGTGGACTTCTTTGATTGTTGTGAATGGCAAGGATTGGTTTAAAGATGAAAACAACATCATCTAAATCATTTCCAAGCAGAATCAAATCATTATAAATTCAAAAACAAACAAAATGAGCTAATGGTCATTTTGCCAATCTTGTTCACTAGACCACTTTGAGTGTTTCTAGTCCAAGATTTGAATCAGAAAAATAATCCAATTATTTTCACCCTTTGCTATACCAAGTGAAAGTGAACCCAATCCCACCTTGCAAACCCACAGAAACAATTGGCAACCATATTTAAATGGCATTTAAAAATTGAATCTAGTTCATATGGTAAGATCACCATTTCTCAAAACCCAACCAAACCAGTGCACCTTGACAAATCCAATCAACCAGAGACTACCTAGTATGTGACCATTGCACCCACCAAGTTTCATCCAAAAATTCAAATATGAATTTCTTGCGGCCATTTCATCAAACACTTGGAGACAGAAAACAAATTTGGCCAAACTTCACTATTTTGAGCAGTGATCACCCCAAACCTTGTTCCCCATTGATCATACATGTCTCTCCCAGTGCCAACCAGTGCATTGAACCAACCTAGACCCCTACCCGGGTACACCCTTGCCAGCCAACCATGGAAATCTAGGAGGAGCAAGCGTCGTGCCTAGCCATCGTGTCCAAGAAGCATGCCACCGTCCACCGCCACCCTTATCCATCCCTCGAGCCTTGAAAAGCCATGGACCACCGAGAATGCATGCACCCAGTTTGTATCTGCCATGTCCAGAGCGCGCCAGCTCGCCGCACTCGACATGCTCGAACAGACCACGCCTCGCGTTCGCCGCCCATGCCTGCAATCACCACGACACCAGAAACCTCCCAAACAACCCTGTTCACCGCCACGCGACCCGTAGCACCCGTGCATTGTCAAAACCACCATCGGTGCCGCTCAGAGCGTCGACCCGTTCTGACCAACCTCGACCGCCCCTTGTCGCGCCATCAAGACATTGAGAACCGCCAGGAGACCGCGCACCTTCACCCACCTTCAGCCATGCTCATAGCTCGATGTAACCCCGACCTCGACGAGCACTGCCCATGCCGCTCGACCTCTCTCGCTCGCCTATAAAAGGAGGCCTTCCCCATTTGTTTTCTTCACACCATCTCACTCCCCACCTCTCACTGATTCCTCCCACCTCTTCCCGGAGCAAGGCCAGTGCAGCATCACCGGAATTTCATCGGAGCCTGCCGCTACTGGAGGAGAAGGGCGTCGTCGATTGGAGCCACCCCAGGAGGAGCTTCCAGTACCAGGAGAACCACCATCATCGAATTCAACTTTCGCCCCCATCGCCAACCATCGCCTGAGCCCCGGTGAGCCCCCCGTTGGATTCAAACATTTGAAATTATAGATCACCTATAGTGAAAATAACAAGGCAGAGACTTTTTTGCATTCAAATATTTTTCAAAATTCAACCATAAATGCTTTTGAGTTGATTCCAATTCTCAAAAATCATATTTGACAAGACCTTTCTGAATATATAAAAATATCTAGGTTTACTTGCAGTAATAATGTACAAGTAATAAAAGAATGCCCCATAGGCATTTCTAGTCACTTTAATTAATTAAAATAAAAGGTTAAACCTTATTAAATTGTGACACCACTTTAAATCACATTCCCAAGTATTGAAATATGTGGTGATGACATGTGTCAACATGATCCCATGTTTTAATTGGATAATATTAAATCTTAAGTAGTTTTTCAATGAGTAGAAATTACTTTTCTAAAATAAAATAAATAAAACTATTGGCTTAATCCTTGTGATGATACTAGATCATCTAGTGTGAGCCTTTGTGTGCTAAATAGCAGTAGTTAAGTATTGTTTGGTGATTGTGTACTTCGTATTTATTTATAGACGCTAGTACCGACCAAGGATACGAAGAGGAAGGAGACTACTACGAGTAAGAAGCTGAGGATAACATCAACCACTACACTGCACAAGGCAAGCCATCCTAGAAAGCTACCACTTGCATGTTACTTATACAAGCTTCAGAATACAAGTTAACACTTGCAAGATAACTATGCCAAATAGATACCTTAGGCATATGTGATTATACCACCTTATTATACCAAATCCCAGTTTTAGTTGCAAGCCTAGTTATTTTATTTCTTTATCAAAGCTTGTTTACTTAGTGACTTGTAAATTTTGGAAAGATATTAGAGGTAGCATAAAGCGCATAAAACTTGGCCTAAGTTAGGTAGAACTTGTTGTCATCCTGAGGCATGAGATGTATACTTAGATAAGTCACACCTGATTGCCACCCCTCATTAGTGTTTACCCCCATCTTTAGTGGCTAGTGCTAAACATAAAACCTGATCACCTTAGATGGGAATACTTGGTGAAAATGGTTATGAAAACCTTAGAATGATGAGTCATTCTAATGAAATGTTTTGACATGTGTTATTAAACACCAGATGACTTTGATGATGAAAATGTTGAGGCATGAGCCTTAGCCCTTTATAAAACTGATGGTTCTATTCAGGATGCGATACCATTCCAATTTTACCGTACAAACACAATACCATAAATTGAGTAGGGCTTGACTGGAAGTTTATATACCTTAGTATGCGTTCCCTTGCGGTCGAGGTTTGAGCTGAGGCTACCTCGTGATGATTGACCACGTATGCAGTTCCCAAGATGACAGATGGTCATGGTTGGGAGGCGAAACTCATAGGAGAGGTGCCTATACTATGGTGTCTAATTGAAAGGTTAGGATTGATTATTCGCATACTGAGTATGGTATATTTAGGATGGTTCCTGACGGATGTATCGAATATTGTGGTGAAAGTGTACCACCTCTGCAGAGTGTCAAACTATTCGAATAGTCGTGCCCATGGTTATGGACAGTTGGAGTGGACATACTCTTCCATCGTCAGATGTTTTCAAAATGACTTGTGAAATGAATCATGACTTTGACATGACCACAACAGGGTTGTGAACGTGAAACTTAAGTTCCCACTTAGGTGTTATAAAACCTTCAACTAGTTTTTTTACTTCTAAACTCAGCTAGAGATAAACCTGGCTTTTGCAAAACAACCTAGATCTTAGCATTCCTACTTGAACCACTTTACTTGTTAGTGATAGTTTGCGAGTAGTTAAAGAGCATTCATGGATTTGTCCCTGGCTATTCCCGTGGCCAAACTATGAAGAGGACTATCAGTATGATGGACCGCATGAAGTCTACGAAAACTAGGATCATCTCCCATCATCAGCATTGCATGTGACCATGAAGATGAAGCTTCGCCCACGCTACCGTTATTATATTATTCCGCTGCGTTGTTTGTACTAAGACTGGATCATAAGATCCTCTATTTGTTAGACTTGTATTATGGTTTGTAATGGATGATGAACTATGGTACCAATCTGTTATGTATAGCAAAAATGGTAATCATGGGATTGCGATGTATGGCATAACAGGCATCTGGGATTAAAAATCCGGGTGTTGACAAACCCCCTCCTCAAACTTTTCCATGGACATAGTCCCCCATAGAGCCTCCCCCTTCGGTTTAAAGGCAAGAGGCCACCACAACATGCCTCTTGCCCTCATTTTACTCCCTATCACCCCCACTCAGGTCCCCCGAGCTCTCCTCCCCCCTTTCTTCTCCACAACTCTAGCCAAAGAAAGGAGAAAAGCAAGGTTCGGCCATTGCCAAGCTCAAGCTCAAGGTCGCTCCTCCCTACCCTCTCTCCTCTTGCATGTGGCTTAGCAGAGATCTGCTGGCTCTAATCTACTCTCTCATGCTCCCCCCCCCTTCTTCTCAGGTGCACCTGAGCACTCCCCACCACTGGAGCATGTCGGAGAGGAGTTTCCGAGCGAAGTCCACTCTCCTGAGCTCCTACCAGGGTAACCATCCCTCCCTGGCCTCCCTCGGGAGCCTATACCTCCCCCTGATGCCCTACTTTTGTCATGCAGCAGCCTCGTCGTCGTAGGCCAAGCCGCGAGTGCCTCACGGCGGTGAGATCGCGCGAGACCCGATATTGCAGCAAACTGACTTGTCCATCCCCTCTTCGGAACCGGATCGTCACGCTGCGCATCCTCGTCGCTCCCCATCATCCTGGTAGGCCTCCCCGACCTTGTAACACCATCGCCTGATAAGCTGAGTTCATGTGTATGGTGCCAATCCCTGGATCGGTTCACTAGCACACACAATACAAAATGATACAAAATATAACTGTGCATCATAAATACAACGAATATTATCCAGAATTTACATTATATTACACAAGTACACAGCGAAAACAATAACAAGGTAGATCTCCATTCTTCAAATGTGCCACGGGTGAATAATCGTTGAGTGGAGTCTCGCGGCCTATAACGATCACTTAGAAATGATATAACCCGCAACATGAAAGGTTGTAGCCATGAATGGTCAATACTTTCAATGTATTGGAAAGTGTCACTAGTTTGAGGATATGAATGGAACCTATCAATTACACGCATATTTGGCTAATTGGAGTTTCAGACTGAGTTGCAAAAATCAATAGTTTTATCCTATCTTTTCAAAAAAAAAGTTTTAATTATTTCTGAAAATTGTCTAAACACATTGGCCAACACCAAGTGCTCCTAATACCTTGTTCAAACCATCAAATTTTATTAAGAAATTGGAATGTCGAGATCATCAATAAGCTTCAAGCCTTAGTTTCTCAATATTGTCCATAACCCGGGACACGGCTAATCAATTAGATTTATATCTTCTGCAGAAGTTGTACACTTTACCCACACGATACAACCTCGTCTTGACGCCACCAATGACTGCTGGTTTAGTACACACCAATTGGTATACCGGCATATCGAGAATGTGACGAAGTTTTTCCATAGAAGTTCTCCCAATACACAATACTAGCACGTCTAACAGGCACAAATGCAAGGATATAACCTCCAATACACAATTCTAGTTAACCTGAAGATATACTAATGCAAAGGATATTCCGATATGTAATTAACTAAGCCATAGCCCATATTAGCATGTGGCTGTATACGGAAGCTACTGTATGAGAAACATATCAATCTCTATGATGCCTAGGTGGTCTTCTTTTAGTGCACACACGAGAGAGGTAGCCAAAGATACGGTCCCCTTTGTTGCGCCTTCTTCCAAACTCAACAACAACAATATTCCACCCAGGTGATTCATTAAGTACTTGTTTTATTATATAAAAACATAGCTTTTCCAAAATCTCATAATACTCATGACATGATATTCCACCCCGAATCTACAGCGGGGCTAAGCATACTACAATTACGATGTTTTCACTAAACAAGATACAAAAGTATATCCTAAATAGGACTTAGCATAGCATATAGTATAAAATATTACGACACATGCACTTCTACTAAAAACAACTACAATGCATAAGAAAATAAGTAGGACATTTATGATAGTGCTATTTGCCTTTAGCTGATGTAGTCCTTCAAAAAATCCTCACAACAGAAAAGGTTGCACTCGTCACAATCACAATAGTTGCACTCCTCACAATCTAACGATTAAAAAAAGCACAACAAATACACCATTCAGAACAATGCAATTATGCACAATAGAACAAAACAATGATGAACAAATGCATGCATGACGAGTTAATATGTCACAATGGTTATAATTAGTTCTCTGAACATTACTAGATCATATGATGCATGCAGGAGATCATTTAATGCAATAGGATATTTACTATTAAATTCTTGATTGCCAATATAAAGGTTTTAAAAGTTCTGTTGAAACTTCTGTACTAATTGCCGTATTAAATTTGGGTCTGGGGAGTACTGGATAGAGTACATTAATACGAACCAGTAGGAATTAGATTCACGCTAATCGAGTTGTAAATCTTTTCTATGATTTAATTACTATATAATAGAGTTTAAATCACTTGAATAGTTTAGGTTGCCTAAAATTAAAACTAAAACCAGATCTGTAATACACGAGATTGTGATTCCAGAGACATATTATTTATATTTTTATCACCTACAAGTAATTTACTATAGATTTTATACTTTAAAAGGCTATTAAAACTAATTAAATTACTACAGTAATTTCTGCACTGTAGAAGTCGTATCCAACAGTATATTAATGTCATACATGAAATTAAGAAACCATAGATATGTTATTTGTATTTTTATGATCTATAGATAATTTTGTATGATTTATTTAGTCTAAAGTGTCCATTAAACTATTTAATTTATTATAGTAAATATGTATTGTAAAAGTTATATATAATCTCGTATTAATGTTGTACACAATTTTATGAATCTAGTGATATATCATTTGCAATTTTTGGACAAATATTAAATTTTATATGAATTTTACAAGATTTACCAATATTCTATCTATTTTATTTGTATAATAGAATATGCTGACTGTGCGCATTGACTGGGCACGTTGACTGGAGCTGACCTGCTGATGCGAAGCTGCTGACCGGATCGCCACGTGGCAGGTTCTTCTTGCCAGATACCCCTTTGCCAGGTCAATCTTATCTGGGGCGCGGATTCGATGGCTGTTATTATCCCGGGACTTGGTGGCAGTCAACGGCGATGGCGGTGGTCAATGGTGCCGGGCGGCTCAACGGCAGCGGCAGCGCTCGAGAGTTGGACGACAGAGGGGCTTCTGGTACTCGTCGGAGACAGATAAGGAGTCTACAGGGTGCGTTGCATCACTGGGAATTCTATGGTGACCACGAACACGTCTATTCCTTCTTGGTACAGAGATAACAGGCAAACGGAGGTTCTCGGGTGGTGGTAGCTCTGGCGAGGAAATGGAGCTCATGCGGCGATTTGTGCAAGGGTAATTGGGGTCAGGGGGAAGCAGTAGAGCGAGGGGAGGAGCTTAGGACGTAGAGTAGGGAGGCGGGGTCGCTGGAACTTGAGTTCCAAGATCGATCTGAGAGCTCCCGGCGGCGGCGGACGGAACCTCAATGGTGGGCTAGGGTTTCGAGTAAAAACGAAAAAAACGACAGGGGAGGGGCGCGGCGGTTTTTATGAGGGGCTTAGCATGCAGGAGGGGTTGGGACATCAACCAATTCTTTGATATTCTGGAGGAATCGGAGTCGGGTCGCGGCGTGTTCGTGTTGGCCTCTAGCGCCGGAGGTTGGGGACGATAGGGGCGGGAACCACCTGTCAGCGGGAGGAGGAGGGAAGGTGGGCTGCGCGGCGGGGCAAGCTTCGGGCCGGCAATGGGCTAGATCTTGCTCTACGCGCCGCTCGCGGGAAGGGGCGCGCGGTAGATAGGGTAGGTCTAGGTGGGCTGGAGTGCGACGTGGGCTAGGCTGCACGGTAGTTAGATTTTTTTTATTTTTCTTTTCATTTTCTGTTTTTTAGTGTTTCCTTTATAACTTTTGTGTAATAAGTCCAAATGACTTGAAATTTGTTTATAAAATTTTAGAATATTTAGTAGATCATTTTAGGATCATTTTTGTATCCTTTTATTTAGTTCAATAATGTTGGATTTATAAAATCCATATTTTTTCCCTATAGGAATATTTGTAAAACCTATTAGGATTAGGGTTTTTAAGTTCATTGTAATTTTTTTGCATGATTGCAATGCGATGCTCATATATGATATTTAAAAATATTTATTTTCTAGCCCCAATTTCTAAAATCTTGGGATGTGACAGACCCCCTCTGGCCCGCCTAGGGTTTGCAGCGCCGTTGCACGCGTTCCAGCGAGGAAGACGGCGTCCAGGACGTCGATTCCCGTCTAATCTGATGGCTCTCACTCCCCTATACCGGTTCGTCCACCCACAACCATTAACAAGTGGGCCCCCTCCCAGGGACTTGAAAGTGGCACCTGCGCGCTCTTGCCTGCGAGTGGGCTGACCGGCGCTGCGCGGCCCACTGAGCCCCTCGATTTCCAGCCCACAGAACTTAGTTACTTCCTTTTTTCTTTTTAATCTATTCCCAGATCTATTATTTAGCCTGTTGCTTTAATTCAAAATAAAAATGTAAAGTATATGTATGTGTCCAGAGAAAAATACTAACTTGTACCTTAGTATTTTATCTAACATGTAGTGTCCTTAGTTGACTCCAATAATATCCAGAATTAGTCCAATAAATCATGTTCCTAGATGTATACAATTCCTTTATAAAATCTTTCTATGAAATTTATAACTCCCCTTGAGTTAAATCCTTTTTAGGATGAAGGGTATGATGAGTACCTTTCCAGTCACCCTAGCCCCACACCCATTTTCTTCCTAGATTACTTGTAGCAAACATAACAAAAACAGGGCATATATGCCTTTAGAAAATTACCTACGAAAAACCAAAAATAGTTTTGACCTAATTCCAACTTCCAGTATACATACTTTCCAATATGTATCAAACCCTAGGAGCCCCAAAATTTATTGAAATTTCTCTAATTTTGGTGAATTAAACAATTATGTGCATAGTTTATTCACTAATAAATTCACCACTTTAGTCTTTAATATTCAAAAAGGATGATTCCAATTTCTATAGAAAGGTATTGTAAATACCTAACATGTTCCTTTGGAATCACATCAAAAGCACTTATATATTTAATCTAGTGAAAAAGACAAATATCATCCGGAATTGACTTTGGGAATGTCCTAAGGGCGTTCTGGTAATTATTTTTGGACGATTCCAACTCCCCTTGAATCAGTCCACTAAATACTACTCCCTCAGACCCATATTAGTTGACTCAAATTTGTCTAGATTTGGATGAATCTAGACACTATTTAGCATATAGGTTCATCCAAATTTTAACAAATCAAAGTCAACTAATATGGACCGAAGGGAGTACCTAATCAACCAAGGGAATAATTTTTAGAGCTCCAGAATTTTTCTGGTGAATTATTTTCTAAAACTAGAGTTTTATCCACTATAAAAATCATTATAAATCAATGAAAATTGATAAAATAGTGAAACCACTTTTGTTGGATTCATTTTATCAATACCTATCTGATGGTATTATTATTATACAGTGGTATCATACATAGCAAGCCCTTAGTCAAAAACCCCTCTCTTTGATAGTCCCTAGACTATAAATCCTAAAGGATCACCTTCTAATGACTCCAAATCTCCTACCAATCTAATCAAACCCATCAACCCACACCATGCTGATGTATATTATGTGATTATCATTTTTCTTGTTGTATGGTTTGATGTTTGTATGCATTGTACTAAAGTTTGTATTGTTTGTTTGCATGTGTACTCGATAACGACGATAGTTTCGAATTGTGAGACGCCAAGAAGAATGAAGCATCGGGTTTCTTTTATTATTATTGTACTCGGTATTGTGGTTCTCTAACGCCATCAAGGGATATCTCGCTGGTCATAGGCAAGCCACCATTCCTGAACTACTATATTGACATATTCCTTTTTGCCAATTGTTTTATATCTCGTTTATGAAATGCACTATTAAATGCATGGTTTGTTTCAATAAAAAAGACATGAGTAACTTGGCTCCTCCAAGTTATGGATGAGTGTCCATTAGGACACCTACACTATTGACATCTACCTTTACCCTTTAGATCGAGGCTAAGATGCTTAGCATCTTCCCTCTTGGAAACTATGGGTTTTTCAATGATAAAACTATTTTGGGTTTTTCCCTACTACAAAGTTTTCAAAATAAAACCCTTAGAAAGAGGCATCATTTCTGAGTGGAGGTTTTATTAAAGAAGATAAGAGGAGGATAAAGAGAAGGTTGAGCAAGAGAAAGAAAAAGGTATGTTCTACGCCTTTACCGGAACAATTTATCCGTGCAACCACACTACCCTAGTCGTTGGGGCTTAGCTCGTAGTTTGTTGTCTTTAGTCAGCGCTGCTCGTACTCGCTAATGGGGATAAATCCCCTGAAATCCGGACTGTCGTGGACAAGGTGCCTGTGCAACAATTGGGTCTCTCGCGGATGGTATGACTTATTGTATGTACGGAAGGAAGTGAGTCAAATTACTATATGACAAACTACGGTTTGGGGAATAGGCTTGTACGGAAGGGAGGACTATGGCCGTCATGCCACATACTCTTGCCGGAGAGAACAACCCAAAAGGAAAAGCCGTCTTTGCTAGGGATGGACAAATGAAAAGTTAGGTTTGATTATCTGAACCCCCGTCTACCATGTGTAGCGGGCATGGTTGTATCCCGGCGGATGTATTGATTCTTATGGGTAAAGTGCACAAACACTTCAGAGTCTAATCTATTCAAATATCCATGTCCATGGTCAAGGACGGTTAGAAAGGTGATTGCTAGGAGTACCCTTGGAATATATATTGCGATGAATAAAAAGGATGTGACTTGGTCACGAGGAAAGATAAGAATGAGTTTGGTTTTGACCAGAGATGGTCAAAGATGCTTTAAAAAGGTGTTTTACTGTAAAACTGTTTTCAACAAAGTTTTTAACAAGGATATGGGAATATCTGGACTTTCTAAAAGGAGGCATATTTTTTCAAAAGCTCTTTTTCAACAAAGATATAGAGATTCCAATGTTAGGCTATTCAGAAACAACTATAGTGTAGAGCTATCTCGCCACAGCCCAATATGCATTATCTTGCTATCTTGTCTTGGTGGTTTGAGAATACATTCAAAGTACTCACCGACATCGTCCCTGGCTATTTACTTGGCCAGATTGCACATGTTAAGAAGTGACGAAGGAGATGACGTCTATGCGAGCTAGGTCGTCTTCCCAGTTAGTCACCTGTAGGTTAAGGCATGACATGGGCTTTGCGCTTGAATACTTCTGCTACTTATGTTGTATTTGCCATAATGGCCACTTTGTAAGTTTTGTAATCGTTACTTTGTAGATGATGTAATGATACTGTTCGGTTATGCTCATGGCTCACTGATCATGGTAACGTGAATTGTAGGCATAACGGGTATTCTCGGACCGTAAATCCGGGGTGCCACAGTGTGCAGCGAGCCGACGTCGTTGCTGAACCTACTAGCATTGCCATTTGGCGGGTTGTTGTTGGGGATTTACCTTGCTCGTCGTGCCTTCTCGATATCCTTCAGGGAGTGGAAGTTAGCGGTAGTGTGTGTGGCGGGTTCCCCTTCCTACTGTGGTAGATACAGGGCTAGTTGAGTAGAGCTGTGGGGTCGAATTTCGACTTCGCGCGGTAATTTACGTTGTCGCGGTAGTTTCTTTGGTCGCGGCGGAGGTTCTTCGGGTTGCGTGGCGCGTAGCCGGTGTTGGCGACAAAGTCGACTCGCCTGTCACCGTGGTGCTTGCCGGTGAGGCGAGTTTTGATGTAGCGCATATCGCGCTGCCTCTCGTTGTCGTGGCCTCTTGCGCGGTGTCTTCCACCCGACTCGTCGTCAGAGTCTTGGTTGGGGTCCTCCTCCGCGTAGCGCATGGCAATTTTGAGGAGCTCGGGGATGTTTTTGAGCGTCCGGTAGACCCTCTTGATCTTGGCGACCAAGGGTTCATACCGGCACGTGTTCTTGAAGTTGTGGATCGCCGTGTCCAGGTGGATGCCGGAGGCATTGATCCACAGGTCCTGCCACCGCTGTACCCAGCGGCGGGTTGACTCGCACGGTCCCTGGCTGCAGCGCTCCAGGTCTTCGATGGTGGTGGTGTGGGTGTAGGAGCCCTCGAAGTTCTTGACGAAGGCCTCGTGCATGTCCTCCCACGAGTCGATGCTATTCGCGGGGATGGTGTTGATCCATTGTCGGGTCGCTCCCTCAATCATCAGGGGAGGTAGCGAGCGGCGAGCAGGTCGGTGTGGCCTGCGATCCCCATCGCAATGAGGTATGTGTCGAGCCACACCGCTGGATCGTACATTAGATCGTACTTTTCGATCTCCTTTGGATCCTTGAATTTGGCGGGGTACTTCATGCCTCGGATCATTGGTCTGAAGCACTGGGGGCCGACTCGGCTAAGGGAGCCTCTTGGTTCAGGGTCGCCGTAGTTGGTGAGGTTGTGCCTCAGGTCGTTGTCCTGGCGTGCCCCCCAGGTTTGGTTGTTGATGATGTGCGTTCATGCATCGATCGCCCCGACTATTGGCAGCGACCGTGTTGTTTGCCGGTCGTGGCTCGTTGCTGGAGAGAGCGGGGTGCACGGCCCGTGGATGGTGCTGCGGGGGCTCGGTTGGTGGGAAGTTGAGGGTGTTGGCAATCGTTGGGCGGGCGCTCGAGGCCATCCTGCTTCCGGACGAGCAGGAGTACATCCGTCCCTGGGTGTCGACTCCTGCAGCTTTATGCTCAACGGACCTCGTGAGTAGGGCCTGGGCGTACTTGACCTGCAGCACGCCCTCTCCCGTAATGTTGAGGTTGGCGACTGCTGCCTGCCCCGTGATGACATTGTCCATCGGGGTAGAGTACAGTGGGATCCCATTTGCGTTGCGGGCTTGTGGAGAGATGATGACCCTTGGCTGGCCAGGAGGGGGTGCGCGACCCGTGGGTGGCGGGGGAGCCCTAGTCGTTGGCGATCCGGGTGGGAGGCGACTGCTACCTCCCGGTGGCGCGTTCTCGCAGAACAAGCGATCGGCTACACGGGCGGGGTTGTTGCCATCGCTGAAGTTCAGGGCGCGGCCCAAAACATTGGAGTTTAGGTGGCTCCTGATGCGGCGCTGGTGATAGAGCGACATCTCCTGCGCCGTTTCCTTCTCGAGGCAGAATTTCTCGCGCTCGGCTTGCTCCTTTCACGCCGCCTCCTCCGGTCGCAGGCGGGCTTCCTCGACCTCCGTCGCCATTGTGGTTGGCGGGATCGGCGTGGAGAAGGGATCCAGCGGGGCATTCGTGTTGTCCGCCATGTAGGTCACGATGAAGCGACTGGATCTGGCGCGGAGGTTGACGGAGGACTCCAACCCGAGTCATAGTCAAAGATCTCGAGGATGGATGATCCCTCGAAATCCCCAGCGTTGGAGACTCGCGTGATGGAGCCCTCAGGTGACGCGGCGGTGATAGATCCGGCGACCAAGGCAGGGGTCAGCGAGTCAGCGTCGGCGTGGAGGGCTGCGTCATCCACGGCCGCTTCGGTTCCGGCCGCGTTGCTGGTGGCCGAGTCGTACTCGGAGGAGAGACGGGAGATGGTGCGGATCTGGCCTTCCGAGAGCAAATCGCGATGTGGCGGTGACCACCGATGATCGCCGTCTCCGCTGGGGCGACGGCTTCCGTGAAGACGACGAACCGGTTGATGGTGTCGACCAGCATTATGGCGCTATTCTTGACCGGGCGTGACGCCGGGACGTAGCTGTTGGGAAAGATCTGGAGGATCTCGCCGCACGCGATCAAGCGTCAGTGGCGATCGACCGGTTGATTGGCGAATAGGGTCTCACCACAGAACTCATGCCGGATCGGCCATGCTCCACGGTGGGCGCCACTATTGTGGGAATGGCCACGACAAACGCTAGCAGGGGTAGCGAGTATTGGATTTGTTGGATTTGGGGTAACAACAATCAGCCATCTGCGGAGCGAGATGAGGGCAAAGATACAGGGGTTTACCTAGGTTCACCCTCCCCCCCATAGGGTAAATACCTACCGGTGGCGAGCTCGTTAGCTAGGTTGCGAGTCGAAGGGGTGTATGATGGAACGTGGGTACAGAGAGTACCCTAGGAAGGTTTATATAGGGGTACCTCGCTAGGGTTATAGATATACAAGCGAGTCTGTTATGGACTCGAAGGATTTGACATAATCCGATTGGGCCTATCTACGCTTCTAGGCCTATAACTTTTAGTCGTCAGTCTTCTTCTTCAGCCGCATTCCAGTCACCGTCCTATAGGCCCACTCGCCAGGGGCTTGGTCCAGTAGGAAACATCCTGCTGGGTATAACCCATTCGGCGGCATATCCCATCAGATAGAGTATAAAATTTGTGCAACATTATGTCTTAATTAGCTAGTACAAACCAAATTAGGCGAACTGAGGAAGCTTTTTTTAGAATAGGTAACTCTTTACTTATACCAAGGATTTAACGCCGACTTTGTTATTTTGAGTTAACAGAACAAGCGAGAAGCAATCAGAGTGGAGCAACTCCGGAATGCACTACATGTGCTTGAGCCAATTTTATCAAGGTCTGCAGAGAACTGTTAGACACCATCCCTTATGGTCTCTGTGCACCATGCCCGCTGTCGAGCTCGTCAAGGAGGAGAAGATGACCGCTTTGACATTGATACGGACCAGGCTGACAGGCGATGGAAGCCATCTCTGTCCCGATTTCAGTAAGTGGGTATGAATACTTTAGATCTACTCCTTCCGTTTTAAAATATAAGATGTTTTAGGTTTGTAAAGAAAATGAATCTAGACTTGTTTTAGTACGTAGGTTCACTCATATTTGGAATGAATCTACACACTAAAACAAGTCTAGATTTATTTTCTTTACAAATCTAAAACATCTTATATTTTAAAATTGAGGGAATAGTAGAAAAGTAGCAGGTACGTGAGGCTAATCAGGTCATAGAAAGGTGGATCAGGTTCATCTCAAGCAGAAAAGCGGAATTGGGACACGAGGTGACTGGTTCAGGAGGCTTCAGATGCTTATTCTTCTTTTTTGATGTGAGGTGACTCAATTTAGGGGGACGGCGAAAGGTGGAGGACCATTGGCTATTGCCGTAGTAATGCTAAGTTGAACGACTCCGGAATCAGGCGCAGCTCGTGGCCGAAATTGTAGGTAGCGCACAGCCAGAACCCAAATGACGGTCACCGGATCCGCTTGGCCTCAGTCCGCTCAACCCATTCCCTACCTCGCGCGGCACACCTCCCCGCCACCTTGTCTGTGACCTTCCGCAGCTCCCGCAGTCATCCCTTCTCTCGCCGCGCATCCTCGCCGCCATGGGCTCCGGCCAGGTGCCTCTCCGTCCCCGCCGCATGGAGCTCCAAAGCCCTGATAGCTACCTCGCATACACCCGCCTGGACTCCCCGCATGCGCAGACCTCTGCTGCCTTAGGCTTCACGGCGTGCCTTGCTTGCCTCCTCTCCATGGCCGCCTCCAAGCACGACGCCCTCGAGCACGCAAGGCCCAGCGCCTAATAATAATAATAATAATAATAATAATAATAATAATAATAAGAGAGCCTACTCTATTTTAAAAATGGGAGAAAGAAGTAATCTTTTTCTTATAAGCTGAGGGTGGCCTCCTCCCGTAAGTGACATAGGACTAAACTTCGTATAGCCTCATCGGTCAACAACATACTAACATCCTATCCCCTTGAGAAGCCTCTCAGAAAGGCACGATGATCGTTAGCTCTGATACCAGATGTTAGCAATCAAAAGGTCATCCCACACTCAATCAACCAGTGTATTCGGATGCTCAAGGCCTCTCTCATCCTAAAAGCCGCGACTGAAGGGAGAGGTTTGCCCTGCTATATAAGCTGGTGTCGGCCTCCTTCAACTAGCGAGGTAGAACTAAACCCTAGGCGCGTTCCACTGGACCATCCCCAGCCGTGCCACCCATCCGAGTGCTGATATCCCATCCTCCTAAATAGGAGCGATGCAGATCGCAACACACCTAATAGTGGTGTGCACGCTGGCTCTGATACCATATGTTAGCGACCCAAAGGCCAGCCTAGCACTCAACCCATGTTCTGGACGTTCATACACTCACAGCCCAACAATAAGAAGAGAGCTCACTCTATCCCAAAATCCCGGACTGAAAGGAGGAAGGAATCTCTCCCTTATAAGCTGGGTGTGGCCTCCACCCGTAAGCAAGGTGGGACTAAACTTCGTGTAGCCTCACCGGTCAACAACAGCCTAACATCCCATCCCCCTGACAAGCCCCTCAGGAAGGCATGGCGATCGCTAGCTCTGATACCAGATGTTATGGCCCAAAGGCCAGCCCACACTCAACCAGTGTATTCGGAGGCCCAAAGCCTCTCTCATCCCAAAAGCTGCGACTGAAGGGAGAGTTTTGCCTAGCTATATAAGATGGTGTCGGCCTCCTTCAACTAGCGAGGTTGAACTAAACCCCAGGAGCATTCCACCGGACCGTCCCCAATTGTGCCACCCGTTCGAGTGATGACATCCCATCCTCCTAAATAGGAGCGATGCAGATCATCACACACCTAACTGTGGTGCGCACACTAGCTCTGATGCTAGATGTTAGCGATCCAAAGGCCAGCCCACACTCAACCAGTGTATTCGGAGGCCTAGGGCCTCTCTCATCCCAAAAGCCGCGACTGAAGGGAGAGGTTTGCCCAGCTATATATGCTGGTGTCGGCCTCCTTTAACTAGCGAGGTGGGACTAAACCCCGGGCGCGTTCCACCGGACCGTCCCCAGCTGTGCCACCAATTCGAGTGCTGACATCCCATCCTCCTAAACAGGAGCAATGAAGATCGCCACACACCTAATAGAGGTGCGCACGCTGGCTCTGATACCAGATGTTAGAGACACAAAGGCCAGCCCACACTCAACCAGTGTCTTCGGAGGTCCAAGGCCTCTCTCATCCCAAAATCCGCAAATCAAGGGTTTGTCCAGCTATATAAGCTTGTGTCGGCCTCCTTCAACTAGCGAGGTGGGACTAAACCCCGGGCGTATTTCACTGGACCGTCCCCGGCCGTGCCACCCGTTCGATTGCTGACACTTGCTCTCTTCTCCACCATGAAGTGCGCGTCCGTCTCCATATGCACTTGCGCACGAGCACATCGTGTTAGCCATATCTACTATGTCGCGCCAGTGTCGTCTCCCGCAACCCGGCAAGCTCGTTGGCCGTTTGTTCCTCGAGCACGTAGCCATGCCGCTCCTCCATGGCCTCCAACCAAACAAGAGATCAAAGCAAGGAGCAGCAAGCGCCTACCCTCACGATTCGATATCGACGGAGAGGCGAGAGGCAGACGGCTGCGGTGCTCGGAGCTTCGAGCGGTGGGGCACCTTCCCGACCTGGGCAAGACTGCGGGTCCTTGAGGACTCGGTTGGATGCTATCCACAGCGGAGATCCAAATCGAGACGAATGGATTAGAAGGGGATGGGTTGACGGGGAGAAGACCAAGGGGTTCAGGGGCGGTGCTTTCAATGTAGGGGAAAGGAGGAGAGGTGTTTGGAATATGCCCTAGAGCCAATCATGTATGATATAATTCCCATTGTATACATAAAGTTATTTAAGTGTCCTTGCATGAACATTTGATGTATATCATTGAATATGTGATTTAGTTGTGGAACTATACATTCATGTTGGTCATACTAAATATCCTTCTTCATTGAGGTTGTGTTGGACACACAACTTAGACTACTGTGAAAGTCGGCAGATGACTCGTTTCACTTGTCAGAGGCATGGTGATGCTATTCCGACTTGCACAGATTCGGCTAAAGAGTTTAGCAAGTCGGATTGACCCATATGGAGATACAACGATCAAGTCGTCATTTGTATGTCTCAATCAATGTAATTCTTAGACCCGAGGTTATTGCAGAATCCGAGTTGAGGATCACCGACTTAGGTTGTATCAAACACTGATCCATAATAGGAAAGTTATAAAGGAAGAGTTCGGGTCGACTGAGAATAGAGTTGTTTGATGTGAATAACCAAGGTGGGATTTTTCCCCTCCACTTGGAGAGATATTCTCTTGGCCCTCTCGTGGGATATGATTCGGAAATCATGGACATGCTCGACTCGGTTAAGTGTTAACCAAGGCGATCGACTAAGAGTTAGTCGGATGAATCACTTATCTTGGATTGAGAAGAGAATCGGCCTATTTAAGGGATGGCAATTATTTGCCTATAGTCTGACAAGGTATCTCGTGAGGCAAAAGGGACTCGGATGAGAGTCACATTGGAAAGGCATGTAGTCATGAATTTTTGGTACTTGGAATTCGGCACGTTTTTCTAGGAACCACTACTGATTGATCGATTGAGAGTAGGACTCCAATCGTGTCCAAGTTTCCATGATCCTGCGGGGTCACACACTTAAGAGCGAGAGCAAGTTCGGATAGGATCTTAACCAGAAATCTGGTTGGATTAGACCTGAGCCGGATTTGGACTGAGTCAGTGAGTCAGACTCACGATAACTAATATGGGATTTAGTGAATGGGCCACAAGTGAGTGGAGACCACTTTCACTCCCTATACATAGTGGGCGCATAAACCCGGGAGGGTTGACGGTTAGGTCATTCCATGTGTTGGAAACCCTAGCTCCACAGTAGTCCTATCATCGTACTGGACCTAGCAATCCACCGTCGGCGCTCCTCCTCGTACGTGTGGACACCAGCAGAGGTGTTGCACGATCAGCGCTTGGACGATCGTTGATTGAATCAAGATGCTACATCAACAGACATGCTACATCAGTAATCCGCAACTGCGCATCTAGTGGTAATCCTCGTGGCCTTCTTCCTCAGCTAGATCTTGGGATCACCATGTTAGAGGGAATTTTTTGTTTTATCTCTATGTGGTTGTTATAGAAACAGCAGTGCATGAGCAGGCTAGTTCGTGGTGCGGGATCGAGCAGGGAAGCGAGCGACGGCGTCCATAGGCGACATTGGGCACAAGCAAGTGTCGGGGACACAAGAAGTACCCAATTTCGGGGCCCTCACGGTGAGGTAATACCCCTACTCCTGTTGATCCGACTAACTGGATGATCACACAAAGAGCTACAAGTGCTCCTCAAGCTGTATTTGTCCTAACTAGTAGAGAATGAGGGTCCAACCCTTGCTAAGATGCCCCTACCGCCCCTTATATAGGACAGGGTGGCATGGGCAAAGACGATGCCGATTGGAGGGTCCCACAGGTGGGCCCGACCGACTATTCTAGTACAGTGATCTGCCTCCCTGAAGTCTGGTATAGTGCCACGCCTCCCGACCAGCACGGAAACAGTGGTGGCCGCCCCCGGCCGGCACGCAAACAGTGTAGGCCGCTCCGCCCGACACGGGCGGCGATCCCTGTTCCCGCCAGGCACGGGTATGGGTCGGCTCCTTCGGTGTCGGTGCCGCTTCCTCCCGTCCTTCTGCCTTCCAGGGCTACTGGATAATGTGCCCCACGTCATATGTATGTCTTGAAGGTCCGGCTAGGTCGCCCTAGCCGGCTAATCTTCCCTGACCGGATGGTCGGACCCATCCGACTAAGCGCCTGCTCTTTGCTGTCTTATCCGGCTGGCAGCTCTGTCGACTCGCTCCTGACTTGTCTTGCCCTATCCGGCTGGCATGACCCAGCCAGCTAGAAGCCTTTGGGTTCACTACACCACAGCACTAGAACTCCAACAGACAAGTTGGTCGGGATAGCCGCTTACGCCGATAGAATGTTGATCGGGAATCAGTTTTGCCGACCGACCTTGTCGGTCACCATAAGTCCCGTCGGGAAAGGCCTTTCCTGACCAACAAATTTTTGCCAACTGACGGTCCGACAGCACCCCTGGAGCTTTCCCGACCGATGTTTCTTTTGCCGACCGACACATTTTTATCGACCGACATTGTATTACCGACCGAACACCAGACAGCGCTAGGCTTCCCGACCGACTTTCTGTTGCTCCATTCCACGGGCTGCTTCCTTCTAACAGTTGTTCGGTGTTACTTTTGCCGACCAATTTTCCGTTGTCCCTTTCACAGATTGCTTTCCTTCTAACAGTCGATTGGTGTTTCTTTTGTACACCAACACATAGGTACTTTAGATATTTGAGTTGCAAAATTCAGTATATCTCATATTCCACAGAATCATACAAGCATATAAGAAATGAAAAACACACATGACACACCGATACACATAAAAATATACAATACTGATTGTTCATCTTGTCTCAATTGATTACAACATAGTCAAGTTCACAAAATATAAGGAGGTTTTACAAAATGGAAGCCAAATGACTACCATATAACCAGGTTTACAAAATGAAAGCCAAATACCTACCACATAACCAGGTTTACAAAATAGAAGCCAAATGCCTACCATATAACCAGGTTTACAAAATAGAAGCCAAATGACTACCATATGACCAAGTTTACTCCATTACACAATTCATCTTGTTGATGGGAAACATCCAGGTACTTGGTAGTTTGCGGCAAAAGTTTAGCTATAATTCATCATATTTAAAGGGGACACCTGCACAAACAAGTACAAATAGATAAGAATCCATAGTTACACAGATTCTCAGTTTGCACAAACTAGTACACATCCTTCATTGAAGATGCCCACATAATGGTTGTGAAGCGAATCTGCGGAATACATTTTCAGCGGTTGTCAAAATCATAGATAAAATCCTATATAATATGCAAGGATGAAGGATCTTAAAACTACTATCGCCAATGTTTCATCGCTATATTGAGTTCATT
This sequence comes from Avena sativa, assembly GCA_916181665.1. Classification (NCBI taxonomy): domain Eukaryota; kingdom Viridiplantae; phylum Streptophyta; class Magnoliopsida; order Poales; family Poaceae; genus Avena; species Avena sativa. Next base: position 91,441,585 of record OV702293.1, on the reverse strand, counting down.
TCAGTTAGTGATCAGTGGAAATCATTGGTTGTACATCTAAAATATGGATGATCATCTAAATCAGGAGTTATATTTAAGGGCTCTAATTTTCTGTTTTCTTTGATTTCAAATGAGTTATCTCCAATTAACGTTCAGTTTTTGCTGCAGGCTGTGAGCACCAAAAAATCTTCCTAGAATTCGCAAAAATATATTCCAGAAATCTATACCACTATATAATGTGGGAGTTTTGTATCTGAAAGTACCCTATGCAACGAATCCCTACAATCTGAGTTGTTTATTTATTCCGTCCGACGGCTGGCGAGCAATGGGCCCTATCGTGCATGCTGACAGAGGTAGAAACTAGAAGCTGGTAGATTTACAAGACGATAACACCACCTTCGAACCGGGACTCATCGTCCTTGCTGCTGTACTAGCCCATACTTCACGTGAGCAACAGGACTAATCTGGCCAATGTGTTGAAATAATATATGCTTTATAATGCAATTCCAGGGTACATGTGTTTAAAGAAGGGCTGGGTGGGTTTTCATGCTACAATTTGGGACTATTCTAACGCGTTTAACATCTAGAATATCTTTGATCTATAATAATCCATTTATTATGAAATGTGAATGGTATGCTTATAAAAGAGTCAAAACTTCCTGAAATGATGACAACAAGATAATATTTTTTGGGGATAATAGGATGATTGTTAATCGCATAAATATATAATCACGTTCTTAGCATGTACCACTTACTAGTCCTCTATAGAACCACGACATGGATTGCTCCTCCATTTCCACGACATGGTGGGGTTGTGTACATCTATGCCTTTGCTGGGCAAACTAGAAGCTAAAAGGTCATTTAACAAATTGTATGACAAGGAAATCACCATTCCAATCCTGGTGCATTTAGAAAGGAGTAACCCAAAAATTACTTTCTAGCTTTGATTGATGGATAAATTAGGCTGCTAGCACCTACTTGAACAATTATTTATTGACATATAGTGTACTATATAAATCATCTAGTTATAAAAGTTTCACTCGCTATCACCTAACAAAAATGCAGAAACAACACAAGTATAGAAGTTTTACTCACATCATCTTTAGTTGCGGCAAGATGAGCCAGACACAGCTGGTTTGTAGGGCTTAATCTAGTAAAAATTTAGCAAGTCGGCATAACAGAAACAACTAAGGATGTGGATAAAACACACAGGCATACATGGTGATTACCTTGCTAGATGGCCATGCAATGGACCTTGCGACAACATCGCTAATGCATAGTCAATCATCATACTGATATGGCATAATAGCATCTCTTTTAATAGCAACATTCATAATAACCTCATAAGTTGCAGGCCCAAGGGGCTCCCCACCCACAACTGTGTCTGGATCGACCGAGAGAACTGTTGCCTTAGCAACAGGAGATTCAGGACCAGTCCATGCATATAGAATCACATCCATCCCAATCTGAATAGAATAATATGAAACAATGATGCATGAGAAAATTACAGGAACATGGAAGCGAAAAAACATTTAAATATGCAGTAAGGATGCATGAGAAGCTTACAAGGCTTTCATCTAGGTGGGCTGAAGACTTTTTGGATTTGCAACAAATCTTTTCTGAACATAGTCATCTTCGCCATCCTCTTCATCGCCTTCTTCGCCATGAATTTCTTCCTCAATTTCATCTCTTGAGTTCTGCAAAAACAATATTTAACTTACTGCATGAATGATGAATATGTAATGCAATGAATAGCTTAGCTATGTGCAAAACAGTTCATTACTTGTCGAGAATTAGAACCATATTGCGAGCTAGGAGCCTCCAAATTATGCCCTACTTCTTGCTGCATTTGGTTCATTAGTTGCCGCATTTGTTGCATCTGCTCCTCCAAAGTGCTGATGCGGTGTTCAGCTTCTCGACGTGCTATCATTTCAGCTAGAGTCCTTGTGCTCACTTTACCCCGTGTGCCCACATCTTGAGGTGTTGGCCCTAGACCTAATACACGGGCACGGCCCCTTGGCTCTTTCATTCCACAAACTCGTGCAAACAGATCACCTTCTTTCAAACTCTTGTCCTTCCAGTCAGGGTGTTCATCAGCTGCCTGTAAGAGTTTACTCTGCAGAATGCATTGCATTTACTATAATATATTTTCTAAATGATAAAAAGATAGATGAAAAAGAGACATACAATAACTGGAGCTGCTTGTGGCACGTGTTGTCCTTTGTTTGGTCCTTTCTTAAGCGTATGTGTTCTGATAAACACTTCATCTCTCCTAGGAGCATACCCAAGTTCGTCAGCCTACAACCATTTGTTGTTTCCCAACACGTATTAGTTCTTGAAACACAATATCACCTTCTTTACTAATTGGGACAATAATCTTACCATTTCTTGGGACAATATTGTTTCTTATCCGGCTGACCGGTTTGCTAGCTTGCTCTTCATCTGGTATTCTTTCTGGTCTATCTTTAGGTTTTACATCCAGCTGGATCAGCCGGCTAGCAGTTACGCTGCCCCTGCATCCTGTCTGATTAGCCTACCCGGGGTGATCCCCCTGACACTAGCCCCCGAGCGCGCGTAGATTCCACCCTTAGGAGAAATGTGCGCGGGCTCCGAAAAGCTGCGTTGAATTTTATCCTGGCTGGAATCTGGCGGTTGGACTGCTCGGCTGTGTCAGCACTAACGTCAGCCACGGCGCAATGATGATCGTGTAGGCGTGCGTCGACGGGTCGCGTTAGCACGTCGCCTCGGGAACCACTGCCAGCGCCTCGCCTCCTGCGCTCGGGATCCTCTGCGCACTGCACGCCGGCGCAAACAATCCGACCGCGGCTGGGGATGTGGGGGGCTGCCACGTGGCGAGCCGGCGGTTTGCCTCCCCGACCCCTTTAAGTAGCGGCCGCGGTGCCCCATCGACTCCCACATGCCATTTGCCCCCTTTCTCCTTGTCGTCGATGCCGCACCCTCTTGCCTCCGCTTCTTCTCTGTCCTCGCGCCGCCGACGGGCTCACGCTGCCTCCGCTCCGCCAGCGTCGCCAGGCTTTTAATTGCCGGAGGGACAGGGCACTGCCACTCCTCCGCTCCTCCACTTCCGCCTTCTCCGCTTCCTCCTCCTTTTCCAGTATGCTCTGCCGTCGTTGACATGGCTAAGAGCCGCAGCGCCTGGTGTGTTTCTTCCGTCACGGAGGCCCAGGTCAAAAAGTACTGGTAGTCGTGCCTCTTGCCGACCGCCGGCGAGGTAGGGGTGCGCCTTGCCCCGACTGATTAAATACTGTCGGCTCTGCCAACCGGCGAGCGCATTATCTTCCTCGCGCATCTGGCTCGCGGCCTGGCCTTTCCGGCCAACGCCTTCTTTCTCTCCTTCTTGGCGCACTTCGATCTCCACCTCCACCATCTCGGCCCGAATGCAATCGGCATTCTGGCCCACTTAGTAGCATTCTGTGAATGCTACCTTGTGATCTAGACGGTTCTCGGGCTCTTCTGCCGGATCTTCCTCATTCGGCCACAAGTCCAATACGCCAAGGGGCCTCTTGTGCCTTGCGGCGGTGCCTCCATCTACTCCCGTGCCCAAACCGGCTACCCCAATTTCAAGCTGCATGTCACAGTCAAACTATGGCAGCAGACGTACTTTTACGTACGGAACTTGGGGTCCGACGACCACCTCAACCTCCCAGTCTTCCAGGATACGAGTCCATCCGGGAACACTGGGAGGAGAATATATTCAGCGCCAAGATGGAGTCAGATGCACTGCTTCACCGGATGAGGGCGCTGGTCACGGCCGGCTTGACTGGCGTCGACGTGACGCTCAGCTAGGCCAGCCGGCTAATGATGCCCCTTCAGCAGCGAGCACACAAGATGTGCTACTACTCCGGGCGCCTCGACCCGACCCGGCTCTCCCGCCACGATCCTCCTTCGCCAATCTCTACAAATGGGTGTGGATGATCACCAAGGAGAAGATCAAGGCTGACTGGAGCTTTGGTCTGGCTCCCTACACGCGCGAGAACCGCACCCCCTAGGTGAGTGCATCTTGCTTCCCTTCTTGTTTCTCTTTCATTCTTGTCCTGTCTGGTTTTGTCGCCTTATCCGGTTCTAACTTGCTTCTTTCCTTGCAGATTTTCTCTTGCATCATCCGGGAGGAGGGCGATTCGCACCTCCAGGTCTTCACTACCGATCTCCCCTTAGCCGCTCCCGCGCCGGACCGGCATCGAGGGCTCAGACGGCGAGGAGGGCTTCTTCCCCAGCCGGACCGACGAGGCGGTGGAGGACCCGCACGACCCCGTGTTGGAGGAGAGCGATGGCACAGCGGCGCCCGAGCCTACACGAAAGCATGTCAGAGAGGGGTCCTCGAGCAGCGCTGCTGCCGCTGAAGATCCGTCTTTGAAGCGCAGCTGGGTGGGGGTTCCTCCATGCCCCGACTGGGATATAGGTGGCTGAAAGAGATCCACACCCATGGTGCAGGGGTAGGTTTTCTTGCGTTTGCCCTTTGCCTTTTCTCGCATCTGCCTTTACTCCTGTCTTGACCTTATCTTACTTTCACAGTTCCCTTCTTTCCTTCGCTGCAAGCCCGACTCACAGGGCGCCTTCTTCCTCGCCACCTCGCGATCCTCCGCCCCAGCCGGATGCCCCCTCGACACTGGCTCCACCCCCCACAACTGAGATCACGCCCTCGCCAGAGAAGGCGATCGTGGTCCAGCCGACTCCCGCCACGCCCGAGCGTGCGGTGAGTTAGCCGGACGCGATGTCCAGCCCGGGTGGGGGCTCATCTGCCGGTGCGGGAGGCTCGTGTGCCGGCAAGGAGAAGGTGGTGGTGGAAGACGTCAACTCCGACAAGGAGGCGACGGTGTAGTTGAAGGTGGCCGCCCATGATGCCCCTACCGCCATAGCCGGACCCCTGGCGCCGCTTCCCGTAGAGGCCGGGTCTGCTCTTCAAGCTCTCGAGGTGAATCTCGAGGCCGGGCTCAAGGAATGCCAGCAGCTTCAAGCAACGCTGGCCGGCGCCAACGAGTCTGCCATGGCGCAGCTGGCGACGGCGCAAGGGACCGCGGGGAGTAAGTCTCCCATCTTGTATATTTTTTCGGCTACATTCTCACTTGCATTTTTCTTCCTTGCAGCCATTCTCGTCTGTTCCCAGCGCGAGATTGACCGGCTAAAGCGCTCTAACAGGCGCCTCAGCCGAGACAACTCCACCGTCTGGCTGCAGAATAAGGATTGGCACTCCTCGGTGAACCAGCTGGAGGCCACCCTCAAGGAGCGGGATGAATCCCTTGCCAGTCGGGCCACCGCGTTCGACCTCCTCGATAAGGAGGCCACCCGACTGAAGGAGCACTCCGAGTTCCCGGACGATGAGCTGATGAAGATCGGCCATGTTGCCAAGGATAAGTTCAATTGCCTTTGCTTTTCATTCTGTCCGACTGCTTTCTGCCAGATTGCCCTTTTGACTTGCCCCCTCTGATCACAAGGCTTATACCCCCAAGTAGATTCCCTTGCCTACGACCGGGTGCAGCAGGTTGCGCCGGGTGAGAAGGCCGCCGTCCGGGACCTGGTAGCGCGGCTCGGGGAGGAAGCCGCCAATCTCCGCAAGGCCGGCGCCACCATCCACGACCTCATCTTCCCCGGGGAGCTCCTGCCGGAGACCATGGGCGCCTTGGCCATCAAGCTGGGCGACACGCCGAACACCATCGACCGGCTGCGCGACCTCGCAGCTTGCTCCGGCTCTGAGATGGCCCTGACCCTCATGCTTTCCTGGTACAAGGACGCCCGACTCGACAAGCTGGTGGACGGATTCTGAGCTGGCGTGGATCTTCCCATCGTGCGCTAGGCCAACCCTAGACTCCACTCCACCGCCATCATGATTTCCGTCTATGCTGACATCGACGAGGTGCTGACGGAGAGCGAGGGAAGCGCAGGGCTGGATGGTGGTGCGAAGGCGTCCTGCCAGTCGGGCGGGACCGTCTCGGCTCCTCCTCATGGCAAGGGCCCGGTTGCCTGAAGAAGAAGAAGACCCCGGGATGCCAGGTGTAATTGTAAATAGTTTTGCTTCTGGTACTTGTGCTCAAGAACTTGTATTTGCAGGGGCTTCGTCCCCCTACATTTAATTAATCATCTGGCTGGGTTTGCCTTCACGCACCCATTTTGTGTGTGCCTTGTCTGAATAAGTTTATCCGACTGGTCCGTTCCAGCCGGTCTTATCTTGCTTTTTGCCTTGCTCTTTCCTTCTGCTATGCTTCTGATATGGTAGTGGTTTGTCGACTTGTTCTGGCCGGCTAGCTCACCTGCTAGCCGGGCACTACATTCTTCTAGTGGGGGTGCGCCAGCGCACCCACAGGGTGTAGCCCCCGAGATTCGGAATAGCTGGAGTAGCCAGGTGTTTCGAATCTTCAAAAAACTCTTTCCTTTCGCCTTGCTTTGTCGAATGTGACTTGCTTAGCCAGATTGGGAAAGTGCACCACAACCCAGCTATCATATCCGACTTGCTTTTCTCTATTAATTTCCTTATCCTATCTCTTTCTTTCCTCCTTCCATCTTTCTCCCTTTCTTTCTTGCCTCTTTCAATCTTTCTCTCTTTCTTTCTTTCCTTTCTCTTTCTTTCCTCCTTCCATCTTTATCTCTTTTTTCCTTCCTCTTACCATCTTTCTCTTGACAGGCTAGATCTGCCTGGTGCGCCCGACTAGCGGTGTTAGCCGGGCAAGAGGGTCTTGTCGCCTTGCTTTCTATCCGGCTTCTTCTTCCTCCGTCCGGCTGGTGCACCCCTCAGCCGGACGGCGCATGCTTCCAGTGGGGGCGCGCCAGCGCACCCACTGGGTGTAGCCCCCGAGATTCGGAGTGGCTACTGCAGATAGGTGCTTTGAATCTTCTCTTTCTTTGATTTCCGGCTCGGTGCGATTTGTGCAAAAAAGAAACACGTGAAAATGATTTCTTATCAATATGTTTTCATGTTGTACGTCCTTCTGTTACCCGATTGGTTTTTTTTAAACTAGATCGTGCTTTCCTGAACACTTAGTCACTTTCTCATGCGCAATGTTGTTTACGCTGCACCTTGCCGGACAGCCGGGTTGCGGTCTGGCGCCGGAACCAAAGGGATCTGACAATACATTTCTGCACGGTACTAGAGTCTTAGTAGCCGGAAAATACCGACTAGGCACATGGCCGGACTGCCCGATCTGTCACATCTTTCACTGTTTTTCGTGTGGGATGCCTCGGGCTTTTGCTCTTGCTAGAGTACAGCCGGATTGCGGTCTATATCTGAGATGAAGAGTGGGCCTCTGGCATCATCACACACTACTCAGTCGGCTTACAAAATTGGCAGGGCAGGCCAACTGGCGAGCCCCCGCGATTTGGGGGGGGTCGACAGAAGCCGGAAAAAATGCTACAGGGTTTTAATCAGAAAGGAACAAAAACAAAATTTCTGGCAAGGAGCCCCCGAGCATCAGCCGGGGTTCCACATCTTTTGTTCATTCCGGGTTACGGATACATACAATGATTTGCGACTAAGTGTAAAACGGTCGGAGCAGGTCTGCATTCCATGGCTGCTCCGTCTCTTCATCCGATTTGTCCATCTTGTTCTTGCGCGGCTGTTGCGCGTCTATGAGGTAGTAGGAGTTGTTGTGCAACGCCTTGCTGATGATGAAGGGGCCTCCCACGGAGGGGAAAACTTTTGCATGCCTTTCGTGTCTTGTATCAGCCGGAGCACCAGGTTGCCCTCCTGGAACGTGAAGGGCCGGATGCGGTTGGAGTGATATCAGTGCAGTCCTTGTTGGTAGATGGCTGATCTGGATAGGGCCAGCTCACGGGCTATCCTCCATTGCCTCCTGGTTTTCCTTCTCTGTGTAGAGGAGCTTACGGGGTGAGTCGAACTTGATGTCTGCCGCGAGGACCACTTCTGAGCCGTAGGTGAGGAAGAACGGGGTGAAGCCGGTTGATCTATTCGGGATGGTGCGGAGGCTCCACAGCACAGCCGGGAGCTCCTACATCCAAAAGTCGGGTGATCGCTCTAGTGGCTCGATTAGCCAGGGCTTGATTCCGGCTAGCACCAGGCCGTTGGCTCTTTCCACCTGTCTGTTGGACTATGGGTGGGAAACGGATGCGAGGTCTAGTCGGATCCCTTTGTTGTGGCAGAATCGGGCGAAGGCCCCCTTGGCGAAGTTCGTGCCTTTGTCGGTGATGATGCTGTGGGGATACCCAAACGGATGATGATGTCGCAGAAGAATGTGACGACCGTGGCACTGTCTAGCTTCCGGATCGGCTTCACCTCGATCCACTTGGTGAAGTTGTCCACCGCCACCAGCAGGTGGGTCATGCCGGCTCGGGCTCGCTTGAAGGAGCCGACAATGTCCAACCCCCAGACAGCGAAGGGATAGGTGATCGGGCGCCTTCTTAGCCGGCATGGCGAGAAATGACACTGTGGATAGCATGCGCTTGAGGTCATGGAATGCGGCATCCGCCTGCGCAGTCCAGGTGAACATGTCAGTTTTCTTCATCAGCTGGTATAGTGGTAATGCCTTCTCCCCAAGTTGGCTGACAAATCGGCCGAGGGAATCCAAGCAGTCGGTGAACTTTTGGACACCGAGCAAGCTCTTGGGTGGCTGCATCCTCTCGATGGCCACGATATTCTCTGGATTGGCCTCGATTCCTCGGCTCAACACGAGGAAGCCAAGGAGCTATCCGGCTGGCATTCCGAACATGCACTTCTCCGGGTTCAGCTTCATCTGGTACCGACGAAGATTCACGAACGTCTCACCGAGGTCTTCCAACAGGGTCTGCTTCTCCTTCGTCTTGATGATGACATCATCCACGTACGCGTGCACATTTCAGCCGATCTGCGAGTGCAAGCATTTCTGCATGCAACACTGGTAGGTAGCACCTGCATTCTTCAGGCCGATGGCATGGTTACATAGCAGTAAGCCCTGTACGGGGTGATGAATGACGTTTTCAATTGATCAGCCGGATTCAGCCGGATCTGATTGTAGCTGGAATAACAATCAAGGAAGGAGAGAAGATCACAGTCGGCCGTACACTACTAGGAAAATGGCCGTTTGTGGCGCACCTGTAAACAACATCTATGGCGCACTAGGGGTGCGCCACGGGCCTCGCGCTACGGCTATCTCCTAGCCGTGGCGCACTGCCTTGTGCGCCACGGTTATGTCGAGATAGGCATAGCGCACCTAATAGTGCGCCACGGATATGTGGGCAGATGCGATACACTTTGGATCTTCTGTGGCGCACGTTGCAGTGCGCCACGACGATGGCGGGTGCGCTTTAGTTGTAGTGCGCCACAAAAGCTAGGACATGTGCGCCGCTGGTGTCTTTTTTTTAATTTCAGAGCTAGATGATATACAATACAGATTATATACAATATTACAGGAAGATATACACACAGATATAATATATTCAGTTATATATATAAATACACAATTCGCAAAACAAGATTGAAACAAATACATATAGATAAATCTCATACATGAATACATAATATAAGTTACATTGTTTCGATCAAGTTACAAAGTAGTTGGTGACATGCGAATACATGTGTATCGAACAAGTTAGAGCTCGGAAGCTCGCCTAGACATCTAAACTAGCTAGACACAAACACGGGATAAACAACCAAAGACGATAAGCATGATCACCGCGACGAAGGTGTAGGTCTTCATCCGGTTCCTCGACCTAACTCCCACTAGATAGCGCGTGTATATAGCTTCCGCCTCCGCCATAGTGTTGTACCCTTTGTAGCTATTGCCGCTGAAACGGTGCACCTGTCTCCGGCAGTCTTCCCAATCATCGTAGACTCCGGGAACCCGTCCCTTGTACACGACGTACCACGTCATCTACAAGTTGAAAAGACCAAACTCAAAAAGAATGCCTCATATATAAGAAAGTACTCCTAAATCGAAAATACCAAACTCAAAAATAATGCCTCATATATAACTAGGTTGTTTGACATAGGAATATGCTACGATGGAACCGTCCGCCAAGTAGGATGCACAACACCTGGACCTGTGCATAGCACAAGGCGGACAATCCCATCGCAGCACATTCACATATATAGTGTGCCACGATATTTCAATCATCGGCATTATTCTCAAAAAAGACCAAAGTAACTCGAAAAGAATGCCTCATATATAACTAGCTAGGTCGTTGGACACAGGAATATGCTACGACGGAACAGTTAGACAAGTAGGATGCACAAGACATGGACTTGTGCATATCACAAGGCTAACTATCCCGTCGTAGCACATTCACATATATAGTATGCCACGACATTTCAATCATTGGCATTATTCTCGAAAAAGACCAAAGTAAATCAAAAATAATGCCTCATATATAGATACATAGGTCGTTGGACACAGGAATATGCTACGATGGAACTGTAAGCCAAGTAGGATGCATAACACCTGGACTTGTGCATATCACAAGGCTCACAATCCCGTCGTAGCACATTCACATATATAGTGTGCCACGACATTTCAATCATCGGCATTATTCTCAAAAAAGACAAATAAAGTAAGGGAAAAAAGAAGGACCAAAGTGAGCAAAGGACCAAAGAGTAAGCAAAAAAACAAAGTATTGATTGATATATAATAATAATAAGTAAAAGAAGTAAGCGATGATTCATAAACCTAATAAGATAAGTAGTAGCATGTACACTTGTCCACACACACAAAGGTCATCTATAGTTTGTAACTACAACTAGGCCAACATCAAGCCTTCTGGCTCGGCTTAGGGAACGGGAGGACGCCTTGTCTCGTCATGAACTTCCTATAGTCACCCTGCATCTCTAGGTGATCTTCTATGTCACGGTTATTCGGGATATTTCCTCCGTAGAAGATCCCCCCCCCCCCCGAAGTCATGACATCACGAAAGATGATTGCCCCAAACTGCTGCTGGATGCGATACATCTCTTGTCTAATATCTGAATCAGTGATCTTGGACTTTGCTTCGGCCCACTGTTTGAGATGATCTGGCAGTGTAGAATTCTACTGGTCAAGTAGGAACGCCCTCATGTGATGGAGTGCGTAGTAGGCTTCCTTTTTACTGTTTTCTGGGTGCTTCACGCAGGGGAACTCCGTTACGTGGTTGAAGACGTGCCTGCCGAACTTGACCTTCGTACGCACGAAGGTGGTGCCTTCCGTCGAGGCATAGCCAGTGAGAGCATCATCCAGAACTTCCTTGATCTTGTCGTAGTTTTTCTTCTTTTCTAGACTCCCCGAGTCGAAATACGTGGCGTGCGCATGCTTCGGCGATAAGGAGATGAGCGTGCAGTGTTCATCTCTGCGCAAAAAATTCAAATGGAATGTGTTGGAAAAATAATGATGATAATCTAATAAAGCTAATCAACGGTGGCGAGTGAATAACGACTTACTCAGGAAAGTAAGGCACGAGAATGTATTCCTTTGTCTTGTTTGCCACGAGGATTTTTTTTTAGATATGAGGCCACGATACGTCGTTCAGCGGGGGAACCCAAGCAGCCGTCACGCATGTAGTAGGGGTCCACTATAGCGATGCCCGGTGTGTTCTCTCTAATGATCTGCATGGCCAGGCTGAGAGAAAACAGGCGGACCATGGTATAGTGCAGCAGGTATAGGTCGAACATATTGAAGATGTCGTCGAACCGCAGGAAGAACAGATCCGCATGGGCATTGTCGATGAAGCCCAAGCCTGGTGGCACCTTAACCACGAATACCGGGTGCAAGGGATCTTTCTCCGCCAGAAGGCGTCTCTCTATCGTCAGCATGCCGTCATGCACACTCTGCAGTTCCGAACTGGCGAGCCTCCACAAATTCTTAGGTAGCATGGGCTCACCCGCCACATGAATCCTCCACATAATACCCTCGGGTCTTGGTGGCCCGTCCCGAAACCTGATCGGATTCGCAGTTGACGCCACCGGCTGGCTCGAGCTGCTAGATTTTCTTTTCCTGCCCTTTTTCCTTTTGGAGAGCGGGCAGGCACCACAATCTGAGCACCGGCCGCCCTATGTAGTATGTTAGGGCTTAGAATAAAGGGCCGGTTGGTTGTATCAACTGGCTCTATAAAGGCGCAAGCTGGAGGCGTCTCCTAAGAACCAAACAGACGCTTGGTGATAGTGGCTTTCTCCATGGGGCCACCAGCTAGGTCTTCGTTGCTAAACTGAGTGCTAAAGAAGTGATCATTCCAGTCTTCGTCGTCCTCGGCCGGATCCCGCGCCATGTGCATATCATCAACATGATCATCCGATTACTATTGGCCAGGGCTCTTTCGGATTCACACCTCTCCTTGAACTCCCGGAACTAATCTTCTGTGATCTGGGGGTCAATCTTTTGGATCTCCTCGAGACTTTTGCCTTCTTTATAGATCTTCTTCTTTATCCGGGTTCTCCAGCTAGCCAGGGCGGTGCTCATCTTTGTGAGGGCGGATTTGTTTACTTCGTTCCCATGATAATTTGTGTTCTGATACTTAGCGGGGAACTTGTATCTTGCGTGCAGCTTCTCGAAGAGGAGTGTGCGCAAGTGGCCATTATCTTTATGCCGGAGATTCTCGGCATTGATCGAGATGGTTTTCCGGGTGATCGCCGCCACTTGCCCACCGTACCCTCTGACGACAAGGTCGGGCTCCAAAGGAACCCCTGTTGGGCTTACTTCGGTAATTTCCTCCCTGACTGTGCCAACCGTGTTCGGGCGCCGTTCCTTCGGCTTCTTCTTCTTCTTAGGAGGATTTCTACCACTCCCTGTGCCCTCGCCGCCATCAGTGGTTTCATCACCCGCCGTTCCTTCGACTTATTCCTCCGCGTCTTCCATCTCATCATCCTCGCTCCGAAGGATGGTATTCTTCATCGTCTTCTAGCCGCTGGGCCGCCTCCGAGAATGTCAATTGTTTATTCGGAGGTCTGAGTTCTCCTTCAGCACTGATGCGCTTAGAACATCCAGCCTTGTCGTTGTCACACATCTTTGCACTAATAAAAAACAAATAATTGGTTAAATGCACGGAAAAATCCGGCATGACCTTTGCTAATTTTCTTAAACTAGGAGTGCCCGATTTCTGCCGAAACGGAAGTTAATCAACATTCCGGCAAAAATCAGGACTCATTTCATACAAGAACCTGCATACACAACATAATAAAGTGCTTCATATACAAGCACAAGCACAATTTCAAGTGCTACAATTATATCACCACAGATCAGTACTACTAGACCATCACCAGCAAGCAAACCAGTACTAAAACCATCACCAGGATCAGTACTAAAACCATACAACATAACTAGGATTTCAGCAGGAGCATTTCATCAGTATATACACATTGTTTGAGCTATATATGTGTGGATACCATTCAACACTAAAACCATCACCATAACTAGGATTTCAGCAGGAGCATTTTAGATCATATATCTCTTTCTCTAAAACCTAGCCATAAATCATAACCAGGAGGTCACAAACCAGGATCATATTTCTCTCTCTTCGCTAAAAAAATCAATTCGAAACCTACAAGGCTAAACCTACAAGTTCTCTATTTGCTAGGAATATGAACTAGTAATTTATTACATCAGGTTATGCCTAGCATCAGGTTTTCCATCAAGTTTAGCATCAGGTTATGCCTATATTAATCCAGCAACTACATCCAATAAAATGAAATGCTGATAGATAAAAGTACTGAAGCTAATAAAGATGTCGATACCCTCTCTGTTTCTACTTGCTGATCTTGGCCAGGGAACAAGACTTGCTCAAATGTATAACGAGGTTAGGAAATAAATTGCAAATTTATTTTCCAGCACTACCTAAGGGTAAATGGCTAGCATTGATATTTGTAAATGACTACAATTCTTCAAGATTCCAGCTATTTTTCACAGCCGATCGAGGAAGAAGCAAAGTGCTAAGCATTGGGAAAAAAAGTTACTGAACACACATTGGGATGGAAAACCTGCAATATCTGAGAAAACTTTATATATGTAATCATGAAGCCTATTGATTCTTGGTGATCCTGGCAGAATCCTCCATGTCATTTATAAATAATTTATAGAGCATGAACGATTGTTATTGGCCTTTGGTTTCAAGAGTGGAAACGGTTCCAAGCATGTATTTGTGGATCACTTGCATATCCAACAGTCTTATGTGGAGTAGTACTTATAAGTGACAGGACGACAGGTTATGACACTGCAGATTATAGATGTAGTGGTGGAAGCAGTACAGCACAAGATCAACATATAGAGGACATGCATATAGGTCTCGACTCTCAGCAGTAGTGGTCAATGCAAGATCGAACAACAGACCCAGGCCAGGAACGATCGAACAGCAGACCCAGGCCAGGAACCCAAACTCACTCCAGGACTACAGTACCATGCAAGATGCAACTAAACACAACACCCACACTCGCTAGAAATAGTCAGCATCGACAGAACGCATAGAACACGACAGAACGCGTAGAAATATCAACTAAAGATGGGGGAGACATCGTAGCAGCTTACCTGGGTCTGCGTGGAGCCGCGGTGGAGTACTTGGATTGGGCGGTGCGTGCCCGGTGGCGTGGCGGCCTCCTCCTCCTCCTGGCATGGCGAACTCCTCCTCCTCCTAGCGTGGTTTGCTTCTCCTCCTCCTGGCGTGGCTCAATCGCTGCTCCTCCTCCTAACCTCCGGCGGCGGCCGGGTGGCTCGCTGCTCCTCCTCCTGACCTCCGGCGGCGGCCGCGTGGCTCGCTGCTCCTCCTCCTGACCTCCGGCGGCGGCGCGTCGATGGGAATGGGGACGATGGGGATCTGTGTCTGAGGAGATGGGGATCGAGGGCGAAAGTTGACTAGTCGTACCGTTATCAAATAAGAAGGCTCCCACCCCCATTGTTATCACTAGCACTACCTTATCACAAAGGTTCCGCCCACTGCTTTATTCTAAACCTGTGAGCACCCAGGTTCCAATCCTGGTGCCCAACTTTTTTATTTTTATTTTAAAAAAAAAATTAAATGTTCCAAAAAATGCCCAAAAGTGGTGATATATGCCATAAAAGTTTTGTTTTGTTTTTAAAATACTTTTAAATATTCCAAAAATGCCCAAAGGTGATAATATATGTCATAAAAGTGGTACCAATATGATTCAAATATGTCATAATAATTTGTCCATGAATATTACAATCTTTTTCGACCACGCGTTTTATAATATTTTTTGAGCTAGCGTTTTACAATCTTTTTTCCCTTCTTTGTCGCGGTTGAATAATTTAGCCCCGGCACTTTAATGTTTCTTCTTTCAAACGGGCTACCTTTTTTGGGTAGGGTTGTCCTTTTTCTTCTTGTGATGTATGTTGCTTCATCGTAGTCTTCGTCGTCTTCAATCTTTGGATCGCCGTACTGGTCGAAGTCTTGCTCGTTGGCGACTCCATACATTCTGATGATCTTTCTTTTTCCTCTCCTCACGACAACACGGCTAGGCTTTGTCGGGTCGGTAATAAAAAACATTGGACCACTTTGGTAGCCAGTACCCACGGTTCATTTTGCGCGGCCACGTTCGCACCGGCGGCCTTGGATTTGGCTGCTTCATTTATACCCATGGTTGTGAAATACCGGTCTTCTCTTTTGACGCTCTTTGCCCATCTGACACGGAACATCGGCACCTTTTCTCCACATTAGTCGAGCTCCCAGATCTCCTTGATTCTTCCGTAGAATATTTCCTTCACGTTGTTATCGGTGTAGAATTCCGACGTTACGCCTGAGTTCTGATAATCACACTTGTTGTTCTTTTCCTCCATGTAGAATGTGTAGCCGTTGATATCATACGCCTGATAGGTAACTAGGTTTTGCATCGGTCCCTATGACAAGGTGAATATGATCTTTTCCATGTCAGAAGAATGCGATCGCGGGGGATTATCAAGGAGCGTCTGCCTAAACCAACGCGTGAAATATGAGTTGTGCTCTTTGATTATTTCTCCATGCGTCCTCTGTATGCCCCAGTCACTGTACTTCTTCTCGATTAACCTTTTGTGCTTCTGTACCCAAGGATCGACCAGTTCTAAATGTTGTAGCACGACGAGGTTTGCTCGATCAAAGTCTGTGCGTCGAAAATCGAAGCCTGCATGCAGTATGCGACGACCCTCTCGGTGACCAGATCCGTCGAGCTTGCCAAGGTGCCTGTTGATGGGAAGACTGACAGGGTTCTCGATGTCTAGATAATTCATGCAGAAAGAGATGCATTCTTCGGCCAGAAAGCCCTTGGCTATACTTCCATCTAGACAGTACCTGTTGCGAACATATCCTTTGATGTGTCCGTTCATCCTTTTGAACGCCATCATGCCGCGGAGGGACATCGGCCCGAGTTGGACGATGTCCTCCGCAACATGGACCAGCAGATGCACCATAATGTCGAAGAATGTGGGTGGGAAGTAGACCTCAAGCTCGCATATTATCACCACGATCTCCTCATGTATCCTCCCGAGCTGATTCATGCCAATCGACTTCCTAGAGATGACGTCGAAAAACTTGTAGAGGCCAAATAACGTTTCACGGACGTGCTCGTCCATTATCCCTCTTAGTGCAACCGGAAGTACCTGCGTCATTAGCACGGCACGGTCGTGAGACTTCATGCCAC
Organism: Avena sativa; assembly: GCA_916181665.1. Classification (NCBI taxonomy): domain Eukaryota; kingdom Viridiplantae; phylum Streptophyta; class Magnoliopsida; order Poales; family Poaceae; genus Avena; species Avena sativa. The sequence goes on along the minus strand of OV702293.1, from coordinate 91,425,081 downwards.
TGAACCTCTGCTTCGCCTCGTCTAGGCATCTGCTTATCTTGCCCGCGTAGCCGTAAGGAAATTTGACTCCTAGAAGGCACTTGAAAAACTATTTGATCTCATCCTGGCTTAGAGTGAAGCAAGAAGGAGGGCAGTAATATTTGTTCTTCTTGAACTTTTTACCCTTCCGACGACCTTGTGTCGTCTTCGACTCATGATCATCGTCATCTTCCTGATCATCAGGAGTAGTGCGTCCTCCGTGAAGCTCCTTCCGGATACCCATGAATATCAGGTCGTGCCTTGCTTTCGGACCATCTTTCGTCCTATCTGGCATGTTGATTATGGTGGCGACCAGACTCTCGCACACGTTTTTCGTGATATGCATCGAGCCTATGAGGCGTGCGGAGAAACTTCCAGTATGGCAACTCCCAGAAAACATACCTTGTTTTCCATACCTTCATTAGCGGCTTGTCTTGCTGCCTCTTTCGCTTCTTTCCAGGCTTAGGACAATCTTTCCATTTTTTCAGCAACTCTTCCACTTCTTCGCTGCTCCTACGCTCTGGGATTCCTTGGGTCTCGGATTTGCCATCGAACAGGTCTCCACGTTTTATCCATGGATCATTCTTGCCGAGCCACCTCCGGTGCGCCATGAACATGGTTTTCGAAGACCCTGGATCTTTCTCTAGTTGGAGATAGCTTGTGTTATCCATGCACCTAACGCATGCGCAGAATCCTTGGATAACCTGCCCCGAGATATACCCGCAACCTGGATAGTCTTGCACCATAGTGACCAATGCGGCTCTCATAGTGAAATAATCTTGTGCGACGGCGTCGTAAGTATTGGCTCCAGATTCCTATAACGTGGCTAGCTCCTCTTTCAACAGCCCGAGATACAGTTTGATGTCAGTACCAGGTTGTTTTGGCCCTTGACTTAGCATACTCATTTGTATGTACTTCTTCTTCATGCACAACCATGGAGAGAGGTTGTACATCCATACAAACACAGGCCAAGTGATGTGCGCGCTGCTCTGGCTACCAAACGGATTGAGTCCATCGGTGCTTGCACCAAGCCTGATGTTCCTCGAATCTCCACCAAATTCTGGGAATTCGAGGTCCAATGCTTTCCACTGGCTAGCATCTGAAGGGTGCGAGCAGCTCATCCTTTTCGGGGTCATCGTCATCTCCTGGCTTCTTCCTTTCCGCATGCCATCGCATGAGCTTCGCTTCCTTAGGGTCCGCAAAATAGCGCTGCAGACGAGGAGTGATAGGAAAGTACCATACCACTTTTCGAGGTGCTTTCTTCCCTTTCTTGTATCGACTCACGCCGCACACCGGACATGTGGTTTTCTCCGTGTCCTCGCCCTGATAAATGATGCAATCTATGATTCATATGTGATATCTAACGTGTGGTAGATCGAGAGGACAGATGGTTTTCTTGGCGTCCTCGATACTAGTTGGACACGTGTTCCCCTCCGGGAGACGATCGTGCCAGAATGCCATCATATCGTCGAAGCTTGCGTCGCTCAATTTGTGTTTTGCCTTCATCTCCATAGCCTTGAGTGTTACATTCAACCGGGTATCATCGGGCCTGCATCCTCCATACAATGGAGTAACCGTGTCGTTCTCAAGTTGCGCAAGCTTGGCTTTCTCTCTAGTGGCAGCCCTGGCATTACTCGTCTGCTTGAGAAACAGATCTTGCACATAAGGGCCCCGTACATAGCCTGACGTTGTTCCATCGTCGTCTGCTCCTCCGGCATCAAGATCATCATCACCCTGGTCTGCTTCCGCACCTTCACCAGGAGACTCTTCATCATCTCGCCCGTCCTCGCCGTGATGATCATCGTCATGTTGCCCACCTTCACCGTCTCCATCGTCTTCGTCATCGCTTATCCAACGAGTGTATCCATCCATGAAACCATGGCGGAGCAGGTGCGCCTGCAGATTCCCGGAATCTGGGTCGATCACCCAGTTGAGTTTGCATCTTCTGCACGGACATCTTATATCCGTCTTGTTATTTCGTATCATGTCGGCCATCACACATTTCAAAAATCTAGCCACAATGCCTTCGCTCATTATGCGGACCATTTTTGCCTGCACGGTGTACACGGTACAATTAGAAGTCTATTAGAACCACATAATGAGTGCATGCATGCATGCAATGGTCGATAGAAAATTTTGGCATGACCTATCCTAAAATTAGGACCTTTGCGAAATGCCAAAGTCTTGCCAAAATGGAAATGAATCAACATTTTGGCAAAACAAATGGCAACTTGTTCACACACAAACACAAGAGAGAGACCGATCCATACATACATGAACATATCATTATCCTCTCCATACACACATGCATATGAGCATCGATACTCTCCATATATATACACACACATGACCATCGATCCTCTCCATACACACATCATGAGCATCAATCATCTACATACATATGAGCATATCATCCATATACACATGAACACATCCTTACATGGACAACTTACTGAGATGAGAGACCGAGATCGCGAGAAGATGGAAAGGAGAGGTGCGCGTGAGACCGGAGAAGGAGATGCGAGAGACCGAAGAGCTTCCTCTATTACGTATGTAACATCCAAGGCAAGTTCTACATGCTAAAAATGGTGAATGAGTGGAGAAATTGAGGTGGGAAGGAGAAGGATCCCGACTAGATCTAAGGAGGAAGAAGAAGGGGAAAGTGAAGTGTGGGGTGGTAGATGATCACACATGTGCACAAAGTGGAGCTACAAAAAAATACTGGTCGACACAACCGTGGCGCACATGTCCCTAGTGCGCCACAGGAACAAAACAGAACCGTGGCGCACATGGCCCTAGTGCGCCACGGATGTGTCTGGCCATTTACAGAACAGAGGGGCCTCCAATTAGGCATAGCGCACCCCCTACACGTACGCCACGGTTAACCATAACATCAGTAGCGCACCTTCCCCATGTGCGCTACGGATATGCGGCATGCGGCCAGCAGGGCCCTGGCCCACACACATCTGTGGTGCACCATCACCATGTGCGCCACGGATGTTGTAGTTACTAGTAGGGCACTTCCCACAGGTGAGCCATGCCTGTTTTACCGGTGGGGAACTTCAACCACGTGAGCCACGGAAGTTTGGATTACCTATAGCCCTTTTCCTAGTAGTGGTAGAGTCGATCACTTTATCAATACGGGGCAGAGCGAAAGGGTCTTTCGGACATGCCTTGTTCATTCTTGTGTAGTCGATACATATACGCCAAGTCTTGTTCTTCTTCAGCACCAAGACTGGGTTAGCCAGCCATTCCGGGTGGTACACTTCCATGATGAAGCCGGCATCAAGTAGCCGGACGATCTCGTCGCCGAGGACCTTCCTCTTGTCCTTCACGAAGCGACGGCGGGGCTGCTTGACCGCCTTGGTGTCAGGACGCAAATGAAGCGAGTGCTCGACAAACTCCCTCGGCACACCCGGCATGTCTTTAGGAGACCATGCAAAGATGTCCCGATTCTCACGGAGGAAGTCGACGAGCGCGCTTTCCTATTTGCTGTCTAAGCCAGCACCGATGGTGACGCACTTGGAGGGGTCAGCCAGGTCGAGCGGGATATGTCTGGTGTCCTTGGATGGCTGGAACGCCATGTCCCCAGTTGGCTTCATGCCATCTGGCACCTCTTGCTGCAACATGGCAATGTTGCAGCATCATCTCGCGCTTCTCTTCGGCGATGATCAGGGCTTCAGCTATATTGGCGCCTTCCTTTGCGCAAGCCATGGACCGTCTGTAGCATTCGGCCACAGTGATCACACCATTCGGCCCCGGCAACTTCATCTTGAGGTATGCATAGTGGGGACCACCATCAACTTTGCGAGGGAAGGACTCCCAAGAAGGACATGGTAGGTGCTGGCCAGGTTGACCACCTCGAACTAGATTGTCTCACGCTGGAAGTTCTACTCCGAGCCAATATGACATCCAGCCGAATCTTGCCCAGCGGGATGCACGGTGGCCCAGGCGCGACGCCTTGGAACACAGTGGTCGAGGGCTGCAGGTCGCACTCCCGGACGCCCAGCTTCTCCATGGAAGATCGGTAGAGCAGGTTAAGGCTGCTCCCACCGTCTACCAGCACGCGCGAGAATCAGCAGGTGTGCACATCGGAGATGATAAGAGGGTGTAGTACCATGGCGTATCCCCCGGGGTTTAGGAGAAGATCAGGATGATCCGCCTGGCTCCAGGTGATAGGAGTCTTGGACCAGTTGAGGTGCAGGGGGGGCCGGTGGAACGACAGCGTTCACCTCTACGGTGTGTTGCTTCCGGCCACAATTGTCAATCTGCTCGGCCTTGAAGATGTGGTAGTTCTCGTGTTGCTGAGGGTAGGCCCCGTTGTCGTGGTTATTGCCGGCTGCCCTAGCTGCTGGTGGGGGTCCGCCGGGAGGGGGTGGGGGGAGGGGAGGCAAGCCAGCCCGCTCCTTGATCTGCCGGGTCTAGCTGCACTACCGAGTGGTATGCGTAGCTAGCTTGAAGGCACCATTGTGGTACTTGCACGGCCCATCGAACATCTTATCGAAGGTGAAGGCGTTCTTCCGCCTCTTGTCGTTTCCAGCCGGTGCGCCTTGCACCGCGTTAACTTGCCTCTGGTGGTAGCGCGGGTTCTACTGATCAACTGGACGCTTGCCCTGGTAGCGGTTGTCGCTGCCATGCCGTCTGGACGATCCGGCATCTCCTCCTTGGACAGCCAGCTTTTCTCGAGCCGGCTCGGTAGGAACTGGTTGTCCTTCCGCGTTCACCCAGGGGGGCTTCTTCATTGCCGCATCCGCGATGGAATACTGGTCAGCGACGTTCATGAGCTCCGCCATGGTCTTGGGCTCGTCGCACAGCAGCCGGTGGTGCAGCATCGTGCCTTCGCGGCACCATTCGATAAAGAAGCCGATCGCCTGGTTCTCCGCCACCCCTTTGAAAGAGTTGCGCAGCTCGGTCCAGCGGTCGAGATACGCGTGATCCGACTCGCGGTCTCCCTAGACGCATAGAGAAAGATCGCGGGGTCTGCCCGGGCGCTTGTAGGTGCCGTTGAAGTTCCGGATGAAGACCTTCTCGAAGTCAGGACAGGCGTTGATGCTGTTGGGTGCGAGGCTGTTGAGCCAGGTTCTACCAAGCCGGTCAACATGAGGGGGATGTAGCGAACCACCACGCGCTTTTTGCCGTGGGTGATTCCGACTACGGTGACGTAGTCGGTTAGCCAGTCTTCCGGCTTCATGCTGTTGTCGTACTTGGGGGTGTCTCGTGGCAGGAAGAACTTGTCGGGGAAGGGCTCCTTCCGGATGCGTGGCCCGAAGCACACTCGGCCGGTAGCGTCTTCCTCCTTTGTGAGGCGATCTTCCATAAGGAGGTCGATACGGTCACGCGCATCTGGCTCAACCGGGTTGAGCGCTTCCACCCGGCCAGCAAGGCAGGATGGGTGAAGGGGGTCGAGGGGGTTTCTTGCCTACCGAGGGCAGATGGCTCATGGCACCTTGGTCGCCGCGGGGTTGGCTGCTGCCGGAATGGCGACGCTTGGAGCGTGGGGGTTGCTGGCCTGGAGAGGCGGAGCACTCGGTCTGGCGAGGTCCTCCTTGGATGTTTCTACCCGTACGGTTCCCTTGGGAGTCGGCTCCTGCCTCGAACGCGATTCGAGCGGCCTTGGCCTGCTCGTCAGCCACGCGTAGCATGTGTTGTACCTGCTGGAACTGGCGCAGCATTTCCTCCCCCTCCAGGTGGGGTAAGTCCTCCAAGACAGCTCGCGCTGCCCGGATGTTCTTGACCGCGATGTCATACATGGGCGGTGGGAAGTACGTGCGGGATCCCGACTCGGCATCTTGCTCGAAACGGGCGCCTAGCTCCTATCCGCGACGCTACACGGAGCCCAGCCGACTAGGATCTTGGTTAGCCAGGGTGAGGCCATGGGCGTGCTGATACTCATGGATGTTGCTCTCCATCCGGTACTTGGTGGAGGCCAAGCCCTGAGCTTGCTGAAGCAGACGCTCTCGCGCCGCCTCGATCTTGGCCATTGCCTCTTCCGGGTTTTCCCTAGGGTGGACCAGCTCGAGGAGTTCCTCGATGACCTCATCCACTGCGCCTTTCTCGCGCAGCGGAGTGGACGGGCCGCCTAAGTCGCTGCCGTGCTCGAGAGGGGGACGGCGGCCATGGCTGGAGCCGGCCATTATCACCTCCATGCTGCGAGGCACGACGAGCACGCTGCAGGATGAGGGCAACGGCTTGGTGAAGGAGACGATCTCCCGAGGGAAACTCTCCGGCACAGTGGCAACATAGACGGGCAGGTCGCCGAACAACAGGACGGAGCCGCCTGCCAGGAAGCTAGAACCAGCGAAGCAGCGAGCATTGTCGATGACGCGGTCGAATTTTCCCAGTGTGAGCATGAGGCCGGAAGCCACGCGCTCGCCGGACGAAGTACGGGGTCCCGTGCGGAACGTCACTCCGGTCACCGCCATCTTCGCCCCATGGAGGGCGCCAACTGTCGTTGTTATGGAAACGGATGTGCCTGAGCAGGCTAGTTCGTGGTGCGGGAGCGAGTAGCGAAGCGAGCGACGGCGTCCATAGGCGGGATTGGGCACAAGCAAGCATCGGGCACACAAGAACTACCCAGGTCCGGGGCCCTCGCGGTGAGGTAACACCCCTACCCCTGTCGATCCGACTAACTGCATGATCACACAAAGGGCTACAAGTGCTCCTCGAGCTGTATCTGTCCTAACTAGTAGAGAATGAGGGTCCAACCCTTGCTATGATCCTCCTACCGCCCCTTATATAGGCCGGGGCGGCATGTGCAAAGACGATGCTGACTGGCGGGTTCCACAGGCAGGCCCGACCGACTATTCTAGTATCGTGATCTGCCCTCCTAACGTCGAGTATAGTGTCAAGCCCCCCGGCCAGCACGGAAACTATGGCGGCGGCCCCCTGGCCTACACGGAAACAGTGTAGGCTGCTCTGGCCGACACGGGCGGTGATCCCTGTTCCTGCGAGGCACGGGTACGGGTCGGCTCCTCAGGCGTCGGTGCTCCTGCCTCCCGTCCTTCTGCCTGCCAGGGCTGCGAGATATTGTGCCCCACGTCTTCCGTCTGTCTTGAAGGTCCGGCTAGGTCTCCCTAGCCGGCTAATCTACCCTGACCGGATGGTCAAACCCATCTGGCTAAGCGCCTACTCTTTGATGTCTTATTCGGCTGGCAGCTCTGCCGACTCGCTCCTAACTTGTCTTGCCCTATCCGGCTGGCATGACCCAGCCGGCTAGAACCCTTTGCTTATCCGGCTGACTGGTTTGCTAGCTTGCTCTTCGTCTGGTCTTCTTTCTGGTCTATCTTTAGGTTTTACATCCGGCTGGGTCAACCGGCTGGCAGTTACGCTGCCCCTGCATCCTGTCTAATTAGCCTACCCGGGGTGATCCCCCCGACACTCTACGTGGCCCAATAGTGGTATCAGAGCGATAGCTTCTGGTTTAGGCTCGAAATCTTGCATATGTGATATGCGGTTGGCTATAGATTAGATCTATGTGTTGGTTTGGTGGTCGATTTATGAGATAGATCAGTTTTGTACGAGGTTGATTAGATCAACTATACTTGGTGAATGGATGATCTGGTTTCCGTGATCATACCATTGCGGGCGTGGAACAACATACCCCTACTGGTCGGCTTCCGCCATTGGGGTTGACTATGACACGTCAATCTAGAAGCGGTGGTCAAAGATCAAAAGAGTTTGATCAAATTGGAACATTGGTTGGAATCCATGTCCGGATTGTTGATGAGATCTATGTTTTCGAAAAAATCGTCAGGTGTTTCCCGCACCCACGAGGCGTGCTGCCCCTTCGATCCCCGCCCTCTATCCGGGTAGTGGGACCACCGAGTTCGACCTGTCATAGTGCCTTAGATGTCGTTGTGAGTTTCACAATACCGGTAGATACCATATCTATGCATAACTTGTTTTTGCAAGAAGTTGTGAATGGTATGGCTTATGTGCATTTGATGTGTGTAATCCATATGTGATCTGCGAATCACTGTTTTGTCAGCCGGCTGGAGCCTTGGTGATGTCATTTTATTTTATAAGGACCTGCATGTCAGATTCTCTATGTAATTTACTTCACTAAGCTAGTGTAGCTGTTTGGATAACCCAGATCAATTGCAGGTCGATGTACAAGTCGACGACATGGAGTAAGACGACAAGTAACAAGAGTTGGCACGAGTCGGATTACAGGCTTTATGGAGATGGAGATCGCCATGAAGAGAGCCATACCATTTCACATTATAATTTATTTATTTTGTGTTAGTGATATGTCTCTGTTTTACATCTATTAGATAGTCGGTAAAATTTAATCCCTCAAAGAAGGTCTTGTCGGTTTTCCTGCCAGTGTTTGCACCATCATAAGTCGGACATTTTTGGTAGTGGGCTCATAAAATTGAGGTGCTACCTTCTTTCTGACTAGGTGGGTTTGAGTCGGACTCTTACAGTAGAAAAACTCGGTAAGCTAGATGGGTCTATCACAACGGTTGTGGAACTCAGGGAAAATTCAGAAGGGAGCCAGGGCATGAGATGCCAACCGACCAACAGGACTCGTATGAGATACGATTGACAAGGAGTTGTCTAGCTAGATCACTTGGCGGCTAGCGGTGATTCTAAAGCTCACTAGCCGACTTGCTTATTTAGGATCCTGAATCACTAAGCAACCATCGAAGGGGTGTTGGTTCTAGTGGGAGCATAAATATTAAAAAAAATAATATGCTTGCTCTTTTATGAATAATTGTCTTAAGTGTTTTGCATTATTTTTATAGATCATGGCACCAAGTAACAGTCACCCTTAGATATTTGGGTTTTCTTTGAGAACCATTCTTGAGAAAGATAAACTGAATGACATTAATTTCACAACTGGTATCGTAATCTAAGAATTATTCTCAAACAAGAAAAGAAGGACCATGTCCAAGAAAACCCACTTCCAGATGAGCCGGATGAGCGGACTAAGGATGAGTCCATAGAAATTAGCTATCTTATGCTTGCTCACATGGAACCAGACTTGCAGCATCAGTTTGAGAATGTTGAGGCCTACGATATGATCGAAAGCCTCAAAAGTATGTTCCAGGCTCAGGCTAAGACTGAGAGGTATCAAGTCTCTCAGGCTCTGCTGAGTTGCAAGCTTAAGGATGGTGATCCACTGAGTCCGTATGTATCAAGATGTTTGGTTATGTGCAGTCTCTGGAAAGGCTTGGCTACCTCATTAGCGAAGAGTTCACTACGGATATAATTCTGAAACTCTCTTCCCAGTGTGTATGGTTAGTTCATATCGAACTACCACATGCATGGTATGGATAAGAAGTTCATTGAATTAAATGGGATGCTCAAGCAGGAAGAGGTGGATCTCAAGAAGGGTGCCAGTCAAGTGTTGATGGTGCAGAATAAGGCTAAGTTCAAGAAAAGTTCTTCGACTCAGGCAAGGCTCAGGACCCGGTCCCAAGCGCTTCCTCAGGGACTAAGCCATCTCCTTCATCCGGATCCACTTGATTCTGCTGCAAGGCGGATGGCCACTAGAAGAGGACCTGCAGCAAGTATTTGGCCGACAAAGCAAAGAATGCAGGTAGGACTTCCGACTCAGGTACACTTGTTTGAAATGTTATAGACATTTATCTTATTGATGGACCTAATAGTTCTTCGGTATATGATACCAGATTAGTTATTCACATCTACAACTTGTTGCAGGGACTGGTAAGAACTAGGAGCGTAGCAAGAGGAGAGGTTGATATCCGTGTCGGCAACAAAGCGGCAGTCGCTCTGTTGGAAGTCGGCATGATGCAACTTCATTTACCTTCCAGATTCATTATGGATTTGAATAATTGTTATTATGTTCCAGTGCTCAGTCGAAACATTATTTCTGCTTCATATTTGATGAGGCAAGGCTATGAGTCGAATATTAAGAATAATGGTTGTTCTTTATATTTGAATGATATGTTTCACGTCTTTGCACCCGTCTAGGATGGGCTATTTATTTTGAATCTTAATGTTGAGTCGGGTTCTAACATAAATGTTAAAAAGGTTGAAACCAAATGATCTGAATAATAATTACTTTTGACACTGTCGGCTTGGTCATATAAGTTGGAAACACATGAAGAAGCTCCATGATGATGGACTCCGAACTTTGTTAGACTTGGAGTCATTCGAGACATGCGAATCTTGCCTACTCGGCAAATTGACGAAGACACCTTTTCCAAAGAGTTGCAAAAGGGCGTCCGACTTGTTGGGACTAGTGTAGGGGTTCGTAGCATGGAAAACAAAAAAAAATTGTCGCATGAACACACACAAGCCAAGATCTATCTACTAGATTGTAGCAACGAGTCGATAAAATACTAATCCTCGAAGATCTAAAGCGGTTAACGAGAGCAGATTCTCGTGGGTGATGTAGTCGTTCACTTGCCGATCTCAAGATTGTGTAGGCAATCCTTTTGGCGTCGCTTTCCAGCAGCGCTCCCGTAGTCGGTCACACATACGGTACTCAACGAAGACCTTCCTCTCCCTTGTTCCAGCAGGCAGCGGAGGTTGTAGCTCTCTGCTCGCGATTCCGGCAGTAGAACGGCATGGTGTCGGAAGTAGAGGGGCGATCCCGCAGGGCTTCGCCTAAGCCGTAGCGAGTATGGTGGAGTATAGGAAGCCCCGTGATCTATGGTTTAGAGGGCTGAGGTTTAGAGGTAGCTAGCAACTAGAGTTTAGCTAGTCGGTAGCGGTTTAGAGGAGATCTAGATTGGTCGCAACTAGAGAGGGGGCGGTGGCTAACCTAGGGTTTCTTGGGCGCCTAGGTCAAGGGGGATACCTTGGGGTGAACCCCCACCCCTCCTTATATAGGTGGGGCGTCCAAGGGTGTTCCCAACCTAGGTGGAAACCCTCCCTAACTTAGAAATCCTCCCTAACTCGGAAACCATGTTGGGATTTGACTTTTTCAAACTGCCTTTTTGACTTTAAAATTAGAGTTTGATTTCACTCTTCCAAGTATCCAGCCAAGTGACCTAGGACATGATGTAACCATTACACTTTGTCAAGGCACATCCATGTACCCTTCCCCTTCCGGATCGGTGAACCTTCTAGACCCTTCTAGAACATTCCGGTGAAAACACCGGAATCATTCCCGAACTACGAAATTGGACTTTCCTTATATGAATCTTATTCTCCGGACCGTTCCGGATCTCCTCGTGACATCACAGATCCCATACGAGACTGCAAACAACATTTGGTCTCTTTACTCGCATTCCATATCTACTAAACAACATCAAATCCTTAAGTGTGTCTCCCTACGGTTCGTGAATTATGCAGACATGATTGAGACTTCTTCTCCGATCAATAACCAATAGAGGAATCTAGAAATTCATATGGCTCCCACATATTTCTACGATTACTTTGCGATTGAATGAATCATTTACATACCGAACCAATTTCCCTTTGTCTCGCGATATTTTACTTATCCGAGGTCTGATCGTCGGTATCTCTGCATACCTAGTTCAACCTCGGTACCGATAAGTATTATTTTCTCGTTCCCGTGATATGTGATCCCTTGTGAGCCATTCACATGCTTGCAAGCTAATTGGATGACATTCCACCGAGAGGGCCCAGAATATATCTATCTATCATATGGATGGACAAATCCCACTCTTGATCCATGTGCCTCAACACATACTTTCCGAACAGTCAATGCCACCTTTATAGCCACCCTGTTACGGTTTGGTGTATGATGTCATCAAAGCATCCTTCCGGTGATGGTGATTATCATGATCTCATGGTCGAAGGAATTAGGTTACTATGTATCAGAAAGCTTATAGCAAGTAAACTATTTGAATGACTTGATCTTATGCTACGCTTAACTATGGGAGTATGTCCATCACATCATTCTCCTAATGATATGACCTTATTGTTAATAACATCTCAATGTTCATGATCAGGAAACCATGATCATATATTAACCAACAAGCTAGTTTAACAAGAGGCTTTACTAGGGACTCTTTTATGTTTACAAACCACACAAGTATTAATGTTTCCGATTAATACAATTATAGCATGGTATGTATACATTTATCATAAGTACGAAGATATGCTAATAACCACTTTATTATTGCCTCTTGGGCATATCTCCAACAGTCTCCCACTTGCACTAGAGACAATAATCTAGTTTAAAAACTTTGTGTATTCAACACATATGGCTTTCCGGTGTTGTATTTACATGATTGCTTGTGGTCAACTGATCTTCGGATCCGACTCTTTCAGGTCCGTGTGTAATTGCATGTCTTTGCGTCTCTACGCATCACTCATTCTCTAATGAGATGGCTTTGTATAAATTTGGTCCTTTGGTGAGACCTTTGGTTCCTTGGGGTTAAAACATGGTGATAATATTGTCGTACAATATATCTTCATGGTAATATCCTGCTGTGAACCACACCTAGTTTGATTACAAACTACTTAACACAAATGTCCTCTTTTGATGCTATAATAGCAGTCATATACTTAGACTTTTGTTGTAGTATCTGTCACAATCTCTTAACTTTGGAACTCATCCAAATCCATTATGGAACTTACTTTCCATTATATTGTGCCACCCTTAGTTTAGATTGAGATAAACTTAATTTGTACTTTGTGAAAAAACTAGTATGAATGTTGTACTTTTACAATGAACTAATCATCTATTTGTCACATCTACAAAAATAATATATTCTTAGTTCTTCCAAAGGATCATAAGGATATCCTTACTATCATCCAATGATCATCTTATGAATCATTCTGGTATATGCTCATAACATTTAGAGCATAGCACATATCTGGATTTGTACATATCACATTATGATTGATATAAATACTTGAATCAAGTATCAATCTATACTTGAATCTTTGTTTCACTTACCAAGTGTCGATACACTTGAATTTTGATTTAATCCTTTCTGTGTGGCAAGAACCTTTCTTGTCATTTCCATATTGAACTCATTCAATATCTCATCTATGTACATTTGGCACAACCATATTAGCGTCTCAATCTATCTATATAGATATTTATGCCAAATATTCGGATTTTTCCTAAGTCTTTCATCGAGATGAAATTCTTAACATGTGTTAATAAAAGATACATCATTTCCAATCAACAATATGTATTCCACATAATGTATTATAAATATGTCTTAGCGCTCCCACTTGATTTCTTGCAAATGCAAGCATCTTCATCATCTTTGATGAATTTAAACTCTTTTAATAGTTTCATCATGGTGAAGATTCCAAGTCCGCGATGCTCACTTCAACCATTGTAGTTTGCATACGCTTTTAACATCCTTTGAATTAACAAAACCCTTTGGACCGTGTTATGCACACGTCCTAGGTAACAATTCTATCAGAAGAACTTGTTTTGTTTATTCAACTACCACATAACAAAATTATATGTAGTGGTTGCTACATTAATCCGTCTAGACTAAATATCACTATGAAAGATCAAATCTTTTCATAGTCAACCTTTGAACATTGTTGTGAACTCTTTTCCAACATGTCGACTATTTCATAGATGTGAAACATCCATGTCTATTTCTTTATAGATCCAAACATGACTGTAAGGTTTTACACATTTCCAGATGGTCTTTCAAGTTCAAAGCTTGATTTCTCGTGTATGGAACTATCACAGATTTTATGGCTCCAAGCCATTTGACGGAGTCGGGGCTCATCATCACTTCTTTGCATGTAGTCCGTTCATTATTGTCAAATAATGATTCAACCCTCAAATCTTGGTATTTGATTGTTTATCCGACCTACTTGGTTCAATAGGAACTTAGACTTCCGTGACCACAACCTTTGAGGCACGTGAGCCATGAGCATTGTTGTTGCCTCCGGAACACTTTTCGGTGTTGCGCAACTTTTCACATATAGCTAAGGTTTTTTTAACCTTATCAAAGTTCTATTGTCCTCCCACTTAACTTTTCACGGAAAATTCCTTGCTCAAAGAAACTTGAGGTTCTAAGTGACAAACATTTTTTTCTTCGGTGTTATGTAGGAATACTCAACGATTATTTGAAATAACATACAAAGATATGTTTATCCGATTTTGGTTGCAAACATCTTTCTTATGCATAGCATACCAATGTTTAAGAAAGGACAACTTGGGTTTTATCCCAAGCCATAACTTTATATGGTGTCATTTCAATGGATTATGATGGACTCTTTTTAGTGGAAAAATGGTAGTCTCTAAAGCTTTAATCTTTTAAAATATAATGGCAGTTTTATAAATTACACCTTTGATCTTACCATGTAAAAAAAGGTTTCATTACATATCTCGAACGCTCCATACTCTTATGGTGTTTCGGGAAATGCAAATCCACGAAACGATTCCTCAAATCTTATGCTAAACTTGTAACTCAAATATCTTCCTTTATGATCCTATCATAAATTCTTTATTTTCTTGTTATATTGATTTTTCACTTCATCTTGAATGTTTTTGAACTTTTCAAATGTTTCACACTTCATCCTCATTAAGTAAAAATTCATATGTTCACTCAAATTTTCGGAGAAATCATATGAAGTTGAAACCCATCGCTCTTGACTACACATAATGGACTTCATACAACAATATGTACAAGTTCCAATAAGCTAGTCATCTATTCCCTTTGGCCTATGAACGGAGTTTTAATTATCTCTAGGAAATTTACACAAGTGTCATTTGATCAAAAATCAAAAGACTCCAAAATTCCATCCACATGGATTTTCTTCATGTTTTCTTTCCAATATAATTTAAACGGCGATGTCACTTCCTAAGTGATCTTTCTTATCAATTGTCTTTCAACATTTTTAGCAATAGTTTTATGGATGCGATTTATCCAACGAGATTTGTAAATCATCCATCTTTCAAGGATTACAGCAATTATTTGAACAACCCTTTTGTTCTCATAGTACCTGATAAAATAAATCTTGTAGGCAAGCTTTGATGTTAACGAGAAACACAACAACCCTTTATTTGTTCTCGATGAACATCATCACATATTCTTTTGCTAGTTACTTAGGCCATTGTAGTTCATGAATTGTGTTGTTTCGTATGGCGATTCACACCAACAAATTCAGTATCCAATACTTAAGAACCACATTGTTTAATAAGCAAAGAATATAGCCATAACATGTATATCCTCTATATACCTAAGCTGAACAATTCTAGTCTTTTCTTTTTTGCCATATATTTCTGAGATTCTCTTTTAGTATTTCCTTTTCTGTTTGAAAGAATCTATCAACATCAATAGTGGAGCCATACACATGACACATCGTCCAAAGCATGTATAGTGAAATACCAATGTCTTTGGACTTGCACTTTGAAGTAAATCACTATCATCAAATATTTGGTGTTCTTTCAAATTCCATTTTTTAGTAATCATTTAGTGTAGTAAACATTTTACCTACATCAAATATTCATCCTTATCATGGAACTATTCATGATCAAGCTTCTTTAGCTTATAACGGTGAATCGCGAGTATAATGTTGTTCTCCAAAACCTTTTGGAGGATTAGGACGACTAGCGTCTCCAACCTTTTGTAAATTCCCATCAAATATGAGAACATAAACTTTGCCATATTATACTCCATCATGTTATAATCAAAACATCGTTTCAGATATCGCAATATCTTCCACATATGATGTTCCTAGATAACCTTGATATTAAAATAATCTTTTGAATATCAAGAATCATGCAGATAAACATGATACTTATATATTAACACTGGAATTGACTCCTGATTTAATACCAATTATTAAACTTCACGGAGTAACCGGAACTTACTGAAAGTTTGCAATAGGACTTTTAAACTTTAGATTAACACTTCAAAACAATATGATACCAGTTCGTAAAGTAATTAACCAGAATTCTATAGTTCTATTATCTCAATTATAACTAAGCGCAAGGTGGTAAATGGATGCCAATGACTACAACAACTATGCAAATTCACTTTGATTTAATTTATAGTAAACAGTGTTCAACTATTAATCATATTACTGTTGAACTCCCACTTAAAATAATATCCCTCACATTGTTTTAGTGATCACATGAACCAAATTTACTAGGTCTGGTCATCACGTGACATGATATAGTTTCAAAGGAGAACAATCATCATGTTCATCATATCATCTATATGACTCATGCTTTACATTTCGGTATTCCGTGTTCTGGGACCATGTCTGTACATGCTAGGATCATCAAGATCAAACCTTAGCTTCCGCATGAGCAAATCTGGCTTGCTCCCATTGTATACACTCGTAGAATCTAAAACACCCGATCATCATGTGGTGCTTTGAAACAACGAGCTTTGGCAACGGTGCCTACTAAGGATGAACACTCTATAACTTGATATTTTGTGAGAGGGATCATCTTATAATGCTACCATCACGAACTAAGCAATACAAGATGCATAAAAGGATTAACATCACATGCAATTCAAAATATGTGATATGATATGGCTTTTCTTCTTGTGCTTCTGGTCTCCATCTTCAAGCACGAACATGATCTCCATCATCACCGGTGTGGCGTCAAGGTCAATGGCGCCGCTCCATGGTTGTCGTCCACCAGCATCAACTATTACAACTACTTTGAATAATAGACACGCAGGTCTAGACGAAATTAAAAGACAACCATATGGCTCCTGCCGGTTGCCGACTTACAATAAGGAACATTGCATACATCATATATAATCACAATCATGGCCATATCACATCACAGCACACCCCTGCAAAACAAAGTTAGACGCCTCTAATTTTCTTTGCATGTTTTACATGGTTTGGGGCGTTCATCAAGTGTCGTTCTAACTTATGAACAAGAACCACAATGTTGATACTAGTATTGTCAATTACCCGTTGTAAATTGAATCTTCACTATGTTGGGAGAAACAGGCACCCGCAAAGCCACTTATGCAATACAAGTTGCATGTCAACCGTGGAGCAAGTCTCATGAACGATGTCATGTAAGGTTAGCCCGGGCCACTTCATCCCACCATCCCGCAAGATGCAAAGTACACAAGAAGCAATCGACAACAAAAGCATCAACGCCCACAATGACCATTGTGTTCTACTCGTGCAACAGATATACATATAGACACGGCTCTGATACCACTGTAGGTGTTCGTAGCATGGAAAACAAAAAATTCTATCGCATGAACACACACAAGCCAAGATCTATCTACTAAATTGTAGCAACGAGTCGATAGAATACTAACCCTCGAAGATCCAAAGCGGTTAACGAGAGCATATTCTCGTGGGTGATGTAGTCGTTCACTTGTCGATCTCAAGATCGTGTAGGCGATCCTTTCGGCACCGCATTTCGGAAGCTCTCCCACAGTTGGTCACACATACAGTACTCGATGAAGACCTTCCTCTCCCTTAGTCCAGCAGGCAGCGGAGGTTATAGCTCTCTCCTCGCGATTCTGGCAGCATGACGGCATGGTATCAGAAGTAGAGGGGAGATCCCGCAAGGCTTCACCTAAGCCGGAGCGAGTATGGTGGAGTAGAGGAAGCCTCGGAGATCTAGGGTTTATAGGAACGAGGTTTAGAGGTAGCTAGCAACTAGAGTTTAGCTAGTCGGTAGCGCTTTAGAGGAGATCTAGATAGGTCGCAACTAGAGAGGGGGCGGCGGCCAACCTAGGGTTTCTTGGGTGCCTAGGGCGAGGGGATACCTTGGGGTGTTCCCCCACACCTCATTATATAGGTGGGGCGTCCAAGGGTGTTCCCAACCCAGGTGGAAACCCTCCCTAACTTAGAAACCCTCCCTAACTCGGAAAACATGTTGGGATTTGACTTTTTCAAACTGCCTTTTTGACTTTCAAATTAGAGTTTGATTTATCTCTTCCAAGTGTCCTAGGACATGATGCAACCATTACACTTTGTCATTACACATCCATGTACCCTTCCCCCTCTGGATCGGTGAACCTTCTAGACCCTTCTAGAACATTCTGGTGAAAATACCGGAATCATTCCCGAACTCTGAATTTGGAATTTCCTTATATGAATATTATTCTCCGGACCATTCTGGATCTCCTCGTGATATCCCGGATTCCATACGAGACTCCGAACAACACTCGGTCTCTCTACTCACATTCCATATCTACTAAACAACATCAAATCCTTAAGTGTGTCTCCCTACGGTTCGTGAATTATGCAGACATGATCGAGACTTCTTCTCCGATAAATAACCAATAGAGTAATCTGGAAATTCATATGGCTCCCACATATTTCTACGATTACTTTGCGATCGAATGAACCATTTACATACGGAACCAATTTCCCTTTGTCTCGCGATATTTTACTTATCCGAGGTCTGATCGTCGGTATCTCTGCATACCTAGTTCAACCTCGTCACCGATAAGTATTCTTTTCTCGTTCCCGTGATATGTGATACCTTGTGAGCCATTCACATGCTTGGAAGCTAATTTGATGACATTCCATCAAGAGGGACCAGAATATATCTATCCATCATATGGATGGTCAAATCCCACTCTTGATCCATGTGGCTCAACACATACTTTCCGAACACTCAATGCCACCTTTGTAGCCACCCAGTTACGGTGTGGTGTTTGATGTCATCAAAGAATCCTTCTGGTGATGGTTATTAGCATGATCTCATGGTCGAAGGAATTAGGTTACTATGTATCAGAAAGCTTATAGCAAGTGAACTATTTGAATGACTTGATCTTATGCTACACCTAACTATAGGAGTATGTTCATCACATCATTCTCCTAATGATATGACCTTATTGTTAATAACATCTCAATGTTCATGATCAATAAACCATGATCATATATTAACCAACAATCTAGTTTAACAAGAGGCTTTACTAGGGACTCTTTTATGTTTACAAACCACACAAGTATTAATGTTTCCGGTTAATACAATTATAGCATGGTATGTAAACATTTATCATAAGTATGAAGATATGATAATAACCACTTTATTATTGCCTCTTGGGCATATCTCCAACAACTAGTACATAGTGATGTATGTGGACTAATGAGCACGACAGCCAGGGGTGTCTATGAGTACTTCATTACCTTCACTAATTATTTGAGTCGGTATGGATATATCTACTTGATGAGACATAAGTCAAGAATCTTCGAAAGTTCAAATCATTCCAGAATGAAATACAAAATCAACTCGGCAAGAAAATAAATTTTCTTAGGTCGGACCGAGGAGGCGAGTACATGATCCATGAGTTTGATGAACATCTGAAAAGTTGTGGAATAGTTCCTCAACTTACTCCGCCAAGAACACCGCAGAGGAACTGTGTGTCATAAAGGAGGAATCTGACCTTGTTGGACATGGTACGATCAATGACGAGTCAGACAGATCTGCCATTGTAATTTTGGGGTTATTGTTTAGAAACAGCAAAGTTCACACTAAATAGAGTACCGTCAAAGTCGGTAGATAGGACTGTTGGGGATATGCATTCTAGGTATACCCACAGGACTCACTGACCAGGGTGGCCCACCAACAGGTTAGAGCTTTACTTCACGGGCGGCCCAGTTAGAGAAAGAGGAGGAGCCACTTCCGGCTACAACAAGGCCCAGAAGAGTTACCGACTTAGGATTGTAGTATTACTTGTAGTCCAAGATGTATCTAGTTACAGACTGTAGCTGGATAGGCTCTCCTGTAACCCTAGGTCCTGGTGACTATATAAACCGGCCCTATGGGAGCTTTTAGGGCACAAGACCAACTAGATCATAGATCAACCACAACCTACTCGCATAGGCAAACCTCTCTTATAATCCGCTGTAACATTCGTCTCTCACCGATATATTACTAGGTTGCTAGCAGGAGTAGGATCCGATCACCGCAGTCGGATCTGAACCTGGGTAAACTTGTGCTCACCGTTCCCGGAACATCCGACATCTCACACCACATCTTCTCAACATCGTCAGGACCCCCAATGGCATACTTGCCAACAATCCGATGACAAAGACACTTCATGAGATGTGGGCAAGCAAAAAGCCGAGTTTTTCTTTTCTTAAGATTTGGGGTTATGAAGCATTTGTCAAGCGACTTCAAATGGACAAGCTTACGGCCAAGTCGAAAAAATGTTTTTTCATGGGGAATCCAAGGGAAACCTTGGGTTACTACTTCTACAATCGAGAAGAGGGCAAAGTGTCTGTTGCTCGGAACGGTGTCTTCCTTGAGAAAGAGTTTCCCAGTCGGGGAGTCAGTGGAAGCATAGTGCAGCTCAAAGAAATTCGAGAGGAACTGGCTAGTAGTGAGTCGGAAAAAACCTTGGAGGTTTAGCCGGTCGTGGTAGCTAAGCTGGCAGCAGCACCTGTACTACGAAGATCAGCAAGATTACGAAGTGTTCATGATGTATTACTGTTAGACAGTGATGAGCTGGCAAATTATTCAGAAGCGATGGTGGTATATGATTCCAAGCCATGGCGTGGAGCCATGAAATCCGAGTTAAAGTCGATGGATGAAAATCAAGTTTGGAACTTGTCTGATATGCCAGACGGTGCAAGACCCGTCGAATGCAAATGGGTCTTTAAGAAGAAAACTGATATGGATGGAAATGTTTCAGTCTATAAAGCACAACTTGTCACGAAGGGGTTCCAACAAGTTCAAGGAGTTGACTATGATGAGACTTTCTCGACCGTAGCGATGCTTAAGTCAGTCCGGATCATGTTAGCCATAGTAGCCTATTTCGACTATGAGATATGGCAGATGGATGTCAAAACGGCTTTCCTTAATGGAAATTTAACCGAGGACGTGTATATGATATAGTTCGAGGGTTTTGTCAATCTGGCTAATGCTGACAAGGTGTGCAAACTTCAGAAATCCATTTGTCGGTTGAATTAAGAATCTCGGAGTTGGAACGTTCGTTTTGATGAAGTGGTCAAATTGTTTGGCTTCATCAAGAGTGATCATGGTTCTTGTTTATACAAGAAGTTTAGTGGGAGCAAAGTAAATTTTCTGATCTTATATGTGGATGACATATTACTGATTGGAAATGATGTTCGGATGTTGCAAGAAACCAAGGAATCATTGGAAAGGAGTTTCTCAATGAAAGACTTGGGTGAGCAAACATACATTCCCAGAATCCGGATCTATAGAGATAGATCAAGACGGCTCATTGGATTGAGTCAGAGTACATATTTGGACAAAGTGTAGAAGAAGTTCAACATGGAATCGTCTAAGAAGGGGTTCTTACCGATGTTCCATGGTATAAAACTTAGCAAGACTCAGTGTCCTTCGACGACTAATGAGGGAAGTCAGATGAGTGTGATTATGTATGCTTCTACAGTCGGATCCATCATGTATGCCATGATTAGTACTAGGCTAAATGTGTCCTATGCTCTAAGTGTTGTCAGCAGATACCAGGCTGATCCTAGAGAAATCCACTAGACAGTGGCTAAAAATATCCTAAAGTACTTTAGAAGGACTAAGGATATGTTTTTGGTTTATGGAGGTGAAGATGAACTCAGTGTAAAGGGTTACACGGATGTGAGCTATCTTACCGACTCTAATGATTCTCGTTCGTAATCTAGATATGTGTTTGTGATAAACGGAGGGGTTGTGAGCTAGAAGAGTTCCAAGCAAGAGACCGTGTTTGCATCTACAACAAAGGCTGAGTATATTGCCGCCTTAGAAGCAGCAAAGAAAGTTGTTTGGATGAGTACTTTACTCATGGATCTTGGTGTGGTTCAGGGCTCGTCCAATCTGTTAGACGTGTATTGCAACAACAATGGTGTTATTGCACAATCCAAGGAACCTAGACAACACCATAAGAATAAGAACATACTCATGCGGTACCACCTAGTTCACCAGTTCGTGGATTAGGGTGATATCAAGTTATGCAAGGTACACACGGATGCAAATATTGCGGATCCATTGACAAAGTCGCTACCACAGCCGAAGCATGAGGCACACCTAAGAGCTATGGGCATTAGATGCCTAGACATGTGATGTCGGAAGATTTACTCTAGTGCAAGTGGGAGACTATTGGGAATATGCCTAGAGGCAATCATGTATGATATAATTCCCATTGTATTCATAAAGTTATTTAAGTTGTCCTTGCATGAACATCTGATGTATATTATTGAATATGTGATTCAGTTGTGGAACTATACATTCATGTTGGTCATACTAAATATCCTTGGTCATTGAGGTTGTGTTGGACACACAAATTAGACTAATGTGAATGTTGGCAGATGACTCGGATCCACCTATCATAGGCATGGTTATGCTATTCCGACTTGCACAGATTCGGCTAAAGAGTTTAGCGAGTCAGATTGACCCATATTGAGATACAATGAACAAGTCGTCATTTGTATGTCTCAATCAATGTAATCCTTAGACCTGAGGTTATTGCACAATTCGAGTTGAGGATCACCAATTTAGATTCTGTGAATGCTGATCCATAACAGGGCAGTTATAAAGGCAGAGTTCGGGTTGACTAAGAATCAAGCTGCATGATGTGAATAGCCAAGATGGGATTTTGCCCCTCCACTTAGAGAGATTGTAACACCCCAGTTTTAGTTAATCTTATATTAGGGTTTTAATTGTGCATTCATGAGCATCATATTAAAAAATGCATGCAAGAAGGAAATAAGACAAAAACACTAAACCCTATTTTCCCTCCCTCTCTAAAAGCAATTCCAAATGTTTTGAATATTGAAAACTACCAAAATATGTTTGGAGCCCAAATTGTTATAAGGACCCCTGTAATGTTTTCATATGTTTTATAAAACCCCTGGTATTTTTGAAATACCTAAAACAGTTTGCAAATTGGAAATACAGAGAGAAAAGGATTTCAGAAAATAGAAAAAGGTTTCTATAAAAAAAACTGCAGTCAGAGCACTCCTTGGGCCGCAGCCCATCTTCCCTCTCCCCTTCCTGCCGCCCGGCGCAGCAGCCCGCGAGCACCCATGGCCCAATCTGGCCCACTCGGCCCAATACCCCTTCGACGTTGCTCACCTTTCTTCTTCCTCCACTAGAAGGACGCGACAAAGTAGCTGCGTGTCCCGCCGCCGTCCATCGATCCTCCGCGTGCTGTGATGCTCTGTACGTGAGGATAAGAACGCCCTCACCCAGATACCTCTCCCCATACCCGTTTCGCCTCCTCTCGCTTCCTCTGCTAGATTTTCCCTTCCGCCCATAACCCTAGCCCTAGCAGCCGTTCGCCGTCGCCATCTCCGGCCACCCCGGGCCAAGCCGAGGTTGCAGTAGAGCTCCCCATGTTGTCCTAGGTCGCCTCACCGAAGCAATCGAAACCCCGCGCCCTCAGTCAAGCTCTTCGTCTGCTTCTTCTCCGACGATGGTCGTCGTCGTTGCCGTCGATTCAAGCCGTGCCTTGCGTCACCGACCTCATAATCTTGCTCCCGGTGAGCTTTTGAGTATGCCCATGATCCTCTACATCTCCCTCTGGCTCTAGTTCACTTCCACACCGTGCACCTGCCGCCGCCACTGCCGTTCGTCGTTGCCGGCCATGCTCTGGTGGTCAAGTTTGAGCGGCGCAGCCACTAAACGGCTCAATGCGCAAGCCCGCATCTAGCGCACCCGCCCCCGCTTGCCCGCGTGCACCCAGTCTCCCTCCTTGTCGCCGATCTGAGAGCAACCGCCGGGATGACGTCATGTCGACGTCATCATGACGTTAGCAGGGCGGTCAGCCACTTGTGAAACCCCCTCTAGGTCCCACCTGCCCACGTGGAGGCCAAGGTGGCCTAGGGCCCCTCTGTCAGCTGTTGTGGGTAGCTTCTGCCCCGGTGTAAATAGTTTTAGTTTTGTTTCTAATTCCATAAAATGGTTTAAATAATCCAGAAATTAGTATAAATATTGTAAATTCAATAAATAATTCATTATAAGTCAGAAAAATGTGTATAATATATCAAAATGTTCAGAAAAATGAGATCTATCTATTAGAGCTGTAATCATGCATTGATGATCAACTTCCATAAAAAGTTTAATTATAACAACATCATAACCCCTCACAGGTGATTCCGGAGTTTCCCCGAGTTAGGTTTTGTACCCCTCGGAACCCCGATTAAGCTGTCGAGCATGTCTTAGGGTTACATTTCAATGCAATTTAACTTGTCATATCATCATCATTTCTTGAGAATTGCACCAATATCATGTGTTGATTGTTTTCCTCTCTTTCCGGTGTTTGGTTCTTCCTGGTAGAATAAGATATCGAGATCAAGAATGAATACAGAGATCAAGACCATCGAAGATTGAAGATCGATGAACAATACTTGACCAATTGTAATCAAGTTGAGTACAATGATTCCGAAGATCTGCTTATTGGTTATCAACGGGAAAAGGCAAGCATAGCCCCACCATGATATAATCCTATGATTTCAAAAGCATTTCAATTTCTGCCATGATGCATACAATTCTACTATGATCTTTTATCGATAGATAGAGTATCATATCTGTTGTATTACTCCCTTTGAGCTTATATTACCTGATCCACTACTCCTAGCATAACTAGGTTTGGCGTGTGTGCACTGCTAGAGCTTATATTTGTGTCCTGCTTAGCCATAGCTGCCAGTGCTAGTTCATCCAGATGATGTATCAGATGTAGAGAATCTAGTATGACAGGAGAACATGATGAGATAAGATCAGAGGTGATATGATTTAAACATGCTAAGGCTTGTATGAGAGGCCACGGTGGGATGTGGGTTTTGAAGTCCCATGCTCACCACCCTTTGGACCCGAGGTTCTTCCCTCTTGAACCAAGACGATCATACAACCACACGGGGTTTATGGGGACCCCTCGATTCACTAACTTTCCTAGTCTGATCCATGAGTCCATAGTTAGCTATTTGGCGTCTGCATATTTGGATGGCTTGAAGATGGTGCATCATATAGGGCGTGACCAAGGAGGAAGGATACTCCGGGAGTACTCCCGATCCTTGGACATAGAGATATGGGATGATGGAACCCTTTCTTGGAGACTCATGGATTTAGGAGAAAGTAAGGTAAAGGTCGGGGTCAACCACCCTTTGTCGGCCTTCCAAGGAAGAGGGCTAATGTACTAGCATTAAGAGTCGGTTGGTACATGTAGGTAAAGTTGTACACCCCTGCAGGGTAATAATCTTTCGGAAAGCCGTTTCCACGGTTATGGACGACTTGGGAACAGACATGATGATCATAGAGAACTTGAACCTAATCGTAAAACTTGGCATATCAACGTGTGCTTAAGGATGCTTCCTCATGGGTACGAGGGGGTGATCCTAGATAGGGTTCAGATGAAGATGACTTGGTGGATATCAAAGATGATGATCAATACTTCGGATATGTCGCTCTATTATCCCCTTTTAAAGTATTCTGATTAGACGAGCTTCTTCTCTCTCTTGTTTTATAAACAAAGATAGATTTATGCAAAACAACTCCACCAGCCATAAGTCTTGCGGAGTACACCCTGTATTAACCCTTGCTTTGTTGATACTTTTGGCAGAGTTAGTGTTCACCTGAAGATGAGTTTTGTATGACACCGACACCGACGAGTAGCTTGGGGTTCCCGGCCGGCAGCCTGGAATCTATGGGCTGGGACGTCATCATTATGCTTCAGGCCTCTTAGGACATTTGTTAAGTTTGCTATACTTAATAGCATAATTTTCCATCCGTTGTTTGATGTTTGTGGTCACTGACCTCTGCTTGTAATAATTTGGTTCTTTGCTCAGTTATGAGCTTGTTGTAATAATTTGGTTCTTTGCTCAGTTATGAGCTTGTTGTAATAATTTTGTGTCGTAGGGTCACTATTGTGTTACCGATTTGGCACTGGATATTCTCGAGCTCAAGGTTAATCTTATGTCAGACGGAGGTCTGGGATTTGTTTAGCCCTGATCCCGGGGGTGTCACAGGTTTTGGTATCAGAGCAGTATCGACCGTAGGAAAACTTTGCTATTAGTCGATGTTGAGTCTAGTGCTTGTGGAAACTACTTTAAAGATGAAAAGTATTTGCGAAAACTCTAGTATGCTTCTTTTATTTCTTATCCAGTTTCTCTCCAACTCTGGGTTATCTTATCTTGTGTTGATTTTGGAAAAGTTTTGATATCTCTTCTAGTATTTCAAAACTTAGGTGCCTTCTTGGCATGTTATTTCTCAGCTAGTTGACCTAGTGTTGAGTTCTCTAGAATTGTGTGTGTTGTGAATTCCTTGTCCCCCTTTGCTCCTGTTCACATGAGAGATTCCTTTCCATCATGATCTCTCTGTTTTATGGATCCTATAATATAAAGGATCCACAGTGTTTTTCTCTAGGCTTCGAGGTTTCTTTTCACCTCGTGTGCCTCCTTTTTGTTTGTTGGGTACTTCAGAAGTCATTTCTTCTCTCGGAAGCTACCTCGTGATTACTATATTGTAGTGTACACTATGTCACACAAGTAGTAGTTACTACTTTCTTTGGGTTTTAACCCTTAGGCTTGAACTGAAGATCCCCGATTATGCTTGATTCTGGTGTTGTCAATCTTGTACATGACGTTGATCTATAATCCATGATCCAATCCTTTGACCCCTGTCATTAATTATCACACATTACCTCAGGATGGCTGGTAATACAATTCCAGTGTTCAAGCTTGTGGTATTTGTCTTGATTGAATTGTGACAACTGAGGACTTCCCCTACCACATGCTATGGCAGATGTTCTTTAATGGAACCAAATAGACCACTACAAGAGTACTCCTCGAGAGTATCGCATCTATACTCGTGACTCTGCCACACCTTACCTCTTTTGTGCATTCTTTTCCGGAAGATCGATAATCTATACATCCACATCTCGGGATTCAGTCCTGAGCATGTTAGTTTTTCCCTTGTTGCTTTCCGACCTTTGTCTACCAGTTGGTAGCCAAGTAGTAAATGTGCATCGGTGTCTTCCGATGTAAGATACTCTCGTGGTCCGTCAAGACAACCATTTCGGGATGTCAGGAGAAACAAACTCCAGTACCTCGTCATATCTAGGACCAGGTCAAAGTGTTGTAGTCCGTAGATCAAGAATCATTGATTAGCTTCTGTCTGTTCTATCTTAAAGTATCACCCTCTTCCATACTAAGAGTTTGTGTTGAGTTTCATGATCCCTTAACGAAGTGATGCTTTTACACATCCTTACCCACCCTTCCTCTGAGCCGTTTAGGCTCATAAGTGATGTGTGTGCGTAATAATGTGGCCATCTAGGATGCTTAGAAATTTTGATTGCTTTGTACCCTAAGGACATTTGTGTAATTCTTAGTGTGATTGGTTAATCCTTTCACTAAGCAAAGGATGATTGTGCTACCAAGTCCTCTATTCCTGGTACATCTCTTTAGTCAAAGAGTTAGGCTTGTGCCGAAGCTCTAAGATTGTGTCTTATTGCCTTACAAAGCAAGTTTTCTCTCGAACTAAGTGACATATCGGTGGTTCGTGATGTTCTGGACGTCTTTACAGAAGTATTGCCTTGTTGCCACATGACCGTGTTGTCAGGTTCTTGAGCAAGCAAGTTCTCTGAACTGCTCCTTTTCTCCAAGGATCTGTACTGGATACCCCTGAACTAATTGGTTGAGCTTAAACAACAACTTGGAGAGTTGTAAGCCAAAAGTTATATCCGACTCTGTTCCTTCTTTAGGGGATGCCTAGTTCTGTTTGTGCTAAATAAAGATATTATCTCCTTCGTGGATATGATATCTTCCCCTCTTTTGATTTGATTTGGGTTATCGTTAAATCAAACCCAGTTTTAAGGACTATCTTGGTGGTGTTTCTACTTATGATGTTTCACTTGAGTACATCTTCATTCTTTGGTCTGACCAGTATTATTGCTTTATTCATGCCACATATGAGTTCATCTTCTTGGAGTGTCTCGATAAGTTTGTTGTTGAGCCCATCAACAATATCCTTATCTTCTCCATGTTAGATTAGATTCATATGGAACAATTGGGCATTAATGTTGGAAACTTTGGAGAACCTTCTTCGGGTCATTTCGAAGTATGAGTTCTGGATGGTAGAAGTAACCTTCTCTGATTCACGAGCAAATGCTGAAAGATGTCACCATGTATTCGAGAAGAGTTATCTCCATTCCTTAAGGATACATGTGTGTTTAAATTGTCAGTACTTTATGTGTGTGCAATTGTCCTTCGACATATATGCTAATACATGGGTATATCAATCTAGCTCAGTCTTTTGGACCTTGACATTGTAGTCCCTGTCTTGAGAATCTAGTAACTTTGCCTGGTGGTAAATGTTACGAACTTTCTATTTCGGACATGTTGAGTATGAAATAACATCTCACCTAACAAAATCTGAATCTCAAGCAGTAATGATAGTTGGTGTTCCTTAAGGTTTTGACATAGGTCTCTTTGTAAATCTGGCAAGAATGATGTAATGGTTGACATGCTTAGCCGGAAAGACCTATTGTCATATTCCTTGATTCAGCAATAACAACCAATCTTTATGAGGCTTACTCTATAATTTGATTATAGGAGTTGTGCTCATGGTTTCCTTTGTCTACGAAGTCCGACCTTTACTTGATGATTGATTTCTCAAACATCAAGGAGAACATTTGAAGTAGTGTTGTTGAATGTCTCTCGGTCGATCCTCTAGACCCTTTATGTTGGCAAGCATCTTGTTGTGCCAAGTAAACGAAGTCTGAGAGTGAAGTTTCTTTCTTCTCGTGTCATCAGGAATCTTCTTAACTATTCATCTCAGAGGTACAAAGTGATATTATGATCCTTGGCAAAGATTTTGATAAACCTGGATGAATAAAGAGTCGCCTTTGTGTTCTTAACCATGTTTTAAGAATGACTATGATTTTGGTAATCAGAAGTTCCTTTTGATACATGTTCTTTGTGACTCTTATGAGTCCTCTCCACAAAACACCTTTCTATCTTAGCCTTTTGCTGAATGAAAGAGTGACCCTTCTGTTCAAAAGTAGTTCAACAGCTTGGTTTTGTTGACCCGTATCTCTGCAACCCAAAATATCTACTTAAGTCGTTTAGTAGAGGTTCCCTATCGAAGTATATGGTCATGATCATTCTGTTGTAACCTCTCCTTTTCAGAAGCTTAAACTCTTTTGTGAGCTCCATGGTATCAATACTTATGAAGACCATTTGTCTAACAATTTGAAACCTTCTCCTCTTGTTCCCTCCGCTACCTTGACGTGTTTCATGTTTGTCATCTCAGAGTTGATTCTAAACACTCCATCCATGAGTTGACCCTGAGATACTCTGTGTGATGTTTAGTGTGTTTCCCTCTTATCCTTAGAGTCACCCTGTTTCTTCTCTCGTTGTCTCTCTTCCTACCTTTGGAATCTCGGGTCGAGATTCTCGTAAGGGGGATAGAGCTGTAACACCCTAGTTTTAGTTAATCTAATATTAGGGTTTTATTGTGAATTCATGAGCATCATATTAAAAAATGCATGCAATAAGGAAATAAGACAAAAACACTAAACCCTATTTTCCCTCCCTCTATGAAAGCAATTGAAAATATTTTGAATTTTGAAAACTACCAAAATATGTTTGGAGCCCAAATTGTTATAAGGGCCCCTGCAATGTTTTCATATGTTTTATAAAACCCCTGGTATTTTTGAAATACCTAAAACAGTTTGCAAAT
Source organism: Avena sativa (assembly GCA_916181665.1). NCBI lineage: Eukaryota > Viridiplantae > Streptophyta > Magnoliopsida > Poales > Poaceae > Avena > Avena sativa. The sequence goes on along the minus strand of OV702293.1, from coordinate 91,395,566 downwards.
TGGAAATACAAAGAGAAAAGGATTTCAGAAAATAGAAAAAGGTTTCTATAAAAAAGCTCTAGTCAGAGCACTCCCTAGGCCGCAGCCCATCTTCCCTCTCCCCTTCTTGCCGCCCAGCGCAGCAGCCCGCGGCCACCCACGGCCCAATCTGGCCCACTCGGCCCTGTACCCCTTCGCCATTGTTCACCTTTCTTCTTCCTCTGCCAGAAGGACGTGACGAAGCAGCTGCGCGTCCCACCGCCGTCCGTCGATCCTCCGCGTGCTATGATGCTCGCCGTGTAGGGTTTGCATCATAGAAAACAAAAATTTTCCTACGATGTGAACTATGTACCAAGATCTAGCTATTAGATACAAACAACGGGTGGATGTATATCTGTAGAGAACATACCCTTGAAGACCGACAAAGCTTAACGAGTTCAACTCGTGGTTGATGTAGACGATCTCTTGCCGATCTCAAGATCGAGAGGAAGTCCTAGCACCGCAAATCAGCAGCGCATCCGTGCTCGCACACACGTTCAAGGCACCGAGCAACCTCCGCCTCCTCGCTCCAGTGATGCAGTGGAAGCACAACTCTTTCCTGCGGAATAGCCACCGGGAACATGTATCTCGCTAGTCTGAGACCATGGGGGATAAATTCTAGAGGGGGAGAGAGATCCTTCACGAGGAGGTGTGAGTGAGAAGTGAGAGGAGGGGCTCCTTTTATAGGAGGAGGGGGAACCCCAAGGGGGTGGCCGGCGCATGGGGGCTGCCCCCTTGCCCTCCCCTCTTCATGTGGGTGGACACTCCACTCACAAAAATCCATTCATATGCCTCCACTCAAAATCCCACTCAAACTTGCCATTAAATTTCCACCAAATTTAATGCAAACTCTAATTAAATAAAACTCTTTTATTTTATTCAGAATTTTGTCAATTACTTTAATGACAAACATTCACAAATAACCCCTTGCTAGAATTCTATTTCACATGCATAACCACTTTATGCAATTTCACCCAAAAACCTGTTTCGGTATCTAGTGAAATAAATTCCTGCGCTTGTTCATTCTTTCGGCATGAAACTTTTGCTCCAATTGGATGTCGGTGTCTCTTAAGTGTGTCACCCTACGGTTCGTGAATAGTGCGGACATGATCGAGACCCCTCTCGGGTCAATAATCAGAAGCGGGATCTGGAGACCCATACTGACTCCCACACATTCAACGATGACTTTCTTGTGATCGTCGAAACCTTTTACGCTAGTATCTTAATCCCTTTGTTTCACGATATATTACATGTCCGAGATTCGATCATCGGTATATCCATACCTAGTTTGATCTCGTTACTAACATGCACTCTTTTCTCGTTCCCGTGATATAACATTCTAGTGATCAAATCACTTGCTTGCAAGCTAATCAATGTGATATCACCGAGAGGGCCCAGAGTATATCTATCCGTCATCGGGATGAACAAATTCCACTCTCGATCCATGAGCCTCAACATAACACTTTATTAGTTCTGAATCCATCTTTATAATCACCTTGTTACGGTGTGGAGTTTTATGTTATCAAGAAACTCTTCCGGTGTTAGTGATTGACATGATCTCATGGTCTAAGGATTAGGATCACTTCGTAAGTTGTTATAGCAATATAAACTCAATGACTTTGATCGTAATGCTATACTTCGGATGAATGTTCATCACACCATTACACTAATGTTGTGATCCCGTTATTAACAACATCCAATGTCCATGATCAGGAAACCTTGATCATCTTGTTAATCAACGAGCTAGTTTATGAGAGAGGCATAACTAGGAACTTTCTGTTTGTTTATTAAACACACATGTATTAATGTTTCCGTATTAATACAATTATAGCATGCAAAATAAACATCTATCATATACTTGGAATACACATAATAAACACTTTATTATTGCCTCTCAGGGCATATTCCCTTCAGTCTCCCACTGGCACTAGAGACAATAATCTAGTTACATAGTGATAAATCTAACATCCATTGAGTTCTGGTGTTGATCATGTTTTGCTCTAGGGAGAGTTTTAGTCAACGGATCTGCTACATTGAGATCCGTATGTACTTTACAAATCTTTATATCTCCATCCTTGACATGCTCACGGATGGAGTGAAACCGGCGCTTAATATGCTTGGAATGCTTGTGAGACCTTGGATCTTTGGCATTAGAAATGGCACCATTGTTGTCACAATATATCAGCATTGGGTCCTACGCATTTGCAACCACTCCTAGTTCAGATATGAACTCCTTCATCCAAACTGCTTCCTGAGCCGCTTCTGAAGCAGCAACATATTCGGCCTCCGTTGTTGATCCCGCTACCACAGGTTGTTTGGAGCTCCTCCAACTAACCGCTCCGCCATTCATGAGAAATACGTATCCGGATTGAGACTTAGAGTCATCCGGATCGGTGTCAAAGCTAGTGTCAACATAACACTTAGCGACAAGCTCTTCTTCACCTTCGTATACAAGAAACATATCCTTAGTTCTTCGTAAGTACTTAAGGATATTCTTGACCGCTATCCAGTGTTCCGAACCTGGATCCGATTGGTACCTACTAGTCAAACTAATAACATGTGCCACATCCGGTCTTATAAATAGCATGGCGTACATTATAGAGCCTATGGCTGAAGCATAGGGGACTTTGTCCATTATCTCTCTTTCTTCCGCCGAAGCCGGACTTTGAGTCTTACTCAATGTCTTGCCTTGCAACATAGGTAAGAACCCCTTCTTACTTCCGTCCATTTTAAACTTCTTTAAAATCTTATCAAGGTATGTACTTTGCGATAGCCCTATTAGGCGCCTAGATCTATCTCTATAGATCTTTATGCCTAATATGTATGACGCTTCACCTAGGTCCTTCATTGGACATTTGCTGTTTAGATAACTTTTAACACTGTTTAAAAGATCTATATCATTTCCGATCAATAATATGTCATCCACATATAATATCAGAAATGCCACATTGCTCCCACTCACTTTCTTGTAAATACAAGCTTCTCCATAAGTTTGGACAAATCCAAACTCTTTGATCACCTCATCAAAGCGGAGATTCCAACTTCGTGATGCTTGCTTCAATCCATAGATGGATCGCTAAAGCTTGCACACCTTGTTAGCATCCTTAGGATCGACAAAACCCTTTGGTTGTATCATATACAACTCTTCTTCAATATTACCATTGATAAACGCGGTTTTGACATCCATCTGCCATATCTCATAATCAAAATATGCAGCAATTGCTAACATAATCCTAACTGACTTTAGCATCGCTACAGGAGAGAATGTCTCATCGTAGTCAACTCCTTGAATTTGTCGAAACCCCTTTGCGACAAGTCGAGCTTTATAGACGGTCACATTACCATCAGCATCAGTTTTCCTTTTGAAAATCCATTTGTTCTCCACGGCCTCTCGGTCGTGAGGTAATTCCACCAAGTTCCAAACTTGATTTTCATACATGGATTCCATCTCGGATTTCATGGCTTCTAACCATTTGTTGGAATCCGGGATCATCATCGCTTGTTCATACGTCGTAGGGTCATCACTTTAATCAACCATGAAATTCATGACAGGATTTCCGTACAGCTCGGGAGCTGCACGCGTCCTGCTTGACCTGCGAGGTTCGGTAGTACTCTCTTTCGGAGTTTCATGATCATTATCATTAGTTCCCTCTTCAACAGGTGGAGCCAACTATGGAACAACTTCCGGCGCTGCGCTACTCGCCATACTTTGAAGAGAAGGTTCAATAACCTCTTCGAGTTCTACCTTCCGACTACTCACACCTTTCGCGAGAAACTCTTTCTCTAGAAAGGATCCATTCTTGGCAACAAAAACCTTGCCCTCGGATCTGTGATAGAAGGAATACCCAATAGTTTCCTTAGGGTAACCTATGAAGATGCATCTTTCCGCTTTGGGTTCGAGTTTATCCGGTTGAAGTTTCTTCACATAAACATCGCATCCCCAAACTTTAAGAGATGACAGCTTAGGTTTGTTTCCAAACCACAATTCATACGGTGTCTTTTCAACGGATTTAGATGGTGCCCGATTTAAAGTGAATGCAGCAGTTTCAGTGCATAACCCCAAAATGACAACGGCAAGTCCGTCAGAGACATCATAGATCGAACCATATCTAATAAAGTACGATTATAACGTTCCGACACACCATTTCGCTGTGGTGTTCCGGCAGGTGTGAGTTGTGAAACAATTCCACACTCTTTCATGTGAGTGCTAAACTCGTAACTTAGATACTCACCTCCACGGTCGGACCGTAGAAATTTGATCTTTCTATTATGATGATTTTCCACTTCATTCTGAAATTCCTTGAACTTTTCAAAGGTTTCAGACTTGTGTTTTATCAAGTAGATATAACCATACCTACTCAAATCATCCGTGAAAGTAACAAAATAACGATATCCACCTTGCGCCGACACACTCATTGGACCACATACATCAGAATGTATGATTTCCAATAAATCTGTCGCCCGTTCCATTGAACCGAAAAACGGCGTTCTAGTCATCTTGCCCATAAGGCATGGCTCACATGTATCAAATGATTCAAAATCAAGTGATTCCAAAAGTCCATCCGAATGGAGCTTCTTCATGCATTTAACGCCAATATGACCTAGACGGCAGTGCCACATATATGAAGATATATCATCATTAAGTTTAATCCTTTTAGCATCAACATTATGAATATGTGTAAAATTATCATCGAGATCTAATAGAAATAAACCATTCATCATTGGTGCATGACCATAAAAGATTTCATTCATATAAATGGAACAACCATTGTTCTCGGATTTAAATGAATAACCACTTCGCATCAAACACGATCCAGATTCAATGTTCATGCTCAGTGCAGGCACCAGATAACAATTATTCAAGTTTATAACTAATCCCGACGGTAAATGGAGAGGCAGCGTTCCGACGGCGATCACATCAATGCTTGATCCATTGTCGACACGCATCTTGACCTCACCCCTTGCTAGCGGTCGCTTGTTCCGCAGCCCCTGATTCGAGTTACAAATATTAGCAACTGAACCGGTATCAAATACCCAGGTGCTACTGCGAGCACTAGTCAAGTACACATCAATAACATGTATATCATATATACCTTTGTTTGCCTTGCCGGCCTTCTTGTCTGCCAAATACTTGGGGCAGTTGCGCTTCCACTGGCCAGTCCCCTTACAATAGTAGCACTCGGTATCAGACTTAGGTCCAACTCGGGGTTTCTTTTCAGGCACGGCAACAGGCTTGCCGCCCTTACTTCCCTTCCGTTTTCCCTTCTTGTCTTTCTTGAAACCATTGTTCCTATTGATCATCAACACTTGATGTTCCTTTTTGATCTCCACTTCTGCAGTTTTAAGCATTGACAGAAGCTCGGGGAGAGACTTCTTCATGCCTTGCATAGTATAGTTCATCACAAAGCTCTTATAGCTAGGAGGTAGAGACTGCAGAACACGATGGATGCCTAAGTCAATGGGAATCGTTATTCCCAAGGGCACAAGCTTATCTGCGTAACCCGACATCTTGAGTACATGCTCACTAACAGAGTTGTGCTCTTCCATCATGCAGCTAAAGAACTTTTCTGAAGCGTTGTAGCTCTCTACAGCAGCATGTGTGTCGAAAATCATTTTCAACTCACCCATTGTATCAAATGCATTGCCGTTTTCGAAACGCTTTCGAAGTTCTGGCTCTAGCCCATACAATATGCCGCAATGAACTAAGTTGTGGTCCTCCTGAAGAGTCTGATAGACATTCTTCTCCTCGTCAGGGGCATCCTCAAAAGGTGGGGGGCCTAGTGGCGCTTCTAGCATGTATTGCTTTTGTGCAGCAGAGAGGAGAATCCTCAAATTCATGGCCCATTCGGTAAAGTTGCTACCGTTCGTTACTAGTTTCTCTTTCTCCATGAACACATTGAAATTAAAAGCAGGTGGTGCCATCTACAACAGAATTTGTAAAGTTTAGACTAAGTGTATGATAGATTGAGTTCAACTAATCCATATTACGAATGAACTCCCACTAAAAAACGACATCCCTCATACCTTTTGGTGATTACATGAACCAAATCCACTATACCAAGTCCGATCATCACGTGAGTCGGTATAGCTTCAAAGGCGAGCATCAAATGGGCATCATATCAACTATATGACTCATGCTTAACCTTTCGGTCCGTGTTCCGAGGCCATGTCTATACATGCTAGGCTCGCCAAGTTAGAACCTTAGTATTCGCGTGTGTAACTGTTTTACACCCGAAATATGGTCGTGGATCCAAGAACACCCGATCATCACATGATGTCTTGGAGCGACGAAACATAATCGGTGCATACTAAAGGAAGAACACATTCTTATCTTGATATTTAAATGAGGGATCATCTTATTATGCTAACAAAGCGCTAAACAAGCAATATAAGATGCTATCAAACATCACATGTTTATTAGTGAAATGTTATGGTTCCCGCAGATGATCTCTATCATGTGCATCGTGGTATGATCACTATCATACCTATATGTGTAAATCCAAGGTCTATGGAGTTTACACGCTATGTGTGTTGTAAGAGTATCATCTCATACTTCTACCTACAACATCACCATATCATAACACTAGCCCAGCAACAATCTAAACTAGACGCCTCTAATTTATCCATTGCAAGTTTTACGTGGCTTGGGGCTTTCGAGATAGAACCGTTCTTACCTACGAACATGAACCACAACGAGGATAACCAAATTGTTGACAACTCGTTTGCAAAATAGATATTGACTATAGTAGGAGAGACAGACACCCGCTAGCCACTTATGCAAACTAGTTGCATGTCAAGCGTGGAACAGGTCTCATGTGCGAGGACATGTAAAGTTTGTCCGGGACGCTTCATCCCACTATGCCACCAATATCCAAAATTACAACTAAGGAGCAACAACATGATCATCATCGCCCACATACTCATATGTGTACTACCCATGTAAAGCATCTACGCATAGATCGGCTCTGATACCACTGTAGGGTTCGCAGCATAGAAAACAAAAAATTTCCTATGATGTGAACTATGTACCAAGATCTATCTATTAGATACAAACAACGGGCGGATGTATATCCGTAGAGAACATACCCTTGAAGACCGACAAAGCTTAACGAGTTCAACTCATGGTTGATGTAGACGATCTCTTGCCGATCTCAAGATCGAGAAGAAGTCCTAGCGCCGCAAATCAGCAGCGCATCCGTGCTCGCACACACGTTCGAGGCACCGAGCAACCTCCACCTCCTCGCTCCAGCGATGCAGCGGAAGCACAACTCTTTCTTGCCGAATAGCCACCGGGAACATGTATCTCGCTAGTCCGAGACCATGGGGGATAAATTCTAGAGGGGGAGAGAGATCCTTCACGAGGAGGTGTGAGTGAGAAGTGAGAGGAGGGGCTCCTTTTATAGGAGGAGGGGGGAACCCCAAGGGGGTGGCCAGTGCATGGGGGCTGCCCCTTGCCCTCCCCTCTTCATGTGGGTGGACACTCCACTCACAAAAATCCATTCATATGCCTCCACTCAAAATCCCACTCAAACTTGCCATTCAATTTCCACCAAATTTAATGCAAACTCTCATTAAATAAAACTCTTTTATTTTATTCAGAATTTTGTCAATTACTTTAATGACAAACATTCACAAATAACCCCTTGCTAGAATTCTATTTCACATGCATAACCACTTTATGCAATTTCACCCGAAAACCTGTTTCGGTATCTAGTGAAATAAATTCTTGCGCTTGTTCATTCTTTCGTCATGAAACTTTTGCTCCAATTGGATGTCGGTGTCTCTTAAGTGTGTCACCCTACGGTTCGTGAATAATGCGGACATGATCGAGACCCCTCTCGGATCAATAATCAGAAGCGGGATTTGGAGACCCATACTGACTCCCACACATTCAACGATGACTTTCTTGTGATCGTCGGAACCTTTTACGCTAGTATCTTAATCCCTTTGTTTCACGATATATTACATGTCCGAGATTCGATCATCGGTATCTACATACCTAGTTTGATCTCGTTACTGACATGCACTATTTTCTCGTTCCCGTGATATAACATTCTAGTGATCAAATCACTTGCTTGCAAGCTAATCAATGTGATATCACCGAGAGGGCCCAGAGTATATCTATCCGTCATCGGGATGAACAAATTCCACTCTCGATCCATGAGCCTCAACATAACACTTTATTAGTTCTGAATCCATCTTTATAATCACCCTGTTACGGTGTGACGTTTGATGTTATCAAGAAACTCTTCCGGTGTTAGTGATTGACATGATCTCATGGTCTAAGGATTAGGATCACTTCGTAAGTTGTTATAGCAATATAAACTCAATGACTTTGATCGTAATGCTATACTTCGGATGAATGTTCATCACACCATTACACTAATGTTGTGATCCCGTTATTAACAACATCCAATGTCCATGATCAGGAAACCTTGATCATCTTGTTAATCAACGAGCTAGTTTATGAGAGAGGCATAACTAGGAACTTTCTGTTTGTTTATTAAACACACATGTATTAAAGTTTCCGTATTAATACAATTATAGCATGCAAAATAAACATCTATCATATACTTGGAATACACATAGTAAACACTTTATTATTGCCTCTTAGGGCATATTCCCTTCACGCCGCCGCCTCTGGACGTGAGGATAAGAATGCCCTCACACAGCTGCCTCTCCCCATACCCGTTTCCCCTCCTCTCGGTTCCCTTGCTGGATTTTCCCTTCTGCCTGTAAGCCTAGCCGCAGCAGCCGTTTGCCATCGCCATCTCCAGCCACCCTGGGCTAAGCTGAGGTTGTAGTCGAGCTCCCCATGTTGTCCTAGGTCGCCTCACCGAAGCAATCGAAGCCCCGCGCCCTCAGTAAATCTCTCTATCCTCTTCTTCTCCGACGACGGTCGTCGTCGTTGCCGTCAACTCAAGCCATGCCTCGCGTCACCGACCTCATAATCTTGCTCCCGGTGAGATTCTGAGTATGCCCATGCTCCTCTACGTCTTCCTCTGGCTCTGGTTCACTCCCGTCGTTCGTCGTTGCCGGCCATGCTCCGGTGGTCAAGTTTGAGCGGCGCCGCCACTAAACGGCTCAGTGCGCACGCACGCATCCAGCACACCCACCCTCGCTTGCCTACGTGCACCCAGTCTCCCTCCATGTTGCTGATCTGAGAGCAACCGCCGGGATGACGTCATGCCGACGTCATCATGACGTTATCAGGCGTGGTCAGCCTCTGGTGAAACCCCCTCTGGGTCCCACCAGCCCACGTGGAGGCTAAGGTGGCCTATGGCCCCTCTGTCAGCTGTTGTGGGTAGCTTCTGCCCCGATGTAAATAGTTTTACTTTTGTTTCTAATTCCAGAAATTGGTTTAAATAATCCAGAAATTAGTATAAATATTGTAAATTCAATAACTAATTCATTATAAGTTATAAAAATGTGTATAATATATCAAAATGTTCAGAAAAATGAGATCTATCTATTAGAGATGTAATAATGCATTGATAATCAACTTCCATAACAAGTTTAATTATAACAACATGGTAACACCTCATAGGTGATTCCAGAGTTTCCCCGATTTAGGGTTTGTACCCCTCGGAACCCCGATTAAACTGCCGAGCACGTCTTAGGGTTGCATTTCAATGCAATTTAACTTGTTATATCATCATCATTGCTTGAGCATTGTACCAATGTCATGTGTTGATTGTTTTCCTCTCTATCCGGTGTTTGGTTCTTCCTGGTAGAATACTATATCGAGATCGAGATCGAAGACAGAGATCAAGGCCATCAAAGATCGAAGACCGACGAACAATACTTGACCAACTGTAATCAAGTCGATTACAATGATTCCGAAGATCTGCTTATTGGTTATCAACGGGAAAAGGCAAGCATAGCCCCACCATGATATAATCCTATGATTTCGAAAGCATTTCAATTTATGCCATGATGCATAGGATTCTACTGTGGTCTTTTATCAATAGATAGAGTATCATATCTGTTGTATTACTCCCTTTGAGCTCATATTACCTGATCCACTACTCCTAGCATAACTAGGTTTGGCGTGTGTGCACTGCTAGAGCTTATATCTGTGTCCTTCTTAGCCATGCATAGCTGCTAGTGCTGGTTCATCCAGATGATGTATCAGATGTAGAGAATCTAGTATGACAGGAGAACGTGATGTGATAAGATCAGAGGTGATATGATTTAAACATGATAAGGCTTGTATGGGAGGCCACGATGGGATGTGGTTTTTACAGTCCCATGCTCGCCACCCTTAGGACCCGAGGTTCTTGCCTCTTGAACCAAGACGAGCGTACAACCACATGGGGTTTATGGGGACCCCTCGATTCACTAACTTTCCTAGTCTGATCCATGAGTCTGTAGTTAGCTATTTGGCATCTGCATATTTGGATGGGTTAAAGATGGTGCATCATATAGGGCGTGACCAAGTAGGAAGGAGGCTCCAGGAGTACTCCCGATCCTCGGACATAGAGATATGGGCTGATGGAACCCTTTCTTGGAGACTCGTGGATTTAGGCAAAAGTAAGGTAAAGGTCGTGGTCAACCACCCTCTGCGGGCCTTCCATGGAAGAGGGCTAATGTACTAGCATTAAGAGTCGGTTGGTATGTGTGGGTAAATGTAACACCCCTAGTCACTCCGGACCGACGGTTGTCACTTCTGGCAGCTCAATAGGATCTGTAGACTAACCCCATAGACCAACACTAGTCTTTTCCGCGCACTTTGTCCTCACTCATGCGCACTCGGTACCCACTTCCCAGTCGGTCACCAATCCTAGAATTGCTCTAGGCCAAGCACGCTTAATCTTAGAGTTCTTTTCGAATGAGCTTCCAGAAAATAAGTTGAAACTTGTTGGTACGGGTTTCCTATCAATCCTATTGAGCCAGGTGCCAGGGTATCACATACACCCACCCTTAGAAGATCGACGTCCTCGTCGATCAACCACAAGTCAGGAACGTGCCCTCTTAGCACACGTCTGTGCGTCTAGTGCCGGCACATTGCCATGTCGTGTCCACTCCGGGCCACATGTGCCATGCTACACATGTCCGCCACTGACCCGCACACGCCCATGTAACCGCGAGGGTCGGCTCGGATACCACTTGTAACACCCCCAGTCAGTCCAGGCCGACGGCTGTCACTTCTGGCGGCTCAATAGGATCTCTAGTCTGACCCCACAGACCAACACTAGTATTTTCTGCGCACTTTGTCCTTACTCATGCGCACCCGGTACCCACTTCCCGGTCGGTCACCCATCCTAGAATTGCTCTAGGACAAGCACGCTTAACATTAGAGTTCTTTTCGAATGAGCTTCCGGAAAAGAAGTTGCAACTTGTTGGTATGGGTTTCCTATAAATCCTATTGAGCCATGTGTCAGGGTCTCACAGTAAAGTTGTACACCCCTGCAGGGTAATAATCTTTCGGAAAGCCATGTCCACGGTTATGGACGACTTGGGAACGGACGTGATGATCATAGAGAACTTGAACTTAATCGTAAAACTTGGCAGATCAACGTGGGCTTAAGGATGCTTCCTCATGGGTACGAGGGGGTGATCTTAGATAGGGTTCAGATGAAGATGACTTGGTGGATATCAAAGATGATTATCAATACTTCGGAGATGTCGCTCTATTATCCCCTTTTAAAGTATTCTGATTAGACGAGCTTCTTCTCTCTCTTGTTTTATAAACAAAGATGGCTTTATACAAAACAACTCCACCAGCCATAAGTCTTGAGGAGTACACCCTGTACTCACCCTTGCTTTGTTTATACTTTTGGCAGAGTAAGTGTTCACCTAAAGACGAGTTCTGTATGACATCGACACTGATGAGTAGCTTGGGGTTCCCGTCCGGCAGCCTAGAATCTATGGGCTGGGACGTCATCGTTATGCTTCAGGCCTCTTAGGCCGTTTGTTAAGTTTTCTATACTTAATAGCATAATTTGCCTTCCGTTGATTGATGTTTGTGGTCAGTGACCTCTACTTGTAATAATTTGGTTCTTTGCTTAGTTATGAGCTTGCTATAATAATTTTGTGTCGCAGGGTCACTATTGTGTTACCGATTCTGCACTGGATATTCTCGAGCTCAAGGTTAAGCTTATGTCAGACGGAGGTCTAGGATTTGTTTAGCCCTGATCCTGGGGGTGTCAGAGATATATTCTCTGGGCCCTCTCGTGGGATATGATTCTAAAAGCATGGTCATGCTCGACTCGGTTAAGTGTTAACCGAGGCGATCGACTAAGAGTTAATCGGATGAATCACTTATCTAGAGATTGAGAAGAGAGTCGAACTATTTAAGGGATGTCAATTATTCTCCTATAGTCTGACAACATATATTGTGAGACAAAAGGGACTCGGACAAAAGTCGCACTGGAAAGGCATGTCGTCATGACTATTTGGTACTTGGGAGTCAGCACGTTTTGCTAGGAACTGCTACCGATTGATCGATTGAGAGTCGGACTCCAATCGTGTCCAAGTTGCGATGAGCCTGTGGGTTCAATGATACCTTCGATCCAGATTACGGATGTAGTATAGATCGTTTTCCCTAGTAGACCTAGGTTATCGAATCGTTAGGAAGCAGAAAGCATGGCGAAGTTACTTTAACGGACCTTCGGAAGTTTTAGGATTCTTTTAGTGTTTTACCGGACCAAGAGTTTGCGATATTTTGTTGTTGTCGATGATGGAGAGAGAGGTACTATGGCATTCAGTTTCACATGTAGCTATGCAAAACATCTGATGGGAATAAAAGATAATTATAAAGTACGCATGTAATCGTTAGAGCAAGATAATTATATGTCGGCAGTGCATCCATAACTGTTATTGCCTCCGCAACCGCTTATAGCAATAGCCTATTAGTCTCATCCACAGAAGAAAGAGATCTAATGATATGCACAGTGACATCACCGTTAATCCCAAATAAATCCCTCACATACAGCCGTACTACCCTTTCTGTCATTGGGGTTCCCATACTGCAGATTAGTCATTACTCGTACTCCTTATACCTAGATCAATCCTTGGGGTCTTGGGTACCTGACAAGTCGACTGAGGCAAGAGAGGATACAATAATCATCATGTCATACAAACTAATACATGATCCCATCTATGATAAATAACATGCACAAACTACATGGCTAGACCCAAGCCCTTAGCCCAAGGCGAATTACTCACACATAGAGATGAGATCAACAATCATAAACATTGTATTGGAAATCATGAGATTGATAGTAATAGTCTTACAATGTCACCAATTGGAGATGAAATCTACTATTACAAGTGGTGGACTATGGCTATTGTGGTGGAGAAGGGTTGTGATATTGGATCTAGATCTATTCCTCCGGAGGCTCTTCGGTGTTGTGTTTTCTGGCTCTCCTCCTATTCTCCTATATCTCATCATGAGAGGTCTCTTTATATAGGGTTCCCTTCATGAAAATTGTTCGGTTTGACCTTGCGATGTCGGTGGAAACTATACGGCTGGAAATATATGGCCGGAAAAATATTCCCACCATATAGTTGGTTGTTAAAGCCATTTTTAACCTTCACGGCCCCTGGTTTCTTTGGGTTGTTGGAAATCTCGTGTCTTTGACTTTAATGTTGTGATTCCCATCATCAAACATTATTTCCCGCGCAGGGGAAAATGCAAAGACAAGATTACATGCCCCTTTGATCATTAGGCATTAGTGGCAGGATTTAGAGAGATATTTCATGAAAAGTATGAATAGTATCTAGTTTAAATGTGGATGTGGATGGCTATATTTCATAGCCATCAACCTCCCCAAGCTTAAACTTCATCGTCCTCAAGGAAGAAAACCAAAATCAGGAACTCAACATTTAAACTGAAATAACAAGATGATGATCTTACTCATGATAGGTAGTCTTATGTTTCCTCCACTTTATTAATCTAAAAAACTAAGCATAGATAGAGTAATGGTAAGAATATCATACGGGTTTTAGTAAATCCTTATAGAGCAGCAAGATTATTGTTAGCATGGATGATGGGGATATGCCGAGTGGTGTACACCCACCAGAACGTTCCCTACTGGATTATACTCCCAGTGAGTGGGCCTGCAGGACGGCGACTGGACCACGACCCAAGAGGAAGCCAGGCGATTGGAAGCTGAAGGCCTAGAAGCGTAGCTAGGCCCAGTCGGATTAGGTCAAAACCCTCCCGAGTATTTATCCAACTCAGTTGTAGATCTGTAAACCCTAGCGAGATGACTCTATATAAACCTCCCTAGGGCACGCATAGCACTTACGTTCCATCATACACCCCATCGACTCGCCGCCTAGCCACCGAGCTCTCCCTTTGTAATCTCTTAGCAATACAATCTAGCAGGAGTAGGTCTTTACCCTACGGGGGGCGAACCTGGGTAAAACCTTGTGTCTTTGCCCTTAACTCGCACCGCAGATGGCTGGCCGCCCTTGCCCCTCGTTCTATTACTCACTACCACTCGCAGCATCTATCGTGGACATTCCCACGATAGTGGCGCCCACCGTAGGGCCTGGCCGGTCAGGCATGTGTTCTGTGGCGAGACCCTACTTGCCCATCAACCGAACGATCGCCACCGGCCGCATGATCCCCATCGCTGAGATCCTCCTTGCCCAGTAGCTACGTCCCGTCGTCACGCCCGGTCACCCATAGCGTCATCATGTCGGTCGGCACGATCAGCCTCTTCGTTGGCTTCACCGACGTCATCGTCTCAGAGGACTCAGTGCTCATCGGTGAGTCGTCGCCACGTGATCGGCTCTCTGAGAGCCAGGTACGCACCATCCACCGCCTCGCCTCCGAGTACGACTCGGCCAACAGCAACGTGGCCGAGACCAACGCGGCCACGGACGACGTGGCCCTCAACGATGACGCCAACTCGGCGACCCCGACTTCAGTCACCGGATCCATTGTTGCCGCGTCACTAGCGAGCTCCATCACCCAAGTCTCCAACATGGGGGATTTCGAGGATCCATCCTCGGGATCTTCGACTCCGACACCGGAACGGAGAACTCCGGCGACCTCTATGCCGGATCTGGTCGCTTCATCGCGACCTACATGGCGAGCGGCACGAGTGCCCCGCCAGACCCCTTCTCCACGCCGATCCCACCAACCGCGACGGCGGGGGAGGTCGACGAGGCGCGCCTGCACCTAGAGGAGGTAGTACGCAAGGAGGAAGCCGAGCGCAAAAAAAATCGCCTCGAGCAGTCCACGGTGCAGGAGCTATCGCTCTACCAATAGCGCCGCATCAGGACGGCCTGAACCCCACCATTTAGGGCCACGCCCTAAACTTTGACGACGACAATGACCCAGCTCGTGTAGCCGACCCTGCAATCTGCGAGAACGCGCCGCCAGGCTTCAGCGCCCGGACACCACTAGGTGCACCAGCGAGTGGAGCTCCCCAACCGCCACCAGGCCGCGTGCCCCCTCCCAACCAGTCGAGAGTCCTCATCTATCCACAAGAGCAGGATGTGAATAGCCTCCCGCTATACTCCACTCCGATAGACAACGTCATCGCAGGACAAGCAGCAGTCGCCAACCTCAACGTCATAGGGGAGGGCGTGCTGCATATCCAATACGCCAAGGCCCTACTCGCCAAGGCCATCGAGCATCAGGTCATAGGAGCCGACTCGCGGGGGTGCATGTACTCCTGCTCCTTCAGAAGCAAGGCCTCAAGCGGCCGCCCATCAATGGCAAACATCCTCAATTGCCCGACCCCTGAGCCCTTGCAACACCAACCGCGGGTGACGAACCCGGCACTCTTCACCAACGAGCCGCGACCATCAAATAACACGTTCACCTCCAACGCGCACTCAGTCAACGCGTGCACCCACGTCATCAACAACCAGAGCTGGTGCACCCACCAGCCCAATGACCTGAGGCACACCCTCACCAACAGCAATGACAACGAACCAAGGGGTTCGCTCAGTCGAGTCAGACCCCAGTGCTTCGGACCGATGATCCGAGGCAAGAAGTACCCGGCAAACTTCAAAGCGCCGAAGGAGATCGAAAATTCCGATCCCACGTACGACACGGCTGTGTGGCTGGACACATACCTCATGGCGATAGGAATCGCCGGCCATACCAACCTCTTCGCTGCTCGCTACCTCCCCCTGATGATGGAGGGATCGACTCGGCAATGGATCAACACCCTCCCCGCGGACAGCATCAATTGCTAGGAGGACATGCACGAATCCTTTGTCAGGCACTTCAAGGGCTCCTACACCCGCGCCACCACCATCGAGGACCTAGAGCGATGCGTCCAGGGCCCCCGCGATCCACTGCTTCAAGACCTCGTGCCGCTATGAGCCCCCGGTCGCCAAGCTCAAGCAGGTGTACAAGACACTCGACAACATCCTAGACCTCCTACATATTGCCAAGCGGTACACGTAGGAGGATCCAAACCAAGAAACCGATGATGAGTCGGGTGGAAATCGCTGCCTAAGCGGCCATGACAACGGCATGCAGCGTGAGCTGCGCTACAACAACACTCTCCTCACCGGCAAGCGCCGCGGTGACGGGCGAGTCTACTTCGTCGCCAACACCGCGATGGCGGAAACCCAAGAGCTTCCGCGGCGACGGAGGCTAACACCGTGATAGTGAAAACTACCGAGTGAGGACGAAATTCGACCCCGCAACTCTCCTCAACCAACCATGTGTGTTCCACATTCCCTACCACTGCGTCCTGGGGCGACAAGCATTCGCCAAGTTCATGGCAGCGCCGCATTACGCGTACAACACATTGAAGATCCCGGGGACATGCGGCATCATCACCATCCACGGCGACCCCGACATGGCCATCGAGTGCGAGGAGAAAAGCGCACAGCTCGCGGACGTCGTCATCGCCGCGGAGGCCAACCACGCAGAGGAGCTCGCCAGATACATGAGCGGGGTTGAAAAATATGACCCCACCATACTAAAGAAGCCCAAGACGGAGAACGGCGGCTCGACCGCGTTCGAGGCCACCACACACACCCGCACCGTCGAGCTGGTCCTAGGCGACTCGAGCCAAATGGTCATGATCAGGACAGACATGATCCCCACATAGGAAAGCTCGCTCATTGAGTTCCTATGTGAGAATCGTGACATCTTCGCATGGAAGCTATCCGACATGCCAGGTGTCCTGAGGGAACTCGCTGAGCACAAAGTCAACACCGACCCCAAAGCACGACCTGTCAAGCAGTCGCTGCGGCCCTTCAATGAAGAGCGCCGCTGAGCAATCGCCGAGGAGGTGCAGCGTCTACTCGCTGCAGGATTCATCCGTCCCATCAAATACTCCAAGTGGCTGGCAAACCCAGTCCTGGTAAAAAAAGAACAAGACCTGGAGAATGTGTATTGATGACCCACAAGTATAGGGGATCGCAACAGTCTTCGCGGGTAGTATTACCCAATTTATTGATTCGACACAAGGGGAGCCAAAACTTGCAAGCCTTAACAACTGAGTTGTCAGTTCAGCTGCACCTAGAAATAGTACTTGCTCACAGAAGTTTATCAGTAGCAACAGTTTGTATTAGCAACAGCAAAGCAACAACAACAGCAACAGCAACAGTGAAACAGGAGCAATAATAACAGTAACGGTAACAGTAGGATTCGAGTACGGTAGGCATAGGGATGGATGGACGGGCATTGCATGGACGAGTCTAAACATGTAACTTCAAGAACTAGGGCATTGCAGATAAATAATAACAAGCATCCAAGTACTAAAAAATCCTAGGCATGTGCTCCAAATATAGTCATATGTGCTCGCAATGAGAACTTCCACAACATCTTCTGTCCAGCCAGCCCATGGCAGCGAGGCCTCTAGGGAACTACTGGCAATTAAGGTGCTCCTTTTAACAGAGCACCGGAGCAAAGCATTAACACTCCGTGAACACATGTGATCCTCACACCACAGCCATCCCCTCTGGTTGTCCCAATTATTGTCACTTTGGGGCCTTTGGATCCGTATAATGATATGTGTACACAACTTGCAAATAAGATCACAAACAATACTATCATAATGATTCAATAATAAGTTCAGATCTGAGATCATGGCACTCGGGCCCTAGTGACAAGCATTAATCACAACAAGTTGCAACAAAGTCAAATAGCACTAATAGAGATACTAGGCACTATGCCCTAACAGATCTTATTCGATTACATGATAGAACTCATCAAATCCCTACCATCCCCAAGCCTACAGCGGGTGATTACTCACTCATGGATGAGGGAAACATTGGTGGTTAATGGAGATGCATTGGTGATGACGATGGTGATGATCCTCTCCAAATTCCCCGTCCCGGCAGGGTGCTAGAATAGAGTTTCTGGATCCGAATCTTGGTTTCTGGTGGCGGCGGCGGAGCGGAACTCTTTCTAGAAAACTATCGAACCCCCTTAGTTTTTAGGTCAGAAGGCAACTTATAGGCGCGGAGGGAGGCCGAGGAGCTGCCTGGGGTGGCCAAACCCCCTCCAGGCGCGGGGTTAGGTGGGCCCGCGGCTGGGGTAGGTCTGGGCCCCCCAGGCCTCCTCTCTGTCTCCCCTTCTGGCTTTGTGGATCTTCTGGTGAGAAATAGTTTTTGGCATATTTTCCGGGATTTTTCCTGATAGTTCATTTTTTGCACAAAAACAAGACACCAAGGTAATTCTGCTAAAAACAGCGTCAGTCCATGTTAGTTGTATCCAAATCACACAAGTTTAGAGAAGAAACAATAGCAAAGTGTTCGAGAAAGTAGATACGTTTTGAACGTATCAACTCCCCCCAAGCTTAGCTTATTGCTTGTCCTCAAGCAATTCAGTTGAAAACTAAATGCGATAAAAGAACTTTCACGAACACTTTGCTTCATATGATGTAAATATTCTCATCACAGGAGTAGATGCTTAGACAATTCATAATAAGGAGTATGCAACTAAGTCTACTCAATAGTCATTGCAATCTATGAAGAGAAACCAACTCAATAATAATAAGTAGCATGAAACATAAATTTAAGCAACATTGCAACGCTCATAATAAGATATGATAGAGTGGTATCTCGCTTTCCTTTGTTTGAAGAGCACAATATAAATGCCAAGACACCTCTGAAGTTCAAGTGAAGACTAGAAGTAAATATATCAGAGATACAAGCATCAAAGTCATGACATAGTTAACCAAGTTTTGGAACAAACACAAAAATGACAACTATACTCTCAAGAAGGTGCTCATAGAATAAGTGGTGACTCACCAAGGTTGTTAAAACGGTTTTGTGAAGGTTTGAAAGGCTGCCCAATGCTAAAAGGAAGGTACTCGTTAGCTTTGAGCTCTCATTGCCCCTATCATAGGCATCTTCATGTGGTTAAGGTGAAAGTGAGGTCTACTCTGAATAATATGCTTGACAGACCATAGACTGGAAATCCCATGTACCTTGAGTACGAGGGTCGCTCCGCATGCTACTCAACTTTGGTCACCTGAAAGTTCTTGTCATTGTAAATACATGCATATCATCGAGAACCGCCAACAGGGTACCCCTTGCACATGGTACAGGAGCTTTCCCATAACCAAAATGACAAGGCAAGCAGACAATGAGCATCTTAGCAATCTTTTTATTTACCATATGCATAACTTTTTATTGAGGACGCTTCATAGATGCACATTATAGTGATGATGCAAGTTTCCACCATGATTAGGCATGGCTTAGGATAGAGGCCCGGTCGTTTCTCTAACACAATGTATAAACTCCATGAACTAACAGCTTCCCCTTTTATTTCACATCGTCTACATCCATATACAAAAGAGCAAGGAAATCAACTGGATGAGATATCCAAAAAGTGTTGAAAGCATTCGTCGTGGCAGCACGGTTCTGCTGACTCCCAATATATAATTAGCAAGCATATAACTTTCATGGACTAGTCATAATGGTTCAGAATTATTAAGCGCAAGAAATAAAGTGTGTCATCAAGTTCGTGAGAGCTTTACTAACTAACTCTCTCAAAACAGACAAACACTTTATTTTGGAAGAAAACATGGCATATGGAATATGCACTGAAATAGCAAATGATGCTAATAGGTAGGTATGGTGGACACAAATGGCAATATTGGTTTTCGGGAGTTGGAAGCACAGGTAGAGCACATACTCAGTGCAAGTGAAGGCTAGCAATAGAGAGGGAGCGACAAATGAGAGAGCAATAGTTGTCATAATCATGCTTGCAACAAAACAGGACTAACTATGGCATGAAAGTGATACAAGAACTCTGAGGCAAAATATATCATCGAGGCTTACTGACTATTGATTAGTCATATGCATGCGTGATCATGTGCCAAGTCGATTCACATGAACAGTCAGAGGAGGATACCACAATGTCATACCAAAGTATGAATAAAACAATGCAAGCAAACATTCATATGACATGCTACAAACTATTAGCAAGCTGGAGCTAATCATATACAAGCATCCATAATGACATACACCTTACACAAATAGGCTAAGCATGCTCACAATGATGAGTGTATGTACAAAAATGAAACAAATAGAGTTCGTTACCAGCCTCTTACCACACCTCGAGTTGTCTTAATCTTCATTATTTCCCTTCACTTGTGTGACTTGAATAATTAACATGAAACCAAAATCCACTAAGGACGGCTGAACCCTGCAAAGAACTCACAAAACCAAAGAAGAAGAACAAATATTTTTGGTGTTTTCGATTTTTTTAGAAAAAAGCAAACAAAGAAAAACCAAACAAAAACAAATCAAACCAAACTAAGCAAAATAAACAAAAACCAAAAACTAAGACGCTCCAAGAACAACACAACTGTGCATGAAACAATAAAAACGAAGTGTCTAGAAAGACCTAAGATTTTTATTGATGAAGAAGGGGATGCCTTGGGAACCCCCAAGATTGTACCTCTTGAATATTTCTTGGGGTGACACAGGGTGGCTCCCCCCAAGCTTGAGCTTTTGTCCATTCTTCATCTCATTACATCATCCTCTCTCTACATCTGAAATTTTTCCTTCATACAAAACTTCACACAATCTTCATTAGCAATATTAGTTTATTCAAAAGATATTAGACCTCTGGCAAAGCTTTGGAACAGCAAGACCTTTCATTATAAAACAAAATGTACTGTAGAAACTCCTTCAAAAAGCTCAACTTCCCAAAAAGAACCCAAAAAGGAATCAATAAGAAGCAAATGCAAATAATGGCAGAAATCTGTCAAAACAGACCAGCAGGTAGAAACCGATTTGTTCGAAGACCTTCTGTTGCTCAAATCAAAAAGTTTTGATCTAACGAAAGTTAGCTAACATACTTGTAGATTTATTCGTAAATTTGCAGATCAATCCTACTTACAGAGACTCCTCACGAATTTTTATGGTGGAGGACAGAAATCTGTTTCGGGACAGCAACTCCCCAAATCTTACTTCCCTCTCATTAGAGGTCATTCTTGGCACAAAAGAGCAAACAAAAAGGATAAGGAGAGGTCATTACTAAATTAATAACTTCCAAGACACAAGTAAACTCTTGGGTTATCTCCCAACAAGTACTTTTCTTTAACGCCTTTAAGTTAGGCACAACGAAGAGCGAAGTTTGGAAAGGAGAAAAGTAAAAGTGAGCAAGTATAACCACAGTGAAAACATTGTTTTGTTCATTAAAATCCTTTTGTTAACAAGGTGATCAAATCTTGTTACCAAAACAATCTTATATGAAGCAAAACTTTGCATTCCACAATGTGATTATGTTACCTCATACTTGATAGCAATGGTCCTAATCATAATAGTTTCAAAATTCTCTTGTGGAATGGGACAATATATTTCTCCAACCTTGATGCCTTCAATATTTTCAATGGAATTCATGCAATAGATCTTAACAACCTTCTTGGCGAAATAGACAGTGTGCTCTTTGTCATTAATATTGAATGTTACTTTTCCTTGATTGCAATTGATGACAGCACCTGCAGTATTAAGAAAAGGTCTCCCAAGAATAATAGACATATTATCATCTTCAGGCATTTCAAGCACAACAAAATCAGTTAAAACCATGCAATTATGAGCAAATTGAACAAGAACATCCTCACATATACCAACAGGAATAGTAGTTAACTTATCAGCCATTTGCAAAGATACATCAGTTGGTATCAACTTTTCTAGCTAGAGTCTCTTATAGAGAGAAAAAGGCATAACACTAACTCCAGCTCCCAAATCACATAAAGCAGTTCTAACATAATTATTCTTAATAGAGCAAGAAATGGTTGGTATACCTGGATCACCAAGTTTCTTTGGAACCTTACCATTGAAGGAATATTTAGCAAGTAGAGTAGAAATCTCCTCATTAGGAATCTTCTTTTTATTAGAGACAATATCCTTCATATACTTTGAATAAGGAGGCAACTTAATAGCATCAGTCAAAGGACTTTGCAAGAATAATGGTTTCATCCACTCACAAAACTTGTTGTAGTGTTCTTCCTCCTTTGACTTGTGTTTCTTACCTGGAAAAGGCATAGGTTTCTGCACCCAATGTTCTCTCTCTTTACCATGTTTATTAGCAATAAAATCTTCCTTTGTGTACCTAGTGTTCTTAGTGTGCTTCTCAGGTTCTTCCTCACCTTCCTCCTTATCAGGAGACTCATTATTATCATTACCACTCTTAGTTTTAGCATCAGAGACAGATATACTATTAGGATCTATAGCAGGTTCAAGTGGTTCCTCAACTCTCTTATGTTTCTTTTTCTTTCTCTTACGAGGACTACCAATATCTTCACCTTGTTGGGAATCCTGCTCTATTCTTTTAGGGTGTCCTTCGGGATATAAAGGATCTTGAGTAGATGCACCACTCCTAGTTCTAATTCCATAAGCATGTTTATTTCCTGAAGCATTAACTAGCATATCCTTTTGTACCTTAGCAAGTTGATCAAGTTGGGTTTGAACCATTTGAAAGTGTTTACAAAGCATTTTAATATCATTAGAAGTTCTTTCCACAATATCTTTCAACTCATGGATATCTCTAGAGTTTTCCAATAAATGATTTTGAACTTGTTTATTAAAATACCCTTGCTTAACAATAAAAGTGTCAAGTTCCTCTAAACATTGATCAGGAGGCTTACCATAAGGAATATCACCTTCATCAAAGTGTTGGAGAGAGTGTATCTCAATAGTGGATGAGTGGGGAATTGGCTTACATAATTCTTCTATAGGAGGTAGATCCTTCACATCTTCAGCTCTAATACCTTTCTCCTCTAGACACTTCTTAGCTTCATTCATCACTTCATCATTTAATGCAATAACTCCCCTCTTCTTTGTTGTTGGTGTTGGAATTGGTTCAGGAACAACTGGTTCAGGAGTAATAGGCTCATGTGCATTCATCTCAGTTGAAGTCCAATCATCATAATTCTTGCATATCTTGGTCATTAATTTTTCAGCATCTGTAGGAGTCCTTTTCCTGAAAACACAATCAGCAAAGCTATCTAGGTAGGTCCTAGAATCATCAGTTAGTCCATTATAATAAATATCAAGAAGCTCATTATTAGGTAATGGACATCCAGGATGTGCATGAATCAAGGCACAGAACCTTGTCCATGACTCGGGCAATTTCTCTTCTTCTCCCTGTTTAAAATCAAAAAGTCTCTGCAAAGCAGCATGTCTAGCACTGGGAGGAAAATATTTATGGAACAAAGAAGCAATCAAGCAATCAGGGCTATCAGTGGAACCAGGAGGTAATCTATTAAACCAAGCCCTAACTTCTCCTTTTAGTGAAAAAGGGAAGATCTTAGCAACAAAGTACTTGTGCATCTTAAAATCATCAGAGAATAAAGCACTCATAGTAGAAAGCTCATTCATATGAGCCACAACACTCTCATTTTCAGTTCCACAAAAAGGTTCTTTCTCAACAATATCTAAATAAGATAAATCAAGAGAGAAATCATAATCTTCATCTTTAATATCTATGGGAGAAGTGGAAAACTTAGGATCAGAGGACATCTTAGGCATAATAGTACGTCTAGCAAGGAGACTCTTCATAGCACTAGTACCATGTGTGTTTCAGCACTTTTCAACAAAATCATCAATGAGCTCAATGTAACCATCATTAATATCATAACTCTCACTAGCCTCAGGTGAGCTAACAGGTGTAACAGTGTCTTCACTAGGAGTTTCGGTATTTCCTAGACTAGCCATAGTAGCATCTATAAAAGGACCTAATGAACCACTCGCATCAAACACAGTAGAAGTAACATCGAGCATCAAAAGCAGTTTCAGACTCAGCAGTAGTAGCAGTGTGTGTAGCATGTGTATGTGGTGGTGGTGTGACAAGCTTACTTATAACAGACGGTGAATCAAGAGCAGCAGAGGTGTTTAGGAATGTACCTCTTCTTGTAGTGGATGGTAAAATAGGAAACTTTCCATAACGAGACTTACCCAAGATGAATGGAGTAGCAGTGAACAATTATAGATCCAAGTGAACTTACAAATAAATCTATGCTCCCCGGCAACGGCACTAGAAAATAGTCTTGATAACCCACAAGTATAGGGGATCGCAACAGTCTTCGCGGGTAGTATTACCCAATTTATTGATTTGACACAAGGGGAGACAAATAATACTTGCAAGCCTTAACAACTGAGTTATCAGTTCAGCTGCAACTGGAAATAGTTCTTGCTCACAGAAGTTTATCAGTAGCAACAGTTTGTAGTAGCAACAGCAAAGCAACAGCAACAGTGAAACAGGAGCAATAGTAACAGTAACGGTAACAGTAGGATTCGAGTGCGGTAGGCATAGGGATGGATGGACGGGCGTTGCATGGATGAGTCTAAACATGTAACTTCAAGAACTAGGGCATTGCAGATAAATAATAACAAGCATCCAAGTACGAAACAATCCTAGGCTTGTGCTCCAAATATAGCCATACGTGCTCGCAATGAGAACATGCACAACATCTTCTGTCCAGCTAGCCCGTGGCAGCGGGGCCTCTAGGGAACTACTGGAAATTAAGGTGCTCCTTTTAATAGAGCAGCGAAGCAAAGCATTAACACTCCGTGAACACATGTGATCCTCACACCACATCCATCCCCTCGGGTTGTCCCAATTATTGTCACTTTGGGGCCTTTGGATCCGGACAATGATATGTGTACACAACTTGCAAATAAGATCACAAACAATACTATCATAATAATTAAATAATAAGTTCAGATCTGAGATCATGGCACTCGGGCCCTAGTGACAAGCATTAAGCACGAAAAGTTGCAACAAATTCGAATAGCACTAATAGAGATACTAAGCACTATGCCCTAATAGATCTTATTTGATTACATGATAGAACTCATCCAATCCCTACCATCCCCAAGCCTATAGCGGGGGATTACTCACTCATGGATGAGGGAAACATCGGTGGTTGATGGAGATGCGTTGGTGATGATGATGGCGATGACCCTCTCCAAATTCCCCGTCTCAGCAGGGTGCCAGAACGGAGTTTCTGGATTCGAATCTTGGTTTCTGGTGGCGGCGGCGGAGCGGAACTCTTTCTGGAAAAACTATTGAACCCCCCTGAATTTTTAGGTCAGAAGGCAACTTATAGGCGCAGAGGGAGGCCGAGGAGCTGCCTGGGGTAGCCAAATCCCCTCCAGGCGCGGGGTCAGGTGGGCCCGCGCATAGGGTGGGTCTGGGCCCCCCCCAGGCCTCCTCTCTGTCTCCCCTTCTGGCTCCGTGGATCTTCTGGTGAGAAATAGTTTTTGGCATATTTTCCGGGATTTTTCCTGATAGTTCATTTACTGCACAAAAGCAAGACACCAAGGTAATTCTGCTGAAAACAGCGTTAGTCCGTGTTAGTTGGATCCAAATCACACAAGTTTAGAGAAGAAACAATAGCAAAGTGTTCAAGAAAGTAGATACGTTTTGGATGTATCTTGTATCGACTACACAAACCTCAACAGCGCCTGCCCAAAGGAGTAGTTCGTCCTCCCGCGCATCGATCAGATCATCGACTCAACCGTGGGCTCAGAGTCGGTGTGCTTCCTCAACGCATACGCTGGTTACAACCAGATAAAAATGGCAGTCGAGGACGAGGAGAATACAAAGTTCATCACGCCATTCGGCGCCTTCTGCTACACCGACATGACGTTCGGCCTCAAGAATGCTGGAGAGACCTACCAGCGGTGCATGCAGGAGTGCCTTGGGAGCCAAATTTGCTGCAACATCCAAATCTACATCGATGATATGGTGGTAAAGTCCAATCGCCAGAGCAATCTACTCGTCGACCTGGCCGAAACCTTCGCAAATCTGCGGAGGTACAAGATCATACTCAACTCAGGGAAGTGCACCTTTGGTGTACCCACTGGACAGCTACCGGGGTACGTAGTCTCCAAGTGAGGCATCGAGGCGAACCCCACCAAGATCGACATGATCGCCCGGCTCGGCAAACCTGATTGCCGCCCAAGTGCTACTCACGGACCTGCTACTCGCCGCCCCCGTCGACAAGGAGCCAATGCTCGTCTATGTCGCGGCATCCGAGCGAGTCGTCAGTGCCGTCATGGTCGTCGAATGTCAAAAGAGGGTAAGGAGCGCCCCGTGCAGCGCCCAGTCTACTACATCAGCGAGGTCCTCATCGACTCGTGACAGCGCTACCTGCAATACCAAAAACTGGTGTACGCGGTCTTCCGAGCCTAGCGACAGCTACCGCACTACTTCCAGGAGCACCAAATCACGGTCGTCTCCTTCGCGCCGTTGTAGGACATCATCCATGACCGCGAGGCGACTGGGCGAGTCGCCAAGTGGGCCGTCGAGATCGGCATCCACAACATCAAGTACGAGCCGCGCAAAGCGATCAACTCGCAGGCTCTTGCGGACTTCCCTGCCGTCTGGGAAGAGGCGCAGCAGCCAGAGAAGCTGACGTACCTACACTACTAGTCGCTTCACTTCGACGGGTCCAAGAACACTACTAGTCACTCACCTTCCCCAAAGGCGATAAGCTCCGCTACATGTTGTACCTCAACTTCACCCCCTACACCAACAACATGGCCGAGTACGAGGCCATCCTTCACGGCACGTGAGCCGCCAAGGAGATGAACGTCAATCGCCTACGGTGCTATAGCGACTCTGACCTCGTCGCCGTGCAAGTCGTCGGTACCTACGACGCTGTCTCTCCCACCATGGCGGCATACCGCCAAGAAGTGGACCAGCTGGGGGGGCCACTTCGCCGGCTACTCTGTCGAGTGGATCACCGACGCAAAAACAAAGAGGCCGACGCCCTCTCTCGCATCAGGTCGGCTCGTCAAACGCCACCCGCTGGCGTCTTCCTCGACACCATCCACAAGCCCTCCGTCTCTCCCCCGAAGGAGATCGACCTCGGGATCCCGCTGCAACCAGAGCCGGCCCTGGTCGCCATGGTCGCAGAACCCAACGACTGGACCGCCCCATACATCACCAACCTCGAGGGAGGGACCTTGCCAGCAGATGAGACGGAGGCACGTATGATCATGCGCCACTTCAAATCCTTCGTCATCATCAACGGCGAGCTCCACAAGCGCAGCCTAACAGGCGTGTTCGAACGTTGCGTGCAGCCTGGGGAAGGATGCAAGATCCTCCAAGACATCCATGCCGGCGACTGCAGCCACCATGTCAGCGCCTGGTCCCTGGTCGCCAAAGCCTTGCGACACAGCTTCTACTGGATCACCACGCACGCCGACGCGGTCGACATCGTCCAACGCTGCGTCGTGTGCCAAAAGTACGCCAACCAGACGCACATACCCAGCTCGGCACTCAAGACCATCCCCATCACCTGGCCATTCGCCGCATGGAGCATGGACATGGTGGGCCCCAGTCAACACCCAGATTTTTAATCACAGATGCCTGTAATGCCATACATAGCAATCCCAGGATTACCATTTTTGTGAGACATAACAGAATGGATATCACAGTACATCATCCATTACAAACCATACATAAGGTCTTACACAAATAAGGATCTCATGATCCAGTTCTTAAGACAATTCAAGCAGCGGAAAAACATAATAGTAACGATAGCATAGGCGAAGCTCCATCTTCAGGATCACAGGCAATGCTGATGATGGGAGATCATCCTAGTTGTCGTAATCTTCCTGCTGTCCTTCTTCCTGATACGCCTCTTCATATTCTGTCCACGGGAATAGCCAGGGACAAAGCCATGAGTACTCTTTAAGTACTCGCAAACGAATACTAACAAGTGAAGGGGTTCTTGTAGTAGGATACTAAGCTCTAGGGTTGTTTTGCAAAAAGACAGATTTACCTCTACTAAGTTCAGAAGCAAAGAAAGCTAGTTGAAAGTTTTATAACACCTACGTAGGAACTTGAATTTCATGTCACAACACTATTGTGGTCAAGTCAAGTCACAAATCATTTCACAAGTGTTTTTGAAAACATCTGACGACGGAACAGTATGGCCACTCCAACTGTCCATAACCGCGGACGCGGCTATTCGCATAGTTTGACACTCTGCAGAGATTGTACACTTTCACCACAACATTCGATACATCCATCAGGAACAATCCTGAATTCACCATACTCAGTATGCGGATAATCAATCCTAACCTTTCAATTACACGCCCTAGTATAGGCACCTCTCATGTGAGTTTGGCCTCCCAACCATGACCAACTGTCATCTTGGGTACTGCACAGGTGGACAATCTTCACAAGGTAGCCTCAGCTCAGACCTTGGCCGCAAGGGAACCCACACTAAGGTATATAAATTTCCAGTCAAGCCCTACCCAAATTATGAGTATTATGGTTGTACGGTAAAATTAGAATGGTATCGCATCCAGACAACCATCGGTTTTATAAAGGGCTAAGGCTCATGCCTTAACATTTTCATCATCAAAATCATCTGGTGTTCAAGAACATATGTCAAAACATTTCAATAGAATGACTCATCATTCTATGGTTTTCATAACCATTTTCACCAAGTATTCCCATCTAAAGTTGATCAAGTTTTAAGCTTAGAACTAGCATCTATAGGTGGGCGTAAATACTAGTGAGGGTTGGAATACAAGTGTATCTTATCTACGTTCAATCTCATGCCTTAGGATTACATCAAGCTGATCTAACTTAGGCCAAATTTTATGCTCTTTATGCTACCTTCAATTATCTTTCTAGAATCTACAAGTCAGTAAATAAACTTTTGATAGAAAGCTTTAATAAAGAGAATAAAATACTAATCTTGCAAGTAAAACTAGGATGTTGTGTCAAGTGGGTATAATCACATATGCTTAAGGCATATAGTTGGCATAGTAACAAGCAAGTAGTAGCTTCCTAAGCTGCAAGTGTTAGCTCGCCTTGTGCAAAGCAGTGGTTGAAGTTCTCCTCGGCTTCTTCCTCGTAGTATCCTCCTTCCTCCTCGTATCCTTGGTCGGTACTAGCATCTATAAGTAAATACAAGGTACACAATCACCAAACAATACTTAACTATTTCTAATCATCACACAAAGGTTCACACTAGATGATTTAGCATCATCACTAACATTACAAGATTAAAGCACTTGTCTCATTTATTTTATTTTAGAAAAGTAATTTCTACTCATTGAAAAACTACTTAAGATTTAATATTCTCCAACTCAAACATGGGATCATGTTGACACATGTCATCACCACATATTTCAGTACATGGGAATATGATTTAAAGTGGTGTTACAATTTAATAAGGTTTAACCTTTTTATTTTAATTAATTAAAGTGACTAGAAATGCCAATGTGGCATACTTATATTACTTGATCATTATTTCTGTAAGTAAACCTATATATTTTTATATATTCTGAAATCTATGGTTAAATGTGATTTTTGAGAGTTGGAATCAACTCAAAATCTCTTATGGTTGAATTTTGAAAAATGTTTGAATGCAGAAAAGCTTCTGCCTTGTTATTTTTACCATGGGTGATCTACAAATCTAAATGGTTTAAATCCAACAGGCTTGGATTAAGAATTCCAGTACCTTTCTAACAAAATTGGTTTCATGCATTTTGGTTCAGTGAATCAAGCTGGGTTGATTTTTGAATCTAGGTACAGAACTGGGTATGATATTAAATGAATAAATCTAAATTTGAATTAGTGGGTCGCGCAGGATGTTTAACTGGGCCGTCCCACTACACACAGCATGCTTGCGGGCTAGTTAAGTGAGCGACCCCACTCGTCAGTGAGACAACAAGGGGCGAAGCGGTATGGGGCGATTAGGATCATAGGATCTAACTCTAATCGAACGGCTCTGGTTCATTGGCCACGTTGGGGAATGTCGGCGAGACAAAACCCTAGCGCGGCTAGTGAGGGTCATGGGAGGCTCACTGGGGCTCAGGCGATGGTCAGCGACGAGGGCGAACGACGAAGTCGACGACGGCGATCCTCGTGGTACCGGCAGCTTCTCCTGGGGCGGCTCCAATCAACGGTGCCTCTACTCCTTTGCAGCGGCAAACTCCGGTGAAATTCCGGCCACCTAGTGCTCACCTTGCTTCGGGAGTGAGTGGGTGTGATCTGTAGAGGTGGGGATTGAACTGGTGTGAAGAAAACGAGCGGGGGAGGCCTCCTTTTATAATGGCTGAAGGGGACCGAATGGCGCGGGTGGAGCTCGTCGGTGTCTACGACACAGAGTGCTACTGACATGGGCGACGATAGGGGCGGTGCTGTGCTCCCTGGTGAAGCTCAACGGCGTGGTCTTACGGCATGGGGCGATGCTGAACAGTCGGAACGTCGCAGCGCTCTGGGCGGGTCCGACGGCAATTTTAATGGCGCACAGCGTGCGTGGTCCGTGCGGCGACCAACGGGGTTATCTGGCAGGGTGCTGGGATGCTGGAAAGCACGTCTACAAGCGGCAATGGCGGCTCACTGTCTATGGTCTGATGTCCCTAATGGCGCACTGGCGCGCTCTCGGCTCGCACGCAGAGAGACTAGACGCATGCTTGGCGGGTGGTCCAGTGGCTGGCTGCGCTCGGGGCTTGGACAGGGAGTGGCGATGGGCGCTGCTGCGTGTCCCAGACAAGGTTGGCGAGGCTAGTGCTGCCTCTAGCTCGCTGGCGACATGGGGGTGACAATGGTGCTCTCGGCATGGTCACCATTAATGGCTAGGCTTGCTCACAGTGGTGCTCAAGCTAGTTAGATTACTTTGATCATTTACTAAGAGTGTAGAGTGAGCTATAGAGGGAGCAAGTTAGGCACTGATCACTGCTTACTATAGTGTTTTGTGTTTGTTTGTTTGCTGATTACAAGGTGTTTGATGAAATGGCCAAAAGAAATTCAAATTGGAATTTTGGATTCAAACTTGGCGGGTTTGCTAGGCACATACTAGGGAGTATCTGTTTAGTTGGATTGGTCAAGGGGAACTGGTTTGGTTGGGTTTTGAAAAGGTGTGATCTTCACATATGTTAAAGATTCAATTTTGAATTGTCCTTTGAATGGGTTTGCCAAATGTTTCTGCAAGTTTGAAAGGTGGGCTTTGATTCACTTTTACTTGGTCTAGCAAGGGGTGAAAAGAATTGGAAATGTTTCTGTTTGAAATCTTGGAATAGAAATACCCAAAGTGGCCTAGTGAGCAAGATGGGAAAAAATGACCATTTGCCTTATTTGATTTGTTTTTGATTTTTTTCTTGATTTGTTTCTGCTTGGAAATGTTTTAGATGATGTTATATTCATCTTTGAACCATTCAGTACTATTTAGTTGAATCAGACAAGTCCATTCATGCATTCATCAAATCATCACATACACACATGCATTCATTTGGTTTTTATTTAATCAAAGTTTTTGTTAACCCTAATTTTAGTGATTAGAGTTTAATGATCATTGTTTCATATTTTTGGGATGTTACAAACCTTCCCTCCTTAAACAAAATCTCATCCTGATATTTGAAAAATAAGAAAAAAGATTACCTAGGATTTAAAGAGATCGGGAAACTCTATCTTGATGTGATCTTCTCGCTCCCAGGTAGCTTCTTCTCTAGTGTGGTTACTCCACTGAATCTTGAGAAACTTGATGCTTCGGGTTCTGGTGGTTCTGAAAGCTTCTTCCAAAATACGGATGGGTACTTCGGGATATGTCAGGTCATTGTTTATCTCTATGGTGCGGTGATCAATGTTCTTGAAAACTTCAGTCTTCTCCGGAACTTCAAGGCATTCGCGAAGTAACGATATATGGAACACATTATGCACTGCTGACATTTCCTCTGGTAGTTCCAATTGATATGATACTTCTCCTTGATGATTCGGAATCTTGAAGGGTCCGATATATCTGGGGGCTAACTTTCCTTTGAGATGGAAATGATGCATTCCCTTCAAAGGCGAAACTTTGAGATACACAAAATCTCCGATATTGAAAGCGAGGTCTCGACGTCTCTTGTTGGCATAACTCTTCTGTCTGGATTGGGGGTTCTTAAGGTGCTCACGAATCTTGTGAACTTTCTCTTCTGCTTCTCGTAGGATGTCGGGTCCGAAAATCTGACTCTCTCCTACTTCCGACCAATTCAAAGGGATGCGACACTTCCTTCCATACATGAATTCAAATGAGGACATTTGCAAACTAGCTTGATAACTATTGTTGTATGAAAATTCTGTGAAAGGCAGACAGTCTTCCCATTTAGATCCATACTCTAGCACACATGCTCTCAACATATCTTCGAGTATTTGATTTACTCGCTCCGTTTGTCCATCGGTCTGAGGGTGATATGTTGTGCTAAAATCCAGTCGGGTTCCTAAACCTTCTTGGACTTTCTTCTAGAATCTCGAGGTAAACTGAGTGCCTCAATCTGATACAATGTTCTTGGGGACTCCGTGCAGACTAACGATTCTAGCGATGTACAACTCCGCTAGCTTCAAACTTTGGTACGTGCTCTTGACTGGTAAGAAATGGGCGACTTTGGACAATCTGTCAATTAGGACCCAGATAGAGTCATTTCCCCTACTAGAAGTAGGCAATCCAGTGATAAAGTCCATTCCAACGGAATCCCATTTCCATTCCGAAATCTGTAATGGTTGCAACAGTCGTGCGGGTCTTTGATGACCCGCCTTGACTCTCTGGCAAATATCATACTTGGCGATATAGCTTTCGATTTCTATCTTCATCTTATGCCACCAAAATTGCTCATTCAAATCCTGATACATCTTGGTGCCTCCGGGGTGGATAGAATAAAGAGTATCATGGGCCTCTTTCAAAATAACTTCTTTCAACTCCGAATCTGCTGGTACACAGAGACGTCCTTTGTACCACATAACTCCTTCTTCGTCCCCGGTGAATCCGGGTACTTTGCATGTGCCGATACGACGTTTGATTCCATCGATACTAGCATTTCCTTTCTGCGCCTCCTTGATCTAACTAATCAAAGTGGGTTGAAGTTCCATGCTAGCCAAAAATCCTTCACTCACTCACTAATTCCATTCGGAAATCTTCCATCTCTTTGTCCAAACTTGGTTGCTCCTTCAAAATCATGGAGTTCAAGCAGCACGACAATCTGCTAAGGGCATCTGCTACCACATTGGCTTTACCGGGGTGATAGTGAATGTCCAGGTAATAGTCCTTGATTAGCTCAATCCATCTTCTCTGCCTCATATTCAGCTCCTTTTGAGTGAATATATACTTCAGGCTCTTGTGATCCGAATAAATCTCACAACGGTTTACCATGATATAATGCCTCCATGTCTTTAGGGCTAGAACTACGGCTGCTAGTTCAAGGTCATGGGTTGGATAATTCTGTTCATGTTGTTTCAGTTGTCGGGATAGATAAGATATAACTTTGCCTTCTTGCATTAGCACACATCCGAGACCGATCTTGGATGCGTCACAATACACATCAAAGGGCTTCGTGATATCCGGCATGATCAAGATTGGGGCTGAAATCAATCTCCTCTTGAGTTCTTGAAAACTCGCTTCACATTTGTCCGTCCATTCAAACTTCTTGTCCTTCTTCAGCAATTGGGTCATGGGTCTAGCGATACTCGAGAATCCTTCTACGAACTTGCGATAGTATCCCGCTAATCCGAGAAATGCACGAAATTAGGTTTGAGTGGTTGGGGCTTGCCAATCTTCAACATCCTTCACCTTCGCAGGGTCAACGGCAATTCCTCCAGTTGATACAATGTGTCTGAGGAATCCTACCTCCTATAACCAGAATTCACATTTTCTAAACTTGGCATACAGCTGATGCTCTCTAAAGGTTCCAAGAATGGTCCTTAGGTGTTGCTCATGTTCTTCTAATTTGGAATAAATCAGAATATCATCAATGAAAACAATGACAAACTTATCTAGGAAGTCCATAAAATTCTTATTCATGAGGTTCATGAAATAAGCGGAGGCATTGGTTAATCCAAAAGACATGACAGTATACTCGTATAATCCATATCTGGTGGTAAAGGCAGTCTTTGGAATATCCTCTGCGTGAATCTTGAGTTGATGATAGACAGTTCTAAGATCAATCTTAGAAAACACTTTGGCACCACTCAACTGGTCAAACAGGTCTTCTATTTTTGGCAATGGGTACTTGTTCTTGATGGTGACATCATTCAACTTCCGATAATCCATACACAAACGGTTACCTCCATCTTTCTTGTCCACAAACAAAACAGGTGATCTCCATGGTGACGCACTTGGTTGAATCAATCCAATTTCCAGCATGGCATCCAGTTGCTTCTTTAGTTCCACTAGTTCAGATGGGTTCATACTATATGGTCTCTAGGCTATGGGTCCGGTTCCAGGTATTAGTTCAATGATAAACTCGATATCCCGATCTAGGGGCATACCAGGCAAAACATCTGGAAATACATTGGGGTATTCACAAACTATCTGGACTTGGTCAATGGTTGGCTGGGTTATACTCTTGTTGCACTTGAATTGGCGGGGCAAGTTTCAGATACATGCTCTACTGATATTCCGGCTGTACTGGTCATGGTTATGGCTTTCTTGGCACAGTCAATTAATCCTTTTTGTTTGGGAATCCAATCCATTCCTAGTACTACTTCCAAACCTTTAGTTCCGAGTACTATTAGATTAGCATAAATATCTATGCCATGGATTTGGATAGGGACGGCTTTGCAAATTTTCCTAGCTTTGGTGGTTGAACCAGGTATTTGAACAATCATAACATGCTTCAATTTAGTTGGTTGAATCTTACTAGTGCATGCAAATTCTTCACTAACAAATGAGTGTGATGCTCCAGAATCAAACAACACTCTTGCAAGTACTGACTTAACAGAAAACATACCCAGCACGACATCTGGCGCTTCCTGGGCTTCTTTAGCATGCATGAGAAAGAGACGGCCGTTGCGGTTGAGCGATTTCCCTGGGGCAAACCTTCTTCCAGGGTGAACACGATGTTGTTGATGAGCTGGGGCATTCACATTAGGGGTTGCAGCAATCTTCTTGGGGCACTCATTGGAATAGTGACCCTTGGTTCCACATTCATAACAAGTCACTTGGGGCTTGTCCTTTGCTGCAACAGGCACAGCATTGCTTCTAGTCCTTGGGGCAGTGTTGGTGTTGGTGCGGCATTGTTGTTGTTGAACTTGAGTGGGGCATGGTTGAAATTGCTGGGGTTGCCAGGGTTGTTGTGGTTTCCTCCGGGCCTTGGGTTTCCATGGTTGGGATAGGTCGGACGGTTCATCGGGGGTCTGTTCGTTCTTGGGGCAAATAATGGAGATGGGTTGGGGCGATACTTTGGTGTATGATGGGTTCCTGGTTGATGCATCATGCGACGCTTGCGGTTCTCATTATCTTGGTTGATCTTTCCTTCCATATGAATGACAGAGTCAACTAAAGCTTCAATATCATCAAAGGGGATATTGGCTAACACTGTTTGCATCTCATCATGCAGACCATTCAGGAATCTCTCCTTCTTCTTGGCTTCAGTGTCTATCTCATCCGGTGCATACCTAGCCAATGACAAGAATTTTTCACGGTATTCCACTACTGTCATCCTTCCTTGATTCAGTTCCCTGAATTCATCTCTCGTCCTCTTGATCAAACCCGGTGGCACATGGGTTCTGCTGAACTTGACTTTGAACTCTTCCCAAGTCATTAGCTGACCTCTTGTCATTGCGCAAACGTTGTTCCACCATGCTCTTGCATCTCCGGCCAGATAGTGGGTAGCAAACAACACTTTCTCGTTAGCTTCCACTCCTGCAACTTCCATATTGTTCTCCATGGTTTGCAACCAATCATCTGCATCTAGGGGCACTTCTGACTTAGTGAAAACAGGTGGATTGGTGTTCTGGAAATTCTTGAGCTTAGATCCATGGTTGTCCTGATTTCCATGGCCTTGATTGTTGTTGGCCATCTGAGCTATCTGTTGAAGGGTGGCTAAGTTGGCTTGACGTTCGGCTCTTTCAGCTTCGCAGTCAGAAACCAACATTTGCAAGAGTTGCAACATCGGGTCCGGGGCTGAAGTGCTTCCTCCGCGAGGCATCTGAAGATTGAGATAGATCATGAGAAAAGAGGGAAATTTCTAAGGTTCAGGGGTTTGGAAAAGTTTTCAAAATTTGACTCAGATTTTTCTAGCAACTTGCTTTTCATTCATTCATAGCACACAATACAAACACACACCACAACAAAGAAAAAACAGATGGTTTTAAGAACCATTCTGTGAAACAACGATACAGTGGGACCGGATACAACTCACTAACGCTAGTGCTCAAGTGCTACTACTCCTCGGAATCGGTGGCTTCATCCTCATCATCGTCGATGAAGGCGAAGTCATCCTCATCAGTGAAGAAGTCCATGGCCTGATCCTCCAGAAAGTCATCATCATCGCTGAGATAGGATTAGGGGTCTCCACGAAGGTCTTCCCCTGCATTCTCCCTCTCCTCCAACTGTGTGTCTCTCTCGTGGATGGTCTCCTCAAAATCTGTGATCCGGTGGCGAAGACGGGAAATGATGCGCTCCTTCTTGTCGAGCTGATGGAGACGAGACTTGCGGTCCTTCGCTAGCATGGCAATGGTCTGATCCCTCTTGGCGGCGATGGCGTACTTGTGGTTGGCGTAGGAACGGGCATTGTCCAACTCCTTCTGACGGTCATACATCATGAAGCTGAGGTGGTCCAATTGACTCTTCAGCTCATGGTGATATGGGGCCTCCAGTGGCTGTCCCATAACATCACTCCTGGGGTTAAACTCAAAGCGGGTACCCTTGATTTGATTGATACTCTCCCCACACATACGGTCAAGAGCTTCCTGCATGGCCCTGGCAAGTCCATCGAGCCAGTTGTTCTCTCTTAAGGTGAACTGAATTCCCTCTGCAGTGGGGGGTTCAATCTTTCCTCGGAGACTTGCAACAACTAACCACTGCAGATCTTCTCCTTCTTGATCAGTGAGCTGAGCTCCGAAGAACTCGGGGTGCGGACGCTCCAGCATCTGCGACAGCTGGTCCAAGTCATGCTCAAAGATGAGGTCTCCTCCATTCCCCAACTGATAAAACTTGTTGTACTTCACGTCCATCTATAAGAATATAGGATGAGTAAGTTAGTAGAGGGATCAAGTGTGTCAAATTTTACGTAGGTTTGTAAGAATTTTTTAGAAACATGAATCTTCATGAAAGAATCCAAGTGATAAGAATGAGAATAAGTTTTCGCAAATACTCACTTCCTTTGGTTTTGAAACTAAGTTTTTGATTCAAACGTCCATTCTAACTAGGGTCTTCTATGGTCAGGATGGCTCTGATACCAACTTGTCAACACCAGGACTTTTAATCACAGATGCCTGTTATGCCATACATCGCAATCCCAGGATTACCATTTTTGCGAGACATAACAGATTGGATATCATAGTACATCATCCATTACAAACCATACATAAGGTCTTACACAAATAAGGATCTCATGATCCATTTCTTAATACAATTCAAGCAGCGGAAAAACGTAATAGTAACGATAGCGTAGGTGAAGCTCCATCTTGAGGGTCACAAGCAATGCTGATGATGGGAGATGATCCTAGTTGTCGTAACCTTCCTGTTGTCCTTCTTCCTGATAATCCTCTTCATAGTCTGGCCACGGGAATAGCCAGGAACAAAGCCATGAGTACTCTTTAAGTACTCGCAAACTAATACTAACAAGTGAAGGGGTTCTTGTAGTAGGATAATAAGCTCTAGGGTTGTTTTGCATAAAGCCAGATTTACCTCTACTAAGTTCAGAAGCAAATAAAGCTAGTTGAAAGTTTTATAACACCTAAGTGGGAACTTGAATTTCATGTCACAACACTGTTGTGGTCAAGTCAAGTCACAAATCATTTCACAAGTCTTTTTGAAAACATCTGACGACGGAACAGTATGGCCACTCCAACTGTCCATAACCGCGGACACGGCTATTCGAATAGTTTGACACTCTGTAGAGATTGTACACTTTCACCACAACATTCGATACATCCGTTAGGAACAATCCTGAATTCACCATACTCAGTATGCGGATAATCAATCCTAACCTTTCAATTACACGCCCTAGTATAGGCACCTCTCCTGTGACTTTGGCCTCCCAACCATGAACAACTGTCATCTTGGGTACTGCACAGGTGGACAATCTTCACAAGATAGCCTCAT
Source organism: Avena sativa (assembly GCA_916181665.1). Classification (NCBI taxonomy): domain Eukaryota; kingdom Viridiplantae; phylum Streptophyta; class Magnoliopsida; order Poales; family Poaceae; genus Avena; species Avena sativa. Next base: position 91,357,110 of record OV702293.1, on the reverse strand, counting down.
CTCAGACCTTCGCCGCAAGGGAACCCATACTAAGGTATATAAATTTCCAGTCAAGTCCTACCCAAATTTCGGGTATTGTGGTTGTACGGTAAAATTAGAATGGTATCGCATCCAGAAAACCATCAGTTTTATAATGGGCTAAGGCTCATGCCTTAACATTTTCATCATCAAAATCATCTGCTGTTCAAGAACATATGTCAAAACATTTCAATAGAATGACTCATCATTCTAAGGTTTTCATAACCATTTTCACCAAGTATTCCCATCTAAAGTTGATCAAGTTTTAAGCTTAGCACTAGCATCTACAGGTGGGGGTAAATATTAGTGAGGGTTGGTAAACAAGTGTATCTTATCTACGTTCAATCTCATGCCTTAGGATTACATCAAGCTGATCTAACTTAAGCCAAATTTTATGCTCTTTATGCTACCTTCAATTATCTTTCTAGAATCTACAAGTCACTAAGTAAACTTTTGATAGAAAGTTTAATAAAGAGAATAAAATACTAAGCATGCAAGTAAAACTAGGATTGTGTTTCAAGTGGGTATAATCACATATGCTTAAGGCATATAGTTGGCATAGTAACGAGCAAGTTGTAGCTTGCTAAGCTGCAAGTGTTAGCTTGCCTTGTGCAGAGCAGTGGTTGAAGTTCTTCTCGGCTTCTTCCTCGTAGTATCCTCCTTTCTCCTCGTATCCTTGGTCGGTACTAGCGTCTATAATAAATACAAGGTACACAATCACCAAACAATACATAACTATTTCTAATCATCACACAAAGGTTCACACTAGATGATCTAGCATCATCACTAACATTACAAGATTAAAGCACTTGTCTCATTTATTTTATTTTAGAAAAGTAATTTCTACTCATTGAAAAACTACTTAAAATTTAATATTCTCCAACTCAAACATGGGATCATGTTGACACATGTCATCACCACATATTTCAGTACATGGGAATCTGATTTAAAGTGTTGTCACAATTTAATAAGGTTTAACCTTTTTATTTTAATTAATTAAAGTGACTAGAAATGCCTATGTGGCATTCTTTTATTACTTGATCATTATTTCTGTAAGTAAACCTATATATTTTTATATATTCTGAAATCTATGGTTAAATGTGATTTTTGAGAGTTGGAATCAACTCAAAACCTCTTATGGTTGAATTTTGAAAAATGTTTGAATGCAGAAAAGCTTCGGCCTTGTTATTTTTACCATGGGTGATCTACAAATCTAAATGGTTTGAATCCAATGGGCTTGGATTAAGCATTCCAGTACCTTTCTAACAAAATTGGTTTCATGCATTTTGGTTTAGTGAATCAAGCTGGGTTGATTTTTGAATCTAGGTACAGAACTGGGTTTGATATCAAATGAATAAATCTAAATTTGAATTAGTGGGTCGCGCGGGATGTTTAACTGGGCCGACCCACTACGCACAGCATGCGCGCAGGCTGGTTAAGTGAGCGACCCCACTCGTCAGTGAGACAACGAGGGGCGATTAGGATCGTAGGATCTAACTCTAATCGAACGGCTCTGATTCATCGTCCACATCGGGCAACGCCGGCAAGACAGAACCCTAGCGCGGCTAGTGGGGGTCGTGGGAGGCTCACCGGGGCTCAGGCGATGGGGGCGAATGACGAAGTCGATGATGGTGATCCTCCTGGTACCGATAGCTTCTCCTGGGGTGGCTCCAATCAACGGCGCCTCTCCTCCTCTGCAGCGGCAAACTCCGGTGAAATTCCGGCCACCTGGTGCTCGCCTTGCTCCGGGAGCGAGTGGGTGTGATCAGTGAGAGGTGGGGAGTGAACTGGTGTGAAGAAAACGAGCGGGGGAAGCCTCCTTTTATAGTGGCTGAAGGGGACTGAATGGCGCGGGTGGAGCTCGCGGTGTCGACGGCACAGAGTGCTACTAACATGGGTGACGATAGGGGCGGTGCTGTCCTCCCTAGTGAAGCTCAACAGCGTGGTCTTGCGGCGTGGGGTGGAGCTGAACGATCGGAATGTCGCGGCTCTCTGGGCAGGTCCGTCGGCAATTTTAATGGCACACAGCGTGCGTGGTCCACGCGGTGACGAACGGGGTTGTCTGGCAGGGTGTTGGGATCTGGCGAGCACGTCTGCAAGCGGCAATGGCAGCGCACGGTCTGTGGTCTGATGTCGCTAACGGCGCACTGGCGTGCTCTCGGCTCACACGCAGAGAGACTGGACACATGCTTAGCGGGTGGTCTAGTGGCTGGCTGCGCTCGGGGCTTGGATAGGGAGTGGCGATGGACGCTGCTGCGTGTCCCAGACAAGGTTGACGAGGCTAGTGCTGCCTCTAGCTCGCTGGCGACATGGGGGTGACAATGGTGCTCTCGACATGGTCACCATTAATGGCTAGGCTTGCTCACAGTGGTGCTAAATCTAGTTAGATTACTTTGATCATTTACTGAGAGTGTAGAGTGAGCTATAGAGGGAGCAAGTTAGGCACTGATCATTGCTCACTATAGTGTTTTGTGTTTGTTTATTTGCTAATTACAAGGTGTTTGATGAAATAGCCAAAAGAAATTCAAATTGGAATTTTGGATTCAAACTTGGTGGGTTTGCTAGGCACATACTAGGGAGTATCTGTTTAGTTGGATTGGTCAAGGGGCACTGGTTTGGTTGGGTTTTGAAAAGGTGTGATCTTCACATATGTTAAAGAATCAACTTTTAATTGTCCTTTGAATGGGGTTTCCAAATGTTTCTGTAAGTTTGAAAGGTGGGCTTTGATTCACTTTTACTTGGTCTAGCAAGGAGTGAAAAGAATTGGAAAAGTTTCTGTTTGAAATCTTGGACTAGAAACACCCAAAGTGGCCTAGTGAGCAAGATTGGCAAAAATGACCATTTGCCTTATTTGATTTTTTTCTTGATTTGTTTCTGCTTGGAAATGTTTTAGATGATGTTATATTCGTATTTGAACCATTCCTTACTATTTAGTTGAATCAGACAAGTCCATTCATGCATTCATCAAATCATCACATACACACATGCATTCATTTGGTTTTTATTTAATCAAAGTTTTTGTTAACCCTAATTTTAGTGATTAGATTTTGATGATCATTGTTTCATATTTTTGGGATGTAATAGCCCCTTCAATAAGTCCCCCTCTGGCTACACCCACCTCCTAGTCACAGACAACGAATTCACCAAGTCGGTGGAGGCCAAGCCAGTCCGCAAGTGCGACGGGAAGACCGCCGCCAAATTCCTCCGCGAGCTCATCTACCGCTACGGATTCCCGCACAGCATCATCACGGACATCGGCACCAACTTCGCCAAGGGTGCCATGGCCGAGTACTGCGAGGAGCACAACATACGGCTCGACCTCGCTTCAGTCGCCCACCCAGAGTCCAACGGCCAGGCGGAACACGCCAACCAGAGCATCCCCCACGGCCTCAAGCCACGACTACAAGTCCCCCTCGAGCGAACTCCGGGATGCTGGGTCGAGGAGCTCCCCTTTGTCATCTGGGGCATCCGCACCTCCGTCAACCGATCGACTGGGTTTATGCCTTTCTTCATGGTGTACGGCGCCGAAGCCGTCATGCCAACTGACCTCGAGCACAACTTGCCTCGTGTCGTCAAATACGCGGAGGCCTACAACAAGGTCGCACGCACGGAGTTGACCAGCTTGACGAAGCACGCGACCTGGCTCGCTCTCGCACCGCCATGTACTAGCAGGTACTCCGCCGCTACCACAGACGCCGAGTCCAGACTCGCACCTTCTAAGAAGGCGACCTGGTCCTGCGACTAATCTAGGACAAGAAGGGCATGCACAAGCTCTCTCCCCCATGGGAGGGACCATTCGCCATAGGGCGAGTCCTTCGCAACGATGCCTACTACCTCATCGACGTCTAAGGTGGCGGACAACTCGATGTCAAGCGGTTGTGGAATGAAAACTCCTAAGGAAGTTCTACACCTAGAACTCCGACCTGTATTCCTACCGCCATACAATAAAAGTATTCGACTCGCAAAAATTGTGTCTACTCTCCAACTCTTGTGCCATTCGCACTCGTAAATACAGCATTACGCTAATCACGGAAGTCAACCCTTGGCTACGCGACCGACACGGCTAAGTAGTGCTACCCAAGGGCATCGACGAAATTCGGGCCTTGTGTCGTCCATGTAAAACGCCAACCCGGAGCCCCCATCGGAGTCGCCCCGCTCGACTGGCCCGCCGGGTCAAGACAACTGCACTCGCTTCTCACAGCGACCTGGTCCTCCGCATCCTCGGCGCAGCGACTCGAACGGTCAAGTACCATGCTCGGGGACTCATGCCAGTCCAAACCTACGCGGCTCGGGAACACACCAAGTATGAGAGCGCGCCCTGGACTCGCCACGTGACTGGCTCCTAGAGTCAGGTGGAGTGACGCGCCAAGTACAACGCGCTCCGTCCTCACCTACCTTGGACATGCGACTAGAATGGCTAAGTACCACGCTCGGGGACTCGTCCAACCGACCGCGTTCGGGAAAACGGATCAGTACAGATCATCCCTTGGGGTCGCCAAGCGACTGGCTTCCCAAGCCACGGCGAGTCGACCTCAACTAACTAATAGTATACAAACAAACATTCACAGAAAAACACGAGGTAAACCCCATTAAAGGGCGGACGCGCTCAGGGACTCGCACAACAAAATAATCCAAACTAAAATCAAAACTGACTCAAGTATACTTCCATTCCTTATGGCAACAAAATATTGTTCACTTACAAGGGCAGAGATACACTTATTTATACTAACGCCAATCGTCAAGTTACCTACTATGCAGGCTTCGAAGATGACATGCCATTGCCACAATGAACACGGATGAAGGGGACCCAAGGGTTCGACGGGGACATTGTCAAGCTACCCGCCATCACCGACCAGAACGACTGCTCCGTCTTGAAGTCGCGATGCGTCGGTTTGGCATCTTTTGGGGCAACGACCGTCTCCTGGTATGGCAGGAGGTCGCCCATCGCCAACACCCGCTCCGAGTACACAGTTGCCTTCACGGTCAACTTTAGGACTTCGGCGATTTCCACCAAGTCGGTCGCCGATGGGTACCCGCTGGTGACATCGTCGAGGTCAAAGTCGTTGAGGAAGTGCGCAAGAGCAAGGCTCAACACAGTCATGGCCCCGCGGCGGAAAGCCAACCACGACATGTACTCAACCACCGTCGGCGCCCTCTCCAGGCAGCGTCACACCTCCGTGAGCTCGCTCAGAATCACTTCCGTGGGCGAGATCAACTAGAGATACGCGCGTATGCAGGTCGCCGAGAGGGCGGCAGAATCCACTAGCATGGTGACGCACTGCCTAGCGTCATACGTCTGCGCCTCGGGCTCATCGTCGAGTATCTTCCCTGCAATCAACAACAACTTAGCGTCAGAACGACACACAACTCTAGGCTCACCCACTCGGGGACTCGACGGCATAAGCGACCCGCATGCTCGGGGTCTCGCTGACACAATATCTACAAGCCTAAGAAACTCACCAATGAGTGGACGGAAGTGCCCCGTGATGAAATCTTGAAGACCCGACAAATCGTCCTGCAGCCCTGCGACAAGAGCGTCGGAAACCTTCCACTCGCCAGCCACGGTAGCGACAGCAGCCTTGGACCTCTCCTCCGTCGAGCTTGCTTCTGCCTTGGCGGCCTTGACCTCCTTATCTAGCTTGGCAACCCGCTTCTTTGTGGCGGTCAACGACGACTAGGAAGCCTCCACCTCTCCGGCCGGGACAAAACCCTCGCGGGCCTTGGCAACCATGGCAGAATGCCCCTCTGCAGCAAAACAGGGTTGAGACCTCAATCAAGCACAAGCAAGGAATAGAGAAGGTAACTCGAATACCTACCCGCGGTCCTCTGCAGCTGTTGGTTCACCTCCTGCATGGATTGGAGGTCGCGCTCCAGAACCTCTTTGGCGGCCAGTCGCTCTGCCGATTCACGCTGGAGGCCCTGCAAATACGGAAAAATATGAGCAAGCACCGAAAAGTTTCCTAAGTGTCTAACCGCTGAAATTCAGCGACTAGCCACTCGGGTACTAGACATCGAAAAAATTCCTAAGTGCATAGCCGCTGAAATTCAGCGACTAGCCACTCAGGGAATGGACAACAAAAAGCAATAAGAATCTACCCGCTGAAATTAAGCGAGCAGATCTTCGGGGACTGGACATACCTGAATAGCTGCACCCAGCATGTTGTGCAGCTCGACCACGTCTACCGATGGCAGCATGAAGGGCGTGCATCCACGACGTTCCTCGACGTCCGAGCCCAATATTTCGGGCACTCGAGGTGACTGCGCCGCGGCACTCACAGTGGAGGCCTTCGCCATGAAGCGAGGGAAGGTCGCCACCGCCGCTCCCGAAGCACTCGTCGTGGGTTCTGACGCCCCGACCGGCACCGCCGTCTCCACCTGCTTCGACCCCGAGTCCACGTCGGCCTTTGCGGACGTGTACACTCCAGTCAGAGCTTCACTTGGCGCATTGGCCAGCTCGTCTAAGATTATGACGCCGTCGTCGCCTTTCTTCTTATTCACGCCCTCAGCGGGCGCCTCGGCGCCGTCGCCCTTCCTCTTCTTCGAGGGATCAGCCTCCATCCCTGAGGCAACTGCTGGTACTTTGGCCACCGAAGGGTGACCAATCTTCTTCACACCATTCCTGTAAAAGAAGCGATTAGCGACTCAAGCGACATATACAAACTAGTAATCCAGGTCGACATGGCAAACACGTACCTGGCGACTGGGATATAACACAGACCGGTGTGGATGTGCGCCGGCTTCTCCAATTCTAGGCCCATCTTGCGGCTGATGCCCATATCGAACAGGGCTGGAGCCCATGTTACCGAGGCCTTATTTGTCGACGAGGCCACGGCAGCAGGAAGTTCCGCTCTGGCCGACGCGGGTGCCTCCCTCAACGGCGAGGCCTCTGCGACCGAGGCAGATACGAGGCCCGTGACTGCTGAGAACGAGGGGAATTGACGCCAGTGGCATCTCGTCCTCCACCACGGTCGGGCCCGCCATCTCTGGCGCCTTCGTCGATGCCTCAGCCCCTGTGTCAGCGGCCTCGCTGGTCACCTCGGAGCTAGTCGCTGACCGAGGAGGAGACACTGCCTTGGGCACTTTCTTCTTCTTTGGCAATTTCTTCTTCGACGGCATGGCCACGCGCTGCGAACTGTGTTCGTGGGCATCGCCCTCACCTCCATCGTGACCCTCGAGGCTCTTGCTAGCCTCGAGCTCGCTTTGCTGCTGCCCGCGATTTTTCCAAACTATGGGTGCGGCGACCTCCACGGCTTCATCATCATCATCATCGTCATCGTCGTCATCGAAGGAGGACTCGCTCTCGTTCCCCTCGACCTCGTCCGAGCTCTCATTGTCGGCGGGAGGGAGCCAGCCCTCAACAACTTAGAATAGCTGAAATAGTGACACATGTTAGCAAACCGCGACTGCATTTCTGCGACTGCGAAAATAAACAATGTAAAACAGACTCACCATTGGCTCCTTGTGCTTTGCGGTGTATGGGCGATCCCGACCTTTGGGTCGCTATACTCCGGGTCCGTGATCTTCTTCAAGGCGGCAGAGTAGTCTTCACCCTTCCACTTGACGGAGCAGGCCTTGGTTCCGTCGTCCCTGTCTGTGTATTCATACATCTAGTGGGCACGACTGGCCAGTGGCACCAATCGTCGCCCAAGCTAGCAATTGTACAAATTGATGGTCTCGAGCCCATCTTTCTTCAGCTGATGAATCATCATCAGCATTTCGTCCACGACCATCCTCTGGTCATGCGGGAGCTTGGTGACCTGCAGCCGGCGTGGTTCGGTTCGCTCGGTGGAGTACGCCGGGAGCGGTACCTCACCGTCCGGTGTCAACTCGCTGATGTATAACCAATGCTTCTTCCACTCGCTTGCCGCCTCCTTCGGCAGCATGAGGTCAAGGAAGGAGGCATTGGGCTTCAGCTGGAAAGTAAGGCCGCCCGCTGCCAGCATCGGGTCACCTGCCCATTGCGACTAATCCGTCCGTGGAACAACTCCTGCCACAGGGGGAAGTACGGGCGGTAACCCAAGTAGCGTTTGTAGAAAGCCATGAAAATGGCGAGCTTCTCGATGCTGTGAGGCCCCAGATCTGATGACTGGATGCCGTAGTAGGACCAGAATCGGTGAAAGAAGAGCGAAGTGGGGAATCCAAGCCCCCTCTCGAGGTGGCTGGTGAAACAAATAAATTCGTTGGCGCGCGGATCTGGTTCCACCTCCCCGGTAGAGGGAACTCGCCATCTTCCGGCGCAGAGAATCCCTACGTCCTCGAAGGACTTCAGCGTTGCCCTAGTGCACTTGGACTTCCCCCATAACTTGTTCGGAGGCGCCATCGGATCGAGGATCTGGGCTCGCTGGATCGCTCTAGAGGTTCTGGAGGAAATGGGAGACTAAAGGGCGCGCGGAGTCGGAGGAAATCTAAGGAATACTCACAACTCACCCGTCACTCTCCTTATATATAGGTTGGCTCCCGCCAATTTCGGGGAGCCGTTACCGCGTGATGATTACGCTGATATTACCGTTGGATTACCCAACGGCTAGTTTGACCAAAATGACGGTCCAACTTCATCTACTTGACTCGCCGACCCATTTTTCAAAGATGTGACTCGACTACTTGCCAAATTGGAGATTCAACTGGTTGCCGATATTGCGACTGGAGATACATGTTGAAGGTTATTTCTCTCATTGAAAGAGTCCATCGCCGATTCAACTGGGTGTCCGAATTGGACCCGAATACTCCGACTGCCAAAGAACACCTGTGACGAATCAACGGCGGCCTCGGCGACTACTGATGGGGATATGCCGAGTGGGGTTTACCCAGCAGGACGTTCCCTACTGGATCATATTCCCAGCGAGTAAGCCTGCAGGACGGCGACTGGACTGAGACCCAAGAGGAAGCCAGGCGACTGGAAGCTGAAGGACCAGAAGCGTAGCTAGGCCCAGTCGGATTAGGTCAAAAGCCTCCGAGTCTTTATCCAACTCGGTTGTAGACTGTAAACACTAGCGAGGTGACTCTATATAAACCTCCCTAGGGCACGCATAGCACTTATGTTCCATCATACACCCCATCGACTCGCCGCCTAGCCGCCGAGCTCGCCCTTTGTATTCTCTCAGCAATACAATCTAGCAGGAGTAGGTATTTACCCTCCGGGGGTGAACCTGGGTAAAACCTTGTGTCTTTGCCCTCATATCGCACCACAGATGGCTGGTCGCCCTTTCCCCTCGTTCTACTACTCGCTGCCACTCGCTGCATCTGCCATTGCCATTCCCACGACAATGGATGATTCAAAGGAGTAAACTCTATTCCACGTCATGTAATCAATTCATAAGCTTGCCTTTGAACAATAAAGTATAATCATGTAAAATTGAGAGTGTGAGAGTTTGTCATGAAAATCATATACACTAAAGTATCTTAATTCTCCCACATAAATAAGTCAAGACTTTTCAAACACTACTTTTCTATTCATTGTCCTTCAAGAATTTCAGTTCTTAAGTAATTGAGAGCATGCCAAAAAAATTACTTAGTTCATCGGGCTATGATGGACACTCGTGGCATTACCAAGGTTTTTGTTCCTTTTGCATAATGATTACTCATATCAACCAGAGGAGTGATTCCATCATCAAAATAGCTACATGAGGATGCCAAGAATCTTACCCATTAACGCATTGCTGCTACATATGTTTAATCAACTCATAGCCGAAATCTAGGAGTTTCCCCCATGAAGATCGTTCGTAGGCTATCAGAGTTGTTGGCATACCATGAAGTTTGACACGCATAAAGCTATATCATTCTTATGATTCATGAGTCAAACTTTGGCATGCTTACAAAAAAAACCGCTAAACATTAATTCTATTGAACAAATCCTTTCAAAGAGAGCTATCAAGTCAATCATTATTTCCATGTTGTTGAGTGTCTCTAGGAATAAGCTTTCAAGAATAAACACTACAACACCCAAGCCTTCAATTGTGAGACTTTTTCTTATTATAATTGTTTAGCAAATTTTTAGGCAAGACTTGGTTAACTACAAGAGCTGGAACAAAACATACTCAACTAAATACCCATGCAAACAAAATTTTACTCCAATATAAATACTCACTCCACCAATATAATATCTTAACATTTACTACTAACTAGCATGGGTTTCTCAAACTTCAAAAGTGGGGAGTCATAAGGCATACCTCTCATGATTGGTTCCACTTCTCTCTTTCCCTTTTATTCGTTTCTTGGAATCCCAAATTCAATCACTCTCCTGCAAATACGCGAGAAACACGAAGAGAATATAAAAAAAGAAAGAGGGAAAATAAAGATAAATGGAAAAATCTTTTTGTTGTTTTTAAGAGAGGGAATTAAAGAATAGAAAATTGGCGACAAAGCTCGGCTAGAAAATCTCGAAAACAAATAAAAATAGCTAAAGAAAAAGTGTTAGGGAAACCAACACGATTTCTTATAAACTCAAACTAAAAGCATTCCTCGAAATATTAAAAATAAACGCCAAATAAAGATAATGGGGAGACTTCCCCAAGCTTAGGCTTTTGCAAGATATCAAATTGAGTTGATAAATTACTAGTGGTTTCTCGGAGGTTCATGGCGAGATTATGCATCCCCTCCATAGTTCCTCCAAGTTCTTGGAAATCTTGATATGTAGCGAACCGGTTTAGTGGCTGCTCCTCTTGATCAGGAACTCCTTGCTCCTATTCTTGGTCTTCATCCTCATCCAGAATGTCCTCCTAGGGTTGGTGTTGTTTAAACTGCAAATCATATAGCAAATGTCCTTCCTCGATAGAGAAAATACCATTAGGCAAAGGAACGGGGTAGAGAGGCCCAGCTCTAGTAATATGCAAGTAGTAACTACCACCTCTCTTAGTGAGAATTCCACAAGATATTAAAGTAGAGAAAGCAACACGTCGCTCACCTAGCAATGGTTGCAACTCACCTAGGTCGACACCCAAGGTAATGGCAAGCACGGTGATGACGCCTCCACATGTGATTGGCCCTTGGCTTTGGGAGGATTGGTGCTCCAAGTAGCGCACAAGAATTGTGCCCAAGTTGAGTGACAAGTTATTGTTGTTGAAAGCAACTTTTGCGAGGACCAAGATGTCCTCCTCATCGAGTCTTGTAAACTCATTTCGTTCCTGCAAGGTGCTAGCAATAACATAGAACAAATAGCGAATAGAAGGATGTTGAATATTCTTCCGCTTGTTGACTCTAGAAGTAAAACTCATTCTATTATAATAATAATCTAGGGAAGGGCTCATGTTAGCAAAAGATGTGCGTAAAGCATTAACAATATTGTTTGGTAAATTAAAATAATTGCACTATCTATCAAGTGATAATGTATAATTGTTGTTTATAAGTTAGAAAGAAACCATGTCCTCTCCGTATCATGTTTTAACGGTGCTTTTCAAAAAACTTAAAAATTCAAGAGTTAACCAGCAATAAGTAGTATCATATTGGAATACAAAGTTTTGTAGGCCAACTCTACTGCAAAGTAAATTGAAGTCATTAGAAATACCGAGTTGATTCAATATAATGGAACAATCCCACTTGGTTGTGTTCACTTCTCAGTTATTGATCCTATTGAAGCGATCATGTTGGAGCTCATCCCTAAACTGTATCCCCATGCAGTATTGAGCTACAGTGGCAGCCCGAGAAGAACTCGCGGCAGCACAAGCACGTGATTGGCTCCTTGTGTTCATCATCCTAGATTGATAATGACAACAGATCGGAGATGAATTTGCAAAAATTAATTGGAGGATCAGAGGAGAAACATACTGTAGATCACTTGTGTGCGAGGAAATCGAACGAATTTGAGTAAAGATAAAGATCTCTTGAGGTGTTGAGAGAGTTTGGAGGTAGAAGAAAGAAAAAGGATTGAAATTTTGGTGTTAGGGGTAACTTCCCGTGGAGTTTTTGTGGTCGCACAAACTATATGGCCAAAACTATATGGTCGGAACATTTATCCCGCCATATAGTTGGTCTAACATCAATAATTTGGGGTTTCTTAGGGTTTCCTCCTGGCGGCGCAAACTATACGGTCGGGATTTTTTTTCCTGCCGTATAGTTGGTCGTTAAACTTATTGTACCCTAGAAAATAAATTTGACAAAGGCATTGATATCTATACGGCTGGAACTATACGGCCGTAATTTTTATTCCCGCCGTATAGTTGGTCGTTAAACCTATGATATTTTTTGAAAACTAAAGGGGTGATGTTGAAAAAACTATACGACCTAAACTATACTGTCGGAATTTTTATTCCCACCATATAGTTGGTCGTTAAACCTTTTGGAGTTGCCAAAATTTACATGTTTCTTCGAGAATTCGTTCTTAACCTGAAACTTAGCGAAACACCATGTTTTGACAAAAATAACAGCTTAAATTTTCGACCAACAACGGTATGTATAAGACAGGTATTTCATTACCACCGAACATCTCCTCCTCAACTGGAGTTTTCTAGCACTCTTTATTCAACATGAATCTTAAACTAAAACTTAAAAATTTATTCAAACTTTTATTTCACATGATTTACCTCCCATGAAACGCTCTTTTATGCTCAATAGCTTGACCATGATGTTGCTCACTTAGGACAAGTGAGTGGAACACCCACTCCAAAATAGTTGGCCTTCAAAGTGATGACCTCCTTCTCATCATGTTTGGCTTTCTTCTTTCTGGGAAAATGAACAACAAAAGGATCTCGCGAAGGCAATTGAAGCTTCACGTTCCCTTTATGTAAATTAATAAAAGCCTTAATAGTTCTTAAGAATGGACAGCCTAACATGATAGGAGCAGTAGCATGTTCAGGCATGTCAACAATAACAAAATCAATAAGAGCAGGACAGCCTTTAATGTATACTAAAGTATTCTCTTTAATTCCTACAGTCTGTTTATAGGTAGAATCTGCTAAATATAATTTTAACTCAGTGATTTCAAAAGATCCAAGATTTAACTTATCAAAAAAACTTTTTGAAATTGTTGAAACACTTGCACCTAAATCACAAAGTGCGCGCTATCTCAATAGTCCTAATCTTAATTTTAATAGTAGGCTCAAATATATCAGCAAGATAAACAGGTATTTTTTAAAAAAAATTCTTATATTCATCCTCAAGCTCACGTACCTTTATTGCTACCTGATTAATGAAACGTTGATACATAGCTTCATCATTTTCTTCACTTACGGGAATCTTGATATTGATCCTTTTCATAAGATCTTCAACCGTGTAATTTGGTGAAGGGGCATTGCTATAGTCAAGTTCTTCAGGCTCCTCCCTTTGGATTCTTATCATCTTGAGGTCTTCAACCGGATTGGGCTCAACTTTACCTACAAATTTAGCTAGAATGAGAGTTTGACTCTCGGTTATATTACCTAGTTGTGCCTCAACAAGCTTTGTTCTTTCTTGAAGGGCCTGCAAATCATTCCTCAAACTCATAGCTTAGTTAGAAAATTTTCCAAGCATATTATCATGGTTCTATATTATCTTAACAAGGATATTGTTTTGCTCAGTTTGCGAATTCATAAAGGACTTAAGTGTTTCTTGGATACTACCATTACTTGATCCAATATTATTAGAGTTACCTGCAGGGCTAGAATAATGTTTTTGGAAATTCGGATTATAGTTCTTCTTCCAAGCAAGGTTATAATCATTACGAGCTATAAAGTCTATTTATTCAATATTTGATTCTGGGATAGCTCTTACCTGGGTTTCCTTACCCTTGATGGCTAATATGAGCTTATCCAGCTTAGCAGTGATTCTTCATTTTCCTGCGGTGTGACAGAGTTCATCTTCTTTGTGTTTGATCTTTCCACATGCCATTGGGCATGGTTGTCTTCCTATTGTCTAGCAGCTGCTTTGCTTCAGCAATTTGTTTGCCCATAAATCTTCCTCCATCTGCAGTATCAATCATAGACTTAGACACAGGGTTAAGAGCATTATAAAATAAATGGAGAATTAACCAATCTTCCATCCCAGGCTAGGAAAGTTTCTCATGCATCCTTTCATTCTCTTACATGCAAGCGCTAGTGACTCACGCTCTTCCTGTCTAAAACCAGTAATATTAGATCTTAGTTGCATAGTCTTTGTAGGTGGGAAAATTTTAGTCATAAATAAAGAAGTAAATTTCACTCATGATGCAATAGTATTTTTAGGCAAAGATAGCAACCATTATTTTGCTCTTATACTCTAACAGAGAAAGGAAATAAATGCAGCTTAACCGCATCGGGGTCAACATATTTAATGTTCATCATATCACATATTTCAGTGAAAGTATTCAAGTGCATACCTATGTCCTCAACAATAGAGCGTCCAAATTGATTCTGTTGAACCAAACTTAAATAGTGGGGCTTAATTTCATAGTCCTCAGCAGTAATTGTTGGCTGGATAATAGGAGTACGCAAATAATCATTGTTGGGAGTTGCAAACTCCCCAAATTTCTTTTCAGCCATATTTCCTATGTTTTTGGGTTTTCTTAAACAAAAACTTATGATAGTAAAAACAAGAATTTACAGACTAACTAATTTTTTTGATTTTTCAAATAAATATTGAAAGCAAACTAAACAAAATTAAAAACAAGAATTAAAACTAGCAAGGTTCCTAGTAACCTTACCAGGGTAGCTATTGCTTCCTCGGCAACGGCGCCAGAAAAAGGGTTGATACCTTCGATCCGTATTATGGATATAGTATAGCTCTTTTTCCCTAGTAGACCTAGGTTATCGAATCTTCAAGAAGCGGAAATCATGGTGAAGTTACTTTAACGGACCTTCGGGATTTTTAGAATTCTTTTAGTGTTTTACCGGACCAAGAGATTGCGATCTTTTGTTGTTGTCAATGATGGAGAAAGAGGGCCTAGGGCATTCGGTTTCACCTATAGATATGCAAAACATCTGATGAGAATAAAAGATAATAATAAAGTACGCATATAATCGTTAGAGCAAGATAATTATATGTGGGCAGTGCATCCATAACTGATATTTCCTCTACAACCGCTTATAGCAATAGCCTATTAGTCTCATCCATAGAATAAAGAGATCTAATTATATGCGCAGTGACATCACCATTAATCCCAAGAAAATCCCTCACATACAGCCGTACTACCCTTTCTATCACTGGGGTTCCCATCCTGTAGATTAGTCATTACTCATACTCCCTATACCTGGATCAATCCTTGGGGTCTTGGGTACCTGACAAGTCGATTGAGCAAGAGAGGATACAATAACCATCATGACATACAAACTAATACACGATCCCATCTATGATAAATAACATGCACAAACTACATGGCTAAGCCGAATCCCTTAGCCCAAGGAGAATTACTCATACATAGAGATAAGATCAACAATCATGACCATTGTATTGGAAATCATGAGATTGATAGTAATAGTCTTACAATGTCGCCAATTGGAGATGTGATCTACTATTATAAGTGGTAGACTATGGCTATTGTGGTGGAGAAGGATTGTGAGATTGGATCTAGATCTATTCCTCCGGCGGATCTTTGGTGTTGTGTTTTCTCGTTCAACTCCTCTTCCCCTCTCATGAAATTTATTCGGTTTGACCTAGTGATGTTGGTGGAAACTATACATCCGGAAAAATATTCCCGTTGTATAGTTGGTCGTTAAAGCCACTGTTTTATCTTCACGACCCCTAGTTTTTTTGGGTTGTTGAAAATCTCATATCTTTTACTTTAATGTTGTGATTCCCATCATCAAACGTCATTTCATGCGCAGGGGAAAATGGAAAGACAGGATTGCATACCCCTTTGATTATTAGGCATTAGTGGCAGGATTTAGAGAGATATTTCATCAAAAGTATGAATAATATCTAGTTTAAATGTGGACGTGGATGACTATATTTCACAGCCATCAGTCACACACTTAAGAGTAGGAGCAAGTTCTGGATCTGAACCATAAATTTGGTTGGATTAGACCTGAGCCGGATTTTGACTAAGTTAGTAAGTCGGACTCATGGTGACTAATGTGGTCTTTAGTGAATGGGCCACAAGTGAGTGGAGCCCACTTTCACTCTCTATATATAGTGGGGCGCAGAAATCCAGGAGGGTTGACGGTTAGGTCATTTCATGCGTTAGAAACCCTAGCTCCACAACAGTCATGTCGCCGCACTGGACCTAGCAGTCCACCGCCGGCGCTCCTCCTCGTACGTGTGAACACAAACAGAAGCGATGCACGATCAGCGCTTGGACGATAGTTGATTGGATCGAGATCATGAGGACTGCACTACATCAACAGACGTGCTGCATCAGTAATTCGCATCTGCGCATATAGTGGTAATCCTCGTGGCATTCTACCTCAGCTAGATCCTGGGATCACCTCGTTAGAGGGAATTTTGCCCAACAAGAGGCGGCGTCGCGCTCGAACGCGAGCAGAGGTGCTTGAGTGGCGGCGGGACTGGGCCGCATGGGAAGTAGGTGGAGATGGCGACAAAGCTCGATCAGAATTTGGGGGCAGGAAAAACATTTCCTTGGCACTGGTGCATAATATGGGATTTTTTGGAGGGCATAATCGTCTGAAAAAAAAGCTGGTTGACATAAACGTTAGGTATTTACTAGTTGAATGTCCATGCGTGGCCACGGCATCTCAAGGCCAAGTCTTGCCGCGCATCCCCTTACTTTTTAATTTTTGCGTTCAACTATTTTACTAGAAAAAATAATAACCTTTTTAAATCTCCTTGGATTAGTAGGACAACAATGCAAAGCCATTATAGTTGAATTTCACTATTATCTATCCACTTAGATGTCATGAGTAGTTCCTACTCTAATAAGATGCACATCTAATATTATCACTTACATCCATTCTCGTATATTTTATTATTTTTCTGAAACTATAGGATCTTTATGTTCATCCTTGCTAAAAAAATCATCTTCGAAGTCTAATGGACTGGGAGTCTTGTACAACAGGCGCCGGTTGCTCCTGATGTGTGATACCAATCAGACTCTCATGACAATTTGGTTTATCGTTCCTTTTATTAAACATATCGAGAAAGCTATGCGAACCATTGAAACACCTGCAATCAGTTACAACAGCCAACCAAAAATTCCAACATCATAGTGAAGTTCTTATATTGTTATACTGAACCAACCCAGCATACAAAAATTTAGTAGCAGTAGGCATAAAATTTGAACAAGTGCAGCAACGTCCCATCTCTCCTTTCTTCACCAACCCCTCGTCTCTCCTCAGCTCCTCCATGTGCGGAGCTCCTTTCCGCATGCAATAAGAATAAAAAGCAAGTAAAAACGGCTACCATTGCTTCGGAGAAGAAATTAAAAAAAACCTTGGCCATGGCCAATTTGATGATGATTGGTATGGGTTTAGCCTTTTCACCGATGCTCACCTTCGAGTCTTGGGTCTTCTTCTGTTGTGCTTCACGATTTCATACTAACCTGCAACACCGAAACGATGAACAATTACTGAGTGAAGAAAATGCTCAAAAATTAATCAGTGGTATTCCAATTGTGCTACTCCCTCCGTCCACAAATGTAAGTCGCTGACACCGATTAAAAAGCCCCAAAGTACAAAACTACCCCCGTACCCGATCGATTTGATTGGAAATTCAAAACACAACGAGATCACGTCCTTCCTCGGTTTCCTCTCCACGCCACCTGTACTGGGATCGATTGACCGTCCAGCGCTGATCGATCATGATGTCCCTGTTGTATTTGTACTTGTTCCCTGTGTCGCCTATACCAGTATTTGGCGTCACCGATCGATAGCCCCATCTTCAAAAGCAGCTCTGCCGGCACCAGCAGCACTAGCCGCCATCCCCACATGCAGCAGCACCGGCTGGACCCAGCAGCAGCAGAGCCCCCTTCTTCTTCCTCCGCTCCAACCAGGAAACCGCCACGACATGCTCACCATGGCTAGACCGGTTGAGACCATCTCTCTCCCTCTCGTTTTGCCCTCTACTTTCCCCTCTCTCCCATGGTGCTGATGCTGCCTTCGGTTTGTTCCAAGGAGCCCATGAAGATAGACGTCGTAGACCACATTTCTCCACCATTTTGGCCGCTTCGGCGACGGTGGCCGGATCTGGACAGGCAGCAGCAAAGAACAGTTAACTGCATTTTTTACAGTGAACACAAGTGAAAGCACTGTTTTTAACAAGAATAATGCATGAATATTCATGTACACCATGTACTCATTTAAATAAGAGCAAGATGACAGAAATTTAGACAGAAACTAGATGGATTGTACCGATATGTGTCATATCTGGCAGCTAGTGTAGTTGAAAAATCACTAGTCACATGCATCACGAGTATAAAGAATTTATCTGAGAGTGAGTCCTTCGATGGGTAAAGCAAAAGCCCATCTCATACCCTGGACCTGGTGCTGCCCCGGCACGCCTTCTTCCCGCTCACGCTGCCTTGCTCCGCGGCCGCCATTGGGTAGCTTGCATTCTGCTGATGAATTGTGAAGGCGGAGACACGATCTAACTGAGCTAGATACAATAGATGATTTCTAGCAAAATCTAGACCAGCACAAGCACGGTATGCCACTGAACTCACCATCAAACAGCCAAGAAAAGACATCACTAATTGTTTCAGAGTTTAACACTTGACGGTGGGCAAGCATCACAACTCACAGCAACAAGTGAGGGGATCAAGAACAAAACTTATGCAGATCAACGGGTTACCTGTGAGGTCTGTGTGGAAGAAGCTGGAGCCTTTGAAGTTGGTTTGTTGCAGCAAAGAACACAAATTCAAGAAAAATATACAGCAGAACACTCTAAACTATTGTGTTCTATTCTGAAAGTTCAGTCAAAAATTTGTTAAGTACTTAATCACTGCAAAGAAAGAAACTCAAGAGTTTCTCATTTCCAATAATGAAATAGGTTAATTAATTCCTCTACAAAATCACTCCTCTCACTAACAATCAATCCAGGCAACATCAATTATTAATTAGCACAGAACATTCTACATCTAGCTTAAAACACACAACCGATTCTTGGTGAACATAATAGATCGACGGTAATGGAGCAAAAAAAAGAGGACGACAACCGCCTCCCTTGTGCAGGATACCCGCAATTTCATGGTCAAACATGACAACATGCAAAGGAGAAGGAAGATTACAGGTCAAAGGAGGAGAAGTTCTTAGCTGGTAATTACCCCATGATGGAGAACTTGATTGTCTACGTGATGGCGATTCAGAGCAGCGTGGTGATTAGGGGATAGTTGTGGAAGACGACGCGGTAGGAGAACCCCGCGGCTAAGGCGGCATCCGGAAGATCCAGTGGCGGCGCAGGTAGGTACAGCGCCGACGCATCAAAATGCGACCTTTGTCGGCGCACACGGGGCCTCGTTGCGGCTGCTCCACCAGGTAACCAGGATGAGGGGCACTGGGGTGACGTTCGTTCCGGGAGATGAAGGCGGGGGAGAATCCCTGCCGGCGGCGAGGAGCAGGGGAGCTGGCGGCGGTTGAATCTGGATCGGCGGTGAGGAGCGTGGTGCTCTGTGGGTGAGGCGTCAGAGGGAGAGGAGTGTTGTGTTCGTGACTGCTCGGGGAGTGTGGTGACGCGGGGGCAGTTTCGGAAAATCAGAAAATTTGTTAACGTGACAGAAGCTGTGCGTGGTTTCGTTCCGTGACTTACATAAGTGGACGGAGGGAGTACTCTTTTTTTTTTTTAACAGGGAAGGGTCCTGAAGGACCCGGAAACTGCATTCATTCACTCGGTGGGATTACAACGAGGACCTCAGCAGAAAATAGAAGTACAACACAGCCCTCACATTTTCTGAAAAGGACCCTAAAGTAACAAACAGAAACGCAATCGAGTCCTTCTCCACCTCTGATGCGATTCGATCTCAAAGCACGGCCATCCACCTCGCCGCCGGGGACTATGCCACTTGGGGCAAGGCAGATGAGGAGCGCCGCACTTGAGTCGATGAAGATCCTCCCGTATGGCTCACTTGCCAGGAGGAAGAAAAGCCCCAAACGCACATGGCAGCCAGGCGCGGAGTGGCCTCCCCTTGAGCCAAGGATAACGTCGGCTTGAAGACGCCGCCGTTGATGAACTCCGCCGTAGATAGCTGCAGCCTCACGCACTTCCCAAGAGCCTCCAGATCCTGGCATCATCCCTCTTCTCCCGCCACCGCGACGGACGGATCGAGGAAGAACACCAAGAACAGGAGCTCCACCGAGCTTATTGGGGAAGCCTCCACCAGATCGACGCCTCTCTTTCCTCTCCTCCATGGAGAAATCGTGGAGAAGCTCGCCGGCCAACCCAAGTCGCCGCTCGCTAGCGACTGGACTCGACTTCCAGGAAACGGCATAACGCCAAACGCCATATAGGCAACACGGGATCTACCCCAGGACCTACAGCTACTGTATACAGAGGAGACCCGGCCTCCTCTCCCATCCCTACTCCGGCCGGGAACGCCGGCGGAGAGGAAGGGGAGAGGAGCTGGAGGCGTCGAGGCGACTCTCAAGAGGTAGGCAGGAGAGAGAAAGAGAAAAGAGGAAGAGTTTTGACTGTTCCTGGAGGGAGTACTTGTTCTGAAGTTTCACCGAGTTTGGATTGCGGCGCATGACTCTTCCGAGAAGTTGAATTGCTGGAGTGATCGATTAGCATTCAGGAACTTTAAGGGGGACGAAGATTAAAAGAAAATTAATGTAACAATGATCATTGAAAGAAGCATGTCATGCATTTTTAAATTAAACAAGTATGTACATGCATGTTTCCATCTTTACAGCTAGCAACGAGCAAGATTGTAAAAAGACTCAGAGCAACAGCAAGGCACACATGGCTAGAAATTATCAACAAAATAAACACACAGAGCACCAATGAGGAACATCAGTAAAGCATATAGAGCCCCAATTTCTCTGTCTAATCT
Organism: Avena sativa; assembly: GCA_916181665.1. Classification (NCBI taxonomy): domain Eukaryota; kingdom Viridiplantae; phylum Streptophyta; class Magnoliopsida; order Poales; family Poaceae; genus Avena; species Avena sativa. The sequence continues at coordinate 91,336,274 of OV702293.1, read as the reverse complement.
CTCCTCTGAATCTCTCACACGCAGTAGCAGAGGCACTCAATCTTCCGCTGCCAGCATCAATGTAGGATCACGACAAGCATAAGCAACAGTGTGAAAGAATACAATTTCTAATTGCAGCCAGTAACTTCAGTAGCACGAACATGACATTTTTTTTATCAAACGAGCACGATATCCCCTACGCGACCCATGTCGGATCCCCATCTCATCCTCCGCCTCCATGCTCCACCTCTGCTGTAACCGGACTCCCTTCTCCATCTTCTCCCTGCTCCACCTCTTTAGGAGCTGGCCACCCAACCACCTCCCCCACCGGTGCCCTTCCTCCCCTCCGTCGAGCTCCACGTGGTGGAGGAACACGACTAGCTCGAGCTCCGAGCAGCGGAGGAGGGCGAGCTCATCAAGATATACTAGCACACCGGCGTGCAAACCAGTCATAGATCCTGGCCTGCACCCGGCCGCTTGTGTGTGCCGGGGTTGTGGCCCATCTTGTGTGGGAGTTGGAGGTCTAGAAGAGATCTTTCACGGATCTGGGCGAGGCAATGCGAGTGGGGGACACGCGCCCTCGATTTATGTTTGCATGACTAGGTCCCGGCGTCTCCGTGCCATGGCCTCGAGAAGAGACAACGCGGCGGTTGTTGCGGGCACGGCGGCAGGAGAACGAATCATCGGCAGAGTGCCAGGGGCAAAACAGTCATAAATCCAGCAGACCGAAAATTTTGTTGTGTGACGAACGACGTGAATCTTTTTAGTAGTATTTTTACTATTAAATTTAAGTTGGTGGCTCACTTTGCTCATCAAATATTAGGAAGATCTTGACCATCCAACGATACCATCAAACATTTGGAAAATCTGGAGCGTCTAATCACCAAACACCGGGCGAGCATTTTTCTGGAAAGTCGACGCCACACAATCTATCAAATTGTAAGATGCCAAAAAATTACACCGAGTCTGATCTCCCATAATTACTCCACCATCTCCCTCTATAAATGACTGAGATGTTTCCATCTCTATTTTACGCCACGCCAGGCGGTTTTCCCCTCTGGGCAAATTCCGTTCCCTCTAATCACGTCTCCACACTCCCCTAATCATGTATCAATTTCTCCAAAATAATAGGTCTAGCGCCCGAATAAACAGGGCATCGAGGCTACCGACGTAGACCCTCTCTCCTGGCATCGCCCCAACCCACCATCCCCGCCTCCGTCTGGTGTCTCTGCTCCTCGCCCTACCCGCCGACTGCACGCGTCCTGCTCCACGTGCCCCATGCACCACCGCTGCGGTACACCGTCCAGGATGCATCAAGTACCAACGCTTACAAGGATTGAAGACATGAGGGAAAACACATATTCTTAGAGTTTGGCTGGTTTATGGCTAACGCGGAACCTAAGCAGCCATTTGTTGATAGATGGATTCTTTAGAGTTTAATGGTGTATGTTATTTTTGGATCTGATACTAGTTTCCCATGGCAACTCTCTTTCCTCTCTCATATTTCTGCCTTTCTCTCTGGCTGGTAAATCAGAGGTGATTCAAACTTGAGAGGAGGAATCAATCAGTCAAGTACAACAATGTAGGCCAATGAAGCTTTTCTGATAAATCAGAAGTGATTCAAACGGCTGACTTTGCTGGTAAGCTGAGGACGTCATGTGGGGAAAAAGAAATGCCTAAATCATTTTTCCTCATCTGAATGATCATCGAAACTGATTATTATTTTTGTTCATCTGTGTTTGAATGTTCATCAGTCATAGTGGGTGCATTATTTCTTTTCCTTTTTGCCATCCAGTTCTGAACTTCAATCGGACTGCTTTCTCGGGACGACAACACGAATAATATGGAAGTATCATCTCTCCAGGTATTAATTACAGTATCAACTCGATTCTATAATGATTTTTATAATAGCCTCATGCTTGTTTAGTATACTTGATTTGTATGAAAAAACTACTACGAATAGATCAAGCAATGCACTATATAACAGCCAAATAAGTTCTATGGAAATGAAGTGAAAAGAAACAATATATATAATGTGCCCCTAATGTTCAGAGAAGTTTCTCAACATAAATGACAGAGCAGTTTTTTGTTCTTGTATTCACTCTGTCAATAATTAGTTGGTTTAGAGGTCTGCCAGTTGAAACAAATCGAAAGTGTGCAAACTTGAAATCATGTATTACCATTATCTGTTAATTTTAACAGGTGGTTCTGTGCTTGTGGATACATACATTCATGCAAACTTTTTTGATTAGCATTTTTCATTTCATTTCAAATACATCTAATCCACCTTAAATTTATGTTCATGCTTCTGAATTTGGTAGCCTAATTTGGTATTCCATTGTGAATGATCGTCTCATGGGAGTAAGTTCGGTCAGTGTTGTTGGAAGATAGCTATGAGGACAAAAACTTGTGCGGAATCAGCTTGTGTGGGAGATATCATTGCAGGCGATGTGGTACCGCTAGAAGCATCTTCGTCGGATGCCACTCAGCGAGAATACATGAAGATCCGCCTGGACTACCCGGAAGTTGCTCTACAATGGTTGGGTGCAAGCATACAAGGGATTCTGTTCCTGATTCAGACACCATTTCTAAAGAAGAGGGGGTCGAGTCAGCGGCAATGCCGGTGACATGTCATGGAGGCCATGGATGGACTAGGAGGTACTTAAGCACTGGTTCAGTTTTTCGTTGCAAAATTATTTTCGTGATTTCATGACTTAGTGCATCACATGCATTTTAGCACAGAAAATGCTATTGTATAGTCTTTGCGCACATATACATTTATCTGTTGCCTCTGATTGGATTATGTTAATTGTCAATATTAATGGCCATGGAAGAAAAAAACGCATTTGTACGAAATCATGTGCCTGAAAGACGTGCTAATTGGCATGAAAGTCGGTTGTGCAACACAGTTTTGCGCATTTTTCATAGTTTTCTTGTTTTATAATTGTTGGCACTTTTATTTCTCCTTGTCTTCGTAGGCAAGAGGGGGGCTACGCTTCCTCCTAAAGTATGCTACATCAACAAGAGCTTGCAGCCAGCAATCGAGGAGGTGCGGTCTACCTAGATTTTGAACTGATCAAAATCTTATCATGTCCCTTGCACTTTTTTTTCCAAAAAAACAACTACTATTAACCATTTTATGTTCTCTATGATGATTTGTGATAATTCGTATGCTTTCCTTTGGTTGCAACCGCAGTTTGTTCCATGCAGGCACTCGTCGCATGCAAATGAAGAGCTGGTATTTGAGGTCATTTGCTAAAGGTCTTATGATCATCAGTTGGTGTGCAATAGAGAGAGAAGATCTCATATATCTACAGAGGAGCGCACACTTCTTTATCTATTTTTATGGTTCAAATTTCTTTTTGAACTTAATTATTTTTGTCCTTCTGAATATCTGCTTAGTAAGTTATACATAAGGAATAGAGACTGAGAAGCATATGCTAGCTTGTATTGTTTGCTGATAGGTTAACGAATTGATCTATCTGTAGATAGTGCAATGGGATGTGTAGAGGTGATAGGAAGGGAAGACATGTATTACTACTTACGTGCCAAAATGCAAGCCTTTTTAGTAGTTCAATTTGAACTACTAGAAAGGCTTATATTATGGAATGGAGGTAGTACTATATTGAAACATTCCATATTAAAAAAATTATTTTGTTTCATTTACTTGTTGCAACGTGATATGGTTTGTACAAGATATCTTGTAAGGGTGAGTTAATGCAAAACAAATTTACCATATATTCCAGTCTAACCCCCTTGAGCGGAGAAATTGGTTTGAAAGATTATTTATTTGGAAAATTGGTGATGTGAGTATGAGTGTATTTGGAGTACTCCTTTACCCGTAAGAACTTTGAATCCAAACCAGTTCAAATTTTTGAATAAAATGTTCATATTTAATTTATTAGATGGTAGTGGTACTTGCTTGTGTTGTTTTCATATTTCGAGAAGACACATTTTCATGGAATGTTTTTATTTATTCATCATATACTCAACCTTCTGGAAAGAATGAATGGTAGAATCATTTTGTGTGTGCATATTATTTGGCTTACCTTTAATGTTATTTTTTTCATAAAACATTTATGTAGAAGTATGTGGCCCATCTTTCCATTGATGTGCATATGCCTTCGGTTTTATGCTTATATAATGAAAAGTGTTACTGATTGTCTTATGCAAAGATGGATAATATGATGTGAAGTCTTTAGATTGCACGCTGGATAATGTAACACATGACAGGATAAGAAATGATAAAAAAAGGGACATAAAGAATACATGTTGGTTATTAGAGTGTTAGAATAAGCAAAACTACAGCTATATATTATTGGTTATTAGAGTGTTAGAATAATCAAAACTACGTGGAGTATTTGAAAACTATAAATATGCCAATATATAATGTGTGGTATTTGGATACTATAATTGGAAAACTATAAGTTATCGTGGTTAGAGGGTCTAACGAAATAAAATGATTTTTTTGAATGTCTTATTTTTCCGTAGCAACGCACGGGCATTTAATTAGTAGACTATTAAATTCGAGTTGGTGGCTCATTTAGGTCAAACATTGGCACCCACGACCATTGAATCACCCTAAATAACACCCACCAAACATTGAGACAATCATGACCACTCAATCGTCCTCCTCCTTAGCGCGTCAAAACTATATGGTAACCAACAATTAAGAATCCCTCAAATCATGGAAAAGCAAAACGGTGAGACCAAAAACCACCATACAATTAGTGGAAAAATTAATTACTCCATGTATGGCTCCATCCTATTACATACGTGTAATCTCTCCTAATATTTTCCAAAATATAAGCACATAATAGGAGTAGGGCGGACCAGAGGAGGCGATATTGGTGGCCTTGGAGGAGCTATGGGCTTGCACTTGGACGCAGGCAGTCACTACCATAGAGAGGTCGACAGCAGGAAGGCAAGCCGTCTACAAAATCCATGAAGCTCTCCTTTCAAGTTCATGGTTTGACGGTCTCCGATTTGCTGCCTCATAATTTTACTACATGGTCAAATGTAGCATTTGGGTAAATTCACTATTACAAAATCGCATGTCTTATATTTATGCATTATCATGACATCAGCATGTATCTATCTGTCTAAAACTATTTTGCTAAAAGCCCTATTTATTTTTTACAAATATTCCTCTCTTTATTCAAATACGAAACATCCAGCCTTCTCAGATATTTTGTTTACCTAACTATTTATAAAAGGTTTAAAAAATAAAAATAAAAACAGATATAAAAGTTTGATAAAACTAAGGGAGGAAGACACCTGTCAGGCCCAACGGCCCAACGGGAGTCCACCTACAACCCTAGCTAACCTAAAACCTAGAAACCCTAGATAGCTACCAACCGAAACCCAACCATCCCACCCAAACCTGAAACCCTAATCTGGCAACCCTAAATCCCAAACCACCCCACCCCGCCAGCTACCCTAGCCGTCACACACATCCTGGCCCGACTCAACCTCACCCGACCCGGCCTAAACACAACTAACGCCGCACACCACCCCACCCTCTCCTGGTACACACACGCACCCAACGCCACACCCGTGTCGCGGCCGCCTGCAACACGGCGCACTCAACGGCTCAACGCAAGCATGCACGCGGACCTGGGCCCACCACTCTGATCGATCCCGCGATACCCGCGCCTCATCTCCCTCTCGCCTCGCTTTCCCCCTCGATCTCCACCCCGCCTCGTCTCCTCTTCGCCACCAACTCCCGAGCGCCGCCGCCTCCCAGGTTCTCCGCTTCAGCCCCCTTCCTCTCTGCTCAGGTCATCTCTCTCTCCCTGTTCCAAGATGCCCTCGCCGTTGCCTCCCTTGCCGACGCCTCCCTATGCGCGCTGACAGCCCGCGCTCAAGCCACCAGGACCCCGACGCCGGCCACCACCTCGCCATGGACCCCATCGCACCATGCTCGCCCTGGCGCCCTCCAGCCTGCCGTCGCCTTTTCCTACCCCGCGCTGCGCCTCCCTCTGCCGCCACGAGCGCCGCTGTCGTGAGCCTCCCTCCGCCCGGATGTTTCTGCCGCAGCCGCCATGGTCGTGCCCGTTTGCCCCTTCCTCGACCCGCGACCCGCCCAAAGCCAGCAGCCCGCCTCCGGCTTTCCTGCCGCGAACCAGAGCTTCCTCGACGCCGCCTGTGGCTGCTGCCACCCCGGCCTCGTTGTGTTGTTCTGCAGTCCGCTTGGGTGCAACAGAGTCTGGCTACCCGATGGTATGCTGCTACCCGATGCAGTGGCGAAGGATGAATAAAAAATAAGGTCAGGCAAACTACAAAGTATATAAAAAGATTGATACAAAAATCCAAATTTGTGTAGTCATGTTAATACTTTATATGATCTTAAGCATAATAACTTGGTACAATGGTAATTACAATTTATTTAAATAGAAGTATAACCTTCAAACATACCGATAATGAAGCGTTAATGTCGTCTAGAAGTCCCGGGCAATGACAAAGCTCTACCTTCTTTTTGAAAATCTTTTTTAATTTCACCAAGATCAAGACTTTTGAATATTCCTCGCTCAATATAGCACACCATCAAATCATTAAGCCAACCATCAGACATCTTGTTGCGTAACTCGGTTTTGATGATTTTCATAGCTGAGAATGCCCTTTCAACTGTTGCCGTTGCCACTGGTAAAAGCAATGCCAACTCAATGAGACGGTAAACAGTAGGAAACATGATATGTCTTTCAAGTTCAACCATCTTTTTAGCTAGGCCTTCAATATCAAGACAAACTCTGAAATCTTCAGTTCTCCTCATATGAATAATGAATAGCTCGAGAGCATCTTGTATATGTTCACGCTCGTAATCAGAGAAATCCTCATGGTAAATCTCTGTAAGACGAGCAAGCTTTTTCACATTGAACCTAGCAAACGAGTCTCTTGGATCAAGACAAGAGAAGTTTTGAACAACCTCCGAAGATATCTCATTAAAGCGATGATCAAACTCAGTGATAATAGAGTCTATGGCAGTATAGAACGTGTCAACACGATAAAAATGATCAGTGGTGACCTGGAATTTCCCCCTTTTCTTGTTTTACCCCATTTTGTTACCATTTGATCCATACTTGGGATTGTTATCTCATTTTCAGTGCAAAATGATTTGACATCTTCCAAGAGTTGCTCCCAACCATTATTCCTCCAATTCACCAATCGTGTTCTCACATCTGTAACCAAAGACATTGCCTGAAATGATATAATTAAAAATTTAAGATCAATAAAGTAAACATAGGGAGTACAACCATAAAATACTACTCATCACATACCTGAACAATATTCTGATCCTTCTTTTGTAATAGAAGAGATACATCATTTGTCATACGCAGCAGTTTTAACATCATCTTCATCATGAACACAAAGCTAAAAGTCTCCATTTTATGAACATAACCTCCTACCTTAGTTGGATTACGAGAGTCATCCTCAACAATGCCCAAAACTTCTATCACTGCATCCCACATTGATTCAATACGAGATAAGGTTGTGTAGTGAGAACCCCATCTTGTATCTCCAAGTCGGCATAAGGTTGTTTCCTGATTTCTCCCTCGTCTCGTGGGCATCTCTCCGCCCTTAATCTTAGTTAAAAGAATCTCTTTGTGCTTATCAAGCAATATATACATCCTCCTGCAAGATGAACTACAGAGATTGGCAATCTCTTTCGCATCGTCAAAGAAATCCTCAAGACCTTTGCAACATCTTAATAAAGCAACAACTACCAACTGCAACTGGTGGGCAAAGCAATGAATGTAGAAAGCATACGGGTTCTCATTATGAATTAACTTCTGAAGGCCATTAAATTCTCCTCTCATATTAGATGCTCCATCATACCCTTGCCCTCGTAATCTTGCAATAAGTATACCATGTTTGACAAAAATCTCCAAAAGTGCCTTATTTAAAGCCACAGATGTTGTGTTTGGGACATGCTTAATACACCAAAATCTTTCTATAATCGCTCCACTTTTGTTCACATACCTGCAATAATATGATACAGTTAGTTGGACTATACCACATTAAACAAAAGTAAACACATAATTACTTAACATACTTGAAGACATACCTCACAACCACAGCCATTTGTTCTTTGACCGAGATATCACGAGATTCATCAATAAGAACAGTGAAAAGACAACCATCCATCTCCTCTTTGATATATTTCGTGACTGCCTCCGCACAATGTTTGGAAAGTATTTTCTGAATATCTGAGGAAATCATCTTTGCATTTTTAGGACATAGCTCATCAAATGCAAGCTTCACTTCCCTATTCCTTTCTTTATACCAATCAAGCATTTCCAAAAAATTGACTTTGTTCAAAGAAGAAGAGGACTCATTGTGTCCACGGAATGGTTCACCTTGCAATGCTAGATAACTTACAATTCCCAAAGAAGTATCAACGCGAGTTTCATACTTGACTAGGGAGTCTTTGCTGTAAGTTATAACTTTGCTTTTCACACTTGCCCTTTGATTCTTAAAATCACCACAAGCTGTTCTTGAATTATTATGGATGCTACAAGACCCACCAACATGCTTACGGAATGCCGCCACCGCATTTTTCCAATGGTCATAACCCAATTTGGTGAAAACATCATAACCAAATTTGGCATCCATCCGATCATGTTTAAAAAGATAACAATAGAAGCAATATGCCCTATCCTTGTCCACACTATATTCCAACCAATTAAAGTTCTTATAGCATTGTGGCCGAAAGCTTCTAGCATCTCTATCTTTGGGAAAATTATGACAAGTTGGTTGAGTTGGACCCTTCTCTAGATACGCAAATATAACATCATCTCTAATATTGAGATGGAATCGATCAATTAATGCGAAGTCCTGGATCAAATTTGATGTCATCCAAACCAAAATGAGTAATACCTTGTTCTTATTGAACATCAACATTCTCTTCAACAACAGCTTCGACCGTATCTCTAGTATCTTCTACCACTTGTTCGGCGGCTCTAGAATTTTCTGTCTCCTTTTCCACTTCTTGTTCTTTCTCTTCATTTACCATAATATTACCACTCTCGTGTGTGCTTGGCTTAGAGTTAATGCCACTAGAAATTGGCACAAAATATCTTGTGAGACCTGCAATTCATAATTCACAAATTACAAATTCATCAAATAAGAACTAGTGTTCTACCGGATTGCAAAATTTCAGAAAAAATACCTTTTCCTCCCTTTGGTCCCTTTCCCTTTCTGTTCATCTTCAATTTTACTCAATTGCTCTGCTTAGAATCAAATGCTGAAGTGTGGCCTCACCCTGCTGTGGATTACGGTTGAGAAGAGACACTACTGTCAATTACAATTCAGAATTTAAGAAGCCAATCGCGGTGGCCTACCTGCGTCGTTCATTGGTGCCCTGCTGCTGTTGCGAGTGACCAGCTTCTGGGATAGGTTCAGCTACCTTCGATCAGGCGATCCGGCGGTCCGGCGATCCGGCACCTGCACCTGGAGATCACGCCGCCGTGAGCGAGCGATTGCCTAGGTTTCTCTGATCAGGCGAATCGACGGGGACGCGAAAAGAACGGACGCACGGAGGACGGAGCAGTTCAAGTCTGGAACTCTGGAAGCCAACGAGTTGTGCGGCAGGCCCAAAGCCGTACGGCCCATCCGGCCAGCAAGTCAATGAATCGATCAGCTTTAGCACATATACACAGTACAAGTAAAAAAAATCGATCGCACGTCCGCGTCACAGCTTTGCGTATACGTATAGGAAGAAAATCGTCGGGAGACAAGGTAGGGCGGGCGCCATACCTCGCCCTACCGAGAGCCTCGCCGCTGACCCGATGGTGTGCTGCTGGGTATCTCTGTGAATTGATCTTAGTGTGTGCAATTTGTCGATGATTTGAATGTGCTACCTCAACTACCTCCACACCATCATCGACAAGGAGGATGTGACCGCATTGCCTGGATCTTCCGGTAGAAAAGACCGACCCGGTCGAAGCCTTCTTCATGGACCGCCATGAACACCGGCGCCGAACCCGAGTCCGACGACTTAGGCCCCGAAGGCATCTCGAAACCGCAAGATCTCTCTCATGGACACGAATATCGAACCTCGGCGTTTTCTTCCTCCTTCCCGGATCCAACATTCCAGTCCTTGATCCCGAATCCGAAGACCCCAGAGACATCCTGAACCATCGGCGAACCCCAATATCACCGATACCGATGTGTGACCCCTTTTTCGAAACCAAAATTTTTATCATACATAATATATTTGTTTTGCATGTAAATTAAGCATCCTTGCATACATATTCTGTGGTCTAGGGGCATTATGTCGTTTCACCTTTTAAATAAATATGGAGACCATATGCGGGCTTTTCTAATTTTTATATTGGCCTCATTTAAATTTGTGTAGCGAACCGATGATATATTTTGCATTGATAAGGCAACATTTAAATTACGGGGTATCTAAAATATAAACCTAATAATTAATTGTCGGGACCCCGGTTCCTCTTAATATTGTCTAATTGCATCGCATCTTTGCTATGTCATACATCATACATGTATTATGCCTGATCTTCTGCCGTAGTATTAAATAGTGCATCCGGTGTTTCTTCTAGTGTTTTGCTTCTTCACGGATTAGGCCGATGAGTGGATGCGAGTGTCGACCCGATCTTTGGTGAATCTCCGGCTATGTTTTCAGGCGAGCATTCTCCCTCTTTCTACCTATCTTACTTTTATAGTCTTTATTTCCTCTTGTTGATCTATTATTGTTATCTGTGTTGCGATGCTCTAGTTTCTGTACTCGTGATATCCCTTGCGGCCACTATATTGCCTTGGACACCTTCTATTACCTGTTGTTTGATAGATAGTCGGTCTTGTGTGTCGTAGTCACTTGCTCAGGTGTTATTGCATGTTGTCAAGTACCACAATTGCTGAAAGGTTGCCATATGCTTTATGTTAGAGATGATCATGACTTAAATTACAACTGATATTAAAATGCTGGGAATAGTTAGAACTAATGCAGAGGCATCGGTGGGTGATGACCCACAAGTATAGGGGATCGCAACAGTCTTTAAGGATAGTATACCCAATTTATTGATTCGATATAAGGGGAGCCAAAGAATATTTATAAGCCTTAACAACTGAGTTGTCAATTCAGCTACACCTGGAAATAATATTGCTCACAGTAATTTATCGGTAGCAACAGTTTTATAGTAGTAATAGCAAAGTAACAGCAGTAGTAAAATAAAGGCAGTAGTAGCAATAGTAGCAAACAGCAGGATTTGAGTGGGTAGGCATAGGGATGGATGGACGGGCGTTTTATGGACAAGACTATTCATGTAATATCAAGATCTAGGGCATTCGCAGATAAATAAGATAAATCATCCAAGTACTAAATAATCATAGGCATGTGTTCCATATATAGTCATACATGTTTGCAATGAAAACTTGCACAACATCTTTTGTCCTGTCAGCCCGTTGCAGCGGGGACTCAAGAGAATCTACTGGCAATTAAGGTACTCTATTTAATAGAATACCAGAGCAAAGCATTAACACTCCGTGAACACACGTGATCCTCATATCACATCTATCTCCTCCAGTTATCCCAATTTTTGTCACTTCGGGGCCTCGGGTTCCGGACAATAATATGTGTAAACAACTCACAGATAAGATCACAAACAATACTATCATCATGAATCAATAACATATTCAGATCTGAGATCATGGCACTCGTGCCCTAGTGACAAGCATTAAGCATAACAAGTTGCAACAATGTCAAAAAGCACTAACAAAAATACTAGACGTGCCCTAACAATCTTATTCAATTACATGATAGATCTCATTCAATCCATACCATTCCCATAGCCTACTGCGGGGATTACTCACTCATGGATGGGGGAAACATAGATGGTTGATGGAGAGGCGTCGGTGATGATGATGACGATGATCTTCTCCAAATCCCCGTCCCGGTAGGGTGCCAGAATGGAGTTTCTGGTTTTGAATCGCGGTTTCTGGTGGTGGCGACGCAGCGGAACTCTATCTAGAAAAAGTCGAAACCCCTTGTGTTTTTAGGTCAGAGGGCTTATGTAGGCGGAAGGAGAGGTCGAGGGGTGCCCGAGGTAGCCACACCACCCCCTAGCGTGGCCTGGCCTGGCACGCGCCACCAGGTGGTGTGGGCCCCTCGTGGCCCTTCTCCGTCTCGTCTTCTGGCTCCATGAGTCTTCTGGTAAAATAGGAGTTTTGCGATATTTTTTGGGATTTTTCCTGAAAGTTGATTTTCTACACAAAAACTAGACACCAAAGCAATTCTATTGAAACAGCGTTAGTCCGTGTTAGTTGTATCCAAATCACACAAATTAGAGGAGAAACAATAGCAAAAGTGTTCGAGAAAGTAGATATGTTTTGGACGTATCAGTGGGAAATATATGCTATTTGTTTTTTAACCGCTCACTGGTGTCCCGTAGGACCCCGAGTACTTGATACCTGTTCCTTAATTATCGCACTATCTGCATGTGGGACCATGAATCCCCTTAGTTAGAGCTTGAATCATATATTATTTCTTAGGGCCACAAAGTAGTTTGGGGCTTTATTACTATCATGTACTTATGTCATGCTACTGCTTTATTTACTATTGTTGATCGTGGAGAGCGTTTACTACTGTACTGTTTTGGAACCCTGTGCCACGTTTTCGCGCTATCAACAAGCCTAGTCACACTTTCGAGTTCCTAGTCGTTTACAGTCGTCGTCACAAACCTTTGGGTCTGTCTCGGATAGCTTAGTGGTGGCCCCAAAAAATATTATATGAATCTTGTGATTGCTTTGTCGTGATGTCTCGTTGGGTTTTCATTTGGTTTTTCCAAGGTTGATTGTGCGTGTGTTGCTATTTGTGCCCCCTGCCGGGTAAAACTTTTTGAAAGCCGTGTCCGCGGATATGAACGACTTGGAGCACAGTATCTCGATCATAGACAACTATAACTAAAGTAATGCTATAAATTTGACTTCAAAATGACTAGTAATCAGCTTCACTACAACGGAATGGCTAAATAAAAGTGTCAACAACTGCTGGTTTTGGGATGTCTCATGCTATTTGTATCTGACTAGTAAGTATTGCAACTACAACGGAATGGTTAACTAGACTGCCCACTACTTATAACATCATGATGACTCATGCTATCTATACCTGACTAGTAAGTGCTGCAACTATAATAGAAAAAATAAAACTGCCAATTGTGTGAGTTTCTCGTTTTGACTTTCTCGTTTGGTCTCGAGGGGGAAATATCAAGATGGGTATGTTTGCTGTTAGTATCAGGTTGGATCTGAATAGGTCTATCTTATCCCTCTCTGATAGCCGCCAGATGTATCGAGTCTCTATAGGTTGTTTAGCGCATGCTTCGCTACCGTATTAGTCCACCATAGCTATGTAGGCGGGGACCACCGAATTCTGAGTCTCACTATATACTGTCCTTAGTACTGACCGTTCTCTTTTTCCTTTGTCCTTTACCGGCTCCCCTTTTGTTTAAGCAGGCTTGAGATCGACGTCGTTAGCAGGGTTATCCTTTCGGCTTGGCCTGGGCAGAATGATGGATGCCATTGGTTATTCTTCACGGCTCTTAGCCTCATTTTCTTCTTGTCTATACTCGGATGTTGTACCGATTTCGAGGCGATTTGGATCTTTGTACTATATATCTGTATTCTTGACTCATGGAGTCGCTGTTGTATATATCTGTTCTGTAGGTTCCATCATGGACTACTCTGTAATGGTATTGCTTCGTTTTCCATCCGCACGAAAGTGCCTGATGGGCACCTTTGAATCAATACTATACGGATTTGGCGGGAAAATGGCTCCACACGGATCAGGAGTTTTCTATCAAGATATGTAATGTAATTGATTGCCAAGCTTCTAGATTGAAGCACGTTGATCTATATAGTCAAGGCATGTAATGTACTTGATTGCTGAGCTTCTTAATAATACTCTATGCAGTATATGCAATCTATTCCTTTAAGGTGTAACGATTTGATTATTTAAACTTAGAAAATTCATAGTTAATAAAAATCATAGTTTTCATGAAAAGATGTACTATGCCACTAATCTATATAGGATTTATGAAATTTAAAACCAACAGACGCAGGAGGCAACAAGTTAACGATATTTTTTCTCAAAGCATACAAAAGAGCTACATGCATATATAAGAAGAAGAAAGCCAAAAAAATTGACAGGTCTACAAGTATGGCCATCAGACATATACGAAAAGAGGAAAAGAAAAACATTCGACCATGCCCTACAAATTTTTAAAGTCGAAGACAACCTACATTGAAGCTCCATACACACTAACATGAAGGAAACTAACGGTTGAGAGAAACGACTAGATCTGACTAAATTTGAGCCAAGACACGCATGTGCACCTCAACTGAGAGTCACGGTAAAGAGAATGTCTTACTAGAGGGAAATCAACAGTTGTAAGTGATTTGACCTAGTTCATTTTTTTATCTTATTTCAGTTTAAGTGCATATATATTTTCTTTGTTTTTTCTACCATTAGAAAGAAATAATAAGTTTGGAAGATAATTTTGGCAGACTTATAAGAATGATTGATCTTCTACCCAAGATGTAAATTTGACTAATATGATTTTTCTATTATTCATGTACTGCATTGTAAGACTAGATGATCTCATGTCAAACCTTTTAGTGTAATTCATCCTTTCTATGCTAGATGATGGTGATGTGTATCAAATAATCAAAGCCAACCTAAAGATTGACACCCACTTCTGACTATATATATAGTTTTAAGTATTATTTTTTTAATTGTTCTTTTGCATGTGATTTTGCTGGCCAGTAGGTTGGTATGTGACGTACTTATTAACACATGTAAGCACACTAATGTAGAAATGCTTTAGTATGATTGTTCCACTTGGTTTGGTATTCCCCTACCAAGTGTTATCTTGCAATCATTTGTCTTTTATTGGTGCTGATACCAGTAGGAGTTCAATTCCTAGACAGTTTAATGAGCAAAGGAACCGTTTATTTTTACTTTGTGACATTAGCATGCTTTATAAGGATATATATATTGAAAGACTTGATTGTGTTTAATGTCTTTAAGTTCCTCCAGAAAAGAAGGGTCTCAAGGAAGCAACATCAGGCCTGATTAATTGGTACATTATATCATGGAAAAACTACAAGTAACTTATATCGATCCTCGAGGACAGTTCAATACTCAATTAGCTCTATCTTTTCTAAGAAATTCCCAGAGCTGGAGAAACAACCATGCACGATTGAATGTGGACTATGAAACACCATGGCAGTGAACAAATAACTTTGTGACCGTGGCAACGCACGGACATTCAACTAGTTTGGTATAGATAGTTATGTTTAGATTACGTGACGAAATTAAGATAATTTATTATATATTATATTTTATTTTTATGTCTAGATTACGTGGTGGAATTAAGATAAAAAAGGTAATACGCACCACTATACATACCCTAAGCCTACTGATTAATGAACGAGAACTGTCAACAATCCTCTTTAGTTAAAGTATAACTAACTTCTCTGAACTGATTATGTCATCAGAAAAATTACTTCATTCAAATCACTCCTTCCAATCTAAAATAATGGACTAAGATTTGTTTGATTCAAATTTATCAAGTCATGTTTTAGCGCTAGA
Organism: Avena sativa; assembly: GCA_916181665.1. Lineage (NCBI taxonomy): Eukaryota > Viridiplantae > Streptophyta > Magnoliopsida > Poales > Poaceae > Avena > Avena sativa. Next base: position 91,320,688 of record OV702293.1, on the reverse strand, counting down.
CAAATCTAAGATTAATGTGGAGGGGAAGGACTACACTTTTTGTTGAACAAAAGGGTGGAGGGTACCCTAATGTTCACCCTCTAATTTTCTATTTTACTGATCTCACCTTCTACACTCAGACTTATAAATTACTCCCTCTGTCTAGAAATAACTGACTTAGGTTTGTCAATTCGAATGTATCTAGACGCATTTTAGTGTAAAGATACATTTAAATCTAAACAAACTCAAGTCAGTTATTTCTATAGGAAGGGAGTAATTAAGAATACTCAATTTGATGACATATAAAATATCTCGCCCACCCTCACATAGCAGCTTACATAGTGCTTTTCCAGCATCTAGTTACTTCACAACTAATCATCTATTGTACAGATATGCACAAATGAGGATGTCACAAGAAAATCCCGTAAAAAAAGGGGCTCTTGATATAACTCTGGCAGTGCTCGCAACGACTTCCTACTCAAGGCTTCGTCCATCAGCTATGTACATCTCTCTCCTTTCTCTGTTTGATGCCTTCGTCCATCAGCTCGCGTCGCCTCAAGGTGCCGCAGGTTCTTTTTACGCTGGCGGGTGATGTGAACAGGGACATGTACAAGTGAACTACGATTGACAAATACAAATCTTTCGATTTCACTTTTATTTTTGTCTCGTGTGCTCATGTGCAGCTCCCTTAAGCCTGAACCACCCCGGTAGATTTCTTTTCCTACAATTGAATTGGATGAAGTAATCATGTTAGGCTCGTACTAAATACTGAAGAAGTGTATATCCAACCATTGACAATCCTTCTGCACACAAGGTAATTGATTTTCAAGAGAACATCAAAACACTCTGTCATTGTGGTAGAAATTCATGCTGTGATCATTCATATGATTGTGTTTTCATCCCATCCATATGAAAAATTTCTGAGTTATACCCTTTCCTTACTATTTCCAGATTTAATTTTGCAAGTGCCAAATATTGATATAAGTATACTATTTAGGTTTGACAAGATTATTCTACTGGCAGTAGAACCGATGATTTACAATTTCATTTGCGTGGACGATGACTCTGGTTAATGGTTGCAATACGCTCGGTGTCATGCGCAGCGGTGCCATAAAAATCGCGAATGGTGTAACATCCCAAAAATATTAATCAAGATTATCAAGTTCTAATCACCCAAGTTTAGGGCTAACAAAAACTTTTGTTATTAAAATTAATATGAATGGATGTGTGTGTGATAAATGCATGAATGCTTGCAATGACTTTTTTGATTGCTATGAATGGCAAGGATTGGTTTAAAGATGAAAATAATATCATCTAGATCATTTCCAAGAAGAATCAAAAAAAGAGAAACTCCAAAATAAACAATATAAGCAAATGGTCATTTTGACCAAAGTTAACCACTAGACTAATTTGAGTGTTCCTAGTCTAAGTTTTCTAACAGAAATAAATACAATTTTTTCACCCCTTGCTAGACCAAGTAAAACTGAACCCAAGCCCACTTTGCAAACCAACGGAAATAATTACCAAATCTATTCAAATGACAATTCAAAACTGAATCAAGTGTAGGTACTAAGATCACCATTTTTCAAAAACCACTAAAACTAGTTCACCTTCACAAACCCAAGCAACCAGATAATACCAAGCACGAGACCAGAGCACTCACCAAAGTTCAGCCAAAAATTCAAATTCAAACTTCATGCGGCCATTTCATCAAACAGATGGTGAGCACAGTAAACCACTGCCTAACTTCTACTGTTTTGAGCAGTGTTTGATCAAACATTTGTCCTAAACTTCCTCCCCTTGTCGTCCCCAGTGATCACACTCGCATTGAAGTAGCTACCACCCCTACCCCTTCACCAGTGCCATGACACCCGAGCCCCCCTTGCCGGTCGACCATGGCTAGCACCTAGGAGGCAGCGCCGCGCTCGTCCACGATGTCCAGGAGGCAGGCCACCGTCCATCGCCACCCCCTGTCCAACCCTCAGGCATAGCCAGGCCCTGGACCACCTGACAATCGCCGCGTCCATTTCTTCTCTGCCATGTTGTGAGCGCCGCGCATGCCTGCACTCCCCGCGACACCAACTACCCCCTAGACATGCCCGTTTGCCGTAGCGCGACTAGTAGCCACTGTGCGTCATCGAAAATGCCTTCGGTGTCGCTCAGAGCACCAAGCCGTTTCAACCATTCTAGACCACCCCTTGCCGCGTTGTTAAGCCCTTGAGGATCGCCAGAAGACACCGCACCGGCCTACGCCCTTTGCCGTGCCATTAGCTCACTGCACCGTCATCACCGACGAGCTCTGCCCATACCTCACTGTCTCTCTCGCTCGGCTATAAAAGGAGGCCACCCCCGCCTCAATTCTGCACACCACCTCACTCCCCACTTCTCACAGACCACCCCCGACCCTTCCCCGGAGCAAGGCAAGATCCGCAATACCGAAATTTGGCCGGAGTCTGCCGCTGCCGAGGAGGAGCGGAGCCATTGATTGGAGCCACCCCAGGAGCCGCCGCGGCCACCATTCGAACCGCCGTCGTCGACAACGTCGTTCGCCCCTATCGCCGACCCTAGCTGGAGCCCTGGTAAGCCGCCGAGTACCCCCACCATTGTCGTTAGGGTTCGTTCTCGTCGGCGTTGTTCGACGGAGACGACGCACCCCAGCCATAGGATCTAGTCTAATCGCATGGTCCAGATTGAAACTTACCCCTTCGCTTAGACTGAGCCGCTAACGCGTGGGACCACTCTGTTAGCAGCCCGCTGCATGCCTGATGTGCAGTTGGGCCAGACCAGTTTAGTTCTCGCGCTCAGCCCAGTAATTCAAACCGAGTTTTTCTAATTTAGTTCAAACCTAGTTCTGTTAGTAGATTCAAAAATTAATTCAGAGAGTTTTACTAAACCAAATTGCATGAAACCAATTTTGTTAGAAAGGTACTAAAATTATTAATCAAAGCCCGTTGGATTCAAACCATTTGAATTTATAGATCACCTATAACAAAAATAACAAGACACTGACTTTTCTACATTCAAACATTTTTCAAAAATCAACCATAAATGCTTTTGAGTTGATTCCAACTCTCAAAAATCACATTTTACCAGATCTTTCTGAATATGTAAAAATATTTAGGTTTACATAAAGTGATCTAGGAGAAGTATTAAAATAATGCCCCATAGGCATTTCTAGTCACTTTAATTATTTAAAATAATAATGTTAAACCTTATTAAATTGTGACACCACTTTAAATCACATTCCCAAGTATTAAAATATGTGGTGATGACATATGTCAAAATGATCCCATATTTTAATTGGATAATATTAAATCTTAAGTAGTTTTTAATGAGTAGAAATTACTTTTCTAAAATAAAATAAATAAGACTAGGTCTTTAATTCATGTGATGATTGTGATGATGCTAGATCATCTAGTGTGAACCTTTGTGCACCAAATAGAAGTAGTTAAGTATTGTTTGGTGATTGTGTACCTCGTATTTTTTATAGGCGCTAGTACCTGATACGCCCAATTTGCATCACCATTCTATATCATAATGTACCTCTATTCATTGATATTTGTCTTATTATGGGGTATTACTTATGATTGTGGTGTTGGATGATTCTTGGAGGATGGACTGCTGGAGTCTGGATTCTGACGGAAAAGAAGGCGTTTCGGTGCAATTTCGCGAAGATCAGAAAAATATGGGAAAATATTATTTTTCCAGAAGAATGAGGAAGCCAGAAGGAGGGGCGAAGAAGGGCTACAGGGGGCCCACACCCCCTAGGTGCGGGCCCACCTGACCCCGTGCCTAGGGCATGTGTGGCCCACCGGCCCGGCTCCCGACTCCGTCCCTTCGCCTATATCTTCCCTACGAAACCCTAAGCCTCGGGGAGCGACCACAGATAGATTTCCACCGCCTCTGGGGGGGGGGGGGGCGGAAAACACCGAGAGAGAAAGATCTCTCCGGCAGATAGATGTCTGCCAAGGGGAATTCCTTCCTGGAGAGGGAAGATCGTCGCCATCAACACCTTCATCAAGCTAGGCTTCATCGGGATCATCATCATCCACACCATCATCTCCACCAGCACCATCATCACCACTCCGTCCCGCTGTAACAATTGTGTTGGATATTGCTTTAGTTCTTAGGGGAAACATTCCCGGTGTTAATTACTATTGTAGTTAATGCTTGTGAGTGGAACCATTGGATTATTGTTTATGTTCAGATTGTTATCCATTATCATATCATCTTTGATCTTGATCTATATGATGTCTTGTGAGTACTTCGTTGTGTTCTTGAGGACATGGGAGAAGTCAGTTGTTATTAGTGGATTTGTGTTGAGATATTATTCAATGGTTTAGTATTTAAGTTGTGGTGCTATTCTTCTAGTGGCGTCATGTGAATGTCGACTACTCCCTCCATTTCGGTTTACAAGTCCTGCACGTAGTTCTATGTCGCCAAATTGAGCAACTTAGTATGATGTATATATTACAAAAATTATATCACCGAAAACTTTAGACTTTGTATTTTCCAATGATATAATTTTTATATTATATAATTCAAATTATATAGGTCAAATTGATAACCTAGATATACGCGTAGGACTTGTAAACCGAAACGGAGGGAGTACATGATACTTCACCATTTATGGGCCTAGGGGAATGCATTGTGTATTTGGCTACTAATTGTGGGATTGCCGGAGTGACAGAAACCTGAACCCCCGTTAGGACACCTTTTACAAGGGAGTGTAGGATCTCAGAGTTTAAGGCTGTGGTTAGATTTATATCTTAATTACTTTCCTGTAGTTACAGATGTTTGTAGGGGGTTTAATCACAAGTATGTATTAGTCCAAGTAAGGTCGGTACATTAGCACAGGTTCACCCACACAACACTTACAACACCAAAGAAGAGTACTCATCTATATGAAGCGAAATCACTTGACAGAATTCTCATGTGTCCCCGAGAACGTTTGGTCCTTATAAGTATTTCCACTGGCTTGTCCTTTGCTAAGAAAGGATTGGGACACTTGGTGCGTTTGTTCTTTATTACTTGCACTTTGTTTTGTTGCCTTATCAGAAAACCACTAAAAATCTGTTTGCTAAGTATTTGCAGAGAGTTCCTGCTCCATACCACTATTCAACACCTTCTGCTCCTCGTTGGGATCGACACTCCTATTTATCGGAAGTACTATGATACACCCCCTATACTTGTGGGTCAGCAAGACTATTTTCTGGCGCCGTTGCCGGGGAGTGAAGCGCTATTGAAGAGTGGAACTGGTAAAGGAAACTTCTACTATGAGTATTTCTTTTGTTACTGCTTGTTTCTTTGTTTCCAATATGGATAACCCACTTGGTTTTCTGTTTGGGAAAACTACTACCACTGCTAGGGTAGTAGATGAACCACCACCTGTTGAGATAGATCCTTTTAAGATACCTACAATATTGTTAATCGTGTTATGGATAATTATTATTTTGGGGATGGAACTGTCAATCCTGGTGATCACTTACTTTTTATCCACGAATTATGCGGGTTGTTTAAGTGTGCATGTATCACAATTGAACAGGTGAAGAAGAAGTTGCTCTCCATATCCTTCAAAGGGAGAGCTGAAGAATGGTATAAGCTACTAAAGAATGGACAATCCATGGAATGGGAGGAGATGGCTTCTCTATTTTATTCTAAATTCTATCCTCCCAGTGAGATTCATAAGGATAGAAATCTTACATATAACTTTTGGCCTCGTGATGGAGAAAGTACAGCTCAAGCTTGGGGGAGATTGAAGTTACTAATGCTTAAATGTCATATTCATGAACTCCCTAACAATATTATTATCAATAACTTTTATGCTAGGCTTTCTCTTCATGATAAATATTTACTAGATGCTTCGTGTGCTGGATCATTCACACGTATGAAGGAAGAAGCTAAATGGGATCTACTAGACCGTATTCAAGAGAACACTGAAGCTTGGGAGAATGACAAAGGAAGAAAGTCAGGTATAAACTATGATTATGAATGCATTAAATATTTTATGGGAACTGATGACTTCCGTGATATTAGCAATGAGTTTGGCCTTGATTCCCAAAGTATTGTCAACTGTTTTAAAGCCTTTGACTCTTACATAGAAATTCCCAAGAAAAAGTGGAATAAGTACCATGCTCCTTATAAAGATGTTGTTAGTCATGTTCCTGTTAGAAGTACTCAAGTTTGTACTACTAATCATATTGTGCATGAATCTCTTGTTGAGAAAGTTCCTTTCCCAGCTAAGGTAAAGGAGTATTCTATGATTATTACTGCAAATAACAAAGGTACAATGAAAACTGTGGAGCCTGATAAGCAATTGAATGTTGAACCTATAGTAGCTATTGTAAAAGACACTGTCACTAGAAATATAGAGGATGAGCACATTGTCTTCTGTGAAGACGCTTCTAATATTATCTCTCATCCTAGTAAGGCTAGAAAAGCTAGTATTTCTGTGCTTTCTGTTAAAATTGGTGATCATTGCTACTATGGTTTATGTGATATTGGTGCTAGTTCTAGTGCTATTCCTTATGAGTTTTACAGGAAAATTATGCATGATATTGGTTCTTGTGAGCTTGAGGACATTGATGTGGTTATACACCTTGATAATAAGGAAACCATTTGCCCTATTGACATTGTAAGAGATGTGGAGGTTCTCTGTGGTAAGATTAAGTATCCTGCTGATTTTCTAGTGCTTAATTCAGCAGCTAGCAAAACTTGTCCTATCATTTTTGGTAGACCTTTCTTGAACACTTGTGGAGATATTATTGATTGTAAGAAGGAAAAAGATTTAACTAAGTTTGATGGAGATTCTTATGAGTTTAACTTCTCCAATTTTGCTAAAGCTCCTTGTGAAAACAGCTAGCCTAATAAAGATTTCAGGATGGAACAACTTGCTTCTATTGATTCAGTTTATGACCTTGGACCTCTTTTTGGTGACTGTAAGTATGCTTATTCTGATGATAAAGTTGTTTCCAGTGATAGTTATATTGTCAACTTTATTCAAAGTGCTAATGAAAGTTATTACGAGAGAGGGAAACATGGTTTTATGCATCTCAATAATGTTAAGTTTCCCCGTTTTATATTGAAAGCTTTGAAGTTGCATTTGTTTTGTCTTCCTATGCTTGTGGATTTTTGTTTCAACAATTTGTTTTCTCATGATACTCCCATGCATAGGAAGTGGGTTAGACTCAAGTGTGTTGGTTATTTGCTTCTTGATGCGCTCTTTCACTTCAAATATATATATCCTATGTGAGCATCTTTGAAAGTTTCAAGCCTAACTTAAAGGCATTAAAGAAAAGTACTTGTTGGGAGATAACCCAAGAGTTTTGTCGAGTCTTAGAAGTTATCACCTCTGTAATAACCGCTCCTTATCCTTTTTGTTTTGGTTTTTGTGTCAAGTTCAACTACTTTTGTGAAGTAGAGGAGTTGTGAAAAGTGGCTGTCCTGGGACAGATTTTTGTGCTGCACCATAAAACTTCATGAGGGAGATCAGTACGTCGGATGGATCTGTATTTTTATGAGCTTGTTCTCCAAGTTGTTACCCAACTTTCATTAGTTCTGCACTTTTTGATTTGAGCAACAAAAGGTTTTCGAAAAAATCAATCTTTACTTGCTGGTCTGTTTTGACAGATTTCTGTTATCATTTGCATTTGCCTCTTTTATAAGCCTTTGTTTCGATCGATTTCAGTTGAAGTGTGAACCTAAAGGTTTGTTGTTTTGCTTACACTAATGTTGCCATTGAAGTTTGTGTATTGCATTGTGAGGAAAGGAAAATTCTAGGAGAAGGAGAAAACGAGTCTGTAGAGTTCGTCTTTGAATAGGTAAAAGTGGTGAAAACAGAAGGTTCGTGAAATCCCAATCTTTTTATATTTTTGATGTTTTTAATACATAAGGAAAGCTACAAGACGGAACTAAAGAGGAAACGGAGTCCGGGGTGGACAAACCCACCCCAGGCGCGGGCCCAGCCTGGCCGCGCCTGGACCGTCTCCGCCTTGTTTGCGTGTCAAAACCTTCCTTATGCCTTGAAACTTCGTAATATATAACCCCCCGGATCCCCTGAGGTTCGTGCATCGAGTTCCCGTCGTGTTTTCGTTTCGATCTGTTTCTGTCAGGAAATCTTCTCAAGTTTAGAGCACCATGGTCTCCGCCAACGACAAAGGCAAGAAGCCTGAGGAAGACGATCCTCACAAACCCAAGGAGGAGGAGATTTTGGTAGGTTATGAAGGAGACATGGAGGAGGACAAGCAAACAGACACCCTCGCTACCCTCGCAAGCATTGGATTGGTGGCGATACCTACCAAGCTTAAGAGGACAACATGGATGTCTACAGAAGGGAAACCTTCGCGTCTTGCCTACAATCCACGGTCATCTCCTCCACGCACCAAGAGACCTTTCCATACTCTTATACATGAGCGTCAATATCAATATGTGCCTAAAGGGAACTTTCCCTCGATGTGGGATATGCCTCGTTCTAACCATGCAAGGGAGTAACACACTAAGAAAGAAGAGTGGGGAAAGAATAGCAAGGACTAGAACTCTCAGTCCGACATGATTATGAACCGCATTGAGCAAAACTCGGAGTTAATTCGTACTCTAACCTTTGAGATTGAGGAGTTGAGGAAGCTTATTGAGGAGCTTATCAAGAGAACACCACCACCAAAGGAGTAATTCGTCATCAGGTTTGGCATCCCCTTGGCTTGTTCCAAGCTTGGGGGAGTGCCGCGGTATCACCACCATTATCTTTTATCTTTTACCTTTTTAGTGGATTCGTATCTTTGGTAGAGAGGTTATCTTATGGTTTGGTTTGCATGTGGAAGTATCTCTCCTTTAGTTGATTATCTATGTATCCCTTGGTGTGAGTGCCTTTATTGGAATATTAATGAGAATCTTCATCTTTTACTTTTTGCACTTCTTATTTTAGTTTGCAATCTCTATTATATGATGGATCTTGTTGATCAGTATTGGCATCACTTTGGGAGCATCAAGTGGATCTAAATTGGTTTTGGCAAACTGAGTTCTAGTCAGTAGCAATACTTTTTGAAGTTTGAAAGAAAAATAGAAAAAGCTTGCAGGTATTTTGTATCATTTGTTTTCTTTCTTGGTGGCTCATAAGCTTAGTATTCTTTATTTAAGATCTTTCGTGTCTTCAAGTAAGATTGCATGTTTGTCTTTATTACTTGTATGTTTGCTTGTTTCTTTCAACTCTCTTGCTTGCTACCCAGCCTTGCTAGCCAAAAACCTGTTTTGAGAAGGCATACTTCTCATGTTTCCAAATCCCTTTGAACCAAAACCTTTTCCACTTGTGTCCACCATATCTACCTAGTAGATTTTGCTATTCAAAGCAAATTATCAAGCTTCATCTACCTTTCAAATTAAAAAGTATTTTGTTATGTGAAAACTAGTTAGTAAAGCTCTCACGAACTTGACGACACACTTTATTTCTTGCCCCTAATAGACTTGAACCATTGTGCCATCGAAGTTGTATATGCTTGGAATTAATAGAACCGTGCTGTCACGGGGAACGTTTTCAACATTGCACCTGTACTTTGTACTCAGTTGATACCGTGCTCTTTTGTCTATGGATATCAACAGTGTGAAATAAAGAGGGAACTTGTAAGTCCATGGAGTTTGTATTTTGTGTTAGAGAAACGCCTGGGATGCTAGCCTAAGCCATGCCTAATCATGGTGGAAACTTGCAGCATCACCATAGTGAGCTATCTATGAAGCATCCTCAATAAAAATCTATGCACATAGTAAATAAAAAGATCGCTGAGATGCTCACTGTCTGCTTGCCTTGTCATTTTGGTTATGGGAAAAGCTCATGTACCATGTGCAAGGGGTACCCCGTTGGCGGTTCTCAATGATATGCAAATACTTACAATGACAAGAACTTACTTGTGACCAAACTTGAGTAGCATGAGGAGTGGCCCTCATATTCAAGGGACATGAGATTGCCAACTTATATTTCGTCAAGCATATACTCCATATTTGTGCACTTTAACCTTAATCATCTTAAGATGCCTATGATAGGGGCAATGAGGGCTCAAAGCTAGTAAGTACCATAATCTTTTGGAAGATCTTTATGACTTGTAATCCCTGCTTCCCTCTATGAAGGGACCTTTCTCCTAGTTACCAGGTTGAGTCAGTAAACCTACTTCCTCACTATCTCCAGCAAGCATTTGAGTTGTTGTGTTTCAAGCATTCATATGGTGATTTATTCAATCATGTCCTTTATCTTCCTTGTTTGCACAAAACTCTTATCTATTGAGTATTAATTTGAAAGCTTCACCTGTGAAAAACCTTTTTGAGCAAAGAGTGCTCCTATTGAAAAACTTCTACAAAGAGTTTTTTGTGAAACTGTTTGCCAGGTGTTCTCTGACCAAGAACAAGTTTGCCAATTCCAATTATGATTTATCTTTATGCATCTCTATTGTGACTGTTGTACTTGGTTGCAAGCTAAGTTATATAATGGTGAGTTGCTTTCTTCTATGAGTTGTGTAATGGTAAGTGTGATTCTTCTTGTGTGTATTATTTTATCGACACTTCACTCCATAAACCTATCGACATGTTTACTGAGCTCAGTTTTCGCTTGGGGACAAGCAAAGGTCTAAGCTTGGGGGAGTTGATACACCCAATTTGCATCACCATTCTATATCATAATTTACCTCTATTCATTGATATTTATTTTATTATGGGGTATTACTTATGGATTTTCATCTGTTTATGCATGTTGGATGATTCTTGGAGGATGGACTGCCGGAGTCTGGATTCTAATGGAAAAGAAGGCGTTTCGGTGCAATTTCACGAAGATGAGAAAAATACCAGAAAAATCTAGGAAAATATTATTTTTCCAGAAGAATGAGGAAGCCAGAAGGAGGGACGAAGAAGGGCTACAGGGGGCCCACACCCCCTAGGCGCGGGCCCACCTGACCCCGCGCCTAGGGCAGGTGTGGCCCACCGGCCCGGCTCCCGACTCCGTCCCTTCGCATATATCTTCCCTACGGAACCCTAAGCCTCGGGGAGCAACCGCAGATAGATTTCCACCGCCTCTGGGGGGTGGAAAACACCAAGAGAGAAAGATCTCTCCAGCAGATAGATTTCTGCCAGGGGAATTCCTTCCTGGAGAGGGAAGATCGTCGCCATCAACACCTTCATCAAGCTAGGCTTCATCGGGATCATCATCATCCACACCATCATCTCCACCAGCACCATCATCACCACTCCGTCCCGCTGTAACAATTGTGTTGGATATTGCTTTAGTTCTTAGGGGAAACATTCCCGGTGTTAATTACTATTGTAGTTGATGCTTGTGAGTGGAACCATTGGATTATTGTTTATGTTCAGATTGTTATCCATTATCATATCATCTTTAATCTTGATCTATATGATGTCTTGTGAGTAGTTCGTTGTGTTCTTGAGGACATGGGAGAAGTCATGTTGTTATTAGTGGATTTGTGTTGAGATATTATTCAATGGTTTAGTATTTAAGTTGTGGTGCTATTCTTCTAGTGGTGTCATGTGAACGTCGACTACATGATACTTCACCATTTATGGGCCTAGGGGAATGCATTATGTATTTGGATACTAATTTTGGGGTTGCCGGAGTGACAGAAACCTGAACCGCTGTTAGGACACCTTTGCACAAGGGAGTGTAGGATCTCAGAGTTTAAGGCCGTGGTTAGATTTATATCTTAATTACTTTCATGTAGTTACGGATGTTTGCAGGGGGTTTAATCACAACTATGTATTAGTACAAGTAAGGTCGGTACATTAGCACAGGTTCACCCACACAACACTTACAACCACTGTTCAAAAAATAGGCCGAATCAGCGATTAATAGGCCGATTAATCGCTACTAGGGACCTGACCGTGTCGATTACCACTAATCCTTTGTGTTAATCGTTTAGCCCGATTAATAGGTCTGACATTTCGATTACTAGGTATGTTCCCGATTAACCACTACACTTGGTCAAAAAAGTTGCAAAATTATCAACACATATCGCCCATCCATCCGCAATCCCGCCCTAATGAAGTAGGTTTTGCGAAGCTCCCGTTCGATCCCTGCCTCCAGGAGCTTGATTTCATCCATCACCAACTAGTTCCTTGTCGTTGTTGACCAGTTCCACGTAGTTGCCGACTAGAACTCAGATACAAAAACTCGAGCGCCTTGAGGATCTCATCCGGGAGCTTAAGGCTGAGGATTCATACGTGTTTTAGGTTCTGATTTTTGTAGGCTACACCGATTAATAGACGACTGATTAAATCATTTAATCGTCCGAATTCCGATTAATTGCTACTCCCAAGCCAACCGAGCAGCTAACGATTACCGATTTCCAGCATAGTGCTTACAACACCAAAGAAGAGTACTCAGCTATATGAAGCGAAATCACTTGACAGAATTCCCATGTGTCCTCGAGAATGTTTGGTCCTTATAAGTATTTCCACCGGCTTGTCCTTTGATAAGAAAGGATTGGGCCACTTGCTGTGTTTGTTCTTTATTACTTGCACTTTGTTTTGTTGCCTTATCAGAAAACCACTAAAAATCCGTTTGCTAAGTATTTGCAGAGAGTTCCCGCTCCATACCACTGTTCATCACCTTCTGCTCCTCGTTGTGATTGACACTCCTATTTATCGAAAGTACTACGATACACCCCCTATACTTGTGGGTCATCAGTACCGACCAAGGATACGAGGAGGAAGGGGACTATGAAGAAGAAGAAGAAGAGAACTTCAATCACTGTACTACTCAAGGCAAGCTAAGCTAAACCATGCAAGCCATCCTTGTGAGCCTAAACCTACTAGTTAACCTATGCAAGATGCCTTGGGCATACTTTGGTTATGCAACCTTGATTATACTAAATCCTAGTTTTATTTGGAAGCTTTATTATTTTATTTCTTTATCAAAGCTCTTTATTACTTTTACTTAGTGACTTGGGAGTTTTTCGAAAGATATTATAGGTAGCATAAGATCATAAAACTTGTCCTAAGTTAGCTAGAACTAGATGTCATACTGAGGCATGATATTGGATTTGGATAAGTCACACTTGATTAGCACCCCTCGTTAGTGATTACCCCTAATTTAGTAGCTAGTGCTAAGCATAAAAGTTGATCATTTTATATGGGAATACTTGGTGAAAAATGATTATGAAAACCTTAGAATGGCTGGGTTTGATGATGAAAAATCATTTTAGTAGCTAGTGTTAAGCATAAAAGCATAAAAGTTGATCATTTTAACACCAGATGATTTGATGATGAAAATGTTGAGGCATGATCCTTAGACCTTTATAAAACCGATGCTGGGTTCGGATGCGATACCATTCCAATTTTACCATACAACCACAATACCCGAAATTGGGTAGGGATTAACTGGAAGTTCATATATCTTAGTATGGGTTCCCTTGCGGAATAGGTTTGAGATGAGGCTACCTCGTGATGATTGTCCACCTGTGTTGTTCCCAAGATGATAGATGGTCATGGTTGGGAGGCCAAACTCATAGGGGAGGTGCCTATACTAGGGTGTGTAATTGAAAGGTTAGGATTGATTATCCGTATACTGAGTATGGTGATTCAGGATTGTTCCTGACGGATGTATCAAATGTTGTGGTAAAATTGTACCACCTCTGCAGAGTGTCAAACTATTCAAATAGCCGCGTCCGCGGTTATGGACAGTTCGAGTGGCCATACTATTCCGTCGTCAGATGTTTTCAAAATGACTTGTGAAATGAACTATGACTTTGACTTGACCACAACAGGATTGTGAACATGAAAACTAAGTTCCCACTTAGGTGTTATAAAACATTGAACTAGTTTTCTTTACTTATAAACTCAGTTAGAGATAAACCTGGTTTTTTTCAAATAAACCTACAACTTAGGACTCCTACTCAAACTACTTACCTGTTAGTATTAGTTTGTGAGTACTCTTGGCTTTGTCCCTGGCTATTCCTATGGACAGACTATGAGGAGGACTACCAGGATGATGGACAGTAGGAAGTCTATGACAACTAGGATCATCTCCCATCGTCAGCATTGTCTGTGACCCTGAAGATGGAGCTTCGACCATGCTACTATTATTATTATTTCCACTGCGTTGATTGTATTAAGACTCGATCATGAGATCCTTTATTTGTAAGACTGGTTTGTAATGGATGATGAACTATGGTACCAATATGTTATGTCTCGCAAAAATGGTAATCATGGGATTGCGATGTATGGCGTAATAGGCATCTGGGATTAAAAATCTAGGTGTTGAAAAATTGGTATCAGAGCCATCCTAACCATAGGTTACCCTAGTTAGAATGGACGCTTGAATCAAAAACTTAGTTTCAAAACAAAAGAAGTGAGTATTTATTAAAACCTATTCTCATTCTTATCAGTGAGATTCGTTCAAGAAAATTCATGTTCCTCAAAAATTCTTGCAAATATTACATAAAATTTGACACACTTGATCACTCTACTAACTTACTTATCCTACATTCTTATAGATGGGCGTGAAATATAGCAAGTTATACCAGTTGGCCAATGGAGGATAGCTCATCTTCGAGCGTGATTTAGACCAACTCCCGGAACTTCTTGAGCACCCGCACCCCTAGTTCTTCAGAGCATAGCTCAATGATCAGCAAGGAGGAGAACTATAATGGCTGATAGTTGTAAACCTCACAGGCAAGATGGAGGTACCCACCTCAGAGGGGATCCAATTCAGCTTAAGAGAGAACAACTCTAGGGCTATGCAAGAAGATCTTGCCCGTCTGTGTGGACAAAGCATCAATCAGATCAAGGGCACTCGCTTTGAGTACTACGCAAGGCGTGATACTATGGGACAGCCATTGGAGGTGCCATACCACCCGGAGCTGAAGCATTAGGTGGATCATCTCAGCTTCATGCTGTATGACAGGCAGAAGGAGTTGGACAACGCTCGCGCATACGCCAAACACAACTATGCCATTACAGTTAAGAAGGACCAGACCCTTGCCATCCTTGCGAAGGAGCGCAAGACATTTCGCCATCTGCGTGTCAAGAAGGATCACATCATTGCTCGCCTTCATCACAAAGTGTCAGACTTGGAGGGGACCATCCATGAGGGGGACATGTATCTTGAGGAGAGGGAGAATGCAGGGGAAGATATTCGTGGAGACCCTTACTCCTACCTCAGTGATGATGATGACTACCTGGAGGACCAAGCCATGGACTTCCATACTGATGATGATTCTGCCTTCATTGATGATGACGAAGACACCGATTCTAATGAGTAGTAGCACTTGAGCACTATTGTAGGTGTGAGTTCTATCCGGTCCCACTGTATCGTAGTTTCATAGAATGGTTCTTAAAACCATCTGTTACCTTAGTGTGGTGTGTGTTTGTATTTTGTGCTATGAATGAATGAAAAGCATGTTGCTAGTTGACAAAACCAGAGTCAAACTCAAAGTTTAAAAACTTTTCAAAAACAAATCCATGAACCTTAGAAATTTCCCTCTTGTCTCATGATCTATCTCAATCTTCAGATGCCTCGCGGAGGGAGTAGCTCATCTCAGGACCCAATGCTGCAAACCTTGCAAATGTTGGTTTCTGACCGTGAAGCTGAAAGAGCCGAACATCAAGCCAACTTATCTACCCTTCAACAGATAGCTCAGATGGCCAATAATAATCAAGGCCATGGAAACCAGGATAACCATGGATCTGAGCTCAAGAACTTTCAGAACACCAATCCACCAATTTTTAGTAAGTTTGAAGAGCCATTAGATGCTGATGATTGGCTGCAGACCATGGAGAACAACTTAGAAGTCGCAGGAGTGGAGGCCAATGAGAAAGTACTGTTTGGCACCCATTATCTGGCAGGAGATGCAAGAGCTTGGTGGAATAGCATTCGCACCATGAATGGAGGACAGATGATGACTTGGGATGAATTCAAACTCAACTTCAGCAGAACCCATGTGCCATCGGGTTTAGTCAAGAGGATGAGAGATGAGTTCAGAGAATTGAAGCAAGGGAGGATGACAGTAGTTGAGTACCATGACAAATTTCTATCATTATCTTGGTATGCACCAGATGAGATTGACACTGAAGCCAAGAAGAAGGAGAGATTATTGAACGGTCTGCATGATGAGATGAAGACGATATTAGTCAACATTCCGTTTGCTGACCTTGAAGCCTTAGTGGATTCTGCAATCTAGATGGAAGGCAAGATCAACCAATCCAATGAGAATCGCAAGCGTCGGATGATGCATCAACCAGGAACCCACCATACCCCGAAGTATTGCCCCAACCCGTCTGCAGGATATGCCTCGAGAAACAATAGACCCCCGATGACCCGTCCGAACTATCCCAAACGTGGAGGAGGAAACCCAATGCCCGGAGGAAAGCACAACAACAACCCCGACAACTCCAACAATTTCAACCGTGTGATGACCCACAAGTGTAAGGGATTGATACATTGGAAATGTATCTATAATTTTTGATGCTCCATGCTTGTTTAGTATATACTTTGCTTTACTTGTCCACACTTTGAGGTGCTTTTTACATGTTTTCTGGTACTAACCTATTTACAAGTTGCAACAGTGCTAGATGCCTGTTTTCTGCTGTTTTTGGTTTTAGAAAAGTTAGTAAAGAAATATTCCCGAAATTGGACGGGACAAAGAACAAAGTCAATTACTTTCCATGGGGAACAAGAAGTCCAGAGGAGATCCGGAGGGGCCAGCTAGGGGGCAGACCCACCCCAAGCGCGGGGGCAGGTGGGCCTGTGCCTGGCTAGGGTTTGCTGGCCCTGGCCGCCTCCCGGTCTCGCCCCTTCGCCTATAAGAATCCCCCAATGCAGAAACCCTGAGTACCCGATCAGAAATCCACGAAACCGTCTGTAGCCGCCGCCACCATCATCCCTAGATCGGGGGAATCTGAAGCTCTTCCCGGCACCCTGTCGGAGCGGAGATCATCCCGGAGGCCTTCTCTCCGGTATGATGCGTGAGTAGTTCCACCTTGGACTATGGGTCCATGTAGTAGCTATATGGTTGTATATCCTCCTTTGTTCTTTCATGTATAGATCTTGTGAGCTCCGTTCATGATCAAGATCTAATCTATTTGTAATCATGCATGTTGTGTTTGCGGGGATCCGATGGTGGTTTGATTAATGGTCTTGTCTTTATGATTCTATCATGTCTTTGTTGTTTGTGATCTTGCATGCTCTCTGTTGCTAGTGGTTATCTTGGCCAAGTAGTTGCTAGTGACTCCAAGAGGGGGTATTTATGCTCGATAGTGGGTTCATGCCTCTAGTTTCCAAGGGAAGTGACAATAATCTCTTCGATTGTAGATGTGTTGTTGCTACTAGGGAGAAAACAACGGTCTCTTGTTCATGGAACATGTGGACTGTTTAACTTACACACTTTGCTTGAAGCAGTTGTCTGTTGCTTGCAACTTAATACTGGAGGGGGTTCGGATGATAACCTGAAGGTGGACTTCTACTCATGGATGCAGTTGGATGTAGGTCTATGTATATTGTTGTATTGCCCAATCAACCTCATAGGATCTTTCTGACTAGTAATTTCATTGTTATGCCTTGCTCAGTTCCTGTCAATTGCCCCGCTGTAATTTGTTTACCCTTCATGCCATGTTGTTTATCTAAGGAGAGCACCTCTAGTGAACTATGGACCCCTGTCCAATCTTTACCATTGATACATCTTCCACTGTTACCTGTTTACTTGTTGCAAACCATTACATTCCACACCATACGTTTAATCCTTTGTTACAGCAAACCGGTGAACTTGACAACCTCACTGATTCGTTGAGGCAAAGTCTTGAGTTTGTGTTGTGCAGGTCTCCGCGTTGCTTGCAACACCTATGTGATGTTTCCTTCCTCCTACTGGTTCTATAACCTCGGTCTCAACTGAGGGAAGACTTGTTGTTGTACTCTTCACACCTTGCTCTTGGGGTTCCCAATAAGACTCCACATCAAGCACCAAGTTCTCTAGCGCCACCAAGGAGTCATCAACAAGTTTTCTGGCACCATTGCCAGGTAGGCTAAGGACGTCTTCACTAGGGTAGTCCTTCACTTCCTTTCTCTTTACTTTGTTTTTAGTTTTATTTGCTTCTTTTGCTTGGTTTTGTTTGCCTCTTTTCAAAAAACTCAAAAAAATAGTCTAGTTTGGTTTGCTTTCCTTATTCAAAAACACAAAAAAATTAGTTCCTGCTCTAGTTGCCACCTTGCTCTAGCTCACCATGTTGCTCCCCAAGTTCACCCAGAAAGACCTTGCAATAGGTAGTGGCTCCATAATTGGCAAAGACAATATTGAAGAATTCTTTAATTATGTTAGCAAGCATGAGGATATTGAGGATTAATCTATAGCTGAACTTGCTCCTAATTATGAGATTGCTGCAGCTTCTGTAGTTCATATGTTGGAGGCTAGGTTTGTTAGCCTTAACCCCTTCATACAATTCTTGTTCCTAAAACTAAAAGAAGAAAAGAATGCTGAGAAGAGAGAATTCATCCTTGAAACTTTATCAAAAAAAATTCATGATGTTGCTAGGGAGGCCAAAAAGGGTTTTGAACATTTCAATATGCTAGGTTCAAGTGTAGATGTTGTGGGTATTTCTGATAAAACCAAGCCTAGAGAGTAATTCAATATACCCATACCCTTTAAGCTTGTTGGAATAGATGAAGCCTTTGAAAAGAATTTTGATTGGATTGCTCCTGAAAATCTTTTTGATGAAGGTAGTAGACCAAAGAGATATGAGAAAGGATCCTCCAAAACCCATTTTGATGAGATACCTTTCATAGTTGAAGATTTTGCAAGTATGAATGTTAATGCTTCCTCATTTGAAAATACTTGATTCTTCTTGCTTCTTGTGCCTAACTTAAAGGCGTTAAAGAAACGTACTTGTTGGGAGATAACCCAAGAGTTTCCTTGAGTCTCGGAAGTTATTACTTATGTAATAACCTCTCCTTATCCTTTTTGTTTGCTTTTTGTGCCAAGAATGACCTCTAATGAGAGGGAAGAAAGATTTGGAGAGTTGCTGTCCCGAAACAGATTTCTGTTCTCCACAAAAAATATTCGCGAGGAGGCTTTGTAACTCGGATTGAGCTCACAATTTATGAATAAAACCCCCAGTATGTTAGATAACTTTCGTTAGTTCAACACTTTTTGATTTGAGCAACCGAAGATGTTCGAAAAAATCGGTTTCTACCTGCTGGTCTGTTTTGACAGATTTCTGCCATTATTTGCATTTGCTTCTAATTGATTCCTTTTTTATCTCTCTTCAGGTAAATTGAGTTTTTTGAAGGAGTTACTACAGTAGCTTGTGTTTTTAGTGAAAATCCTTGCTGTTCCAAAACTTTTACAGTGGTCTAATATCTTTTGAATAAACTAATGTTGATAATGAAGATTGTGTGAAGTTTTGTATGAAGGAAAAATTTCAGGTGTAGAGAAAGAATGATGCAATGAGATGAAGAATGGACAAAATCTCAAGCTTGGGTATTCCACCATGGTGTCACCCCAAGAAATATCCAAGAGGTACAAGCTTCAAAGCTTGGGGATGTCCAAGGCATCCCCTTGTTCATCAATAAAAAGCTCAGGTCTCTCTAGACACTTCACTTTTATTGTTTCATGCACAATTGTGTTGTTCTTGGAGCGTCTTAGTTTTTGTTTGCTTTGCTTAGGTTGTTTAGTTTGCTTTAGTAGTTTGGACCCCCGCTCTCGCTGTGTTTTTTTGCAAATAAGGTTGCTTGGTGTTTGGAAAGGAGTAGTAAGTTCTTGCTTGAAGTGCAAGAGGAGCTTGCATTGACTGTGACTTAGACTTTAGCATGACATGCTAGCTGTTGTTTTAGCATTATGCTTAGTGATTATTGCTATAGCATGTCTTGTTCCAAACAATTGGGATTGCTTAGTGTGCCTTGAAGAAATTATGCGTTGTTTTAGCATGCAAAATCATAGTATTGTGGAATTCTCCTTTGATGTTTTGCTTGGGTTGACTTGGCACATGCTTACACCATGTTATGACTCTCACAAGTCACCATTAGCCTCTATGATAATTTAGTCCTTGACTTGTAGTACCACTCTTTGCTTTGATTAGTATGCTTTGTTGAACTCCATGATTTTGGCCATTATTGCTCTCTTAGTTGGTTGCTCCCAGTCTTTTGCTAGCCTCCACTTGTATGAGTAAGTTCTACTCATGCCTCCAACTCCCAAGAAACCAAGTTTTTCCAAAGTGTCAACTATAAACTCCTATGTATGGTGCGTTACACCATTCCAAGTATATTCTTGTTTTCAACTATCTTCCAATTAAAAACTATTTTGTTATGTGAAAACTTAGTGATTAAAGCCCTCACGAACTTGATGGCACACTTTATTGTTTGCCCCTAATAAACTTGAACCATTGTGACAACTTTGTTGTATATGCTTGCACTTATAAGTTGGAATTAGCAGAACCGTGCTGTCACGGGGAACGTTTTCAACATTGCACTTGTACCTTGTTGTACTCAGTTGATATCATGTTCTTTTGTCTATGGATTTCACCGGTGTGAAATAAAGAGGGGACTTGTAAGTCCATGGAGTTTGTATTCTGTGTTAGAGAAATGCCTGGGCCGCTAGCCTAAGCCATGCCTAATCATGGTGGAAACTTGCAGCATCACCGTAATGAGCTATCTATGAAGCATCCTCAATAAAAAGCTATGCATATGGTAAATAAAAAGATCGCTAAGATGCTCATTATCTGCTTGCCTTGTCATTTTGGTTATGGGAAAGCTCATGTACCATGTGCAAGGGGTACCCCGTTGGTGGTTCTCAATGATATGTAAATACTTATAGTGACAAGAACTTACCTGGACCCAAAGTTGAGTATGCATGAGGTGTGGCCCTCGTATTCAAGGGGCATGAGATTGCCAACTTATACTTCGTCAAGCATATACTGCAACTTTGCCACTTTAACCTTAACCACTTCAAGATGCTTATGATAGGGGAAATGAGGGCTGAAAGCTAACAAGTACCATAATTTTTGGAAGCTCTTTTTGAAACTTGTAATCCCTGCTTCCTTTAAATAAAGGCCTTTCTTCCACCATTATTTAGTCTCCACCTTCTACCTTTAGGCACCATTAAGAGAGCATAGTTGTCATTCTGTGTGTAGTGTTCCAAAGCTTATTAATTGATGCATATTGTGTTATTACTTGCTCTCGTGCTACTTGTTTCTAGTTACCCTTGTGAACTTTGCAGGTGTCCTATGCATCTATTTGCTACTCTATGAGGGACAAGCTGATTGCCACTATGCTATGTTTTCTGCATGTGAAACAAACAAACGTTTTTCAATGCATGTTATTCATGATCTTTGTTTGTAGCTTGTCATGTTGCATGCATAGTTACTATGTCCTATTGTTAGCACTCCATCTTTCATGCACATGTTTAGAGTTCTTTAATCCTAGCTTTCAATGCTTGCAAATGGTTAGATCTTTATTGTGAGGGTGCATGTCACCTAAAAAATTATTCTATTTATCACTTACCTACTCGAGGACGAGCAGGAGTTAAGCCTGGGGATGTTGATACGTTGGAAACGTATCTATAATGTTTTATGCTGCATGCTTGTTTAGTATATACTTTGCTTTACTTGTCCACACTTTGAGGTGCTTTTTACATGTTTTTTGGTACTAACCTATTAATAAGTTGCAACAGTGCCATATGCCTGTTTTCTGCTGTTTTTGGTTTCAGAAAAGTTAGTAAAGAAATATTCTCGGAATTGGACGGGACAAAGGACAAAGTCAATTACTTTCCGTGGGGAACAAGAAGTCCAGAGTAGAGCTGGAGGGGCCAGCCAGGGGGGGGGCAGACCCACCCCAGGCATGGGGGCATGTGGGCCTGCACCTGGCTAGGGATTGGTGGCCCTGGCCGCCTCCCGGTCTCGCCCCTTCGCCTATAAGAAGCCCCCGATGCAGAAACCCTGAGTAGCCGATCATAAATCCACGAAACCGTCTGTAACCACCGCCACCATCGTCCTTAGATCGGGGGATCTGAAGATCTTCCCGGCACCCTGCCGGAGGCGAGATCATCCCGGAGGCCTTCTCTCCGGTATGATGCGTGAGTAGTTCCACCTTGGACTATGGGTCCATGTAGTAGCTAGATGGTTGTATCTCCTCCTTCGTGCTTTCATGTATAGATCTTGTGAGCTCCGTTCATGATCAAGATCTAATCTATTTGTAATCATGCATGTTGTGTTTGCGTGGATCCGATGGATATTGAGATTATTATGTTGGTTTGATTAATGGTTTTGTCTTTATGATTCTATCATCTCTGTGTTGTTTGTGATCTTGCATGCTCTCCATTGCTAGTGGTTATCTTGGCCAAGTAGTTGCTAGTGACTCCAAGAGGGGGTATTTATGCTCGATAGTGGGTTCATGCCTCTAGTTTCCAAGGGAAGTGACAATAATCTCTTCGGTTGTAGATGTGTTGTTGCTACTAGGGATAAAACAACGGTCTCTTGTTCATGTAACATGAAGACCGTTTACCTTACACACTTTGCTTAAAGAAGTTGTCTGTTGCTTGCAACTTAATACTGGAGGGGGTTCGGATGATAACCTAAAGCTGGACTTCTATTCATAGATGCAGTTGGATGGCGGTCTATGTATATTGTTGTATTGCCCAATCAACCTCATAGGATCTTTCTGACTAGTAATTGCGTTGTTATGCCTTGCTCAGTTCCTGTCAATTGCCCCGATGTAATTTGTTTACCCTTCATGCCATGTTGTTTATCTAAGGAGAGCACCTCTAGTGAAGTATGGACCCCGGTCTAATCTTTACCATTGATACATCTTCCACCGTTACCTGTTTACTTGCTGCAAACCATTACCTTCCACACCATATGTTTAATCCTTTGTTACAGCAAACCGGTGAGCTTGACAACCTCACTAATTCGTTGGGGCAAAGTCTTGAGTTTGTGTTGTGCAGGTCTCCGCGTTGCTTGCAACACCTGTGTGACGTTTCCTTCCTCCTACTGGTTCGATAACCTCGGTCTCAACTGAGGGAAGACTTGCTGCTGTACTCTTCACACCTTGCTCTTGGGGTTCCCAACAAGACTCCACATCAAGCACCAAGTTCTTTGGCACCACCAAGGAGTCATCAGGGATTGCAACAATCCTCGCGGGTAGTATTACCTAATTTATTGATTCGACACAAGGGGAGCCAAAGAATACTTGCAAGCCTTAACAACTGAGTTGTCAATTCAGCTGCACCTGGAAATAGTTCTTGCTCACAGAAGTTTATCAGTAGCAACAGTTTGTAGTAGCAACAACAAAGCAACAGCAGCAGTAAAACAAGAACAATAGTAACAGTAATGGTAACAGTGGGATTCGAGTGTGGTAGGCATAGGTATGGATGGACGGGTGTTGCATGGAAGAGTCTAAACATGTAACTTCAAGATCTAGGGCATTGCAGATAAATAATAACAAGCATTCAAGCACTAAACAATCCTAGGCATGTGCTCCAAATATAGTCATACGTGCTCGCAATGAGAACTTGCACAACATCTTCTGTCCAGCCAGCCCGTGGCAGCGGGTCCTCTAGGGAACTACTGGCAATTATGGTGCTCCTTTTAATAGAGCACCGGAGCAAAGCATTAACACTCCATGAACACATATCCTCACACCACAACCATCCCCTCCGGTTGTCTCAATTATTGTCACTTTGGGGCCTTTGCATCTGGATAATGATATGTGCAACTTGCAGATAAGACCACCAACAATACTATCATAATGATTCAATAATAAGTTCAGATCTGAGATCATGGCACTCGGGCCCTAGTGACAAGCATTAAGCACAACAAGTCATAACAAAGTCAAATAGCACTAATAGAGATACTAGGCACTATGCCCTAACAGATCTTATTCGATTACATGATAGAACTCATCCAATCCCTACCATCCCCAAGCCTACAACAGGGGATTACTCACTCATGGATGAGGGAAACATCGATGGTTGATGGAGATGCGTTGGTGATGACGATGGCGATGATCCTCTCCAAATTCCCCGTCCCGACATGGTGCCAGAACGGAGTTTCTAGATCCATCTAGTGGCAGCGGCGGAGCAGAACTCTTTCTAGAAAACTATCGAACCCCCCTTGGTTTTTAGGTCGAGAGGCAACTTATAGGCGTAGAGGGAGACCGAGGGGGTGCCTAGGGTGGCTGTACCCCCTAGGTGCATCCAGGAGTGGGATCGCGCCTGGCAGGGGTGTGGGCCCCTAGGCCCCTTCTCCGTCTCTTCTTCTGGCTCCACGGGTCTTCTGGTAAAATATAATTTTTGGCATATTTTCCAGGATTTTTCCTGATAGTTGATTTTCTGCACAAAAACAAGACACCAAGGTAATTCTGCTGAAAACAGCGTCAGTCCGTGTTAGTTGTATCCAAATCACACAAGTTTAGAGGAGAAACAATAGCATAAGTGTTCGGGAAAGTAGATACGTTTTGGACGTATCAACTCCCCCAAGCTTAGCT
Organism: Avena sativa; assembly: GCA_916181665.1. Classification (NCBI taxonomy): domain Eukaryota; kingdom Viridiplantae; phylum Streptophyta; class Magnoliopsida; order Poales; family Poaceae; genus Avena; species Avena sativa. The sequence goes on along the minus strand of OV702293.1, from coordinate 91,296,258 downwards.
TATTGCTTGTCCTCTATCAATTAAGTTGAAAACTGAGTGCGATAAAAGAACTTTCACGAACACATTTGCTTCATATGATGTAAATATTCTCAGCACAGGAGTAGATGCTTAGACCATTCATAATAAAGAGTATGCAACTAGGTCTACTCACCAGTCATTGCAAGCTATGAAGAGAAACCAACTCAATAATAATAAGTAGCATGAAACATAAACATAAGCAACATTGTAATGCTCATAGTAAGGTATGAGAGAGTGGTATCTCGCTTGCCTTTGTTTGAAGAGGACAATATAAATTCCAAGGCACCTCTGAAGTTCAATTGAAGACTAGAGATAAAGATATCAGAGATACAAGCATCAAAGTCATGACATAATTAACCAAGTTTTGGAACAAACACAAGAATGACAACTATGCTCTCAAGAAGGTGCTCATAGAATAAATGGTGACTCAACAAGGTAGTGAAAATGGTTTTGAAGAGTTTGAAAAGGCTTCCTAATGCTAAAAGGAAGATACTCATTTTCTTTGAGCTCTCATTGCCCTATCATCGGCATCTTCATGTGGTTAAGGTGAAAGTGAGGTCCACTCTGAATCATATGCTTGACAGACCATAAACTGGAAATCCCAAGTCCCTTGAGTACGAGGGCCGCTCCGCATGCTACTCAACTTTGGTTACCTGCAAGTTCTTGTCATTGTTCATACATGCATATCATAGAGAACCCATACCAACAAGTTGCAACTTATTTTCCGGAAGCTCATTCGAAAAGAACTCAGGTTAAGCGTGCTTGTCCTAGAGCAATTCTTAGGATGGGTGACAAACCGAGAAGTGGGTACTGGGTGCGCAAGAGTGAGGACAAAGTGCGCAGAAGAGACTAGTGTTGGTCTGTGGGGTTAGTCTAGAGATCCTATTGAGCTGCCAGGAGTGACACCCCTAGGGCCCAGTGGACGGGGTGTTACAAGTGGTATCAGAGCCGACCCTCGCGGTTACAAGGGCGTGTGAGGGTCAGTGACGGACATGTGTAGCATGGAGCATGTGGCCCGGAGTGGACACGGCATGGCAATGTGCCGGCACTAGACGCACAGACATGTGCCAAGAGGGGAAGTTCCTGGCTTGTGGTTGATCGACAAGGACATTGATCTTCTAAGGGTGGGTGTATGTGAGAACCTGGCGCATGGCTCAATAGGATTGATAGAAAACCCATACCAACAAGTTGCAACTTCTTTTCCAGAAGCTCATTCGAAAAGAACTCGGGTTAAGCGTGCTTGGCCTAGAGCAATTCTAGGATGGATGACCAACCGGGAAGTGGGTACCGGGTGCACACGAGTGAGGAAAAAGTGCGCAGAAGAGACTAGTGTTGGTCTGTGAGGTTAGTCTAGAAATCCTATTGAGCTTCCAAGAGTGACAGCCATCGGTCAGGAGTGACCGGGGGTGTTACAACCGCCAAAGGGGTACCCCTTGCACATGATACAGGAGCTATCCCGTGATCAAAATGACAAGGCAAGCAGACAATGAGCATCTCAGTGATCTTCTTATTTACTATATGTCTAGATTTTTATTGAGGATGCTTCACAGAATTCTCATTATGGTGATGCTGCAAGTTTCCACCATGATTAGGCATGGCTTAGGCTAGCAACCCAGGCGTTTCTCTAACACAATGTATAAACTCCATGAACTCACAAACTCCCCTTTTATTTCACATCGTCGACATCCGTAAACAAAAGAGCAAAGTATCAACTGGATAGGATATCTAAAAAGTGTTGAAAGCGTTCCCCGTGATAGCACGGTTCCCCTGACTCCCAGCATATAATTTGCAAGCATATACCTTTCATGGACAGGTCACAATGGTTCAGAATTATTAAGTGCAAGGAATAAAGTGTGCCATCAAGTTCGTGAGAGCTTTACTAACTAACTTTCTCAAAACAGACAAACATTTTATTTGGAAGAAAACAAGGTATATTGAATATGCACTGAAATAGCAAACGATGCTAATAGGTAGGTATGGTGGAAACAGTTGGCAATATTGGCTTTTGGGAAATGGAAGCATAGGTAGATCTCATACTCAGTGCAAGTGAAGGCCAGCAATAGAGAGGAAGCGACAAACGAGAGAGCAATAACTGTCATAATCATGCTTGCAACAAAATAGGACTAATTATGGCATGAAAGTGATACAAGAACTCTAAGGCAAAATAAATCATCGAGTCTTACTAACTATTGATTAGTCATATGCATGCGTGAGCATGTGCCAAGTCGATTCACATGAACAGTCAGAGGAGGATACCACAATATCATACCAAAATATGAATAAAACAATGTAAGCAAACATTCATATGACATGCTACAAACTATTAACAAGCTGGAGCTAATCAAAAGAGGGCAAGAACTAATAAGCATCCATAATGACATACACCTTACACAAACAGGCTAAGCATGCTCACAATGATGAGTATATGTACAAAAATGAAACAAATAGAGTTTGTTATCAGCCTCTTACCACACCTCAAGTTGTCTTAATCTTCATTATTGCCCGTCACTTGTGTGACTTGAATAATAACATGAAACCAAAATCCACTGAGGACGGCTGAACCCTGCAAAGAACTCACAAAACCAAAGAAGAAGAACAAATATTTTTGGTGTTTTTGATTTTTCAAAGAAAGCAAACAAAGCAAAACCAAACAAAGAAAAGGTCAAACCAAACAAGAAGAAAACAAAGCAAAATCTTTTTGGATTTTTGTTTTAAGGCAAACCAAAGCAAATAAACAAACCGAGAGAAACAACGAAAATATTTTTGGTATTTTTGTGTTCTTGAGAAAGCAGCAACAAGAACCAAAAACAAAGCGAAACAATGGATATACAAAGAACCGACCGAACATGATATATAGATGAGTGTGACGTCGGTATACCTCCCCCCAAGCTTAGGATTTTGGCCTAAGTGGGGTTCAATAGTACATGTAGTAACCCCATGCTGGTGGCTCATCATAGGAATGATCATAGTCAGGCGCTTGCGATGAAGAAGAAGACACGCCCCAATCAAATGAGGGTTGCTGGTATGAAGACTCTCTCAAGTTGGAGGGCTGAACCGAATTGTCTTCGGCATCCTCTTCAACATTCTCCTCTTGCTGGGAGAGCTCCGCCACATATGTGTCAACCTCCTCCTCCGTAAGCGACCATCCTTGCCTATTATCAAAGTTAAACAATGCAGGTGCAGGCAAATAAACTATTTTATCAGTCCTACCCTTTCTCCGACCTTGCTGGGCAAAAGATAATTCATACGGTAAACTTCTCACATTAGCCCCCAAGGAAACAAAACCATGCTGAACCATGGATTCAAGATCCAGCCTCTCTATGGGGAACTGATAATCTGAATAGTGAGGCTCTAAACCATGGAAAGCTAGCAATCTAGAAGCAATGAGACCTCCACAAATTCCACCCTTCTCGCGGTTGGTGGTGAGACGGTGAGCTATCAAAGCACCCATGCTATAATATCTATTCCTATTCAGAGCAGTTGCGATAAAAGCTAGATCAAAAGAAGACAACTTTCTAGCAATCTTTCTAGCAAGAACACACTTGGTAATGAAATAGGCAAAGTATCTAATAGCTGGGAACTGAATGTTCCGAATTTTACCACTTCCCTTTGAGAAGTCAAAACCTTGGCAAATCTCAGCATATAAATCCATAAGTGACTTGGGCCTTTCCTTGATCTTCTCACAAGATCCCCATTGAGGTACTCTAATTGCTGCACAGAATCAGCAAAAGGCAGGTCGACAAGTATATTATATATTTTGTAATGGACCATGGGATTAGATGTAGACCAAGTGAACCGGTAGTCCTGCACAAAAGCCATGGTTAGCTTAACAAATTGAAATGGTTCACCTTCAACAAAGTGTTCCAACCCTGCATTCGCAATCAAAGTTTGGAAATCCTAGGAGATTCCCGTGGTTCTCATAAATTCATGGCATGGATATATGGAAGGAAAATCTGCCTCCTCATGATGAACCTTCATTGGCTCAGGCACCATCAAGTCATATTGGTTCAGTGGATAAGTACTCATCTTCCTTGCTAAATTTTTTAGACAAACATCAAACCAAGTGATTTCCATGTTGATAAATGGTGAGCAACTACTATAGGACCTTGCTAGAGGACTACCCATGCATCAAAGTAAAGTTTCTCAGCATAGAACAAGCATGCAAGCTCAAACAACTTGTCACCTATAGTAGAAAAATACTCAAGATACAATCTACCAATCACAAATCTAATTGGACAAGTGGAGGAGGCACATACCAAGGAACAATCTCTCCAAAAATCAGCAGCAAAGATGGGCTAAGCAAGGAGATCGAAAATCGCGAGCAAGAACAACAATAACTCGAGCTTGAGCAAGTTTTTCGGTGTTTTTGGGAGAGAGAAAGAAGATGTCTTTGAGGAGGCAGCCTGGAGGGGCCCATGTGGGCCAGACCCCCCCAGGCGCCGCCCACAGGTAGGCCACGCCTACCATGGGTGTGGTGGCCTAGGGTGGCCCCCTGGGTAACTCCGGGAGTCCCTCTGCCCCTTTTTCGAGGAATTTTTATTTTGAATTTTCCGGGATTTTTCCGGAAACTTTATTTTTGGCCAATTTTCAGGGTATGAAAATTGATTTTCTCACAGAAACGTTTTTTTTAGAAGAAGCAAAAGCAAACCAAAAGCCAAACTACAGAAGTTCTAAGACACTCTAACAAGAAAACAACTAGCAAAACCAAAGCTAGCAAAAGAAAGGCAAAGACTAGGAAGGATAAAAGTAAAAGAAAGCAAGTATAACCACAGTGGAAACATTATTTCGTTCATTAAAATCCTTTTGTTAACAAGGTTGATCAAGTCTTGTTACCAAAACAATCTTATATGGAACAAAACTTTGCATTCCAGAAGGTGATTATATTACCTCATACTTGATAGCAATTTTCCCAATCATAATAGTTTCAAAAATTTCTTGTGGAATGGGACAATATATTTATCCAACCTTGATGCTCTCAATATTTTCAATGGAATTTAGGCAATAGCTCTTAGCAACCTTCTTGGGGAAATAGACAGTATGCTCTTTGTTATTAATATTTAATGTTACTTTTCCTTGATTGCAATTAATGACAGCACCTGCAGTATTAAGAAAAGGTCTCCCAAGAATAATAGACATATTATCATCTTTAGGCATTTCAAGCGCAACAAAATTAGTCAAAGCCAAGCAATTATGATCCACTTGAATAGGAACATCCTCACATATACCAATAGGAATAGTAGTCGACTTATCAGCCATTTGCAAAGATATATCAGTTGGTATCAACTTTTCTAGCTGGAGCCTTTTATAGAGAGAAAAAGGCATAACACTAACTCTAGCTCCCAAATCACATAAAGCAGTTGAAAGGACATTTATTGTCATAATCACTTTTGGTGTTTGTTAACAACAAGTAGATCATTTTACAGTTTGTCATTGTCCATAGGTTGGTATTATGATAAGTGAAAAGTACCTTTACACTTTGGAAAGATTCCTGCTAAGTGTGACACAGTTTTGGAAATTCCAGACCGGAGTCTCCGGTTTGCCTAGACCGGAGTCTCCGGTGTGGTCCGGAGTCTGCGGTGTGGTACGGAGTTTCCGGATGTGTCCCCGGTGGAGGCTTTAGAATCATAGCTGGGACATTCTGTATTGGGGTGCGGAGCAAGGTCTGGAGGCTTCTCCAGAATCTCTGGTCTTGGCTCAGGCCGGAGTCTCCGGTGCTGGAGGACCGGAGTCTCCGGCCAAGTTGGGTCGTTCCTAGCCCTGGTCATTCAGATGGGCAGTCCGGAGGCTAGTCCGGAGATAGGCCGGAATCTCCGGTGTAGACCGGAGTCTCCAGTGTATAGACTGGAGTCTCCGGTCTGGTTCTTCTCCAACGGTCAAAAAACGGTTAGGGACCCTCCGCGGTGCCTTCTGCCGGAGGCAGGGAGAGTGTCCACGGCACGAGCGATGGATGGGGAGGAGGGCAGCCGGGTTAGCAACAAGGAGGCACGGGGCTGGCCAGAGGTGATGAGGTGGTGGCTCGGCGCAAGGTAGGGGAACTGCGGCCAGCGGCTACTACTCGGGGTCGCAGCCAGGCTCGTCGATGGGTCGGAGGAAGCGAACGAGCAACGCATGAGACGAAGGAGCGGGGGATGACGAGGGGTGAGGAAGCGGGGCGGCGACGCGGGAAGGTCTTAGGCGGAGCGGAGGCAGAGAAGTAGGGGAGACAGGGTCGCGGGGGAGAGAGAGAGCGGGGGGTTTTGTGTCGCTAGCGACGGGAGTGGCGGGGCCAGGAATTGCGGCGGACTGGGGGTCTGTGGAGTGGGACCAGGATCAATGGGTCATGCGAATTGGCAGGGCGTTTCCGTGTTGAGCGATGTTGTGTGCGTGTAGGCGAGGCATGTACACGTACGTGTGCTTGCGTATGTGTGGTGTGTGTGTGTTTGGTACAGGGGAGAGGTGGTGCGATGTTGCACAGCGGCGGCAGGGAGAGGGAGTGGGGAGGGTAGGTGATCTAGGGTTTGCGGATGGGACTAGCTAGGGTTTCAGCCGGCTGGGCCTTTTGGGCCTGGCCGGTTTAGGTCTAGGGTATTATTATTATTATTTATTAAAAACATTTTATTTGTTTCTTTTGTTTTAAAAAGACATTTTGGAAATAGTTTTACATAGTTGAAATAGCAAGAAATATAATTTGAATAAAAGGGGAGGTGTAATGTAGAAAACAATATAAGGTTTTACAAAAATAGTTTCGAGGCAAGTATGCATGATGGTGTAATGATGATGCATAAAGATAAAATCAACTGGCGATTTCTAGTAATGGTTTTGCACATGGTGCTACATCATCCCCACAAATCACTAGAGTTGAGAAAAACTGCTTCACCATGGAGGTATCAAAGGTGCACTACAGAGTCATGAGATGATGCATCCCCATTCTTTTAGTCACGGCCAGAGCATCAACAAGTCGGGGCTTAGTCTTTGCCTCAGCCATATCCATAGGTTGCATAGGGAGGATCTTTAGAGTAGACTAGACATCATAAAAAATGTACCTTTGATGGGAAGACCAAAAGCGTTCATCCCCAAGGTCCTCAACAATATTGGCCTCTTAATACAAGTCACGGTGACGAATAGAGGAATACTCAATGATATCCATGTCCTTGTATTTGAACTTGTCTACTTGGCCTTCCTCTTGGAAGTATTCCCTTTCCTTGCACATTCAGCCATCCTTTTAGCATCTCTCTCTTTTGCCTTCTCAACTCAACCTCGTCAACAAGAACACCCTCTTTGTTGGGCCTGAAATAGCGAGCACAAGGACGATGCTTGTATGCTTGAGGAGCACGAGAACCAACTGTGAAGTGAATAAGAGGGTTAGCAAGTAGATAAGAACACACACAAGTCCAGGAGGATTGCTAAAAATAGTAGAAAACCAATCCACAAGCCAAATCTACATGATACTAGAATCTTAGAAAATCTGAACTAGGTGTAAAACTTATAGGCCGGATAATCCGGCCCTGGCGAAATTTTGAGGATCATCTCAGATTAATAGCATCAACGCAGATCGGGCAAAGGGGTTGCTAGTTTACAGTTTCCAGCATGCATATGGAACAAAGGGCAACCTCTAATTTGAGTTTCCACAAAAAAACACAACTTCCATACAAAAGAAAAGAATGGGGGATTTACCCTCACTCATTGGAAGAGGAACTCGGAGGAGAAGGTACCCGGAGGTGATGGAAAGAAAATCCAGGGAGGGGCCAGAGAGTTTGGTTATCGAAATGACTCCGGGGAGGGTCGGGCAGCCGGCGGCGGATGAGTTAGAGGCAAGAGTTCAGGGTGGAAGTTCTTATCTAGTTGAGCCATTCCCCCCATCGCCCTAGCCTTAAGAGACGAAATCCGCCCGGGGCTGATTATCCGCCCCCCACAAGGAGCGTATAATCCGGCCCACTCTGAATCTTCTGTTATACACAAACTTAGTCTAGTGCACCCCAAACAAAACCCTCGCAAGTGTACCAAAGGACTTGTGTGAAAGATAGATGGCTCTAGGATAGAGGAAAGTTTAGGTTTAGACATCCAAACTATGATGGTACTACACACCCAAAACGTAAAAGTCAAAACAAATAAAAGCCATAATTGGGTGTATTTTCCATAAGAACACAAGATATGCAAGAAAATCCAAAAAGATACACAAGAAACCAACTCTTCTCAAGGAAGAGGGCGGTGGCCGAAGCCACCATGTTGGAGTGGATGGTATGACACCGCGAAGATATATCTTGGGTTCATGACCAATACTCATCAATAAACTCACATATCACATAATGATATTAAGAGAAATGATTTTTCTTGCTTTTGGCATTACGGGGGAGGGTTAGCCCAATCAATTAGGACCACACTCCCCCTATGTCCATGCCCACACCTAAACCAAATAAAGGAAGAGATATAAGTGAGTATGCAAGGGTAATCAAGCCAAGCTCCTTGAATCCATGATATTTAGCTCATTCCCAAGTAACAAAATCTTTCTTCATCAAGTGGCTTCATGAAAATATCAGCAAGTTGATCCTTCCTGCTCACAAAAGATAATTCAATATCACCACGAGCAACATGATCCCCAATGAAGTTATTGTGAATCTCAATATGCTTTGTTCTTGTATGCTACACCGGATTGTAAGAAATTTTGATTGCACTCTCATTATCACACAGAAGAGGCACTTTGTCACAATTGACACCATATTCTTTTAAATTTTGCTCCATAGTAATTGAGTGCACGCACTAGCAGCAGCCACATACTCATCTTCGGCGATGGAAAGATATATACACTTTTGTTTCTTCGAAGACCAACATACTAAAGACCTGCCCAAGAATTGACACGCTCCAGAAGTTGATTTTCTATCATCCTTGTCACTAGCCCAATATGAGTCTGTATAACCACATAAAGAGAAATTAGAGCCCTTGGGATACCACAGAACAAAGTTTGGGTAATGAACCAAATATTTGAAGATTCTCTTGACCGCCACTAAGTGGCTTTCTTTAGGAGCAGCTTGATATCTTGCACACACACACACACTCCTACACTCAACACAATATCGGGTCTAGATGCAAAGTGGTAAAGAAGAGAGCTGATCATGGACCAGTATACCTTTTGGTCCACATCTTTACCACTGGTGTAGCAACGCCATTAAGATCCGTCATCTTGAACCTCTTGAGCATGTCTTGGATGTATTTTGCTTAATTAATGAAGGTTCCTTCTCTTAGTTGCTTGATCTAGAATCCAAGAAAGAACCTTAATTCTCCCATCATAGACATCTCAAACCTGTAAGTCATAAGCTTTGAAAATTCATCATTAAAATCTTGGTTAGTAGAGCCAAAAATAATGCCGTCTACATATAGTTGGCATACGAAGAACTCCCCCGTAACCTTCTTAGTAAAAAGAGTGGTATCGACCTACCCAAACTTGAAGCCACAGTCTAACAAAATCTCTTTAAGGTGCTCATAAGATGCACATGGGGCTTGTTTAAGGCCATAGAGCGCCTTATCAAGTTTGTAGACATGGTTCGGAAAGTTGGGATCCTCGAAACCCAGGGGTTGCCTAACATATACCAAGTCATGTATAGGAACATTAAGAAAAGCACTCTTAATGTCCACTTGCTGTAATTTAAAGTTATGGTGAGCTGCATAAGCAAGGAGGATACGAATAGACTCAAGGCAAGCCACTGGAGCATATGTTTCGCCAAAGTCGATGCCTTCCACATGAGAGAAACCTTCTGCTACCAATCTTGCCTTATTTCTTACAACAATTCCATTCTCATATTGCTTGTTCTTGAATATCCACTTGGTGCTGATAACATTGCGGCAATATTTGGGCTTCTCTACTAACTTCCAAACCTTGTTGCGCTCGAAATTATTGAGCTCTTCATGCATAGCAACAACACAATATTGATCTTCAAGAGCTTCAAAAACCTTCTTGGGTTCTACCATAGATATATGAGCTTGATGACCACTGAAGCTTGCCAGTTCCCTTCTTATGGTCGCCCTTCTTCTTAGGTCGCCTACAACTTTATCAAGTGTATGACCTCTTAGTTCGAGGTTTCTTTTAGCACGAGCTTTGCGACGAATTTCAATTTCCTTGTTGTTTCTTGAAGGAATTTCTTCATCATTAGAGTCTTCGTCTTAACCAATCTTGACATTGATCAGCAGTTTGTTACACAGACAGGTGATGGAGAAGCTTGTTCTTGATCTTGACCAGCAGCCATAACGGGAGGCTCCTGTGCTGAATTCTCAGGGTCGGATAATCCGGCGGAGGGAGGGGCCAGATAATACGGCCTGGGAGTTTCTACCTCTGCTTGATCTTCCTGGCTTTTCCTGGCACGAGATGGAGAAGGGCCAGAAAATCTAGCCTCGGGAGGAAAATCTGGCCTGGGAATTCCAGTTTCTTCAGTTCATTGGTGAACTTCAGGAGGTTGTTGTGTTGGTGCACTAGTTTCTCTAGCAGGTGGAGCTTGTTGATCTTGTGTAGATGAGGGCTCTACTTGAATAGAGCATTTTCCTTCCCGATCCACCACAAGGGGTTCCTCAATGGGGCAGAAAAATCCCACACTCATTCTTCTTATGGCATATTGGGGTATTTCAACATCTGCATCACAAACATCAACTTGCCCCACATGGGATCCATCATTTTCCTCAAACACCACACTACAATATTCTACAATAGTTCCGGAGAGATTATTGTAGACTCTATAAGTGTGGGATTCAACACCATAACTAACAAAAATACCTTCTAAAGCCTTAGACTCAAATTTAGATAAATAACTCCTTTAATGAGAAAGAAACACTTACAACCGAACACTCGGAAATATGATATGTTGGGCTTGTTACCGGTAAGTATCTCATAGGGTGTCTTGTCCAAGATCTTGCGGAGGTAAAGCCAGTTTGACGAGTGACATGCAGTGGATATAGCTTCATCCCAGAAGTTGTATGGTGACTTGAATTCATGCAAAATAGACCTTCCATGTCCATTAAGGTCCGGTTTTTCCTCTCGGCTACACCATTTTTTTGAGGGGTGAACGTAGCGGAATATTAGTGTCTTATCCCCTCTTCGCTTAGGAGTTCATTCAGAGTGTAGTTCTTGAAGTTGGAGCTGTTGTCTCTTCTAATTGCCAATATTGAGACATTGTGTTGACACTGAATCTCGTTGGCAAAGTTGATGACCGTTTTTTAGTCTCACTCTTCAGCTTGAAGAAGTAGACCCATGTGTATCTTAAGTAATCATCAACTGTGACAAGGTAGTATTTCTTCCCACTGAGGCTTGCATGAGACGGAGGACCAAAGAGATCCACATGATGGAGCTCCAAAATCCTCTTTGATGAGATAATAGTATTCCTCTTATAGGGAGAATCATGCATCTTTCCTTCAACACATGCCCTGCAAACACGATCTTTGGCAAAGTAAACATTTTGTTTTAGTGCAAGGATGGGGCCACCCATGTCAAGACTTTGCAAAGTTCTCATATTGACGTGGGCTAGACGGCAATGCCATAACCAGTCCACATCGGCCTTTCCAAATAAGCACATCAGACCCACAATGGTTTTCCCCGAAAAGTCCACCACATACGGGTCATTTTCGACGTACCCAACAAAAGCGACCTTTAGAGACTTGATCCACAAGAGTACCACTAAATCATCATCAATGAAAACATAAAATCTCATCTTACCAAGGGCACGAATAAGAAGTAAATTATAACCAAGGGTCTCAACAAAAATGACGTCCATGAGAGAGATATCGTGAGCAACCACAACCTTGCCAAGACCCAATACCTTAGACTTCGATTTACCACCATAGGAGACGGTTATTTTATCATGATTAGGCCTCATATTCATGATTATATCATTGCTTCAGGTCATATGACTTGTGCATGCACTATCGAGCACCCATCTAGATCCACTGGAAGCATAGCCCTACAAGAAAATTACTTCTTGGTTTTAGGTACCCATTTTTCAATGGGTCCTCTCATGTTAGTAACAAGGGTCTTTGGAACCCAAATAGACCAAGCAATATAATTATAAAAAGTACCAACATAGCTAGCATAGACATCACCATAATAATTGGGTGCACGCACTTGCAGCAGCCACATATTTAACTTTGGCGGTGGAGAGAGATATATAATTTCGTTTCTTCAAAGACCAACATACCAAAGACCTGCCCAAGAATTGACACACTCTAGAATTTAATTTTCTATCATCCTTATCACCAGCCCAATCTGAGTCCGTATAGCCATATAAAGAAAAATTAGAGCTCTTTGGGATACCATAGACCAAAGTTTGGGGAATGAACCAAATATCTGAAGATTCTCTTGACCACCACTAAGTGGCTTTCTTTAGGAGCCTCTTGATACCTTTCACACACTCCTAAACTCAACACAATATCGGGTCTAGATGCATAGAGGTAAAGGATAGAGCTTATCATGGACCGGTATACCTTTTGGTCCACATCTTTACAATTGGGATTGAGCTCAAGATGGCATTTAGTTTGCATCGGTGTAGCAACGCCATTAAGATCCGTCTTCTTTAACCTCTTGAGCATGTCTTGGATGTATTTTTCTTGATTGATGAAGGTTCCTTCTGTTAGTTGTTTGATCTCAAATCCAAGAAATAACCTTAATTATCCTATCATAGACATCTCAAACCTGTTCGTCATAAGCTTTGAAAATTCATCATTAAAAGCTTGGTTAGTAGAGCCAAAGATGATGTCATCTACATATAGTTGGAATACGAAGAGCTCCCCCTTAACCTTCTTAGTAAAAAGAGTGGGATCGATCTACCCAACCTCAAAGCCATGGTCTAACAAAATCTCTTTAAGGTGGTGATACCATGCACATGGGGCTTGTTTAAGGCCATAGAGCACCTTATCGAGTTTGTAGACATGGTTCGGAAAGTTGGGATCCTCGAAACCCGGGGGTTGCTTGAAATATACGAACTCATGTAGAGGACCATTAAGAAAAGCACTTTTAATGTCCATTTGCTATAATTTAAAGTTATGATGAGATGCATAAGCAAGGAGGATACATATAGACTCAAGGAGAGCCACTGGAGCATATGTTTCGCCAAAGTCGACGCCTTCTACTTGAGAGAAACCTTGTGCTACCAATCTTGCCTTATTTCTTACAACAATTCCATTCTCATCTTGCTTATTCTTGAATATCCACTTCATGTCGATAACATTGCAGCAATCTTTGGGCTTCTCTACTAACTTCCAGACCTTGTTACGCTCGAAATTATTTAGTTCTTCATGCATAGCAACAACCCAATATGGATCTTCAAGGGCTTAAAAAACCTTTTTAGGTTCCACCATAGATATATGAGCTTGATGATTACTGAAGCTTGCCAACTCCCTTCTTGTGGACACCATTCTTCTTAGGTCAGCTACAACTTTATCATGTGTATGACCTCTTAGTTTGAGATTTGTTTTAGCACGAGCTTTGCAACGAATTTCAATCTCCTTGTTGTTTCTTGGAGGGATTTCTTCATCATTAGAGTCCTCGTCTTGACCACTAGCTTGACCTTGATCAACAGTTTGTTTAGCATGGACAAGTGATGGAGAAGCTTTCCCTTGATCTTGTTCAGCAGCCATAACATGAGGCTTTTGTACTGAATTCTTAGGGTCGGATAATCCGGCCGAGAGAAGGGCTGGATAATTCGGCCTAGGATTTTCATCTTCTTCTTGATCTTCCCGGTTGTTCATCGCACGATATGGAGTAGGGACAGATAATTCAGCCTCGGGTGGATAATCCAGCCTAGGAATTCCAGTTTCTTCAGTTGATTGATGAACTTCAGGAGGTTGTTGTGTTGGTGCAGTAGTTTCTCCAGCAGGTAGAGCTTGTTGATCTTGTGTAGATGAGGGCTCTACTTGAGTAGAGCATTATCCTTCCCGATCCGCCACAAGGGGTTCCTCAATGAGGCAGAAAAATCCCACACCCATTCTTCTTATGGCATCTTGGGGTATTTCAACATCTGCATGACAAACATCAACTTGCCCCACATGGGAGCCATCATTTTCCTCGAATACCACACTATAAGATTCTACAAACAGTTCTGGAGAGCTTATTGTAGACTCTATAAGTGTGGTATTCGGCACCATAACCAACAAAAAATCCTTCTAAAGCCTTAGACTGAAATTTAGATAATCGAACTCCTTTAATGAGAAAGAAACACTTACAACCAAACACCCAGAAGTATGAAATGTTGAGCTTGTTACATGTAAGTATCTCATAGGGTGTCTTGTCCAAGATTTTGCGGAGATAGAGCCGGTTTGATGAGTGACATGCGGTGGATATAGCTTCATCCCAGAAGTTGTATGGTGACTTGAATTCAGCCAACATTGACCTTTCCATGTCCATTAAGGTCCGGCTTTTCCTCTTGGATACACCATTTTGTTGAGGGGTGTATATAGTGGAATATTGGTGTCTTATCCCCTCATCACTTAGAAATTCATTCAGAGTGTAGTTCTTGAACTCGAAACTGTTGTCGCTTCTAATTGCCAATATAGGGTAATTGTGTTGACACTGAACCTCGTTAGCAAAGTCGATGACCGTTTGTTGAGTCTCACTTTTCTTCCTGAAGAAGTATACCCATGTATACCTTGAGTAATCATCGACAATGATGAGACAATATTTCTTCCCACCGAGTCTTGCATGATATGGAGGACCAAATATATCCACATGTAGGAGTTCCAAAATACACTTTGATGAAATAATCGTCTTCCTTTGATGGGGAGAGTCATGCATCTTTCCTTAAACACAAGCCCTACAAACACGATCTTTGGCAAAAGAAACATTTTCTTTTAGTCCAAGAATGTGTCCACCCTTGATAAGGCTTTGCAAAGTTCTCATATTGACAAGGGCTAGACGGCAATGCCATAACTAGCCTGCGTCGGCCTTTCCCAATAGACACATTGGACCCATAGTGGTTTTCCGCAAAAAATCCACGTCATACAGGTCATTTTCCATGTATCCAACGAAAGCAACCTTTAGAGACTTACTCCACAAGAGTACCACTAAATCATCATCAATAAAAACTACAAATCCCATCTTACCAAGTGCACGAATAGAAATTAAATTATAACCAAGGGTCTCAACAAGCATGACATGCATGAGAGAGATATCATGAGCAACCACAACCTTGCCAAGACCCAATACATTATACTTCAATTTATCACCATAGGAGACGATTATTTGATCATGATTAGGTCTCATATCCATGATGATCTCCTTGCTTCCGGTCATATGACTTGTGCATCCACTATCAAGCACCCATTTTGACCCACCGGAAGCATAGCCCTACAAGAAAATTACTTCTTGGTTTTGGGTACCCATTTTTCAATGGGTCCTCTCATGTTAGTAACAAGGGTCTTTGGAACCTAAATAGACCAAGCAATATAATTATCAAAAGGACCAACATAGCTAGCATAGACATCACCATAATCATCACAAAATAACTCATAATGAGGATTATTATACCCTACAAAAACATTATAATCAGTTTTGTCCTTCATGATGTTCTTTTCAGCGGTGCTTATCTTTGCTTGAGCATTCTTGGCCTTCTTCTTGGTCTTGGGGACATAGACAAGTCCCTATTTTCCAGTATTCATCCTTTGCTTGCTAAGAACCTCATCTAGAACTTCCTTACCTTTGGGAAGTGATGCCTTGGCAAGCTCATTTTTTGTAAGACCCCACCTTTATAAAGGTAAAGGTCCCTGTGATTGCAATGCTAGTCCCTGTATCAAATGCTAGCATCCACAGTTTAAGATGAAGTACACAGAAACAAAGGTCATTATTACATCGTCATTCCAGAGATAACATAGTCTTTTACAACTCCATAGCCATAGGCTAGTACAAGAGTTTAACTTAACAATATAAATAAAAGTCTGCATCTTCATGTGCCACAAGCAAGCATGTTGAGTGTAGACTCCTAACCCTAATCCTTATCAGAGTAACCTGCAACATCACAAGTTACAGCCACAATGGGTCAATACATTGGAATAGTATTGGCAAGTGATACCTTAGTAGAATAATAGTTTCTAGCTTCTACATGAGTTTGGCTAAGTGTATCTTAGGCTTGCTTTGCTCAAAATGGGTTTTACCTATCAGTTGAAAAACACTAAGTTTTTGTTTGACAAAAACTCCCAAGGAACCACCAATATACATTGGTGAACCTTTACCCTTGTTCAACCACAAGTTTTTAACTTAGAAAATTGGGATGAGGATATTCTTGATAGCTTCCATGTCTTGATGCTCAAATTGTCCATTGCCGGGGACACGGCTAAGTACTTAGATTCTTCTTCTCGAGAGGTGGTGCATTTCCCCACCAGACTCGACATGCATCGACACAAGACCTTTCAGAAGCCTTCCCTTAGACCAAAATGGACGCGTTACAAACCTATCACCCCCTACCACCAACTGTCCATTTGGCTAAGTTATTGCAACCTATATGATCCAGGCAAAGCCCATAATGCCATGTGGCTGCACTAGAACCTTCTTAACATATGACATCTCAAATCCCTTTGTTCCTGGGTGGCTTTCCACAAGTGTGATACACAAGGTAGACCATAGATATGGGCCTTGTGTAATGACTCAACATAACCCAAACATACCATTCCACCCAGGTGTTTCATTCACTTAGTTGTTTTATTAAGCAAAACTCAAGTCAAAGACTTAACAATATTTTTCCATAGCATGTATATGTTCCACCCTTGGTTGCTACTAGCTAGGATAAGCATGGAAATATATTAAGTATCTTAACTTAGAGAAAATTCTAACAATTCTACAACTACTAGGATTTCCCAAGCATAGCATATAGATACTTAGCAAAATTTATCATGCAAGCCCTATACAAAATATCACTAATGCATAGTCAAAATATTGGGACAAAATTATGAAGCACCACTTGCCTTGATAGTTGGGGAGTAACAACAATCTTCACAATCACAATCACCACTAGCACCAAAATCTACACATAACATGATAACACCAAATTCATATTTCAAATAATCAAGCAAAAATATATGAATGCATGAAAATGCCATGTGATGAAGTTTTCTAAACTAAACAAGATAAGTAAACAGTACTGGATCACTAAACCAAACAATTACACACTAAATAAACTTAATTTGGCTTTTAAAACATTTTCCAAATAATTTTTATACACAAAATAGGCCTATAAATGTATCTTTATAAAATCGTATTTTAATAGAAGCAAAATACAAAATCAAGCCTACAAATGTCTAGGATTTAATTTTGTGATTCCAATGGTATATTATTTATATTTTTTTGATAAACAGAACAAAAGTTATTGAATTTATAATTTTGAATAACTAATAGATTCAAAAACAGATTTTAATTTAAAAACCCAGACACATGGGTGTATCTGATTGGCCCATACCGGTTCGGCCGGATCGATCAACAAGAGCCACAGGATTTAAATGAAATCGCATGAGCCAGATCTAATCGTACCCCTTCGATAAGTGATCTAATCTAACGCGCTAGATCTAGATCCAACGGCCCACGACGGCTTGGCCAAGAAATGGCGGCGCGCATGGTTGCAGCGGCGGCGGCGCTACTGTCGGCGACGGTCCAGCGAATACAGGAAGGGCTGGGGGTTGTGGTGTGGCTTACCAGACTCGCAAGAACACGAGGAAGCTCAACGTGCTACTGGCGTGGACAGGGGCGTGCTATAGCAGTGGCTGGCGCTCGTTGGAGTTGCGGGCGGCGTCGGGTTCGTGCGGGCGGCGACGTTGACGACGTTCTGGATCGCCCTAGCACAAGCCAAGAGCATCAGTGTGTGCACAAGGATCAGGCGAACACGATAGGGTTAGGAAGAAGGAATGGGGCGCTCGGGTTTTACCTAGATTGCTCGACGGAGTTGAGCGGTGGACGGGGACGGCGACCTGGGTCACACGCAGGAAAACCAAAGACATCAGAAGATGCACAAAGACATAAGGATCACGCTCGTTTGAACCAGAAGCAAAGGGGCGGTCGGGGCTCACCGTAATCGCTTGCCGGAGCTCGTCGGACAGCGGCGGTGCGGTTCAAAATGCGGGCAGCCTGGTGGTGGAGCGAGTGTGTTGAGTGAGGGGAAATGACCGTGGGTTCTGGGGTTTAAGTAGGAGGCAGCGCGACAGGAAACACTTGCAGAATCAAGGCTAATTATGCCGCGCCATTATCGGCAGCAACGGCAACGGCGACGTGGTCCGCGGGTGCGAGATTTGGGGACGACGATGACGGGGCATGTGGGACCAACACGTCAGTGAGGGGAGGGTGTGTGTGCGAGTGAGAAATAGAGAGGAGAGGGGAATCCGGGTGGGCTGGCTTTTGGGTCATTTCTGCTGTTGGGATGGAATGGTGGCGCCGGCCTTTTCTTATTTTCTTATTCCTGTTCTATTTCTGATTTGATTTTCTGAATCCATTTTTAAATGATATTCAAATGAGTTTGAATTAAAACTTACTCTGGATTTTTGTAAAGTGACCCTAGCACATATTTGTGTATAAAACATTTATGTTTGTTCACAAATACATTGGCCTATTTAAAATAGCATTAAAACCATGCCTTATTTAAATATTTATAATGGCATATAAATGGTTTTAAATTTAGATTCTAGTTTTGAAACTTTAAACAAGCTTTGAAATCAACATTCAAACCTTTTCTAGTTGAAACAAAGTATTATCATGATTTAAAAATGGAATTGAAGCCTTTGCCTTTCTTACATAAAATAATAGGCAAACTGACATGGTTATACCCTACAGGTACACGACCTTAGTATACCTGGTCTAGCCCAAGGAAGGCCCGCAACAAATATGCGCCAGCCCATGAAGATTTTCGGGTGGCCAGGGCCCATGACGCCTTCGGATCCTTGGAGAGCAAGACTAGAGTAGATAGAAAATTCAAAGGGGTAAACCCTAAAGCCTGTAACTGACTCGATCTGTGCCTGGGACCTGCCTACCTCTATATAAAGGCCAGGAGGGCACGACGAGGAGGCTCTCTTACAATCTCTCGCACACCACCGCATACACACCTCCACACCAGATTGCATCTGCGCACCTTGTAACCTTCGGTTCCATCATAATCAGAGAAGACAAGCAGGAGTAGGGTTTTCCCTCCGGGGGCCTGAACCTGGGTAAACCTCGTGTCCCCGTGTTGCTTGTTTGCTAACCGTTCCGCGATCTCTAGCATCCCCATCTTCTCCAAAACCCAAGTCCATAACAATGGGCATTGACAAGATTAAACCTCATCAATTGCCGCCGTTTGTGGGAAGTGGGGGCGCTGATTGTGCGATCGTGACGGTCCCAACCAAAGAGATCTACAACTCCGCAGCGACGGAGAGTCATCTCCTCTTCGGCGCCTTCGACTTCACCGCCCGCTCGCCAGCCACCCTGAAGGACTTCGAGCTCGTTGGCGACAGACTCGAGATCTTGTTCGGGAGCTTCTGATTCCAGGTGGGGCAGATCGGCACTCTCCGCCTCCCAGAGCGGGTGCCCCTGCCATCGGTCAGGCCTGCTTCATGGGCTCCACACCCCGTGCTACGCACATCACCATCGACAGATGAGTCCTATGACAGCAGCAGCTGCAACTCAGATCTGTGCGATCCACCATCGGATGAAGGGACCTACGGTTCTGGATCCAAAAGCTGCGGTAGCAGCAATCCGATCTACGAGCGCTACCAGTGCGCCGCAGTCATCCAAGATTAGGAACACAATCCGCCACCCAACCCGTAGGGTATAAACGGCGAGAACAGAAGAAGCCAGTCCCCCACCCAACGGGGATGACACCGATTGGGTCATCCACCTCAGCAAGGAGGGATGGGCTCAAGCACGTGAAGCCGTAGCAGGCAACAAGATCCTGCCCGTGGGTGCCTCACGAGACCTGCTGATGGCATACCACATGCTCCTAATTGAGGAGCACAAGAAGGAGGTGAAGATGCAAGAGGTTCTTGACAAACGCAAGCAAGCAGCCTCGGAGTCCAGTGCGCGGCGAGCTGCGCTCTCCGCCATGGGCATCGGCTCCAGCTCGCATGGCAATCATGGCAACAAGAACCGTTCTCGGATGGAGAACATGGACCCCAAGGAGCGTCGCGAGGTGACTCGGGCCCTCAACGCGTCCTTCATGGAGATGGCTGCCAACGACAACATAATCCTGAAGACACTGCAAGCCGCAATCATGGCGGCCACTACATACCTCGCGCCCCATCCACCTCCGGAAGGGGACCCGAAAAGGGCCATGCATAAGTCCGCACTTACCGGACTCGGACTCGTTGGAGCTGCGCTCCACGGAGAAGCTCCTGCGGAGCCAAAGAAGAAGGCTGCGGTCAGGTTCAACCGCAGCCCCATGCACTCATCCGAAGATGAAGAGCATGACCTTCCTAGAAGGCATAAGAGCTCGCGCCATCGCAGCCGCGATTAGGACGCTCGAAGCAAGCTAACCCAGCGCAAGATCGACAAGGCACGTGCCAAGCGCGTATGCTCGTCTGAATTCGAGGAGGATGATGACGAAGGAGAACGATGCTTTAGCAGATCTGTCCGGTGGACAAGGATGCCGTGAAACTTCAACCTTCCTTCGAACACTCCGAAGTTCGATGGCACACAGGACCCCTAGGCGTGGCTCAGCGACCACTTGTCGTCCGTCAAGCTGCACGGTGGAAAATAAGAAACCGCCATGCAATGCCTTCAGTTGCAACTGACAGGCGCAACCCGGATCTGGCTCAACAGCCTATCCTCGGGATCCATCCGAAGCTGGGAGGATCTGGCATACAGTTTCGTCCGAAACTTCAAGGGCACCAGCAAGAGGCCTTCCTCGATCGAGGAGCTGCGGGCCTACACCCAACGAACGGGCGAATCCATTCGCTCGTACATACGGCGCTGGTCCAACAACAAGCACTCCACGGCTCACATCTCTGAGGAGAGATCCATTGACACCTTCAAAGATGGCGCCAAATGCCAGGACTTCAAAGAAGAACTTGGGGGCATCAAGACCAAGACACTAGACCACCTCATGGACATCGCCAACAGGTGGGCCGACGGCGAGGACTCCGTCCATCGGGTACACTCGGAGGAGGAAGACGACTACGGTCGGCGACGTGAGCGCCGTAGCAAGAGGAGATCACGCGTCCACGACGATCGCGATGGACCCGGCATGGTCGTGGCTAGCTACGCCGACCGCCGCAGCGACGGCAACCGCAGCAATGGCGGATACCACGGAAGCAACTTCCGTGACGGAGGACGCCGAACACGGTCATGGCAACGCCATGGCCGTGATGATGGACCCTCAGCATACGATAAACTGTCGGGTCCATGCACCATCCACTTCTACATCGACAAGAAGGATGGCAAGGAGAAGGCAAGCTACATGCTCAAGGACTGTCGCGAGTTCCAGAAACTCAGCGAGAGCATGACCCAGATGAGGCAGCAAGCCTCGAACCCTGGATACGGGAATGCACCCGCGCCAGGCGAGATCGCACATGGAGATCCTCCACCACCACCTACGGGACCTTTGAACCACCCAATCGCACCCGCGCAGAATAACGGTGGGCACGGGTACCCCGCGCCAAAAGGATCGCTGATGATCCAAAAAGGGCGCCCAACAAACAGGGTGCAGAAGAAAATCACCCGCCAAATTAACCTGGCCGTGACCGCTCCGCCCGCCATCCCTGAGTACCTCAGCGGATCGGAGTCCTGTATCATGTTCAGCCGTTCGGATCACCCTTGCCAGGTCCCTCGCCCAGGTCATGCTGCCCTGGTGCTCGAGGCGCAGATCGACGGGTTCGACATGATCCGCATCTTCATGGACGGCGGAAGTGGCATCAATCTGATCTTCGCCAGCACCTTGGCAGCAATGCGGATCCCGCTGTGCATCCTGGAACAATCTGATACAACGTTCCACGACATCGTCCCAGGGAAGGGTGTATTCCCCCTGGGAAAGATATGGCTCGACGTCATCTACAGCAAGCCGGATAACTTCCGATGCGAGCGACTCGAGTTCGAAGTGGTGGACTGGCCATCACAATACCATGCCATCCTCGGGCCCGTGGCATTCGCAAGATTCCTGGCGGTACCGCACTATGCGTACCTGCTACTCAATATGCCAGGACCCAGGGGCGTCATCACGGTCCACGGGAGCTTTACCCGATCGGACCACTGCGATAGGGACTTCAACAGAATCTCCTAGTCCTTCGGCATGCAGGAGGAGCTCGTAAGGCTCCGCGAGGTGACGAACAACGGTGCACCCCCAGTCGCAAGTCAGAACGCACCAGATATGTCCTTCGACTCCACCGTCAACACAAAGAAGGTACAGGTCCATCCTACGGATGCCTCCAAGACGGCGCTGATCGCCAACGACCTCAGCTCCGCATAGGAAAGCGCGCTCGTCGAATTCCTCCGTGAGCGCTGGGAAATCTTCGCCTGGTGTCCTGTGGACATGCCAGGAGTTCCCAGGGAATTCGCCGAGCACGCACTCAATGTCTTTCCAGACACCAAGCCCGTCAAACAGTCCATCTGACGACTGTACGAACCACGGTCCGAAGCAATCGGAGTCGAAGTGAACAGACTACTCGACGCAAATTTCATCAGGGAGATCAATGAGAGCGAGTGGCTCGCCAACACCGTGATGGTCCCCAAAAAATACACAGACATCCTGCGGATGTGCGTGGACTTCACATCGCTGAACAAGCACTACGCGAAGGATCACTTCCCTCTCCCTCGGATCGATTAGATCATCGATTCGACTGCAGGATGCGAAAAACTCTCCTTCATCGACGCCTACTCAGGCTACAACCAGATTCGACTAACGGTCGAAGATCAGGAGAAAACAGTGTTCATCATGCCGTTCGGAGTGTTTTGCTACAACACAATGCCCTTCGGGATGAAGAACACATGCGCCACGTACCAACGGTGCATGCAGGCCTGCCTGAAGGACCAGATCGGCCGCAACATACAAGTCTATGTCGGCGACATAGTCATCAAAACAAGGGAGGCCAAGATGCTCATCGACGATATCCACGAGACGTTCGATAACCTTGATAGATACAAGATCAAGTTAAACCCAGAAAAATGCGCCTTCGGCATCCCATCTGGTCAGCTGCTAGGCTACTTCATCTCCCAGCGAGGGATCGAGGTGAACCTGAAGAAAATCTGGGCCATAATGGCCATGGAGAAGCCGAAGAACCTCAAGGGCGTCCAGCAACTTGCCGGGCAAATCGTGGCATGAGCAGGTTCATCAGCCGCATGGACGAAAAAGCCCCGCCGTTCTATCAGCTGCTACGCAAAGCAGAAAAATATGAGTGGACGCCTGAGGCGGACGATGCATTCGAAGATCTAAAGCAGCTGCTCTCTACCTCGCCCATCTTGGTTACGCCAAAGGAGCGCGAGCCTTTACTGCTGTACATAGCAGCCACACACCAGGTGGTAAGCACCATACTGGTGGTCGAGCGACCCGAAGAAGACAAGACCCATGGGGTCCAACGTCCAATCTACTACCTCAGCGAGGTATTGACACCGACAAAGCAGAGGTACCCTCACTACCAGAAACTCGCCTACGGCGTGTTCATGACGGATCGTCGGCTGAGACACTACTTCCAGTAGCATCAGGTGATGGTCGTCAACGAGGCACCCTTGAACGGCAACCTGAACAACCCGGAGGCCACAAGACGCGTGGCCCTGTGGGGCATCAAGCTATCACCTCTAGACATCGTCTACGAGAAGCGCCATGCGATCAAGTCTTAGGTCCTTCCGGACTTCCTCGTCCACTGGATGGAACTACAGCACACGCCGGACATGACATAGTCATGGACGATGCACTTCGACGGCTCCAAGCGCGAAGCCAGAGCAGAAGCAAGAGTCATACTGACCTCCCCGCAGGGCGACAAGACGAAGTACGTCCTCCGGATGAAATTTCGATCTTCCAACAATGAGGCCGAATATGAATCCCTCATCCACAGCATGAGAATGGCCAAGATATGCGGCACAACGCACCTGGTCATATACGGAGACTCGAACCTCGTCGTCCAGCAGACGATGAACGAGTGCGACGCACACGCCGCCAACATGATCGCGTACCGCGCACTCTACAACGCACTCGAAGGAGACTTCGTCGGCTGCGAGCTTCGGCACATTGGAAGAGAAAGCAACGAAGAGGCCGACAGACTCGCCAATATCGGCTCCACCTGTGCACGGGTGCCACCAGGTGTGTTCTCGAACAGATCTGCGTGCCATCCATCAAAAGGAAATTCCCCAAGGGATCACCCGAAGAAGAAGAACACTCGGGGGCTGTGCTACCCGAAGGACAGGAAGGACCCAAAAAGCTCAATACAGAGGTTGCAGCGGTCAACCTAATGCAGGTCATGGCAGTCGAAGAAACTTGGACACGGCCATACCTCCGATATCTGATAGACGGGGAGCTGCATGACAGCCCGACAGATGCCCGGCGCATATCTCGCCGGTGCAAGGCCTTCACCATCATCAACGGCGAGCTGTAAAAGCGCAGAATTTCGGGTGTACTCCAAAGGTGCGTCACCATCGGTGACGGCAAAACCATCCTCCAAGACATCCATGAGGGCATCTGCGGCCATCATGCGGGCAGCCGCGCCCTTGTCGCCAAAGCTCTACGAGGTGGATTCTACTGGCCAACGGCCATGAAAGACGCCAAGGACATCGTTCGAAGATGCAACGGGTGCCAAAGGTTCGCAGATAAACCGCACGCACCCGGATCAGAGCTCAGGCCCATACCTTTGGCCTGGACCTTCGCCCAATGGGGCCTCGACATGATCGGAAAACTGCCAAGGTCCTCGAATGGAGGTCACGTCTACCTCCTGGTCGCAGTCGACAAATTCACCAAGTGTATTGAGGCCATGCCCGTCAGTAACCAAAAGGGCAAAACTGTCGTCAAGTTCTTTGAAACCACTGTCTACAGGTTCGGCATGACGCATAGCATCATCACCGACAATGGGTCGAACTTCATCTCCAAAGAATTCCAGGACTTCTGCGAAGACCTCGGAATCAACATCACATACGCCTCCGTGGCGCACCCGCAAACGAACGGGCAGGTCGAGAAGGCCAACGGCCTCGTCGGCGCTGGCATCAAGAAGCGCCTAATGAGCCCGCTCGAGCGGCTCGCCGGAGCCTGGACACAAGAGCTTCCCTCTGTCCTGTGGAGCCTGCACACAATGCCAAACAGCTCAACTGGCTACACGCCTTTCTTCATGGTGCACGGAGCCGAAGCCGTGCTGCCAGCAGAGGTACGCCACAAGGCCCCACGGGTCGTCGCCTACAGCTAAGCCGAATCGATGGCCGCACTTGAAGACGTCGTTGACACACTCGACGAGGCGCGTGACATAGCAGCAGCTCGGTCAGCGGTATACCAACAGAGTCTCCGCAACTACCACAGCCGACAGCTACGCCCAAGGTCCTTCGTCGAAGGAGACCTAGTCTTGCGACTCAAGGAAGAGCGACCGAAGAAATTCGAGTCACCATGGGAAGGACCCTACATCATCACTGAAGTCATCCCAGGTGGCGCCTATCGCCTCAAGCACGTGGAGTCTGGAGTCGCATACTCCAACCCATGGAACGTCGCACAGCTGCGACGCTTCTACCCCTAGCTACCTCCCTGTTTTACTTTCAATAAGGCTATTCAGCCAAAGCTACTCAGCCGAACAATGTACCTCCTCCTTACGAAATGAATAAAGCTAAGTGTCTCGCCCCCAAAAAAATCACCTATTATCTGCATTTTACTCCATATTATAACACACTCGGGGGCTCCCCCTACCTCACGACTTCGTTGGCTGAGGATAGCGCGTGTACACCTGAGTAGCTGACCATGTCAGGCTAACGAAAAGGACACGTATACAAACAAAGCACCACGTGCTACACAACAATAAACCTGCATAATATAATAAAGGGCACAACACGCCCAGTTGAATATATACAAATTTTACATCTATCTCTTTTACAGGTCCTACCTATTCTGAAGAATAGCCCGCGCACGCTGCTCAAACAGATCTACAATTTGTTCGGCATACTGCCTTACAGCCGCATAGTGGGGACGCATATCCCACTCGCCGCCATCCGGCCGAAGAGGCGGCCCATCCGCTACAGCAGACAGATCTACGTCAGGACGATGCAACCGCACAAGGGAGAGCGCAACCTTCACCCCCGCGACAAGCTGATGCCAAACCAGTTCCCGGACACGATGCACATTTCGAAACTTCGACAGCAGGCCACAGAGAGTCGATGGCGCCTCATCCAGCGGAAACATCACATGCAGAACTGACGCCAACGAAGACTGCACCTGACGAAGCACCCGCGATACCTAGTGGACACGATCCTGCACCGTCGCAAGGACCATGGCACGATCACGGTCCATCCAGAAGAACCCGCCGGCCTCCATGTCCTGCTGGGTAAGGCCGTTGATCCGAACAGCAACACGCTCCTTTTCCTCCCTCGGAGCAAGGTTTGCACCTGCAATACTTGCAAAAAGTAAGATATAAGGCCAACAGGCGCATCCGAAACAATGAGCAGCAGCTCGAAAAGCTCACATTGCAGTTGTTCGGACAAACCACGCAACTCCGTCATCAAATACTCCTCTCTGGCAGCAGACCGCTCTGCCTTCGATTTCCAAACATCAGCGTGGCCGCGCACCCCAAGCAACTCTTTTTCAAGGCCACGGACGCGGTCTAGAAGAAATACAAGTTGCGACGCACCATGCAGGGATGGCCGCAACTGCGGTGAAGGCGAAGTATCAACGGGATCATCACCCGAAGGACCCTAGAGTAACAGAAGACAAGGATATGAACAAGCAGACGAAGGGGCACATAACTCGAAAATTCATTATGTGCAGCAAAAAGCCACTACGTGGCACAAGGATCATTCATAGAGATAATACAACAAAAGAAACGAAAGCTATTCTACAACTACAAGGCCTACGAAGGTGCATCCTGAGTAGCCTCGGATCCGGACTGCCTCCCCTTGGCCTCTCCCTGCTGCCTCAACGCGTACTCAGCCAGCAAGTCAATCATCTTCGGCCCATAACGCTTACAGTGAGCAGCATAGATGGCGAAGGCTACCTCGGATCCGTCAGCAGCCGTTGGCATCCGGGAGGTGACCTGATGAAGATCCAGCTCCGCTCCAGAGGCCAGGGCGCCAGCCCGACAGACGCACCAATGCCTTTCTGCTTGTGCCTGTACGCTGCAGGAGCTTCGGCTGACAATGCATCCGCCAAGGCATCAACATCTTCGAGGGCGACGCCCTTGGGGACGAGCTCCTTATAGAAGCGCCCAAGAAACTCCTTGGCCTTAGCAAGCGAGCCGACCATGGTACCATAGCGGTCTTCGACCGCCACAGTGGCATCATCCAGAGCACTTCCGTGCTCCAGGACACCACAGTCAAACTCGATGCCCGCGGCATCTAAAAGAAAAGATAGGGCAACATAAATAAAAGCACAACAATGAAAGACAAGGATGCCGAAAAAGGGAAGACGAAGCAACTCACCCGAAATAGCTTTGGCGGCCGCCATCAGCTTGTTGGCTACCTCCTTCTTGCGCGAAGCCATGGCAGTAGCGAGTTGCTTCTCGCGGTCCGTAGCCTCCTGCTGCAGGCGCTCCTTGGCCGCGGCCGCTTTGGCTAGCTCTAGCTCGAGGCGCTCCTTCGCACCAACGACGACCTCGACCTTCTTCTCCGCTTGCCCAAGGCTCTTTTTGAGAGCATCAAGCTCACGGAGAGAGGTATTATGGTCCTCTGCAGTCAGCAAAACACCTATCAGATCGCAGGGCAAAGAAATACAAGAAGAAGCAAAAAGATCAACTCGTGAACATACCTTGAAGCTGTTTGAAACTGGCCTCCAATGCCAGGTGCTGCTGCACCAGCTGGTTGACGCCTTGCACCAAAGGCTGCAAAAGGCACTACTCGTCAAAAGAACGGTTCGGGGGCTACGCCCAAAGAACGAGCAAAGCAAGTTGAACATACAAAAAACGCTCGGGGGCTCCCCCCCGAGACAAGAAGCAAAAACAAAATGATCAGCAGATCACCCGAAAACGCCCGGGGGCTCCCCCGGCGGCAAGAGCATAGAAACTTACGTGGTTAGACGGTGATTCCAAAGGTCCAGCCAAAGTCTTCTGGGGGACAACCACCCGAGCCTCCTGCGGAGAAGGGTTCGGAGCAGCGCCCTCAGAGGTGGCCACCGTCTGAGGAGGAGGATCAACCTTCGACTCCCCCACCATCTCCCGAGCGCCATCGCTGGAGGAGCCATCGGAGGAGTGGCTACAAAAGAAAAAATCAGCCAAGCATAAAGCAAACAGACAAGAGAAAGCAAAAAAGGACTGAGGAAACTTATGAGTCGAGATCGCTCAAGTCGAAGACTGGAGGGGTCTTCCTGCCCTTCTTCTCTTCCTTCTTCCGCTTCGCCAGCGGGTGCGGTGCCACAACCCACACGGGCACGGCCGAAATAGGAGAGGAAGAGCCCACATGACCCCCGCTGTGACGCTCAAGGCATAGCAGATTCCTAGGGGTCAGCGGAGTCAAAGCATCCGACGATTCGCTGGAGCTCCGTGTCCGCTTACGAGTGTGATCCTCGCTCGACTCGTTGGCCTCCTCAGCCGGCGATCGCGCCAATGGAAGTTCAGACATGGAGTCCACTACCTCATTGTCCGCTTCATCTCGGAATACTTCGGGCAATGGAGGCGACATGCATGGCACCTTGAATTCCTGCGTAAGAAGTAAACACAAATTTCAGCACAAAAAGGTGCAAGGAAAACGCAGTTGAAAATAGCGCTGCGCGCACATCCGAGATCTACACCTGCGGAACCGGACGAGAAGCAGAGAACGGAGGAGTCAGCGACTTCCCCGAGATATCCTCTCTAGCCTTGTATTTCAGCAGCGGGCGAAGAACCCTGTCGAGATCCCCCTTGGAGAACTCCTCAGCCGAAACCCTAGTCGGATCGCGACGACCCGAATAAAGAAACATCGGGTGCGCCCTAGCCTGGAGCGGCTGCACCCGATGTTTGAGAAAGGTGCGGATGATATCCACACTGTTCACCTCTTTCTCCGGAATCAACTGGAGATCCTCCACCCGACGATAGAGTCCCTCTATCTCCGCCACCTCGCCATCCAAGATCTGGTTCTTCCAGGACCTCTTTGGCTCAATTTTTTGGAAGGGGTCGGAAGGATCAAGACCAAAATCCTGCCCAGGCACCGTGGAGTCGCGAATGTAAAACCATCGCCTCCTCCAGTACTAGACAGATTCAGACATAGAAAAGGAGAAGGAAAGAAGATTGGATTTGAGGGAGATGATGCAACCCCCAATGGGATAAACACCATCGGAGCCAGATTGCCTCTTCACGGAATAGAGTTTCCGGAAGAGGCAAGGTGCGGGTCAATACCGAGCCAGCACTCGCAGAAAGTGACGAAACAGGCGACATGAATAAGGGAGTTGGGAGAAAGATGATGCAGCTGGATACCATAAAGAAAAAGCAATCCACGAAGGAAATCGTGGATTGGGAAGGAAAAGCCCCGAAGGACAAAGGCGAGGAACATAACCCGAAACCCAGCGGGAGGACGGGGAATTACCTCATTGCCGGGAATTTTGATGGCCTCCCTATCCTGCGGGATCAAGCACCACTCACGGAGCTTGCGGAGATCACTTTCACGCGTCTCCGATCACCGCCAGCCACCATCGGTGACGCGGGTGGCGGAGGAACCTTTTTTTCCGCCGGCGGCCGCACTAGTACCAACTGCAGAGGAGGACTTCTTGGGCTTCCCCATTGTAGTGCGACGGTGATGGCGTTGAGCACGCAAAATCAAGGAAGGAAAAGATCGAGGAAATTCCAGTGCACAGTGAGAACACTCAGAGAAGATGGGAGCAGTGAAACAAGAATGGCTATGGTGAAAACAAATTCACCTTTTCCCCAATGATTATAAGGACGAGAACGATGCACGACGATCGTCCATCGGGAATACCTAGAGCCAACATCAAGATCTGGCCGTCCACGTGTCAGCACAGCAGCGAACCGTTGCTCACACGCCGTCCACTATGCACGGAAATCAAGGTGACGCCATAATTATCTCCATGTCGCGCGTGACTAGTCAACTCAAAGTCAGAAGGTGGAACCCATGTTCGTCCAGTCAAGTCATCTCTGGCACCGTAGACGCTTGAGGTCATCGATCGGCAGCACTGACGTCATCAAAAGTTATACTAGCAACGGTTACAATTCTTCGGCTACACAGCTAAGATTACTCACTCGAATCTACGATTTGATTAATTACTCGGGGGGCTACTCCTATTAGGAGCGCTGGCCGCGCACCCGAAGAAGGCTGAAAGTACTACACCATTGAACTATTTCTTTGAGTCCTACGTCGAGTCTACGACTCCACTATGGACTCGGGGGCTACTGCCATAGGGAGGATGGATTTAAGCATCCGAAAAATTTGTGTCCTACAGACCCGAAGCCAAACAACGGTTGAGTTAAAGTCTCTGCTCGAGTCTGCGACTCGAACAGACACTCGGGGGATACTCCCATAGGGAGCGCTGGTCGCGCACCCTATGAATCTTCGACTGCGATCCTTTGGATCAGCACGCAAAAACTTTTCGGCAACTCTGCCCCAGCCAACGCTAAGTGAGTAAAACATCCTCCTTGGCCACCGGAAACACCTCCACGGTGATAAAATTTTAGATGTTGTGTCTGCGACACAAAGATAAGACCTACAGATATTATCTGATGGCCTGGCAACGCACACGACTGCGCTTAGCTAGTGAGAACCCATGCCAGCAGGCGCGATGAAAAATCCCAATGGACACGTTGGGTACATCACTTAATTATCGGAATTCCACTCCTGTAAGTCCTCCGCGGCCTGAGTCAAATTGCGCCAGCATATGTTCCGGATTCGAGTCGAGGGACTCGAATCTGAAGAAGATCGTGTTGTTTGTCCTAAGACAGTTAACTGACCCTGATCCTCCCGGAGAGTCAGGCACACGCATCAACAATCCCTACACACTCAAATCATTCTCTAGCAAACATAGATAGCCGCACACGAAAGAATGAGGAGTCCTCAGCCGAATCTACGATTCGACTGAACACTCGGGGGCTACTAACATGGTTATACCCTACGGGTACACGACCTTAGCATACCTGGTCTAGCCCAATGAAGGCCCACAACAAATATGCGCCAGCCCATGAAGATTTTCGGGTGGCTAGGGCCATGACGCCTTCGGATCCTTGGAGCGCAAGACTAAAGTAGATAGAAAATTCAAAGGGGTAAACCCTAAAACCTGTAACCGACTTGATCTGTGCCTGGGACCTGCCTACCTCTATATAAAGGCCAGGAGGGCACGATGAGGAGGCTCTCTTACAATCTCTCGCACACCACCGCATACACACCTCCACACCAGATTGCATCTGCGCACCTTGTAACCTTCGTTTCCGCCATAATCAGAGCAAACAAGCAGGAGTAGGGTTTTCCCTCCGGGGGCCTGAACCTGGGTAAACCTCGTGTCCCCGTATTGCTTGTTTGCTAACCGTTCCGCGATCTCCAGCATCCCCATCTTCTCCAAAACCCAAGTCCATAACAATGGGCATTAACAAGATTAAACCTCGTCACAAACAATTTGGCTTCTGTTTTGCAATCTTGTTTGAAATTAATTTAAAATGCATGAGGATGCATGAATGATGTGCAAACTTTATAAATCATGATTTTTGGGATGTTACATTTTTCAACCTAGCATTTTCTTCAAGAACTTCTTCATCTGCACATGTTGATGTAGAAGTCCTAGGACCGTCATACTTGGTCAATCGAGTTTGGAGCTGATCATGAGACTCATTTAGAATAGAATATTCACTCTCCACTGCCTTGTGAGCAATGTCACGTTTATCTAATTTCTCGGAAAGTCTAGCATGAGCAGCCCCAAATTCAACCTTTTCCTTCTTTAGTTTATTTTCCTTGGCAATGGCATTATCACATTCCTTCACAAGCTTGGCCACAATATCGTCATGTGACTCCTCAATTGACTCAAGTCTCTCCTCTAGAGAAATTCGAATCTCTTCTTTTTCTTCTAGAGCATTCTTCAAGGATGCAATTTCCATTGCATACTCTCGTTAAATTGTGCCCTATTCCCCGAGGAGCTCTTCGGAATGTATAAGTTGATCTATAAGAGCCTTCAAATGAATTTGTGCTCACCTTGCAAGTTAGTGATAAAATATTCCAAATCAATAACTTCTTCCGTAACCATAAGACTAGTGGAGTCATCCATATCGACATTCATAGTAGTCTTAGGAAAGGAAGTGATAGAAGGTGATACCTCAAAACCTCTTGCCATAAGGCAACTAATGTTCTTGTTGATGACATTCTCATTGGGAGAATCAAAGAGAGACATAGGTGTAGATGTGGTGGATATGGCAGCCACCTCTCGTGAGCTATCATCCTCTTCGTCTTCACTTGCAGAAGAGTACTCCTCTTATGCTACCAAAACAATCTTCAATTGCTTCTTGTAAGGAGCATTTTTCTTGACAAATGGATTCTTTGAGGTGACTTTTACTTCTCTTTGAGAATGAGCCTGACCCCATGATCTTCTCGACTTTGATAAGGACACTTAGCTACAAAGTGAAAACGGTTTCCACGGTTGTATCAAGATATCAGTTTTGGACCATTTCCCCGCACTCTTGCGTTCAAGGTCATATTTGGCTTTGGAGGGGTCATTCCAAAAGTTCCTTGCATAGAATGCCATGTACTCTCCATGCGCCCGCTTGACATCCTCGGGACAGTCCATAGCAACAATATCTTCATATTCTTGCTCAACAATATTTACCTTCAAGGCGACATTTACTCCCTTTTGCATTCCAATGGCTCAAGCACAAGCATCTTCAGCGTTCTTGGCGGCGACTTTGAAAGTAGCCATTTCTTGCATGACCTCATTGGAAGTCATTTGGTGGTAATTGTGCCTACCATGGAGGCTCTTCAAATCTGTAGGCTCAAATGGCATAAGTGCGCTTACGTATTTTCTCTCGATCCAAGCGTCATCAACATGGGTTGCCCCATGGTTTATGAATGTAGTGGCAATAGATTTGATCCTTCTATACATATCTTCATGGTCCTTGCCATCCATCATATAGAAGCTTTCTGCTTGGTTACTTAATGCATCAAACTTATTTCTTCTCATAACTTCATTCCCAATGAATAGTTCAGTGAGGGCATCCCAAGCTTCCTTTGCAGTGCTAAGATGTTCTATATGTGGAATGTCCTTGGGACCCACACCAAGTTGAATCATGTGTAGAGCCATTGCATTGAGTTGGTTGTCCACAACCTCTCTTCTTGTCAAGTTGTTTAGTTCTCCAACATGAAGACCATTCTCTATGATTTTCCATAACTCAATGGAGGAGCTGCACACATGAGACTTCAACAAAAATTGCCATTGATTAAAAGGAGATGCGGTAAGATTGGGTGGATCACCCTATTGTTTATATGAGGGTGAGGGCTTGGTGGATCACGTGAATATATGTGAGGAACCCCACTATATTCCTCCTTACCACTCCCCTTTTTTTGAGGAGGAGATCTTGCTATTATATTCACCCTCCAACTAATCTTCTTTCGAGTTAGTGTTAGCTTTGTCCTTATAAGGAGTGGTGGACGCTAAGGCAGATGGAGGAGGGGTTGTGGATGGAGAGAGACGCGATATCATTTCACGCATATCTTACATTTTTGTCTCCATGGATTTAAGCAAGGTTGTTTCCAACATCTTGAGATCATCCATGGTGACCTTGTCCACAGCCTCACTACCATCATCCCTAGTACCCATACTCTCTTAGGTGGTAAAGCCCGAATAAAGAGCCGAGGCTCTGATACCAATTGTAATGGATCGTATGGGCACCAAGAGGTGGGGGGTGAATAGGTGCTACTCCAAATTTTAATTCTTTTCCAATTTTAGTCTTGACACAGAGGTAAATTCTCTAGATATGTAACTACAGAGAATTTCCCTATATGCAAACGTAACTACTAAGTGAGTAAAAACGAGGAACGAGGTAACCGTAGTGGAGCACACGGAGATACATGATTTGTTTGACCATAGTTCCTTCCTTGTTAAGGGAAGTACGTCTGCATTGGAGGGGTGGGCAGTACTAAGACCACCATGCCACAATAGGCCTCACCCCATTCTCCGATGGATCTCGCCGCCACAGGCCTGATCCACCTTTCCACTATTGGTAGCCTTCGAGGCAGGAACCGGTGCCTTTATAACACTAGTGGGGCACACATCCACAACTGAATTGGAGGCTTCCGTGATGACAACAAACTTCCACAAGAACAAGTATTATCAATAACTGAAAGTGATATCTAGATATTTGCAAGAAATACTAGATCAAGAATCCTCCAAGTTAATGGAGCGGAAGTGAAGACTTGATTGGTGTTGATGAAGATCAAAGCCTCCTCCTTTGATTCACCAAAGATCGGAGCCTTCGGGTGGACGAATATGGAAATCTCGGTTTGGGACTTGAAGAATAGTACTGCCATTTTTCGTATGAATCAAGAGATCTGACAAGAGGAGAAATTGGGGTATTTATACCCACTGTTAAAACTTAGCAGTTAGAGATTTGGGTCCGGATTATCTGTCCTAAGTGGGGGGTGGATTATCCGGTCGGGGTAAAAATCCGCCCCCTATATACCGCGTGACGCGCCTTGGCTCCCTTTGCAAAATTTCCTAGGGGGCAGATTATCTGGCCCCCTTGAGGGATGGATTATTCGGCCCACACAAAAACTCCGGCCCTGGCCGGACAATCCGTGGGAAAGTCCACCCCCCATATAGCATGACATGCCTTGGCTGCCTTTGTTGATTGAGCTAGGGGCGGATAATCCGGCCCTTGGCTAGGGCGGATAATCTGCCACCCCCCCTAAACTCTGTTTTTGTATCTTTTTGAATGGACAATTATCTGCAGCACTGAACACACATTAAATATTCCTTGGTATTTTTATCTAACACACAAAACACTAGAGATCATGAAATGTTATTTCAACTGCTACGAGCTCAAGAAGCTCCGCGACATGCATAAAAACCATAGGAGGCGGAGACAGGGCAACTAGTGAAGTGGCTCGCGAGGTGTCTACCAAGGGGAGAACGTTGGAACAAAAACTTCGGTGGCTACGATGTCCCCCGGGCAGGTTAACAGGCCAACACCGTATAACAGCTTCCTCACCCTCAGGAGAAAGGTCATGCAGAGGATACCAGGGGCTACTAGGATCCAAAGGGCGCCATAGCCTGCATCCTCGGTGGCTCCTCGGCTCTGGCGTCTAACTGGCACTTCAAGCTGCTCACTCGCGAGGTCGGAGCCACTAGACCAGGGATTCCGTCCCCAAAGCTCAAGTAGTCCCAATGCTCCATCACCTTCGATGCCAGCGATCACCCCACTTCCACCAGGCCCATGGGCATACTACCCATGATCTACACTCCCACCATCAACAACATCGTAGTCACGAAGACCCTCATCAACGGAGGCGCGAGCCTAAAGGTGATTTCTACCGAGGCGTTCGCCAAGCTGCAGGTGTCGTATGATAGGCTGATGCTAACCATGCCGCTCTCTGGAGTGACCAATGGGACCACCATACCCATCGGGCAGGTGCGCCTCTCCATCACGTTCGAAACGCGCGACAACTACCGCACAGAACTCATCGACCTCGACGTGGCGTACATCGGTCTCCCGTACAACGTTATCCTTGGCTATCCTGTGCACGCCAAGTTCATGGAGGCCACCAACCATGCCTACAACATCATCAAGATGCCTGGGGGTAGTGGTGGAGTCATCACGGTCCGCTGCGACAAGGTGGAAGCCTTGCACTCTCTCGAGCACGCCTACAAGACTACGGCTACTATCTACCCGGAAGATGTGGATGCCCTGGACTATGTCAGGGGATCCACGAGGAGGAAGCAAATGGTGGACCAGGAAAACGCCATGCAAAGAGGGCGGCAGCCTATCTGTTCCCATCTCTCGAGGAGTAGAGCATGATTGACGCCCGCACCATCAGGAGGGACTCGGGGCCTTTGCGGCCAACCCTCGTGAGTTTTTAAGAGGCTCCCGAAGAATTGCATCGACCTGGGAGCTCTGGACTTCCCGCTGGACTGCACTCAGTGCACGTACGACTTTGACCGCCTCCCCGACGACGTCTAAGCTACCGGCTGAGCGGGACGATCCGGCTGCTAGAACTTGGACAAAACTCTCCGTACAACATGCCTGACTCCTCGACTTTTTCAAGGTGACCCCCCAAACTTTCATCCCTTACGGCCTTATCTCTTGTAAGACCCCATGTGAGCCATGGCGGCATTGTAATAAGCTCGGACTTCTAGCGGTTTTTTGGATCTTGCACTCTACTCAGGTCTTGCTATTTGGTTTTCCCTCGAAAAAGCATTTCTCCAAAACTGTGCCTGCTTGAGTTCCCTCTCATACACCACACGAGTAGGTGGCTAGGCACGGTGCTCATCACCTGCTCACTCCCCATCAACCTCAAAGCCTAAAGTGTCAATCTCTGAACTTATGGTCTAGTTCCGGCAATAAGTCACCTCACCCACGGTTTCTGGTGCTTGAGACCCTCGCGCGGAGCATGTATCGAGCCCCAATGGTAAGTGTATTTTCCATACGACCCACTCCTGGTAAGGTCTATGAGATGGTTCGTGAGGCACATTCCCTCCAACAGCCAAAAAAGTACAGGACCTAAAGTGTCAAGCTCTGAACTTACAGACTGGGTCTAGCGACGAGTCACCTCACCCATAGTTCTTGGCACCTAGATTCCTTGCATGTCATATGCTCAGGGTTTCACTAGTGCGTGTTTTTTCCTACGGGTCGGCTCCTGAGGCATAGCCCCTCCAGCGGCCCATGCTCTCATGACCTAAAGTGCCGAGCTCTGAAGTTGCTGACTCGATTCAGCAGTAAGTCACCTCACCCATGGTTCCTGATATTTTAAAAAGACATCACCGAGATGGCTCATGAGGCACTGCCCCTCCACGGCCCAAGCTCTCACGACCTAAAGTGTCGAGCTCTGAACATGTCGACCGGTTTTGATGGTAAGTCACCTCAACCACGACTCCTAATATTAAAAAAAAACCTCACACTAAACCTACAACCCGTCTACAATGGGCCAAAAGGACAACCATTTTCCCTGTGACATTCTCCTCGGGAGCCTTATGGGGTGGCTCGTGAGGCACACTCCTCCAGCGGAAAAAACTCTACAGTTCCCATGGTGTCGAGCTCTAAACTTACGGTCCTATTTTGGCAGTAAGTCACCTCACCCATGGTTCCTAATAGTCAAAAAACTCCTCGTGCGAGTGCATTTCAAGTCCACCTCGGCACGCATGTTTTATCCATAGTCATCTCCTTGAGAGGCTCTACATAGGGCGCACTAGGCAAAGCCCCCTGGTGGCTCAATCATAAGACCTACAGTCCGAATTGGCCAGCGGATAGTTACCTCATCCATGGTAAGACGCCTTCCCTACGGTACTCCCACCGGGAGGCTCACCGGACGGTTCATGAGAAAGACCCTTGTCACTAATCTAAACGAAGGCAACACCAACGGCCGTGGCAAACGCCTGAACTCGCACCCCTTTACCTCGAGAGGAGGCTCGCGAAGTGAGGGCACGCGCAAGCCACGTAAGGTTACCACCGCTCAAACAGCTGGGCCCAGAGACTAGTATAAGGCCCCCTCGTGAGAGCACGCGCCAGAACAACTTACGACTGAAAGGCCCAAAACCCTTCACGAGGGCAGGGGCTACATCCCCAGAAATGTGTGGAAGCTCTTCGTGAGCTAGTGCACAGAGCACAACGCATGACAGTCAAGGCTATCGGCTGGAAGTGCTCCAAGAGAGCAGCGTCTCCCTAACGCCACCCTCGGGAGTAAACTGATCAGGCGCCTCCACGAGCCTCCCCTTGCTAGGATTGTTGTCCTAGAATACTCCACCCCCTCGACAGGAACTCAGGGGGCTCGCGAGGCCCGCCGCCTGGGAAGACCATATAGGCAACCGCCTC
Organism: Avena sativa; assembly: GCA_916181665.1. Lineage (NCBI taxonomy): Eukaryota > Viridiplantae > Streptophyta > Magnoliopsida > Poales > Poaceae > Avena > Avena sativa. The sequence goes on along the minus strand of OV702293.1, from coordinate 91,258,257 downwards.
TAGCTCCGTCAATCCGTTGTTGCATCATGGACACTCACGAAACTCTAGCATTACAACAAGAACATGCAAAAGGATAAGCAACAAGCATGAAGATACACTTATAGACATCCATGACATTCTTCCTTACAACCTTACTATGATACATGAAGCTAAGGGATACTACAAATCCTACACTAGCAAAAGGCTCGTGCCCCAACAACGCCGCTATAGCCACAACATAAACTCCGCCCAGGCCCTTTTGGAGGTGGTGGGGTAGTAAACACGGCATGACATGGGTTCATACACAATCATCGAGAAGTCCTTCTTGACGTCGTAGAGAAACCTCAGTACAGAGCCGCGCCCGATCTCTTGGTTGTGGATGAAGCTCTTCCAACCGGAGGAGATGTGCATCTCCCTAACATGGGGATCTCGAGCTCCACGGTCCACTCGTCGCTGCCTCATAAATGCCACAGCCGCACAAAATCCTGGAGATGGACCCCTATAGCAAGGGTGAAGCGCGAGGGGAGCCGCGCCCTGGTGGACCAATCGTCGTCCTTCAGGATGAGGATGAAGTCGGTGACCTGCTCGGGCTTGCCTCCACCCTCAATCTTGATCCCAGACTAGGGATGGTGTGGGGACGAGGGCGGCGCTCGACCTGGACTAGTCCTTGGGCCGGAGTGATGGATCTGGTAGCCGCAGCCCGTGCACACCCGACCGCGCCTCGCAGATGCGCTTTGTCCCACTACCAGAGCAGTAGGGACGGGGCAGCACCCTAAGGTGCATGGCAATCTCTGCATGCCCCGAGGCTACTCCCACATGGCCGGCCTCAGCCACGCTTCCTTGACCGGGCCTCCTCCATCCTGGCTTTACCCTTCTCGGCAGATAAGAAATGTTTGGGCAACATTTGTAGGATAGGCCTACGCATGGACCCTCAAGAAGGAAGAAGGGGAATAGAGGCGTGGAGTGAGAAGATCGAGTGCCCACACCCCAATATAATAGGCCTAGTTGAAAAGACGTGCCGTTGTGCCAGACACGTGGTGTTAACTTCTGGGCCCCATGCACCGTCATGCTGTGGGAACAACACCCAGGGTGGAAGCATCGCACCCAAGATCTATGGCTAGGGGCACACAGCCGTTTCGAATCCATAGCTAGGATAAGGGTGTGGCAGAACCGTGTTAACCAAACGGGTTCCAGGACCCGTCAACCATCATAGGCTGCTTGCCCCTTTGAGTCCACCGAAGGACACGTGCAAGTCAAGCGCCCCGGGGCTACTATCGGGGTCCTGGAATCCGGGGTGCCACGTCCCCATGTTTGATAGGTCCAGTGCTAGGGCAGTTGCACCCTCGGGAGGTTGGAGTGCCTCTGGAGGCGGCACAGCCAAGTGAACCTTCGTGAGGCCCCGCTTCGTGAGGAGACGTTCTCCAGGGGATGCGTCCAAGAGAAGGACTCCTCTATAGTGCTCCACTATGCTGACGGGCTTTGGATGCCTTGGAGTGTGCCAAGGTCCTGTTTTGTAATCTCACCGGGTAGCCGGCATGCGGGGCAGAACCTGACAAGGGGCACAACGACCTTGCGCTTTCTATTCGCCTCGGTAAAGGAAGGTTCGGTCCGACCCCTTTTCTGTAAGGGGAGGATGGAAGACCTCAGCACGGCTGGCGCCCACCTTTGAAGTTTTGGTGCAAGGAAGAAAAGAGGCAGCGCCAGATGAAGAAAAATGAAGCTAAAGAAGGCCACTTTACAAGAGGACGGGGTAGCACCCGGCGTCCAAAACCTAGTCCACCAAAAGTAGTCTTGTAGACCGAGATCTCGAGGATCGGCACTATGGTAGACCTTCCCTCCCAAGGATTAGGGGAAGAGGCCCGACGCCGCTATATAAGAGACCCTCCTTGTACCTTAGAACAAGTCAATCCCAGAGATCTGAAACCCTAGGCTTTTATCCTCTATTTTACCCTCATGAAGCACGTGAGAAATACAAAAAAGAAGGAGTATGGGCTTTACCTCCTCATGGGGGTCCCGAACCTGGGTAAAACACCCATTTGTCACCTCTCTGTCGTGTGCTTGCTCCGCCACTGCCACCGTCGTCGAGGCTTCCTGAAACCACGTGTTCAGCCCCCTCATGAACCAAGGGATCGTTGGACCCTAGTTTCCTTCACGGGACAAAACTCCGATAGCGAGAAGGGGTCACAACATGGGATGGTTCCAAGAGGAAAGATGAGCCAGGGAAAATTTAGAAGTTGCCGCCCAAAATATGCATAGGTATGGTAGGAACTTATAGGAGCGCACACGACACACGGTGTCATCTTCGTCCTTGCATCCTCGCACTGACCCTCATACCCAGGACCCAAGTGCAGCGGAAAGAGACGAGTTGCAGAAACCACCATTGATCATAGATAAAGAAAAGTGAAGGTGTGGGGTTAGGATTTACCCGATCCATGTGTAGCGTCACTCGTACACCTTTTACACCAACGAGACGATGTCGCGCCCTATTTCATTGGAGGCGCAACTGCCATTGATGCTGTTGCCTCCTCCTCATGATCGCCCTCCATCACCGACACCATCACTCTGGCCTTGATTCCTGGATAATCACGAAAGAAACAGCGGGCATTATCACCTATGCATTATGATAAACCAGGTGGGGAGAAATAAAAATATCTACAAGCAAGTGACAACATTTATATAAGGTGCCGGCTGAAAAGAGGAGGCAAACCGATAAACGGACAATACCACTACACCTACAAGGGAAAGTTAGGAAGGACGAAAGTCGACCACAATCCCTGTCATTACACTACCACCGGCAGTTTCAAGGAGAGGCGGAAATGGAAGGGGAAACGACAAGGCAATCAATCGGGTGGAAGTAGAAACGAAACAAAATGTACAGATGCCCGATTATCGGGTGGAAGGCAATCAAATCTGGGCCGTGCGGTGGTAACTTGGCCCAATTCATGAGAAGATGTTTAAATCGGTTTTTGGAGCAACTGCCCAGCAATGTTGCGTGCACCTGTATGAGCGGGACTCCGGGCATGTGGTGATACGACCGAGTGATCTGGAGCGTTTATATACGTGATCAGACAATCCATAACGTGAAATCGCTCTGAGATCTCCTAGGTAGCTTAGTTTTACTATTTCTTAATTTGGATCTTGCCTAAAGACGTTGCAATATATTTCTATTTCTAAACTTTCTCCTTTTTAATTCGTTTTAGCGTTGTTTCCTAATGTTCAATTAAACCTAGGTCTACTAAGGAAAAGACTATTATACTATATCTGTGAATCTGGATCGAAGGTATCAATCCTTTTTCTGGCACCGTTGCCGAAGAAGCATTTTGCTATCCTAGTGAGGTCACTAGAGACCTTGTTTTAGTTTTATTTTTTGTCTGTAGTTTACTTCTTGTTATCTATTTTAAACCACCAAAAAAATTAGTTACTTGTTTAGTTATTTATCTTACTTTAAAAATACCAAAGAGAAAAGAGTAATGGCTCAAAAGAAACTTGGGGAGTATGCTACTCTTGCTGATGATTTTATTTGTGAACCTATTACTCAGCCTGCCGTTAGTGCAGAAGCATATGAAATTAAGCCTAACTTTTTGATTTTGGTTCAACAGAGCCAATTTAGAGGCTCATCTTCTAAGGATTCAAGTTTGCACCTAAATACATTCACTAAAATTTCCGACATGATGCATATTAAGGATGTTGATCGAAATATTGTTAAATTACGATTGTTTCCTTTCTCTCTTAGTGGAAAGGAAAAATACTGGTTGCTATCTCTATCTAAGGGAACTATTACTTCTTGGGAGGAATATACTAATATTTTTATGGAAATTTTTCCCACGGCTAAAACTATGCAACTAAGATCCAATATTTCAAGTTTTACACAGTAAGACAGCGAGCCACTAGCGCTTGGATGGGAAAGGATGAAAGAAGCTGTAATGAACTGTCCTAGTCATGGGATAGAAGAGTGGCTTATATTACATTTATTTTATAATGGCCTTAACCCAATGTCTATGTCTATGTCTATGCTAGATACTCTAGCAGGAGGAACAAACATGGGAAAGCAGATGAGTGTTGCAAAAAAATTACTTGATAATATGCAAAACAAACATGCTCAATGGCATGTGGAAATAACCTCAAAAAGGGTGAATGCAATCACCGAGATAAACAATGGAGAGCTTACTGCAAAGGTAGATGAGTTACTTAACATAGTAAAGGGTAAGAAAGATACCGAAGTTAATGCTATCACTACTGATGTTAATGATGTTAATTTTATAGCTTGTAGTCCTTATAATCATGCATGGAAAAATCAAAATTTTGCTTCTAATGTTAACATTATTCCAATATTGCAGGAGCTCCTTATAGTAACTATGATAATCATAATGGATCAAACCATGGCAATCTCTCATTTGAACATTGTTAGAAATTTTATGCAAGATTAAACTGAGAAAAATAATATGCTTATTAAAAATTATGGAGAACCATGACACTAGTATTAGTAAATTCTCTAATCAAGCCGTTGCAATTAGAAATGATGTGCAAGATCTATAGGGAAGGACAAAGACCATGGAAGCTTAATTTGTCAAGGTAGCTGAGAGCCTAGATCTCATACTTGCAAAATTCGCTGGAAAGCTTGAGCCAAATAATGAAGAGGAGCCTAAAGAGATAGATTATAGCAACGCACCAACACCAGAATATACCGTGGAAGATCTACTAAAGATGATCACCGTGAAGAATCCCGATATTGAAAAAGGTAATGATGCTACCTATCAACAATTGATTTAACAAGTAGCATCTAAAGTTAGAGAGTTAGAAATGGAGTATAAAAGATTAGCTGATAAGCTTTCTGCTTATCTAGATGATAAATTTGAGCCTACTATTAAAATTAAGGTTGGTATTAATGAGATATCTTCACTTTGTGATCTTGGTGCAAGCGTCTCAACGATTTCCAAATGCCTATTTGATAAATTAAACCTGGGGACTTTTACAACTACTGAAATGAGACTCTATCTAGCTGATTCAACTTATAAACAATCTATTGGGATTAAAGAAAATATAGTTATAGAAATTAAAGGTAGTCCCACGCTTATTGATCTTGTTATAGTGGACATGCCCGAAGAACCCATAGGACATATAATTCTATGTAGGCCATTCCTAAGAAATATTAAACATTTAATTAATTTACATGAAGGGAATGTGAGAATAGGACTACCATCTAGAGATCCTTTTATAGTACACTTTCTTAGGAAGAAGAAGGCCAAGCCTAATAATGATGATGATGATACAATCACGCTGAAAGCTAATTACTTTGGAGTGGGTGTTCCACTCACGAAACCTAAATGATCACCATCTGGGTCAAGCTAATTGAACTTAACTAGAAGTGATTCATGGGAGGCAACCCATGTGAAATAAAAGTTTTTATTCTTGTGTTAGTTTTGTTCTGTTTGTTTTGTTTGGTTTTGTTCTTAATAAAGAGTATTTAAGAAGACCTATGGAGAGAGGAGAAGAAAATAATGCAATCCTTGATTTTATATTTTGCTAACACATGGCCTTAAGATATTGCTAATTTCTACAAAGTATAGTTTCTGCTATTTTTCCTTTTGCTAAGATGTGCAAAGGCGCGTGAAGCTACTAATCAAATTCCTCAAGTTTTTGCAGCTTCTAAGCACATAACGACCACTGTTGCGGTTGGAGATCACGTACTGCGTGTCTGTACCACATCACAACATCGGAAAAATTGAGGTGTTAATTTTTTTCGCAGTATACAGTGGTCATAACAACCACTGGTACAGCCGGAGTGGCCGTACCACCCACCCGTATAGTACCCTTGAGAAAAATATCAAACTTGAAGCAAATGTACTGACTGTGTAACAACCAGTAGTATGGGCATGCGCGACCATACCACACGCCCGTACTGAGTGCATCACTAGGAGGAAAACGTCGACCCCAAGGTATGTACTCGGTACGGGAGGGCTCCGGCCATACCGCCCGCCCGTACCACATACTCGTCCGCCATATGATCCTAGAAAGAGGTAACCTAAAATTCCGAAAATACTATTCTCTTTCTTCTACCTCCAAACTCCAAACTACTTCATTGGATCTTTAATTCTACTTGTTTTTTCATTGATTTTGTGCACCCAATCGATCTAAGATATGTTTATCCTCCGATCCCCAACTTATTTGCATCCAAACCTTTCTCAATCTTTCACCATTATAAATCTAGACTTAGGTCTTGTTCTTGAGCTAATCTTGATGTTGAGCATGTTTAGTTAGTTTTTAGAGGAGATTCTTTTGTAACTAGTGTAGAGGATTGACGAGGGTTTGACTCGTCAATGACCATTATAATAGACTTGGGTTTTGGAGAAAGAGGGAATGCTGGAGATCGCGTAAGAGATTCGCAATACGAAGACACGAGGTTTACCCAGGTTCAGGCCCCCGGAGGGAAAAGCTTACTCTTGCTTGTTTGTTCTTGATTGATGGCGATGCCAAAGGTTACACGGGTGCGCAGATGAGATCTGGCGGGTTGTGTGCTAGAGTATGAGGTGAGAACTATAGATCTATTGTGTCGTCTTCTGAGTTGTCACCCTCGTTGGACCCTCCTAGCCTTTATATATGGGGGAGGCTAGGTCTCAGGTACCAATACGAGTAGGTTACAAGTTGTGTTCAAATTCTAGTCTTGATCTTTCCTTGTCTTGCGTGTTTGAGAGCCTGTGTCTATATGGCTTCGTTCCAGCCGAACTATCATGTATCACGGACCTTGGAAGGTCATCGAGTGGGCCTTCCATTGAGCCGTACTAGGTAGCCTGTAGTCGGGTGCCTGTTGGGCATACCCATGCTAGTAGCCCCCGAGTGTCCATCCGAATCGTTGATTTGGGTGGAGACTTAGTTGCGTTTCAGCCTTGCATTTGGATGTCAGAGTCGAAAGTTGTGTCGAGTGCAAAGCACTTCACCTGAAAGCTCATCGAGTCAGCTGAATTTGTTTGGTTGTTGTAAAGGCGTCAGAATTATGGATGTAGTCAACAAAATGGAGTATATGGTGCGTGACCAGCGCTCCCTATGGGAGTAGCCCCTAAGTGTATATTCGAGTCGTAGACTTGAGCAGATACTTATAGTCTTCGGTTGCACAATACGGTGATCCGGAAGTTCTTCGGATGATCTTGCAAATGTCGTCAACACCGGCGTTTTTTGAATGCGTGACCTGCATGCCCTATGGGAGTATCCCCCGAGTCCTCGTTCGAGTCGTAGATGCGAATGGGAAATTGGAGCATGCTACTCGAAAATCTTGTATGTGCGCGACCAACGCTTCAGCTCGGAGTATCCCCCAAGTGTCTGGCGGAGTCGTAGACTCGGGCAGAGACTCGAGTCATGTATCGTGCAACTGTACTCGACAATCTTGTGGGTGTACCGTTGACCCGGAAGTACATCGGGTGCACGACCAGCGCTCCTGATAGGAATAGCCCCTGAGTGTCTAGTTGAGTCGTAGACTTGAGTGGAGACTCATGCAAGGAGAAACCACTAACCCGGAAGTGCATCGATTCAACGTCTCATACATAAGGAGCCAAGAATCAATGATATAGTCGGAGTCGACATAGAGGAGTCATGCCACATTCTAGCTGGGTGAGTCGATGATGTGGATGAATTCGATTCAGTCGCTTCTGTCGGGTGTGCGGCCAGCGTTGAGTCTGTCGACAACTGATGTGGTCATCCGAACAAAGTGTCGACTCGAGTCTTGATTTCTATGAACGTGACTGACGTTGGTCGACTCTGTTAGAGGATCCGATAGAATAGCTTAATGCAGTCGACATCCTCGTAAGCTGGAAAAACATGAAGAATTGTGAAGTACTTGTATCTTATAAAGAATATTTGTCTGTCAGCTTGTAAAGTAAAATTCTGGTGCCAATCGAGTCGACACTTTTGCACTGTATGCTAGAAATTTTCGTTAGCTTAGTCTGAGTACCTTTTCGAGGTACTCGGAGTTCAAGGATTCAATGGTGAGGCAGAATCAGCTACTCGGGCTATCGCGTATGAGGTGCTTGAGTGCGTGGCACGTTAGGTTACTCGAAGAGGGTGCATCCCCCGAGTGTATCGAGTGCGAGTTAAAAAATAAAAGAATCAACTCTGAGTAGAGAGAAACTTAGCTTTGTTGGTTGTCGACAAGGTGAACAAGTCACATGAGCCAATGTGATCGGTGGATCACAGGAGCCAAGGCAACCAACGTGTTGTGGTCGAGGATTGTAGTGGATCGCCGTAGCCAATGGCGGCAGCGGGTTGCCGCAGCCAAATATTGTAGCGGCTCGCAGTTGCGGAAGCCGAGGGAGCCCCCGAGCCCTGAGTCGTTGGAGTCAAAGAACGTAGCGGATTGCCAGAGTCGAAGATTGCAGTAGGTCGCGAGATCGATGCCAGACGAGTATTCAACGTGGTGGTCGAGAGTTGTGCAGCGGACATGTAGTCGACGTGGCATCGGGTGATGTGGCAGACGTAGTCGATGCGACGGACCGAAGTCGCGTGGTGATGACGAGTTGCCGTATCCGAAGACTGTAACGGGTCACAACAGTCGAAGACCGCATCGGGTTGCCGCATCCAAAGACCGCAGCGGGTCGCTCAAGCCAAAAACCGTAGCAGGTCACGTGGTGGATGGAATCGACACATCATCGGATCAGCGCAGCACCCAGGCGTAGAGTCAATGCGATCGGACGGAGTCGAAGCGGCGGTGTCGTCGGATCTTTGTTTGGAGGGAGTCGACGTGGCGGCGAGTCGCTAGAGCCGAAGACCATAGTGGGTCGTCGCAGTCAAAGACTATCGCGAATCGTCATACCTCGGAAAGTGTCATGCAGCGGAGTTGCCAGATTTTTATCATAGGGAGCACGCTCGTTAGAAAATCTATGCATGAGCCAAGTATTTAACTGATCATTGCCTCCATGGTGATTATGCATGTAATTAGCATTGCGGCTGCAAAATACATACACAAAGCATATATCCGTACGTGGCTTCCTGTGTTTGAATTGATAAATCATTGCATGTACTTCAACACGTGGAGGACATAATGCTACACTCCACGTGAGGATCGAGTGGTTTTTCATGATAGTGTTTGTTTTGATTACGTCTCGGGGTGTGCCTCCATCGATGATTTGACCGGAGTTGTCTGATTGAATAGCTGGTTGTATTGGCGAGTTACGGTTTGGATCATGAGCTATCCGTGGAACGCGACAAAACTTCTCGATCTTTGTAGATCCAATCAACTGCGTACTAAGACGGTGGAGATGAATTCGAATGCAACGGAGATGTTGATGAAGAAACTCCACGTACCGGCACAGATCTGTTCTCGCAAAACTGACGAATCATAGATTGCTAGTGATGGCACTGCCACGACCGCACGATCAGCATCTCTAGTTTTCATAGATGGCGCCAATTGATGAGGGTTTGACTCGTCAATGCCAATTGTTATGGACTTGGGTTTTGGAGGAGGGGACGCTGGAGATTGCGAAATGCCTAATAGATTTACAATACGGGGACATGAGGTTTACCCAGGTTCAGACCCCCGGAGGGAAAACCCTAGTCATGCTTATCTGTTCTTAATTGATGGCGATGCCGAAGGTTACATGGGTGCGCAGATGAGATCTGGCGGGTTGTGTGCTAGAGTATGAGGTGAGATCTGTAGATCTATTGTGTCGTCTTCTGGTTGTCCCCCTCGTTGGACCCTCCTAGCCTTTATATATGTGGAGGCTAAAGGGAATATGCCCGAGAGGCAATAATAAAGTGGTTATTATCGTATTCCTTGTTTATGATAAATGTTTATTTTACATGCTATAATTGTATTAATACGGAAACGTTAATACATGTGTGTTTAATAAACAAAAAGGAAGTTCCTAGTTATGCCTCTCTTATAAACTAGCTCGTTGATTAACATGATGATCAAAGTTTCCTGATCATGGACATTGGATGTTGTTAATAACGAGGTCACAACATTAGTGTAATGATGTGATGAACATTCATCCGAAGTATAGCATTACAATCAAAGTCATTGAGTTTATATTGCTATAACAACTTACGAAGTGATCCTAATCCTTAGACCATAAGATCATGTCAATCACTAACACCGGAAGAGTTTCTCGATGACATCAAACGTCACACCGTAACTGGGTGATTATAAAGATGGCTTCAGAACTACTAAAGTGTTATGTTGAGACCCATGGATCGAGAGTGGAATTTGTTCATCCCGATGATGGATAGATATGCTCTGGGCCCTCTCGGTGATATCACATTGATTAGCTTGCAAGCAAGTGATTTGATCACTAGAATGTTATATCACGGGAACGAGAAAAGAGTGCATGTCTGTAACGAGATCAAACTAGGTATGGAGATACCGATGATCGAATCTCGGACATGTAATATATCGTGAAACAAAGGGATTAAGATACTAACGTAAAAGGTTCACACGATCACAGAAGTCATCGTTGAATGTGTGGGAGTCAGTATGGATCTCCAGGTCCCGCTACTGATTATTGATCGGAGAAGGGTCTCGATCATGTCCACATTATTCGCGAACCGTAGGGTGATACACTTAAGGGATACCGACACCATTCGGAGCAAATGATATGCCATAAAAAGAAAAGGAAAGCGCATGAATTTATTTCACTAGACACCGGAACTGTTTCGGTTGAAATTGCTGAAATTGGTTCTGCATGTGAAATGGAATACTAGCAAGGGGTTTTATGTGAATGTTTGTTAACTAAAGTAATTAACAAAATTCTGAATAAATAAATAAAAGAGTTTTATTTAAATGAGAGCTTGCATTAAATTTGGTGGAAATTTAATGCATGTGAGTGGATTTTTTGAGTGGAGGCTTTTTAATGGGAGTGGAGGCTTTTCATTTTGAGTGGGAGCTCCACCCACGTGAATGTGGAAGAGGTGGGGGCAGCCCCATGGCTGGGCGCCATGCCCCTTGGGTGCCCCCCTCTCCCCTATAAAAGGCCCCCTCTCCTCCTCTCAAAGCACACCTCCTCGCGAAGGATCTCTCTCCCCCCTTTAGAATTTCCCCATGGTCTCGGATCAGCGAGATACATGTTCCCGGTGGATTTTTCTGGAAGGATTTGTTGCTTCCGCTGCTTCACTGGAGCGAAGGCGCGGAGGTTGTCAGGGTACCCGTACGTGTGTGCGATCACGGATGCACCACTGCTTTGAGGTGCTGGACTTGATCGTGCTGTACCGGCTGGACCAGACAGACTTCATCACGATCTTGAGATCGGCAAGCGTTTATCTATATCATCCACGAGTACAACCTCGTTAACGCTATTTGGTCTTCGAGGATATGTATTCTATGGATGTATATCCACCCCGTTGCTTGTATCTAGTAGATAGATCTTGGTACTTAGATGTTCCCATCGTAGGAAATTTTTTGTTTTCTATGCTGCGAACCCAATAGAGGCTAGGTCTCAGGTACCAATATGAGTAGGTTACAAGTTTTATTCAAACTCTAGTCTTGACCTTTCCTTGTCTTGCGCGTGTGAGAGACTGTGTCCACATGGCTTCGTTCCAGCCAAACCGTCATGGTCTTACGGACCTTGGCAGGTCGTCGAGTAGGGCTTCCGTTGAGCCGCACTAGGTAGCTTGTAGTCAGGTGCATGTTGGGCATACCCATGTCAAGGATCGTAAATAATATTTTTATATTGGATCAAATTTTTGATTAGCACTTTTATTTATTTTTGTTATTATATAACAAGGATTCATACACGTGTAAGGGCTGTGGAACAAACCTCATCAACTGTTGATACGCTAACCCCCGAGTCACTTTATATCGAGTTCACCAAGCAGTTTTAGTTGAACCGTTTCAACCGTCTCAAGCTCCGAGAAATCAAGTCCACCAAGTGGGTGTGTCCCTTTATCCTGAACCAACTTGGAATCCGTCTTGATTCCAATTTATTGTGCAACAATATTGGTTTGATGATTTTGTATTTCGGGATTGCTCCACGTACCACCGCTTGACGCTTGAGTTTCTTAGCACTTTGACGCATTCGGTGACTTCTTATTACTGTCCCGAGGAGAAAATTCCTGGAGTTGATCACATCAACTTCCGTCTTATGAACTATGAGTACTCCTTGACACTCAGCCAATAGGCTCATTCCTTTGGGTTTGCCAACAACAACACCGACATATGCTCCACCACTTTTATTTGAATCCTACACCCTTGGGTTATTTTAATAGAATCAGAGTTCATGTAAACACAACCAAGGGAAACCAAATTGATCATCCAGCTGTTCATTATTTGTTTTATGTTATTGCTAACACCATGCAGGCATGTTGTGAGTTTACTAGAGTCAATGAGGAGGGCATGATGATCCTCACTAAAGTTATTATTCCTAATTGTAACTTGACGCCAAATCTAGCGCACTTATCTTTTTTATCTTAATCATTAGGAGCTTGAATCTCGTTGTCACACATGCAGAGGAGGAGTCATAATCATGCTTGCACATGCAATCCAAGTCAACCTAGGTAACATCCAACCATTGTCTGGAAACCGCTGTCATGGTTTTCTACCCTCATAGCTTGTGATATGATTTCTAGAACCAATGGTAGATATTTCTTTGATATACCTGGAGCGAATCACTTGGTCCCTTCTCCCTTTCCTAATGGTCTCTTCTCTATCGAGGAGGGATGTTTGCGTTATGATGCGCAGGTTGAAGCAAGTCTACACAACAAGAAGTACCTGTGGATGAAGAAGAAGAATATGATGAAGAAGTGGAACAAGAAGGACCTGAACAAGATGTGCAGTCACCAAACTTCTACACCACCTATATATATGCTCTTGAAGAAAATATCCAAAACATGAACGACATATCCATCAACCTTCGAGATGCTACTGCCAACCTCAGTACTCGGTTCCATGATTGGAGCAGCCAATGGAAGATGGGTAACTATCCACAACCACCACAATGAGCAACAAAAGGGCTTGCGAAATCCTGATCTTGGGGATGTGTCCCTTGGCAATTTTATTTGTGTAGTAATGATATTATACTTAGCTCCTATTGAGCTTTGAAACACTCGTGTTGGTTTGTTCCAACACTTTTCTTTTTTCTTTCATTTTCAGTTTACTTTCGTTCTTCGTTTGATTGCTTTAGTTTCTCATTTCTTTTTGTTTTCTTAGTCCCTTGCTTGGTCGCAAGTTATTTTCTATTCTTTAATCCCTATCCTCAAAAAAATAGAAAAAGATTTTTCTCTTTTTCCTTTTTCATGAAAGTGGATTTGCACTTTGCTTCTTTGCTTCAATTTTATTATGAGAGTGATTTTTCTTGAGTTTTGAAGGAACACATCCCTATAAGGAAGAGGATTAGAAAGTCACTCATGAGAGGTATGTCCTATGTCTCCCACTTTTGAAGTTTGAATTGTTTATCTTAGTTAGTTGATTTGCTAAGATGCTATGCTAGTGAGAGAAATTCAAAATAGTTAGAGTAAAGCTTTTTATTATTATGAATGATTAGTTGTGGAAGCTTTTTCTCGAGTTCTTGTATCTAACCGAGTCTTGCTTTGGAAATAATTTTGCCAAACAATTAGAATAAGAAAAAGTCTGAAATTTTATGACTTGTTGGATGAGTGATTGTATTGAGAGTTTACCTTTGAGGATACTTCACCCCATAGATGTTTTTATAGACTTGAAGGCACTCGGAAAATGAGTTGTTTGATTGAAATGAAGTATAGTGGTAATTGTGATTGCATGCCAAAGCTAACCTTGTGGATCAAACTATGATACTATTTAAAAAAGCTTTATGTTTTCCATGCACACCTTTGGATGCCAACAACACCGCTAGATTTTGAACAATCTATGGTATATCCCTGGATTTCGGCTATGAGTTGATGACATGGGTGGCATACATTTCACCATATGGGCAAAATTATTGGTACTCTCGAAGGTTGTGCAAACAGTTGTTTAAAAGCATCACTAAATGATCCTTGTTGAGAAATATCCTTGAAAGAAGGAAGGAAAAACAAGAGAAAGAGAAAAAAATATAATAAAAATATGATGATCCACAAAACAAGTCTTTGGTATGGTCTCGTTACTACTTTATAAATTTTCTTGAGAAGCAATGATTGGAATAGTAGTGTTTCAGATAGTCTTGATTTACTGATGTGGGTGTCAATAAGGTACTTAATTGTTATGCTACTTGGGACATGAACTCTCTTACTCAATATTGCTATAATAAACATCCTAGTGTTCCTTGGCAGGATGAGAGTTAACTAGAGGAACTGAATTCATTATTACACTTCTAGTTATTTATACTTATATTAAACTCTACTTTGATTGTCTCGAGTTATCAAAGCTTGTCCAATATTCTTAGCAACTCTCTAACTTTGATGAGCTTTTCAAAATGGAAGAAGTGTTGGATGCATATGGCTAACGACTGTAAGTGAATTCGTATTCTCGTTGTTTCAAGTTTAAATGTTGAATTCCTTAAAGTTCTTTTGTTCTTCTTGCTTGAGGGTGATCAAGGTTTGAGCTTTCGGGACGTTGATGGCTCCAAAAATTGCCATTTTCTCCGCGTTTAAACATTGTTTTTCGTCAAGCAATTGATATTAGTCTCTCTTGATTTGCCACTAATGACTAGTTATTGCATATGCAAAACCTTGCTTTGATTTGTGTTGTGCAGGAAATCACACTTTTATTGCGAAATCTGGAGTCATAAATGAAGATTTTGAGGAAGTTTACACGACCAAGTAATCTTGGGGCTATTGCCATGCGCCAGAAGGCGTACGAGCACTGGTACAGGTACGACCCACCCATAAGGCCTGCTAGTACAAGGTGGCGGCGGCTTCATCTCGTCAAGCCCTACAACTCTCATGAAGGCGATTATATATTTTGAGGTCCCAGCCGCCCTGCAGGGGGGGCGCCATTCTTAGATTGCATCATAACACCACCAAAGGAGATTCACACCATAGTTCATCCCTTCCATTCCCCATCCTCTCCATTAGCCATAGCCACTACTTTGTATTTGAGATCTCCTTGTAATTCGGCGACCATTGTAAGAATATTTGGTTTTAATCTAAGTATTTTGCACAATATTTTTTATCCTTGATCTTATTGTTATGAGTGAGTAGTCCTCACGGGCTGTGGGTTGGAGAGAAACCTCGCAGCGATTATGTGCATCTAATCTATGGAATTATTGTGTATTTTTTGAAAGAGGGATTTGTATCTTTTGTTTCTTTGTCTCTTTCCTCGATATTTGGACTTGTAGGTACCCAAGACCCTCGAGATTGATCAACGCTTGAGGTAAGATACTTGCCTAGCGATGATCTTATAGGAAACCTAGTGACAGAAAGGGCTATACGGTCTTCGCTTAGCGATCCATTCGGGATCAACAGCAACATCTCTCCTTAAGGTTTTGATCTGTGTTTATCACTTAATAGCTGTTTGTAACCCGGTGCTTCGTGGTATAACCGGTTGAATCAAAAGGCTATCGCTATGCATCTCGCAGGGGATTTAGTATATTAGGATGTGCTTCCTATAAAGATTATCTCTATTGAAACATTATACATGACTATACTTATTATTATTTTTTATCCTATATGATGTGCAGATGCAGGTGAATCTTCGACCCTGGCCTATCTCCATCCATTGAATCAACCCACATATAAAGTAAACTAGATTGGTCCGGTAAACAAAGGTAAAACAAAAAATAAAGTCTTGTAGACGTGTTCTTATTTTTATTCCTATTAGTGTTGTTTCCCAATGTTCGATTAACCTAGGTCTATTAGGAAAAAAGCTATTATACTGCATCCGTAATCCGGATCAAAGGTATCAACCCTTTTTCTGGCGCCATTACCATTATTTGGTCGCTATGGCTATGTAGAAATAACAAGATTTTTAATAACATTGTATCTTCTCCCTTGCAGGTTATATATCGGGTCACAGTTAACCTCTGATCATAGACTATTCTCCCACGAATGGAATTTTGCGACTTGTTTGTGGAGTGGTGTACGCATTTGGAGGATACATCGAGGGATATTTTTTTCCGACATGGATGGCCACGTGATTTGCGGATCGATCTGCCATAGATCGAGGCCGTTTATTTTGATTGCGATTTTTGTAATTTTAGATTACTTTCTTTATTCTATAGTTATGTGGTTTGTGCAGCTGTGTGCATCTTAATTATGCAAAGGCCGGATGTAAACATTACTCGAAGTAATAAAAGCGTCCATTTCCAAAAAAATAAATACAATTTCCAGATTTGCAAGTAGACCATGTTAGAGCATCAAGCAAACTAAAACAATCAATCTATCTATTTTTTACTGAAAACCTACATACTAATCTATCTTGGCAAACCTTCAAAAAGGTAAATGAATGTAGTCCAAGCTGAAAGTGCATTCACTAATTTTCTAGACAAATATAGCAAGCAATACGTGAAATACAAATGATCTCTACTTTCATGAGAATGACAGAACATAGATATAGAGGTACCTCTAGAACCACGTTGCAACAAGACATCTTTGGTAAAATGATTTCTTTTCCTTAGAAACGCAAGGCACAAAATGACAAAAACGATCTATTTTTTTCAAGATAATTCACATTCTTAATGACTTGATTATTTTCATGTGTAAATATTTGCGAAGTATTTTTCTTATATTGTTGTCTTTTAGAGAACTTAGTTTTAAATTCCAAGGAGAATGTACGGGCAAAATGAGTACAATCATAATTTATCATTAACTCTTCTAATAAAATGGAAACCTTTACTTTTGAGCCGCGAGTGACTAGGCGAACTTGGCTGTGAAATGTATACATTGTCCAAGTCATACTTATCGTACATTGGGTGGGTAGGGAGAAGGCTTGCAAAAGTTTTTCGTCTGATTTGGTCCAATTTTTATCTGGCGTTTTCAGGCCAAATCCGAAACATAGGGTGTCGCCTGAAAATGCTGAAGGGAAGAAAAAATATGGGTCAACCCTGTCGGCGAGATATCCTACTTCCCCACCGATATTCGGCTCTCCCGTGATACAGAGTCTTCTCCCTACCCACCCTCGCCGCTATGTCGCCGTCGGTGATGCCCTGCGCTACCCCGCCAAACCTACTCCGATAGAAAGGTCTACCACCGCTGCAACATCCTCTCCCCTCACAGTTGGCCTTGTTTTGCCTTCCCTCAGCGTTGCTGGCAGCTCGGCTCTGTTCCTAGCTCGTGTCCACCGCGCCCGTGAAGTGTTCAGTGTTTTGCCTACTCGGCCATGGAATCCGACGACAAGGATATGTTTTCCATGTTGTTGGAGGAAGAAACCGCCCCAGCCCCGAAGATGA
Organism: Avena sativa; assembly: GCA_916181665.1. NCBI lineage: Eukaryota > Viridiplantae > Streptophyta > Magnoliopsida > Poales > Poaceae > Avena > Avena sativa. Next base: position 91,241,020 of record OV702293.1, on the reverse strand, counting down.
AGAGCATATGCAGATCCTTGGCTGCTCGGCCAGACTATACACGCAGAATGCAGAGCCAAAGCATGAAGGGTAGGCGACAGGATGCCACAAGTGCAAAGCAAAGCAGCTGATGGAGGGCTACTGCATGTTGTACGCTGACTAATTTGCCGACAACCCATTGCACAAAGAGGCTATGTTTTGGCACTACATTAGGATGAGACGGAACTCTTCCTCGAGATCGTGTATGCCATCCGGGAGTTCGACCCCTACTTCGTATGCAAGAAGGACTGCACCGGCATGGTAGGGTTTTCTCACTACAAAAGTGCACGGTGTCAATGAGGTTGCTTGCATACGAAAATCCGGGTGACAGTACCGATGACTATCTCCGCATGGCCGAGTCCAGCGTCATCGATTGTTTGTACAGATTCTGCAGAGCAGTGATTGCTTTTTTGGACCATTATATATGAGAACACCCACTGCTGAAGGCACTGCTCGAATCCTCGTTGTAAATGAAAGAAGAGAATTTCCTAAGATGCTTGGAAGCATCGTGTGCATGCATTGGCAATGGAAGAACTGCCCATTTGATTAATAGGGAATGCACACGGGCCAAAAAAGAGGGTGTAGTGTAATACTCGAGGCAATTTTACAAATGATCTCTGGATTTGGCACTCCTTATTTGGCATGACAGGATAGAACAACGACATTAATGTCCTCCGGTTCTCTACTGTCTTCGCCAAGATTGTTGAGAGTCATTCTCCCCTAGTGGACTTCGAGATCAATGGGAACCACTACAACAAGGGATATTATCTTGTCGATGACATCTATCCAAGATGGTTAACATTTGTGAAGACTATCTCAAGCCCTATGATTTCCAAGTATTCTCAATTTTCTAAGGAACGAGAAGCTTGCCGGAAGGACGTAGAGCGGGCATTTGGTGTGCTCCAATAGAGATTTGTGGTTGTCCGGTTCCCTGAGATGACCTGGTGGAAAGATCAGATGTGAGAAGTGATGAACTATTGTGTGACCTTGTATAACATGATCACTGAGGATGAGTGGAATCATCCAGTGGATGAGGTTGAGAAGGAGCAATCATACTATAGACAGGGGCCTCTTGCAGAGTCAGATCACCAGGTGCCAGCATCATGGGTTTCCTTCATCACTATGTGTCAGGAGATCCGAGACCCAACATTGCATCAATAGCCGCAGGATGACCTAGTTGAACACATATGGATACGCAGAGGCAACACATAGCTGCAGGATGATCTGGCCAAACTTTGTCGAACTATGTTGTGTTTCATTCTACGCCAAACTATGCTGGGTTTTAATTTATACCAAACTATGTTGAACTATGCTTTGTATTCATTTTTATGCCAAATAATGTGAAGTGTCGCTAAATTAGCTGAAAACATGCCTGCCTGGAAATGACAACTAAAAACACGAGCGAAAATTCTGATACTCCCATCCGACCCTAAATAGCGCCGGATTTTGGTATGGAAACGCCAGCTCTAAACCAGCTCTGGGTGGACCACCGGTACACCACCTCACGTTCCGCATGGTCCAAAATTCCAAGTTTCCGGCTAATCCATACACATGGATGTCCACCGGTTTGGATTGGACCAGACTCGTGACACTTTGTCATGGGCCCATTAGCCCATAGGACTGGTGTAGGGTTGTCCCAACGGCTGGGGCGCACACACAAGGTAAGCCAGCGGTATCCAACTACGGAGTAGGCGACATAGGAGGGGTGCAGGGACACGCTCCAGGTATCAAAGAGGAGAAACCTGAACATGGATCTGCTACTTTTCCCCTTGTTGTATCTTCTCTCCCAACTTGGCTCTATTTCCCTCCATAGTTCCTGCTGAAATACTTGTATCGGACCTAAATTCCTCTTTGTGAATTGAGAGTGTGGCGGTGACAATCTGGTATCAGATATTCTCATCCTGGCACCCCGGCATCGCCCCGTCCAGGAAATCATGGGTGAATTGGAAATGAAGGAGCAGCTCGTTGTGCTGGTGACCGCGATCCACGAGCAGACCGCCAAGCTCGATGGTCTCTCTGGAAAGATGGAGACGGTGGAGGACAAGGCCGTGTCGCTGGAGGATATCAAGCCGGTGCTAATTGATTTTGCTCTTTGGAAACCCAAGGTCGACCAAGCGGTGGACGCTCTCCAAGCTGATCTGGCAGACCTATGGCTCACCCTCGACCGCCTCACCAACGACTGCCTCGCCCACACCACGCCGAATCTGTCGACCATGCTTCCACCTTCATCACCATCCGAGCGAAGGCCGGACCTGCGCGTCGGCCTCAACCTGGTGACGACGGATGTCACGGGCCAGGTGGCCACCGCATCGACACCACAAACCGGGGTACAGTGATGGGTCCTCTACCCCACATGACAATGACCAAGGGTACGTTGTAAGATCCCTCCTTTATAAAGGAAAAGGATCCCTTAATTGCAATGCTAGTCCCTGGATCAATGCTAGCATCCACAGTTTAAGATAAAGTACACAAAAACAAAGGTTATTATTACAGTCATTCCAGAGACAATATAGTCTTTACAACTCCATGGCCACAGGCCTAGTACAAGAGTTTAAATAAGTAAATAGATAAATAAGTCTTCATCTTCATGTGCCACAGGCAAACATGTTGAGTGTAGACTCATGACTCCTAATCATCATCAGAATAACCTGCAACATCACAAGTTACAGCCATAGTGGGTCAATACATTGGAATAGTATTGGCAAGTGATACCTTAGTAGAATATTGGTGGACTAAAATACTATATGCATTTTGGCTAAGTGTAGCTTAGGCTTGCTTTGCTCAAAATAGGTTTTCCCTATCAGTTGAAAACACTAAGTTTTTCTTTGTCAAAAACTTTTCCCAAGGACCCACCAATAGACATTGGGGTCCTTCACCCTTGTTCAACCACAAGTTTTACTTAGAATTTGGGATGAGGAGATTCTTGATAGCTTCCATGTCTTGATGCTCAAATTGTCCAATACCAGGGACATGGCTAAGTACTTAGATTCTTCCATCTGCATAGGTTGTGCACTTTCCCCAATAGTCTTGATTTTCAGCAAGACAGGACCTTTCAGAAGCCTTCCCTTAGACCAAATGGACGCGTTCCGACCTATCATCCCACTACCACCAACTGTCCAAATGGCTAAGTTATTGCAACCTATATGATCCAGGCAGAGCCCATATTGCCAAGTGGTTGCACTAGAAGCTTCTTAACATTTGGCCTCTCAAATCCCTTTGTTCCTGGGTGGCTTTCCACAAGTGAGATACACAAGGTAAACCATATAAATGGGCCTTGTGTAACCACTCAACATAAACCATTCCTTCCATTCCACCCAGGTGTTTCATTCACTTAGTTGTTTTATTAAGCAAAACACAAGTCCAAAGACTTAGAAATATTTTATCATAGCATGAATAGTTTCACCACCCTTGGTTGCTACTAGCTAGGCTAAGCATGGCATAGATAAACATCTTACTTAGAATTTCTAGCAATTCTACAACTACTAGGATTTCCCAAGCATAGCATATAAGACCAAAATTCATCCATGCAAGTCTAGCAAAATATTTCTAATGCATATTTGAAAAACATAGGAATAAAGTCATGAAGCACCACTTGCCTTAGTAGTTTGGAGAGTAGCTACAATCCTCACAATCACAATCACTATTTGCACCAAAATCTACACATAAAATCATAGCACCAAATAAATACAAGCAAAAATATATGAATGCATGCAACATGATATGAGATGATTTTCTATACTCAACAAGACAAGTGCACAGTACTGGTTCATAAACAAGTTCTAAACTTGCCAAACAAACTTTATTTGAACATTAAACCATTTATCAAATAATTACTACACACAAAATAGGCCTACACATGTTTCTGTAAAAATAACCATTTTAACAGAAACAAAACATTAAACACATTGCATATATGGAAAGGGATTTCTCTTCTGATTCCATTGATATAAAATTTGTCAAATTTGGACGTGGGAAACAAAAGTTATGATTAAAACAAGTTTAAACATCTAATAGATTCAAATTCTGATTCTAAATCTAAACCCTAGCCACGCGGCGTGTTCCTATTGGTTGGTACCGGTTCGGGGGGATCGATCAACAAGAGCCACACGATCTAAATGAAGATGCACGGCCAGATCTAACGCGTACCTCTTCGACACAAATCTAATGTTACTCGTTAGATCTAAATCCTACGGCCCTAATCTAATTGACCACAGACGGGCGGCGCTAGCGGCGGTGACTGGCGGCGGCATCTCTGTCAGAGCTGCTACCGGCGTTCTAGGTCGCGCAGGAGAGGGAGAAGGGGCTTACCAAGCTTGCCGTGTGCTTCTGATGCTCAAGGTGAGCTTCGTTAACGAAGGGGCGCGCAGAGGTGGTCGCTGGAGCTCGTCGGAGTTGCTGGCAGCGTCGGGTGCTTGTTGATGAAGATGTTGCCGAGGTTCTGCGTCGGCCTAGCACGAGCCAGATGGGTTAGGAGGTGCGCAAGGTCTTGGCGATCAAGACAGCATCGAAGGGAAGGCAAGGGAAGGTCGCGTTTTACCTAGATTGCACGTCGGAGTCGAGCGGCGGATCAGGTGTTCGCGGGCATGAACGAAGACGTCACTCTAGGTCACGAGAAAGCAAACAGAAGGTATCAGTGAACACGCAAGGACACGCTGGTCACAATGGTTTGAGCCAGAGACAGGGGGCGGTCAGAACTCACCGAGATTGGTCGCCGGAGTGGGTCTGTGCAGCGGCGGAGTGGTTCAAATTCGTGCAGCCTGGTGGCGGAGTGGTGGCGCTAGGTGAGGGGAAATGCTCGCGATGCAGAGGGGGTTAAGTAGCTAGGAGGGGGGCGGCGATTACGCGCTGTATCAATGCAATTTACGCGCGGCATCAGTGCGGGGGAAACGGCAGCGGCGAGGTGGTCGTCGGCGCTGATTGAGGACGAAGGGTGACGCGGCAGTGAGGCCCAGTCGTCAGCGAGAGAAAAGGTGTGGGAATGGGTCCAGGCTGTCAGCGACCCAGTGGGTTTTCCCGCGAGTGAGAGAGAGAAAAGGGGAACCCGGGTGGGCTAAATGGGCTGGTTCTGCTGTTGGGCTAGATAACTGGCGCCGGCCTTTTTACTTTTCTTTATTTCTTTTCTATTTCTATTTGCATTTCCAGAATTCATTTTCAAATGATTTCAAAAGCTATTTGAATTCAAACCTTTTCAGGATTTTTTTGTAGAGTGCAACCTTCATATTTCTGGGCACAAAAACATGTGGTTTCTCTGTACAAGCTTGGTTCTTTTGATCAAACAAAATAAACAGTGACAAAGCACTAGTTTTAAATAGGTTTTGAAAATGGTTTTCAAACCAAATTTGCTTTGTAATTTTTTTGGTTTAAGTGTTAGAAATCAAGCAACACAAATTGAAAGTAACAAGGTTTGATTTATGAACAACAATCCCTCATTGGAGAGTAGCATATGCTCCTGTTTTTGAATTGTTTTTGAAATGAAATCCTACATGATCATGGATGCATGGATGATATGCATGAGTTCCGAAACATGATTTTAGGGATGTTACAAATCTAACCCCCTTAAGGTGAATCTCGCCCTCGAGATTCGGATTGGCTAGCAAATAGGTGAGGGTGGTCTTTCCGAAGATCATCTTCTCTTTCCCATCTTGCTTCCTCTTCGATATGATGGTTCCACTAAACTTTGCAGAACTTGATAATCTTAGTCTGAGTAACTCTTTCTACAGTCTCAAGAATCTTGATAGGTTTCTCTTCATAAGTAAGATCACTTTCCAATTGGACCTCTTCCAAAGGTATGGTATCCTTCAAAGAAGTCTCTTCCATTTCTGGATGGCATTTCTTAAGCTGACTCACATGAAACACATTATGAACTGCTGACAAAGACTCTGGCAATTCAATCTCATAAGCAACTTCTCCTTTACGACTCAGAATCTTGAATGGTCCAACATATCTTGGGGCCATCTTTCCTTTGACTCCAAACCTCTTCACCCCACAAAGTAGTGACACTCTAAGATAAGCTCTGTCACCTACTTCATAGGTGACTTCTCTATGCTTAGGATCTGCGTAGCTCTTCTATCGGGATTGTGCTATCTTCAATATGTCCTTAACAAGTTTAACTTTCTCTTCAGCCTCTTTGATTAGTTCTGGTCCAAACAAACTTCTTTCTCCCACACCATTCCATAGAAATGGGGTGGTACACTTTCTCCCATAGAGAAACTCAAATGGTGCCATCTCAATACTGACTTGATAGCTGTTGTTGTAAGAAAATTCTGCGTAAGGTAGACTTTCATCCCAACTGGCTCCATAGTCTAGGGCACATGCCCTCAACATACCTTCAAGAATCTGATTAGTCCTTTTAGTCTGTCCATCAGTCTGAGGATGAAAAGCGGTGCTGAATTCCAACCTCGTTCCCAATGACTCATGTAGTTGCCTCCAAAAATGAGAGGTGAATTGGGTTCCTCTATCCGACACAATACTTTTGGGTACACCATGTAGACACACAATTCTACTCATATAAATCTTGGCTAACTTAGCACTTGTATAAGTTGTCTTCATAGGTATAAAATGAGCCACTTTAGTTAGGCGATCCACTACTACCCATATAGAATCATATCCTGACCTGGTCCTTGGCAATCCGGTAATGAAATCCATACCAATCTTGTCCCACTTCCAATCAGGAATAGGTAGTGGTTGAAGCAACCCTGCTGGTTTCTGGTGTTCTGCTTTCACTCTACTACACACATCACACAAAGCAATATGTTCGGCGATGTCCTTCTTGAGATTATTCCACCAAAATCTTTCCTTCATATCCATGTACATTTTGGTGTTACCCGGATGAATGGAATACGGTGAGTTGTGTGCTTCTTGTAAAATCAGTTTCCGAAGCTCCGGATCTTGTGGAACACAAATACGTTTTCCATGCCATGAAGTACCCTGTTTGTCTTCATGGAATCCTTTGGATTTTCCTTTGCCAATCTTTTCCTTAATCTCTTCAATTTCCTTATCAGTCTTCTGGGCTTCTTTTATTTTGTCCAACAAAGTGGGTTGAACATCCAAAGACATGAGATGTCCTTCAGGCACAGTCTCCAATCTGAGGTCTCTAAATTGGGCACACAGATCGTCTGGCAATTCTCCCTTAGTAAGGCCATTCACGAAAACCTTACGGCTTAGAGCATCCGCTACAACATTTGCTTTACCGGGGTGGTATTGCAAACTTAAGTCATAGTCCTTAATAAGTTCTAGCCATCTTATTTGTCTCATATTAATTTCCTTCTGGGTGAAGATATACTTCAAACTCTTGTGATCTGTGAACACTTCATATAGCTTTCCCAACAGATAATGTCTCCATGTTTTGAGTGCATGGACAACATAGGCTAACTCTAAATCATGAGTAGGGTAGTTCACTTCATGAGTTTTGAGTTGTTGAGAGGCATAGGCCACAACTTTCCCTTATTGCATAAGTACTGCACCGAAACCATGATGAGATGCGTCACAATAGACTTGGAAATCTTTTTCCAAGTCTGGCAAACACAAGACTGGTGATGTCCTTCTTCAATTCTTGAAAGCTGATTTCGCAACCTTCAGACCAAGCAAATTTCTTGTCTTTCTTTAGCAATTATGTCATAGGCTTAGCTACCTTGGAGAAATTCTCGATGAACCTTCTGTAGTAACCTGCTAAGCCAAGGAAACTACGAACTTCTTTCACTGACTTGGGAGATTCCCATTCGGTTACAGCTGACACTTTAGTAGGATCAACTGCTACACCATCTCCTGACACAACGTGTCCAAGAAAACCAACTTCATTCAACCAAAATTCACACTTGTTGAATTTGGCATACAGCTTATGTTCTCTAAGCTTCTCAAGTATCAAACGTAGATGTCCTTCATGCTCTTCTTTGCTCTTGGAGTAGATAAAAATATCATCGATGAAAACGACAACAAACTTATCAAGAAATTCCATGAACACCTTGTTCATCATATTCATAAAGTATGCTGGTGCATTGGTCAAAACAAATGGCATCACGGTATACTCATACAATCCATACCTTGTGGTGAAAGCTGTCTTGGGTATGTCTTGCTCTCTTATCTTGAGCTGGAAATAACCTGACCGGAGATCAATCTTTGAGAACACACAAGCTCCTTCTAACTGATCAAACAAGTCATTGATTCTAGGCAAAAGGGTATTTGTTCTTGATAGTCACCTCATTGAGTGAACGGTAATCTATGCATAGCCTTTGACTTCTATCTTTCTTTTCCACAAACAAAACTGGTGCTCCCCAGGATGAGGAACTTGGTTGGATAAAACCTTTTTGCAACTGTTCTCCAAGTTGCTTCTTGAGTTCTTTCAACTCATCAACTGACATCTTGTACGGTCTCTTTGCTATTGGTCTAGATCCTGGTAGCAAATCAATGAGAAACTCCACATCTCTATCTGGTCGCATTCCCGGCAATTCTTCCGGAAACACATCTGGATATTCACTCACTATTGGCACACTGTCCATGCTAACCCCCTTAAGAGAATTTAGCTTACTTCTTTTTGATTCAAAGTTGGTCTTGAATCTGATCCTTTTATTTTCTAGAGTTGTGAGTGAGACAATATGGTTGGCACAATCTATCACTCCCTTGTGCTTAGTCATCCAGTCCATTCCCAAAATGACATCCAATCCTTGGGAGTTTAGGATTATCAAGTTAACGGGAAACTTATACTTCCCAAACTTTATGACTAGATCATGACATCCTGAATTCACTATCATTTCTCCGCCAGGAGAACTTACTTTTATAGGACACCCAATATTTTCTACCGGTAATTCATTTCTTTCAACAAATGCTCTTGATATGAATGAATGAGATGCACCAGTATCAAAGAGAACAAATGCTGGAACAAAATTGAGTTTGAACTTACCAGCAACAGCATCAGGCTCCTCATAAGTTTCCTCCACATTGATGTGGTTCACTTGTCCCTTTTGAAAAGGGTTGGGCTTGTTGGGTCCTTCAACTTTCTTTTCTAGGAATTCATTTGCATAATGCCCCATCTTCTTGCACTTGAAACACTCAACCTGACTGATATCCTTCTTGACAGGCTGGCTTCCACTGCCACTTCCAGTACCACTGTGGTGGCTCTTATATCCACCCTTGTGATTCTTGTACTTGTCATTGTCATGACTACGGTGACTCTTGTTGTCATGATGACGGTTGTGGTTGTGGTGCTTGTTGAATTTCCCATGCTTGTGGGATCCTGAGCTTCCACTATCATCATAATGGGAACGCTTGTGAGACGATCTCGAGCTGTGCTTGTCCGAGTGCTTTCTCTTCCTACTCTCAACTTGTTTCATTTTGTTCTCCGAAATAGCAGCCTTATCACAAAGAGACTGGTATGTGGGAACATAGGCCACTTATAGCTGCAGGTTCAGTTCATCATTCAGGCCTTCAAGGAACTTTTCCTTCCTCTTAGCATCAATGTCAACTTCATCCGGTGCATAACGCGCCAGATTGTTGAACTCCTCAATATACTCTGCCACGCTGCGGTGGCGCTGCTTCAGGTTATGAAACTCTTTCTTCTTCAGACTCATCACTCCGGATGAGATGTGAGAAGTACGGAAACCACCTTCGAAGATAGCCCATGTCACATCCGCAATGGGAGTGGTGATCTGGAAGTTATCCCACCATGTGGCTGCTGGTCCTTCCAACAAGTGAGCTGCAAATCTGACTTTCTCTTCATCAGTACAACCAACTGTTACCAAGTCCTTGTTCACAGAGCGTAGCCAATCATTGGCCACCATAGGATCAGTTGTTCCTGAGAACTTTGCTGGCCTCAATCTCAAGAACCTTGTAAGCATGTCAAAACCCGGTGGGTTGTTGTTTTTGTTATTGTTGTTGTTGTTGTTGTTCTGATTCTGGATGAACGTAGTCATCCTTTGCATCAGCTGAGTCTGAGTTGTCATCATTTGCTGCATCTCAGGGGTGATGCTGTTGTTGTTGTTGGGGTTGGGATTGGCACGATGGGGAGGCATCTGTGGTTGGTTCAATAGAGATAAGAATGAGATACCCATAGATGCTAACATGCACAATACATCACATAAACAATCACCAAACATGCATCATAATAATAGTTCAACAACATAAATGACAAGTTTGCAAAGTAAACACACCAATAGCAAGCCATCCACATGTTGGATGGTCATTGCGACTCAAATAAAAGTATGATAAATAAATAATAAATGAGTAGTCAGCACTACTCCTCGGCATCAACCTCCTCCTCAACAAATGTAAGACCTGCATTCTCCATAGCGGTCTTGTATTCCTCGACATTGGTGGTCAAGGTCTCTACTTTGGCTTTGAGAGCCCTCTTCTGAGAACGAAGCCTCTCGATCACAGTCTGCTGATGCTCGAGCTCTAAGTCCTTGTTCTCTAGTTCTGCAGTCATGTCTCGAATCCTCTTGTTCCTATCTTGGACTCGCTTCTCTTGACTCTTGAATTTTCTGTCCTGACTCTCGAACTTGGCCTCCATCTCCTTGACTATCTCATCTTGCTCCGCGAAGAGCTTGTCCTTCTCACGAAGCTGCACCTGGAGTTCGTCATTGCTAAGCATGACGTTGGTCCTATCAGTGTCCATGTGCCTAAGAAGAACCTCTAAGTCCTGGAGGTATAGACGAATCGGCTCTGCCATCTCCCTCGAAGTGTCCTCGAAGTCGATGGCCTCTCCATCCTCATCACGTCTACCGAAGGCGTGGAAGTGAGTACCTCTAACCTGTCGAGAGTGTCTCCCTAACAGACGTCCAATCAAGTCCTGCATGACTACCTCTAGGCCTCTCTCCTTGTCATCATGCATGAGCTTGAAGATGATTGCTTCCGTGGTAGGCTCAGTCTGGCGTCCGGGCTGATTGACCTTGAAGCCCCAAAGGTCTTTCCTCTCAAACTTGGTGAGGGTAAGTACCATGATGGTAGGAAGAGGGAGATTGAGCAAACTAGTGAGCTCAATAATACGAGGGCCAAAACGAGTTCCCGAGAACTCTTCAACAATGCTGATGGTAACATTAGGCATCTATTTAATAAGATAGAAAAAGTTAGAATCAACAAAATTTTAAGACAATCACAAGACAAGGCATCACATGCATAATTTTTGGAAATCAAAACACACAAGTCATAGCATACATAAAATCCATTACAAGCATCCAAGGTTCAACTTATTTAGACAACATTTTTGGAAAATAAAATGATAAGTATGGTGGTCCAACTAATGAAGTACGCTTACAATCCCATCTCACTTGCCAAGTTGGCTAACAGGATATTTCTAGAAGCAATCTGTCTATCTAAAGCACATGACTCCATTACTAAGTCTATAATGTCTCCTCTTAAGGTTTGGTTGGTAGCCTCCAACTCTTGGGTATGTTTCTTTTCTTCTCTAAGGTCATTCTGGGTGTTAAGCATTCTGCACTTGATTCTATCACCAAGTTCTTTGATGGCTTTCCAAGCTGCATCCCTTGCTGAATCAAAGAATGTGGTGTGCATCATTGAATTGGTGACCATGCAGAATCCTGATTCTTTGTGGTTGTCTTCCTTGTTTTTATACAAGTGAAGTTGCACCCACCAGTACTCAACTCCTTCATCCATCACAGGAAAACTTTTGTAGACAGCTGCACCATGTATTCCCATTGCAACCATGAGGTCCTTGAGAGCCTTGGGGAATTCTGTCTCACATTCCAAAGTCATTGTCATGAGTGTTCCCTTCCTTACGGCTTCGTTGATGGAGTTCATCTACAAATAGAGATGAGAAAAAAGATTAGAAAAGTTTACGAGAAGAAAAGACAAGTGTGGAAGTTGTCAAAAATTTTCCTTAGTGGTTTCCAATCCTAGGGTCATAATCCTACAGGCAACACAATGCTCTGATACCATCTGTAAGATCCCTCCTTTATAAAGTAAAAGGATCCCTGTGATTGCAATGCTAGTCCCTGGATCAATGCTAGCATCCACAATTTAAGATGAAGTACACAGAAACAAAGGTTATTATTACAGTCATTCCAGATACAACATAGTCTTTACAACTCCATGGACACAGGCCTAGTACAAGAGTTTAAATAAGTAAATAGATAAATAAGTCTTCATCTTCATGTGCCATAGGCAAACATGTTGAGTGTAGACTCATGACTCCTAATCATCATCAGAATAACCTGCAACATCACAAGTTACAGCCACAGTGGGTCACACATTGGAATAGTATTGGCAAGTGATACCTTAGTAGAATATTGGTGGACTAAAATACTATATGCATTTTGGCTAAGTGTAGCTTAGGCTTGCTTTGCTCAAAATAGGTTTTGCCTATCAGTTGAAAACACTAAGTTTTTCTTTGTCAAAATTTTTTCCCAAGGATCCACCAATAGACATTGGGGTCCTTCACCCTTGTTCAACCACAAGTTTTACTTAGAAGTTGGGATGAGGAGATTCTTGATAGCTTCCATGTCTTGATGCTCAAATTGTCCAATACCAGGGACATGGCTAAGTACTTAGATTCTTCCATCTGCAGAGGTTGTGCACTTTCCCCACAAGACTTGATTTTCACCAAGACAGGACCTTTCAGAAGCCTTCCCTTAGACCAAATGGACGCGTTCCAACCTATCATCCCACTACCACCAACTGTCCAAATGGCTAAGTTATTGCAACCTATATGATCCAGGCAGAGCCCATATTGCCAAGTGGTTGCACTAGAAGCTTCTTAACATTTGGCCTCTCAAATCCCTTTGTTCCTAGGTGGCTTTCCACAAGTGAGATACACAAGGTAAACCATAGAAATGGGCCTTGTGTAACCACTCAACATAAACCATTCCTTCCATTCCACCCAGGTGTTTCATTCACTTAGTTGTTTTATTAAGCAAAACACAAGTCCAAAGACATAGAAATATTTTATCATAGCATGAATAGTTTCACCACCCTTGGTTGCTACTAGCTAGGCTAAGCATGGCATAGATAAACATCTTACTTAGAATTTCTAGCAATTCTACAACTACTAGGATTTCCCAAGGATAGCATATAAGACCAAAATTCATCCATTCAAGTCTAGCAAAATATTTCTAATGCATATTTGAAAAACATAGGAATAAAGTCATGAAGCACCACTTGCCTTGGTAGTTTGGAGAGTAGCTACAATCCTCACAATCACAATCACTATTTGCACCAAAATCTACACATAAAATCATAGCACCAAATAAATACAAGAAAAAATATATTAATGCATGCAACATGATATGAGATGATTTTCTATACTCAACAAGACAAGTGCACAGTACTGGTTCATAAACAAGTTCTAAACTTGCCAAACAAACTTTATTTGAACATTAAACCATTTCTCAAATAATTACTACACACAAAATAGGCCTACACATGTTTCTATAAAAATAACCATTTTAACAGAAACAAAACATTAAACACATTGCTTATATGGAAAGGGCTTTCTCTCCTGATTCCATTGATATAAAATTTGTCAAATTTGGACGTGGGAAACAAAAGTTATGATTAAAACAAGTTTAAACATCTAATAGATTCAAATTCTGATTTTAAATCTAAACCCTAGCCACGCGGCGTGTTCCTATTGGTTGGTACCGGTTCGGGCGGATCGATCAACGAGAGCCACACGATCTAAATGAAGATGCACGGCCAGATCTAACGCGTACCTCTTTAACACAGATCTAATCTTACTCATTAGATCTAAATCCTACGACCCTAATCTAATTGACAACAGACGGGCGGCACTAGCGGCGGTGACTGGCGGCGGCGTCTCTGTCAGAGCTGCTACCGGCGTTCTAGATCGCGCGGGAGAGGGAGAAGGGGCTTACCAAGCTCGCCGTGTGCTGCTGATGCTCAAGGTGGGCTTCGTTAGCGAAGGGGCGCGCAGAGGTGGTCGCTGGAGCTCGTCGGAGTTGCTGGCGGTGTCGGGTGCTTGTTGATGAAGATGTTGCCGAGGTTCTGCATCGGCCTAGCACGAGCCAGATGGGTTAGGAGGTGCGCAAGGTCTTGGCGATCAAGACAACATCGAAGGGAAGGCAAGGGGCGGTCGCGTTTTACCTGGATTGCACGTCGGAGTCGAGCGGCGGCTCAGGTGTTCGCGGGCGTGAACGAAGACGTCGCTCTGGGTCACAAGAAAGCAAACAGAAGGCATCAATGAACGCGCAAGGACACGCTGGTCATGATGGTTTGAACCAGAGACAGGGGGGCGGTCAGAACTCACCGAGATTGGTCGCCGGAGTGGGTCTGTGCAGCGGCGGAGTGGTTCGAATTCGTGCAGCCTAGTGGCAGAGTGGTGGCGCTAGGTGAGGGGAAATGCTCGCGGTGCAGAGGGGGTTAAGTAGCCAGGAGGGGGTGGCGATTACGCGCTGTATCAATGCAATTTACGTGCGGCATCAGTGCATGGGAAACGGCAGCGGCGAGGTGGTTGTCTGCGCTGATTGAGGACGAAGGGTGACGCAGCAGTGAGGCCCAGTCGTCAGCGAGAGAAAAGGTGTGGGAATGGGTCTAGGCTGTCAGCGACCCAGTGGGTTTGCCCGCGAGTGAGAGAGAGAAAAGGGGAACCCGGGTGGGCTAAATGGGCTGGTTCTGCTGTTGGGCTAGATAACTGGCGCCGGCCTTTTTACTTTTCTTTATTTCTTTTCTATTTCTATTTGCATTTCTAGAATTCATTTTCAAATGATTTCAAAAGCTGTTTGAATTCAAACCTTTTCAGGATTTTTTGTAGAGTGCAACCTTCATATTTCTGGGCACAAAAACATGTGGTTTCTCTATACAAGCTTGGTTCTTTTGATCAAACAAAATAAATGGTGACAAAGCACTAGTTTTAAATAGGTTTTGAAAATGGTTTTGAAACCAAATTTGCTTTGTAATTTTTTTGGTTTAAGTGTTAGAAATCAAGAAACACAAATTGAAAGTAACAAGGTTTGATTTATGAACAACAATCCCTCATTGGAGAGTAGCATTTGAATTAATGCTGATCACATAAAATAATGAGCTCATATGCTCCTGTTTTTGAATTGTTTTTGAAATGAAATCCTACATGATCATGGATGCATGGATGATATGCATGAGTTTCGAAACATGATTTTAGGGATGTTACATACGTATTCCTACCAAGTACCTGAATCGTATCAGTTGAGACTAAGAGATGGTCGAGATGGTAGGGAGAGAGGCAAAACACCATGAGTAGATTGCCCAGGTTTCAATGGGGAAGGACCGCTGGAATGGAAAATCAAGTGTGAGTCATAATTTACTGGATAGGCAGCGTTTTGGCTCCAATGGACCAATGCGCACATCTTAGCAGTGTCTTGGGAAGATTTTGTGAGTAGGGTGTGCGAGAAGTTTGGTCGACGGGAGTTTGAGAAGCTGCTTCAGCAATTCTCTCGACTTTGTTAGATAGGAACTATTGTAGAGTATGCTGTGAAATTCAATACGGCGATAAACTGCTTAATTGTGCAACATTAGTCCTAGGACCCCCTTTATTTTGACACAATTTTTTGATGGGCCATGTTCTGATATTCGTGTAGTAGTGATGGTTGAGCAGCCAAAAGATTTGGATTATGTCGTTTCTCTCACTGTACTGCAGGAGGAATCAATGGAGCTCACAAGAGATCTACATGCATGGGGAGTGGGTAGGCCACTTTTCCTAGGATGCGCTGGACCACTGCCACCAGGTGGGCGACCTCTAGGGCCAGCTGTGGGAGCTTGGGCTAAGGACCGCCATGGAGCGGCGAGCGCGCATACGCCAACAACTGACGACAAGGTGCACGCAATGCATGCTTACCGCCACGTGCGAGGGCTCTGCTATACTTGTGGCAAGAAGTGGGCAAGGGATCACACCTGTGGCCCAACGGTGCAGCTCCATGTCATCGAGGAGCTATTGGAACTTCTGGATGGCGAGAGGGAAATGTATTCCTCGTCGGACGGCCCAGGAGGTGAACTTTGTGTTATTTCTAATGCCGCATTACAAGAAGTGGAACCACCTCAGACTGTCAGGCTAAACGGCACCATGAATCATCAAGAAGTGTTGATGCTGGTTGATTCTAAGAGCACACGCAATTTCATTAGTGAAACTATTGCTACAGCATGGCTAGAAG
Source organism: Avena sativa (assembly GCA_916181665.1). Classification (NCBI taxonomy): domain Eukaryota; kingdom Viridiplantae; phylum Streptophyta; class Magnoliopsida; order Poales; family Poaceae; genus Avena; species Avena sativa. The sequence continues at coordinate 91,224,914 of OV702293.1, read as the reverse complement.
TGTGTCGTTGCTGGCCAATGGAAGTTAAAGTGGCAGATGGGGGCTTGTTGAGGTGTGACTTGGAGGTACCTGATTGTGTGTGGCAATTATAGGGTGTAGAGTTTGCGACTATTCTCCGATTGTTTCCCCTAGGCTGCTATGACATTATTCTTGACATGGATTGGCTCGCAAGTATTGGTGACATGAAAGTGCATTGGGGTTTGAAGAAATTATCATTCCAGCATCATGGGAAAACAATATTGCTGCAAGGTCTTACTCCTAACACCACTTCCTAACCAGAAATCACCATTAGTCAACTTGAAGTTCTGGAAAATTCCAATTCAGGGTGCCATCTGGTTCAGTTGAGTGAGATCAAAGAACCCAAGGAACAAGCACTTTGTCCTCCTCAAATTTCTAGACTATTGTCTGAATTCGAGACTCTGTTTGCAGAACCACAAGGTCTGTCGCCACGCAGAGAGTTTGATCATAAGAATTACTCTACTACCGGGATATCAACTTGTCAATCAACGGCCATATCGGTATAACCCAGAACAGAAGGATGAGATCGAAAAACAGATTGTTGAGATGATTCGACAAGGGATCATTCGATTCAGTACTAGCCCATATGCTTCGCATATTCATCTTATACAGAAGAAAGATGGAACATGGCGGTTCTGCATTGATTTCTGCTATTTGAATGCTTTGACACTAAAGAATCGCTATCCCCTGCCTATTATTGATGAGCTGCTAGACGATCTCTTTGGAGCAGCGTGGTTTACTAGTTTGGATCTTCGATCTAGGTACCATCAGATTCACATGGCAAAAGGAGAGGAACACAACACGGTATTTCAAACCTACCAAGGTCATTATGAATTTAGAGTCATTCCTTACGGATTGACAGGAGCCCTGGTGATTTTCAAAATCCAATGAATATAATATTTGCCCCTCTCCTATGAAAATGTGTGATAGTGTTTATTGATGATATTCTCATTTATAGCTCCACACTTGAGTAGCACTACGGGCACCTCAAGGCTGCGTTTGAACTCTTGGAAAAACATCAACTCAAGGTGAAAAGATCCAGGTGCACTTTTGCATAGCCGCAGCTGAAATATCTTGGTCATATTATCTCGTCAAACAATGTGGCAATAGATCCTTTAAAAATTGAAGTCATTCGATTATGTCTAGTACCATAAAATGCCAAGGAGGTACATAAATTCTTGGGGTTAGCAGGGTACTATAGGAAGTTCGTGAAGAACTATGGTCTTATTAGCCGCACACTCACAAATCTCTTGAAAAAGAATGAGCCATTTCTCTAGACGCCAGATCATCAACAAGCTTTTACCTTGCTCAAGCATGCCCTATTGATGACACCGGTGCTAGCCCTGCCCAACTTTGAATGTCCTTTTGTGGTCGAAACGAATGCAAGTGAACGAGGGATTTGTGCCATGCTTATGCAAGATCAACACCCTGAAGGGAATATGCCCGAGTGGCAATAATAAAATGGTTATTATCTTATTCCTTGTTTATGATAAATGTTTATTTATCATGCTATAATTTTATTGATCGGAAACATTAATACATGTGTGTTTAATAAACAAATAAATTGTTCCTATTTATGCCTCCCATATAAACTAGCTCGTTGATTAACAAGATGATCAAGGTTTCCTGATCATGGACATTGGATGTTGTTAATAGCGAGGTTACAACATTGGTGAAATGATGTGATGAACATTCATCTGAAGTATAGTAATACGATCAAAGTCATTGTGTTTAAATTGCTATAACATCACTACATGTAACTTTAGTCCTTAGACCATGAGATCATGTTAATCACTAACACAGCAAGAGTAGCTTGATAACATCAAACGTTATAGTGTAATAGGGTGACTATAAAGGTGGGTTTAGATACTCCGATAGTGTTATGTAGAGACTCATGGATCAAGAGTGGGATTTTTCCATCCAAATGACAGAGATATATACTCTGGGCCATGTCGGTAATACGACATTGATATAGCTTGCAAGCAAGTGTTGGGGATAACTAGAATATTATATCACGGGAAGGAGAAAAGAGTACATGTCGGTAACGAGATCAAACTAGGTATACCGATGAGTGAATATTGGACATGTAAAATATCGTGCGACAAAGGGATTTAGTTACAATGTTAAAGGTTCACACGATCACAAAAAGTCATCGTTGAATGTGTGGGAGTCAGTACGGATCTCCAGGTCTCGCTGCTAATTATTGATAGGATAGGGGTCTCGATCATGTCTGCATTATTCATGAATCGTAGAGTGACACACTTAAGGGATACCGACACCATTTGGAGAAAATAAGATGCTAGAGAAAGAAAAATAAAGCACTAGAATTATTTCAATGGACACCGAAATTGTTTCGGGTGAAAATGCTGAAATTGATTCTGCATGTGAAATTGAAATGTAGTAAGGGGTTTTATGTGAATGTTTGCTAATTAATGTAATTAACAAAATTCTTAATAAATAAATAAAAGAGTTTTATTAAATGGGAGATTACATTAAATTTGGTGGAAATTTAATGGATTTTGAGTGGGGTTTTGAGTGGAGGAAATGGAGGGCCATATGGGTGAGTGGGAGCTCCACTCACATGAATGAGGAAGAGGTGGGGGCACCCACCTTGGCCTCCGTCCAAGCCATGGGGTCTGCCCCCTCTCCTATAAAAGGGCTCTCTCTCCTTCTCACTAACACCTCCTCATGAAGGATCTCTCTCACCCTCGAGAATATTACCCATGGTCTCGGATCAGCGAGATACATGTTCCCGGTGGCTTTTTTTGGAGCAAGGATTTGTTGCTTCCGCTGATTTGCTGGAGCAAGGACTCGGAGGTTGTCGGGGTACCAGATGTGTTTGCGATCACGGATGCACCACTACTTTGTGGTGTTGGACTTGCTGGTGCTAGACAGGCTGGACTTCATCACGATCTTCAGATCAGCAAGTGAACGACTACATCATCCATGAGAACCAATCTTGTAACGCTTTGTCAATATTTGAGAGTAAGTTCTCTATGGATGTATATCCACCCATTTCTTGTATCTAGACAGATAGATCTTGGTGCTCAGTTATTCATATCGTAGAAAAAAAATTCTATGCTACGAACCCAACAGTGGTAACAGAGTCGGATCTATGCGTAGATGCTTTGCATGGGTAGTATACATATGTTTATGCGGGCGTTGATGCTCACATTATTGCTTGTTATGTGTATTTTGGATATTGGTGGCATAGTGGGATGAAGCCGCCCGGACAAACTTTACATGTCCCCGCACATGAGACATGTTCCACACTTAACATGCAACTAGTTTTGCATAAGTGGCTTACGGGTGTCTATCTCTCCTACTATAGTCAATATCTGATTTACATCGAGTTGCCAATAATTTGATTATCATTGTTGTGGTTCCATGCTCTTAGGTATGAACGGTTCTATCTTTGAAAGCCCTCAGCCACGTAAAAACATGCAAAACATAAATTAGAGGCGTCTAGTTTTTTCATTTTTTGGGCAAGTACTATGATATGGTAGAATTATAATTTGTAGTATGGATTCATACTATTGGAAATTATAATATGTCAAAGTGTAAGTTTCATTGACCTTCGCCTTACACAGATAGGAATGATAAAGATCATACCACGATGCACAAGATAGTGATCAAGTGCAAGAACCATATCATATCACTTTTAGCATATGATGTTTGTTTGCATCTTATATTGCTTGTTTGGTGCTTTAGTAGCATTATAAGATGATCCCTCATTTAAATATCAAGATAAAAATGTGTTCTTTCTTTAGTATGCACCATTGAAAAGTTCGTCGTTTTGAGTCACCACGTGATGATCGGGTGTGATAGACTCAACGTTCGCATACAATGAGTGTAAGGTAGTTTTACACATGCAAATACTAAGGTTCTTACTTGGCGAGCCTAGCATGTATAGACATGGCCTCGGAACATGAACCTAAAGGTAAAGCATAAGTCATATGGTTGATATGATTACCATCTAGATGACCGCCTTTGAAAGTACAACAAATCACATGATGATCGTTCTTGTTGTAGTGGATCTGGTTCATGTAATCACCAAAAAGACACGAGTGATGTTGTTTTTGAGTGGGAGTTCAAATAGTAATATGATTAAAGTTGAACTCAATTTATCATAAATTAAATCAAAGTGAATTTGCATAATTTGTTATAGTCATTGGTATCCGTTCACTACCTTATGCTTAGTTATAATTGAGATAATAGAACTATAGGATTCTGGATATTTACTTTACAAAATGGTATCGTATTGTTTTGAGTGTCAATCTAAATTTTAAAGTCCTATTGCAAACTTTCAGCAAACTCCATTTACTCCATAAAGTTTAATAATTAGTATTAAATCAAGAGTAACAATTCTAGTGTTAGTATCTAAAGTATCATATTTGCCTCCATGATTCTTGATATTCAAGAAATTGTTTTAATATCAAGATTATCTAGGAGCTGAAAGGATTGTTTCAGAAACCATCATGCGGGGAAGATATTGTGATATCTGAAACAATGTTTTGGGTGCAATATGATAGAGTATAATTTAGCAAAATATATGTTCTCATATTGATGAGAATTTGCAAAGGTTGGAGATGCTAGACATCGTAATCCTCCAAAAAGGTTTTGGAAAGTAACGTTATATGCACAATTCGCCTTTATAAGCTATAGTATCTTCATCATGAAAGTTGTCATGATAAGGATGGTTAGAAGATGTAGGTAAAATGTTTACTACACTAAAAGATTGCTAAAGAATGGATTTTGAAAGAATGCCAAACATTTGATGATGGTGATCTACATCAAAATGCAAGTCCAAAGGTATTAGTATTTGACTATACACGCTTTGGACTATGTGTCATGTGTATGGCGTCACTAGTGATGTTGATAGATTCTTTTTAAAGGAAAGGAAATGCTGAAAGAGAATCTCAGAAATATTTGACAGAAAAAGAAAAGACTGGAAATGTCTAGCTTAGGTATATATATGATATACATGTTATGGCTCTATTCTTTGCTTGTTAAACAATGTGGTTATTGGGTATTGGATACCAAATTTGTTGGTGTGAAGTGTCATACAGGACAACACAATTCATAAACTACAATGGCTTAAGTAACCAGCAAGAGAATATGTGATGATGTTCATCGAAAACAAACAAAGTGTTGTTGTATTTCTCGTTGACATCAAAGATTGCCTTCAAGTTTTTTTAATAATTATTATTTTGTTCAGGTATTATGAGAACAAAGGTTGTTCAAATAATTACCCTATTCCATATAAGATGGATGATTTACAAGTCTAGTTGGAGAAATCATGTCAAAACTAGGGATTTCTATTTTCGTGCCCCTAGTTCATTAGCTGTACTCACTTTTCCCTAGCCACTTAATTTTTCCTCACTTTTGTCCAGCTCCTATTATGGAACTCTCGCATCGGTCTGAAACTCGCTCTCCGTCAGGTCCTGTTAGTAGACCCTCGTCGTTACATGCTGAAAAGTGGGGCCGCATTCAGGTGGGTCCCGTAGTGAACCCTCGCTGTTACGTGCTGACAAGTAGGACCCCCCGTTACGTGATGACAAGTGGGGCCACGTTCAGTCGGGTCTCGTAGTAGCACCCCCATGGTGTGGGTCTGGCTTGTTGGGAACGCGTTTTGGGGGATGTGGTGTGGGACCAAGTGGGGCGCGTATGGTAGTTAAGTGCGCCCTGTCGCCTAAATTGGAAGATTTATTTTTGTGATTATCCTTTTTAAGAGCGTCTTTTCCCCTTTATGTCGCTAACAGTTGTTATTTTTGCCCAAAAAGGCAGCGAATCTAGAGCAGCTTCTCTCTTCATTCATGGTTCCTTTTGGCCCTCGTATTTTCCCAATCTGGCAGTAAATCTAACCAGCACCATAAATATGTAGATAAACAGAGAAGATGTAGATAAAGAAGCTAATAAAAGATTATATAGTACGATACTTAAACCAGGTTCGAAAATTAGGCTGCTCAGCAGCAGTAGCTTACAAGTTCAATACAGACAACAAAACAAAAGAAGCTACTTTACAACAGCAGCATCAGCACAAGATCAGTGGCCCCTCATGGCCTCCGCTAGGAGGGCCTCCGCCTCCTCCTTTTGGCGCTTCCTCCACTTCCTGCTGCCCAGTTCCTTGACCTTGGGCGCCTTGGGATTGATCGGGGGCATGCGACCCTCCTCGATGGCCACCTTCTAGAGGTTGCAGAGGTGAAAACCGAGCGCCTTGTGCTGGGCTCTGAAGGCGTTGGCATTCTTTGACAGGCCACAGGTCTTCACGTCCTCGGCATGCATCACGAGGGAGTTGAAGTCGGTGGCGAGGCTCCTGGTGCAGAAGGGGCACCTGTAGACGTCACCGGCGAAGAAGCCGTTGAATTGGCCGGACTTCGGCTTCCTCAGCACCTGACGAGTCTTGGTGTCTGTGGACTCATCGTCGTTGCAGACGTCGCTGCTATCCACCTATTACAAAAAAACATTAGCGTGCAATAAGGACATGATTGAGATACCGTGATTATCGGGATTGATTACTTTCCATAAATTAACCGATTGAGACCCCCTTATTATTCCCCAATCCCCAAATCTCAAACCAAATCGAATACTGATCCCAACTATAGATCGGTGCTAGTATTGATCCCAACTAGGGGCATTCATCGAAATACGAGATCTAACACAAGAGGATTAGCTACTGTAAAAACACCTAGCATCCAACGATTGAAAATACGAATAGGTAAGCCCTAATAACACATGATCTAGCATCCAACGATGGGAATGGGGGAAGAACAAAGGAAGGGGAGAAAACCCTAGTTCCCTCCGACCATGGGTCGGCTAAGATGATGTCGAAGGGGTTCTCCGGCCTGATGTAATCGTTGTCCCCGTAGGGGTCCCAGCCGTGCGGGATCTGAGGAGAATGGCGGGGGCCTATACGGGGACGAGGGCCTCCTCGCCGGCGGCTATGGCGGAAGCAGGGACGGGGGTCTGGAAGGGGATGGCGGCTGCCTTCAATGCCTCGATGGAGGCCTGTACGGGGAAGGGGGCCTCCTCGTCGTCCGCCTTGGAGGCAACGATGGCCACCATATCGTTCTTCTCCATCGCCGGCGTGGTTGGGATTTTCTTGGGGGTTTGCAGAAGGTGATGGGATGGTGGAAATGGTTGCGTGAGTGAGTGAGCGAGTGAGTGATGAGTGGGAGTGAGGAGGCCTCTATAAAGGTGAAGGGAGGAGACGTTTTGTTGCACCACCGTGCACCGCGTAACCGTGTGCGCTACCACACCGTGCACAGCCACACGCATCCGCTACCGCCCCATGCACCGTGACACGCGTACCGTGCGTCACGTTTTCCCCCTCGTGTCTAACGTTGGCCACTTAGTTGTGCTCAGTTATACCCTTGACTATAGCACTGGCAGTTTGGTTGTACTCAGTTTTGCCCTCCAGTACTAACACTGCCGTGTGTAATATACTCACTTTTACCCTCCGGTGGCTGGTCAACAGAGAGTCAACAAATGGGTTTTAGCTAGCTAATTGAGTCATTTTATGCACAAAAAATTCAAAAAGATCAAAACATAGTGGCATCTACCCAGGGAGTCTTATTATGTGACCTGCCACCATAAGAAATGTATATAAATCAAGTTTTAACCTAAATCACCACTTCTCAAATCACCTACTATCTATGAAGGTTCATGGCTTTCTACTCAAGCCTCTCCCCAAAACATCCCTCCCCAAAACATAATTTGTCTGAATGAGGCAATAATTGTCAAACTGGTATATATTTAAATTGCAAATAGTTTGATGTATGCCAATATGTATTTTATTGTATAAAAGAAGCATTTTCCATTTTTTTAAATCTCTTTTTGTTTTCTATTTGAACCCCCTTGTCAGTTTTTCCCTTGGTTTTAAAGTTCTACTCAGTTTTCCTCTCCCTCTTAGTGACAAACTCTCACACCTGTGCTCATCTTGGCTGCTATGCTATGATTGGTCGAGACAGTTGTCGTGTGGATCGTACCCACCAACCGTTGATCCTCTGATTGATCCTCTGTGATCTAGCAGACAGGATAACCCCTATATCTATCGGGGGCACCCTCTATCCATGCAAAATAACGAGTTTGCCACCGATGCTTTAACTCCATAAACAAATGATTTTGAATATAATTTGAAGGGAAAGTGTTCAAAGGTGTATAATTTTTGCATTATATTTCACTCCATGTCCTAAGTGCGATTTCAAAGAGTTCAAATGTGTATAATTTTTTTGCCATATGCAAGTTTATGCATTACATTCTATGAAAATGATAATCTCTCAAGATTTTCTTAGCACATCATTATCATGTATTAAGTGCGATTTCATAGTGTTCAAAGGTTTATAATTTTCGTATACTCAAGTTTAGGGATCACTTTTCACAGTATAAAAATGGTAAACACCCTTTTACATTAAGAGTTGTATAATTTTTCAATTTGAAAGTGTTCAAGAGTAGTGTCAATTATAAACACTCTTTTACATTAAGAGTTGTATATATTTTTAATTTCAAAGTGTTCAAGAGTAGTGTCAATTATAAACACTCTTTTACATGAAGAGTTGTATAATTTTTTCAGTTTGAAAGTTTTCAAGAGTTGTGTCAATTATAAACACACTTTTACGTTAAGAGTTGTATGATTTTTTAATTTGAAAGTGTTAAAGAGTAGTGTCAATTATAAACACTCTTTTATATTAAGAGTTGTATGATTTTTTCAATTTTAAAGTGTTCAAGAGTTGTGTCAATTATAAACACTCTTTTACATTAAGAGTTGTATGATATTTTGAAATTTGGAAGTGCTCAAGAGTTGTGTAAATTATAAACACTCTTTTACATTAAGAGTTGTATAATTTTTTAAATTTGAAAGTGTTCAAGAGTTGTGTCAATTATAAACACTTTTTTACATTAAGAGTTGTATAATTTTTTTAAATTTGAAAGTGTTCAAGAGTTGTGTCAATTATAAACACTATTGTACATTAAGAGTTGTATAATTTTTTTAATTTAAAAGTGAATCGCTAGTCGTGCGAGAGTTGTGTCAATTATAGTTTCAGACCACGCGAGAGTTTCATAATTATAAACACTCTTGCAAACCAACTGAATCACCACTGCTCTAGGAGAATTTACAATAGATTTTATCTATCTCTAAGAGATATGGAGGTTGCAACCACCGCTGGGAAGTAAAATCCAGAGAGATATTGTTCACAACCACGAATTACGCTACCACTGGATCAATCCTATTCGAAAAGCAAGGCAGTTAGTTGAGCACCAGCGATTCGCATTCAAATACTGCCAATAAGCAACCCACAAAAGAGAAATGATGCTTACCCAGATGGAATCCATGCGTTAGATGATTCCACCCAATCTTCTCCGTGCTCGACACGGATGGACGGTGCACCAACCAGCATTGCATACTGTTCCACAAAAGGGGTAGATCTAGCAGGGGCGAGAGCAGAGCCGGAGGTGGAGTGGGCTCCACGACTAGGGGGAGGGGGCGGATCTAGGGCCGAGGACGACATAAGGTAGGAGGGCACGACGGCGGGACAGCGGAGGGGCGGTGTGGGATCTGTTACAGGCTCGGGGGGACGTGAATGCTTTGGGTGAGCCAGAATGGCTGGTCCGACGTGTCTCCATGCGGCCCCACTCTTCACCACGTATGAAAGACCCGTCTCAACGTGGCCCCACCCTTCACCACGTATGCAGGACCCGTCTCAACGTGGGCCCACAGGTCAGGCATGTAACGGTCAAGGCCTCCTAACGTAACGCTCAACGCCCGACTCGCCCCAAAGCGGTCCCACCAGTCAGCATGTAATGGTCAAGGCTTTGACCTGACGACATCCCTCTGTCCGAGCGCCCGCGAGGGTTTCTTAACATGGCGAGGGGAAAAGTGAGGAAAAGTTAAGCGGTTGGGGAAAAGTGAGTACAACTAACGAACCAATGACACGAAAATAGAAATTCCTAAAAACTAATGATAAAAATGTCGCAAGACAAATGATTGAAATAACACTTACAAAGTGACATTGCTATTTAAATTATTTGAAAGAAAAACATGAAGAAACTCCATGCTGATGGAATTTTGGAGTCATTTGGTTTTGATCAAATGACACTTGTGAGACTTTCCTAGAGATAGTTGAAATTTCGTTCAAAGGCCAAAGAAGAATGAACGACTAACTTATTGGAATTTGTACATATTGATGTATGTAGTCCATTATATATAAGTCATGAGTGACAGATTTCAACTTCATATGCTTTCTCCGAATATTTAAGGGAATATATGTGTATATTTACTTAATGAGGAGGAAGTGTGAAATATTCAAAAATGTTTAAAGACTTTCAAGATGAAGTGGAAAATCATTTTAACAATAAAATAAAGAGTTTATGATTGGATCATAAAGGAAGATATTTGAGTTACATGTTTAGCAAAACACCTAAGATTTGAGGAATCGTTCCATGGATTTGCATTTCCCGAAACAACATAGGAATATGGAGTGTTCGAGATATGTAATGAAACCTTGTTTGACACGGTAAGATCAAAGGTGTCATTTATAAAATTTCCATTATATTTTAAAAGATTTAAGCTTTAGAGACTACCGCTTTTACACTGAAAAGAGCACCATCGTGATCCATTGAAATGACACCATATAAGTTATGGTGTGGGATAAAACCCGAGTTGTCCTTTCTTAAATTTTGTTATGCTTGGCATAAGTAAAATGTTTACAACCGAAGTCGGATAGGCACATCTTTGTAGGTTGTCCCAAAGAATTTTTTGGGTATTCCTCCATAACACTGAGCAAAGAAGTTTGTCGCTTGGAACGTCAAGTTTCTTAAGAAGGAATTTTTTGCAAAAGTGGGAGGATAATAGAACTTTGATTAGGTTGATGAACCTAAGAAACATGTGCTAAGTAGCGCAGCGCAGGAATGTGTCCCAGAGGCAGCCACAACGCTCATGGTTCTCTTGCTTACAAAGTTTGTGATCTCAGAGATTTGAGTTTCTATTGAACCAAGTAGATCTAGTGACAATCAAATAATAAGATTCGAAGAATAAGTCGTTATTGTTTTGACAATGATGAACTGACTATATGCAAAGAAGCAATGATGGGCCCTGACTCCATCAAATGACTAGAAGTCATAAAGAATCTGTGATAGTTTCCATAAACGAGAAATCATGTTTTGAACTTGGAAGACCCTCCGGAAAAGCATGAAGCCTATCAATCGTATTTGGATATATAAAGAAACATACATTGATGTTTCATGATGGGGATGTGCCTACCGGGGTATACCCAGCAGGCCGTTTCCGACTGGCACAAGAATTGGCGAGTGGGCCTGCAAGACGGCGACTGGATTGAAGCCCAGCGAGGAACCAAGCGAGTGGAAGCTGAAGGCCCAGGCGAGTAGATAGGCCCAGTCGGATTAGGTTAAACGAGTACCGAAGCTTTAACTGAATCGGTTGAGATATGTAAACCCTAGGGGAGGTGAGCCTATATAAACCTCCCTGGAGGACGAGTAGAGATACGTTCCATCATACCCCCAAGCGACTCGTCGCCTAGCCGCCGAGCTCGCCCATTGTACCACCTCCATAATACAATCTAGCAGGAGTAGGTCTTTACCCTCCGGGGGGCCGAACCTGGGTAAAACCCTGAGTCTCCGCCCTCATCTCGCACCGCAGATGGCTGGCCGACCTTGCCCCTCATTCTACTACTCGCTGCCGATTGCAGCATCTGCCGTGACCATTCCCTCGACAGTGGCTCCCACCGTGGGGCCTGGCCGGTCTGGCCGGTGTTCTGCGGCGAGATCCAATCTGCCCATCAACGAGACGGTCGCCACCGGCCGCATGATAGCGATCGGCGAGATGCTCCAAATCTTGCCGAGCAGCTATGTCCCTGCGGCGTGACCCGTCACGCACAGCGTGATCCTGCCGGTCGGCACGATCAGCCTCTTCGTCGGCCTCACCGACGTCATCGTCTCGGAGGACTCGGCTCGCATCCGCGAGTCGCCGCCACGCGATCGGCTCTCCGAGAGCCAGATCCGCACGATCCATCGCCTCGCCTCCGAGTACAATTCGGCCCACAGCGACGTGGCCGAAAACTCAGCGGCCGCGGAAGACGCGGCCCTCAACGACGACGCCGACTCGGCGACCCCGGCGTCACTCGCCGGGTCCATCACCGCGGCTTCACCCGCGGGCTCCATCACCCAGGTCTCCAACGTGGGAGACTTCGAGGACCCCTCCATCCTCGGGATCTTCGAATTCGACTCCGGGTCCGAGAACTCCGCCGACCTCCGTGACGGAACCGGCCGCCACGCTGCGACCTACATGGCGACCGGCACCGATCCGCCGGAGGATCCATTCTCCACCCCAATCCCTCCTAACGCCACGGCGACGGAGGTCGAGGAACTCCGCCTGAAACTGGCGGAGGCAGTGCGCAAGTAGCAAGCCGAGCGCGAAAAATTTCGCCTCGAGCAGGTGACGGCGCAGGAGCTATCGCGCTACCACCAACAGCGGATCAGGTCACGCCTGAACCCCACCGTTCAGGGGCGCGCCCTGAACTTTGACGACGAAAACGACCTGGCCCGCGTGGCCGAGCGCGCGATCTGCGAGAACGCGCCACCAGGAGGAAGTGCCCGACCCCCGCCAGGATCGACGGCGATGGGCGCCCCGCCTCCACCCAACCGCACACCCCCCAGGGACCAGCCGCGGATAGTAGTCTCCTCACGGGAGCGAGACGCAAACGGCCTCCCACTGTTCTCCACCCCGATGGACAACCTCGTGGCAGGCCGGGCAGCAGCCGACAGCATCACGGCCACCGGCGACGGCGCCCTGCAGATCCAATACGTCAGGGCCCTGCTCGCAAAGGCCGTCGAGCAGCAAAGAGCGGGCGCCGACTCGCAGGGTCGAGTATACTCGCGTTCGTCGGGAAGCAGGGCGGCCTCAAGCGGCCGCCCAGCGGCGGCAAACACCCTCAACTGCCCGCCACCAGAGCCACTACAGCTCCAACACCGACCCGTGAACGCGGCACTCTCCACCAACGACCCTAGGCCAGCGACCAACTTCGTCGCCGCCAACGGGCAACCCATCGACGCCCGCACCCATATCATCAACAACCAAAGCTGGCGCGCACGCCAGCTAGACGACCTGCGACACACCCTAACCAATCGCCGCGACGGCGAGCCCATGGGGTCGCTCAGTCGACTCGGCCCCAAGTGCTTCGGACCAATGATCCGAGGCGAGAAGTACCCACCAAACTTCAACGCGCCAAAGGAGATAGAAAAGTACGACCCCTCGTACGACCCCGCCGTCTGGCTCGACACATACCTCATGGCAATGGGGATCGCAGGCCACACTGACCTGCTAGCCGCCCGTTACCTCCCCCTGATGATGGAAGGGACGTGCAGGCAGTGGATCAACACCCTCCCCCAGGACAGTATCGACTCCTGGTAAGAGATGCGCGACGCCTTCGTCAGGCATTTCGAGTGCTCCTACACCCGCGCCACCACCATTGAGGACCTGGAGAGATGCGTCCAGGGACCCCGCGAGTCGACCCGCAACTGGGTCCAACGGTGGCAAGAACTCTGGTACAACGCGGTCGGCATCCACCCGGACACCGCGATCCATTGCTTCAAGACTTCGTGCCGCTACGAGCCACTGGTCGCCAAGCTCAAGCGACACTCTCGCACACTCGACAACATCACTGACCTCCTCGAGATCGCCAAACGGTACGCGGAGGAAGATCCAAACCAGGAAACTGACGACGAGTCAGGAGGTCAACGCTGCACGAGCGGCAACGACAGCGGACGACGATCCGACCTACGCTACAGCAACACTCGCCTCACCAGCAAGCGCCACAGTGACGGGCGAGTCGACTTCGTCGCCAACGCCGGGCACGCGCAACGTGAGCCCAAGAGCTTCCGCCGCGACGGAGGACAACGCCGTGACGGAGGCAACTACAAGGCCAAGCCAAGGTTCGACCCCGCGGCCCTCCTTAACCAACCATGTGCATTTCATAGCAGGGAAGGGAAGCCCGCAACGCACACCACCGCCGACTGCCACACCCTCAGGGAGATCGAGAAGGCACGGCGAGCACGGGAGGACCCCGACAACGACCCGCCAAACGGCGGAAAATTCGGCAAAGTGGCCGGCTCGCTCCACACCTTCACGGGCTTCAACACGAAGCACGAGAAGAAGGTCATCGCCCGCGCCGTCGCCGTCAACGCGGTGGCCCAGGTGGACGTTCCCCAGTTCCTCAACTGGTCGGAGCAGCCCATCACCTGGAGTCGACAAGACCACTCGCCACGCATCGAGTACCCAGGTCGAGTCGCCCTGGTGGTCAAGCCTAAGGTTGGCGACTACTGGCTCCCCAAGACATTGATGGACGGCGGAAGCTCCATCAACATCCTATACCTAGACACCTTCAGGCGGCTGCGGCTCCCGCAGTCGATGATCAAGACGACCCACACCACGTTCCACGGCATCGTCCCCGGTCGGAAGGCGTACCCGATCGGCAAGGTCACGCTGCCAGTCACCTTCGGCACACTAGCAAACTTCCGCACCGAGCGGATCATCTTCGAGGTCGTGCCCTTCGACAGCCCCTACCATTGCGTCTTGGGGCGCCAGGCGTTCGCCAAGTTCATGGAAGCGCCCCACTACGCGTACAACGCGATGCAGCTCCCCGCGCCGTGCGGCGTCATCACCATCAACGGCGACCCCGACATGGCCGCCGAGTGCGAGGGCAAAGGTGCCGAGCTCGCTGACGCCGTCATCGCGGCGGAGACCAACCACGCTGATGAGCTCGCCAAGTACGCGAGAGGGGTCAACAACGACGACCCCACCATACTCAAGAAGCCCAACTCGGAGGGCGCAAACACCTCAACCTTTGAGGCCACTACGCACACCCGTACCGTCGAGCTAGTCCCGGGCGACTCCAGCCAGACGGTGACGATCGGGACGGGCATGAGCCCGGCATAGGAAGGCGCGCTCATCGAGTTCCTCTGTGAGAACAGGGACATCTTTGCATGGAAGCCCTCTGACATGCCCGGTGTCCCCAGGGAGCTCGCTGAGCACAAGCTAAACGCCGACCCCAAAGTGCGACCTGTCAAGCAGTCGCTGCGGCCCTTCAATGAAGAGCGCCGCCGAGCAATCGCCGAGGAGGTGCAGCGTCTACTCGCTGCAGGCTTCATCCGGCCAATCAAATACTCCAAGTGGCTGGCAAACCCAGTCCTGGTCGAGAAGAAAAACGGGACCTGGAGGATGTGTATCGACTACACAAACCTGAACAGCGCCTGCCCAAAGGAGCAGTTCGTCCTCCCGCGGATCGACCAGATAATCAATTCCACCACGGGCTCGGAGTCGCTGTGTTTCCTCGACGCCTACTCTGGTTACAACTAGATCAAAATGGCTGTCGAGGACGAGGAGAAGATGGCGTTCATCACGCCATTCGGAGCCTTCTGCTACACCGCCATGACCTTCGGCCTCAAGAACGCCGGGGCGACCTACCAGCGGTGCATGCAAGAATGCCTTACGAGCCAAATTGGCCGCAACATCCACGTCTACATCGACGACGTGGTTGTAAAGTCCGCTCGCCAGGGCAACCTACTCGCCGACCTGGCGGAAACGTTCGCCAACTTGCGAAAATACAAGATAAAGCTCAACCCAGGCAAATGCACCTTCGGTGTACCTGCAGGACAACTACTGGGGTACGTCGTCTCCAAACGAGGGATTGAGGCGAACCACACGAAGATCGACACGATCGCCCGGCTCGGCAAACCCGAGTGCCTGCGCGACGTCCAGAAACTGGCCGGGCGAGAAGCGGCTCTCAGTCGCTTCATCCCCCGCTTGGGGCGAAAAGGCGATGCCCCTATACCGCCTGATGCGCAAGAACCCCACCTTCCAGTGGGACAAGGAGGCGGACGACGCGCTCCGCGATCTCAAAAAGGTGCTACTCGCCGCACCGCTACTCGCCGCCCCCGCCGACAAAGAACCCATGCTGTTTTACGTCGCGGCTTCCGAGCGCGTCGTCAGCGCCGTAATGGTCGTCGAGCGACCGGAGGAAGGAAAGGAGCGCCCAGTACAGCGACCGGTCTATTACATCAGCGAGGTCCTCACCGAGTCGCGGCAGCGGTACCCCCAGTACCAAAAGCTGGTATACGCGGTGTTCAGAGCCCAGCGGCGCCTGCCGCACTACTTCCAGGAACACCCAATCACGGTCGTGTCCTCAGCACCACTGCAAGACATCATCCGCAACCGCGAGGCGACCGGGCGGGTCGCTAAGTGGGCCATCGAGATCGGCGTCCACAACATCAAATACGAGCCACGAAAAGCGATCAAGTCGCAGGCCCTAGCGGACTTCATCGCCGACTGGGAAGAAGGCCAGCAGCCAGAGAAGCTGCCATACCTTCATTACTGGAGC
This sequence comes from Avena sativa, assembly GCA_916181665.1. Lineage (NCBI taxonomy): Eukaryota > Viridiplantae > Streptophyta > Magnoliopsida > Poales > Poaceae > Avena > Avena sativa. The sequence continues at coordinate 91,208,505 of OV702293.1, read as the reverse complement.
CTGCACTTCGACGGCTCCAAGAACGCGGACGGCGCAGGCGCAGGGATCGTGCTAACTTCACCAAAGGGCGACAAGCTCCGCTACATCCTCTGTCTCGACTTCACACCCTGCACCAACAACATGGCCGAGTACGAGGCCTTACTCCACGGCATGCGAGCGGCCAAGGAGATGAATGTCAATCGCTTATGCTGCTACGGCGACTCCGACCTCGTCGCAGGGCAAGTCGCTGGCACCTGCGACGCCGTCTCCCCCACCATGGCGGCGTACCGCCAAGCAGTGGACAATTTGGGCGAACACTTCACAGGCTACTCCGTCGAGTGGATCGACAGGCGGAAGAACGAGGATGCCGACGCCCTCTCTCGCATCGGGTCGGCTCGACTCGCACCACCCGCCGGCGTCTTCCTCGACACGATCACCAAGCCATCAGTCTTTCCCCCAAGGGAGATCGACATCAGAGTCCCGCTCCAACCAGAGGCAGCCCTGGTCGCACTCGTCAACGAGCCAGACGACTGGACCAAGCCCTACATCGCCTACCTAGAAGCCGGCACCTTGCCGGCAGACGAGACGGAAGCTCGGATGATCGCCCGTCGATGCAAGTCCTACGCCATCATCGACGGCGAGCTCCACAAGCACAGTGTCACCGGCGTGTTCCAACGCTGCGTCCAACAAGCCGAAGGACGCAAGATCCTCCACGACATCCACTCCGGTGACTGCGGCCACCACGCCGGCGCCCGCTCTCTTGTCGCCAAGACTATGCGACATGGCTTCTACTGGCCCACCGCACACGCCGACGCTGTCGACATTGTCCAGCGGTGCGCCGGGTGCCAGAAGTACGCCAACCAGACGCACGTGCCGAGCTCAGCGCTCAAAAGAATCCCCATCACCTGGCCATTCGCTGTGTGGGGTATGGACATGGTAGGCCCCTTCAAGAAGGCTCCCTCTGGCTACACCCACCTCTTGGTCGCGGTCGACAAATTCACAAAGTGGGTGGAAGCCAAGCCAGTTCGGAAAAGCGATGGTAAGACCGCCACCAAATTCCTACGCGAGATCATATATCGCTACGGGTTCCCAAACAGCATCATCACGGACAACGACACCAACTTCGCCAAAGGATCCATGGCCGAATTCTGCGAAGAGCACCACATTCGGCTCGACCTCGCGTCAGTCGCCCACCCGGAATCCAACGGCCAGGCGGAACGAGCCAACCAGAGCATCCCCCATGGCCTGAAGCCGCGACTCCAAGTACCACTCGAGCGCAACGCTGGGTGCTGGGTCGAGGAGTTGCCCTCTGTCATCTGGGGGATCCGCACCTCGGTCAACAGGTCGACAGGTTTCACCCCCTTCTTCATGGTCTACGGCGCCGAGGCAGTCATGCCTACCGACCTCGAGCACGACTCGCCGCGGATCATTCACTACACGGAGGCCGCAAACGAGCTCGCCCGCCATAACGGGGTCGATCAACTCGACGAGGCACGTGACCTGGCTCGGTCACTGTAACTACCTCGGTGAATTACGCTCCTAGTTACAAGCCTGGATGAGCGGAAATGGTTAAAATAGTACGGTGGGGCCCAAATGCCACTCACAGGTAGACCTTTCGGCCGTCCTAACCATTTCCAAACATCAGGACAAGAACGGGCGGCGTAATCGGCAGGCGAAGGGATCAACTACATACACAAATGAGTATGTATGCAAGCCACCATACAACAGTCCTCAGAGCCATTCCATCTAAAAGAAATAGAAATATTACAACGCCATACGGCAAGATCCAAATATCCTAGATAGATATAATAGTTTAGGATATCTCGTCATACATCAAACATCAGAGTATCAAGCGGAAGCGGAAAACAAGATCCGAGTACGGATAAGAAGCAAATCGGCATAAGATGCCCCATAAATAAACACATCCCGCCCACAGATCTCACGGATCCCCGTTCCCGGAATCTCTACACCGAATGATCGTTGCACACATCGTCCGTCTCCTCCATCCAATATCCATCTTGCGAGCTTACCTGTTCATCTGAATCAAACAATTTATCGTGTGAGACCCTAGGGGTACTCAGCAAGACTTTATGCCTCTAAAGGGGACACAACCTGGGGTGACGCAATTGCAGCAAAAGATAAACCCTAACAATTCTATAGATACTCGCTATCCATCCGCCTAACCAGAGATAGACGGATGTCCGTGAATTAATAACAACAGTTATAACAGCAATATTAACAGATCCATCCTCCTCCTCGCTTACCGACGAGGAAGCGGACGAACAGCCCCCCCATCCGTTGGCAGTTTTATTATCCATTCCATGAGAGTTGCACTATTTACTAGTCCGGTACTTAGTCAAATTAAAAGCGGTACTTTAGTTATACTTGTCTATGATCGAGAAACTGTGCTCCAAGTCGTCCATAACCGCGGACACGGCTTTCAGAAAGTTTTACCCTGCAGGGGTGCACAAATAGCAACACACACTCGATCAACCTCGGAAAAACCAAATCAAAACCCAATGAGGCAGTCTCGACAAAGCGATCACAGGATTCAGAAATATTTCAGGGGGCCACCCCATTAAGCTACCCGCAACAAAGCTGGCCGGCTACGAGACGGACTCAAGGTTTGTGTGGACGGCTGTAAACGACTGGGAACCCGAAAGTGTGACTAGGCTTGTCGATACAGCGAAAACATGTCACGGCCCTAAACAGTACAGGTGCATTCCTCGCACAATTTAAAATAAAGCAGTAAAGCATGGCATAAGTACAGGATAGTAAATAAAACCTCAAACTAGTTTGTGGCCCCAAGAAATAAGAATGAATCAAGCTCTGGCTCAGGGGGGTTCATAAGCCTCCCGGATGTGGATAGCGCGAATATTCAAGGAACAGGAATCAAGTACTCGGGTCCTACGGGACACAAGTGAGCCTGAAAAACCAAATAGCAAACATGGCTCACCGATGCCACTTTCATTAGTTATCCCATCACTACTCAGGTTAAGTTGTTTAGGTACCTCGTTATCCATCAGACACTCACATACCCTACACATGCTGTTCTACGACTCGCATGGCTCAAACAACTCCTGTAGTAATGGCTCATGGGATGGAGGAACAAGCTTCGGTGGGGTTTAAAAATAAAGGCTATGCAATACTTGGGATTCAATATAATGCAATCGCGACTCAATGATGCAAGAATAAGATAGAGGCAATAGGTACTATATGTATGCAAGCATGTGGTAGTGCTTGCCTGGTAGCTCAGTTGAAGCGAGAGAAGGATCTGGGTAGTGCTCCTGGGTCTCTTGATATATCCCCTGCTCAGCGTCTATTCGAAGAAGAACCAAACAAACAAGGGCCAACATAAATAAAGTGCACAAGCATATGAATAAAATTCATCAAGCAAACAATCATGCCATGATGAATGATGCACAATTTGCATGGCAATAATGTGGCATGGCATGAGTGAGGTGTGGAATACAAGTATAAATCATTTTGTTGAGTTTTAATCATGTTTTAACCTCAATTAAGTTGCTGTATACATTATATTTATATGATGCATGCTGCAATTCAGAACATGGAATGCATAAACAGAAAGGTCTCGTCGAGCTAATCATTTTAGACATATCATTTGTCAAATTTGGAGTTATAAAACAAAAGTTATTAAATAATTAAGAAAAAGGGCATTTTATTGTAATTTTAATCAACTCGAAAATTTAAAGTGTTCAAAATATATTTTGAAGGACATATTTGAATTCCTCATATTTTTCTGATTTCAAAACATATATTATTTGTATTATTTGGATTATATTTTAAAAGTTATTTGAAAACAGATTTAAATTTGAATTTGAATTAATTTGAAAAAGGTTTAAATTAAAACAGATATAAACAGAAACTTTTTGTACTCAGGCAGATCCAGACCCAGCCGCTAATGGGTGGGCCAGTTGCTGACTGGGTGACACGGTGGCAGAACAGGGTTTCCTCACTGCGAGCTAAGCCAGCCTCAGCGAATGACAGGTGGGACCAGCGGCCACGGGGTCCACGTGACAGCGGTGAGAGGGGCAGGAACTGACAGGTGGGGCTGGGCTGGAGCGCGGGTTAAGGTTTACAAAAGTCAGGGGGTTTTCTGGAAGAAGGTCACGGCGGCTGACTAGTGGGCCACGAGGTACCGCGGGTGGAGCAGAAAACAAAAAGGGGGGGCGATCTGTAAAACTACCACGGCTGTACTGTTCCTCTTCTTTCTCTGCCTCGAGCGACAGATCGGTGCGCGGCGCGTGCGGGGATCGATCCCTAGACCTGGGGCTCACGCGCGGAGGCGGCTACCGTTGGGCTAGGGAGAGGTCGGTGTCAGGAGGGCGGACATGGCCTAGATAGGGTTTTGCGCGACGTGGGAGCGAGCAGACGCGCGCGCTCGTCGGTGCACCGAGGGTGTACGACGAAAAGATCAACGCATACAGGGGACGATGACGACAACGCGGATGTCTAGGAGGGTCGGGTGCTCACCGAGAGTGTGTCGGTGGTGGCGGATCGGCTTGGGACGCAGGGGATCCGCGACGATGCAGACGGCCGGAGTTCTAGGGTTTGGCGTCGGTGGCGGCGATGTTCTTCGGCTCCGGTGCTTCTCCTCTGCGACGGCGCGTACAGGGTGATGCAGTGGATGCTCCACGGCTCCTCGATCGCCCCCACGAAGTGTCCACCGGCTGGAGCGACGGAGCAACGTGGTGCTGGCGGTGGCCGGCGAGAGAGGTTGGGCGTCGGTGGAGAGGGAGGGGAGGAGCGGCAGGCGCCCTGGGGTAGATCTGGGGGAGGCAGCAGGCGAGAGAGAGGGAGTAGGTAGGGACGGAAGAGGAGAGGGGGTGCCGTGGGGGAGTGGTTAGGGATAGAGGTGGCTTCGGCCACCTTTTCCCTCCTCCTTCACGTGCGCTAGCTGGCTCGGCAGGGCAGGGGCAGGTAGGCATGGGGGGAGTGACTGCAGGTGGGCCAGGCGGTAGGAGAGGCTCGGGCTGGTGGGGCATGCAAGGCAGAGAGAGAGAAGAAAGAAGGAGAGGGGAGGCATGGAGCTCGGGTGGGAGCTAGGCTCGGTTAGGGTTTGCACTAGGGGAGGGGTAGGGTAGCTCGGGTTGGACCAGGATGACCAGGTGGGGCTAGCTAGGTGAGAGCGGAGGGAGGCCGAGAGAGAGAGGGTGGAAACTAGGGTTAGCTAGAGAGGGGCTCGGGTTAGGTTAGATGATGCCCATGGTGGTGGTAGGGTGTAACTAGGGTAGATGAGGGGTTAGGTTTAGGGTTTAGCTTAGGTGAGAGATTTTGGAGAAAAGATTAGGGAGGGAGGGTATGGTTTAGGGTTTAGGCATGATCCACATGACCATGCAAGGATGGAGGTGAAAAGGGAGGGGAAGATGAGTAATAGAGAGAGGGAGAGAGGGAGAGAGATGAACCACTCAAGAATTCAAATAAAAATCCAAAAAGACTTAATTGTGGTGGCACTTGCATGGCCCATGCAAAATATTTATTGCCATGTTTACTCTTGTGAGAACAATAATATTAACATGGCATTATTATTATGCATTCCCAAAAATATGGAATTAAGCCAAGCAAAAGAATTTAAAGGAAAGTTCCAGATGGAGTAGATGGAGATGATCACATTTGATTATAATTGGGACTTGCTAGTGTGTATATTCCACTAGATGTTTAATAGTCCCAAAAATATCCCAACATGCTAATAACCCCAAAACAACCCATATGGAAGCTAGGAAAAGGTTCCACTCACAAGGCATGCAAAGGTGGCCAGGTGGCTCTCATAAACCAATAATGTGGGAACAATATGGTGCATATATGAGAGAATGTGGATATAGAATTGGATCCATCCCAACCCACATGAGCAAGAGGTAAGACCAAATAAATTGCAATGCTCATATTTGGTTGGATGGTGGAATTATGGGGTGATGACAAGAAAGGTGGTGGAGTTAATAAAAGATATGCCCCCAACTCAACTTGGGCATTTAAACAGTATATCAATAACCAAATACAATATCAAGAGGCAAATACAATTTACAATGCATATGAGAGAAGAACCAAAACAAAAGGGTTTTATATGATGCTCAAATGCAAGGTGGCATGATGACATGAGCATGATATAATTATGATGCAACAATTATATAAAGGAAGTAGCCATTATATAGACTAGGCTAGTAGCATTGCAATTGTTAGACAATTGGGATGCTACAGTCACGCACCGCTATCTACCAACAGGGACTCCGCCCCTACCACAGCCGGCGGGTGAAAACTCGCACCTTCCAAGAGGGCGACCTGGTGTTACGCCTCATCCAGGATAAGAAGGGCATGCACAAGCTCTCCCCTCCGTGGGAAGGGCCATTCGCCATCGGGCGAGTACTCGGCAATGACGCCTACTACCTCATCGACGTCCGCGGGGACGGCGAACTCGACGTCAAGCGACCTTGGAATGTAAACCTCCTACGGAAGTTGTACTCCTAGAACCCCACATATGTATTCTCCAGTCGCTATGAAATAAAAAGAAACGGTTACCGCAAATTGCGCCTACTCTCCATGTCTTGTGCCACTCGCACTCGTAATAACAGCATTACGCTAACCGCAGAAGTCAATCTTTGGTACAGCAATCGGCACGGCTAAGTAGTGCGGTGCAAGAGCACTGAGTCACCTCAGGTCGTGCATCGTCCACGAAAAACGCCTACCCGGAGCCCCATTGGAGTCGCCTAGCCCAACTGGTTCTACGAACCAAGACAACTGCCTACGCTTCTTACAGCGACCATGGTCCTCCGCATCCTTGACATAGCGACTCGAACGGCTCGGGGACTGCAGACCAGTTCACCTCGAGGACTGCAGACCAGTTCACCTCGAGCGGTCCGGGAAAACGCCAAGTAGGAGAGAATGCCCAGGACTCGCCACGCGACTGACCCCACAGGCCAGGCAGGAGTGACGCGCACAAACTAACGCGCCAAGTCCTCACTCACCCTTGAGTCGCGCCTGGAACAGCCAAGTACCACGCTCGGGGACTCGGCCACCCGACCTCATTCGCGCACGGGAAAACGGCGAAGTACAGAGCGTTCAAGGGAGTCGCCTAGCGACTGGCTCTTCGAGTCTGGGCAAGTCGACCACAATAATAAAACACACAAAAACAACAAACATATCACATACGAGGTAAACCCCACAAAAGGGCGGACGCGCTCGGGGACTCGTTCAAACATCAATGACAAACACTTGACAAATACCAAAATAGACACGATGTCTCATTCGATAGCATGTTGCATTGTCTCATATTACAAAATATGCCCGCATGGCAGACCTGCCGCTAATGCTACAAGGAAAATTATCCTATTCTGCAGGCTTAGTCGACGACTCGCCAACATCCCGGCGATTGCGGATGAACGGCGTGTACGGGTTCGACGGATACGTCGTCAGTTCACCCGCCATCGCCGCGCGGAAGGGCTGCTCGACCTTGAAGTCACGATGCGGCGGCTCAGGGTCGCTAGGCGCGACGACCGTCTCCTGGTACGGAAGGAGGTCGCCCATTGCCCAGACACGCTCCGAGTATGTGGTAGCGCGGTCCTGTAACTTGAGGACCTCGGAAAGCTCCACCGCGCCAGTCGACGATGGGTAGCCACTCGTCACATCGTTGATGTCGAAGTCCTCGGGGAAGTGGGCAAGCCCAAGACTAAGTGTCGTCGCCGCTCCGCGCCGAAACGCCGACCGCGTCATGAACTCAACGACCGCGGGCGCCTTCTCCAAATACTTCCACACCTCAACGAGGTCGCTGGGAATTACTTCCGTGGGCGATATCTCTTGGAGATAGGCACGGATGCACGTCGCCGACAACGTTGCCGAGTCGACAAGCGTGCTTACGCACTGCCACGCGTCGAACGAGCTTGCCTCTTCCGCGCTATCGATGATGTGACTTACGAGTAGAAGACAATAATAAATACGACGGATACCACAAAAGGCACAACTACTGGCAGAGGCAGACGCACTTACCAATCAACGGGCGGGCGAGATCCGTGATGAAGCATTGAAGCGAAGTGTGGTCGTCCTGAAGCCCAGCAACAAGGGCGTCCGACACCTTGCGATCCTCTTCGGCGGCTGCAATGGCGGCCTTGGCTCGCCCATCAGCCGAGCTCGCTTCTTCCTTCGCCTCCCGCAGCTCGCGCTCGAGGACGGCGATCCGCTGTTCAGCAGAACTCAAAGCCGATTGCGCCGCTGCCAATTCACCCGCGGGGACAAGTCCCTGACGAGCCTCCTCTGCCTTCGCGGCAACCGCCTGAAGCCCGTTGTTCGCCTCCTGGACGAGGGCCAGTTCCTTCTCCGCGCGGTGCTTCGCTGCCAATCGATCAGCCGATTCAAGCTGCAGACCCTGCACATCACCAAAAAAAAGGTTAATCGAAGCAAAATTCCTAAGTGCCCACCCGCTGAAATTCAGCGAGCACGCACTCGGGGACTGGCATTCAAGAAAATTCCTAAGTGCCCACCCGCTGAAATTCAGCGAGTGCACACTCGGGGACTGGCATTCAAGAAAATTCCTAAGTGCCCACCCGCTGAAATTCAGCGAGTGCACACTCGAGGACTGGCATTCAAGAAAATTCCTAAGTGCCCACCCGCTGAAATTCAGCGAGTACGCACTCGGGGACTGGATACGAAAAATAAATATAAGACACTAAAAGAATCAGGCCATTGCAAAGCACCGACCTGATCCTCGGGGACTGGATGTACCTGGATGGCTGCGCCAAGCATGCCGTGGAGTTGTATCGCGTCCACGGACGCGAGTAGAGCCGGCGTATGCCCACGACGTTGGTCGATTTCAGCATCGGCGATCCCAAGAGCGTGGCTCGATGGCGAAGTTCCACTCGCCGCGGCCGCCTTGGCCATAAAGCGCGGGAAGGTGGCGATAGAGGCACCCGCCCCAAAGGAGGTCGGCTCGGCTGTTCCAGGCGAGGGAGCACCCTCCTTCGTGGACGCGGCTGCCTCTGTTGCGGGTCCAGCCGGTGCGGCCGCCGTGTCGTCAGAAATCGTGACGATGATGTCACCCTTGGCCTTCTTGCCACCATCCGCAGGGACGGTGACTTCGTCCGCTTTCCTCTTGCAGGAAGAATCCTCTTCGCTGACAACGGGTGGCACCTTAGCCACGGTCGGGTGACCCATCCTCTTCACTCCGGTCCTGTACATCAATCGTATAAGCGAGATAATTCAAGCGATTTTGGAAGACGAAGGAAGGCGAGTGTACTCACTTGGCGACCGGAATGAAGCGCTGCCCCGTACGGAGGCCGGCTGGCTTCTCCAGTTCAGGGCCTAGTCGGCGGCTGAGCCCCATGTCCAGGACGTCGCGTGCCCAAGACACGGACGGCTTCTTCATCGTCGAGGCTGCAACCAGAGCCTCTGTAACCTCTTCGACAGGAGCTTCCCTGCGAGGCGAAGCCGCTACGGCAGGAGCACCCCCCAGCCCCGAGACTGGGGCGAATGGCGGAGGCATCGTTGCTAGGGGCACCTCGATGGTGGCCGTGTCCAGCGCGGCCGTCGGCGGCGGCGTTTCATCCTTGGCCGGGCTGGGGGCGTCAGAACTGCTCGCTGAATGCGGTGGCGAGGCCGGCCTTGTCGGCTTCGTCTTCGCCTTCCTCGGAGGGGCCTTCGCTTCCTTTCCCTTCTTCTTATTTTTCGATGGAGTAGCTTGGCGGCGCGAGGTGGTTTCTGGAAGCTCGTCATCATCGTCATGGCGCTCGAGGCTTTTGCTTGCCTCGAGCTCGCGTTGACGCTGCCCACGGGTCTTGCGGAGCAGCGGGGCGACTTCTTCTTTGGATTCATCGTCGCTGTCGCCCTCATCACTCCCGGCATCACCCTTGGCGGGAGGCGACTCGCCCATGTCTTGGACGGACGAGTTCGAGTTCTCGTCGTCTGAAGGCGGGAGCCATCCTTCCACCACTTGGAATAGCTGCAAAGAACACAAGATGAAATCAGAATTACCGCGACTGCAAAAACTGCGACTGCGAGCAAAGTAAAGCGATTACCGTTGGGGCTGGACGCTTCGCGGTGTAAGGGGCGACCCCGGCCTGTGCGTCCAGGTACACCGCCTGAGTGATTTTCTTCAGTGCTGGGAGGTAGTCTTCGAGCTTCCACTCGGCGAGGCAGGCCTTCGTCGAGTCGTCCCGACCGGTATACTGGTACATGTAGTGCTCGCACCGTGCCAACGGGACGAGCCGCCGCCCGAGCCAGCAGTTGTACAGATTTATCCTCTAGAGGCCCTTCTTCTTCAGACCACGGATGGTCTGAAGCATTTCGTCAACGACCATCCGCTGGTCGTTGGGGAGCTTGCCGATTTGAAGGCGGCGCGGCTCGGACCGGTTGGCGGAATACCGCGGAATCGCCGACTCGCCCTCCGGGGTCGCCTCGGCTACGTAGAACCACGATTTCTTCCAGTCGCTCGCCGCCTTGGCGAGCAGCATCAGGTCGAAGAATGAAGCCTTCGACTTCAGCTGGAAGGTTAGGCCACCCGCGGCTAGCATTGGGCCGCCCGCTTCCTCGCGGCTGATCCGTCCATGAAACAGATCTTGCCACAGAGGGAAGTAGGGCCGGCAGCCCAAGTAGCACTCGCAGAACGCCACGAAGATGGCGAGCTGCTCGATGCTGTGGGGACCCAGATCCGATGGCTGGATCCCATAGTAGGCGCAGAAGCGACGGAAGAATAGGGACGTGGGGAACCCTAGCCCCCGTTCAAGATGGCTAGTGAAGCAGATGAACTCCCTCTCTCGCGGGTTCGGAGTCACCTCTCCGGCCGCGGGGATGCGCCAGCAGCCGGCTTGCAGGATCCCGGCCTCCTCGAAGGAAGCCAGTTGCGCCCTGGTGCACTTTGATCTGCCCCAAGGTTCGGTGGAGAGGGCCATGGCGGAAAGATTTGTGGGGGCTCGGAGGATTTCCGGTTGGCTGGGTCGCGATTCGGAGGGAGGTGAAACGTGCGCGCAGTCGGAGGAAATGGTGAGAAGGTGGATTTCTGATCGCCTGCCATTCCTCTTATATAGCGGTTGTTACCCGCCAAATCAGGGAACCGTTACCGCGTGATGATTACGCCAAAAGTTACCGTTGGATTACTCCAATGGCTAGTTTGACCACGTTTAACGGTCCAACTTCAGCCACTCGGCTCGCCGACCCAACCACTATGACAGTTTTTCGCCGACTCGACTCGCCAAAGCCGCGAGCAGTATGACTAGTTTTTCCTTTATACAGGAGCCCGCCGCCGATTCGACTGGAAGTCTATTCAGCAGCCGTATGCTCCGACTGCCAGCAGCCACCTACGCCTAATCGACGCCGGCCTCGGGGACTACTGATGGGGATGTGCCTACCGGGGTATACCCAGCAGGCCGTTTCCGACTGGCCCAAGAATTGGCGAGTGGGCCTGCAAGACGGCGACTGGATTGAAGCCCAGCGAGGAACCAAGCGACTGGAAGCTGAAGGCCCAGGCGAGTAGATAGGCCCAGTCGGATTAGGTTAAACGAGTACCGAAGCTTTAACTGAATCGGTTGAGATATGTAAACCCTAGGGGAGGTGAGCCTATATAAACCTCCCTGGAGGGCGAGTAGAGATACGTTCCATCATACCCCCAAGCGACTCGCCGCCTAGCCGCCGAGCTCGCCCATTGTACCACCTCCATAATACAATCTAGCAGGAGTAGGTCTTTACCCTCCGGGGGGCCGAACCTGGGTAAAACCCTGAGTCTCCGCCCTCATCTCGCACCGCAGATGGCTGGCCGCCCTTGCCCCTCGTTCTACTACTCGCTGCCGATTGCAGCATCTGCCGTGACCATTCCCTCGACATTTCACATCTATGAAATAATCGACATGTCGGGGAAAATTTTAGACAATTTTAAAGGAGTTGAATATGATAAGATTTGATATTTCATAGCGATATTTAGTATGAACGGATTAATATAGCAACCACTACATATAATTTTAGTATATGGTAGTTGAACAAACAAAACAAAGTTCTTCTAATAGAATGGTTACCTAGGACGTGTACATGACATGATCCAAAGGGTTTTGTTAATTCCAAGGATGCTTAAGGGCATGCAACCTTCAATGGTTGAAGTAAGCATAGCGGAGTTGGAATCTTCACTGTGATGAAACTGTTAAAAGACTTTAATTTCATTAGAGACGATGAAGGTGCTTGCATTTGCAAGAAATTAAGTTGGAGCACCGAGACATATTTTTAATACATTATGTGAAAGACATATTGTTTATTGGAAATGATGTATCTTTTATTGACACAGGTTAAGCATTTCATTAAAATTTGATTTTGATAAAAGACTTAGGCAAAATCCGAATATTAGGCATCAATGTCTATATGGATAGATTGAGACACTAATATGGTTGTGCCAAATGTACATAGATGAGATATTGAATGAGTTCAATATGGTAACGACGAGAAAGGTTCTTGTCGCATGGAAAAGGTTTGAATCAAGATTTAAGTGTATTGATACTTGGTAAGTGAAACAAGATTCAAGTGTTTTAACACTTGGTGAGTGAAATCACAAGAATATTTTGATCAATCATACCATGATATGTACACATCCAGATATGTATTATGCTCTAAATGTTATGAGAATATACCAGAATGACTCATAAGATGATCATTAGACGATAGTAAGGATATCCTTATGATGTTTGGAAGAACTAAGAATATATTTATGTAGAGGTGACAAACAGTTACAAATATTTCATTGTAAAGTGTTACATTGATACTAGTTTTGTCATGAGATACAAATTAAGTTTATCTCAATTTAAACTATGGGTGGCACAATGCAATGGAAAGGAGATTCCATGATGGATTTGGATGAGTTCCAAAGTTAAGACATTGTGATGGATACTACAACAAAAGGCTAAGTATATGACTACTATAGGGTATTTTTGTTAAGTAGTTTGTTATCAAACGAGGTGTGGTTCATAGCAATCTAACATTATGAAGATATATTGTATGACGATAGTATCAACATGATTTAACCCCAAGGAACTAAAGGCCTCACCAACGGACCAAATTTATACAATTCCATCTCATTGGAGAATGAATGATGCGTAGAGGCGCGAAGATATATTGTATGACGATAATATCGACATGATTTAACCCCAAGGAACTAAAGGTCTCACAAAGAGCCAAATTTATACAATGCCATCTCATTGGAGAATGAGTGATGCGTAGAGACGCAAAGACATGCAAATACACACAGACCTGAAAGTGTCAGATCTAGAGATTATGTTTACCACTAGAAAACGTGTATATACAACACCATAAAGCCATAGGTGTTGAATGTGCAAGTTTTTAAAACTAGATTATTGACTCTACTGCAAGTGGGAGAGTGAAGGGAATATGGCCGAGAGGCAATAATAAAATGGTTATTATCTTATTCCTTGTTTATGATAAATGTTTATTTCTCATGCAATAATTGTATTGATCGAAAACATTAATACATGTGTGTTTAATAAAAAAATAAAGTTTTCCTATTTATGCCTCTCATATAAACTAGTTCGTTGATTAACAAGATGATCAAGGTTTCCTGTTCATGGACATTGGATATTGTTAATAACGAGGTTACAACATTGGTGGAATGATGCGATGAACATTCATCCGAAGTATAGTAATACGATCAAAGTCATTATGTTTAAATTTCTATACCATCATTACAAGTAACTTTAGTCCTTAGACCATTAGATCTTGTCAATCACTAATACAGGAAGAGTAGCTTGATAACACCAAATGTCACACCGTAATATGGTGACTATAAAGGTGGGTTCAGATACTCCAATAGTGTTATATAGAGGCTCATGGATAGGGAGTGAGATTTGTCCATCCAAATGATGGAGAGATATACTCTGGGCCTTGTCGGTGATACCACATTGATATAGCTTTCAAGCAAGTGATGGGAATCACTAGAATGTTATATCACGGGAATGAGAAAGGAGTACATGTTGGTAACGAGATCAAACTAGGTATGGGGATACCGATGATCGAATCTCGGACATGTAAAATATCGCAAGACAAAGAGATTTAGTTACAATGTTAAAGGTTCACACGATCACAAAAAGTCATCGTTGAATGTCTGGGAGTCAGTACGGATCTCTAGGTCCCGCTGCTGATTATTGATCGGAGAGGGGTCTCGATCATGTCTACATTATTTTCGAACCATAGGGTGACACACTTAATGGATACTTGACACCATTTGGAGCAAATAAGATGCTAGAGAAAGAAAAAGAAATCGCTGGAATTTCAATGGACACCGGAATTGTTTCAGGTGAAATTGCTAAAATTGTTTCTGGATGTAAAATTGAAATGTAGCAAGGGGTTGTATGTGAATGTTTGTTAATTAATGTAATTAACAAAATTCTGAATAAAAAAGAGTTTTATTAAATGAGAGACTACATTAAATTTGGTGGAAATTTAATGGATTTTGAATCGGATTTTGACTGTAGGAAATGGATGGCCATATGGGTGAGCGGGAGATCCATTCACATGAATGAGGAAGAAGTGGGGGCACCCACCTTGGCCTCCGTCCAAGGCATGGGGATTCCTACCCTCTCCTATAGAAGGGCTCCCTCTCTCCCCTTCTCACTCAAACCTCCTCGTGAAGGATCTCTCTCCCCCTCTAGAATGTTCTCCATGGTCTCGAATCAGTGAGATACATGTTCCCGGTGGCTTTTTCTGGAGCAAGGATTTGTTGCTTCCGCTGATTTTCTTGAGCAAGGACTCGGAGGTTGTCGGGGTACCGGACGTGTGTGCGATCACGGATGCACCACTACTTTGTGGTGTTGGACTTGCTGGTGCTAGACCGGCTGGAGTTCATCACGATCTTGAGATCGGGAAGTGAACGACTACATCACCCACGAGAACCAATATCGTAATGCTTTGTCGGTCTTCGAGGGTAAGTTCTATGGATGTATATCCACCCATTGCTTGTATCTAGATAGATGGATCTTGGTGCTCAGTTGTTCATATCGTAGGAAATTTTTTGTTTTCTATTCGGTAAACCCAACACACCCAATAGCATTTTTGAGTAGATCACTTGGTATGTGGCTGCAATAGCTATCTACCTATGAAAAAGAAAGTCTAGCTATACTCCTAGCAGTGGATCATTGGCGACCCTATCTGCGTCAGTCACCCTTTGTTGTTCGTACAGATCAAAGGGCTCTATACCACTTGGATGAGCAACGACTGACAACTCCATGGCAACAAAAAGCAATGACCAATCTTTTAGAATTACAATACAACATTGATTACAAGAAAGGTAGCAACAATCAGGTGGTTGATGCACTATCTAGGCATCCAGCTATTTCTGTGGTGTAAGTTTTGGGTATTACTATGGGCACTGCAGAGTGGTTGCAGGAAATTAAGGAGGGATATGCCATAGACTTGGTTACTTAGCAGATTCTTCAGCAGAGAAAGAAACCAGATAGCAAGATCAAGCATCTAGTATGGGATGAGGACATACTGAGATATAAAAGACGTATCTAGGTTGGAGGTAATGCAACCATGCAGAAAAAGATACTACAATCCTTGCACGTAGGTGCTATTGGGGGGCATTCAGGAGTGCAAGCCACGCTGCAGCGAGTGCGGCAACTTTTTGCTTGGCCATGTATGAAACTATCAATTCATCAGTATGTGGATAAGTGTTCCATTTGCAAAAAGGCTAACCAGAGAGAGTGCGCTATCCTGGCCATCTCAAGCCACTGGATGTGCCAAATGAAGCTTGGCAAGTTGTTTCTCCTAACTTTGTGGAAGGTCTGCTTAGGTCTGTTGGTTGTAATTCAGTGCTAGTAATGGTGGATAAACTCATGAAGTATGCAAATTTCTTACCTTTAGATCACCCTTACACAGCTATCCAAGTGGCTTAAGTATATATCAACAATGTGTTCAAACTCCATGGTATGCTTGCAGCTCTCATTTCTAATCGTGATCGGATCTTCACAAGACACTTCTGGCAAGCTCTGTTTCGATTTTCCAAGACTGAGTTACATATGAGCACAGCCTATCATCCGCAGGCAGATGGACAGACGGAGAGGGTAAATCAATGTCTCGAGAAGTACCTACACAACTTCATTAGTGTTTGTCCAAAATAGTGGAGAAAATGGCTATCTCTAGCAGAATTTTGGCACAACACTTGTTACCACTCTTCCATCAAGACCACACCATTCAAGGCACTGTACAATCATTCCTGATGCTATTTAGGTATTACAGAAGCCTCTGTGTCAGTGAAGGAACTCCTTGAATGGTTACAAGAGAGAAAACTGATGACAGCACTACTGCGTCAACACCTCCAGCGAGCTAACCATCACATGAAATATTTTGCTGATAGTAAACAATCATATGTTCATTCCAGGACAGTGATTGGGTTTATCTACATTTGCAACCTTATATCCATAGATCATTGGCACTGCATGCAAATTCTAAGTTATCCTTCAGGTTCGTCAACCCTTTTCAAGTGGAGCAGAAAGTGGGCGACCGATCATGCCATCTGTCATGGTATTGCCAATGAGGACGCCATGGAGGGGATCCTCACAGAGCGTGTTTAGAGAGGTGGGGGAAGACGGCGATTTGGCGGGTAGGAGGTAACACAGCTTACCTAGGTTCAGATCCCACAATGGTGGTGGAGTCCTACTCCTACTATAAATCACTATAATGGCAGTACGCCGAGTTACAGGGATTGGTTCACTGTGCGAGGTGTATGAATTGATGCCCTAAAGGCTCCCAGAGGTCTGGCTTATAAAGGCGCCAGAACCTAGGGTTACAGGGAAAAGTCCTATCCGGATAGGTTAAAGAGTTCCATAGTAATACAAACTAGTCCTACGTGTCCTGCATTCCAAGGCTTCAGGTTGGTTCATGACTGCACCATAGCCTTCCTTTATCCGGCATGGGCCTCCCTTATGGATCCGTCTAACTGGGCCGCCGAGCAGGCCATGGGACTTTTTACCAACTGGGGTCACCCGGGTTAGCAGGATTAGAGACATGCAATGGTGATACCTATTTAGCATATCCCCAACAGTAGCCCCCAGAGAACTCTGAGATCTTGCGTCGTATTGCCTTTTAGTTTGAATGCTCCGTCTAGGTGATGTCGGCAATTCGTCAAGCAATATCTTGTAGTCCTCTCAAGAACCCTGCAATATTCTCCGTCTTTGATACGTAAGTCGGATTATCACTGAGTCTTCCATCTTACTCTTCTCATAGTTGGACAGGATCCGTCCATGTCGGAATCTTCAGATGGGACTGTTTGTCTACTACTGTCAACAGATGACTTAGGTTGTAGCCTATGTTTCCTCGAAACTCACATATGGCAGCTAACATAATCATAGAGATTTTACCATGCGTGCAATCTGAAACGTCAAGCGGCAACGGGGGGAACATGGCGAAATCTCGGTCCAGGTTCGCACACACGTCATCATGCATCAACCATTGGAATATTCCGCATGATTCTTGATGCTAGGGTTATATATTTTTCATTGTGTAGGTCATTTTATTTTATTCGCATTTTCTCCCTCGCATCGTCTTCTTCCTCTCGCCAAGAATCTCCTCGAGGTCCTCTCACGGGAAAACCCTAGCCACTTCTCCATTTCCCATCTCCCTCACCTCACCAATGGCCAGCAGCAGCACTCCCACTCCCGTGGAGGCGACCGGCGAGGCTTCTAAGAAGCCATCCACCATGGTGCAGATCCCGCCAGAGGGGGTGGTGGTGGAAACCACCGGAGGTGACCATACTTCGGCAGTGCTCGAGCCGCTGGAGGAGGAAAGAGACTCCCACAAGGGACTTTGGAGGGGCTTGAACATCTCTGCAGCAGACATCAAAGAGATGGTCATCGAGGGTTACCTTCCCGCGATGAAGGTCCTGGTCTGGCGGCCGGCGCCGGTCGGCGAGGTGATCCCTTCTCCCCAATTCGGAGATAAGGTGTACCTAAAAGCATAGATGGTGCGCAGAATCGCCCTCCCGTTCTCCAACTTTTGCCTCAAAGTTCTCCAGCACTCTCGGGTTCTTCCTCACAACCTCTCTCCCAGTAGCATCTTCTCACTTAGAAATTTTGTAGCTTTGTGCGAGGGATAACTAGGGATTAGGCCTAGGTTAGATTTTTTATCTACTTCTTTACCATCAAGAGGGAAGTCGAAGACAGCAAAGATGAACTTAGAAACTGTAGAACAATTATCTTTAATAGACGGCCTGGAAGGCAGTTCCCCGACATCATGGGACACGAGTCCTTCAAGAACTGGTAACGAAGCTACTTCTACGACCCAGATATCCCTCTAGCTGGCCGAGAAGGCTCATACCCGGACTTCACCGACGGGGCCACTATTGAAACCACCACGTGGAGGTCCCAGGCCCTCTTGCCCTCTAACGACGAAGCCTCTCACATCGTAAGGCGGATAGAGTGGCTTGTTGACTCGGGCTTGACCGGCTTGGACCTAGCCATGTGTTGGTTCATAAGGTGGATCCAGCCTCTGCAGCACCGCGAGAACCTGATGTTCTAGTACACCAAGGACATGAAGGATACCCTCAGGATCTCTGAGGATAACTTCTCCAGTGACTCCATCAAGCTCCGCCTCAAGGACATCATCAAGGTGAAGGAGCGGAAGCGCGGCTTTGCCATCACCTATGACATGTTCGAGGACGAAAAGTGCGCAAAGGTAATTTTGATTCTTTCATTGTTTGACATATACTCCAGTTATCCTGCCTTTAATGCATCAGTACATCTAACACAATGACCACTTAACAGTTGGGGGACTTAGAGGAGACCGACATGGCTCCCCAAGTCTATGACCCCAAGATGAAGGATGTCATTGTCGTGTCCAACGATGATGCCCCGGCAACACGGAAGTGGAAAAGCTCCACCTCTGATGCTACTACCAGAGGCAAGAAGAAGAAGAAGAAGAATATAGAGAGTGGAGTCTCCAAGAAATCCACCGCCTCCCTGGACACGGAGAAAAGAAAGACTATTGGCATCCCTTTAACCAAGGAGCCAACTATTGTGTAAGCTTATTTTCCTCCGACTTTGTAATTTGCATTGCTTCTTCCTATACTTATACTTGTCATTTGTACGTTTCATGAAAAAGACTAACTTGAGTTTGAAGAAGACCTCCAATATTGTTAGATCTTCTAAGAATATTCGTGGCATGCTGACCCAGGCTTCTCCCGCCATCGCTCCTCCTACTCCTTCCATCCAACCCGCTGCTGCTCCTGTCGGATATCCGACTATGACCACATCTGAGCCCTCTATCATGGAGGTGGACAATAATTCCTCGTAGGATGTCCCATATGCTACCGAGATGGTTGTCGTTCCCGAAGGCCAAGCAACACAGGAGAGAACCTCCTCCCAAGTGGTTGAAGCTCTGGCTAAGGATGCCACTTAAAAAGGGAAGGAGTTGGTGGTGGGAAGCGGATCTATGGTGACCACGAGCCAGGCAGAGGCCTCCAAGCCTATAAGCCCAACAATTATTCCAAGACCAACTACCTCAGCTCCCGGTGCAGCACCGACTTCTCCTACATACGGTCTTGAGGAGCTGCTCAAGCAGGCAAAGATCCTTTGGCAAAACACAATCGCCTTTGGAAAATTGTACTCATATGCCGCCAATAACCTCAAGATCATTGCCTTCATAAGTCTTTAATACCTTTTCATTTCACGTATAATATCCCACTGTATCCCCCGAGGAATTAGACAGAAAACCATAGGTCTTTTTGTCTGAGTAATCTAAGAGTGACTAAGCAAGAAACTTGGTACTGTAGCCTCCAAGTATTTAGTTTGAGTGAATAATTCTGAGATACTTTCAGATTAGCATACATAGTGTTTTTAAATTTTGATACTATAGCCCCCAAGACTCTAGTTTAAACAGAAATAGTTCCGACTAGATGCTTTTGAAAAGGACTAAGCATAGTTTTGAGTTAAAAACTCGTACTATAGCCCCCGAGCCTCTAGGTAGAACTAAAAAATTCCAGCTAGATTCTCCAAGTAGACTAAGTATTTCTATGTCTGTAGAATGACAATGTTTGGAAGGTCTCCACCAATGAGAAGTTCACCAAGATCCTCAAGAAGGTGAAAGCTGAAAAGGGTAAAACTGCCTCCATGAAGGAACATATCACCAAAAACAAAAGTATGTTTTCTTTTTAGTTTCTTTCTCAACTTGGTCTCATGATTACATTCTCTGAGTACTCATTAATCTTGTTATTTCTCTAACTTGCATAAGCTATTGCCAGAGCCAATGACATTTTCGAGCCATCCAAGCAAATCCAAGAACTGGAAAGTGACAACAAAATTTGTAAGCAAGAAAGGGCCGATGCGCTCATGATGCATGAAGAGGCATTGGTGGCCATGCAAGAATCTGCCAGCACAGAGATGAATCGCCTAAAGGAAGATATCGAGACACTCAAGGAGCAGAAGATAGCTATCAACGAACAAAATGCTTGCAACCTTGAGACGTACAAGACTCTCTGGCAGGAATGGGACTCTGGTGGAGATTTGCCAACAAGCCGAGAGTAGCATCTTTGGTAAGCCTCTTTCATGGGCTCAGATCACTGTAGAGCCTCGTTGGCAGACCCCAAGAGCAAAGTGTGATGAGTAAGCAGCAAGTCTTCCATCAGTTATGAAACCAAGGTTATCGAACCAGTAGGAGCAAGGAAACAACTGCAAGGTGTTGCTAACAACTTGGAATCCTGCACAACACAAACTCAAGACTTTGCCCCAACTTACAGTGAGGTTGTCAATCTCACTGGTTTGCTAAAAACAAAGGATTAAACATATTGTGTGGAAGGTAATGGTTGTTGGTAAAAAGTAAATGGTAACAGTAGATGATGTAACAATGGTAAAGATTGGACCGGGGTCCACAATTCACTAGAGGTGTTCTCCTTAAGATAGATAACATGTTGGGTGAACAAATTACAGTGGGGAAATTGAAAGATTGAGCAAGGCATAACAATGCAAATATTAGACATCATGATTCCTATGAGATTTGTTTGGGAATTACAACAATATACATAGACCGTCATCCAACTGCATCTATGACTAATAATCCACCTTCAGGTTATCATCCGAACCCCTTCCAGTATTAAGTTGCAAGCAACGGATAATTGCATTAAGCAATGTGTGTAAAGTAAACAATACAATTGTTCCATGAACAAAAGATTGTTGTTTTCTCCCTAGTATCCAAAGCACATCTATAACCTTAGAGATTCCTGTCACTTCCCCAGGTTACTAGAGGCATGAACCCACTATCGAGCATAAATACTCCCTCTTGGAGTCACTAGCATCTACTTGGCCAAGATAGCTACTAGCAATGGAGAGCATGAAAGATCACAAACAACATAGACATGATAGAATCAATAATCAATATGACATGATAGAATCAATAACCAATCTGACATAGTATCTCAATATCCATCGGATCCCCGCAAACGCAACATATCTGATTACAAATAGATGATATTGATCATGCGGAGCTCACAAGATATAAACATGATAGCACATAGAGAGGTGTTTCAGTACCATGAAAACTTCTACAACCATATTTTCCTATCTCATAATAATTTTCAGTAGCCTCATGAATAAACTCAACAATATAACTATCACATAAAGTATGCTTTTTATGATCTACAAACACATAATTTTTATCAAGCTCAAAAATAGTGGGATTAAAACCTTCAAACCCACTTTTAACAATTTTATAACAAGATGACTGATCATTCTCAAGAGGTATGGGGTTCCAAGATAAAGTTAAGACCTCTACAATCTCATTTTCAATAGTAGTACTATCAATATTATTAACCAGTATAGGACCATCATCTATAACTTTATCATAAACATTTTCTATGCAAAACTCTTTAGTACCATGCATTTCGAAATTAGGCGCAAATAAAGGATTATCGTAGATAACAGGAGCACAATTATTATCACAGGTTTTACCCATAGTAGACATTTCAAAAGAATCCATAGGAACATAACATTCATCCTCCTTTGGTAAGAATGGGGTACAATCAAATAATGTAAGGGATAAAATGTTACTCTCATTAGAAGGTAGGCATGGGTAGCTAATCCATTCTTCCTCTTGTTCATCACTCTCCTCTTTTTCATCTAATGAGCTTCCAGTTTCAGCAATCTCCTCTTCCATAGGCTCCTGCAAGGCATTAGTCTCTTCCGTTTGTTGAAAGCATCTATTAATATATTCAAGAATATAGACATTTTCTTCCTTGTAATTATCAAATCAAAATTTAAGTATATCATAAACCTCATATTTATAAGGTGAATCATCAGTATTTTCAAGCAAACTAGCATCAGATGCACCCTTCCAAGCAATAAATTCTTCAATTTGTTCCACATCATAAAAGTCATAATTTCCTTTAACATAAGAAGATATGGTAACATTATAATTATACTCACATTGAAATGGGAGGTGTTTATACCTCCTACAAGAACAAGATTTATCAAAGCAATAAGTAACATTATAAGTAGAGCACACGTTTCTAGCAATGGTATTCAATTTATCAATTTGTTCACATAAATGTTTCCCTTTTTGTGACAAGCGGTGTTCCTTATAATAATACTTTTTTATTCCGTGAACCCACCTTGCCAATATGAACTAGTTTCAAAGAAACCAACCACTGATAGAAAGCAAGGCAATAACAGACCAACAACTATAGTAGGAACTAATTTTTTTGTGTTTTTGAAAGAAAGAAACAAGCAAAACAAAGCAAAACAAACTAAGCAAAACAAAAATAAAGTAGAGAGAATGGTTGTGAGAGACTCCCCTTGCAAAGCTTTCCTTAACTCCCCGGCAACGGCGCCATAAAATCTTGATGGGCTTAGATCACTGTAGAGCCTCGTTGGGAGACCCCAAGAGCAAGGTGTGATGAGCAAGAAACAAGTCTTCCCTCAGTTATAAAACCAAGGTTATCGAACCAGTAGGAGCAAGGAAACAACTCCAAGGTGTTTCTAACAACTTGGAATCCTGCACAACACAAACTCAAGACTTTGGCCCAACTTACAGTGAGGTTGTCAATCTCACTGGTTTTCTGAAAACAAAGGATTAAACATATTGTGTGGAAGGTAATGGTTGCTGGTAAAAAATAAACGGTAATAGTAGATGATGTAACAATGGTAAAGATTGGCCCGGGGTCCATAGTTCACTAGAGGTGTTATTCTTAAGACAGATAACATGTTGAGTGAACAAATTACAGCGGGGCAACTGAAAGACTGAGCAAGGCATAACAATGCAAATACTATACATCATGATTCCTATGAGATTTGTTTGGGCATTACAACAATATAAATAGACCATCATCCAACTGCATCTATGACTAATAATCCACCTTCAGGTTATCATCCGAACCCTTTCTAGTATTAAGTTGCAAGCAATGGATAATTGCATTAAGAAATATGTGTAAAGTAAACAATACAATTGTTCCATGAACACAAGATTGTTGTTTTCTCCCTAGTAACAATAGCACATCTACAACCTTAGATATTCCTGTCACTTCCCTAGATTACTAGAGGCATGAACCCATTATCGAGCATAAATACTCCCTCTTGGAGTCACTAGCATCTATTTGGCCAAGATAGCTACTAGTAATGGAGAGCATGCAAGATCACAAACAACACAGACATGATAGAATCAATAATCAATATGACATGATAGAATCAATAACCAATCTCACATAGTATCTCAATATCCATCGGATCCCCACAAACACAACATGTATTATTACAAATAGATGATCTTGATCATGAACGGACCTCACAAGATCTAAACATGATAGCACAAAGGAGGAGAAACAACCATCTAGCTACTGTATGGATCGATAGTCCAAGGGTGAACTACTCACGCATCATACCAGAGGCTGGCATGGTGATGAAGAAGGCCTCCGGGATGATCTCTCCCCTTTGGCCGGGTGCCGTCAAGAGCTTCAGATCCCCCCGATCTAGGGAAGATGGTGGTGGCGGCTACGGACTGTTTCATGGAGATCTGATTGGGTGCTTAGGGTTTCTGCATCAGGGGACATTTATAGGCGAAGAGGAGAGGCAGGAGGGCGGCCAGGGGCGCACACCATAGGGCGGCGCACCCTAGGGTGGGCCCGCGCGGCCCTAGGGTGTGGCCACCCTATGGCCCCCTTTCGGCTTCCCTTCGGTCTCTGTGTTCATTCCGGTAAAATATTGACTTTGGGTTTTGTCCCGTCCAATTCTGAGAATATTTCCTTACTAGCATTTCTGAAACCAAAAATAGCAGAAAACAGGCAACTAGCACTGTGGAATATTGTTAATAGGTTAGTCCCAGAAAATGTATAAAAATACCTCAAAGTGTAGACAAAGCATTGCAAAGTTGATACTAAACAAGAATGGAACATCAAAAATTATAGATACCTTTACGACGTATCACTCCTCCGTCTTCATTTTCCTGCAAGATAAGTACTTTGAACAAAACTGTTGAACTCATGACTCCTCTGTCTTTGTCGGAAATGCATCCCCCATTGGCCCAGCCAACTTGGGTGAGAATGATCCGCCTCTAAAGGAATGCATGGTTCTCATAGAGAAATTCATCAATACTGCCATCGCCCAAGCCAAAGAGATGGACAAGTCTCTAGATATCAACATCAAAGCGGTGGATTCGGTGATGAAGTACTCGGAGATCCTCCGCCGATCCCCCAAGCATATTGTAAGATAGAAAGCTTATTGTATCCAGGATGGCGCTAGGATGGTGTTCACGATGGTCAAGGCACATTATGACATTGCCAATATCAACATGGTGACCACTGGTATGCCCGACATGGATGAGGATGGACGCAAGGTCGACAATGATGCAATCTGGTCCTACCTTGTCGGCTATGATACCAGGGTCACCTAGTTGGTCAAGGGGGATATCTTCGTGCCTTTGGAGGTCATCGATAATGACATGGCTGGCTCCGAGTCACTGAAGACCACCGACTTTGTTGCTAATTCACAAGATGGATCTCCTGTCTCGGATAATGCAGCTTTGAGGTCTCCTGCACCAGAAGAGTGAAAAACACTTTGTAAATATTTGTCTTCTAGGGATGTAATATGCGGAAAACAATGGTGATGTAAGGCAGAAAACTTGGCGTAAAGCCTCCAACTACTTCTTATATAGTTCCATCATGTATAGATGTATATTTTTAAGCAAGTGCTGGCCTATCCAGTATTTTGATTTTTATGCTTGACCTTTTGTGAGTCGGAAGACCCTTAGCCAGAACCATGCGCTCGGGCGATGATGCCTAATGGCACCATCAAGAACCTAACCACAAAATCGCTGGCTTAGAGTGTCAAAAGTCACTACTCCAGAATCCACATAAAGACAAAAGAAAACGTGTAGACCAGAAAACTTAAGCTAACGCCCATAGGCAGAATTTTCACAAGTTCACATGCAAAGATTGTTCATAAAGGGTTTTACATGATCCAAAAATGAACACTAAAGGAGGTAAAAGACTTAGGCATATGAGTGAACCAAATGCTTTATTTCATTGATCATATAAAGGTACATAGTATATAAGAAAATATGCTCTGTGCTATGTTCCATGGCCGATCAAACTCCGGGTAGTCATCATATGGGTCACGTCGCTTGCACTTATGATCCTCGTTTGTCCTATCTTTCAACTCACGATTATTGATGAGGTAATAGGAACCATTGAGCAGCGCCTTGCTTATGATGAACGCTCCTTCCCATGGCGGGGATAATTTTTGACTTTTTCTGCTTAAGTCGGAGCACTAGATCCCCCTCTTTAAACGAGCGATGCATAACACGACGACTATGGTATCTGCATATCTTCTTCTGGTAGATAGCGGACTTCTGGCATGCTAGAATGTGTTCCTTCTCGAGCAGATCCATAGATAAGCATCTGCATTCCTTAGTGTCATCCTTGTCATAGGAGGCAACTCTTGGTGCATCATAGAGGGTGTCGGAGGGTAGGACTGCTTCTTCTCCATATACCATAAAGAAGGGGGTGTAGCTGGTGGATCTATTGGGAGTATTTCTTAAACTCCACAAAAAAGATGGAAATTCCTCCGCCCAGGCTCTAGCTAGTCTATATAGCTGTTCTTCTAGACGTGGCTTTATTCCCTACAAAATCAATCCATTGGCCCGCTCAACTTGAACATTAGATTGTGGATGTGCCACAGATGCTAGGTCAAGGAGGATGCCTTTATCGTGACAGTAAGCCTCGACTTCTCCGAGTAACAATTTGCTACCATTGTCGGTGATGATGCTATGTGGCAGACCAAATCTCACCACTAGATCCTAGACAAACTTAAGGGTTGTTGGGCCATCGAGCTTTCTAATGGGTTTAGCTTCTATCCATTTAGTGAATTTATCAACTTCTATGAGCAGATAGTTAAACCCACAAGGTGTTGTCTGCAGGTGCCCAACCATGTTAAGCCCCCAGACTGCAAACGGCTAAGTTATTGGTATAGTCCGCAATAATACTGACATCCAATGCATGTCGCAACCAGCTTGTTGGCATCCGCCTTCATGGTCAGCCAATAGAATCCTTGTCGGAAGTATTCGGAAATCAAAGATCGGGGAGAGGCATGATGCCCGCAATCTTGGAGATGAATCTCACGAAGGATATCCATCCCTTGTTGCTAGAAAACGCACTTTAGGGATACTCCTGTGGTACTTATTTTGTAGGGCTGCCAATTTATTATGGTATAGCCCTTTGCTTGACATACTATTTGTTGTCTTTCAACTTTGTCGGCGAGAAAAGTTCCGTCTTTGAGGTAGTCCATGAATGGTTTCGTCCAAGCCAGAGGGACTATTATTACTGCATTAACAAATGAGTCAAATCTATACGGATACTCGGGTCCGCTCCCTTCACGGATGGGGTCCATAGATGCTCTAAAAATGCCTGGCAAAATTGGTTTGCGAGCGGATCCAAGATTTGACAACAGATCTGCCGCCTCATTTTCCTCCCTTTTGACGTACTTGACCTCATAGCCTTCGAAGAACTTAGCTATATTGTCTACCTCATCTCGATATGCCATCATCATAGTGTTCCGTGTGTTCCAGGTGCTAGCCACCTGTTGGGCAACCAAGTCAGAATCTCCATAGCAAACTATACGCTTGATGCCAATATCCTTGGCTACACAAAGTCCATCAATGAGTGCTTCATATTCCTCCATGTTGTTTATAGCGCTGAAGTGGATTTGCAGGACATATTGTAGCATCTCTCTTGTTGGTGATTGCAAAAATACACCAGCCCCCAAGCCATTGAGTAGCTTTGATTCGTCAAAGTGCATTACCCAAAATTCTGGTTCTAGCACAAGAGTATCTTCTAGCGGTTCTATCCAATCTGCAATAAAATCCGCCAATTCTTGTGATTTGATAGTGTCACGTCTTTTGTAAGTGATTTTGAAGGCGGCAAGTTCGATGCCACACTTCTCCACTCTTCCTGTAGCGTCGCTATTGTTGATGATGTTATACAGTGGAGCCTTGCTCACTACTGTAATTGGGTGCTCTAGGAAATAATGCTTTAGCTTCCGGGAAGCAAGGAAAACTCCGTAAGCCAGCTTCTGGTAGTGCGGGTAACGCTTCTTGGACTCCGTCAAGATCTCTCTTACATAGTAAACTAGTCGTTGTACGCTGTACTCATGCGTTGGTTCCTTCTGCTCCACCATGATGATGATGATAACCCGGTTGATGGACGCCATGTAAATTAACATAGGCTCCATTGACTCTAGTGCTACGAGTATCGGTGCGTAGGAAAGTATACTCCTCAGCTCCTGAAGTGATACATTTGCCTCGTCCGTCCATACGAATTTATCCGCCTTCTTTAGAAACTTGTATACCAGCATGGCCTTCTCTCCAAGTCGGTTGATGAACTGGCTTACTGCTGCGATGCAGCCTATGAGCCATTGAATGTCCTTTAGGCATGTCGGACACTTAAGGTTGAGGATGGCCTTGATCTTCTCTGGGTTGACCTCGATTCCGCGATGGGAAATGATGAAGCCTAAAAATTTGCTGACAGTAACCCCGAAGACGCACTTCTTAGGGTTATTTACCAAAGGATTCCTTTAAGTCAGCGATGAGTTCATTTGATTTCTTTGACATCACCGCGATGTCTTCCGTGTAAGCGTGAATATTCCGACCAATTTGGTCGTGTAGGCAATGTTGCATTGTCCGCTGGTACGTAGCACCTGCGTTTTTAGACCAAAGGGCATTGTGACCTAGCAATAAGTGCCATAGGGTGTGATGAACAAAGTGGCCAATTGGTCCAACTTTTGCATCTTGATTTGGTTATATCCTGAGTATTGTAGCACCCCAGGTAATTCCACTACTAGAAAATCGCATGTCTTATCTCTATGCATCATTATGACATCACCGTGCATTTATTTTTCTAAAAGTATTTTTCTAAAAGCCTATTTTTGTTTTCTAAATTATCCCCTCTATTTCAAATGTAAAACCCTCAATCCCCTCGAATCTTTTGTTTGCCTAAAGTATTTTACCAAAAGGATATTTTCAAACTAAATAAAATAATAAAACTATTTTGACCGGGGAGACAGTTTAGCTTGTCAGGCCAGAGGCCCAACCAGACCAGAGTACCTACCACCCGGTCCACCTAAACTAAACCCTATTTCCAACCTACCCCTAGACCAAACCCTAACCCTAGATCTATTCTAGACCAAACCCTAAACATGATTCTCAAACCCCCAATTCCCCTCCCAGCCACCTTGCCCACTCACCTCACATGCATCCACCGCCAGCCCTACAACTCACCCCAGAACCCACCTACCCCTACAACGTGAAGCGCCTCCCGCGATGCACCACAGCGACCGCGCGGACCTACCCCGACCCCTCTCATGTTCTCTCTCGCCTAAACCCAACCCCGGCCTGCGTGAACACCCGCAGACCCCGTCCCTGATTCTCCTTCCTCCCTCTCGTCTCTCGCCCATTTCTCGCACGCACCCGCAACCAAAGCCCATCCTCAATCCAGAACCCGCCGCCGCCCCTTCTCCCTCGCCCGAGATGTCGCCCTGCCGCCCCACGACGCCCCTCTCTGTAACATCCCAAAAATATAAAACAATGATCATCAAACTCTAATCACTAAAATTAGGGTTAACAAAAACTTTGATTAATTTAAAGCATATGAATGCATGTGTGTATGTGATGATTTGATAAATGCATGAATTAACTTGTGTGATTAACCTAAATAGCAAAAAATGGTTTAAAGATGAATATAACATCATATAAAACAATTCCATGCAGAAACAAATCAAGAGAAAATCAAATAAAGCAAAAGGTCATTTTTGCCAATCTTGCTCACTAGGTCACTTTGAGTGTTTTTAGTCCAAGATTTCAAACAGAAACTTTTCCAATTCTTTTCACCCCTTGCTAGACCAAGTAAAAGTGAAGCAAAGCCCACATTTCAAACTTGCAGAAACATTTGGAAACCTCATTCAAATCACAAGTAAAAATTGAATCTTTATCATATGTGAAGATCACACATTTTCAAAACCCAGCCAAACCAGTGCCCCTTGACTAATCCAACTAACTAGAGACTCCCTAGCATGTGCCTAGCAAATCCACCAAGTTTGAATCCAAAATTCAAATTTAAATTTTTTCGGCCATTTCATCAAACACATAGTGATCAGCAAACAAACAAACACAAAACACTATAGTGACCAATGATTTTGGCCTAACTTGTCCCCTACCTAGATCTCACTAGACTCTCAGTAGATCATCTAACTATTTTAACCAGCTCTAGCTCACTATAAACCAGACCATGCCATCAATGGCAAGCATGCCAAGAGCAAACTTGCCACCCCAATGTCGCCAGCCAGCTAGGAGCCTCACTAGCCTCGCCAACCTTGTCTCACAGACGCAGCACCGTCCATCGCCACTCCCTGTCCCAGACCCGAGCACTGCCATCCCTTGGACCACACGACAAGCTCATGACAAACCTCTCTCCATGCGAGCCGAGAGCACGCCAGTACACCACCCTCGACCAGCACCCACAGGTCGCGCGCCGCCCTCGTCACTTGCGTGCGTGATCACCATCGTCCCAGCAACCCCGCAGACATGCCCGTTCGCCGCCGCACGACCAGGAGGACCCGTGCGCCATTAAAATCATCGTCGGACCCGCCCAGAGCATCGACGCAATCCGACCGATCAGCACCGCCCCACGCCTCGCCACCGCATCGATGAGCTTCGCCAGGGAGCACAGCACCGCCCCCTATTATCGCCCATGCCATTAGCACTCTGTGCCGTCGACCACGATGAGCTTAGCCCGCACCCGTCGGTCCCCTTCAGCCACTATAAAAGGAAGCCTCCCTCGCTCGTTTTCTTCACACCAATTCACTCCCCACCTCTCACTGATCACACCCACTCACTCCCCGAGCAAGGCGAGCAGCACATCGCCGGAATTTCACCAGAATTCGCTGCTGTAGAGGAGGAGAGGCACCGTCGATTGGAGCCACCCCAGGAGAAGCTGTCGGTACCAGGAGAACCACCGTCGTCGACATCGTTGTTCGCCCCCGTTGTCGACATCGTCGTTCGCCCCTGTTGCCGACCATCGCCTTAGCCCCGGTGAGCCTCCCACAACCCCCACTGACCGCGTGCTCGTGCATCCTGTTCAGGCGTGGACGATGAACTCGAGCCGTTCGATTAGAATTAGATCCTACGGTCCACATCGCCCCATACCGCTTCGCCCCTCGTTGTCTCACTGACGAGTGGGGTCGCTCACTTAACCAGCCTGCGCGTGCGCTGTGCGTAGTGGGCCGGCCCGGTTAAACCTCCCGCGCGACCCAACAATTCAAATTTACTTTTATTCATTTATTTTCAAACAAAGTAGTGCACCTAGATTCAAAAATCAACCCAGCTCAATTCACTGAACCAAAATGCATGAAACCAATTTTGTTAGAAAGGTACTAGAAAGTCTAATCCAAGCCCATTAGATTCAAACCATTTAGATTTGTAGACACCCATGGTAAAAATAACAAGGCAGAAGCTTTTCTGCATTCAAACATTTTTCAAAATTCAACCATAAGAGCTTTTGAGTTGATTCCAACATTCAAAAATCACATTTGACCATACCTTTCAGAATATATAAAAATATATAGGTTTACCTACAGAAATAATGATCAAGTAATAAAAGAATGCCACATAGGCATTTCTAGTCACTTTAATTAAATAAAATAAAAGGGTTAAACCTTATTAAATTGTGACACCACTTTAAATCACATTCCCATGTGCTGAAATATGTGGTGATGACATGTGTCAACATGATCCCATGTTTGAGATGGAGAATATTAAATCTTAAGTAGTTTTCAATGAGTAGAAATTATTTTTCTAAAATAAAATAAATGAGACAAGTGTTTTAATCCTTGTAATGTTAGTGATGATGATAGATCATCTAGTGTGAACCTTTTTGTGATGACTAGCAATAGTTAAGTATTGTTTGGTGATTGTGTACCTCGTATTTATTTATAGACGCTAGTACCGACCAAGGATACGAGGAGGAAGGAGGATACTACAAGGAAGAAGCCGAGGAGAACTTCAACCACTGCTCTGCACAAGGCAAGCCTATACTTGCAACCTTGCAAGCTAAAACTTGCAAGATACCCTACTTATGCAAGCTACTACTTGCTTGTTACTATGCCAACTATATGCTTTAAGCATATGTGATTATACCCACTTGACACACCATCCTAGTTTTATTTGCAAGCTTAGTATTTTATTTTAGCACTAGATTCTAGAAAGATAATTGAAGGTAGCATAAAGAGCATAAAACTTGGCCTAAGTTAGATAATCTTAATGTCATCCTGAGGCATGAGATTTACTTAGATAAGACACACTTGTTTATTACCCACCATTAGTATTTACCCCCACTTGTAGATGCTAGTGCTAAGCATAAAACTTGATTAACTTTAGATGGGAATACTTGGTGAAAATGGTTATGAAAACCTTAGAATGATGAGTCATTCTACTGAAATGTTTTGACATGTGTTTCTGAACACCAGATGATTTTGATGATGAAAATGTTGAGGAATGAGCCTTAGCCCTTTATAAAACTGATGGTTGTCTGGATGCGATACCATTCCAATTTTACCGTACAACCACAATACCCAAAATTTGGATAGGGCTTGACTGGAAATTTATATACCTTAGTATGGGTTCCCTTGCGGCCAAGGTCTGAGCTGAGGATACCTTGTGAAGATTGTCCACCTGTGCAGTACCCAAGATGACAGATGGTCATGGTTGGGAGGCCAAACTCACATGAGAGGTGCCTATACTAGGGCGTATAATTGAAAGGTTAGGATTGATTATCCGCATACTGAGTATGGTGAATTCAGGATTGTTCCTGATGGATGTACCGAATGTTGTGGTGAAAGTGTACAATCTCTGCAGAGTGTCAAACTATTCGAATAGCCGCGTCCGCGGTTATGGACAGTTGGAGTGGCCATACTGTTCTATCGTCAGATGTTTTCAAAATGACTTATGAAATGGTTATGACTTTGACTTAACCACAACAGAGTTGTGACATGAAATGCAAGTTCCCACTTAGGTGTTATAAAACTTTCAACTGGCTTTCTTTGCTTCTGAACTTAGTAGAGTAAATCTGGCTTTTTACAAAACAACCTTAGAGCTTAGTATATCCTACTATAAAAAACCCTTAACTTGTTAGTATTAGTTTGCGAGTACTTAAAGAGTACTCATGGCTTTCTCCCTGGCTATTCCCGTGGCCAGACTATGAAGAGGAGTATCAGGATGACGGACCGCAGGAAGGTTACGACAACTAGGATCATCTCCCATCGTCAGCATTGCCTATGACCCTGAAGATGGAGCTTCGCCTACGCTATCATTACTATTACGTTATTCCGCTGCTTGAATTTTATTAAGAACTGGATCATGTGATCCTTATTTGTGTAAGACCTTATGTATGGTTTGTAATGGATGATGTACTATGATATCCAAATCTGTTATGTCTCGCAAAAATGGTAATCCTGGGATTGCGATGTATGGCATAACAGGCATCTGTGATTAAAAATCCGGTTGTTGACTCTCTCCCCCTCCGTGGCCGGCCGTCGAGCCTACCCTTGTCTTTCCCGAGCCCCCTTGCAAGCTCCTCTCCACCGCCTACCTCGCGACCTCTGGCGAGCCCCCTGCTGCCAACCTCTCCTGCCCGCCTTCCTCTACATCGAGACCGTGATGTTGCTGGGCGCAGCCGCCTCCATCCCCGAGCTCGCCTCCCCCTTTGTCGTTCTCGCCGCGTCCGTCGCTGGCCTCCTCGTCTCCCTGTCGCCCTTTTCTCCTCTGTAGACTCACCTCCCCGGCGCCCCTGCGAGCTTACATGCCGCTGAAGCCAGCACGTGCCTACCAAGTTCAGCCTTGAGCCCCCAGTGCCGCGCTTCCCCGTGTACCTCCAATGGACGTCCTTGTTCTCGATCCGGGGCCTGCAAGTGCCCCTCGTCCTTTTTCTAGAACATTGCTGCCGCCTTGTGCAGGTGTTGCTGTACGGGAACCTTTCTTGCATGCTCCCACAACTAAAGCCCATCCTCATTCCAGAACCCGCCGCCGCCCCTTCTTGTAGGGGTTCGTAGCATGGAAAACAAAAAAATTCTACCGCATGCACACAAACAAGCCAAGATCTATCTACTAGATTGTAGCAACGAGTCGATAGAGGAACTCACCCTCGAAGATTCCAAAGCGGTTAATGAGAGCAGATTCTCGTGGGTGATGTATTCATACACTTGCCGATCTCAAGATCGCGTAGACGATCCTTCCGATGCTGCGTTCCCGCAGCGCTTCCGCAGTCGGTCACACGTTCGGTACTCGATGAAGACCTTCCTCTCCCTTGTTCTAGCATGCAGCGGAGGTTGTAGCACTCTCCTCGTGATTCCGGCAGCAGGACGGCGTGGTGTCGGAAGTAGAGGGAAGATCCCGCAGGGTTTCGCCTAAGCCGGAGCGAGTATGGTGGAGTAAGAGAGGGCCTTGGCGATCTACGGTTTAGAGGCACCAAAGGGGGTGGTGTGGCCGGCGGCTAGGGCTTGGGGAAGCCCCAAGTTGGTGACTTGGAGGAGGCCCTAGGCGGCGGCATCACTTGGAGGTGGTGGCACCAAGGATCTAGGGTTTTGGGTGTGAGGGTAGGGGGCGCCCTACCCCTCCTTATATAGGTGGGAGGAAGGCAGTTGGGAGGAGGGAGTCCTCCTCCAACTCCTCCTCCTTGGCCGGCGGGTGGAGGGAGTGGGACTCCTACCCTAGGTAGGTTTCCTACTCTCCCTCCACCAAGCAAACTTCGGATTTGACTTTTCAAATTGGCGTTTGACTTTCAAACTTGGATTTGATTTCTCTCTTCATATTGCCCAGCCAAGTGACCCAGTACATGATGCAACCATTCCACATTGTCATGACACGTCCATGTACCCTTCCCCTCCGGAGTGCCGGACCTTCCAGACCCTTCTAGAACATTCCTGGTGAAAACACCGGAATCATTTCCGAACTCCGAAACAGGGCTTTCCTTATATGAATATTATTCTTCGGACCATTCCATATCTCCTCGTGATATCCCGGATCCCATCAGAGACTCCGAACAACATTCGGTCTCTTACTCATCATTCCATAACTACACAACAACATCGAATCCTTAAGTGTGTCTCCCTACGGTTCGTGAATTATGCGGACATGACCGAGACACTTCTCTGATCAATAACCAATAGAGGAATCTGGAAATTCATATGGCTCCCACATATTTCTACGATTACTTTGCGATCAAATGAACCACCTACATACGATACCAATTTCCCGTTGTCTCACGATAGTTTACTCATACGAGGTTTTGATCGTCGGTATCTCTGCATACCTAGTTCAACCTCGTTACTGGTAAGTACTCTTTTCTCGTTCCCGTGATATGTGATCCCTTGTGAGCCAGTCACATGCTTGCAAGCTAATCGGATGACATTCCACCGAGAGGGCCCAGAGTATATCTATCTGTCATATGGATAGACAAATCCCACTCTTGATCCATGTGCCTCAACCCATACTTTCCGAACACTCAATGACACCTTTATAGCCACCCAGTTACGGTGTGGTGTTTGTTGTAATCAAAGCATCCTTCCGGTGATGGTGATTAACATGATCTCATGGTCGAAGGAATTAGGTTACTATGTATCAGAAAGCTTATAGCAAACGAACTATTAAAATGACTTGATCTTTATGCTACGCTTATCTATAGGAGTATGTCAATCATACCATTCTCCTAATGATATGATATTGTTGTTAACAACATCTCAATGTTCATGATCGGGAAACCACGATCATCTATTAACCAACAAGCTAGAATTATAAATAGGCTTTACTAGGGACTCTAATTTAGTTTAAAAATCACACAAGTATTAATGTTTCCTATTAATACTATTATAGCATGAATGTAAACATTTATCATAAACACAAAGATATAATAATAACCACTTTTATTATTGCCTCTAGGGCATATCTCCAACAGTCTCCCACTTGCACTAGAGTCAACTAATCTAGATTACATGGTAATATACCGAACACCCATGGCAGTTTGGTGTTGGTCATGTTTTGCCCTCGGGAGAGGTTTAGTCAACGGATCCGCCACATTCAGATATGTGTGTACTTTGCAAATCTTTATGTTACCATCTTGGACATGCTCTTGAATAGCGTGAAAACGTAGCTTGATGTGCTTAAGCTTCTTGTGTGACCTTGGTTCTTGCGCATTGGCTCGCCCATGTTATCACAATAGATAGACATTGGGTCCAGCGCACTTGGAACCACACCAAGCTCTGTAATGAACTCCTTCATCCATATTGCCTCTTGTGAAGCCTCTGAAGCAGCTACGTATTCCGATTCAGTTGAAGATCTCGCCACAACGCTTTGCTTTGCACTCCTCCAGCTAATTGCTGCACCATTCAAAGTAAATATGTATCCAGATTGAGATTTAGATCATCCGGATCGGTGTTCCAACTAGCATCGGTGTAACCATTAACAACGAGTTGTTCATCACCTCCATAAGAAAGAACCATATCCTTAGTTCTTCTCAAGTACTTAAGGATGTTTTTGACCGTTGTCCTTGATCCACTCCTGGATCACTTTGATATCTGCTAGTCAAACTAACAACATATGCAATGTCGGGTCTAGTACATAGCATGGCATACATTAGAGATCCTATGGCTGAGGCATAGGGAGTCTTACTCATCCTTTCTCTATCTTCTGCCATTGCAGGACTATGAGTTTTACTCAAGGTCGTATTGGGCAACATGGGCAAGAACCCTTTCTTGCTATCTTCCATTCCAAACCTCTTTAGAACTTTGTCCAAATATGTACTCTGTGACAATGATATTAGGCGCCTCGATCTATCTCTATAAATCTTTATGCCTAATATGTAAGCTGCTTCACCAAGATCTTTCATTAAAAACTATTATTCAAATAATTCTTGACACTATTAAGAAGGTCTACATCATTCCCAATCAACAATATGTCATCTACATATAGTATTAAGAATGCTACAGAGCTCCAACTCACTTTCTTGTAAATACAAGCTTCTCCATAAGTTTGTATAAAACCAAAACTTTTGATTACCTTATCAAAACGCTGATTCCAACTTTGGGATGCTTGCCTCAACCCATATATGGATCGTTGAAGTTTTCATACCTTTTTAGCATCTTTAGGATCGACAAAACCTTTGGGTTGCATCATATACAACTCTTCATCAATGTCTCCATTGAGGAACGTCGTTTTGACATCCATCTGCCATATCTCATAATCATAATATGCAGTGATTGCTAACATAATCCTCACAGACTTTAGCTTCACTACTGGTGAGAAAGTCTCATCGTAGTCAACTCCTTGAATTTGTCGAAACCCTTTTGCGACAAGTCGAGCTTTATAGACAGTAACATTACCATCAGCATCTGTTTTCTTCTTGAAAATCCATTTGTTCTCGACAGCCTTTCGGCCATCCGATAAGTCCACCAAAGTCCATACTTGGTTTTCTTACATGGATCCAATCTCGGATTTCATGGCTTCTTGCCATTTATTGGAATCTGGGCTCATCATCGCTTCCTCATATGTCGCAGGGTCATCGGTGTTATCCACCAACATGACACTCATAACGGGATCATACCAATCAGGAGTGGTACGAGTTCTCATTGACCTGTGAGGTTCCGTAGTAACTTCAACCGAA
This sequence comes from Avena sativa, assembly GCA_916181665.1. Taxonomy (NCBI): domain Eukaryota; kingdom Viridiplantae; phylum Streptophyta; class Magnoliopsida; order Poales; family Poaceae; genus Avena; species Avena sativa. The sequence goes on along the minus strand of OV702293.1, from coordinate 91,171,361 downwards.
GTTTCATGATCAACATCATTAGCTTCCTCTCTTATTGGTGTAGGCGCCACAGGAACTACTTCCGGTGCTGCGCTACTCGCAAGTTCGAGAGAAGGTTCAACAACCTCGTCGAGTTCTACTTTCCTTCCAGTCACTTCTTTCGAGAGAAACTCCTTCTCTATAAAGGATCCATTCTTGGCAACGAAGATTTTTCCCTCGGATCTATGATAGAAGGTATACCCAATAGTTTCCTTCGGGTATCCTATGAAGACGCATTTTTCCGCTTTGGGTTCAAGCTTGTCCGGCTGTAACTTCTTTACATAAGCTTCGCAACCCCAAACTTTAAGGAACGACAATTTAGGTTTCTTCCCAAACCATAATTCATACGGTGTCGTTTCAACGGATTTATATGGTGCCCTATTTAAAGTGAATGTGGCTGTTTCTAATGCATAACCCCAAAACGATAGCAATAAATCTGTAAGTGACATCATAGAGCAAACCATATCTAAGAGAGTTTGATTACGATGTTCGGACACACCATTATGCTGTGGTGTTCCCGGTGGTGTCAATTGTGAAAGTATTGCGCATTTCTTCAAATGCTCGCCAAACTCGTAACTCAGATATTCACCTCCACGATAAGATCGTAGAAATTTAATCTTTTTGTTACGTTGATTCTCTACCTCACTTTGAAATTCCTTAAACTTCTCGAAAGTTTCGGACTTATGTTTCATGAAATAGATATACCCATATCTACTCAAGTCATCCGTAAAGGTAAGAACATTACGATAACCACCGCGCGATGCTACACTCATTGGGCCACACACATGGTTATGTATGATTTCCAATAAGTCCGTAGCTCGCTCCATCATACCAGAAAATGGAGTCTTAGTCATTTTACCCATCAGACATGCTTCGCATCTTTCAAGTGATTCAAGAAGTCCATCGGAATGGAGTTTCTTCATACGCTTCACTCCAATATGACCAAGACGACAGTGCCATATATAGGTCGAGTCATCGCTCAATTTCAAACGTTTAGTTTCAATATTATTAATGTGTGTATTACCACAATCGAGATTCAATAAGAATAGACCATCTATCAAAGGTGCATGTGCATAAAACATATTACTCATATAAATCAAACAACCATTATTCTCGGATTTAAACAAGTAACCATCTCGCAATAAACATGATCCAGATATAATGTTCATGCTCAACGCAGGCACCAAATAACAATTATTTAAGTATAAAAATAATCCCGATGGTAGATGAAGAGTTAGCGTGCCGACCGCGATTACATAAACCTTGATACATTTCCAACGCGCAACCGAACCAGTATCAAATACCCAGGCACTACTACGAGTACTAGTGAGATACACATCAATAACATGTATATCGGATATACCTTTCTTCTTGATGTTGCCGTTCTCCAAATCCGCCAAGTACTTTGGGCAATTCCGCTTCCAGTGACCCTCTCCCTTGCAGTAAAATCACTCAGTATCAGGCTTAGGCCCAGCCTTGGTCTTCTTCGCCGGCGCGGCAACTTTCTTACCGTCCTTCTTGAAGTTTCCCTTTTGCTTAGACTTGCCTTGCTTCTTGAATTTGGTGGTCTTATTGACCAACAACATTTGGTGCTCTTTCTTGATCTCCACTTCTGCAGATTTCAACATGGAGAAGAGTTCTGGCAACGTCTTGTCCATGTTTTGCATATTGTAGTTCATCACAAAGTTCTTGTAACTTGGTGGTAGTGATTGGAGGACACGGTGAATCCCCAAAGAATTAGGAATCACTATACCCAAGCTTTGGAGTTTGTTTGCGTGCCCAGACATCTTAAGCACATGCTCACTGACGGAGCTGCACTCTTCCATCTTGCAGTTAAAGAACTTTTCAGAAGCCTCATAACTCTCAATTACCGCGTGAGCCTCAAATATCATTTTGAGTTCACGGACAATATCATGTGGGTCATGGTTCTCAAACCTTTTCTGAAGCTCCAATTCCAAACCATACAAGATAACACACTGAACTATGGAGTACTGATTCTTCCGAGCGAGGTAAACATTCTTTACTTCATCAGTAGCAGTAGCTGCAGGCGGGTCACCCAGCGGTGCATCCAGCACATAAGTCAAATTACCAGCATTGAGGACAATCCTCAAATTGCGGAACCAATCCGCGAAGTTGCTTCCATTGTTTTTCAACTTTTCTTTCTCTAGGAACGCATTAAAATTGATGGTAGGGGCCGCCATTCATCTACAACATATTTGCAATAGTTTAGACTAAGTTTATGACAAATTGAGTTATAATTAATAGTTAAATTAATCTAGGTGAACTCCCACTCAATACAATATCCCTCAAATTGTTTTAGTGATCACACGAACCAAATCCACCACATCAAAACCGATCATCACGAGAGTTGATGTAGCTTCAATGGCGAACAATCAACATGTTCATCATATCTACTATATGACTCATGCTTTACCTTTCGGTGATCCGTGTTCCGAGACCATGTCTGTACATGCTAGGCTCGTCAAGATCAAACCTTAGCTTCCGCATGAGCAAATCTGGCTTGCTCACGTTGTATACACTCGCAGAATCTAACACACCCGATCATCACGTGGTGCTTCGAAACAACGAGCTTTAGCAATGGTGCTTACTAAGGATGAACACTTTAAAACTTGAAATTGTGTGCTTGAGGGATCATCTTATAATGCTACCGTCGCAAACTAAGCAATACAAGATGCATAAAGGATTAACATCACATGCAATTCATAATATGTGATATGATATGGCCTTTCTTCTTGTGCTTCCGATCTCCATCTTCAAGCACGAACATGATCTCCATCATCACCGGTATGGCGTCAAGGTCAATGGCACCATTTCATGGTTGTCGTCCACCAGTTTCAACTATTACAACTACTTTGAATAGACACGCAGGTCTTAACGGAATTTAAAGACAACCATATGGCTCCTGCCGGTTGCCAACTTACAATAAGGAACATTGCATACATCATATAGATTCACAATCATGGCCATATCACATCACAACACACCCCTGCAAAACAAAGTTAACCGCCTCTAATTTTCCTTGCATATTTTACGTGGTTTGGGGATTTCAATAAGTGTCGTTCTAACTGATGAACAATAACCACAACGTTGATGTTTGAACTATCAAGTGCCCGTTGTAAATTGAATCTATACTATAATGGGAGATACATACACCCGCAAAGCCACTTATGCAATACAAGTTGCATGTTGAGCGTGGAGCAAGTCTCATGAACGATGTCATGTAAGGTTAGCCCGGGAAGCTTCATCCCATCATACCGCAAGATGCAAAGTACACAAAAAGCAATTGATAATAAAAGCACCACCGCCCACAATGACCATTGTGTTCTACTCGTGCAACAGATCTACATATAGACACGGCTCTGATACCACTGTAGGGGTTCGTAGCATGGAAAACAAAAAAATTCTACCGCATGCACACAAACAAGCCTAGATCTATCTACTAGATTGTAGCAACGAGTCGATAGAGGAACTCACCCTCGAAGATTCCAAAGCGGTTAACGAGAGCAGATTCTCGTGGGTGATGTAGTCGTACACTTCCCGATCTCAAGATCGCGTAGATGATCCTTCCGGCGCTGCGTTCCGGCAGCGCTTCCGCAGTCGGTCACACGTTCGGTACTTGATGAAGACCTTCCTCTCCCTTGTTCCAGCAGGCAGCGGAGGTTGTAGCACTCTCCTCGTGATTCCGGCAGCACGACGGCGTGGTGTCGGAAGTAGAGGGAAGATCCTGCAGTGCTTCACCTAAGCCGGAGCGAGTATGGTGGAGTAAGAGAGGGCCTTGGCGATCTACGGTTTAGAGGCACAAAAGGGGGTGGTGTGGCCGGCGGCTAGGGATTAGGGAATCCCCAAGTCGGCGACTTGGAGGAGGCCCTAGGCGGCGGCATCACTTGGAGGTGGTGGCGCCAAGGAGCTAGGGTTTTGGGTGTGAGGGTAGGGGGAGCCCTACCCCTCCTTATATAGGTGGGAGGGAGGCGGTTGGGAGGAGGGAGTCCTCCTCCAACTCCTCCTCCTTGGGCGGAGGGTGGAGGGAGTGGGACTCCTACCCTAGGTAGGTTTCCTACTCTCCCTCCACCAAGCAAACTTCGGATTTGACTTTTCAAATTGGCGTTTGACTTTCAAACTTGGATTTGATTTCTCTCTTCATATTTCCCAGCCAAGTGACCCAGTACACGATGCAACCATTCCACATTGTCATGACACATCCATGTACCCCTTCCCCTCCGGAGTGCCGGACCTTCTAGACCCTTCTAGAACATTCCTAGTGAAAACACCGGAATCATTTCCGAACTCCGAAACAGGACTTCCCTTATATGAATCTTATTCTTCGGATCAATCCGGATCTCCTCGTGATATCCCGGATCCCATCCGAGACTCCGAACAACATTCGGTCTCTTACTCATCTTTCCATAACTACACAACAACATCGAATCCTTAAGTGTGTCTCCCTACGGTTCGTGAATTATGCGGACATGACCGAGACACTTCTCCGATCAATAACCAATAGAGGAATCTGGAAATTCATATGGCTCCCACATATTTCTACGATTACTTTGTGATCGAATGAACCACTTACATACGATACCAATTTCCCTTTGGCTCACGATAGTTTACTTATCTGAGGTTTTGATCGTCGGTATCTCTGCATACCTAGTTCAACCTCGTTACTGATAAGTACTCTTTTCTCGTTCCCGTGATATGTGATCCCTTGTGAGCTAGTCACATGCTTGCAAGCTAATTGGATGACATTCCACCGAGAGGGCCCAGAGTATATCTATCTGTCATATGGATGGACAAATCCCACTCTTGATCCATGTGCCTCAACCCATACTTTCCGAACACTCAATGCCACCTTTATAGCCACCCAGTTACGGTGTGGTGTTTGATGTCATCAAAGCATCCTTCCAGTGATGGTGATTAACATGATCTCATGGTCGAAGGAATTAGGTTACTATGTATCACAAAGCTTATAGCAAACGAACTATTGAAATGACTTGATCTTAATGCTACGCTTATCTATAGGAGTATGTACATCATACCATTCTCCTAATGATATGATCTTTTTAACAACATCTCAATGTTCATGATCGGGAAACCAAGATCATCTATTAACCAACAAGCCAGTATTACAAAGAGGCTTTACTAGGGACTCTAATTTAGTTTACAAATCACATAAGTATTATTGTTTCCGGTTAATACTATTATAGCATGAATGTAAAAATTTATCATAAGCACAAAGATATAATAATAACCACTTTTATTATTGCCTCTAGGGCATATCTCCAGCACTTCTCCCTCGCCCGAGACATCGCCTTGCCGCCCCACGGTGCCCCTCTCCCCCTCCGCGGCCGGCCGGCGAGCCTACCCTCGTCTTTCCCGAGCCCCCTTGCAAGCTCCTCTCCACTACCTGACTCGCGATCTCTGGCGAGCCCTCTGCCGCCAACCTCTCCTGCCTGCCTTCCTCTACATCGAGACCGCGATGTTTATGGGCGCAACCGCCTCCATCCCCGAGCTCGCCTCCCCCTTTAGCGTTATTGTCGCGTCCGTCGTTGGCCTTATTGTTTCCCCGTTGCCCTTTTCTCCTCTGCACTCACCTCCCCGGCGCCCCTGCGAGCTTACACGTCGCTGAAGCCAGCACGCGCCTGCCAAGTTCAGCCTCGAGCCCCCAGTGTCGCGTTGCCCCGTGTACCTCCAATGGTCGTCCTTGTTCTTGATCCAGGGCCCGCAAGTGCCCCTCGTCCTTTTTCTAGAACCTTGTTGCCGCCTTGTGCAGGTGCTCCTCTATAGGGACTCATGTTTGTTTCGCTCCCTCAGTGCCTTGCGAGCACCCGTATGGTTGCTTTTGGTGTCGTCACTTGGACAGGATATCTATGTCTCAGCCCCAAATCAGCTTTTGTGGTGGTATCATGAATATGTTGTGGTCGAAGACCAAGGGGAGCCATGTTCCGTGGAACATGATCTTCCAAAGACAAATCGATGCAAGTCTGGTGTGACAAGGCCTCCTTGTTGACAAGCAACCATGAGCACACCGCCAGGGAACCAAGGCCCTCTTTCCGAGGACCGATCCTGCAGAACCCTCGGAACCCCAAGATCGTCATCCGATGTGTAAACCCTTTCCAAGACCCATATTTTTATAATATGATATACAACTTGTCGCATATTCAAATATTTATGCTCGCATCTCATCATGTGGTTCAGGGTATTTTGTCGACTCACCTAATAATTAAACATGGAGTCCATATGCGGGCGAAATCTAGTCTAATATTGGCTCCATTTAAAATTGTGTAGCGAACCGGTGATATATTTTGCCATGTTAAGACAACATTTAAATTGCGGGGTATCTAAAACAACTACAACCATATAATTAATTGTCGGAACCCCGGTTTCGCTTAATATTGTCTAAATGCATCACATCTTTGCCATATCATGCATCATATATGCATCATGCCCGATCTTCTGCCATAGTATTAAATAGTACATCTGGTGTTTCTTTTAGTGCATTGCTTCTTCACGGAGTAGGATGATGAGCTGATGTGAGTGACGCCCGTTCTTCGGATGAACCTTCGGCAGTGTTTTCAGGCGAGCATTCTCCCCCTTTCTACCTATTTTACATTTCTAGTCTTTACTTCCTCCTGTTGATCTATTGTTATCTATATTGCGATGCTATAGATTGCATACCCCTTTTGTACTTTCCTGCAGCCCATATATTTCCATGGACACCTCCTGTTACCCGTTGTTTGGTAGATAGTCGGCCTTGCGAGTCATAGTTGCTTGCTCAGGTGCTGCTTCGCGTCGTCGATTTTCCATCGTTGTTGGGTGGTTGGCACATGCTTAATGGTGGAGATGATCATGGCTTTAATTATTGTTTAATAACTAAAATTGAAAGTAGGTAAATAATGCAGAGGCACCGGTGGGTAATAGACAATATTTGGTTTTTAACCGCTCACAGGTGTCTCGTAGGACCCCGAGTTCTTGACACGTGTTCCGAGATTGAGAGCGCTAACCACAGGTGGGGTGTGTGGGCACCCCCATCGATTAGTACCTGATTTCAAAGTACTGTACTGGGGCCACAAAGTAGTTTGGGGCTTTATTACTATCATGTACTTATGCCATGCTTTACTGCTTTATTTACGATTGCGCGTGGAGCGCCTATACTGTTTAGGAACAAATGTGGAATGTTTTCGCGGTATCGACAAGCCCAGTCACACTTTCGGGTTCCTAGTCGTTGACAGCCATTGACACAAACCCTGGGTCCGTCTCGGAGACCGGACTACTTTGTTTCGGGTAGCTTAGTGGGGTGTCCCCCATGTACTTGCTTTGGGTTTGGGAAACGTCGTGTTCGAAACCCCGTCGACATACTGTTGGGTGTATGTTTTGTAATCTTGTACCTACCTGATCTGACAACAAGGGTGTAGGTGCGTGTGGGAACTTTGGTGCACCCCTGCAGGGTTAAATCTTTTCGAGAAGCCGTGTCCGTGGTTATGGACGACTTGGAGCACAGTTCTCGATCATAGACAACTATAACTAAAGTTTACTGTTATAATTTGACTTGTATCTGATATGACTAGTAAGTTGGATAACCACCATGGAATGAATGAATAAGAATGCCAACTGTGTGAGTTTCCTCGGATTGAATTCCTCGTTTGGTCTCGAGGAGGGAAATACCAGGATGGGTAAGTTTGGTGGTAGTATCAGGTTGGATCCGAATAGGTCTTTCTTATCCCTCTCTGATAGCCGACAGTTGTATCGAGTCTCTATAGGTTGTTTAGTGCATGATGCGCTGCCGTTTCAGTCCACCATACCTATGTAGGCGAGGACCGCCGAATTCTAAGACTCGCCATGTACTGGCCTCAGTACTGACCGCTCTCTTTTTCCTTTGCCCTTTGTCGTCACCCCTTTTGATTGAGCAGGTTTTGAGATCGACGTCATTACCAGGGTTACCCTTCCGGCTTGCCTGGGCAAGGTTATGGACGCCATTGGTTATTCTTCAGGGATCTTATCTCAATTTTCATCTTGTCCATACTCGGACACTGTATCGTTTCCAAGGTGATTTGGATATTTGTACTGTATATCTGTATTCTTGACTCATTGAGTCGTTGTTGTATATATATGTTTTGTGGGTTCCATCGAGGACTATTGTGTAATGATATTACTTTGTTTTCCACCCGCACGCAAGTGCCTGGTGGGCACCTTTGAATCATTTCTATGTGAGTTTGGCGGGAAGCGCTAAAACTTGCATAGGGCCGATCTGAGGATGTTACAGAGTGGTATCAGAGCTCAGCAGTTGCGATACCCCACTGGTCCAGCCTGTAGGATGACCTAGCTAACGGACGTTGTATAGTGTCAAAACTATTTTGCAAAATCGGTTGAATAGATCTGATTAGGTCTGCTTTTACTCCTTACCCCTTTTCTATTCTCCTCTTTACTCTGCGCATTTTTGATCTTCTCACTTATCTTTTCTTCCAGTCTAGGATTTCTCATGGTTGGGTTTCCGTCGTTACCTTTAGGGTTTTGCTTCCATCCTCCTGTAACAGTGCTTCGACATCCGGAATTCTTGCTATCTGAGGAACTTTCCTCTGTTGTACCATTCAGTGGACTAAAAATTCACTAATTTTTTCTTTGTATCTCCCGGTGCTTTACCACGCGATGACACCATTTGTGTTAGATCCGATGAAGAGCCTGCATCGCTCCTTTGTTTTTTGAACATCACTTGGCGAGATCTTCAGTCTGAATTCCGAGAGTTGGTTGTATAATTCTCCTTTTCATGTGCAGAGTAATGCTTTGGGTGCGCAATGGACTGATCACCATCCGACTAATCTTATCATTCGCTTTTATACATTGAATGGTGGATCGATGCAATTTTACTCCTATATAAGTTAGAGGTGGCCTTACTTTTTGATACCTTTACCTTCGTCCTTTGTTTATCCGGAGTGTTCCCTCGATGAACATGAGCAACGACCCTTTTGTTGGTGGTGTCGCCGATTTCAAGATGGAGAAAGAACCATTATTAGTGGTGTCGCAAGGATCTACACAAATTAAGAAGATTCAGATCGTCGGCCTTCTTTCCCGTACCAGGAGGCGGATCTCGAGGGCGAGATCCATTATTAGTCGTGTCGAATTGTAGCACCCCATGTAATTCCACTACTAGAAAATCGCATGTCTTATCTCTATGCATCATTATGACATCAGCATGCATTTATTTTTCTAAAAGTATTTTTCTAAAAGCCTATTTTTGTTTTCTAAAATATCCCCTCTATTTCAAATGTAAAACCCTCGGTCCCCTCGGATCTTTTGTTTGTCTAAAGTATTTTACCAAAAGGATATTTTAAAACTAAATTAAATAATAAAACTATTTTGACCGGGAAAACAGTCTAGCTGACCAGGCCAGAGGCCCAACCAGACCAGAGTACCTACCACCCGGTCCACCTAAACGAAACCTTATTTCCAACCTACCCCCACACCAAACCCTAAACCTAGATCTATTCTAGACCAAACCCTAAACCAGATCCACAAACACCCAATTCCCCTCCCAGCCGCCTCGCCCACTCACCTCACATGCATCCGCCGCCAGCCCTACAACTCACCCCAGAACCCACCTACCCCGGCAACGCGACGCGCCTCCTGCGATGCACCACAGCAACCGCGCAGACCTACCCCGACCCCTCTCACGTTCTCTCTCGCCCGAACCCAACCCCGGACTGCATGACCGCCCGCAGACCCTGCCCCCGATTCTCCTTCCTCCCTCTCGTATCTCGCATGTTTCTCACACGCTCCCGCAACCGAAGCTCATCCTCAATCCAGAACCCGCCGCCGCCCCTTCTCCCTCGCCCGAGACGTCGCCCTGCCTCCATCCCCGATCTCGCCTCCCCATGTGGCGTTCTTGCTGCGTCCGTTGCCGCCCTCCTCATCTCCCCGTCGCCCTTTCCCCTCTGCAGACTCACCTCCCCGGCGCCCTTGCGAGCTTACACGCCATTGAAGCCAGCATGCGCCTGCCAAGTTCAACCTCGAGCCCCCACTACCGCGCTGCCCCGGGTACCTCCAATGGCCATCCTTGTTCTCGATCCGGGGCCCGCAAGTGCCCCTCGTCCTTTTTTGCTAGAACCTTGTTGCCGCCTTATGCAGGTGCTGCTGTACCGGGACTCATGTTTGTTTCGCTGCCTCAGTGCCTTGAGATCACCCGTATGGTTGCTTTTGGTGTCGTTACTTGGACAGGATATCTCTGTCTTGGCCCCAAATCCGTTTTTGTGGTGGTATCATGAATATGTTGTGGTCGAAGACCAAGGGGAGCCATGTTCCGTGGAACATGATCTTCCAAACACAAATCGATGCAATTCTGGTGCGACGAGGCCTCCTCGTTGACAAGCAACCATGAGCACACCGCTAGGGAACCAAGGCCCTCTTTCCGAGGACCGATCCTGCAGAACCCTCCGAACCCCAAGATCGTCATCCGGTGTGTAAACCCTTTTCGAGCCCCATATTTTTATAATATGATATACAACTTGTCGCATATTCAAATATTCATGCTCGCATCTCATCATGTGGTTCAGGGTATTTTTTCGACTCACCTAATAATTAAACATGGAGTCCATATGCGGGTGAAATCTAGTCTAATATTGGCTCATTTAAAATTGTGTAGCGAACCGGTGATATATTTTGCCATGTTAAGACAACATTTAAATTGCGGGTATCTAAAACAACTACAACCATATAATTAATTGTCGGAACCCCGGTTTCGCTTAATATTGTCTAAGTGCATCGCATCTTTGCCATGTCATGCATCATAGATGCATCATGCCCGATCTTCTGCCGTAGTATTAAATAGTATTTCTTTTAGTGCATTGCTTTTTCACGGAGTAGGCCGATGAGTTGATGCGAGTGACGCCCATTCTTTGTATGAACCTTCGGCAGTGTTTTCAGGCGAGCATTCTCCCCCTTTCTACCTATTTTACATTTCTAGTCTTTACTTCCTTCTGTTGATCTATTGCTATCTGTGTTGTGATGCTATAGATTCTGTACCCCTTTGTACTTTCCTGCAGCCCATATATTGCCATGGACACCTCCTATTACCTGTTGTTTGGTAGATAGTCGGCCTTGTGAGTCGTAGTCTCTTGCTCAGGTGCTGCTTCGTGTTGTCGATGTTCCATCATTGTTGGGTGGTTGGCACATGCTTAATGGTAGAGATGATCATGGCTTTAATTATTGTTTAATAACTAAAATTTAAAGTAGGTAAATAATGCAGAGGCACTGGTTGGTAATAGATAATATTTGGTTTTTAACCGCTCACTGGTGTCTCGTAGGACCCCGAGTTCTTGACACCTGTTCCGAGATCGAGCGCGCTAACCACAGGTGGGGTGTGTGGGCACCCCCATCGATTAGTACCTGATTTAAAAGTACTGTACTGGGACCACAAAGTAGTTTGGGGCTTTATTACTATCTTGTACTTATGCCATGCTTTACTGCTTTATTTACGATTGTGTGTGGAGCTCCTGTACTGTTTAGGAACAAATGTGGAATGTTTTCGCGGTATCGACAAGCCCAGTCAGACTTTCGGGTTCCCAGTCATTTACAGCCATTGACACAAACCCTAGGTCCGTCTCGGAGACTAGCCGACTTTGTTGAGGGTAGCTTAGTGGGGTGGCCCCCATGTACTTGCTTTGGGTCTTCGAAACGTCGTGTCCAAAACCCCGTCGACATACCGTTGGGTGTATGTTTTGTGATCGTGTACCTACCTGATCTGACAACAAGGGTGTAGGTGTGTGTGGGAACTTTGGTGCACCCCTACAGGGTTAAATCTTTTCGAGAAGCCGTGTCCGCGGTTATGGACGACTTGGAGCACAGTTCTCGATCATAGACAACTATAACTAAAGTTTACTGTTATAATTTGACTTGTATCTGATATGACTAGTAAGTTGGATAACCACCATGGAAAGAATGAATAAAAATACCAACTGTGTGAGCTTCCTCGTATTGACTTCTTCGTTTGGTCTTGAGGGGGAAATACCAGGATGGGTATGTTTGGTGGTAGTATCAGGTTGGATCCGAATAGGTCTTTCTTATCCCTCTCTGATAGCCGACAGTTGTATCGAGTCTCTATAGGTTGTTTAGTGCATGCTGCGCTGCCGTTTCAGTCCACCATACCAATGTAGGCAAGGACCGCCGAATTCTAAGACTCGCCGTGTACTGGCCTCAGTACTGACCGCTCTCTTTTTACTTTGCCCTTTGTTGGCACCCCTTTTGTTTGAGCAGGTTTTGAGATCGACGTCGTTAGCAGGGTTACCCTTCCGGCTTGGCCTGGGCAGGGTTATGGACACCATTGGTTATTCTTCAGGGTTCTTATCTCAATTTGCATCTTGTTCATACTCGAACGTTGTATCGTTTTCAAGGTGATTTGGATATTTGTACTGTATATCTGTATTCTTGAGTCATTGAGTCGTTATTGTATATATATATATGTTTTGTGGGTTCCATCGAGGACTATTGTGTAATGATATTACTTTGTTTTCCACCCACACGCAAGTGCCTGGTGGGCACCTTTGAATCGTTTCTATGCGGGTTTGGCGGGAAGCGCTAAAACTTGCATAGGGCCGATCTGAGGGTGTTACAAGTATGCATCTAGAAAACACAAAAGTTCCGAGCCAGCCGTCGAGTCAATGAATTGGTCAATGCGAGGCAAAGCAAACGAATCCTTCAGACATGCTTTGTTTGGGCCGGTGTAATCAATGCACATTATTAATTCTTTGGTTCCGTTTTTTGGCACAAGTACAGGATTTTCCACCCATCGGGTGTTAAGAACTTATCGAATAAAACTAGCCTGAAGTAACTAGCTATCTCTTTGCCTATGGCACGTCTCTTCTCCTCCCTGAAGCGTCATAGAGGTTGTTTCACCGGTTTGCATTTAGGATCGATGTTTAAGCTATGCTCGACAAGTTCCCTAGAAACACCTTTCATGTTGGCAGGTTGCCAGGCAAAGATGTCCTTGTTCTCACGGAGGTACTCGACAAGCACGATTTCCTATTTGGGATCCAAGTTTTTCCTAATGGCGATGGTCTTGGATGCATTGCCTACCACAAGTTCCATCGTCTTGGTCTCGATGGTGGCATTGAATGCGGGATCGGAGTCAGAAATCTGCTTCTTTGATGCCAGCATCTCCGAGGCATCGACCTAGCGCTAGATCTCCTTGAATTTTTTGCCATAGAGGACGGCTTCGACAAAGGCTGCTTCACCTATTTTGCAGTCTCGTGTCCTTGTAAAACTTCTAGAAATGGTGATGACACCGTGTGGTCCGGGTATCTTGAGCTTGTTGTAGAGAAAGCATGGTTTGTCCATGAAGGAGTGGAAGATGTCACGTCCGAATATAACATGGTACATGCTCTTGAAAGGGACCACTTCAAAGGTCATGCGCTCTTGGCGGTAATTATCAACATCACCAAAGGCGACCGAAAGGGTAATGCACCCAAGGGACCGGGATTCCCGGCCAGGAACGACGCCATGAAACCCGGTGCTGGTCCGCCTTAGGTTGGTCTCCGTCAAGTTCATCTTGTGTAGTGTATCCAAGTACATGATGTTGATGCTACTTCCACTATTCACAAGGCACTTGGTGAACTCACTGTCGTCAATCAAGGGGTTGATGACCATGGCATACTGGCTCTCTGTTGGAACAAGGTTGGGGTGATCCGTCCTGTCCCAAGTGATTGGAACTTCCGACCAGCACATGTACTAGGGAACCAGGGGTAGGGTGGTCATCAGTATCCTTAGTGAGGTCTTGTATGCTTGGATAGTTGTGGTGCCAAGGAAAGTGCGGTAGATGGGGGCCTTCTTCTCGAAGGGATTCTTGCCTTTTCCATCGCCCTTGTCGGCATGCTTGGGCTCTACGTCCTCATCCATGTCACTTGAATCCTTGGACTCTTGTTCCTTCTTATTTTCTTTGCCCTTGCCTCATGGTCGGTTCTTCCGGCTTCATTTGTAGCCAGACTGCGGGTCTTCCTTGAGATCATTGAAAAACTTGCATTGGCGGTTGGTGTGGGTAGCTTTGTCATTGGTGTCGAGGTGTACGAAGCACGACATATCGCGGAACTCCTCATACGCCCGGAGAATGCGGGGCGCTATTGGGGTAGTTTCACTACCACGCTGCTGCCCACAACTAGGAGATATTTGATCATTTGGCCCACTTTACTTCGAAATTTGATCATTTGCCACATTGACCACCATATGTCAGTGACACAGGGTGTGGCAAATTATCAAACTGAAAAATAAAACGGGGCAAATCGTCAAACCCCCCACCCCCCACAACTAGCCCCTTCGCCTATGCCGCAAACATCATGGTGACCATATCGGATGCTGGCTTTTCTTTGGGCTGACTCTTCCTCTTATTATTGTTGTTTCTATTGTCATGGGTGGTATGGATATTGACGGCAAAGAGCCGCAAGCATCATTGTCGATGGCTGCAAACTCACTGGCCAAGGAGATCATCTGATTGAGATCCAGCTTGTGATTGTCCTACAAGTGCTTCAATGTATGTCGGAGCAAAGTTCCCTTTTCCAAGCCATCGATGAAGGCCTCCATAGTGGTCTAATCGTGAACTCCCATAGAGGAATTTTTAATATACATCCAACGAGAGAGGTAGGCCTGATAAGATGCGTCCTTTTCCTGAATGCACCGTTGTAGGTCACCTAAAGTGTAGGGACATTTATATGTACCCTCGAAATTCTTGGTGAACGCTTCATGCATGTCCAAACAATTGCATATGGAATTATCTGGCAAGTCTTCGATACATTGGTGGGTGGTGCCCATCAACATCAGTGGGAGGTACTTAACGTTGTGGTTGGGGTTTCCCCCTGATCTCCACCGCCTCACTATAATCCTGCAACCACGTAGCTGGCCTGCCAGTGCCGTCATAGGACTTGATCGTCTTGTCAATCTAGAAACCTTTGGGGTAAGTTGTGGCCCTTATCACTGGGCCAAAACAACGTGTTCACAGGTATTGTCCTTCCCGGGCTTCGTAGATCTTGTCCAAGCGTGAACGTACATCACATGGCTCTGGGTTTCCTTTGTGCTTGTCACCGTCATGGGAGGGCTGCATGAGCAATGCGGTCCTCCTCCGCCATGGTGACTACTAGGTGGCGATGGTGGTAGTGTCGGTGGTGGTTAGCCTTCTTTTTGTTTCCCTCTTGTGACCCCTCACGCCTGTCGTGATTTCTTGTCGGAAGCGGAGGGTCATGGTGCGACATGCTCCTATGCCCATGGTTGCCACTATGCTCTCTATCAAGTCGAGGCTGCCCCACATTATCGCGGATGACGATGCCACCCTAGGGGCGGCTAGGTGGAGGCATGCTCATGCGATGGTGAGCCTTTGGGTCTTCATGATGCCGGGGATGTCGAGGCAGTGGGGGAAAGCATTAGGGCCAAGCCTTACCTCCGTGGTCGGAGTATATGGGGATAGCATTTGTCCTGTTGCATGCATCCCTCCGTCTTCATTCTGATGAACCCGTTTGAGATCCGACATCGTGGGAGATCTTGCCCTGTGCTACCTGGGCGCGCTAGACTGACAATATGTCGGGTTAGACTCCAGCCTCTAAGGGGTGGCCTTTTCCTACTGTTTGACAACCTTGGTGATGAGGTCATAGACCTGATCCAAAGCCTCGGGTGATCTATCCTGCTCTAGTAGGGTCTTGGCGACGGCCATGTTGAGGGCGGGCGTTGGCATGCCTTTATTTTCATCTTTGTCAATGTATGGGTTAGCTTGTGATATCTTTGAAGGATCCCACCCCAAGTTACGCCGTACGCCAGGATCATTGACAATGTGATCCAGAGCCTTCTTGTTCTTCTGCTCATGAGAAGATTCTTGTACTCTATCTCCATGGCCTTAGCTGCTTGGATTTTTTCTGCGCCCTAGCCAGATCTTGATCTAGCTTTGCGCCTTTCTTCCCGATGTTTTGTACCTCCTCTAGAAGATGCTGGTGTTTCTCATCAAGCTGGACGATGTTCTGGATATGGGCCACGGTCATGGGCTTGACGAGCAAATTGTCGTACATCACTCTATCTGCTGGAGTGATTTGGGTGGCCGCAGACGTAGATGGCGCTGTCGACATATTTGTGGGGTTGGAGTTGTTGGGCCCTATGGCCAGTTCCTATGGCTGCTACATGGGGTTAGACGAAGGAGGCATAGACTTTGTCGGAATATCATCGGCGTTGTCGGATGGTCCCTTCCTGGTGTCCCGTGGCTTTGGCGGAGCTGCCCCGGTTTGCTAATCTTCTTATATCACACTCCCGATGGCGACTAACACTTGATGGGAGGTGACGAACTTGTTGGCGCACTCCTCGCGATTGATCTCCTCTTACATCTCCTTCATGGCAGTGTCGAGTTCTTCCGCGTTGACGTCAACTTCCTCCGAGTCCATGCTGGTGTCGGAGTAGAGCGCGTCTAGGCTGGAGTCGTAGGAAGCGGGAGCTTCTTCGATGGAGGAGGATGATGCCGATCAAGCGCGGCCGTTGGGCGGTGGCGGCGGTGGCCCGAGTAAGGCGGAAGGGCCGAGCTAGGCCTGGTCATCGGCAGCAGCGAAACTGTTAATAGTGTCGACCATCTGAGTGAGAGTAAGTGAAAGGGCATTTATTGTCATAATCACTTTTGGTGTTCGTTAACAACAAGTAGATCATTTTACAGTTTGTTATTGTCCACAGGTTGGTATTATCATAGATAAACATCACACACACTCTTGGGAAGATACCACATACATTTGCTACTGTTCTGGAAACTCCAGACCGGAGTCTCCGGTCTGCCAAGACCGGAGTCTCCGGTGTGGTCTGGAGTTTCCGGTTCTAGCTCCGGTGGTGCCTCCCAGGACATGGCTGGGACATTCTGACTAGGGGTCCGGAGGCTGCACTGGAGGTTACTCCGGAGTCTCCGGACTTTGGTCAGTCCGGAGTCTCCGGTGTTGGAAGGCCGGAGTCTCCGGTGTTGCTAGTGAAGAACTGGCCTGGGTCAGTCAGAAGGGCAGTCTGGAGACTAGTCCGGAGATTGGCCGGAGTCTCCGGTGTAGACCGGAGTCTCCGGTCTGACTTTTCTACAATGGTCAGAAAACGGTTCTTGGAGGGGGCTGTCTATAAAATAGGGACCCTTATCTTCTTCCTCCAGTTGCTCGAGCTGCTCAAGAACACCAACCCCATTAGAGCCACCAAATCCACAAGATCTCTTCATCCAACCATCCAAAGTCATTGATCTTTGGAGAATCGAAGGAGGAGGCCTTGATCTACATCTTCACCAAGAGAGATCTTCATTTCCCCCTCATTCACTTGAGGGCCCCCAAGCTCTAGAGTTTCTTTGGAAACCCTAACTTTGATTTGGTTCTTACAAGCTTGTATTCGATTTGTCTTGACATCTTGCTTGTATTTGGGAGCCTCCAATTCAGTTGTGGATGTGTGCCCCGAACTTGTTGTAAAGGTGCCGGCTTACACCTCGAAGGTTGCCGATATAGTGGAAGGTGAATCGAGCCCGTTGGGGTGAGGTTCATCGGAGAACAAGGGAGGCCTCTCGTGGCATTGGTGGTTTGAAACCACCCCCTCTCCAAACATAGACGTACTTCCCCTCAAAAGGAAGGAACTACGGGAAACAAATCCTTGTGTCTCCGTGTCCACTCCCTTGGTTACTTCTATCCTTTACCACACTTTACTCACTTGTTCTTGCTTAGTGTTGTGTTAGTTTGTGCTTGTTTGACATATAGGTAAATTCACCATAGTTGCATATTCTAGAGAATTTACCTTTCTTGTCGAACCCTAATTTGAAAAAGAGTAAAATTTGAAGTAGCACCTATCCCCCCCCCTCTAGGTGCCCATACGATCCTTTCAATTGGTATCAGAGCCTCGGCTCTTTATTTGGGCTTTACCGCCTAAGAGAATATGGGTAGCCAAGAAGGGGATGATGGTAGTGAGTCGACCCCGGTGACCATGGAAGATCTCAGAAACTTGGAAACAAGATTGAGCTCTTCCTTGGTCAACAAAGTCAAGAAGATGCTTGAGCAACTTCTTAAAGACAAAGATGGCTCATCACCCCCATCTCCTCAAGAGGATCTACCATCCGTTGTACCTAAAGGGAATACTCCGGTATCCCCCGAGGGTATGGTGGTAGGGGGCAAACTAGACAATGCTAATTCCTCCACACGACTTGATGGGGGGAAGGGTGAGCACCGTGATTCTTGGTACTCTCCCAATCCTCCCGTCCCTCACCCTCATGTGTACAATAGAGGTGACCCACCTAAATTAGAAGAATCTGCTACTTTTGCTCAATGGCAATCACTAATGAGAACTCATATGCGCAGCTCTTGCATTGAACTATGGAACATCATCGAGCATGGACTCTTTATTGGGGATCCAAACAACTTGACAAGAAGAGAGGTTGTCAATAGTGAACTCAATGCCACTGCTTTGCATATGATTCAACAAGGATTGGGAACAAAGGATTACCCACACATTGAGCACTTTAGCATTGCCAAAGAAGCTTGGGATGCTCTCACTGTGTTGTTTGTTGGCAATGAGAGTATGAGGAGGAACCGATATGATGCTCTAAGCAATGAAGCCGAAGGCTTCTACATGAAAGAAGGTGAAGATCATGAAGACATGTACTGAAGGCTCAAGACCACCGCCACCGCCTTTAGAAATGTGGGTGCCTCACATGTGGACGATGCATGGATAAAAAGGAAATATGTGAGTGCACTCATGCCTTTTGAGCCCACCGACTTGAAGAGTCTACAAGGAAGACACAACTACCATCTCATGACCTCAAATGAAGTTATGCAAGAGATGGCCGCTTTCAAGGTTGCCGCCAAGAATGCCAAAGTTGCCCGTGCTCGTGCCCTTGGTACGAGCAATGTTGTCAATGTTGCATTAAAGGCCAAAGCTGTGGACCATGGGGATGAAGATGATAGTGATGAAGGTCCTTCCATGGACCACCCCGATGAAGTCAAGATTGCTCATAGTCAATATATGGCTTTCTATGCAAAGAACTTTTGGAAGAACCCCGCCAAGGCCAAGATGGAAATGCAAAGAAAGAGCAACCCAAATGGGAAGAGAGAAACTACAACGAGATTGAGAACTTGCTTCAATTGCGGTGACCGCTATCACTTTGTAGCAAGTTGTCCCTATGAAAAGAGAGAAGATCATGGGGGTAAGCTTGTGTTGAAGAAGACTCTCAAGGCACCTTACAAGAAACCTTTCATCAAGAAGAATCCCATCAACAAGAAGTCGGGAGAAATTGTCTTGATCACTCATGAAGAATACTCCTCCGACAATGAAGATGAGGAAGAGGAAACTTCACATGGTGTGGCTGCTCTAGCCACCACCTCTACTCCGACATTCTCACTCTTTGATTCTCCAAATGAGAACTCTCCCACCAAGAACGTCACTTGCCTTATGGCAAGAGGAACGGAGGTATCCTCATCATCCCATTCTACTCCCCTAGATAATGATGAACTTGATGATGAAATGTCTCTTAATGTTAAAAAGGAATTAATTGCCTTTGATGAGTTTATGACTAAGATAAAAGGAGATGCTAAGTTACACTTTGAAAACATCCTAGATCAACTTTCACATACTCAGGAGCTTCTAGATGTTAGATGTAAACTTGGGCATGAACACATGATTGAGCTAGAGGCTTTAAACAATGCTCTAGAAGAAGAACAAGAAACTAGGTTATCACTTGAGCTAAAACTTGAAGAGCTTGATGAGGCCAATGACAATATTGTTAACAAGCTCATCAAAGAGCGTGATCATGCTATTGCAAAATACAAAAGTGCTAAAAAGGACAAGATTGAGTTTGGTATGGTTCATGAAAAACTTGTCGAGGACTTTAGGTTGCTTAACAAGGCCCACAAGACTTTGGAGAGTGAACTCTTGTCACTCACAAAGTCCCATGAAACGCTTCAAACTCAATTGGCCAATATTCCTTCACCTAGTAACTTCATTCCATCTAGTAGTACAACTATTCTTGAAGAGAATGCTAGGTTGAAGGGGGAGCTTGCTAAGGCCACATTTCCACAAGGCAACAAGTCTATTGATGATCTTTTGAGTAAGCAAAGGCCTAATGGTGATAAAGGTGGCATTGGATTTGTCTCCAATTCTAAGAAGAAGAAGAACAACAAGAAGAATAAGGTCAAGCCCACACAAGAAACTAACAAGGCCATTGTGGGTAGTAAGACCACAAGTGGTAAAACTATGTCTCATGATGACTTTGCGGGTAGTGCTAACCCTCACTATGTTCTAATGCGTGATCATTATGGTGATGTGTATGCACAATATGTTGGCCCATATGATGGTTATATTGCTTGGTCTATTTGGGTTCCCAAGACCCTTGATGCTAACAAAAGAGGACCCATTGAAAAATGGGTACCTAAAAATTAGCTTGATCTTTTGTAGACTTATGCTTCCGGAGGGTCAAAGTGGGTGCTTGATAGTGGTTGCACAAGTAATATGACCGGAAGCTCGTCTATTGTCAAGGACTTAAAACCAAATGATGATCTAATCACCGTGACATATGCCGACAAGTCAAAGTCTAAGGTAATGGGTTTTGGCAAAGTTGTGGTTGCTCACGACATTACACTCGTGAACGTCATGCTTGTTGAGACCCTTGGGTACAATTTACTTTCAGTCTGTGCTCTTGGAAAGATGGGTTTTTCCGTCTTTATACATAATGATCTTGTGGTCCTCATGTGGAGCAAGTCTCTCAAGGTCACTTTCGTTGGGTATGTCGAACATGACTTGTATGTGGTGGACTTTTCGGGGCAAGCCACTACAAGTGCGATGTGCTTATTCGGAAAGGCCGACGTGGGTTGGTTATGGCATCGCCGACTAGCCCATGTCAATATGAGAACTTTGCAAAGTCTCCATAAAGAGGGCCATATAGTTGGACTAAAAGAAAATGTTTCCTTTGCCAAAGATCGTGTTTGCAGGGCATGTGTTCTAGGGAAGATGCATGACGCTCCTCACAAGCCCACGAACCAAATCAAGTCTAACAAGATCTCGGAACTCCTCCATGTGGACCTATTTGGTCCTCCATCTCATGCAAGTCTTGGAGGGAAGAAATATTGTTTGGTGATTGTTGACGACTTTTCAAGATACTCTTGGGTTTATTTCTTCAAGTTGAAGAGTGAAACTCAAAAGACTTTTATCGACTTCATCAACTTGGTTCAACGGCAACACAATGTTCCCGTGTTGATTATAAGAAGTGACAACGGCACCGAGTTCAAGAACTACACCTTGAATGATTTCCTTAGTGATGAGGGGATTAAACATCAATATTCCGCTGCATACAACCCTCAACAAAATGGTGTGTCCGAAAGGAAAAACTAGACTCTTATTGAGATGGCTAGGACCATGTTGGAGGAGTTTAAATCTCCATACAACTTTTGGGCCGAAGCCATCTCCACCGCTTGCCATGCTTCAAACCGACTCTACCTCCGCAAGAAAATCAACAAGACTCCATATGAGATACTTACCGGTAACAAGCCCAACATATCTTATTTCCGGGTGTTCGGTTGTAAGTGTTTCTATCTCATCAAAGGTGTTCGTTTGTATAAATTCGAGTCTAAAGCATTAGAGGGTATTTTTGTTGGCTATGGTCTCGAATCTCACACTTATAGAATCTATGACAAGCTCTCTGGAGTCATCATAGAATCTTGTAGTGTGACCTTCGAAGAATATGATGGTCCCGAAGGGGGGCGTGTTGATGCTTGTGATGTAGATGATGAAATGCCTCAGGATGCCATAGGAAGAATGGGTGTGGGATATATCCGCCTCGTTGAGGAACCCCTTATGGCGGATCGAGAAGAACTATGATCCACTCAAGTGGAACCCTCATCTTCACAACCTCAACATGCTCCATCCACCGAAGAGGACATTGACTCAAGCCAAAGACAAGTTGTGGACCCTCAACATGGTGATCAAAGTGTCAACTCCAGTCAAAGGGGGCTTGGTCCATTTGACTGATTGTCATGTGGTGCCAAATCAGTTTGTCAAGGAAGATCCGTACAAGCTGCTTTGAGACAAGCTCAAATTGATGCTAGAAGTGCACTTGATCAATACCAAGGTCAATCCTTGCCTCCAAATGTAGAGGATGACTCCAATGATGATCAAGGTCAAGTTGATGGTCAAGACGAGGATCAAAATGATGAAGAGGGTCCTCCAAGAAACAATGAGGAGATCCACGCTTGTCGCGAAGCTAGAAAGAAAGAATGTTGGAAATAAGAGACCACACCCTCCAAAATGTTGTTGGAGATCTAAGGAAAGGAATTTCCACAAGAGCACAATTGAAGAGGTTCAGTGAACACCAAGCACACATCTCCATGATTGAACCAAAGAAAGTGTGGGAAGCTCTTGAAGATTCGGATTGGTTAGAAGCTATGCACAAAGAGCTCAACAACTTTGAGAGAAACAAAGTGTGGAAGTTAGTTGAGAAGCCAAAGCATTGCCGCAATGTTATTGGAACAAAGTGGATATTCAAGAACAAGCAAGATGAGCATGGAATTATAGTAAGGAACAAGGCTAGATTGGTTGCACAAGGGTATTCTCAAATTGAAGGCATTGATTATGGAGAGACTTATGCACCCGTGGCTCGCCTTGAGTCCATCCGTATCCTTCTGGCTTATGCGGCACATCATAACTTTAAGTTGCAACAAATAGATGTAGAAAGTGCATTTCTTTATGGTCCTTTAAATGAATTGGTATATGTTAAGCAACCCCCGGGATTTGAGGACCCCAACTTCCCAAACCATGTCTACAAACTTGATAAGGCGCTCTATGGGCTCAAGCAAGCCCCACGCACGTGGTATGAGCACCTTAGAGAGTTATTGTTTGACCGTGGCTTTGAGGTTGGGAAAATCGATCCCACTCTTTTTACTAAGAGGGTCAATGGGGAGCTTTTTTTATACCAAATATATGTTGATGATATTATCTTTGGCTCATCTAACAAAGCTTTTAATGATGAATTCTCAAAGCTTATGACTAGTAGGTTCCGGATGTCTTTGATGGGGGAGTTGAGAGTATTTCTTGGCTTTGAGATCAAGCAAGTTAGAGGAGGGACATTCTTCAATCAAGCCAAGTATACTCAAGATATGCTCAAGAGATTCAAAATGCAAGATTTGAATGGAGCTCCTACTCCCATGGCTACAAAGACTCATCTAGAAAAAAATCCAAATGGTAAAGATGTGGATCAAAAGGTATACCGGTCTATGATTGGTTCTTTGCTTTACCTTTGTGCATCTAGACCCGATATTGTGTTAAGTGTAGGTGTGTGTGCAAGATATCAAGCGACTCCTAAAGAAAGCCATTTAATGGCGGTCAAGTGAATCTTTCGATATTTGGTTCATACCCCATTTTGTGGTCTTTGGTATCCTCAAGGCTCAACATTTTATCTTTGTGGATACATGGATTCGGATTGGGCGAGTGACAAGTATGATAGAAAATCAACATCTGGGGCTTGCCAATTCCTTGGTAGGTCCTTGGTATGTTGGTCTTCCAAGAAGCAAAATTGTATATCTCTCTCCACCACCGAAGCCGAGTATGTGGCAGCTGCTAGTGCGTGCACTCAATTGCTATGGATGAGGCAAACTTTAAAGGAATACAGTGTCCATTGTGAAAAAGTGCCTCTTCTATGTGACAATGAAAGTGCCATCAAGATTGCCTACAACCTGGTGGATCACACAAGGACAAAGCATATTGAGATTCGCCATCACTTCATTAGAGATCATGTTGCTCGAGGTGATATTGATCTATCATATGTATCAACCAAAGATCAACTTGCCGATATCTTCACGAAGCCACTTGATGAAGCAAGGTTTTGCTACTTGAGGAATGAACTAAATATCGTAGATTCAAGGAGCTTGACATGATGTTATTGCACTCTCACCTATATTTCATCTCATATTTGGTCTAGGTGTAGGCATGGATATAGGGGGAGTGCGGTCCTAATTTATTGGACCATCCCTCCCCCCATTATGCCCAAAGGAATCAAAATCATTCCTCTTAATATCATTTAGTGATATGTGAGCTTAATGATGAGTTTTGGTAATGGACCCAAGATATATCTTCGTGGTGTCAAGCCAAGTATACTCAAATATGGTGGCCTAGGCCACCGCCCTCTCTCATTTGAGAGGTTGGCACTTACTCATGTTTGTCATTTGCTTGATTTTAGTCTCTTAGAGTTTTTCTGATTATTTTCGAACTTCTATGGCTCTTGTTGGTTCTTCACAGTTTGATGTCTCAACCCAAGCCCTTTCCCTATCTTAAAAACCATCTATCTCTCATATATGTCCCCAAACACCTTTCCTGGAACTTTTGGTCGAGGAGGACCGGAGTCTCCGGTGTACAAACACCGGAGTCTCCGGTGTAGACTGGAGTCTCCGGTCTGGACGGTTTCTGTCACTTAAAGAAGGGGGCACGGGGTGAACTGGAACAGCAGTTCCTCATTCTTCACCCCGTCCCCTACCTCCAAACCCGTCGCCTCCTCCTCCAAAAATCCTCCCCAAAGGTCAAGAAGCCCCCGGGATCCGCCGTGCAGCCGGCCAACCTTCCCCTCTCCTCCATTGGGCCATTCCCACCGGAGGAACTGATCCCATGGACAGATCTGGTACCTCTCCTCTCCTTTTTCCTCCTAGGGTTCATCCCTAGATGTGTTTATGAGGATTGTTGCTGATTTGTCCATTGGAATCACTTGCTTGCATGCACTCTAGTACTTTAGCCTTGTTGCATTGCCCGATCTACTAGATTCACCCTCACCAGCATCTCCCCATCGCATACCCGAGCCTCCTGACCGGAGACTCCAGACTTAGGTCCGGAGACTCCGGTCCCCGGGACCGGAGACTCCGGTCTGAACAGGAGACTCCGGTATCTGGTGCGGAGACTCCGGTGTTGGGTGAATCAAAGTAGTCCAGAAATGCATCAAAGCTCTTGTACTGCATCTTTGGGACATATATACTCATCTCCATGCTATCTCCCTCACTGTTGTTCACAGGTGATGGTTCTAGTCGTCCTCGTCGTACCAAGGTTAAGTCCCAAAGGGGCAATCCTCGCTATGATGAAGCTCATGGTCAGTTTATCGTGCCTCCGTCCAACCGGAAACAGCGGGCACATGATGCAGCTTACATGAAGAGGGATCAAGAGAGGGCTGAACGAGAGGAACGTGCAAAAAGAGCCAAGTATGACAATCTCCAGTCCCTAGCCAAGATGTCTAAAGAGGAGTACCGTGAGCTGAGGAAGACTAATTTCTATGCACTGCCTCGTACCAATGATGACCCTCGTTTCTGGAGGAAAGAACAGGGTGTGTTCATGAAGGATGTGTATGGTGTACTCACCAAATCACCTGTCTGCCCTCAGAAGTTCATGAATATTGAGCAAATGCGCCAGAGCCCTTATTTCAATGATGCCCTGTGGGTCTGTGAGAAGTTGGGTCTCTACAACTTGATGGAGCTGCACGAAGACTACAGTGTGCACCTTGTTCAGCAGTTTTATGCCACAGTGGTGTTTGGGTCTGATCTTGACAGGACCATGGTATGGATGACTAGCACTACTCGCTGCACAGCTACCTTTCATGACTTTTCCAATGTCATCTTTGAGACCTTTCACGGAGTATCTACTCCTGTGGGACAGCGCATGCACTCAGCAGCTTTGGGTGAGAACAAGTTAAAGCTGGCACCTCTGTATGATGGTGGTGTTGTGGGGGCCTCCAAGGGACTCAAGACCCTCTACAACCTTATGCTGAGGATTTTCCGTCACACTATTGCTCCAAGTGCTGGAAATGATGATGCTATCAGGGGTGGGCTTGTCAACCTCCTGTACCATACTCACCGGACCTTCAATCCTGGACCAGAGGCTGATGCTGCACCCATTGATGTGATGGACTTCATTTTCGAGGAGATGTTCCATGCCATTCTTTACAAGAAATCTCCCCCATATGCACTCTTGATTATGAGGCTCATCAACTCCCAGGCGCATGATTCTCCACATGGCATACCACCACACCTCACTGTGCACACTCTGGTCTCTCTGCAGCAGAAGGGGCACATGGGGCCTGCTCCAAGGCGTCGCTATGGAAATGATGATGAGGAGGAGATTGAGACGGAGAGGGCCCCCTCTCCACCTAGAGTTCGGAGGAAGAATGCCTCCAATGCCCCTATGCCTACCATGACTAGAGACTATGTGCATGAGAGGGTCAAGAAGGCCAGCTTTTGGGAGAGGACCCTTTGTTGCATGAACGTTGACATTCGCAAGCAGCAGCATGCATCCTACCAAAGCAACCGTCACATTGAGAAGCTTATCAAAGAGATCAAGGACTAGGGTGCTGCTGATACTGAGGAAGGTGAAGATGAATACAATGATGAGCATGGGGCTCAGCAGTCCACAGAGTCTGATCACACTCTCTCATTTGGGGCATGGAATGCCCAACAGGATAGTCTGGTGGACTGGAAGACGTTTGCTGATGTCACCTCTGGGTTTGGTTACCAGGCTACTTCCTCTTCTCACCCTCACGACAAAGGGCCTGCTGTCCCTGATGATGATGATGATGACTATGACCAGGATGATGGTGACCAGGACGAGGATGACCAGGATGAGGATGAGGATGAGGATGCCGAGGATGACCAGGATGACGATGACTACTGAGTTATTGGGGCACTAGTATAGGTCTTTTCCCTTTTCGGCGTTTCGATGCCAACGGGGAGAAGACATTCTCATCGCTTTGCATGGGACTTGGGATTTGCGACTATCTGCCTTTTATTTGGATATTCGAACTTGAACTTTATGTGTGTTATCTTTTGTTCTTATGTGTGTCTATGACTATGTGCTTGTGTGCAACACCTATTGTAACTCATGTGATATCTATATGTGTTATCGTTGATATTATCTTCCTTACATGACTAACTTCATTATCTTGCTGCACATAGTCAGGGGGAGCCACATTTATATGTTATTCCATGCAAATCACTTGTTGTCATCGAACACCAAAAAGGGGGAGATTGAAAGGGCATTTATTGTCATAATCACTTTTGGTGTTCGTTAACAACAAGTAGATCATTTTACAGTTTGTTATTGTCCACAGGTTGGTATTATCATAGATAAACATCACACACACTCTTGGGAAAAGACCACATACATTTGCCACTGTTCTGGAAACTCCAGACCGGAGTCTCCGGTCTGCCAAGACCGGAGTCTCCGGTGTGGTCTGGAGTTTCCGGTTCTGGCTCCGGTGGTGCCTCCCAGGACATGGCTGGGACATTCTGACTAGGGGTCCGGAGGCTGCACCGGAGGTTACTCCGGAGTCTCCAGAATTTAGTCAGTCCGGAGTCTCCGGTGTTGGAAGCCCAGAGTCTCCGGTGTTGCTGGTGAAGAACTGGCCTGGGTCAGTCAGAAGGGCAGTCCGGAGATTGGCCGGAGTCTCCGGTGTAGACCGGAGTCTCCGGTCTCCAGACCAGAGTCTTCGATCTGACTTTTCTACAATGGTCAGAAAACGGTTCGTGGAGGGGGCTGTCTATAAATAGGGACCCTTATCTTCTTCCTCCAGTTGCTCGAGCTGCTCAAGAACACCAACCCCATTAGAGCCACCAAATCCACAAGATCTCTTCATCCAACCATCCAAAGTCATTGATCTTTGGAGAATCGAAGGAGGAGGCCTTGATCTACATCTTCACCAAGAGAGATCTTCATTTCCCCCTCATTCACTTGAGGGCGCCTAAGCTCTAGAGTTTCTTTGGAAACCCTAACTTTGATTTGGTTCTTACAAGCTTGTCTTTGATTTGTCTTGACAGCTTGCTTGTATTTGGGAGCCTCCAATTCAGTTGTGGATGTGTGCCCCGAACTTGTTGTAAAGGTGTCGGATTCCACCTCGAAGGTTGCCGATATAGTGGAAGGTGAATCGAGCCTGTTGGGGTGAGGTTCATCGGAGAACAAGGGAGGCCTCTCGTGGCGTTGGTGGTTTGAAACCACCCCCTCTCCAAACGTAGACGTACTTCCCCTCAAAAGGAAGGAACTACGGGAAACAAAATCCTTGTGTCTCCGTGTCCACTCCCTTGGTTACTTCTATCCTTTATCGCACTTTACTTACTTGTTCTTGCTTAGTGTTGTGTTAGTTTGTGCTTGTTTGACATATAGGTAAATTCACCATAGTTGCATATTATAGAGAATTTACCTTTCTTGTCGAACCCTAATTTGAAAAAGAGTAAAATTTGAAGTAGCACCTATTCACCCCCCCCTCTAGGTGCCCATACGATCCTTTCAGTAAGGTTCCCTATGGAGTGATGCCTCCTGAGCGTATACCCGATAAGTGTACCACGCGCGAGCCCTTTGACGAAGTGGTAGCTCACATCATTACTGGGGTTACCCTCCAAGTTGGCCCTTAGCCAGAGCCATCTGGCGAGATAATCTCGGGGGTTCTCACCATCTCTCTAAACGCAACAATCCAGATCAAATATGGTCACAACGCCGACAAAGTGTGACCACTGCTTTCCAAACGCACGGGGTAACCAGCGGATTTGTATTTGTCTTCCACCATTATATGCTGCACGGGGGCGATTTGGGTGGGCCTTGAAATTTATGATCTAAGCCGTCAAACTCCAAAGAGAGATCCGACTTCGATCCTTCCATGAACGTATCCTGCCCGGATGCGGTCCGTGCAGGCCTTGACGATCCTCTGACTTCCTGGGAACTAGTGCTTGAGTCGGTTTCACCGATGAAGAGGTGGATGTCCATGATTGGAACAATTGAGCAGTGGGTGGGGTCATCATCGCCGAGATCCAGAACTCGTTAAGAGGGACGATATGAACATTGCCGGAGAAGAGGACGAGCCCGATGGCTATGGTATTGCCGATTCCCGCAAAAATATTGGACCTCGCCTGGTGTAGAGCTCGAAGCGCCTCATGCCCCACGGTGGGCGCCAACTGTCGTGGTATTGCCGATGAGTACGCCATGGAGGGGTCCTCATAGAGCGTGTTTAGAGAGGGGTGGGAAGGAGGCAAGTTGGCGGGTACGAGGTAACATAGCTTACACAGGTTCAGATCCCACAACGGTGGCGGAATCCTACTCCTACTATAAATCATTATAATGGCAATACGTCGAGTTACAGAGATTGATTCGCTATGCAAGGTGTGTGAATCAATGCCCTAGAGGCTCCTAGAGGTCTGGCTTATAAAGGCGCCAGAACCTAGGGTTACAGGAAAGTCCTAGCCGAATAGGTTACAGAGTTCTATACTAATACAAATTAGTCTTATGTGTCTTGTACTCCAAGGCTTCGGGTTGGTTCATGACTGTACCATAACCTTCCTTTATCCTGCATGGGCATCCTGTAGCACCCCGGGTAAAACCACTACTAGAAAATCGCTGTTGTTTTTATTTGTGCATCATCATGACATCATCGTGCATTTATTCAACTAAAACTATTTCTCAAAAGCCTATTTTGTTTTCTAATTAATCTCCTCCTTTAATTTCAAATAAAAAACAAACCTTTCTAAATATTTTGTGTGTCTAAAAACTATTTACAAAAATATTTAAAAAACGAATAAAAATAAAAGTGTTTTCGGGGGAGGCAGCCGGTCAGGCCCAAAGGCCCAGCCAGCCACCTACCACCCCTCTAACCCTAACCCTCTCCAAACCCTAACCCTAACATCTAATCCCCAACACTCCCTGTCGCCTCCGCCACACCCTAGACACACACCACGCACGCACTCAACAGCGCAGCACAGACACACCACGCCACAACGGCACACCGTACCCGGTCCCAAGCACACCACACACTCACACACGCCACCCACACCCGCGTACATGCACGCTAGCGCCGCAGCGCACAACCACTCAGGCCCACGTCGGATCCGGCCCCACCAACTACCCCACGCGACCGCCACGAACCTCGCTCCCTCATCCTCGATCCCCCATCCTCGACGCGCCCTCCTCACCTCCTCTCCCTCTGGTCACCACCACCACCTGACCTCGCAGCAGTGCGCCCCGCGGTCGCCTCCACCTCACCAGCCCCGTGGCCTCACCTCGAGCTCGTGACCTTCCACCATCGTGCTGCCCTCTGCCTCGCTTGGACGCCGCCTCCCCGAGCACATGATGCCGCCTCGTCGTCGCCTTCCTAAAGCTCGCCTCTGTCGGCCCCGTCCTCTCCACGTGCGGCCGTCCTCGCCCGGCCTTCCTCGTCGGCCCCGCTGCCCGCCCTTCCTCCACATCATCGCCCGCTGCCCCCTTTTTCCGGCCCACGCCCGCCCGCGGAGCTCTGCCCCATCGCCGCTTCTCGCGAAGACCGTGCCGGCCTCTCATCCCCGTTCCCGCAACGCTCAGGCCAGATCCTCCATCCGCCCCTAGGCCGGCCCCACCTCGATCCATGCCTTCCACGACGTGGGCACCGTTAACCGCCAGCGCGCATGCTTCTGCTAGTCTGCTCCTATGATATTTGGTGGTGTTAATGTGGTCTGTGTATGCCATTGTGTTTCAATGCCAGTGTTTGGACCGATGGTCTGGTGAGGTTGCCTGGTGTTGGCACTCATGTGAAGATGGTGCGGCACAATCTCGACTACCTTCTGTCCGCGGTACAAACCCTAGTGATTCAAGGATGAACGAGTACCTCGACTTCAATGCCGAACCAAGTTTTTCTGGACCCCGCACCCTTCGGATCGCCAAGACCTCCTTCCGGACCCGATGACCGATCCCCCGAACCCTTGGAACCCCAAGTTCGACGAGTTTCGATGTGTGACCCTTTCCGAGCCCTTATTTTATAAATGCTATATCTACTTGTTGCATATGAAGCATTCATACTCGCATGCATATTGTGGTTGTTTGGGGACATTATGTCGATTCACCTCATAATTGAATATGGAGACAATATGCGGGCGTTTCTAGCTTTATATTGACCCCATTTAAATTTGTGTAGCGAACCAGTGTTATATTTTGCCATGTTAAGACAACATTTAGATTGTGGGGTATATAGACAACATCAACCATCTAATTAATTGTTGGGACTCCGGTTCCGCTTAAAATGGCCTAATTGCATCGCATCTTTCCCATGACATGCATCATACATGCATCATTCTCGATCTTTTGTCATAGTATTAAATAGTGCATCCGGTGTTTCTTCTAGTGCTTTGCTTCTTCACGGATTAGGCCGATGAGTTGATGCGAGTGCCGATCGATCTTCAGATGAACCTTCAGCAGTGTTGTCAGGCGAGCATTCTCCCTGTTTCTACCTATTTTATATTTATAGTCTTTATTTCCTCCTGTTGATCTATTGCTATCTGTGTTGTGATGCTATAGATTCTGTACCATTTATACTTCCCTGTGGCCTCTATATTGCCATGGACACCTCCTATTACCTGTTATTTGGTAGATAGTCAGCCTTGCGAGTCGTAGTCGCTTGCTCGGGTGCTGCTTCGTGTCGTCGATGTTTCACCGTTGTTGGGTGGTTGGCACATGCTTAATGGTGGAGATGATCATGGATTTAATTACCATTTAATAACTAAAATTGAAAGTAGGTAAATAATGCAGAGGCACCGGTGGGTAATAGACAATATTTGGTTTTTAACCGCTCACTGGTGTCCCGTAGGACCCCGAGTTCTTGACACCTGTTCCGAGATCGAGTGCGCTAACCACAGGTGGGGTGTGTGGGCACCCCCATCGATTTAGTACCTGATTTCAAAGTACTTTACTAGGAGCCACAACCTAGTTTGATGCTTTATTACTATCCTGTACTTATGCCATGTTTTACTGCTTTATTTACTATTGCGCGTGGGGAGCATGTACTATTTAGGAACCCCGTGCCACGTTTTCGCTGTATCGACAAGCCTAGTCATACTTTTGGGTCCCAGTCGTTTACAGCCGTCGCCACACGCCCTGGGTCCGTTTCGGAGACGGCCGTCTTCGTTGCGGATAGCTTAGTGGGATGCCCCCATGTATTTGCTCTGGGTCTAGGAAACGTCATGTCCGAAACCCCGTCGACATACCGTTGGGTGTATGTTTTGTGATCCTGTACCTACCTAGTCTGACAACAAGGGTGTAGGTGCGTGTGGAAACTTTGGTGCATCCCCGCAGGGTTAAATTTTTTTGAGAAGCCGTGTCCGCGGTTATGGACGACTTGGAGCACAATTCTTGATCATAGACAACTATAACTAAAGTTTACTATTATAATTTGACTTGTATCTGATAAGACTAGTAAGTTGGATAACCACCATATAAAGAATGAATAAAACTGCCAACCGTGTGAGTTTCCTCGGCTTGACTTCCTCGTTTAGTCTTCAGGGAAAAATACCAGGATGGATATGATTGGTGGTAGTATCAGGTTGGATCTGAATAGGTCTTTCTCATCTTTCTCTAATAGCCGATAGTTGTTTTGAGTCTCCATAGGTTGTTAGTGCATGTTGTGCTGCCGCTTCAGTCCACCATACCTATGTAGGTGAGGACCGCCGAATTCTAAGACTCGTCATGTACTGGCCACAATACTGATCGCTCTCTTTTTTCCTTTGACTTTTGTCGGCACCCCTTTTGTTTAGCAGGTTTGAGATCGACGTTGTTAGGAGGGTTACCCTTCTGGCTTAGCCTGGGCAGGGTTATGGACGCCATTGGTTATTCTTCAGGGCTCTTAGCCCAATTTGCATCTTGTCCGTACTCGGACGCTGTATCGTTTTAAAGGTGATTTGGATCTTTTTATTGTATATATGTATTCTTGACTCATTGAGTTGCTGTTGTATATATATGTTATGTGGGTTCCATCGAGGAATATTGTGTAATGATATTACTTTGTTTTCCACCCGTACGCAAGTGCCTGGTGGGCACCTTTGAATCGTTTCTATGCGGGTTTGGCGGGAATTGATAAAACTTGCATAGGACCGATCCGAGGGTGTTACACATCCCTTCTGGATCCGTCTAACTAGGCCGCCGAGCAGGCCATATGCCTTTCTACCAACTGTGGGCCACCCGGGTTAGCCGGATTAGAGACATGCAATGGTGATACCTATTTAGCATATCTCCAACATCGTCTCAAGCTTCCAGCTAACCTAAGCTTCATCCTGTTTTCCATGTGTCCCGTCTCAAGAAAGGGGCTCCTCCTGAAGTGCATCCTAAACTGCCACAAGTGGATGACGCTGCACCACATCACCAGGTTCCTAAGCAAGTTCTTCAAACAAGACAAGTGCGTCGTCGACACAAAACCTTGGAGCAAGTGTTGATCCAATGGTCAGGACTCCTGACTTCTTTGGCGACCTGGGAGAACACCATGGAGCTAAAGACAAGATTTCCAAGGGCACCTACTTTGGATCAAGCTGCTCTAGAAGGAAGAAGGAATGTTATGGGCCTATCGGCCCATGGGCCAGGTGCAGGGCTGTCCCAATGGTCGTGGCGCACATACAAGGGAAGCTAGTGGTATCAAACTATGGAGTGAGCGACATATGAAGGGGCCGGGGACAGGCTGTTGACCAGTGGAGGACCCCTCTGTTGACCGGTGGAGGCTGCTTGGTTTAGTCCCACCTCGCCTACGGGAGGAGGCCACACCCAGCTTATAAGAGAGAGATTCCTTCCTCCCTTCGGTCCGGGATTTTGGGATGGAGTGGGATCTCTTCTTATTGTTGAGCTGTGAGCGCATGAACGTCCAGAACGTAGGCCGAGTACTGGGCTGGCCAAGTGGACGCTAACATCTGGTATCAGAGCCAGCATCGCCATGCCTTCCTGAGGGGCTTCTCAGGGGGATGGGATATGAGGACTCCTCTGTTGACCGGTGGAGGCTGCTTTGTTTAGTCCCACCTCGCCTACGAGAGAAGGCCACACCCAGCTTATAAGGGAGAGATTCCTTACTCTCTTCAGTCCGGACTTTTGGGATGAAGTGGTCTCTCTTCTTATTGTTGGGATGTAAGCGCATGAACGTCCAGAACGTAGACTGATTACTGGGCTGGCCAAGTGGCACATATGAAGTGGCCGGGGACAAGCTTCAGGTATCGAAGAGGAGAA
This sequence comes from Avena sativa, assembly GCA_916181665.1. NCBI lineage: Eukaryota > Viridiplantae > Streptophyta > Magnoliopsida > Poales > Poaceae > Avena > Avena sativa. The sequence goes on along the minus strand of OV702293.1, from coordinate 91,137,371 downwards.
ACCTGAACACGGCTCTGCTACTTCTCTTCTTGTTGTATCCTCTCTCCCACCTTGGCTCTATTTCGCGTCCCAGTTCCTGCTAAAATATTTGTATGAGACCTAAATTCCTGTGTGTGAATTGAATAAAGAGTGTGGCGGTGACACACTTGAGTTCTCTAGAGATTACATTAGTCTTAGTCCACCATATTCCAGGAAAAAGCACGGCAAGCTGCTGGTATCATGGACAGGAAATCACAGCCTGTCGGCCCCGTGCATTTCGGTACGCGACGACGCCTCCTCAAAGTCATATATTCCGCTTCCACGCCGCACCGCACCACCCAATCAACACGCACATGGAGTACCTGTCTATTCGGGTCAACACACTGCGCCCATTGACCAGCCGCGCCGCCCGCAAACTAAATTCCCTCCCCTCCCTCGCGTTGGCCAGTCTCCGTCCCCCGCCTCCCCCCTCCCCGACGGTGCGCTCACTCAATGCCTACGCCAGAAGCTGCATCCGCACGCATCCTCCTCTCGCTCCTCATTCTCTTGGTTTCTGCCGGCGCCGCCAATGCCGCTACGGAGTCGGAGGCCCAGGCGCTCCTGGCCTGGAAGGCCAATCTCACCGATGCGGCCGCGCTGTCCAGCTGGGCCAAGCCGGCGAAGGGGCTCTGCTCCTGGCACGGCGTGTCCTGTGACGCCACCGGCCGCGTCGTGTCTCTCAAGCTCCGGGACCTCGGCATCGCCGGCACGCTCGACGCGCTAGACACCGCTGCGCTCCCGGCGCTCGCCAACCTCGACCTCAACGGGAATAACTTCGTCGGCGCCATCCCGGCGAGCCTATCCCGCCTGCGCTCCCTCACCTCGCTCGACCTCGGCAGCAACGGGTTCGACGGCGCCATCCCGCCGCAGCTCGGCGACCTATCGGGCCTCGTCGACCTGCGCCTCTACAACAACAACCTCGTCGACGCAATCCCGTACCAGTTTAGCAGGCTCCCCAGGATCGAGCATTTCGACCTGGGCTCCAACTTCCTCACCAGCCTCGACCGCAGGTTCTCGCCCATGCCCACCGTCACCTTCATGTCGCTCTACCTCAACTACCTCACCGGCAGCTTCCCGGAGTTCATCCTCAAGAGTGCCAACGTCACCTACCTCGACCTGTCGCAGAACAACTTCTCCGGGCCGATTCCGGACTCACTGCCTGAGAAGCTCCCAAACCTCCTGTATCTCAATTTGTCCATCAACGCCTTCTCTGGCCGGATACCGGCCTCGCTGTCCAAGCTTGGGATGCTCCAGGACCTGCGGCTCGCCTCCAACAACCTGACAGGAGGCATCCCCAATTTCCTTGGGTCGATGTCCCAGCTCAGAGCTCTTGAACTCGGCAACAACCAGCTCGGCGGTACGATCCCGCTGGTTCTTGGCCGACTCAAAATGCTACGACACCTTGACATCAAGAGTGCCGGGTTGGTTTCCTCTATACCACCGCAGCTGGGCAACCTTTCCAACCTCAATTTCGTGGACATGTCCATGAACCAACTCACCGGTTTCCTGCCACCGGCGTTGGCCGGGATGCGCAAAATGCGAGAGTTTGGTATGTCGTCAAACAAACTTGCCGGCCAGATTCCGCCGGCTTTGTTCACGAGCTGGCCAGAGCTCATATCGTTCCAAGCACAGAACAACTCGCTCAACGGGGTGATTCCACCGAAGCTCGGCAAGGCGACCAAGCTGAAAATCTTGTATCTCTTCAGCAACAACCTTACTGGCTCTATCCCCGCAGAGCTCGGCGAGCTGGTGGACCTGAGTGAGTTGGATTTGTCGGTGAACCAGCTCACGGGACCGATACCCAGCTCGCTCGGGAACCTCACGAATCTCGGCAGGCTGGCGCTCTTCTTCAACCGGCTCAACGGCACGATCCCGTCCGAGATCGGCAACATGACGACGTTGCAAGTCATGGACGTCAACACCAACCAGTTGGAAGGAGAGCTGCCCGCCACCATCACATCGCTGAAGAACCTCAATTACCTTGCTCTGTTCGACAACAACTTCAGCGGCACCGTACCACCGGACCTCGGGATAGGGCTGAGGTTGACCGACGTGAGCTTTGCCAACAACAGCTTCTCTGGCGAACTGCCACAGAGTCTGTGCGACCGCCTCGCCCTCCAGAACTTCACGGCAAACCACAACAACTTCAGCGGCACGCTGCCACCGTGCCTCAAGAACTGCACAGGGCTGTACCGGGTGCGACTGGAAGGGAACCGCTTCGTGGGTGACATCTCGAAGGCGTTCGGTGTCCACCCCCGCTTGAACTACCTGGACATCTCCGGGAACAAACTGACAGGCCGGCTGTCGTCGGACTGGGGGAAATGTATCAATGTCACGAGCCTGCAGATGGATGGTAATCGCTTATCCGGCAGCATTCCAGCAGCATTTGGGAGCATGACGAGCTTACAGGACCTCAACTTGGCTGGCAATAATTTCACGGGAGGTGTTCCATCTGAGCTGGGCCATCTCGGCCTTATGTTCAGACTCAATCTTAGCCATAACTCTATTTTGGGGACAATTCCAGCTAATTTGGGCAACAATTTGAAGCTACAGATTGTCGATTTGTCCTGGAATTTGCTTGAGGGGAAGATACCGGCGAGCATTGGCCAGCTTAGTGATCTAACGTTTCTTGATATGAGCAAGAACAATTTGTCAGGGCAGATACCAAGTGAGCTGGGCAATCTGGTTCAGCTGCAGGCCCTTCTTGATCTGAGCAGTAACTCATTGTCGGGTGCAATCCCATCGAATCTTGAGAAGCTGAGGATTTTGCAGAAACTGAACCTGTCACACAACGATCTCATTGGTTCAATACCAGCAGTGTTTTCTCGCTTGTCAAGCCTTGAAACAGTTGATTTCTCTTACAATCAACTCACCGGTGAGATACCGTCTTTCCCTAACACCTCGGTTGATGCCTACATTGGGAATCTGGGGCTCTGTGGTCATGTGCCAGGCATAACATCTTGTGACCACAGCTCTAGCAATGCATCTTCAGGGCATCACAAGAGAATAGTCATCGCAGTAGTTGTATCAGTTGTTGGGGTTGTGTTACTTGCAGCCATTGCTGCTTGCCTCATACTGATATGCAGAAGGAGGCCTTGTGAGCAGAAAGTGCTGGAGGCTAACAGCAATGATGCTTTTGAGTCCATGATCTGGGAAAAGGAGGGGAAATTCACATTCTTTGACATCGTGAATGCCACAGATAACTTCAATGAAATCTTCTGCATTGGTAAAGGAGGGTTTGGGACCGTGTACAGGGCTGAGCTTGCAAGTGGGCAGGTTGTGGCTGTGAAGCGGTTCCATGTCACCGAGACATGCGACATATCGGACGTGAGCAAAAAGAGTTTTGAGAATGAGATTAAGGCGCTGACAGAGGTTCGCCACCGGAATATCGTCAAGCTCCATGGCTTCTGCACTAGCGGTGACTACATGTATCTGGTGTATGAGTACTTGGAAAGGGGCAGCTTGGCGAAGGCATTGTATGGGGAGGAAGGGAAGAAGAAGCTGGACTGGGACGTGAGGATGAGGTTGATCCAGGGGGTTGCTCATGCCCTGGCCTACTTGCATCATGACTGCAACCCACCCATCGTTCATCGAGATATCACTTTGAATAATATCCTGCTTGAATCTGACTTCGAGCCACGGTTGTGTGATTTTGGCACCGCAAAGTTACTCGGGTCTGCTTCGACAAACTGGACTTCTGTGGCGGGATCGTACGGCTACATGGCTCCAGGTACACATTTTACGCGTATATGTACTATATATGGTTTAATTCTAAATTCAGACAATGCTTAGTACGTACTCCCTCCGTTTAGAAATATAAGATGTTTTAGATTTGTGAAGTTAATGTATCTAGACATTTTTTAGTGTATAGATTCATTTGAACCTAGACACTAAAAGATGTCTAAATAGATTTACTTCACGAACCTAAAACATCTTATATTTTCAAACGGAGGGAGTAGTATCATATTGGAGCAGCACACTAACATATGTCAGCTCTGGTTGTTTTCTTGCAGAGTTTGCATACACAATGAGGGTAACTGAAAAGTGCGATGTGTATAGCTTCGGCGTTGTTGCACTGGAGGTCATGATGGGGAAGCACCCTGGTGACTTGCTAACCTCTCTGCCGGCCATCTCTTCATCGGAAGAAGATGATTTACTCCTCAAGGACATACTGGACCAGCGGTTGGATCCTCCAACTGAACAGCTTGCAGAAGAAATTGTGTTCATCGTCAGGATAGCACTTGCTTGCACCAGGGTAAATCCTGAATCCAGGCCCTCAATGCGATCTGTAGCGCAAGAGATATCAGCACATACCCAGGCCTACCTCTCAGAAGCGTTCAGACTTATCACAATAAGCAAGCTAACAGACTACGTGAAGTGACGTACCTCTGTGCAGAGAATTTGAACCTACACAGCCACAGTTACTGCCAAAGACCAGTATTGGGAGACCATATTACGTTAAATGGCTGATAAAATATAAACAGCCAAATTATCCTGAAGATTTTCATTAGCAAAACAATGTCTTTGCAGCGATGTTTGTAATAAAATAGATAACAGCCAAATTATCTTGAAAAAATAGTACTAAGTATTTTCCTTTGTACTATCTTGTGCTATATTATTCTTTGCTTTTTTTTTCTGCCAAGGCTAAACAGTAAGGATGTAACATGCCAACATGTAACCGTAAGATAGACAATAAAAGGGCATCAAGTTTTCTGTTTCTGGTACTGGTAGTGGCTCAGATAATCTTGTCCAAATGGATGATGGACACATTTATGTGATAACTTGTTTAATTAGAAAAAAACATCAATGCAATTTCTGAAAGCAAAAAGATAATTTTTATTAAATCAAAAAGACTATACTACCCTTGTAGGTGAAGGTGTGGGTTTTATTTTCTATACTCTCCGGTTCATATCAATGAACTCAACTTTATCTAGATACAAATGCATCTAGTCTAAATACGTAACTAGATACATACAAATCTAAATAAAATTCAAATCGTTAATATAAACTGGAGGGAGTAGCTGATTTGCATAAAAATGTGAACTTTTCGGAAAAGGGTGTGCCACATTGCCGCAACACAACTCCGCTCACAACCGTATTTAGCTGATAATGCAAGAGGGCATGAGTGAGGTGTGTTCGAAGACTCGGGCATTCCTCTTGAGATTTTTAATTTGCAGCCCGAAAGTTCAGCCAAAGCATCGCGGGGTCTGATCTTGCGGATGGGCTATAGTAGCTTTGCCAATTGCGAGAGGGGCCAAATAGGGGTGAATATAAATCTAACGGCCAAACGGTCGTCTGAACCACTCGAAAAACGATTGAACTCAAATCCCACTATTAGGTCAACTCTTCTTGCTCCGCTCTGTCAGTATTCCCCGTTATCCTTTGCGGTCATGGGCTGGTTTACCCCTCCAAGGACTAGAACTTCTTCTCTGGTTTCCTCTGCTCTTCTTCCCCTATTATGCCCATCTCCATTACCTTGCTTAGCTTCGGCTGCTGGTATCTAGATCAGAGCTTGCCGTTTCTCTCCTTGCGTCCCCGCCATGGCCAATCAATCTCCCATGCCCTTAATCGAAGCTCGGCGTCGTCGCCCTCGCCTCGTTTTTCCTAGTCGCCGTGTCAGAGCTTCGCATCCCCAGCCTAGCTTCTCGCCTCTGCCTAGACCTTATTGCATGGCGGAGTGCATCCCTCTAGGCAATCCGGACCGGCGACCGGCCTCGGCCGGTTGCATGCTGTCGCACACCCTAGGCATGGTAGCCCTGGCAGAGGATTTTGATGACAATGCTCTCATGACCACCGTGTTGGGCACGCGTTCCGTCGTGTCACCGACATACTTGATGTCGGCTTTCAGGTCTCATTTTGGGATCAAACGGAAAGTGGTCAATATTGAGGTATGCGCGCCGCCATTCGATTTCTTTATCCAGTTCATGCATAGCTTAGACAGCGAGCGCATTCTGCATTCTTCCCGTTCTTTCGAGTGTTGTGGGGAGAAAATGAGCTTCATGCATTGGCATCGCGCCTGTGGGTGGGACGATCGCTCGGGGCAGCTTTGTTTCTTCTCTAAACTTGGCTTTGACAGCCTCCTTTTGGATGCTTGGGAACCGGAGGCTCTTAAGTAGGTCGTCAGTAGCCTTGGCGGCGAGCTGGTTTGATCATCTAGGTAAAGGCATGGCTGAAAGATCCAGACACCGTTCTTTAGGATGTACGAGGTGGAGATTACAAGCAGGGCAGGACGATAACTTTGCTAGAAGCACCCGGTGATCATCCACCTGCAGGAGGTTCTGGAATCGGTACATGGCATTCAGGACCCCGATGAGGCGGCCAGAAAGCGTCCTCGTCGCCTGCAGTGTTGGCCTGAAAGGATCGATGGCACAGGACCACCACCGTTTCGTGACGGAGCGCACAATTTCGGTTGGGGGATCGGGCGTGGACAAGTTGGTGGTTCTAATTTACCTTGAGTGAAGATAGAGATTTAGTGAATCTAAAATATTGTTGACTTGGAGCACGTAGTACGCCTAGAGCTAGATTATGTAATAGTTTGAACTCCTGTAGTATGTGTGGCACCTTAATTTGTAATGTGTGTCTAGGAATTCCTAGTATGTGTGGCTAATAATTTATAGTTTGTGTGGCTAATAAATTTGTGGTATGTGTGGCTAATGAATTTATGTGAATAACCAAGATGGTCCTCCTGAAAAGATGGTGGGCTTGCAATGAGTAATGTCACTGTTGTAGGGAAAATACTGCTGGTAAGCGATCCGAAAGACAAGAAATGCCGCTAGTTTGTCTGCCTCGAACAATTTTTACCGTTATTTGTTCGAGTTGGTGCGTGATTCTGTATGGAACATGCATGAATAAACCATGCAAGATCAGTTCATAAAATATTGTATGAATCTTGTCTGTCATGGATAAATATGACAGTAAACTGAATTCAACCACCGGTAGTGATTGAATAAATAGATACATCTTAGTAGTATTTGGTTACTTCAGAACTAAATCCATACTAAAATATGGGATAACTGCACAAAAGGGGACTATTTCCTCTACAAATGGCATTCTACAGAATTAGTCTAAACTTAATTGTTCTACACCGAAGAAATTGTAGATCTCCACCATAAAAGTTGGCTTCACAATTGCCTAGAGAGGACGTAAGTTTAGTGATCATTTAACTGCAATTGATCCTTTTCTATTCTGCCAAACTTCAAGAAATCAGCAATGTTCATGCACGTCCGCTGCCCTTGAACCAGTCCCGGTTCAGTACGAACAGCCGCGTTGTCGCAACAATTTCTACGAACGTGAACTCCAACGTCTCATGGCAGGGATCGTAGGTCCATGTGAATCTGAACCTGAATTCCAGTGCTGAGTTGTCGCCCGTTGACTGCTCCAGCTGTCGAACACTCCAACAAGCTGAGTGTAGATGTATGATCGCTGCCACGGTGTAGCCGCCGATGGTGCACATGATGGATCGTCTTTAGCGCTGACGGTGTGCGCCCATATTGTCTCACTACGGTAAGGTTGCGCGCGCCAAGGCATGGAGGCGAGAGTTGGTTGACCTTACCACCGCCCTATTCGAGGGTTTGTTTCCTCGGTGGCATGCTCACAGGAATGCTTTGTAACGTACCTTCTTTCTCCTACGCAAAGCACACGAAAATGCCACCGCATGCTTTCTCCACGACGCTCGCTTGGCCCTACTCGTCGCCTCCGTGTCCTTTGCCACCGCCATGGCAGATGCAGCACATTCTGCAAAATCAATCGTCTCGGATGACAATGGGAGACCGGCCTTGTAGTACAGCCGCATGGCCTGCCTCAAAGGGGCAAAATATCCAAGCTTCGGTGGCGACCGGGGTGGAGGTGGCTTCTGCTTAGGTGGGGCAATAGCTAAGCTTCCTAAGAGTGTAGTTATTCAAAACTAGTTTGACTAACTGCTGAATCTTTATTTACCTTCTTAGCATAAGAGTGCTAATATATGAAAAATACAGGTCGTGGCTAGCCACCGGATCAGGCAATGTACTAGGTCAGGTTTCCATTTTAATTTACGACTGTGTCCTTAGTTCTGTCCAAAATAATGCATGTGCCAGTACGATCGTCGAATTGTAGCAACACCATCAGAGAAACAGGGGAAGAGGACGCGACATTTTACTGACCGACGGGCCCCGTCACCTCGACCATCGACGACGCGCATCCCAGGTTCGAGGATTAGTGCCCCCCATTATTGTGCAATTTTCCATATTCTGTCGCTCGCAGCTCCGCTCCGCTCCACTGCTCTGGTCATGCTGCCGCCACTCCATCCTATCATGCACCACTCTCGTCCTTCCCCTGGACTATCGTCCTCCCGCCATCCCCTACCCACCTTACCATCCATGTCATGTCTCCATGCCATATCGCCTTGGCGTCCTCCCTGCCCAGGCGCATCTGGGAATGAAAATCATGAGGCGGGCGCTAGGTTCTCACATAACGACGGTGGCTTTGATCTGGACCCCGCTCGAAAATGGATCCTGCGCGGCCGGAGAACACGGAGATGGGTCCTGCCTGGCCAGAGAGCGCGAAGATGGACCCTTCAAGGTTGGAGAACATGAAGGAGCACAAAATAGGGAAAGAGGATGCAGGGTGCAAAGATTTGGAGCTCTGGAGCCCACTGAACATGCCGTACATCCTCCCTGAAGGGTAAGAACTGCAATTCCATCTTTGCATTTCCCAATTAGCATTTATAGTCCCGTGGTGATGGCGAGGATCTGTGTTGGTGATCGTAGGACGTCTGCTGCATCCAGATTTCTTTTGAAGATTCGGCATGGGTATCGGACTGAAACCTTGTCCAACGGTAGAATCACAGTTACCCATGGATTTGATTATCGGCTGACAGTAGACACAGAGGATATAAATCTAAGTGACTTGCACATGCAATTTGGCAAGTTTCTGATTGGCCAGCATGATGAATTCGTAAGCAGGTACTATGACACAAATTCGTAGACTTTCTGCAACATTAGGACTTAGGAGGCTCTAGCCATGATGTGGGGTAAATACCTCGGCACAAGGACTGTGTTAATGTCTATACACATCGTTAACAAAAATACTAGGGAAGAGACTGTCCTGAATGATTTCGGTCTGTGTGGAACACGAAAAGAGCAGCCTCCATTTGAGATACCAAGCGTGATCGCCCAACCTATCGTTGAGCATGATGCTTTCTCAAGCGAGCATATGAAGACATCAAAATGTGTGGCGGTCAGGATGATTTGTGCTCGAAGATGATGATGATGATGAGAAAGCATATCCAGATGTGGCTGCTGTCCCTGATAGGATGGAGAGTAGGGAATATTTGATTGATTCGAACTATGAGCCTGAATATGGGAGTGATGATGAAGAGGAATGTGAGGATGCGGAAATGGGATGCAAGTACTATGACGAAGACAAGTATAGGACAGTGATACACTTTGATAGGGACAACCCTACAATTGATGAGGGGACTGTCTTTAAGAATGTGGAGGAATGCAGATATGCTATTGCTATCTATGCAATAAGAGTTGGGTTCAAATTATCGTTGAAAAGAGCGACCAAAAGATATTTAGGGTGCAATGTAGGGAAAGTAAGGTGTGTAAATGGAGATTTCATGCATCTCCAATGCGGGGTGGACACCCATTTCAGGTTTCAATAGCTACATATAGTTTCGGTCTTTCTCATATTTGTTCTGCTGATGAGTTCTCTGATTTATTTTTATTCCTATCGAATGCAGATCAAAGTAAACACGAAGAATCATAACTTCCCTAATACTTCTTTAAGTGATAAATTTATAGTGGTGGCAACCAAGTGGAGTGCTGCTACGGTACTTGATTGGGTGAGGCAGGATCATAACATTGGACCTGCTGAACTCAGAACTAAGCTTAGCGAAAAGTTTAACATCCTGATTCCTTACCATAGAGTCTTTGATGGGAAAGGAGATGACTCTAGACTTCATTAAGGGCAAGTGGACTGATAGTTTTCACATGTTGTATATGTTCAAAGCTGAGGTAGAGAAGACACTTCCTGGTAGTGTTGTTTACATTGATTACGGGGTTGTGAAAGGAAGAGAAAAGGTCCCAAGGGGGGTCAAGTATAAGCAGGAAGATAAGAAGTGCTTTACGAGATGTTTTGTCTACCTGAAGGCATGCTAGAAGAGATTCCTAGAGAGCTGCATGCCATACTTGGCAATATATGCAACTTCTTTAACAGGGAAGATGTGAGATCCAAGCACATGACTTAATAGGATTGATAGGATACTCATAATAACAAGTTGCAACTTCTTTTCCGGAAGTTCATTCGAAAAGAACTCTAAGGTTAAGCGTGCTTGGCCTAGATAAATTTTAGGATGGGTGACCAACCGGAAAGTGGGTAACCAGGTGCGCATGAGTGAGGACAAAGTGCGCAGAAAATACTAGTGTTGGTCTGTGGGGCTAGTCTAGATATCCTATTAAGCTACCAGGAGTGACACCCCCAGGGCCAAGTGGACGGGGTGTTACAAGTGGTATCAGAGCCGATCCTCGCGGTTAAAACGGGTGTGTGCAGGTCAATGGCGGGACATGTGGAGCATGGCGAGTGTGACCCGAAGTGGACACGACATGGCACATGTGCCGGCACTGGACGCACATACCCGTGCCGGGTGTGTGTGGGTCAGTGGCGGGACATGTGGAGCATGGCGCGTGTGGCCCGGAGTGGACATAGCATGGCACATGTGCCAGCACTGGACGCACAGACGCATGCCAAGAGGGAACATTCATGGGGTGTGCTTGATCGATGATGGCATCGATCTGTAAGGTTCCCAACCTTTAATAAGGTAGAGATCCCTGTGTTTACAATGCTAGTCCCTGGATCAGTAGCTAGCATCCACAGTTAAGATGTAATATCAAGAAACAAAGGTCATAATACAACTTTATAACCAGGAATAAAATAATTCATTACATCTTACATAGCTCATTTGGCTATCACATTACATTGCAGCAGAATATCTATAAGCATGGGGTCCTTCATTTTCAAAGTGCCACAGGTAGTCATGTTGGTTGTAGACTTGTAATCATAATCCAACACACTTCACTAACATCAAACAAACCTGCAACATAATAAGTTGCAGCCACAAGGGTCAATACATTTGATTTGTACTGGCAAGTTTCACTACTATGTAGATATAAGTGGATCCTATCATTTACATGCATATTTGGCTAAGTAGGGTTTAGGCTCTTTTGCAGAAAGCAATATAGTTTTATCCTATCTTTTCAAAATAGTTTTTGTTCTTTGTCAAGTCTTTTTGAACTTCTTGGAAAACTCCAAGTGCTTCTAGTCCCTTGTTGTCACCCTCAAGTTTTAACTTTGAGAAATTGGAATGTCGAGATCTCCCATAGCTTCAGGCCTTAGTTGCTCAGTATTGTCCATAACCGGGGACACGGCTAAGTACTTAGAATTTGATCTTCTGCAGAAGTTGTACACTTTACCCACATGACACAATCTCATCTTGATGCCACCAGTGGCCGCTGGATAAGTACTCACCAAGATGGAGTACTGGCAGATTGAGAATGTGACAAAGTCTTTCCATAGAATTCCTCCCAATACACAATGCTAGCTTGTCTACCAGGCACCAATGTAGGGTTTCAAGTTCCCTTACACAATTCTAGTTAACCTGAAGATGCCAATGCATGGGTCTTCCACTATGTAGTTGACTAAGCCAGAGCCCATTTAGCATGTGGCTGTACACGGAAGCCACTGTATGAGAAACATGTTCAATCTCTAAGTCCCTGGGTGGTTTTCTTCTAGTGCACAACAAAAGAGATAGCCATATAAACATGGTTCCTTTTGTTGCCACCTTGTACAACCTTGAGTATCCTTGTCCACCCAGGTGGTTCATTGAGTACTTGTTTTATTATATAAAACATAAGTCTTTTCAATAGTTCATGTAATCATAACATGTATCCCATCCCAATATATAGCAGGGCTAAGCATACTACAACTACAATGTTTCCACTAAGGAATGTATAAGGGTATCCTATTAGGATTTAGCATAGCATAAAATATAGAAATCCTTTTCATGCATGTTACAAAAAATCCACTAAGTGTAATGAAAATAGTAGGACATGGATGATAGTGTCACTTGCCTTTTTAGTAGAGAATGCTGGTTCACTTTTTGATCTTGCAAATATCACACTCTTCTAATTCCACTACAATTCAATCAAGCAAACACAATTCAACTAGCATTCCAACCAATATTCAAACAATTTATCACACATAAAATAATAGGAACAAGGTCATGCATGCAAGCATGCAAAGGATAGTTTTATTTGCAAAGGTGGTTTCTACTAAGCTCTAAACATTTTAAAGTTCAAAGTGGTCATTTTTCTAAAGTGGTAAAACCATTTGCAAAAGGTTTTATCTATAAACCATTTTTAAATCAAATCATTATTCTATGTGGTTGAAAATGCTTTTATCAAAGCAATAATTTTATATTGTTCATCAAATAAGTTGTTAATTCACAAAACTTGGTGTTTAGGGTCAGAAGGTTTGAATCAAATCTTTTCCCAAAGGTTTTACTCAAAAATCATTTCCATATCAAAATCAATATTTTTATTTGACTAGAAATGAGCTAATTCAAGTATTTATTCCTAAACTTCACAAAATTCATTTTTAAATCCATGAGTTGGTTCCTAAGGTCAGTAGGTTCACAAAAAACCATTTTGCAAAGATTTCACATTAAAATTATATCTAGAACAATTTTTATATTCCTAATAAGCCTACACAAGTTTCTGCAAATTCAACTAATTTTCCAGAAGCAAATCATTAAACAAATTGCATGGTTGCAAAGTACATGTTCTTCTGATTCCATTGATATAAAATTTGCAAAATTTGGACGTGTAGATTTAAATTTATGAATTTTACAAGTTTGCATATTAATCAGATTCAAAATTCTATTTTAAACAAAACCAGTGCCACGCGGCGCAATTCTATTGGCCGGTACCGTTTCGTGCGGATCGGCCTCTGTGAACCGTAGGATTTAAGTTAGATCTAGTGGCTCAGATGGGCTCATACCCCTTCGTCTAAGTTCTAATCTTAGCCGCAGGATCAACATCTAACGGTGTAAAACCACTCGACCTAACTCGAGCGGCGCCGACGGTGGCTGGCGGCGGCGCACGGTCAGACGGTGTGCTAGCCGATGAACCAGGAAGCAAGAAAGACGGAGGAGGGTCTCACCGTGCTCGCGAGGTCGAGGTGAAACTCAAGGTGGCGCTGGCTTGGCGAGGGGCGCTCGGAGCTGCTGGCAAGTCCTCGCCGGAGTTTGCAACGGTGTCTGGCGGCTCTGGTTGACGACGGGGCGACGCTGCAGTTCACCCCAAGGCAAAACAAAGACGCGGTTAGATGCGGGCGAACGTGGGGTTCACGTGAGCGTCATCGAGAGGGTTCGGGGCGGTCGGAGTTCACCTGGGAGGTTCGCCGGAGGCGGAACAGACGGCGGTGGCGAGTTGTGGTCGACGAAGCCGAGCTTCCAGAGTGCGCGGGAGCTAGCTGGGGCTATGGGAACACGCGCAAGGGACTGGAGAGCATGCTAGTGTGCAGTGGGGGGCGAGGGGCAGCGAGGTGTGGACGGAATCGACGGAGAACCTCGTCGGAGACAGAGCTGTTCGAGCTCGAAATTTACCCAGCCTAGGGGCAGAGAGGGAGAGGCGAGTGAGGGGAAAGGTAGAGGAGATGCGTGCGCTTAAGTGTGCGTGGTCACCGGAGGAGTTAACGCAGGAATTAACTGGTATTCATTGCCGGAATTACTGCCAGAAACGGCGAGGCGACGAGGTCGCGAGGTTGATGACACCTAGCTGGAGGTGGGGTCTGTCTGGCAGTGAGGGAGAGAGAGAGGGAGATGGGTCCACTGCTCAGCGTCTGTGTGGGTGCGTGTTCGCGTGAAAAACGTTTCGCCGGGGAAAAAAGAGTTGGACTACGACTGGGCCTTGCTGGGCTTTGTTTGTTGGGCTTGTTTTGTTTCACTTTTTTTTATTCTGTAAGCTTATTCTTTTCCTATTTGATTTTCTGTTTTAATTTTCAATCAAACAATTCAAACACTCAAATGAATTCAAACCGTTGCCAAAGTTTGTGTAGTTTTTAATTCTGTTTATCACCATAATCCAAAGTCAAAATAAAATAATACTTTTATTCTTTTAGGATCTATTTAATAATTAAATAAAATAGTCCTTAGTTATTAATTCAAATAGGATTTGATTTATTTAAAATCTCCATTTGAAATCTAAATAATACCAAAACCATTTCTGTAGGTTTTATTTGAAAATATAAAACACTTGGAAAACTTGTTTAAAATAATTTAACAAGTTTTAGTGTTTAATTAAAATGGAAAAGCCTTTACTTTAATAAAATTGGATATTAATAAATTCTTATTATTTTATTTTAAATAGACCTTTTACTCTTTTTATCAAATAGAAATGTTTTATTTCAAAAGATTGGCCAAGTTTTAATTTGGCTTTATAAATTAATCCTTATTTATAATTCTACCTTTGCTTTATAAAAACCATATCTTTTTATTTAAGGATCCAAAAATGGTAATTCCAACTATCATAATTTATTTATTAATTGTTTATCTTTTTAAATCCTTTTAGGATTTTATTTGATCCAAATAGGTTTTGATGTTTCCAATTGGAATCAAAAAGTTTCTTCTCACCCTGAATTTCAACAAAGTTTTATTTTGTTTATTTATTTTTCACATTTCAAATTTTGGAAAATTTTGGGATGTGGATGTGAGATCCAAAAGCACCCAAAAGCACATGACTTAATAGGATTGATAGGATACTCATAATAACAAGTTGCAACTTATTTTCTGGAAGCCCATTCGAAAAGAACTCTAAGATTAAACGTGCTTGGCCTAGAGCAATTTTAGGATGGGTGACCGACCGGGAAGTGGGTAACCGGATGCGCATGAGTAAGGACAAAGTGCGCAGAAAAGACTAGTGTTGGTCTGTGGGGCCAGTCTATATATCCTATTAAGCTACCAAGAGTGACACCCTCAGGGCCAAGTGGATGGGGTGTTACAGAAGTTCAGGGGACAGCTTTCTACTTCTTATACTATGGAAGCGCATAATTGGATTTTTCCCGTAGCTTATGCTATTCTTGAGGGTGAATTGACTAAAAGCTGGACATGGTTCATATAGAGACTACGTGTAGTAAATGGCCACCCTGAAGGCTTGGTGATACACACTGGTGCATGCAAGGGGTTTCAGAATGCTGTTGATGCTGTTTTTACTAGGGTTGAGCATAGGGAATGCATGAGGCACCCCGGTACTAGATTCATGAAGAAGTTCAAAGGAAAGACCTTTAAAGACAATTTGTGGCGATCAGCATACACGTACACTCCAAGCACGCATGCTACTTACATGCATAACTTGTAAACCGTGCCGAAGCTGAATGAATACCTCGAAGAACATGATAACAATTTATGGGCAAAGGCAAGTAGGTGAGTTAAGAAAAGTGGATTATGTTTGCAATAATTTGACAGAAAGGTTTAATTCTAAGACTAGAAGCATGAAGTCACTTGCAATTATTATTTTGTTAGATGCAATAAGACAGTGTATAATGGTGAAGATAGATTTTAGGCAGAGAATTTGTGCAAGAAATTTGTAGGCCATAAAATACTTCCAAAGCTGATTTTGTTACTAAATGCAAGAATCAGGGCAATGAGAATGATAAAGACAAGAATGGTCAGAAGTTCCAGTATATTGGCTAAGGTTTATGCATAAGACAAGCATGGAACTTAACGGAGGTATACCGTAGACATTGGAAAGAAGTCTTGTTCATGTAGGAAGTGGCAGGTTACTGGTCTGCCATGCCACCATGCACTACACTTTATCTTAAAGATGAGAGGTAGAGGTGGTGAAATAGATAACTATGTTCATAAATATTTCTTCGTAGACAAGTTTGATGCAACTTATGGAGAAAACATACCACCTATGTGTAACACCCTCAGATCGGCCCTATGCAAGTTTTAGCGATTTCCGCCAAACCCGCATAGAAACGATTCAAAGGTGCCTACCAGGCAGTTGCGTGTGAGTGGAAAACGAAGTAATATCATTACACAATAGTCCATGATAGAATCCATAGAACATATATATATATACAACACGACTGCATGAGTCAAGAATACCGATATATAGTACAAAGATCCAAATCACCTTTTAAACGATACAACAGCCGAGTACGGGCAGGATGCAAATTGGGCTAAGAGCCCTGAAGAATAACCAATGGCGTCCATAACCCTGCCCATGCCAAGCCGGAATGGTAACCCTGCTAACAATGTCGATCTCAAACCTGCTAAACAAAAAGGGGTGCCGACAAAGGGCAAAGGAAAAATACAGAGCGGTCAGTACTTAGGCCAGTACAAGGCGAGACTTAGAGTTCGGCGGTCCTCCCCTACATAGGTATGGTGGACTGAAGAAGCAGCGCAACATGCACTAAACAACCTATAGAGACTTGATATAATTGATGCCTATCAGAGGGGGATAAGAGACCTATTCAGAACCAACCTGATACTAACACCAAACATACCCATCCTAGTATTCCTATTTGAGACCAAACGAAGAAGTCATACCGAAGAAACTCACACAGTTGGCAATTTTGTTCATTCCGTTATAGTTGAAGCGATTACTAGACAGGTGTGGTGAACATTAGTCATCCTGATATCATAAGCAGTGGGCAGTTTTTAGTTAACCATTCCGTTGTAGTTGAAATACTTACTAGCCAAATACATATAGCATGAGGCATCCCAGTCTAGCAGTTGTTGGTACTTTTGTTTAGCCATTCCGTTGTAATTAAGATGATTACTAGTCATTCCAAAGTCAAATTTATAGAACTACTTTAGTTATAGTTGTGTATGATCGAGATACTATGCTCCAAGTCGTCCATAACCGCGGACACAACTTTCAAAAAGATTTATCCTACAGGGGTGCACAAATAGCATCACACGCACAATCAACCTCAGAAAAACCAAATGAAAACCCAACGAGGCATCACGAAAAGCAATCGCAAGATTCATAAAATATTTCAGGGGGCCACCCCACTAAGTGTAAGATCCCTCCTTTGTAAAGGAAAAGGATCCTTGTGATTGCAATGCTAGTCCCTGGATCATTGCTAGCATCCACAGTTTAAGATGAAGTACACAGATACAAAGGTCATTTATTACATCCATTCCAGAGTTTAAACATAGTCTTTACAACTCAAGGCCACAGGCCTAATACAATAGTTTGGAACAAATAAATAAACATAAGTCTTCATCTTCATGTGCCACAGGCAAACATGTTGAGTGTAGACTCATGACACCTAATCCTCATCAGAGTAACCTGCAACATCACAAGTTACAGCCACAGTGGGTCAATACTTTGGAATAGTATTGGCACGTGATACCTTAGTAAATTTTAAGTGGACTATATTACTATATGCATTTTGGCTAAGTGTAGCTTGGCTTGCTTTGCTCAAAATAGGTTTTTCCTATTAGTTGAAATAACTAAGTTTTTCTTTGTCAAAAAATTTCCCAAGAAACCACCAATAGACATTGGGGTCCTTCACCCTTGTTCACCCACAAGTTTTTACTAAGAAGTTGGAGTGATGAGATTCTTGATAGCTTCCATGTCTTGATGCTCAAGTTGTCCATTGCCATGGACTTGGCTAAGTACTTAGATTTTCCATCTGTAGAGGTTGTGCACTTTCCCCACCAGACTTGGTTTCCCAAGACAGGACCTTTCAGAAGCCTTCCCTTAGCCAAATCGACGCGTTCCAACCTATCATCCCACTACCACCAACTGTCCAAATGACTAAGTTCTAGCAACCTATGTGGTACAGGCAGAGCCCATATTGCCAAGTGGCTGCACTATAAGCTTCTCAACACTTGGCCTCTAAAATCCCTTTGTTCCTGGGTGGCATACCACAGGTGAGATACACAAGGTAAACCATGTCCATGGGCCTTGTGTAACCACTCAACCAAAAACCACCAATCAAGTCCCTTTCCACCCAGGTGATTCATTGACTTAGTTGTTTTATTAAGAAAAACATAAGTCCAAAGACTTAGAAATATTTTCATCATAGCATGTATATACTTTACCAACCCTTGTTTGCTACTAGCTAGGCTAAGCATGGCATAGTAACTTAACTTAGGAATTTCCTAGCAATTCTATATCTACTTAGGATTTCCCAACATGGCATTTGGCAAAAATAGTAACATGCAAGACTTAGCAAAATATTTCTAATGCTTGTATAAAATATAGGGATGGAAATATTCATGAAGTACCACTTGCCTTGGTAGTGGGGAGAGTAGCACTCTTCACAATCACAATCACTAGCACCAAAGTCTACACAAAGAATGGCAGCACAAAATTACAAACAATTCATATACAAACAAACAAAAATACATATGCATGCATGCAAAAATGCTAAGTGATGATTTTTAAAACTCCACCAAGCAAGTGCATAGTACTAAAACATAACCAAGTTAAAAACTTGCTAAACCAAGTTTGTTTTACACTAAAACAATTTTCTAAACAATTTCTATACTCAAAATAGTCCTAAACAAGTTTCTACAAAAGAAACCATTTTAACAGAACCTAAACTTTAAACACATTGCATAAACAGAAAGGGCTTGTCTCCCTGATTCCAACGGTATAAAATTTGCAAAAATCTAACGTGGGAATCAAAAGATATAGCCTAATCAAAATTTGAATCTAAATCTGTTTTAAATTCTATTTTAAACTCAAACCCTAGCCACGTGTCTTAATCTTACTGGCGCGTACCGCTTCGCACCGGATCACGCTCGGCTACCGTTGGATCTAACTAACACGCATGGCTCAGATCTAAACTTAACGGTTCGATAAGTGAACTAATCCTATGCGCTGGATCTGGATCTGACGGCTACAAATCATCTGACCAAAACTGAGCGGCGCTAGCGGCGGCGACTGGCGGCGGCGCGTCTGTCAGCAGCGGCGCTGGCATTCTAGGTCATGCGGGAGTGGGGGAAGAGGCTTACCAGAACCGCAGGGAGCTGCTGATGCTCAAGGTGGCGATGGCTTGGGAAGGGGCGCACGGGGTCGTCGGAGATTCCTCGCCGGAGTTTGCGAACGCGTCGGGTGCGGCTGTTGTCGACGTTGGCGAGGTTCTACGTCGCGCTAAGTCAAAAGGAGGGCACCGTTAGATGCGCAAGACGATGGGGGTCCTAGGCGTATCAGGCAGAGGGCAAGGGGCGGCTGGTACTTACGGGGAGAGGTCGCCGGAGTTCGTGCAGAGAGTGGTGGCGCTCGGTCGAAGTCGTTGCCGAGGCTACAAACCATGCGAGAACAAATGGAGCGTGTCAGTAGATGCGCAAGGAGTTGTTGAGCTTAATATCATGAATCAGGGGCAGAGGGGAACACGGAGCTCACCGGAATTCGTTGGCGCAGTCGTCGGAACAGCGGCGGCGTCGAGCGAGTTGTGGGCAGCCTGGTGGCGTGAAGGGGGAATTGGTTGAGGGGAAATGGTCGCGAGAGAGAGGGGATTAAGTAGCCAGAGGCTCGACAATAAACGCCTAGGGATTCAATGCCATTTACCTCGCGGAATCAAAGCAGCAACGGGCATCGGCAGAGTTCGTGCGCGAGATTTTGGGGGAAGACGATGATGACGTGGAGAGGGCCTGCTCGTCAGCGAAATAAGCAGAGAGGAAGTGGGGTCTGGGTGTCAGCGACCGCGTGGGTGCGTCTGCGCGTGCGAGAGGGAGTGAGGTGGCCTGGGTGGGCTAGCTGGGCCACGTCTGTTGCTGGGCCAAATTCCTGGCGCCGGCCCTTTTCCAATTCTTTTCTCTTTTCTTTTCCTAATTTGATTTTCAGGAATGGTTTTCAAATGAATTCAAACTCCATTTGAATTCAAATTTATTTGGGATTTTTGCAGTGTGCAACATACTCAAATCTAGGTATAAAACCATGTGGTTACTTTGAAAAGGCTTGGTCATTTTTGGAGAAACAAAATAACAGGGACTTTGTACTTAATTTTCAAATGTTTGAAAATGGTTTTTGAAACCATTTCTATTTTGTAAAATTTTGTTCTAACTCCACACTCAAACCAAACAATATAGAAGCATCCAAACTTGGTTTTTAAAGCACTAAGCTCTCAAGTGAGGATGGGCATCTGATTTAAGTTGACTCACATAAAATGATGGCACTATGTGCTTCTGTTTTCTGAAATGAGTTTGAAATTGATCTCAAATCTATATGCATGCATGTATGATATGCAATCTTTGAAATCATGAATTTAGGGATGTTACAAATCTAACCCCCTTAAGGCGAATCTCGCCCTCGAGATTCGGATTGGCTAGCAAATAGGTGAGGGTGGTCTTTCCGAAGATCATCTTCTCTTTCCCATGTTGCTTCCTCTTTGGAATGATGATTCCACTGCACTTTGCAAAACTTGATTGTCTTTGTCCTTGTGACTCGTTCTGCAGTCTCAAGAATCTTGATAGGTTTCTCTTCATAGGTGAGATCACTTTCCAATTGAACCTCCTCCAAAGGTATAGTATCCTTCAAAGAAGTTTCTTCCATTTCTGGGTGATATTTCTTAAGCTGACTCACATGAAACACATTATGGACAGCTGACAGAGATTCTGGCAATTCAATGTTCGGCGATGTCCCTCTTGAGATTATTCCACCAAAATCTTTCTTTCATGTCCATGTACATTTTGGTATTACCTGGGTGAATGGAATACGGAGAGTTGTGTGCTTCCTGCAAAATCAGTTTCCACAACTCCGGATCTTGTGGAACACAAATACGTTTCCCATGCCATAAAGTACCCTGTTCGTCTTCATGGAAATTTTTGGCTTTTCCTTGGCCAATCTTTTCCTTAATCTCTTCAATTTCCTTATCAGTCTTCTAGGATTCTCGGATCTTGTCCAACAAAGTGGGTTGAACATCCAAAGACATGAGATGTCCATCGGGCACAATCTCCAATCTAAGTTTCCTAAATTGGGTACACAGATCATCTGGCAATTCTCCTTTGGTAAGGCCATTCACAAATACCTTACGACTTAGAGCATCTGCTACAACATTTGCTTTACCGGGGTGGTATTGCAAACTTAAGTCATAGTCTTTGATAAGTTCTAGACATCTTCTTTGTCTCATATTAATTTCCTTCTGGGTGAAGATATACTTCAAACTTTTGTGATCCGTGAACACTTCACAACGCTTTCCCAAAAGATAATGTCTCCATGTTTTGAGTGCATGGACGACCGATGCTAACTCTAAATCATGAGTAGGATAGTTCACCTCATGAGTTTTGAGTGTCTCGAGGCATAAGCTACAACTTTTCCGTCTTGCATAAGTACTGCACCCAAACCTTGATGAGATGCATCACAATATACTTGGAAATCCTTTTCCAAGTCTGGCAGACACAAGACTGGTGCTGTCACAAGTCTCTTCTTCAACTCCTGAAAGCTGGCTTCACAACCTTCAGACCAAGAAAATTTCTTGTCTTTCTTTAACAATTCAGTCATGGGCTTAGCTACCTTAGAGAAATTCTCAATAAACCTTCTATAGTAACCTGCTAAGCCAAGGAAACTACGAACTTCTTTCACGGACTTGGGAGATTCCCATTCAGTCACGGCTGAAACCTTAGCAGGATCAACTGCAACACCATCCTTTGTAATAACATGACCAAGAAAACCAACTTCCTCCAACCAGAACTCACATTTGCTGAATTTGGCATAAAGTTTATGCTCTCTTAACTTCTCAAGTATCAAACACAAATGTCCTTCATGCTCTTCTTTGCTCTTGGAGTAAACTAAGATGTCATCGATGAAAACGACAACGAACTTGTCGAGGAATTCCATGAACACCTTGTTCATCATATTCATGAAGTATGCTGGAGCATTGGTCAAACCAAAAGGCATTACGGTTATACTCATACAATCCATACCTTGTGGTGAGTGCTGTTTTAGGTATGTCTTGTTATCTTATCTTGAGTTGGAAATAGCCTGACCTTAGATCAATCTTTGAGAACACACATGCTCCTTCTATCTAATCAAACAAGTCATTGATTCTAGGCAAAGGATATTTGTTCTTGATAGTTACCTCGTTGAGTGAACGGTAATCTATGCATAACATTTGACTTCTATCTTTCTTCTCCACGAACAAAACTGGGGCTCCCCAAGATGAAGAACCTGGTTGAATAAATCCTTTCTGCAACTGTTCTCCTAGTTGCTTCTTGAGTTCTTTCAGTTCATCAACAGACATTTTATACGGTCTCTTTGCTATTGGTCCAGACCCTGGTACCAAATCTATCAGAAATTCCACATCTCTATCTGGTGGCATTCCCGGCAATTCTTCCGGAAACACATCCAGAAACTCACTT
Source organism: Avena sativa (assembly GCA_916181665.1). Classification (NCBI taxonomy): domain Eukaryota; kingdom Viridiplantae; phylum Streptophyta; class Magnoliopsida; order Poales; family Poaceae; genus Avena; species Avena sativa. Next base: position 91,114,996 of record OV702293.1, on the reverse strand, counting down.
ACAATTGGCACACTGTCCATGCTAACCCCCTTAAGAGAATTAAGCATACTCCTTTTTGCTTCAAAGCTGGTCTTGAATCTGATCCTTTTATTTTCTGGAGTTGTGAGTGAGACAGTATGGCTGGCACAATCTATCACTCCTTTGTACTTGGTCATCTAGTCCATTCCCAGAATGACATCCAATCCTTGGGAGTTTAGAATTATCAAGTTAACGGGAAACTTATACTTCCCAAATTCTATGACTAGATCATGACATCCTGAATTCACTATCATTTCTCCACCAGGAGAACTTACTTTTATAGGACACCCAATAGTTTCTACCGGTAGTTCATTTCTTTCAACAAATGCTCTTGATATGAATGAATGAGATGCACCAGTATCAAAGAGTACAAATGCTGGAATGGAATTGAGTCTGAACTTACCAGCAACAGCATCAGGCTCCTCATAGACCTCCTCCACATTGATGTGGTTTACTTGTCCCTTCTGAAAAGGGTTGGGCTTGACAAGTCCTTCAACTTTCTTTTCAGGGCACTCATTTGCATAGTGCCCCATCTTCTTGCATTTGAAGCATTCAACCTGACTGATGTCTCTCTTAGCAGGCTGACTTCCACTTCCACTTCCATTACCACTGTGGTGGATCTTATGTCCACTCTTGTGGTTCTTGTACTTGTCATTGTCATGACTGCGATGATGCTTATTGTCATGACGGTTGTGGTTGTGGTGCTTGTTGAATTTCCCATGCTCGTGGGATCCTGAGCTTCCGCTGTCATCATAGTGAGATCGTTTGTGAGACGATCCCGAGCTGTGCTTGTCGGAGTGTTTCCTCTTTCTACTCTCAACTTGCTTTATTTTGTTCTCCAAAATAGCAGCCTTATCACAGAGCGACTGATAAGTGGGAACATATGCCACAGCCAATTGCAGATTCAACTCATCATTCAAGCCTTCCAGAAATTTTTCCTTTCTCTTGGCATCTGTGTCAACCTCATCCGGTGCATAACGCGCCAGATTGTTGAACTCCTCAATGTATTCAGCCACGCTGCGGTGGCACTGCTTCAGATTGTGGAACTCTTTCTTTTTCAGGCTCATTATTCCTGATGAGATATGAGCAGTGCGAAAGCCATCCTCAAAGATAGCCCAAGTCACTTCATCAATAGGAGTGGTGATCTGGAAGTTGTCCCACCAAGTGGTGGCTGGCCCTTCCAGCAGATGTGCTGCAAATCTGACCTTTTCAGCAGCCGTGCAACCCACGGTTACTAAGTCCTTGTTTACAGAATGTAGCCAATCATTGGCCACCATGGGATCAGTCGTCCCCGAAAACTTAGCTGGCCTCAATCTCAGGAATCTGGTAAGCATATCAAAGCCTGGAGGGTTGTTGTTGTTGTTGTTGGGGTTGTTGGGGTTGTTGTTGTTATTGTTATTGTTTTGGTTATGGATGAATGTTGTCATCATCTACATCAGTTGTGTTTGAGCAGTCATCATTTGCTGCATTTCTAGAGTGATGTTGTTGTTGTTGTTGGGGTTGGGGTTTGCACGACGGGGAGGCATATGTAGTTTGTTCAAATAGAGATAAGAATGAGATACCCATAGATGCTTTCATGCACATTACATCACATAAGCAAACACAAGCATGCAACAAAGAGATAAAAGTTCAACAACAAGATAACAAGTTCACAAAGTAAAACACACAAGTATCAAGCCATCCACATGTCGGATGGTCCAATAACAAGTTCTCAAATAACAAGTACGATAATAAAAGATAAACGAGTAGTCAAGTCTACTCATCAGCATCAATCTCCTCCTCGACAAAGGTAAGACCTGCGTTCTCCATCGCGGTCTTGTTCTCCTCAATGGTAGTGGTCAAGGACTCTATCTTGGCCTTGAGAGCCCTCTTCTAGGAACGAAGCCTCTCTATCACCGTCTGCTGCTGCTCTAGCTCGAAGTCCTTGGACTGCAGTTCTTCAGTCATGTCCCGGATCTTCTTGTTCCTATCCTAGACACGCTTCTCCTGACTCTTGAACTTCCTGTCCTGGGTCTCGAACTTCGCCTCCATTTCCTTGACTGTCTCGTCCTGCTGCGCGAAGAGCTTGTCCTTCTAGCGAAGCTGCACCTGGAGCTCGTCATTACTGAGCATGACATTGGTCCTGTCCGTGTCCACGTGCCTAATGAGAGACTCTAAGTCCTGGAGATACAGACGTATCGGCTCTGCTGCGTCCCTCGAGTCGTCCTCGAAGTCGATGGACTCTCCATCCTCATCATGTCTTCCGAAGACATGGAAGTGGGTGCCTCTAACCTGTCGGGAGTGTTGACCTAGCAGACGTCCTATCAGGTCCTGCATAACTACCTCCATGCCTCTCTCCCTGTCATCGCGCATAAGCTTGAAGACGATGGCCTCCGTAGTAGGCTCTGTCTGGCGTCCGGGCTGGTTCACCTTGAAGCCCCAGAGGTCCTTCCTCTCGAACTTGGTGAGTGGATGCACCATGATGGTGGGAAGAGGGAGATTGAGCAAAGTGGTAAGCTCAACGATACGAGGACCAAAGCGGGTAACCTGGAACTCCTCAATAATGCTGATGGTAATAGGCATCTATTTTATGAAATGGAAAAGTTAGAACAACACAATTCAAGATAAAACAAAAGTCATAACATCACATACATATCCTTGGAAAGTAAAATCACACAAGTCATGCATACATGAATCCAATACATCAACCAAGGTCCAATCATATCTTAAGGTAATATTTTGTAAGATAAGGTGATAGGTGGTGGTCCAACTAACGAAGTACGTTTACAATCCTATCTCACTGGATATGTTGGCCAACACAATGTTCCTAGAAGCAATCAACCTATCTTGCTCACATGATTCCATCACTAAGTCTATAATATCTCCTCTTAAGGTTTGATTGGTAGCTTCCAACTCTTGGGTATGTTCCTTCTCTTTCATCAAGTCTTTTTGGAGGTTGAGCATTCTGCACTTGACTCTAGCACTAAGTTCTTTGATAGTCCTCCAAGCTGCTTCTCTTGCTGACTCAAAGAATGTGGTATGCACCACAGTGTTGGTGTACATGCAGAATCCTTTTTCTTTGTGGTTGTCTTCCTTGTTTTTGTACAAGTGAAGTTGCACCCACCAGTACTCAACTCCTTCATCCATCACTGGAAAGCCTTTGTACACAGCTGCACCATGTATTTCCATTGCCACCATGAGGTCCTTGAGAATTTTGGGAAACTCTATCTCACACTCCAAGGTCATGGTCATGAGTGGTCCTTTCTTTACAGCTTCGTTGATGGAGTTCATCTACAATTAGAGATGAGAAATAGAAGATTAGAAAAGTTTACGAGAAGAATAGACAAGTGTTGAAGTAGTTGAAATTTTTTCCTTAGTGGTTTCCAATCCTAGGGTCATAATCCTACAGGCAACACAGTGCTCTGATACCATCTGTAAGATCCCTCCTTTGTAAAGGAAAAGGAACCTTGTGATTGCAATGCTAGTCCCTGGATCATTGCTAGCATCCACAGTTTAAGATGAAGTACACAGATACAAAGGTCATTTATTACATCCATTCCAGAGTTTAAACATAGTCTTTACAACTCAAGGCCACAAGCCTAATATAAGAGTTTGGAATAAATAAATAAACATAAGTCTTCATCTTCATGTGCCACAGGCAAACATGTTGAGTGTAGACTCATGACACCTAATCCTCATCAGAGTAACCTGCAACATCACAAGTTACAGCCATAGTGGGTCAATACTTTGGAATAGTATTGGCAAGTGATACCTTAGTAAATTTTAAGTGGACTATATTACTATATGCATTTTGGCTAAGTGTAGCTTGGCTTGCTTTGCTCAAAATAGGTTTTTCCTATTAGTTGAAATCACTAAGTTTTTCTTTGTCAAAACTTTTCCCAAGAAACCACCAATAGACATTGGGGTCCTTCACCCTTGTTCACCCACAAGTTTTTACTTAGAAGTTGGAGTGATGAGATTCTTGATAGCTTCCATGTCTTGATGCTCAAGTTGTCCATTGCCATGGACTTGGCTAAGTACTTAGATTTTCCATCTATAGAGGTTGTGCACTTTCCCCACCAGACTTGGTTTCCCAAGACAGGACCTTTCAGAAGCCTTCCCTTAGCCAAATGGACGCGTTCCAACCTATCATCCCACTACCACCAACTGTCCAAATGGCTAAGTTCTAGCAACCTATGTGGTACAGGCAGAGCCCATATTGCCAAGTGGCTGCACTATAAGCTTCTCAACACTTGGCCTCTAAAATCCCTTTGTTCCTGGGTGGCATACCACAGGTGAGATACACAAGGTAAACCATGTCCATGGGCCTTGTGTAACCACTCAACCAAAAACCACCAATCAAGTCCCTTTCCACCCAGGTGATTCATTGACTTAGTTGTTTTATTAAGAAAAACATAAGTCCAAAGACTTAGAAATATTTTCATCATAGCATGTATATACTTTACCAACCCTTGTTTGCTACTAGCTAGGCTAAGCATGGCATAGTAACTTAACTTAGGAATTTCCTAGCAATTCTATATCTACTTAAGATTTCCCAATATGGCATTTGGCAAAAATAGTAACATGCAAGACTTAGCAAAATATTTCTAATGCTTGTATAAAATATAGGGATGGAAATATTCATGAAGTACCACTTGCCTTGGTAGTGGAGAGAGTAGCACTCTTCACAATCACAATCACTAGCACCAAAGTCTACACAAAGAATGGTAGCACAAAATTACACACAATTCATATACAAACAAACAAAAATACATATGCATGCATGCAAAAATGCTAAGTGATGATTTTTAAAACTCCACCAAGCAAGTGCATAGTACTGAAACATAACCAAGTTAAAAACTTGCTAAACCAAGTTTGTTTTACACTAAAACAATTTTCTAAACAATTTCTATACTCAAAATAGTCCTAAACAAGTTTCTGCAAAAGAAACCATTTTAACAGAACCTAAACTTTAAACACATTGCATAAACAGAAAGGGCTTGTCTCCCTGATTCCAACGGTATAAAATTTGCAAAAATCTAACGTGCGACTGGCGGCGGCGCGTCTGTCAGCGGCGGCGCTGGCGTTCTAGGTCGCGTGGGAGTGGGGGAAGAGGCTTACCAGAACCGCAGGGAGCTGCTGATGCTCAAGGTGGCGATGGCTTGGGAAGGGGCGCACGGGGTCGTCGGAGATTCCTCGCCGGAGTTTGCGAACGCGTTTGGTGCGGCTGCTGTCGACGTTGGCGAGGTTCTGCGTCGCGCTAATTCAAAAGGAGGGCACCGTTAGATGCGCAAGACGATGGGGGTCCTAGGCGTATCAGGCAGAGGGCAAGGGGCGGCTGGTACTTACGGGGAGAGGTCGCCGGAGTTCGTGCAGAGAGTGGCGGCGCTCGGTCGAAGTCGTTGCCGAGGCTACAAACCATGCGAGAACAAATGGAGCGTGTCAGTAGATGCGCAAGGAGTTGTTGAGCTTGATAGCATGAATCAGGGGCAGAGGGGAACACGGAGCTCACCGGAATTCGTCGGCGCAGTCGTCGGAACAGCGGCGTCGTCGAGCGAGTTGTGGGCAGCCTGGTGGCGTGAAGGGGGAATTGGTTGAGGGGAAATGGTCGCGAGAGAGAGGGGATTAAGTAGCCAGAGGCTCGACAAGAAACGCCTAGGGATTCAATGCCATTTACCTCGCGGAATCAAAGCAGCAACGGGCAGCGGCGGAGTTCGTGCGCGAGATTTTGGGGAAGACGACGATGACGTGGAGAGGGCCCGCTCGTCAGCGAAATAAGCAGAGAGGAAGTAGGGTCTGGGTGTCAGCGACCGCGTGGGTGCGTCTGCACGTGCGAGAGGGAGTGAGGTGGCCCGGGTGGGCTAGCTGGGCCGCGTCTGTTGCTGGGCCAAATTCCTGGCGCCGGCCCTTTTCCAATTCTTTTCTCTTTTCTTTTCCTAATTTGATTTTCAGGAATGGTTTTCAAATGAATTCAAACTCCATTTTAATTCAAATTTATTTGGGATTTTTGCAGTGTGCAACATACTCAAATCTAGGTATAAAACCATGTGGTTACTTTGAAAAGGCTTGGTCATTTTTGGAGAAACAAAATAACTGGGACTTTGTACTTAATTTGCAAATGTTTGAAAATGGTTTTTGAAACCATTTCTATTTTGTAAAATTTTGTTCTAACTCCACACTCAAACCAAACAATATAGAAGCATCCAAACTTGGTTTTTAAAGCACTAAGCTCTCAAGTGAGGATGGGCATCTGATTTAAGTTGACTCACATAAAATGATGGCACTATGTGCTTCTGTTTTCTGAAATGAGTTTGAAATTGATCTCCAATCTATATGCATGCATGAATGATATGCAATCTTTGAAATCATGAATTTAGGGATGTTACACTAAGCTACCCACAACGAAGTTGGCTGGCTCCGAGATGGACCCAGGGTTTGTGAGAACGGATGTAAACGACTGGGAACCCGAAAGTGTGATTGGGCTTGTTGATATCGCAAAATCGTGCCACGATCCAAAACAGTATAGTAGTAAACGCTCCTCGAGCAATAGTAGTAAATAAAGCAGTAAAGCATGTCATAAGTAAATTATAGTAATAATGCCCAAACTAGTCTGTGTCCCCAAGAAATAAGAAATGAATCAAGCTCTGGCTAAGGGTATTCATGGTCCCACATGCAGATAGTGCGATAGTCAAGGAACGTGTATCAAGTAATCGGGGCCTACGGGACACCAGTGAGAGGTTAAGAACCATATAACAACTATTTCCCACTGGTGCCTCTGCATTAGTTATAACTATTTTTAGCATTTTAATATCAGGTTGTTATTCAAGTCATGATTATCTCCACCATTAAGCATGAGGAATTCTTCCAACAACTATGGAACATCGATGGAGCAAAGCAACACCTGCGCAAGCAACTACGACTCACAACGCTGACTATCTAGCAAACAACATGTAATAGGAGGCGTCCATGGCAATATAGGCTGCACAGGGGTTTTTCCAATCCTAGGGTTACAAACTTACAGGCAACTGAAGGGAATATTCCCTGAGAGGCAATAATAAAGTGTTTATTATGTATATTCCAAGTATATTATAGATGTTTATTTTGCATGCTATAATTGTATTAATACGGAACGTTAATACATGTGTGTTTAATAAACAAACAGAAAGTTCCTAGTTATGCCTCTCTCATAAACTAGCCCGTTGATTAACAAGATGATCAAGGTTTCCTAATCATGGACATTGGATGTTGTTAATAACGAGGTCACAACATTAGTGTAATGGTGTGATGACCATTCATCTGAAGTATAGCATTATGATCAAAGTCATTGAGTTTATATTGCTATAACAACATACAAAGTGATCCTAATCCTTAGACCATGATATCATGTCAATCACTAACACCGGAAGAGTATCTTGATAACATCAAACGTCACACCGTAACAGGGTGATTATAAAGATGGGTTAAGTACTACTAAAGTGTTATGTTGAGGCCCATGGATCGAAAGTGGAATTTGTTCATCCCGATGACGGATACATATGCTCTGGGCCCTCTCGGTGATATCACATTGATTTGGTTGCAAGCAAGTGATTTGATCACTAGAATGTTATATCACGGGAACGAGAAAAGAGTACATGTCAGTAACGAGATCAAACTAGGTATGGAGATACCGATGATCGAATCTCGAACATGTAATATATCGCAAAACAAAAGGATTAAGATACTAGCATAAAAGGTTCTGACGATTACAAGAAAGTCATTGTTGAATGTGTGGGAGTCAGTATGGGTCTCCAGATCCCGCTTCTGATTATTGATCGGAGAGGGGTCTCGATAATATCCACATTATTCGCGAACTGTAGGGTGACACACTTAAGAGACACTGACATCCATTTGGAGCAAAAGTTTCATGCCGGAAAGAATAACAAGAACAGGAATTTATTTCACTAGATACCGAAACAGGTTTTCGGGTGAAATTGCAGAAAGTGTTTTTGCATGTGAAATGAAATACTAGCAAGGGGTTATATGTGAATGTTTGTCATTAAAGTAATTGACAAAATTCTGAATAAATAAAAGGAGTTTTATTTAATGAGAGTTTGCATTAAATTTGGTGGAAATTTAATGGGAATTTGAGTGGGTTTTTGAGTGGAGGGAATTGAAAGGGATTTTGTGAGTGGAGTGTCCACCCACATGAATGAGGGGAGGGCAAGGGGGCAGCCCCCATGCGCCGGCCACCCCCTTGGGGTTCCCCCCTCCTATAAAAGGAGCCCCCATCCTCACTTCTCACTCACACCTTCTCGTGAAGGATCTCTCTCCCCCTCTAGTATTTATCCCCCATGGTCTCGGACTAGCGAGATACATGTTCCCGATGGCTATTCGGCAAGAAAGAGTTGTGCTTCCGCTGCATCGCTGGAGCGAGGAGGCGGAGGTTTCTCGGTGCCTCGGACGTGTGTGCGAGCACGGATGCGCCGCTAAGTTGCGGTGCTCAGGACTTGCTCTCGATCTTGAGATCGGCAAGAGATCATCTACATCAACCACGAGTTTAACTCGTTAAGCTTTGTCGGTCTTCAAGGGTATGTTTTCTATGGATATACATCCTCCCGTTGTTTGCATCTAGTAGATAGATCTTGGTACATAGTTGTTCCCATCGTAGGAAAATTTTCGTTTTCTATGCTGCGAACTCTACAATGGTATCAAAGCCGGATCTATGCGTAGATGCTTTACGCGGGTAGTACACATATGAGTATGTGGGATATGATTATCATGTTATGCTTCTTAGTTGTATTTTGGATATTGGTGGCATAGTGGGATGAAGCGGCCCAGACAAACTTTACATGTCTTCGCACATGATACCTGTTCCACGCTTGACATGCACCTAGTTTGCATAAGTGGCTAGCGGGTGTCTGTCTCTCCTAATATAGTCAATATCTAATTTGCAATGGGTTGTCAACAATTTGGTTATCCTCGTTGTGGTTCATGTTCGTAGGTAAGAACGGTTCTATCTTCGAAAGCCCTAAGCCACGTAAAACTTGCAATGGATAAATTAGAGGCGTCTAGTTTAGATTGTTGTTGGGCTAGTGTTATGATATGGTGATGTTGTAAGTAGAAGTATGAGATGATACTCTTATAACACACATAACATGTAAATTCCATAGACCTTGGCCTTACACATAGAGGTATCATAGTGATCATACCACGATGCACATGATGGAGATCAAGTGCGATAACCATATCATTTCACTTATAAACATGTGATGTTTGATTGCATCTTATATTGCTTGTTTGGCGTTTTATTAGCATAATAAGATGATCCCTCATTTAAATATCAAGATAAGAATGTGTTCTTCCTTAAGTATGCACCGATTATGTTTCGTCGCTCCAAGACATCACGTGATGATCGGGTGTTCTTGGATCCACGACCATATTTCGGGTGTAGAACAGTTACACACGCGAATACTAAGGTTATTACTTGGCGAGCCTAGCATGTACAGACATGGCCTAGGAACACGAACCGAAAGGTTAAGCATGAGTCATATGGTAGATATGATGCCCATTTGATGGTCGCCTTTGAAGCTACACCCACTCACGTGATTATCGGACTTGGTGTAGTAGATTTGGTTGATGTAATCACCAAAAAGGCACGAGGGATGTCGTTTTTGAGTGTGAGTTCATTTTTAATGTGGATTAGTTGAAATCAATCTATCATAAACTTAGTCTAAACTTTACAAATTCTGTTGTAGATGGCCCCACCTGCTTTTAATTTCAATGTGTTCATGGAGAAAGAGAAACTTGCAACGAACGGTAGAAACTTTACCGAATGGTCCATGAATTTAAGGATTCTCCTCTCTGGTGCACAAAAGCAATATGTGCTAGAAGCACCGCTAGGCCCCCACCATTCGATGATGCCCCTGACAAGGAGAAGAATGTCTATCAGACTCGTCAGGAGGACCACAACTTAGTTCATTGCGGCATATTGTATGGGCTAGAGCCAGAACTTCGAAAGGGTTTCGAAAACGGCAATGAATTTGATACAATGGGTGAGTTAAAAATGATTTTTGACACACATGCTGCTGTAGAGAGCTACAATGCTTCAGAAAAGTTCTTTAGCTGCATGATGGAAGAGAACAGCTCCGTAAGTGAGCTTGTACTCAAGATGTCGGGTTACACCGATAAGCTTATGTCCTTGGGAATATCGATTCCCATTGACTTAGGCATCCATCGTGTTCTGCAGTCTCTGCCACCTAGCTATAAGAGCTTCGTGATGAACTATAATATGCAAGGCATGAAGAAGTCTCTCCCCGAGCTTCTGTCAATGCTTAAAACTGTAGAAGTGGAGATCAAGAAAGAACATCAAGTGTTGATGGTCAATAAGACCACTGGTTTGAAGAAAGACAAGAAGGGAAAATGGAAGGGAAGTAAGGGCGGCAAGCCAGTTGCCGTTCCTAAAAAGAAACCCCGAGTTGGCCCTAAGTCTGATACTGAGTGCTATTATTGTAAGGGGACTGGCCACTGGAAGCGCAACTGCCCCAAGTATTTGGCAGACAAGAAGGCCGGCAAGGCAAACAAAGGTATATATATGATATACATGTTATTGATGTGTACTTGACTAGTACTCGCAGTAGCACCTGGGTATTTGATACTGGTTCAGTTGCTAATATTTGTAACTCGAATCAGGGGCTACAGAACAAGCGACCGCTAGCAAGGGGTGAAGTTAAGATGCGTGTCGGCAATGGGTAAGTGTTGATGTGATCGCCGTCGGAACGCTACCTCTCCACTTACCGCTGGGATTAGTAATAAACTTGAATAATTGTTATCTAGTGCCAGCACTGAGCATGAACATTGTATCTGGATCATGTTTGAAGCGAAGTGGTTATTCATTTAAATCCGAGAACAATGGTTGTTCTATTTATATGAATGAAATATTTTATGGTCATGCACTGATGATGAATGGTTTATTTCTATTGGATCTCGATAATAGTGTTACACATATTCATAATGTTGATGCTAAAAGGATTAAACTTAATGATGATATAACAACAACAACTATCAAAGGATTAAACTTAATCCGAGAACAATGCTTGCGCTTTGGCTCATGGTTCTAGTTGGGATGAGAATTTGCCTTATGCTGAGTTTTCCTACAACAACAACTATCAAACCAGCATCAAGACGTCACCGTTCGATGTGCTATATGGGAAACGGTGCCGGACACCATTGCTGTGGGATGGAGTAGGAGAACGCCAGTTGTTTGGACCCGATTTGATCAAGGACGCTGAGGAGAAGGTCGCCTTGATTAGGGACAGGCTGAAGGTAGCACAATCAAGGCAGAAGAGCTACGCCGACGCCAAGCGTAAGGAAGTGGTGTATGAGATAGGTGATAGAGCGTACCTCAGAGTGTCGCCACTTCGTGGAATCAAGAGATTTGGAATTAAGAGTAAGCTGGCACCTCGGTTTATTGGGCCGTATCGGGTCTTAGCACGCAAAGGAGAAGTTGCTTATCAGTTGGAGTTGCCAGAGGCTCTGTCCGCTGTTCACAATGTGTTCCACGTATCCCAGCTGAAGAGGTGCCATCCGGAGATGGTGGATACACCATTAAGAGACACTGTACCGCTAGAGGAGGTTCAGCTTGAGAATGACCTGACCTATGAGGAGAAGCCGGTCAAGATTCTGGAGACAGCGGAGAGGATTACCCGTACCAAGACAATCAGGTTTTGCAAGGTGCAGTGGAGCCACCACACCGAAGAGAAAGCCACTTGGGAGCGTGAGGATGACATCCAAGAGGACTACCCACACCTATTTGCTAGCCGCGCCGAATCTCGGGGACGAGATTCATCTTAAGGGGGTTAGTCTTGTCACATCCCAAAATTTAGATTTGGTTCTGCATTATCATTCATGTCATTGCATCATACTCTTCCATGCAAAACCATCGATTGAAAAGATTCGGCAAAACACTATTTTCTAAACCCTACTCTATTTTACTACGAGGCTCCAGCGAGAGGTTTTACTAGGACTTGTGTTTTCCACCCTTGTATCCTAGTGGTTTCACTCATCCCCTGATCCTAGGTTGTTCCCCTCGATTTTAAAAAAATTTAGGAACAAGAATCGCCCGATTCGGAGTTCGTATGAAGGAGTTACGGAGGTTTTACTAAAATGGAAAAAAGAAAAAAGAAAGGATCAAAAAAAAATCAGCGCCAGTCTGCTGGGCCGCGCCGGCCCAGCCAGCCAGCACCGCACCGCCCGCACGGCGGATAGAATCCGCCGCCGCCCCAGCTATAGCCCACCGACAGGTGGGGCCGTGTCCGCCTAGGACCCCGCGTGGGGGGCCCCACTTAAAGCCACCGACCCCACCTGCCCCTCTCCCCCCACGCGCCCGCACCCGCCGCCTCCTGCCTCGGGAACCGCGCCGCCTCGGGAACCGCGCTGCCGCCGTGCCAGGTAAGCCGCCGCCGCCGCACCTCGCGCGCGCCGCCGCCTCGCGCCGTCGCCGCCCGCGCGCGCCGCTCGCCGCCCGCACGCGCCGCCGCCGTCCCGTGCTGACCGCCTCTCCCTCTCCGCGCAGGACCCCGCCGACCCGCCGCCGTTCCGCCGCCGACCGCCGCCGTCCCGAGCCGCCGGAGCGCCGCCGCCGGTAAGCCGCCGCCGCCTCTTCTCGGTCGTCGGATCTAAGATCTGCGGCCCAGATCGACCGGAGACCGCGCGGTTGACTGGTCAACGGCCAGTCAACCCGCGCTGAGTCAGCGCTGAGTCAGCAGGGAATATTCCCGGAATATTCCCTTTTGATTTAAATCATTTTAGAAATTGCAGAATCTTGTAGAAACTTGTAAATTGCGTAGAAATTAATCTACTGGTCCAAAAATTGCAAATAAAATATGTGTAGATTCAGTAAGTCGTGTAGAACCTTGCTGTACCATTGTTTCACACTTTTGCAGCAAGGTTTTGTCCAGTTTATTTAAAAGAGTTAATGGCCTTTATGGAGTAATTAATTCGTAGAAAAAGATCTGTAACTCCAAAAATTGCGTATAATATGTCCCTGGATTCAGTAGAACGAGGGGAATATCATCGTGAATTAAAAAGGTAGGCATACAGTAAAAACTTCTACAGAAACTGCCTAGTGGCTTTCTGCAGTGTTTTAATTATTCAGGGAGTTTTATAATTTCTTTTTGAGTAATTCCAATTGGTACTGTTCCTAAATAGCAATGCTTATACAGTAGATTTTTCCCAAGATTTTAAAAATAGTATACTACCGGTAGTGAATTATTTGGGTTCTAGCTCTAGTTTTGAGCATTATATTTTGCATAATAGTTTTCCTTGCGCTAAAACTGTTTTCCATGCATGCAATCAGTAGCTTTACTGAATAGTATTATGTGGTGCAGCTGTAGCACCAATTCACTTCTCTTGCATGCATTCATGCATCATCTTTGTTGCATATGCTTGTGGATTGTTTGTTTATGATTGCAATTGTATCGTGTAGATTGTGACGAGTGCAACGCTTGCTCGTGTGTGGATTGTTCTTCCGACCGCTACAATCAAGGCAAGTAGATGCTACTTTGTTCATGATATCGTCCTACTATTTTCAATGCATTGTCGTGTATTTTGTAGATGCATGTGTAGGATGATACTATCGCTATGCTATGTCCTATTATGTGGTAGGGCTTTCCTTGTAGATGAACCACTGTTGGTAGATGTGCTTAGCCATGCTATGATGAACGAGAGCTGGGTTACATCACTGAAAGTTGTTTCTAAATGTGTTGGTTTGCGAAAACTAAAACAACTTAATCAATGAATCTCCTGGGTGTGATGAGATTGATTTTTTGGTGGTTTCATTGCGGAAAGGCACCCAGGTATCAAGAGAAAATGATTGGCTTCTTTATTCTGTAGCTTACGTGTATAACCATGTGCCAATAATGAAATGGGCGGTTGGTTGGACTTAGTAGGTTGTGGTAATTCGAACCCGCGTATCCAGATATGTAGAATTTTGGTAGGTTGGACCGGTGCGCGTCGGGATTGGGGAGCTACTTCCCGAACAGTCTCTTCTTGGACTTCTCCCTATCATCACCCAAAATGAGAGTGATGGTACGAGCTGGGCTGGCCAAGTCACATGGGTAAAGTGTACTAACCCCTGCAGGGTGTATAATCTAATCGATTAGCCGTGTCCCCGGTTATGGACAACTGAGTTGCTTGATATTGATTCCATGACATGTTTCTCGCTCATTCTAATTTCATAATTGCTTTAATATTGTTGGGTTACCTTAATTGGGATCTTTTCAAAGAAAATCAAAAACTGTTTATGAAAGTAGGACAAATGTATTTGCAAATGCAAGACAGACACAGCTCCACTTGCCAAATATGCATGTAGATGTTAGTACTAATGTCTCCTTTACTAGCTCTACTTGCCATACATTCCATGTATTGACCCTTCGGGGCTGCTACGTTTCATGTTGCAGGATATTCCGATTCTGAGTAATCGATATAGGCCACGGTACTCCACTCGGCACTTGTTCACTTGTGGGCAATTTGAAGAATGGAGGATTTACTTTATTTATGTTGCTACCTGAATAATTTGAGCTAGCCTTGGGCTAAGCTTTTATTGTAATAATGGTACTCTAGATCTTCGTTATTTATGATACACGAATATTTGCTATGTTATTCATCTTATTCTATTGTGGGCCAATGAACCGATCCAGGGATTGGCATGTCACATAGAAGCCACGGTCTTTTCAGAACCGCGGTGTTACAAGATGGTATCAGAGCCCGTGTGTCGACTGTAGGATCGTGACCTAGGATTGGATTAGGAAGCCATAGAGCTATTAAAGCATATATTAACTCTGTCTTTCATCTTATGCCTTTCACTCTCATAAATTCTTACCATATGCTATTCTCACACTTTCCTCTTTTAATGGATAGATGGGAGAGGTCAGGACTGAGTATGCGACCATGGAGTCACCAAGGCCCTTTGCAAGGCAGTTAGCACAACTCTCGCAGTCATTGGGATTGCCACTGCCCATGTTCAAGGGAAGAAGGTTGTACACCTATGGATATGGCGAGGATGCATGGGAGATCACCACCTTCATCTTCAGGGATGCTGCCTTGCCAAACCCTGTGCATCTGATCTACACCAAGACATACTGCAACTGGGGACTTGGAATCAACTTGGCCATACATGAAGCCCTGTCTCGCCAGTGCCATCAAGTCCGACACCTACTTCCAGCAGATTCACCTTACCGTGACTATGGGAGGCGTGATGAAGATGGGCACATTGTGGTTACCCCGGGTGACAGGAACAACATGCCGCCCCGTCGGAGACACATAGAGGACATGGAAAGGGAGAATGGAGCTCTAGCTGAGAATGTGATGATGATAAAGGAGATTGCAGATTTTGCTAGCAATGGTATGGTGGTCCAAGGACAGGAGATTGACACCTTGCATGAAGCTGTGGGAGTTCTGGAGAATGCCTTGATAGCCAGAGATGCAACCATAGCTCATCTTCATGGTACTGTGCAGGAGAACACCCAGAACATACAACAGCTGCAAGGGACCGTCCAGGAAAGGGACCAAACTATTGAAGCTATGACAGCCCAGATTGCCGCCCTCCAAGCACAGCTGAATCCACCCTCTGATGATGACAATGGAGATGATGACAACAATGATGATGACAGTGGCAACGATGATGATGATGAGGACGAGGATGATGATGATGGAGACGATGATGGTGGAGGAGATGAAGCTGTTGCAGTTGCAGCTGAGAGTGAAGAAGAAGAGGAGGATCCAGAAGAGGTGGAGTTTGAGATCTCAAGTGATGATTCAGGAGAAGTGTACACTCCGCCGCCATGGTTGAACCATGGACCGAAGCGCCAACGCATAAGTGCAAGGACCTACCGCAACCTCTTCAAGAAGTAGATAGAAGTCCACCAATTAGTCCTCGTTAGGCAAAAACGTTAGGATTAGTCTCGATCGATGTGAAACTTAGTTACTGTTAGTTTAAGAGTGTTTAGTTGCTTATTTGTGTACTCCGATATCCCAGGAATTATTTGTGCGAATTTTATGAAAGAGTTATGGCAAGTTTGGTTAACATCTGTGTTATTTTCGCTGCAGTTTTCTGCTGATACAGCAGTACTGTACGATTTTTCATATTTTTCTGGTAACTGGGAAAAATCTGAAAAAAATAGGGCTGGTGCGAAACTCTCTGTACTGTATGTGAAAATATCAGCTAAATTTTCTGACGAGTCTAAGTCAGGTAGAAAAATTCGTGAACGCTGCTGGACTGTTCTGGCAGATTGCTGTTTTTGTTGGTTAGTTGATCAACTGTTTAGTTAACCATTGCCAACTCTTGTAAAACTATTTCAGTAGGTATATACTGCTAGGATAACCCCTGGGATGTTGCTGGATCACTTGTTTGTTTATATGTTGCTTGCTTGAGATTGTCTGCTATTGTTTGTTGTTGTTTGATCATAATGCATGGGTAGAATCCTATTAACGTAGTTGATTCTTTCTAAGCTTACCTATGCTGAACCGCAGATACCTCCCCGCCGTCAACCCACTGAGTTGGAGCAGCTCATGGCAGCTCAGGCACAGCTGACCCAAGTTATGACTCAGTTCATGGAAGCTCATAACAACAACAACAATGGGAACAACCAGCTTCAGGGAGATGCTCTCACCAGATTTCTGAGGCTAAGGCCAGCTAAGTTCTCTACTGCAACGGAACCAATTGTTGCTCTCGACTGGTTGCGTTCAGTCAACAAGGATCTGGTAACTATTGGATGCACTGATGCTGAGAAGGTGAGGTTTGCCGCTCACCTACTAGAGGGACCAGCCGCTTCTTGGTGGGACACTTTTCAGATCACCCACCCGCTGGATACTGTGACTTGGGCAATGTTTGAGGAAGGTTTCAGGACCAACCACGTGTCTTCAGGAGTTCTGAGCCTGAAGAGGAAGGAGTTTTGCAACTTGCGCCAAACCAACCGCACTGTGGCTGAGTACATTGAGGAGTTAAACAACCTGTCCCGTTATGCACCTGAGGATGTTGACACTGATGCAAAAAGGAGGGAGAGATTCCTGGATGGCCTTAGTGATGAGCTTTCCGTGCAGCTACTGGTGGTTTATTGCCCCACTTTCCAGGAGCTTATGGACAAGGCCAGGATCTTGGAAGGGAAGCACAAACAGGTGGAGAACTGCAAGAGAAAGAGCAATAATCACCACTCTGGTTCACATCACAAGTCTCGCACTACTTATGATGGATACTCCAAGCATGGAGGGAGTGACCATGGGCACCATGGGATCCATGACCGCCACCACCATGGGGGCGATGGACATCGCCATGACAACCACAAGAGCAACCACCACAGCCACAAGGGAGGACACTCTCACCACTCCGGAGGACACGGTGGACATGACCGCAACCACGATCGCAGCTTTGTGAAGAAGGATCTGAGTGAGGTGACATGCTTCAAGTGTAAACAGAAGGGACACTATGCTGTCAACTGTCCAGAGAGGAAGGGACTGAAGCCAACCAACAACGAGAAGGCCACAGTGAACCACATGAATGTGGAGGAGATTCCAGATGAGCCTGACCTTGTGATTGGTAAGTTTCGAATCAACACTCACCCTGCACTTATACTTTTCGATACTGGTGCATGGCATTCATTCATATCAAGGGCATTCGTGGATAAGTATAAGCTACCTACTGAGTCTATGAAAGGGTCTATTAGAGTGAGTTCACCTGGAGGAGATATGATAGCTAGCGCGGGATGCCGCGACTTAACTGTGAGGATTGGAACACACAACTTCAGTGCACATCTGGTAGTGTTGGAATCGCAGGGGTTAGATGTTATTCTGGGTATGGATTGGATGTCTATGCATGGGGGACACATAGATTGTGCACAGCGAGCTGTTTCACTCAAAACCCCGGATGGTAAGAGGATTAGATTCAAGTCAGCTGTGCGACCGCGAAGTTGTAAGTTGAATTCTCTTAAGGGGGTTAGCATGGATACTGTGCCAGTGATTAGGGATTACCCCGACGTGTTTCCGGAAGAGCTGCCAGGAATGCCACCTGACAGGGAAGTGGAGTTTCTCATCGATCTGATGCCGGGAACATGACCTATAGCAAAGAAACCATATAAGATGGATGTGGATGAGCTGAAGGAATTGAAGAAATAGCTGAAAGAGCAGTTGGACAAGGGGTTCATTCAGCCTAGTTCGTCGTCATGGGGTGCACCTGTCCTGTTTGTGGAGAAGAAAGACAGCAGCAAGAGATTAGTGGTGGACTATCGCTCGCTGAATGAAGTGACTATCAAGAACAAATACCCCCTGCCGAACATAAATGATTTGTTTGATCAACTGGAAGGAGCAAAGGTGTTTAGCAAGATTGATCTGCGATCGGGCTACTTCCAATTGAAGATACGGGAGGAGGACATACCTAAAACCGCTTTCACTACTAGGTATGGTTTATATGAGTATACAGTTATGTCTTTTGGACTAACGAATGCCCCGGCATATTTCATGACCATGATGAACAAGGTATTTCTGGAGTACTTGGACAAGTTCGTGGTGGTGTTTATTGATGACATACTGATATATTCCAAGGATGATGCTGAGCATGAGAAGCATCTGCGACTGATTATGGAGAAGCTGAGGGAACACAAGCTGTATGCCAAATTCAGCAAGTGTGAATTCTGGCTCAACACTGTTGGATTTCTTGGACACGTGGTGTCAGGAGAAGGAGTCGCTGTTGATCCAAGCAAAGTGACTGCAGTGACAGAATGGGAAGCGCCCAAGAATGCAGGAGAGATACGAAGCTTTTTGGGACTTACTGGATATTACAGGAGATTCATTGAAAACTTCTCCAAGATTGCTAAGCCGATGACCGAACTTCTGAAGAAGGAGAGGAAGTTTGAATGGTCAGACGTATGTGAAGCCAGCTTTCAGGAACTGAAGCGTCGATTAGTGACTGCACCTGTTCTGTGTTTACCAGGCCTTCAGAAGGATTTCCAAGTGTACTGCGATGCTTCTCGACAGGGACTTGGGAGTGTGCTGATGCAAGAGGGGAGAGTAGTGTCATATGCCTCGCGACAACTCAAGAACCATGAGCGGAATTACCCCACACACGACTTGGAGTTAGCGTCAGTGGTTCATGCGCTCAAGGTATGGAGGCATTACTTAATGGGAAAACACTGTGATGTGTACACCGACCACAAGAGCCTGAAGTACATATTTACACAGAAGGAACTGAACATGAGACAAAGGAGATGGTTGGAACTTATCAAGGACTATGATATGAATCTGCAATACCACCCAGGGAAGGCCAATGTAGTAGCAGATGCTCTGAGCCGAAAGGTTTATGCCAATGGACTAACAGTTGGGGAATTGCCTGAGGATTTGTGCAAGCAATTCAAGGACCTTAGACTGGAGGTAGTGTCTGAAGGATACTTGGCAGCAATGGAAGTCCAACCCACGCTACAGGACAGAATCAGGAAGGCTCAAGTGGGAGACAAAGAGATAGATGAAGTAAAGGAAAATATGAAGGAGGATCGAGCAAGGGAATTCCGCGAGGATGTGCAAGGAACCTTGTGGTATGGAGATCGTTTGTGCGTTCCCAACAATCCGGAAATAAGGAAATTGATTCTGCAGGAAGCTCATGACTCGCCGTATTCCATACATCCGGGCAATACGAAGATGTATATGGACCTAAAGGACAGATTCTGGTGGAACAACATGAAAGGAGACATCGCAGAGCATATTGCCCTATGTGATGTATGTAGCCGAGTAAAGGCGGAACACCAGAAGCTAGCAGGATTGCTATAGCCATTGCCCGTGCCGGATTGGAAGTGGGATAGAGTGGGAATGGATTTTATCACAGGATTGCCCAGGACCAGGTCAGGATATGACTCCATTTGGGTAGTGGTCGATCATTTGACTAAGGTAGCCCACTTTATACCGGTAAAGACGACCTATAAGAGTGCAAAGTTGGCCAAGATTTACATGGACAGGATTGTGTGCCTACATGGAGTTCCCAAGAGTATCGTATCTGATAGAGGCACCCAATTTACCTCACACTTCTGGCGCCAGCTGCACGAGTCACTTGGTACTAGATTGGAGTTTAGCACAGCGTTTCACCCACAGACTGATGGACAGACCGAGAGGGTGAATCAGATTTTG
The DNA here is from genome assembly GCA_916181665.1 of Avena sativa. Taxonomy (NCBI): domain Eukaryota; kingdom Viridiplantae; phylum Streptophyta; class Magnoliopsida; order Poales; family Poaceae; genus Avena; species Avena sativa. The sequence continues at coordinate 91,094,857 of OV702293.1, read as the reverse complement.
GAAGACATGCTGAGAGCTTGTGCTTTGGCTCATGGTTCTAGTTGGGATGAGAATTTGCCTTATGCTGAGTTTTCCTACAACAACAGCTATCAAACCAGCATCAAGACGTCACCGTTCGATGTGCTATATGGGAAAAGGTGTCGGACACCATTGCTGTGGGATGGAGTAGGAGAACGCCAGTTGTTTGGACCCGATTTGATCAAGGACGCTGAGGAGAAGGTCGCCTTGATTAGGGACAGGCTGAAGGTAGCACAATCAAGGCAGAAGAGCTACGCCGACGCCAAGCGTAAGGAAGTGGTGTATGAGATAGGTGATAGAGCGTACCTTAGAGTGTCGCCACTTCGTGGAATCAAGAGATTTGGAATTAAGGGTAAGCTGACACCTCGGTTTATTGGGCCGTATCGGGTCATAGCACGCAAAGGAGAAGTGGCTTATCAGTTGGAGTTGTCAGAGGCTCTGTCCGCTGTTCACAATGTGTTCCACGTATCCCAGCTGAAGAGGTGCCATCCGGAGATGGTGGATACACCATTAAGAGACACTGTACCGCTAGAGGAGGTTCAGCTTGAGAATGACCTGACCTATGAGAAGAAGCCGGTCAAGATTCTGGAGACAGCGGAGAGGATTACCCATACCAAGACAATCAGGTTTTGCAAGGTGCAGTGGAGCCACCACACTGAAGAGGAAGCCACTTGGGAGCGTGAGGATGACATCCAAGAGGACTACCCACACCTATTTGCTAGCCGCGCCGAATCTCGGGGACGAGATTCATCTTAAGGGGGTTAGTCTTGCCACATCCCAAAATTTAGATTTGGTTCTGCATTATCATTCATGTAATTGCATCATACTCTTCCATGCAAAACCATCGATTGAAAAGATTCGGTAAAACACTATTTTCTAAACCCTACTCTATTTTACTACGAGGCTCCTGCGGGAGGTTTTACTAGGACTTGTGTTTTCCACCCTTGTAGCCTAGTGGTTTCACTCATCCCCTAACCATAGGTTGTTCCCCTTGATTTTAAAAAAATTTAGGAACAAGAATCGCCCGATTCGGAGTTCGTATGAAGGAGTTACGGAGGTTTTACTAAAATGGAAAAAGGGAAAAAGAAAGGATCAAAAAAAATCGGCGCCAGTCTGCTGGGCCGCGCCGGCCCAGCCAGCCAGCACCGCACCGCCCGCGCGGCGGATAGAATCCGCCGCCGCCCCAGCTACAGCCCACCGACAGGTGGGGCCGTGTCCTCCTAGGACCCCGTGTGGGGGGCCCCACTTAAAGCCACCGACCCCACCTGCCTCTCTCTCCCCACGCGCCCGCACCCGCCGCCCTCCCGCCTCGATCCGCGCGCCGCCGCCTGCCTCGGGAACCGCGCCGCCACCGCGCTAGGTAAGCCGCCGCCGCCGCACCCCGCGCGTGCCGCCGCCTCGCGCCGCCGCCGCCCGCGCGCGCCACTCGCCGCCCGCACGCGCCATCACCTGCACGCGCCGCCGCTGCGCCGACCCGCCACCGCGCCGCCCGCACGCGCCGCCGCCATCCCGCGCTGACCGCCTCTCCCTCTCCGCACAGGACCCCGCCGACCCGCCGCCGTTCCGCCGCCGACCGCCTGTTGGAATTATGCCCTAGAGGCAATAATAAAGATGTTATTATTATAATTCTTGTTCATGATAAAGTTTATATTCCATGCTAGAATTGTATTAAGTGGAAACTTTAATACTTGTGTGGTTTGTGAACAACACCGTGTCCCTAGTACGCCTCTATGGACTAGCTCATTGATCAATGATGGTTAAGGTTTCCTAACCATAGACATGAGTTGTCAATTGATAATGAGATCATATCATTAGGAGAATGATATGATGGACAAACCCAAACTAAGCGAAGCAATTAGATCGTGTCATCGTGTTCGTCTTTGCGAAGCTTTTCTTATGTCAAATATTGTATTCCTTAGACCATGAGATAATACAACTCCCTGGTATCGGAAGAAATCTTTGAGGTCATCAAACGTCATCCTATGAGAGGGTGATCATAAAGGTGTCTCTCAGGTGATCGGAAAGTATCTGTTGGGTTGTATGTATCGAGATGGAATTTGTCCCTCCCAAGTCAGAGAGATATACTTCGGGCCCACTCGGTAATCGATATCAACACCGCTTGCAAGCATGTGGTTAAGGAGTTAATCACAAAGTGATATCGGATTACGGAACGAGTAAAGTACTTGCTGTGAACGAGATTGAACTAGGTATGACGGTACCGACGATCAAATCTCGGGCAAGTAAAATATCGCGAGACGAAGGGAATATATATATGGGATTGATTGAATCCTGGCATCGTGGTTCATCCGATATGATCATCGATGAATGTGTGGGAGTCAATATGGGTTTCCAGACCCCGCTGTTGATTATTGATAGAAGATCATGTCTGCATATTCTCGAACCCGCAGGGTCACACGCTTAACGTGTCTCGACGCTAGGATAGATTGGATAATTGGTTGATGAGTTTTTGTTCGGAGTCTCGGATGGGATCCGGGACATCACGAGAGGTTCCAGAGTGGTCCGGAGAATAAGATTCATATAAGGCAGTGCAGTTTTTGGAGTTCGGAATTGTTCCGGGTTAATCGGTATTGTACCGGAAGCTTCTAGAACCTTCCGGAAGGGGACCAACGTGGCCCCACCTTCCGGGAGGGGGCATGGGCCTATGAGGGAGTGTCCTGGCCGCATTGGGCCAGGGGCACAAGGCCCCATAGGGACCAGCCGGCCTAGAGAGGTTTAAACTCGAGATAGAGTTTCTAGAAGGGGGGTTTCCTTGCCCCCCACTCTTCCTCCTTGGGGCCGCCGGCCTTGGCTTGGGGGAGGGGCTAGGGATGCGCCCACCCCTCTATATATAGAGGGCTGGGGGCTCACCAACCGCCTACACCTTCCCCTCCAACCCTAGCCGCCCTGCTGCCCTCCTCTCTCCCTCCCGACTGCTTGTAGGCGAAGACCTGCTGCAGAAATTTTCCACCAATTGCACTGCGCCATCGTGTTGTAGATCCAACCCATCTCTCCACCATACTTGCTGGACCAAGGAAGGAGGAGACGTCGAGGTGCTGCACGTGTGCATCTCACGGAGGCACCGCCACTTGTGGTGCTAGATCGGATCAGATCGCGAGGAGGAGAAGCGAGTACGACTACATCACCCACGTTCCGATGAACGTTCCGCTGTGCTAATCTTCAAGGGTATGAAGATCTAATCCAATCTCTTTCGTTGTTTGCGTCTCCTAGATTAGATCTTGGCTTTCCCTCTGTTTGCATCCGTAGAAAATTTTGATTTACTATGCCGCAAAACCCTTCAGTGGTATCAGAGCTAGATCTATGCGTAGATGTGTTTCACGAGTAGAACGCAACATGGTTGTTGCGGGCGTTAATGTTTTCTGTTGCAAGCCTCTTGTTTGTGTTCTTCTTATGACGCGGGATAGTGAGATTGAAGCGGTCCAGGCCAACCTTACGTGACGTCGTTCGCGAGACGGGCTCCGCACTTGACGTGTGGCTTGTTCCACACATGCGGCTGGTGGATGTCAGTTTCTCTCACTATAGTTGTCATGGGATTAACACCGGAGTTTGGCAACCATAATATCACCGTTGTGGCTTTCCGTAGGTAAGAATCGTTCTTAGCATCTACTCCCATAAGCCACGTAAAACATGCAACAACAAAGTAGAGGCGTCTAACTTGTTTTTGCAGGGAGTGTTTTCTGTGATATGGTATGGCCCAAGATGTGATGTGTATATTGTATGCGATGATCATGTTTTGTAATGTTTCACGACTTGCATGTCGATGAGTACACAACCGGCAGGAGCCATATGGTTGTCTTTATAATTGTGTATGACCTGCGAGTCAACTTCTTATACGCCATGTAATAGCTTTACTTTATCGCTAAGTAGTTAGCAATAGTTATAGTTGCTATTCGTGGTGGAGGCAATCATGGTGGAGTGATGGAGATCATGCCGGAACGCACAAGATGGAGATCATTGCGCGAAGATTGGCTATACCATGTCACATAAAGTTATATGCATGTGATGTTTATCCTTTTATGTATCTTATTATGCTTAGATCGCGACGGTAGCATTATAAGATGATTCCTCACTTAAAGATCAAGATAAAAACTGTGTTCTCCCCAAGTATGCACCGTTGCGAAAGTTCGTCGTGTCCAAGCATCACATGATGATCGGGTGCTATAGACTCTACGCTCACATACAACGGGTGCAAGCCAGTTTTGCACACGCGGAAATACTTGGGTCTAACTTGACGAGCCTAGCATGTACAGACATGGCCTCGGAACACAAGAACCGAAAGGTTAAGCATGAGTCATATGAATGATATGATCGACACTTCGTTGTCCGCCATTGAAACCACATCTCTTCTCGTGATGATCGGATTAGGTGTGGTGAATTTGGATCGTGTTCACTAAACAACTTGAGGGATGTTGAATTTTGTGGGAGTTCATCTAGTAATTTGATTAAGTTGAACTATTTATCATGAACATAGTCTAAATTGTACTTGCAAATACTGTAGATCACATGGCCAAGTCCAACTTCAATGTCAACGTTTTTGCTGAGAAGGAAAAGCTTAGAAACAATGGGTCTAACTTCACCAATTGGTTCCGCAATCTAAGAATCATTCTCTCTGGCGGTCAAAAGGACTATGTCCTTGGGAAAGCGTTAGGTGACCCCCCTGCTACAACTGCGCCATCTGATGAGAAAGCTGTCTATCAGTCGCGCAAAGATGATTATGGTGTGATTAAGAGCACCATGTTGTTTGCTATGGAACCGGAACTTCAAAATCGTTTTGAAGACTATCCCGGGCCCTTTGAGATTCTCGAAGAGCTGAAAACCATGTTTCAGACTCAGGCCCGTTCTGAGAGATATGAGATCTCAGAGAAGTTCTTTAACTGCAAGATGGAGGAAGGGAGTTCCGTTAGTGAGCACGCCATTAAGATGACGGGCTACACTCAACGCCTTGAGCAACTGGAATGCACGATTCCAGAGGAGCTCAAGATTGACAGGGTTCTGCAATCACTCACTCCCAGCTACAAAATTTTTGTAGTGACTCATAATCAGATTGGTTCCACTGATACGATCACCGAGCTCTTCGCAAAGCTGAAGGCCGCGGAAGTGGACATCAAAAAGGATAATCAAGTGTTGATGGTCAACAAGCCCACCTTCAAGAAAGGTAAGGGAGCAAAGAAGCCCTTCAAGAAGGGCGGCGGCAAGCGCACTGCCCCTGCTGAGAAGAAGCTCAAGTCTGGTCCTAAACCGGACACTGAGTGCTTCTATTGCAAGGACAAGGGCCACTGGAAGCGCAACTGTCCGAAGTACTTAGCGGACAAGAAGGCTGGCACCATCAAAGGTATATTTGATATACATGTTATTGATGTTTTCCTTACTAGCCCTCGTTGTAGTGCCTGGGTATTTGATACCGGTTCAGTTGCTAATATTTGTAACTCGAAACAGGAGCTACAGAATAGACGGCGGCTTGCGAGGGATGAGGTGACGATGCGCGTTGGCAACGGATCAAGAGTTGATGTGATGGCCGTCGGCACGCTCTTCTTAGTTTTACCTTCGGGATTAGTTTTAAACCTTAATAAGTGTTATTATGTGCCTGCGTTGAGCATGAACATTATTTCTGGATCTTGTTTATTGCAAGACGGTTATTCATTTAAATCGGAGAATAATGGTTGTTCTATTTATATGAGTAACATTTTTTATGGTCATGCACCTATTGTGAATGGTTTATTTCTTCTAAATCTCGAAAGGGATGAAACACATATCCATAACATTGAGGCTAAGAGATGCAAAGTAGATAGTGATAATACTACTTATTTGTGGCACTGTCGTCTAGGTCATATTGGTGTAAAGCGCATGAAGAAACTCCATTCTGATGGACTTTTGGAGTCTCTTGATTTTGAATCATTTGACACATGCGAACCATGCCTCATGGGCAAGATGATCAAAACCCCGTTCTCCGGTATGATGGAGCGAGCAACGAACTTGTTGGAAATCATACATACCGATGTATGCGGACCGATGAGTGTTTCAACGCGCGGTGGATATCGCTATTTTCTCACTTTTACCGATGACTTAAGTAGATATGGGTATATCTATTTAATGAAACATAAATCTGAAACTTTTGAAAATTTCAAAGAATTTCAGAATGAAGTGGAGAACCATCGTAACAGAAAGATTAAGTTTCTACGATCCGATCGTGGAGGTGAATATTTGAGTTATGATTTTCTCACGCATCTTAAAGCAAGTGGAATCGTTTCACAACTCACGCCACCCGGAACACCACAGCGCAATGGTGTGTCTGAACGCCGGAATCGAACCCTATTAGATATGGTCCGATCAATGATGTCTCTTACTGATTTGCCGTTATCATTTTGGGGTTATGCATTAGAAACCGCTGCATTCACTTTAAATAGGGCTCCATCTAAATCCGTTGAGACGACACCGTATGAACTGTGGTTTGGTGCTAAACCTAAGTTGTCGTTTCTTAAAGTTTGGGGATGCGAAGCTTACATCAAGAAGTTGATGCCGGACAAGCTCGAACCCAAAGCGGAGAAATGCGTCTTCATAGGATACCCTAAGGAAACTATTGGGTATACCTTCTATCACAGAACCGAAGGCAAAGTGTTTGTCGCAAAGAACGGTTCCTTTCTTGAGAAGGAGTTTCTCTCGAAAGAAGTGAGTGGGAGGAAAGTAGAGCTAGACGAGGTTATTGAACCTTCTCTTGAGTTGGAGAGTAGCGCAGCACCTGAAATTGTTCCAGTGCCGCCTGCACCAACAATAGAGGAAGCTAATGACAAGGATCATGAAGCTTCAGACGATGCTGCTACTGAACGTCGCAGGTCGACAAGGTCGTGTGCCCCTCCTGAGTGGTATGGCAACCCTGTCTTGACTGTCTTGTTAGTAGAAGACAGTGAACCTACGAACTATGAGGAAGCGATGATGAGCCCAGACTCTGAGAAATGGCTAGAAGCCATGAAATCCAAATTGGGATCCATGAGCGAAAACCAAGTATGGACTTTGGTGGACCCTCCTAGCGACCGAAAGGCCGTTGAGTGCAAATGGATCTTCAAGAAGAAAACGGACGCGGATGGTAATGTTACCATCTATAAAGCACGGCTTGTCGCGAAAGGTTTTCGACAAGTTCAAGGTGTTGACTACGATGAGACTTTCTCTCCCGTAGCGATGTTTAAGTCCATTCGGATTTTATTAGCAATTGCTGCGTTTCATGATTATGAAATATGGCAGATGGATGTCAAGACTGCTTTCCTCAATGGCAACATTGATGAAGAGTTGTATATGATGCAACCCGAAGGTTTTGTCGATCCTAAGGATGCTGATAAAGTATGCAAACTTCAGCGTTCCATTTATGGACTGAAGCAAGCATCTCGGAGTTGGAACCTTCGTTTTGATCAAGTGATCAAGAGCTTTGGATTTGTTCCAAATTGCTACGAAGCTTGCATCTACAAGAAAGTGAGTGGGAGCTCGGTGACGTTTCTGGTACTATATGTGCATGACATATTGATTATTGGAAATGACATCAACATGCTTAACGATGTGAAGAGTTATTTGAACAAGTGTTTTTCAATGAAAGACCTAGGTGAAGCTGCTTATATATTGGGCATCAAAATCTATAGAGATAGACAAAGACGCCTGATAGCTTTAAGCCAGAGTACATACCTAGACAAAGTTCTGAAAAGGTTCAGAATGGATAAGGCAAAGAAAGGTTCAGTGCCTATGTTGTCAGGTAAGATATTGAGCAAGGCTCAGTGTCCAGCTACGGTAAATGATAGGGAAGCTATGAGCAAAGTGCCTTATGCCTCGGCCATAGGTTCGATCATGTATGCCATGCTGTGTACTAGGCCGGATGTGTCCAATGCTCTTAGTTTGACGAGCAGATACCAAAGTGATCCAGGAATGGAACACTGGACAGCCGTGAAGAACATCCTAAAGTACCTAAATAGGACTAAAGAAATGTTCTTAGTCTATGGGGGTGAAGAACAGCTCGTCGTAAAAGGTTACATCGACGCTAGTTTCGACACCGACAAGGATGATTCTAAATCTCAGACAGGATACGTGTATATTTTGAATGGAGGAGCTGTGAGCTGGAGAAGCTGCAAGCAAAGCGTGATCGCGGGATCTACAGTAGAAGCGGAATACATGGCAGCTACAGAAGCGTCAAGTGAAGGAGTTTGGATCAGAAACTTCATCACTGAGCTTGGCGTGGTTCCAAGTGCATTGGACCCACTGGAGATATTGTGTGACAACACTGGCGCCATAGCACTCGCTAAGGAACCAAGATATCATCCAAAGACCAAGCATATCAACCGCAAGTTTCATATAATCCGAGATTATATAGCAGATGGAGATCTGAAGATTAGCAAAGTACATACAGATCTGAATGTCGCAGATCCATTGACTAAACCTCTTCCACGTGTAAAACATGATCAGCACCTCAGTGCCATGGGTGTGAGATTGTTGCCAAATGTAAACTAGATTATTGACTCTAGTGCAAGTGAGAGACTGTTGGAATTATGACCTAGAGGCAATAATAAAGATGTTATTATTATAATTCTTGTTCATGATAAAGTTTATATTCCATGCTAGAATTGTATTAAGCGGAAACTTTAATACTTGTGTGGTTTGTGAACAACACCGTGTCCCTAGTACGCCTCTATGGACTAGCTCATTGATCAATGATGGTTAAGGTTTCCTAACCATAGACATGAGTTGTCAATTGATAATGAGATCATATCATTGGGAGAATGATATGATGGACAGACCCAAACTAAGCGAAGCAATTAGATCGTGTCATCGTGTTCGTCTTTGCGAAGCTTTTCTTATGTCAAATATTGTATTCCTTAGACCATGAGATAATACAACTCCCTGGTATCGGAAGAAATCTTTGAGGTCATCAAACGTCATCCTATGAGAGGGTGATCATAAAGGTGTCTCTCAGGTGATCGGAAAGTATCTGTTGGGTTGTATGTATCGAGATGGAATTTGTCCCTCCCAAGTCGGAGAGATATACTTCGGGCCCACTCGGTAATCGATATCAACACCGCTTGCAAGCATGTGGTTAAGGAGTTAATCACAAAGTGATATCGGATTACGGAACGAGTAAAGTACTTGTTGTGAACGAGATTGAACTAGGTATGACGGTACCGACGATCAAATCTCGGGCAAGTAAAATATCGCGAGACGAAGGGAATATATATATGGGATTGATTGAATCCTGGCATCGTGGTTCATCCGATATGATCATCGATGAATGTGTGGGAGTCAATATGGGTTTCCAGACCCCGCTGTTGATTATTGATAGAAGATCATGTCTGCATATTCTCGAACCCGCAGGGTCACACGCTTAACGTGTCTCGACGCTAGGATAGATTGGATAATTGGTTGATGAGTTTTTGTTCGGAGTCTCGGATGGGATCCGGGACATCACGAGAGGTTCCAGAGTGGTCCGGAGAATAAGATTCATATAAGGCAGTGCAGTTTTTGGAGTTCGGAATTGTTCCGGGTTAATCGGTATTGTACCGGAAGCTTCTAGAACCTTCCGGAAGGGGACCAACATGGCCCCACCTTTCGGGAGGGGGCATGGGCCTATGAGGGAGTGTCCTGGCCGCATTGGGCCAGGGGCACAAGGCCCCATAGGGACCAGCCGGCCTAGAGAGGTTTAAACTCGAGATAGAGTTTCTAGAAGGGGGTTTCCTTGCCCCCCACTCTTCCTCCTTGGGGCCGCCGGCCTTGGCTTGGGGGAGGGGATAGGGCTGCGCCCACCCCTCTATATATAGAGGGCTGGGGGCGCACCAACCCCCTACACCTTCCCCTCCAACCCTAGCCGCCCTGCTGCCCTCCTCTCTCCCTCCCGACTGCTTGTAGGCGAAGACCTGCTGCAGAAATTCTCCACCAATTGCACCGCGCAGTCGCGTTGTAGATCCAACCCATCTCTCCACCATACTTGCTGGACCAAGGAAGGAGGAGACGTCGAGGTGCTGCACGTGTGCATCTCACGGAGGCACCGCCACTTGTGGTGCTAGATTGGATCGGATCGCGAGGAGGAGAAGCGAGTACGACTACATCACCCACGTTCCGACGAACGTGAAGCTGTGCGAATCTTCAAGGGTATGAAGATCTAATCCAATCTCTCTCGTTGTTTGCATCTCCTAGATTAGATCTTGGCTTTCCCTCTGTTCGCATCCGTAGAAAATTTTGATTTACTATGCCGCGAAACCCTTCACCGCCGCCGTCCCGAGCCGCTGGAGCGCCGCCGCCGGTAAGCCGCCGCCGCCGCCTCTTCTCGGCCGTCGGATCTAAGATCTGCGGCCCAGATCGACCGGAGACCGCGCGGTTGACTGGTCAACGGCCAGTCAACCCGCGCTGAGTCAGCGCTGAGTCAGCAGGGAATATTCCCTTTTGATTTAAATCGTTTTAGAAATTGCAGAATCTTGTAGAAATTTGTAAATTGCGTAGAAATTAGTCTACTGGGCCAAAAATTGCAAATAAAATATGTGTAGATTCAGTAAGTCGTGTAGAACCTTGCTGTACCATTGTTTCACACTTTTGCAGCAAGGTTTTGTCCAGTTTATTTAAAAGAGTTAATGGCCTTTCTAGAGTAATTAATTCGTAGAAAAAGATCTGTAACTCCAAAAATTGCGTATAATATGTCCCTAGATTCAGTAGAACGAGGGGAATCTCATCGTGAATTAAAAGGTAGGCTTACAGTAAAAACTTCTGCAGAAACTGCCTAGTGGCTTTCTGCAGTGTTTTAATTATTCAGGGAGTTTTATAATTCCTTTTTGAGTAATTCCAATTGGTACTGTTCCTAAATAGCAATGCTTATACAGTAGATTTTTCCCAAGATTTTACAAACAGTATACTACCGGTAGTGAATTATTTGGGTTCTAGCTCTAGTTTTGAGCATTATATTTTGCATAATAGTTTTCCTTGCGCTAAAACTGTTTTCCATGCATGCAATCAGTAGCTTTACTGAATAGTATTATGTGGTGCAGCTGTAGCACCAATTCACTTCTCTTGCATGCATTCATGCATCATCTTTGTTGCATATGCTTGTGGATTGTTTGTTTATGATTGCAATTGTATCGTGTAGATTGTGACGAGTGCAACGCTTGCTCGTGTGTGGATTGTTCTTCCGACCGCTACAACCAAGGCAAGTAGATGCTACTTTGTTCATGATATCGTCCTACTATTTTCAATGCATTGTCGTGTATTTTGTAGATGCATGTGTAGGATGATACTATCGCTATGCTATGTCCTATTATGTGGTAGGGCTTTCCTTGTAGATGAACCACCGTTGGTAGATGTGCTTAGCCATGCTATGATGAACGAGGGCTGGGTTACATCACTCAAAGTTGTTTCTAAATGTGTTGGTTTGCGAAAACTAAAACAACTTAATCAATGAATCTCCTGGGTGTGATGGGATTGATTTTTTGGTGGTTTCATTGCGGAAAGGCACCCAGATATCAAGAGAAAATAATTGGCTTCTTTATTCTGTAGCTTACGTGTACAACCATGTGCCAATAATGAAATGGGCGGTTGGTTGGACTTAGTAGGTTGTGGTAACTCGAACCCGCGTATCCAGAGATTTAATTTTGGTAGGTTGGACCGGTGCGCGTCGGGATTGGGGAGCTACTTCCCGAACAGTCTCTTCTTGGACTTCTCCCTATCATCACCCAAAATGAGAGTGATGGTACGAGCTGGGCTGGCCAAGTCACATGGGTAAAGTGTACTAACCCCTGCAGGGTGTATAATCTAATCGATTAGCCGTGTCCCCGGTTATGGACGTCTGAGTTGCTTGATATTGATTCCATGACATGTTTCTCGCTCATTCTAATTTCATAATTGCTTTAATATTGTTGGGTTACCTTAATTGGGATCTTTTCAAAGAAAATCAAAAACTGTTTATGAAAGTAGGACAAATATATTTGCAAATACAAGCCAGACACAGCTTCACTTGCCAAATATGCAAGTAGATGTTAGTACTAATGTCTCCTTTACTAGCTCTACTTGCCATACATTCCATGTATTGACCCTTCGGGGCTGCTACGTTTCATGTTGCAGGATATTCCGATTCTGAGTAATCGATATAGGCCACGGTACTCCACTCGGCACTTGTTCACTTGTGGGCAATTTGAAGAATGGAGGATTTACTTTATTTATGTTGCTACCTGAATAATTTGAGCTAGCCTTGGGCTAAGCTTTTATTGTAATAATGGTACTCTGGACCTTTGTTATTTATGATACACGGATATTTGCTATGTTATTCATCTTATTCTATTGTGGGCCAATGAACCGATCCAGGGATTGTCATGTCACATAGAAGCCACGATCTTTTCAGAACCGCGGTGTTACATAATACATGTGTGTTTAATAAACAAACAGAAAGTTCCTAGTTATGCCTCTCTCATAAACTAGCCCGTTGATTAACAAGATGATCAAGGTTTCCTAATCATGGATATTGGATGTTGTTAATAACGAGGTCACAACATTAGTATAATAGTGTAATGAACATTCATCCGAAGTATAGCATTACGATCAAAGTCACTGACTTTATATTGCTTTAACAACATACGAAGTGATCCTAATCCTTAGACCATGAGATCATGTCAATCACTAACACCGGAAGAGTATCTTGATAACATCAAACATCACACCGTAACAGGGTGATTATAAAGATGGGTTCAGTACTACTAAAGTGTTATGTTGAGGCCCATGGATCGAAAGTGGAATTTGTTCATCCCGATGACAGATAAATATGCTCTGGGCCCTCTCGGTGATATCACATTGATTAGGTTACAGGCAAGTGATTTGATCACTAGAATGTTATATCACGTGAACGAGAAAAGAGTACATGTCAGTAACGAGATCAAACTAGGTATGGAGATACCGATTATCGAATCTCGGACATGTAATATATCGCGAAACAAAAGGATTAAGATACTAGCGTAAAAGGTTCTGACGATTACAAGAAAGTCATCGTTGAATGTGTGGGAGTCAGTATGGGTCTCCAGATCCCGCTTCTGATTATTGATCGGAGAGGGGTCTCGGTAATATCCACATTATTCGCGAACCGTAGGGTGACACACTTAAGAGACACTGCCATCCATTTGGAGCAAAAGTTTCATGCTAGAAAGAATAACAAGAACATGAATTTATTTCACTAGATACCGAAACAGGTTTTCGGGTGAAATTGCAGAAAGTGTTTTTGCATGTGAAATGAAATACTAGCAAGGGGTTATATGTGAATGTTTGTCATTAAAGTAATTGACAAAATTCTGAATAAATAAAAGGAGTTTTATTTAATGAGAGTTTGCATTAAATTTGGTGGAAATTTAATGGGAATTTGATCGGGTTTTTGAGTGGAGGGAATTGAAAGGGATTTTGTGAGTGGAGTGTCCACCCACATGAATGAGGGGAGGGCAAGGGGGCAGCCCCCATGCGCCGGCCACCCCCTTGGGGTTCCCCCCTCTCCTATAAAAGGAGCCCCCATCCTCACTTCTCACTCACACCTGCTCGTGAAGGATCTCTCTCCCCCTCTAGTATTTATCCCCCATGGTCTCGGACTAGCGAGATACATGTTCCCGATGGCTATTCGGCAAGAAAGAGTTGTGCTTCCGCTGCATCGCTGGAGCGAGGAGGCGGAGGTTTCTCGGTGCCTCGGACGTGTGTGCGAGCACGGATGCGCCGCTAAGTTGCGGTGCTCAGGACTTGCTCTCGATCTTGAGATCGGCAAGAGATCATCTACATCAACCACGAGTTTAACTCGTTAAGCTTTGTCGGTCTTCAAGGGTATGTTTTCTATGGATATACATCCTCCCGTTGTTTGCATCTAGTAGATAGATCTTGGTACATAGTTGTTCCCATCGTAGGAAAATTTTCGTTTTCTATGCTGCGAACTCTACAATGGTATCAAAGCCGGATCTATGTGTAGATGCTTTACGCGGGTAGTACACATATGAGTATGTGGGATATGATTATCATGTTATGCTTCTTAGTTGTATTTTGGATATTGGTGGCATAGTGGGATGAAGCGGCCCAGACAAACTTTACATGTCTTCGCACATGATACCTGTTCCACGCTTGACATGCACCTAGTTTGCATAAGTGGCTAGCGGGTGTCTGTCTCTCCTAATATAGTCAATATCTAATTTGCAATGGGTTGTCAACAATTTGGTTATCCTCGTTGTGGTTCATGTTCGTAGGTAAGAACGGTTCTATCTTCGAAAGCCCTAAGCCACGTAAAACTTGCAATGGATAAATTAGAGGCGTCTAGTTTAGATTGTTGTTGGGCTAGTGTTATGATATGGTGATGTTGTAAGTAGAAGTATGAGATGATACTCTTATAACACACATAACATGTAAATTCCATAGACCTTGGCCTTACACATAGAGGTATCATAGTGATCATACCACGATGCACATGATGGAGATCAAGTGCGATAACCATATCATTTCACTTATAAACATGTGATGTTTGATTGCATCTTATATTGCTTGTTTGGCGTTTTATTAGCATAATAAGATGATCCCTCATTTAAATATCAAGATAAGAATGTGTTCTTCCTTAAGTATGCACCGATTATGTTTCGTCGCTCCAAGACATCACGTGATGATCGGGTGTTCTTGGATCCACGACCATATTTCGGGTGTAGAACAGTTACACACGCGAATACTAAGGTTATTACTTGGCGAGCCTAGCATGTACAGACATGGCCTAGGAACACGAACCGAAAGGTTAAGCATGAGTCATATGGTAGATATGATGCCCATTTGATGGTCGCCTTTGAAGCTACACCCACTCACGTGATTATCGGACTTGGTGTAGTAGATTTGGTTGATGTAATCACCAAAAAGGCACGAGGGATGTCGTTTTTGAGTGTGAGTTCATTTTTAATGTGGATTAGTTGAAATCAATCTATCATAAACTTAGTCTAAACTTTACAAATTCTGTTGTAGATGGCCCCACCTGCTTTTAATTTCAATGTGTTCATGGAGAAAGAGAAACTTGCAACGAACGGTAGAAACTTTACCGAATGGTCCATGAATTTAAGGATTCTCCTCTCTGGTGCACAAAAGCAATATGTGCTAGAAGCACCGCTAGGCCCCCACCATTCGATGATGCCCCTGACAAGGAGAAGAATGTCTATCAGACTCGTCAGGAGGACCACAACTTAGTTCATTGCGGCATATTGTATGGGCTAGAGCCAGAACTTCGAAAGGGTTTCGAAAACGGCAATGAATTTGATACAATGGGTGAGTTAAAAATGATTTTCGACACACATGCTGCTGTAGAGAGCTACAATGCTTCAGAAAAGTTCTTTAGCTGCATGATGGAAGAGAACAGCTCCGTAAGTGAGCTTGTACTCAAGATGTCGGGTTACACCGATAAGCTTATGTCCTTGGGAATATCGATTCCCATTGACTTAGGCATCCATCGTGTTCTGCAGTCTCTGCCACCTAGCTATAAGATCTTCGTGATGACTATAATATGCAAGGCATGAAGAAGTCTCTCCCCGAGCTTCTGTCAATGCTTAAAACTGCAGAAGTGGAAATCAAGAAAGAACATCAAGAGTTGATGATCAATAAGACCACTGGTTTCAAGAAAGACAAGAAGGGAAAATGGAAGGGAAGTAAGGGCGGCAAGCCAGTTGCCGTTCCTGAAAAGAAACCCCGAGTTGGCCCTAAGTCTGATACTGAGTGCTATTATTGTAAGGGGACTGGCCACTGGAAGCGCAACTGCCCCAAGTATTTGGCAGACAAGAAGGCCGGCAAGGCAAACAAAGGTATATATATGATATACATGTTATTGATGTGTACTTGACTAGTACTCGCAGTAGCACCTGGGTATTTGATACCGGTTCAGTTGCTAATATTTGTAACTCGAATCAGGGGCTGCAGAACAAGCGACCGCTAGCAAGGGGTGAAGTTAAGATGCGTGTCGGCAATGGGTCAAGTGTTGATGTGATCGCCGTCAGAATGCTACCTCTCCACTTACCGCTGGGATTAGTAATAAACTTGAATAATTGTTATCTAGTGCCAGCACTGAGCATGAACATTGTATCTGGATCGTGTTTGAAGCGAAGTGGTTATTCATTTAAATCCGAGAACAATGGTTGTTCTATTTATATGAATGAAATCTTTTATGGTCATGCACTGATGATGAATGGTTTATTTCTATTGGATCTCGATAATAGTGTTACACATATTCATAATGTTAATTCTAAAAGGATTAAACTTAATGATGATATATCCGCATATATGTGGCACTGCCGTCTAGGTCATATTGGCGTTAAACACATGAAGAATCTCCATTCGGATGGACTTTTGGAATCACTTGATTTTGAATGATTTGATACATGTGAGCCATGGCTTATGGGCAAGTTGACTAGAACGCCATTTTCCGGTTCAATGGAACGGGCGACCGATTTATTGGAAATCATACATTCTGATGTATGTGGTCCAATGAGCGTGTCGGCGCGAGGTGGATATCGTTATTTTGTTACTTTCACGGATGATTTTAGTAGATACGGTTATATCTACGTGATGAAACACAAGTCTGAAACCTTTGAAAAGTTCAAGGAATTTCAGAGTGAAGTGGAAAATCATCGTAATAGAAAGATCAAATTTCTACGGTTTGACCGTGGAGGTGAGTATCTAAGTTACGAGTTTAGCACTCATATGAAAGAGTGTGGAATTGTTTCACAACTCACACCTGCCAGAACACCACAGTGAAATGGTGTGTCGGAACATCGTAATCGTACTTTATTGGATATGGTTCGATCTATGATGTCTCTGACGGACTTGCCACTGTCATTTTGGGGTTATGCAATAGAAACTGTTGCATTCACTTTAAATCAGGCACCATCTAAATCCATTGAAAAGACACCGTATGAATTGTGGTTTGGAAACAAACCTATGCTGTCATTTCTTAAAGTTTGGGGATGCGATGTTTATGTGAAGAAACTTCAACTGGATAAACTCGAACCCAAAGCGGAAAAATGTGTCTTCATAGGATACCCTAAGGAAACTATTGGGTATTCCTTATATCATAGATCCGAGGGCAAGGTTTTTGTTGCCAAGAATGGATCCTTTCTGGAGAAAGAGTTCCTCGTGAAAGGTGTGAGTAGTCGGAAGGTAGAACACGAAGAGGTTGTTGAACCTTCTCTTCAAAGTATGGTGAGTAGCGCAGCGCTGGAAGTCATTCCGGAGTTGGCTTCACCGATAGAAGTGGGAACTAATGATAATGATCATGAAACTCCAAAAGAAAGTACTACCGAACCTCGCAGGTCTAGCAGGACACGTGCAACTCCCGAGCTGTATGGAAACCCTGTTATGAATTTCATGGTTGATGAAATTGATGACCCTGCATCGTATGAAGAAGCGATGATGAGCCCAGATTCCAACAAATGGTTAGAAGCCATGAAATCCGAGATGGAATCCATGTACGAAAACCAAGTTTGTAACTTGGTGGACTTACCTCACGACCGAAAGGCCATGGAGTATAAATGGATTTTCAAAATAAAAACTGATGCTGATGGTAATGTGACCGTCTATAAAGCTCGACTTGTCGCAAAGGGGTTTCGAAAAATTCAAGGAGTTGACTACAATGAGACATTCTCTCTCGTAGCGATGCTAAAGTCAGTTAGGATTGTGTTAGCAATTGCTGCATATTTAGATTATGCGATATGGAAGATGGATGTCAAAACCATGTTCCTCAATGGTAATATTGAAGAAGAGTTGTATATGATACAACCAAAGGGTTTTGTCGATCCTAAGGATGCTAACAAGGTGTGCAATCTTCAGCGATCCATCTATGGACTGAAGCAAGCAGCATGGAGTTGGAATCTCCGCTTTGATGAGGTGATCAAAGAGTTTGTATTTGTCCAAACTTATGGAGAGGCTTGTATTTACAAGAAAGTGAGTGGGAGCAATGTGGCATTTCTGATATTATATGTGGATGACATATTATTGATCGGAAATGATATAGATCTTTTAAACAGTGTTAAAACTTATCTAAACAGCAAATTTTCAATGAAGGACCTAGGTGAAGCGTCATACATATTAGGAATAAATATCTATATAGATAGATATAGGCGCCTAATAGGGCTATCGCAAAGTACATACCTTGATAAGGTTTTAAAGAAGTTTAAAATGGACGGAAGTAAGAAGAGGTTCTTACCTATGTTGCAAGGCAAGACATTGAGTAAGACTCAAAGTCCGTCTACAGCGGAAGAAAGAGAGATAATGGACAAAGTACCCTATGCTTCAGTCATAGGCTCTATAATGTATGCCATGCTATGTACAAGACCGGATGCGGCACATGCTATTATTTTGACTAGTAGGTACCAATCAGATCCATGTTCGGAACACTGGATAGCAGTCAAGAATATCCTTAAGTACTTGCGAAGAACTAAGGATATGTTTCTTGTGTACAGAGGTGAAGAAATATCTCGTCGCTAAGTGTTATGTCGATGCAAGCTTTGACACTGACCCGGATGACTCTAAGTCTCAATCCGGATACGTATTTCTCATGAATGGTGGAGCGGTTAGTTGGAGGAGTTCCAAACAACCTGTGGTGGCGGGATCAACAACGGAGGCCGAATATGTTGCTGCTTCGGAAGGGGATCAGGAAGCGGTTTGGATGAAGGAGTTCATATCCGAACTAGGTGTGGTTGCGAGCGCGTTGGACCCGATGGTGATCTATTGTGACAACACTGGTGCCATAGCCAAATGCCAAAGAACCAAGGTCTCACAAGAATTCCAAGCATATTAAGCGCCTGTTTCACTCCATCCGTGAGAATGTCAAGGATGGAGATATAAAGATTTTTAAAGTACATACGGATCTCAATGTAGTAGATCCGTTGACTAAAACTCTCCCTAGAGCAAAACATGATCAACACCAGAACTCCATGGGTGTTAGATTCATCACTATGTAACTAGATTATTGTCTCTAGTGCAAGTGGGAGACTGAAGGGAATATGCCCCGAGAGGAAATAATAAAGTGTTTATTATGTATATTCCAAGTATATGATAGATGTTTATTTTGCATTCTATAATTGTATTAATACGGAAATGTTAATACATGTGTGTTTAATAAACAAATAGAAAGTTCCTAGTTATGCCTCTCTCATAAACTAGCTCGTTGATTAACAAGATGATCAAGGTTTCCTAATCATGGACATTGGATGTTGTTAATAACGAGGTCACAACATTAGTGTAATAGTGTAATGAACATTCATCCGAAGTATAGCATTACGATCAAAGTCACTGACTTTATATTGCTTTAACAACATACAAAGTGATCCTAATCCTTAGACCATGAGATCATGTCAATCACTAACACCGGAAGAGTATCTTGATAACATCAAATGTCACACTATAACAGGGTGATTATAAAGATGGGTTCAGTACTACTAAAGTGTTATGTTGAGGCCCATGGATCGAAAGTGGAATTTGTTCATCCCGATGACGGATAAATATCCTCTGGGCCCTCTCGGTGATATCACATTGATTAGCTTGCAGGCAAGTGATTTGATCACTAGAATGTTATATCACGGGAACAAGAAAAGAGTACATGTCAGTAACGAGATCAAACTAGGTATGGAGATACCGATGATCGAATCTCGGACATGTAATATATCGTGAAACAAAAGGTTGAAGATACTAGCATAAAAGGTTGTAACGATTACAAGAAAGTCATCGTTGAATGTGTGGGAGTCAGTATGGGTCTCCAGATCCTGCTTCTGATTATTGATTGGAGAGGGGTCTCGATCATGTCCACATTATTCACGAACCGTAGGGTGACACATTAAGAGACACTGACATCCATTTGGAGCAAAAGTTTCATGTCGGAAAGAATAACAAGCGCATGAATTTATTTCACTAGATACCGAAACAGATTTTCGGGTGAAATTGCAGAAAGTGTTTTTGCATGTGAATTGAAATACTAACAAGGGGTTATATGTGAATGTTTGATATTCAAGTAATTGACAAAATTCTGAATAAATAAAAGGAGTTTTATTTAATGAGAGTTTGCATTAAATTTGGTGGAAATTTAATGGGAATTTGAGTGGGTTTTTGAGTGGAGGGAATTGAAAGGGATTTTGTGAGTGGAGTGTCCACCCACATGAATGAGGGGAGGGCAATGGGGAAGCCCCCATGCGCCGGCCACCCCCTTGGGGTCCCTCCCCCTCTCCTATAAAAGGAGCCCCCTCCTCACTTCTCACTCACACCTCCTCATGAAGGATCTCTCTCCCCCTCTAGTATTTACCCCCATGGTTTCGGACTAGCGAGATATATGTTCCCGGTGGCTATTCGGCAAGAAAGAGTTGTGCTTCCGCTGCATCGCTGGAGCGAGGAGGCGGAGGTTGCTCGGTGCCTCAGACGTGTGTGCGAGAATGGATGCGTCGCTAAGTTGCGGTGCTAAGGACTTCCTCTCGATCTTGAGATCGGCAAGAGATCGTCTACATCAACTACGAGTTTAACTCGTTAAGCTTTGTCAGTCTTCAAGGGTATGTTCTCTACAAATATACATCTACCCATTGTTTGTGTCTAGTAGATAGATCTTGGTACATACTTGTTCCCATCATAGGATTTTTTTTGTTTTTTATGCTGCGAACCCTACAGCAACACAATGCTCTGATACCATCTGTAGAAGATTGAACCCAATAAGTTACAAGTCCCTATGTTTACAGTGCTAGTCCCTGGATCAAATAGCTAGCACCCACAGTTTAAGATGTAATATCAAGAAACAAAGGTCATATTAAATGCATATCCAGGAATAAAATAGTTCATTACAACTTACATAGATCATATGGCTATCTTATTACAAAGCAGCAGATATAACTATAAAGCATGGAGTCCTTCATCTTCATGTTGCACATGCAAACATGTTGGTTGCAGACTCATAACCCCTACTCATCAAACTTCATTATCATAAAGTAATCCTGCAACATGATAAGTTATAGCCACAAGGGTCAATACATTTGAATTGTATTGGCAAGTGATACCATATTGGTATAGAGAACCTAGCATCTACATGAATATATGGCTAAGTGGAGTTTTGGCTGGCCTTTGTATAAAGTAAGTTTTCCCTATCCTTTGTAAAATAATTTTTCTCTTTTTCAACAAAACTTCATCAACCATGGCACACTGGATACCCTCCAGGTGATTCCCTTGTTCACCCAACAAGTTTTAACTTAGAGAAATTAGAATGATGAGATTTTTGATTCTTCTTCATTGTCTTGATGCTCAAAAATTGTCCATAACCGGGGACACGGCTAAGTACTTAGTTTTACCCTCTCGAGAGGTGGCGCACTTTCCCCACAAGAGTCGACATGCATCGAGACGAGACTTTTCAGAAACAATCCCTCAAACCACAACAGATGCATTCCATCCTATCATCACTACCACCTTCTGTCCGTCTGGCTGAGTTCTTGCAACTTAGTTGGTCAAGGCAGAGCCCATATGCCATGTGGCTACACTAGAAGCTTTCGCGACAAGAATGTCTCCAATCTCTCTGTTCCTGGGTGGCCATCCACAAGTGTGATACACCAGGGTAAACCATATAAATGGGCCCTGTGTAACCACTCAACACAATCCAAACAAGTCCCATTTCCACCAAGGTGTTTCATTAACATTAGTTGTTTTCATTAATCCAAAAATACTCATATTTTCATAATACACCATATCATGATTTCCACCCACGAATCTATATAGCAAGACTAAGCACTCTAATCTTATGATGTGTCCTAGATTTAGGAAATACTACCAAGGTATATACTATAGGATTAGCATAGCATAGTAATATACATAATAATCACAATCATGGCCATATCCCATCACAACACAAGCCCTACAAAAACAAGTTAGACGCCTCTAATTTTCTTTGCATGTTTTACGTGGCTGGGGCTTTCGAGTAAGAACCGTTCTAACCTACGAATATGAACCATAACGTTGATACAAGTATTGTCAAGTGCCCGTTGTAAATTGAATCTTCACTATGGTGGGAGAGACAGACACCCGCAAAACCAATTGTGCAATGCAAGTTGCATGTTGAGCGTGGAGCAAGTCTCATGTACGATGACATGTAACGTTAGCCTGGGCCGCTTCATCCCACCATCCCGCAAGATGCAAAGTACAAAATCAAGTGACAACAAAAGCATCAACGCCCACAAAACCATTGTGTTCTATTTGTGCAACAAATCTATGCATAGAGTCAGCTCTAATACCACTGTAGGGTTCACAACATGGAAAACAAAAAAAATCTATTGTGGGAACACACAAAAGCCAAGATCTAATCTACGAGATCGATGCAATGAGTCTGTAGAATACTAACCCTCGTAGATCCAAAGCGTTTAACAAGATCAGATTCTCATGGTTGATGTAGTCGTTCACTGGCCAATCTTAAGATCGCGAGGACGATCCTTCCGGCGTCACGTTCCGGCAGCGCTTCCGTAGTCGATCACACGTACGGTAGTCGATGAAGACCTTCCTCTCCCTTGTTCTAGCAGGGCAGCAAAGGTTTGTAGATCTCCAGAGAATCCCAATAGCACGGCGATGTGGTGGTGGTGGAGAAATGATTACTGCAGGGCTTCGCCTAGACCGGAGCAGCTGTATGGAGGAGAGAGGGAGGCGCCTGGCGGCTAGGGTTTGGGGTGAGGGAGTAGGGGCGCCCCAGCCCTTCTTATATGGGTGGGAGGGGCGGTGGCCACGGTTCCTAGCCCTAGCTGAGTCCACCCCCAACTCCCCTTGGCCGGGGGCAATGAGAGGGAGAAAGGAAACCTTGTCCCTCAAGGTTTCCTTTCCTTCCTCCACTAGGACTTTGACTTCCAAACTAGGATTTGACTTTTCAAACTAGAGTTTGATTATCTCTACCTTGTCCTTGGCTGACTTGACCTAGTGGTCTATGCTCCTACCCCATTAGGGTATGGTGCATTCCAAGTACCCCCCTCCCGGGGTGGTGGACCTTCCAGAACTTTCTAGAAGCTTCCGGTCAAAACTCCGAAAACATTTCCGAACCCCGGAAATTGACTTTCCTTATATGAATCTTATTCTATGGACCATTCCGGATTTCCTAGTGATGTCCTGGATCCAATCCGAGACTCCGAACAAGATTCAATCTCCAACTCATATTCCATATCTACTAAACAACATCGAATCCTTAAGTGTGTACCCCTACGGCTTGTGAACTATGCAAACATGATCGAGAAACCTCTCCGACCAATAACCATTAGAGGAATATGGAAATCCATTATGGCTCCCACTTATTTCTATGATTACATTGTGATCAAATGAACCATTTACATACGATACTGATTCCCTTTGTCGCGCGATACTTTACTTATCCGAGGTTTGATCGTCGGTATCTCTATACCTAGTTCAACCTCATTACCGATAAGTACTCTTTACTCGTTCCGTGATATGATACCCCTTGTGATCTGGTCACATGCATGCAAGCCAATTGGATGACATTCCACCGAGAGGTCCCAGAGCATATCTATCTGTATATGGATGGACAAATCCCACTCTTGATCCATGTGCCTCAACACATACTTTCATAATGCCTAATGCCACCTTTATAACCACCCAAGTTATGGAAGTGGTGTTTGATGTCATCAAAGCATCCATCCGGCGATGGTGATTAACATGATCTCATGGTTGAAGGATTAGGTTAATATGTATTTGAAAGCTTGTAGCAAACAAAATCTAAATGACTTGATCTTATGCTACGCTTATCTATAGGAGTGTGTCCATCATATCATTCTCCTAATGACATGATCTTGTTATTAATAACATCTAATGTTCATGATCAAGAAACCATGATCATGTATTAATCAACAAGCTAGTTCAACAAGATGCTTACTAGGGACTCTTTTATGTTTACAAAAACATAAGTATTAATGTTTTCGGTTAATACAATTATAGCATGGGATGTAAACATTTATCATAAAGACAAACATATAATAATAACCATTTTATTATTGCATCTTAGGCATATCTCCAACAGTTTAGCATCAACACGTTTCTTTCTTCTTGAGGCGAGAAGACAAGTTGAGCGTTCTTCAATTCTTTATCACTGAAGCCAGCTTTTCGGTCTTCTTGGTCTTAATATGCTGGGAGTTATTGCAGGATGATCGACATAGGAGTTGGGGAATTTCTTGGAGTACCTTCAAATTTTGGTGAATTCCTGATAGTTGTATTTCTTGTAGGGTCCATGATTATGCTTCAGAGGATGGTCATCATCTAAAGATGACTAGGGGCCGACTTCTCAGATTTATTCGGGTGAAGGGTTATTCTAGTTTTGTGGGAAATACACAGTCTTTCCCCCTTAGAGAGAGACTAAGGGTGCTTGGGGAAGTCGCGGACCTTCTTTCTTGGAGTTGAAGGATGGTGTTGGAAAGATGTTGCTCCTATTGTCCAAAATTTTTATCTTCTGTTGACCTTGTAGATACTGTTTCTTGAGAGGTGCCTGAGCTAGTTAGAGTTTTAACCGGTTGGGAGAATGTCTGTCAACACCCGGATTTTTAATCCCAGATGCCTGTTATGCCATACATCGCAATCCCAGGATTACCATTTTGCGAGACATAATAGAATTGGATACCATAGTACATCATCCATTACAAACCATACATAAGGTCTTACACAATAAGGATCTCATGATCCAGTTCTTAATACAACTCAAGCAGCGGAAATACGTAATAATAAAGGTAGCGTAGGCGAGGCTCCATCTTCGGGGTCACAGGCAATGCTGACGATGGGAGATGATCCTAGTTGTCGTAACCTTCCTGGGGTCCATCATCCTGGTACTCCTCTTCATAGTCTGGCCATGGGAATATCCAGGGACAAAGCCATGAGTACTCTTTAAGTACTCGCAAACTAATACTAACAAAGTGAAGGGGGTGTTTGTAGTAGGACACTAAGCTCTTGGGTTGTTTTGCAAAAAGCCAGATTTACCTCTACTAAGTTCAGAAGCAAGAAAATCTAGTTGAAATTTTATGACACCTAAGTGGGAACTTGAATTTCATATCACAACTCTGTTGTGGTCAAGTCAAATTCTCAATTCATTTCACAAGTCATTTTGAAAACATCTGACGGGGGAACAGTATGGCCACTCCAACTGTCCATAACCGCGGACGCGGCTATTCGAATAGTTTGACACTCTGCAGAGATTGTACACTTTCACCACAACATTCGATACATCCGTCAGGAACAAATCCTGAATTCACCATACTTAGTATGCGGATAATCAATCCTAACCTTTCAATTACAAGCCCTAGTATAGGCACCTCTCCTGTGAGTTTGGCCTCCCAACCATGACCAACTGTCATCTTGGGCACTGCACAGGTGGACAATCTTCACAAGGTAGCCTCAACTCAGACCTTGGCCATGAGGGAACCCATACTAAGGTATATAAGTTTCCAGTCAAGCCCTACCCAATTTTCGGGTATTGTGGTTGTATGGTAAAATTGGAATGGTGTCGCATCTAGACAACCATCAGTTTTATAAAGGGCTAAGGCTCATGCCTTAACATTTTCATCATCCAAATCATCTGGTGTTCGGAAACACATGTCAAAACATCTCAGTAGAATGACTCATCATTCTAAGGTTTTCATAACCATTTTCCACCAAGTATTCCCATCTAAAGTTGGTCAAGTTTTATGCTTAAAACTAGCATCTACCAGTGGGGGTGAGTACTAATGAGGGGTGGTAAACAAGTGGAGTTTAACTAAGTTCAATCTCATTCCTTAGGGTGACATCAAGATTATCTAGCTTAGGCCAAATTTAATGCTCTTTATGCAACCTTCAATTATCTTCCTAGAATCTACAAGTCACTTAAGTAAACTCTAAGTAATAGTTTTGATAAAGAAATAAAGTGTAAAGCTCGCAAATAAAACTAGGATTGGGTTATCAAGTGGGTATGATCACATATGCTTAAGGCATCTAGTGGTCATGGTAACAAGCAAGTACTAGCTTGCATCAGTATCAGTATAGGCTTGCTAAAGTAGAGTAGCTTGCAAGTGTTAGCTTGCCTTGTGCAAAGCAGTGGTTGAAGTTCTCCTCGGCTTCTTCTTCGTAGTATCCTCCTTCCTCCTCGTATCCTTGGTCGGTACTAGCGTCTATGAATAAATACGAGGTACACAATCACCAAGAAATACTTAACTATTTTCAATCATCACACAAAGGTGCACTATAGATGATCTAGTATCATCACTAACATTACAAGATTAAAGCTTTGGTCTTATTTATTTATTTTAGAAAAGTAATTTCTACTCATTGAAAAACTACTTAAGGTTTAATATTCTCCAAACCAAACATGGGATCAAGTTGACACATGTCATCACCACATATTTCAGTATATGAGAATGTGATTTAAAGTGGTGTCACAATTTAATAAGGTTTAACCTTTTATTTTAAATAAAATAAGTGAATAGAAATGCCTATGTGGCATTCTTTTATTACTTGAGCATTATTTCTGTAAGTAAACCCATATGTTTTTATATATTCTGAAAGGTATGGTCAAATATGATTTTTGAGAGTTGGAATCAATTCAAAAGCTATTATGGTTGAAATTTGAAAAATGTTTGAATGCAGAAAAGATTCTACCTTGTTATTTTTACCAAGGTTGATCTATAGATCCAAATGATTTGAATCCAACGGGCTTGGATTAAGCATTTCAATACCTTTCTAAAAAATTTGGTTTCATTCAATTTGGTTCAATGAATCGAGCTGGGTTGATTTTTGAAACTAGATACAAAACTGAATTTGAATATAAATAGAAAAATCTAAATTCAAACGAGTGGGCTGCGCGGGAAAGGTTAATGGGCCAGCCCAGTGTCACTCCGTAGCGTGGGGCTCAGCTGACAGGGGAGTTCCACCAGTCAGTGGCTCATAACACGCGAAGTGGTACGGGGTGATCTCGGCCGCACGATCTAAGTCTAATCGAACGGCTACGACTCATCGTCCATGTCGGGCAGCGCCGGCGAGACAGAACCCTAACTCGGCAGGTGGGGGTCGTGGGAGGCTCACCGGGGCTCAGGCGAGGGTTGGCTATGGGGGCAAACGACGAAGTCGACGACGGCGATTCTCCTGGCACCGGTAGCTCCTCCTGGGGCGGCTCCAATCGCTGGCTTCCTTCTTCTCCAGCAGCGGCGGGCTCCGATGAAATTCCGGTGATGCGCTGCTCGCCTTGCTCCGGGAGTGAGGTGGGGTGGTTCTGGGTGAGAGGGGAGTGGAATGGTGTGAGGAAATCGAGCGGGGGAGGCCTCTATTTATAGTGGCGAGAGGGGACCGACGGGCGCGGGCTGAGCTCGTCGTGGTTGACATCATAGAGGGCTATCGGCGTGGGAGACGGTAGGGGCGGTGCTGTGCTCCCTGGCGAAGCTCAACGGCATGGTGGCGAGGTGTGGGGCGGTGCTGATCCGTCGGAACGCTTCGGCGCTGTGAGCGGGTCCGATGGAGGTTTTGATGGCGCACAGCACGCGTGGTCCGCGTGGCGGCGAACGGGCGTGTCTGCGGGGTTGCTGGGGTGATGGTGATCACGCGTGCACGCGGTGAGGGCGGCGCGCGGTCTATGGGCGTGTGTCGAGGGTGGCGCAAGAGGGCACTCTCTGCATGCTCGCAGAGAGGCTTGGCATGGATTGGGCGTGTGGTCCAGTAGCTGGCATTGCTCGAGGCTGGGACAGGGAGTGGCGGTGGGGTGTTGGCTAGCTCCCAAACAAGGTTGGCGAGGCTAGTGTGGCCTCTAGCTCACCGGCGACAACGGGGTGGCAAGTGTGCTCTCGGCCTGCTCACCATTGATGGCAATGACCAGCTTATAGTGGTGCTAGAGGTTAGCTAAGGTTGCTAGATGATCTACTAAGGACTAGTTGTAACCAGAGAGGGAACAAGTTAGGCCCAAAACACTATTAAAAACAGTGAATTTGATTTGGTTGATTTGAATCCGCAACCTGTTTGATGAAATGGACGCATGAACTTGAGTTTTGAATTTTGAAAAGATTTTTGGTGGGTGTGCTAGGCATGTGCTGAGGATTCTGTGGATGCTTGGGTTTTGAAAATTGAGCTTGTTTGAGTGGTTTTTGAAATAGTGGGATTTTCCCATATGAAATAGATTCAATTTTAAATTGTCATTTAAACTAAGCATTTAAATGTTTTTGGATGATCACAAAGTGGGCCTTGGTACCTTGTTATGAGTACTATCAAGGGGTGCAAAGATCCATACATGTTTCTGTTAAGTTCTGAAAGTTAGGGATAGCAAAAGTAGGCATGGGAGTTAATTTGGCCAAAGTGACCATTCACTTAATTTGTTTGTTTTGACTTGTTTGTCTTTCGGAAAAGTTTGGGGATTGTTTATATGATTTTTATTTCACCGAAGAATCATTTTACAAGAAAATAAACATAGAAACATGGCAATTCAAAAGAATCCAAATTTTAATACATACACATATGAATGCTTTCATATTTTTAATTGGAAAAGTTTTTGTTAACCCTAATTTTGATGATTAGAGTTTGATGATCCAAGTTTAGTATTTTTGGGATGTTACTGTTGGAGATATGCCCTAGAGGTAATAATAAATGTAGTTATTATTATATATCTTTGTGTTTATGATAAATGTTTACATTCATGCTATAATAGTATTAACAAGGAAACCATTAATACTTGTGTGATTTGTAAACTTAATTTGAAGTCCCTAGTATGGCCTCTATACTTCACTAGCTTGTTGGTTGATTGATGATCTGGTTTCTTTGTCATGAACATTGAGATGTTATCAACAACAAGATCATATCGTTAGGAGAATGATATGGTGGACATACTCCTATAGACAAGCGTAGCATAAAGATCAAGTCATTTCAATAGTTCAATTGCTATATGCTTTCTGATACATAGTAACCTAATTCCTTCGACCATGAGATCATGCATATTGCCTTTACTGGATGGATGCTTTGATGTCATCAAACACCACACCGTAACAGGGTGGCTATAAAAGTGGCATTGGGTGTTCGGAAAGTATTGGTTGAAACACATGGATCAAGAGTGGGATTTGTCCATCCACATGACGGATAGATATTCTCTGGGCCCTCTCGGTGAAATGTCATCCAATTAGCTTGCAAGCATGTGACTTGGTCACAAGGGATCACATATCACGGGAACGAGAAAAGAGTACTTATCAGTAACGAGGTTGAACTAGGTATGCAGAGATACCGACGATCATGACCTCGGATAAGTAACATATCGTGAGACAAAGGGAAATTGGTATCGTATGTAAGTGGTTCATTCGATCGCAAAGTAATCGTAGAAATATGTGGGAGCCATATGAATTTCCAGATTCCTCTATTGGTTATTGTTCGGAGAAGTGTCTCGATCATGTCCGCATAATTCACGAACCGTAGGGAGACACACTTAAGGATTCGACGTTGTTTGAGTAGTTATGGTATTATGAGAAAGAGACCGAATGTTGTTCGGAGTCTCGGATGGGATCCGGGATATCACGAGGTGATCCGGAATGGTCCGGAGAATAAGATTCATATAAGGAAAGTCCCATTTCGGAGTTGGGGAATGGTTCCGGTGTTTTCATCGGGAACATTCTAGAAGGTCCCGGAATGTCCGGCACTCCGGGGGGGAAGGGGTACATGAATGTGTCATTGCAAGTTGGAATGATTGCATCATGTACTAGGTGTTCTCGCTGTCCAAAATAAAGGGTTTATTTAATTCCTAAATTGGAAAAGTCAAACGGCTAATTTGAAAGTCAAACTGCCAATTTTGGGAAGTGGGAAAAGAGGAGGATTGGTGGAGGCCGAATTGGGGGAGGACTCCTCCCTTGGCCGGCGCCCCACCAAGCCGACTTGGGGAGGGACTCTCCTCCCCATGGCGCAGCCAGCCCTCCCACCTATATAAGGAGGGGCAGGGCTCCCCTCCTAATATACACAAGTTCCTATCCTCTAAACTAGAAACTAGACCTAGACCCCGGTTTAGAGCTGTTTCGGTTTAGAGCCTTCTAATTGGTTTAGAGCCCTCTAATTGGTGTGTCTAATTACTAGACCACTAATAGCCTCTCTCATAAGCTCCACCATACTCGCACCGGCTTAAGGCGAAGCCCTGCGGGATCTCCCCTCTACCTCCGGTACCACGCCGTTGTGCTGCCGGAATCGCGAGGAGAGTGCTACAACCTCCGCTGCCTGCTGGAACAAGGGAGAGGAAGGTCTTCGTCGAGTACCGAACGTGTGACCGACTGCGGGAGCGCTGCGGGAACGCGGCGCCGGAAGGATCGTCTACGCGATCTTGAGATCGGAAAGAGTACGACTACATCACCCACGAGAATCTGCTCTCGTTAAACACTTTGGAATCTTCGAGGGTGAGTTATTCCATCGACTCGTTGCTACAATCTAGTAGATAGATCTTGGCTTGGTTGTTTGTATGCGATAGAAAATTTTTGTTTTCCATGCTACGAACCCCTACAGTGGTATCAGAGCCGTGTCTATATGTAGATCTGTTGCACGAGTAGAACACAATGGTCATTGTGGGCGTTGATGCTTTTATTGTAGATTGCTTTTTGTGTACTTTGCATCTTGCGGTATGTTGGGATGAAGCGGCCCGGGCTAACCTTACATGACATCGTTCATGAGACTTGCTCCACGCTTGACATGCAACTCGTTTTGCATAAGTGGCTTTGCGGGTGCCTGTTTCTCCTAGCATAGTAAAGATCCAATTTACAACGGGTGATCAACAATGCTAGTATCAATGTTGTGGTTCTTGTTCGTAAGTTAGAACGACACTTATGGAAAGCCCCAAACCACGTAAAATATGCAAAGAAAGTAGAAGCGTCTAACTTTGTTTTGCAGGGGTGTGCAGTGATGTGATATGGCCATGATTGTGATTATATTTGATGTATGCA
The DNA here is from genome assembly GCA_916181665.1 of Avena sativa. Taxonomy (NCBI): domain Eukaryota; kingdom Viridiplantae; phylum Streptophyta; class Magnoliopsida; order Poales; family Poaceae; genus Avena; species Avena sativa. Next base: position 91,063,919 of record OV702293.1, on the reverse strand, counting down.
ATGATCCTTATTGTAAGTTGGCAACCGGCAGGAGCCATATGGTTGTCTTTAATTTCTGTTAAGGCCTGCGTGTCTATTCAAAATAGTTGTAATAGTTGAAGTTGGCGGACGACAACCATGAAGAAGCGTCATTGACCTTGATGCTATGCCGGTGATGATGGAGATCATGTTCGTGCTTGAAGATGGAGATCGGAAGCACAAAGAAGAAAGGCCATATCATATCACATATTATGAATTGCATGTGATGTTAATCCTTTATGCATCTTGTATTGCTTAGTAGACGACGGTAGCATTATAAGATGATCCCTCATGCACATAAATTTCAAGTTCTAAAAGTGTTCACCCTTAGTATGCACCGTTGCCAAAGCTTGCTGCTTCGAAGCACCACGTGATGATCGGGTGTCTTTGATTCCGCGGGTGACTACAACGTAAGCAAGCCAGATTTGCTTATGCGGAAGCTAAGGTTTGATCTTGACGAGCCTAGCATGTACAGACATGGCCTCAGGAACACGGATCGCCGAAAGGCAAAGCATGAATCATATAGTAGATATGATGAACATGATGATTGTTCGCCATTAAAACTATATCAGCTCTCGTGATGATCGGTGTTGATGTAGTGGATTTGGTTCGTGTGATCACTAAAACAATGTGAGGGATGTTGTTTTGAGTGGGAGTTCACCTAGTTTAATTTCATTAATTAATTTGAACTCAATTTGTCATAAACTTAGTCTAAACTATTGCAAATATGTTGTAGATCAATGGCAGCCCCTACCATCAATTTTAATGCGTTCCTAGAGAAAGAAAAGTTGAAAAACAATGGAAGCAACTTCGCGGATTGGTTCCGCAATTTGAGGATTGTCCTCACAGCTGGTAATTTGACCTATGTGCTGGATGCACCGCTAGGTGACCCACCTGCAGCTGATGCTACCGATGAAGTAAAGAATGTTTACCTCGCTCGGAAGAATCAGTACTCCATAGTTCAGTGTGCTATCTTGTATGGTTTAGAATCGGAGCTTCAGAAAAGGTTTGAAGAGTCAGATCCATATGATATTGTCGAGGATCTCAAATTAATCTTTGAGACTCATGCGGCAATTGAAAGTTATGAAGCTTCTGAAAAGTTCTTTAACTGCAAGATGGAAGAGGGTAGCTCCGTCAGTGAGCATGTGCTTAAAATGTCTGGGCACGCAAATAAACTTCAAAGTTTGGGTATAGTGATTCCTAATACTTTGGGAGTTTACCGCATCCTCCAATCACTACCACCAAGTTACAAGAACTTTGTGATGAACTACAACATGCAGAACATGAACAAAGAGTTGCCAGAACTATTTGCTATGTTAAAATCTGCAGAAGTGGAGATCAAGAAAGAGCACCAAGTGTTGATGGTCAATAAGACCACCAAATTCAAGAAAGGCAAGTCTAAGCAGAAGGGACACTTCAAGAAGGGTGGTAAGAAAGTTACCACGCCGACGAAGAGGACCAAGGCTGGACCCAAGCCTGATACTGAGTGCTTTTACTGCAAGGGAGAAGGTCACTGGAAGCGGAATTGCCCAAGGTACTTGGCGGATTTGAAGAACGGCAACATCAAGAAGAAAGGTATATCTGATATACATGTTATTGATGTGTATCTCACTAGTACTCGTAGTAGTGCCTGGGTATTTGATACTGGTTCGGTTGCTCATATTTGTAACTCGAAACAGGAGCTGCAGAATAAACGGAAGCTAGTGAAGAACGAGGTGACGATGCGCGTGGGAAACGGATCAAAGGTTGATGTGATCGCGGTCGGCACACTACCTCTTCATCTACCATCGGGATTAGTTTTATACTTAAATAATTGTTATTTGGTGCCTGCGTTGAGCATGAACATTATATCGGGATCTTGTTTATTGCGAGACGGTTACTTGTTTAAATCCGAGAATAATGGTTGTTCGATTTATATGAGTAATATGTTTTATGCACATGCACCTTTGATAGATGGTCTATTCATATTGAATCTCGATAGTAGAAATACACATATTAATAACATTGAGGCTAAACGTTTGAAATCAAGCGATAATTTGACCTATATGTGGCACTGTCGTCTTGGTCACATTGGAGTGAAACGTATGAAGAAACTCCATTCCGATGGACTTCTTGAATCACTTGATTTTGAATCACTTGAAAGATGCGAAGCATGTCTGATGGGTAAAATGACTAAGACTCCATTTTCTGGTATAATGGAGCGAGCTACAGACTTATTGGAAATCATACATACCGATGTGTGTGGTCCAATGAGTGTAGCATCGCGCAGTGGTTATCGTTATGTTCTTACCTTCACGGATGACTTGAGTAGATATGGGTATATCTATTTTATGAAACATAAGTCCGAAACTTTCGAGAAGTTTAAGGAGTTTCAAAGTGAGGTAGAGAATCAACGTAACAAGAAGATTAAATTTCTACGATCTGATCGTGGAGGTGAATATCTAAGTTACGAGTTTGGCGAGCATTTGAAGAAATGTGGAATACTTTCGCAGTTGACACCGCCGGGAACACCACAGCGTAATGGTGTGTCTGAACGTCGTAATCGAACTCTCTTAGATATGGTTCGTTCTATGATGTCACTTACAGATTTGCCACTATCATTTTGGGGTTATGCATTAGAAACAGCCGCATTCACTTTAAATAGGGCACCGTCTAAATCCGTTGAAACGACACCGTATGAATTATGGTTTGGGAAGAAACCTAAATTGTCGTTCCTTAAAGTTTGGGGATGCGAAGCCTATGTAAAGAAGTTACAGCCGGACAAGCTTGAACCCAAAGCGGAAAAATGCGTCTTCATAGGATACCCGAAGGAAACTGTTGGGTATACCTTCTATCATAGATCCGAAGGCAAAATCTTCGTTGCTAAGAATGGATCCTTTCTAGAGAAGGAATTTCTCTCGAAAGAAGTGACTGGAAGGAAAGTAGAACTCGACGAGGTTGTCGAACCTTCTCTCGAAATTGCGAGTAGCGCAGCACCGGAAGAAGTTCCTGTGGTGCCTGCACCAATAAGAGAGGAAGCTAATGATGTTGATCATGAAACTTCGGTCGAAGTTGCTACAGAACCTCGGAGGTCAACGAGAACTCGTACCACTCCAGATTGGTATGATTCCGTTATGAATGTCATGTTGGTGGACAACACCGATAACCCCGAGACATATGAGGAAGCGATGATGAGCCCAGATTCCAATAAATGGCAAGAAGCCATGAAATCCGAGATTGGATCCATGTACGAAAACCAAGTATGGACTTTGGTGGACTTACCGGATGGCCGGAAGGCTGTCGAGAACAAATGGATTTTCAAGAAGAAAACAGATGCTGATGGTAATGTTACTGTCTATAAAGCTCGACTTGTCGCAAAAGGGTTTCGACAAATTCAAGGAGTTGACTACGATGAGACTTTCTCACCGGTAGCGAAGCTAAAGTCTGTGAGGATTATGTTAGCAATCGCTGCATATTATGATTATGAGATATGGCAGATGGATGTCAAAACAGCATTCCTCAATGGAGACATTGATGAAGAGTTGTATATGATACAACCCAAAGGTTTTGTCGATCCTAAAGATGCTAACAAGGTATGCAAGCTTCAACGGTCCATCTATGGATTGAAGCAAGCATCCCGAAGTTGGAATCAACGTTTTGATAAGGTAATCAAAAGTTTTGGTTTTATACAAACTTATGGAGAAGCTTGTATTTACAAGAAAGTGAGTGGGAGCTCTGTAGCATTCTTAATACTGTATGTGGATGACATATTGTTGATTGGGAATGATGTAGACCTTCTTAATAGTGTCAAGGAATATTTGAATAATAGTTTTTCAATGAAGGATCTTGGCGAAGCAGCTTACATATTAGGCATAAAGATTTATAGAGATAGATCGAAACGCCAAATATCATTGTCACAAAGTACATATTTGGACAAAGTTCTAAAGAGGTTTGGAATGGAAGATAGCAAGAAAGGGTTCTTGCCCATGTTGCCCAATACGACCTTGAGTAAAACTCAAAGTCCGACATCGGCAGAAGATAGAGAAAAGATGAGTAAGACTCCCTATGCCTCAGCCATAGGATCTCTAATGTATGCCATGCTATGTACTAGACCCGACATCGCATATGCTGTTAGTCTAACTAGCAGATATCAAAGTGATCCAGGAGTGGATCATTGGACAGCGGTCAAAAACATCCTTAAGTACTTGAGAAGAACTAAGGATATGGTTCTTTCTTATGGAGGTGATGAACAGCTCGTTGTTAATGGTTACACCGATGCTAGTTGGAACACCGATCCGGATGATTCTAAATCACAATCTGGATACGTATTTATTTTGAATGGTGCAGCAGTTAGCTGGAGGAGTGCAAAGCAAAGCGTTGTGGCGAGATCTTCAACTGAATCGGAATACATGGCTGCTTCGGAGGCTTCACAAGAAGCGATATGGATGAAAGAGTTCATTACAGAGCTGGGTGTGGTTCCAAGTGCGCTGGACCCAATGTCTATCTACTGTGATAACATGGGCGCCATAGCCAATGCGCAAGAACCAAGGTCACACAAGAAGCTGAAGCATATCAAGCTGCGTTTCCACGCTATTCGAGAACATATCCAGGATGGGGATATAAAGATTTGCAAAGTACACACAGATCTGAATGTGGCGGATCCGTTGACTAAACCTCTCCCGAGGGCAAAACATGACCAACACCAAACTGCCATGGGTGTTCGGTATATTACCATGTAATCTAGATTAGATGACTCTAGTGCAAGTGGGAGACTGTTGGAGATATGCCCTAGAGGTAATAATAAATGTAGTTATTATTATATATCTTTGTGTTTATGATAAATGTTTACATTCATGCTATAATAGTATTAACAAGGAAACCATTAATACTTGTGTGATTTGTAAACTTAATTTGAAGTCCCTAGTATGGCCTCTATACTTCACTAGCTTGTTGGTTGATTGATGATCTGGTTTCTTTGTCATGAACATTGAGATGTTATCAACAACAAGATCATATCGTTAGGAGAATGATATGGTGGACATACTCCTATAGACAAGCGTAGCATAAAGATCAAGTCATTTCAATAGTTCAATTGCTATATGCTTTCTGATACATAGTAACCTAATTCCTTCGACCATGAGATCATGCATATTGCCTTTACTGGATGGATGCTTTGATGTCATCAAACACCACACCGTAACAGGGTGGCTATAAAAGTGGCATTGGGTGTTCGGAAAGTATTGGTTGAAACACATGGATCAAGAGTGGGATTTGTCCATCCACATGACGGATAGATATTCTCTGGGCCCTCTCGGTGAAATGTCATCCAATTAGCTTGCAAGCATGTGACTTGGTCACAAGGGATCACATATCACGGGAACGAGAAAAGAGTACTTATCAGTAACGAGGTTGAACTAGGTATGCAGAGATACCGACGATCATGACCTCGGATAAGTAACATATCGTGAGACAAAGGGAAATTGGTATCGTATGTAAGTGGTTCATTCGATCGCAAAGTAATCGTAGAAATATGTGGGAGCCATATGAATTTCCAGATTCCTCTATTGGTTATTGTTCGGAGAAGTGTCTCGATCATGTCCGCATAATTCACGAACCGTAGGGAGACACACTTAAGGATTCGACGTTGTTTGAGTAGTTATGGTATTATGAGAAAGAGACCGAATGTTGTTCGGAGTCTCGGATGGGATCCGGGATATCACGAGGTGATCCGGAATGGTCCGGAGAATAAGATTCATATAAGGAAAGTCCCATTTCGGAGTTGGGGAATGGTTCCGGTGTTTTCATCGGGAACATTCTAGAAGGTCCCGGAATGTCCGGCACTCCGGGGGGGAAGGGGTACATGAATGTGTCATTGCAAGTTGGAATGATTGCATCATGTACTAGGTGTTCTCGCTGTCCAAAATAAAGGGTTTATTTAATTCCTAAATTGGAAAAGTCAAACGGCTAATTTGAAAGTCAAACTGCCAATTTTGGGAAGTGGGAAAAGAGGAGGATTGGTGGAGGCCGAATTGGGGGAGGACTCCTCCCTTGGCCGGCGCCCCACCAAGCCGACTTGGGGAGGGACTCTCCTCCCCATGGCGCAGCCAGCCCTCCCACCTATATAAGGAGGGGCAGGGCTCCCCTCCTAATATACACAAGTTCCTATCCTCTAAACTAGAAACTAGACCTAGACCCCGGTTTAGAGCTGTTTCGGTTTAGAGCCTTCTAATTGGTTTAGAGCCCTCTAATTGGTGTGTCTAATTACTAGACCACTAATAGCCTCTCTCATAAGCTCCACCATACTCGCACCGGCTTAAGGCGAAGCCCTGCGGGATCTCCCCTCTACCTCCGGTACCACGCCGTTGTGCTGCCGGAATCGCGAGGAGAGTGCTACAACCTCCGCTGCCTGCTGGAACAAGGGAGAGGAAGGTCTTCGTCGAGTACCGAACGTGTGACCGACTGCGGGAGCGCTGCGGGAACGCGGCGCCGGAAGGATCGTCTACGCGATCTTGAGATCGGAAAGAGTACGACTACATCACCCACGAGAATCTGCTCTCGTTAAACACTTTGGAATCTTCGAGGGTGAGTTATTCCATCGACTCGTTGCTACAATCTAGTAGATAGATCTTGGCTTGGTTGTTTGTATGCGATAGAAAATTTTTTTTTTCCATGCTACGAACCCCTACAGTTACAAACCTTCCCCCCTTAAACAAAATCTCGTCCCGAGATTTGAAAAAGGACGAAAAAGATTACCTAGGATTTGAAGGTGTCGGGAAACTCCGTCCTGATGTGATCTTCGCGCTCCCAGGTAGCTTCCTCTTCTGTGTGGTTGCTCCACTGAATCTTGAGAAACTTGATGCTTCGGGTTCTGGTAGTTCTGAAAGCTTCTTCCAAAATACGGATGGGTACTTTGGGATAGGTCAGGTCATCGTTGATTTCTATGGTCCGGTGATCGATATTCGTGAACACTTCAGTCTTCTCTGGAACTTCGAGTCACTTGCGAAGTAATGACGTATGGAACACATTGTGCACGGCTGACATCTCTTTGGGTAGTTCCAATTGATACGACACTTCTCCTCGATGGTTCAGAATCTTGAAGGGGCCGATATATCTGGGGGCTAACTTTCCTTTGAGTTGGAAACATTGCATTCCCTTCAATGGCGACACTTTCAGATACACAAAATCTCCTATGTTGAAGGCGAGGTATCGACGTCTCTTGTCGGCGTAACTCTTCTGCCTTGAATGGGCTGTCTTGGGGTGCTCACAGATCTTATGAACCTTCTATTCTGCTTCTCGTAGGATATCAGGTCCGAAAATCCGACTCTCTCCTACTTCCGACCAATTCAAAGGGGTGCGACACTTCCTTCCATACATGAATTCAAATGGGGCCATTTGCAAACTGGCTTGATAACTGTTGTTGTACGAAAATTATGGAAACGGCAGACAGTCTTCCCACTTAGATCCATACTCTAACACACATGCTCTCAGCATATCTTCGATTATTTGATTTACTCTCTCCGTTTGTCCATCGGTCTGAGGGTGATAAGCTGTGCTGAAATCTAGTCGGGTTCCTAAACCTTCTTGGACTTTCTTCCAGAATCTCGAGGTAAATTGAGTTCCTCGATCCGATACGATGTTCTTAGGGACTCTGTGCAAACTGACGATTCTAGCGATGTATAACTCCGCTAGCTTCGAACTCTGATATGTGGTCTTGACGAGTAAGAAATGGGCGACTTTGGACAATCTGTCCACTATGACCCAGATAGAGTCATTTCCCCTACTAGAAGTAGGCAATCCGGTGATAAAGTCCATTCCAACGGCATCCCATTTCCATTCCGAAATCTGCAATGGTTGCAACAATCCTGCGGGTCTTTGATGTCCCACCTTGACTCGCTGACATATATCACACTTGGCTATATAGCTTTCGATTTCTCTCTTCATCTTATGCCACCAAAATTGCTCTTTCAAATCTTGATACATCTTCGTTCCTCCAGGGTGGATAGAATAAAGGGTATCATGAGCTTCCTTCATAATAACTTCTTTCAACTTAGAATTTGCTGGTACACAAAGGCGACCTTTGTACCACAGAACTCCTTCGTCGTCTTCGGTGAATCCGGGTACTTTGCCTGTACCGATACGACGCTTGATTCCGTCGATACTAGCATTTCCTTTCTACGCCTCTTTGATCTGGCTGATCAAAGTGGGTTGAAGTTCTATGATAGCCAAAAATCCTTCACTTACTAATTCCATTCGGAAATTTTCCATCTCTTTGTGCAAGCTTGGTTGCTCCTTCAAAATCATGGAGTTCAAGCGGCACGGCAATCTGCTAAGGGCATCTGCTACCACGTTGGCTTTACCAGGGTGATGGTGAATGTCCAGATCGTAATCCTTGATTATCTCAATCCATCTTCTCTGTCTCATATTAAGCTCCTTCTTAGTGAATATATACTTCAGGCTCTTGTGATCTGAATAAATCTCACAACAGTTTCCCATCAGGTAATACCTCCATGTCTTCAGGGCTAGAACTACGGCTGCGAGTTCGAGGTCATGGGTTGGGTAATTTTTCTCATGTTGTTTCAGTTGTCGAGATAGATAAGATATGACTTTGCCTTCTTGCATTAGCACACATCCGAGACCGATCTTGGATGCATCACAATACACGTCATAGGGCTTCGTGATATCCAGCATGATTAAGATTGGGGCTAAAATCAATCTCCTCTTGACTTCTTGAAAACTTGCTTCACATTTGTCCGTCCATTCAAACTTCTTGTCCTTCTTCAGCAATTGGGTCATGGGTCTGGCGATACTCGAGAATCCTTCTACGAACTTGCGGTAATATCCCACCAATCCGAGAAATGCACGAACTTGGGTTTTAGTGGTTGGGGCTTGCCAATCTTCGACATCTTTCACCTTTGCAGGGTCAACGGAAATTCCTCCGGCTGATACAATGTGGCCGAGGAATCCTACCTCCTGTAACCAGAATTCACATTTGCTAAACTTGCCATACAACTGATGCTCTCTAAGGGTTCCAAGAATGGTCCTTAGGTGTAGCTCATGTTCTTCTTCTGATTTGAAATACATTAGAATGTCATCGATGAAAACAATGACAAACTTATCCAGGAAGTCCATAAAAATCTTGTTCATGAGATTCATGAAATAAGCGGGGGCATTGGTTAATCCAAAAGACATGACAGTATACTCGTATAATCCATATCTAGTGGTAAAGGCAGTATTTGGAATATCCTCTGCACAAATCTTGAGTTGATGATAGCCTGTTCTAAGATCAATCTTAGAAAACACTTTGGCACCGGTCAACTGATCAAAAAAATCTTCTATCTTGGGCAATGAGTATTTGTTCTTGATAGTGACATCATTCAACTTCCGATAATCCGTACACAAACAGTTACCTCCATCCTTCTTGTCCACAAATAAGATAGGTGATCTCCATGGTGACGCACTTGGTTGAATCAATCCAATTTCCAACATGGCATCAAGTTGCTTCTTCAGTTCTGCTAGTTCAGACGGGTTCATACTATAGGGTCTCTAAGGTATGGGTCCGGTTCCGGGGATTAGTTCAATGATAAACTCGATATCCCGATCTGGGGGCATACCGGGCAAAACATCTGGAAATACATCGGGGTATTCATAGAATATCCGGACTTGGTCAATGGTAGGTTGGGCTATACTCTTGTTGCACTTGAATTGATGAGGTAATGTTTCAGATACATGCTCGACTGATATTCCAGCTGTACTGGTCATGGTTATGGCTTTCTTGGCACAGTTAATCAATCCTTTATGTTTGGACATCCAATCGATTCCTATTACTACTTACAAACCTTTAGTTTCAAGTACTATCAGATTAGCATAAAAATCTATGCCATGGATTCAGATAGGGACGGCTTTGCAAATTTGCCTAGCTTTGGTGGTTGAACTGGGGATTTAAACAATGTTAACATGCTTCAGTTTGGTTGGTTGAATCTTACTAGTGCATGCAAATTCTTCGGTGACAAATGAGTGCGATGCACCAGAATCAAACAACACTCTAGCGAGTACTGAATTAACAGAAAACATACCCAGCACAACGTCTGGCGCTTCCTGGGCTTCTTCAGCGTGCATGAGAAAAAGACGGTCGTTGCGGTTGAGTGAATTCCCTGGGGCAAACCTTCTTCCGGGCTGAACACGACGCTGCTGCTGAGCTGGGGCATTTGCATTAGGGGCTGGGGCATTCTTCTTGGGGCACTCATTGGAGTAGTTACCCTTATTTCCACAGTCATAACAAGTTACTTGGGACTTGTCCTTTGCTGCAACAGGCACAACATTGTTTCCAGTCCTCGGGGCAGTGTTGGTGTTGGCGGTAGAATTGTTGTTGTTGCACTTGGATGGTGCACGGTTGAAATTGCTAGAGTTGACGGGGTTGTTGTGATTTCCTCCGGGCCTCAGGTTTCCATGTTTGGGATAGGTCGGACGGTTCATCGGGGGTCTGTTGGTTCTCGGGGCAAATCCTGGAGATGGGTTAGGGCGATACTTTGGGGTCTGATGGGTTCCTGGATGATGCATCATGCGACGCTTGCGGTTCTCATTGGATTGGTTGATATTTCCTTCCATCTGGATGGCAGAGTCGACAAGGGCTTCAATATCAGCAAAGGGGATATTGACCAACACAGTCTGCATCTCATCGTGCAGACCATTCAAGAATCTCTCTTTCTTCTTGGCTCCGGTGTCGATCTCATCCGGGGCATATCTAGCTAATGACAAGAATTTTTCACGGTATTCCACTACGGTCATCCTTCCTTGCTTCAGTTCTCTGAACTCATCTCTCATCCTCTTGATCAAACCCGGTGGCACATGGGTTCTGCTGAACTTGACCTTGAATTCCTCCCGGGTCATCATCTGACCTCCGGTCATTGCACGAACGCTGTTCCACCATGCTCTTGCATCTCTGGCTAGATAGTGGGTGGTGAACAGAACTTTCTCGTTAGCTTCCACTCCGGTGACTTCCAGGTTGTTCTCCATGGTTTGCAGCCAATCATCAGTGTCTAGGGGTTCTTCCGACTTAGTGAAAATAGGTGGGTTGGTATTCTGGAAATTCTTGAGCTTAGATCCATGGTTGTCCTGGTTTCCTTGGCCTTGATTGTTGTGGGCCAGCTGGGCTATCTGCCGAAGGGTGGCTAGGTTGGCTTGACGTTCAGCTCTTTCAGCTTCGTGGTCAGAAACCAGCATTTGCAGGATCTGCAACATCGGGTCCGGGGATGAACCACTTCCTCCGTGTGGCATCTGAAGATTGAGATAGATCATGAGAAAAGAGGGAAATTTCTAAGGTTCAGGGACTTTGAAAAGTTTTTAAAGTTTGACTCAGATTTTCTAGCAACTTTATTTTCATTCATTCATTCATAGCACACGGTACAAACACACACCACAAACCAAGAAAAACAGATGGTTTTAAGAACCATTCTGGAAACTACGATACAGTGGGACCGAATACAACTCACTACGCTAGTGCTCAAGTGATACTACTCCTCGGATTCGGTGTAGTCGTCATCCTCAAAATCTTCATCGTCATTGATGAAGGCGAAATCATCCTCAGCGGTGAAGAAGTCCATAGCCTGATCCTCCAGAAAATCATCATCATCACTGAGATAGGAGTAGGGGTCTCCACGAAGATCCTCTCCGGCATTCTCTCTTTCCTCCAACTGCATGTCTCTCTCGTGGATGGTCTCCTCCAAATCCGAGATACGGTGGCAAAGACGGGAAATGATGCGTTCCTTCTTGTCTAGCTGATGGCAGCGAGACTTGTGATCCTTCGCTAGCATGGCGATGGTCTGATCCTTCGTCTTGATGATGGCGGACTTATGGATGGAGTAGTCACGACAATTGTCCAATTCCTGCTGACGATCGTACATCATGAAGCTAATGTGGTCCAACTGAGTCTTCAGCTCTTGGTGGTATGGGGCTTCAAGTGGCTGTCCCATAGCATCACGCCTTGGACAAAACTCAAAGCGGATACCCTTGATCTGGTTGATACTCTGCCTACACAGACGGGCAAGAGCTTCCTGCATGGCCCTGGCAAGTCCATCGAGCCAGTTGTTTTCTCTTAAGGTGAACTGAATTCCGTCGGCAGTGGGAGGTTCAATCTTTCCTCGGAGACTTGCAACAATTAGCCACTGCAGATCTTCTCCTCCTTGATCATTGAGCTGAGCTCCGAAGAACTCGGGGTGCGGACGCTCCAGAAGTTCCGAAAGTTGGTCCAAATCCCGCTCAAAGATAAGGTCTCCTCCATTCCCCAACTGATAAAACTTGTTGTACTTCACGTTCATTTATAAGAATATAGGATGAGTAAGTTAGTAGACTGATCAAGTGTGTCGAATTTTAGGTATTTTGCAAGAGTGTTTGAGGATCATGAATTTTTATGAAAGAAACAAGGTGATAAGAATGGGAATAAGTTTTTTGTAAATATTTGCTTCCTTTGGTTTTTGAAACTAAGTTCTTGATTCAAACGTACAGTCTAACTAGGGTCTCCTATGGTTAGGATGGCTCTGATACCAACTTGTCAACACCCGGATTTTTAATCCCAGATGCTTGTTACGCTATACATCGCAATCCCAGGATTACCATTTTTGTGAGACATAACAGAATTGGATACCATAGTACATCATCCATTACAAACCATCCATAAGGTCTTACACAAATAAGGATCTCATGATCCAGTTCTTAATACAACTCAAGCATTGGAAATACGTAATAATAAAGGTAGCGTAGTCGAGGCTCCATCCTCGGGGTCACAGACAATGCTGACGATGGGAGATGATCCTAGTTGTCATAACCTTCCTGGGGTCCATCATCCTGGTACTCCTCTTCATAGTCTGGCCATGGGAATAGCCAGGGATAAAGCCATGAGTACTCTTTAAGTACTCGCAAACTCATAATAACAAGTGAAGGGGGTGTTTGTAGTAGGACACTAAGCTCTAGGGTTGTTTTGCAAAAAGCCAGATTTACCTCTACTAAGTTCAGAAGCAAGAAAAGCTAGTTGAAATTTTATAACACCTAAGTGGGAACTTGAATTTCATATCACAACTCTGTTGTGGTCAAGTCAAATTCTCAATTCATTTCACAAGTCATTTTGAAAACATCTGACGGGGGAACAGTATGGCCACTCCAACTGTCCATAACCGTGGACGCGGCTATTCGAATAGTTTGACACTCTGCAGAGATTGTACACTTTCACCACAACATTCGATACATCCGTCAGGAACAAATCCTGAATTCACCATACTTAGTATGCGGATAATCAATCCTAACCTTTCAATTACAAGCCCTAGTATAGGCACCTCTCCTGTGAGTTTGGCCTCCCAACCATGACCAACTGTCATCTTGGGCACTGCACAAGTGGGCAATCTTCACAAGGTAGCCTCAGCTCAGACCTTGGCCGTGAGGGAACCCATACTAAGGTATATAAGTTTCCAGTCAAGACCTACCCAATTTTCAGGTATTGTGGTTATACGATAAAATTGGAATGGTATTGCATTGTAGCGACCTCGGATCGATAAAGATCCTAAGTCCCTGTGATTAACATGCTAGTCCCTGGATCAATAGCTAGCACTCACAGTCGATGAAATATCATGTAAAACACAAGTATTTATTACATGAATCAAATAATCCAGAGTTTACAACATTACAACAGAAGCGATATATATACAACTTGGAGTCCCATCAATGCCACAGGCAGATTGAGTGAAGACCCGCGATCCTAGCACACCTTTCAACGATCTCCAAAATTCTGCACATGAAACGTGCAACCAACAAGTTGGTCAATACTTTGAATGTATTAGCAAATTACACCAAGAAAAGAAAAAGACTAACTCAACATGCAAGGCTAGGTTAGGCTTTGGAGTTCATTTGCATAAAGCTAATTTTCTCTAAGTATGGAGAAAAGAGAGAGAGAGTTTTACCCTACTTTGTAAACAATTGCTTAAGTAAGATAGGGTCGAATGGCACACGGGGATATTACTCATCAAGTGTCCAAACAACCAAACACTTGGATATTACTCACCAAGTCCCAAAATCCCACCCATTGGCGATATTACTCACGCCATGGGGTTTCAAAACTTTGTTTAGAAAGGAGAGAGGAAGATCCTTCAGAGGCTCCATCCTTCAGATGCTCAATGTTGTTCTGTTTCCGTGAACACGGCTGATCGATCAGATTGCAATACTCTCGAGAGTTTGTGCACTTTACCCACAATACACGACCAAGTCCTTTTACAGACAAGATCATAGCGAGGCTTTCCCTTAGTAGCCCCTCTACCAGCTGGATCCAACCGTGCCAAGAACCTCCAAATGTTGGTACCCGGTGAGGTTTCCCACTAAGTACTAGGCAAAGACAGAGCCCATATGTAATGTGGTTGCACTTGTAAGCTTCTGAATTCTGAAACATGGCAGACTTCTTTGATTCCTAGGCGGCTGTACTCCACCAAAATCTCACTCGTTGACCCGACAACCATTTTTTCCAGAAGAAAACATAGTTTTATTTTGAAGTGGCTTTGAGAAGAAAAGATCGCTCAAGAGAGCCTTTATACTTAGAAAATTTTCTTGTCTTTCGAGCCCCCAAACGGTACTTTATATATATAGCATAGCAAGCAACACTTAGAAAAAACAGGGGTAACCTATTAGGAGGGAAATATCCTAAGTATAGAGCTACTCATGGCATACTACAAAAAAATCATCGGACTTGCAAAATAATACTAACGAAAAATTCTACCAGAACATCCTACAGATGCACACTACAGAACACTACAGAATTTGAAGATCTAACATGCATAGAATCAAAACTGGAATATTATATGAACAAGAGGTGTAACTTGCCTTAGAAAATTGATGATGATTATTTCAGTGTAGAACATCACTCGCACTCCGATCGAAATCTAACGTGTAGAAAAATATAACACAAATAAATAAGCCATGCAAATAAAGAGACAAAACAAATACGTAATAAGTAAACAAATAGTAAAACATGCAACACTCGAAATTACTTATTTGGTATACAATAATATGTTCGCATTGTTCTAGGCGGTAGTGTGTGTGATTATGGCCAATTATCAAAGAATTAGTTTGGAAGAAAAAGTAGATTTCATATTATGATCAAATAAACGTAGATTCATCTTACAAAGTAACAAATATAATTTTAGTTTTTAGATTAGTGACGGATAACCCAATGCAAACGGATTCGAGTAAAACGGAGTTATAGATTTAAAGATACAACCAAGCAAGGTTTAACTTAAAAAAATTACATGTGATAAATTCGAAAATTTTATATTAGGGAATTTAGTATCACTGGATATGAAATTTAATTTTAAGTCTAACACAACAAGAATCATCTAGTTTCAACTTGTAGATTGGAAGATATGCAATTTTAAAGTTGGCATGAAATAGTGCAGTGTATAGGAGCTATATTCGTGCCATGAGATAAAAAAAAATAGAAGGAGGCGTGGACTAGTATAAGATGCGATCTGATCAGGTGATTGTGGAAATAAAAATAATAGGGACACATGGCAGGACATCGGAGGATGAAAAGGAAGAGAAAAATTAATACATAGTCTTACACTGAGGTACCTACAACGACGGAAGAAAAATGCGTGTCGCCGCGAGGAGTCTTCGTAGCTTGGTCAAGAGGGCGACTGGGTTCAGCTTTCCTCGACAGTGGTGAACGTATCAGCGGTGTCGGTCGGCATGGTCCAAAGCATCTCTAATATCTTCGTCTGGAGGCGGCAACGTCCGGTGGGTCTGCGCGTCCCTCTACGGTGTTCCTGGACAAGTAGAGATGTCAGGTGAAAGCTTTCAATCAATCTGAAAAGCTTAGATAGATAAGGATGGAGCCAAGGTTCCTGCAACTTTCAGCTCCGACGTGGTGGTTTTTGGCGAGATCGGGATCGATTGATTCGGTAGAATCGGTTATGGATTTTTATCAAAAATTGAACGGAGGGTAGAAAGGGGTATTTATGGAGGGGTTTGCGTAGACGAGGGGCAAAGAATTTGAACTAAATCGGGCGATTTCTAGGGGTTTGTTTCGGGGCCGGGTCGAGTTCATCTCGTACACGAGTTCACGCGGTAGGATAGGGATGACAAGCGGGGCCTGCTTGCTGTAGGAAAAAAAATACAAAGAGAGAAGGGCAGGTCGGGCGCCTCGCTTGGGCTGTGCGGCCAATGTGTGCTCGCTTCTTCATACGAAGGTAAATCATCGCTGTTTTTTTTATTAAACGAAAACTGCAAAAGCGTGGTGCTTTCATTAGCCTAATAAGACACATAAGCTAACTTGCTTCTAGCATGCGAAGCACATATAAAAATTCTCTTCTTGATTAGTTTCACAATTGGGAAGAACATTGAATTTCCAAATTATTCCCATATATGGTTTTGGAGTTAAGTATTACTGAAAATTAAAATATTTCAAGCTCCTAGAATACCTAAATTAATTTACATCACAAAATTATGAAGAAGTCATCGTATCTTCTCTTGTTGATTTTCTTTTGGGAACGATTTCTAGTATTCACGAGAGTTCAAAAGGCGAAAAAAACAAACAAAAAAATCCAATTAATATCACATAATATTTTCCAACATGTTTCTTATATTTGGAAACGTCATATTATTCTCTCTCTTCAAATGAAATGAGTCTTTGAAATTTTTTTTATGGAATTCATAAGTCAAAATGGATTTGAATAAATTGCAAGGCAAGGTTTTCTTTGATTTGTATGAAACTTTCCCAACCAATATGATATTCATGTTAATCCACTTCGTTTAATGTGGCGTAGTAAAATTTCAAACAATCATAAAAAGTTTCTTTTCATTCAATTTTTTTAACAAGATCAAACAATTCAATCAAGTTATTTATTTTTAACATTCCAAAATTTGGGAAAATTTTGGGATATTACAGACTACCACCCTTAAAAGGAATCTCGTCCTCGAGATTCGAGAAGGCTAGAAATAAATAGATTCTGGTTACACTAGGGTACTACCACCCTTAAAAGATTGTATTTGTTAGGTTCTCCGGGTGGGGCAACTTCGGGTTATTGATTTGTAAGCTTCACTCCCACCAATATAATTCATCGTAGCCCGATGGATGGATTGGGCTTCTTGCCATTGCCATTGCGATTGCCACCGCCATTCTGCCTTTTCTCCGGACAATCTGACGCGTAATGCCCTGTTTCGCCACACTTGTAGCATGTCACCTGGCTAGGATATTTCTTGGGATTCTTATTGATGTTGCTTATATACCATTACCATAATTGTTTTCATCCCTTCCAGCCACATTATCTCGTTCTGGACAATCAACAACATAATGCCTAGGATTGTGGCACTTGAAGCATAGGACTTCGCTTAGATCCTTCCTTTTCTTTGGTAAGAATGACATGCCTTGGCGCATTCCATCTCTAACTTGCTGATTCACTTGTTGTACAATCAGGTAGAGGTGACATTGAGAGGGGTTGTGGTTGGTCCCTTCGCACATGATGCATGTAACTTGAGAGGTGGGACATTCTTCATATGGATGACTTTCTTCACAGTAGGGGCCCTGATCTCGATGCTCCTTGGAGGTATGTCCTATTCTCCACAGATCCTGCAAGATGAATGTTTTGGGACTTCAACTTCTTTGGTTTTTGGTATACGGGTGACGAGACGATATTGTAGTAGAACCACTTTAAATTCTTCCTAAGATATCATCCCTTGATGATCATTAATGACATATAGCATCTCCCACCAGGTTGCAACATCGTCCTTTAGGAATTGGGTGGCATAATGAACCATTATATCGGTTTCAATGTTGGCCTTCATTCTTTCTTCTATCTTGTGCATCCACTTATTTGCATCGGCGTGGCTCTTACGCTTGGAGAAGTTGAGTTCCTTGTCTTCCTTGTTGGTATGGTCCATCTGTCGAGTTGACCGAGGTTTGGAGTAGAAACGAATGGAATATAGAATAAGAACCCATACAAACAACTTTATTTAGGAAATAGGTTTTCATTAGTTAAGGTAATAAAACCATATAAGACAGCAAACAATTTGTCGCATCTATATTGTAGCGAAATCTATCCGGGTTTGGTTCCTAGTAGGGAACTTGGAATCTTCGAGGCTTCGAGTCTTCAAAAGTCTTTGTGCTCTTGATAGTCTTCATGTTCTTCATAATCTTAAATCTTTTGAGTTTTTTAGTTAATAACCTTAACTTAAGGCCTTCAAAGTCTTTGCTACTTGTAGATTTGAAGTCTTCAATTCTCGTAGCTCTAGTCTTGGAACATCTTTGCGAAGGTCTTCAAGTCCTGACCTGAGCGAAACATTGAGAAAATCTTCTTTGGAAAGATAGTCTCGAGAGAAGTTTCTTCTTGAAATGCATAGTGGTCATTTCTAATGTTTGAAAATAAGAGGCTTAAGAAATTTTAAAACTCTAAAGATAGTTGATGAGAAGTATAAGAAATTTCTGAAATAACTTAGAAAATATTACTCCTAAGGCTTTTCCGATGCTAGGTTCATGATCTACAGTCAACTTATGCTCTGATACCATCTATAGCGACCTCGGATCGATAAAGATCCTAAGTCCCTTTGATTAACATGCTAGTCCCTGGATCAATAGCTAGCACTCATAGTTGATGAAATATCATGTAAAACACAAGTATTTATTACATGAATCAAATAATCTAGAGTTTACATCATTACAACAGAAGCGATATATATACAACTTGGAGTCCCATCAATGCCACGGGCAGGTTGAGTGAAGACCCGCGATCCTAGCGCACCTTTCAACGATCTCCAAAATTCCGCACATGAAACGTGCAGCCAACAAGTTGGTCAATACTTTGAATGTGTTAGCAAATTACACCAAGAAAAGAAAAAGACTAACTCTACATGCAAGGCTAGGTTAGGCTTTGGAGTTCATTTGCATAAAGCTAATTTTCTCTAAGTATGGAGAAAAGAGAGAGAGAGTTTTACCCTACTTTGTAAACAATTGCTTAAGTAAGATAGGGTCGAATGGCACACGAGGATATTACTCACCAAGTGTCCAAACAACCAAACACTTGGATATTACTCACCAAGTCCCAAAATCCCACCCATTGGCGATATTACTCACGCCATGGGGTTTCAAAACTTTGTTTAGAAAGAAGAGAGGAAGATCCTTCAGAGGCTCCATCCTTCAGATGCTCAATGTTGTTCTGTTTCCGTGAACATGGCTGATCAATCAGATTGCAATACTCTCGAGAGTTTGTGCACTTTACCCACAATCCATGACCAAGTCCTTTTACAGACAAGATCATAGCGAGGCTTTCCCTTAGTAGCCCCTCTACCAGCTGGATCCAACCGTGCCAAGAACCTCCAAATGTTGGTACCCCGGTGAGGTTTCCCACTAAGTACTAGGCAAAGACAGAGCCCATATGTGTTGTGGTTGCACTTGGAAGCTTCTGAATTCTGAAACATGGCAGACTTCTTTGATTCCTGGGCGGCCGTCCTCCACCAAAATCTCAGTTGTTGACCCGATAACCATTCCGCCCAGAAGAAAACTTAGTTTTATTTTGAAGTGGCTTTGAGAAGAAAAGATCGCTCAAGAGAGCCTTTATACTTAGAAAATTTTCTTGTCTTTCGAGCCCCCCAACGGTACTTTTTATATATAGCATAGAAAGCAACACTTAGAAAAAACAGGGGTAACCTATTAGGAGGGAAATATCCTAAGTATAGAGCTAGTCATGGCATACTACAAAAATTTATCGCACTTGCAAAATAATACTAAGAAAAAATTCTACCAGAACATCCTAGAGATGCACACTATAGAACACTACAGAATTTGAAGATCTAACATGCGTAGAATCAAAACTGGGATATTATATGAACAAGAGGTGTAACTTGCCTTAGAAAATTGATGATGATTATTTCAGTGTAGAACGTCACTCGCACTCCGATCGAAATCTAACGTGTAAAAAATATAACACAAATAAATAAGCCATGCAAATAAAGAGATAAAACAAATATGTAATAAGTAAACAAATAGTAAAACATGCAACACTCCAAATTACTTATTTGGTATACAATAATATGTTCGCATTGTTCTAGGCGGTAGTGTGTGTGATTATGGACAATTATCAAAGAATTAGTTTGAAAGAAAAAGTAGATTTCATATTATGATCAAATAAACGTAGATTCATCTTACAAAGTAAAAAATATAATTTTAGTTTTTAGATTAGCGATGGATAGATATTTCAATTAACCCAATGCAAAAGGATTCGAGTAAAACAGAGTTATAGATTTAAAAATACAACCAAGCAAGGTTTAACTTAAAAAATTTACATGTGATAAATTCGAAAATTTTATATTAGGGAATTTAGTATCACTGGATATGAAATTTAATTTTAAGTCTAACGCAACAAGAATCATCTAGTTTCAACTTGTAGATTGGAAGATAGGCAATTTTAAAGTTGGCATGAAATAGTGCAGTGTATAGGAGCTATGTTCGTGCCATGAGATAAAAAAATAGAAGGAGGCGTGGACTAGTACAAGATGCGATCTGATCAGGTGATTGTGGAAATAAAAAGAAAAGGGACACGTGGCAGGACATTGTAGGATGAAAAGGAAGAGAAAAATTAATACAGAGTCTTACACTGAGGTACCTACAATGACGGAAGAAAAATGCGTGTCGCCGTTAGGGGTCTTCGTAGCTCGGTCAAGAGGGCGACTGGGTTCAGCTCTCCTTGATAGTGGTGAACGTATCAACGGTGTCGGTCGGTGTGGTCCAAAGAATCTCTACTATCTTCGGCTGGTGGAGGCAACGTCCGGTGGGTCTGTGCGTCCCTCTACGGTGTTCCTGGACAAGTAGAGAGGTCAGGTGAAAGCTTTCAATCAATCTGAAAAGCTTAGATAGATAAGTATGGATCCAAGGTTCCTGCAACTTCAGCTCCGACGTGATGGTTTTTGGCGAGATCGGGATCGATTGATTTGGTAGAATCGGTTAGGGATTTTTATCAAAAATTGAACGGAGGGTAGAAAGGGGTATTTATGGAGGGGTTTGCGTGGACGAGGGGGAAAGAATTTGAACTAAATCGGATGATTTTTGGGGGTTTGTTTCGGGGTCGGGTCGAGTTCATCTCGTACATGAGTTCATGCGGTAGGATAGGGATGACAAGCGGGGCCTGCTTGCTGTAGGAAAAAAAAAATACAAAGAGAGAAGGGCAGGTCGGGCGCCTCGCTTGGGCTGTGCGGCCAATGTGCGCTCGCTTCTTCACACGAAGGTAAATCATCGCTGTTTTTTTCTTTTTTCATTAAACCAAAACTGCACAAGCGTGGTGTTTCCATTAGCCTAATAAGACACAGAAGCTAACTTGCTTCTAGCATATGAAGCACAGATAAAAGTTCTCTTCTTGATTAGTTTCACGATTGGAAAGAACATTGAATTTCCAAATTATTCCCATATATGGTTTTGGAGTTAAGTATTACTGAAAATTAAAATATTTTAAGCTCCTAGAATACCTAAATTAATTTTCATCACAAAATTATGAAGAAGTCATAGTATCTTCTCTCGTTGATTTTCTTTTGGGAACCATTTTTAGTATTCGTGAGAGTTCAAAAGGCGACAAAAACAAACAAAAAAATCCAATTAATATCACATAATATTTTCCAACATGTTTCTTATATTTGGAAACGTCATATTATTCTCTCTCTTCAAATGAAATGAGTCTTTGAAAAAAAAATTATGGAATTCATAAATCAAAATGGATTTGAATAAATTGCAAGGCAAGGTTTTCTTTGATTTGTATGAAACTTTCCCATCCAATGTGATATTCATGTTAATCCACTTCGTTTAATGTGGCGTAGTTAAATTTCAAACAATCATCAAAATTTTCTTTTCATTCAAATTTTTTAACAAGATCAAACAATTCAATCAAGTTATTTATTTTTAACATTCCAAAATTTGGGAAAATTTTGGGATGTTACACGCATCTAGACAACCATCAGTTTTATAAAGGGCTAAGGCTCATACCTTAACATTTTCATCATCCAAATCATCTGGTGTTCGGAAACACATGTCAAAGCATCTCAGTAGAATGACTCATCATTCTAAGGTTTTCATAACCATTTTCCACCAAGTATTCCCATCTAAAGTTGATGAAGTTTTATGCTTAGCACTAGCATCTACCAGTGGGGGTGAGTACTAATGAAGGGTGGTAAACAAGTGGAGTTTAACTAAGTTCAATCTCATGCCTTAGGGTGACATCCAGATTATCTAGCTTAGGCCAAATTTAATGCTCTTTATGCAACCTTCAATTATCTTCCTAGAATCTACAAGTCACTTAAGTAAATTCTAAGTAATAGCTTTGATAAAGAAATAAAGTGTAAAGCTTGCAAATAAAACTAGGATTGGATTATCAAGTGGGTATGATCACATATGCTTAAGGCATCTAGTGGTCATGGTAACAAGCAAGTATTAGCTTGCATCAGTATCAGTATAGGATTGCTAAAGTAGAGTAGCTTGCAAGTGTTAGCTTGCCTTGTGCAGAGCAGTGGTTAAATTTCTCCTCGGCTTCTTCTTCGTAGTATCCTCCTTCCTCCTCGTATCCTTGGTCGGTACTAGCGTCTATGAATAAATACGAGGTACACAATCACCAAGCAATACTTAAATATTTTCAATCATCATACAAAGGTGCACTATAGATGATCTAGTATCATCACTAACATTACAAGATTAAAGCTTTGGTCTTATTTATTTATTTTAGAAAAGTAATTTCTACTCATTGAAAAACTACTTAAGATTTAATATTCTCCAAACCAAACATGGGATCATGTTGACACATGTCATCACCACGTATTTCAGTACATGAGAATGTGGTTTAAAGTGGTGTCACAATTTAATAAGGTTTAACCTTTTATTTTAAATAAAATAAGTGACTAGAAATGCCTATGTGGCATTCTTTTATTACTTGAACATTATTTCTGTAAGTAAACCCATATGTTTTTATATATTCTGAAAAGTATGGTCAAATATGATTTTTGAGAGTTGGAATCAATTCAAAAGCTATTATGGTTGAAATTTAAAAAATGTTTGAATGAAGAAAAGCTTCTGCCTTGTTATTTTTACCAAGGTTGATCTATAGATCCAAATGATTTGAATCCAAGGGTTTTGGATTAAGCATTTCAATACCTTTCTAACAAAATTGGTTTCATTCAATTTGGTTTAATGAATCGAGCTGGGTTGATTTTTGAAAGTAGGTATAGAACTGAGTTTGAATATAAATAGAAAAGCTAAATTCAAACGAGTGGGATGCGCGGGAAAGGTTAATGGGCCGGTCCAGTGTCACTCCGCAGCATGGGGCTCAACTGACAGAGGGGTTCCACCAGTCAGTGGCTCATAACACGCGAAGCGGTACGGGGCGATCTCGGCCGCACGATCTAAGTCTAATCGAACGGCTACGGCTCATCGTCCACGTCGGGCAGCGCCGGCGAGACAGAATCCTAACACGACAGGTGGGGGTCGTGGGAGGCTCACTGGGGCTCAGGAAAGGGTCGGCGATGGGGGAAAACGACGAAGTCGATGACGGCGATTCTCCTGGCACCGACAGCTCCTCCTGGGGCGGCTCCAATCGCTGGCTTCCTTCTTCTCCAGCAGCGCTAGGCTCCGGTGAAATTACGGTAATGCGCTGCTTGCCTTGCTCCGGGAGTGAGGTGGGGTGGTTCTGGGTGAGTGGGGAGTGGAATGGTGTGAAGAAATCGAGCGGGTGACGCCTCTATTTATATTGGCGAGAGGAGACCGACGGGCGCGGGCTGAGCTCGTCGTGGTTGAAGGCACAGAGGGCTATCGGCGTGGGCGACGGTAGGGGCGGTGCTGTGCTCCCTGGCGAAGCTCAACGGCGTGGTGGCGAGGCGTGGGGCGGTGCTGATCGGTCGGAACGCTTCGGCTCTCTGAGCGGGTCCAACTGAGGTTTTGATGGCGCACAGCGCGCGTGGTCCGCGCGGCGGCGAACGGGCGTGTCTGCGGGGTTGTTGGGGTGATGGTGATCACGTGTGCACGCGGTGAGGGCGGCGCGCGGTCTGTGGGCGTGTGTCGAGGGTAGCGCACGGGCACGCTCTCGTCATGCTCGCAGAGAGGCTTGTCATGGCTTGGGCGTGTGGTCCATTAGCTGGCATTGCTCGAGGCTCGGACAGGGAGTGGCGGTGGGGTGCTGGCTAGCTCCCAAACAAGGTTGGCAAGGCTAGTGTGGCCTCTAGCTCGCCAGCGACAACGGGGTGGCAAGTGTGCTCTCGGCCTGCTCACCATTGATGGCAATGGCCATCTTACAGTGGTTCTAGAGGTTAGTTAAGGTTGCTAGATGATCTACTAAGGACTAGTTGTAACCAGAGAGGGAACAAGTTAGGCCCAAAACACTATTAAAAACAGTGAATTTGATTTGGTTGATTTGAATTTGCAACCTGTTTGATGAAATGGCCGCATGAACTTGAGTTTTCAATTTTGAAAAGATTTTTGGTGGGTGTGCTAGGCATGTGCCGAGGATTCTGTGGATGCTTGGGTTTTGAAAATTGAGCTTGTTTGAGTGGTTTTTGAAATAGTTGGATCTTCCCATATGAAATAGATTCAATTTTAAATTGTCATTTAAACTAAGCATTTAAATGTTTTTGGATGATCACAAAGTGGGCCTTGGTACCTTGTTATGAGTACTATCAAGGGGTGCAAAGATCCATACATGTTTCTATTAAGTTCTGAAAGTTAAGGATAGCCAAAGTAGGCATGGGAGTTAATTTGGCCAAAGTGACCATTCACTTAATTTGTTTGTTTTGACTTGTTTGTCTTTGGGAAAAGTTTGGGGATTGTTTAGATGATGTTTATTTCACCTAAGAATCATTTTACAAGCAAAGAAACACAGAACCATGGCAATTCAAAAGAATCCAAATTTTAATACATACACATATGAATGCTTTCATATTTTTAATTGGAAAAGTTTTTGTTAACCCTAATTTTGATGATTAGAGTTTGATGATCCAAGTTTAGTATTTTTGGGATGTTACAATGTCATCTACGGTTGGCGATCTAGGAACGTGTTCATATAGGGTGGGTTCATTCCGGGTTGAGTCTTATGCAACGTCATGGGTAAATCATGTAGAAGGGAACATCGGACTAGCATATCATCGAGCAGGGTTCATACCTAATTTGGCAGGTCTACGCTGACCAGCGGTGATGGTACTGAACATATTACAAAACAGGTCGGCGCTGATAGGCGTCTAAAAACTTAGGGTTCTACAAACACAGGTTCCGGGATGGTACATAACTCTACCCTATGTCGGAAGGGTGAGTTGGTAGGGTATGAAAGACTACTCCATGAGTCCTTCTTGAGTCTTGTCGCCATACTAGGGTTGGGTACTAACTTTTGTTACTGCAATTCCTCGGGGGTGTGAGGGATATTCAGTTCTTCAGCAGTGAAAGTGAGAGTTGTGCCTTCTCTAGTGGATGCTTTGAAGGGTGGATCTTCTGGGGGTGGTGACTGAAAGATGGGTTGATACTCGTAGAAGGACAGTTCTTAATTTTTAGTCTCAGGGTTAGCAGCTTCAGAGGTTGGTGGTGCTATATAGGCCACTTTCCTTTCCAGATGAGCATTGGCGGCTCGCAGACTCTTCTCTCGGGTATGTAGTATGGCGAGATCCATACGCATGAGGATATTATGATGACGGGTATTGTCGAGGTCTTCTTGATGGCGCTGCAGTAGGTATTCCATATTCTCTAGCGGATTTCCAATGAAACAAGTGAGAAAGGACTCGGTGGGAAGTCCATCCTTGTCGCGCTTCCCAAACAGGTGGTAAGGGGTGTCTTTCAGCTCTTCTTCATGGATCTGGAAGAGGCGTACCATGATAATTTGTATAGCTCGCACGACTCCATCTACCCAGTTGTGGTCAATGAAGGTGAAGATGATGGGCTCGGGGTTGGTTTTGCGAGATGGAATGCCAGTATTGATGACCCATTGGATTACGCTTGAGTTGGTGTGGGGAAGCTCTATCCCTTCAATCTTGGGTGGGGGACGACGGACAATCTTCAGTAGGTCGTGCAGCTGAAGGGAATATGGCCGAGAGGCAATAATAAAGTGGTTATTATCGTATTACTTGTTTATGATAAATGTTTATTTTACATGCTAAAATTTTATTAATATGGAAACGTTAATACATGTGTGTTTAATGAACAAAAAGAAAGTTCCTAGTTATGCCTCTCTTATAAACTAGCTCGTTGATTAACAAGATGATCAAAGGTTTCCTGATCATGGACATTGGATGTTGTTAATAACGAGGTCACAACATTATTGGAATGGTGTGATGAACATTCATCCGAAGTATAGCGTTACGATCAAGGACATTGTGTTTATATTTCTATAACACCATACTAAGTAATCTTAGTCCTTAGACCATGAGATCATGTCAACCACTAACACCGGAAGAGTATCTTGATAACATCAAACGTCACACTATAACAGGGTGACTATAACGATGGGTTAAGTGCTAAGAAGGTGTTATGTTGAGGCTCATGGATCAAGAGTGGAATTTGTCCATACCAATGATAGAGAGATATACTCTGGGCCCTCTCGGTGATATCACATTAGTTAGCTTGCAAGCAAGTGATTTGATCACTAGAATGTTATATCACGGGAACGAGAAAAGAGTACATGTCGGTAACGAGATCAAACTAGGTATGGAGATACCGATGATCGAATCTCGGACATGTAATATATCGCGATACAAAGGGATTGAGTTACATGCGTATAAGGTTCACACGATCACCGAAGTCATCGTTGAATATGTGGGAGTCAGTACGGATCTCTAGGTCTCGCTACTGATTATTGATCGGAGAGGGGTCTCGATCATGTCTACATTATTCGCAAACCGTAGGTTGACACACTTAAGGGATACGGACACCATTTGGAGCTAATAATATGCCAGAGAAAGAAAAAGGAAAGAGCAGGAATTTATTTCACTAGAAACCGAAACTGTTTCGGTTGAAATTGCTGAAACTGGTTCTGCATGTGAAATTCAATAATAGTAAGGGGTTTTATGTGAATGTTTGTTAATTAAAGTAATTAACAAAATTTTGAATAAATAAATAAACTAGTTTTATTTAAATGAGATCTTGCATTAAATTTGGTGGAAATTTAATGCATGTGAGTGGATTTTTGAGTGGAGGCTCTTTTATGGGAGTGGGGGCTTTTCATTTTGAGTGGGAGCTCCACCCACATGAATGTGGAAGAGGTGGGGGAAGCCACAATGGCTGGGAACCATGCCCCTTGGGGTGCCCCTCTCCCTATAAAAGGCCCCCTCTCCTACTCTCGAAGCACGCCTCCTTGCGAAGGATCTCTCTCCCCCCTTTAGAATTTCCCCATGGTCTCGGATCAGCGAGATACATGTTCCCAGTGGCTTTTTCTAGAAGGATTTGTTGCTTCCGCTGCTTCGCTGGAGCAAGGGCGCGGAGGTTGTCGGTGTACCCGGACGTGTGTGCGATCACTGATGCACCACTGATTTGCGGTGCTAGACTTGATGGTGCTGGACCGGCTGGACCAGATGGACTTCATCACAAACTTTAGATTGGCAATCGTTCGACTACATCATCCACAAGTACAACCTCGTTAACGCTATTCGGTCTTCGAGGGTATGTATTCTATGGATGTATATCCACCCGTTCCTTGTATCTAGTAGATAGATCTTTGTACTTAGTTGTTCCCATCGTAGGAAATTTTTTGTTTTCTATGCTACGAACCCTATAGTGGTATCAGAGCTGGATCTATGCATAGATGCTTTGCACGGGTAGTACACATATGTATATGTGGGAAATGATGATCATTTTATTGCTTCTTAGTTGTACTTTGGATATTGGTGGCATAGTGGGATGAAGCGGCCCGTACAAACTTTACATGTCCTCGCACATGACACATGTTCCACGCTTGACATGCAACTAGTTTTGCATAAGTGGCTAACGGGTGTCTGTCTCTCCTACTATAGTCAACATATAATTTGCAACGAGTTGTCAACAATTTGGTTATGCTCGTTGTGGTTCATGTTCGTAGGTAAGAATGGTTCTATCTCCGAAAGCCCTAAGCCACATAAAAATTGCAATGGATAAATTAGAGGCGTCTAGTTTAGATTGTTGCTGGGCTAGTGTCATGATATGGTAATGTTGTAAGTAAAAGTATAAGTCGATACTCTTACAACACACAAAATGTGTAAGTTCCATAGACCTTGGCCATACACATAAAGGAACGACGAGGATCATACCACGACTCACATGATGGAGATCAAGTGCAAGAACCATATCATTTCACTTATTAACATGTGATGTTTGTTGCATCTTATATTGCTAGTTTGGCATTTTATTAGCATAATAAGATGATCCTCATTTAGATATCAAGATAAAAATGTGTTCTTCCTTAAGTATGCACTGACAATGTTTCGTCGCTCCAAGACATCACGTGATGATCGGGTGTTCTTGGATCCACGATCCTATTTTGTGTGTAAGACAGTTACACACGTGAATACTAAGGTTCTTACTTGGTGAGCCTAGCATGTACAGACATGGCCTCGGAACACGGACCAAAAGGTTAAGCATGAGTCATATGGAAGATATGATGCCCATTTGATGCTCGCCTTTGAAGCTACAGCGATTCACGTGATGATCGGACTTGGTGTAGTGGATTTGGTTCATGTAATCACCAAAAAGACACAAGGGATGTCGTTTTTGAGTGGGAGTTCATTTCTAATTTGGATTAGTAGAACTCAATTTATCATAAATTAAATCAAAGTGAATTTGCATAATTTGTTGTAGTCATTGGCATTCGTTCACCACTTTATGCTTAGTTGTAATTGAGATAATAGAACTACAGAATTCTGGATATTTACTTTACGAACTGGTATCGTATTGTGTTGAGTGTTAATCTAAAGTTTAAAGTCCTATTGCAAACTTTCAGCAAACTCTGTTTACTCCGTGAAGTTTAATAATTAGTATTAAATCGAGAGTGACAATTCCAGTATTAGTATCTAAAGTATCATGTTTGCCTCCATGATTCTTGATTTAAATATCGAGATTATCTAGGAGCTGAAAGAATTGTTTCAGAAACCATCATGTGTGGCAGATATAACGATATCTAAAACAATGTTTTGGTTGCAATATGATAGAGTATGATGTATGTTCTCATATTGGATGAGAATTTGCGAAGGTTGGAGATGCTAGACATCCTAATCATCTAAAAGGGTTTTGGAAAGTAACATTATACTCATGATTCGCCTTCATAAGCTATATTAGCTTGATCATGAAAGTCGTCATGATAAGGATGAATATAAGATGTATGTAAAGTGTTTACTACACTAAAAGATTACTAAAGAATGGATTTTGAAAGAATGCCGATCATTTGATGATTGTGATCTACTTCAAAGTACAAGTCCAAAGGTATTATTATTTGAATATACACACTTTGGACTATGTGCCATGTATATGGCACCACTATTGATGTTGATAGATTCTTTTAAAAAGGAAAAGGAAATGTTGAAAGAGAATCTATAAAATATATTTGGCAGAAAAGAAAAGACTGGAATTATCCAGTTTAGGTATATAGATGATATACATGTTATGGTTGTATTCTTTGCTTGTTAAACAATGTGGTTCTTGGGTATTGGATACCGAATTGGTTGGTATGAAATTTCATGAACTATAATGGCCTAAGTAACTAGCAAGAGAATATGTGATGATGATCATCAACAACAAACAAGTCGTTGTTTGTATTTCTTGTTGACATCAAAGCTTGCCATCAATATTTGTTTTAATAATAGTTATTTAAATCAGGTATTATGAGAACAAAGATTGTTCAAATAATTACCGTATTCCATATAAGATGGATGATTTACAAATCTAGTTGGAGAAATCACATCCATAAAACTAATGCTAAAATGTCGCAAGACAAATGATTGGAAGATCACTTACGAAGTGACATCACCATTTAAATTATATTGGAAAGAAAACATGAAGAAACTCCATTTTCATGGATTTTTGGAGTCTTTCATTTGATCAAGTGACGCTTTTGAGATTTTCCTCGGGATAATTAAAACTTCGTTCAAAAGGCCATAGAAGAACGATCGACTCAAATAATGGAATTTATACATATCGATGTATGTAGTCCATTATGTGTAGTCATAAGCGATGGATTTCAACTTCATATGCTTTCTCCGGAAATTTGAGTGAATATTCACTTAATGAGAAAGAAGTATGAAATATTTGAAAATGTTTAAAGACTTTCAAGATGAAGTGGAAAATCATTGTAACAAGAAAATAAATGATTTATGATTTTATCATAAAGGGATTTATTTGAGTTGCAAGTGTAACAAGAAAATAAATGATTTATGATTTCATCATAAAGGGATTTATTTGAGTTGCAAGTTTAGCAAATCTCCTAGATTTACATCTCCCGAAACACCATAGGAATATGGAGTGTTTGAGATTTGTAATGAAACCTTGTTTGACATGGTTGGATCAAAGGTGTTATTTATAAAACTGCCATTATGTTTTAAAAGATTAAAAGCTTTAGAGACTACCGCTTTTACACTGAAAAGAGCTCCATCTTGATCCGTTGAAATGCCACCATGTAAGTTATTGTTTGGGATAAAACCCAAGTTGTCCTTTCTTAAATTTTGGTATGCTAAGCATAAGTTAAATGTTTCCAACCAAAGTTGGATCAGCATGTCTTTGTAGGTTATTTCGAATAACCATTGGGTATTCCTCCATAACACCAAGGACAAAAGGGTTTATCACTTGAAATGTGAAGTTTCTTGAAAAAGGAATTTTTCGCAAAAGTTAAGTGGGAGGACAATAGAACTTTGATAAGGTTAACGAACCTTAGCTATATGTGCTGAGTTGCGTAGCACCGGAAAACATTCTGGAGGCAGCTAGAATGCTCATGGCTCACGTGCCTCAAAGGTTGTGGTCACAGAGGTCTAAGTTCCTATTGAACCAAGTAGGTCGGATAAACAATCAAATGCTAAGATTTGAGAGTAAATCATTGTTGTTTGACAATGATGAACCGACTACATGCAAAGAAGCGATGATGGGCCCTGACTTCGTCAAATGGCTTGAAGCCATAAAATCCGTGATAGTTTCATACACGAGAAATCAAGTTTTGAACTTGGAAGACCCTCCGGAAAGGTGTATAAACCTATTGGTCGTATTTGGATCTATAAAGAAACAGACATGGATGTTTCACATCTATGAAATAGTCGACATGTCGTAAAGGTTTTTTAAGACAATGTTCAAGGAGTTGACTATGAAAAGATTTGATCTTTCATAGCGTTATTTAGTCTGGACGGATTAAAGTAGCAACCACTACATATAATTTGGTATATGGTAGATGAATAAACAAAACAAAGTTCTTCTAAAAGAATGGTTACCTAGGACGTGTGCATGACACGATCCAAAGGGTTTTGTTAATTCAAAGGATGCTAAAAAGGGCATGCAAACTTCAATGGTTAAAGTAAGCATCGCGGAGTTGAAATCTTCACCGTGATGAAAAGGAGTTTTCATCAGGAGACGATGAAGATGCTTGCATTTGCAAGAAATTAAGTGGGAGTGTTGAGACATATTTCTAATACATTATGTGGAGGACATCTTATTGATTGGAAATGATGTATCTTTTATTGACAAAGGTTAAGAATTTCATTTCGATGAAAGACTTAGGCAAAACCCGAATATTTAGCATGAATGTCTACATGGATAGACTGTGACGCTAATATGGTTATGCCAAACGTACATATATGAGATACTGAAGGAGTTCAATATAGAAACGATAAGAAAAGGTTCTTGTCACATGGAAAAGAATTGAATCAAGATTCAAGTGTATCGACACTTGATAAGTGAAACAAGATTCAAGTGCTTTGACACTTGATGAGTGAAATCACAAGAATGTTTTGATCAATCATACCATGATATGTACACATGTAGATATGTCCTTGCTCGTGTTATGAGCATATACCATAATGAATCACAAGATGATCATTGGACGATAGTAAGGAAATTCTTATGATCTTTTGGAAGAACTAAGAATATATTTGTGTAGAGGTGACAAACAATTAAAATAGTTCATTGTAAAGCGTTACATTGATACTAATTTTGTCACAAGATATAAAATTAAGTTTATCTCAATTTAAACTATGGGTGGCACAATGAAATGGAAAGAAGTTTCCATGAAGGATTTGGATGAATTCCAAAGTTAAGACATTGTGACGGATACTACAACAAAAGGCTAAGTATATGACTGCTATAGTAGCAGCAAAGGAGGGCATTTGTGTCAAGTATTTTGTTATCAAACTAAGGTGTGGTTCGCAACAGGCTAATACTAAAGATATATTGTACGACAATAATATCGACATGATTTAACCCCAAGGAACTAAAGGTCTCACCAAAAGACCAAATTTATACAATGCCATCTCATTGGAGAATGAGTGATGCGTGAAGACGCAAAGACATGCAAAGACACACGGACCTGAAAGCATCAGATCCGTAGATTATGTTAACCACTTGCAATCGCGTATATGGAACACCGGAAAGCCATAGGTGTTCAATAGGCAAAGTTTCCAAACTAGATTATTGTCTCTAGTGCAAGTGGGAGACTGAAGGGAATATGCCCGAGAGGCAATAATAAAGTGGTTATTATCATATTCAAAAATTCCTTGTTTATGATAATTGTTTATTTTACATGCTCTAATTTTATTAATATAGAAACGTTAATACATGTGTGTTTAATGAACAAAAAGAAAGTTCCTAGTTATGCCTCCCTTATAAACTAGCTCGTTGATTAACATGATGATCAAAGGTTTCCTGATCATGGACATTGGATATTGTTAATAACGAGGTCACAACATTATTGGAATGGTGTGATGAACATTCATCCGAAGTATAGCATTACGATCAAGGTTATTGTGTTTATATTTCTATAACATCATACGAAGTAATCTTAGTCCTTAGACCATGAGATCATGTCAATCACTAACACCGGAACAGTAACTTGATAACATCAAACGTCACACCATAACAGGGTGACTATAAAGATGGGTTCAGTGCTACGAAGGTGTTATGCTGAGGCTCATGAATCAAGAGTGGAATTTGTCCATCCCAATCACAGAGAGAAATACTCTGGGACCACTTGGTGATATTACATTAGTTAGCTTGCAAGCAAGTGATTTGATCACTAGAATGTTATATCATGGGAACGAGAAAAGAGTACATGTCGGTAACGAGATAAAACTAGGTATGGAGATACCGATGATCAAATCTCGGACATGTAATATATCATGAGACAAATGGATTGAGTTACATGCGTATAAGGTTCACACGATCACAGAAGTCATCGTTGAATATGTGGGAGTCAGTACGGATCTTCAGGTCCCGCTGATGATTATTGATCAGAGAGGGGTCTCGATCATGTCTACATTATTCCCGAACCATAGGGTGACACACTTAAGGGATACCGACACCATTTGGAGCAAATAATATGCCAGAGAAAGAAAAATAAAATCACATGAATTTATTTCACTAGACACCGAAACTATTTCGGTTGACATTGCTGAAACTGCTTCTGCATGTGAAATTGAATACTAGCAAGGGTTTTTATGTGAATTTTTGTTAATTAAAGTAATTAACAAAATTCTGAATAAATAAATAAAAGAGTTTTATTTAAATGAGAGCTTGCATTAAATTTGGTGGAAATTTAATGCATGTGAGTGGATTTTTGAGTGGAGGCTCTTTTATGGGAGTGGAGGCTTTTCATTTTGAGTGGGAGCTCCACCCACATGAATGTGGAAGAGGTGGGGGCAACCACCATGGCTGGGCGCCATGCCCATTGGGGTGCCCCTGTCCCTATAAAAGGCCCCCCTCTCCTCCTCTGAAAGCACACCTCCTCGCGAAGGATCTCTCTCCCCCCTTTAGAATTTCCCCATGGTCTCGGATCAGCGAGATACATGTTCTCGGTGGCTTTTCTGGAAGGATTTGTTGCTTCCGCTGCTTCACCGGAACGAGGGTGCGGAGGTTGTCGGGGTACCCGGACGTGTGTGCTATCACGGATGCACCACTGCTTTGCGGTGCTTGACTTGATGGTGCTGGACCGGATGGACCAGACGGACTTCATCATGATCTTGAGATCATCAAGCGTTCGACTACATCATCCACGAGTACAACCTCGTTAACGCTATTCGGTCTTCAAGGGTATGTATTCTATGGATGTATATCCACCCATTTCTTGTATCTAGTAGAGAGATCTTGGTACTTAGTTATTCCCATCATAGGATATTTTTGTTTTCTATGCTGCGATCCCTACAGCAGTTGCTCCTCAAAGGGCCAGAAGTTTTCTCCAACGATGAGGATTTGCGAGCGGGAAGGAGACATCTACAGGGGTTTTAGGTTAGGAGTAAGTTTGGGCACATGGATGAAGATTTCATCAGGGTGTACCGTTAGTATTAAACAAGGAAATGTTGTCGTAGACTTCTTAGGTTGCCATCCTGCTAAGGAGAGATCTCGCAAAATGGTACAATGAGGGGTTAGTGCCGGAATATACAAACAAGGTGGTCCTTACAATAGGATCAAAGATCCGAGGCAGCCAAGCAACACATTTCAAGCATCACAAAAGTTCATGACAAGAAAACAAGGCGTACCTAGGTACCAAGGAGTGACTACACGCCATAAGGGAAATCCTATATTGAGGATATTTATCCTAAGTACAAATGTTATGGAGATCTTGACTTCTCGCTTTCCTTCCGGGTTGTTGATACCGTACTTGATACTTTGAGGGAGATGGAAGAATTCCGTTGGTAGGGCATTCTTGTAGTGTCGGTTATCGTGGTTAGATCCTTTTTGGGTTATTTGTATCTGTTTTTCTTCATCTCAGGATCTCTGTCTTCACGGTTTCTAAGTTAGACCTGTTTCTAAAACCGAATATTTGAAGGTGGACGAGGTATAGTGTAGCCATTTTCAATTAGTTTAAGTCAGAGAGGATAAGATATGGAATTTTTGGAAAAACTTTTGAGAAAATAATTTTGGAAAACCGGTGTTTTGGGAAATAGTGGTTTGCCTATCTAACGTCCATGCTAACTAAGGTCTCCTACTATCAGGATTTCTCTGATACCATGTCTATGGGACCCCGGATTTACGTTCTGAGAAGTCCATATTATGCCTGCAATTCACGTTCGCCATGATCAGCGAGCCGTGAGCATAATCAACAAGTATCATTATAACATCCAGAAAGTAACGAGTACAAACTTACATCATTTCCATTATGGAGATATATCATCATCAATAGAACTTTTTCAATCATAGAGCCCATGTCATGCCTTAATCTACAGGCAACTAACTAGGAAGTCGGCCTAGCTCGCATAGACATCAGCGTCATCAGCCTTCTTGCTTTAGAAAGTCTGGCCAAGTAAATAGCCAAGGACAAAAGCCCGTGAGTAATTTTGAATGTACTCGCAAACCACCAAGATAAGGTAACAAGGTAATGCATTTTGACTATGGCGAGATAGCTCTTACTAAGGTTGTTTTGTAACAAGCCTATTTTATCTTCTAGATATGGCATCTCTATAACTGTGTTGAAAAAGAGTTTTGAAAACATGTATCCATTTAGAAAGTCTGGATATCTCCATATCCCTATTGGAAAACCTTTTTGGAAAACATTTTTTAGAGGAAAAACCTTTTTAAACATGTTCGACCATCCAGGGTCAAAAAAAAACTTGTTCTCATGCTTCCCCGTGACCCAGTCATGTCATTTTTATCTTCTCAAAACCCCCACTAGGGTAATCATAGAGATCACCTTTCCAACCGTCCTTGACCATGGACACGGATTTTCTAATAGATTATACTCTGCAGAGTTTGTCCACTTTACCCACAAGAATCAATTCATCCACTGGGATATAACCACGACCTGCTACAAATGGTAAATGGGGGTTCGGATAATCAATAATACCCTTTCATTTGTCGACCCTAGCAAAGGCACCATTCCATTTTAGGTTCGTCCTCCCTGCACAAGTATGTGGAGCCCCGCACCATAGTCCTCCCTTCCGTACCCACGTATACCCAAGCCGCAGCTTGGGAAATACCTTAATCTGGTGACTCCATGTCCTTCCTTACTATCTAAGTCATGTTGTCCACGGGAGACCCAATTGTTGCACTGGCATGTCCTTGACATCTGCAGACTCCAGATCAGTAGACCTTACTGGAAAGAGCCCGGAGTTCTGAGGATTTCTCCCCTATAGCACGTGTAGGGGCTTCCCATGCTAAAGCAAACAAACTACAAGATATGCCCCTGCTCCCATGAACATCCCTTCTCATCATCAAGTTCATCTTTCTCATTCTTCCTCATATCTTTTCTTTCTTTCAAACATCCACTTGGAAGCGATGCCTCTTCCCAAGGTCTCCAAGGAGGTAGGATGCTAACATCGTACTCTCGTTCTAAAGGGGATAAATGGTAGGTATACATCAGGCTGGGTGTCATAAGGGACACCTATACATACTTAGAGGAACCAAGTAATTAGCGCAGTATTTATAAAATGAGACATACAGATAATAACGCAATTTACAAAGAAGATACAAAACAGGTAATAAAAGGAGTAGGACAAGTATCGGGAATCGGGAAGGGTGGCTTGCCTGTGACCAGCAAGTTCCCCTATACTTTATATTTAGATAACCAAGAACACCAATAATAATAAGATGATTCCTCCTTCTTAATGTCAATACAATCACAATTATCACCGTCATCGAGTATACATGGAAACAAACAATGCCACAATCAAGACAAGGCAGACAAGCATCATTAAATTAGAACGATAAAGTAATTAGCACATGCTATAAAACATTAGTGTGCTGGAAGATTGGCTTGATGAGATTGGTAAATGACTTGGAAGCATTTGTAGAATTTTTAATAAGATTTAAAGTCTAGAAACTACTTAGGAGAGAGGTTTTCGGCCAAGGCCTGATTCTATATGGTACCATTATATAAAAATGATACCATCAGCTAGTTATTGATAAAATGAAACCCACAAAATTGGTTTCAATATTTTATCAATTTCCATAGATTTATTATGTATTTTCTAGTGAGAAAGGCTCTAGTTTTAGGAAATACATCACAGAAAAAGTTCTATTGTTCCAAAATTAATTCCTATTAGCATTAAGTAGGGTTTGATGGACTGGTTCAATAGGAGTTGGATTCATATTAAAATATTTACATGAATGCCCTTGGGAAATTCCCAAAGGAAGTTACGCAAGGTATTTGTCTTTTTAACCATATTTAAACTATAAGGGATTTTGATATGATTCCAAAGTCACATATTAGGTATTTGAAATACATTTTCTGTAGAAATTGGAATCATCCTTTTTAGAGATACATAACTACTGAAGTGATTTTATTAGTGAACCAACAATGCACAAAACAGTTTAATTAACAATAAATCAACCAGGGCTTAATAAATTCTGGGAAGCTACTGTTTGAACTGTATTAGAATTTGTGAGTTCCTAGAGTTGGAATTAGGTCAATACCACTTTTGGTTTGACATGTAGAAATTCCTAAAGCTATAAAAGTCTTGTTCTTCTTATTTTTACTAGGGGCAAAATAGGAAGAAATTTAGTATGGGTCTAGGGTGAAATGCAAGGTATCACAGGTACCTTGCGACACAAAAAGGTTTCAAGACTTTTGTAGTTGTAAAACTCTTTGTAAGAAATTATTGGAGGAAAGCATACATTTTTGTAGCTGAGATACTATAAATAATCTGGGCAAAACTTAGTTCAACTAATTCTACTACATGTTCATGGAAACATTCTTAAACCCTAGAAATTTTAGATATGGGCACTTGGAGTCATTTTACATTTTCATTTTGATTTAAAGTAACTGTCTAGATATGAATTTACAAAAATGTCTAAAAGCAAAAAGGGGAGGAGAAGTGCTGGGCTGGATCTAGAGTGGTCCTGGGCCGTGGTGCTCAATTTCGCCCAGCTGGGTGCCTCAGTGAGCAGGAGGGAAAATCAAATCCCGCCCGAGGAGGGGCCCAACAGTCGGTGGGAGATAGGGGTGAAGGGGTATAGAGGAATGATGGTCGTCGGATCTAGAGAGATCAATGGAGCCCAGTCATCTCCTTCCTTCAGTCGCACGGGACAGAGGGGGCGGGGGAACCCTAACGGTGGCGGCGGTTGCAGATGGTTCACCCGAGGGCCTGCCGGTGACGGGGAGGTGGCAGGGAAGACATGGCATCGCACGGAGACCTCAACAACAGGCGACATCACCCGATTAGGTGCCAGAATAGGGACCCGCCTGTCCGCGCTGGCATATCTCAGACGGTAGCTTGCCCGTGCTTCCTAGGCTGCTTCATGTCGAAGGGGAGGTATTAAGGAGGAAACTAGGGTAATGGGAGAGCAGGGGAGGTGTGGTTACCGCGGGAGGGGCTTGGGAAGATGAACTTCAACGGAAAAACTCCTCTTGGGCGAGCTCCGGTGGCAGGGGATCTAGGGTTCCAGCAGCATAAGGAGTAGAGGGAGGGTAGATTAGAGATATGATAGCTTGTTTATGATGCATGCAGAAGAAGGGGAACGGGAGAGAGGAGGCTGCACCAAGATCTTGAAACTAGCTGAGAGGCTATCTTTCTTTCTCCTTGACCAGGACAGAGGTGAGGAGAGGAAGGTGATATAAAGGGAGATATGTGGAATGGGAAGGAAGCAAATGAGACCACGGGGGAGTGTTGGGGTGGCCTGTGGGCTTATAACCCGAGGGGATGAGATCCATGGTGGACCAGGACCATGGAGGGCTTGGGAGAGTGCTAGGGCACTAATTGGTCGAGCTGGGCGGTGCTGAGAGGGATGTGGGGTCTAGTGGTCGAGTAGAGAGGGAAAAGGGAGCTATGGATGCTGCCAAGCTTTCAATGCAAAGAGACATACACAAATGGTATGACATCTCTCTCTCTCTTCAAGGGGGTAAAGTGCAAGGGAGGGGCACATGCTATAGTTATGCTATATGGTAATTTGACCATAGCTGTGAATGTTGTGCTGTGCAAGTTTGCTTGATCAAATGGAAGGAATGTTAAGGTGGTTTGAGGCATAAGTTTGTAATTTATCAAGATTTAACTAGAGAGGGGTTTATGAAACAAGTCAAGAAATTTTGTCTTAATCTGTTGATTAAAGCGTACTAGTAGATGGATATGGTCTAGAAACCTCTCTAGGATTTATTTGGGATTTTTCCAAAGATTTATAGTCCACTTAAAAACATTTATTCAAAAAGTGCTGAATTGGTTTTTAGAAGCTCATTTTATATTTTTGCATTGCACAAGGTTGGATTTTGATGTGAGATGGTCTTGAAAACCAAGTTACACTTTGGAAAATTTTCATAAGATTTATTGATATATAATTGTATTTTAAACTATTATTTCTTGTTTCTGCCATTTAAGAAAATGGGAAAAAAAGAAATAATAAAGGGTCTAAAAAATATTCATTTTTGAGATGCGAAGATAGGATATGATATATAGGCATCAAGTGTGCCTTGATTTGTCAAAGGGGATTGGAGAAAAACAAACTTTCCTTTATAGGAAAAGTTTTTGAATTTTTGGTCAATGAAGGAAATAATTAGTTTTAAGGCCAAACTAATTATAGAGATAATTTGATACAAAAAATATCCCCATGTAAAATGATGTCAACTTGAATTACCAATCATTAGCAACCTTGGGTTTTGCAAATCAAGATGGATTTTAGAAAAGAGTAGGGATTAGAGGATCTAGGGCATTGATATTTTTATACCACCTAAACCTTGTTGGACTAGTGAGCTCAGATCTCACCTTGATGAAAGTTATAGATGGATGGGTATACCAAGTTATGTAGATGATCAATCTTCCAAGAGTGGTGCTTGGTTGTATTTGACGTGGTATAGGAGTAGTGGGAAACTTTGTTGAAAATAAGGCTCCCATTGAAGATTATCTTGAAGCCTCATAAACCATGTGGGTTTAAGAAGTATAATGCTCCACTAGAAAGAAGTGATGGGTGGATTGATAAACCATGGTGGGTAGGTCATAACCATGCAAAGAGTTGCTCAAAGGAAGATAACATATAGATGGGAGATTCTATCAAAGTAGGCATGATGATAAGATTTGCAGAAAAGATTATTTTCTTGATTTCAAAACTATCATGGATGAGTAGGTCCAAGAATGGTTTAGCCAAGTAAAATGATGGAATTTGGTAGTACTAATGATGTACTACAATTTGGTTGAAGTACATTTTCTTAAATGCACAAAGGTTAATAAAGGGTATGTCTCAAAGATTGAATCTAGTTAGGGATTCCAGACTTAATCAAATTTGGTATTTTTATGGTTTTGGACATGTATGAAAGAGGAAAGGATTTGGAGAACATGCAAGGTTTCATTCTTATCATCAAGTGGATGATATTTAAGTATAGATTGAGTAGAGGGGTTCCATGCATATATTTGATCCTTGATGAGTTGGATGCTTATGGAAAGGATTAGGTCATGATGGATCTGATTAAGTGGATTAAAGGGTCACTTGGGTGACTAAAGATAGATTAGCTTAGGATAATTGGGTTAATATTTGTGATGTTGGTTTAGCTTGATGCTAGGGGATGAGCTCCTAATGCAGCTCACTCTAGATCCTAGGCAGACACGTCAACGTTAGAGCAAAACAGTACATCAAACAACATATCAAGGAAACTCATCTTATCGGGCATTCAACTACTACTGAGGTTACCATCAATCCTAGCTTGAGGTAAGGCTGGGTATTTTTAATAGGTTGTGTTTTGAAGTAAGATAAGGACCTCCTGGTATTTCTACCAAGATTAGAATGAAAAGGTTTTAGGAAAGGTTTTTGGAAGACCTAGAGGTAAGAGTAGTTGAAAGTTCTGTCTTGAAAACATAAGGAGAGTATATATAGGTCTCGATAGTTTTATTAATAGAAAATAGTAAAACATTTTGTTGTTTCAAAGTTATCTTGTCTCAAGTTTGAAATGCCAGAACATTTGAGAATATAAAAGATGATCCAAGACATTTCTTTTGTAAAATAGTTTTTGTCAACTGAGGTTGAGGTAAGGACTATATCATCTAATACACAATAAGATGTACGAGCACAAGCAAAAAATCAACAAACATTGCAACACTTAACAAGCAAAAGTTTTTGTTCCCACTAATTTTTGCCTATTGGACAATAAATCAGAGTTGTTGAAATTGGAATGTTACAACGCTAATTAGGGTTATGGTGATGGAGAGTCGCCACCTTCCTAGTGCTACTCTGACGCTCACCACCGATGAGCTGGTGCTAATGTGTTGCCTACTCTATTGCTACTATGGATGGTGTGGTCGGTGCAGGACGAGATGCCCTTTATAGGGTACTCTATATGCTGCCGCCTCTCCTGTTCTTCCTCTTCTCAATTAGTGGTGAGCTAGGTTCCCACTCTTTGAAGGTAAACCTTTCTACTTCCCACTCTTCTTCCTCTAGTGTTATGCTACTCCTTGATTCTAGGGTTTCTCTACTGTTCTTCCTCAATACTAGGATTTCTAGGGTTCCTACGATATTCTAGATGCTTCTAGGGATTTCAATGTGTTAACTATGCTCTTACGGTTCGACATGGTCAAGTAGTATCTATGTTTTGTTCTCTGGTATTGGTTCTGGTACTTATAAATTTGTAGGTTTAAAGTTAATAGTTGTTTTATGTTCTTGGCATTTTCTTCAATTTAAGAAGTGCCAATCCTTAGTAGATTCTTGTTGTACTTAGTTAATATCTACTTGTAATAAATATTTTATTAATGTGCTAGCCTACTGGCTCTTGCTTGTTGTTGTTAGAATTAGTTCTTGTTAGTATACTGCTTTACTTCTAGCTATGAATTTCACTTAGAGTAATTTAGTAGTGTTTATTTAGTTCACTATTATTTGAGCTTGTAACACAAGCTCAATTCTTTAAGTGTGTTTGGTTAAGGATTGTTTATTGTTTCTTATGTAAGTGTTTTAATTTAGAATGCTTCTTTATCTACCTTTTTATCCTTAGGTATATTTTAGGATTCTATCTAGGTATGAGTGGTTAGATAGGGAATTAGTGTTCTGTTACTGGTTGATTACTTGTTGGTTACTGTTCTTCTTCTACCTCTAGCTAATGTCTATGGCTGTGCCAGAATTTAGGGTGTAGTTGTTGAAAGGAATAGCAGAGAGGCAATAATAAAATGTTTATTACGCTATTCGGGGTTTATAATAGATGTTTATTTTTCATGCTAGAATTGTATTAACAAGGAAACATTAATACATGTGTGATTTATAAACAGAAACGGTTCCTAGTAAAGCCTCTCTTTGTACTAGCTTGTTGATTAATGGATGATCAAAGGTTTCCTGATCATAAGATTGGATGTTGTTAATAATAGAGTCGTATCATTGGAGAATGATATGATGAACAGTCACCCGAAGTATATGTAGAAATACGATCATGTCATCAAGTTTAAATTTCAATCACATTCATAGTAACTCAATGTCCTTAGATCATGAGATCATGTCAACCAATTTCACCAGAAGTGTACTTTGATTACATCACATGTCACACTGTAACATGATGATTATAAAGGTGTCGTCAGGTATTTTTAAAGTGTCAGTTGAGGCTCATGGATCAAGATTGAGATTTGTCCATCCGGATGACAGAGAGATATACTCAGGACCCTCTCGGTGATATCACATTGACATAGTCTTGCAAGCAGTGATTTGTGTTGGGCCACGAAGAGATAAAACGAAAACTTTTCCTTACGCGGTGATCCCAAGATCTAGCTCAGGTAGAAGGCCACGAGGATTACCACTAGACGCGCAGTTGCGGAATTGATGAAGCACATCTATTGAATGCAGTGTAGTCCTGACGATCAGATCCAATCGTCCTGGTGCTGATCGTAGATCACCACTGCTAGTATCCACACATACAAGGAGGAGCACCGGCGATGAACTGCTAGGTTCAGTACGACGGCTAGACTTCTGTTGGGCTAGGGTTTCCAACCCATGGAATGACCTAACAAATCAACCCACCTGGGTTTCTGCGCCCCACTATATATAGGGAGTGAACATGGGCTCCACTCACTCGTGGCCCATTCACTAAATCCCATATAATATTAGTCACTGTGAGTCCGACTCACTGAATCAGTCCAAATCCGGCTCAGATCCAACCCAACCAGATTTCTGGTTCAGATCCAATCCGAACTTGCTCCCGCTCTTAAGTGTGTGACCCCGCAGGCTCATGGCTACTTGGACACGATTGGAGTATAACTCTCAATTGATTAGTCCGTAGCGGCTCCTAGCATAACGTGCCGACTCCCAAGTAACAAAGAGTCATGACGACTTGCCTTTCCAATGAGACTTGCGTCCGAGTCCCTTTTGCCTCACGATATACCTTGTTAGACTATAGGCGAATAATTGTCGTCCCTTAAATAGTCCGACTCTCTTCTTGAT
This sequence comes from Avena sativa, assembly GCA_916181665.1. Lineage (NCBI taxonomy): Eukaryota > Viridiplantae > Streptophyta > Magnoliopsida > Poales > Poaceae > Avena > Avena sativa. The sequence goes on along the minus strand of OV702293.1, from coordinate 91,020,469 downwards.
CCGAGATAAGTGATTCATCCGACTAACTCTTAGTCGATCGCCTCGGTTAACACTTAACCGAGTCGTGCATGGCCATGATTTCTGAATCATATCATCCAAGAGGGCCTCGAGAATATCTCTCCAACTGGAGGGGCAAAATCCCATCTTGGTTATTCACATCACGCAACTTGATTCTCAATCGACCCGAACTCTGCCTTTATAACTGCCCAGTTACGGATCAATGTTTGACAGAACCTAAGTCGGTGATCCTCAACTCGGACTGTGCAACAACCTCAGGTCTAAGGATTACATTGATTGAGATATACAAATGACAACTTGTTCGTTGTACCTCAATATGGGTCAATCCAACTCGCTAAACTCTTTAGCCGAATCTGTGTAAGTCGGAATGGCATCACCATGCCCATGACAAGTGGAACTGAGTCATGAAGCCGACTTTCACATTGGTCTAAGTTGTGCGTCCACAACAACCTCATTGACCAAGGATATTTAGTACGAAAAAACATGATAGTATAGTTCCACAACCTAATCACATATTCAATGATATACATCAAATGTTCACAGAAGGACACGTTAATATCTTTATGAATACAATGGGAAATATCATCATACATGTTTGCCTCTAGGGCATATTCCCAATAGTCTTCCACTTGCACTAGAGTCAATCTTCCAATATCACATGTCTAGGCATCTAATGCCCATAGCTCGTAGGTGCGCCTCATGCTTTGTCTGTGGTAGCGGATTTGTCAACGAATCCGCAACATTTGCATCCATGTGTATATTGCATAACTTGATATCACCCTGATCCACGAACTGGCAAATCAGGTGGTATCGCATGAGTATGTGCTTATTCTTCTGGTGTTGTCTAGGTTCCTTGGCATGTGCAATAGCACCATTGTTGTCACAATACACGTCTAACAGATTGGACGAGCCCTGAACCACACCAAGATCCATGAGGAAATTCCTCATCCAAACAGCTTCCTTTGCTGCCTCCGAGGTGGCAATATACTCAGCCTCTGTTGTAGATGCAAACACAGTCTCTTGCTTGGAACTCTTCCAGCTCACAGCACCTCTTTTTATAATAAACACGTATCCAGATTGCGAACGAGAATCATCAGAATCAGTAAGATAACTCACATCCGTGTAACCCTTTACACTGAGTTCATCTTCACCTCCATAAACCAAAAACATATCCTTAGTCCTTCTCAAGTACTTTAGGATATTTTTAGCCGTTGTCTAGTGGATTTCTCTTGGATCAGCCTGGTATCTGCTCACAACACTTAGATCATATGAAACATCCGGCCTAGTACAAATCATGGCATACATGATGGATCCAACTGCAGAAGCATACGTAATCGTACTCATCCGACTTCGCTCATCAGTTGTCGAAGGACACTGAGTCTTGCTAAGTTTTACACCATGGGACATCGGTAAGAACCCCTTCTTAGACCATTCCATGTTGATCTTCTTCAGCACTTTGTCCAAATAAGTACTCTGACTCAATCCAATGAGCCTCTTTGATCTATCTCTATAGATCCGGATTCCGAGAATATATGTTTCCTCACCCAAGTATTTCATTGAGAAACTCCTTTCCAATGATTCCTTGGTTTCTTGCAACATCTCGACATCATTTCCAATCAATAATATGTCATCCACATATAAGATTAGAAAGTTTACTTTGATCCCACTAAACTTCTTGTATAAACAAGAATCATGATCACTCTTGATGAAGCCAAACGATTTGACTACTTCATCAAAGAGAATATTCCAACTCCGAGATGCTTGCTTTAACCCATAAATGGATTTATGAAGTTTGCACACTTTGTCAGCATTAGCCAGATCGACAAATCCTCGGGCTGTATCATGTACGCGTCCTCAATTAAATTTCCGTTAAGGAAATCCGTTTTGACATCCATCTGCCATATCTCATAGTCGAAATAGGCCGCTATAGCTAACATGATCCGAACTGATTTAAGCATTGCTACAAGCGAGAAGGTTTCGTTGTAATCAACTCCTTGAACTTGTCGGAACCCCTTTGCGACAAGGCGTGCTTTATAGACGGAAACATTTCCATCCATATTAGTTTTCTTCTTAAAGACCCATTTGCACTCGACGGGTCTTGCACCGTCTGGCAGATCAACCAAGTTCCAAACTTGATTTTCATCCATGGACTTTAACTCGAATCTCATGGCTCCAAGCCATGACTCGGAATCAGATCCCATCATCGCTTCCGATTAAGTTGCCAGCTCATCACTGTCTAACAGTAATACATCACGAACACTTCGTAATCTTGCCAATCATCGTAGTACAGGTGCTCCTGCCGGCTCAGTTACCACGACCAGCTCAACCTCCAAGGTTTTGTCGACTCGCTACTAGCCGGTTCCTCTCGAATTTCTTTGAACTGCACCATGCTCCCACTTACTCCCTGACTGAGAAACTCTTTCTCAAGGAATACACCATTCCAAGCGACAAACACTTTGCCCTCTTCTTGGTTGTAGAAGTAGTAACCCAAGGTTTCCCTTGGATACCCCACGAAAATACACTTATCCGACTTGTCCATAAGCTTGTCTGACTAAAGTCGCTTGACAAATTCTTCACAACCCCAAATCTTAAGAAAAGACAAACTTGGCTTTTTCCCTGTCCACATATCATGCGGTTTCTTCTCTACCGACTTTGATGGTACCCTGTTTAGTGTGAACGCTGCTGTTTCTAGACAATAACCCCAAAATGATAAAGGCAGATCTGTCCGACTCATCATTGATCGTACCATGTCTAACAAGGTCCTATTTCGCCTTTCCGAGACACCGTTCCTTTACGGCGTTCCTGGCAGAGTAAGTTGAGGAACTATTCCGCACCTTTTCATATGGTCATCAAACTCATGGCTCATGTACTCTCCTCCTCGGTCCAATCGAAGAAAATTTATTTTCTTGCCGAGTTGATTCTGTGCTTCATTCTGGAATTCTTTGAACTTTTCAAAGGCTTCCAACTTATGTTTCATCAAGTAGATATATCCATACCGACTCAAATCATCAGTGAAGGTAATGAAGTACTCATAACCACACCTGGCTGTCGTGCTCATTGGTCCACATACATCACTATGTACTAGTCCCAACAAGTCGGACGCCCTTTCGCAACTCTTTGCAAAAGGTGTCTTGGTCATTTTGCTGAGTAGGCAAGATTCGCATGTCTTGAACGACTCCAAGTCAAATGAAGTTAGGAGTCCATCATCATGGAGCTTCTTCATGCGTTTCCAACTTATATGACCAAGCTGACGGTGCCAAAAGTAAGTCATATTCAGATCATTTGGTTTCAACATTTTAACATTTATGTTATAAACCGAATCACCATCAAGATTCAGAATAAATAACCCGCCCTAGACGGGTGCAAAGCCGTGAAACATATCATTCAAATATAAAGAACAACCATTATTCTTGATATTCGACTCATAGCCTTGCCTCATCAAACATGAAGCAGAAATAATGTTTCGACTGAGCACTGGAACATAATAACAATTATTTAGTTCCATAATGAATCCAGAAGGTAAATAAAGTTGCATCGTGCCAACTTCCAACGAAGCGACTCTCGCTTTGTTGCCGACTCGAATATCAACCTCGCCTCTTGCTACGCTCCTAGTTCTTACCAGTCCCTACAACGAGTTCCAGATGTGAATAACTGATCTGGTATCATATACCCAAGAACTATTAGGTGCACCAGCAAGATAAATGTCTATAACATTGCAAACAAGTGTACTTGAGTCGGAAGTCATACCTCCACACTTGGCTTTGTCGGCCAAATACTTGCTGCAATTCCTCTTCAAGTGTCCATCCGCCTTGCAGTAGAAGCAAGTGGATCCAACTAAAGGAGATGGCTTAGTCCCCGAGGAAGCGCTTGGGACCGGGTCCTGAGCCTGCTTTCCTCCCGACTTAGCCTTCTTCTTAGTCCAAGAACTCTTCTTGAACTTAGCCTTATTCTGCACCATCAACACTTGACTGGCGCCTTTCTTGAGATCTGCCTCTGCCTGCTTGAGCATCCCATGCAATTCAGTGTGCTTCTTATCCATACCATGCATGTGGTAGTTCGAAATCAACTGACCATACACACTAGGAAGAGAGTTCAGAATTATATCTGTATCGAACTCTTTGCTAATGGGGTAGCCAAGCCTCTCTAGAGACTGCACGTAACCAACCTTTTTGATCACATGCGGACTCAGTGGATCGCCGTGCTTTTTGAACTGCTTTTGAGGCTTTCGATAATGTCGTAGGCCTCAACATTTTCGAACTTCTTTTGCAAGTCCGGTTCCATGTGAGCTAGCATAAGACAGCTAATATCCATGGACTCATCCTTAGCCCGACGGTAGGCATTGGTGGCAGTGACAGTCGCATTCTCATTCGGCTCTTCTCGAAGTTGATTGCCTAGGACATGGTCCTTCGTTTCTTGTTTGAGAACAATTCTAAGATTTCGATACCAGTTGGTAAAATTAGTGTCGTTCAGTTTATCTTTCTCAAGAATGGTTCTCAAAGCAAAACTTAATATCTGAGAGTGACTGTTACTTGGTGCCATGATCTACAACAGAAAATATGCAAAACACTTAACACATGTATTCATAAAAGAGCAAGCATATTAAACACTTTAATATTTTATGCTCCCACTAGAACCAACACCCCTCCGATGGTTACTTAGTGATTCAGGATCCTAGATAAGCAAGTCGGCTAGGGAGCTTTAGCATCACCGCTAGCCGCCAAGTGATCCAGGTAGACAACTCCTTGTCAATCGTATCTCATACAACTCCTGTTGGTCGGGTGGCATCACATGCCCGGCTCCCGTACGACTTTTCCCCGAGCCCCACAACCGTTGTGGTAGACCCGTCTAGCTTACCGAGTGTTTCTGCAGTAAGAGTCTGACTCGAACCCACCTAGTCCGAAAGAATTGGTAGCACCTCAATTTTATGAGCCCACTACCAAAAATGTCCGACTTGTGATGGTGCAAACACTGGCAGGAAAACCGACTAGACCTTCTTTGAGGGATTAAATTTTACTGACTATCAAATAGAGGTAAAACAGAGACATATCAACAATACAAAATAAAGCAATTATAATGTGAAATGGTATGGCTCTGTTCATGGCGATCTCCATCTCCACAAAGCCTGTAATCCGACTCGTGCCAACTCTTGTCACTTGCCGTCTTAAACCATGTCGCAAGCTTGTACATCGACTTGCATGCCGTTCGGGTTCTCCAAACAACTACACTAGCTTAGTAAAGTAAATTACATAGTGAATCCGACACACGGGTCGTTATACAATAAAATGACAACACCTAGGATCCAGCTGGCTGAAAAACCGTGATTCGTAGATCACGTATGTATTACACACATACATCACATTAACATGAACCATACCATTCACAACTTCCTGCAAAAACAAGTTATGCATAGATAAGCTATCTACCGGCGTTGTGAAACTCGCAACAACATCTAAGGCTCTATGACAGGGCGAAGCCGGCGGTCCCATCTACGATTTTTACGAAAACATGGATCTCATCTACGATCCGAACATGGATTCCGACCATTATTCCGATTCGATCAAACTCTTTAATCTTCGATCACCGCTTTTGGATTTACGTGTCACAGTATGCCCCGATGGCAGAAACCGACTGGTAGGGGTATGTCATTCCACGACCTCAGCAGTGTGATCACGGAAATCAAATCTACCATTCCCTGAGTACAGTTGATCCAATCAACCTCGTAAAAAACCGATCTATCTCATAGATCGACCACCAAAACAACACATAGATCCAATCTACAACCAACCGCATATCACATATGCGCGATCTCGAGCCTAAAACCAGAAGCTATCGCTCTGATACAACTATTGGGCCACAAATAGATAAAACAAAAACTTTTCCCTATGCGGTGATCCCAAGATCTAGCTGAGGTAGAAGGCCACAAGGATTACCACTAGACACGCAGTTGTGGAATTGATGAAGCACGTCTGTTGAATGCAGTGCAGTCCTCACGATCATATCCGGTCGTCCTAGTGTTGATCGTACAACACCGCTGATGGTATCCACACGTACAAGGAGGAGCACCGGCGGTGAACTGCTATGTTCAGTACGACGGCTGGACTGCTGTGGAGCTAGGGTTTCCAACGCATGGAATGACCTAACCAATCAACCCACCTGGGTTTCTGCGCAACACTATATATAGGGAGTGAACATGGGCTCCACTCACTCATGGCCCATTCACTCAAGCCCATATAATATTAGTCACTGTGAGTCCGACTCACTGACTCTGTCCAAATCCGGCTCGGGTCCAACCCAACCAGATTTCCGGTTTAGATCCAATCCGAACTTGCTCCCGCTCTTAAGTGTGTGACCCCGCAGGCTCATGGCTACTTGGACACGATTAGAGTCCGACTCTCAATCGATCAGTCGGTAGCGGCTCCTAGCAAAACGTGCCGACTCCCAAGTACCAAAGAGTCATGACGACTTGCCTTTCCAATGCGACTTGCGTCCGAGTCCCTTTTGCCTCACGATATACCTTGTGAGACTATAGGTGAATAAATTGTCATCCCTTAAATAGTTCGACTCTCTTCTTGATCCGAGATAAGAGATTCATCCGACTAACTCTTTGTCGTTCACCTCTGTTAACACTTAACTGAGTCGTGCATGGCCATACTCTTTGCAGTTCATGTGCATAGAAGAACTTGGGGTTTATATGCTTTGTGAGATTGCTCTTCACGTAACCCGTCTGGACTTGTGCAACACAAGCAACATATCTTCATAGATAATTGTTGGGGTTTGTACGGTGTTCATCCCACATGACATCTGGATGTGGCTGACTACTCGTCGAAGCCATACACATTCTAGTGATGCTTCATATAATGCTATGATTTTCGAGTGGTTCGTCGAAGTTGACACAAGAGTTTGCTTAAATGATTTCCAGGAAATCGCTGTTCCACCACAAAGGAAAACATATCCAGTCTACGACTTGGATGTGTGTGTGCTGAAAGGTACCCAGCATCTGCATAGCCTACAACAGATAGGTCTTACTTCTTTTGGTAAAAAAGCCAATGTCTTTGGTCCCTTGTAGGTACCGAAAGATGTCCTTAACTCCTTTCCAATTTCTCTTGGTAGGCTCAGAACTATACCTAGCAAGCAGATTGACGACGAATGCAATATCCGTCAGTGTACAATTTGCGAGGTACATAAGTGCGCCAACTGCACTTAAGTAGGGGAATTCCGGTCCTAGAATTTCCTCTCCCTCTTCTTTAGGCCTGAACAGGTCCTTGTCTTGCTGCAAAGATCTTCCGACCATCGGGGTCTTAGAAGGATATGATTTATCAAACCCAAATCGTTCCAACACCTTCTGGGTGTAGGACGACTGGTGAACTAGAATCCCAGCAGGGGAATGCTCAAGTTGCAGACCTAGGTAGAACTTAGTTTTGCCTAAGTCTTTCATCTTGAATTCGGACATCAGGTAGGAACTCGCTTCCTCAATTTCGTCAGGTGTACCGAATATATTTAAATCGTCCATGTACACCGAGATAATACAGAAATCATCCTGGGATCTCCGTATAAAAACACATGGGCCATATTCATTGCTCGCATAGCCCTTCTGGTGAAGGAAATCGCTTAAACGATTATACCACATCCTACCTGACTGTTTTATTCAATACAATGACTCCTTAAGCTGAACACTGTATAAGATCTTGTTTTCTCTATCCTGGTTCGGGACAGGGATACCTTCTGGTACTTTCATGTATATGTCCGAATCCAAGTTACCGTATAGGTAAGAGGTGACAACATCCATCAGTTTCATTTTAAGTCCATGTTTACTGCCATTGAGATCAAGTATCTAAAGGTAATTACATCCATGAATGGGGAGTAAGTTTCCTCAAAGTCGACACCTGGTCGCTGAGTGAAACCTTGAGCAACGAGCCTTGCTTTGTACCTTACTACTTCATTATTCTCGTTTCTCTTTCGAACAAAAACCCACTTATGTCCAACGGGGCGAATATGGGGAGGAGTTAGACAAACAGGTCCAAATACCTCTATTTTGTTTAATGATAATAATTCAGTAGTGATTGCCTTCTGCCAATCTTTCCAATCCGACCTTTTCTTACAATTAGTGAGTGTGTTAGGCTCAGTGTCAAAATCTATGATTGAGATAATTTTCTTAGCAAAATTAACATCGACATTTGCCATTGCTCGGTTGTATGACTCGCCCGAATTAACATAGTTAATGGCCATTACGTCATGGAGTGCATCAGGCACATCCTCTTGCTCCACCGGATTTCCCAATGTAGGGGCTACGTCCTTTAGCTTTCCTGCTCAAATGTGTGTGCACACAACTTCGTTGGGTATTTTAGATATAGGAAAATTCAAGTCCAGAATTTCGTGCACTGTAATATCCATACTTGTGCCAGGTCTCAACTTGATGGGGATATGTGTTGGGGATATGCTTTATGGGTATCCTCATAGCATGTCTCTTATCCGGATAACCTTGGTGGCCCACAGTTGGTAGCATGGCCTATGGCCTGCTGGGCGGCCCAGTTAGATGGATCCAGAAGGGAGGCCCATGCCGGATAAAGGAAGGCTATGGAGGAGTCACTGACATACCCGGAGCCTTGGAGTGCAAGACACGTTAGACTGATTGTATACTGTGTAGGACTTTGTAGCCTGTCTGGCTAGGACTTTCCCTGTAATCCTAGGACCTAGTGACTATATAAGTTAGGCCTATGGGAGCCTTTAGGGCAAGACACAACTCATACCTCGCACAGCAAACCGATCCCTGTAACTCGGTGTATTTCCATTATAGTGATTTATAGCAGGAGTAGGATTCTGCCACCGTTGTGGGATCTGAACCTGGGTAAGATGTGTTACCTCGTACCCGTCAACTGTCCACCTTACCCCATGTCTCTAAACACGCACTGTGAGGACCCCTCCATGGAGTACTCGTCGGCAATACCACGACAGTTGGCACCCACCGTGGGGCAAGAGGCACTATAGGCTCTATAGCAGGCGAGGTCCAAGATCTTCGCGGGAATCGGCGAAACCGTAGCCATCGGTCGCGTTCTCTTCTTCGACAATGTTCAGGATCCCGGCGAAGACGAAACCTACGCGATGCTCGATCGTCCCCATCGGAGACATCCACCTCTTCATCGGCGAAACCGACTTGGGCACTAGTTCCCCGGGAGTCATAGGAGCGTCAAGACCCGCACGGACTGCCTACGGGCAGGATACATTCGCGGAAGGATCGATGTCCAATATCTCTTCGGGGTTTGCCAACAAAGATCAGAAAAATTCAAGGCCCACCCAAATTGCCCCTGTGCAGGATATAACGGTGGAAGATCGCTGCAAGTCAGTCGGCTTCGCCCGTGCATCTGGACAACAGAGATCCAAGTTCGTCGGAGTGGTGACCATGTTCAATCTGGCGCGTTGCGTTCAGAGAGAGGGCGAACCCCCCCACAATTACCTTGCCATGTGGCTCCGTATACGGGCTGATCTGGCTCATTACCACAATGATGATGCTATGTATCACTTTGTGGAAGGACTAGACCAAGGTACGCTTCTCCGGCATACGCTAAGACGGCAACAGGCTTTAGGACGCCTCACTTTCGAAAGCATGGTGAATACCGTCAACAGTTACGCGGAGGCTGAGGAGGAAGCTCAGACAGATATTGCGCTCATTGGCGGAGCCCCTCCGCCTCAGCCACCGCCACCTCCGCCTCCGGTCGTCATGGCCGCAGCTGCACCACCTCCTCTAGTCATCGTCGCTGCTGTTGCACCTCCACCCCCATCATCGAGGAAGCCCCGGCACCCTCCGACTCTGTGCTTGACGCGCTCTACGCCGACATCAGCACTGACTCGGAGGAGATAGACTTCATCCCAGAGGAGCTAGACTCTGCCATGCAGGAGATGGAGGAGGATTACAAGCGCGACGAGCTAGCCAACAACGCCGTCATGTCCCGAGAGGTGTTCGTCGCCATTGGGACAACGATGGATGAAGATCAACCCGGACGAGCTCCGCCTACAGCGCTGGACAAGGGGAAGGGACACTACTAGGAAAACGGCTATAGGTAATCCACACTTCTGTGGCGCACTTGCTAGTGGTGCCCAACGGGTAAAATAGGCGTGGCGCACTGCCCACAGGTGCCCTACGGCTAACTGTCATAAGCATGGCGCACATGGGGGTGGTGCGCCACGACTATGTGTGGGCCAGGGCACATGTGGCCACATCACACATACCCGTAGCGCACTAGGTCAAGGTGCGCTACAGATGTGTCACTTATCCGTAGGGCACCTTGACCTAGTGTGCTACGGGCATGTTTGATACTGTAGCTGGGTCAACTTAGTCGTAGGGCACTTTGCCCTAGTGCCCTACGGCTAAGTGGCATGCACCAACTCCACCCCCCTCCCCCCCATGGATCGCCTTTTTAGGTTTTGCAAAACTAAAAGAAAATAATAAACACTTCAAAAAATAAAATCCTTTCATATTTAGGTAGGTAATGTGGTATAGTTTCTAGGAAAATTAACAAACATGAGTTTCCACTTTTTCAGCAAAAAAAAGTCATGCCACGGTAAAAAGGCCGTAACTTTTGCATACGATATCGAAAAAAATCGTATAATATACCAAAATAACGAGAACGAGATTTCGCATCTGCTCGCAACGACCTTCGGTCGTTTAGAGATTTTTTAGATTTTCAAAATTCGAAAAGATTAAAAAGTTATGGTCAAAGACCGTTTTTTCCTGTAGAAAAAAAATAGAGGGCAACTTACCCATAGCGCACCACCACCTAGTGCGCCACGGATAAGCTTGGGCGGGATTCAAATTTGAATCACCACCCCGCCCACCTACCCCTCAACTTTCCCTCCCCCTTTTCCTTCTCCTTCCTTCTCCTTCTCCTTCTCCTCCTTCCCATTTTTCCCCTTCACCTATCTCTGGCCACCTTGCTCCGGCGTCCTTGCTTCGGCCTCTTCCTCTCCTTCAAGTGACGGTGGAACGACAACGGCCTTCTCCTCCTCCTCGCAGCGACGACGGGCGACGGTGGCCTCCTCCTCCTCCTTGCAGCGGCGGTGGCCTCCTCCTCCTCCTCGCAGCGACGACAGGCGACGGCGGCCTCGCAGCGACGACAGGCGACGGCGGCCTCCTTCCCCTCACCTACCTCCCTTCCTCCCTCTCTTCTTCTCTTCCTCCCTCTTGTCGTACCTCCCCTTCTCCAACCATCTACTGCCTCGATGCCGACAAGGACTACCACGGGCACGGCCTCCCGCACCTCCCTGCGGTGGTAGGTCGTGGCCACGACCATGCTCCAGCGAGGCGACACGACGGTGGCGCACGGACCCGATTGCTTTTAAAATTCAAAACGAGGGTGTTTTTTTGCATTTTTTTTGTTTTTTGAAAAACACATCCGTGGCGCACCCTGTACCCCTAGCCGTGGCGCACCTGGTAGTGCGCCACGCCTATCTCGACACAACCGTGGCGCACCATGCAGTGCGCCACGGCTACGAGATAGCCGTAGCGCGAGGCTCGTGGCGCACTGCTAGTGCGCCACGGAAGGCCTTTTCAGGTGCGCCACGAATAGGCATTTTCCTAGTAGTGGGACCACCTATTGTTGCCGACAATGATCACGCAAAGGTCATGCCCCTCCGCCTAACCCAGTGCAGCAGCCGTAGGAACTCGGCACTGGTCCGAGCAACAACAACACCGCAAACCCGCCGCCTCCGGCATCTACGCCTGCTGCTGCCCAAGTCACTCCAGCTGATAGAGTGATGTACGACAATCTCCTCGTCGAGCCCATGACCGTGGCTCATATTCGCAATGTAGTCCAGCTTGACGAGAAGCGCCAGCAGCTGCTGAGGAGGCGCAGGCCATCACGGAGCAAGGCGCTAAGCTGGATCGAGATCTAGCTAACGCGCATAAGTTAATAGAGAAAGCTAGAGCTATGGAGGCCGAGTACACGACTCTACTACAGCAGCAGAAGGCTCAGAAAGCACCAGCTCATGTCATCAACGATCCTGGTGTGCGGCGAAACCTAGGATGGGCTCCCTCGAAGCTGGCACAGGCCAAGCCATACATTGATAGTGAAGGCAGGCAGGTGATGCCCACTCCTCTTCTCAACCTCGCCGCCGCCAAGACCCTTCTAGAAGAGGATAGATCACCCGAAGCTGTGTATCAGGTATATGACCTTGTGACCAAGGCGGTAAAACAGCAGGAAAAGGCCACCTCTTAGAGGCTCGAGTCTGACCCAGCGTTCTGCCAGTCTAGCCAGCCAAAGCTGCCAAGGGATCAATCTCCTCATGATGTCGGGTCCCAGACGGGTTCGTCAGAACAAAGACGGAGGGATGCGCGCAACAGGAAGGACGATATCCCCATATCCTCCAACCATGGAGGCAAGTCTCAACCTCATCGCCCATCTCTACCTGCTCTCCCCGACATCGCGAAGACCCCAAGGATCACCGTCGTACGGATATGCCCCCGCCAAGGCAGAGCGGCATCATCATCCGCGACAACGCGTAGCAGACCCGTCATGATGGGGAGTGCAACCAAGGACACAAAAGCAGGTCGCACCATGACCCTCCGCGTCTGACAAGCAACCGCGACAAGCGTGAGGCGTCGCAGGAGGGTAATAGCAAGAAGGCTAAACCATCGCCACCTCCGCCTCCGTAGCCACCTAGCAGCCACCATGGCGTAGGAGGCCCACATCGTTCACGCAACCCAACCCCTGATGGCAAGAAGAAGAAAAGAAGCCCAGAGCCATACGATGCACGTTCACATCTAGACAAGATCCACGAGGCCCGAGAAGGACCATACCTGGGACCACCTTGATTTGGACCTGTGATATGGTCCGCAACTTACCCCAAAGGTTTCCGGATTGACAAGACCATCAAGCCCTATGACGGCACCACCAAGCCAGCTACATGGTTGAAGGATTACAACAACACGGTAGAAATCATCGGGGGTAACCCCAACGTCGCCGTTAAGTACCTCCCTTTGATGTTGGTGGGAACGGCCCGACAATGGATTGATGACTTGCCGGGGAGATCCATCTGTAATTGGTTGGACTTGCAAGAAGAATTCACCAATAACTTCAAGGGTACGTACAAACGTCTCTGTACTGTTGGCGATCTACAGCGGTGCGTGCACGAGAAAGACGAGACATCTCGCGCCTACCTCTCTTGTTGGCTGGACATGAAGAATTCCTCCGCAGGAGTGCACGCTCAGACCGCCATGGCCGCCTTCATTGATGGGTTGGAAAGGGGCACGTTGCTCCAACATAAGTTGAAGCGCCTGCAGGACAACCACCAGCTAGATCTCAACCAGATGATGCAGCTAGCCAGTGAGTTCGCAGCTGCCGACGATGATGCTCGCGACTCCCTGCTGGCAACATCCGTTCCAACTCAAGCTCGGAGGATGTCGTGGGAATGGTCACGGCAGATGCTGCAATCGGCAGCGAGTAGTAGAACGAGGGGCAAGGGTGGCCAGCCATCTGCGGTGCGAGATGAGGGCGGAGACTCAAGGTTTTACCCAGGTTCGGTCCCCCGGAGGATAAAGACCTACTCCTGCTAGATTGTATTATGGAGGTGGTACAATGGGCGAGCTCGGCGGCTAGGCGGCGAGTCGCTTGGGTGTATGATGGAACGTGCGTCTACATGCCCTGCAGGGAGGTTTATATAGGCTCACCTCCCCTAGGGTTTACATATCTCAACCGAATCAGTTAAAGCTTCGGTGCTCGTTTAACCTAATCCGACTGGGCCTATCTACTCGCCTGGGCCTTCAGCTTCCAGTCGCTTGGATCCTCGCTGGGCTTCAATCCAGTCGCCGTCTTGCAGGCCCACTCGCCAGTTCTTGGGCCAGTCGGAAACGTCCTGCTGGGTATACCCCGGTAGGCGCATCCCCATCAGTAGTCCCCGAGGCCGTCGTCGATTGGGCGTAGATGGTCGCTGGCAGTCGGAGTATGCGGCCGCTGAGCGGGCATCCAGTCGAATCATCGGCGGGCTCCTGCATAAAGAGAAGCTAGTCGTTCTGATCGCAGCTTTGGCGAGTCGAGTCGGCGAAACACTGTCATAGTGAACGAGTCGGCGAGCCGAGTGGCTGAAGTTGGACCGTCAACCGTGGTCAAACTAGCCGTTGGGGTAATCCAACGGTAACTTTTGGCGTAATCACCGCGTAGTAACGGCTCCCTGATTTGGCGGGTAACATCCGCTATATAAGAGGAATGGCAGGCGATCAGAGAACCACCTTCTCACCATTTCCTCCGACTGCACGTACTTTCGCCTCCCTCCGCATCGCGACCCAGCCAACCGGAAATCCTCCGAGCCCCCACAAATATTTCCGCCATGGCCCTCTCCACCGAAACTTGGGGCAGATCAAAGTGCACTAGGGCGCAACTGGCTTCCTTTGAGGAGGCCGGGATCCTGCAAGCCAGCTGTTGGCGCATCCCCGCGGCCGGAGAGGTGACTCCGAACCCGCGAGAGAGGGAGTTCATCTGCTTCACCAGCCATCTCGAACAGGGGCTAGGGTTCCCCACGTCCCTGTTCTTTCGGCGCTTCTGCGCCTACTACGGGATCCAGCCATCGATCTGGGTCCCCACAGCATCGAGCAGCTCGCCATCTTCGTGGCGTTCTGCGAATGCTATTTGGGCTGCCGTCCCTACTTCCCTCTGTGGCAAGATCTGTTTCATGGACGGATCAGCCGCGAGGAAGCGGGCGGCCCAATGCTAGCCGCGGGCGGCCTAACCTTCCAGCTAAAGTCGAAGGCTTCATTCTTCGACCTGATGCTACCCGCCAAGGCAGCGAGCGACTGGAAGAAATCGTGGTTCTACGTAGCCGATGCGACCCCGGAGGGCGAGACGGCGATTCCGCGGTACTCCGCCAACCGGTCCGAGCCGCGCCGCCTTCAAATCGGCAAGCTCCCCAACGACCAGCGGATGGTCGTTGACGAGATGCTTCAGACCATCCGCGGTCTGAAGAAGAAGGGCCTCCAGACGATAAACCTGTACGACTGCTGGCTCGGGCGGCGGCTCGTCCCACTGGCCCGGCGCGAGCACTACATGTACCAGTACACCGGCCGGGACGACTCGACGAAGGCCTGCCTCGCCGAATGGAAGCTCGAGGACTACCTCCCAGCACTAAAGAAAATCACTCAGGCGGTGTACCTGGACGCACAGGCTGGGGTCGCCCCTACACCGCAAAGCGTCCAGCCCCAACGGTAATCGCTTCACCTCACTCGCAGTCGCAGTTTTTGCAGTCGCGGTAATTCTGATTTCGTCTTGTGTTCAATGCAGCTATTCCAAGTGGTGGAAGGATGGCTCCCGCCTTCGGACGACGAGAACTCGAGCTCGTCTGTCCAGGACGTGGGCGAGTCGCCTCCCGCCAAGGGCGATGCCGGGAGTGATGAAGGCGACAACGACGATGAGTCCGAAGAGGAAGTCGCCCCGCTGCTCCGCAAGACCCGTGGGCAGCGTCAACGCGAGCTTGAGGCAAGCAAAAGCCTCGAGCGCCACGACGACGACGACGAGCTTCCAGAAACCACCTCGGGCCGCCAGGCCACTCCATCGAAAAAGAATAAGAAGGAAAAGGAGGCGAAGGCCCCTCCGAGGAAGAAGAAGACGAAGCCGACGAGGCTGGCCTCGCCACCGCATTCAGCGAGCAGTTCTGACGCCCCCAGCCCGGCCAAGGATGAGGCGCCGCCGACGACGGCCGCGCTGGACACGGCCACCATCGAGGTGCCCCTGGCGTCGATGCCTCCGCCATTCTCCCCAGTCTCAGGGCTGGGGGACGCTCCGGCCGTAGCGGCTTCGCCTCGCGGGGAGACTCTTGTCGAAGATGTTACAGAGGCTCCGGTTGCAGCCTCAACGACGAAGAAGCCGTCCGTGTCTTGGGCACGCAACGTCCTGGACATGGGGCTCAGCCGCTGACTAGGCCCTGAACTGGAGAAGTCGGCCGGCCTCCGTACGGGGCTCCGCTTTATTCCAGTCGCCAAGTGAGTACACTCGCCTTCCTTCGTCTTCCATAATCGCTTGAATTATCTTGCTTACATGATTGATGTGCAGGACCGGAGTGAAGAGGATGGGTCACCCGACCGTGGCTAAGGTGCCACCCGTCATCAGCGAAGCTTCCCGCAAGAGGAAGGCGGACGAAGTCACCGCTCCTGCGGATGGCGGCAAGAAGGCAAAGGGCGACGACGTTGTCACGATTTCTGACGACACGGCGGTCGCGCCGGCTGGACCCGTAACAAAGGCGGCCGCGTCCACGAAGGAGGGCGCTCCCCTGCCTGGAACGGCCGAGCCGACCTCCTTTGGGGCGGGTGCTTCCATCGCCACCTTCCCGCGTTTCATGGCCAAAGCGGCCGCGGCGAGTGGAACTTCGCCCTCAAGCCACGCCCCTGGGAACGCCGACGCTAAAGTCGACCAGCGTCGTGGGCATACGCCGGCTCTCCTCGCGTTCGTGGACGCGATACAACTCCATGGCATTCTTGGCGCAGCCATCCAGGTATATCCAGTCTCTGAGGATCAGGTCAGTGCTTTGTAGCGGCCTGATTCTTTTAGTGTCTTATTTGTATTTTTCGCATCCAGTCCCCGAGTATGCGCTCGCTGAATTTCAGCGGGTGGGTACTTTGAGATTTTTTGATTGCCAGTCCCCGAGTGCGCACTCGCTGAATTTCAGCGGGTGGGCACTTAGGAATTTCTTTATTGCCAGTCCCCGAGTGCGCACTCGCTGAATTTTAGCGGGTGGGCACTTAGGAATTTTTTTTGATTGCCAGTCCCCGAGTGCGCACTCGCTGAATTTCAGCGGGTGGGCACTTAGGAATTTTTTGATTGCCAGTCCCCGAGTGCGCACTCGCTGAATTTCAGCGGGTGGGCACTTAGGAATTTTGCGTTGGTTAACTTTTTTGGGTGATGTGCAGGGTCTGCAACTTGAATCGGCTGACCGATTGGCAGCGAAACACCACGCGGAGAACGAACTGGCCATCGTCCAGGAGGCGAACAAAGGGCTTCAGGCGGTTGCTGCGAAGGCAGAAGAAGCTCGCCAGGGACTTGTCCCCGCGAGTGAACTGGCGGCGGCGCAATAGGCTTTGAGTTCGGCTGAACAGCGGATCGCCAACCTCGAGCGCGAGCTGCGGGAGGCGAAGGAAGAAGCACACTCGGCTGACGGGCGAGCCAAGGCTGCCATTGCAGCCGCCGAAGAGGATCGCAAAGTGTCGGACGCCCTTGTTGCTGGGCTTCAGGACGACCATACTTCGCTTCAGTGCTTCATCACGGATCTCGCACGCCCGTTGATTGGTAAATGCGTCTGCCTCTGCCAATAGTTGTGCCTTTTGTGATGTCC
The DNA here is from genome assembly GCA_916181665.1 of Avena sativa. Taxonomy (NCBI): domain Eukaryota; kingdom Viridiplantae; phylum Streptophyta; class Magnoliopsida; order Poales; family Poaceae; genus Avena; species Avena sativa. The sequence goes on along the minus strand of OV702293.1, from coordinate 91,003,144 downwards.
GTCGTATTCATTATTGTCTTCTACTCGCAGGTCGCATCATCGATAGCGCGGAAGAGGCAAGCTCGTTCGACGCGCGGCAGTGTGTTGCCACGCTTGTCGACTCGGCGACATTGTCGACGACGTGCATTCGTGCCTATCTCCAAGAGATATCGCCCATGGAAGTGATTCCCAGCGACCTTGTTGAGGTGTGGAAGTATTTGGAGAAGGCGCCCGTGGTCGTTGAGTTCATGACGCGGTCGGCGTTTCGGCGCGGAGCGGCGACGGCACTTAGTCTTGGACTTGCCCACTTCCCCGAGGACTTCGATATCGACGATGTGACGAGTGGCTACCCATCGTCGACTGGCGCGGTGGAGCTTTCCGAGGTCCTCAAGTTGCAGGACCGCGCCGCCACGTACTCGGAGCGTGTCTGGGCGATGGGCGACCTCCTTCCGTACCAGGAGACGGTCGTCGTGCCTAGCGACCCCGAGCCGCCGCATCGTGATTTCAAGGTCGAGCAACCCTTCCGTGCGGCGATGGCGGGTGAGCTGACGGCGTATCCGTCGAACCCATACACGCCGTTCATCCGCAATCGCCGGGGTGTTGGCGAGTCGTCGTCTAAGCCTGCAGAGTAGGATAGTTTGCCCTTGCGGCGTTAGCAGCAGGTCTGCCATATGGGCATATTTTGTAATATGAGACAATGCAACATGCTAACGAATGAGACATCGTGTCTATTTTGGTATTTGTCATGTGTTTGTGATTGATGTTTGAACGAGTCCCCGAGCGCGTCCGCCCTTTTGTGGGGTTTACCTCGTATGTAATATGTTTGTTGTTTTTGTGTATTTTGTTATTGTGGTCGACTCACCCGGACTCGAAGAGCCAGTCGCTAGGCGACTCCCTTGAACGCTCTGTACTTCACCGTTTTCCCTTGCGCGAACGAGGTCGGGTGGCCGAGTCCCCGAGCGTGGTACTTGGTTGTTCCAGGCGCGACTCGAGGGTGAGTGAGGACTTGGCGCGTTAGTTTGAGCGCATCACTCCTGCCTGGCCCGTGGGGTCAGTCGCGTGGCGAGTCCCGGGCATGCTCTCGTACTTGGTGTTTTCTCGGACCGCTCGCGGTGAACTGGTCTGCAGTCCCCGAGCGTGGTACTTGGCCGTTCGAGTCGCTATGTCAAGGATGTGGAGGACCATGGTCGCTGTAAGAAGCGAAGGCAGTTGTCTTGGCTCGTAGAACCAGTCGGGCAAGGCGACTCCAATGGGGCTCCGGGTAGGCGTTTTTCATGGACGATGCAAGACCTGAGGTGACTCAGTGCTCTTGCACCGCACTACTTGGTCGTGCCGATCGCTGTACCAAAGGTTGACTTCTGCGGTTAGCGTAACGCTGTTATTACGAGTGCGAGTGGCACAAGACATGGAGAGTAGGCGCAATTTGCGGTAACCATTTCTTTTTATTTCATAGCGACTGGAGAATACATATGTGGGGTTCTAGGGGTAAAACTTCCGTAGGAGGTTTACATTCCATGGTCGCTTGACGTCGAGTTCGCCGTCCCCGCGGACGTCGATGAGGTAGTAGGCGTCGTTGCCGAGTACTCGCCCGAAGGCGAATGGCCCTTCCCACGGAGGGGAGAGCTTGTGCATGCCCTTCTTGTCCTGGATGAGGCGTAACACCAGGTCGCCCTCTTGAAAGGTGCGAGTTTTCACCCGCCGGCTGTGGTAGCGGCGGAGTCCCTGCTGGTAGATGGCGGTGCGTGACCGAGCTAGGTCACGTGCCTCGTCGAGTTGATCGACCCCGTCTTGGCGGGCGAGCTCGTTTGCAGCCTCCGTGTAGTGGACGACCCGCGGCGAGTCGTGCTCGAGGTCGGTGGGCATGACTGCTTCGGCGCCGTAAACCATGAAGAAGGGGGTGAACCCTGTCGACCTGTTGACCGAGGTACGTATCCCCCAGATGACAGAGGGCAACTCCTCGACCCAGCACCCGGCGGTGCGCTCAAGTGGTACTTGGAGTCGCGGCTTCAGGCCGTGGAGGATGCTTTGGTTGGCTCGTTCCGCCTGGCCGTTGGATTCCGTGTGGGTGACTGACGCGAGGTCGAGCCGAATGTGGTGCTCTTCGCAGAATTCGGCCATGGCTCCTTTGGCGAAGTTGGTGCCGTTGTCCGTGATGATGCTGTTTGGGAACCCGTAGCGATATATGAGCTCGCGTAGGAATTTGGTGGCGGTCTTCCCGTCGCATTTCCGAACTGGCTTGGCTTCCACCCACTTTGTGAATTTGTCGACTGCGACCAGGAGGTGGGTGTAGCCGTAGGGAGCCTTCTTGAAGAGGCCTACCATGTCCATGCCCCACACAGCGAATGGCCAGGTGATGGGGATTGTTTTGAGCGCTGAGCTCGGCACATGCGTCTGGTTGGCGTACTTCTGGCACCCGGCGCATCGCTGGACAATGTCGACAGCATCGGCGTGTGCGGTGGGCCAGTAGAAGCCATGCCGCATAGCCTTGGCGACCAGAGAGCGAGCGCCGGCGTGGTGGCCGCAGTCACCGGAGTGGATATCATGGAGGATCTTGCGTGCTTCGGCGGGTTGGACGCAACGTTGGAACACACCGGTGACGCTGCGCTTGTGGAGCTCGCCGTCGATGATGGTGTAGGACTTGCATCGGCGGGCGATCATCCGAGCCTCCGTCTCGGCTGCCGGCAGGGTGCCGGCCTCGAGGTAGGCGATGTAGGGCTTGGTCCAGTCGTCTGGCTCGGTGATGAGTGCGACCAGTGCTGCTTCCGGCTGTAGCGGGACTCCGATGTCGATCTCCCTCGGGGGAGAGACTGATGGCTTCGTTATCGTATCGAGGAAGACGCCGGCGGGTGGTGCGAGTCGAGCCGACCCAATACGGGAGAGGGCGTCGGCCTCTTCGTTCTTTCGTCTGTCTATCCACTCGACGGAGTAGCCTGTGAAGTGTCCGCCCAGCTTGTCCACTGCTTGGCGGTATGCCGCCATGGTGGGGGAGACGGCGTCGCAAGTGCCTGCGACTTGCCCTGCGACGAGGTCGGAGTCTCCGTAGCAGCGTAGGCGGTTGACGTTCATCTCCTTGGCAGCTCGCATGCCGTGGAGCAAGGCCTCGTACTCGGCCATGTTGTTGGTGCAGGGTGTGAAGTCGAGGCAGAGGACGTAGCGGAGCTTGTCGCCCTTCGGTGAAGTTAGCACGATCCCTGCGCCTGCGCCGTCCGTGTTTTTGGAGCCGTCGAAGTGCAGGCTCCAATAATGGAGGTATGGCAGCTTCTCTGGTTGTTGGGCCTCTTCCCAGTCGGTGATGAAGTCCGCTAGGGCCTGCGACTTGATCGCTTTTTGTGGCTCATATTTAATGTTGTGGACGCCGATCTCGATGGCCCACTTGGCGACCCGCCCGGTCGCCTCGCGATTGCGGATGATGTCTTGTAATGGTGCTGAGGAGACGACCGTGATCAGGTGCTCCTGGAAGTAGTGCGGCAGGCGCCGCTGAGCTCTGAAGACCGCATATACCAGCTTTTGGTACTGCGGGTATCGCTGACGCGACTCAGTAAGGACCTCGCTGATGTAGTACACCGGTCGCTGTACTGGGCGTTCCTTTCCTTCCTCTGGTCGCTCGACGACCATGACGGCGCTGACGACGCGCTCGGAAGCCGCGACGTAAACCAGCATGGGTTCTTTGTCGGCGGGGGCAGCGAGTAGCGGTGCAGCGAGTAGCACCTTCTTGACGTCGCGGAGCACGTCATCCTCCTCCTTGTCCCACTGGAAGGTGGGGTTTTTGCGCATCAGGCGGTATAGGGGCATCGCCTTTTCGCCCAGGCGGGGGATGAAGCGACTGAGAGCCGCTACTCGCTCGGCCAGTTTCTGGACGTCGCGCAGGCACTCGGGTTTGCCGAGCCGGGCGATCGTGTCAATCTTCATGGGGTTCGCCTCGATCCCGCGCTTGGAGACGATGTACCCCAGTAGTTGTCCTGCTGGTACACCGAAGGTGCATTTGCCTGGGTTGAGCTTTATCTTGTATTTTCGCAAGTTGGCGAATGTTTCCGCCAGGTCGGCGAGTAGGTCACCCTGGCGAGCGGACTTTACGACCATGTCGTCGATGTAGACGTGGATGTTGCGGCCAATTTGGCTCGCGAGGCATTCTTGCATGCACCGCTGGTAGGTCGCCCCGGCGTTCTTGAGGCCGAAGGTCATGGCGGTGTAGCAGAAAGCTCCGAATGGCGTGATGAACGCCGTCTTCTCCTCGTCCTCGACGGCCATTTTGATCTGGTTGTACCCGGAGTAGGCATCGAGGAAACATAGCGACTCCGAGCCCGTGGTGGAATCGATTATCTGGTCGATCCGCGGGAGGACGAATTGCTCCTTTGGGCAGGCGCTGTTCAAATTTGTGTAGTCGATACACATCCTCCAGGTCCCGTTCTTCTTCTCGACCAGGACTGGGTTTGCCAGCCACTTGGAGTATTTGATTGGCCGGATGAAGCCTGCAGCGAGTAGACGCTGCACCTCCTTGGCAATTGCTCGGCGGCGCTCTTCATTGAAGGGCCGCAGCGACTGTTTGACGGGTCACACTTTGGGGTCGGCGTTTAGCTTGTGCTCAGCGAGCTCCCTAGGGACACCGGGCATGTCAGAGGGCTTCCATGCGAAGATGTCCCTGTTCTCACGGAGGAACTCGATGAGCGCGCCTTCCTACGCTGGGCTCATGCCCGTCCCGATCGTCACCGTCTGGCTGGAGTCACCTGGGACCAGCTCGACGGTGCGGGTGTGCGTCGTTGCCTCGAAGGTGGAGGTGTTTGCGCCCTCCGAGTTGGGCTTCTTGAGTATGGTGGGGTCGTCGTTGTTGACCCTGCTCGCGTACTTGGCGAGCTCATCGGCGTGGTTGGTCTCCGCCGCGATGACGGCGTCAGCGAGTTTGGCTCCTTTGGCCTGGCACTCGGCGGCCATGTCGGGGTCGCCGTTGATGGTGATGACGCCGCACGGCCCGGGGAGCTTCATCGCATTGTACGCGTAGTGGGGCGCTGCCATGAACTTGGCAAACGCCTGGCGCCCCAGGACGCAGTGGTAGGGGCTGTCGAAGGGCACCGGCTCGAAGACGATCCGCTCGGTGCGGAAGTTTGCTGGTGTGCCAAAGGTGACTGGCAGCGTGATCTTGCCGATCGGTTATGCCTTCCGACCGGGGACGATGTCGTGGAACGTGGTGTGAGTCGTCTCGATCATCGACTACGGGATCCGCAGCCGCCTGAAGGTGTCGAGGTACAAGATTTTGATGGAGCTGCCGCCGTCCATCAATGTCTTGGGGAGCTAGTAGTCGCCGACTTTAGGCTTGACCACCAGAGCAACTCGCCCTGGGTACTCGATGCGTGGCGAGTGGTCTTGGCGGCTCCAGGTGATGGGCTGCTCCGACCAGTTGAGGAACTAGGGAACGTCCACCTGGGCCACCGCATTGACGGCGACGGCGCGGGCGATGACCTTCTTCTCGCGCTTCGTGTTGAAGCCTGTGAAGGTATGGAGCGAGCCGGCCAGTTTGCCGAATTTTCCGCCGTTTGGTGGGTCGTTGTCGGGGTCTTCCCGTGCTCGCCTTGCCTTCTCGATCTCCCTGAGGGTGTGGCAGTCGACGGTTGTGTGCATTGCGGGCTTCCCTTCCCTGCTATGAAACGCACATGGTTGGTTAAGGAGGGCCGCAGGGTCGAACCTTGGCTTGGCCTTGTAGTTGCCGCCGTCGCGGCGTTGTCCGCCGTCCCAGCGGAAGATCTTGGGCTCGCGTTGTGCGTGCCCAGCGTTGGCGACGAAGTCGACTCGTCCGTCATTGCAGCGCTTGCCGGTGAGGCGAGTGCTGCTGTACCGTAGGTCGGACCGTCGTCCGCCGTCGTTGCCACTCGTGCGGCGTTGACCTCCTGACTCGTCGTCAGTTTCTGGTTTGGGTCCTCCTCCGCGTACCGTTTGGCGATCTCGAGGAGGTCCGGTATGTTGTCGAGTGTGCGGGGGTGTCGCTTAAGCTTGGCGACGAGGGGCTCGTAGCGGCACGAGGTCTTGAAGCAATGGATCGCGGTGTCCGGGTGGATGCCGACCGCGTTGTACCAGAGTTCTTGCCACCGTTGGACCCAGTTGCGGGTCGACTCGCGGGGTCCCTGGACGCATCGCTCCAGGTCCTCGATGGTGGTGGCGCGGGTGTAGGAACACTCGAAATGCCTGACGAAGGCGTCGCGCATCTCTTCCCAGGAGTCGATATTGTCCTGGGGGAGGGTGTTGATCCACTGCCTGCACGTCCCCTCCATCATCAGGGGGAGGTAACGGGCGGCTAGCAGGTCGGTGTGGCCTGTGATCCCCATTGCCATGAGGTATGTGTCGAGCCAGACGGCGGGGTCGTACGAGGGGTCGTACTTTTCAATTTCCGTCGGTGCCTTGAAGTTTGGCAGGTACTTCTCGCCTCGGATCATTGGTCCGAAGCACTTGGGGCCGAGTCGACTGAGCGACCCCTTGGGCTCGCCGTCGCGGTGGTTGGTCAGAGTGTGTCGCAGGTCATCGGGCTGGCGTGCGCGCCAGCTTTGGCTGTTGATGATGTGGGTGCGGGCGTCGATGGGTTGACCGTTGGCAGCGACGAAGTTGGTCGCTGGCCTGGGGTCGTTGGTGGAGAGTGCCGCGTTCGCTGGTCAGTGCTAGAGCTGCAGTGGCTCTGCTGGCGGGCAGTTGAGTGTGTTTGCCGCCATTGGGCGGCCGCTCGAAGCCGCCCTGCTTCCCGAGGAACACGAGTATACTCGACCCTGCGAGTCGGCGCCTGCTCTTTGCGGCTCGACGGCCTTTGCGAGCAGGGCCCTGACGTATTGGATCTATAGGGCGCCGTCGCCGGTGGCCGTGATGCTGTCGGCTGCTGCTCGGCCTGCCACGAGGTTGTCCATCGGGGTGGAGAACAGTGGGAGGCCGTTTGCGTCTCGCTCCCGTGAGGAGACTACTATCCGCGGCTGGTCCCTGGGGGGTGTGCGGTTGGGTGGAGGCGGGGCACCCATCGCCGTCGACCCTGGCGGGGGTCGGGCGCTTCCTCCTGGTGGCGCGTTCTCGCAGATCGCGCGCTCGGCCACGCGGGCCGGGTCGTTTTCGTCGTCGAAGTTCAGGGCGCGCCCCTGAACGGTGGGGTTCAGGCGCGACCTGATCCGCTGTTGGTGGTAGCGCGATAGCTCCTGCGCCGTCACCTGCTCGAGGCGAAATTTTTCGCGCTCGGCTTGCTCCTTGCGCACTGCCTCCGCCAGTTTCAGGCGGAGTTCCTCGACCTCCGTCGCCGTGGTATTAGGAGAGATTAGGGTGGAGAAGGGGTCCTCCGGCGGCTCGTTGCCGGTCGCCATGTAGGTCACTGCATGGCGACCGGTGCCGTCGTGGAGGTCGGCAGAGTTCTCCGACCCGGAGTCGAATTCGAAGATCCCGAGGATGGAGGGGACCTCGAAGTCTCCCACGTTGGAGACCTGGGTGATGGAGCCCGCGGGTGAGGCCACGGTGATGGACCCGGCGAGTGACGTCGGGGTCGCCGAGTCGGCGTCGTCGTTGAGGGCCGCATCTTCTGCGGCCGCTGAGTTTTCGGCCACGTCGCTGTGGGCCGATTTGTACTCAGAGGCGAGGCGATGGATCGTGCGGATCTGGCTCTCGGAGAGCCGATCACGTGGCGGCGACTCGCGGATGCGAGCCGAATCCTCCGAGACGATGACGTCGGTGAGGCCGACGAAGAGGCTGATCGTGCCGATCAGCAGGATCACGCTGTGCGTGACGGGTCGCGCCGCCGGGACGTAGCTGCTCGGCAAGATTTGGAGCATCTCGCCGATCGCTATCATGTGGCCGGTGGTGACCGTCTTGTTGATGGGCAGATTGGATCTCGCCGCAGAACACCGGCCAGACCGGCCAGGCCCCACGGTGGGCGCCACTGTCGTGGGAATGGTCACGGCAGATGCTGCAATCGGCAGCGAGTAGTAGAACGAGGGGCAAGGGCGGCCAGCCATCTGCGGTGCGAGATGAGGGCGGAGACTCAAGGTTTTACCCAGGGCCGGCCCCCCGGAGGGTAAAGACCTACTCCTGCTAGATTGTATTATGGAGGTGGTACAATGGGCGAGCTCGGCGGCTAGGCGGCGAGTCGCTTGGGTGTATGATGGAACGTGCGTCTACACGCCCTGCAGGGAGGTTTATATAGGCTCACCTCCCCTAGGGTTTACATATCTCAACCGAATCAGTTAAAGCTTCGGTGCTCGTTTAACCTAATCCGACTGGGCCTATCTACTCGACTGGGCCTTCAGCTTCTAGTCGCTTGGATCCTCGCTGGGCTTCAATCCAGTCGCCGTCTTGTAGGCCCACTCGCCAGTTCTTGGGCCAGTCGGAAACGTCCTGCTGGGTATACCCCGGTAGGCGCATCCCCATTAGAGGAACAGCAGCACCAAGCGGAAGAACGCGCCAGAAGAAAAGCAAACCTCCGACATGGTCGCTATGACATTTGCAGGACGAGGTGATGGCGGACAGCGTGGCCGAGGACGGGGAGATGGTCGTGGGTAGCAACGAGGCAGTGAAACTGCCTCGGCAGCGCTCGGCGTTCCCCAAACCTACAAGGAGTACCATGATATGTCGTGCCTTGGACACCTCGACGCCAACGGCAAAGCCACTCACACAAATCGCTGTTGCAAGTTCGTCAATGATCTCAAGGACGACCCGGAGTTCGGCTACAAGCAAAGTCGGAAGAACAGACCGCGAGGCAAGGGCAAGGGGAAGAAGAAGGAAGAGGAGTCCAAGGATTCAAGTGACATGGATGAGGATGTTGACCCCAAGCATGTCGCCAAGAGCGATGGCAAGGGCAAGAACCCCATCGAAAAGAAGGCGGCCTGTCAACACCCGGATTTTTAATCCCAGATGTTTGTTATGCCATACATCGCAATCCCAAGATTACCATTTTTGCTAGACATAACAGATTGGATATCACAGTGCATCATCCATTACAAACCATACATAAGGTGTTACAACAAATAAGGATCTCATGATCTAGTCTTAATACAATTTAAGCAGCGGAAATAACGTAATAATAACGATAGCATAGGTGAAGCTCCATCTTCATGGTCATAGGCAATGCTGATGATGGGAGATAATCCTAGTTGTAGTAACCTTCCTGCTATCCGTCCTCTTGATACTCTTCTTCATATTCTGGCCACGGGAATAGCCAGGGACAAAGCCATGAGTACTCTTTAAGTACTCGCAAACTAATAGTAACAAGTGAAGTGGTTTTTGAGTAGGATATACTAAGCTCTAGGGTTGTTTTGCAAAAAGCCAGATTTATCTCTACTGAGTTCAGAAGCAAAGAAAGCTAGTTGAAAATTTTATAACACCTAAGTGGGAACTTGAATTTCATGTCACAACTCTGTTGTGGTCAAGTCAAGTCACAAATCATTTCATATGTCATTTTGAAAACATCTGACGACACAACAGTATGGCCACTCCAACTGTCCATAACCGCGGACGCGGCTATTCGAATAGTTTGACAATCTGCAGAGGTAGTACACTTTCACCACAACATTCGATACATCCGTCAGGAACAATCCTGAATTCACCATACTCAGTATGCGGATAATCAATCCTAACCTTTCAATTACACACCCTAGTATAGGCACCTCTCATGTGAGTTTGGCCTCCCAACCATGACCAACTGTCATCTTGGGTACTGCACAGGTGGACAATCTTTACAAGGTAGCCTGAGATCAAACCTTGGACACAAGGGAACCCATAGTAAGGTATATAAGTTTGCAGTAAAGCCCTACCCAATTTTCAGTTATTGTGGTTGTACCATAAAATTGGAATGGTATCTCATCCAGACAACCATCAGTTTTATAAAGGTCTAAGGCTCATGCCTTAACATTTTCATCATCAAAATCATCTGGTGTTCGGAAACACATGTCAAAACATTTCAGGAGAATGACTCATCAATGTAGGATTTTCATAACCATTTCACCGAGTATTCCCATCTAAAGTTGATCAAGTTTTATGCTTAGCACTAGCATCTAAAAGTGAGGGTAAGCACTAATGAGGGGTGGTAAACAAGTGTATCTTATCTACTTTCAATCTCTTGCCTCAGGATACATCAAGGTTATCTAACTTAGGCAAGTTTTATGCTCTTTATGCTACCTTCATATATCTTTCTAAAATCTACAAGTCACTAAGTAAACTCTAAGAGAAAGCTTTGATAAAGAAATAAAATACTAAGCTTGCAAGTAAAACTAGGATTGAGTATCAAGTGGTGTAAGCTTGCCTTGTGCAGAGCAGTGGTTGAAGTTCTCCTTGGCTTCTTCCTCTTAGTATCCTCCTTCCTCCTCGTATCCTTGGTCGGTACTAGCATCTATAAATAAATACGAGGTACACAATCACCAAACAATACTTAACAATTTCTATTTATCACACCAAGGTTTTCACTTGATGATATAGGATCATCACAAGCATTACAATCATTAAGGAAAATAGTTTTATTTTCTTTATTTTAGAAAAGTAATTTCTACTCATTGAAAAACTACTTAAGGTTTAATATTCTCCAACTCAAACAAGGGATCGTGTTGACACAAGTCACCAGCACATATTTCAGTACTTGGGAATGTGATTTAAAGTGGTTTCACAATTTAATAAGGTTTAACCTTTTATTTTAATTAATTAAAGTGACTAGAAATGCCTATGACGCATTCTTTTATTACTTGTACATTATTTCTGCAAGTAAACCTATATATTTTTATATATTCAGAAAGGTCTTGTTAAATGTGATTTTTGAGAGTTGGAATCAACTCAAAAGCTTTCATGGTTGAATTTTGAAAAATGTTTGAATGCAGAAAAGCTTCTGCCTTGTTATTTTTACCATGGGTGATCTACAAATCTAAATGGTTTGTATCCAATGGGCTTGGATTAAGCACTCCAGTACCTTTCTAACAAAATTGGTTTCATGCATTTTGGTTCAATGAATCGAGCTAGGTTGATTTTTGAATCTAGGTAAAGAACTGAGTTTGAAACTAAAAGAATAAACCTAATTTGAATTATTGGGTCGCGCGGGATGCTAACTGGGCCGGCCCACTGCGCACAGCGCGCGCGGGTGGGTTTAAGTGAACGACCCCACCAGTCAGTGAGACAGAGGGGTGCGAAGCGGTATGGGGGATGTGGACCGCATGATCAAGCTCTAATCCTATGGCTGCGGTTCATCGTCCACGTTGGGCAACACCGGCGAGATAGAACCCTAGCGCGGCAAGTGGGGGTCTACAGAGGCTCATCGAGGCTAAGGCAAGGGTCGACGACGGGGGCGAACAACGAAGTCGACGACGGTGATCCTCCCGGTACCGGAAGCTCCTCTTGGGCGGCTCCAATCGCTGGCTCTCTTCTCCTCCAGCTACGGCAGACTCCGGCCAAATTCCGGCGATGCGCTGCTTGCCTTGCTCCGGGAGTGAGGAGGGGTGCTTCTAAGAGAGAGGGGAGTGAGATGGTGTGAAGAATTCGTGTTAGGGTGGCCTCTATTTATAGTGCCTGAAGGGGATCGAAGGGCGCGGGTAAAGCTCGTCGTGGTCGTCGGCACAACGAGCTACTAGCATCGGAAAAGGTAGGGGATAGTGCTATGCTCCCTGGCGAAGCTCAACGGCATATCTACGCGGCGTGGGGCGGTGTGGAATGGTCGGAACGTCGTGGCGCTCTGAGCGGGTCCGACGACAGTTTTAATGGCGTGCAGCGTCTAAGGTCCGCGCGGCGGCGAACGGGCATGTCCGCGGTGTTGCTGGGGTGCTGGCAATCCTGCTTGCACCCGGCGAGGGCGACACACGGTCTGTGGGCGTGTGTCACGGGTGACGCTCTGGCGCTCTCTCGGCTCGCTCACAGAGAGGCTTGGCATGCTCAGGCTGTGTGGTCCAGGGGCTGGTTGCGCTCGAGGCTTGGACAGGGGGTGGCGATGGACGGTGGAGAGTGTCCCAGACATGGTTGCTAGGCTTGGTGCTTCTCCTAGATTGTTGTCGACATGGGGGTGGCAAGTTAGGCTCGGCATGGTCACCACTGATGGCTATGGCAAGCTCACAGTGGTGCTAAAGCTTGTTAAATGGGCTAGATGATCTACTAATAGCTTGATGTGAACCAGAGAGGGAACAAGTTAGGCCAAGATCACTGCTCCTAATAGTGTTTTATGTTTGTTTGTTTCCTGTTTGCAAGGTGTTTGATGAAATGGCCGCAAGAAATTCAAATTTGAATTTTGGATTCAAACTTGGTGGATGTGTTGGTTGCATACTAGGGAGTCTCTGGTTAGTGGGATTGGTCAAGTGGAATTGGTTTGGGTGGTTTTTGAAAAAGGGGTGATCTTCACATATGAAAGGTGGGCTTTGATTCAATTTTACTTGGTCTAGCAAGTTGTGAAAAGAAATGGAAAAGTTTCTGTTTGAAATCTTGGACTAGAAACACTCAAAGTGGCCAAGCGATCAAGATTGGCAAAAATGACCATTTGCTTATTTGATTTGTTTTTGATTTTCTCTTGATTTGTTTCTGCTTGGAAATGTTTTAGATGATGTTGTTTTCACCTTCAAACCATTCCTTGCTATTTAGATCAATCACACAAGTCCATTCATTCATACAATCATCACATACACACATGCATTCATAATGATTTGAATTAACAAAAGTTTTTGTTAACCCTAATTTTGGTGATTGGAATTTGATAATAATTGTTCAACATTTTTGGGATGTTACACGGCCATTTCCACACTTTCCTTGGCACCCCCACTGTTTGACAACAGAAGACCTCTATGAGGATACTGATGGCCACTCTACCCCCAGTTCCCTAGTACCTGCGCTGGTCGGAGATTCCAATTACTTGGGACAGGAAGGATCACCCAGACCTCATCCCTACGGAGAACCAGTAGTCCATGGTCATCAACCCCCTGATTGACGACAATGAGTTCACCAAATGTATGGTGGATAGTGGAAGCAGCATCAACATCATGTACCTGGATACACTACACAAGATGAACTTGACGGAGGCTAAACTAAGGCGGACCAGCACCATCTTCCACGGCGTAGTTCCTGGTCGGGAGGCTCGGTCCCTTGGGTGCATCACACTTCAGGTCGCTTTTGGCGATGTTAATAATTACCTCCAAGAACGCATGACCTTTGAGGTGGTCCCCTTCAAGAGCGTGTACCACGTCATATTCGGACGCGGCATCTTCCACGCCTTCATGACCAAGCCATGCTTCGTCTATAACAAGCTCAAGATACCCGGACCAAACGGTGTCATCACCGTATCCGGAAGCTTTACCAAGGCAAGGGACTGTGAGATTGGAGAATCAGCCTTTGCGGAAGCTGTCCTCTACAGCGAAGAATTCAAGGAGATCCAGAGCAAGGTCGATGCCTCGGAGATGCCGGCATCGAAGAAGAAGATTTCTGACTCCGTCCTAGCTTTCAAGGCCGCCATCGAAACCAAGCTGGTGGAACTTGTGGTAGGCGATGCCTCCAAGACCACCGCTATTGGGATGAACTTGGATCCCAAATAGGAAAGCACGCTCGTAGAGTTACTTCGAGAGAATAGGGACATCTTTGCCTGGCAACCTGCCGACATGAAAGGTGTACCTAGGGAACTTGCCGAGCATAGCTTGAATATTGATCCAAAATGCAAACCGGTGAAACAACCTCTACGAGACTTCAGAGACGAGAAGAGACTCACCATAGGCAAGGAGATAGCTAGGTTACTTAAGGCTAGTTTTATCCGAGAAGTCCTTCACACCCGATGGGTGGCCAATCCTGTACTTGTCCCCAAAAAGGTAACCAAAGAATTAAGAATGTGCGTTGATTACACCAGCTTGAACAAAGCATGTCCGAAAGATCCGTTTGCTTTGCCTCGCATTGACCAACTCATTGACTTGCGGCTGGCTCGGAACTTTTGTATTTTCTCGATGCATACTCAAGATACAACCAAATAAAGTTGAGGAAGTCGGAGCAATTGGCACTTCATTCACCACACCTTACGGCACGTTCTGCTATGTCATGATGCCCTTTAGGCTGAAAAACACAGGTGCTACGTACCAGCGGACAATGTAGCATTGCCTAGACGATCAAATTGGTCAGAACGTTCACGCCTATGTGGACAATATAGAGGTGATGTCTAAAAAGTCAAACGACTTAATCTCTGACTTAAAAGAAACCTTTGATAATCTCCGGAAATACAACATGATGCTTAACCCTAAGAAGTGCGTCTTCTGGGTTCCAGCTGGCAAATTGTTGGCCTTCATCGTTTCCCAGGGTGGAATCGAGGTGTACCCTGAGAAAATAAAGGCCATCCTAAACATAAACTATCCGACATGCCTGAAGGACATACAACGGCTAACAAGTTGCATTGCAGCCGTTAGTCGGTTCGTCAGCCGACTTGGAGAGAAGGCTCTGCCGCTATACAAGTTGCTGAAGAAGGCGGGCAAATTTACATGGACGGACGAAGCAGATGTATCACTGAAGCAGCTAAAGGAGATATTATCCTCGGCGCCTATCCTTGCAGCACTCGAGCCTGGGGATCCTATGTTAATCTACATGGCGGCCACCAACCGGGTAATCAGCATCGTCGTCGTGGTAGAGCGGAAAGAACCAGGTCATGAGTATGGAGTTCAACGACCAGTTTACTATGTAAGCAAGGTCTTGATGGATTCCAAGCAGCGTTACCCGCACTACCAGAAGATAGCTTATGGAGTGTTCCTTGCTTCTTGGAAGCTAAGGCACTACTTCCAGCAGCACCCTATCACAGTGGTGAGCAAGGCTCCACTGTCTGACATCATCAATAACAGCGACACTACATGAAGGGTCGCGAAGTGGGGCATTGAACTTTCTGCCTTCGAGATCACCTACAAGAGACGCGACACTATCAAGTCACAAGCCTTGGCAGATTTTATTGCATATTGGATGGAGATGCCAGATGCTACCCCAATGCCGGAGCCAGAATACTGGGTGATGCACTTTGACGGATCAAAGCTACTCAATGGCTCGTTGGCTGGTGTACTGTTACAGTCACCAACCAGGGAAAAGCTACACTATGTTCTGCAGATCCACTTCGAGGCTACGAACAACATGGCGGAGTATGAAGCACTCATTCACGGACTACATGTAGCCAAAGATATTGGCATCAAGCGCATAATTTGCTGTGGATATTCTGACTTGGTTGCCCAGAAGGTGGCTGGCACCTGGAACGCGCGGAACCCTATGATGGCGGCATATCGAGACGAAGTGGATGAGATAGCCAAGAGCTTCTTGGGCTACGAAGTCAAGTATGTACCTAGGGAGCAAAACAAGGCGGCTGATCTACTGTCTAAGCTTGGATCAGGGCGCAAACAAATTCCGCCTGGCGTTTTCTTGGAGCATCTACGGACACCATCCGTGAAGGGAGCAGACATCGACAACCTGGATAGAGTTGACTCTTTCGTTCACACAGTGACAAAGGTCCCTCCAGCTTGGACACTACCATTCATGGAATATCTCGTACACGGAACTTTTCCCGACGACGAAGTCGAAAGAGGGAAAATAGTACGTCGAGCAAAGGGCTATACCCTAATCAATGGACAGCTCTACAAAAGAAGCACCACTTTTGTATACCTTAAGTGTGTTTACCAGTAAGAAGGTATTGAAATCCTACATGAGATCCATCTTAGAGATTGCGGGCATCACGCCGCTCCTCGATCATTGGTCTCCAAAGCCTTCCGGCAAAGATTCTACTGGTTGACCGTGAATGCGGACGCGGACAAGCTGGTTGAGACATGCATGGGATGCCAGTATTATGCCCGACAACCCCATGTTCCAGTTGAAGAATTGTGAACAATACCAATAACTTGGCCGTTTGTAGTCTGGGGGCTAGACATGGTTGGTCCATTACAGACGGCACCATGTGGGTTTACGCATCTTCTAGTAGCAGTTGACAAATTCACCAAATGTATAGAAGATAAACCCATTAGAAAGCTTGATAGGGCAACTGCCCTTAGGTTTGTCTAAGATCTAGTGGTGAGATTTGGTCTCGCACATAGCATTATCACCGACAACGGAAGCAACTTGTCACTCGGAGAAGTGGAAGCTTATTGTTGGGACAAGGTCTTCCGACTTGACCTAGCATCTGTGGCACACCCACAGTCCAATGGACAAGTTGAGCGAGCCAATGGATCAATTCTGCAAGGAATCAAGCCACGTCTAGAAGCACCGCTACATAGAGCAGCTGGAGCCTGGGCGGAAGAATTTCCATCTGTGATGTCGAGTTTACGAACTACACCCAATAGATCTACCGGCTACACCCCTTACTTCATGGTATATGGAGCAGAAGCCATCCTGCCTTCCGACATCCTTCACGGTTCACCAAGAGTTGCGGCCTACGACGAAGATGATGCTGAATAATCCAGACGCCTAGATGTAGAGCTTCTCAAGGAAGAGCGCATTTTGGCATGCCAAAGATCCACCATCTACCAGCAGAAGCTACATAGCTACCATAGTCACCGCGTTAGGCATCGCTCGTTTAAAGTGGGGGGTCTGGTGCTCCGCCTTAAGCAGAAGAAGTCACACAAATTATCCCCGCCATGGGAATGACCGTTCATCATAAGCAAGGCGCTGCTCAATGGGTCTTACTACCTCGTTGACAATCTTGAACTTGAGTATATACCCAATGAAGATCATAAGCGCGACGTGACCCGGATGATGATTACCCGGAGCTTGATCTGCCATGGAACATAGCACAACTCTGTCCTTTTTAGTGTGTACCTCTTATATGATCAATGAAATAAAGCTCTCTGGTTCACTCATTTTTCTGAGTCATTTACCTCCTTTAGTGTTCAGTTTTGGATCATATAAAACCTTTATGCGCAAGCTTTGCATTTGCACTTGTGAAAATTCCGCCTACGAGCGTTACCTTAAGTTTTCTGGTCTACACGTTCTTTGTTGTTTTTATGTGGATTCTGGAGTAGTGACTTTTGGCACTTGTTGTCGGCGATTTTTTGCTTAGGTTTTTGATGGTGCCATTGGGCATCATCACCTGAGTGCATGGTTCCGACTACGAGTCTTCCGACTCACAAAAGGTCAAGCATAAAAACCAGAGTAATGGATAAGCCAACACTTGCTTAAAAAATAATTACATGCTGGAACCAATTCTTGAGTAGCAGGAAAACACAATTATTGTTTTTTCGCCTTAAGTTAATTGAGTAGTTTTTTACGCATACACAAATTCCAGAAGAAACAAATATTGCATATTGTTTTTTCATTCCTCTGGCGCAGGAGACTTGGAAGCAGCGTCGTCCGCATCAGGAGAGCCATCCTCTTCAAAGTCGGTGGTCTTGAGGGACTCCGAGGAGCCTTGATGATCGCTGTCAATGATCTCGAGCGGCACGAAGATATTGTGGTCGACCAACTCATCAACCCTTGTGTCATAGCCCACGAGAGATGACCAGATAGCCTTATGGTCAATCTTCTGGCCGTCATCATCTACGTCGAGAAGACCTGAGGTTACCACGTTGATGTCGGCATCTTCATAGTGCGCCCTGACCATCGATAGTGCCATCCTTGCACCATCCCGTGTACATGAAGCTTTACAGCTTAAAATACACTCGAGGGCTTGGCGCAGGATCTCCGAGAACTTCATCATAGAATCCACCACTTTGATATTGATCTGGAGGGGCTTGTCTATCTCCCTGGCTTGCCTAATGGCGGTGCTGATAAAGTTACCAGCGAGGACCATGCATTCCTTTGGCGGAGGAGGCGATTGGGTTAAACCAATAGGAGCTGCAATTCCTACAAGGGAGTACATGAGTTCAATAACACAAAAGTTCGAAGTACCTAACTTACAGAAGTACAAGACGGAGAATCACTTACCAAAGATGATCGCCTCATCTTGCTGGAGTGTCTCCGCCATGGGGTCCCGTTCTTGTCATAGGATCTTGTATGCTTCAAGATTGCGCTAATTCTTCTCATCGGTAGCTTTCTTCTGCTCTTTCAGCATCACAATCTCCTCCTTCAAGCGGTTCATCTCCGTGTTGGTGGACCCCTGCACGGCCTTTATGGAGTCCTCGTGCATCTCCTGTTTAAGGATTTTGTTTTCGCTATCCAGCAACTCAATATCCTTGGATTTATCAACAATATCCTTGGCCTTGGCAATGGTTTCTGCAAGTCAGAGAAATGAAAATACACAGTGAGTTCTCGGAGAGTGCTGGCACAAGACCAAGTCGTAGTACGAAAACAAAAGGAAAAAATAGAATCTTGCTCTTGGTGATTTGATCCTTCAAGAAGGCAGTTTTACCCTTTGCAGCTTCCAACTCTGCGCACATCTTGTGGAACTTCTCATTGGCGACACCTCTCCGAGCATTCTCATTATGTGGAAAGAAGATCAGGACCACTTAGTCTACTTGGAGCATCTAGCCGGATAACTATCCACCTAGAGGCTTGGGGGCTACAGTAAGAGTTTTTAACACGGAAGTTGCTTAGTCTTTCTTTAAGCATCTAGTCGGAACTAATTTAGTTTTCAACTAGAAGCTTGGGGGCTACGGTACGAGTTTTTAATTCAGCAAGTATGCTTAGTCTTTGTTTAAGTATCTAGTCAGAACTAATTCAGTTACAACTAGAGGCTTGGGGGCTACAGTATTGAAATTTACAAACACTGCTTATGCTACTCTGAAAGTATCTAGTCGGAATAATTCATTCAAACTAAATACTTGGGGGACACAGTGAGGAGTTTTCTAGCTTAGTCACTCTTAGAGCATTCAGATGCAAAGACCTATGGTTTTCTGTCTATATCCTCGGGGGCTATAGTAGGATACTCATATAAAATGCAAAAGGCAAATAAAAACTTATAAGTGTGATGATCTTGAGGTTGGTAGCGCTCTCGGCAAACAACTTGCTGAAGGAAAGATGGTTTCCTCGCAAGATATCTGCTTTTCGGAGAAGCTCCTCAAGGCCGCAGGTTGGAGATGTCGGCGCTGCACCAGAAGCCAGAGTGGAGCTACTAGGTGTAAGTGTCGGGTAGACTATCTTCGGGAGCTCTGTGATTATCCTGGGTGCAGAGGCGCCGCCTTCAACAGACGTTCCACCCACCGCCACCGCCTTGCCGCTACCGATGGCATCCTTAGCCGTAGCTTCAGCCATTTTGGTTGCGGTGCTTTCTTGCATCGCCTGTTCGCCGACAACGACGAGATCCGCAGAGGAAGCTGAGTCTACTTCCATGGCGGAAGGGCCAGATGCATCCTTAGCCGGAGATCTTGTCGGAGCAGGTGTAGGCTGGGTGTAACATCCCAAAAATATAAAACAAGGATCATCAAACTCTAATCACTAAAATTAGGGTTAATAAAAACTTTGATTAATTAAAATCATATGAATTCATGTGTGAATTAAATGATTTGACAAATGCATGAATGGACTTGTATGATTAATCTAAATAGCAAGAAATGGTTTAAAGATGAAAATAACATAATATAAAACATTTCCATGCAGAAACAAAACAAGAGAAAATCAAAAACAAATACAATAAAGCAAATGGTCATTTTTTCCAATCTTGCTCACTAGGTCACTTTGAGTGTTTCTAGTCCAAGATTTCAAACAAAAACTTTTTAAATTCTTTTCACCCCTTGCTAGAACAAGTAAAAGTGAATCAATGACCACCTTTCAAACTTGCAGAAACATTTGGCAACCCCATTCAAATGACAATTCAGAATTGAATCTTTATCATATGTGAAGATCACCCATTTTCAAAACCCAACCAAACCAGTGCCCCTTGACCAATCCAACTAACCAGACACTCCCTAGTATGTGCCTAGCAAACCGACCAAGTTTGAATCCAAATTTCAAATTTAAAGTTCTTGCGGCCATTTCATCAAACACCTTGCAGATACAAATCAAACAAACCTCAAACACTATAGTGTCTAGTAAAATTGGCCTAACTTGTTCCCTATCTAGCTCACATTACACCCTCAGTAGATCATCTAACTAGTTTAACCCCTCTAGCTCACTGTAAACCGGACCATGCCATCAATGGCAAGCAGGCCGAGCCTCACCTTGCCACCCCATTGTTGACAGCAAGCTAGGAGTGCCACTAAGCCTAGAAAGCATGTCTAGCAGGCACCCCACTATCCACCGCCACACCCTGTCCCAGCCCTGAGCAATGCCAGCCCCTGGACCACACGACACGACCATGCCAACCTCTCTGCGCGCGAGCCAAGAGCGCGCCAGTGCACCACCCTCGACCAGCACCCACAGATAGTGCGTCGCCCTCGCTGCGTGTGTGCGTGATCACCACCCTCCCAGCAACCCCGCAGACATGCCCATTCACCGCCGCACAGACCACACGCGTTGTGCGCCATTAAAATTTCCGTCAGACCCGCCCAAAGCATCGACATGTTCCGACCGATCAGCATCCCCCCACGCCTTGCCACCATGTCGTTGAGCTTCACCAGGGAGCACAACACCGCCCCTACCGTCGCCCATGCCAGTAGCCCTCTATGTCGTCGACCACGACGAGCTCAGCTCGTGCCCGTCGGTCCCCTTCAGCCACTATAAATAGAGGCCTCCACCGCTCGTTTTCTTCACACCAATTCACTCCCCTCTCACTCAGAACCACCCCACCTCACTCCCGGAGCAAGGCGAGCAGCGCACCGCCAGAATTTGGCCGGAGCCCACCGCTGCTGGAGGAGAAGGGAGCCGTCGATTGGAGCCGCCCCAGGAGAAGCTGCCGGTACCAGGAGAACCGCCGTCGTCTACTTCGTCATTCGCCCCTGTCACCGACCATCGCCTGAGCCCCTGTGAGCCTCCCATGATCCCCACCTGCCGCGTTAGGGTTCTGTCTCGCCGGAGCTGCCTGACGTGGACGATGAACAAGAGCCATTAAATTATAACCAGATCCCACGGTCCACGTTGTCCTGTACCGCTTCGCCCCTTCCTGTCTCACTGACGCATGGGGACAACCACTTAACCAGCCCGCTTACGCGCTGTGCGTAGTGGGCCGGCCCAGTAAAACATCCCACATGACCCAACAATTCAAATTTAGTTTCATTCATTTAATTTCAAACACAGTTCTGGACCTAGATTCAAAAATCAACGCAGCTCAATTCACTAAACCAAAATGCATGAAACTAATTTTGTTACAAAGGTACTGAAATGCTTAATTCAAGCCCGTTGGATTCAAACCATTTGGATTGGTAGATCAACCATGGTAAAAATAACAAGGCAGAAGCTTTTCTGCATTCAAACATTTTTCAAAATTCAACCATAAGAGATTTTGAGTTGATTCCAACTCTCAAAAATCACATTTGATCATACCTTCCAGAATATTTAAAAACATATAGGTTTACTTGCATAAATAATTTTCAAGTAATAAAAGAACGCCACATAGGCATTTCTAGTCACTTTATTTAATTAAAATATAAAGGTTAAACCTTATTAAATTGTGACACCACTTTAAATCACATTCCCATGTACTGAAATATGTGGTGATGACATGTGTCAACATGATACCATGTTTGAGTTGGAGAATATTAAATCTTAAGTAATTTTTCAATGAGTAGAAATTACTTTTCTAAAAATAAAATAAATAAGACAAGTGCTTTAATCTTGTAATGCTAGTGATGATAATGGATCACCTAGTATGAACCTTTGTGTGATGTTTAGAAATAGTTAAGTAATGTTTGGTGATTGTGTACCTCATACTTATTTATAGACGCTAGTACCGACCAAGGATACGAGGAGGAAGGAGGATACTACGAGGAAGAAGCCAAGGAGAACTTCAACCACTTCTCTGCACAAGGCAAGCTTATACTTGCAATTATGCAAGCTAACACTTGCAAGATACCCTACTTATGCAAGCTACTACTTGCTTGTTACTATGACAACTATATGCCTTAAGCATATGTGATTACACCCACTTGATACCCAATCCTAGTTTTACTTGCAAGCTTAAGTATTTTAATTCTTCATCAAAGCTTTCTCTTAGAGTTTACTTAACTAATTGTAGATATTAGAAGGATATTGGAAGGTAGCATAAAGAGCATAAAATTTGGCCTAAGTTAGATAATCTTGATGTCATCCTAAGGCATGATATTGAACTTCACTAATCCCGATTTGTTTACCACCCCTCATTAGTATTTACCCCCACTTGTAGATGCTAGTGCTAAGCATAAAACTTGGTCAAGTTTAGATGGGAATACTTGGTGAAAATGGTTACGAAAACCTTAGAATGATGAGTCATTATACTGAAATGTTTTGACATGTGTTTCCGAACACAGATGATTTGATGATGAAAATGTTGATGCATGAGCCTTATCCCTTTATAAAACTGATGGTTGTATGGATGCGATACCATTCCTCATAGCATGTATCTTATCCGGATAACCCGGGTGGCCCACAGTAGGTAGCATGGCCTACGGCGTGCTGGGCGTCCCTGTTAGATGGATCCAGAAGGGAGGCCCATGCCGGATAAAGGAAGGCCACGGAGGAGTCACCGACGTACCCGGAGCCTTGGAGTGCAAGACACGTTAGACTGATTGTATATTGTGTAGGACTCTGTAGCCTGTCCGGCTAGGACTTTCCCTATAACCCTAGGACCTGGCGACTATATAAGTCGGGCCTATGGGAGCCTTTAGGGCAAGACACAACTCATACCTCGCACAGCGAACCGATCTGTGTAACTCGGCGTATTGCCATTATAGTGATTTATAGCAGGAGTAGGATTCCGCCACCGTTGTGGGATCTGAACCTAGGTAAGTTGTGTTACCTCGTACCCGTCAACTGTCCTCCTTACCCCACGTCTCTAAACATGCACTGTGAGGACCCCTCCATGGCGTACTCGTCGGCAATACCACGACAATATGCCGAGTGGGGTATACCCAGCAGGACATTCCCTACTGGATCATGCTCCTAGCGAGTGGGCCTATAGGACGGCGACTGGATCATGACCCAGGACGGTGACTGGAAGTTGAAGGCCCAGAAGCGTAGCTAGTCCTAATCGGATTAGGTCAAACCCCTTCGAGTCCATATCTAACTCGGTTGTAGATCTGTAAACCCTAGCGAGGTGACTCTATATAAACCTCCCTAGGGTACGCATAGAGGGACATGTTCCATCATACACCCCATCTACTTGCCGCCTAGCCGCCGAGCTCACCCACTTTAATCTCTCGATAATACAATCTAGAAGGAGTAGGTCTTTACCCTCCAGGGGCGAACCTAGGTAAAACCTTGTGTCTCCGCCCTCATCTCGCACCGCAGATGGCTAGCCGCCCTTTCCCCTTGTTCTACTACTCGCTGCCAATCACAGCATCTGTCGTGGCCATTTCCACGACAGTGGCGCCCACCGTGGGGCCTCGCCGGTCAGGCCTGAGTTCTGCGGCGAGACCCTACTTGGACATAAACCGGTCGATCGCCACCGGCCTCATGATCGCCATCGGCGAGATCCTCCAGATCTTGCCCAGCAACTACGTCCCAGCGTCGCGCCCGGTCACACACAACGTCATCATGCCGATCAGCACGATCAACCTCTTCATTGGCTTCAGCAACATCATCACCTCGAAGGACTCGGCGCTCATCGGCGAGTCGCCGCCACGTGATCGGCTCTCTGAGAGCCAGGTCTGCACCATCCACTGCCTCGCCTCCGAGTACGACTCGGCCAATAGCTGCGTGGTCGAGACTAACACGGCCCTCCATGATGACGCCGACTCGACGACCCCGGTTTCGGTGGCCGGATCCATCATCGCCGCGCTACCAGAAGGTTCCATCACGCGAGTCTCCAACATTGGGGATTTCGAGGATCCATCCATCCTCGGGATCTTCGATTCCGACTCTGGGTCGGAGAATTCCAGCGACCTCTATGCCAGATCCGGTTGCTTCATCGCGACCTACATGGTGAGCGGCGCGAGCGCCCTGCCAGGCCCCTTCTCCACGCTGAACCTGCCGACCATGATGGCGGGGGAAGTCGAGGAAGCCCGCCTGCGCCTAGAGGAGGCAGTGCGCAAGGAACAACCCAAGCGTGAAAAATTTAACCTCGAGCAGGCCACGGTGGAGGATCTATCGCTCTACCACCAGCGCCGCATTAGGAGTTGCCTGAACCCCACTGTTCAGGGCCGCACCCTGAATTTCGATGAAGACAATGATCCCGCTTCCATGGCAGAGCGGGTGATCTGCGAGAACGCGCCTCCATGCTTCAGCGGTCGCCCACCACCAGGAGCACCAGTGAGTGGAGCTCCCCCACCACCACCCGGCCGCGCGCCCCCTCCCAATCATCCGAGAGTCCACATCTCTCTGCAAGAGCAGGACGCGAACGGTATCCCGCTATACTCCATCCCAATGGACAACGTTATCACGGGGCAAGCAGCAGTCGCCAACCTCAATGTCACAGGGGAGGGCGTGCTGCAAATTCAGTACGCCAAGGCCCTACTAGCCAAGGCTGTCGAGCAGCAAGTCGCAGGAGCGGACTCGTGGGGGCGCATGTACTCCCACTCCTCCGGAAGCAGGGCGGCCTCGAGCGGCCGCCCATCGATGGCAAACACCCTCAACTGCCAGCCACCCGAGCCCCTATAGCACCAGCCATGGGTCGCGCATCGAGCGCTCTCCACCAACCACCCACGACCGCTGAACAACACCGTCGCCGCCAATAGGAAGCCGGTCGACGCGCGGACCCACATCATCAACAACTAGAGCTGGCGCGAACGCCAGCCCAATGACCCAAGGCACACCCTCACCAACCACAACAACGGAGAGCCAAGGGGCTCGCTCAGTCGAGTTAGCCCACAGTGCTTCGGACCGATGATCCAAGGCGAGAAATACCCGGTGAACTTCAACGCGTCGAAGGAGATCGAAAAGTACGATCCGGCCGTGTGGCTGGACACATACCTCATGTCGATCGGAATCGCCGGCCACATCGACCTCCTCTTCGCTCGCTACCTCCCCCTAATGATGGAGGGAGTGACGCGGTAGTGGATCAACACCCTCCTAGCAGACAACATCGACTCCTGGGAGGACATGCGTGAGGCCTTTGTCAGGCACTTCGAGGTCTCCTACACCCGCGCCACCACCATCGGGGAGCTGGAGAGATGCGTCTAGGGGCCCTGCGAGTCAACCCGCAACTGGCTCCAACAGTGGCAAGACGGATCAGCGTTGCCGGCATACACCCAGACACGGCGATCCACTTCTACAAGAACTCGTGCTAGTACGAGCCCCTGGTCGGCAAGATCAAGCGGGTGTACAAGACGCTCGACAACATCGCAGACCTCCTCAAGATCGCCAAATGAAGGAGGATCCGAACCAGGAAACCGATGACGAGTCCGGGTGGGAATCGCCGCCCAAGAGGCCACGACAACGGCAGGCAGCGCAAGCAGCGCTACAGCAACACTCGCCTCACCGGCAAGCGCCACGGTGACGGGCGAGTCGACTTCGTCGCCAACGCAGGCTACGGGCCACGCGACCCCAAGAGCTTCCACCGCGATAGAGGACAACACCGTGACGGCGGCAACTACCGAGTGAGGCCAAAATTTGACCCCGCGGCTCTCCTCAACCAACTCTGTGTGTTCCACAGCAGGGAGGGGAAGCCCACCACACACACAACCACTGACTGCCACTCTCTGAAGGAGATCGAGAAGGCATGGCGTGTAAGGGAGGACCCCAACAACAAACCACGAAATGGTGGGGCATTCGGCAACGAGGACGGATCGCTCCACACCTTCATCGGGCTCGGCACAAAGCACGAGAAGAAGGTCCTTGACTGCATTATTGCTATCAACGCGGTGTCCCAGGTCAACATCCCCCACTTCCTCAACTGGTCCGAGCAGCGCATCACGTGGAGCCGCGAGGACCACTTGCCACGGATGGAATACCCCGGGCGAGTCGCCCTGGTAGTCAAGCCCAAAGTAAGCGACTACTGGATCCCCAAGACATTGATAGACGACGGGAGGTCCATCAACATCCTCTACCTGGACACATTTAGGCGATTCCGGCTCCCGCATTCGATGGTCAAGAAGACCCTCATCACCTTCCACGGCATTGTCCCTGGTCGGAAGGCGTACCTGATCGGCAAGGTGACGCTGCCAGTCACCTTCGGCACACCAGCCAACTTCTACACCGAGCGGATCGTCTTTGAGCTGGTGAACTTCACCAGCACCTACCATACCGTCCTAGGGCAACAAGGGTTCGCCAAGTTCATGGTGGCACCGCATTACACATACAACATGATGAAGCTCCGAGGACCATGCGGCATCATCACCGTCCATGGCGACCATGACATGGCCATCGACTGCGAGGAAAAAGGCGCAGAGCTCGCGGACGCCGTCATTACTATGGAGGCCAACCACGCATAAGATCTCGCCAGATACGCGAGTGGGGTCGACAAAGACGACCCTACAATCCTAAAGAAGCCCAACACGGAAAACGCCAGGTCAACCGCGTTTGAGGCCACCACGCACACTCGCACCGTCGAGCTGGTCCCAGGCGACTCCAGCCAGACGGTCACAATCGGGACAAGAATGAGCCCCGCATAGGAAAGTGCACTCATCGAGTTCCTCCGTGAGAATCGTGACACCTTCTCATGGAAGCCATCCGACATGCCAAGTGTCCCGAGAGAACTCGCTGAGCACAAACTCAACGCTGACCCCAAAGCGCGACCTGTCAAGCAGTCGCTGCGGCCCTTCAATGAAGAGCACCGCCGATCAATCGCCGAGGAGGTGCAGCGTCTACTCACTACAGGCTTCAATCGTCCCATTAAATACTCTAAGTGGCTGGCAAATCCGGTCCTGGTCGAAAAGAAGAACAAGACCTAGAGAATGTGTATCGACTACACCAACCTCAACAGCACCTGACCAAAGGAGAAGTTCGTCCTCCCGTGCATCGATCAGATCATCGATTTGACCGCGGGCTTGGAGTCGCTGTGCTTCCTTGATGCGTACGCTGGTTACAACCAGGTCAAGATGGCGGTCGAGGATGAGGAGAAGACGGTGTTCATAACGCCATTCGATGCCTTCTGCTACACCGCCATGACGTTCGGCCTCAAGAACGCCGGTGCGACCTACCAGCGGTGCATGCAGGAGTGCCTTGCAAGCCAAATTGGCCGCAACATCCATGTCTACATCGACATCATGGTTGTCAAGTATAATCGCCAGGATGATCTATTCGCTGACATGGCCGAAACCTTCGCAAACCTGCGGAGGTACAAGATCAAGATCAACCTAGGGAAATGCACCTTCGGCGTACCCACTGGACAGCTACTGGGGTACTAGTCTCCAAGCGAGTCATCGAGGCGAACCCCACCAAGATCGACACGATCGCCCGGCTCGGCAAACCCGATTGCCTCCGCAACATCTAGAAGCTAGCCGGGTGTGCCGCGGCTCTCAGTCGCTTCATCCCTCGAATAGGTGACAAGGCAATGCCTCTCTACTGCCTGATGCGCAAGAACCCCACGTTCCAATGGCACAAGAAGGCAGACAACACACTCAACGCACTCAAATAAGTGCTACTCGTGGCACCGCTACTCACCACCCCTGTCGACAAGGAGCCAATGCTCATCTATGTCGCGGCATCCGAGCGAGTCGTCGGCACCGTCATGTTCGTAGAGTGACCATAGGAGGGCAAGGAGCGCCCCATACAGCGCCAGTCTACTACATCAGCGAAGTCCTCACGAACTCGCGACAGCGCTACCCGCAATACCAAAAACTCGTGTACGCGGTCTTCCGAGCCCAGCGACGACTACCACACTACTTCCAGGAGCACCCAATCACGGTCGTCTCCTCCGTGCCGCTGCAGGACATCATCCACAACCTCGAGGCAACTGGGTGGGTCACCAAGTGGGCCGTCGAAATCGGCGTCCACAACATCAAGTACGAGCCATGCAAAGCGATCAAGTCGCAGGCTCTAGCGGACTTCCTCGCCGACTGGGAAGAGGCGCAGCAGCCAGAGAAGCTGCCATACCTCCACTACTGGTCACTCCACTTAGATGGGTGCAAGAACAATGACGGCGTAGGGGAGGAATCATACTCACCTCGCCCAAGGGCGATAATCTATGCTACGTGTTGTACCTCGACTTCACCCCCTGCACCAACAGCATGGCCGAGTACGAGGCCCTCCTTCACGGCATGTGGGCCGCCAAGAAGATGAACATCAATCGCCTACGGTGCTAGATCGTTTCTATCGTCGCAAATAGAGAAAACAACTAACAAACCAACACACATCAACCACTATGCAAACAAGGCTACCAGTATAGTACACATGCTCATAATAGAGGATCAAGCCACACAGTGAAGCTTCTGAGCAAACCAACGCAGGGCCACTGAAAATACTTAAAACGGACATAAACTTTTGTGGTGAAATTAATAGTAAACACTAGCTAAACACTTGTATTTTTGTCACGACTATTTTCTGTAGATGAACAATGGAGAAAATTTATATTACTGGGTAGGTATTGAAAATACCAAGCCAGCACAGTTGGATTTATATTTTTCTCATGCATGGTTGATTTTTAAGAATTTAGATACTGAAAACTATACCTAAAGAAGCAAAATAAATCACAGAAAATAACTACTGTACCAAAAACTTATGGGCTATTCGTAGATGATATAACTCCTAGAGAAAAATCTATGAGAGTTGATTGCACCTCAAAAACATACTCACAAAAGCTTCTAGAAATGTCTAAACGTAGATCTCACTAGTGGAAACAGGGCATCTAGTCCCGGTCCGTAAGGGCCTTTAGTCCCGGTTTTGGAACTGTGACTAATCAAGCGGGACTAGAGGCCCACCACTAGTCCCAGCCAGTTACCAACCGAGACTAGTGGATATCCACGTGGCTGCCCCTGCGCGCTCAGGGTGCACCCCCACTAGTCCCGGTTGGTGTTAAGGACCGAGACTAGTGGGTCTCTGCCGCGGCAGCATTTTGCGCCTTTTCTCTGCCGCGGTAGAGCATTACCTTGGACTAGCGGTTCTCTGGCGCAGCAGCATTTTGTGCCCTTTCTCTGCCGTGGCAGAGATTTCATTTTTTGTTTTATTTACTTATTTTCTATTTCAACATAGTTTTTGAATATTTCTACGCCACCACATATCATACACATTCGTGCATATAAAAGATAAATTGTATTACGATATCGAGCATACAAATATATACAATTTACATAGTTACATGGAGATCACAAAATACCGGGCCTAGAGCACATTTGTTCGATTACATGGAGATCAGTAGAGCCTATTCACACTAAATTCTCCAGCATCGTCTACGATCTCTTTGATAATAAATCCCGCCAGCTCCTCCGCAATTTCTAGTATGCGTTTCTCTGTAGTAGTTGATCTCGCATTCTCTCGAACTATATATAATAAGAAAAAGGAGATAAATATGAATATCAATCATGATAACAATAGGTGACGGCAATAAAATGATGGTGTTAATGCATTGCTTACGTCGACTCTATAATCATTGTGTTCGGTGGTAAACGTGCGAATGAACTCGCATACGTAGAATCCACATAGATTCGACCCCTGTAGCGGCCTCGCGCACTTTACGAGAATAGAATTCAATCAAAATAATAATCTGGCAACATTATTATATTGAAACTAGAAGTAAAGAGATGCGCGGACATATCACGTGCTACTTAACGAGACCGCCTTAAATGTCAGCTTCTCACTAAATACACCCGTAACCTCGCGCTTGAACCGGATCCAAACCCTGCCGGCGAAGAAAATGAATGAATGAGTTATTCATTACCTGATATCTCAGGAAATCAACGAAAGAGACCGATATAGAGCGAAACTTACTTCTGGAGAATGTCCTACATGCTGCGGAAATCTTGTAGGTTTCTCTTTGATGGGTCCATGACATCAACTCTTTCCTTATCAAGTTGAATGTCTAGCAGAACCCAGTGGAAGCTGCAAACATTTATAAATACATCAGTAACTCATCAGTTACACTTAGCATCGACTAATCAAAATTGAATGTGTACAATAGGGTAAGACCCTCACCTGAAATTGTAAGGAAACAATATGTGGTCAGAGAAATTTTGCTCCATTAGAAACCTTAGAATGTTATCCTCCGTCTCCTCGGGGTTATCCATTAGCGTGGTTATATGCACTCTATCTAGCAAATATTATAGATTCTTTTTCTTTTACATTCCAGGATCTTCATTCTGCATAACAAGGATAATTACATGTTCTGAACTAAACAACTGAAAAACTGAACATGTAGACAATGAATTCAACAACTTACAGACAATAGCAGCTGAGGATGGATTTGTCCAGGGCGTCGAGATGGTATAACTGGAACAGTTTTAGAAACTCAATATGGACCTCTTAGGGTTTGAAGTAGTACTCACGTGGGACATTGGCTACGATCATTATTCTCTCCTGCTTTATGACTGTCGAGTACAATTGATGGAGATTCCGCATTTGTGTTGGCAGTTCTTTCAGCCTCTCTTTGCTGACCAAATCCTCACCTGCGACATATCTAGGGGCTACAACAGCCTTGGGTAGAAGGTCGAGTTGGGGGCCTAACAGTTCATCAAGACTAATTTTCATGCTGGCCGCCAACTCCGCAGCTACTGACATATCTAGTGGCTATTGTGCGAGAAGGGGAATATTTTCTGAAAATATCTTGAGGGGTGCGATCATTTGTTTGGCCTGTTGTCCGAGAAGGGGAACGTCTGATTTTTTACTGATTGCAGTTTTAGTCCCGCTTGCACCTGTGCTTGCTGATTTTTTACCGCTTGCACTTGATTTGCTTGATTTGCTCTTCGCCACTTCTTTCTAAAGTGTGATTAGATAGTCATCTGGCTTAGGGTGCAACTCATATTGTGATTTTGTATTCAGAAAATCAATTGCATATGCCATTTGCTTCTCGGTGTATACCGGAGTGGGCTCGGGTTTCTTCTTCTCAAAATGCGCTGCCACTTCGGCATTTGCTATCGCTGCAGATTCCGCATCAGTACGATTGTAAGGTCTGATGAGAAGATTCTTATGAGGCACTGTTGGGAGGGGCGACATTTTCCGTTTTGGGCTGCCGCGTCCTTTAGTACTCACTGATGGAGCACGCTTCCGCTTATTGTCCTTAGCGTGCAGCGAAGACTGCTGAGCCTACGACGGAGATCGAGATGGACTCAGGATGTGGTGGTCGTAGTCATCATGGGGTGGGCTTCTTGGAGGTGATGGAGGTGAAGGAGACCTGCGACAACTCGGAGGTGGTAGTGTTGGCCTTGGGGCCGATCCTGGAAACCGTATCTTGTTCTTGTCCCATAGAATGATACCACCAAGTACTTCTCCGAGTGTGATCTCACCTTCAGGTCCAGGGATGTCAAGCTCCATTGACTCCCACTCCTTTATGATTTGATCCACCCCGACTTTAGCATAGCCAGGTGGAATCTCATGGCCATGCCAACGTGTGTCAGACGGACAAGGCAAAGCATATCCGACCGCCACCTTCACAGATACGTTCATCAATTTATTATGGAGCTCATAAGATATCTGCTCCTTAGTTCCATCCACGAGGTATTCAGGACCACCATTTGTATAGGGTGCATCGTTAGACGAGACCTCTGATTCAGCCACGTTGCTTCTCCGGTGAGATGGGTTGGCGGTAATATCGAGTGGAGGATCTTGCAAGCGCGCTATTCCTCTAAGTTCGTCGATCTGTTGTTGCTACTTGTTAAGTCTTGCTAGAAGCTGCTTGAACTTGTCTGTCTCCTCCTCCTCCCGTCGCTGCTTTTCTCTTACTCGGCTTCTATAGGTACCTTGGTCCTTAGGAAACCCAGTCACACTCGTGAAACTCCCGTCAAGGCCTCGGACTCGTCCTCCATGTTCGTGATTCCCGAGGACCAAGGTCAGCAAGTCTTTCTCTCTATCAGGATGAAACTGTTTTATTCCATCTTTAATAACTTTCACCACTTTTAGCCATGAACTCCTCGGTACATTTATCCTATCACTGCAAACAAGGTACCCTATAAGTTCGTCATACGTACTCCCATGCCCAAGGAACCAATTTCTTGCCCTCAAATCCCATTCTTCACAAATTGGTTATGCAATGATCCCTTTATCACGATGCTCTTTCTCTTTTGCATCCCACTTAGGCATGGCAGCCGCGTAGCCCCCTTGCCCCATGTTATGGTGATATTTCTTCTTCGCAGCATTTATCTTGTTTTTTTAGACTTTTCCTCTGCAACTCCTGACCCCCTATACTTCACAAATGCGTCCCAGTAAGGCTGCTGCTTCGCTAGATAGCCTTCAAATAATGGAGTTTTCTTGTCCTTCTGATACTGTTGCCATAATGATTTCTTCCAGTTCTTGAATAGTTCGGCCATCTTCTTCAGTGCAAACTGCTTGACTTTCTTTCTCATTTCAGCCGTCTTGTCATTAGTGTCACATTCTGGCATCTTGAAATTTGCCATGAGGTCAGTAAATAGTTGATGTTTGAACCTACCGTCGATACACACATCACTCCATTCCACCTCTTTGGGCTTATTCCACTCTCGAACGGTGATCGGGGTGCGATCTCTAGCAACAACTCCGCATTGTTGTACAAATATTTGTTTTTTTTGTTCCAATGGTTCGCCCTCTCCTAAGACCTCTGTAATTTCATAAATAGTACCCTGAGACAACTTTTTGGATGCGAGAAGAAACATTATAGAGGCCTAAGAGAAGAAACATTCGTCAACATAATATATATACAACTAGGTACATCTAGTGACGATCATCTGTCATCATATATTATATACCTCGTCGGTCTACGTTACGCGTCCAAGGGCTTCTACCTATTGTCTTTTGATCTCGTCTCCCTTACCGGATGAGTTCAGATACCTCGAGGGAGATCCCTCATCGGCATCATGAATCATATCCTCCAGAAAGTGTTCTGAATCTAGGTCTCTACGAATTGGACTAGTTGGATCCATAGTTCCTACAAAATGCACACAATATTTGTTTGAACTTAACAAATAAACCCTAAACCCGGAGGTGCGGTGGCGGTGGCCGGTGATGGTGGCCGCGAGAGAGGCGGGCGACTACATCTTCCCAAGAGAACCACCACCCTAACCCTAACTTCGATCACCACCGAGCACTAACGCCCTAACCCTAAACCTAACTACAGTTACACTATATAATAATAATAATATATCTCATAACCTAAAAATAATAATCCTACACTAATAATAATCCTAAACACTAAAAATATCCTACACTAACAAATCATTCTAAACACTAACAAAATTCTGCACTAATAATAATAATCACCCCTATTATTAAACACTAACACAAAATCCTAAACACTAACAAAATTCACCCCTATTCTAAACACTAACAAATCCTATTCTAAACATAATAAGCACCCCTATTCTAAACATAATAATCACCCCTATTCTAAACACTAACAAAATCCTAAACTAATTAGCCTAAACAAATTATCCTAAAAAAATTATCCTAAACAAATTAACCTATACACTAACAAATCCTAAACAAATTAACCTAAACACTAACAAATCCTAATTAAACAAATTAACCTAAACACTAATCTTACCTAGCGGCGGTGCTTGTTGCAGGCGAGGTGGCCGGAGGTGCTGCCGGCGAGGTGCGGCACCGGCGGGAGGGAACATGCGGGCTCGGCGGTGGCGCAGCATTCGCAGGCATGGGCGGCAGGCCGGCGCGGAGGGAGGCACAGGCGCGGCGGCGTACGTGCTTGTCGTTAGAGAAACGGGCAGCCTGGCGGCGATGTTCGTTGTCTGGCCTCCAAGTTCTCCTGGTGCGTGGAACGCACCGGGGGAGAAGCCCGCTTTTTATACCCCCCCCTCTAGTCCCGGTGCGTGGCACCAGCCGGGACTAAAGGGGGGTCTCTAGTCTCGGCTGGTGCCACGCACCGGGACTAGAGGGGGGACGTTTCATTTTCGCGCGCTGGGCAGACCCTTTAGTCCCGGATGGTAACCTGGGCCGGGACTAAAGGCCCAAATTTGTGCGCGCTGGGCTTTTTTTTCTTTCAAATTTTCGAATTTGTCATTTAAAACATTTACATTATACTTTTTTGCATACTTATGAATTTGAGAAAACTTTCAACATGAAAAGTGCTTAAATTTGAAAAATTAATCCAAATCCATTTTCTGTTTTATAAAATAATTATTTTAAATAATCAAATTATTAACCATATTGCCATTATCAATTTAAAAATGCATTAACTATTATTTTTTGCATAATTTTGAATCTCACTAAACTTACAGCATGAAAAGTTCTTGAATTTGAATAATTAATCCAAATACAGTTTTTGTTTTATAAAATAATTATTTTAAATAGTCAAATTATTAACCATTTTGCCATTATCAATTTAAAAATGCATTAACTATTATTTTTTGCATATTTTTGAATCTCACTAAACTTTCAAAATGGAAAGTGCTTAAATTTGAATAAGTAATCCAAATCCATTTTCTGAATAAGATTTAGTCCCGGTTGTATCGACTAACAGGTACTAAAGATATTTCCCGCCATTTTCCACCGCTTCCCACCATGTTTTCCGGCCCTTTCCTCTGAACCGAGTTTTTAGTCCTGGTTGTAGCCACTAACCGGGACTAAAGATATTTCCCGCCATTTTCCCACCGCTTCCTGCTATGTTTTCCCGCCCTTTCCATCTATATATAGGCTGACCGCACATGGTTATGCACACATCCACACCTTCCTCTCTCACAAAAATGGAGAGCGCCTACTGGGCCATTCTGACCCTTGAGGAGACCGAGGCACTATGCGCCTCCAGCTGCCCTTGCCCACCAGGCTACCGGCATCCCGCCGGCTGGATGTTGAGTGATGGAGGGGTTACTGTCCCTCTTGTTCCTCAAGGCTCCGCCCGACAGGCGACCATCACAAACCACTTCTACCACGAGCTCACGCTAGAGCAGCGGATGGATCCCCAATGGGATCCCGACAACTATGACACCTGGAATGCCTTCTTCGCTAACCGGCAGGAAAGGGAGCTCGCTAGGTATGAGGGTGATGGACCGTCCCCGGTGAACCACAACGAAGTCGGCCGCTGTCTGTGGTGCGCGAACCGTACTATCATCGGCGTGATGCGCTACATCACCAGGGGAGACCATCCTCGCTTGCGGTGCCCAGAAGTCCACCCACCAAGAAGGCCCCCCCCCCCGCCCGGTGATTGTGGCATCATCTTCCAGGAGACCCCTCCCCTGCCCGCCGTGAATCCGAGGCCGGGCTGGCAGCTGCCCCCGGTATATGCCATGGCTGGGCTGAGGATCGAGCCACATCCGCCTACCCACTATGACGATGATGATGACAATGATGATGACGATGACGAAGAAGCCCTGAAGCTACGTACTATAGGACTAGGTATGATTATGACTAAAGGGGGCAACTTTAGTCGTGAGTGTTAGCTAGTCCCGGTTTGTCCCGGATTTTAATATTAATAAATGTATTGAGTGTTAGTCCCGGTTTGTGGCTGGACCAGGACTAAAGGGGGTCTTTAGTACAGATTCCGTAGTCTCAGTTTTTAAATATTAATAAATGTCTTGAGTGTTAGTCTCGTTTTGTGGTTGGACCGGGACTAAAGGGGGGCCTTTAGTTCCGATTCGTACTACGACTTTCCCAAACTATGAAGATGTTGTCCCCATTCGTACTTACCATGAAGATCTGATCTCCAAACACGTGTGGGCACATATTAGGGAGTGCCTCTATGACCAACTTTAGGGACATGCCGGAGGACTAGGCTCCGGCGGCATATCCCTAAAGCTGGTCGTAGTGGTATCCCTGCTCTCGC
Organism: Avena sativa; assembly: GCA_916181665.1. Classification (NCBI taxonomy): domain Eukaryota; kingdom Viridiplantae; phylum Streptophyta; class Magnoliopsida; order Poales; family Poaceae; genus Avena; species Avena sativa. The sequence continues at coordinate 90,967,482 of OV702293.1, read as the reverse complement.
GCACCATCTGGCAGTTTGTAACTTCTCTAACTAGATCAATACGCCTGGAAGCTAACTAATTTCACATATTAGGGAGTGCCTCTATGACCAGTTTCTTGGAGATGTCGGAGGACTAGGCTCCGGTGGCATCTCCCTGAAACTGGCCGTAGTGGTGTCCCTTCTCTCGAAGACCGTCTTGTAGCTTGTAACTTCTCTAACTAGATCAATACGCCTGGGAGCTAACCTAATTTCACATATTAGGGAGTGCCTCTATGTATAGTTTTTTGGAGATGTCGTAGGACTAGGCTCCTCCGACATCTCCCTCAAACTGGCCATAGTGGTGTCCCTGCTCTTGAAGACCATCTTGGAGATGCCTGAAACTGGCTGGAGGACTGGACTCACAAGGATGTCTATTTATAGTACAAGCAGCTCGGCATAGTGTCGACACTTATGACATAATGTCGACACTCACCCCTATTATTATTGCTCACTCGTGTTTTGTCCCGGTTGGTGTCTCCAACCGGGACTAAAGGTTCAGCTTTAGTCCCGGTTGGCAACACCATCCGGGACAAGGTACAAGCCGCATGGCATAATGATGACACTCACCCCTATCATTAGTGCTGCCTGGCCCAACCTGCCGCAATCCCTTCATTCGCGGTTGGTTTCTCCAACCGGGACTAAAGATGAACCCTCTATTTATAGGCCTTTCCCTCTATCTATAGGCTGCCCGATCCAGCCTGCCCGCCCTTTCCCTCTATTTGTAGGGCGATCGTCATGGCCACCCACACATACACACATTCCTCGCAGCCTACTTTAGGATGCCCATCCCGCATCCTCATAGTCGAATCGGCGGCAACGATGGAGTACTGGGCTTCACCGGGCATGTCCGAGACTGGGCTCCGCAAGGCTAGCACTGGATGGTCCTACCTTTCGAGATGCGTAGCTTGGTGAGGAATCTGGGTGTCGTCGTTGACCCGGAGCTTCTTTGGTGGAGGTCGCCTCGTCTAGGAAGGGTGCAGAGGGAGCCGGACACCGAGGAGGTGGTATGTTGTCATGTCAGGGAGGAGGACGAGCACGGCCGTCGCTATATGGCTGCGTTGGACACCAGGGTCGATGATACCTGGAAGATTCTTCAGGGATCTCACCCGAGCTATGCTCGTGTGATGGTTCCGTCTCTTTGGGTTTTCACCTCCTGCAGCTTAGGCACTGGGAGTCGTCGTCCATTTTGATTGAGCAAGATGACCAATGTTGCATGCATGTGGATCTGGGTAAAATGTCTGACTCACAATATGATTCACAATATGATTCACAATATGATTACATAAAAGGTTTAATATATTACATAGATCACCAACATCCCTATCTAGTGTTGTTGTTTTCTTCTACGCCATAGCCATGGAGAATCTTCATCATTTAATAGGAGGCTTGGTTCAGTTTTCACTTTGAAGGGCGGGATTTTATAAAACTTATTATAATATTCTGACATATCTGTCTTGTCATCTACTCCCACAATGTTTCTTTTCCCTAAAATAACTATGTGGCGCTTTGGCTCATCGGACAATGTATTCTTTTTCTGATTTCTTTTTCTTGGTTTCATAGACATGCCCTTCACATAGAAAACCTGAGCCACATCATTGGCTAGGACAAATGGTTTGTCCATGTACGCAAGATTGTTGAGATCCACTGTTGGCATGCCATACTTTTCGTCTACATGTACCCCGCCTCCTATCATCTTGACCCATTTGCACCGAAACAAAGGGACCTTAAAAGTAGGTCCATACTCAAGTTCTCATATCTCCTCTATGTACCCATAATATGTGTCCTTCTCCCATTGTCATCTATTGCATCAAAGCGGACACCACTGTTTTGGTTGGTGCTCTTTTTATCTTGGGCGATCGTGTAAAATGTATTACCATTTATCTCGTACCCTTGGAAAGTACATATAGTCAAAGATGGTAACCGTGCCAACAAGTACAGATGATCTTCAACATTGTTGTTATTCATGAGATGTTTCTGCAACCAACTTCCGAAATTGTCCTCGGGTTCCACTTTAACGAGGAGTCATGCTTCCCGGGGTTTTCCGACCGTACGATAATCTTGTGTTTCTTGATATACGGAGCCACCAAGGTGGAATTGTGTAAAACTGTGTAGTGTGCTTTATTGAAAGAATCCCTGTCCATACATACCATTTTTTCCTTCCTAGTGTGCCTTTTCCAGTTAGCCTCCCCTCATACCGAGATTCAGGAACACCAATCTGCTTAAGGTCAGGAAGAAAGTCAACACAAAACTCAAAGACCTCCTCTGTTCCATAGCCCTTGGAGATGCTTCCTTCTGGCCTAGCACGGTTATGAACATATTTCTTTAAGACTCCCATGAACCTTTTGAAGGGGAACATATTGTGTAGAAACATAGGACCGAGAATTCTAATCTCTTCGACTAGGTGAACTAGGAGATGCGTCATAATATTGAAGAAAGATGGAGGGTACAACAACTCGAAGCTGACTAGACATTGGACCACATCAATCTGTAACCGTGATAGACTTTCTGGATCGAGTACCTTCTAAGAAATTGCATTGAGGAATGCACATACCTTCACAATGGCCAGTCAAACATTTTCCGGTAGAATCCCCCTCAATGCATCTCGAAGCAGTTGCGTCATAAGCACGTGCTAGTCATGGGACTTTATGTTTTGGAATTTTTTCTCTTTCATATTTACTATTACCTTTATGTTAGACGAGAATCCGGATGGGACCTTGATACTAAAAAGGACTTAAAAAAATATTTCCTTCTCTTCCTTGGTAAGAGCGTAGCTGGCAGGCCCTTGAAACTGCCCCAGATGCTTGTCGTCTCATCCTTTATGACATTGCTGGTCCTCCCATGCTTCTGGTGTATCTTTTGACTTCCCATACCCAACAATCCTAGAATATTCACGCAAAGATTCTTCGTCAGGTGCATCACGTCGGTTGCAGAGCGGACCTCATGGACTTCCCAATACGGTAGCTCCCAAAATATAGATTTCTTCTTCCACATGGGTGTGCGTCACTCGGCGTCTTTCAGAATAGGTTGTCCTCCAGGACCCTTTCCAAATATTACATTTAAATCCTTGACCATACCAAATACATCAGCACCAGTACGGGGGGCAGGCTTCTTCCGGTAATCTACCTCGCCATCGAAATGCTTGCCTTTTTTCCTTAAGGGATGTCTGGGCGGAAGAAAACAATGATTGTACGGGTACACATTCTTCCTAGATTTATCAGAGATATACTTTCAGTCTCATCTAAATAGTGTGTGCATGCATTATATCCCTTGTTCGTCTGTCCTGATATGTTACTAAGAGCATGCCAATCATTGATGGTTACGAACAGCAACACTCGTAGGTCGAATGGCTCCTGTTTGTGCTCATCCCACACACGTAAACCTGGTTTGGCCCACAACTGTAAAAGTTCATCAACTAATGGCCTTAGGTACACATCTATGTCGTTGTCGGGTTGCTTTGGGCCTTGGATAGCACTGGCATCATAATGAACTTCCGCTTCATGCATAACCAAGGAGGAAGGTTGTAGGTACATAGAGTCACGGGACAGGTGCTGTGACTGCAGCTCTGCTCCCCAAAAGGATTCATGCCATCTGTACTTAGACCAAACCATAAGTTTCTGGCGTTGCCAGCAAAGTCCGGGAAGTCTCTCTCGATTTTTCTCCACTGCTGACCATCAGCGGGGTCTCTCAACATCCTATCTTTCTTACGTTCTTCCATGTGCCATCGCAAAAACTTGGCATGCTCTTTGTTTCTGAACAAACGTTTCAATCTTGGTATTATAGGAGCATACCACATCACCTTGGCAGGAACCCTCTTCCTGGGTGGCTCGCCATCAACATCACCAGGGTCATCTTTTCTGATCTTATACCGCAATGCAGTGCATAGCGGGCATTTATCCAAATTCTCGTACTTCTCACCACGGTAGAGGATGTAGTCATTAGGGAACACATGTATCTTCTGCACATCTAATCCTAGAGGGCAGACAAGCTTCTTTGCTTCGTATGTACTGGCGGGCAATTTGTTATTTCTTGGAAGCAACTTATTCATGAGTACCAGCAACTTCTCAAATCTCGAGTCAGTCACACCGGTCTCTGCCGTCCACTTCAGCAATTCCAGTGTTCTACCAAGCTTCTTCTGGCCATCTTCACAAGTTCTTCACCTCCTTCTTCTTTATTGTCTTCCATTGCCGTATCAGCGTATTCAGGGAACATAGATCGGTAGTTGTCATCATCGTTCTCTTCTTCATCGTGGTCTTCCATCACAACCCCTCTTTCTCCGTGTTTGGTCCAAACATTATAGATGGACATAAAACCAGATAGAAGCAGGTGGCTCTGAATGACTCTTGCGGAAGTGTGAGCCTTCTCATTCCTACAGTCAACACATGTAAAACACATAAAACCATCCCGACGCTTGTTCTCCTCGGCCACAAGTAGAAAAGAATGCACGCCTTCTCTGAAAGTGGCAGAGCATCGGTCACCGTACATCCATGGATGGCTCATCTGTATCATACAAATATATATCAAATGCAATCACGATGCTAAAATTAGTACCGCATGGTCTAAACAAGAAAATAGTTGCTAACCTTTTATTACACTTGGAAACAAAGATGAGAAAACTTAAGTGTGGCTCGGGCACCTCATATCATGTCGGTTTTGTGTGACCTAAAGTTGCATCGCTCAAATGGACATTTCACCGAACACCTCTAGTGCATATGAACATGAAAAAAAATAGCACAACACCACCTCTCCCACCAGGAAAAGAACAGTTGATAGGAGGAGGGGGCTATGCCATATATATAGGTCCAGACCACTAGTCCCGGTTTGAGATACAAACCGGGACTAAAGGGGGTGCCCGCAGCAAGCGGTAGGCCCCAGACCCTTTAGTCCAGGTTTGTGTCTCACACCAGGGCTAATGGGATCTAACAGGCCAGGACCTATGGTTTCGGGTGGCTCGGGCCGTCCGGCGCGGGCCATTAGTCCCGGCCCCAGCCATAGCCGGGACTAATGGCCTGGACGGAAGGCCTGTTTTCTACTAGTGTCTGTTCTAAACTAAGGAAATTTACTACAGAATATTTACGGCTCAAACACATGAAAAACAAGTTTTCCTAAGTAGGCCTATCAGTACATAAGTCATACTTAGTGGATTTCCAATTTTTGGATTAACAAAAAATTTACTATGCATTTTTAGGTCAAAACGGACTTATCGTAGAGTTAAATCTCCTAAATGATTTAACACCTAGTCCCGCGCACACCCCCTATGTCACATCCCAAAAATTTCCAAATTTTGAAATATGAAAAATAAATAAACAAAATAAATAATTGTTGAAATTTAGGGTGAAAAGAAACTTTTTGATTCCAAATGGAAACATTAAAGACCCATCTTGAACAAACTTTGAATGAAAAGGGATTTAAAAATATAAACAAAAATTAAATAAAATTTTAAAAGTTGGAATCACCATTTTTGGATCTTTAAATAAAAAGATATGGATTTTATGAGCAAGGAAGAAATAAGTAAATAAGGCTATTTTTAAAAGGCCAAATTAAATCTTGGCCAAAAAAATAAAAATGAAAGGTTTTTGATTAATAAAAAGAGTAAGGGATTATTTAAATAAATCACAAGGATTTATTAATATCCAATTCTATTTAAATAAAGACATTTTCCCAATTTAAATGAACATTAAAACATAATAAAGTATTCTAAATAATAATTCAAAGTGAATTATTTTTAAATAAAACCTACTAAAAAAGATTTGGTAAAATTTAGAATTCAAATAGAGTTTGAAAACATTAATAAAAACTTATTTGAATTAAGACAAGGGTCTATTTTAAATAATTAATATACCCTAAAAAGAATAAAAGAAATATTCTAATATGGACTTTAGAATATATTAATAAACAGTATTAAAATCTACACAAAGTTTGGCAAAGGTTTGAATTCAAATGGGGTTTGAAATTATTTGAATAAAAATCAAAACAGATAAATAGAAAAAGAAAAAGATTCTGAATAAAAAAAGGAAACGAACCCAACCCACTAACAGGCCCAGTCCAACCCAGCAGCGCAGCCCACCTTCCCCTCTCCCCACGAACCGTTTTTCACTCGCGTCTGCACCCTCTAGGTCACTGACGTTTGGACCCCACGTGCATTTCCCTCACCTTGCTGACGAACGGGACCCATTGCCACCTCATCGTCGTCCTCCCCACGCGCTGACCTCACCCTATCCTCTGATGTTTCTGCCGATGTTGAATACGATTAAATTGACGTAAACGCGCGAGTTAATCCCTCCCTTGACCTGGCCTTCTTAACCGCCTCGCCCTCCTCTCTGTTTCCCCTCAACCTCCCATCCCCGAGCGCCCCCAGGCTGCGCATATTTCTCCTCACAACGCCACTGCCTCTGACGCACTCCAGCGTCAATTCCAGTGAGCACACGCCATCCCTTGCTCTCCGGTTCAAGCTAGATTGTTTATCATCACCGTGCGCATCTACTGACCCCAACCTCGTGTTGGGCCACGCAGAGATAAAACAAAACTTTTCCTCTAACATGGTGATCCCTAGATCTAGTTGAGGTAGAAGGCCACGAGGTTTACCACTAGACGCATAGTTGCGGATTATTGATTTAGCGCGTCAGTTGATGCAGTACAGTCCTCACGATCCGATCGTCCTGGTGCTGATCGCACAGCACCTCTACTTGTATCCACATCTACAAGGAGGAGCGCCGGCGGCGAACTTCTAGCTTCGTGACGACGGCTGGACTGCTGTGGAGCTAGGGTTTCCAACACATGGAATGACCTAACCGAACAACAATTAACCTTTCTGGGTTACGGTGCTCCACTATATATAGGGAGTGAACGTGGGCTCTTCTCGCGCGACCCATTCACTAAAGCCCATATAACACTAGTCACCGTGAGTCTAACTCACTAACTCAGTCCTAATCCGGTTTAGGTCCAACCCAACCAGATTATAGGTTCAGATCTAATCTGAACTTGCTCCCGCTCTTAAGTGTGTGACCCCGCAGGCTCATGGCTACTTGGACACGATTGGAGTCCGACTCTCAATCGATCAGTCGGTAGTGGCTCCTAGCAGAACGTGTCGACTCCCAAGTACCAAAGAGTCATGACGACTTGCCTTTCCAATGCGAATTTCGTCTAAGTCCCTTTTTTCCTCACGATATACCTTGTCAGACTATAGGCGAATATATGTCATCCCTTAAATAGTCTGACTCTCTTCTCGATCCGAGATAAGTGATTCACCCGACTAACTCTTAGTCGATCGCCTCGGTTAACACTTAACCGAGTCGTGCATGGCCATGCTTTCTGAATCATATCTCACGAGAGGGCCCAGAGAATATCTCTCCAAGTGGAGGGGCAAAATCCCATCTTGGTTATTCACATCACGCAGCTTGATTCTCAGTCGACCCGAACTCTTCCTTTATAACTGACCAGTTACGGATCAGCGTTTGACAGAACCTAAGTTGGTGATCCTCAACTCGGACTATGCAACAACCTCAGGTCTAAGGATTACATTGATTGAGATATACAAATGACAGCTAGTTCGTTGTACCTCACTATGGGTCAATCCGACTCGCTAAACTCTTTAGTCGAATCTGTGTAAGTTGTAATAGCATCTCCATGCCCATGACAAGTGGAACCGAGTCATCAAGCCAACTTTCACATTGGTCTAAGTTGTGTGTCCAGCACAACCTCAATGACCAAGGATATTTATTACAAACAACATGAATGCATATTTCCACAACCGAATCACATATTCAATGATACACATCAGATGTTTATACAAGGACTACTTAATATCTTTATGAATACAATGGGAAATATCATCATAAATGATTGCCTCTAGGGCATATTCCCAATAGTCTCCCACTTGCACTGGAGTCAATCTTCTGACATCACATGTCTAAGCATCTAATGCCCATGGCTCTCAGGTGCGCCTCATGCTTCGGCTGTGGTAACGGCTTTGTCAATGGATCCGCAATACTTGCATCCCTGTGTACCTTGCATAACTTGATATCACCCTGATCCACGAACTGGTGAATCAGGTGGTACCGCATGAGTATGCGCTTGTTCTTCTGGTGCTGTCTAGGTTCCTTGGCTTGTGCAATAGCACCATTGTTGTCACAATACATGTCCAACGGATTGGACGAGCCCTGGACCACACCAAGATCCATGAGGAAATTCCTCATCCAAACAGCTTCCTTTGCTGCCTCCGAGGCGGCAATATACTCAGCCTCTGTTGTAGACGTAGACACAGTCTCTTGCTTGGAACTCTTCCAGCTCACAGCACCTCCGTTTATAATAAACACGTATCCGGATTGCGAACGAGAAACATCAGAGTCGGTAAGATAACTCGCATCCGTGTAACCCTTTACACTAAGTTCATCTTCACCACCATAAACCAAGAACATATCCTTAGTCCTTCTCAAGTACTTTAGGATATTTTTAGCCGTTGTCCAGTGTATCTCTCCAGGATCAGCATGGTATCTGCTCACAACACTTAGAGCATAGGAAACATCCGGCCTAGTACAAATCATGGCATACATGATGGATCCGACTGCAGAAGCATATGGAACCGCACTCATCCGACTCCGCTCATCATTTGTCGAAGGACACTGAGTCTTGCTAAGTTTTACACCATGGGACATCGGTAAGAACCCCTTCTTAGACGATTCCATGTTGAACTTCTTCAACACTTTGTCCAAATAAGTACTCTGACTCAATCTAGTGAGCCTCCTTGATCTATCTCTATAGATCCGGATTCCAAGGATGTATGTTGCCTCACCCAAGTCTTTCATTGAGAAACTCCTTTCTAATGATTCCTTGGTTTCTTGCAACATCTGGACATCATTTCCAATCAGTAATATGTCATCCACATATAAGATTAGAAAGTTTACTTTGCTCCCACTAAACTTCTTGTATAAACAAGAATCATGATCACTCTTGATGAAGCCAAATGATTTGACTACCTCATCAAAGCGAATATTCCAACTCCGAGATGCTTGCTTCAACCCATAAATAGATTTCTGAAGTTTGCATACCTTGTCAGCATTAGCCGGATCAACAAAACCCTCGGGCTTTATCATATACACGTCCTCGGTTAAATTTCCGTTAAGGAAAGCCGTTTTGACATCCATCTGCCATATCTCATAGTCGAAATAGGCCGCTATAGCTAACATGATCCGAACTGATTTAAGCATCGCTACGGGCGAGAAAGTCTCGTCGTAATCAACTCCTTGAATTTGTCGGAACCCCTTCGTGACAAGGCGTGCTTTATAGACGGAAACATTTCCATCCATATCAGTTTTCTTCTTAAAGACCCATTTGCACTCGACGGGTCTTGCACCGTCTGGCAGATCAACCAAGTTCCAAACTTGATTTTCATCCATGGACTTTAACTCGGATCTCATGGATCCAATCCATGACTCGGAATCAGATCCCACCATCGCTTCCGAATAATTTGCCGGCTCATCACTGTCTAACACTAACACATCACGAACACTTCATAATCTTGCCGATCTTCGTAGTACAGGTGTTGTCGCCGGCTCAGCTACCACGACCGGCTCAACCTCCAAGGTTTTTACCGACTCGCTACTAGCCGGTTCCTCTCGAATTTCTTCGAGCTGCACAGTGCTCCCACTTACTCCCCGACTGAGAAACTCTTTCTCAAGGAAGACACCGTTTCGAGCTACAAACACTTTGCCCTCTTCTCGGTTGTAGAAGTAGTAACCCAAGGTTTCCCTCGGATACCCCACGAAAATACACTTATCCGACTTGGCTGTAAGCTTGTCCGACTGAAGTCGCTTGACAAATGCTTCACAACCCCAAATCTTAAGAAAAGACAAACTCGGCTTTTTGACTGTCCACATCTCATGCGGTGTCTTCTCTACCGATTTTGATGATACTCTGTTTAGTGTGAACACTGCTGTTTCTAGACAATAACCCCAAAATGATAAAGGCAGATTTGTCTGACTCATCATTGACCGTACCATGTCCAACAAGGTCCGATTCCTCCTTTCCGAAACACCGTTACTTTGCGGCGTTCCTGGCAGAGTAAGTTGAGGAACTATTCCACAACTTTTCAGATGGTCATCAAACTCATGGCTCATGTACTCACCTCCTCGGTCCGACCGAAGAAACTTTATTTTCTTGCCGAGTTGATTCTGTGCTTCATTCTGGAATTCTTTGAACTTTTCAAAGGCTTCCGACTTATGTTTCATTAAGTAGATATATCCATACCTACTCAAATCATTAGTGAAGGTAATGAAGTACGTACTCATAACCACCCCTGGCTGTCATGCTCATTGGTCCACATACATCACTATGTACTAGTCCCAACAAGTCAGACACCCTTTCGCAACTCTTTGCAAAAGGTGTCTTGGTCATTTTGCCGAGTAGGCAAGATTCGCATGTCTCGAACGACTCCAAGTCGAACGAAGTTAGGAGTCCATCATCATGGAGCTTCTTCATGCATTTCCAACTTATATGACCAAGCTGACAGTGCCAAAAGTAAGTCATATTCAGATCATTTGGTTTCAACCTTTTAACATTTATGTTATAAACCGACTCACCATCAAGATTCAAAATAAATAACCCGTCCTGGACGGGTGCAAAGCCGTGAAACATATCATTCAAATACAAAGAACAACCATTATTCTTGATATTCGACTCATAGCCTTGCCTCATCAAACATGAAGCAGAAATAATGTTTCGACTGAGCACTGGAACATAATAACAATTATTTAGTTCCATAATGAATCCGGAAGGTAAATGAAGTTGCATCGTGCCGACTTCTAACGCAGCAACTCTTGCTTTGTTGCCGACTCGAATATCAACCTCACCTCTTGCTACGCTCCTAGTTCTTACTAGTCCCTGCAACGAGTTACAGATGTGAATAACTGATCCGATATCATATACCCAAGAACTATTAGGTGCATCAGCAAGATATATGTATATAACATTGCAAACAAGTGTACCTGAGTCAGAAGTCATACCTCCACTCTTGTCTTTATCGGCCAAGTACTTGTTGGAGTTCCTCTTCCAGTGGCCATCCGCCTTGTAGTAGAAGCAAGTGGATCCGGCTAAAGGAGATGGCATAGTCCCTGAGGAAGCGCTTGGGACCGGGTCCGGAGCCTTCTTTCCTCCTGACTTAGCCTTCTTCTTAGTCCAAGAACTCTTCTTGAACTTAGCCTTATTCTGCACCATCAACACTTGACTGGCGCCCTTCTTGAGATCCGCCTCTGCCTGCTTGAGCATCCCATGTAATTCAGTGAGCTTCTTATCCATACCATGCATGTGGTAGTTCGAAATGAACTGCCCATATGCACTAGGAAGAGAGTTCAGAATTATATCCGTAGCGAACTCTTCGCTAATGGGGTAGCCAAGCCTCTCCAAAGACTGCACGTAACCAACCATTTTGATCACATGCGGACTTAGTGGATCACCATCCTTAAGCTTGCAACTCAGCAAAGCCTGAGAGAATTGATACCTCTCAGTCTTCGCCTGAGCCTGGAACATACTTTTGAGGCTTTCGATCATATCGTAGGCTTCAACATGCTCGAACTGCTTTTGCAAGTCCGGTTCCATGTGAGCAAGCATAAGACGGCTAATATCCGTGGACTCATTCTTAGCCTAATGGTAGGCATTGGTGGCAGCGACAGTCGCATTCTCATTCGGCTCATCTGGAAGTGGGTTGTCTAGGACATGGTCCTTCTTTTCTTGTTTGTGAACAATTCTTACATTTCGATACCAGTTGGTAAAATTAGTGTCGTTCAGTTTATCTTTCTCAAGAATGGTTCTCAACGCAAAACCGGATATCTGAGAGTGACTCCTACTTGGTGCTATGATTTACAACAGAAAATATGCAAAACACTTAAGACATCTATTCATAAAAGAGCAAGCATATTAAATACTTTAATATTTTATGCTCCCACTAGAACCAACACCCCTCCGATGGTTACTTAGTGATTCAGGATCCTAAATAAGCAAGTCGGCTAGTGAGCTTTAGCATCACCGCTAGCCGCCAAGTGATCTAGGTAGACAAATCCTTGTCAATCGTATCTCATACGACTCCTGTTGGACGGGTGGCATCACATACCCCGGCTCCCATCCGACTTTTTCCCGAGTCCCACAACCGTTGTGATAGACCCGTCTAGCTTACCGAGTGTTTCCGCAGTAAGAGTCCGACTCGAACCCACCTAGTCGGAAAGAATTGGCAGCACCTCAATTTTATGAGCCCACTACCAAAAATGTCCGACTTGTGATGGTGCAAACACTGGCGGGAAAACCGACTAGACCTTATTTGAGGGATTAAATTTTACCGACTATCTAATAGAGGTCAAACTGAGACATAACAATAACACAAAATAAAGCAATTATAATGTGAAATGGTATGGCTCTCTTCATGGCGATCTCCATCTCCACAAAGCCTGTAATCCGACTCGTGCCAACTCTTGTTACTTGCCGTCTTACTCCATGTCTCCGACATGTACAACGCCTTGCATGCCTTCTGGGTTCTCCAAATAGCTACACTAGCTTAGTAAAGTAAATTACAAGGAGAATCCGACGCGCAGGTCGTTATACAATAAACTGGCAGCACCTAGGATCGAGTCGGCTGACAAAAACCGTGATTCACAGATCATGTATGGATTACACACATACATCACATGCACATGAACCATACCATTCACAACTTCCTGCAAAAACAAGTTATGCATAGATACAATATCTACCGGCGTTGCGAAACTCGCAACAACATCTAAGGCACTACGACAGGGCAAAGCCGGCGGTCCCGAAAAAGTAGATCTCATCTACGATCCGAACATGGATTCCGACCATCGTTCCGATTTAATCAAACTCTTTGATCTTCGATCACCGCTTCTGGATTTACGTGTCACAGTCTACCCCGATGACGGAAGCCGACCGGTTGGGGTATGTCGTTCCACGACCTCAGCAGTATGATCACGGAAATGAGATCTACCATTCCCCGAGTACAGTTGATCCAATCAACTTCGTACAAAACCGATCTATCTCATAGATCGACCACCAAACAGCACATAGATCTCATCTATAGCCAACCGCATATCACATATGCGAGATCTCGAGCCTAAAACCAGAAGCTATTGCTCTGATACCACTGTTGGGCCACACAGAGATAAAACAAAACTTTTCCTCTAACGTGGTGATCCCAAGATCTAGCTGAGGTAGAAGGCCATGAGATTTACCACTCGAGGCACAGTTGCGGATTATTGATGTAGCGCGTCAGTTGATGCAGTGCAGTCCTCACGATCCGATCGTCCTGGTGCTGATCGCACAACACCTCTGCTGGTATCCACATGTACAAGGAGGAGCGCCGACGGCGAACTTCTAGGTTCGTGATGACGGTTGGACTGTGGTGGAGCTAGGGTTTCCAACACATGGAATGACCTAACCGAACAATGATTAACCTTTCTGGGTTACGGTGCTCCACTATATATAGGGAGTGAACGTGGGCTCTGCTCGCGCGGCCCATTCACTAAAGCCCATATAACACCAGTCACCGTGAGTCTAACTCACTAACTCAGTCCTAATCCGGTTTAGGTCCAACCCAACCAGATTACAGGTTCAGATCCAATCCAAACTTGCTCCCGCTCTTAAGTGTGTGACCCCGCAGGCTCATGGCTACTTGGACACGATTGGAGTCCAACTCTCAATCGATCAGTCGGTAGCAGCTCCTAGCAGAACGTGCTGACTCCCAAGTACCAAAGAGTCATGACGACTTGCCTTTCCAATGCGACTTTCGTCCGAGTCCCTTTTTGCCTCATGATATACCTTGTCAGACTATAGGCGAATACATGTCATCCCTTAAATAATCCGACTCTCTTCTCGAGCCGAGATAAGTGATACACCCGACTAACTCTTAGTCGATCGCCTCGGTTAACACTTAACCGAGTCGTGCATGGCCATGCTTTCCGAATCATATCTCACGAGAGGTCCCAGAGAATATCTCTGCAAGTGGAGGGGCAAAATCCCATCTTGGTTATTCACATCACGTAGCTTGATTCTCAGTCGACCCGAACTCTTCCTTTATAACTGACTAGTTACGGATCAGCATTTGACAGAACCTAAGTCGGTGATCCTCAACTTGGACTATGCAACAACCTCAGGTCTAAGGATTATATTGATTGAGATATACAAATGACAGCTAGTTCGTTGTACCTCACTATGGGTCAATCCAACTCGCTAAACTCTTTAGTCGAATCTGTGTAAGTTGGAATAGCATCTCCATGCCCATTACAAGTGGAACCGAGTCATCAAGCCAACTTTCACATTGGTCTAAGTTGTGTGTCCAGCACAACCTCAATGACCAAGGATATTTATTACAAATAACATGAATGCATATTTCCACAACCGAATCACATATTCAATGATACACATCAGATGTTTATACAAGGACTACTTAATATCTTTATGAATACAATGGGAAATATCATTGTACATGATTGCCTCTAGGGAATATTCCCAACACCTCGTGCTTTCTCGTGCACCAGAGCGTCGGCTCCGTTCTCGCCTGTGCACCACCGTTGTCTGCCTCAACTCCGACGAGATCTCCCGGTGAGCCCTGACCGCCCCTCCTCCTCTCATTGATGCTCTCGCACTCGCCTCTCTCTCGCGCGCATCTAACGACACTCTTCTTTTGCCTTAGCGCGCTCTGTAGCTTTGCCTTCGACGACGTCTGAGCACACCCGACGCAGCTGCTAGCTCCGGTGAGCAATCCCTCTGGAACCCTTGCGCGCCTTGGCCTACAAAGACCACGTTGAGCATCAGCAACGTGCTGCAAACACGGTGAGCCCCCTCTCTCTCTTTCTTGCATCCTGCATCGCCAGCAACTTCACTGACAGAGCCGCGCCGCCGTCCGCCGCCGCCAGAACTTGGTCAAGTTGCTATGGTCCGTTGAATCTGGATCGAAGGAGTATGATTAGATTTAGACGAAGGGGTAAGTTTTGATCAGTTCCGCACGATCTAATTTAAATTCAACGGCCCACAGAGCGCGATCCACGCGAACCGGTACGCGCCAGTAAGAAAGCACCACGTGGTCAGAGTTTGTTTTAAAACAGAAATTTTGATCTATTAGATATACAAACTTGCAAAATTCATAACTTTTAGTCCACATGTCCAAATTTTGCAAATTTTATATCATTGGAATCAGGAGAACAAAACATTTCCAACCATGCAATTTGTTTAGTATTTTGCTTCGGTAAAATTGGTTGTTTATGCAGAAACATGTTTAGGCTTATTTGAGTATAATATTTATTCTAGAAATAATTTTAGGGTAAAATCTTTTGTAAATTTATTGTTTTGAACCTACTGAGCATAGAAACCAACTTGAGGATTTAAAAATATATTTATGACACGTAGGAATTAGATCTTTGAATGAAAGCATTTCTAGCTAAATAAAAATATTGATTTATGTTTAAAAATGATTTTGACTAAATCCTTTGGAAAATGGTTTGATTTAACTCCTTGACCCTAAACACCAAGTTTTAGGATTTAAAAATATAATTGATGAACCTTAGTAAATCATTACTTTGTTAAAAGCATTCCTAGCAAATAAAATATTGCTTTGAATTAAAAATGGAGTTTGGATGAACCCTTTTGCAAATGGATTAATATTAAAACACTTTGACCATAAAACTAACATTTGTGTTTAAAGAATATATTTGGCTAACCCTACAAATTATTACTTTGATTTAAATCATTTCTAGAAAAACAAAATGATTTAAATGGCCATTTTCCCTAACTTGAATTTAAATGATTTTACCACTTTTATAAATGACCTTTAGGTGTTTTAAAATATTTATAG
The DNA here is from genome assembly GCA_916181665.1 of Avena sativa. NCBI lineage: Eukaryota > Viridiplantae > Streptophyta > Magnoliopsida > Poales > Poaceae > Avena > Avena sativa. Next base: position 90,951,620 of record OV702293.1, on the reverse strand, counting down.
CCTACTAGCAACCACTTTTCCAAATAAAACATATTTTGCATGCTTTCATGCATTGCTTGATTTTATTATTTTATGTGGTGAATTGTTTGAGTGTTAGTTTGAATATTTCTTGCTTGGTTGAATTGTAGTGAAGATCGAAGAGTGTGATAATTGCAAGATCAAGGAGTGAACCAATATTCTCTACTTAAAAGGCAAGTGACACTATCATCCATGTCCTACTTATTTCATTACACTTAGTGGATTTTTGTAGTATGCATGATAGGACTACTACATTACTATGCTATGCTATGTCCTATTAGGATATCCTTATATCTTCCTTAGTGAAAACATTGTAGTTGTAGTATGCTTAGCCCTGCTATAGACTTGGGGTGGAATATCATAGCATGATTATATGAAGTGTTGGAAAAATAAATGTTTTATATAATAAAACAAGTACTCAATGAACTACCTGGGTGGAAAGAGGATACTCACTTTTGGACAAGGTGGCAACAAAGGGAACCATGTTTATATGGCTATCTTTTTGTATGTGCACTAGAAGAAAACCACCCAGGGACTTAGAGATTGAACATGTTTATCGTACAGTGGCTTCCGTGTACAGCCACATGCTAAATGGGCTCTGGCTTAGTCAACTACATAGTGGAAGACCCTTGCATTGGCATCTTCAGGTTAACTAGAATTGTGTATGGAAATATATCCCTACATTGGTGCCTGGTAGACAAGCTAGCATTGTGTATTGGGAGGACTTCTATGGAAAAACTTTGTCACATTCTCGATCTGCCGGTACTACATTTAGTGAGTACTTATCCAGCGGCCACTGGTGGCGTCAAGACGAGATTGTGTCATGTGGGTAAAGTGTACAACTTCTGCAGAAGATCAAAAATTCTAAGTACTTAGTCGTGTCCCCGGTTATGGACAACTCTGAGCAACTAAGGACTGAAGCTATGGAAGATCTCGACATTCCAATTTCTCAAAGTAAAACTTGATGGTGTCAACAAGGGATTAGAAACACTTGGAGTTTGCCAAGGAGTTCAAAAAGTTTGATAAAAGATCAAAACTATTTTGAAAAGATAGGATAAAACCATATTGCTTTCTGCAAATGAGCCTAAACCCTACTTAGCCAAATATGCATGTATTGATAGGATCCACTTATTACTACATAGTAGTGAGACTTGCCAATACAATTCAAATGTATTGACCCTTGTGGCTGTAACTTATAATGTTGCAGGTTTGTTTGATATTAGTGAAGTGTGTTGATTAGGATTACAAGTCTACAACCAACATGATTGCTTGTGCCACTTTGAAGATGAAGGACTCCATGTTAAAGTTATTTCTGCTGCATTGTATTGAGATAGCCAAATAAGCTATGTAAGAAGTAATGAATTATTTTATTCTTGGTTATAAAGTTGTATTATGACCTTTGTTTCTTGATATTACATCTTAACTGTGGATGCTAGCTATTGATCCAGGGACTATCATTGTAAACATAGGGATCTCTACCTTATTAAAGGTTGCGACCTCTACACCCTAGGTGTGGGGTGGTAGAGAGGTTGGCGGTGTACCACTCCACCGAGGGAAGTGCTAGGTTGCACGGGAGTATAGCGTGGGGTGAGCGCGGGCGACGTGGTCGGCGTGACGTGGCCACCACGGGTTGGGGGTCACGTCAGCCGCGGGTAAGAGAGGGGAGCTTGGGGGTGGTGCCTAGCAAGTTGCATCCGGCCACGTGGGGTCTAGGAGGGGTCGGGTGAGTAGGGGGCCACTACAGCTTTGGCCAGGGGTGATTTGCTCGATCTATGGCTTGTTTCACCCCCTTGGAGGGTGCTGGGTGCATGGGTCGGGATGGGGTTGTGTGGTACACGGGCAGGGACGGGGTGGTGGTAGTTTATGGTGTTTCACACGGTCACAACACAAGGGAAGGTTATAAATGGGGTGGAGTGATCTAGAGTAAGATTAGCAACATGCCGACTTTGGGTGATGATGGCCAAAAGCTCGAGGTTCATCTGGTCAGGGTAAGGGCTGGGATGGGTAGAGGGATGCTGGTAGAGTACAACCATGCTGGTTATGCTTCCCAACTCCCTCTTATGGCTTAGTTTTTAATTGCTAAAGTTGGCCCAAATTAAGTTGACAATTTACCTTAATTAAGCAAGGGTTGCAAATCTTCCAATAAAAGCTACTTAGGGTTTTGGTTTAACGAGGGCTAGGAGGGGGTTTAGTACCCATAACAAGGTACAAAACTATGTGGTTACTAGGCCAAGGTTGATCATGGTTGGCTGAAACCATGGTCCCAAAGTTGGGACTTTTTAAGAGGTTTATGTCCTAGCCAAAATTTTGGGTTCTCCCTCTAGTGTTTTTATTGTCTACTCCTTGTGATGCTAGTTTGTTTTAGGTCATGATCTAGTATCCCTAAGCATGTTATTAGCAATGTCATGCCACTAGAGACATAAACAAACAAATAGACAAGGAAACAAACAAGTGATTAATTAATACCCACACAACATTATGCAAACCAAACCCTAAGAAGTTTTAATTCCCCCTAATTTTGGGCACACAACTAAACAAACATGGTTGCAAAAGGTGGGATGTTTCAGCTTCTTTGTAGTTCGTAGGCATGCCATTGTTCCATTAACATGATAAGTGAATCATGAATTCAATTATGCAATGAGGCAAAACTTATTCATGAATCCTACTTTCTTTTAGTAAAAGCTCCCACTAAAACTTTTGATTATTATCATTGGTTTCACCTCTATTTGTATAGTTTTGTTCCGGAATCAATTCCATTGCGATACTCTTACATTTGGAGGCAAGGTTCTCAACCTTATTTGAGCTTTCACCTTTATCCATTAACCATTTTATTAAGAAACTTCTCGATAAATCACCATTTGAGAAATATGAATTTTCCCCTTTGGTTGTAGTTATGGAATATGTATTCTTAGTTTCCTAGGAATACACTACAAAGTTTTATTCGTTCTAATTTTGAATTATCGCATAAATCTAGAATTTCTGGAAAGCACATTGTTCCATACACTTATGGTGTTGTTTCCACGAATCCTTGATGATTATTTATACAATAAGTAAGTGTTTGATATTCTAATTTATCTTCTCCAAATACTAACGCTAACGTGATAAGGGATTACTTTAGAACATATGATATCCAATATGGTATGATTACAATGCTTAATACATGTCATCACATTGACATATTCTTAGCATTGTGATTTGTGAAACACTTTTCACAAGTCTTCTATGCCTAAATCACAACTCAAATACTTGTCGTTTTGATCAAATCACAAAGACTCATATTCTTTTTAGTTCAATATTCTTATTCACTACGAAAATATTTGTTCATAACAAATAGTTTCATACTTATTTCTCATTCATCGAATACATTTATTTGCTTAGATTCACAATGAAGTTTCACGAAATAATGATATACACCATTCATTTAATAATACAACATATCATCATGTATGATATCTAATTACTCATCACACACTCTGTATTACCAGAACATGGAGTTTTAGTCATTTTTCCTAACATAGAAATGGTTTGTATTTGTCAAAATATCAAGTATCTTTATGACTTTGGTTTCATCACTTATGAATCCTTTCATGTGTGCCACTATGACTTAACACAATAGTGTCATTCAAAATGATGTCATTATTAAGTTTGAATATATTTTGGCATTTCACAATATTATAAACATTTAAATTTCTATCATCAAGATCAAAATATGAATAACCCATTCATAATCAAAATCGTGAACATAGAAGATATTACTCATAGGAATAAAATAACTGATTTGTCTCATTCATATGAATAACTATCTTACAAATGCAAGACACACACTAATGTAGTTCACTCTTAGATTACAAATTTATTCAAAACCTCTAACTTAAATGATAACATTAGAAGGAGAGCGTCGTTGGCATCTTGTTTGCCATCAACACGTGTTGTCGCGCCCACTCCTTCCATCACTTCTCAAGCAGCGTGTCCTATTTTCATAAAACAGTACAAGTATCAAATACTTCGTAAACTTCTATAAGTGTTTGAAAATTAAACATTTATAACTTTGTATATCAAATATACCTTCTATTGATGACAACTCCTAGATCAGGCACTAAATTCCGGGTTCTCATATGAGCTATGAACTCAAGGAAGGTAAACTCTTTCCCTTCCATGAGGTATTTCAATAAGACATCTTTGTAGTTGTGGGGTAGCGATTGGAACACCACATATATCGCAAATTTGTCGTTCACCCAGTAGTCCATGATGTCCACAAGGCTCTCACGAATTCTTTCCAAGATATCCATGTGGTCTTCCAGGCTAGTATTTTCCCTCATCTTATTTGAGAGAAAATCATCCATGTACTCAAATGGCATGATTCTAACTTGAGATAGAAATAGCATCTTTAGTCCTTCGGCCAGACTAAAGGCCTCAATATCATGGAATAGTGCTCCCAGACCAGGGTACGTGACATGAACCATAATGTATTTGATTGTCATGAAAGCATCACGTCGGGCATGATAATCGTGCAATCTAGTGAAGCCCACGGGAAAATCTCCTAGTGGCTCTCGCAGCACATAGGTCAGATAATGGAAGAAGAGGACGGCCCTCAGGCGTTGGTACCAGTCTATGAAGTTGGACCCATCTACTTTGAGTTTCTCACTCTCCATGAATCCCTCAAAACTAAATAGAGACTTGGGTTTTCACATGATCTACAAAAGTTCTGCAAATACATTCAGACTAAGTTCATAATATGAGATCAAATTATAATCACATTATATAGATAAGATCCCACTAAAACAAACATCCCTAAAGAAGTTTTAGTGATTACATGATCCCAATTCACTATGTCACCCATGATCATCAAGGTTGGCAACATAGCTGCAAAGGTAGACATTCTCCAATGTCAATCACATCATTCATGTGACTCATGCTCGATCTTTCCATCATCCAATGTTCCGAGGCCATGTATGTACATGCTAGGCTCACCAATTCAACCTCTAGTGTATTCGATGTGCAACATGTCTTACACCGTATGTGAACGCAGATATGTCTGACACCTGATCGTCAGTCTGTGCCTCATCACTTTCTTGGTGGTTCACACTAAGGGAGAACACAATATTGGTATTATATTAAGGGATCATCCTATTAATGCTATCGTCGAGTATCTATTACTAGCACAAACAAGATGCACACAATAAACATCAAATGTAAATAAGTGTGACATGACATGGTCGTAGATCATCGCGCCATGATCTCCATCGTGCGCTCTGGTGAGTGGCGCCAAGACCTTGATGCCACCATCCTATTAATACAACTTAGCAACAGGAAAGTAAACTACTTTACCTTAGACTTTGACCATATCATATCACAAGCCCCTGTAAAATAAATTTAGCGCCTCTACTTTATCTTTTGCATATTTTACATGGCTGCTAGTGGCTTTTGTACAAGAACCATTTCTTACCTATGAACATGAACCACAATGTTGATTAAATAATTGTCTCTATTACACCCCTTTTCGGGACCTCTGTTGTAAATGGTTTACCAACTACTACGAGAGAAACTAACACCCCCAAGCCACTCATGCGATGCAAGTCGTATGTCAAGTGTGGACCAGTCTCGCGAATGAACGCGTAATGTCTGTTGGGGGCCGCTTCGATCAAGTAGTGCTACGGTATACGCAAGTACACGTGAGAGGTTAACAATTATATGATCAATGCCCACACAATCAACATGTGTTCTGTGCATACCATCATTACTATGCATAGATCGGCTCTGACACCATTGTAGGGGTTTGATGAGCTCAGATCACTGTAGAGATTCGATGGGAAACCCCAAGAGGAAGGTGTGATGAGCAAAGTAGTAAGTTTTCCCTCAATTATGAAACCAAGGTTATCGAACCAGTAGGAGGAATGAAACAACTTCCAAGGTGTTGCCAGCAACTTGGAATCCTACACACAACACAAACTCAAGACTTTTCCCCAACTTACAGTGAGGTTGTCAATCTCACTAGTTTGATGAAAACAAAGGATTAAACGTATAGTGTGGAAGGTAATGGTTGCTTGTAGAGAGTAAATAGTAATAGTAGATGATGTATCAATGGTAAAGATTAGACCGGGGTCCACATTTCACTACAGGTGTTCTCCTTAAGAAAGATAACATAACATGATGGGTGAACAAATTACAGCGGGGCAATTGACAGGAACTGAGCAGGACATAACAATGCAAATACTAGACATTCATGATCCTATGAGATTTGATTGGGCATTACAACAATATACATAGACCGCCATCCAACTGCATCTATGATTAGTAATCCACGTTTAGGTTATCATCCGAACCCCCTCCAATATTAAGTTGCAAGCAACGGATAACTGCATTAAGCAATGTGTGTAAAGAAAATAATACAATTGTTCCATGAACAAAAGGTTTTTGTTTTATCCCTAGTAGCAACTACACATCTACAAGCTTAGAGATTTCTGTCACTTCCCAGATTCAATAGAGGCATGAACCCACTATCGGGCATAAATACTCCCTCTTGGAGTCACTAGAATCTACTTGGCCAAGATAGCTACTAGAAACGGAGAGCATGCAAGATCTCAAACAACACATAAATGATAGAATCAATAATCAATAAGACATGATAGAATCAATAATCAATCTGACATAGTAATCTCAATATCCATCGGATCCCCGCAAACACAACATGTATGATTACAAATAGATGATCTTGATCATTGAAAGAACATGTGGGCCCCCATGTGTGGTTTTGGTAATTAATGACAATCTCTATGGACTAATGCTTGTATCAAGTTGTACTTGTAGGAATTGTCCATAGGCAATGCCTGAACCATATGTTGGCTTCAAGGTCAAAGTTTGGAGAAGAAGAAAGTGAAGAGGATCAAGTAGTGACCAAGGTGTTCAAAGAGTGATCCACAGATTGGTCATGTGAGAGTTAAAACTATGAAGATCTCATGCTTAAAGCTTGCCAACCTCGGTGATCATGGATAGATAAAGACAAGGTCAAAGTAAAGGTTTCCCGATGTTGTATGGGGGAGTAACTTGCAAGTCTTCATCAAGCAAGTGCGTACAAAAGCAATCAAGAAAGGTGTTCCATCTTGAGAAGGACAAGACCGTCTACATCATAAGCAACTGGAATATGCGCAAGGCAAAGGTATGATCTTGATAGGGTTTCTTTCTTACCGGTCTCGAGATTTTAGTTGGGGAAACCGGTTTATAGGATAGATAACCGTACTATCAAGAGGGGCTCTCAAGTGAGTAACTCGATCATATCGTTCAAAGAGAGCTCAAACCTTTGCATACTTAGCATCATCCTTTCTTGGTTGTTATTTGGATCTTATCCATGTGAGGTTCTAGAGCTTGTGGTAATATTCTTAACAAGCCCTAGTTCATCAAAAACGGATTTCCCCTTTATATCTTATTGCGTTTTTTATCTTGGAGGTTTTACCGGTTTCTCTTTTAGAGATAGGTAAAACCTTCCATTATTTGGATCTTATCCATATGAGGTTCTAGAGCTTGTGGTAATATTCATAACAAGCTCTAGTTCAGCAAAAACGGATTTCCCTTTTATATCATATTGTGTTTTTGATCTTTGAGGTTTTCCGGTTTCTCACCAAGAGATGTATCTCACTTTATAATACATGAAATGTTCTCTCTTGGTGGTATCCAATATTTTCCAACAAAATTGGTTTCATGTCAATCAGAGTTTCCAAACTCTAGATATCGCCATTTGAAGTTTGCCTCTTATTTGGTCCAGACCAGACTCTTCGGTCTATGTGGACCAGAGTCTCCGGTGTGGTCCGGAGTGTCCCCTGAAGTCCCCGGAGGGGGCTTTAGAATTCAGCCTGGGACAGTCTGATAGGTGGTCCGGACGCTAGTCCGGAGGTTGGGCCGGAATCTCCGGTGTAGACCGGAGTCTCCGGTCTGACTTTTCCCCAACGGACAGAAAACGGTCAGAAATCTATGGGCATATAAAAAGGGGCCCTTCTTCCCCAATGCAATAGCTCGAGTTTTGACAGGCTTTCTCCTCCATTCTTAAACCTCTTGAGCTTGCTCCCCCTTCAATCCCTCCCTTGATTCTTGCATATACTTTAGGGATTTGAAAGAGGAGATCTGGATCTACAATCTCACCAATCCATCTCTCCTCTAAGTGAGGGGAACATCTTGGGATCTAGATCTTGGAGTCTTTTGTGGATTTCCTCCATTGTTCTTCCTCTCTTATTCCCCCACAAGATTTTGTAGCTTTGGTGGAATTTGGGAGAGAAGGATTTGGGCACTACTTGTGTTCTTGCCATTGCATTTGGTGCATAGGTTTGAGTTCTCCCCAAGGATTTGGTTGTGGCCTTGGTGGCGTTTGTTGGGAGCCTCCAATTAAGTTGTGGAGAAGTTCCCCAACCTTGTGAGAGGTTCAGGTTTGCCACCGACAAGTGCACCGATAGTGGAAGTGTGGATCGATCCCGTTGGGGTAATATTCACCGGAGAATAAGGGAGGCCTTTGGTGGCGTAGGTGGTTAGATACCACCCCCTCTCCAAACGAGACGTACTCCATGTTGGGAGGAACTCGGTAAAATATCGTCGTCCCCGCATGCCTCGGTTATCTCTATACCCGAGCTATTTACTTATGCACTTTACATTGTGATAGCCTTCGTGCTTGAAATAATCTATATCTTGTTATCACTTTGTTGCTTGTATTGCTTAGCATAAGTTGTTGGTGCACATAGGTGAACCCTAGTTGTTATAGGTTATGCTTGACAAAGTAAACGCTAGTTTTATTCCGCCTTTGTTGAGCCACTCTAGGAAAAGTTTCAATCACCTATTCACCCCCCCTCTAGGCAACATTCGTATCCTTTCAATCATGAACGGACCTCACAAGATCTAAACATGATAGCACAAAGGAGGAGAAACAACCATCTAGCTATTGTATGGACCCATAGTACAAGAGTGAACTAATCACCCATCATACTGGAGGCTGGCATGGTGATCAAGAAGGCCTCCGGCATGATCTCTCCCCTCAGTTAGGGTGCAGGGAAGAGCTTCAGATCCCCTCGATCTAGGGACGATGGTGGCAGCGGCTATGGACTGTTTCGTGGAGATCTTCTCAGGTACTTAGGGTTTTGGCATCGGGGGCTTTTATAGGCGAAGAGGTGAGGCGGGAGGGTAGCCAGGGGGGCCACACCCTTCTCAGGTGCAGCCCATGGTGGGCCCGCCTATGGGGGGTGGCCACCCTGTGGCTCCCCTCCGGTCGCCCTTTGGTCTTTGTGTTCTCCTTGGTGAAATATTGACTTCGGCTTTTGTCCCATCCAATTTCGAGAATATTTCCTTACTAGCTTTTGTGAAACCAAAAACAGCAGAAAACAGGGAACTGGCACTATGCATCTTGTTAATAGGTTAGTCCCAAAAAATGTATAAAAATACCTGAAAGTGTAGACACAGCATAGAAAAGTTGATACTAAACAAGCATGGAACATCAAAAATTATAGATACGTTTATGACGTATCAAGCATCCCCAATTTTAACTCATGCTCATCCTCGAGTAGGTAAGTGATAAAAAGAATAATTTTTTAGGTGACATGCACCATCACAATCTTGATCAAACCATTTGCAAGCATTGAAAGATGGGATCAAAGTACTCTAAACATGAGCATGAAAGATGAAGTTCTAACAATAAAACATAGCAACTATGTTGCAACATGAAAGGATACAAACAAAGATCATGAATAACAATTCTTGTCCCTCATGGAGTAGCAAAACATAAATGCATAGGACACCTTCAAAGTTCATAAGGGTGACTAGATACAGATAGTTCAAGAACAAGCAATATCAACATTATGAATCAATCAATAAGTTTTGGGACAATGCACACAGAACTAAGAATGACAACTATGCTCTCCTAGTTGGTGAATAAAGATAGAAGGTGGAGAATCAATATAAATGTAGAGGTCCCAACCTGATAAGGTAGATATCCCTGTGTTTACAATGCTAGTCCTTGGATCTAATAGCTAGCATCCACAGTTTAAGATGTAATATCAAGAAACAAAGGTTATATTACAACTAATAACCAGGAATAAAATAATTCATTACATCTTACATATCTCATTAGGCTATCTCATTACAATGTAGCAGATATGACTATATAGCATGAAGTCCTTCATCTTCATATGCCACAGGCAATCATGTTGGTTGTAGACTTGTAATCCCTACTCAACAAACTTCACTAACATCAAACAAACCTGCAACATAATAAGTTACAGCCACAAGGGTCAATACATTTGATATGTATTAGCAATTGATTTTATATTTACATGGAGAATCTATCATCTACATGAATATTTGGCTAAATGGAGTTTTGGCTTGCCTTTGCATAAAACAAGTTTTCCATATCCTTTGAAAATAGTTTGTCTCTTTGACAAAACCTTTCATCACACAATGGCACACTGGATAACCTCCAAGTGCTTCCCTTGTTTACCCAACAAGTTTTAAACTTCGAGAAATTGGGATGAGGAGATCCTTGATTGCTTCAATGCCTTTTATGCTCAAATTGTCCATTGCCGGGGACACGGCTAAGTACTTAGGTTTTACCCTCTCGAGAGATGGTGCACTTTCCCCACAAGACTCGACATGCATTGAGACGAGATCTTTCAGAAGCCTTTCCATAGACCAAATGGACACGTTCCATCCTATCATCACTACCACCTTATGTATATCTGGCTAAGTTATTGCAACCTATATGATCAAGGCAGAGCCCATATTGCCATGTGGTTGCACTAGAAACTTCTCAACACAAAACATCTCAAATCTCTTTGTTCCTAGGTGGCAATCCACAAGTGTGATACACAAGGTGAACCATAGAAATGGCCCTTGTGTAACCACACAACACAAATCCATCCAAACAATTACCATTCCACCCAGGTGTTTCATTCACTTAGTTGTTTTATTAATCAAAAACATAGTCATTGACTTTGCATAATATCATATCATGAATATTCCACCCTTGAAACCTTTTAGCTAGGCTAAGCATACTAGCAAAACTTGTATCTTAACTAAGGAAGAATCCTACCAAGATATATTCTATAGGATCTACTATATCATAGCTTTATACAAAATATAGTCCTATCATGCATACTACAAAAATATCACAAATGCAATATTTAAAAGATAGGACTTTTGATGAACAAGTATCACTTCCCTTTTTGGTAGAGAATCTAGGTACACTCCTTTATCTTGCAATTGTCACACTCTTCAAGGTTCACTACAATTCAATCAAGCAAACACACAATCAAAAACTAGCATTCAAACAATTCACCACATAAAATATTGAAAACAAAGAAATGCATGCAAGCATGCAAAAGATTTTTTTATTGGAAAAGTGGTTTCTAACAAGGTTCTAAACATTTCAAAACACCTATTGGTCATTTATAAAAGTGGCAAAACATTTGAAACCAAGTTAGTGAAAATAGGCCTTTTAAATCATTTTTGTTTTGCTAGAAATGATTTTATTCAACGGAATAATTCCCTAGTGTTAACCAAATATATTTTTAAATCCAAATGTTAGTGTTTAGGGTCAGAGAGTTCAAAACAAACCATTTTCAAAAGGTTTCCCTCAAAAATCGTTTTTAGAATAATTTTTATACTCAAAATAGCCCTAATAATGTTTCTGCAAAAACACCTAATTTTTCAGAATCAAAAGACTAAAATAAGGCCACAGTTGCAAATTTTACATTTTCTTGAATCCATTGATATAAAATTTACAATTTTTGGCCAATCAGATCAAAAGTTATAGATTTTACAAAATCAATCATCTAATAGATCAAATCTGATTTTTAAAACAAAGGCCTAGACACGCGTCATGTTGCTATTGGTTGATACCGCTTCGTTCGGATCAAGCAACGTGGGGCGTTGGATTTAACTAGATCTATGCGGCTCAGATCAGTCAAAAACGATTCGTTAAGTCATCTATCTCTACCACTGGATTTAGATCCAACGATCCAGAGCGCAATGACCAAAGTCTGGCGGCACTTGGCAAGGGTGAGCGGCGGTGGAGCTCGGTCAGTGGTGGTCCGGTGTTTCTAGGAAGCGAGAGGAGGAATGGAGGGGATCACCAGGTTCTCCAAATTGTGTAGATGCTCAATGTGGTCGCCATCGATGAAGGGGCGCATGGGCGAGACAGCAATTCCTCATCGGAGATGTCTCTGGCGTCGGGTACGCACGGTCGTTGTCGGAGGCGACGCTACGAGGCACGCGGAGACATGAGGAGGACGGCGTTATATGTACAAGGAAGAGGAGAGTGCGAGAGCATCAATGAGAGGGAGAGGCACGGTCAGAGATTACCAGGAGAGGTCGCTGGAGTCGAGGCAGGAGACGGTGGCGCTCAGACGAAGTTGTTGCCGACGTTCTGGGGCACACGCGCAAGCGAGCGGAGAGTGCTAGCAGGTGCGCACGGAAATGGGGAGTAGGTTAGTGGAAGCTAGGGGGCAAGGGGTGACTGGGCTCGCCGGAATTGGTGCTGCAGCTCGTCGGTTTCCGCGGCGGGGCAAGCTAAAACCAAGGCAGCCTCGGGGCTCTCTGGTAGTAGGTTTTGAGGGGAAAGAGAGAGGGGGCATAGGGGATTAAGAAGGCATAGTCGCAGGGGATTACTGGCGGCATTAACGCGAATTTACGTGATTCATTCAACGGTAGAAACGGCGAAGGAGGAGTTGGGGGCTGGGTCAGCACGTCGGGGACGATGATGACGTGGTCGTGGGGTTGCGTTGTCAGTGGGAGGGGTGGGGTGAGCGCGGGTGAGAAATAATGGGCAGAGAGAGGGGTTTCCCGGGTGGTCTGTAGTTGGGCCAGGGGTTGGGCTAGGTTAGTTGGGTTGGACCTTTTCCCTTTTTTTCTTTTATTTTTTTTTCTATTTCTGATTTCTGTTTTCATTCAAATCAAATGATTCAAACTTCTATTTGATTTCAAATTTTTGCCAAACCTTTTCTGTAGGTTTATACTATTTATTAATGTGTTTAAATAGTCCATTTGAATTATTTCAAAATATTCTCTTATGATTTATTATTTATTTAAATTAGGCCTTTTGTCTTTATTTAAATAAATTTGAATATGGTTCAAGCCCATATAATTTTTATTTGATTAATATTTTATTCTTTTTAAGTTAATTAGGTAACGTTTAATCCACTTTGGCAATTTCAATTATTTTTCTCATGATTGAACTAATCATTTATATTAGGAATTTTGTCTTCATTCAAAAAAAATATGGTTAATAGCCCATATAATTTTATTTAAATAATCTTTATTGCTTTATTTTTATTTGGATTATCTTTATTCCATTTTCTTATGGATTTGGCCAAGATTTAATTTGTCCTTTAAATATTCTTATTCAATTATTTCTTTTTTATCTTATAAAATCCATATATTTTTATTTATAGTTCCAAAATTGGTGATTCCACTTTGTATAATTTTATTTAATATTTATTTATCCTTTTAAATCCTTTTAGGATTAATTTGTTCACAATTTTTGTATGGATTTTATCTAGGAACTTTATTAGCCTTGGAATTACTTTATTTTACCTTATTAAATTCATAAGTTTTTATCCATTGCTTCAAATTGAGTGAAACCAATTTCTATGGTTTTATAATATTCTTGTTTATTATTTCTCATCATTTTAAATGTTTTGTTGCTGAATTTTTATATGGATAAAATCCATAGTCTTGGAGAGATCTTGTATATGATTTCTTTCTTTAGGGTTTAGGGTTTTGGTTTATTTTTCCCAACTGTTTAAATTCAAGATTCTTTTAATGCAAGATTGTATTTGATCTTTTGAATATTTTTTTGTTGCTTTCTTATTCAAATTTTGTTCAAGAAGGGTTTTGATGTTTCCATTTAGAAGCAAAAAGTTTCTTTTCACCCTAAATTTCAACAATTGTTTCTTTTGTTTATTTATTTTTCACATTTCAAAATTTGGAGAATTTTGGGATGTGACAATAAAAATGGAAGAAAGGCCCTTCAGAGGGAAGCAGGGATTTCAAGTTTCATAAAGAGCTTCGAAAAATTATGGTACTTGTTAGCTTTCAGCTCTCATTTCCCCTATCATAAGCATCTTGAGGTGATTAAGGTTAAAGTGAACAAATTATGGTGTATATGCTTGACAAAGTATAAGTTGGAAATCTCATGTCCCTTGAGTACGAGGGCAGTTCCTCATGCTACTCAACTTTAGTCACCGGTAAGTTCTTGCCATAGTAAGTATATGTGTATCATAAAGAACTGCCAATAGGGTACCCCTTGCCCCATGATACAGGAGCTATCCCATATCAAAATTACAAGGAAACGGACAATGAGCATATCAGCGATCTTTTTATTTGCTATTTGCATAGGTTTTTATTGAATATGCTTCACAGATTGCTCACTATGGTTATGCTGCAAGTTTCCACCATGATTAGGCTAGCGGCCCAGGCGTTTCTCTAACACACATACATAACTCCATGAACTTACAAGCTCCCCTTTTATTTCTCATCGCCGACATCCATAAACAAAAGAGCATGATATCAACTGGGTAGATATTTACAGTTGTTGAAAGTGTTTCCCGTGACAGCACGGTTCTCCTAATTCCCAACTTATAAGTGTAAGCATATACAACACAGATGACACAATGGTTCAAGTTTCTTAGGGGCAAGAAAAATAAAGTGTGCCATCAAGTTTGTGAGATCTTTAATCACTAATTTTCACATAACAAGTTTCATTTAGAAGATAGATAAAACAAGAATATACTTGGAATGGTGTAACACGCCATGCATAGGAATTTATAGTGGATACTTATGAATAACTTGGTTTCTTGGGAGTTGGATGTATGAGTAGAGCTTACTCAATACAAGTGAGGCTAGCAAAAGACTGGGAGCGACCAACTAAGAGAGCAATAATGGCCATAATCATGCAGAGCGACAAAACATTATCAACCAAAGCATAAAGTGGTACCACAAGTCAAAAACTAAATCATCATAGAGGCTAAGGTGACTGGTTCATAGTCATAACATGGTGTGATCATGTGCCAAGTCAACCCAAACAAAGCATCAAATGAGAATACCACAATACTATGCTTTTGTATGCTAAAACAACACATGATTCTTGCAAGGCACATTAAGAAATCTCAATTGTTTGGAACAAGTAATGCTACAACAATAACCACTAATCATAAGGTCAAAACAACATCTAGCATGACATGATAAAGTCTAAGCCACAGTCAAAACAAGCTCCCTTTTGTATCACCATAAGCATGAAACCTTTCTACTCCTTTCCAACACCAATCAACTTATTTGAAACATCACAATGAAAGTGGGGGTCCAACTACTTTATTCAAGAAAACTAAGCAAATGAAAACCAAAAACAAAAACTAATACACTCCAAGAACAACACAACAGTGCATGAAACGATAAAAACGAAGTGTCTAAAAAGACCTGAGACTTTTATTGATGAAGAAGGGGATGCCTTGGGCATCCCCAAGCTTTGATGCTTGTAACTCTTGAATATTTTTGGGGTGACATGGGGTGGCATCCCCAAGCTTGATCTTTTGTGCATTCTTCATCTCATTACATCATTCTTCCCTACACTTGGAAATTTCCGTCATACAAAGCTTCACACAATCTTCATGAGCAACATTAGTGCATTCAAAAGTAATAAACCTTTGGTTTTAGTTTCAAAACAGAAAAACTTTCATTAAAAACACAAGATACTGTAGCAATTCCTTCAAAAATCTCAATTTACCAAAGAAACCCAAAAAGAAATTGATAAAGAGGCAAATGCAAATAATGGCAGAAATCTGTCAAAACAGACCAGTAGATAAAAATCGATTTTTTCGAAGACCTTCTGTTGCTCAAATCGAAAAGTGCTGAACTAACTAAAGTTATCTAACAACCTGGGGGATTTAATCAGAAAATTACAGCTCAATCCAACATACATATATTTGTCACAAATTTTTACAGTGAGGCACAAAAATCTGTTTCAGGACAGCAACTTCCCCAAATCTTACTTCTCTCTCATTAGAGGTTATTCTTGGCACAAAAATCAAATAAAAAGGATAAGGAGAGGTTATTACAGAAGTAATAACTTCCAATACTCAAAAAAACTATTGGGTTATCTCCCAAGAAGTACTTTTCTTTAACGCCTTTAAGTTAAGCATGATAGTTTGAGAAGATTCTCACATAAGAAATATGAATTCAAGTAAAAGAGAGCATCAAGAAGAAAATTCAAAACACATTTAAGTCTAATCCACTTCCTATGCATAGGAATCTTGTACACAAATAAATTCACAAAGAACAAAGTGACATGCATAGGAAGATAAAACAAGAGTAACTTCAAAACTTTCAGCACATGGAGAGGTGTTTCAGTACCATGAAAACTTCTACAGCCCTATTTTCCTCTCTCATAATAATTTTCAGTAACCTCATGAATAAACTCAACAATATAATTACCACATAAAGCATGCTTCTCATGATCTACAAACACATAATTTTTATCAAGCTCAAAAATTTTGGGATTAAAACCGTCAAACCCACTTTTAACAATTTTATAATAAGATGACTGATCATTCTCAAGTGGTATGGGGTTCCAAGATAAGGTCAAGACCCCTCCAATCTCATTTTCAATAGTAGTACAATTTCTAGTGGTATGGGTTATCAACCAATATAGGACCATCATCTAGAGCTTTATCATAAAAAAATTCTAAGGAAAACTCTTTAGTACCATGCATTTCAAAGTTAGGCACAAATAAAGGATTATCATAGATAACAGGAGCATAATTATTATCACAAGTTTTACTCATAGTAGATAATTCAAAAGGACCCACTGGAACATAACATTAATCCTCCTTTGGTAAGCATGGGGGACAATCAAATAATGTAAGGGATGAAGAGTTACTCTCATTAGAAGATAGGCATGGGTAGCTAATCCATTCTTCCTCCTTTTGTTCATCACTCTCCTCCTCTTTTGCATCTAATGAGCTTTCAGTTTCAGCAATTTCTTCTTCCATAGTCTCTTGCAAGGTATTAGTCTCTTCCGTTGGTGGAAAGCATCTATTAAAATATTCAAGAATATAGCCATTTTCTTCCTTGTAATTATCAAAGAAAAATTTAGTATATCATAAACCTCATATTTATAAGGTGCAACATTAGTATTTTCGAGCAAATTAGCAAGTTAGAATGCACTCTTCCTAGCAATAAATTCTTTAATTTGTTCCACATCATAAAAGTCATAATTTCTCTTAACATAAGAAGATATGGTAACATTATCATTATACTCACATTGAAAGGGAGGTGTTTATACCTCCTACAACAACAATATTTATCAAAGCAATACGTAACAATATAAGTAGAGAACACGTTTCTAGCAATGGTATTCAATTTAACAATTTGTTCCCATAAGTGTTTCCCTTTTGATGACAAATGGTGTTCCTCATAATAATATTTTTGTTCTTCCGTGAACCCACCTTGCCAATAAGATTTAGTTTCAATGAAACTATCCATTGATATAAAGCATGACAAAGCAAGGCAATAATAGACTAACAACTATAGTAGGAACTAAATTTTTTTGTGTTTTTTATAAGAAAAATCAAGCCAAACAAAACTAATTTTTTGTATTTTTTTATAAAATAAGCAAGAAAAACAAAGCAAAATAAACTAAGCAATACAAAAACAAAGTAAAGATAATGGTTGTGAAGGACTCCTCTTCTGAAGCTGTCCTTAAACTCCTCGGCAACGGCGCCAGAAAAAGTCTTGATGAGCTCAGATCACTGTAGAGCTTCGTTGGGAAACCCCAAGAGGAAGGTGTGATGAGCACAGTAGTAAGCTTTCCCTCAGTTATGAAACCAAGGTTATCAAACCAGTAGGAGGAAGGAAACAACTTCCAAGGTGTTGCCAGCAACTTGGAATCCTGCACAACACAAACTCAAGACTCTTCCCCAACTTACAGTGAGGTTGTCAATCTCACTGGTTTTCTGAAAACAAAGGATTAAACGTATAGTGTAGAAGGTAATGGTTTCTTGTAGAGAGTAATTAGTAACAGTAGATGTTGTATCAATGGTAAAGATTGGACCAGGGTCCACAGTTCACTAGAGGTGTTCTCCTTAAGAAATATGACATAACATGCTGGGTGAACAAATTACAGCGGGGCAATTGAAAGGAACTGAGAAAGGCATAAAAATGCAAATACTAGACATTCATGATCCTACGAGATTTGATTAGGCATTACAACAATATACATAGACCGCCATCCAACTGCATCTATGACTAGTAATCCACCTTCAGGTTATCATCCGAAACCCCTCCAGTATTAAGTTGCAAGCAACAGATAACTGCATTAAGCAATGTGTGTAAAGTAAACAATACAATTGTTCCATGAACAAAAGATTGTTGTTTTCTCCCTAGTAGCAACAACACATCTACAACCTTACAGATTTCTGTCACTTCCCCAGATTCAAGAGAGGCATGAACCCACTATCGAGCATAAATACTCCCTCTTGGAGTATCTAGCATCTACTTGGCTAAGATAGCTACTAAAAACGGAGAGCATGCAAGATCTCAAACAACGCAGACATGATAGAATAAATAATCAATAAGACATGATAGAATCAATATTCAATCTGACATAGTAATCTCAATATCCATCGTATCCCCACAAACACAACATGTATGATTACAAATAATGATCTTGATGATGAATGGAGCTCACAAGATCTAAACATGATAGCACAAAGGAGAAACAACCATCTAGCTACTGTATGGACCCATAGTCCAAGAGTGAACTACTCACGCCTCATACCGAAGGCTGGCATGGTGATGAATAAGGCCTCCAGGATGATCTCTCCCCTCCGACAGGGTGCTGGGAAGAGCTTCAAATCCCCCCGATCTAGGAACGATGGTGGCGGCGGCTACAGACTATTTCGTGGAGATCTGATCGGGTACTTAGGGTTTTGGCATCGGGGGGCTTTTATAGGCGAAGAGGCGAGGCAGGAGGGCGTCCAGGGGGCCCACACCCTACCTAGGCGTGGCTCGGGGTGGGCCTGCGTGTGGGGGGTGGCCACCCTGTGGCTCCCCTCCGATCGCCCTTCAGTCTCTATGTTCTCCTCTGTGAAATATTGACTTTGGCTTTTGTCCCATCCAATTCCGAGAATATTTGCTTACTAGATTTTCTGAAACCAAAAATTAGCAGAAAACAAGCAACTAGCACCACGGCATCTTGTTAATAGGTTATTCCCAGAAAATGTATAAAAATACCTCAAAGTGTAGACAAAGCATAGCAAAGTTGATACTAAACAAGCATGGAACATAAAAAATTATAGATACGATTTACGATGTATTAGGGTTTGGCGCTTGAAAATAATAATTTTTCCTATGCAAACCACTGACTACCAGCATCTATCTAGGAGTAATGTAGTAACGGAAGGGGATTTTCACGAACTTGCCAAGTTGAAGACCGAGCTTTTTGAACGTTCAGGAGAACATGGATGATGTATTCGTACAGACGCCGACCTCATGGTCGTTCTGACTCAGATGGCTCCACCAGCTCTAGCTCCACTGGCTCCATTGACTCTGATGGCTTGAACGAATTGAGAGCTACGAATGTAATGCCTCGTAGGGGGTCGCACACATTCGATACTTGACGATGACTCCCGGACTCTGATCTAGCAGAAGTTGCGGAAGTAGATCTCTTGGATCCGGAATCTCCGTAGGGCAACGGTGCTCCACGTTGAAGAATTCTCTTGTTCACGCAGCCCATGTAATAGGTCCACAGTCACAAGAGAGAGAAGGAGAGAGGAGGGAACTTGAAGGGAGAAGCCTCAAAGCTTGGGATTAATCGGTGTGTTTAAATCCCTCCCTATGCCCTCCTTTATATAGGGGGAGGGGAGCCCCCAACTCCAATGCCTAAGCAATATGGGACTAAAGGAGACTAGGCAGTGGGAGGCCACCTTGGCAGGCCGACCAAGGCTTCCTTGGGCCCCACGTGGGCACCAAGGGGACCAACCGGCCACTCCTTCCCTCTCCACTTTGGGTGCCCTCCCTCTTGGTTATTTTCACCTTAGGGAATTGACCCATTAGGCATGGGCTGCCCATTAAATCATATTTAAATCATTAAATAAATGTATAATTCAATATTAACATATATTTATATTATTTAATTTCATTGCATCGGAACTCCTTCCGGATAACTCCGATCACCCGTCAGACTTTCTCGGAACCCTTTCGGTTTTCCCTTCTCTTTTCTTTGGTCATTCATATGATACCAAAACGATCTCAGAGCATTGTCAAACCCTTAAGTGTGTTACCCTAACATTTCGGGAACACTCCATACATGGTCGAGACCCCTCTCAGACCAATGATCATCAGTGGGTCCTGGATGCCCATAATGACCTATGTGAATTCCACGAGAATCATTGTCGTTGAACCATTAAACACAGAGTCCTTTTTCCATTTGTTACTTTGATACTTTACTTGTTTGATACCTGATCAACAGCATCTCCATGTCGGGTTCAATCTTGTTACCGACAAGTACAACTTTACTCGTTCTGAGCTATACCATCCCTGTGACCTAGTCACACGCTGCAGCTTCATGGATGCCATGTCTCCAAGTGGGCCTAGTGTATCTCTCCATCACGTGGAAGAACAAATCCCTCTATTGGCACATACACCTCTACATGCCCCTCTGAATACCTGAATACACCTTTATGATCATCGTTTTACCGAGTGACGTTTGATGCAAACAAGGCACTGTCGGGTGATAGTGATTAAATATAGTCTCACGGTCTAAGGAATTGGTTACTGCGTTTCCTAGTCATTGTAACGGTGAACTTCATGACTTTATTGTGTTACAATTCCTATGTTGTTCTGTCCATCACTTTCATTGACCTAATGAAATGACCCTTTTGTCAATTGACATAAATGTCCATGATCGGAAAACGTCGATCATCGATTGACCAATGAACTAGTTTCTAGAGGATCACTAGGGACTCTGATGGTTTACATATCACACGTGCATTGACATTCCTATCAATGCAGTTATAGCATGATATAATACCTATTATGAACTTAATGAAATATGTCAATAATCTATATTATTATTTGCCTATAGGGCATATTTCCAATAGTTACCTCATCGAAGGCCCTAAACATGGGTATGTCCATGTGTCCATTTGTAGTGCTCGTATAAAATCACGCATTCGGTCGGCATCGCTCAGTCCAGTTGGTCTCACGCCTCTTTGATGCCATTTGTATAGCACTACCATGTAACAACCACGATAGGGCTGGTGGGGCCAATGAAAATGACGTATGTGTCCACGTGATGGAACCCATCTAAGGACGAATGGCCCGGGCGATGCCAATGCATGATTCCCTGAGGCAACGACATCATTTTACTTGTTTGTTTTGGTTGCACAATGAGAAACGGATTTTTTTCTAGCCCCCAATCATCCTCTATTGACTGTTTCCTTTGGTTGGCTATCCATCCTATCTCCTCCCCATCGCTGGTGGCCACGGTGGTCAGTGGTAAGGGAGAAAGGTACGGTTTTTTCTTGTTTTCCTTCTTAGTAGTTTTGGGTATACAAATAAAGTAGATCTTAGGTCTTCGTTGTCGTCCTCCCTCTGGTTGCTTATTGTGGAGACCGCAGGGTTCCTGGCACTGGAAACCCTAGCCGTTCTCACAGTGGTTGCGCAACTAACTTTGATTGACAAGTTCCCGAGCTCGGCGCCCCTGGCCCTGTCTACGGGTCGCTTGGCTAGATTTGGCCATCTCTCCTCTTCCTGGGCCTTCGATGGTGGTCACGCTCCCCTGGCCCGGCCTTCGGTGGTGGTCACGCCCCCTCTCCGGTGGCAGCCGTTTTGGGAACAAGTCCTCGCCGTCGCCATCAATCAGCAGAAGCAATGATGTAAGCGGTGCTGGTAGTATGGGGGCTATGTTGTGTTGTGGCAGCGTCGGTCATGCAGGATTGGCCAGCAAGGACTCTGCGGGTGATGCCCTTGTTATCAGAAACAACGTACAAGGTCATGTTGGCATGCTTCTAGCATGCTGCATGTGAACTAGGCTTCATGGGTGATTTCGATGGAAAAGAGAAGAAACTCTGGTTAAAGAACTAGAGACTAAGTATCGGTCTTCCTCAACAATACTTCAAGGGCAGGTCTGGTTATGCTCTGATCTCCAACTTTGGGTATGTTAACTTCACTTCCTTTGATTAGTTGGAGATTATGGAGTCTTCTTTAGGGTAAATTTAGCATGATGACCATAACTTGGACTGTTTCAATTGGGATAAACAAATTTGTGTGAATCTATGGAGTCAACGTGATATCAGCATAATTCTCACATATCTATTATCAATGAAGGGCAGGACTAATGGTTCAACTATTACAAATATTTGAAGAGGTCCATATTGCTGAATCACAGTCATATGAGCATAAGTTATATATGACCTTGAAGCAAATCAAAGGCAATCCTATATACTCAAATGAGCAAGATTTTCCATTAAAGTTTAGTTGCACATGGTTATGTTGGTTCGATGATAAACATGGTGCTGACACTGTCCCCGTAGTTTGGGTTGATCCACTGGCAGTGGATGACAACATTTCCAATGTGTTTCCTCAGATTCAACTATAGGGACCCGTAAGTTTGAGATCGGTGAAATATATTCTATATCTATAGCTCAGTACTCCAAGTCCTTGGATGTGTATGCAAGATAGACTGTTGGGAGAACCACCCACAGGGCATCAACTGGTTTGGAGCATAGAGGCCCTTGAAGACTGCAGATGCGGCACTTTTGATTCCGAGTTGTCGTCGGATGCTCAATCTCTATTTGGTTCCTCTTGTAGTCTTTAGTGTTGGCTTCACATGTTATCGTCACTTGCTTTGGGGTTGTGCCATTTTTCTCACCTCTATCTTGATTTTTGATGTAGAGCCTCGATGTACTTTTCTCATTAATGTTAATATACTTTCTTGTTCCAAAAGAACGCTCGTAGGACGAGACCATTCTCCTATTTGTTCACATAAAATATTATGATTGAGTCGAGGGAGGGGAGGGAAATTTGTTGTCGCATTATAGGCCATGACCCTGGTGCTCGATGCATTGCTCAGTCTGGGGATTGCTCAGGAATAAATGAAAATTTTACCACCAAGCAGTTTTCAGAGATGTTTTTCTATTTTGTTCATGTGTTATAATTCCCTACCACTTATCATGTCCACTTCTTATTATTTGTAACTGCTTGACAATTATATGACTTGCTAATGGCATCACCAAGGGTGACCTACCATTTGTCCACATACCAACTTGTCCAAACTCGGTTTTTATTCACAATCTGTTTTTCAGCAACTACTTATTCAACAATACAAATTTAAACATATATGCTGAAGCATTCCAAAAACATATATGGTGGACCACAAATTAAATCAACAGTGATTCAAACTACTACTATTGCATAGTTCAAATTTGAATTCAAATTAATCTGAATTCAAAAACTCCTCGTCTTTCAAAATCATCACCTATGAATGGGATAAATAAACTAAATTAAGTACACACTACAAGCGATATGAAACAATCAAACAAAACAGACAAAATAAACGATCAAACTCGTCTATGACCAACATTATGCTGGCACCAGAGACGGGGAGGAACATGGAGGTTCCAGGGAGCTAGTACGGTTGAGATGTGGCACCCATGGAATGCAATGTGAGAGGTTGTGAGGGAGCTGCAGGAGGTGTAAAGATCCGCGGCATGAGAGGGAGGGGCGGAGCACCAGTGATAATAGGCATCAGCAGTGCTCCAATGACAGGGTGTGGTCAACCGGCTATACAAAGAGCGGGGTCGAGCCGGAGTGGATAGCTTCTAAAAATAGTGTCATTGTTTCTTTTTCTATTAGGTGGTGTATCCACGGTTAGTGTGGAAGTACCAACCCATCTCAATGGCAGGGACGGGTCTTAACAGTTCATTAGGGCATACACTATGTTGTCCATAAGGCAATTCCATAATCAATTAATTTAGTCTATTAGGGTATCTATAGTGGAGGTTCACTCTACGGTATTATAGATATAGATATATAGATTAGATACATACATATACATATATACATACATATATAAAAATTGAACCATTTAGCGAGCTCTTAGGGCCTCAGCTACTATAGAAACATATACATTGCATTACATATACATATATAAAAGTTGAACCATTTAGCGATCTTTTAGGGCCTCATCTACTGTAGATTCCTAACTTAAGCCAATCACCGATCGACGTGTAACCTTTCTTTAGCACCTTATATCAGTGGGGTTTGTTTTCATTTTTCTTTTTACTAGCGTGTTTATTTCGTGTTGCCGGTGGCCTCTCTTGTTTCAGTTTCTCCCGGTTTCGATATAGGCTTCCTTCTTTATTGCTCCCGGCTAGTGCCGTCTCCTAGTTTCTCTCTAAATTTTTTTTTGAGAATTGATTTCTCTCTAAATTGGGCATATCATGTGCATGCCTTTGTTTACTTCCCCTGAACCCCGCTTCCCATCGTATAACCTCTCTCCTAAATTTTATTTGGGCGGGACTGTGCGTCCCTCGGAGGGCAGGAGCGTATGGAGCCTCCGGCTCCACTTCCTGCCATGTGTCATTTTCTTTAAAATGCCCAATTTTGCTTTCGTGTAGCAAAAAATTCCCTGTTTTTGTTTCTATATACGGAGTAGCAAAAAAGATTCGTACCAAAAAGAAAAAAAGACTAGGCTCGCCGGAGAATTCATAGAAAAAAAATCTACATGTAGCAAAAAATTATACTAACATAGAAATACCAAATTCGATGGAGACCTCACTGGAGGTTCAAATTTGACCTCATTTCGATAAATCGGTATAAAATCATTTAAGTGGGCAGAGTTATCTAGGACGAAGTTTGAAAACTCATAAAACATGGAAATCTTAATTAAGTAAAACATGTTGGTCCACTTAATATGTCTAGGATCTTGGCTTGTGGCATTCAGATCTATATTTTTCGTACTTATAGAATTGTTTACTACAAGAAGATGCACCCATCAACCTCCAAAAAGACACTTAATTCAAGAGTAGTCTATCACAATTACTTGTAGCTCAAGTTTGACCTAATTCCGTTAAATTGGCAAGAAGTCAGTGAAGTGTGCGAAGTTAGCTAGGAAGCTTGAATAATGTAATTATAAGAAACCATGGTCAACTTTCTGTGATAATTGGGGAGGTTGCATTTTCTTCTAACTATGGTAGGTCCCGTAGGAGCAAGGTACTTGAGTTAACATGATCGGTGGAAGTACAAGTTACATCAAGGACCTCATAAAAATGAAAATTACATCCAAGTCCATGCATTTAGCACAAGGTTCCTAAAACTAAGAAATGAAGTGTGTTTTGAGGTTTGCGCATACTAGCATTCATTGTGATAAAGACTATCAATAGAATATATCTAGACATGTTCTAATGTATAGATACATTTGTATCTAGACAAAATCAAATCAGTTATTTCTGGAGGGAGGGAGCACTACTGTGAATGGCCAATCTTTTGAATAATCTTCCCTCCGATGTCTGGGAAGCAAGTGAAACTTTTGAAACTGGAAACCCTTGAATTTTTTGCTGCCAAGGACCAAAGTGGTTTCCTTCCTATGTAGTACTCCTAATACACACCAATGCGGCTGCCGAACACACTAGAGAAATAGACCCACCCTCTCAAAAAAACAGAGCCGTCATACCAAGGCACATGTGTGCAGCTCCATGTTGTGGACGAGGGAGAGATTAGCCGGGCTGGTGCGCGAGGGGAGAGGGGTGTAGAGATGAGAGGCAGTGAAGGAGAGAGAAAACACACAATTTGTTTTGTGTGTATAGGTCCATAAATTTACTACTACTAGTAGAGTCAGGATTACCTCGTGTCAGCAACCCATCATAACTTTGCGCTAACATCTCCCCCGCAAAAAAACACTTTGCTCTGACATCGAACCGCCTTCAACTTTTCTTCTCTCTTTGTTGCTTCCCTCTTCCCCTGCATACGTTTTATTCTCTTTGCATGTATAGAACATAGACAGAGGTGATCATATGTCTAAGCAAAGAAATACTATGAGTAAGGGCATCCACTATGTTATCCATAATGAAAAAATGTAGTCCTTATGGACTTCCATATACACAGTGGAAGTTATCCACAAGATAAAAACCTTAATGGTCACCCTTAAGCTTATGGGTAGTCCATAAGCATTAAAATATTGATATCTAGTACACATAGCAATAGAAAATAAATTTTAATCACAAGACTACGAGAGGGTAGCTCTTACATGTGGGTCCTATCTTATGGACAAGTTTGACTAGATACATTGTGGTGCAATCAGCTAGCTTGGTATAGAAAGTGGGTCCCATCTTAAAGATAGGTTTGTCCATATACATAGGTGATGCCCTAAGTGTAGGGTTTGTTGCATGGAAAACAAAAAAATTCTATCGCAACAACGAATAAAACCAAGATCCAATCTATGGGAAATCTAAGATATAATCTACAAGATAGGTGCAATGAGATAGATGAGAACTAATCCTCGAATATCCAAAGCGTTAACAAGATCTAATCTCATGGTTGATGTAGTCGATCACTTTTCGATCTCAAGATCGCGACGACGATCCTTCCGGCGCCGCATTTCGGCAGCGCTACCGCACTCGGTAACATGTATGGAGTTGATGAAGACCTTTATATCCCCATTCCAGTGGGCAACATAGGTAGTAGATCCCCTCGGAATCCTAGCAGCACAACGGCGTGGTGGTGGAGGAGAAGACCTGTAGGGCTCTACCTAAGCCGGAGCAGGAAGATGGAGGAGGGAGAGGGGTGGTAGCTATGGTTGAGGTGAAGGGGCAAGGGTTCACCCTCCCCTCCCCTATTTATATAGAGGGGGTGCGGTTAGGGCAGCCCCTTGGCCTCCTCCCACTAGGGCCAGCACACATAGGGATTAGGGGGAAAACTATCCCCCAAGTTTCTCCCTTTCGAATTTAGGGTTTTGCCCTAAATCCTATGGGCTAGCCGGTTGGGCCCTTTGTGTTGCAGCCCAACACATGGCATTCACCATTGGTCCACACCATGCTACATCAACCACACCCTCAAAGGTGAACTCATTCTATACCCCACCCTCCTTTGGCTATCATGTGAATGGAATCCTACTTGAGACACGTGCCAATGCTATGACCAGGACCATGCCCATGACACCAAGAGGAGATGACAAGAGGACCCCAGAGATCAAGACCCCCAAGCAAGAGGCCTGGAAGAGAAGACGCAAGAAGCTGCTGAAGCTAGATCGGAGTCTCCGGTCCAGACCGGAGTCTCTGGTCTACCACACCGGAGTCTCCGGTCCATCTCCGGACCGACCCCCAAACCAGCGCCCAGGACAGTCAGAAGGCCCCTCCGGAGACGACACCGGAGATTGACCGAAGTCTCCGGTCCAGACCGGAGTCTCCGGCCATCACAACGGAGTCTCCGGACCGCGTGTATTGGGCCTGCGCGCCTCGGGTTGGGCCTGGCCCATGTAACACCCAGAACTTCCTATTTATGCCTATTTTACCCCTAGCTCGTGGCTGGCCTATATATAAGCCCCCACCCCCTCCTTGAAACCCTGTAGTTGATGATGAAAGAAGGCTTGTGCCTAAACCTAGATGGGAACCCCTCTCTATAGTTAATCTATGAGTTGTACAAGGCCTTGGAGTTCGGTTGTTCGTCTCCAAGTCGTCAAGACCCTCCTCAAGTGTTTGGTCTCTCCTCATCAAGGATTCTAGTAGTGCTAGGTATCTCCCTTTGGGATTCTACTTGGTTGCTACTCTCTCCTTTTGATTTGGATTCTATCATCCGCTTGCCGATCTCTCCTTTGGTGATTCTACCTAACGGTCTCTCGCCGAGGATTCTATTGGATTGGTTGTTCGAGCCAATGGGAGCAAATCGAATCGGGTTGTGTTTGCGTGTGTTTGTATCGTTACCTTGCATTTGTGTGCGTTCATCGCGTTCATCGGGTTTCCCCTCACTCCCCGCATCAAATCCGTGAAGATCGGGCCACCCTAGGGTCAATCCCACAAGGGATCCCATATCACTTTGGGTCTTGTTGTGGATAGCCCATGGCCCCCACAGCATGCCCTCGGCCTATGTGGCCCCTCCCGGGGTGGTGGGCCCACTAGTGGCCCCTTCTAGAACATTCTAGAAGCTCCGATCAAAATACCGATAAATTTTATGAACCCCGTAAAATGACTTTCATTATATGAATCTTATTCTCCATACCATTTAGGATCTCCTCTTGATTTCATGGATCCAATCCAAGACTCCAAACAACATTCGGTCTCCAACTCATATTCCATATCTACTTAAACAACATCGAACCTTAAGTGTGTCACCCTACGGTTCGCAAACTATGCAGACATGACCAAGACACCTCTCTGATCAATAACCAATAGCGGGACCTGGAGATCCAGAATGGCTCCCACATATTCAACAATGAATTCATGATTGAATGAACCATTAACATACGATAACTGATTCCCTATGTCGCGTGATACTTTACTTATCTGAGGTTCGATCCTCAGTATCTCCATACCTAGTTCAACCTTGTTACCAATAAGTACTCGTTACTCATTTCGTGGTATGACATCCCTTGTGACCTAGTCACATGCTTGCAAGCCAATTGAATGACATTCCACCGAGAGAGCCCAGAGTGTATCTATCCTTCATTTGGATGGACAAATCCCACTCTTGATCCATCTACTTCAACACATACTTTCATAATACCCAATGCCACCTTTATAACCACCCAGTTATGGAAATGGCGTTTGATGTAATCAAAGCACTCATCTGGTGATGGTGATTAACATGGTCTCATGGTCGAAGGATTTGGTTACTATGTATTTGAAAGCTTGTAGAAAAACAAACTTAATGACTTGATCTTATGCTATGCTTACTATGGGTGTGTGTCCATCACATCATTCTCCTAATGATATGACTTTTTTATTAATAACATCCAATGTCCATGATCAGGAAACCATGATCATCTATTAATCAACAAGCTAGCTCAAGAAGAGGATTACTACGGACTCTTTTATGTTTACAAAACATACAAGTATTAATGTTTATTGTTAATAAAATCATAGCATGGGATGTAAACATTTATCATAAACATACAGATATAATAATAACCACTTTATTATTGCCTCTTGGGCATATCTCCAACAGTCTCCCACTTGCACTAGAGTCAATAATCTAGTTTGGAAAAACTTGCGCATTCAACACCTATGGCTTTTTGGTGTTGTATATACATGATTTCTAGTGGTAAACATAATCTTCGGATCTGATACTTTCTGGTCCATGTGTATTTGCATGTCTTTGCGTCTCTATGCCTCACTCATTATCCAATGAGATTTCATTGTATAAATTAGGTCCTTTGGTGAGACCATTAGTTCCTTGGGGTTAAATCATGTCGATACAATTGTCGTACAATATATCTGAATAGTGCTAGCCTACTGTGAACCACACCTAGTTTGGTAGCAAACTACTTGACACAAATGCCCTCTTTTGCTGCTATAATAGCAGTCATATACTGAGCCTTTTATTGTAGTATCTGTCACAATGTCTTAACTTTGGAACTCATCCAAATACTTTATGGAACTTTCTTTCCATTACATTGTGCCACCCATAGTTTAAATTGAGATAAACTCAATTTATATCTTGTGACAAAAATAGTATAAATATAATATTTTACAATTAACTATCTATCTATTTGTCACCTCTACATAAATAATATATTCTTAGTTCTTCCAAAGATCATAAGAATATCCTTACTATCGTCCCATGATTATCTTATGAATCATTCTGGTATATGCTCATAACATTTACAGCATAGAACATATCTGGATGTGTACATATGACAGTATGATTGATCAAAATATTCTTCTGATTTCACTCACCAAGTGTCAAAACACTTGAATCTCGTTTCACTTACCAAGTGTCAAAACACTTGATTTTTTTAATCAATCCTTCATGTGTGACAAGTACCTTTCTTGTCATTTCCATATTGAACTCATTCAATATCTCATATGTGTACATTTGGCACAACCATATTAGTGTCTCAATCTATCCATATATACATTGGTACCTAATATTCGGGTTTTGCCTAAGTCTTTCATCAAAATGAAATTCTTAACTTATGTCAATAAAAGATACATCAATTCCAACCAAAAATATGTCTTTCACATAATATATTAGAAATATGTCTTAGCGCTCCCACTTAATTTCTTGCAAATGCAAGCATCTTCATCGTCTCCAATGAAATTAAACTCTTTTAACAGTTTCATCACGGTGAAGGTTCCAACTCCGCGATGCTTACTTCAACCATTGAAGTTTGCATGCGATTTTATGATCCTTTGAATGAAAAAAACCCTTTGGATCGTGTCATGTACACGTCCTAGGCAACCATTCTATTAGAATAACTTTGTTTTGTTTATTCAACTACCATATACCAAAATCATATGTAGTGGTTGCTACATTAATCCGTCTAGACTAAATATCGCTATGAAAGATCAAATCTTGTCATAGTCAACTCCTTGAACATTGTCGTAAACTATTTCTTGACATGTTGATTATTTCATGGATGTGAAACATATATGTCTATTTCTTTATAGATACAAATACGACTAAAAAGTTTTACACCTTTCTAGAGGGTCTTCCAAGTTCAAAACTTGATTTCTCGTGTATAGAACTATCATGAATTTTATGGCTTCAAGCCATTTGATGGAGTCAGGGCCCATCATCGCTTCTTTGTACAAAGTCGGTTCATCATTGTCAAACAATAATGACTTACTTTAAAATCTTAGTATTTGATTGTTTAGCCGGCCTACTTGGTTCAATAGGAACTTAGACCTCCGTGACCACAATATTTGAGGCACATGAGCCATGAACATTGTTGCTGCCTCCGGGACACTTTCCGGTGCTGCGCAACTCAACACATATATCTAAGGTTCAATAACTGTCACATCCCAAATTTTAGATTTGGTACTGCATAGCATATATGTCATTGCATCATGAGCACCATTGCAAAAAAATTCAGTTTCAAACTTTTTGTCAAAACCCACTTGCATGCCTTTGTCACATACACTTGAGTGTTGGGTTTCTACCTTTCATCTGCTATAATGGTTTAGTTTAGTTGTTTGGAAGGCACAGGTGTGTAGAGGGTTCCGACACGAACCTGTAGCAATTTGAATCGTCTCATTTGGAGCTACGGTTCAAAAGTTATGATTGACTGATTTTTTTTTAAATTTAGACAGTTCTGTCAGTTTCAGACTGAATTTCATATAAGAATTTATCACTGGAAAAAGAAAAGGAAATGGAAAAAAAAAGAACCGCACGCCAGCCGCGGCCCACCCGACCGGTCCAGCCGGGGCCTGCGAGCCTTGCAGCCAGCGGCAGCAGCAGCACGCGACCGCGCGTGTGGAGGATAACTAAGCGCCGCCCACCCAGCACCGCGCCACTAGCCAGTGGGCCCTGCCCGTCAGCCTCCGTCTGCCACCGCCATGTGGACCCCGCGGGTCATCCCTGAAGGGTTTCGCAGCATAGTAAATCAAAATTTTCTACGAAAGCGAACAGAAGGAAAGCCAAGATCTAATCTAGGAGATTCAAACAACGAGAGAGATTGGATTAGATCTTCATACCCTTGAAGATTCGCATAGCGGAACGTTCGTCAGAACGTGGGTGATGTAGTCGTACTCGCTTCTCCTCCTCGCGATCCGATCCGATCTAGCACCACAAGTGGCGGTGCCTCCGTGAGATGCACACGTGCAGCACCTCGACGTCTCCTCCTTCCTCGGACCAGCAAGTAGGGTGGAGAGATAGATTGGATCTACAACGCGACGGCGCGGTGTATATGGTGGAGAATTTCTGCAGCGGGGCTTCGCCTACAAACAGTCGGGAGGGAGAGAGGAGGGCAGCAGGGCAACTAGGGTTTGGAGGAAGGTGTGTAGGGAGGGGGCGCCCTAGCCCTCTATATATAGAGGGGGAGGGGGCGGCTAACCCTAGCTCCTCCTCCAAGCCTTGGGCCGGCGGCCAAGGGAGGGAGGAGTAGGGGGCTAGGGCTCTATCTCTAGTTTAAACAATTTAAACTCTCCCTTATCTAGAAATTCTATCTCTAGATTTAAACGAGTTAAATCTCTCTAGAATCGGCTGGGCCCTATGGGGCCTTGTGCCCCTGGCCCAATGCGGCCAGGACACTCCCTCATAGGCCCATGCCCCCTCCCGGAAGGTGGGACCACGTTGGCCCCCTTCCGGAAGGTTCTAGAAGCTTCCGGTACAATACCGATTAACCCGGAACAATTCCGAACTCCAAAAACTGCACTGCCTTATATGAATCTTATTCTCCGGACCATTCCGGAACCTCTCGTGATATCCCGTATCCCATCCGAGACTCCGAACAAAAATTCATAAACCAAGTATCCAATCTATCCTAGCGTCGAGACACGTTAAGTGTGTGACCCTGCGGGTTCGAGAATATGCAGACATGATCTTCTATCAATAATCAACAGCGGGGTCTGGGCACCCATATTGACTCCCACACATTCATCGATGATCATATCGGATGAACCACGATGCCAGGATTCAATCAATCCCATATATATATTCCCTTCGTCTCGCGATATTTTACTTGCCCGAGATTCGATCGTCGGTATCGTCATACCTAGTTCAATCTCGTTCACAGCAAGTACTTTACTCGTTCCGTAATCCGATATCACTTTGTGATTAACTCCTTAACCACATGCTTGCAAGCGGTGTTGATATCGATTACCGAGTGGGCCCGAAGTATATCTCTCCGACTTGGGAGGGACAAATTCCATCTCGATACATACAACCCAACAGATACTTTCCGATCACCTGAGAGACACCTTTATGATCACCCTCTCATAGGATGACGTTTGATGACCTTAAAGCTTTCTTCCGATACCAGGGAGTTGTATTATCTCATGGTCTAAGGAATACAATATTTGACATGAGAAAAGCTTCGCAAAGACGAACACTATGAAACGATCTAATAGCTTTGCTTAGTTTGGGTATGTCCACCATATCATTCTCCCAATGATATGATCTCATTATCAATTGACAACTCATGTCTATGGTTTGGAAACCTTAACCATCATTGATCAATGAGCTAGTCCATAGAGGCGTACTAGGGACACGGTGTTGTTCACAAACCACACAAGTATTAATGTTTCCGCTTAATACAATTCTAGCATGGAATATAAACTTTATCATGAACAAGAATTATAATAATAACATCTTTATTATTGCCTCTAGGGCATAATTCCAACAGTCTCCCACTTGCACTAGAGTCAATAATCTAGTTTACATTTGGCAACAATCTCACACCCATGGCACTGAGGTGCTGATCATGTTTTACACGTGGAAGAGGTTTAGTCAATGGATCTGCGACATTCAGATCTGTATGTACTTTGCTGATCTTCAGATCTCCATCTGCTATATAATCTCGGATTATATGAAACTTGCAGTTGATATGCTTGGTCTTTGGATGATATCTTGGTTCCTTAGTGAGTGCTATGGCGCCAGTGTTGTCACATAATATCTCCAGTGGGTCCAATACACTTGGAACCACGCCAAGCTCAGTGATGAAGTTTCTGATCCAAACTCCTTCACTTGACGCTTCTGCAGCAGCCATGTATTCCGCTTCTACTGTAGATCCCGCGATCACGCTTTGCTTGCAGCTTCTCCAGCTCACAGCTCCTCCATTCAAAATATACACGTATCCTGTCTGAGATTTAGAATCATCCTTGTCGGTGTCGAAACTAGCATCGACGTAACCTTTTACGACGAGCTGTTCATCACCCCCATAGACTAAGAACATTTCTTTAGTCCTATTTAGGTACCTTAGGATGTTCTTCACGGCTGTCCAGTGTTCCACTCCTGGATCACTTTGATATCTGCTCGTCAAACTAAGAGCATTGGACACATCCGGTCTAGTACACAGCATGGCATACATGATGGAACCTATGGCCGAGGCATAAGGCACTTTGCTCATAGCTTCCCTATCATTTACCGTAGCTGGACACTGAGCCTTGCTCAATATCTTACCTGACAACATAGGCACTGAACCTTTCAATGCCTTATCCATTCTGAACCTTTTCAGAACTTTGTCTAGGTATGTACTCTGGCTTAAAGCTATCAGGCGTCTTTGTCTATCTCTATAGATTTTGATGCCCAATATATAAGCAGCTTCACCTAGGTCTTTCATTGAAAAACACTTGTTCAAATAACTCTTTACTTCGTTAAGCATGTTGATGTCATTTCCAATAATCAATATGTCATCCACATATAGTACCAGAAACGTCACCGAGCTCCCACTCACTTTCTTGTAGATGCAAGCTTCGTAGCAATTTGGAACAAATCCAAAGCTCTTGATCACTTGATCAAAACGAAGGTTCCAACTCCGAGACGCTTGCTTCAGTCCATAAATGGAACGCTGAAGTTTGCATACTTTATCAGCATCCTTAGGATCGACAAAACCTTCGGGTTGCATCATATACAACTCTTCATCAATGTTGCCATTGAGGAAAGCAGTCTTGACATCCATTTGCCATATTTCATAATCATGAAACACAGCAATTGCTAATAAAATCCGAATGGACTTAAACATTGCTACGGGAGAGAAAGTCTCATCGTAGTCAACACCTTGAACTTGTCGAAAACCTTTCGCGACAAGCCGTGCTTTATAGATGGTAACATTACCATCCGCGTCCGTTTTCTTCTTGAAGATCCATTTGCACTCCACGGCCTTTCGGTCGCTAGGAGGGTCCACCAAAGTCCATACTTGGTTTTCGCTCATGGATCCCAATTCGGATTTCATGGCTTCTAGCCATTTCTCAGAGTCTGGGCTCATCATCGCTTCCTCATAGTTCGTAGGTTTGCTGTCTTCTACTAACAAGACAGTCAAGACAGGGTTGCCGTACCACTCAGGAGGGGCACGCGACCTTGTCGACCTGCGACGTTCAGTAGCAGCATCGTCCGAAGCTTCATGATCCTTGTCATTAGCTTCCTCTATTGTTGGTGCAGGCGGCACTGGAACAATTTCAGGTGCTGCGCTACTCTCCAATTCAAGAGAAGGTTCAATAACCTCGTCTAGCTCTACTTTCCTCCCACTCACTTCTTTCGAGAGAAACTCCTTCTCAAGAAAGGAACCGTTCTTTGCGACAAACACTTTGCCTTCGGTTCTGCGATAGAAGGTATACCCAATAGTTTCCTTAGGGTATCCTATGAAGACGCATTTCTCCGCTTTGGGTTCGAGCTTGTCCGGCATCAACTTCTTGACGTAAGCTTCGCATCCCCAAACTTTAAGAAACGACAACTTAGGTTTAGCACCAAACCACAGTTCATACGGTGTCGTCTCAACGGATTTAGATGGAGCCCTATTTAAAGTGAATGCAGCGGTTTCTAATGCATAACCCCAAAATGATAACGGCAAATCAGTAAGAGACATCATCGATCGGACCATATCTAATAGGGTTCGATTCCGGCGTTCAGACACACCATTGCGCTGTGGTGTTCCGGGTGGCGTGAGTTGCGAAACGATTCCACTTGCTTTGAGATGCGTGAGAAAATCATAACTCAAATATTCGCCCCCACGATCGGATCGTAGAAACTTAATCTTTCTGTTACGATGGTTCTCCACTTCATTCTGAAATTCTTTGAACTTTTCAAACGTTTCAGATTTATGTTTCATTAAATAGATATACCCATATCTACTCAAGTCATCGGTAAAAGTGAGAAAATAGCGATATCTACCGCGCGTTGAAACACTCATCGGTCCGCATACATCGGTATGTATGATTTCCAACAAGTCCGTTGCTCGCTCCATCATACCGGAGAACGGGGTTTTGATCATCTTGCCCATGAGGCATGGTTCGCATGTGTCAAATGATTCAAAATCAAGAGACTGCAAAAGTCCATCAGAATGGAGTTTCTTCATGCGCTTTACACCAATATGACCTAGACGACAGTGCCACAAATAAGTAGTATTATCACTATCTACTTTGCATCTCTTAGCCTCAATGTTATGGATGTGTGTTTCATCCCTTTCGAGATTTAGAAGAAATAAACCATTCACAAGAGGTGCATGACCATAAAAGATGTTACTCATATAAATAGAACAACCATTATTCTCCGATTTAAATGAATAACTGTCTTGCAATAAACACGATCCAGAAATAATGTTCATGCTCAACGCAGGCACATAATAACATTTATTAAGGTTTAAAACTAATCCCGAAGGTAAAACTAAGGAGAGCGTGTCGACGGCCATCACATCAACTCTTGATCCGTTGCCAACGCGCATCGTCACCTCATCCCTCGCAAGCCGCCGTCTATTCCGTAGCTCCTGTTTCGAGTTACAAATATTAGCAACTGAACCAGTATCAAATACCCAGGCACTACAACGAGGGCTAGTGAGGAAAACATCAATAACATGTATATCAAATATACCT
This sequence comes from Avena sativa, assembly GCA_916181665.1. Classification (NCBI taxonomy): domain Eukaryota; kingdom Viridiplantae; phylum Streptophyta; class Magnoliopsida; order Poales; family Poaceae; genus Avena; species Avena sativa. The sequence goes on along the minus strand of OV702293.1, from coordinate 90,915,120 downwards.
TTGATGGTGCCAGCCTTCTTGTCCGCTAAGTACTTCGGACAGTTGCGCTTCCAGTGACCCTTGTCCTTGCAATAGAAGCACTCAGTGTCCGGCTTGGGACCAGACTTGAGCTTCTTCTCAACAGGGGCAACGCGCTTGCCGCCACCTTTCTTGAAGGGCTTCTTTGCACCTTTACCTTTCTTGAAGGAGGGCTTGTTGACCATCAACACATGATTATCCTTCTTGATGTCCACCTCCGCAGCCTTCAGCTTTGCGAAGAGCTCGGTGATCGTATCAGTGGAACCAATCTGATTATGAGTCACTACAAAACTTTTGTAGCTGGGAGGGAGTGATTGAAGAACCCTGTCAATCTTGAGCTCTTCTGGAATCTTGCAGTCCAGTTGCTCAAGGCGTTGAGTGTAGCCCGACATCTTAATGGCGTGCTCACTAACGGAACTCCCTTCCTCCATCTTGCAGTTAAAGAACTTCTCGGAGATCTCATATCTCTCAGAACGGGCCTGAGTCTGAAACATGGTTTTCAGCTCCTCGAGAATCTCAAAGGGCCCGGGATAGTTTTCAAAACGATTTTGAAGTTCCGGTTCCATAGCAAACAACATGGTGCTCTTAATCACACCATAATCATCTTTGCGCGACTGATAGACAGCTTTCTCATCAGCCGGCGCAGTTGCAGCAGGGGGGTTACCTAACGCTTTCTCAAGGACATAGTCCTTTTGTCCGCCAGACAGAATGATTCTTAGATTGCGGAACCAGTTGGTGAAGTTAGACCCATTGTTTCTAAGCTTTTCTTTCTCAGCAAAAACGTTGAAGTTGAAGTTGGACTTGGCCATGTGATCTACAGTATTTGCAAGTACAATTTAGACTATGTTCATGATAAATAGTTCAACTTAATCAAATTACTAGATGAACTCCCACTAAATTCAACATCCCTCAAGTTGTTTAGTGAACACGATCCAAATTCACCACACCTAATCCGATCTTCACGAGAAGAGATGTGGCTTCAATGGTGGACAATGAAGTGTCGATCATATCATTCATATGACTCATGCTTAACCTTTCGGTTCATGTGTTCCGAGGCCATGTCTGTACATGCTAGGCTCGTCAAGTCAAACCCAAGTATTTCCGCGTGTGCAAAACTGGCTTGCACCCGTTGTATGTGAGCGTAGAGTCTATAGCACCCGATCATCACGTGATGCTTGGACACGATGAACTTTCGCAACGGTGCATACATGGGGAGAACACAGTTTTATCTTGATCTTTAAGTGAGGAATCATCTTATAATGCTACCATCGCGATCTAAGCATAATAAGATACATAAAAGGATAAACATCACATGCATATAACTTTATGTGACATGGTATAGCCAATCTTCGCGCAATGATCTCCATCTTGTGCGTTCCGGCATGATCTCCATCACTTCACCATGATTGCCTCCACCACGAATAGCAACTACAACTATTGCTAACTACTTAGCGATAAAGTAAAGCTATTACATGGCGTATAAGAAGTTGACTCGCAGGTCATACACAATTATAAAGACAACCATATGGCTCCTGCCGGTTGTGTACTCATCGACATGCAAGTCGTGAAACATTACAAAACATGATCATCGCATACAATATACACATCACATCTTGGGCCATACCATATCACAGAAAACACTCCCTGCAAAAACAAGTTAGATGCCTCTACTTTGTTGTTGCATGTTTTACGTGGCTTATGGGAGTAGATGCTAAGAACGATTCTTACCTACGGAAAGCCACAACGGTGATATTATGGTTGCCAAACTCCGGTGTTAATCCCATGACAACTATAGTGAGAGAAACTGACATCCACCAGCCGCATGTGTGGTACAAGCCACACGTCAAGTGCGGAGCCGGTCTCGCGAACAACGTCGCGTAAGGTTGGCCTGGACCACTTCAATCTCACTATCCCGCGCCATAAGAAGAACACAAACAAGAGGCTTGCAACAGAAAACATCAACGCCCGCAACAACCATGTTGCGTTCTACTCGTGAAACACATCTACGCATAGATCTAGCTCTGATACCACTAAAGGGTTTCGCAGCATAGTAAATCAAAAATTTCTACGGAAGCGAACAGAAGGAAAGCCAAGATCTAATCTAGGAGATGCAAACAACGAGAGAGATTGGATTAGATCTTCATACCCTTGAAGATTCGCACAGCGGAACGTTCCTCGGAACATGGGTGATGTAGTCGTACTCGCTTCTCCTCCTCGCGATCCGATCCGATCTAGCACCACAAGTGGCGGTGCCTCCGTGAGATGCACACGTGCAGCACCTCGACGTCTCCTCCTTCCTCGGACCAGCAAGTAGGGTGGAGAGATAGATTGGATCTACAACGCGACGGCGCGGTGTATATGGTGGAGAATTTCTGCAGCAGGGCTTCGCCTACAAACAGTCGGGAGGGAGAGAGGAGGGCAGCAGGGCAACTAGGGTTTGGAGGAAGTTGTGTAGGGAGGGGGCGCCCTAGCCCTCTATATATAGAGGGGGAGGGGGCGGCTAACCCTAGCCCCTCCTCCAAGCCTTGGGCCTGCGGCCAAGGGAGGGAGGAGTGGGGGGCTAGGGCTCTATCTCTAGTTTAAACAATTTAAACTCTCCCTTATCTAGAAATTCTATCTCTAGATTTAAACGAGTTAAATCTCTCTAGAATCGGCTGGGCCCTATGGGGCCTTGTGCCCCTGGCCCAATGCGGCCAGGACACTCCCTCATAGGCCCATGCCCCCTCCCGGAAGGTGGGACCACGTTGGCCCCCTTCCGGAAGGTTCTAGAAGCTTCCGGTACAATACCGATTAACCCGGAACAATTCCGAACTCCAAAAACTGCACTGCCTTATATGAATCTTATTCTCCGGACCATTCCGGAACCTCTCGTGATATCCCGGATCCCATCCGAGACTCCGAACAAAAATTCATAAACCAAGTATCCAATCTATCCTAGCATCGAGACACGTTAAGTGTGTGACCCTGCGGGTTCGAGAATATGCAGACATGATCTTCTATCAATAATCAACAGCGGGGTATGGGCACCCATATTGACTCCCACACATTCATCGATGATAATATCGGATGAACCACGATGCCAGGATTCAATCAATCCTATATATATATTCCCTTCGTCTCGCGATATTTTACTTGCCCGAGATTCGATCGTCGGTATCGTCATACCTAGTTCAATCTCGTTCACAGCAAGTACTTTACTCGTTCCGTAATCCGATATCACTTTGTGATTAACTCCTTAACCACATGCTTGCAAGCGGTGTTGATATCGATTACCGAGTGGGCCCGAAGTATATCTCTCCGACTTGGGAGGGACAAATTCCATCTCGATACATACAACCCAACAGATACTTTCCGATCACCTGAGAGACACCTTTATGATCACCCTCTCATAGGATGACGTTTGATGACCTCAAAGCTTTCTTCCGATACCAGGGAGTTATATTATCTCATGGTCTAAGGATTACAATATTTGACATGAGAAAAGCTTCGCAAAGACGAACACTATGAAACGATCTAATAGCTTTGCTTAGTTTGGGTCTGTCCACCATATCATTCTCCCAATGATATGATCTCATTATCAATTGAAAACTCATGTCTATGGTTTGGAAACCTTAACCATCATTGATCAATGAGCTAGTCCATAGAGGCGTACTAGGGACACGGTGTTGTTCACAAACCACACAAGTATTAATGTTTCCGCTTAATACAATTCTAGCATGGAATATAAACTTTATCATGAACAAGAATTATAATATCTTTATTATTGCCTCTAGGGCATAATTCCAACAATCCCTTTCCTCTATCTCTCCCGTTTCGTGAGGAACACCACGGCCACACCGATTTGGTGAGAAAATTGGACCAAAACTGTTCATTTCTTTTGCCCTCCTACACATCTAAGCCCCATATAAACCTCTGCCCCTCCTCGTTATTTTTTCCCCGTTTTTCTTGAACCCTAGCTCGCCTCGAGCTAGCTCGTTCTGCCGCCGCCGTCTTGACTCGCGGTAATAACTCACTCTCGCCAAAACGGCCACCCCTCGCACGCCGTCGACCTCTCTACGTTCCCCACCCTCGACAACGAGTGCCTAACCCCTTTTCCCCATCCGCAGATCGCCGAACGTCGTGGAATTGCTCGCCGGAGCCCGAGCTGCACCGCCGCCTCCATCCGCTCACTGCTGCCGCTAGAGGAAGCTAGGGAAGCAACCAAAGAGACCCCCGGGACCGCCGCCCTCTACCGATCCCCGTCGTGCCATCCACCGCTGCTAGGGACCACCGTAGGAGCCGCCGTCGTCGTCGTCCGAAGCCACCGCCGTCGCTACCTCGCTGTCCACAGAGGAGAGGAAGAAAACCATCTCCGCCGCCCGATTTCCTCTCAACGGCCAGGATTAGCCTAGGTCGAAGCGGTACCGCCCAACCACGGGCCGCCGCGTGGCGCTGGACCCGCACGGTCAACCAGTAAGCGCAGACTCTATTAAAAATGATTTAAGAAGAGTTGGAGTTTGCAGAAAATAGATGAAACTTGTAAAATCAATAGATATTTATCCACTAGGCCAGAAATTACAAATAAGGTACAATTGGATTTAATTTTTCACGTAGAATACTTCTGTACAAATTTTTCAGACTTTTGCAGCACGGTTTTGCCGTGAATAATTAAATAGTTTAATGTCCTATTTAGAGTAATAAATTCATAGTAAAAGTTCTACAACTCCAAAAATTGCAAATTAGGTGTCCCTGGAATCAGTAGAACAAGTAGATTCCGTTTGTGAATTAAAAAGGTAGCCTTACAGTACTGTAAGTTGCAGAAACAATTAAAAGGCTTTCTAGAGTATTTTAATTATATAAAAAGTTCCGTAATTCCTTTTTGAGTGGTTCTAGTTGGTACTGGTTCTATTTTTGGTTGCCTACACAGTAGATATTTTTTCAAGATTTTAAAAACTAGTTGACAGCAGTGGTTTAATAATTGGACTAGAGCTTCATTATTTGGCCATTTAAAATTGCATGCTTTGTTTGCAATGCTTTTAAAATGTTTCACATGCATGCATACAGTAGGTATACTAAACAAAGCTGTGGAAAGATACTGTAGCATTGCTTAACTTGTCATTCATACATCTTGCATTGTTATGTTTGTATATGATTGTTTATGTGTTGCAATTATGTATCGTGTAGATTATGACGAGTGCAACGCTTGGTTCTGTGAGGACTGTACTCTTGACTCCTACCGTCAAGGCAAGTAGTTGCTATTTTGATCATGAATTGTCCTACTATTTTCCCTTGTGCACTTGTAGTGTATTTTTGGTAGCTACATGTGTAGGTATTACTATGTTATGCTAAGTCCTATGTATTGTGGAAGGGAAATCCTTTGTAGTTGAGCTCTGTATGGTAGATGTGCTTAGCATTGCTGTAGATACGTGGAAGGGATCATGCTTTAGTAAAGTAAAGGTTTTGTTCCACTAAAACAACATAATGTCAATAAACTACCTGGGCGGAGTGGCTGGATTAGTCATCGGAGTGTGAATAATGGTGGGGAATGCCGCCCAGGGCACTGAGAAGGATTAGTTGTCTTTATTCCAGTAGCTTACATGTGCAACCATGTGCCAGTAAGAAATGGGTGGCTGGTTGGACTTAGTAGGTCATGGTGACCCGAACCCATCATAGCCAGAGATGTAGTGAATGGTAGGTTGGTACCGGTGCACAGTGGGGTTTGTGGATCTACTTCCGGAACAGTCTCTTCTTGGACTTCTCCCTATCGCCACAAAATATGCGTGTGGTGGTACGAGCTGGACTGTTCAAGTCACATGGGTAAAGTGTACTAACACCTGCATGGTGTATGATCTAAGTGCTTAGCCGTGTCCCCGGTTATGGACAATTGAGTTGCTTGATATTGATACTATGACATATTCTCGCTCTTCTTTATTTCTTGATTTCTAAAACTTGATGGGTGAACTTAATGGGTTATTGTGAATCAAAATTGGTTTAACAAAGTAGGACAAAGTGTTTGGAAAATGCAAGCTAGCCACAACTCCACCAGCCAAATAAGCATGTAGTTGCTAAGTCTATTGTCTCCCTATTTAGCGCTACTTGCCATACATTCCATGTATTGACCCTTCGGGGCTGCTACGTTTTATGTTGCAGGATATTCTGACTCTGATTGATCTTCTAGGTCATGGTACTTCACTCTGCACTTGTTCGCTTGTGGGCAATTTGGAGATTGAAGGAGTTATTTATTTATGTTTGATACTTGAATAAGTTTTTGCTAGCCTTCGAGCTAATCTTTATTGTAATAAATTTATACTCTAGATCTTCGTTATTTATGATACACGGATATTTTACTTTGTTATTCATCTAAGTTCTATGTAAGCCAATTAACCGATCCAGCGATTGGCATGTTGCATAGAAGCTACAGTCTTTTTAGTACTGTAGTGTTACAGATGGTATCAGAGCCCGTGTGTCGACTGTAGGATCATGACCTAGGTCGGAATAGGAAGCCATAGAATCACTAAAGCTTATATTAACTCTATCTTTCATCTTATGCCTTTCACTCTCGTAAATATTTATCATTGCCATTATCACACTTTCCTCTTTTAATTGATAGATGGGAGAAGTCAAGACTGAGTATGCTGGGATCGAGTCACCAAGGACATTTGCAAGACAGTCGGGATAGCTCTCACAGTCATTGGGCTTGCCGCTGCCCATGTTCAAGGAAAGAAGGCTATACACCTATGGATATGGCGAGGATGCCTGGGAGATCACCACTATCATCTTCAGGGATGTCTCCTTGCCAAACCCTGTGCATCTGGTCTACACCAAGACGTATTGCAACTGGGAGCTTGGAATAAACTTGGCCCTGCATGAAGCCCTATCATGCCAGTGCCATCTTGTTCGACACCTGCTGCCAGAAGACTCTCCTTACCGTGACTACAGAAGGAGTTGATGAGAATGGGAATGTTGTGGTTACCCCAGGCAACAAGATCAAGATGCCGCCCCGTTGGAGGCACATATAGGATATGGAGATGGAGAATAGATTCCTAGCTGAGAAGGTGATGATGGTAAAGGAGAGAGCTGATTTTGCCAACAACGGTCTAGTGGTCCAAGGACAGGAGATTGATACTTTACACGAAGTTGTGGATGTTCTGAACCACGCACTTATTGGCAGGGATGCGACCATAGCGCATCTATATGGGACCGTCCAGGAAAATAATCAAGCCATAGAGCAGCTGCAAGGGACCGTCCAGGAAAGGGACCAGACTATTGTTGATATGGCAGCCCAGATTGCCGCTCTCCAAGCACAGTTGAATCCACCCCCTGATGAGAACAATGGAGATGATGGCAATGATGATGATAAGACGGAGGAAACAAGGATGATGAGGATGAAGATGATGATGATGATGGGGATGGAGATGACGATGGTGGAGGAGATGAAGCTGTTGCTGTTGCAGCAGAGGATGAAGAGGAAGAAGAGGATCCAGAAGAGTTGGACTTTGAGGTCTCAAGTGAGGATTCAGGAGAAGTGTATACACCACCGCCATGGATGTTCCATGGACAGAAGCGCGAACGCATGAACGCAAGGACCTACTGCAACCTCTTCATGAAGTAGTTAGATGGCCACCAATTAGTCTTCATTAGGATACATCGTTAGTTTAAGGCCTCGATCAGTGTAAAACTTAGTTGCTATTAGTTTAAAGTGGTTAGGATGCTCTATTGTGTACTCTAAAGTTTCAGAATTATTTGTGGGAATTTTATAAATGAGTTATGGCAATATTTTGGTTGATATTCGAGTTTTTCCTGCTGCAGTTTTCTGCTGACCCTGCTGTACTGTACGATTTTTCATGTTTTTTTGGTAACTGGGAAAAATCTGAAAAATAGGGTCTGGTTCGAAACTCTCTTTAATGTATGCACAAAAATTCGTGATGAGTTTAAGTCAGGTAGAAAAATTCGTGAACACTTCTGGACTGTTCTGGCAGATTCCTGTTTTATTGCTTTTGTTGGCATGTTTATATTTGTAATTGTTGCTAACGCCTCTAAAACTATTTCAATAGCTGTATACTGTTAGTATAACCCGTAGAACAGTGCTTTCTTGCCAATTTGCTGATATATGCTTGTGTGTAGTTGCTTGTGCTTGTTTTGTTGTTGTATGATCATAATGCATGGGTAGATTATTTATTTCGTAGATACTCTTTCTAAACTTACCTGTGCTGAACCGCAGATGCCGCCTCGTCGTCAACCCATTGAGATGGAACAGCTGATGGCAGCGCAGGCGCAGCTAGCGCAAGTGATAACTCAGTTTATGGCTGCCCAGAACAACAACAATAACAATAACAACAACAACGGGAACAACCAGCCCCAAGGTGATGCACTTACAAGGTTTCTGAGGCTGAGGCCAGCAAAGTTTTATACAGCACCTGAACCAATCATTGCTCTCGACTGGTTGCGTTCAGTGAACAAGGATCTGATAACTGTTGGATGCACAGATGTTGAAAAGGTGAGGTTTGCTGCTCACCTACTGGAGGGACAAGCTGCTTCTTGGTGGGAAACTTTCCAGATCACCCACCCGCTGGACACTGTAACCTGGGCAATGTTTGAGGAAGGTTTCAAAACCAACCATGTCTCTTCAGGAGTTCTGAGCCTGAAGAGGAAGGAGTTCTGCAACTTGCGCCAAACCAACCACACCGTGGCTGAATATATAGAGGAGTTCAACAACCTGTCGCGTTATGTCCCTGAGGATGTTGACACTGATGCCAAGAGGAGAGAGAGGTTCCTGGATGGCCTCAGTGATGAGATCTCGGTACAGCTACTAGTGGTTTAATGCCCCACTTTCTAGGAGCTTATGGACAAGGCTAGAATCTTGGAGGGAAAGCACAAACAGGTGGAAAACCGCAAGAGAAATAACAACAACCACCACTCTGGCTCTCACCACAAGTCTCGCACTTCTTATGATGGATACTCCAAGCATGGAAGTGATGACCGCGACCACCGTGGAGGTAGTGGACATCGTCATGATGGACACAGGAGCAGCAACCACCACCGTGGAGGGAATGACCGCCACCACAATGGTCACAAGAACCACAATGGCAGCTCTGGGAGGAACAATGGACACGGCTATGTGAGCAAGAAGGACCTCAGCAATGTGGAGTGGTACAAGTGCAAGAAGCTGGGTCACTATGCAAGCACCTGCCCGGAGAATTTTCCAGGAGTTAGACCCAAGATTGGCTCCAACCAGAAGGAAAATGTGAACCATGTGGATGTGGAAGAGATCAGTGACGAGTCAGACCTCGTGATTGCTAAGTTTCCAGTCGATTCCCATATTGCACTTGTTTTATTTGATACTGGAGCATCACATTCATTCATATCAAGGGCATTTGTGGATAGACATAAGTTACCCACTGAGGTACTGAAAGGGACAATTAGAGTGAGCACACCGGGAGGATAAATGTTAGCTAGTGTGGGTTGTCGTGACTTGACCCTAGGAATTGGAGCACACAGTTTTCCAGCACACCTTGTTGTTTTGGAGTCACAGGGACTAGATGTGATACTAGGTATGGATTGGTTGTCCGCGCACGATGGCCAGGTGGATTGTGCAAGGAAAGAAATTTCACTCAGAACTCCACGGGCACGAGGATTAAGTTTAAATCATCAGCACATCTTAGGAGGGCCGAGGTGAATTCTCTTAAGGGGGTTAGCATGGACACAGTACCTGTAGTGAGAGAATACCCCGACGTGTTTCCAGAGGAGCTACCAGGGATGCCACCAGACCGTGATGTGGAGTTTCTAATTGACTTAATGCCGGGGACTAGACCAATATCCAAAAGGCCATACAAGATGGATGTGGATGAACTGAAGGAGTTGAAGAAGAAATTGAGAGAGCAATTGGACAAGGGATTTATTCAGCCCAGCTCGTCTTCATGGGGTGCGCCTGTTCTGTTTGTGGAGAAGAAGGACAGTAGCAAGAGCTTGGTAGTGGACTATCGTTCGCTGAATGAAGTGACTATCAAGAATAAATACTCTCTGCCCAATATAAATGATTTGTTTGATCAGTTGGAAGGAGCAAAGGTGTTTTCCAAGATTGATCTGAGATCAGTATATTTTCAACTGAAGATCCGGGAAGAGGACATACCAAAAACTGCTTTCACCACTAGGTATGGTTTATATGAGTATACGGTTATGTCTTCTGGACTAACAAATGCTCTGGCATATTTCATGACCATGATGAACAAGGTATTCATGGAGTACCTGGACAAGTTTGTGGTAGTGTTCATCGACGCCATATTGGTATACTCCAGAAATGATGAGGAGCATCAGAATCATTTGCGGATGATAATGGAAAAGCTGAGAGAGCAGAAGCTATATGCCAAATTCAGCAAGTGCGAGTTTTGGTTGAACACTGTGGGATTTCTAGGACATGTGGTGTCGGGAGAAAGAGTCGCAGTTGATCCAAGCAAGGTATCATGGGTTACAAAATGGGAGGTTCCCAAGAATGTGGGCGATATTCGGAGTTTCTTGGGACTTGCGGGATATTATAGAAGGTTCATAGAGAATTTCTCCAAGATTGCGAAGCCAATGACAGAATTGTTTAAGAAGGAGAAGAAGTTTGAGTGGACCGAGGAATGTGAAGCTAATTTCTAGGAACTGAAGCGTCGCCTAGTGACCGCCCCTATTCTGTGCTTGCCTGATCTACAGAAGGATTTCCAAGTATATTGTGACGCATCTCGACAAGGACTGGGTAGTGCGTTGATGCAAGATGGAAGAGTGGTGTCATATGCCTCGCGCCAACTCAAGCACCATGAGAGGAACTACCCCACACATGATTTGGAATTAGCATCGGTTGTGCATGCACTCAAGGTATGGAGACACTATCTGATGGGAAAGCGTTGCGATGTATTCACAGACCACAAGAGCTTGAAGTACATATTCACCCAGAAGGAGTTGAACATGAGGCAAAGAAGATGGTTGGAACTCATAAAGGATTATGACATGAGTCTGCAATATCACCTAGGAAAGGCAAATGTAGTGGCAGATGCACTAAGCCGCAAGGTTTATGCAAATGGACTAAGCGTGGGAAATTTGCCGAGGGATTTGTGCGAGCAATTCAAGGATCTTAGATTAGAGGTAGTATCCGAGGGATATTTGGCAGCAATGGAGATCAAGCCAACACTACAGGAAAAGATTGGAGAAGCTTAGAAGAAGGATAGCGACTTGGAAGGAATAAAGGAAAACATACCCAAGGGCAAAGCGGAGGGATTTCGCGAGGATGAGCAAGGAACCTTGTGGTATGGTGATCGTCTGTGTGTGCCAAACGATCCGGAAATAAGGAAGTTGATTCTCCAGGAAGCCCATGACTCGCCATACTAGATATATCCAGGAAATACCAAAATGTATATGGATTTAAAGGAAAGTTTCTGGTGGAACAATATGAAAGTGGATATCGCCGAGCATATTGCCTTATGCGATGTGTGTAGTAGAGTGAAGCTGAACATCAGAAGCCAGCGGGACTACTACAGCCATTGCCGGTACCGGATTGGAAGTGGGGATGGATTTTATCACAGGACTGCCCAGGACCAGGTCTGGTTATGATTCTATATGGGTAGTGGTGGATCATTTGACCAAGGTAGCTCACTTTATACCTATGAAGACCACTTATACTAGTGCCAAGCTAGCCAAGATCTATATGAACAGGATTGTGTGTCTACACGGTGTCGGATAGAGGTACCCAATTCAGCTCTCACTTTTGGCGCCAGCTGCATGAGTCATTGGGAACCAGATTGGAATTTAGCACAGCATTCCACCCTCAGACAGATGGACAGACAGAGAGGGTCAATCAGATTTTGGAGGATATGTTGAGAGCTTGCGCTCTGGCTCATGGCTCTAGTTGGGATGAGAATTTGCCCTATGCTGAGTTTTCCTACAACAACAGCTACCAATCCAGCAACAAGACATCACCGTTTGATGTGTTGTATGGTAAAAGATGTAGAACACCATTGCTATGGGATGGTGTAGGTGATCGTCAACTGTTTGGGCCAGATTTGATCAAGGATGCCGAGGAGAAGGTTAGTTTGATTCGGGACAGGCTGAAGGTAGCACAATCGAGACAGAAAAGCTACACTGACGCCAAACACAAGGAAGTGGTGTATGAGATCGGAGATCGAACATACCTCCGAGTATCGCCACTGCGTGGAATTAAGAGGTTTAGAATCAAGGGTAAGTTGGCACCTCGATTCATAGGACCATACCGGGTCTTACCACGCAAGGGAGAAGTTGCATATCAGTTGGAGTTGCTAGAGGCTCTGTCCGCTGTTCATAACGTGTTCCACGCGTCCCAGCTGAAGAACTGCCATCCGGAGATGGTGGATACACCATTGAGAGATACTGTGCCACTAGAGGAGGTTTAGCTCGAGAATGATTTGACATATGAGGAGAAGCCGGTCAATATACTGGAGACAGCGGAGAGGTTTACCGGTACCAAGACGATTAGGTTTTGCAAGGTGCAATGGAGCCACCACACGGTAGAAGAAGCCACTTGGGAGCGAGAGGACGACCTCCGAGAGGACCATCCACACCTATTTGCTAGCCACGTCGAATCTTGAGGACGAGATTCATCTTAAGGGGGTTAGTCTTGTCACATCCCAAATTTTAGATTTGGTACTGCATAGCATACATGTCATTGCATCATGAGCATCATTGCAAAAAAATCAGTTTCAAACTTTTTGTCAAAACCCACTTGCATGCATTTGTCACATGCACTTGAGTGCTTAGTTTCTACCTTGCATCTGCTAGAATGGTTTAGTTTAGTTGTTTGGAAGGCACGAGTGCGCATAGGGTTCCTACACGAACCCTATCAATTTGAATCGTCTCATTTGGAGCTACGGTTCAAAAGTTATGGTTGACTGCAATTTTATTTAAAATTTAGACAGTTTTGTCAGTTTCAGACTGAATTTCAGATAAGAATTTATCACTGTAAAAAGAAAAGGAAATGGAAAAAAAGAGAACCGCATGTTGGCCGCGGCCCACCCGGCCGGCCCAGTCGGGGCCTGCGAGCCTTGCAGCCAGCGGCAGCAGCAGCACGTGACCGTGCGTGCGGAGGATAACTAAGCACCGCCCACCCAGCACCGCGCCTCTGGCCAGTGGGCCCTGCCCATCAGCCTCTGCCTGCCACCGCCATTTGAACCCGCGGGTCATCCTCTTCCTCTGTCTCTCCCGTGTCCGTGAGTAACACTAAGGCCACACCGATTTCACGAGAAAATCGAACCAAATCCGTTCGTTTCTTTTGCCCACCTACACATCTAAGCCCCATATAAACCTCTGCCCCTCCTCGTTATTTTTTCCCCCATTTTTCTCGAACCCTAGCTCACCTCAAGCTAGCTCGTTCCGCCGCCGCCGTCTTGACTCGCGGTAAGAACTCACTCTCACCAAAACAGCCGCCCCCTCGCACGTCGTCAACCTCTATATGTTCCCCACCCTCGACAACGACTGCCTAACCCCTTTTCCCCATCTACAGATCGCCGAAAGCCGTGGAATTGCTCGCCGGAGCCCGAGCTCCACCGCCGCCTCCATCCTCTCACTGCCGCCGCTAGAGGAAGCTAGGGAAGCAACCAAAGAGACCCCCGGGACCGCCGCCCTCTACTGATCCCCTCGTGCCATCCACCACCGCCAGGGACCACCGTAGGAGCCGCCGTCGTCGCCGCCAAAAGCCACCGCCGCCGCTACCTCGCTATCGATAGAGGTGAGGAAGAAAACCATCTCCGCCGCCCGATTTCCTCACAACGGCCAGGATTAGCCTTGGTTGAAGCGGTACTGCCCAACCATGGGCCGCCGTGTGGCGCTGGACCCGCACGGTCAACCAGTCAGCGCTGACTCTGTTAAAAATGATTTAAGAAGAGTTGGAGTTTGCAGAAAATAGATGAAACTTGTAAAATCAATAGAGATTTATCCACTAGGCCAAAAATTACAAATAAGGTACCGTTGGATTCAGTTTCTCACGTAGAATACTTCTGTACAATTTTTTTAGACTTTTGCAGCAAGGTTTTGCCGTGAATAATTAAATAGTTTAATGTCCTATTTCAAGTAATAAATTCATAGTAAAAGTTATACAACTCCAAAAATTGCAAATTAGGTGTCCCTGGAATCAGTAGAACAATTAGATTCCGTTTATGAATTAAAATGGTAGCATTACTATACTGTAAGTTGCAGAAACAATTAAAAGGCTTTCTAGAGTATTTTAATTATATAAAAAGTCCTGTAATTCCTTTTTGAGTGGTTCCAGTTGGTACTGGTTCTATTATGGTTGCCTGCACAGTAGATATTGTTCCAAGATTTTACAAACTAGTTGACAACAGTGGTTTAATAATTGGTCTAGAGCTCCATTATTTGGCCATTTAAAATTGCATGCTTTGTTTTCAATGCTTTTAAAATGTTTCCCATGCATGCATACAGTAGGTATACTGAACAAAGTTGTGAAAAGCTATTGTAGCATTTCTCAACTTGTCATGCATGCATCTTACATTGTTATGTTTGTATATGATTGTTTATGTGTTGCAATTATGTATCGTGTAGATTGTGACGAGTGCAACGCTTGCCTCTGTGAGGACTGTACTCTCGACTCCTACCGTCAAGGCAAGTAGTTGATATTTTGATCATGAATTGTCCTACTATTTTCTCTTGTGCATTTGTAGTGTATTTTTGGTAGCTACATGTGTAGGTATTACTATGCTATGCCAAGTCCTATGTATTGTGGTAGGGAAATCCTTTGTAGTTGAGCTCCCGTATGGTAGATGTGCTTAGCATTGCTGTAGATACATGGAAGGGATCATGCTTTGGTAAAGTAAAGGTTTTGTTCTACTAAAATAACATAATGTCAATGAACTACCTAGGCGGAGTGGCTGGATTAGTCATCGAAGTGTGAATAATGGTGGGGAATGTCGCCTAGGGAACTAAGAAGGATTAGTTGTTGTAGCATCCCAATTGTCTAACAATTGTAATGCTACTTGGTCTAGTAATATAATGGCTACTTCAAATATATAATTGTTGCATCATCATTATATCATGCTCATGTCATCATGCCTCCTTGCATTTGAGCATCATATAAAACCCTTTTTGATTTGGTTCTTATCTCATATGCATTGTTAATTGTATTTGCTTCTTGATATTGTATTTGGTTCTTGATATATTGTCTAATGCCCAAGTTGAGTTGGGGGCATATCTCTTATGAACTCCACCACCTTTCTTTCACCACCTTATAATTCCACCATCCAACTAAATATGAGCTTGGCATTTATGGGATTTACTTCTAGCTCATGTGGGTTGGGGTGGATCCAATTCACATGCTCTCATCTTGGCATCATTTGTTTTCACATTATTGATATATGAGAGCCACATGGCCACCTTTGCATGCCTTGTGAGTGGACCCCTTTTTCCTAGCTTCCATTTGGATTATCATGGAATTAAGCTCATGTTGGAATATTTTTGGGGCTAATAATCATCTAGTGGAATATACACACCAGCAAGTCCCAAATATAATCAAATGTGATCATCTCCATCTACTCCACTTGGAGCTTTCTCTTAATTCTTTGCTTGGGCCTTACTCCAATTTTGGGATGCATAGTAATAATGCCATATAAATTATCTTGTCTTAGCAACATAAGCTTGGCATTAAATATCATGCATGGCCCATGCAAGCCCCACCTTTTGCTTGTTCTTTGGTTTTTATTTGAACTTTGAGCGAATTTAAACCACATCTCTCTCTCCCCTTAGCTTGATCTTGTTTGTGCTTGCTTAAGACCATCATCACCACACCCCTCTCTTGTGTTGCTTGATCTAGTTGGAGCATGCAAACTCCTATAAACCCAAGCCACCACCCCATCACCCTAATCACCTAGCTATCACCCCTACCTCACCTCTCCTCTCTTTACCATCTCCTCTAACCTAGTTCTAAGCTAAACCCTAAGTCCACCCCTCTCTCTCTCGGCCTCCCCCCTCTCTCTTACCTAGCTGGCCACCTAGCTACCCCCAGCCCCAACCAAACCCTAGCTACCCCGAGCCATACCCCCCTCTCTACCCGAGCCTAGCCCCCAACCCTAGCCCGAGCTCCCTACCTCCCTCCCTCTCCTTCCTCTCTACCCTAGGGGCCCCAGCCCGAGCCTGGCCTGCCCTACCCCACATGGCAGCCCCCCTACTCCACCCTGCCCCTGCCCGTGCCTGCCCTGGCCAAGCCCCACCGAGCACGTGAGGAGAGGAGAGAAAGGTGGCCGAGGCCACCTTTTCCCATCTTCCCCTCCCCCACGCAACCTCACTTGCCCCTCTCGTTCTTATCCACCCCCCAGCCCCTCTGCCCTCCTCAGATCTGCCCCAGGGCTCGCCCTTCCTCCCTGCTTCCTCTCCACCACCGTCGCCGGCCAACCTCTCGGCCTCCACCACCCCCGGCGATCCAGGAGGCGCAGGCGGGAGAGAGCGTGTCGGCAAGGTCGCGGAGGACCTCTGCGTCGCCCCCGTACCCAGCAGCGAGGAGGAGAAGCCCCCAGTAACCCTACACGTCGACGACGCCGCGAAACCCTAGCACCGGCCGCCGTCTGCCTCGTCGCCGATCAAGCGCGCCCCTGCCCGAACCATCTGCACCGGCACACTCGCGGTGAGCGTCCCCTTCCCCTAGACATCATCGCAGTCGTCGTGGGTTCCTGTAGACGCCGGACCAGACGTCGAGCACCCTCGGTGCAATCGTCGTTTGCTAACACCGCAAGCTCCCGCGACGCCCTGAACCCTAGCTAAGCCGCTGCCTCCCTCCTAGCATCTACCCAAGCCCAGCGCAGCGGCAGCCGCCCTCTGCGCGCCAGCCCGAGGCCCGCGTTCGACTCCCCGCCCCGCTCTGCACGCGCGCGTCGCACGCGTCTGTCCGTGAGCGGGCGGAGGAGAAGCACAGTACCGCGGGCGCACGTTTTGCAATAACCCCCCTGCACTTTCTTTTCCTCCACCCGCGGTCCCTCGGAGCCCCACTGTCAGCGTCGGTGGACGTTTTCTAAAAAGGCTCCCGAGGTTCCTACGTCTCAACCCGCGGTACCCCTGGCCCACTAGTCAGCCGCCGCGAGATTCTTCCAGAAAACCCCCTGCATTTTTATAACCCTCAACCCGCGCTCCAGCCTTGGCCCCATCCGTCAGTGCCTGTCTTTCGCCCACTGCCGCGTGGACCCCGTGGCCGCTAGCCCCACCTGTCGGCCTCAGAGTCTGGCAGCGGCTGCAGTGTAAAAAGCTTTTCGCGTGCAGTTCTGTCCAGTCAGCACGGCCCCATATGTCAGCGACTGTGGCTAGCCTAGAGCTGAGTAGCAAAAGTATTATCTGTTTCTGTTTTAAAATTCAAATCTTTTTCTAATTATTTAAATGCAAATTAAATTCTGTTTTTAAATAACTTTTAAAATATAAATCCAATTTAAACAAATAATATATGTTTTCAAATCAGAAAAATGTGAGGATTTCAAATATGCAATCCAAAATATATTTTGAACACTTAAATTTCCAAGTTTATTTAAATTACAATAAATTGCCCTTTTCTTAAATAATTAATAACTTTTGTTTTATAAGTCCATATTTAATAAATAATATGTCTAAAATGATTAGCTCGACGAGACCTTTCTGTTTATGCATTCCATGGTTTGAATTGAAGCATGCATCATATAAATATAAAGTATACAGCAACTAATATGAGAATAAAATGAGCTCAAAACTAAATAAAATGCTTTAATATTGTATTCCACACCTCACCCATGCCATGCTACTTAAGTGCCATGCAAATTGTGCATCATTCATCATGGCATGATTGTTTGCTTGATGCATTTATTCATATGCTTGTGCACCTTATTTATGTTGGCCCTTGTTTGTTTGGTTCTTCTTCGAATAGACGCTGAGCAGGGGATATATCAAGAGAACCAGGAGCACTACCCAGATCCTTCTCTCGCTTCAACTGAGCTGCCAGGCAAGCACTACCACATGCTTGCATACATATAGTACCTATTGCCTCTATCTTATTCTTGCATCATCGAGTCGCGATTGCATTAAATTGAATCCCAAGTATTGCATAGCCTTTACATTTAAACCCCACCGAAGCTTGTTCCTCCATCCCATGAGCCATTACTACAGGAGTTGTTTGAGCCATGCGAGTCGTAGAACAGCATGTGTAGGGTATGTGAGTGTCTGATGGATCACGAGGTACCTAAACAACTTAACCTGAGTAGTAATGGGATAACTAATGAAAGTGGCATCGGTGAGCCATATCCGCTATTTGGTTTTTCCGGCTCACTTGTGTCCCGTAAGGCCCCGAGTACTTGATTCCTGTTCCAAGATTATTCGCGCTATCCACATCCGGGAGGCCTTATGGACCCCCCTGAGCCAGAGCTTGATTCATTCTTATTTCTTGGGGCCACAAACTAGTTTGAGGTTTTATTTACTATCCTGTACTTATGCCATGCTTTACTGCTTTATTTAAATTGTGCGAGGAGCACACTGTACTGTTTAGGATCGTGGCCCGATTTCGCTGTATCGACAAGCCCAGTCACACTTTCGGGTTCCCAGTCGTTTACAGCCGCCTCCACAACCTTAAGCCCGTCTCGGAGCCGGCCGGCTTCGTTGCGGGATCTACTTAAAGGGGTGGCCCCCTGAAATATTTCTGAATCCTGTAATTGCTTTGTCGTGACTGCCTCGTTGGGTTTTGATTTGGTTTTTCCGAGGCATATCGAGTGTGTGTTGCTATTTGTGCACCCCTGCAGGGTAAAACTTTCTGAAAGCCGTGTCCGCGGTTATGGACGACTTGGAGCACAGTTTCTCGATCATAGACAAGCATAACTAAAGTACCGCTTCTAATTTGACTAGACTAGGTACCTGACTAGTAAATAGTGCAACACTCATGGAATGGATAATAAAACTGCCAACGGATGGGGGTTGTTCGTCCGCTTCCTCGTCGGTAAGCGAGGAGGAGGATGGATCTGTTAAGATTACCTTTATGACTGTTATAACTGTTGTTATTAATCCACGGACATCCGTCTATCTCTGGTTAGGCGGATGGTTAGCGAGTATCTATATAATTGCTAGGGTTTATCTTTTGCTGCAATTGCGTCACCCCAGGTTGTGTCCCCTTTAGAGGCATAAAGACTTGCTGAGTACCCCTAGGGTCTCACACGATAAATTATTGGTTCAGATGAACAGGTACACTCGCAAGATGGATACTGGGTTGAGGAGACGGACGATGTGGGCAACGATCATTCGGTGTAGAGATTCCGGGAACGGGGATCCGTGAGATCTGTGGGCGGGATGTGCTTATTTATGGGGCATCTTATGCCGATTTGCTTCTTATCCGTACTCGGACTTTGTCTTCCGCTTCCGCTTGATACTTTGTTGATTGATGTATGAGGAGATATCCTAAACTATTATATCTATCTAGGATATTTGGATCTTGCCGTATGGCGTTGCTATATTTCCTTTCTTTTTAGATGGAATGGCTCTGATGTACTATTGTATGGTGGCTTGCATACATACTCATTTGTGTATGTAGTTGATCCCTTCGCCTGCCGATTACGCCGCCCGTTCTTGTCCCGATGTTTGGAAATGGTTGGGACGGCCGAAAGGTCTACCTGTGAGTGGCATTTGGGCCCCACCGTACTATTTCAACCATTTCTGCTCATCCAGGCTTGTACTAGGAGCGTAATTCACCGAGGTAGTTACAATTGGTATCAGAGCCATCCCGCCCTTCAGGGTCTCAGCCAAATGGTCGTTGTCTGTCTAGCAAATATTTTGGTAGTTATGTATATTAGGGAAAAACAAAACGCGAGAGTAGGAATGCTTCCATTTTTCTTCTTACCCACCCACCCACCCTTTTCTGGTAAGGAAGTGTAACGTTTTCAATCCTCTTCTTGAATTCAAACTAGGATTCACGTGTTCTGGGTTTCCGTAGTACCATAGGTTGTGTATCTGTGTGCGTGAGTGTGTGTGTGTGTAATTCTTTGTCTATCTGTTGCATCCAAGTTGTTATATTATCGGCCTTTTGGTTATCAACTGTTGGTACATTCCATACCGACAGGCTTTTGCAAACCGACGCGATCTATCTGATTCGTTGTATACCGACGCGATCTGTCTTACTCTTTGTTACCCGACGTTATCTTCTTTTGTGTGTTCGTTTCCGTAGTTACCAATCTTTAGGTTCGTCGTGAGAAGAAGGTGTTGAGATATGTGTTTTACTTATTCATGTGCGGAGTAATGGTTTGAGTGCGGGATGGAGTCGCGACCATACCACTACTTTGATCATTCGCTCTTGTATATTGGATTGGTAGAGTCACTAATCTTGATTCGTTAAGAGATTTTGCGCATCTATTGGTATTTTAATGCCGAAATTTGTGGAAAATTTTTCTTTGATATATTTGTGTACCACACTCCTTTTCAGTCGTGTGCGATATGCTTAATATCTTCTAGGTGCTTTGAACTTTGTTGATATTTTAATATCATCTTAGTAAACTGTATCCTTTAATCTTGAGTAATTCCATCTTGGTACTATTTTGGATTATTATTATTCTCCATCATAGTACTGACTTGTGTGTTATATCAATAACAGGATGGCACCACCACGCCGTTCTGAGGAGGACATACAACCTGAACTGGGGGCAGCGTTGTCAAGCATCGCCAATGCCTTGGCAGCAATGCAGCAGAACCAGCAGCGCTTTGAGGAAAGTGTCAGGAGGAACGAGTTTGTGCCGCTACCTCCACCTCCCAAGCGAGGAGACATCAAAAGCTTCCTGAAGTTCAACCCTCGCTAGTTTGATGTTTCTGATCAACCACTTGATGCTGATGATTGGTTGCGTGAGATGTCAAGGTTACTGGCAACTGCTGATGTTCCCGAGCAAGAATGGGTAAAGTGTGCTACTCACCTTCTGAAGGGAGATGCAGCTCTCTGGTGGGAGAATTACCTGAAGGCAAACTGCACTGGTTTTCAGCCTACTTGGGGACAGTTCACTGGAGCTTTCAAGGAGCAGTATCTGTCAGAAATTGTCATGGAGAGAATGAAGGAAGTGTTTCTTAACCTGAAGCAGGGCAATGATAATGTCAACACCTACATCAGGAACTTCATGAACCTTTCTCGTTATGGTGGCGATGAGATCTCAGATGACAAGAAAAAGCAAAAGAGGTTCAGGCAAGGGCTCAATGCATCGATCAAGTATGCAATCACACATGCAAGACCGGCGTCTTTTCTGGAACTTCAGCATACAGCTCTACAGGAAGAGGCAAGTAGGCAAGTGTTTGAGGAGTCAAAGAAACACAGCCGTGATGCAGCAGGCTCTTCAGCTATGTCAGCTCCTTCTAAGCGTCGTGTCTGGGTTCCTAACACCCCACCGTCGCTCCCGGCTCCACCAAGACCTTCAAGCTACGCGGCAAGGCCACCAAACTTCCTCACTGCTGCTCCCAGGGGCTACAACCACCACTACCCTGGAGCGCCTGGCGGAGTCCCTGGCTATGTTGCTCCACGTCCACCGGGTGCTTGTTACACGTGTGGAGACTCTGGGCATCAACAATGGAACTGTCCGCTGAAGAACAAGGCTCTTCCTCCACCACCTCCAAGATCTGCGGCAAGCTCTCCTGTGGTTCGTACACCACCACCTCGGGCTCTCAACATCAACACCAGGCCCGGGTCTACTGTTGCTCGTGCCAACTGCATCAACGCCGCTCAAGCTGAGCATGCACCTGGAGTTGTGATGGGTATGCTTCCCGTTAACTCAGTTCCTGCAAGAGTTTTGTTTGATTCTGGTGCATCGCATTCTTTTGTGTCAACCAAGTTTGCAGATGAGAATGTGTTAGCTATGGAACCTCTCCTTAAGCAGTTAAGGGTCCTATCTCCTGGTTCAAACATGAGGGCTGCTTATATCAGCCATGGCAATCAAATTGAGATTGGTGGCTCTTCGTTCTCGGCGTCCTTAATTGTTCTGGGCAATTCTGACATTGATGTCATCTTGGGCATGGATTGGTTGACAGCAAATGCAGCTGTGATTGATTGTGCTGAACGCTCGGTTTCTCTGAAGATTCCTGAAGGCCATATAGTCTATTCTCCAAGTCTGACTCCTGCTATCCAGCTTTTCTCTTTGGCGACTCTGAATGTTGATGCTATGGAAGCTATTCAGAGTGTTCCGGTGGTCTGTGAGTTCCCAGATGTCTTTCCTGAAGAGTTGCCAGGTATGCCTCCGAATCATGAGGTTGAGTTTGTTATTGAGCTTGAACCTGGTACCGCTCCTATCTCCAAGCGGCCTTATAAAATGGGTCCTGCTGAGTTGGCTGAACTCAAACGTCAGCTTGATGAACAAGAGAAGTTGGGTTTCATTCAGCATAGTACTTCTTCTTGGGGTAGCCCAACTCTCTTTGTGAAGAAGCGAGACCAGACTGATAGACTTTGTGTTGACTATCGGGCTCTCAATGCTAAAACCATCAAGAATAAATATCCCCTTCCGCGGATTAATGATCTCTTTGATCAGCTAGCTGGAGCTGTGGTTTTCTCTAAGCTTGACTTGAGAAGTGGTTATCACCAAATCAAGATTCGCAAGGAAGATGTTCCGAAGACAGCTTTCACCACCCGCTATGGCCTGTATGAGTACACGGTCATGTCTTTCGATCTCACCAACGCACCTGCCACCTTCTCGAGGCTCCTGAACTCGGTTTTCATGGAGTATCTTGATAAGTTCGTTGTGGTCTATCTGGATGACATCCTAGTCTATTCTAAGTCAAAGGAAGAGCATGAAGAACACCTTCGGTGTGTCCTAAGCAAGCTTCGTGAGAACCGCTTGTATGCAAAGTTCTCCAAGTGTGAGTTTTGGCTGCCTCAAGTTACCTATCTTGGTCATGTCATCTCTGCCAAGGGCATTGCAGTCAACCCGAAAACTGTGAAGACAATTGTTGAATGGCTTCCTCCTGTCAATGTCAAGCAAGTTATTGCCGTCGCTTCGTTCAGAACTTTTCGAAGATAGCGAAGCCTCTTACCGATCTCCTTAAGAAAGGCAAGAAATATCTTTGGACTCCTGCATGTCAAGCAAGCTTTGAGACACTCAAAGAGAAGCTCACTTCCACACCAGTCTTGGTTCCTCCGGATACATCCAAGCCGTTTCAGATATTCTGTGACGCCTCTTTGCATGGATTGGGTGCGGTCCTTATGCAAGAAAAACAAGTTGTTGCTTATGCCTCTCGACAGTTGAAGACGCATGAGATCAACTATCCTACACATGACCTCGAGCTCGCAGCAGTTGTCTTTGCTTTGAAAGTATGGAGGCACTACTTGCTTGGCCACCGTTGTGAGATCTTTTCTGATCACAAGAGTCTAAAGTATATCTTTACTCAGCCTGATCTCAACCTTCGGCAAAGGAGATGGATTGAAGCAATCAATGACTTCGATTTGACCATCAACTACACTCCCGGAAAAGCTAATGTCATGGCAGATGCTCTCAGCCGTAAAGCTTATGTCAACAACCTCATGATGGAAGAACAACAGCCTCTCTTGTGCGAGGAATTCCGTCAGCTAAACCTGGAAATTGTGGAACAAGGGTATCTCCTGAACCTTCTAGCAACACCTCTCTTGGAAGAAAAGGTTCGCTCTTCTCAGCTTGGTGATCCGCACACAAGAAAGATCATCTCTAGGCTTCAGCTTCCGAAGTATGAGTCCTTCCACGTCGATGATCAAGGCACGCTTTTCTTTGAACACCGGATGTTTGTTCCGAACTACCCGGGTTTGAGAGAGCAAGTTCTCAAGGAGGCGCATGATTCTGTTCTTTCTATCCACCCTGGCAGCACAAAGATGTACATGGACTTGAAAACACAATATTGGTGGCCTGGTTTGAAAAGGTATTGTGCCAAGTATGTCTCGGAGTGTGATGTCTGCCGCAGAGTGAAAGTTGTTCATCAGAAACCTTCCGGTCTTCTACAGCCATTGAAACCCCCGGAATGGAAATGGGAGAAAGTAGAGATGGACTTCATCACTGGTTTTCCTAGGTCGCAGAAGGGCAACAATGCAATCTTTGTTGTCATTGACAGGCTTTCTAAAGTGGCTCACTTCTTCCCCGTCAAGGAAACCATTTCTGCAATTCAGTTGGCGGAGCTCTATATCAACAGAATTGTCTCTCTGTATGGGGTTCCTCTCGAGATCAGTTCAGACCGTGGAAGCATCTTCACTTCCAAGTTCTGGGAGAGTTTCCAAAATGCTTTGGGAACAAAGTTGAACTTCAGCACAGCTTACCACCCTCAGTCGCAAGGACAAGTTGAAAGGATCAATCAGATTCTGGAGGATATGCTTCGTGCTTGCGTCATCTCTTTTGGCATGAAGTGGGAAGAATGTCTTCCTTATGCTGAATTCTCGTACAACAACAGCTTCCAGAAAAGTCTAAAGATGGCACCATTTGAGGCTCTCTATGGTCGCAAGTGCAGAACTCCGATTGGTTGGTCGGGTGCAGGTGAAAGGATCTTGTTTGGCCCTAACATTGTGACTCAAGCGGAGGAAAAGGTTCACATCATTCTGGAAAATCTGAGGATTGCTCAAAGTCGCCAGAAGAGCAATTATGACAGGAAGCACACGGACATGGAGTATGTCCCTGGTGATCTCGTTTACCTTCGTGTCACTCCCATGAGAGGCACGCACCGTTTTGGTATCAAAGGAAAGCTGGCTCCTAGATACATCGGTCCCTTCAAAGTTCGTGGAAGAAGAGGAGAAGTTGCTTATGCTCTTGAGCTCCCGGAAAAACTCAAAGTCCATGATGTTTTCCACATCTCTCAGCTCAAGAAGTGCTTCAAGGATCCCGGCAGAACCGTGGATCATGAGCTTATCAATCTCCAAGAAGACCTGTCTTATCAAGAACACCCCACAAAAATCCTTGAAGTCGCAGAAAGAAGGACTCGCAACAAGTCCATCAAGTTCTGCAAGGTGCAGTGGTCGCACCATTCTGTTGATGAAGCCACTTGGGAACGTGAAGATGATCTCCGTGCCAAGTATCCTACCCTCTTTGTGTCTTCTTCTTCATCCTAGAATCTCGGGGCGAGATTCCTGTTTAGTGGGGGAGAGTTGTAGCATCCCAATTGTCTAACAATTGTAATGCTACTTGGTCTAGTAATATAATGGCTACTTCAAATATATAATTGTTGCATCATCATTATATCATGCTCATGTCATCATGCCTCCTTGCATTTGAGCATCATATAAAACCCTTTTTGATTTGGTTCTTATCTCATATGCATTGTTAATTGTATTTGCTTCTTGATATTGTATTTGGTTCTTGATATATTGTCTAATGCCCAAGTTGAGTTGGGGGCATATCTCTTATGAACTCCACCACCTTTCTTTCACCACCTTATAATTCCACCATCCAACTAAATATGAGCTTGGCATTTATGGGATTTACTTCTAGCTCATGTGGGTTGGGGTGGATCCAATTCTTTTCCACATGCTCTCATCTTGGCATCATTTGTTTTCACATTATTGATATATGAGAGCCACATGGACACCTTTGCATGCCTTGTGAGTGGACCCCTTTTTCCTAGCTTCCATTTGGATTATCATGGAATTAAGCTCATGTTGGAATATTTTTGGGGCTAATAATCATCTAGTGGAATATACACACCAGCAAGTCCCAAATATAATCAAATGTGATCATCTCCATCTACTCCACTTGGAGCTTTCTCTTAATTCTTTGCTTGGGCCTTACTCCAATTTTGGGATGCATAGTAATAATGCCATATAAATTATCTTGTCTTAGCAACATAAGCTTGGCATTAAATATCATGCATGGCCCATGCAAGCCCCACCTTTTGCTTGTTCTTTGGTTTTTATTTGAACTTTGAGCGAATTTAAACCACATCTCTCTCTCCCCTTAGCTTGATCTTGTTTGTGCTTGCTTAAGACCATCATCACCACACCCCTCTCTTGTGTTGCTTGATCTAGTTGGAGCATGCAAACTCCTATAAACCCAAGCCACCACCCCATCACCCTAATCACCTAGCTATCACCCCTACCTCACCTCTCCTCTCTTTACCATCTCCTCTAACCTAGTTCTAAGCTAAACCCTAAGTCCACCCCTCTCTCTCTCGGCCTCCCCCCTCTCTCTTACCTAGCTGGCCACCTAGCTACCCCCAGCCCCAACCAAACCCTAGCTACCCCGAGCCATACCCCCCTCTCTACCCGAGCCTAGCCCCCAACCCTAGCCCGAGCTCCCTACCTCCCTCCCTCTCCTTCCTCTCTGCCCTAGGGGCCCCAGCCCGAGCCTAGCCTGCCCTACCCCACATGGCAGCCCCCCTACTCCACCCTGCCCCTGCCCGTGCCTGCCCTGGCCAAGCCCCACCGAGCACGTGAGGAGAGGAGAGAAAGGTGGCCGAGGCCACCTTTTCCCATCTTCCCCTCCCCCACGCAACCTCACTTGCCCCTCTCGTTCTTATCCACCCCCCAGCCCCTCTGCCCTCCTCAGATCTGCCCCAGGGCTCGCCCTTCCTCCCTGCTTCCTCTCCACCACCGTCGCCGGCCAACCTCTCGGCCTCCACCACCCCCGGAGATCCAGGAGGCGCAGGCGGGAGAGAGCGTGTCGGCAAGGTCGCGGAGGACCTCTGCGTCGCCCCCGTACCCAGCAGCGAGGACGAGAAGCCCCCAGTAACCCTGCACGTCGACGACGCCGCGAAACCCTAGCACCGGCCGCCGTCTGCCTCGTCGCCGATCAAGCGCGCCCCTGCCCGAACCATCTGCACCGGCACACTCGCGGTGAGCGTCCCCTTCCCCTAGACATCATCGCAGTCGTCGTGGGTTCCTGTAGACGCCGGACCAGACGTCGAGCACCCTCGGTGCAATCGTCGTTTGCTAACACCGCAAGCTCCCGCGACGCCCTGAACCCTAGCTAAGCCGCTGCCTCCCTCCTAGCATCTACCCAAGCCCAGCGCAGCGGCAGCCGCCCTCTGCGCGCCAGCCCGAGGCCCGCGTTCGACTCCCCGCCCCGCTCTGCACGCGCGCGTCGCACGCGTCTGTCCGCGAGCGGGCGGAGGAGAAGCACAGTACCGCGGGCGCACGTTTTGCAATAACCCCCCTGCACTTTCTTTTCCTCCACCCGCGGTCCCTCGGAGCCCCACTGTCAGCGTCGGTGGACGTTTTCTAAAAAGGCTCCCGAGGTTCCTACGTCTCAACCCGCGGTACCCCTGGCCCACTAGTCAGCCGCCGCGAGATTCTTCCAGAAAACCCCCTGCATTTTTATAACCCTCAACCCGCGCTCCAGCCTTGGCCCCATCCGTCAGTGCCTGTCTTTCGCCCACTGCCGCGTGGACCCCGTGGCCGCTAGCCCCACCTGTCGGCCTCAGAGTCTGGCAGCGGCTGCAGTGTAAAAAGCTTTTCGCGCGCAGTTCTGTCCAGTCAGCACGGCCCCATCTGTCAGCGACTGTGGCTAGCCTAGATCTGAGTAGCAAAAGTATTATCTGTTTCTGTTTTAAAATTCAAATCTTTTTCTAATTATTTAAATGCAAATTAAATTCTGTTTTTAAATAACTTTTAAAATATAAATCCAATTTAAACAAATAATATATGTTTTCAAATCAGAAAAATGTGAGGATTTCAAATATGCAATCCAAAATATATTTTGAACACTTAAATTTCCAAGTTTATTTAAATTACAATAAATTGCCCTTTTCTTAAATAATTAATAACTTTTGTTTTATAAGTCCAAATTTAATAAATAATATGTCTAAAATGATTAGCTCGACGAGACCTTTCTGTTTATGCATTCCATGGTTTGAATTGAAGCATGCATCATATAAATATAAAGTATACAGCAACTAATATGAGAATAAAATGAGCTCAAAACTAAATAAAATGCTTTAATATTGTATTCCACACCTCACCCATGCCATGCTACTTAAGTGCCATGCAAATTGTGCATCATTCATCATGGCATGATTGTTTGCTTGATGCATTTATTCATATGCTTGTGCACCTTATTTATGTTGGCCCTTGTTTGTTTGGTTCTTCTTCGAATAGACGCTGAGCAGGGGATATATCAAGAGAACCAGGAGCACTACCCAGATCCTTCTCTCGCTTCAACTGAGCTGCCAGGCAAGCACTACCACATGCTTGCATACATATAGTACCTATTGCCTCTATCTTATTCTTGCATCATCGAGTCGCGATTGCATTAAATTGAATCCCAAGTATTGCATAGCCTTTACATTTAAACCCCACCGAAGCTTGTTCCTCCATCCCATGAGCCATTACTACAGGAGTTGTTTGAGCCATGCGAGTCGTAGAACAGCATGTGTAGGGTATGTGAGTGTCTGATGGATCACGAGGTACCTAAACAACTTAACCTGAGTAGTAATGGGATAACTAATGAAAGTGGCATCGGTGAGCCATATCCGCTATTTGGTTTTTCCGGCTCACTTGTGTCCCGTAAGGCCCCGAGTACTTGATTCCTGTTCCAAGATTATTCGCGCTATCCACATCCGGGAGGCCTTATGGACCCCCCTGAGCCAAAGCTTGATTCATTCTTATTTCTTGGGGCCACAAACTAGTTTGAGGTTTTATTTACTATCCTGTACTTATGCCATGCTTTACTGCTTTATTTAAATTGTGCGAGGAGCACACTGTACTGTTTAGGATCGTGGCCCGATTTCGCTGTATCGACAAGCCCAGTCACACTTTCGGGTTCCCAGTCGTTTACAGCCGCCTCCACAACCTTAAGCCCGTCTCGGAGCCGGCCGGCTTCGTTGCGGGATCTACTTAAAGGGGTGGCCCCCTGAAATATTTCTGAATCCTGTAATTGCTTTGTCGTGACTGCCTCGTTGGGTTTTGATTTGGTTTTTCCGAGGCATATCGAGTGTGTGTTGC
Source organism: Avena sativa (assembly GCA_916181665.1). Taxonomy (NCBI): domain Eukaryota; kingdom Viridiplantae; phylum Streptophyta; class Magnoliopsida; order Poales; family Poaceae; genus Avena; species Avena sativa. The sequence continues at coordinate 90,886,268 of OV702293.1, read as the reverse complement.
TATTTGTGCACCCCTGCAGGGTAAAACTTTCTGAAAGCCGTGTCTGCGGTTATGGACGACTTGGAGCACAGTTTCTCGATCATAGACAAGCATAACTAAAGTACCGCTTCTAATTTGACTAGACTAGGTACCTGACTAGTAAATAGTGCAACACTCATGGAATGGATAATAAAACTGCCAACGGATGGGGGTTGTTCGTCCGCTTCCTCGTCGGTAAGCGAGGAGGAGGATGGATCTGTTAAGATTACCTTTATGACTGTTATAACTGTTGTTATTAATCCACGGACATCCGTCTATCTCTGGTTAGGCGGATGGTTAGCGAGTATCTATAGAATTGCTAGGGTTTATCTTTTGCTGCAATTGCGTCACCCCAGGTTGTGTCCCCTTTAGAGGCATAAAGACTTGCTGAGTACCCCTAGGGTCTCACACGATAAATTATTGGTTCAGATGAACAGGTACACTCGCAAGATGGATACTGGGTTGAGGAGACGGACGATGTGGGCAACGATCATTCGGTGTAGAGATTCCGGGAACGGGGATCCGTGAGATCTGTGGGCGGGATGTGCTTATTTATGGGGCATCTTATGCCGATTTGCTTCTTATCCGTACTCGGACTTTGTCTTCCGCTTCCGCTTGATACTCTGTTGATTGATGTATGAGGAGATATCCTAAACTATTATATCTATCTAGGATATTTGGATCTTGCCGTATGGCGTTGATATATTTCCTTTCTTTTTAGATGGAATGGCTCTGATGTACTATTGTATGGTGGCTTGCATACATACTCATTTGTGTATGTAGTTGATCCCTTCGCCTGCCGATTACGCCGCCCGTTCTTGTCCCGATGTTTGGAAATGGTTGGGACGGCCGAAAGGTCTACCTGTGAGTGGCATTTGGGCCCCACCGTACTATTTCAACCATTTCTGCTCATCCAGGCTTGTACTAGGAGCGTAATTCACCGAGGTAGTTACAGTTGTCTTTATTCCAGTAGCTTACGTGTGCAACTATGTGCCAGTAAAAAAATGGGTGGCTGGTTGGACTTAGTAGGTCGTGGTGACCCGAACCCAGCATAGCCAGAGATGTAGTGAATGGTAGGTTGGAACCGGTGCGTAGTGGGGTTTGGGGATCTACTTCCTGAACGGTCTCTTCTTGGACTTCTCCCTATAGCCACACAATATGCGTGTGGTGGTACGAGCTGGACTGTTCAAGTCACATGGGTAAAGTGTACTAACCCCTGCAGGGTGTATGATCTAAGTGCTTAGCTGTGTCCCCGGTTACGGACAATTGAGTTGCTTGATATTGATACTATGACATGTTCTCGCTCATCCTTATTTCTTGATTTATAAAACTTGATGGGTGAACTTAATGGGTTGTTGTGAATCAAAATTGGTTTAACAAAGTAGGACAAAGTGTTTGGAAAATGCAAGCTAGCCACAACTCCACCAGCCAAATAAGCATGTAGTTGCTAAGTCTATTGTCTCCCTATTTAGCGCTACTTGCCATACATTCCATATATTGACCCTTCGGGGCTGCTACATTTTATGTTGCAGGATATTCCGACTTTGATTGATCTGCTAGGTCGTGGTACTTCACTCTGCACTTGTTCGCTTGTGGGCAATTTGGAGATTGAAGGAGTTATTTATTTATGTTTGATACTTGAATAAGTTTGAGCTAGCCTTCAATCTAAGCTTTATTGTAATAAATGTATACTCTGGATCTTCGTTATTTATGATACACGGATATTTTACTTTGTTATTCATCTAAGTTCTATGTAAGCCAATGAACCGATCCAGGGATTGGAATGTTGCATAGAAGCTACAGTCTTTTCAGTACTATAGTGTTACAATAACCTTATCAAAGTCCTATTGTCCTCCCGCTTAACTTTTTATCAAAAATTCCTTCTCAAGAAACTTGACGTTCTAAGTGACAAACACTTTTGTCTTCGGTGTTATGGAGGAATACCCAATGGTTATTTGAAATAACATAGAAGATATGATCATCTGACTTTGGTTGTAAGCATTTTACTTATTCCTAGCATACCAAAATTTAAGAAAGGACAACTTGGGTTTTATCCCAGACCATAACTTATATGGTGTCATTTCAATGGATCATGATGGAGCTCTTTTTTAGTGTAAAAGCGGCAGTCACTAAATGTTTAATCTTTAAAATATAATGGTAGTTTTATAACTGACACCTTTGATCTCACCATGTCAAACAAGGTTTCATTACATATATCGAACACTCCATACTCCTACGGTGTTTCGGGAAATGCAAATCCATGGAACGACTCATCAAATCTTAGGTGTTATACTAAACTTGTAACTAAATATATTCCTTTATGATCCAATCATAAATTCTTTATTTTATTGTTACAATGATTTTTCCACTTCATCTTGAAAGTCTTTGAACATTTTCAAATATTTTGCACTTCTTCTTCATTAAGTAAATATACACATATATTGACTCGAATTTCCGTAGAAAGCATATGAAGTTGAAATCCATCGCTCACGACTACACATAATGGAGTACATAAATCAATATGTACAAATTCCAATAAGTTAGTCGTTCCTTCTTCTTTGGACTTTGAACAAATTTCAATTATCTCCAGGAAAGTCTCACAAGTGTCATTTGATCAAAATCAAAAGACTCCAAAATTCCATCAACATGGAGTTTCTACATGTTTTCTTTCCAATATAATTTAAATGGCGATGTCACTTCTTAAGTGGTCTTTCAATCATTTGTCTTTATGACATTTTTAACATTTAGTTTTATGGACGTGATTTGTCTAACTAGGTTTATAAATCATCCATCTTATATGGAACACGGTAATTATTTAAACAACCTTTTTGTTCTCATAATACCTGATCAAAAATAACAATTATTGAAACAAATCTTGAAGGTAAGCTTTGATGTCAACGATAAACATAACAACACTTTGTTTGTTTTTTATGAACATCATCACATATTCTCTTGCTGGTTACATAGGCCATTGCAGTTCATGAATTGTGTTGTCCTGTATGACATTTCACACCAACCAATTCGGTATCCAATACCCAAGAACCACATTGTTTAACAAGCAAAGAATACATCCATAACATGTACATTATCTATATACCTAAGCTGGAAAATTCCAGCCTTTCCTTTTTTCTGCCAAATATTTCTGAGATTCAATATTTCCTTTCCCTTTTAAAAGAATCTATCAACATCAAAAGTGGCTCCATACAGATGAAACATAGTCCAAAGTGTGTATAGTCAAATACTAATACCTTTGGAGTTGCACTTTTAAGTAGATCACCATCATCAAATTTTTGGCGTTCTTTCAAAATCCATTCTTTAGTAATCTTTTAGTGTATTAAACATTTTACCTACAGCTTCTGTTCATCCTTATCATGACAACTTTCATGATCAAGCTACTATAGCTTATAAAGGTGAATCGCGAGTATGATGTTACTTACCAAAACCTTTTGGAGGATTATGATGTCTAGCATCTCCAACCTTCCCAAATTCTCATCAAATATGAGAACATAAATTTTTTGAAATTATACTCTATCATGTTGCAACCAAAAACATTGTTTCAGATATTGCAATATATTCCACACATGATGATTTCTGAAAACAATCCTTTCAGCTCCTAGATAACCTTGATATTAAAACAATCTTTTGAATATCAAGAATCATGGAGGCAAATATGATACTTTAGATACTAACACTGGAATTGTTACTCTTGATTTAATACTAATTATTAAACTCCACAGAGTAAACGGAGTTTGTTAAAAGTTTGCAGTAGGACTTTTAAACTTTATATTGACACTCAAAACAAAACGATACCAGTTCATAAAGTAACTATCCAGAATTCTATAGTTCTATTATCTCAATTATAACTAAGCGTAAGGTGGTGAACGGATGCCAATGACTACAAAAATTATGCAAATTCACTTTGATTTAATTTATGATAAATTGTGTTCAACTTTAATCATATTACTATTTGCACTCCCACTCAAAAAACATCCCTCATGTTGCCTTAGTGATTATACGAACCAAATGCACTACACCAAGTACGATCATCACGAGAGAAGATGTAACTTGAAAGGCGAACAATCAACATGTTTCATCATATCATCCATAGGACTCATGCTTTACCTTTCGGTATTCTATGTTCCGATGCCATGTCTGTACATGATAGGCTCATCAAGGTTAACCTTAGTATCCGCATGTGCAAATCTGGCTTGCACCCGTTGTATGCACACGTAGAATCTATCACACCCGATCATCGCGATATGCTTCGAAACTACAAGTACTAGCAACGATGCCTACTAAGGACAAACACTTTATTTCTTGATATTTTGTAAGATCCCTCCTTTGTAAAGGTAAGGATCCCTGTGATTGCAATGCTAGTCCCTGGATCAATGCTAGCATCCACAGTTTAAGATTAAGTACACATAAACAAAGGTCATTATTACATATCATCCAGAGACAAACACAGTCTTTTACAAACTCCATGGCCATAGGCCTAATACAAGAGTTCAAATATATAATAAGATAAATTAGTCTTCATCTTCATGTGCCACAGGCAAGCATGTTGAGTGTAGACTCATAACCCCTAATCACCATCAGAATAACCTACAACATCACAAGTTATAGCCATAGTGGGTCAATACATTGGAATAGTATTGGCAAGTGATACCTTAGTAGATATTGGTAGACTAGATACTATATGCATTTTGGCTAAGTGTAGTTAGGCTTGCTTTGCTCAAAATAGGTTTTGCCTATTAGTTAAAAACACTATGTTTTTATTTAGTATAAACTTTCCCAAGGAACCACCAATAGAGATTGGTGAACCTTCACCCTTGTTCAACCACAAGTTTTAACTTAGAAAATTGGGATGAGGAGATTCTTGATAGCTTCCATGTCTTGATGCTCAAGTTGTCCAATACCAGGGACATGGCTAAGTACTTAGATTCTTCCATCTGCAGAGGTTGTGCACTTTCCCCACAAGATTTGATTTTCACCAAGACAGGACCTTTCAGAAGCCTTCCCTTAGACCAAATGGACGCGTTCCAACCTATCATCCCACTACCACCAACTGTCCAAATGGCTAAGTTATTGCAACCTATGTGATCCAGGCAGAGCCCATATTGCCAAGTGGCTGCACTAGAAGCTTCATAACATATGGCATCTCAAATCCCTTTGTTCCTAGGTGGCTTTCCACAAGTGAGATACACAAGGTAAACCATAGAAATGGGCCTTGTGTAACCACTCAACACAAACCATTCTTTCCATTCCACCCAGGTGATTCATTCACTTAGTAGTTTTATTAAGCAAAACACAAGTCCAAAGACTTAGAAATATTTTCTCATAGCATGAATATATAACCACCCTTGGTTGCTACTAGCTAGGCTAAGCATGGCATTGATAAGTATCTTAACTTAGAAATTTCTAGCAATTCTACAACTACTAGGATTTCCCAAGCATAGCATATAGATCAAATATATTCATGCAAGTCTAGCAAAAATATTTCTAATGCATTGTTGAAAACATAGGAATGAATCATGAAATACCACTTGCCTTGGTAGTTTGGAGAGTAGCAGCAATCCTCACAATCACAATCACTATTTGCACCAAAATCTACACATAAAATGATGGCACAAAATCACATACACAACATATACAAGCAAAAATACATGAATGTATGCAATATGCCATGTGATAATTTTATACACCAAACAACACAAGTTCAAAGTACTGAATCATAAACAAGTACAAAACAAGTCAAATAAACTTTATTTGAATAACAAAACATTTTCAAAATAATTACTATACCCATTTTATGCCTACAAATGTTTCTGCAAAAACAACCATTTTAACAGAGGCAAAACATTAAACACATTGCATAAATGGAAAGGATTTTCTCTCCTGATTCCATTGATATAAAATTTGTCAAATTTGGACGTGGGAATCAAAAGTTATGAATTAAACAAGTTTAAACATCTAATAGATCTAAATTCTGGTTTTTATAAAACAGACGGCCACGTGGCGTGATTTCATTGGACAAAAACGGTTCGCGTGGATCGCGTGCTGTGATGCGTTGGATATAACTAAATCGTGCGGCACAGATCGCTACTTACCCCTTCGACTATGTTCTATCGCGTTCGTCCGATCTACATCGCACGGCTCACAGCGACTGACCATCGAGTGGCGGCGCTGGCGGCGGCGAGTGGCAGCGGCGTGTTCTGGCGGTGAAGTTGCCGGAGTTATAGGAGTCGAGAGGGCAAGGGAAGGTGCTCACCGAGTTCGCAACATGTTGCTGAAGCTCAAGCTTGTAGTCGCGGGGACATGGGCGCACTGAGCTGGCTTGAATCGCTCGCCGGAGTTCGTGTCCGCGTCGGGCTCCTCTGTTCATCATCGGAGGCGAAGGTATGGGTCACGCCAAACCAAACAAACGATGATATTAGGTTCATGCGAGAAAGGCGAGTACGAGAGTATCAATCAAGAGGGATGGGGTGGTCAAGAGTTACCAGGGGTGTCGCCGGAGAAGAGGCAGACGGTAGCGGAGTTCAGTCGAGGTGGTTGCCGACGATGGGGGGCACGCGCGAGCGAGCTGAGACCATTGGGAGGTTCAGGGAGTGATGGGGATGGTGCTTGCATGGTCGAGAGAGCGAGGGGCGACGGGGTTTGGCTGGAATCGTCGCCGGAAGGCATCGGAGCAGAGGGTGGTCTTGAGAGAAATCCGAGCAGCCTAGTGGCTCCAGTGGGGTGGGGTTTGGGGGAAAGGAGGAGGGTGGCGTGGTGCTTAAGTAGGCGAGGACGTGGGAGAGATTTACTCGAGCATTCAACGGAATTTAAGCCGCGGAATTAAACAGGAAACGCCCGGAGGAAATTGGGAAGAACTGGTCGCTGGGGGTGGAGACGATGACTGACGTGTGGGCCTCTATTGTCAGCGAGATAAAAAGAGAGGAGGTGGGGTCCCTACGTCAGTGACTCTATGGGTGTAGTGGCGAGTAAAAGAAAACGTTTCGCGGGAGGGGATAGTTGGGATAGATGGGTCGAACTGGGCTGGGTTGGGCCAGATTAGCTGTTTGCTTTATTTTTTTCCTACCTTTCACTTTTATTTTTCTGTTTGATTTTCTAGAAATGATTTTCAACTCTAATTCAAATAAGTTTGATTTCAAATCTTCTCTAGATTTTTATACAGTGAACTTTGTACTCAAATGTGTGTCAAACACTACTGTTTGCTCAAACAGACTTTGATCATTTGTAAAATAAAATAAAACCAAGCTTTAATAAGATATAAATAATAGGCATAAAATTGGTTTTATATTCACACTTTGTTTTGAAAACTTTGCCCAAGCTTTGGAAAACATTTAAGTTTGAACTCAAAACATTACTGAATAAAATAAGTACCTTTCTCATTAGAAGGTAGCACTAAGGCTAGAGCTTACTTACATAAAATAATGAGCAACAGATGCTCCTGCTTTTGAAATGGTTTTGAAAGGAACCCTAAATGATCATGGATGCATGGATGATATGCATGAGTTTTGAAACATTATTTTAGGGATGTTACAAATCTAACCCCCTTAAGGTGAATCTCGCCCTCGAGATTCGGGTTGGCTAGCAAATAGGTGAGGGTGGTCTTTCCGAAGATCATCTTCTCTTTCCCATGTTGCTTCTTCTTCGGAATGATGGTTCCGTTGAACTTTGTAGAATTTGATAGTCTTAGTCCGAATAACTCTTTCTGCAGTCTCAAGAATCTTGATAGGCTTCTCCTCATAAGTGAGGTCACTCTCCAATTGAACCTCTTCCAAAGGTATAGTATCCTTCAAAGAAGTCTCTTCCATTTCTAGGTGGCATTTCTTAAGCTGACTCACATGAAACACATTGTGAACGGCAGACAATGATTCTGGTAATTCAATATCATAAGCTACTTCTCCTTTACGACTCAGAATCTTGAATGGTCCAACATATCTTGGGGAAAATTTACCTTTGACACCAAACCTCTTCACTCCACGAAGTGGTGACACTCTAAGGTAAGCCCTATCACCTACTTCATAGGTGACTTCTCTACGCTTAGGATCTACGTAACTCTTCTGTCGGGACTGTGCTATCTTCAATCTGTCCTTAACTAGCTTGACTTTCTCTTCAGCCTCTTTGATTAGTTCTGGTCCGAACAAACTTCTTTCTCCCACACCATTCCATAGTAATGGGGTGGTACACTTTCTCCCATAGAGAAACTCAAATGGTGCCATCTCAATACTGGCTTGATAGCTGCTATTGTAAGAGAATTCTGTGTAAGGCAGACTTTCATCCCAAATGGCTCCATAGTCTAGAGCACATGCTCTCAACATATCTTCAAGAATCTGATTGGTCCTTTCTGTTTGTCCATCAGTTTGAGGGTGAAAAGCAGTGCTGAATTCTAACCTCGTTCCCAATGACTCATGTAGTTGTCTCCAAAAATGAGAAGTGAATTGGGTTCCCCTATCAGATACAATACTCTTGGGTACTTCATGTAGACATACAATTCTACTCATATAGATCTTGGCTAACTTAGCACTAGTGTAAGTTGTCTTCACGGGTATGAAATGTGCCACTTTAGTTAGGTGATCCACTACTACCCAAATAGAATCATATCCTGACCTAGTCCTTGGAAATCCGGTGATGAAATCCATGCCAATTTTGTCCCACTTCCAGTCAGGAATAGGTAGTGGTTGTAACAATCCTGCTGGTTTCTGATGTTCCGCTTTCACTCTACTACATACATCACACAAAGCAATATGTTCGGCGATGTCCTTCTTGAGATTATTCCACCAAAACCTTTCCTTCATATCCATGTACATTTTGGTGTTACCCGGATGAATAGAATATGGTGAGTTATGTGCTTCCTGTAATATCAGTTTCCAAAGCTCCGGATCTTGTGTAACACACATACGTTTTCCATACCATAAGGTACCCTGTTCATCTTCGTGGAATCCTTTGGCTTTTCCCTTGGAAATCTTTTCCTTAATCTCTTCAATTTCCTTATTTGTCTTCTGGGCTTCTTTGATCTTGTCCAACAAAGTGGGTTGAACATCCAAAGACATGAGATGTCCTTCAGGCACAATCTCCAATCTGAGATCTCTAAATTGGGCACACAGATCATCTGACAGTTCTCCTTTAGTAAGGCCATTTACAAAAACTTTACGACTTAGAGCATCCGCTACAGCATTTGCTTTACCAGGGTGATATTGCAAACTCAAGTCATAGTCCTTGATGAGTTCTAGCCATCTTCTTTGTCTCATGTTAATTTCTTTCTGGGTGAAGATATACTTCAAACTCTTGTGATCTGTGAACACTTCACATCGCTTTCCCAAAAGATAATGTCTCCATGTTTTGAGTGCATGGACAATAGAGGCTAACTCCAAATCATGAGTAGGGTAGTTTACTTCATGAGTTTTGAGTTGTCTCGAGGCATAAGCCACAACTTTCCCTTCTTGCATAAGTACTGCATCTAATCCATGATGAGATGCATCACAATACACTTGGAAATCCTTCTCCAAATCTGGTAGACATAAGACTGGTGCTGTCACTAGTCTCTTCTTCAATTCTTGGAAACTGAGTTCACATCCTTCAGACCAAGCAAATTTCTTGTCTTTCTTTAGTAGCTCTGTCATTGGCTTAGCAATCTTGGAGAAATTCTCAATGAACCTTATGTAGTATCCTGCCAAGCCAAGGAAACTACGGATCTCTTTTACTGACTTAGGAGATTCCCATTCAGTTACAGCTGAAACTTTAGCAGGATCAACTGCTACACCATCTCCTGACACAACGTGTCCAAGAAATCCAACTTCACTCAAGCAAAATTCACACTTGCTGAATTTGGCATACAGCTTATGCTCTCTAAGCTTCTCAAGTATCAAACGCAAATGTTCATGCTCTTCTTTGCTCTTGGAGTAGATCAAAATGTCATCAATGAATACGACAACAAACTTGTCAAGGAATTCCATGAATACCTTGTTCATCATATTCATGAAGTATGCTGGTGCATTGGTCAAACCAAATGGCACCACGGTATACTCATACAATCCATACCTTGTGGTGAAAGCTGTCTTAGGTATGTCTTGTTCTCTTATCTTGAGCTGGAAATAACCTGACCGGAGATCAATCTTTGAGAACACACAAGCTCCTTCTAACTGATCAAACAAGTCATTGATTCTAGGCAAAGGGTATTTGTTCTTGATAGTCACCTCATTGAGTGAACGGTAATCTATGCATAACCTTTGACTCCTATCTTTATTTTCCACAAACAAAACTGGTGCTCCCCAAGATGAAGAACTTGGTTGGATAAAACCTTTCTGCAACTGTTCTCCAAGTTGCTTCTTGAGTTCTTTCAACTCATCAACTGACATCTTGTACGTTCTCTTTGCTATTGGTCCAGATCCTGGTAGCAAATCAATAAGAAATTCCACATCTCTATCTGGTGGCATTCCCGGCAATTCCTCCAGAAATACATCTAGATATTCACACACAATAGGCACACTGTCTATGCTAACCCCCTTAAGAGAATTTAGCTTACTCCTTTTTGCTTCAAAGTTGGTCTTGAATCTGATCCTTTTGTTTTCTGGAGTTGTGAGTGAGACAGTATGGTTGGCACAATCTATCACTCCCTTGTTCTTAGTCATCCAGTCCATTCCCAAAATAACATCCAATCCTTGGGAGTTTAGGATTATCATGTTAACGGGAAACTTATACTTCCCAAACTCTATGACTAGATCATGACATCCTGAATTCACTATCATTTCTCTACCAGGAGAACTTACTTTTATAGGACACCCAATAGTTTCTACCGGTAGTTCATTTCTTTCAACAAATGCTCTTGATATGAATGAATGAGATGCACCAGTATCAAAGAGAACAAATGCTGGAACAGAATTGAGTTTGAACTTACCAGCAACAGCATCAGGTTCCTCATAGATTTCCTCCACATTGATGTGGTTCACTTGCCCCTTCTGGAAAGGGTTGGGTTTGTTGGGTCCTTCAACTTTCTTTTCTGGGCATTCATTTGCATAATGCCCCATCTTCTTGCACTTGAAACATTCAACCTGACTAAGATCCTTCTTAACAGGCTGGCTTCCACTACCACTTCCACTTCCATTGTGGTGGCTCTTATATCCACCCTTGTGATTCTTATACTTGTCATTGCCATGACTACGGTGGTGCTTGTTGTCATGATGACGGTTGTGGCTGTGGTGCTTGTTGAACTTCCCATGCTTGTGGGATCCAGAACTCCCACTATCATCATAATGGGAACGCTTGTGAGACGATCCCGAGCTGTGCTTGTCAGAGTGATTTCTCTTCCTGCTTTCCACTTGTTTCATCTTGCTCTCCAAAATAGCAGCCTTGTCACAAAGAGACTGATAAGTGGGAACATAAGCCACTGATAGCTACAGGTTCAATTCATCGTTCAATCCTTCAAGGAACTTTTCTTTCCTCTTAGCATCAGTGTCAACTTCATCCGGTGCATAACGCGCCAGATTGTTGAACTCCTCAATATACTCTGCCACGCTGCAGTGGCGCTGCTTCAGATTATGAAACTCTTTTTTCTTCAAACTCATCACTCTGGATGAGATGTGAGCTGTACGGAAACCATCTTCGAAGATAGCCCATGTCACATCCGCAATGGGAGTGGTGATCTGGAAGTTATCCCACCAAGTAGTTGCTGGTCCTTCCAACAAGTGTGCTACAAATCTGACTTTCTCTTCATCAGTACAGCCAACAGTTACCAAGTCCTTGTTCACAGAGTGTAGCCAATCATTGGCTACCATAGGATCAGTAGTTCCTGAGAACTTTGCTGGCCTCAGTCTTAAAAACCTGGTAAGCATGTCAAAACCCGGTGGGTTGTTCTTATTGTTGTTGTTGTTATTATTATTGTTGTTGTTGTTCTGATTCTGGATGAACGTGGTCATCATTTGCATCAACTGAGTCTGAGTTGTCATCATCTGCTACATCTCAGGGGTGATGTTGTTGTTGGGGTTGGGATTGGCACGTCGGGGAGGCATCTATGGTTTTCAATAGAGATAAGAATGAGATACCCATAGATGCTAACATGCACAATACATCACATAAACAATCACCAAACATGCATCATAGTAGTAAAAAGTTCCACAACAAGACAACAAGTTTTGAAAAGTAAACACACCAATAGCAAGCCATCCACATGTTGGATGGTTATTACGACTCAATAATCTAAAGCATGGTAAATAAATGGTAAATGAGTAGTCATCACTACTCTTCTGCATCAACCTCCTCATCAACAAGTGTAAGACCTGCATTCTCCATCGCGGTCTTGTATTCCTAGACATTGGTAGTCAAGGCCTCTATTTTGGCTTTGAGAGCCCTCTTCTGTGAACGAAGCCTCTCAATCACACCTTGTTGATGCTCGAGCTGGAAGTCCTTGGCCTCTAGTTCTGCAGTCATGTCTCGAATCCTCTTGTTCCTATCTTGGACTCGCTTCTCTTGACTCTTGAACTTTCTATCCTGACTCTCAAACTTGGCCTCCATCTCCTTGACTATATCATCTTGCTCCGCGAAGAGCTTGTCCTTCTCACGAAGCTGCACCTGGAGTTCGTCATTGTTGAGCATGACGTTGGTCCTATCAGTATCTAGGTGCCTAAGAAGAACCTCTATGTCCTGGAGGTATAGACGAATCGGCCCTGCCGTCTCTCTCGAAGTATCCTCAAAGTCAATGGCCTCACCATCCTCATCACGTCTACCGAATGTGTGGAAGTGAGTACCTCTAACCTCTCGAGAGTGTCTCCCTAGCAAACGTCCAAGCAAATCCTGCATGACTACCTCTAGGCCTCTCTCCTTGCCATCATGCATGAGCTTGAAGATGATGGCCTGTGTGGCTGGCTCAGTCTGGCGTCCTGGCTGATTAACCTTGAAGCCCCAAAGGTCCTTCCTCTCGAACTTGGTGAGGGGAAGCATCATGATGGAAGGAAGTGGGAGATTGAGCAAACTAGTGAGCTCAATAATACGAGTGCCAAAACGAGTTCCCTTGAACTCTTCAGCCGTGCTGATGGTAACATTAGGCATCTATTTTATAAGATAAAAAAAGTTAGAATCAACATACATAGAGATGAATCACAAGACAAGGCATCACATGCATATCTTTGAAAATCAACACATTCAAGTCATGGCATACATAAAACCATTACAACATCCAAGGTTCAACTTATTTTAAACAACATTTGGAAAATAAAATGATAAGTGTGGTGGTCCAACTAACGAAGTACGTTACAATCCCATCTCATTTGCCAAATTGGCTAATAGGGCATCCCTAGAGGCAATCTGTCTATCTAGATCACATGACTCCATTGCTAAGTCTATGATGTCCCCCCTTAAACTTTGGTTGGTAGAATCTAACTCTTGGGTATGCTTCTTTTCTTCCTTAAGGTCATTCTGGGTGTTGAGCATTCTGCACTTTATTTTATCACCAAGTTCTTTGATGGCTTTCCAAGCTGCATCCCTTGCTGAATCAAAGAATGTGGTGTGCATCACTAAGTTGGTGACCATGCAGAATCCTGAGTCTTTGTGGTTGTCTTCCTTGTTTTTATACAAGTGAAGTTGCACCCACCAGTACTCAACTCCTTCATCCATCACAGGAAAACCCTTGTACACAGCTGCACCATGCATTCCCATGGCAACCATGAGGTCCTTGAGAGCCTTGGGGAATTCTGTCTCACATTCCAAAGTCATAGTCATGAGTGGTCCCTTCCTCGTGGCTTCATTGATGGAGTTCATCTACAAATAGAGAGGAGAAAGAAGATTAGAAAAGTTTACGAGAAGAAAAGACAAGTGTGGAAGTTGTTAAGAGTTTTTCCTTAGTGGTTTACAATCCTAGGGTCATAATCCTACAGGCAACACAGTGCTCTGATACCATCTGTAAGATCCCTCCTTTGTAAAGGTAAGGATCCCTGTGATTGCAATGCTAGTCCCTGGATCAATGCTAGCATCCACAGTTTAAGATGAAGTACACAGAAATAAAGGTCATTATTACATATCATCCAGAGACAAACATAGTCTTTTACAAACTCCATGGCCATAGGCCTAATACAAGAGTTCAAATATATAATAAGATAAATTAGTCTTCATCTTCATGTGCCACAGGCAAGCATGTTGAGTGTAGACTCATAACCCCTAATCACCAACAGAATAACCTGCAACATCACAAGTTACAGCCATAGTGGGTCAATACATTGGAATAGTATTGGCAAGTGATACCTTAGTAGATATTGGTAGACTAGATACTATATGCATTTTGGCTAAGTGTAGTTAGGCTTGATTTGCTAAAAATAGGTTTTGCCTATTAGTTGAAAACACTAAGTTTTTCTTTAGTATAAACTTTCCCAAGGAACCACCAATAGAGATTGGTGAACCTTCACCCTTGTTCAACCACAAGTTTTAACTTAGAAAATTGGGATGAGGAGATTCTTGATAGCTTCCATGTCTTGATGCTCAAGTTGTCCAATACCAGGGACATGGCTAAGTACTTAGATTCTTCCATCTGCAGAGGTTGTGCACTTTCCCCACAAGACTTGATTTTCACCAAGACAGGACCTTTCGAAAGCCTTCCCTTAGACCAAATGGACGCGTTCCAACCTATCATCCCACTACAACCAACTGTCCAAATGGCTAAGTTATTGCAACCTATGTGATCCAGGCAGAGCCCATATTGCCAAGTGGCTGCACTAGAAGCTTCATAACATATGGCATCTCAAATCCCTTTGTTCCTGGGTGGCTTTCCACAAGTGAGATACACAAGGTAAACCATAGAAATGGGCCTTGTGTAACCACTCAACACAAACCATTCTTTCCATTCCACCCAGGTGATTCATTCACTTAGTAGTTTTATTAAGCAAAACACAAGTCCAAAGACTTAGAAATATTTTCTCATAGCATGAATATATAACCACCCTTGGTTTCTACTAGCTAGGCTAAGCATGGCATTGATAAGTATCTTAACTTATAAATTTCTAGCAATTCTATAACTACTAGGATTTCCCAAGCATAGCATATAGATCAAATATATTCATGCAAGTCTAGCAAAAATATTTCTAATGCATTGTTGAAAACATAGGAATGAATCATGAAATACCACTTGCCTTGGTAGTTTGGAGAGTAGCAGCAATCCTCACAATCACAATCACTATTTGCACCAAAATCTACACATAAAATGATGGCACAAAATCACATACACAACATATACAAGCAAAAATACATGAATGTATGCAATATGTCATGTGATGATTTTCTACACCAAACAATACAAGTGCAAAGTACTGAATCATAAACAAGTACAAAACAAGTCAAATAAACTTTATTTGAATAACAAAACATTTTCCAAATAATTACTATACCCATTTTATGCCTACAAATGTTTCTGCAAAAACAACCATTTTAACAGAGGCAAAACATTAAACACATTGCATAAATGGAAAGGATTTTCTCTCCTGATTCCATTGATATAAAATTTGTCAAATTTGGACATGGGAATCAAAAGTTATGAATTAAACAAGTTTAAACATCTAATAGATCTAAATTTTGGTTTTTATAAAACAGACGGCCACGTGGCGTGATTTCATTGGACAAAAAAGGTTCGCGTGGATCGCGTGCTGTGAGGCGTTGGATCTAACTGAATTGTGCAGCACAGATCGCTACTTACCCCTTCGACTATGTTTTATCGCGTTCGTCCGATCTACATCGCACGGCTCACAGCGACTGACCATCGAGTGGCGGCGCTGGCGGCGGCGAGTGGCGGCGGCGTGTTCTGGCGGTGAAGTTGCCGGAGTTACAGGAGGCGAGAGGGCAAGAGAAGGTGCTCACCGAGTTCGCAACACGTTGCTGAAGCTCAAGCTTGTAGTTGCGGGGACAGGGCGCACTGAGCTGGCTTGAATCGCTCGCCGGAGTTCGTGGCCGCGTTGGGCTCCTCTGTTCATCGTCGAAGGCGGAGGTACGGGTCATGCCAAACCAAACAAACGATGCTATTAGGTTCGCGCGAGAAAGGCGAGTACGAGAGTATCAATCAGGAGGGATGGGGTGGTCAAGAGTTACCAGGGGGTGTCGCCGGAGAAGAGGCAGACGGCGGCGGAGTTCAGTCGAGGTGGTTGCCAACGATGGGGGGCACGCGTGAGCGAGCTGAGACCACCGGGAGGTTCAGGGAGTGATGGGGATGGTGCTTGCGTGGTCGAGAGAGCGAGGGGCGACGGGGTTTGGCCGCAATCATCGCCGGAAGGCGTCGGAGAAGAGGGTGGTCTTGAGAGAAATCCGAGCAGCCTGGTGGCTCCGGTGGGGTGGGGTTTGGGGGAAAGGAGGAGGGCGGCGTGGTGCTTAAGTAGGCGAGGACGTGGGCGAGATTTACTCGAGCATTCAACGGAATTGAAGCCGCAGAATTAAACAGGAAACGCCCGTAGGAAATTAGGGAAGAACTGGTCGCTGGGGGTGGAGACGATGACTGACATCTGGGCCTCTATTGTCAGAGAGAGAAAAAGAGAGGAGGTGGGGTCCCTGCGTCAGTGACTCTGTGGGTGTGGTGGCGAGTAAAATAAAACGTTTCGCGGGAGGGGATAGTTGGGCTAGATGGGTCGAACTGGGCTGGGTTGGGCCAGATTGGCTGTTTGCTTTATTTTTTCCTACCTTTCACTTTTATTTTTCTGTTTGATTTTCTAGAAATGATTTTCAACTCTAATTCAAATAAGTTTGATTTCAAATCTTCTCTAGATTTTTATATAGTGAACTTTGTACTCAAATGTGTGTCAAACACTACTGTTTGCTCAAACACACTTTGATCATTTGTAAAATAAAATAAAACCAAGCCTTAATAAGATATAAATAATAGGCATAAAATTGGTTTTATATTCACACTTTGTTTTGAAAACTTTGACCAATCTTTGGAAAACATTTAAGTTTGAACTCAAAACATTACTGAATAAAATAAGTACCTTTCTCATTAGAAGGTAGCACTAAGGCTAGAGCTTACTTACATAAAATAATGAGCAACAGATGCTCCTGCTTTTGAAATGGTTTTGAAAGGAACCCTAAATGATCATGGATACATGGATGATATGCATGAGTTTTGAAACATAATTTTAGGGATGTTACATATTTATTTTGAGGGATCATCTTATAATGCTATCATCGTGATCTATGCAATATAAGATGCATAAAGGATTAACATCACATGCAATTCATAATATGTGATATGACATGTCTTTAATTCTTGTGCCTTTGATCTCCATCTCCAAAGCATGGACATGATATCCATCATCACCAGCGTGGCGTCAAGTTCAATGGCGCCGCTTGATGGTTGTCCATCACCAATAGAAACTATTAGAACTACTTGGAATAAAGCTATTACATGATGAATAGACATGCAAGTCTTTAACAGATTTTAAAACAACCATTAGGATCCTGCCGGTTGTCATATTACAATATGGATCATTGCATACATCAAATATAATCACAATCACATCATGGCTATATCACATCACATGCCCCTGCAAAAACAAGTTAGATGCCTCTAATTTTTGTTGCATGTTTTACGTGGCTTGGGCTTTCGAATAAGAACCATTCTTACCTATGAACAAGAACCACAACGCTGATACAAGTGTTGTCAAGCGCAGATTGTAAATTGAATTTTAACTATGGTGGGAGAGACAGACACCCGCAAAGCCACTTGTGCAATACAAGTTGCATGTTGATCATGGAGAAAGTCTCATGTGTGACGACATGTAAGTTTAGCACGGGCCTCTTCATCCCCCCATCCCGCAAGATGCAAAGTACACTAAAAGCAAGCAACAACAAGAGCATCAACGCCCACAAAACCATTGTGTTCTACTCGTGCAATAGATCTACGCATTGATTTGGCTCTGATACCACTATAGGGTTCATTGCATGGAAAACAAAAAAACTCTATTGCAAGAACGAATAAAACCAAGATCCAATCTATGGCAAAGCCAAGATCTAATCTATGAGATAGGTGCAACGAGATAGATGAGAACTAACCCTCGAAGATCCTAAGTGTTAACGAGATCTAATCTCATGGTTGATGTAGTCGATCACTTGCCAATCTCAAGATCCATAAGGGCTCCCACATATTCAATGATGACTTCGTGATCGAATGAACCATTAACATACGATAACCGATTCCCTTTTTCATGTGATACTTTACTTATCCTAGGTTCGATCGTCGGTATCTCCATACCTAGTTCAACCTCGATACCGATAAGTACCCTTTACTCTTTCCATGATATGACATTCCTTGTGACCTAGTCACGTGCTTGCAAGCCAATTGGATGACATTCCACCGAGAGGGCCCAGAGTGTATCTATCCTTCATTTGGATGGAAAAATCTCACTCTTGATCCATGTTATTCAACACATACTTTCAGAATACCCAATTCCACCTTTATAACCACCCAGTTATGGAACTGGCGTTTGGTGTCATCAAAGCACTCATCCAGTGATGGTTATTAACATGATCTCATGGTCGAAGGATTAGGTTACAATGTATTTGAAATCATGTAGCAAAACAAACTTAATGACATGATCTTATGCTATGTTACTATGGGTGTGTGTCCACCACATCATTCTCCTAATGATATTACCTTGTTATTAATAACATCCAATATCCATGATTAGGAAACCATGATCATCTATTAATCAACAAGCTAGCTCAACAAGAGGATTACTAGGTACTCTTTTATGTTTACAAAACACACAAGTATTAATGTTTCCTATTAATACAATTATAGCATGGGATGTAAACATTTATCATAAACAAAAAGATATAATAATAACCACTTTATTATTGCATCTTGGGCATATCTCTAACACTAAGCTCTACCATTTAGATAGTCTATACGAGACTATTCGTGGGAACTACTAAACTGAAGAAGCTAACTTTTGCATAGTAGTTTTATAGCTTGGTCATACACTGCCAATTGGGGCCCATTATTTTCTTTTTCCTTTAGACACTTGTGCCTCGTACTCCCCTTGCCACCGTGCTAGACTAGATTTTTTTTGTGAAATTCCACCGATCTATTAATAATGATGAATAACCGTATAAAGAGACCCAAAGTAATTTGCGCTTACACACCGTATTTCCTCAACAATAAGCATGCATAATATCTTCTCGTTCTTCGATTTTCCCCTCTATTTTGAGCCATATTCTTTGCATAAAAGAACAATTTTACCTAATTTCGTTAAATCTATATAAAGTCATTTAAGTATACCAAGTTAGCTAGTAATCTTGAAAAATCCATCTAGAAACTAGGGAAATGTAAGAAAGCATGGTCCACTTTGTATGAAAATAGGGGAGGTGGAATTTTCTTTTAACTGAGGTGGGTCCCGTAGGAGCAATGAGCTTCAGTTAACATGGTCGGTGGAAGTACAAGTTGCATTAAGGACCTTAGAAAATGAAAAATGACATCCAAGTCCATCACTTGGAAAATTGAGAATGTTCTTTTCTAGTAGTTGGAAACTCACACCGATGGCATTGTTTACTAAAATAAGATGTACCCATATACCTCTGAAATGATATTTAATTTGACAGCGATCTATCGCGCTTACTGGTAGCTCAAGTTTGACCTAATTTCGTTAAATTGTCAAGATGCAAAACCTTAGCAAGAAGTTGAACCTGTTGTCAAAACTATTGGTGGTGGTTTGTGATATATTACATGACCCCCCGATGGTTACCTCCGAAAAAATCACAAGACTTTCAAAGCAACCTACAATTTTTGTTAGGGGTGACCCCTTAGGGTTACCCGATGTTTCATGAATCTCCATGGGAATCGATGAGAAATCGAGGGGAAGGGGAGAAGGTAGCGGAAGAGAAAACACACCTCGCGAAGAACACGATGAACACACGGAAAACTCACACGACACAAGGCCTATTTCTCCTGAACAGCGGCCATCGGTCCGATAGAATCCTCACAAGGAAAGATCGTTCAATGTTCTCCCTCAAACCCACATCGGAGAGGGAAGAACACCTTGGGGAGGGTCTTGACAGCTTGAAGAAGAGACACCGACTCCAAGTCCTTGTACAATGTTGGATGTGTGATGCAAAGTACAACAAGGTTGGTGACGATAGTCGGTCCCCTTGGTAAAGGGGATGAGGCAAAACTAGAGATTCCACAATGGGGGTTATCTTTAGTATATCATCTATGCCTAAGGGATACATGAGGGGGTGGGGGATATATTTATAGGAGAGCCACTAAATAAGGTGGTAGTTTGGGGATAAACTAGGCAAAAGGGGTAAGTAAAGGGAATATTCCAGGGCATCAAACCAAGATCCATGTGCAGACGACAGATTCCGGCAGTAAGTCCGGTGGCGTTGGATCATGCGTCGGAAGTTCCAGCGGTCGCCTATTATTTCGATCATCGCCGGTTTGGCATAGAGAGAGCATTTCTGGCGGTGGGTCCCGTCCAACGTTCCTAGCACCGGGGATTCCAGTGGTGAGCCCGGTTCACCGGTGCTATCTCCGGAGATTCCGGCGGTGGCTCCAGTTCGCCGGTTCTGTCGCGGGATCCAGTTGGAGCTTCTTTCGTCTCCTCTTCCAAGCCTCCATCTTGTCGGGCGTGATTTCTCGGGCTTCCTCCCTTGTCTTCGTACTTGTCGGTGTGAACCTATCATGGTCATAGGAGAGAGTATCTACCATTCAATAGGGTAGGAAGTGGAATCTCAAAGAGGATAGAATTCACCTTTGGAGTCCATGAAGACTCAGCATAAGTTGGAGACCTTGATGTAGCAACGACCATAGGTCGAGCTGCATCACCTCCCCCCTCCCTTAAAAAAAGTCGTCCTCGACTCTACATTCCCATCAAAAAGTAGAATAGGTTGAGATACATTATGATCCTGGGGTTCATCATATAGTCGTCCTCGGGAAGATTGATTTGAGAACACTTCAATGTTCCTTCACTTTTCATGAAGCCTACAAAGCTCACAAAAAAGCAAAGAAACACTCAAAGAGTATACAATTCATGAAGATTATAGCATGAGTCCTCAAGTAGAAGGAAGACACCTTAGAGTGTATAGATGGCCCGATGAATGGTAGCCATAGGTAACTCTCTTCGGTTTGTCTGGTCAACACATGGTCCATAGACATTGACACGGATGCCATTGTACCTTCACACAAAAAATACCAAGCAAAGTATTTTAGCACATGATAGAGGAACATTTCAAATGTGGCATGTCCATTCTTGTTCACAACACTATTAGCACAATATATGTATAGCAAATCCTATGTGTATGCAAGGTCAATGTGCATGGAAGTCGGTGAACATCATCCAAATGTGGGAACTCAAAAACTCCACATAATGTCTAAGTGTGTCACTCAAAGCAATTGAACAGAATTTTGATCAACATCCTTGATGCGAGAATAGGAGAATTTGGCAAAAAAAACATGAGGAAGCATATCCAGAACAACATCATGATGTGTGCAAACCAACCATTGGAAATCGAAATTGTTCAATATGTTGGATGCCGTACACATATCATCAAAATCAAATATCATGGGAATATGAGTATCCCAAGCGGAAGCAAAAACAACATGTTTGCAAACAAACCATAAGAAAGGGCACGTGGTCCTTATGTTTGTTGCAACAACAATACGATATACTTGTAAACTCATGACAATAGATGCTCGTAATAGCATTATGGTTGCACACAAAACATTGGAAAGATAAATTGGTCAACATTTTTGTTGGAACACACAAAGCATCAATAAACAATAGCAAAGAAACATGAATGTCACAAGGTGAAATAATACCATCAACATGCTTGCAAGAGCAATTTGTCAACATGAAAGATACAAAACATGCAAAAGGTATCAGAGCTCGGTTTGATCTTGCACTCACTTGTGGGATGCTCTCAAGAGCTCTTTTTGTCAACTCGTGCTCAATCAAGGTTGACATTCTCATGTGGGTACCTACACACATCATAGAGAAAAGAAAGAATGTGTGTGTGGTAGAGAAACACATCATCCATCATGACGTATCTCTTCTTGTGCACATCACCATTAATGTCAATAAAGTATGAAATAGATAAATAGTGAGTATGAATGTGGGGAACATTCTTATCATGGAAATCATCAAAATCTCCAAAAAATTGAGAATGCTATAGGGGCATCTCATGACAATCCATATGATAAGTATTGTTGCAAGCAAAACAATTGATAGACAAATTATTTAATTTGTTGCAAGCAACAGGAGAAATTGAATGACTATCATGACAAAGCATGTCTGAAGCAATAGCATGGTTGTCGACAAACATAAGGAAAGAGAAATTGTTCATAAAGTTTGTCGCGACCCTACAAGAAAATTTATCATTATTACAAGCAAAACATTTGAAAAAGCAATTTTTCATCATATTGCAAGCAATGGACGGATACACAAAAAGTTTATAGCATGGAATGTCTATGGAAACATCATCACAATCAACTAATTTCACATGATCAACATTATGCAAAGGCAAAGTATCACATGGAAACATGAAATAATCATATGCAATGTCACAAGTATCATCCATAGCATGCCAATCATCACAAGTCATCATGTCCACTAGTGGGATCATGGCATCATCAAAACCCTTATTTTTACCTTGTTCATACCTCTCATATGAAGTGGGTGCTGTGGTAGTAGTGGCCTCCTTGTGGATGACTTCTTCTTCTTGATGTAGCCATGGCGTAGCATCCTCTTCATCCACCATGTACGTCTTCTCCAATTGAGGCATCATTTCTTCATGTCTTGGCGCGTCGTCATCCATGGAACCTAGCACAACATAAGTGTACACACTATAGGTAGAGGGCAAGTCGTTAGAAATCGAAATGGTCTCACTTGACCTATCAACTACCACTCTCAACTCACTAGGTGTATCACTCATGCCCTCAAAGTGGAAGCACTCAATCTCACATAAGGTGGAGTCACTCATCTCACTTTTGTTCTCACTCAAGTGGGATAAGTGGTTGTCATACTCACATGGGATTGGTACCACATCATCACTCAAGCATATAGGGGTAGGCTCGGTTTGCTCAACTCCATGCGCCACCTTTGGTGAAGGAAAAATCCCATGCTCACCAATCTTGACCTTGTCGTCGCCAAAGTTGGATGCCATAAGATGGGAATCATTAGTCGCCTCCTTGGTAGAAGGGAAAATCCCATGCTCGACCGTCTTGTGGCCATCTTGTAGTAATGGTGGAAGTAGAGGTATTCATTTTCCTCATTCATGAAGTCTTGGAATGCAAGCGTAGACGTTCAAGCTTGAAGGCGTGGATGAAGGATTTCTCTTGGTGCCATTTTGGTGGTGGCACTAGTAGTTGAAGGTGCCTTAAGATGTTGCCGACGGAGGTCATCGGCGTGCCCTGCCAAAGGTTGATGTAGGTGGCGCACTTGGTCATCCACATGATGCTTGCGATGATGATTACTTTTCTTGGCACTCTTCTTGTGCTTGTGGTGCTACTTGATCTTGATTGAGCATTATGGATGATGCTCATCGTGAATTCTTCGTCTTTATGGCGAAGATGCCTTTTATGATGTCTTGTATCATCTTTATGGTGGCGATGATCATGAGAGGATGTTTGTCGAAGATTATTGTTTCTTGGAACCTCTTGTTGTATATGATTTTTGTACGCCACTCTTCTTAGGGTAGGTGGTGCTTGGAGCCTTGGATATTGTGGAGCTTGATGCCATCTAGGTGGTGGCACTTGATGCCTTATTGATAGTGGTGCTTGACACCTTGGAGGTGGTGGCGTTTGACGCCTTGGAGATAGTGGCACTTGACGCCTTGGAGGTGGTGGCGCTTGATGCCTTGGAGGTGGATCATCGAAGTAGGTGGTGCTCTTTTGTGTGGCACGCTTGGCCTTGAAGGTCATGGATTTTTGATGATGTTCCTCCTCTTGCTTCTCCTAGCAGTCTTCCATCTCCAAGCGGTGGAGGAATTCTTCATGGCTCATGGAAGAGCCATCGAAGTTAATAAAGCTCTCCGTGTCCTACATGGTTGGCGAGGCGTCGTCGATGTCGCACTCGAAGTCGTCCATGCTTGGGGAGCCATTGTTGTTGTAGTATTCCATATCACCCAAGCATGTAAAGACACAAAATCTAAGCGCTAAAGACAATTTATAGCATCTCTACGGCACTATAGAGTCGTTGTTGTAAAGCGTCACATGAGCGTCTCCTTATACATCGTCTTCAAGATCCTAAGGATGATGTAGTGAGCGTGTCTACAAAAACATATGACGTTTTTATTGTATCTCTACAAGCGTAAAGACGCTTTCATTGCTTTCCTATGTGGATTGGCAGGTCGTCTCTACCATCCCTAGTGACATGACACTGCGTCTCAAATAAATTCTCGTACATGCTTGCTTCAAGCTAGATTTCTTATACCAATTTTCTATAACTTGTCGAATTGAAACAATACACAACACACAAACAATTTCACGTCTTCTTGATGGAAGGATTTATATAGTAAACAACATTGTGCATTATTTATAGGCTTAAGCCTGAGCAGCTGCGAGCGATTTGAGGCCATATGCAGCGCAGAGCTGCCGCAATGCGTCGCTGCTGGTGGGCCTATGCCGCTCTGTGTCGCTGGCCGTGGGCCGGAGAGGCTGGTCCTCGCCTCGCACCTGGGTTTGGAGAAGTCGTTCTCCTCGCAAAGGAATTGGCTCCCCGTGGAAACCCTACTTCCCACACCCACGGTTCAATCCCCTTTCCGTTTCACGCCCGCAGCCGCCCCACTCCCCGTCTCCCCCACCCTCACCATCGATCTACCAACCGAGTGCGGCATGGAGGAGGCCGACGCAGCATGCAGCAATTGTCGTGCGTGGGGTGTGGGCCAAACGTAGGCGCACCAGCGACGCGACGAGCAGGCAGAGTGGTGGTGGCGCCATGGAGGTGTTGGTGTGGGGGCAACCGCCGGCGTCGGGGTAGAGGTTGTTGAGGGCGTCGGCGTTGCGGATCTTCCGCGTGAAGGCAACGTGGGACGTACCGGCGGACCAGCACATGGGCCTGCAACAGTTTTACATCCTGCAGGACCTCCTCGGCTTCGACCAGCCTAGTGAGGCCGTCAAGTGGACCATGAATTGCACCATCTACGAGCTCCCGTCGCTCGACCGTCCAGCAGCAGGTTGGGCCTCGCTGGCAAGCAGCAGCAGGTCTTGGTGCAGCAACATGTTGAAGACCGGCAGGAGGTCCGACCTCTCACCCCCTGTGGTTTCTTGGGACGTAGGTCATGTGCGTATCCGTTCTCTCTCCTGTCAGCATCTTGGTGTAGCGAGTGTTTGCAATTCCTCTACCTATTCGTGTTGCCATGGTTGAGCTTTCTTTTTTCTCAGAGTGTGCACTTCAACTTTTTGAGTAAAAGCATGTTCTGGAGAAGTGAGTTCTTCTTACTTGATTTTTTGTTCAAGACGTCCCTACAGTATAAGCATAATAACTACATTCTCGTATGTTTGCTTGATTTAATTTCACTTCTAGCTTTGACATTGTAGACGTGCACGCTGGCCAGATGTAGCAAATACTTGATGGAAAGATTGTTAGGAAAATAAGCACACAACCGGGAGAGTATAGCAGTATGGAAGGGCATTGCATGTATTGGTACTTTTACTAATAAAAAATTTAGGTGACCTATAATTTTATTTCGTCTTACTGTATTGTCAGAGTAATATGTATCGATAGCATGGTCTTTAATTTTAGATAACAGATGACGTGTCTTTCGAGTTTATCATCCCAGAGAGCACACTTGAATCAACCTACTTCTTCATTGTGTCGCAGGTGCCACATTGTACACTATTGTTCTTTGCCTCTTTGAGTTGTAGCCATGCCTCAAGTGATGTAGTATTGTATTAGGCAATTTACAACTTTGGTGCATGGTAAGCTTAATTGGTGAAGCAAGAATTTGTCCGAATTAACTGATAATGGTTCTCAATCGTTAATTTCGATTCTTTCGCCCCATAGTTAAAGTACAATGTTGTGCTGCTTACTCTATACGATCCACAATCCGCTCCGTATTCTAAAAAGAACATGTATTGGTGGTGAAATAAGTAGTAATAAGTAGTGGTGAAATATATACTTGACTTTTGGATTAATGTAATGACTGTTTACTATGGCTTGCCGGTTTTGGCATTTTATATATACATATAAGGCTGTCAAAGGTGAGAGTCGGTCCCCTTTCTTTTCAGCAAGAAGTGCAGAGCAAAATTTACAGAACTTCCCAAGCACTTCAGGTATAAAAGTTCATTAATTAGTTTGTTATTCAATTACATTTAGATTTCTAAAGCAATGGTTTTGCTACATAATCATATGTGTCGCTACTACCCTATGATTATCAGATAGCATTTTCTTTGCGAAGATCTCACTGGTTTCTGTAGTTTACCCAATTTTCATACACATTCCCTCAATTTGTGTTTTTTTTGCATATGGTGGCTTTCGATTGTATCCTTGTAATTCTATAATGAATTATATGATTAATATGGTTGTTTTGACCCTTGATTATAGACAATTCTATCATTATTTGTCAGGTTCTATTAGTGGATCTAGGGTCTAATCTACCACGGTCACGAATACAGAGAGTGCAAAGATTTGGCCACTCCACAGAAGGTTGCAAAACTAAAATCAATATCCTCTCGGGCCCTCCCTGGCCAACGAGCCACCAAGACTGTGACTTGCTGGTGGCGGCAGGCTACTCCATCATCTGAAGAAAGCGATGACACAATGGTGTGTCTTGGATCTGGGAATGATGGCTTCTGGTTTCTCTAATTTGGTGAGTGCTCCAGCTACGTCAAAGGGAGACAATGGAAGACATCCTCATCGATATCTATATGTGTGTGATCAAACTCAGTTCCCCCTAATCTACTTTGTACTTCAACACAAGTTAACCAACTTAATTTGCCTGAGCCTACTGATAGAGCAGTATGCTTTACCTGAATCTTTAAATAAACCCTAACAAACAATATTATTTTTATTAATCCAAAAGCAGTAGTATCATAAGTATAGTATGTGTTGCGAACTCAGGCGCAGTCTGGGTGTACAGGACAGAGTAGGAGTAGGAAAAACCTACAAGCTTTATAGTACAAAACTCCATTGCTCAGGACAGGAGTTGCAAATGTGCGTCGGCTACAACACAAGCAGTAACATATGCCCCATGCAACACACCCTTGGGCTGGTCATCACCCTCGATCTATGTGTTTGCCAGAAGCGGACATGAGGGGCGTGGATATGGTGTAGTATATTGGTTGTTAGCTGTCGCCTAGCATTTCAAGCCATGGGCAGACGCGGACACACATGATACGCGATGAACCAAAGCTGGAGGATACATGTTTTGCGATGTCTGAAATTTGATCTTTTTTGTGTTTTCTTTGCTCATATAGAGAGCTCATATAAGAGAGGAGCGTTTTGGAGCGCGGCTCCAGGGAGCCCAATATTTTGAAAAAACTAGGAACGATATTTCAAAGTTTAAAAATATTCTGAAAAGAATTACATGTGTACATATAGATGTATTCTACAAGTCTGTAAAGTTTCAATGTGAAATAGTTCATGTTCTAGGCTACACAAAAAGACAAAATTTTGAAAGTCTTTCTTGATTTACCTACCTATTGTGTACACCTTCATATAGTACTTATAATCAAGTGATATTGATTAATTACCTATGTCTCTCAGGTATTGGTGGTTCTTAATTAGATAATATGTTAATTTATTACTGCAAATCCTATTCATATTTAAGTTGGGCTTTTTCCATGATTTTATTTCCTTCTACGGTACATGATTCTCGCTATATAGTTGCAAAATGTGTCATAATAGCATTCCAGTACTATATTCTCCATAAAAAAAGACTGAACTTAGATAGTGGGTCTTTAAAATATTATACATATGTACTTTGTGTGGATTAAACATAGTTTAAAGAAACTAATCTGTAACGTGCATCAATTGTTTAATGTAGTACGAAAGAAGAACTGCATCATGGGGATCAACGAGTATCATAGAAAATGATAGGAATTCTGTACAAGAACGTCACTAATGATTTGATGTGGCTTTGGTGCATTTCATGCAAGTTGCCATGCACATTAGAACAAAACCAATCAGAGTCGGTTTTCGTGAACCAATTGAAGCTGACCCTGTTTAGTAATTTCAACTTGCTTTACAAAATTAGCAGACATATCTGATTTTCCTTCAGCACACTCGCTAGCATTAGTGGTGCACAAGCTTTTTTGTGTCCATGTGCCTTTGTTTGCACGGACATACTTGAAGTCTCAATCAAACATCATGTGCAATTATTTCTTTTATTGCCAGTTTTGT
Source organism: Avena sativa (assembly GCA_916181665.1). Lineage (NCBI taxonomy): Eukaryota > Viridiplantae > Streptophyta > Magnoliopsida > Poales > Poaceae > Avena > Avena sativa. Next base: position 90,857,952 of record OV702293.1, on the reverse strand, counting down.
TTGAAACTCATTTCGGATCACCTGATTTGTATCTCACTTTCAACATGGCCAAAGACGATTCCTGCATGGCAAGTTCAAAATAATGGACCCATTTCCAGTGATCTACATGTCTGAAGTGTCCCTTTTTATGCGTTATCATGATTCTTTCTTATTTTTTGTTTGTTGTCAGTAGTGTTCATTTGGATTTCTATAGCATGACCCCATGGTATCAACCAGATGATCTCATCGCCCTAGGAAAGGTTGATGATTAAATAAGATTCCAGTTTGAAGTGATATGTACAGGTCTGTGGTGCCATGTTTACGTGTTAGTCATGATTCTTTCTTATATTTTGTTTGTTGTCAGTAGTGTTCATTTGGATTTTTATAGCATGACCCCATGGTATCAACCAGATGATCTCATTCCTAGGAAAGGTTGATGATTAAATGAGCTTCCAATTTGAAATATATTTTACAGTATATTTATGATTCTAGCTGTTTCCTTCTAAAATGTACAATTTTGTTCATTGCTTTTAGTTTTGTGTTCCGCGGCATTGTTCAAGACGGCCCAGTCAAGCGGCCCAGGCTTGAGCTTTCCTTATTCACAACAGCTCACATGAGTTGTAGGAGTTTCTAAAGGGCATTATATACCATAGATGGTTTACACTATATTGATGTCCTGAATAGATGATTGTTGACTATGTATCAGCTTAAGTTTTGGCTAATAAATCATTGTAAGAATAATCAGTGGCTGGGCCAGTAATAATATATTCACAATCATGGTGTCCTGGACTATAATCATTCCTGCTACTAGCGATTTTTTCATCAAGAAATAAGAGTATTTGGTAACTAGCTTTCTCTCTATATGACGTTGATCTATACATAACTTAAGAAACTGAATTAAATTGTGTTATAATTGAACTAACCAATAAAATTGGAGCAATTATTTGTCTTTCTATCACCACATCATAAAGCGTGTGCTTTGTTTTCCTTACAATCGGAGGTTTGTAGCTTCCTTCAAGTATCTACTGGTTTTTAGGCCAATAGACACTCAAAATATTTATAGGGCTAACCACTTACCTGATGTAGTGTGCTTTGTTTCCTCCAAAATTGCTCGACTCATCTTACTGTAATGAAGTATACCAAGAGAAGTTGGGATCTCAAAAAATAATAGGGGTATGCAACTTCTCTCCTACATGGAGTATGGGGTTTGTCCCCAGAAAATTCTTTAAAAGATTAAGCATGGTGGAATGCTGAGCGTTCTGGGAACGTCTGCGGAGCGCATTGCCGTTTCTGTCGCTGGTTATGGGCCTTTGTTGCTGACTAACATTGCTTGTGGAACGAATGGGTGGGCCTTTGCGCGTGTGCTGCAGCTGGAGGGCGGTGCGTCCTCCTCCTCAACACATCCACATACCTCCCCTTCCTCTTTCCCATCCCTGTCGTGCCCGACGCCGCCCTCTCCGCTCTCTCTCTCTCTCCACATCAGAACTCACCGCCGTCTACAATCACCAACCTCGACAATGAACGGTGTTTCCTGCTCTCCCAAAGCCTGCCTCAAGCTATGGCGGCCGAAAAGGAGGCATGTTGAGCGGGAGCTGGAGGCCCTTCGGCCGTAGAGACATCGGGCGGGCACCTCGAGAGACATCGGGCGGGCGCCAAGAAGGTGTGACATGGCTCGACTACGTTGCGGGGACAAGGGCGCGAGCCCACCAGTGTGGCCATGAGGACTGCCATACGTCAAGCGGCCACACTCATCTTCCTTACTCTCCATGTGTTCAGTTATAAACAATAGATCATCCAGAACATATACAATATAGTTTCAAGAGGTTTTAAATAGCAAGTCAATCTAAGCCACGTTGTGCAACGGTTACTTCTTGACACCTAACTGACTTGCTAGATCATATTGGTCGATGCGCATTGGTTAGACCTCAGGCCAACATGATTACAATGTGTAAAAATATTGAGCACCCACACTGAACACCGCATAGAACAGGCTATGTGTCAACGCCTAACAGGCGGCGCGGCGAAGCGCGCTGTGCCCATCTAGTTATCTTTACCTCCAATACATCACTGGCAAAAAGTCGTGACCCTTCCTTGCTAACAATTGGCTGGTGAACCCAGTCCTAATACTGGTCCCCTAGATGACCAACCTGAAAATTACACCCAAGTGTTAGAATACTTACTCAAAGAAGCTGGATTTTCAATGTCAGAGAAAAATTACAGAACTAAATATGTCCCACACATTTACTTGAAATACAAGAGGCTTGTCCAAATCTACCGCAAAGGCCTCCGCAACCATTTTCTCGGGCACCAATTACTATATTGTACTACCAATGAACAAAAGTAATAAGAATATATACATGTAATTTTCGATACAAAAATAAAGATAGAACAAATAATTGACACAAAATAAATTCTAAACCAAAGACATGATAAATAAAGCAACTCTACGGGGCTAGTATGTCTCCGTGTTACTGCTACCGCGTGCTACTTTTGCCGTCGGTTAATTTTAATCAGCACCTCTGCTAAATGACGACAGAGCCCAAGATCCTTGTAAAATAGTGAAGCCAGCTTGACCCTAGCATTCCTACTATGATGAGGATCTTGGGCCTCCACTCCCATTCCCCGTGCGATGGTGCATATTTAGGCCATGCATGATCTCAAAGAACAAAATGGACGAATGACCTTTTCACGTGGTCTGATGCGAGTCCATATGGTGTGTGCAAGGTATGCACACAGCTCAGAGCAGGCATCGCCTCCATCACTTGCACACAGCTCAAAGCTGCATGTGCACCGTGAAGGTTTTTGATGCTTCATGGGCGACTACCTTTTGGCGAAACTAAGGCCTATGTTCGCGGTGGTTTCGTCGCGGGTTCGGTCTCTATCCTGGAGTTTTGCCCAGGTCGTTGACCCAAATCTGGGGCATGCCGATAGGTTTTCTCTCTCGTGTGTTTCGGTGGTCGAAGCCTTAGGGGACAGGGGCGGATCCAGGCCTAGGGCAACCTAGGCCATGGCCCTGGGCACAGCGGAAGGTCCTTCTTACCATCAGCGAAAAAGACAATTGGCCAACGGCGCATCCCAAGACTAGCCCATCTTGCCTCCCTACCTGCTCTCTAGACCTGCCCCGTCCGCCTTGGTTCCCTTAGGAAACGCACGCGCCGGTGCCCCCAGCAGCTAGCGAGGGCACAGGGCGGGGACTCGACCACGCCGCGATGCTCCACACCGTTCGCCCGTCCCCTACCTCCTGTGCAGGTTGTGCTTCCCGTTCGCCCGACCCCTACCGTCTCCGATGTCCCTCCCTGATTCCCTTACCCCTTGTGCCTACCCCTCTATCCATCTTCCCTTGTTTGTTGTCGGTAACTACAACGCCGACAGTCCCTGCTTCCACGCCTCGCCGACCCTTCCTGCCTGCCCGCTGCCTCTGGTTACTGATGTAGGTAGGTAATTTCATTATTACTCGACTGAATTTGTCATTCAACTAGCTAATTGAATTGGATACTGATTGTAATTTGACTCATTTGGATAATTAAACTTGTTTGTTTGTAAACTGATTTAATGTTTCAGGGACACAAGATGAAGATATTTTATCCATCCATCTCAAAACTGAACCAATCAACAAATGTGATGAATTATAGCATGGTTTGCTATATTGAGGGAGATGCATTTCACTCTATTAGTGATGATGATATTGTATATTATTTTCAAGCATATAGTTCAAGTAAAGGAGTTTACCTCTTCGTTTTGGTAAGTTCATATTTGTGTTGTTTCTTATAAAATATTCTTTATTTCTTGAAGGTACTGTTTCTTCTACTCCCTTCGATCCATACTACTTGTCACTAAAATGGATATATCTAGACATGTTTTAGTGCCAGATACATCTATTTCAATAACAAGTAATATGGATCGGAGGGAGTACTATTGATGAGGTTATGGTAGGATCGGACGAACTGACCCAGTGATTTGGTGATTTTTTTTGTATTTTGTACTATTTCTATTTTTATTCATCTCTGATGTACGCTTTTGGCTCGTTATGAGTTTAAAACACATACTCATGTTTGCTATTGTACCAAAAAAATTATAGTTACAAGAATTTTTTTAGTAGATTTTTATATGCTTAGTTTTTGGCTCGGGGCTTGCTCCATTTCTAGATCCACCACTGTTGGGTGAGATCTGCTGCTGGAGGCTCTCAATAAGAGTCTAGGAACCGACATCTGGGGTGGGAGTGGAAGCTACGATGCCTTTCTTATCCGTCCGTGGTGGCGGGGGAGAAGGGCGTGGTGGCGGGTGGTGCAACGGCTTATCTTTCCCGGCCAGCCATGGAGGCGAGGGGGTTGCGGAGTGCTGCGTCGTCCCTCCTCTTCCTCATCTGGATGCCGGTGATGTCCGTGCGGAGGCAGGTTCCCTCTCCAGCTTCCTCTGGCTACCATGGTGGTGACTAGGAGAGCCGGGTCTGGTTGCCTGCGGCGGCGGTTGATACTTCTGGAGCTTCTCTCCGGTGTCTCTTTGGCGGCTGCTCCGTCATCATGCCAGACCCAATGGCAATAGGGCTCCCGCTCTGCGTTGCTCTTCTCCTCTCGTCGGTCGCTTCATTTGGCTTGGACGGCCGTCGATGCTGGAGATTCATCGCCGATCTGGAGGAGGATGAAGACCAAGGACTTGATTGCTTTTTCAAGTTTCTTTTAGGGTCCTCAATGCAAATTCTTGGGCCTCTATGTAATTTTTATATTTTTGGCCTTTCTGTACTCCATCGGCTTCTTTGCAGCAATATATGCCGGGTGCTTTGCACCCGTTCAATGTTCAAAAAAAATCATATGTTCAAACAGTTGGCCACCTAAATAACGAGCAAAATTATGGATCTCATAAGATACGACAGAGATCGATTGCCATCTCATCGATACAATGGCATATGTAGAGAGTGTTGATCATGCTCGCACGTCGACCTAAACGAATAGCAAGCATCGATTGTAGCAATTAATACTTGGAAAAATCTATTAACAAGCACCGCACGCGTCTTTCCTCCATGAAGCGGCACGCTACGATTAGCGAAACGTATCGTGTGGCTTCCCTTATCTCTTAATACCTTATCCCCTCGAGAGCTCCTCCTGCCACACAATCCATCTTCTTTTCCTCTCGCACACACGACCAGCGCAAGCCGGAGAGCTCTAGTATATATATAATCAAGGAAAAAAGTAGCTCGTGGAGAAGTAATTCAGTTGACAACTGTTTAAACTATCAACAAGCCGTGGATACAATTGGGATCTTAAATTTACATACATTCTTTCTCAAAATAATAGGATCTATATATATTTATGAATTTTCTTTTTACAGGTATCCCTTATCTTTAGTGTCTGTTAATTGCATGTGCACATGTCCTTTGCGGCAGAATGGACAAAAATAATCCAAAATAAAAAGGATTTCACGAAATGACCTCTTTGGATAACTATTTCACTAGCACTAACCCTTTGGATAACGCCCAACAGCTAGGCGCTACACTCTACAGTGTAGCGCCTTTCAGCTAGGCGTTATGCCCCCTGCCAGCATGGCACCGCCTGGCCCCTCCCTGGCCCCACCCGTCCGTGTGACGCCCAGACGCTATGTCTGGGGCGAGTAACGCCCAGGCGCTATGCCCCAGGTGTAGCGCCTATCTGATAGGCGCTATGCTTTAAAGTGTAGCGCCTAGCAGATAGGCACTACACTTTGAGACATACTCAGCAGCCCACAGCCCCCTCCCCACCCAGAACCATTCGGTTGCCCAGCCATCAGAAGAAGAACAAGGAGATGCCGGCGGTTCCTCCTCCCCTCTCTCTCAAATCCACTCCTCAAGTCCATCAAATCTGAGAGATTTCACCGTGGATTTTCTCCCCATCCCTCCCTCAAGGTAATCCCCTCTTTTTCCCTCTCTTTCATCCAATGAATCTTGCACATTATCCTCAAACCCTAGGTCTAGTTGGATTCATAATATGACCTATTTGTGTATGTTTTTGGTTATTTGGTAGTTATATATTAGTTGTATTTGATGGGGAATGGAAGTGTGTTGTTGATTTGCATTGTGTATGATGGTTTTATATGGATTTGTATGGATGTGTGAATAATATGCTCCCATATTCTTTGTATTTTATTGTATAAATTGAAACAATGGCCACATAGCACACACATTTTATTGATGTTTGGAATATATATGTAGGATGGTGTGGCTACTTGAGGATTACTATGATCATCAACACCGGGCATACTTGATGGCGGAGAAGCATATGGTAATAAAACCATGGTTGAACTTCTTTGCTTTTATTTTTATATTGATTCAATTGTGTTGTAAAAAGCATAATGTTCGATCTTGTATGTATACAGAGGCTTTGTCCCCTCAAGCTTCGGTCTCATGGCGCGTCTTCGAATGACATGCCGTATGACGAGCGGTACACCGAGTACATAAAGCGGCTAGGCCTCCTCCCTTTTATCACGCTTGTAAGCCAGTCGACGCCGAACCTCAACGCGGCTGCTATCACCGCACTTGTCGACCGGTGGAGGCCGGAGACGCACACTTTCCACCTCCGGACCGGCGAGATCACTCCTACTCTTCAGGATGTTTCCATGATCTTTGGACTTCCTATCGCGGGGGAGCCTCTCTGTATGAGCACAGATTCCGATGGGTGGCGCAATGCGATGCATCTACTTATTGGCATGGCTCCTGAAGAACTTGAAGATAAGAGCAAAGATAGAGTCCCAGCAGGCGCGACATATGCGTGGATCGTAGAACTTTGCGGAATGCCTGAACCCCGCCGAGGTTGAGGTGATCGAGACACATGCTCGTGTGTACGTGTGATATGTCCTTTCTAGGACTCTGTTTGCTGACAGCGGAGGTAGGACTGCTCAGTGGATGTGGCTCAAGGCACTAGCAAACTGGGATAGCAATATCAGCTGGGGTTCAGCGGCTCTTGCCTACTTGTACCGGCAGGTAATCACATGTGCACTCTACATTCATTTGTATATGTCGAGTCCACACATATGCTATACTGACCTCTTTTTTGTTCACTTGTAGTTGGACGATGCCTGTCATAGGGCAGGCGAAAATGCCGGAATAGGTGGTGCTATGGTTCTTCTCTCGATATGGAGCTGGGAACGCTTACCATTTGGGCGTCCCAAAGAGGTGGGCCACCATCCTTGGCCAGCGTATAATAGAAACCCTCTACGCCTCCCGACTTGGGCTTACAAGTGGGACGTGGTATCGGAGATGACAAGCGATGTCGATGCCATGTACCTCAAGTACACGAACGAGTTTGATGCGATTACGCTCGAGCAGGTAGATGTTTATCTATACGTCACTATCCATAATATTTACTTCACGAGTCAAAATCGATACCAAACATGTCCTTGTGATATGTTGCAGGTGGAGTGGGAGCCTTATGGTTGTGGGGACGAGTTTGGTATTGCTCCCGGGTTTGATATTAACCCGAAGTGCTTGGAGGAACAATCTCTCTGGATCATGTGCTGCCCATTGATTTGCAATTGGGCGGTTGAGTTTCATATGCCACAACGGGTGATGAGGCAGTTCGGGTTGTTTCAGTGCAACCCTCCCGTGTGGAAGGACACCGACAAGGAGCTTCATCGATTAGTTAGCATGAGAACTTGTGCTCAATTGCTTTGGATGGTACTAACATGGTTCTTTGTTGTTGTTCAGGTTGGACAGAAAGAGGCAGAGGAAGGTCAAGAATTGGGATCACCATCATAGGAGGCACGTCATGGAGTTCCTCATTTGTGTGGAGAATGCTCGACGAACGGAATGGAATAGTGGAAGAGCTCATTGCCCAGTTGCATTTAACAACTACATCCATTGGTTTCTTGGTAGTACCCGTGTCTCCATTTGCCCGCCGTCCTATGAGGAAGAAATATTGGACGAGCCAGTCCAGTTCGATGAACTTGCCTACACTCAGTACAACTGGCAGGTCAGGGAGGGGACCGACATCCCGCTTTCTTCCTCACTCAACTTTGCGGTAAAGTTATCGTTGCCTTTGCATTACTTTCCTTGCACTCTCATCTCTTTCTTGCCTAACATGTTCTTGTTCTTGACTCTGTAGAGAACGGAGGTAAAGAAATATGCCGACGATGCCGAGGCGATTCTTTTTTCTGCCCCTAAGGGGAAAAAGGGAGAAGGCATGATACAAAACTTTCTTAAGGTATGGATGCGAGACTTCCTCAAGATAGGCATGTTCTTGGTTTGAATTATGTTGTTATTTGTTACAGCGCTCGGCCCAAAAGATGCGTCGGTTATCTAACGTGCTAGGTTGCCATGATCCCGAGTACACAACCCTGTCTGGTTCTAGGTCCAAGTCGACTACTGATCCGTCGGCCCATCTTCAGGATGATGTTGAGGATGACACCACTTTGGCAATTCGTTCTGAAGATGAGGTATGGGACAACATTACATGCATTTAGTGCTTTCTGTTTCCCATGCATTTCTCATAGCCATACAATCTTACATGTAGCTACCTCATATGGAGAATGAGACTGAGGAGGAGTACCGGATTCGTTCCGCATACCAGCTGAAGCCAAGGAAACAGTTCAATCGCTGGACGCCGGACGACTTCCGTAACAAGGGAAAGACCAATGTTGTCGAGGACGAGCCGCCACGGAGGTCAAGAGCGACTAGGAGGACGAGAGTCCTACGGTATGATGATGAATATGAGTCGCAAGAAGAGGATGTGACAAAGAAGATACCTCCAAGGAGGGGCCGAGGCCCAAGGACGCGTGGACGGAAATAGGTCATGTATGGCACAATGTTGATGACGATGCACTAGGTTTGAGACTATGTATGGGTTGATGTATGGCACTATGTTGATGTTGTTTAAGACTATGTTCATGTATGGCACTATGTTGATGTTGTTTAAGACTATGTTGATGTATGACAATATGTTGATGTTGTTTGAGACTATGTTGATGTTGTTTGAGTATATGTTATAGTTGTTTGAGTATATGTGCACTAGGTTTGTGTATATGTGCACTTGTGCTGCCAATCAGCTGAAACTAGTGCAGTTCAGGAGTGTAGCGCCTGTCTGATAGGCACTACACATCAGAGCATAGCGCCTAGCAGATAGGCGCTACACTCTGACTTGGAGTTTTCTCCCGCCAGCGACCACCCGGTTTGTTCTCTGTATGCTCCTATTAGTTTTGGGGCAAACGAAATCTGCTAGCATAACGCCTAGCAGACATGCGCTATGGTGTGTAGCGCCTGTCTACTAGGCGCTATGCTAGCAGATTTCGTTTGCCCCAAAACTAACAGGAGCATACAGAGAGCAAACCGGGTGGTCGCTGGCGGGGGAAAACTCCAAGTCAGAGTGTAGCGGATTATTGAAATCTAGGAGCCCATGTCTTCTTAGTAGTCTCAATGGAGAACTCATCCTCTCTCACTGTGAGCGGATTATTGTAATCCAAATGTCGCCGGCGAGACGCCACGAGCAAGTGCGAGCAGGCAAGATGAAGCAATGATGGCCTTCTGCATGTGCACTCACAAGTCTTGAGCGAGACCTTGAAAGCTCGGCCTCCGTGTTGGACACCATCAGCCGTTGTACCTCTGGGCTCCGTAACTTGGTAAATTAGCTCGTCATTATCATACTCCATGACAACTTGGGCATCCGCTTTCTTTGACTGAAATTGCATCCAATCATCAACCTTAGGTGGGTACTTGTATTTGTACTTGTTCTTGTAGTCCCCCGCAATCTGTCGGTCTGTTTCCTTTGAGTATTTAAGAAAATACCCATTCATCATGTCGAATGTATAACGGACTATTGCCGTGACGGGCAATGCACGGACACCTTTGAGCAACTTGTTGAAGGCCTCTGCCATGTTGCTTGTCATTTGGCCGTACCTCCGGCCACCGTCATCGAAAGCTCGTGCCCACTTTGTTCTTTCTTCAATGCTCCTATCGAGAAACTCTCGACCACCCGCATTGAGCTCTTTGTTGAAGAGCAATTTGTTGTACAAGTTTGAGAAACGACGTTCCGTGAAAGCGAGGCAACAATCTTGTAGATCATCGGCCAAATCCTTGCTCTTGCATGCCCTATAGAAGATTGAACAAAAGTGTCTCATGCACCAACGATGGTGCAACGGAGCATGCCCGGGAATATGTTGGTCCACCGCTTTAAGAATTCCTTGATGACGGTCTGAGATGACACATATTTCCCTACGAGGGATTAATATCTTGGTTCTTAAAAGATGGAAGAACCACTCCCAATTATCATTGTTTTCCACCTCTACCAAAGCAAAGGCCAAAGGAATCAACCGGTTGTTAGCATCATTGGCTATTGCAATCAAGATAGTGCCCTTGAATTGACCGGTCAAAAAGGTGCCATCAACGGCGATGACCGGCCTACAATGTTCAAATGCCTGAACACATTGCTCGAAAGCCCAAAATGCACGGCCAAAAACTCGAACGGTTCTTCCGTTTACAATCCTTGTCTTGTTCCCCAAAGGTTCAACCACATGAACCATGCCTGGGTTAGCATCGGCCATCTCTCCCAGCAACCTTGGGATTCGGTTATAAGATTCCTCCCAATCACCGTACAACATCTTGAATGCAGCTTGCTTAGCCTTCCATGCCTTCCCGTACTTCACCTCATAGTGAAAGAGGGCTTTCACAAACTCCATGACCTGCTTGATGCTCATTATTGGAAACGACGCGATGTCATTGGAAAGCCTATAAGCGAGGAACTCGGAGGTGAGTTGCCGGTGCTCATGCTTTGCATCCTTGCCATCCACCACCGTGGCTCGACACATGTGAGTTGATACGCAACTAGATATGTGCCAATCGGGACCTCCCTTGAATGGTCTAGCACGCACAATCCAAGGACATCCTTCCTCCTCGCACTTCACCGTGTAACGCTTCTTGATGTCCGAGTGCACGACCGTGTAAGTACGATGATGCTTCACCGAGAAGTCCTTTATCCATTGCTTAAATTCCAAGTCTTAAACCTTGATCCTTTGCAAAAGCCATTATTCACTTCATTGCCATCCCGGTAAGAACTTGTCCTTGGTCCAAGCACTATGCCTTTGCCACCATCAACCGTGGCTTCATCCGTGAGACTAAGATCACGAAACAAAGGCACCCGATGGCCCCGCCCCAATACGGTATGGTGGATTTCGGCCTCTCTAGTCGTGAACCCCTCCTCATCAAATTCTTCTTCGGGACCATCATCATCCGAGTCCGAAGCATAGCCTCGAGAATACGGGAGTTCATGGTCCATGTCATGTTGAGTGATATATTTCTCCAAATCACCAACATTGTTGTCATGGAGTTCAACTGCATCATCATCTTCACCCTCACAATCATCATTGTCCTCTTCCAACACTTTGTCTTGGTGTCTTGAAATGGGGCTCAATGTTTGGCTCAAAGGAGGTTCAATCCATAGCTCTTGCTCCACGGGTGGAGGACTCATACTATCCAATGGGGAAGCACGACGGTTCAAGTCCAAAGGAAATGAACTATCAACTATAAAGTTCTTGCTCTTTTTGTTTTTTGGAAAGATCGAACACACGATGGGATTCTTGGTGGCAAATAGCTCAAGAGCCTTGTCTAGTGATTCGGCCACCACCTCCTTGTATGCAAGCCAACGAGCCTCGGAGAAGATACGCATGGTCTTCCAACGGATATGCATTCCAAAACCCACATTATGTCTTCCTTCCAACTCAACAACATCACACGGGTCCATCCATTTCAATTCAATCCTCACTTGCTCCAAGACCTCGACATAGGTGGGACTATGCTCAAACACAATATCTAGCTCATCCGGGTCCGGTTCTATGTTGCCTTTCAAAAAGGCATCCTTGTCCACATGATGAACATGAACAATTCTTGCCATCCCTAACACATAAGAGAATATGTTCATTAACTAACCATGACAAGATAAACAAAACTATACTAGACACATTAGCAAACCATAAAGCTAACAAGAACACCCTCTCTTACATAAGCAAACCCTAACCCTAGCCATAACATTCCAATATACCAAACAATGTCATTTCAACAACCCTAAACCTAACTAAATTCTTCATACACATCTTTATAACCAACATTGGCCAATGAATCTAACAAATTTCCAAACATTTCTCTCCAAATCAAATTTCTAGGGTTTCAAGCCAAGTCCAACCAAAATGAAAGATTTCAAGAGGTCAAAACGGAGGGGAATGAGGGAGGGTACCTCTAGCAGCTGGGAAGAGGCACAAATCCACCAAATAAAGCTTCCAATGTGAGAGATTTGAGGGGGGAGAAGAGAGGGGAGAAGGGGGCGCCTCCTTGCTGTTCTTCTTGCTTGGGTCGAGCTGGGAGTGAATGGGTCGGGGTGGGGAGGGGGGGCTACGGGCTGCTGAGTATGTCTCAAAGTGTAGCGCCTATCTGCTAGGCGCTACACTTTAAAGCATAGCGCCTATCAGATAGGCGCTACACCTGGGGCATAGCGCCTAGGCGTTACTCGCCCCAGGCATAGCGCCTGGGCGTCACATGGCCGGGTGGGTCCAGGGAGGGGCCAGGCGGTGCCACGCTGGCAGGGGCATAACGCCTAGCTGAAAGGCGCTACACTGTAGAGTGTAGCGCCTAGCTGTTGGGTGTTACCCAAAGGGTTAGTGTAGTGAAATAGTTTTCCAGATGGGTCATTTCGTGAAATCCTTTTCATTTTGGGTTATTTTTGTCCATTCTTATGTCCTTTGCAGTAGTCCAACACACTCCGGCACCCTACAGAGCATGTAAGTTAACTAGACATAACCTTCTTAAAACAATGCATCACGCAAATTAGATATCACATTAGATAAATGCGAGAGGAAGCCAACTCACCACGCAAAAGAACATTATATGTTCGCACTTGATACATGATGATATACTTCCTGCTCTATCAGCCAATTCCGGTGAATCTTCTCCAAGAATTTTGCAAGAAAAATAATGGTGATATGTGTATCAGTTTAAAACGTTAGGAGAAAAGAGTATCCAAATGTAATTATAGTTTCATGTTTCAAGAAATATACCAAGAGTAAACTAACGAGAATGGCTCTTTAGATATTTACCATTGAAAATTCAGTAGATGGAAAATGCTTTGTTTGACTAAACATAGATTTATCCATGCCATCAGTCCCAACCATAACCATGTGCTCATGTTCGTAAACGAATACAAACAACTACTATATCAGATCGAGTAACCTAAATTGGTATGGAATGAGGATAATACGATTGAGATTGTAGGTGCAACTCGTGCCAAACCTGCACAATGCAAGAATCACTTAACTACTGCTCCATACAATTGAATCTGCAACCAATCAATTTGTTATTTGCTCGGTAGTTCTGTAACTTCAGTCATGATGGTGCAGGGGACAGCCCGCAAGCTATACACCAGCAAGACGCCAGCAGTGCTACTCAAGCTGGACATTACCAAAGCCTTTGACACCGTGAGCTGGGCGTTCCTGTTGGAAGTGCTGAGGAAGCTGGGTTTTGGAGAGCGCCTCCTCACGTGCATCTGCGCACTTCTCTCCACGGCCTCCACACGCGTCCTGATGAATGGGTGCCCAGGGGCGAAGGTGGCCAACAGGCGTGGTCTCCGACAAGGAGACCCGCTCTCCCCACAACTTTTCATCCTGATCATGGAGGTTTTTCACCTAATGGTCGTAAGGGCGGAGGAGCATGGACTACTCACTCGGCTTGCAGCCACAGGCCTCTAGCATCGCACATCGATTTACGCGGACGATGTAGTCACATTCCTGAGACCGTCAGCGGTGGATTTTCAGGTGATCTCCAGGATCATTGAGGACTTTGGGGAGGCTTCTGGTCTTCTACCAATTTCGACAAATGCTCAGCCAACCTTATTAGGTGCTCGGCAGAGGACATAAACCTAGTGGAGCGGGAGCTACACTGTCCCATCACGCAATTCCCCCTTCGCTATCTTGGGTTACCGCTCTCCCTGCGGAGGCCGTCGGCAGCGCAACTCCAAGCGCTGGTGGATCAGGTGGCCGCCAAATTGCCATCGTGGAAAGCCTCCATGCTCAATAGAGGAGGGCGGCTCGAACTTGTCAAAACAACTTTATCCGTCATGCCTATTTTTGCCATGATGTCCCTCGATATTCCCATAGAGACCATCACCGCCATCGAGAAGATCATTCGCGGTTTCCTCTGGAAGGGGAGGAAGAACGTGCACGGCGGGCACTGCCTGGTGGCTTGGGACAGGGTGTGCATGCCCAAAGAGCTGGGGGGGCTTGGCATCCCCAACCTGCGCCTCATGAACATTGCGCTGAGGGCCAGATGGTTGTGGTTAAAGCGCGTGGAGGTGGATAGACCATGGCATGGCCTTGACATCCGGGTCCCGGATCCCTCGAGACGTCTCTTTGAAGCGGCGACTACCTCAGTAATTGGGGATGGCGCGACTATTTTCTTCTGGACGGATAAGTGGCTCCCATGTGGGCGGCTCTGTTATGTGGCACCAAACCTCTTCGCTGCGGTCTCACCAAGTGCAATCTCCACACGCCGTGTTCGTGAAGGCCTTGCAGGAGGCTGGCTGCATGATGTCACTCCGGATCTTAGCGCAACAGCCATCAGGGAGCTCCTCGAGGTGGCAGACCGTATCAAAGCAATCACCCTGACAGAGGGTACGCAGGACATCCTCAAGTGAAACTGGGACCCAAGCAATTGCTACACGGCCCGATCCTGCTACCAGGCCCTTTTTGTCGGGCGAACTTCTATGGCAGGGGCCCTTCAGATCTGGCGATCCCGAGCCCCTGCTAGCTGCAAGGTGACCCTTTGGTTAGCCGTAAGGAACAGATGCTGGACAGCTGATCGGCTCAGCAGGCGTGGCCTTCAACATCCGGCGGCCTGCCCCTTCTGTGACCAGTGTGGAGAGACCATAAATCATCTTTTCATGGGTTGTGTACTGGCCCGCGAGGTTTGGGCAGCCTGCCTGGGCTGGTGGAACAAGAGACACTGGATGCCGGAACATGACTCCAAGTTTGTTGCTTGGCTCCAAGATAAACGGGGCGGCGAGGGCCGCGAGCGCGACCTCTGGACAGGGATCGCTTTGGTTTGCTGGACGCTATGGCGCCACCGGAATGACGTGGTTTTTGAAGGGGCCACTCCTTCCCTGAAGAGGTCATTCGCAAGATCACCGCGGAGGCAGACATCTGGAGGACTGCACGTCTTTTCCGCGACTGTCTAGGGCAGGTAGATAGGTGGAGATGCCGTGAATAGTTGTTTAGAGTGTGTGTGTGTGCCGTCTTTGGTACGGCGTGGATTTGCACCTTTGGCGTCTGTGCCACGGTGCATTGTAAAGCTTGGCCTCTTGGCCCTCCTTCTATGAAAACGATACGTCTCCCAGGACGTATCCTTGAAAAACTTCAGTCACATATTACTTTTATTAATGCTTACACAGAAAGCTTACCTATGCATGAAGTACTAGATTCTCTAATATAGCTCTGTTCTGCAATAGTGTAAAATACTAGTTGTTGCTGTTCTAGCGGAACGTAGAAATGGATGCTAGCTACACCCCTTACCATCAGAAGCTTCTAGCTGAAAAATAGCTTCCGTTTGTATGAAATCAGCAAACCAAATATATCCTTATAATCATTAACATAACCACTGGCATACATTGATAAACTGAACCTGTTGGGCAGGGGGGACAAACCTGTACTCATTGATGCAAGTCAGGTGGAGCCGATGAAAGCTGGGGTGTGGACGGAGTGACTTGTTATGTCCTTGCATCGCACGGAGAAGACGTGATTGTCTAGACCATTGGAGGATGGCGAGGAGCGGACTCTGCTTGCTGGCCGGCGAGATGTTGGTGATGCAGATCTCTTGATTCTGAACAACGGAATCCATGGAACATCCGCCTCTGCTCTACTGGGGGCGCCGCGGAGGATCGGCCCAGGAGCGGCGACGGGCCGAACATCGCCATGGGGGAATCTGGGAACTAGAGATCGGGATGAGAAATAGGAGGAACGAATAGAGCAAGAGCGAGAGAAGCACGTACCCGCCGTGGTGTTCCCCGCTTCGGCGGCCGCCAAGCCATTGGTTTTGGCACCATTGGAGAGGGAGGATGATGTGACAACAGCTCTAGGTTTTGCATGTTTTTTTCAATCATGGGGATAGAGCGAGAACTGGTCAGATATCGATCGTGTGTGATACAGATGTTATCTAAGCCCTCTGCATTTTTTTAGAGGAACCTATGCGTTTATTTTGGGACGACTTGGGCAGCGTCTTAGAAAACGTTCATATACAATGTCCGATTAGTAGGTAGAGACGAAGATAAAAAAGCGTCTAATAAACAACGTCTCTACATGACTATTTTGTTGTAGTTGTCAGTGTAGTGCTCCATATCCTCGATGCATGAGGAGCCATTATCGATGTAGAGCTCCAAGTCTTCCATGCTTGAGGATCCATAGTTGATGTCATGCTCCATGTCTTCCATGCATGTGGAGTCATTGTAGGTGTAGTGCTCCGGGTCCTCAAATCATGCGAACCCGTTTTCGGTGTAGTGCCCCGTCATGTCCTCTATACTTGTGGAGTCGGAGTCATGGTGGCTCATCATGGATTCTTCATAGATATCATCCTCGGTTTCGGAGTCCCTAGACATGATTCACAAGACCAAGTGATCTATATGGAAGTGGTATTGGGTGTTAGAGATGCAACGTTAAACCTTGCTTTACCCTGAAAGATCGTATTGTGCAAGTGGCACACTTGAGAGAAATAAACCAAGCAAAGTGAAGTTCGCGCGGAACACCAAAATCAACTAACTACTAAAAAAACATACACACACGCAAAGCCTATCATGGATAGGTATGGAAAGTGGCATGTCAAGAAACAATCCGAAATCAATATGTTGTAATGACAAGTAAAGAACCACAATGATCACAAAGCAAAACAAGATAATCCACAAGATAGGAATTATGTACAAGAAAACACACACTGTGGGATAAATGGGACTTCTGCGACGGAGGAAATAAGCTAACAACCAAATGATTACCTCTTGAAGACTATAAGCTCGTATCACACAAGTACAAGGAGAGACGCTAGTTATATTGCATCAAAATTGGTGGGCTACAAGATATGCACAATAAGTACCACCTATATGATGTTCATCGAGTTTGCGCTTCCTATTCTATGAGGCACTTTTTTCTTTCTTTTCTTTTTCCTTTTTTTTTATTTTTCTATTTTTTTCTATATCTTTCTATCTCCCTTTTTATTTTCTTTTTGTTTTTTCACTTGCCTCTTCCTTGTGCCAACAACGGTACAAGATAACTATATAAGATAGCGCGCTCACAAATTTTGCTTGGAATTCTACAAGGTATCAAATGTGCATATCCCAAGCAATCATAGGAGGAACTAGTCTGAATAGGTGTTTGTTGTTCGCAAAGATAGTGTAGCTCACAAAGGAATACAAGTGGGGAAAAGTCGCGAAATGTTTATACCTTGCGTCGAAGATCTTCACCCTTTATTGTTGAATTCTGCCTTGCTCACAGAATTTGGATGGAGTACATAGCATTAACAACATGGATGATGATGTAGAGCTCCTTGTCCTCTTGGAAACAAGCTAAATAACACCAAAGTCCAAGTTCGAATGCAAAAGTTATCCTCAAAACAGTGCGGAGCTAAAGCTGTTCGCAGCAAAATCGGCGGGACCGGAACTAGCGCCAGAATTTCTGGTGGTAGGGCCGACGGCGCCGGAAATCTGACCAGAAATTCCGGAGGATGCTCCGATTCGCTGGACCTTGCACCGGAACAAGTTTGTGAACGTGAAAACTCGATTTCTATGGAAAAAGTCGATGGATAACTTCAAATCTAAGGGGAAAATGATGGAATTAGGCCATGGGAACGCATGGGAAGGTAGATCAACAAGTTCAACAAGTAGTCCATGGATCAAAACCTACCAAAACCCATTCAAATCACAGATCGATCCAAAACATGAAATTGGGGCTATTTTTGGGGATTTTCGAATTTTTGGTGGATAGAAGAATTTTTTTTGGAGAAATTCGTGATCAATGAGGCTCTTGATAGCAATATGCGTTAGGGGTGACCCCTTAGGGTTTCCGATCTTTCACGAATCTCCATGGGAATCAATTGGAAAGCAAGGAGAAGGGGAGAAAGTACCGGAAGAAAACACACACCTCACAAAGAACACGATTAAGACACGCAAAACTCACACGATATAAGGCCGATTGATCCCGAACGGCGGCCACCGGTCCGATAGAATCCTTGCAAGGAAATATCAGTCCACGTGCTCCCTAAAATCCACATCGAAGAGGGAAGAACACCTTGGGAGGGTCTTGACAGCTTAGAAAAGAGACACCGACTCCTAGGCCTTGTAGAAACGATGGATGTGTGATGCAAAGTCCAACGAGGTTGGTGACGATAGTCGGTCCCCTTTGTAAAGGGAATTAGGCAAAACTAGATATTCCACAATGGGGGTTGTCTTTAGTCTATCATATATGTCTAAGGGATACATGAGGGGGTGGGGGCTCTAATTATAGGCCAGACACTAAACAAGGGGGTAGTTTGGGGATAAACTAGGCAAAAGGGGTAAGTAAAGGGAATATTCCATGGCATCAAACCCAGATCTGTGCGTAGACAGGGGATTCCTGCAGTATGTCTAGCGGCGCCGGATCCTGCGCCAAAAGTTCCGGCAATCGCTGATTATTCTGGTCATCGCTGGTTTGGCATACAAAGAGCATTTCCGGCGGTGGGTCCGTACCATGAGTCCTGGCGCCGGGGATTCCGGAGGTGAGCCCGGTTCGTCGGTGCTGTCATCGGAGATTCCGGTGGTGGCTCTGGTTCGCCGGTTCTGTCAAGGAATCCAGCTAGAGCTTCTTTCGTCTCCTCTTCCAAGCCTCCGTCTTGTCGGGCATGAGTCCTTGGGCTTCCTCCCTTGTCTCTGTACTTGTCGGTGTGAACCTATCATGGTTATAGGATGGAGTATGAAGTAGTATACCATTCAACAGGGTAGGATGTGGAATATCAAAAAGGATAGGATTCACCTTTGGAATCCATGATGACTTGGCATAAGTTGGAGACCATGATGTGGCAACGACCGTAGGTCAGGCTGCATCAATTTTATTGTAGTTCAAATTTGACCTAATTTCAATAAATTGCCATCAAGTCATTCAAGTGGGCAGAGTTTGCAAGGACAAAGTTTGAAAACTCATGAAACATAGGAATCATAAGTAGTACAACATGTCGGTCCACTATATATGTCTGAAAGCTTGGCTTGTGGCATATCAGATCTAATATTCTTTGGACTTTCTTTATAGAAAGGAACAATCTCGTCATCACTTGGAAAATTGAGAATGTTTTTTGCTGATAGTTGGAAACTCACACCGACGACATTGTTTACTAAAAGAAGATGCACCCATCTACCTTCGAAAAGAAAATTAATTCAAGAACATTCTATCGTGCTTACTCTTAGCTCAAGTTTGGCCTAATTTCATTAAGTTGTCAAGATAAAAAAATCTTAGCAAGAATTTGAACCTATTTTCAAAACTCTCGGTGGCCGTTTGTGATATATTAAATTACCCCCCGATGGTTACCTCCAAAAAAATCATAAAAGTTTGAATGCAACCTACAATTAACTTCTAGTTCAAATTTGACAAGGTGGATAGAGTTAGCTAGGACAAAGTTTGAAAACTCATGAAACTTGGGTATCATAAGTACAAAAACATGTATGTCCACTATATATGTCTAAAAGCTTGGCTATGGCATTTAGATCCATATTCTTTCAGACTTTCTTTTCAGAAAGGAACAATCTCTTCATCACTCAGAAAATTTAGAATATTATTTCCTAATAGTTGGAAACTCACACCAACGGTACTGTTTATTATAAGAATATGCACCCATCTACCTCTGAAATGGCATTTAATTTGAGAGCAATCTATCGCGCTTACTTGTAGCTCAAGTTTGACCTAATTTTGTTAAATTGTCAAAATATAAAATCTTAGTAAGAAGTTGAACATGTTGTCAAAACTCTCGGTGGTGGTTTGTGATATATTAAATGACCCCCTGATGTTTACCTCCAAAAAAATCAAAAAATTTCAAAGCAACCTACAATGTTCTTGTAGTTCGAATTTGACCCAATTTCGATAGATCGGCATAAAGTCATTCAAAAGGGGCAGAGTTAGCTAGGATAAAGTTTGAAAACTCATAAAATTAAACATGTGAATCGTAAGTAAAACATGTTGGTCCACTTAATATGTTTGGAAGCTTGACTTGTGGCATTCAGATCCATATTCTTCGGACTTCCTTTACGGAAAAAAATCTCGTCATCACTAGGGAAATTGAGAATGTTCTTTCAAGATAGTTGGAAACTCACACCACAACATTGTTTACTACAAGAAGATGCACCCATCTATCTCCAAAAATATATTTAATTCAAGAGAAAGCTACCACGCTTAGTTGTAGCTCAAATTTGACCTAATTTCAATAAACCGGAAAGATAAAAAATCTTATTAAGAAGTTGAACATGTTGTCAAAACTCTCGGTGGTAGTTTGTGATATATTAAATGACCCCTCGATGGTTACCTCCAAAAAATTGCAAAACTTTCATAGAAACCTGCAATTTTCTTGTAGCTCAAATTTGACCTAGTTTCGATAAATCGGCATAAAGTCATTCAAGTGGGCAGAGTTAGCTAGGACGAAGTTTGAAAACTCATAAAATTAAATATAGGAATCGTAAGTAAAACATATTGGTCCACTTAATATGTCTGGAACCTTCGCTTGTCGCACTCAGAGCCATATTCTTCTGACTTTCTTTACAGAAAAAAAACAATCTCGTCACTACTCGGGAAATTGAGAATATTCTTTCCTGGTAGTTGGAAACTCACATCGACGGCATTGTTTACTACAAGAAGATGCACCCATCTATCTTCAAAAGGACATTTAATTCAAGAGTAGTCTGACGCTCTTACTTGTATCTCAAGTTTGACCTAATTTCATTAAATCGGCAAGAAGTCAGTAAAGTGTGCGAAGTTATCTAGGAAGCTTGAAAAATGTAATTATAAGAAATCGTGGTTCACTTTGTTTGATAATTGGGGTGGTTTCATTTTCTTCTAATTGTGGTAGGTCCCGCAGGAGCGAGGTGCTTGTGTTAACACGGTCGGTGGAAGTACAAGTTACATCAAGGACCTCATAAAAATGAAAATTACATCCAAGTCCATGCATTTAGCACGAGGTTCCTAAAACTAAGCAATTAAGTGTGTTTTGAGGTTTGTGCATACTAGCGTTCATTGTGTTAAAGACTATTAATAGAATCTTCTAGATGCTAAGAATGGAAAAGAAGATCCAACGACTAGAATTGTTTGGATTTGCCAGTCTTGATCCAATGGTCCATTTTCATAGTTATACGTACACTATATAGTTGTATGATATTGTAAGAGATAATAAAAAATAAAGATAAGATAACAACTACTACTGTGAATGGTCGATATTTTGAACAAACTTCCCTCCCAATGTCTGGGAAGCAAGTGAAAATTTAGAAACCGGAAAATCTTGAAATTTTTGGCCGCCAAGGACCAAAGTAGTTTCCTTCCTATATACTCCTACACCACACCAACACGACTGCCAAACACGCCAGAGAAATAGAGCAGCCCACTCAAAAAAACATAGCCACCATACCAAGGCACATGTGCGTAGCTCCATGATGTGGACGAGGAAGAGATCAGTCGGGTTAGTGCGCTAGGGGATAGGGGTGGAGAGATAAGAGATAGTGAAGGAGAGAGAAAACACACAATTAGTTTTGCGTGTATAGGGCATGGAATTTTCTACTACTAGTAGCGTCAGGAGTACCTCGTGTCAGCAACCCATCATAACCTTGCTCTAACATCTCCCCCAAAAAAACACTTTGCTCTGACATCAAACCGTCTTCAACACCTCTTCTCTCTTTGTTGTTGCCCTCTTCTCCTGCCTATGTTTTATTCTCTCTGCATGTACAACGCGTGTACAGAGGTGAGAATATGTCTAAGAAAAGAAATACTATGAGTAATGGCATCCACTATGTTGTACATAATGGAAAACAATTAGTTCTGATGGACTTCCATATACATAGTAGAAGCTATCCACAAGTTAAAAACCTGAAGGGTCACCCTTAAGCTTATGGATAGTCCATAAGCATTAAAATATTTATATCGAGTACATATAGAAATAGAAAATAAATTTTAATCACAAGACTACAAGAGGGTAGCTCTTAGATATGAGTCCTATCTTATGGACAAGTTTGACTAGATACAATGTGGTGCAATAAACTAGCTTGGTATAGCAAGTGGGTTCCATCTTAAAGATAGGTTTAGCCATATACATAGGTGATGCCCTAAGCTCTACCGTTTCGACAGTATCTATACGAGACGATTGGTGGGACCTACTAAACTGAAGATGCTAACTTTTGCATAGTAGTTTTACATCTTGGTCGTACACTTCTAAGTGAGGCCCATTATTTGCTTTTTCCTTTAGACACTTGTGCCTTGTACTCCCCTCGCTGTCATGCTAGACTCAATTTTTTTGCAAAATTCCACCGATCTATTAATAATAATCAACAACCATATAAAGAGACCCAAAAGTAAGTTGCTATTGCACACCATATTTCCTCAACAATTTGATCTCTTCTCGGTCTTCAATTTTCCCATCTATTTTTAGCTATATTCTTTACATAAAAGAAAATTTTGACCTAATTTCGTTAAATATATAAAGTCATTTAAGTGTATCAAGTTAGCTATTAATCTTGAAAAATCAATCTAAAAACTTGGAAATTGTAAGAAAGCAAGGTCCACTTTGTTTGAAAATTGGGACGGTGGCATTTTATTTTAACTTACGCAGGACCCATAGGAGAAATTTATTTCAGTTAAAACGGTCGATGGAAGTACAAGTTGCAACAAGGACCTTAGAAAATGAAAAATACATCCATGTCCATCACTTGGAAAATTGAGAATTGTAACACCCCGGTCTAACTGAAAGACCGGGATGTTACCACATTCAACCTTATATTAATTTAAATCCTAATTTACCAGATAATTTTTGGCAAAGTCTCACATACAAATATTGTCATCAATGATAAACTAGAAATAACAACAATACTATCAACATCAATGGGATAACCAATAATGCATCATCTTTCAATAAAGAAACATATCCAAGTTAGAAGAAGACCAAACAATTTGAGCAACTAAGTGTTATAGTCTGCAACTTCTTACAATTTAGGGGAACTATTCTCTACATGAATTTCAAGTGTGAGTGTTTGTGATGTCGTAGAAAGTTCTAATCCCAAGCCCATGCATGATGACTTCATCGAACACCTGAAAAGTTTGGTGACAACAAGGGTGAGCTCACCAGCTCAACAAGGACAGTGGAATGATAAAGAAACAATGGGATGCCACATCTCAAGTTAAGGATTACCACAAAATATCAACTGTTATTAAATCCTACATAACTAGGTTGTACCCACAAAAGACTCCACTAGCATGAACTAGACGCTCAACAACATAACATCAGGCGCGCCGGTTCTATCATATAAGCATGGTTATTTTGGTCTCTACCTTGTCACTTCGGCATGGTACTCACAGAACTACTTTTCCTATTGGTAGCTTATATTAACAAAAGATATTAATTTGAACAAAGAATCATGGATCATTCAAAACCCAAACCTGCAACTAACTCATGTATAATTAAACTTTCAAAACATACAACAAGCAACCATGACATGCCTTGAAGTCACACAAGTAACCCTCACAAGTTAGCAAGCAAGTCAATCTCACAAAAAACCATTGGTTAGTGTAAAGGAAAGTTTAGCCAAGGCATGTGTCACTCACCACAGTCCAAGGTAACACATCAAAGATAGTTATTGGCATAAGTAAAAAATCTTTCATACACTTGTTCATTTCCATCTCATTTTATTAATGTTTTAGTTTCATCTCATCTCATTGCTTATACAGGTAAAGTTTGAGTGAAAACCCGTCGGCATCCACTCACTCCAACTTTTGGAGGGTGCCTACAATGTGGATCGCAACCCATCACTGAAGGTCTCAAGTTCTAGTTCTAGCATCTCATCTCATCTCATTACTTATACCGGTATAGCTGAGTAGATGCCCGTCGACATCTACTCTCTCCAACTTGTGGAGAATGCCTCCAATGTGGATCGCAACCCATCGCTGAAGGTCTCAGTTACACATTAACATTGTCATGTTTTATTTCATTTCATCTTTAAACTCTAAACCGAGGGAAACAACCCTCTATGGCACACTTAGCTATCCAATAACAATCAGAAAAACTCATCATCAACACAAATAGGCCTTGCAAATGAAACATATCCACAAGGGAATAAATGATCACCACCCAAAGAATACATGGTTACTGATAAGGGGGGTAGTTGGGAATGGGAGATCACACTGTGATTACCATCCCACATGCACTTGCCTTTTACTGCCCGATGGAGTGAACTCGGAACTCAATCAACAAGGCAAAGCGCATTCACCTGTTAAGCAATAATATATAGATCTCAAAACATTGCACAAGTAATCATCACGAGAAAACAAACAAAATCACCACTCCTACGCGCCATCATTAATCTCTTGGTATTCCATAAAGTTTATCCTGAGCTCAAGCTTCCAGGTTTCATACAAGAAACATTTTATATTCTGGAACATAAATCAATGCCTTGACAACTTTGACTATAAGGCAATTTTCAAATGAACAAGATTAACCCATCAGTTTTAGGTATTTATGTTACCATGCCCAAAACAGGACAGACCTAGTGTAATTCGCAAGTAAAAATTATCCTATAACTCGGAACATGAAAAAACGTATCATCAAGGACATCTACAGTAAATCATGTATACCCAAGATGCTGAGAAAATTGTTATAACTAGACCTAGGAATATTGTTAGTACCCGACAGGAAGTTACTGCACGTTTTTGAAACTACTCACAACATAGCATCACTGTAAAGACCATAGTTTTCAAACCACTCAATGGAAAAACGCAAATGACCACTCTATGGAAAGCTAAGAACAATACCTACAAGATTGCTTTTGTACATACTATCAGATTTGGCACAGTTTAAGAGCAGTTTGGCTCGAACTATACTGCAGTACTGCATCAGTAGATAAAATAAATTTGCCTCTAAAAAATCGCAGAATAGCTAACGAGTCCTTCACAATCCATATTTCGAATTGAAACTTGAACCAAACGATGATATTACAATTTAATAACCCAAAAGCTAACAGATCAGTATTATAAGAATCCAATGGATTTCGTTCGTTACCCTCAACACGACATGACATTGACTGGATGAACGCGGCGTGGCTGTCATCAGTCGAGCAGATCCTTCCCGTATCCTTTCTTCCTCCTCCAGGTTGTCTCTCTCCAAATCTCTCCTGGCCTCTCGTTCATAGGGGAGATGGAGATGGGGAAGGGAAAATCAGATTGGCCAGAGGTGGCACCGGCGGCTAGCGGCTGTGCGGTGGCGCAGGCAGGGGCGCTGATTGGAGATGCCCCGCTGCTAGCAAGGAGAGAGGCGGGAGGATGCACACGCAGATGTGTGGCGGCTTGGTGCTAGGATTTGGGAGCAGGGAAAGTTTAGTTGGATCCTAAAGAATCGGGCTTGAAGAATAAAGGTTGGAGACAAGTCATAACTTCCCTTTTCCAAGTTACCAAACGGTTCTGCTCCTAAGGTAAATACAGTACCCGTGTCAACAACACAAGGAAGCACATTCTCTAAACATGGAAATGTCACGTGGCTTCAAAATGAACCTAACGTCTTTTATATCTAATTTTTATTATCCGTGTATTATTGTACTAACAAATTCTGGATATAACCCAAAGAGACGACACATGTATTTATGTTGTCCGATGTACCGTCTAATTACAGTTTCTAACTAATGTACCATACCTCTGCGGAAAAATGGTCGTAGTTTTTTCATTCTCCTCTGCAAAATAGAAACGAGTGTGTAATGATTAAATTTGGGGTATTATAAGAATGTTCTTTCCTGATAGTTGAAAACTCACACCGATAGCATTTTTTACTAAAATAAGATGCACCCATCTGCCTCTAAAATGGCATTTAATTTGAGAGCAATCTATCGCTCTTACTGGTAGCTCAAGTTTGACATAATTTCGTTAAATTGTTAATATGCAAAATCTTAGCAAGAAGTTGAACCTATTATCAAAACTCTTGGTGGTGTTTTGTGATATATTAAATGACCCCCCGATGGTTACCTCCAAAAAATCGTAAAACTTTCAAAGCAACCTACAATATTCTTGTAGTTCAAATTTGACCTAATTTTGATAAATCAGCATAAAGTCATTCAAGTGGGTAGAGTTAGAAAGAACAAAGAAAACTCATGAAACATGGGAATCATAAGTAGAACAACATGTATGTACACTATATATGTTTGAAAGCTTGGCTTGTGGCATATTCAGATCCAATATTTTTTAGACTTTGTTTATAGAAAGGAACAATCTCGTCATCACTCGGAAAATTGAGAATGTTCTTTCCTGAGTGTTGAAAACTCACACTGAAGACATTGTTTACTAAAAGAAGATGCACCCATATAACTTCAAAAAGACAATTAAATCAAGAGAAATATATCACCCAAAAGTGTAAAGAGCAATCTATTAATAATGATTGACAACCGTATAAAGAGGCCCAAAAGTAAGTTGCTCTTAGACACTCTATTTACTCAACAATGTGCATGCATAATCTCTTCTTGTTCTTCGATTCCCCTTTCTATTTTGAGCTATTTTATTTACAAAAAATAAAAATTTGACCTCATTTCATTAAATCGACATAAAATCATTTAAGTGTACCAAGTTAGTTAGTAGTCTTGATAAATCCGGCTAAAAACTTGGGAATTGTAAGAAAGCATGGCCCACTTTGTATGAAAATTGGGGTGGTGGCATTTTATTATAATTGGCATGGGTCCCGTGGTAGTGTGCTTCAATTAACACGGTCGATAGAAATATAAGTTCCATATAGGACCTTAGCAAATGAAAATGACATCCAAGTCTATACATTTAGCACAAAAGACCCTTAAATTAATTAAGAAATTTAAACAGTTGGGTCTGGCTATTTCTACACAAAGAAGCTGAGCCATACCCTTCGGCAAGTACCACTTGCTAACAAAAGAAAACACCGTGTTGCTCACTTTTGCTAGAGATTGTTGATGAATTGCATCAAATGATAAAGTTCTTCATTTTTTGTTTTTTGTTATTTTATTTCAATATTTTCAAAATAGGGTCGACGTGCAAATTCTTAGCAAAAAATTGAATCTTTCGAAACCCTCACTAGTTTTTCCGTTAATCGTCCTAAAGTAATTTTGATGGTCAAAACAAGCTAGAAAGCTTGCATAAATCTTGAGAATCATGCTTAAACACATGTCCACATTTGTCTAAAAATGGGACGGTACCAAGCTCGCGCGCCGAGTCTAATGAGCGATCCACTAGTTGATTCGTTTGAGCTTGGTTTGTTTTGTTAACGAACTTAGGTGAGCAACATTTTTTTCTCATTAATGTTAATGAACTAAACTACATAGTTAAACAGTTTTGTGAGCTACTCGTTAAGATCGGTCACAATAACGAACTTAGAAAGTGTGTTCGCCTAATTTCATGTATGCCAATTATTTATTGTGTACCATGTAGTGTATATAAGAGAGAGAGAGAGAGATTGCACCCGTGGTTGGATGGTTACTAGAGAAGTGGTACCCCTAACCCATCAGAGTTTAAACCTCGGGTTTGGCACTTTGTTGTCTCATAAAAGGTGGAATATTATTTAGTGGGAAGCAATGTTCCCGTATATAGCGAGGTGTGTATGGTGACTTCGTCAAGCTCAAGCCCCGCCGGATCAGTCTCAAGACACAGTATTTTGGAGGTGGTCATATAGAGGTAGTTGGATGTGCGTGTGTGCATTTTTCCTTTAGTTTGTATTGAGTTTTGCTCGGTTATCTAGAAGTACCTATAATAGAAATAAAACTAGGTTACTGAGAGTATGTGCAGCGTTGGAAATTTGGGGTGTCTAAAAGAGAATTTTTTTCTTACTAGACCTAGGTCTAAATAAAACTTGAGGGCATCACTTATGTATATGGCCAAACCTATTTTTAAGATGAGACCCACTTGCTATACCATAAGCTAGTTGATTGAACCATAATGTATCTAGTCAAACCTGTCCATAAGATAGGACCCAACGCATAAGAGCTACCCTCTCATAGTCTTGTGATTAAAAAAATTGTATTGCAATGTGTACTAGATATTAATATTTTAAAGCTTATAGACTTCCCGTATCTTAAGGGTGACCCTTAAGGTTTTTATCTTGAGGATAGCTTCCACTAATTTTTTTCCTTATGGACAACATATTGGATGCCTTCAGAGGGTGAGTCTAGCTAAGTTTTTCTAGACCCTAAGACTATTACAAGACCCATGTCTAAGGGAATCAAATGGCAAGTTTTCTTTATTGTTTCTTTCTACTTAGATGAGTGGGTCCCCTATCTGGTCTAAATGGTGAGGAAATTTTATTTTCTTAGAAGCGAGTCTAGTAAATTTCTAGCCACGTCTAGTAACATCTCACGTTGTGCTTGCTATGATGTCTGTGGCCTATGGGATCACTAACTTGGGGCCCTTTTATAATTGACATAACTCTTGAACACTTTCAAATTATAATTTGGACATTATAATGTTGTCCTAAGAAAATCTTGAGAGTTTACCAATTTTAGAGGGTGAAAAGTAATGCATAAACTAAAGGGATCTCTAAACTAAAATCTTTATGTCTCATGCATATACGAAAATTGTACACCTTTGAACACTTTGAAATCGCACTTAGGACATGATAATGTTGTGCTAAGAAAATCTTAAGAGTTTATCATTTTCATAGAGTGAAATATAATGCATAAACTTGAATATACAAAAATTATACACCTTTGAATACTTTGAAATCGCACTTAGGACGTGATAATGTTGTGCTAAGAAAAACTTGAGAGATTATCATTTTCATAAGAGTGAAATGTAATGCATAAACTTGCATATACGAAAATTATACAGATTTGAACACTTTGAAATTGCACTTAGAACGTGATAATGTTGTGCTAAGAAAATCTTGAGAGTTTATCATTACCATAGAGTGAAATGTAATGCATAAACTTGCACATACCAAAATTATACACCCTTGAACACTTTCCCTTCAAATTATATTCAAATTCATTTGTTTATGGAGTTAAAGTACTAGTGGCAAACTTGTTATTTTGCATAGATAGAGGGGTGGCATTCGACAGATATAGGGGTTATCCTGTCCGCTAGATCACAGACGATCAACGGTTCGTGGGCATGATCCGCATAACAACTGTCTCGACCAATCAGATTGTAGCAACCAAAATGAGCACAGGTGTGAGAGTTTATGACTAAGACAGAGGGGGAAAGTGAGTAGTACTAAAAACCAATGGCAAAACTAAAAAAGACATTCCAATAGAAAATAAAAAAAGATTTAAAAATAGAAAATGCGTCTTTTATACAATAAAATACATCTTAGCATACATCAAATTATTTGCAATGCAAATATAGGTGAGGGTGACAATTATTGCCTCATTCAGACAAACTATGTTTTGGGGAGGGATGTTTTGGGAAGGGACTTTAGTAGAAATCCATGAACCTTGATAGATAGTAGGTGATTTGAGAAGTGGTGATTTTGGTTAAAACTTGATTTCTATAATTTTATTATGGTGGCAGGTCACATAAGAAGACTCCCTGGATAGGTGCCATTATGTTTTAATCTTTTTAAATTTATTGTGCAAAAAATGACTCAATTAGCTAGCTAAAACCCATTTGTTGACTCTCTGTTGACCAGCCACCGGAGGGTTAAACTGAGTATATTGCATGTGTGTTAACACCCGGATTTTTAATCCCAAATGCCTGTTATGCCATACATCGCAATCCCAGGAATACCATTTTTGCGAGACATAACAGAATTCGATACCACAATACATCATCCATTACAAACCATACATAAGGTCTTACACAAATAAGGATCTCATGATCCAGTTCTTACTACAACTCAAGCAGCGGAATACGTAATATTAGCGGTAGCGTGGGCGAAGCTCCATCTTCGGGGTCACAGGCAATGCTGACGATAGAAGATGATCCTAGTGTTGGAATTATGCCCTAGAGGCAATAATAAAGATGTTATTATTATAATTCTTGTTCATGATAAAGTTTATATTCCATGCTAGAATTGTATTAAGCGGAAACATTAATACTTGTGTGGTTTGTGAATAGCACCGTGTCCCTAGTACGCCTCTATGGACTAGCTCACTGATCAATGATGGTTAAGGTTTCCTAACCATAGACATGAGTTGTCAATTGATAATGAGATCATATCATTGGGAGAATGATATGATGGACAGACCCAAACTAAGCGAAGCAATTAGATCGTGTCATCGTGTTCGTCTTTGCGAAGCTTTTCTTATGTCAAATATTGTATTCCTTAGACCATGAGATAATGCAACTCCCTGGTATCGGAAGAAAGCTTTGAGGTCATCAAATGTCATCCTATGAGAGGGTGATCATAAAGGTGTCTCTCAGGTGATCAGAAAGTATCTGTTGGGTTGTATGTATCGAGATGGGATTTGTCCCTCCCAAGTCGGAGAGATATACTTCGGGCCCACTCGGTAATCGATATCAACACCGCTTGCAAGCATGTGGTTAAGGAGTTAATCACAAAGTGATATCGGATTACGGAACGAGTAAAGTACTTGCTGTGAACGAGATTGAACTAGGTATGACGATACCGACGATCGAATCTCGGGCAAGTAAAATATCGCGAGACGAAGGGAATATATATGGGATTGATTGAATCCTGGCATCGTGGTTCATCCGATATGATCATCGATGAATGTGTGGGAGTCAATATGGGTGCCCAGACCCCGCTGTTGATTATTGATAGAAGATCATGTCTGCATATTCTCGAACCCGCAGGGTCACACACTTAACGTGTCTCGACGCTAAGATAGATTGGATATTTGGTTTATGAGTTTTTGTTCGGAGTCTCGGATGGGATCCGGGATATCACGAGAGGTTCCGGAATGGTCCGGAGAATAAGATTCATATAAGGCAGTGCAGTTTTTGGAGTTCGGAATTGTTCCGGGTTAATCGGTATTGTACCGGAAGCTTCTAGAACCTTCCGGAAGGGGGCCAACGTGGTCCCACCTTCCGGGAGGGGGCATGGGCCTATGAGGGAGTGTCCTGGACGCATTGGGCCAGGGGCACAAGGCCCCATAGGGCCCAGCCGATCCTAGAGAGTTTAAATCGTTTAAACTAGAGATAAGATAAGATAGGATTTCTAGATAAGGGAGAGTTTAAATTGTTTAAACTAGAGATAGGCTTGGAGGAGAGGCTAGGGCTGGCCGCCCCCCCTCTATAAATAGAGGGCTGGTGCGCCCCCCTCCTCTACACACCTTCCCCTCCAACCCTAGCCGCCCTGTTGCCCTTCCTCTCTCCCTCCCGACTGTTTGTAGGCGAAGCCCTGCTGCAGAAATTCTCCACCATATACACCACGCCGTCGTGTTGTAGATCCAATCCATCTCTCCACCATACTTTCTGGTCCGAGGAAGGAGGAGACGTCGAGGTGCCGCACGTGTGCATCTCACGGAGGCACCGCCACTTGTGGTGCTAGATCGGATCGGATCGCGAGGAGGAGAAGCGAGTACGACTACATCACCCACGTTCCGACGAACGTTCCGCTGTGCGAATCTTCAAGGGTATGAAGATCTAATCCAATCTCTCTCGTTGTTTGCATCTCCTAGATTAGATCTTGGCTTTCCCTCTGTTCGCTTCCGTAGAAAATTTTGATTTACTATGCTGCGAACCCCTTCAGTGGTATCAGAGCTAGATCTATGCGTAGATGTGATTCACGAGTAGAACGCAACATGGTTGTTGCGGGCGTTGATGTTTTCTGTTGCAAGCCTCTTGTTTGTGTTCTTCTTATGACGCGGGATAGTGAGATTGAAGCGGTCCAGGCCAACCTTACGCGACGTCGTTCGCGAGACCGGCTCCGCACTTGACGTGTGGCTTGTACCACACATGCGGCTGGTGGATGTCAGTTTCTCTCACTATAGTTGTCATGGGATTAACACCGGAGTTTGGCAACCATAATATCACCGTTGTGGCTTTCCGTAGGTAAGAATCGTTCTTAGCATCTACTCCCATAAGCCACGTAAAACATGCAACAACAAAGTAGAGGCGTCTAACTTGTTTTTGCAGGGAGTGTTTTCTGTGATATGGTATGGCCCAAGATGTGATGTGTATATTGTATGCGATGATCATGTTTTGTAATGTTTCACGACTTGCATGTCGATGAGTACACAACCGGCAGGAGCCATATGGTTGTCTTTATAATTGTGTATGACCTGCGAGTCAACTTCTTATACGCCATGTAATAGCTTTACTTTATCGCTAAGTAGTTAGCAATAGTTGTAGTTGCTATTCGTGGTGGAGGCAATCATGGTGGAGTGATGGAGATCATGCCGGAACGCACAAGATGGAGATCATTGCGCGAAGATTGGCTATACCATGTCACATAAAGTTATATGCATGTGATGTTTATCCTTTTATGTATCTTATTATGCTTAGATCGCGACGGTAGCATTATAAGATGATTCCTCACTTAAAGATCAAGATAAAAACTGTGTTCTCTCCAAGTATGCACCGTTGCGAAAGTTCGTCGTGTCCAAGCATCACGTGATGATTGGGTGCTATAGACTCTACGCTCACATACAACGGGTGCAAGCCAGTTTTGCACACGCGGAAATACTTGGGTCTAGCTTGACGAGCCTAGCATGTATAGACATGGCCTCGGAACACAAGAACCGAAAGGTTAAGCATGAGTCATATGAATGATATGATCGACACTTCGTTGTCCACCATTGAAACCGCATCTCTTCTCGTGATGATCGGATTAGGTGTGGTGAATTTGGATCGTGTTCACTAAACAACTTGAGGGATGTTGAATTTAGTGGGAGTTTATCTAGTAATTTGATTAAGTTGAACTATTTATCATGAACATAGTCTAAATTGTACTTGCAAATACTATAGATCACATGGCCAAGTCCAACTTCAACTTCAACGTTTTTGCTGAGAAAGAAAAGCTTAGAAACAATGGGTCTAACTTCACCAACTGGTTCCGCAATCTAAGAATCATTCTGTCTGGCGGACAAAAGGACTATGTCCTTGAAAAAGCGTTAGGTGACGCCCCTGCTGCAACTGCGCCGGCTGATGAGAAAGCTGTCTATCAGTCGCACAAAGATGATTATGGTGTGATTAAGAGCACCATGTTGTTTGCTATGGAACCAGAACTTCAAAATCGTTTTGAAAACTATCCCGGGCCCTTTGAGATTCTCGAAGAGTTGAAAACCATGTTTCAGACTCAGGCCCGTTCTGAGAGATATGAGATCTCCGAGAAGTTCTTTAACTGCAAGATGGAGGAAGGGAGTTCCGTTAGTGAGCACGCCATTAAGATGTCGGGCTACACTCAACGCCTTGAGCAACTGGACTGCAAGATTCCAGAGGAGCTCAAGATTGACAGGGTTCTGCAATCACTCCCTCCGAGCTACAAAAGTTTTGTAGTGACTCATAATCAGATTGGTTCCACTGATACGATCACCGAGCTCTTCGCAAAGCTGAAGGCTGCGGAGGTGGACATCAAGAAGGATAATCATGTGTTGATGGTCAACAAGCCCTCCTTTAAGAAAGGTAAAGGTGCAAAGAAGCCCTTCAAGAAAGGCGGCGGCAAGCGCGTTGCCCCTGCTGAGAAGAAGCTCAAGTCTGGTCCTAAGCCGGACACTGAGTGCTTCTATTGCAAGGACAAGGGTCACTGGAAGTGCAACTGTCCGAAGTACTTAGCGGACAAGAAGGCTGGCACCATCAAAGGTATATTTGATATACATGTTATTGATGTTTTCCTTACTAGCCCTCGTTGTAGTGCCTGGGTATTTGATACCGGTTCGGTTGCTAATATTTGTAACTCGAAACAGGAGCTACGGAATAGACGGCGGCTTGCGAGGGATGAGGTGACGATGCGCGTTGGCAACGGATCAAGAGTTGATGTGATGGCCGTCGGCACGCTCTCCTTAGTTTTACCTTCGGGATTAGTTTTAAACCTTAATAAATGTTATTATGTGCCTGCGTTGAGCATGAACATTATTTCTGGATCGTGTTTATTGCAAGACGGTTATTCATTTAAATCGGAGAATAATGGTTGTTCTATTTATATGAGTAACATCTTTTATGGTCATGCACCTCTTGTGAATGGTTTATTTCTTCTAAATCTCGAAAGGGATGAAACACACATCCATAACATTGAGGCTAAGAGATGCAAAGTAGATAGTGATAATACTACTTATTTGTGGCACTGTCGTCTAGGTCATATTGGTGTAAAGCGCATGAAGAAACTCCATTCTGATGGACTTTTGGAGTCTCTTGATTTTGAATCATTTGACACATGCGAACCATGCCTCATGGGCAAGATGATCAAAACCCCGTTCTCCGGTATGATGGAGCGAGCAACGGACTTGTTGGAAATCATACATACCGATGTATGCGGACCGATGAGTGTTTCGACGCGCGGTGGATATCGCTATTTTGTCACTTTTACCGATGACTTAAGTAGATATGGGTATATCTATTTAATGAAACATAAATCTGAAACGTTTGAAAAGTTCAAAGAATTTCAGAATGAAGTGGAGAACCATCGTAACAGAAAGATTAAGTTTCTACGATCCGATCGTGGGGGCGAATATTTGAGTTATGATTTTCTCACGCATCTCAAAGCAAGTGGAATCGTTTCACAACTCACGCCACCCGGAACACCACAGCGCAATGGTGTGTCTGAACGCCGGAATCGAACCCTATTAGATATGGTCAGATCGATGATGTCTCTTACTGATTTGCCGTTATCATTTTGGGGTTATGCATTAGAAACCGCTGCATTCACTTTAAATAGGGCTCCATCTAAATCCGTTGAGACGACACCGTATGAACTGTGGTTTGGTGCTAAACCTAAGTTGTCGTTTCTTAAAGTTTGGGGATGCGAAGCTTACGTCAAGAAGTTGATGCCGGACAAGCTCGAACCCAAAGCGGAGAAATGCGTCTTCATAGGATACCCTAAGGAAACTATTGGGTATACCTTCTATCACAGAACCGAAGGCAAAGTGTTTGTTGCAAAGAACGGTTCCTTTCTTGAGAAGGAGTTTCTCTCGAAAGAAGTGAGTGGGAGGAAAGTAGAGCTAGACGAGGTTATTGAACCTTCTCTTGAATTGGAGAGTAGCGCAGCACCTGAAATTGTTCCAGTGCCGCCTGCACCAACAATAGAGGAAGCTAATGACAAGGATCATGAAGCTTTGGACGATGCTGCTACTGAATGTCGCAGGTCGACAAGGTCGCGTGCCCCTCCTGAGTGGTACGGCAACCCTGTCTTGACTGTCTTGTTAGTAGAAGACAGTGAACCTACGAACTATGAGGAAGCGATGATGAGCCTAGACTCTGAGAAATGGCTAGAAGCCATGAAATCCGAATTGGGATCCATGAGCGAAAACCAAGTATGGACTTTGGTGGACCCTCCTAGCGACCGAAAGGCCGTTGAGTGCAAATGGATCTTCAAGAAGAAAACGGACGCGGATGGTAATGTTACCGTCTATAAAGCACGGCTTGTTGCGAAAGGTTTTCGACAAGTTCAAGGTGTTGACTACGATGAGACTTTCTCTCCCGTAGCGATGTTTAATTCCATTCGGATTTTATTAGCAATTGCTGCGTTTCATGATTATGAAATATGGCAAATGGATGTCAAGACTGCTTTCCTCAATGGCAACATTGATGAAGAGTTGTATATGATGCAACCCGAAGGTTTTGTCGATCCTAAGGATGTTGATAAAGTATGCAAACTTCAGCGTTCCATTTATGGACTGAAGCAAGCGTCTCGGAGTTGGAACCTTCGTTTTGATCAAGTGATCAAGAGCTTTGGATTTGTTCCAAATTGCTACGAAGCTTGCATCTACAAGAAAGTGAGTGGGAGCTCGGTGACGTTTCTGGTACTATATGTGGATGACATATTGATTATTGGAAATGACATCAACATGCTTAACGATGTGAAGAGTTATTTGAACAAGTGTTTTTCAATGAAAGACCTAGGTGAAGCTGCTTATATATTGGGCATCAAAATCTATAGAGATAGACAAAGACGCCTGATAGCTTTAAGCCAGAGTACATACCTAGACAAAGTTCTGAAAAGGTTCAGAATGGATAAGGCATTGAAAGGTTCAGTGCCTATGTTGTCAGGTAAGATATTGAGCAAGGCTCAGTGTACAGCTACGGTAAATGATAGGGAAGCTATGAGAAAAGTGCCTTATGCCTCGGCCATAGGTTCCATCATGTATGCCATGCTGTGTACTAGACCGGATGTGTCCAATGCTCTTAGTTTGACGAGCAGATATCAAAGTGATCCAGGAGTGGAACACTGGACAGCCGTGAAGAACATCCTAAGGTACCTAAATAGGACTAAAGAAATGTTCTTAGTCTATGGGGGTGATGAACAGCTCGTCGTAAAA
Organism: Avena sativa; assembly: GCA_916181665.1. Lineage (NCBI taxonomy): Eukaryota > Viridiplantae > Streptophyta > Magnoliopsida > Poales > Poaceae > Avena > Avena sativa. Next base: position 90,821,413 of record OV702293.1, on the reverse strand, counting down.
GGTTACGTCGATGCTAGTTTCGACACCGACAAGGATGATGCTAAATCTCAGACAGGATACGTGTATATTTTGAATGGAGGAGCTGTGAGCTGGAGAAGCTGCAAGCGAAGCGTGGTCGCGGGATCTACAGTAGAAGCGGAATACATGGCTGCTGCAGAAGCGTCAAGTGAAGGAGTTTGGATCAGAAACTTCATCACTTAGCTTGGCGTGGTTCCAAGTGCATTGGACCCACTAGAGATATTGTGTGACAACACTGGCGCCATAGCACTCGCTAAGGAACCAAGATATCATCCAAAGACCAAGCATATCAACCGCAAGTTTCATATAATCCGAGATTATATAGCAGATGGAGATCTGAAGATTAGCAAAGTACATACAGATCTGAATGTCGCAGATCCATTGACTAAACCTCTTCCACGTGTAAAACATGATCAGCACCTCAGTGCCATGGATGTGAGATTGTTGCCAGATGTAAACTAGATTATTGACTCTAGTGCAAGTCGGAGACTGTTGGAATTATGCCCTAGAGGCAATAATAAAGATGTTATTATTATAATTCTTGTTCATGATAAAGTTTATATTCCATGCTAGAATTGTATTAAGCAGAAACATTAATACTTGTGTGGTTTGTGAACAACACCGTGTCCCTAGTACGCCTCTATGGACTAGCTCATTGATCAATGATGGTTAAGGTTTCATAACCATAGACATGAGTTGTCAATTGATAATGAGATCATATCATTGGGAGAATGATATGATGGACAGACCCAAACTAAGCGAAGCAATTAGATCGTGTCATCGTGTTCGTCTTTGCGAAGCTTTTCTTATGTCAAATATTGTATTCCTTAGACCATGAGATAATGCAACTCCCTGGTATCGGAAGAAAGCTTTGAGGTCATCAAACGTCATCCTATGAGAGGGTGATCATAAAGGTGTCTCTCAGGTGATCAGAAAGTATCTGTTGGGTTGTATGTATCGAGATGGGATTTGTCCCTCCCAAGTCGGAGAGATATACTTCGGGCCCACTCGGTAATCGATATCAACACCGCTTGCAAGCATGTGGTTAAGGAGTTAATCACAAAGTGATATCGGATTACGGAACGAGTAAAGTACTTGCTGTGAACGAGATTGAACTAGGTATGACGATACCGACGATCGAATCTCGGGCAAGTAAAATATCGCGAGACGAAGGGAATATATATGGGATTGATTGAATCCTGGCATCGTGGTTCATCCGATATGATCATCGATGAATGTGTGGGAGTCAATATGGGTGCCCAGACCCCGCTGTTGATTATTGATAGAAGATCATGTCTGCATATTCTCGAACCCGCAGGGTCACACACTTAACGTGTCTCGACGCTAGGATAGATTGGATATTTGGTTTATGAGTTTTTGTTCGGAGTCTCGGATGGGATCCGGGATATCACGAGAGGTTCCGGAATGGTCCGGAGAATAAGATTCATATAAGGCAGTGCAGTTTTTGGAGTTCGGAATTGTTCCGGGTTAATCGGTATTGTACCGGAAGCTTCTAGAACCTTCCGGAAGGGGGCCAACGTGGTCCCACCTTCCGGGAGGGGGCATGGGCCTACGAGGGAGTGTCCTGGCCGCATTGGGCCAGGGGCACAAGGCCCCATAGGGCCCAGCCGATCCTAGAGAGTTTAAATCGTTTAAACTAGAGATAAGATAAGATAGGATTTCTAGATAAGGGAGAGTTTAAATTGTTTAAACTAGAGATAGGCTTGGAGGAGAGGCTAGGGCTGGCCGCCCCCCTCTATAAATAGAGGGCTGGTGCGCCCCCCTCCTCTACACACCTTCCCCTCCAAACCTAGCCGCCCTGCTGCCCTTCCTCTCTCCCTCCCGACTGTTTGTAGGCGAAGCCCTGCTGCAGAAATTCTCCACCATATACACCACGCCGTCGTGTTGTAGATCCAATCCATCTCTCCACCATACTTGCTGGTCCGAGGAAGGAGGATACGTCGAGGTGCCGCACGTGTGCATCTCACGGAGGCACCGCCACTTGTGGTGCTAGATCGGATCGGATCGCGAGGAGGAGAAGCGAGTACGACTACATCACCCACGTTCCGACGAACGTTCCGCTGTGCGAATCTTCAAGGGTATGAAGATCTAATCCAATCTCTCTCGTTGTTTACATCTCCTAGATTAGATCTTGGCTTTCCCTCTGTTCGCTTCCGTAGAAAATTTTGATTTACTATGCTGCGAACCCCTTCACCTAGTGGTCGTAACCTTCCTGGGGTCCATCCTCCTGGTACTCCTCTTCATAGTCTGGCCATGGGAATAGCCAGGGACAAAGCCATGAGTACTCTTTAAGTACTCGCAAACTAGTACTAACAAGTGAAGGGGGTTTTTGTAGTAGGACACTAAGCTCTAGGATTGTTTTGCAAAAAGCCAAATTTACCTCTACTAAGTTCAGAAGCAACGAAAGCTAGTTGAACATTTATAACACCTAAGTGGGAACTTGTATTTCATGCCACAACTCTGTTGTGGTCAAGTCAAATCCTCAATTCATTTCACAAGTCATTTTGAAAACATCTGATGGGGGAACAGTATGGCCACTCCAACTGTCCATAACCACGGACGCGGCTATTCGAATAGTTTGACACTCTGCAGAGATTGTACACTTTCACCACAACATTCGATACATCCGTCAGGAACAAAATCCTGAATTCACCATACTTAGTATGCGGATAATCAATCCTAACCTTTCGATTACACGCCCTAGTATAAGCACCTCTCCTGTGAGTTTGGCCTCCCAACCATGACCAAATGTCATCTTGGGTACTGCACAGGTGGACAATCTTCACAAGGTAGCCTCAGCTCAGACCTTGGCTGGGAGGGAACTAATACTAAGGTATATAAGTTTCCAGTCAAGCCCTACCCAATCTTCGGGTATTGTGGTTGTACGGTAAAATTGGAATGGTGTCGCATCCAGACAACCATCAGTTTTATAAAGGGCTCAGGCTCATGCCTTAACATTTTCATCACCAAAATCATCTGGTGTTCGGAAACACATGTCAAAACATCTCAATAGAATGATCCATCATTCCAAGGTTTTCATAACCATTTTTCCACCAAGTATTCCCATCTAAAGTTGATCAAGTTTTATGATTAGCACTAGCATCTACAAATGGGGGTAAGTACTAATGAGGGGTGGTAAACTAGTGGAGTTAACTAAGTTCAATCTTATGCCTTGGGATGACATCAAGATTATCTAGCTTAGGCCAAATTTTATGCTCTTTATGAAACCTTTAATTATCTTTCTAGAATCTACAATTCACTCAAGTAAACTCTAAGTAGTAGCTTTGATAAAGAAATAAAGTAGAAAGCTTGCAAGTAAAACTAGGATTGGATATCATCAAATGTGTCTAACCAAGCATGCTTAGTGCATTGCATAGGTCAACTTGATTAGCAAGGCTTGCATCAGTATCAGTATAAGCTTGCTAAGTTAATAGCTTGCCAGTATTGTCTTGCCCAATCAACTAGTAGTATTAGGCTTGCATACGTATAGTATCTTGCAACTGTTATCTTTCATAGGTCAACTTGATTAGTAAGGCTTGCATCAATATCAGTATAAGCTTGCTAAGTGAATAGCTTGCAAGTATTGGCTTGCCTTGTGCAGAGCAGTGGTTGAAGTTCTCCTCGGCTTCTCCTTCGTAGTATCCTCCTTCCTCCTCGTATCCTTGGTCGGTACTAGCGTCTATGAATAAATACGAGGTACACAATCACCAAACAATACTTAACTACTTTCAATCATCACACACAATGGTTCTATAGATGATCTAGCATCATCACTAACATTACAAGATTAAAGCATTTGGCTTATTGATTTTATTTTTAGAAAAGTAATTTCTACTCATTGAAAAACTACTTAAGATTTAACATTCTCCAAACCAAACATGGGATCATGTTGACACATGTCATCATCACATATTTCAGTACATGGGAATGTGATTTAAAGTGGTGTCACAGTTTAATAAGATTTAACCTTTTATTTCATTTAAATAAAGTGACTAGAAATGTCTATGTGGCATCCTTTTATTACTTGAACATTATTTCTGTAAGTAAACCCAAATGTTTTTATATATTCTGAAAGGTATGGTTACTTGTGATTTTTGAGAGTTGGAATCAACTCAAAAGCTATTACGGTTTAAATTTTAAAAATGTTTGAATGCAGGAAAGCTTCTGCCTTGTTATTTTTACCAAGGGTGATCTACAGATCCAAATGATTTGAATCCAATGGGCTTGGATTCAGTACTTCTAGACCTTTCTAACAAAATTGGTTTTATTCAATTAGGTTCACTGAATCGAGCTGGGTTGATTTTTGAAACTAGGTACAGAACTGTGTTTGAATGAAAATGGAAAAAATCCAAATTCAAACGAGTGGGCTGCGGGGGAAGAGAAAATGGGCCGGCCTGCTACGCATAGCGCTTACGCGGGCTGGTTAAGTTTCTGTCTCCGCGCGTCAGTGAGACGGGGGTGCGAAGCGATACGGGGCAACATGGTGCGTTGGATCTAGTTCTAATCCAACGGCTCTGGTTCATCGTCCATGTCGAGAAGCGCCGGCGAGACAGAATCCTAACGCGGCAGGTGGGGGTCGTGGGAGTCTCACCGGGGCTCAGGCGAGGGTCGGCGAGGCGGGCGAATGACAAAGTCGACGACGGCGAACCTCCTGGTACCGGCAGCTTCTCCTGGGGTGGCTCCAATCGCTGGCTCCCTTCTTCTCCAGTAGCAACGGGCTCCGGTGAAATTCCGGTGCTGCGCTGCTCGCCTTGCTCCGGAAACGAGGTGGAATGATCAGTGAGGAGAGGGGAGTGAGATGGTGTGAAGAGTTTGAGCGGGGGAGGCCTCTTTTATAATCTCGACGACGAGACCGAACGGGATGGGCAGGCGACGGTGGCGACATGGCTACGGGCTGCTAGAGGCGTGGCCGAGGGTGGCGATCGATCGGTGGTCTCATGTCGATGCTCTATGGCTTTAATGCGCGAGTAGGGGCGGTGGCAAACGGTCTGGAACGCTCGACGTTCTACACAGCAGAGGCGGCGTCTTCGACGGCGAGCGGTGGCTATGGGGCACGAGCGGTGACATGGGTGCTCTCGGCTGTTCACCATTGATGACATTGTCAAGCTTACAGTGGTGCTAGGGATTAGTTAGGGTCGTTAGATGATCTACTAAGACTAGTGATGTCCAGAGAGGGAACAAGTTAGGCCCAAAACACTGGACACTATAGTGTTTTGATTTTGTTAGATTTGAATCTGCAAGGTGTTTGATGAAATGGCCGCATGAATTAAAGTTTTGAATTTTGAAAAGATTTTTGGTGGGTGTGCTAGGCATGTTCTGGTGAGTCTGTGGATGCTTGGGTTTTGAAAGTTGAGCTTGTTTGAGTGGTTTTTGACAAAGTGGGATCTTCCCATATGATATAGATTCAATCTTGAACTGTCCTTTAAACTATGCATTCAAATGTTTTTGGATGATCACAAGGTGGGCCTTGGTACTTTGTTATGAGTACTATCAAGGGGTGTAAAGATCAAAACAAGTTTCTGTTAAGTTTTGAAAGTTAGAGACAGCCAAACTAGGCATGGGAGTTAAATTGGCCAAAGTGACCATTCCCTTATTTTGTTTGTTTTGATTTATTTGTCTTTGGAAAAAGTGTGGGGATTGTTTAGATGATGTTGAATTCACCTAAGAATCATTTTCCAAGCAAAGAAACACACAAGCAAGGCAATTCAAAAGAATCCAAATTTTAATGCACACACATATGAATGCTTTCATATTTTAATTGGAAAAGTTTTTGTTAACCCTAATTTTGATGATTTTAGTTTAATATTTTTGGGATGTTACAAACCTTCCCCCCTTAAACAAAAACTCGTCCCGAGATTTGAAAAAGGACGAAAAGATTACCTAGGATTTGAAGAGATCGGGAAACTCTGTCCTGACGTGATCTTCGCGCTCCTAGGTAGCTTCCTCTTCCGTGTGGTTGCTCCACTGAATCTTGAGAAACTCGATGCTTCGGGTTCTGGTGGTTCTGAAATCTTCTTCCAAAATACGGATGTGTACTTCGGGATAGGTCAGGTCATCGTTGATCTCTATGGTCCGGTGATCGATATTCTTGAACACTTCGGTCTTCTCCGGAACTTCGAGGCACTTGCGAAGTAATGAGATATGGAACACATTGTGCACGGCTGACATCTCTTCTGGTAGTTCCAATTGATACGACACTTCTCCTCGACGGTTCAGAATCTTGAAGGGTCCGATATATCTGGGGGCTAACTTTACTTTGAGTTGGAAACGCTGCATTCCTTTCAATGGCGACACTTTCAGATATACAAAATCTCCTATGTTGAAGGCGAGGTCTCGACGTCTCTTGTCGGCGTAACTCTTCTGTCTTGACTGGGCTGTCTTGAGGTGCTCACGAATCTTGTGAAACTTCTCTTCTGCTTCTCGTAGGATGTCGGGTCCTAAGATCTCACTCTCTCCTACTTCTGACCAGTTCAAAGGGGTGCGACACTTCCTTCCATACATGAATTCAAATGGGGCCATTTGCAAACTAGCTTGATAACTATTGTTGTATGAAAATTCTGCGAACGGCAAACAGTCTTCCCACTTATATCCATATTCTAATACACAGGCTCTCAGCATATCTTCGAGTATTTGATTTACTCCCTCCGTTTGTCCATCGGTCTGAGGGTGATAAGATGTGCTGAAATCTAGGCGGGTTCCTAAACCTTCTTGGACTTTCTTCCAGAATCTCGAGGTAAACTGAGTTCCTCGATCAGATACGATGTTCTTGGGTACTCCATGCAAACTAACGATTCTAGCGATGTATAACTCCGCTAGCTTCGAACTCTGATATGTGGTCTTGACGGGTAAGAAATGGGCGACTTTGGACAATCTGTCCACTATGACCCAGATAGAGTCATTTCCCCTACTAGAAGTAGGAAATCCAGTGATAAAGTCCATTCCAATGGAATCCCATTTCCATTTCGGAATCTGCAATGGTTGCAACAATCCAGCGGGTCTTTGATGTCCTGCCTTGACTCGCTGACATATATCACACTTGGCGATATAGCTTCCGATTTCTCTCTTCATCTTATGCCACCAAAATTGCTCCTTCAAATCTTGATACATCTTAGTTCCTCCGGGGTGGATAGAATAAAGAGTATCATGAGCTTCTTTCAAAATAACTTCTTTCAACTCAGAATCTGCGGGTACACAAAGGCGTCCTTTGTACCACAGAACTCCTTCTTCGTCTTCGGTGAATCCGGGTACTTTGCATGTACCGATACGACGCTTGATTCCGTCGATACTAGCATTTCCTTTCTGTGCCTCTTTGATCTGGCTGATCAAAGTGGGTTGAAGTTCGATGCTAGCCAAAAATCCTTCACTCACTAATTCCATTCGAAAATCTTCCATCTCTTTGTGCAATCTTGGTTACTCCTTCAAAATCATGGAGTTCAAGCGGCACTGCAATCTGCTAAGGGCATCGGCTACCACATTGGCTTTACCAGGGTGATAGTGAATGTCCAGGTCATAATCCTTGATTATCTCAATCCATCTTCTCTACCTCATATTCAGCTCCTTCTGAGTGAATATATACTTTAGGCTCTTGTGATCCGAATAAATCTCACAACGGTTTCCCATCAGGTAATGCCTCCATGTCTTAAGGGCTAGAACTATGGCAGCGAGTTCGAGGTCATGGGTTGGGTAATTTTGCTCATGTTGTTTCAATTGTCGGGATAGATAAGATATAACCTTGCCTTCTTGCATTAGCACACATCCGAGACCAATCTTGGATGCATCACAATACACATCGAAGGGCTTCGTGATATCCGGCATGATTAAGATTGGGGCTGAAATCAATCTTCTCTAGAGTTCTTGAAAACTCGCTTCACATTTGTCTGTCCATTCAAACTTCTTGTCCTTCTTCAGCAATTGGGTCATGGGTCAGGCGATACTCGAGAATCCTTCTACAAACTTGCGGTAATATCCCGCCAATCCGAGCAATGCACGAACTTGGGTTTGAGTGGTTGGGGATTGCCAATCTTCGACATCTTTCACCTTTGCAGGGTCAACGGCAATTCCTCCGGCTGATACAATGTGGCCGAGGAATCCTACCTCCTGTAACCAGAATTCACATTTGCTAAACTTGACATACAACTGATGCTCTCTAAGGGTTCCAAGAATGGTCCTTAGGTGTAGCTCATGTTCTTCCTCTGATTTGGAATAAATCAGAATGTCATCGATGAAAACAACGACAAACTTATCCAGGAAGTCCATAAAAATCTTATTCATGAAATAAGCGGGGGCAATGGTTAATACAAAGGAAATGACAGTGTACTCGTATAATCCATAACGGGTGGTAAAGGCAGTCTTAGGGATATCCTCTGCATGAATCTTGAGTTGATGATAGCCTGTTCTAAGATCAATCTTAGAAAACACTTTGGCACTGGTCAATTGATCAAACAAATCTTCTATCTTGGGCAATGGGTACTTGTTCTTGATGGTGACATCATTCAACTTCCGATAATCTGTACACAAACGGTTACCTCCATCTTTCTTGTCCACGAACAAAACAGGTGATCTCCAAGGCGACGCACTTGGTTGAATCAATCCAATTTCCAACATGGAATCCAGTTGCTTCTTCAGTTCTGCCAGTACCGACGGGTTTATACTATAGGGTCTCTGGGCTATGAGTCCTGTTCTGGGGATTAGTTCAATGATAAACTCGATATCTCGATCTGGGGGCTTACCGGGCAAAACATCTGGAAATACATCGGGGTATTCGCAGACTATCCGGACTTGGTCAATGGTAGGTTGGGATATACTCTTGTTTACTTGAATTGACGAGGTAAGGTTTCAGATATATGCTCGACTGATATTCCGGCTGTACTGGTCATGGTGATGGTTTTCTTGGCACAGTCAATCAATCCTTTATGTTTGGACATCCAATCCATTCCTAGTACTACTTCCAAACCTTTAGTTCCGAGTACTATCAGATTAGCATAAAAATCTATGCCATGGATTCGGATAGGGACGGCTTTGCAAATTTGCCTAGCTTGAACCGGGAATTTGGACGATCATAACATGCTTCAGTTTGGTTGGTTGAATTTTACTAGTGCATGCAAATTCTTCAGTGAAAAATGAGTGCGATGCACCAGAATCAAACAACACTCGAGAAAGTACTGAATTAACAGAAAACATACCCAGTACGACGTCTGGTGCTTCCTGAGCTTCTTCAGCATGCATGAGAAAAAGACGACCGTTGCGGTTGAGCGAATTCACTGGGGCAAATATTCTTCCGGGCTGAACACGACGCTGCTGCTGAGCTGGGGCATTGGCATTGGGGGCTGCGGCATTCTTATTGTTGGGGCACTCGTCGGAGTAGTGACCCTTATTTCCACAGTTATAACAAGTCACTTGCAACTTGTCCTTTGCTGCAACAGGCACAGCATTGCTTCAATTCCTAGGGGCAGTGTTGGTGTTGGCGGCAGCATTATTGTTGAACTTGGGTGGTGCACGGTTGAAATTGCTAGAGTTGTCGGGGTTGTTGTGATTTCCTCCGGGCCTAGGGTTTCCATGGTTGGGATAGGTGGGACGGTTCATCGAGGGTCTGTTGGTTCTTGAGGCAAATCTGGGAGATGGGTTAGGGCGATACTTTGGGGTCTGATGGGTTCCTAGATAATGCATCATGCGACGCTTGCGGTTCTCATTGGATTGGTTGATCTTTCCTTCCATCTGGATGGCAGGGTCGACAAGGGCTTCAATATCAACAAAGGGGATATTGACTAACACAGTCTGCATCTCATCGTGCAGACCATTCAAGAATCTCTCTTTCTTCTTGGCTTCGGTGTCGATCTCATCCGGGGCATACCTAGCTAATGAGAAGAATTTGGCACGGTATTCCACTACGGTCATCCTTCCTTGCTTCAATTCTCTGAACTCGTCTCTCATCCTCTTGATCAAAACCGGTGGCACATGGGTTCTGCTGAACTTGACCTTGAATTCCTCCCAGGTCATCATCTGGCCTCCGGTCATTGCGCGAACACTGTTCCACCATGCCCTGGCATCTCCGGCTAGATAGTGGGTGGCGAACAGAAGTTTCTCGTTAGCTTCCACTCCGGCGACTTCCAGGTTATTTTCCATGGTTTGTAGCCAATCGTCGGCATCTAGGGGATCTTCTGACTTACTGAAAACAGGCGGGTTGGTATTCTGGAAATTCTTGAGATTAGATCCATGGTTGTCCTGATTTCCTTGGCCTTGGTTGTTGTGGGCTAGCTGAGCTATCTGCTGAAGGGTACCTAAGTTGGCTTGACGTTCGGCTCTTTCAGCTTCACGGTCCGAAACCAACATTTGCAGGATCTACAACATCGGGTCCGGGGATGAACCACTTCCTCCGCGTGGCATCTGAAGATTGAGATAGATCATGAGAAAAGAGGGAAATTTCTAAGGTTTTGGGGCTTTGAAAAGTTTTTAAAGTTTGACTCAGATTTTCTAGCAACTTGCTTTTCATTCATTCATTCACACGATACAAACACACACCACAAAACAAGAAAAACAGATGGTTTTAAGAACCATTCTAGAAACTATGATAGGGGGGACCAAATACTACTCACTACGCTAGTGCTCAAGTGCTACTACTACTCGGAGTCGGTGTAGTCATCATCCTCCTCATCATCATCATCATTGATGAAGGCGATATCATCCTCATCAGTGAAGAAGTCCATAGCCTGATCCTCTAGAAAATCATCATCATCGCTGAGATAGGAGTAGGGGTCTCCACGAAGATCCTCTCCGGCATTCTCCCTTTCCTCCAACTTCATGTCTCTCTCGTGGATGGTCTCCTCTAAAGCCGAGATACGGTGGTGAATACGGGCAATGATGCGCTCCTTCTTGTCGAGCTGACGGCGGCGAGACTTGCGATCCTTTGCTAGCATGGCGATGGTCTGATCCTTCGTCTTGATGATGGCGGACTTGTGGTTGGAGTAGTCACGACAATTTTCCAATTCCCGCTGACGATCGTACATCATGAAGCTAAGGTGGTCCAACTGAGTCTTCAGCTCGTGGTGGTATGGGGCTTCCAGTGGCTGTCCATTTGCATCACGCCTTGGAAAAAACTCAAAGCGGGTTCCCTTGATTTGGTTGATACTCTGCCCACACAGACAGGAAAGAGCTTCCTGCATGGACCTGGCAAGTCCATCAAGCCAGTTGTTCTCTCTTAAGGTAAACTGAATTCCCTCATCAGTGGGAGGTTCAATCTTTCCTTGGAGACTTTCAACAATTAGCCATTGCAGATCTTCTCCTCTTTGATCATTGAGCTGAGCTCCGAAGAACTCGGGGGTGCGGACGCTCCAGAAGTTCAAAAAGCTGGTCCAAATCCCTCTCAAAGATAAGGTCTCCTCCATTCGCCAACTAATAAAACTTGTTGTAGAGTGGTCAAGTGTGTCAAATTTTATGTATTTGCAAGAGTTTTTGAGAAACATGAATTTTCATGAAAGAATAAAGGTGATAAGAATGGGAATAAGTTTTTGTAAATATTTGTTTTCTTGGGTTTTGAAACTAGGTTTTTTTATTCAAACGTCCAGTCTAACTAGGGTCTCCTATGGTCAGGATGGCTCTGAATACCAACTTGTCAACACCCGGATTTTTAATCCCAGATGCCTGTTATGCCATACATCACAATCCCAGGAATACCATTTTTGCGAGACATAACAGAATTGGATACCACAATACATCATCCATTATGAACCATACATAAGGTCTTACACAAATAAGGATCTCGTGATCCAGTTCTTAATACAACTCAAGCAGCGGAATACGTAATAATAACGGTAGCGTGGGCGAAGTTCCATCTTTGGGAAAACAGGCAATGCTGACGATGGGAGATGATCCTAGTGGTCGTAACCTTCCTGGGGTCCATCCTCTTGGTACTCCTCTTCATAGTCTGGCCATGGGAATAGCCAGGGACAAAGCCATGAGTACTCTTTAAGTACTCGCAAACTAGTACTAACAAGTGAAGGGGTTTTTTGTAGTAGGACACTAAGCTCTAGGGTTGTTTTGCAAAAAGCCAGATTTACCTCTACTAAGTTCAGAAGCAACAAAAGCTAGTTGAACATTTATAACATCTAAGTGGGAACTTGTATTTCATGCCACAACTCTGTTGTGGTCAAGTCAAATCCTCAATTCATTTCACAAGTCATTTTAAAAACATCTGACGGGGTAACAGTATGGCCACTCCAACTGTCCATAACCGTGGATGCGGCTATTCGAATAGTTTGACACTCTGCAGAGATTGTACACTTTCACCACAACATTCGATACATCTGTGAGGAACAAAATCCTGAATTCACCATACTCAGTATGCGGATAATCAATCCTAACCTTTCGATTACACGCCCTAGTATAAGCACCTCTCCTGTGAGTTTGGCCTCCCAACCATGACCAACTATCATCTTGGGTACTGCACAGGTGGAAAATCTTCACAAGGTAGCCTCAGCTCAGACCTTGGCTAGGAGGGAACTAATACTAAGGTATATAAGTTTCCAGTCAATCCCTACTCAATCTTCAAGTATTGTGGTTGTACGGTAAAATTGAAATGGTATCGCATCCAGACAACCATCAGTTTTATAAAGGGCTCAGGATCATGCCTTAACATTTTCATCACCAAAATCATCTGGTGTTCGGAAACACATGTCAAAACATCTCAATAGAATGATCCATCATTCCAAGGTTTTCATTACCATTTTTCCACCAAGTATTCCCATCTAAAGTTGATCAAGTTTTATGCTTAGCACTAGCATCTACAAATGGGGGTAAGTACTAATGAGGGATGGTAAACTAGTGGAGTTAACTAAGTTCAATCTTATGCCTTGGGATGACATCAAGATTATCTAGCTTAGGCCAAATTTTATGCTCTTTATGAAACCTTCAATTATCTTTCTAGAATCTACAATTCACTCAAGTAAACTCTAAGTAGTAGCTTTGATAAAGAAATAAAGTAGAAAGCTTGCAAGTAAAACTAGGATTGGGTATCATCAAATGTGTCTAACCAAGCATGCTTAGTGCATTGCATAGGTTAACTTGATTAGCAAGGCTTGCATCAGTATCAGTATAAGCTTGCTAAGTTAATAGCTTGCCAGTATTGGCTTGCCCAATCAACTAGTAGTATTAGGCTTGCATAAGTATAGTATCTTGCAAGTGTTATCTTGCATAGGTCAACTTGATTAGTAAGGCTTGCATCAATATTAGTATAAGCTTGCTAAGTGAATAGCTTGCAAGTATTGGCATGCCTTGTGCATAGGAGTGGTTGAAGTTCTCCTCGGCTTCTTCTTCGTAGTATCCTCCTTCCTCCTCATATCCTTGGTCGGTACTAGTGCTATGAATAAATACGAGGTACACAATCACCAAACAATACTTAACTACTTTCAATCATCACACACAATGGTTCTATAGATGATCTAGCATCATCACTAACATTACAAGATTAAAGCATTTGGCTTATTGTTTTTATTTTTAGAAAAGTAATTTCTACTCATTGAAAAACTACTTAAGATATAACATTCTCCAAACCAAACATGGGATCATGTTGACACATATCATCACCATATATTTCAGTACATGGGAATGTGATTTAAAGTGGTGTCACAATTTAATAATATTTAACCTTTTATTTCATTTAAATAAAGTGACTAGAAATGTCTATGTGGCATCCTTTTATTACTTGAACATTATTTCTGTAAGTAAACCCAAATGTTCTTATATATTCTGAAAGGTATGGTTACTTGTTATTTTTGAGAGTTGGAATCAACTCAAAAGCTATTATGGTTTAAATTTGAAAAATGTTTGAATGCAGGAAAGCTTATGCCTTGTTATTTTTACCAAGGGTGATCTACAGATCCAAATGATTTGAATCCAACGGGCTTGGATTCAGCACTTCCAGACCTTTCTAACAAAATTGGTTTTATTCAATTTGGTTCACTGAATCGAGCTGGGTTGATTTTTGAAACTAGGTACAGAACTGTGTTTGAATGAAAATGGAAAAATCCAAATTCAAACGAGTGGGTTGCGCGGGAAGAGAAAATGGGTCGGCCTGCTAGGCATAGCGCTTATGCGGGCTGGTTAAGTTTATGTCCCCACGCATCAGTGAGACGAGGGGTGCGAAGCGGTACGGGGCAACATGGTGCGTTGGATCTAGTTCTAATCCAACGGCTCTAGGTCATCGTCCACGTCGGGCAGCGCCGGCGAGAAATAACCCTAACGCAGAAGGTAGGGGTCGTGGGAGGCTCACCGGGGCTCAGGCGAGGGTCGGTGAGGCGGGCGAACGATGAAGTCGACGACGGCGAACTTCCTGGTACTAGCAGCTTCTCCTGGGGCGGCTCCAATCGCTGGCTCCCTTCTTCTCCAGCAGCGGCGGGCTCCGGTGAAATTCCGGTGCTGTGCTGCTCGCCTTGCTCCGAGAACGAGGTGGAATGATCAGTGAGGAGAGGGGAGTGAGATGGTGTGAAGAGTTTGAGCGGGGGAGGCCTCTATTTATAGTCTCGACGACGAGACCGAACGGGATGGGCAAGCGACGGTGGCGACATGGCTACGGGCTGCTAGAGGCATGGCTGAGGGTGGCGATCGATCGGTGGTCTCCTGTCGATGCTCTATGGCTTTAATGTGCGAGTAGGGGCAGTGGCAAACGGTCTGGAACGCTCGACGTTCTGTGCGGCAGAGGCGGCGTCTTCGACGGCGAGTGGTGGCTACGGGGCACGGGCGGTGAAATGGGCATGTCTGGCGGTCTCCTGTGATGGTGGGGAGCATGTTGGCGGGCGGCGAGGGTTCGAGGTGGTCTGGTTGAGTGGGAACGACGCGTGCTCTGTGGCGCACGTCGGCATGGTCGACAGTGGCACGGGCGCGGCGTTCCTAGCGGTTCTGGCTGCTGTCTGCGAGGCAGGGTTGGTTGAGAGGGGGCGGTGAGGCATGGGCTACCTCCCAGACAAGGCTGGCATGGCTAGTTCTTCCTCTAGCCTACTGTCCACACTTGGGTGACATGGGTGCTCTCGGCTGTTCACCATTGATGACATTGTCAAGCTTACAGTGGTGCTAGGGATTAGTTAGGGTCGTTAGATGATCTACTAAGGCTAGTGGTGTCCAGAGAGGGAACAAGTTAGGCCCAAAAGACTGCACACTATAGTGTTTTGATTTTGTTAGATTTGAATCTGCAAGGTGTTTGATGAAATGACCGCATGAATTCAAGTTTTGAATTTTGAAAAGATTTTTGGTGGGTGTGCTAGGCATGTGCTGGTGAGTCTGTGGATGCTTGGGTTTTGAAAGTTGAGCTTGTTTGAGTGGTTTTTGAAAAAGTGGGATCTTCCCATATGATATAGATTCAATCTTGAACTGTCCTTTAAACTATGCATTCAAATGTTTTTGGATGATCACAAGGTGGGCCTTGGTACTTTGTTATGAGTACTATCAAGGGGTGTAAAGATCCAAACAAGTTTATGTTAAGTTTTGAAAGTTAAAGACAGCCAAAGTAGGCATGGGAGTTAAATTGACCAAAGTGACCATTCCCTTATTTTGTTTGTTTTGATTTATTTGTCTTAAAGTGTGGAGATTGTTTAGATGATGTTGAATTCACCTAAGAATCATTTTCCATGCAAAGAAACACACAAGCAAGGCAATTCAAAAGAATCCAAATTTTAATGCACACACATATGAATGCTTTCATATTTTAATTGGAAAAGTTTTTGTTAACCCTAATTTTGATGATTAGAGTTTGAAGATTTTAGTTTAATATTTTTGGGATGTTACAATGCGGCAGTGTTAGTACTCGAGGGAAAAACTAATTACAACAAAATTTCTAGTGTTACACTCGAGGGTATAACTGGGTACACCTAAACTGGCAGGGTTAGAAACGAGAGAAAAAACATGATGCACGATACACATGTCGCGGTGCACGGGGCGGTAGCGGACGCGTGTGGTGGTGCACGGGGTGGTAGCGTACGCGGTTATGCGGTGCACAGTGGTTTAACGGAACGTCCGTTTCCTTCATATCCATAGAGGCCCTATCCCTCTCCCTCTCTGAATCCTCACTCTCACTCACTCACTTACTCGCTCACTCACGCAACCGTCTCCACTGTCCCATCACCTTCTACAAACCCCCAAGAAAACTCCAACTACGCCGGTGATGGAGAAGAATGGCGTGGTGGCCATCGTCGCCTCCAAGCCTGCTGGCAAGGCGGCCCATGTCCTTATCCAGGCCCTCGTCGAGGCATCGACGGAAGCAGCCGTCCTCGTCCCCGCTTCCTCCCTAGCCGATGGCGAGGAGGCCCCCGCTGGTCTCGGGCAGATCCCACTGGGACCCCGACGAGAAGGAGGAGTACATCTGGCTGGAGAACCCCTATGACACCAGCATCATAGACCCATGGTTGGAGGTAACTAGGGTTTTCTCCCATTCCCCTGTCCTTCCCCCCATTCCCATCATTGGATGCTAGATCATGTGTTATTAGGGTTTAGTTGTTCGTATTTTCAATTGTTAGATGCTAGATATTTTTACAGAAGCTCATCCTCTTGTGTTATATCTCGTGTTTCGATGAATCCCCTGTTCGTATTTCAATCCTATTTTATTTGTCCTCCGAGTTGTAGTTACGGGTTTCCCTAGTTAGTATAGCATCTATCTATAGTTGGGATCAGTATTGGATTTTCTTTGAGATTTGGGGATTGGGGAATTTAACCCAGTTAGTTAATTTATGCAAATAACCAGGAAACCTCAATCGGTTAATTTATGCAAATAATAAATCCCGATAATCAAGGTATCTCAATCATATCCTCACGATACAGTTTTTTCCAACAGGTGGATAGTAGAGATGTATGTAGCGACGACGAGTTCAAGCACACCAAGACTTGTCAGGTGATGACGAGGCTGATGTTCGGCAAGTACAACACCTAATTCGCCGGCCCCTTTTGCAAGAGGAGACTTGGCGCCACCGGCTGCAACTGCCTCGTGACGCATGCCGAGGACGTGAGCTCCTGCAACCCCAACATTGGCCAGACCGTGAATGTCCATGCCTTCAGAGCCAAGCACAAGGCACTCGGCTTTCACCTCAGCAACCTCCAAAAGGCGGCCATCAAAGAGGGTCGCATGCCCCCGATCAAGCCCAAGGCGCCCAAGGTCAAGGGACTGGGCAGTAAGAAGTGGAGGAAGCGCTAGAGGGAGGAGGTGGAGTCCAGGAGGGCGGAGGCCAAGAGGTGTCACTGATCTTGTCTGTTGCTACATTGTTGTAAATCAAGTTTGTAACACCCTCAGAATCGACCCTATGTAGGTTCCAGCGATTCCCGCCAAACGCGCATAGAAACGATTCAAAGGTGCCCACCAGGCACTTTCGTGCGGGTGGAAAACGAAGTAATATCATTACACAATAGTCCACGATGGAACCCACAAAAAGATATATACAACAACGACTCCATGAGTCAAGAATACAGATATACAATACAAAGATCCAAATCACCTTTAAAATGATACAGCGTCCGAGTACGGACAAGATGCAAATTGGGTTAAGAGCCCTGAAGAATAACCAATGGCGTCCATAACCTTGCCTAGGCCAAGCCGGAAGGGTAACCCTGCTAACAACGTCGATCTCAAAACCTGCTTAAACAAAAGGGGTGCCGACAAAGGGCAAAGGAAAAAGAGAGCGGTCGGTACTGAGGCCAGTACACGGCGAGACTAGAATTCGGCGGTCCTCGCCTACATAGGTATGGTGGACTGAAGCGGCAGCGCAGCATGCACTAAACAACCTATAGAGACTCAATACGACTGGCGGCTATTAGATAGGGATAAGAAAAACCTACTCGGATCCAACCTGATTCTAACACCAAACATACCCATCCTGGTATTCCCCCTCGATACCAACCGGGGAAGTCAACCGAGGAACTCACACCGTTGGCAGTTTTATTCATTCCGTTATAGTTGCGGCAATTACTAGTCAGATATAGATAGCATGATTCATCCTGATATAATAAGTAGTGGACAGTTTTAGTTAACCATTCCGTTGTAGTTGTAGTACTTACTAGTCAGATACATATAGCATGAGGCATCCCAAAACCCAGTAGTTGTTGGTACTTTTATTTAGCCATTCCGTTATAGTTGCAATACTTACTAGTCAGATACAATGGTAACAGGCGACAACCAAACCAGTAATTGTTGGCACTTTTATTTAGCCATTCCATTATAGTGAAGCTAATTACTAGTCATTATAAAGTCAAATTTATAGCACTACTTTAGTTATAGTTTTCTATGATCGAGATACTGTGCTCCAAGTCGTCCATAACCGCGGACACGGCTTTCAGAAAGTTTTACCCTGCAGGGGGGCACAAATGGCAACACACGCACGATCAACCTCGAGAAAAACCAATAAAAACCCAACGAGGCATCACGACAGAGCAATTGCAAGATTCATATAAATTTCAGGGGGCCACCCCATCAAGCTACCCGCGACGAAGTTGGCCGACTCCGAGACGGACCCAGAGGTTTGTGCCAATGGCTGCAAACGACCGGGAACCCGAAAGTGTGACTGGGCTTGTCGATACCGCGAAAACATTCCACATTTGTTCCTAAACAGTACAGGCGCTCCACGCGCAATCGTAAATAAGCAGTAAAGCATGGCATAAGTACATGATAGTAATAAAGCCCCAAACTACTTTGTGGCCCCAAGAAATAAATATGACTCAAGCTCTGGCTAGGGGGATTCATGGTCCCACATGCGGATAGTGCGAATATTCAAAGAACAGGTATCAAGTACTCGGGGTCCTACGGGACACAAGTGGACGGTTAAAAACCAAATAACATCTATTGCCCACCTGTGCCTCTATATTATTTACTTACTTCAATTTTAGTTATTAAACGGTAATTAAAGTCATGATCAACTCCAACATAAAGCATATGGCAGTCTTCCAACAACTGTGGTACTTGATGACACGCAACAACACTTGAGCAAGCGACTACGACACGCAAGTCCAACTATCTACCAAGCAACAGGTAATAGGATGTGTCCAAGGCAATATAAGGCTGCAAGGGATATCACAGGTACGAAAACTAGAGCATCGCAACACAGATAGCAATAGATCAACAGGAAGGAATAAAGACTATAAAGGTAAAATAGGTAGAAAGGGGGAGAATGCTCGCCTGGAAAATATTGCCGAAGTTTCATAACCGAAGAACTTGTCGAAGCTCACAACATCTCATCGTCCTATCCGGGAAGAAGCAAACACTAAAAGGCACAAGCGATGCAGCAATTACAACTAATGCGGAAGAATCAGCATGATCATTAAATGATGCATGGCATAGCAAGTTGATTATGCAAACTGTGTTGAAAATATGGCATGAGCATGGCATATTGATGATATGGTATTAGCAAGGCATTATCAACAAGAAATGATTATTTTCTCATTTTATTTAACATGTTTCCCTTGCATAAACAATTCTGATTTTAAAACTGCTCTTAATGCATGATGCAAGTGATAACATGTATATCATGGTTGGAGAGGTCTCGTCGCACCGATCGATTTGGACATATTATTTACCAAATTCGGATATACAGATTTAAAGTTATGAATTTATTAAGAAATACCATTTATTAACAATTAAATTATTTCGAAATTTTAAATTGTTCAAATGATATTATAAATAGCATAAATATATTCCTCATATTTTTATGATTCAAAAACATATATTATTTGTATTATTTAAAATTATATATTCTAACCAATATTAAAGTCAAAGTTAGTCAAATGGAGTCAAAGTCATAGGTTTGACTATATAGAGTTAACTCAGAAAATATTTGAAATAAGATTTGAATTAACATTCAAAATTAATTAACAATTTGTATGGAGAGTTTCTGCAAGTTCAAATTCATTTGAAAGTTATGAACTAAATTAGATATATTCAATTTCTGGAATTTTGTTAATTTAGAAAATATCCTAAGACTTTTCTTACTCAGAGGCAACCTACACCCAGACGAGGACAGGTGGGGTCAGGAGCTGGACGGGGTCCCACGCGCAGGGGACAGCTGGGCGGTGACACGTGTGCAGGCCATGATGTGCAGGTTGAGGTCCAGAAAACTGTGGGGATCTTTTTGCAAAACGGATAAGAGACACATAGATTGATCTCTGACAAAACTGTATCGCTCGTGCAAAAATAGTCAGCTGAAGACAACTACGGGCGACGATGGCGAGAAAACGGATGCATATTTCGTGACTCCATAAAAACGAAAGTTGTAGAGGGTAGTGCGGGCTTCAACTTTTGTTAAGGAACAATCGCCGGAAAAGGGGTGTGCCGCTGGTTAGAAGTCGATGAACAGGGACAGATCCACTGACTGCAGACTGACGGAGACGTTCAAAAAAACAACGAGTTTGTGCAGACTTGCAGGGATGATTCCGGTAGATCTAGAGGTCCAAATGAAGCGGTTCATTTGGAAACGGAACGAGGGGAATGCCCTCCCTACGTAGGTGCCTGGATTGGTGGTGGACACGGACGGGGAACGCTAGAAAACGTGGCGGAATAGGACGGTGACGAGCTGTTTCTGTTGTGGCTGTGCGAGACAACAAGTGCGAGCGGCAGATGCTGGCGAGCGGCGCGTCGTGTGTCAGCGGAACGGCGGCGAGGGGATGCATGGAGTATCGGGAAGAGGTGGTGCTCACCGAGAGGCAGGCAGACATGGAGGTGAGGTCGGAGGAGCTCGAGGGCGACAGCGAGAGGAAGAAGCCCACGGCGGCGAGCGACGGGGCACCACGTACACGCGGGCCTTCTCCTCCTCTTCCGCAGCAACAAAGCCCCTCTCGGGATGATGGCGGCAAGGCGACGCGATCCCCACCTTTCGGCATCCGCAGCGAGGTGCACAGCGACAGGAAGAACGAAAAGGACATGAGCTTCTCATGGTGGAAGGTGGAGAAGAAGATGGATGCAAGAAGGAGAGAGACTGGCGGCGGAAGGAGGGGAGGAAGGCTAGGGTTCCACAAAGGCAGTCTCGGCTGGGAATAAGGAGGGGGAGTGGTTGGCTTGGTGGCGCGATGACGTCCGCAGAGGAGCACGCCCCTCGCGCGTGCTCTCTGTCGAGGAAGGAGACAAACAGGAGCTCCACATCGATCGCTGTAGATGGGCCATTTTACAGCTGAGCTCCTGCTGGGCCAAGGAAAAAAGGTGGGCTACAACAGGTACGTCCTCTCCCTCTCTTTTTTTTCGATATCCTGATTTGATTTCTCTTATTTATTTGTTTGTTTCAAATTCAAGAAGGTTTATTAACTCAAACCTTTTGAAACTTTTGTAGGAATTTGAACAGATATTTGAGGCCAATAAAAGAGCAAAGAGGGAAATAGAGAGTGGAAGAGAAGTATGCCCCCGTGTAATTTCAATTTGGGCATTTCTACTAGAGGTAGGGTTTAGGGTTTAAGAAAATAGAAGAAAAGCATTTGTCAAATATTGGCTCCATATCAAGAAGGACCCTATGTGTAGAAAACAAAATAGAGAGGTAAAATATAGGGGAGGATAGGGCCAAGCAAGATCAAATACAAAGGCCACAACATAATTACAATGCACAAAGATGATCCATGCAATGTGGCATGATGACCATGATAATGATGTCATGATGATGCAGAAAGTAAAACAACAAGCAATTTTCTAGTTGTGGTTTTACTCGGGGTGCTACAATTCGACACCACTAACAATGGATCTCTCCCTCGAGATCCGCCTCATGGTACGGGGAAGAAGGCCGACGTTCTGAATCTTTTCGCTTCGTGTAGATCCTCGCGACACCACTAACAAGGGTTCCTTCTTCATCTTGAAATCGGTGACACCACCAAAAAGGGTCGTTGTCCATGATCATCGAGAGAACACTCCGAAGAAACAAAGACGAAGATAAAGGTATCAAAAGATAAAGCCACCTCTAACTTCTATGGAAGAAGTCAAATTGCTTGATCCACCGATTCAATGCACTAGAGAGAATGATAAGAGTAGTCGGATGGTGATCAGTCCATCGCGCACTCAAAGCATTACTCTGCACATGAATAGGAGAATTATGCAACCAACTATCAAAATTCAGACTGAAGATCTCGCCAAGCGAGGTTCGGAAACTAAAGAGGGATGGAGATTCTCATCAGATCTGATGTAGACAACTTCGTCGTATCGGAAAACACCGGAGGATAGAAAGAAAAAAAAAGAAAAAAAAATTTGTGGATTTTTGGGTCCACTGAAAGGTACAACAGATGAAAGATTCATCAAATAGCATGAATGCCGGATGTTGAAGCACCGTTACAAGAGGATGGAAGCGAAACCCAGAAGGTACGATGGAAATCCAACCACGAGAATTCCTGGACTCGAAGAAAAGATAAGAGCAGATCGAAAACACGCAGAGGTTAGAAGAGAATAGCAGAGGGGTAAGGAGTAAAACAGACCTAATCAGATCTATCCAACCGATTTTCCAAAATAGTTTTGACACTCTACATCGTCCGTTAGCTAGGTTATCCTACAGGCTGGACCACTGGGGTATCGTAACTGCTGAGCTCTGATACCACTCTGTAACACCCTCAGAATCGACCCTATGTAGGTTCCAGCGATTCCCGCCAAACCCGCATAGAAACGATTCAAAGGTGCCCACCAGGCACTTTCGTGCGGGTGGAAAACGAAGTAATATCATTACACAATAGTCCACGATGGAACCCACAGAAAGATATATACAACAACGACTCCATGAGTCAAGAATACAAATATACAATACAAAGATCCAAATCACCTTTAAAATGATACAGCGTTCGAGTACGGACAAGATGCAAATTGGGTTAAGAGCCCTGAAGAATAACCAATGGCGTCCATAACCCTGCCCAGGCCAAGCCGGAAGGGTAACCCTGCTAACGACGTCGATCTCAAAACCTGCTTAAACAAAAGGGGTGCCGACAAAGGGCAAAGGAAAAAGAGAGCGTTCAGTACTGAGGCCAGTACACGGCGAGACTAGAATTTGGCGGTCCTCGCCTACATAGGTATGGTGGACTGAAGCGGCAGCACAGCATGCACTAAACAACCTATAGAGACTCAATACGACTGGCGGCTATTAGATAGGGATAAGAAAAACATACTCGGATCCAACCTGATTCTAACACCAAACATACCCATCCTGGTATTCCCCCTCGATACCAACCGGGGAAGTCAACCGAGAAACTCACACCGTTGGCAGTTTTATTCATTCCGTTATAGTTGCGGCAATTACTAGTCAGATATAGATAGCATGATTCATCCTGATATAATAAGTAGTGGACAGTTTTATTTAACCATTCCGTTGTAGTTGTAGTACTTACTAGTCAGATACATATAGCATGAGGCATCCCAAAACCCAGTAGTTGTTGGTACTTTTATTTAGCCATTCCGTTATAGTTGCAATACTTACTAGTCAGATACAATGGTAACAGGCGACAACCAAACCAGCAATTGTTGGCACTTTTATTTAGCCATTCCATTATAGTGAAGCTAATTACTAGTCATTATAAAGTCAAATTTATAGCACTACTTTAGTTATAGTTGTCTATGATCGAGATACTGTGCTCCAAGTCGTCCATAACCGCGGACACGGCTTTCAGAAAGGTTTACCCTGCAGGGGGGCACAAATGACAACACACGCACGATCAACCTCGAGAAAAACCAATAAAAACCCAACAAGGCATCACGACAGAGCAATTGCAAGATTCATATAAATTTCAGGGGGCCACCCCACCAAGCTACCCGCGACGAAGTTGGCCGGCTCCGAGACGGACCCAGAGGTTTGTGCCAATGGCTGTAAACGACCGGGAACCCGAAAGTGTGACTGGGCTTGTCGATACCGCGAAAACATTCCACATTTGTTCCTAAACAGTACAGGCGCTCCACGCGCAATCGTAAATAAGCAGTAAAGCATGGCATAAGTACATGATAGTAATAAAGCCCCAAACTACTTTGTGGCCCCAAGAAATAAATATGACTCAAGCTATGGCTAGGGGGATTCATGGTCCCACATGCGGATAGTGCGAATATTCAAAGAACAGGTATCAAGTACTCGGGGTCCTACGGGACACAAGTGGACGGTTAAAAACCAAATAACATCTATTGCCCATCTGTGCCTCTGCATTATTTACTTACTTCAATTTTAGTTATTAAACGGTAATTAAAGTCATGATCAACTCCAACATAAAGCATATGGCAGTCTTCCAACAACTGTGGTACTTGACGACACGCAACAACACTTGAGCAAGCGACTACGACACGCAAATCCAACTATCTACCAAGCAACAGGTAATAGGATGTGTCCAAGGCAATATAAGGCTGCAAGGGATATCACAGGTACGAAAACTAGAGCATCGCAACACAGATAGCAATAGATCAACAGAAAGGAATAAAGACTATAAAGGTAAAATAGGTAGAAAGGGGGAGAATGCTCGCCTGGAAAATATTGCCGAAGTTTCATAACCGAAGAACTTGTCGAAGCTCACAACATCTCATCGTCCTATCCGGGAAGAAGCAAACACTAAAAGGCACAAGCGATGCAGCAACTACAACTAATGCGGAAGAATCAGCATGATCATTATATGATGCATGGCATAGCAAGTTGATTATGCAAACTGTGTTGAAAATATGGCATGAGCATGGCATATTGATGATATGATATTAGCAAGGCATTCTCAACAAGAAATGATTATTTTCTCATTTTATTTAACATGTTTCCCTTGCATAAACAATTCTGATTTTAAAACTGCTCTTAATGCATGATGCAAATGATAACATGTATATCATGGTTGGAGAGGCCTCGTCGCACCGATCGATTTGGACATATTATTTACCAAATTCGGATATACAGATTTAAAGTTATGAATTTATTAAGAAATACCATTTATTAACAATTAAATTATTTCGAAATTTTAAATTGTTCAAATGATATTATAAATAGCATAAATAGATTCCTCATATTTTTATGATTCAAAAACATATATTATTTGTATTATTTAAAATTATATATTCTAACCAATATTAAAGTCAAAGTTAGTCAAATGGAGTCAAAGTTAAAGGTTTGACTAGATAGAGTTAACTCAGAAAATATTTGAAATAAGATTTGAATTAACATTCAAAATTGATTAACATTTTGTATGGAGAGTTTCTGCAAGTTCAAATTCATTTGAAAGTTATGAACTAAATTAGATATATTCAATTTCTGGAATTTTATTAATTTAGAAAATATCCTAAGACTTTTCTTACTCAGAGGCAACCTACACCCAGACGAGGACAGGTGGGGTCAGGAGCTGGACGGGGTCCCACGCGCAGGGGACAGCTGGGCGGTGACACGTGTGCAGGCCATGGTGTGCGGGTTGAGGTCCAGAAAACTGTGGGGATCTTTTTGCAAAACGGATAAGAGACACATAGATTGATCTCTGACAAAACTGTATCGCTCGTGCAAAAATAGTCAGCTGAAGACAACTACGGGCGACGATGACGAGAAAACGGATGCATATTTCGTGACTCCATAAAAACTAAAGTTGTAGAGGGTAGTGCGGGCTTCAACTTTTGTTAAGGAACAATCGCCGGAAAAGGGGTGTGCCGCCGGTTAGAAGTCGATGAACAGGGACAGATCCACTGACTGCAGACTGACGGAGACGTTCAAAAAAACAACGAGTTTGTGCAGACTTGCAGGGATGATTCCGGTAGATCTAGAGGTCCAAATTAAGCGGTTCATTTGGAAACGGAACGAGGGGAATGCCCTCCCTACGTAGGTGCCTGGATTGGTGGTGGACACGGACGGGGAACGCTAGAAAACGTGGCGGAATAGGACGGTGACGAGCTGTTTCTGTTGTGGCTGTGCGAGACAACAAGTGCGAGCGGCAGATGCTGGCGAGCGGCGCGTCGTGTGTCAGCGGAACGGCGGCGAGGGGATGCATGGAGTATCGGGAATAGGTGGTGATCACCGAGAGGCAGGCAGACATGGAGGTGAGGTCGGAGGAGCTCGAGGGCGACAGCGAGAGGAAGAAGCCCACGGCGGCGAGCGACGGGGCACCACGTACACGCGGGCCTTCTCCTCCTCTTCCGCAGCAACAAAGCCCCTCTCGGGATGATGGCGGCAAGGCGACGCGATCCCCACCTTTCGGCATCCGCAGCGAGGTGCACAGCGACAGGAAGAACGAAAAGGACATGAGCTTCTCATGGTGGAAGGTGGAGAAGAAGATGGATGCAGGAAGGAGAGAGACTGGCGGCGGAAGGAGGGGAGGAAGGCTAGGGTTCCACAAAGGCAGTCTCGGCTGGGAATAAGGAGGGGGAGTGGTTGGCTTGGTGGCGCGATGACGTCCGCAGAGGAGCACGCCCCTCGCGCGTGCTCTCTGTCGAGGAAGGAGACAAACAGGAGCTCCACATCGATAGATGGGCCATTTTACAACTGAGCTCTTGCTGGGCCAAGGAAAAAGGGTGGGCTACAGCAGGTACGTCCTCTCCCTCTCATTTTTTTTTGATATCCTGATTTGATTTCTCTTATTTATTTGTTTGTTTCAAATTCAAGAAGGTTTATTAACTCGAACCTTTTGAAACTTTTGTAGGAATTTGAACAGATATTTGAGGCCAATAAAAGAGCAAAGAGGGAAATAGAGAGTGGAAGAGAAGTATGCCCCCGTGTTATTTCAATTTGGGCATTTCTACTAGAGGTAGGGTTTAGGGTTTAAGAAAATAGAAGAAAAGCATTTGTCAAATATTGGCTCCATATCAAGAAGGACCCTATGTGTAGAAAACAAAATAGAGAGGTAAAATATAGGGGAGGATAGGGCCAAGCAAGATCAAATACAAAGGCCACAACATAATTACAATGCACAAAGATGATCCATGCAATATGGCATGATGACCATGATAATGATGTCATGATGATGCAGAAAGTAAAACAACAAGCAATTTTCTAGTTGTGGTTTTACTCGGGGTGCTACAAAGTTCTTTTGTTTTGTCTTTGTTGAACTTGTGCGCTGCTACTAAGCAGCCTAATTATCGAACCTCGTTAAGTACCATATTATTTATCCTATATTAGCCGCTTATCTACGTCTGCTTTATTTACTGAATGTATTTATGATGCTGGTTAGATTTGCTGCTCTAGATTGCCAGATTGGGCAAAAAGAGGGCCAAAAGGAACAATGAATGAAGAGAGAAGCTTCTCTAGATTCGCTACCAATTTGGGAAAAAAACACAATTGTTAGCGAAAGAAAGGGAAAATATGCTCTTAAAAAGGCCAATTATAACAACAACAAAAAAGAAAACTTTCAATTTAGACGAGAGGTGCGGATGTAACTACCAAACGTGCCCCATATGGTCCCACACTATGTCCCCACGTTAGCATAACACGGTCCCAACCAATCGGCCACAAGCGGTCCCACATGGAACGGCCCCGCACATCAGGATAACGTGTTCCCAACCAATCGGCGCCTCATATGACCACACTGCATGGCCCCACACATCAGCCAACGATCAACCTGACGGCAGCTGTCATTCGAGCTCTTTGATGAGTTTTAGAGAAGGAGCTGGGAAAAAGTGAGAAAAAGTTAAGCGGCTAGGGAAAACTAAGTACAACTAACAAACCAAGCGCATGAAAATAGAAATCCCGATAATAAATGAATTGAACCTGCATTGAACGTCCATTACATTCGTCGTGAAGCAACGACGTGTGGCGAGGTTGAGGAATGTGAAGTCGCCGACGTCTGGAAGTGTGTGATATATCAGAATTCAGTTGTTGAGATGGAACTCGGGCTATTTTAAAGCATGACGCCAATTGCCGCAGACTCCCTGAGAAGCAGCGTATGCTTCGAGGTACTCCTACTTCTTCACGAAGGATTCACCGATCTTTGCAAGTGGTCCGTCGGCTGGGAGATCGGACCATTTCACCTTCATCCAGCTGCTCTCCATGCCTTCTAGCGAGGAAGAAAGAAGACAATGAGACGAAGAGGAGGAGTCGAAGAGGGAACAAGGCACTACACGGTCGAGGAGAAGAACAGAGAGGCGAGGAGACGAAGCGGAAATGCCCCTAGCTACTACGCGCACGGACGAGGAACTGCCAATTTTATTTTCTTGCGATGTGATTGATAATATATGTTTAAGGAGATGGAAATACATTCTCTAACAAATAGAGTTCGGTGATCTAGAGGTTAAAGTTGTGCGCTACGTACGGAAGGCGAGGTTAGAATCCCTCTAACGGCTAGTTCACCAAACTAACTTTTTCCCTTTTAATTGTTTCTATCAAACAGACTGACACGTGGGACCGGCCAAAACCACCGTGAAGTGCAACCTAGCAAACTGCGCTGACAGGTGGGGTTAGTCCATGGATAGTGAGTTTATTGAAAAAAAATGAACGCCCTGATTAAATCCGCGATGATTATACACGAGACAAAATGGAACACTTGGTTTACGGTCCGGGGACGAAATCCGTGACGAATTTGCGACAAAATCCCAAAATGTTATGAATAATTGGGTCGGAGGCCCTCCTCCTGACGAAATTAACTAAAACGTTAAGGATATGCAACATTTTTAGCTAGTGTCAGAAAAAACGTCATGGATCATCCGGATTTTTTAGTGAGAGGGAGGAGATCAGGGAGGTCGTGGTGCACAAGGTGGAGGTGGCTATGGCGCCTGCGGAAGAGAAGGAGGCGGGGGAGGAGCTGGTGGCACATGATGCGGAGCTGGAGCGGAATCGGGCAAGGGAGGAGGACGTGGAGGTCGGTCCTTTTTTGAAGAGGAAGAAGGAGGAGGGGTGAGCTAGAGGTGGTGCCGAAGGAGGCGGGGGACGAGCTGCTGGCGCCCGTTGCTAATTTGGACTAGCAGTTAGTGCCGGAAGAGGCCCAGGCGGGCATGGATATGGTGGTTGGCGACGAGATCCTGGCAGGCGTCGATCTGATGGTGGCGGATGCGGGGACGCAGGTGGTGGTGCAGGACATGGCGGAGGATGTTGTGGCCGAACTTGTCGTGGCGGTGCCTGCCGTGCCGGAGCTGCAAGTGGCACTTCATGTGGGCTAGCAACAGCAGGTGAATTCTCTTCCATCATGTCTATACGATTTTAGGGTTTTAGTTAGGGTTTTAAATTAGGTGTTAATTTTTGTTTTTGATTTTGGAGAAGAAATCTAGCAATTCTTTGGTATTAGCTTACAGGAATTTTTTGCAGGAGTTCAGAACATAATCAACTTGTTTCAAGTTACAATTTGTGCTAGTACCGACTCACTTTAATCCGCATGTTTTTTATCTAGTGAAATACATCATCTAAAATGCTCTAATGCCTAAAATAGGTGGTTCTTTTCGAATTTCATCATCAAAAATGGCCATGGACCGTGA
Source organism: Avena sativa (assembly GCA_916181665.1). Classification (NCBI taxonomy): domain Eukaryota; kingdom Viridiplantae; phylum Streptophyta; class Magnoliopsida; order Poales; family Poaceae; genus Avena; species Avena sativa. The sequence continues at coordinate 90,792,063 of OV702293.1, read as the reverse complement.
AAATTGTTGCAATTTTTTTAATGTTGTAGCTTGTGAGAATGGCCATGATAATGTTTTTATCTGGTTAGGGTTTTTTATCTAGTCCAAATTGTTGCAAGGTCTATTTAATGTTGTAGCTTGTGAGCATGGATTTCTTATTGATGTAGCTTGTAGATGCTTAGTTATCGCTTGCTTTATTTGCTTATTAATTGCTTGTAGTTGGATTAATTTTTGCCATAGCTCATGTATTGTAGTCTTTTGTATAGCTTTAATTCATGCCCATTTTATTTTAATTAAAAATGCTTATGTAGGCAGCTCAATGGTAGCCAAATTCTAGGTTTATTTGAGTACCTAATTAGTAGCACTAGACTGACACTATTGAGCTACTGGCATGTCGCTAAATAATATGATCTGTGAATCTGAATGATTACAAAAGATCATGTAGTGTAAAATGAATTTGGTTAATTTCTAGACAATCATTTTGTAATAAGGAGCACCAAAATGGGCCCGAATTTATTCCTTTCAGCAACTATGGAAAGTAACTGAATCAAAGAATAAAAGGTCATTTTATTTTCGAGTCTTCATTTCCATATTATAACCAAGCAAAAATAAAGTTGCATCTGATAACTCCTGCCCTGGTTGCACATGAACCAATAGCTTAGAGATTAATGGCAAGAAAATTGCATTGCATTATGATCTCTATAGGCAGAAGTTGTTAGCCAAAAAATGTGAATGAACTGGTAGCCAAATTCTAGGGGTAATTATTATCAGGTTGTTGTTAAATATTATGATCTCTACAGGGCCTGTCACTATTTAGCTACTGTCATGTTGGACATTGTCTTCTAGTAGTAGTCACACACTTAGTTAGAATAGTTCTTGCATTTTTGGGGTCAAAGTGATAATGCAAAACAAGTTAACCTACTAGAATACTTAAGGAAAAGATAATGATATGGAAGTTTTGGATTTTTTTATCTACTAAAATACTCACATGCATAAACAATCAGATAACAAGTATTTGTAGTTGAGCTTATCTTCATTGGTTGTAGAATTAATCAATGCCAATATTTATGTAGTTTCTTACATATTTTTTTCTTACAAAGTGTAATGAAATTAATATTGGACTTGTTTTTTTAAATGAAGGAGGTTGAGTACGAGGATCCATAATGTGTTCTTTTGTTGTGGTTGTTGTGAACAATGTGTCATTTTAGTGGTTTATGTCAATATGAATTACTTGTTTAAACAATGTGTGTCAAAAAACTGGTAGCAATCTTGTTTGAAATTGTTTTTCAAAAATATATTATGTTGTTTTATGGGTACAGATGCATGTAAGTACTATGTTGTAGCATCCTAATTGTCTAACAATTGTAATGCTACTTTCGTATTATATATATCGCTACTTCCTATATGTCATTTATTGCATCATCATTATATCATGCACGTGTCACTATACCACCTTGCATTTGAGCATCATATAAAACCCCTTTTGTTTGATTCTTATCCCATATGCATTTATATTGTATTACTTGTATTTGTCTCTTAATAATATTGTAGTTGGTTATTCATGCATGTTAAATGCCCAATTTGAGTTGAGGGCATATCTCTCTAATCCCTCCCCATCCACCAACTTGTCATGACAACTTTCTTTTGATACCATTCTAATTCTACCATATATATATGTATGTGGCCATATTATCTTGTTTGGTATTTCAATTCAAGTCACACACCTATGTATGGACTCCTTCCACCAAGTGTTGTCATATGATCTTGCTTTGATTCCACACCTATATCTACATCTCACCTATTTCCATGTGTTCCATTGTCTCCTCTTAAATTTTGACTCCTACCACATATGCCTAACAAACCTTTCATGGCCCATGCACGCTTGACCCTTCCTCTCTCTATTTTGGTTGTGATTTGAACTCTATGAGGGAAGCTTCAATAAATCTTTTTGAGGCTCCATGCAAATCTTCAATGTTTGTTTGAATTTAAGTGCCCTATGAAATTCTAGTTGTTTTCACAACTAGAAAAGTAGTGCATTATGGTACATGCACACATGCTCTTTTAGTCATTTTATATCCATTTGAATTCTTGTTGGGTTTTTGGATGGTTTGAATTCAAACAAAGTTTGAACAATAAAGAAATAAACCTACCTACATCTACTCCACATTGCACCTAGGTGTGTACGTCTACACTTTTGAGCAAAATCCTAAGCCTTCACTCCATACAACAACCTACATATTTTCTATCGGAGACACTACATGATCTAATGCTTTCCTAACTAACTCAAACCCTCACTTGCACTTGCTATAACCCTAGTTAAATCAACTGTGTCCCTCCTCTTGGTATAACCCTAGTTAAATCAACTGTGTCCCTCCTCTGAACCTTGCACGGCAGCAGCTAGCTGGCGTTTTCTCTTCAGTTACAACTGCAAATGTTGTAGGCCTTCAGGTGGTCGCCGGCAATAGAGCAATAGCAGCAGCGTTTCAGCTTCAGAGGAATAGCAGCAGCCCACCCGTGGCTTTTCTTCCGCTTCCGTGCGGCCCAGCAGGCCCATCTCCCTCCACCTTCAGCGCGTGGACGCCGTTCCTCCACGTCGTCTTCGTCCTCCATTCTGAGGCAGCGACCGAGGGCGCTCGCCCGCAGCTAAGACACCTCGAGCCCACCTTTACTCCGACCGGTGCAGAAGCGACCACAACCACTGCGGCGTCCTCCTTTTCTTAACCCCATCTCGCACGCCCCTAGTAACCCTAGCTTGCGCCGCTCGATTCTCTCCTCTGCTCCCCACCGTTCTCCGCCCTGGCCGCGGGCTTGCGCCGCTTCGCCAATCGCCATGCCTTCCTAGTCGTCGCGTGAGAGAGCCAAGCAGCGAAAGAGCTCCACCAATCTACAGCGCAACGAATGCGCAGTAGCGGAGGTTCCATGATGGAGCTGAGTCTCTTAGCGCGCGCTCTCTCTCTCTCTGCTACTTCACGTAGCTCTCACAAGAACTGAATATTTTGGCCTCGCACTGCCTCACGCAGCAACGAGTTTTTTCTCTGTGTATTCTCTTTGTCCCAAAATAAACATGCTTACAAGAGATTAAATAGACCTAACACACACAACTCGGCGTCACACTCTCTGACTCAACTAACCCATACACTCACGCACTAACTCTTGACTTTATCTAATCCTAAAATCTGGAGATCCAACGGACTCAGCCGTGCATACACATGTAGCTAGCAGATAACCCATATCTTTAAGAGCATCTCCGGGCAAACCCAAGCCAAAAACCGGATATTTTTTCGGCCGGACGAAACAAGTTTTCGGCCGTAGAGTTTTCCACTCGCATACCCAGGCTGAGTTCCCACGTCCGGCCAAATTTTATTAAAGATGGGTGAATTTTATTAAAGTTGGGCTAATATAGGCGGATTATGTCGAATATAAACTAAACTACTACATAATAAACTAAAAAAAAGGCCGCCGCCGTGGCCTTCGCCGGCGACATCGCCGTTCTACATGCCGAAGTTGTTGTAGAACGTCGTGTAGCCGAGACCGGCCCTGCCATCATCCTCGCCGCCGTCTTCGTCGTCGCTCGGCGGCTGGTGCTAGCACCTCCACGGCTGGTAGGAAGGGCCGTCCTCCTCGTCGTCGTCAAGGATGTAGAGAGGGGCGCCCTAGTAGGTGAGCTCGCGCCCGGACATCGCCCGTCTCCGGGCCGCCTGCTCCTCGGCCTGTTGCAGGCGGTGGACGCGCTGCCGCTACACCTCTTCCCAGTCCTTCCTGGACCATTCCAGGATGTCCGGCGAGGAGGGCTCCACCGGCGGCGGCTGCGGCGCCGAGTCGTGGAGCGACTGCTCCAGCGCCATCCTCAAGGCGTTGTCTTCGGGCGACGCCGAGCCTTTAGTCTTCGGGCGGCGAAGGCGAAGGTGGTCAGTTGGCGACGCCGTCACGCATGGCTCGCCGATGACGGAGGAGGAGGAGCTCATGCTGGCCATCCTCCTCAGCGAAGGCCCAGTCGGCGTGCGCAGCGGTGTGGAGCCCGAGGAGTGGGAGGCCGAGGCGGAGGAGGAGGAGCTCATGCTGGCCATCCCCCTTGGTATCCAGTTCGCCGGAGGACGCCGCCCCGTCCTGGACGCCGGCGTGGGTGTGCGCGGGAAGCCAAGACGCGGCAGCACCGCCTTGAGCGTCCGGCCTGGCGCGCTCCACCAACGCCGGGGACCGGCCGAGTTGTTGCGCTTCGGTGGCGACTCGTTCGGCGGCCCCTCGTGGCGGGCGAGCTCCTGGGCACGGCGATCCTCGAAGAACTGCTCCCAGTACAGGAGGTTGTCGGGCGACTCAGCGGCGGAGGGGTCGTCCATGGCGCCGATGTACTCTTGGATCTCGTACGGCGGCTCCTCCGGCGTCGGCGCCGGCGGGATAGGGATGCCGCAGGCGCTTAGCTTCCACCCCGGAGGGTTCCGCGTGTCCGGCGGCGCCATATAGCCGGCCTCGTAGAGCAGGCCCGCCTCCCACGCCTGGAGGGTGCGCCGGCTGAAGCTGTTCGCCGCCGCAACGTTGTCGGGGTATCGCTCGGCCATGGCTAGGGGAGAGGAGCTGTGAGAGAGTGTTCGCCGGAGTTCGGGCTGGTGGGCTGGGGGAGCTGTGAGAGAGTGTGAGGAACTCCGGCGAGGGGTATGGCTTATATAGGCCGACGCGGGCGGCGGGCGGGAGGGGTGTAGCGGCGAGGGCGGGGGAAAAGGGGAAACGGCGGGAAGTTAGTGTCCACCGGTTCGTCGCGGGAGCCGAGGCGGCGGCGGTGTCGCGGCAATTCGGCGACGTGTGGCCGACGCGACATGCAGTTATTGTCCGGCGATCGCCCCGTGGTTCCGAGAATGACGACGACTCGGTCCCGGGTACGGTCTGGATAGTCCGGACCAAAATTGACCCAATCCGACCAAACCAGATTCCTGGGTACGTGACTGGGCCATTTTCGATGTTCGAACCTAAATTCGGCGTTCGCATCGACGCACTGGGTAGACGAGTGGAGATGCTCTAACGACCTAGACATGCACGGTCGCTTCTCGCCACGGTCGGAATCACGGCCATGCCGGTCACATCACACCATGCATTAGCATCTCACCTTACGTTTCTTTAGCTAACTACATGCTAACAACTACATGCAGAATAAAATAAAACTATGTAGATAAACTAATCAAAATTAGAGCTAACATTCCAAAGCCGCAAGGAGCCTGCGTCGTCTTTCCCGGCCGAGAAGAACTCTCCGTCCTGGCGCTCCCGTCAGCCATCGGCCCCGTTCTCGGTGGGAATCGGTCGAGGTGAGCACCCACGTTCCTTTCCTGCCCTTCCCGTGCCCCTCCGACCCCAATTGTGGCCACCGATTGATGGACCCATCCATTGCGCGCCCACTGCTCTCCAGTCTGAACAAAAGTTCAGAGTTTAGCCTTCCGTTGTCTTCAGTTTCGTCAGGAACATCAGCGCAGTCTTGTTTCTTTAGACGCCGCGCTCGTTTCATTACAAGAAGATGATCCTAGTGTAGTTGTTGGACCTGTGCTCTGTATTCAAGAGATCATTGGGTTAAATCCCAATAAAAGTAAACTTTATTCCGTTGTTTTAGTTCTTTTTGCTCAACTAACCCGGTGACTGAAAATCACACACGAAAGGCTGCTGTCCAAATTCAGTTTGTCAGAAACCATGACCGTCCTCAATCCGTTAAACAAGCTACACATCTTGATCTTTCACAAATACTCCTTCCATTTCCTGTTTCAAAATATAAGATGTTTTAGATTTGTAAAGAAAATATATCTAAACTTGTTTTAGTGTATAGATTCACTTCAAACCTAAGTGAATCTATAAATAAAAGAAGTCTAGATATATTTAATTTACAAAACTAAAACATCTTATATTTTAAAACGAAGGGAGTACAAGTTTGATCCAGTTGCTACACACCTTGTCTAAATTGTGAAGCCTGAGATCTCTAATTTAAATCCCACGGTGGCCGAGGTGTAATACACTATTTGTTGGGATCTGTTTTAGTTCTATGACCGAGATGTCTGAAGACACACGCACTAAATTCAAAACTTTCGGTTAGGCTCTAATGGCAATTTTACACGATCGATGCCGACCTTATGCTGTACATACACATGTCCCTGCGTCATCACCTTTTACAACACCCACTACCTAAATTCAAAAATCCACTTTAAAAAAAAGTCACATCAAAGTATTTTCAAAATGAAAAGTATTTGGAATCGTTTAAAGATTTCAAATATAAACTTTAATTATGTTTTGGAATATTCTAAACACATAAACATTAAATAATTTGATTTTCTTATTATAAGGGAATAAATCATAACTTTTATTTACTATGTTCAAATTTTGCAAATAATATATGTTTTGGGATCAGAAAAGTGCAAGTATTAATAATATGGCATCCAAAATAATTTCTGGGAAATTAAAATTTCAAAGTTGTTTGAATGTTTTCATAATGTCTTTTTCTTAATAAATTCATATCTTTTAAACTGTAATTCCGAATCTGACAAATGATATGTCTAAAATGATTAGCGCGACGAGCCTTTTCCGACTATGAATTCCATGATATGAACTGAAGCATGCATCATATAAATATTAAAGGGGCAGCAAGGTTATGGAAGCAAAATATGACTAAACAAGTAATAAAATGCTTTATTCTTGTACCCCACACCTCACCCATGATATGTTATACCATGTAAATTATGCATCATTTCATCATGGCATATCTTGTTTGCTTATTGCATATGATTTATATGTTTGCGTAATGTATTTATTTTGGCCCCTTGTGTGTTTGGTTTTTATCCGGATAGACACCGAACAAGGGAACTATCAGGAGCATCAGGAGTATTACTCGGATCCCACATATTCTGCAACTGAGTTACCAGGCAAGAAATTCCCCATGCTTGCACTACATATAGTACCTTTGCATCTAAATTATTCTTGCAGCATGAGTCGCGATCCGAATTAAATTTCAAAGCCAAGTACTATATAGCCTTTATTTTTAAACCCCACCGAAGCTTGTTCCCTCAATCCTATGAGCCATTACTACAGGAGTTGTATGAGCCATGTGATTCATAAAACTGCATGTGTAGGGTTTGTGAGAGTCTTGGCAATGAGGTACTTAAACAACTAAAACTGAGTAGTAATAGGATAATTAAAGAAAGAGGCATCGGCGGGCAATATCTGCTATTTGGTTCTTTATGCTCACTTGTGTCCTGTAGGACCCGAGTACTTGATACCTGTTCCTTGACTATCGCACTATCCACATATGGGACCATGAATCCCATTTGCCTGAGCTTGATTCACATCTCATTTATCAGGACCACAAACTAGTTTGGGGTTTTTTATATTCTAAACTAAACCATGTATGCCATGTTATGCCATGTTTATTATCTGTTGCTTGATGAGCATTTACTACTGCACTATTTAGGATGTGGGTCGTTATGTTGAGGATTATACCTATGTCCTCTGATCTCTTGGCCGATCTCGCAACCTCTGGGTCCGCCTTCGTAGCTCGGCCGACTTCGTAGAGGGTAGCTTAGTGGAGTGGCCCTCTGAAATTATTTTGAATCTTGTGAATGCTTTGTCGTGATACCTTGTTGCTTTTGATTTGGTTCTTCCCAGGGTTGAGCGTGCGTGTGTTGCTATTTGTGCACCCCTACAGAATAAATCTTTTTGAAAAGTCATGTCCGCGGTTATAGACGACTTGGAGCACAGTTTCTCAATCATAGACAACTACAACCAAAGTACTTCTTTTAGCTTGACTAAATATGACTAGTAAATAGTGCAACATTCCCGGAATGATTAATAAAATTACCAATAAATGGGATGTTCATCCGCCTTCTCGTTTAGGGGATGGGAAGGAGCGCGAGCGATATTTATTTATATTGATATATCTATTGGGTAATTAACTATTGATTATTTCATGATCGTCCATCTATATTTGGTTAGGCGGGTGAAGTAGTGTCTCTATAAAACTATTAGGTTTTACTTTCGCTGCAATTGCGTCACCCTTAGGTTGTTCCTTTTAGATGCATTAAGACTTGCTGAGCCCCTTAGGGTCTCACACGATAAATATTGTTCAGATGAACAGGTATACTCAGAGGAAGGTTATTGGTTCAAGGAAACTGATGTTGGTGGCAACGACCGTCAGGTGTAGTGATTACGGGAAATGGAGATCTGTGAGATCTGTGGGCGGGATGTGCTTATTTCTAGACATCTTACCCCAATTTGCTTATTATCCGTACTCATATCATGTTCTTCGCTTCTACTTGATACTCTGATGTGTGATGTATGATGATGTATCCTAAAATATTATCTTTATCTAGGATATTTGAATCTTGCCGTATGGTGTTGAATATTTCTATTTCTTTTAGATGGTTTGGCTCTGATATAATCATATATGTCGTTGGAATACATACTCATTTGTGTATGCTTGACTTGCAGTCTAGCCGGCTACGTCTCTCGCACATGAAGCTATAACCACGATAAATGGATAGGGTGGTTGGCTGGTACCATGCCCTATTCCGCTTAGACAGGACCTATATGTGGGTGGTCCTTGGACCTCCTCGGTGGGACACCTTATGTACTTTTGGATTATATCGGCTTATGATTTAGAGCGTAGGGTCCAGAGGATTACATATGTTATTCTGAAATTTATTGAGTTTTTTATATGAAAGCATCAAACAGATTGACAAAAGGAAAAGTGTTTGAGAATAGAAAGAGATTTAGTGATAGAAATAGAGTAGAAGGAAAAAAGTAACAGTGTAGGCGGCATGACAACTAGCCCATCTTTCCCTCCCGCGGATGCATATTACAGCTCCCCAGTAAGATGCCCAGAAGCAATATAGTTCATACCTTGTTGTGGCCTGGAAGTAATGGTATCCCAGCATCGTCGACAAGAAATGAGGCCCATCATCATTCCTGCGAACCAGATCCAGGGCGCACCAGGGTGGGATTTTTAGTCCCACCTTGCTTACGAGAGGGCGCCGCGAGTAGTTTATAAACCCTAGAGTGAAAAACCGATCGAGCTCCTCCCAAAGCACTTGACTTAGATGTTCCATTTCTATGATGCCTCATGAGCCCGACACTATGGGGATGCAAAGCATTATGGTTTGGCCCCTTAACACATTGGACCCCAAAAACCCATAATGCCGAGCGGGCTAACTTTTTTTCCATTTTGCACGGATAATATAATTTTTTTGTCTTACGTTGCAAGTTTGTATAATTTTTGGTACCTGTGTTTTTAATCATCAAAACATCACTGTTCTAGATTGTTTTATGAGTTTAATTTTGAGAGTAAATGTAATATTTGTTAAATATAAATCATGAGCAACGACTATAGTGCCTATAGTTCAAATTTACTGAATTTGTCGTAACTTTGACCAAACTTTGGCCGGAGCAAAACCACATCTAACTAATATTCCACAATCATCCACCTACCTAGTAAAATGTGCCTCTAGCGTTGCCTACTACCCCCTTGTGGTGTTGGTTCTCACACCCAGATTGCCATTCTAGTAGATGCTTCACAAAAAACATTATTTTTGTGATTTTAAAATAAAAAACTATTTTTACTGAAACAAAGTTGAAATAAACCTGACAGAGCTGTTTTCCATGCTAATGCACACATCTCTACCAAATTTGAGGTCATTCCGACAAATTTTGCAGTGGACATGGTCACCACCTAACTCATCTGCCTAGTAAGCCATGAACCTTCTACTCTATGATAGGATATGCTTGAAAGCTTTATTATAACCCATGTTTCATATTTTTCATGGAAAATAGGGAACAAACATAGGTGGGAGGCCAAGGTTTTACAAATTTTCGTATTTCTTTGAATTTCTAGTGGCCCGGTCAAAGTTAGGTCAAAATCTCGGTGTCTCCTAAGGCTATCTAGGGTTTGGATCATGCTGATATGAGATTAGATCCATGAAGAAACATCACATCCTCTACCAAAAAGTGTTTTTTAAAAAATCTAGGACCATCATTTCTAGTGGCCATAGTTCAAATTTACCCAAGTCCTATGAACTTTGACCAGAGACAAAACCACATTTAACTAGTATTCCACAATCAACCACCTCGTCAAATGTGCCTCTAGTGTTGCCAACTAACCCCTCGTGGTGTTGGTTCTCGCAGCTGCATTGACATTCTAGAAAATGCTTCATAAAAAACGTCGTTTTTGTGATTTTAAAATGGAAAAACTAATTTTACTCAAACAAAGTGGAAATAAACCCAACGGGGGTGTTTTCCATGCCAATACATACATCTCTGCCAAATTTGATGTCATTCCGACAAATTTTATAGTGGACATGGTCACCTGATGACTGCAAGTGCATAGATCGGATATAGCTAGTTTTGAAATAAATATATCGATCCCACAGGGAACATGAGTCCGAAGTCTAAGAATTCTTGAAGTAAATACTGAAAATAGAATTGCTAAATAAAGTTCTAAGTGACAAGATAAAATGCGATTATTGTGTAAAAAGGTGTTTGGGGGGTTTTTGGTATAAGAGAACAATAAGTAAAGTAAATAAAACTGAATACATAAAATAAGTATCGCGTATGTAAAAGAGATTTGAAACTTCAGTGGGAGAAAGCGTTCTCAGGGATTAGCGGATACAACACTAACATTATAAAGGGGTAAGATAAATATTATTATCATGAACATTCTCAACTATATATGTGTGGGAGGAACTCCATATTTGGACAAAGAGGTAGAAACCACTGCTCAAATCATCATCATAACCACAGAAGACAGCAATCAACATCAATTAAATTACTGCGCTATTAAGGGACATAATCCCGTAGGACGTATCCATGGCATGTATAGTGTTTTATGAGTTTTCTCGATTCCCAAGTTGATATGTAAGGAGTGTGAACAACTTTATAGTCACTATAAGTGGTAACATCCCTCCATCTACCAACAAGTAGTTCCCTACATCAAGTCTCTACAAGAGGCAAATATTGGAGAGGTCGACTTCTTCCAACATCAAGATGTAGACAATCTAACACATGGTCACAGTGATGAATATCATAATAAACTTTATCTTATTTCAATCTCATGCTAGGGTTTCTCCATCTCCCCAAAAACTAATAATATACTCAGACATGGAGGCAGACAGCATCATAGCAATGGTAATGGAAATGATTATCGATGAATAGTACTTGTATAAATCCACAACTAGTGCAAGAATTACAACAAGATCTAGATGTGATGGATGGAGGTGATGGTGGTGATGAAGATGCAGCGGTTGATGAAGATGGAGATCGATGCCTTGGCCTCCTAGATCTGCGTAGGGCAAAGATGGATCCCTAGGGAAAGTTCCCCCTCTAGATGCCTTCCGGAGGTTAGGTTTCGATGATTTTTGGGTGTTCTGTATGTCGTCTCTCCGAACCAGTTGCATGGGGTGAAACTATTTGAGGAGGTGGAGGCGGCGGCAACTATACGGCGGCTGCCTGTATAATTGGTCCTCAACTCTTCTGTCTCTGTTTCTCGCTTCGGGCTTTCTTCTGGTATTATTAGTATTTTCCAAATAAGCGATTTACGTAGTTTTTGGCTCCTTTTATCTCCAGTACAACTAATCCAAGAATTCTGTCCATTGGATCCATCATCTGATATCATCCTGGTGAAAATAAACATAAAAAGTGCGTGCGAACGCCGTTAAATACCAAAATCCTACATCTATAATGCAAAATAATAATGTAAAACATGATGCAAATATGCACTCATCATCACCACCTAGCTCATCTGCCTAATAAGCCATGAACCTTACACTTTGAAGCTACTCTATGAGAGAAGATGGTAGAAAGCTTTAATATAACCCATGTTTCATGGCAAATAGGGAACAAACATTGGTGGGAGACCAAGGTTTTACAGCATTTTGAATTTTTTTGAATTTCTAGTGGCCTGGTCAAAGTTAGAATTAACCTACCCGCTGTGAAGTTTCCTAGGTTTGCATATTATATTGACTAGAACTAACCTAACCGTTGTAAGAAAATATTATTTTCTTACCTAAACTTTTTTATACATCACAAAGTGAATGATAACAGAAGACTTAAGGTTGCTCAGATTCTTCTGTCCCCTTCAAACATCCACATTGTCAAAACAAAGGTTGTTGAGGCGGCGAAGCACTTGAAAGCAGAACGAATGAATGCTCAAAGGTTGGGTTTTAGTCCCATAGAAGGTTCCACAGCCTCAAAATACTATGAGTTCTTTGTCCCTATGTCATGATCGACATGTAACACATACTGAATTATTGTGTATTTATTATTTACTAGAAATATTTGAAACTACAGTTGGTGTGAACGAGATGTTTGCTTACATGCAAGTTTGAACAGGGGCGGAGCGGACTCTCATTCACACCGCTCCACTCCACTCTGCACCCCTGGGTTCCCTCCCAGTGGCTGAGGAGAAGGAGTCGTCTCCACCAACCTCTCTCTCGTCTCCACCAACCCCGCCCTTTGAGAGTCGTCTCGCGAGTCCCGGTCCGATCTGGCGCTCCCGTCACCGGCGTAGCCGGCCGATGGAGGCAAAAGAGAGGCGCCGGTCTCAGTAGTCTAGGTACTAGGATTTGTAGAAGTAGTCTTTCTGCCTTTGTGCCGATTGGGAGTAGACCGCCAGATCCCATCGGCCGAATCTGGCGTGCCCGTCGCCCTGTCTTCCTCGATCCCCGTCTCTGGTGGCAAGAGCGGCGGTCTGGACGAAGATTAGAGAACGGCATCTCCGACAATAAGGCCGTCCTCCCCTTCCTCCGGAGGTCCTCCGATCTGGTGCTCCATCACCGCGGCGCCAGGCGGTCGCCATCGTCGCTGTCTGACGAGATTCCGCGGAGGAAGCTTGGCTCCAGGGATGATTTTGGTGAAGCCTCCTTCAATAAGCGGTGCTTTGCCCCGGTGCGTCACCATCGACATCTTCTACGCTCATCTCCCCAGGTCCGTGGCAGGTTCTCTGGGTTAGACGGTGAGCCATTTTCTCTGCTGCGATGTTGGCGTGCCTCTGCTGTTTTGGCCTGTCTCCTTGCTTTGCTTCTCTTCTTATTCTCAATCTCCATGGCGGGGATGGGGGAAGGAGGGAGTAGAGTCAGTGACTGGCTGGATAGGCATAGGAGCTCAAGAGCCTTTCTTCACTGGAGCGTTTCTTTGGCGTTCGAGCAGACGCCAACACTCATGGCCAGGATGGCCTACTCCAAGCCGGTGAGCTCCGACGCAGTATCTACCTCCACTGGGAGGCCCTTTCCGAAGTCGGGCGCTGAGGGCTTCGCCGGGCCGGAGACAAGTGGTCACGTCCCCGTCTCCGTCCATGGCTGCAGCGTTCGTCTTCCTTTGCTCCACGGTGGGGAAGAGATAGGGCTAGATTGTAATTGCAAACTTTTTAGCAAGGTTCTATCTATAAATGTCAGGGACCCTGTATTATTTACTGTTTTTATGGGGGCCTCTGTAATACCACTGTACACCCACTGTTATAATTAATGAAGGCTCTAGCCCCTTCTGGGTGCTCTGTTGTTCAAAAAAAACAGGGGCGGAGCTACACCAGTCCATCTCCTATCATACCAAAATAGTACGTGTTATGCATTTAGACCAGAAAACGCAGAGGCTAGCAGTGTAGCATCTGGCAGCTCGTCGAAGCACCCTTGGTCCACCCAACTGTTCCGGTGACATCCGTTGTAATGTGATGTTTGTCTTGTGGCCGGTAGCCGTGGTCTTGTCTTGAGTTTTCGGGTGTTTACGCCTAGTATCAGGCTTGTAACTTACTTTTTCTATCAATGCATCATGATGAAGCTTTGTGTTCTTTGAAAAAAAGATAGAAACACGTATGTTCCTTCCTAGACCTATTTTCCTGCACGAATACTTAAGCAATAAGATACAACACAATTTTTGTGTGATTGGTAAGATAGGCCACTTTGGTGAGGCTCTCATGTTTTGAATCTTGAGACAACTAATCCAATATATATACAATAGCCACTGGCGCGCGAACGTTCAAAATCAAGGACGCGCTCAGCTGACATGATTCTTCTTAAATCTCTATATGCAAAGCTTAGATACGATAGAACTTTAAATACAAAAAACGTTAGTAGTATACATGTATGCAATGCTCTATTATATCATGTACACTAGTAGAAAACAGGTCTTTCGTCTAGGACATTAGTTCTGACTGTGGCTGAAGCCGGGACTAATGGCTCGCGTCGGACGGCCTGAGCCACCTCAAACCCTAGGTCCCGGCCCGTTAGACCCCATTAGTCCCGGTCTGAGCTGGCCTTGCCGCTCGCTACGGGCACCTCCTTTAGTCCCGGTTTGTATCTCAGACCGGGACTAGTGGTCTGGCCCTATATATATGCACAGCCCCCTCCCCTTCTTAACTTTTTTTTTCCTGGTTGGAGAGGTGGTGTTGTTGTGCTATTTTTTTTCTTGTTCATATGCACTAGAGGTGTTCGGTGAAATGTCTATTAGAGCGATGCGAGTTTAGGTCACACAAGACAGACATGATATGAGGTGCCCGAGCCACACTTAAGTTTTCTCATCTTTGTTTCCAAGTGTAATAAAATGTTAGCAACTATTTTCTCGTTTGGACCATGCGGTACTGATTTTAGCATAGTGATTGCGTTTGACATATATTTGTATGATACAGATGAGCCATCCATGGATGTACAGTGACCGACGATCTGCCACTTTTAGAGAAGGCGTGCGTTATTTTCGAGTTGTGGCCGAGGAGAACAAGCGGCGGGATGGTTTTATGTGTTGTCCATGTGTTAACTGTAGGAATGAGAAGGCTCACACTTCCGCAAGAATCATTCAGAGCCACCTACTTCGGTCTGGTTTTATGTCCGACTATAATGTTTGGACCAAACACGGAGAAAGATGGGTTGTGATGGAAGACGACGATGAAAAAGAGGAGAGAACGATGATGGCAACTATTGATCTATGTTCCCTGAATACGCTGATACCACAATGGAAGACAATGAAAAAGAAGGAGGTGAAGAATGAGAACCAGACCGGCCCACTGATGATCTTGGTCGGGTCATTTCTGATGCAAAGCGAGACTGCGACACAGAAAAGGAGAGGTTGCAGTTTGAGCAGATGTTACAGGACCACAACAAATTGTTATACCCAACTTGTGAAGATGGCCAGAAGAAGCTGGGTAGCACACTGGAATTGCTGAAGTGGAAGGCAGAGACCAGTGTGACTGACTCGGGATTTGAGAAGTTGCTGGTACTCATGAAGAGGTTGCTTCCAAGAAATAACGAATTGCCCGCCAGTACATACGAAGCAATGAAGCTCGTCTGCCCTCTAGGATTAGATGTGCAGAAGATACATGCGTGCCCTAATGACTGCATCCTCTATCGCGGTGAGAAGTACGAGAATTTCGATAAATGCTCGGTATGCACTGCATTGCGGTATAAGATCAGAAAAGATGACCCTGGTGATGTTGATGGCGAGCCACCCAGGAAGAGGGTTCCTGCCAAGGTGATGTGGTATGCTCCTATAATACCACAATTGAAACGTTTGTTCAGAAACAAATAGCATGCCAAGTTGTTGTGATGGCACATGGAAGAATGTAAGAAAGACGGGATGTTGAGGCACCCCGCTGATGGTCGACAATGGAGAAAAATCGAGAGAGACTTCCCGGACTTTGCTGGTGACGCAAAAAACTTATGGTTTGGTCTAAGTACAGATGGCATGAATCCTTTTGGGGAGCAGAGCTGCAGTCACAGCACCTGGCCCGTCACTCTATGTATCTACAACCTTCCTCCTTGGTTGTGCATGAAGCGGAAGTTCATTATGATGCCAGTGCTCATCCAAGGCCTGAATCAACCCGGCAACGACATTGATGTGTACCTAAGGCCATTAGTTGATGAACTTTTACAGTTGTGGGACGAACCAGGTTTACGTGTGTGGGATGAGCACAAACACGAGCCATTCGACCTACGAGCGTTGATGTTCGTAACCATCAATGATTGGCCTGCTCTTAGTAACATCTCAGGACAGAAACAAGGGATATAATGCATGCACACACTGTTTAGATGATACTGAAAGTATATATCTGGATAAATCTAGGAAGAATGTGTACCCGTACAATCGTCGTTTTCTTCCGCCCAGACATCCCTTAAGGAAAAAGGTAAGTATTTCGATGGTGAGGCAGATCACCGGAAGAAGCCTGCCCCCCGTACTGGTGCTGATGTATTTGGTATGGTCAATGATTTAAATGTAATATTTGGAAAGGGTCCCATAGGACAGCCTATTCCGAAAGAAGCTTTGGACGTGCATCCATGTGGAAGAATAAATCTATATTTTGGGAGCTACCCTATTGGGAAGTCCATGAGGTCCGCTCTGAAATCGATTGATGCACCTGACGAAGAATCTTTGCGTGAATATTCTAGGCTTCTTGGGATTGTATGGAAAGTCAAAAGATACACCGGAAGCACGAGAGGACCAACAACGTCATAAAGGACGAGACGACAAGCATCCGGGGCGGTTTCAAGGGCCTGCCAGCTACTCTCTTACCAAGGAAGAGAAGGAAATCTTTTTTAAAGTCATTTTCAGTATCAAGGTCCCGTCTGGCTTCTCGTATAACATAAAAGTAATAGTAAATATGAAAGAGAAAAAAAATCCAAAACCTAAAGTCCCATGAATGCCACGTGCTTATGACACAATTGCTTCCGGGTGCATTGAGGGGGATTCTACCGGAAAATGTTCGGCTGGCCATTGTGAAGGTATGTGCATTCCTCAATGAAATTTCTCAGAAGGTAATCGATCCATAAAGTCTATCAGGGTTACAGATTGATGTGGTCCAATGTCTGGTCAGCTTCGAGTTGTTGTATCCTCCATCTTTCTTCAATATTATGACGCACCTCCTAGTTCACCTAGTCGAAGAGATTAAAATTATCGGTCCTGTGTTTCTACACAATGTGTTCCCCTTTGAAAGGTTCATGAGAGTCTTAAAGAAATATGTTCATAACCGTGCTAGGCCAGAAGGAAGCATCTCCAAGGGCTATGGAATAGAGGAGGTCATTGAGTTTTGTGTTGACTTTCTTCCTGACCTTAAGCCGATTGGTGTTCCTGAATCTCGGTATGAGGGGAGGCTGACTGGAAAAGGCACACTATGAAGGAAAACAATGGTATGTATGGACAAGGATTCTTTCAATAAAGCACACTACACAGTTCTACACAATTCCACCTTGGTGGCTCCGTATATCGATAAACACAAGATTATTGTACGCTCGGAAAACCCGGGGAAGCCCGACTCTTCGATTAAAGTGGAACACGAGGACACTTTTGGCAGTTGGTTGCAGAAACATCTCATGAATAACAACACTATTGAAGATCAGCTGTACTTGTTGGCACGATTACCATCTTCGACTATATGTACTTTCCAAGGGTACGAGATAAATGGTAATACATTTTACACGATCGTCTAAGATAAATAGAGCACCAACCAAAACAGTGGTGTCCGCTTTGATGCAACAGATGATAGTGGGAAGAAGGACATATATTATGGGTACATAGAGGAGATATGGGAACTTGAGTATGGACCTACTTTTAAGGTCCCTTTGTTTCGGTGCAAATGGGTCAAGATGACAGGGGCGGGGTACATGTAGACGAAAAGTATGGCATGACAACAGCGGATCTCAACAATCTTGCGTACATGGATGAACCATTCGTCCTAGCCAACGATGTGGCTCAGGTTTTCTATGTGAAGGACATGTCTACAAAACCCAAAAAAAAGAAATCAGCAAAATAATACATCGTCTGATGAGCCAAAGTGCCACATAGTTCTGTCAGGGTAAAGAAACATCGTGGGAGTGGATGAGAAGACAAATATGTCAGAAGATTATAATAAGTTTCATGAAATCCCGCCCTTCAAAGTGAAAAATGACCCAAGCCTCCTGTTAAATGATGAAGATTCTCCATGGCTACGGCGCAGAAGAAAACAACAACACTAGATAGGGATGTTGGTGTAATATATTAAACCTTTTATGTAATCATATTGTGAATCATATTGTGAGTCAAATATTTTACGCAGATCCATATGCATGCAACATTGGTCATCTTTCTCAATCAAACTAGACGACGAATCCCAGTGCCTAAGCCGCGGGAGGTGAAAACCCAAAGAGACGAACCATCACACGAGCATAGCTCGGGTGAGATCCCTAAAGAATCTGCTAGGTATCATCGACCCTGATGTCCAACGCATCCATATAGCGACGGACATGCTCGTCCTCCTCCCTGACATGACGACATACCACCTCCTTGGTGGCCGGCTCCCTCTGCACCCTTCCTGGACCAGGCGACCTCCACCAAAGAAGCTCCGGGTCGACAACGACACCCGGATTCCTCACCAAGCTACGCGTCGCGGAAGGTTGCACCATCCAGTGCCAGCCTGGCGGAGCCCAGTCTCGAACATGCCCGGCGGAGCCCAGTACTCCATCGTTGCCGCTAAGTCGACTACGAGAATGCGGGATGTACATCCTAAATTAGACGGCGAGGAATGTGTGTATGTGTGGGTGGCCATGACGGTCGCACTATAAATAGAGGGAAAGGGCAGGCCAGGCTGGGCCAGGAAGCACTAATAATAGGGGTTGAACCTTTAGTCCCGGTTGGAGAAACCAACTGCGACTGAAGGGATTGCGGCAGGCTGGGCCAGACAACACTAATAATAGGGGTTAAACCTTTAGTCCTGGTTGGAGAAACCAACCGCGACTGAAGGGATTGCGGAAGGCTAGGCCAGGGAGCACTAATAATAGGGGTTGAACCTTTAGTCCCGGTTGGAGAAACCAACCGCGACTGAAGGGATTGCGGCAGGCTAGGCCAGGCAGCACTAATAATAGGGGTTGAACCTTTAGTCCCGGTTGGATGAACCTTTAGTCCCGGTTGGAGACACCAACCGGGACAAAACACGACTGAGCACTAATAATAGGGGTGAGTGTCGACATTATGTCATGAGTGTCGACACTATGCCGAGCTGCTTGTACTATAAATAGGCATCCTTGTGAGTCCAGTCCTCCAGCCAGTTTGAGGCATCTCCAAGATGGTCTTCAAGATCAGGGACACCACTACGGCCAATTTCAGGGAGATACCGCCAGAGCCCAGTCCTCCGGCATCTCCAAGAAACTGGTCATAGAGGCACTCCCTAATATGTGAAATTAGGTTAGCTCCCAGGCATATTGATCTAGTTAGAGAAGTTACAAGCTGCAAGATGGTCTTCAAGATCAGGGACACCACTACGGCCAGTTTCAGGGAGATGCCGCCGGAGCCCAGTCCTCCGGCATCTCCAAGAAACTAGTCATAGAGGCACTCCCTAATATGTGAAATTAGGTTAGCTCCTAGGAATATTGATCTAGTTAGAGAAGTTACAAGCTGCAAGATGGTCTTCGAGAGCAGGGACACCACTACGGCCAGTTTCAGGGAGATGCCGCCGAAGCCTAGTCCTCTAGCATCTCCAAGAAACTGGTCATAGAGGCACTCCGTAATATGTGACCGCACGTGTTTGCAGATCGGATCTTCATGGTAAGTACGAATCAGGACAACGTCTTCATAGTTTGGGAAAGTCGTAGTACGAATCGGAACTAAAGGCCCTCCTTTAGTTCCGGTCCAACCACAAAACGGGACTAACACTCAAGACATTTATTAATATTTAAAAACTCAGACTACGGAATCGGGACTATAGGCCCCCTTTAGTCCCGGTCCAGCCACAAACCAGGACTAACACTCAATATATTTATTAATATTAAAAACCGGGACAAACCGGGACTAGCTAACACTCAGGACTAAAGCCGCCCCCTTTAGTCATAATCATGCCTAGTCCTATAGTACGCAGCTTCAGGGTCTTCTTCGTCATCGTCATCATCATCTTCATCGTCACCTGCCACTCCAGGAATCCTCAGCCCAGCCATGGTGTATACCGGGGGCACCTGCCATTCCGGCCTTGGATTCATGGCGGGCGAGGGAGGGGTATCCTGGAAGACGATGCCGCTACCGTCGGGTGGGGGAGGGGCCTTCTTGTGGCTCTGTGGTGGGTGGACTTGTGGGCACCGTAGGCGAGGATGGTCTCCCCCAGCGATGTAGCGCATCACGCCGATGATAGTACGGTTCACCCACCATAGACGGCGGCCATCTTTGTTGTGGTTTACCGGGGACGGGCCATCACCATCGTACCTGGCGATCTCCCTTTCCCGCCGGTTAGCGAAGAAGGCATTCCAGGTGTCTTAGTTGTTGGGATCCCACTGGGGATCCATCCGCTGCTCCAACGTGAGCTCGTGGTAGAAGTGGTTCGTGATGGCCGCCTGTTGGGCGGAGCCTTGAGGCACAGGAGGGACAGGAACCCCTCCAGCACTCAGCATCCAGTTGGCAGGCGGCCGGTAGCCTTGTGGGCAAGGGTAGCTTGAGACGCACAGCGCCTCGGTTTCCTCGAGGGTCAGAATGGCCCAGTAGGCGCTGTTCATTTCTGTGAGAGAGGAAGGTGTGGATGTGTGCATAACCATGGCGCGGTCGGCCTATATGTAGATGGCAAGGGTGGGAAAACATGGCGGTAAGCGGCGGGAAATATCGGGAAATATCTTTAGTCCCTGTTAGTGGCTACAGCCGGGACTAGAAGCTCGGTTCAGATGAAATGGCGGGAAATATCTTTAGTCCATGTTAGTGGATACAACCGGGACTAAAGCTTATTCAGAAAATGGATTTGGATTAATTATTCAAATTCAAGAATTTTCATGATGCAAGTTTACTGAGATTCAAAAATATGCAAAAAATAATAGTTAATGCATTTTTAAATTGATAATGGAAAAATGGTTAATAATTTGACTATTTAAAATAATTATTTTATAAAACAGAAAATGGATTTGGATTAATTATTCAAATTAAATAACTTTTCATGTTGAAAGTTTAGTAAGATTCAAAAATATGCAAAAAAATAATAGTTAATGCACTTTTAAATTGATAATGGCAAAATGGTTAATAATTTGACTATTTAAAATAATTATTTTATAAAACAGAAAATAGATTTGGATTAATTATTCAATTCAAGAACTTCTCATGTTGAAAGTTTTGTCAAATTCATAAGTATGCAAAAAATTATAATTTAAATGTTTTAAATAATATATTCGAAAATTTGAAGAAAAAAGCACAGCGCGCGCTGGTGGTTTTGGCCCAGAACGCGCAAATTTGGGCCTTTAGTCCTGGCCCAGGTTACCAGCTGGGACTAAAGGTCTGGGCCCATCACGCGAAATGAAACGCCCCCCCTCTAGTCCCCCTCTAGATAGTCCCGGCTGGTGCCACACACCGGGACTAGAGGGGGGTATAAATGGGGGCTTCTCCCCCGGTGCGTTCCACGCACTAGGAGAAGTTGGAGGCCAGAACGACCAACAGCGCCGCCAGGCTGCCCGCCGAAATCTCCGACAAAGCCCGCGCCTTCCTCTCCACGCCCGCTGCGCCTCCCTCTCTAGCACCGGCAGCCGCCACCGCCGAGCCCGCCGCGCCCCTGTCGTCGAGCCCTCCGCGCCTGCTCGGCCGTGCACCGCCAGCGCCACCACCGCCACCAACTCCGACGAAGCGCGTGCCGCCGCCAACTCCGACCAAGCCCGCGCCCGCGCCTGCCACCAGCGCCACCGCCACCGCCGGCCGCCACCAACTCTGGTGAGGGTTAGGGTTAGGATTTTAATTAGGATTTTGTTAATTAGTTTAGGATTTTGTTAATTATATTAGTGTATATATTTAGTTTAGGATTTTTTATATTAGTGTATATATTTAGTTTAGGAATTTGTTAGTTTAGGATTTTTTTATTTTAGGATTTTGTTATATTAGTGTATATATTTAGGATTAATTAGGATTTGTTAGTTTAGAATTTTTTTAGTTTAGGATTTTGTTATATTAGTGTATATATTTAGTTTAGGATTTTGTTATATCGACGCATGGACTGTCATCCGATATAGCCATCATATGATCCCGCAATATCTGTATCGTCGGTTGATGGCATTATTCCGCTAACGGCGTCCTCTTGCCATCCGTCAAGTTCTATCAAGAATAGGTCGAAGGAAATGTCTTAGATACCATCGTCACCTCGTCGTGGTTTTTGATATGTGCACCACAATCACTTGTTGTGTGATTTCCAGAGGATGGTATATTCGATACCACATACATTTGTTTATGGCATGTCTGGCCAATTGGCCTCGTTATTTTTGCCGCGCTTTCTATCCTTTCGTTCTGTGACCTATAGCATGTGTGATATGACGCATGTCCTTGTCTATGTATTTTATCATGTGCGACATGCGGTAATACCTTAGGAAGAACTCATGTGTGTCGTAAGTTAGGGTTAGGGTGGTGGTTCTCTTGGGAAGCCGCTTAGTCGCCCGCCTCTCCCGCGGCCACCATCACCGGCCACCGCACCTCCGGGTTTAGGGTTTATTTGTTAAGTTCAAATAAATATCGTGTGCATTTTGCAGGAACTATGGATCCACGTAGTCCAATCTGTGGAGACCTAGATTCGGAACACTTGCTCGAGGATATGATTCACGATGCCGATGAGGGATCTCCCTCAAGGTATCTGAACTCATCCGGTTAGGGAGAGGAGACCAACAGACAAGAGGAAGAAGCCCATGGATGCGTAACACAGACCGAAGAGGTATATATATGATGTCCCATGATTGTCACTAGATGTACCTAGTTGTATATATATTATGTTGACGAATGTTTCTTCTCTTAGGCCTCTATACCGAGCAAGAAAACCAAGCGCGGCCCAGCTAAAAAGTTGCCCCAGGGTACTGTTTATGGAATTACAGAGGTTTCAGGAGATGGCGAACCATTGGAACCGAAAAAAACAAAACAAATATTTGTCCAACAATGCAGAGTTGTTGCTAGAGATCGCACCTCGATCACTGTTCGTGAGTGGAATAAGCCCAAAGAGGCGGAATGGAGTGATGTGTATATCGACGATAGATTCAAAGAGCAACTATTTAGTGACCTAATGGCACATTTCAAGCTGCCAGAATGTGACACTGAGGATGAGACGGCTGAAATGAGAAAGAAAGTCAAGCAGTTTGCACTAAAGAAGATGGCCGAACTATTCAAGAACTGGAAGAAGTCATTATGGCAATAGTATCAGAAGGACAAGAAAACCCTATTATTCTAAGGCTATCTAGCGAAGCAGCAGCCTTACTGGGATGCATTTGTGGAGTATAGGGGGTCAGGAGTTGCAGAGGAAAAGTCTGAAAAAACAAGATAAATGCTGCGTAAAAGAAATATCACCATAACATGGGGCCAGGGGGCTACGCGGCTGCCATGCCTAAGTGGGATGCAAAAGAGAAAGAGCTTCATGATAAAGGGATCATTCTAGAACCAATTCGCGAAGAATGGGTTTTGAGGTCAAGAAATTGGTTCCTTGGGCATGGGAGTACATATGACGAACTTACAGGGGACCTTGTTTGCAGTGACGGTATAAAGGTACCTAGGAGTACATGGATAAAAGTGGTGAAAGATATTAAAGATGAAATAAAACATTTTCATCCCAATAGAGAGAAATACTTGCTGACATTGGTCCTCGGGAATCGTGAACATACAGGACGAGTCCGAGGCCTTGACGGGAGTTTCACGTGGGAGACTGGGTTTCCTAAGGACCAAGGTACATATAGAAGCCAAGCAAGAAGCAAAGCAGCGACGGGAGGAGGTGGAGGCAGACAAGTTCAACCAGCTGCTAGCAAGACTTGACAAGCAGCAGCAGATCGACAAACTTAGAGGAATAGCGCGCTTGCAAGATCCTCCACTCGATATTACCGCCAACCCATCTCAGCGAAGAAGCAGCATCGTTGAATCGTAGATCCCGTCTAACGATGCATCCTATACAGATGGCGGTCCTAGCTACCCCGTGGATGGAATTAAGGAGCAGATACCTTGTGAGCTCCATAATGAATTGAAGAACGTATCTGTGAAGGTGGCGGTCGGATCGGCTTTGCCTTGTCCACCTGACGCACGTTGGCATGGGCGTGAGATTCCACCTGGCTATGCTAAAGTCGGGGTGGATCAAATCGTAAAGGAGTGGGAGTCAATGGATCTTGACATCCCTGGACCTGAAGGTGAGATCACACTCGTAGAAGTACTTGGTGGGATCATTCTCTCGGACAAGAACAACATACGGTTTCCAGGCTCGGCCCCAAGAATAACACTAATGCCTCCGAGTTGTCGCAGGTCTCCTTCACCTCCACCTACAACACCTCCAAGAAGCCCACCCCATGATGACTAGGACCACAACATCCCGAGTCCATCTCGATCTCTGTCGCAGGCTCAACAGTCTTCGTCGCCCGCTAAGGACAATAAGCGGAAGCGTGCTCCATCAGTGAGTACTAAAGGACGCGGCAGCCCAAAATCGAAAATGTCGCCCCTCCCAACAGTGCCTCGTCAGAATCTTCCCATCAGACCTTATGATCGTATTGATGCGGAAACTGCAGCGATAGCAAAGGACGAAGTGGCGGCGCATTTTGAGAAGAAGAAACCCGAGCCTGCTCCGGTATACACCGAGAAGCAAAAGGCATATGCAATTGATTTTCTGAACACAAAATATCAATATGAGTTGCACCATAAGCCAGATGACTATCTACGCACACTTCAGAAAGAAGTGGCAAAGAGCAAATCAAGTGCAAGCGGTAAAAAATCAACAATCATAGGTGCAAGCGGGACCAAAACTGCAATCAGTAAAAAATCAGACGTTCCCCTTCTCGGACAGCAGGCCAAACAAACGATCGCACCCCTCAAGGTGTTTTCAGATAACGTTCCCCTTCTCGCACAACAGCCACTAGATATGTCAGTAGCTGCGGAGTTGGCGGCCAGCATGGAAATTAGTCTTGATGAAATGTTAGGCCCCCAACTCGACCTTCTACCCAAGATGCCAATAGCCCATAGATATGTCGCAGGTGAGGATTTGGTCAGCAAAGAAAAGGTGAAAGAACTGCCAATACAACTGCGGAATCTCCATGAGTGGTACTTGACAGCTGCAAAGGAAGGGAGAATATTTATGACAGCAAAAGTCCCACGTGAGTACTACTTCAAAAAAGGCGAAGAGGTCCATGTTGAGTTTCCAGAACTGTTCCAGTTATACAATCTCGACGCCCTCGACAAATCTATCCTCAGCTGCTATTGTCTGTAAGTTGTTGAATTCATTGTCTACATGTTCAGTTCATTGCATGTAATTATCCTCATTATATCCTTTTGTACTCTATTATTATGCAGAATGAAGATCCAGGAATGTAAAATAAGAAGAATCTGTAGTGTTGGGTTCATTGACCCAGATAAAGTACATATAAAGACGCTAACAACAAACCCCGAGGAGACGGAGGAAAACATTTTGAGTTTTTTAAAGGAGCAAAATTTTTGTGACCACATACTATTTTCTTACAATTTCGAGTAAGCGTCTTACTCTATTGTACACACATTCACTTTTGATTAGTCGACGCTAAGTGTAACCGATGAGTTACTGATGTATATATATAAACGTTTGCAGCTTCTACTGGATTTTGCTAGACATTCAACTTGATAAGGGAAGAGTTGAAGTCATGGACCCATCAAAGAGAAACCTGAAAGCGTTCCGCAGCATGCAGGACATGCTCCAGAAGTAATTTTCTCGCTATATCGGTCTCTTTCGTTGATTTCCTCAGATATCAGGTAATGAATACTCATTCATTCATTTTCTTCACCAGGCAGGGTTTGGATCCAGTTCAAGCGCGAGGTTAAGGGTTCCTCTAGTCAGCAGCTGACATTTAAGGCGGTCTCGGTAAGTAGCACGTGATTTGTCTGCGCATCTCTTCTATTTCAATACAATAATGATGCTAGATTATTATTTTGATTGAATTCTATTCTCGTAAAGTGCGCGAGACAGCCACAGGGGTCGAATTTATGTGGATTATACGTTTTGAGTTCATTCACACGTTTACCACCGAGCACAAAGATTATAGAGTCGACATAAGCAACACATTCACACCATCATATCATTTTATTACCGTCACTTTTTCTTATCATGATTGATATTCATAGTAATATCCTTTTCTTATATAGTTCGAGAGAATGCAGGATCAACTCCTACCACATCAACGTGTACTAGCAATTGCGGAGGAGCTGGCGGGTTTTATTTTCAAAGATATGGTACACGATGGCGGAGAATTTAGTGTGAATAGGCGCTAATGATCTCCATGTAATTGACTAGATGGGCTCTAGTCCCGATAATTGTGATCTCCATGTAACTATGTAAATTGTATATATTTCTATGCTCGGTTTCGTAATACAAGTTATCTTACATATATGCACGAATGTGTACGATATGTGGTGGCGTACAAATATTCAAAAACCATTTTAAAATACAAAATGAATTCTCTGTCGCGGCAGAGAAAGGCACAAAATACTTCCGTGGCAGAGAAATCACTAGTCCAAGGTAATCCTCTGCCGCGGCAGAGAAAAGACGCAAAATGCTTCCGCGGCAGAGATCCACTAGTCTCGGTCCATAACACCAACCGGTACTAGTGGGGGTGCACCACGCACGCGCAGGGGCAGCCACGTGGACATCCACTAGTCCCGAATGGTAATTGGGTCGGGACTAGTGTTGGGCCTCTAGTCCCGCTAGATTAGTCCCGGTTCAAAAACCGGGACTAAAGGCCCTTACGGCCGGGGACTAGAGGCCTTGTTTCCACTTGTGGTATTAAATGCTATATTATTTGATCGAGAAAATGCTCTACAATTGCATAAGGGTGCAATTATCTATTATTTTATGACGCATATGATAATGCATTACAAGCCTCAAATTTGTATATGAACAACCTAATAAACTATGTATATAAAACTGTCTTACACAACTGTACAGCTATTTTAATAATCAACCTAGATACTCAAAATAAAAATAATAACACCCTCAAATAATAATTAGATCTATTCCACTTCCGGATAATCATGATGGTGAGCTTCGGTCGTGGTATTGCACGGCAGATGCTACTGGGGGTAGCTTATGTAGAGGAAGCAAGGCGACGTAGGAGAATCCGGGAGCGAGATTGGCACACGATGTACCCAGGTTTACGTCCCCTCGATGGAGGGTCGCTACGTCCTGTTGTCAATCCAGTATATGATCATAGATTGGTTTACAAGGGAGACGCCATAGGCGGAGGAAGAGGCTAGATCTCATCTAATGACATGTGGGAGAAGATGTAATATGACATACCCCGTGGGGGTGCCCCTGGTGGCCTTATATATGCAGCCATCTAGGGTTTACAAGTACTTGTGGGCTTTGTATACGAGTCGCCGTCTTGGGCCTCCAGTCGGTGCCAGTCGCCTGGTCCAGTATGCGCCAGTCGCCGTGTTTGGCGAGTCGATCCGCCATGGCTAGGCTTTAGTCGGCTCGATCTAGATGGCAATTCCTCCTCATGGGTGTACCCCGATTGGTATTCCCCTATCAGTAGTCCCCGAGCGCGTTGTCAATTCGACACGGGCTTGAGGCAGGGTGTGGAGAGTATTGACGATGGGTCGTGGCAAATCGGCGACGAGCTCCTGAACAGAGAAAAGAACTGTGAAGCAGGAGGCGGACGACATGAGCCAGTCGGTGATGGCCAGTTGGAGAAAGACGCAGGGTGTCGGTGAAGCCGCCAGTTGCGGCGAGTCCCCGAACGTGGAGTGTGCCGAGTCCCCGAGCGTGGCGAGTGGCGAGGTCGAGCGACCGACGAGTGCCGAATCCCCGAGCGTGCCGAGTGGCGAGGTTGGGCGACCGGCGAGTGGCGATGTCTGTAGCACGCCGAGTCCCCGAGCGCGTTGAGTAGGCGAGGGTGATTCCGTGGTGGGAGTCCCCGAGCGCGTTGAGTACGCGAGGGCGAGTCTGCGGTGGCGAGTCCCCGAGCGCGTTGAGTACGCGAGGGCGAGTCCACGGTGGCGAGTTTCCGAGCGTGTTGAACACGCGAGGGCGAGTCCACGGTGGCGAGTCGACGAAGGGGAGCCACGGTCATGGAACCACGCGTACACGCAGCATGCTTAGGAGTAGTCCCCGAGGCTCGAGTTGGCTTGTAGAGACGACTTGAGGCTCTTTTGAGATGCATATTCTGAAAATAGTAGTGGTCGTTGCCGAGCATGGCGAATGGCGAGGTCGAGCTACTGGCAAGTGACGTTGTCTGGAGCGCGCCGAGTGGCGAGGTCGGGCGACTGACGAGTGCCGAGTCCCGACGCGACGAGTGGCGAGGTCGAGCGACTGGAGAGCGCCGAGTCTCCGAGCGCGAAGAGTGGCAAGGTCGAGCAACCGGCGAGCGCTGAGCCCCCAAGCGCGGCGAGTGGCGAGGTCGAGCGACCGGCGAGCGCCGAGTCCCCGAGCACGGCGAGTGGTGAGGTCAAGCGACCAACGAGCGCCGACTCCCCGAGCGCGGCGAGTGGCGAGGTCGAGCGACCGGCGAGCGCCGAGCCCCCGAGCACGGCGAGTGGCGAGGTCGAGCGACCGGCGAGCGCTGAGTCCTCGAGCGCGGCGAGAGGCGAGGTCGAGCGACCGGCGAGCGGCGAGCCCCCGAGCGCGGCGAGCGGCGAGGTCGAGCGACTGGCGAGCGCCGAGTCCTCGAGCACGGCGAGCGTCGAGTCTCCGAGCGCGGCGAGCGGCGAGGTCGAGCGACCGGCCAGCGCGAGTTCCCGAGCGTGGCGAGAGGCGAGGTCGAGCGACGGGCGAGGGGCGAGTCCCCGAGCGCGGCGAGTAGCAAGAAGGACACCGTTTTGCTGAGAAGGAGGAAAAAATACGACTGCAATAAGATGTATTTATAAAATATATTAAACATTTGTAAGCCGTGTAAATTGTAGACGTTAAAAAAATGCACTTTTGTTATGTGGATCGGTGAGCAGTATGTAAGGTTTATGCGTGTTTTTTCATGATTAGGCAGACCTCTAGCATCAAACGCTTGCCGGGTAACAGGGACGCGATGCTAGACTGTTGAACCCGAAGAGAAGGTTGGTCTTTTGATATCCAGCCTCACTACTTCGACGGATGCGAATAAACAGCAGACAAAACTGCAACCGATCCCAAATATGATTTTGGTCCCTGAAATGGTCATATGGGACTGCATGGTCGGCTTTGGAGAATGAATAGAGATGCATAAATGTTTTGGGCTCATAGCATGTACGAGTGTAAAGAAACTTAGCTGTTAGCATGACAAGTATGTGACGGCATATCTGCGAGCATGGGGAATCCGCGCCGGACGACCGCGACATGTGAGTCTCCGAGCATGACGAATCCGCACTGAGCGAGTCCGTGGCAGGAGAGTCGTTCATGCCTCGGCGGACGAGTCTCCGAGCATAACGAGTCTACGACGATGCATTGGTCGTCCATCAGGGATTAATGATCGATGTATGACCATGCGCGCTTGGTCCTTTCTCTGGTGCTTCATCGGGTATGGACAAAAAAATAAGTGGAGAATTGCTCGACGCTTGTCTGCAGAAGGGCGCGCATTGGAAAATGCAGTGGATCCAGCTGCGTGTGCACGTGCTGAGAACGCTGCCGTGCGACTTAAGGATTGCCGACCTAAATTTGCTTTGTTGTACAGATCTCGATCGGTGTGTTGGAATCAGGGGCTGAGTTAGCTTCCGCTGCCGTCTATCGCTCTTGAGCGTGGGGTGCTACGGCACCGAGAAGCACGAGGCCAAGCGCCGTCGCCAGTCGGATCAGCGTACCGATGGACCAATTCAAGAATATTTCCCCATTAATTTTACAAAGCATGGACCAGTCAATAATCAGCATACGTACGTGCAAGTTTAGATCCAATCAAGATAATCAGTTGATAAAGTAATAAAAAGACGGGATTGAATTGAAAACTTAGCTTGGGCAAGAACCAATCGCTCACGCATTCATGGCCGAGCTTCATCAGCGCTACATCGCGTTGGACGGCGATCGGTTTGAACCGATCCCGCTCGGATTATCACCCTCCAAGCACCGCTTGTCTCACGGTGGGCGCCAACTGTCGTGGTATTACACGGCAGATGCTACCGGGGGTATCTTACGTAGAGAAAGCAAGGCGACGTAGGAGAATCCGGGGGCGAGATTGGCACACGATGTACCTAGGTTCACGTACCCTCGATGGAGGATCGCTATGTCCTGCTGTCAATTCAGTATATTATCATAGATTGGTTTACAAGGAAGACGTCATAGGCGGAGGGAGAGACTAGATCTCATCTAATGAGATGTGGGAGAAGATGTAATATGACATACTGCGTAGGGGTGCCCTAGTGGCCTTATATATGCAGCCATTTAGGGTTTACAAGTACTTGTGGGCTTTGTACACGAGTCGCCGTCTTGGGCCTCCAGTCGGTGCCAGTCGCCTGGTCCAGTATGCGCCAGTCGCCGTGTTTGACCAGTCGATCCGCCATGGCTAGGCTTCAGTCGGCTCGATCCAGATGGCGATTCCTCTTCATAGGTGTACCTCGATTGGTATTCCCCTATCAGCTTCCTCTCGTTAGCATACCATGATAGTCAGCTATATCTCTTTACCATTTCTCACGTCGAACCAATATTTCTGCAAGATACCTGCAGTTTACAACAAAAAGTTATCAAAATCGAGGACGCGCTCAGCAACCATGATTCTTCAAAGCTCAGGTACGATAGCACTTTAAATACAAAAAACGTTAGCAGTATACATATATGCAATGTTCTATTATTTCATACAACAAATGCTATATTATTTTATCGAGCAAATGCTCTATAATTGTATGCAGGCGCAATGCTCTATTATTTTATGACGCATATGATAGTGTATTACAAGCCTCAAATTTGTATATGAACATCCTAATAAACTATGTATATAAAACTGTCTTACACAACTGTCTGGCTATTTTAATAATCAACCTAGATACTCAAAATAAAAATAATAACACCCTCAAATAATAATTAGATCTATTTCACTTCCGAATAATCATGATGGTGAGCTCCCTCTTGTTAGCATACCATGGTAGTCAGCTATATCTCTTTACTATTTCTCACGCCGAACCAATATTTCTATAAGATACCTGCAGTTTACAACCAAAAAGTTATTAATAACTATATTGAAACATATAATGCTGAAATAAAAGATGACGCTTACCTAGGGTGGATTTTGCATTTTACACTATTTTTTGTGTACTGGCGTTTTGCAAGCGCTATATACGTTTAACCGCCTTTTCTCGTTGCACGCCAGTGGTCTACCGTTTTTACTTACAAGAGTGCTCTTCTCTTTCTTGTTTCCATTAGGGGCATCTTTTGTATTGACTTTAATAGGATCATCTATTATTGTAGTTACAGTTGCATTATCCCCTAATGGATTTTATGGGACCATGTCCTCCTGTATACGCCAGTCTATTTGTTATAATATCATGATAAGTTGCCTTTAGTTGATTGTATAAATCTGGATCATTGCAGGCGATATGTAATGCTTCTGACGACAACACACTGAGCTCAATATACCGCTTT
This sequence comes from Avena sativa, assembly GCA_916181665.1. Lineage (NCBI taxonomy): Eukaryota > Viridiplantae > Streptophyta > Magnoliopsida > Poales > Poaceae > Avena > Avena sativa. The sequence continues at coordinate 90,760,661 of OV702293.1, read as the reverse complement.
CACTCCTCTGTCCCAGAAAATCCCCAGCCAAATAGATCACTCATGCGCCTCGCAGGTAACCCATGTCTGGCATCTTTTGAGAAACATATAAGAACTATACATCTTGGTAGTTCAACCAATTTCATTTCCTTCAACACAAACAGTATATGCTTGCAAGGGATGGCTCTACGAACCATCCATCGGCATGTGCATTCTGTACTTTGTAACGGTTTGTTGGGTGTATACTCCATAGAAATATTGTTGCGTTGGTTTTTTGACCATGTAACAAGGAACCTTACCAATTCTTCTATTTCCATACTTTTTCCGGTAGTTTGTTGGGCATGTGCCCGTAGGCGTCACCGCGTCAATGCCTGGATGAAAAGGATTTCTCCCGATCCCTCAAAAATCCACACTCCCAGACGCTTTGTATGGCTCAACCCAGCTTGTCGCGCACCTGCACACGCCACCACGGGCTTGTAGTGACCATCGATGTCTCATCGTGACCCATGTTGCGAGGCTAGTACGACTGAAAAGAAGAAACTTTGGCGAGGGGTTGGTGGTATAGTAACAAGCGGGAGGGAACCACCTCCACCGTCGGAGGGTGATAGCGACCATATCTAACAACATGGGCAAACCAGGGCCTCCCTGTCCTGGACAAGCCCAAATGGAGTCATGAAGCCCTGCCTCCACACTGCGGGAAGGGTGTCACCATCGCCGCCAACCCTAGCGCTAGTCCCTACTCCTCCGTCCACCAGCGGATCCTCCGCCACCGCAGATCCCTACCACCAAGCAGCAGTGCCATAGCCACCATGCTCACCCAGCCTATTGTACCGCCCTGGTCTTGCGGCTGTGGGGCCCTCGGATGAGAAGTCCGAGAATCCCTGTTATGCATACATTTCATGTTCCCATGATCAGTGAGTCGTGAGCATAATCAAAAAGTATCATTGCATCATCCATGACGTAACGAAAACAAGACTTACAGTGGTGCCCTTAGGGCTATACATTCATCAGCAGTAGAACTTATTCAATCGCAGAGCCCTTATCATGCCTTAACCTATATGCAACTGACTGGGAAGACGGCCTAGCTCGTATAGACATCAGTATCTCCATCATCCTTATTGATTCTAAAAGTCTATCCAAGTAAATAGCCAAGAACAACTCCAGTGAGTACTTTTAAATGTACTCGCAAACCACCATGACAAGGTAAACAAGATAATGCAGTTTGGCTGTGGCGAGATAGCGCTAGCTACAGTTGCTTTTAAAATCTTAGTTTCTTTTGTAGATATGGCATCTCTATATCTTTGTTGAAAAATAGTTATCAAAACATGTATCCTTTCTAAAAGTTGGAGATCTCCATATCCTTGTTAAAAACATTTTTAAAACTCCTTTTTAGAGGAAAACCCTTTTTGAAACATCTTTGACCATCCATGGTCAAAACAAAACCTCAATCTCAAGTCATCTCATGACCAAGTCGCATCCTCTTATCTTTCTCAATCACCTTTCGAACCTTCCTTGACCGTGGACACAACTATTTGAATAGATTATACTCTGCAGAGTTTTTGCACTTTCCCCACAAGAATCAATACATCCGTCGAGATAACACCACGGCCCTCTACATCAAGTGTAAACATAACCTTTCATTTGCCGTCCCTAGTATGGGCACTTTCCCTATGGTCTTAGTTCTCCCCGAATGAGTACATGATTTCCCAAGTCTGAATCTCCCTACCTTACTTCCTGAATCATCTCCCTTCCAAACTCCAATCCTCGTACCGTCCATAGGAGCCCCATAGTTTTAGCTGACCTCCGCAGAGACAATAGAACCCTTCAGGTTCGATGACCCCCTAAGTGGAAAGGAACCGGATTTGTATGCGTTATGGCGTAGCCCATGCTAAGAAACACAAACTACGAGTTAAACATCATCTTGAACTAGGGTAATGTGGTTGCACAAAATAGTTGTTCTGGTAAAAGGCTATAGCATCCCTTCTCTTCAACATTTCCACTAAGTTCCTTGATCTCGTCACGTTTTATCCTTTGAAAACATCCACTTGGAAATGATGCCCTTTCCTAGGGTTTTACAAAACATTTCCAAACCGTTGTAGGGTAATCCCTAAAACAGTTTTGTCTCCCAAAATCCGAGGTTTCCAATAAGGTAGGATGCTAACCATCATAAGCTCGGTCTTAAAGAGGGATAGTAGGCGTCAAACGGGTGAGTGTCCTAATGGACACCAAGACATAACTTGGAGGAGCCATGTTACTATCGCGGAGTAATAAAACAAAACATGCAGGTAGTAATGAAGTTTATAAAAGAGAATGTAAAACATGTACATAAGAAGGAGTAGGACAAGTATCAGCATTCAGGAAAGGTGGCTTTCCTGTGATTAGTTGTAAGTCCCTAGACTTCTTCTTAGATAACCAAATGATAATAATAAGTTGATTCCTTCTTCTCGACGTTAACACAATCACAACTATCATCGTCATCGAGAAACATGCTATAGGAATTAATTGTCAAATACTACTTAATTAAGGGTTTATACCAAATATAGGTTATGTAGGGTACCAACATGCAAATGTGGTACCAATACATAGGTATTAAAATAGCAAAGCCACTAAAAGTTGTTTCATTATTGTACCAATTTTATTTATTTAGTTATGAATTTTCTACTAAGATAAACCTTTGTTTTGGTGAATAAACTACCAGAAAATATATGTATAAGTCAAATAATAAATTCCTCTTAGTGTTAGGAATATAATGATCTACTGGTTCACTCGGAGTTGGTTTTATCTTAAAATAATTACCAGAATGTCCTTGGAAAAATCCAAAGTCAGTTATGCAAGCTATTTGTCTTTTTCATCAGATTTATTATACAGGTGTTGGGAATATTCCCTAGAGGCAATCATGTATGATGATGTTTCCTATTGTATTCATAAAGATATTAAGTTGTCCTTGTATAAACATCTGATGTATATCATTGAATATGTGATTCGGTTGTGGAACTATAATTCATGTTGTTTGTACTAAATATCCTTGGTCATCGAGGTTGTGCTGGACACACAACTTAGACCAATGTGAAAGTCGGCTTGAAGACTCGGTTCCACTTGTCATGGGTATGGAGATGCTATTCTGACTTACACAGATTCGGATAAAGAGTTTAGCGAGTCGGATTGACCCATATTGAGGTACAACAAACAAGTTGTCATTTGTATATCTCAATCGATATAATCCTTAGACCTGAGGTTGTTGCACAGTCTGAGATGAGGATCACCGACTTAGGTTCTATCAAACGCTGATTCGTAACTAGGCAGTTATAAAGGCAGAGTTCGGGTCGACTAAGAATCAAGCCGCGTGATGTGAATATCCAAGATGGGATTTTGCCCCTCTAGTTGGAGAGATATTCTCTGGGCCCTCTCGGATGATATGATTCGGAAAGCATGGCCATGCACGACTCGGTTAAGTGTTAACCAAGGTGATCGACTAAGAGTTGGTCAAATGAATCACTTATCTCGGATCGAGAAGAGATTTGGACTATTTAAGGGATGACAATTATTCGCCTATAGTCTCTCAAGGTATATCGTGAGGCAAAAGGGACTCGGATGCAAGTCGCATTAAAAAGGCAAGTCATCATGACTCTTTGGTACTTGGGAGTCGGCACATTCTGCTAGGAGCCGCTACCGACTGATTGATTGAGATTTGGACTCCAATCGTGTCCAAGTTTCCATGAGCCTACGGGGTCACACGCTTAAGAGCGGAGTCAAACGCTGATCTGTAACTGGGCAGTTATAAAGGCAGCGTTCGGGTCGACTGAGAATCAAGCTGCGTGATGTGAATAGCCAAGATGGGATTTTGCCCCTCCAGTTGGAGAGATATTTTCTAGGGCCTCTCGGATGATATGATTCGGAAAGCATGGCCATACATGAATCGGTTAAGTGTTAACCAAGGCGATCGACTAAGAGTTAGTCGGATGAATCACTTATCTCGAATCGAGAAGAGAGTCGGACTATTTAAGGGATGAAAAATAGTCGCCTATAGTCTGACAAGGTATATCGTGAGGCAAAGGGGACTCAGACACAAGTTGCACTAGAAAGGCAAGTCATCATGACTCTTTGGTACTTGGGACTTGGCACGTTCTGCTAGGATCCGATACCGACTGATCGATTGAGAGTCTGACTCTAATCATGTTCAAGTTGCCATGAGCCTGTGGGGTCACACACTTAATAGCGGGAGCAAGTTCGTATTGGATCTGAACCAGAAATCTGGTTGGGTTGGACCCGAGCCGGATTTTGGACTGAGTCAGTGAGTCGGACTCATTGTGACTGGTATTATATGGGCTTTAGTGAATGGGCCACGTGAGTGGAGCCCATGTTCACTCCCAATATATAGTGGGGCGCAGAAACCCAAAGGGGCTGGTCGGTTAGGTCATTCCTTGCATTCGAAACTCTAGCTCCACATCAGGCCAGCCATCGTATTGAACCTAGCAGTTCGTCGCCGGTGCTTCTCCTTTACGTGTGGATACCAGCAGAGGTGTTGTACGATCAGCACCAAGATGATCGTGATCGGATCGGATCTCGTGGACTGCACTGCATTCAACTGGCACGCTTCATTAGTAATCTGCAACTGCGCGTCTAGTGGTAATCCTCGTGGCCTTCTACCTCAGCTAGATCTTGGGATCACCATGTTAGAGGAAAAAGTTTTGTTTTATCTCTTTGTGTCCCAATAGTGGTATCAGAGCGATAGCTTCTGGTTTTAGGATCGAGATCTCGCATATGTGATATGCGGTTGGCTATAGATTGGATCTATGTGCCGTTTTGGTGGTTGATCTATGAGATAGATTGGATTTGTACAAGGTTGATTGGATCAAATGTACTCAGGAAATGGTAGATCTGATTTCCGTGATCATACTGCTGAGGTCTTGGAACGACATACCCCTACCGGTCGGTTTCCGCCATTGGGGTAGACTGTGACACGTAATCCAGAAGCGGTGATCGAAGATCAAAGAGTTTGATCGAATTGGAACAATGGTCGGAATACATGTCCGTATCGTAGATGAGTTCTATGTTTTCGGAAAAATCATCGGGCGCTGCCCGCACCCGCGAGGGGCGCTGCCCCTTCGATCCCCACCCGCTATCCGTCTAGCGGGACCGCCAGCTTCGCCCTGTCATACCGCCTTAGATGTCGTTGCGAGTTTCACAACGGCGGTAGATAGTGTATCTATGCATAACTTGGTTTTGCAGGAAGTTGTGAATGGTATGGCTTATGTGCATGTGATGTGTGCAATCCATACGTGATCTACGAATCACGGTTTTGTCAGCCGGCTGGAGCCTAGGTGCTGTCATCTTATTGTATAGACATGCGTGTTGGATTCTCTATGTAATTTTCTTTACTAAGCTAGTGTAGCTGTTTGGAGAACCCGGAATGGCATGCAAGTCGATGTACTAGTCAGTGACATGGTGTAAGACGGCATGTGACAAGAGTTGGAACGAGTCGGATTACAGGCTTTGTGGAGATGAGATTGCCATGAAGAGAGCCATACCATTTCACATTATAATTGCTTTATTTTGTGTTGTTGATATGTCTCTGTTTTAGCTCTATTAGATAGTCGGTAAAATTTAATCCCTCAAAGAAGGTCTAGTCGGTTTTCCCGCCAGTGTTTGCACCATCACAAGTCGGACATTTTTGGTAGTGGGCTCATAAAATTGAGGTGCTGCCAATTCTTTGCGACTAGGTGGGTTCGAGTCAACCTCTTACAACGGAAACACTCGGTAAGCTAGACGGGTCTATCACAACGGTTGTGGGACTCGGGGAAAAGTCGGACGGGAGGCAGGGCATGAGATGCTACCCGACCAACAGGAGTCGTATGATATACGATTGGCATGGAGTTGTCTAACAAGATCACTTGGTGGCTAGCGGTGATGCTAAAGCTCACTAGCCGACTTGGTTATTTAGGATCCTGAATCACTAAGCAACCATCGGAGGGGTGTTGGTTCTAGTGGTAGCATAAATATTAAAGTGTTTAATATGCTTGCTCTTTTATGAATACATGTCTTAAGTGTTTTGCATATTTTCTGTTGTAGATCATGGCACCAAGTAATAGTCACTCTTAGATATCCGGTTTTGCTTTGAGAACCATTCATGAAAAAGATAAACTGAATGACACTAACTTTACCAACGGGTATCGAAATCTGAGAATTGTTCTCAAACAAGAAAATAAGGACCATGTCCTAGACAACTCACTTCCAGATGAGACGAATAAGAATGCGACTGTCGCTACCACCAATGCCTACCGTCGGGCTAAGGATGAGTCCACGGATATTAGCTGTCTTATGCTTGCTCACATGGAAACGGACTTGCAAAAGCAGTTCGAGAATGTTGAGGCCTACAATATGATCGAAAGCCTCAAAAGTATGTTCCAGGCTCAGGCAAACACTAAGAGGTATCAAGTCTCTCAGGCAATAATAAAAGTGGTTATTATTATATCTTTGTGTGTTATGATAAATGTTTCAATTCATGCTATAATAGTATTAATAGGAAACATTAATACTTGTGTGATTTGTAAACTAAATTAGAGTCCCTAGTAAAGTCTCTTTGTAATACTAGCTTGTTGGTTAATAGATGATCGTGGTTTCCCGATCATGAACATTGAGATGTTGTTAACAACAAGATCATGTCATTAGGAGAATGGTATGATGGACATACTCCTATAAATAAGCGTAGCATAAAGATCAAGTCATTTCAATAGTTCATTTGCTATAAGCTTTCTGATACATAGTAACCTAATTCCTTCGACCATGAGATCATGCTAATCACCATCATCGGAAGGATGCTTTGATGACATCAAACACCACACCGTAACTGGGTGTCTATAAAGGTGGCATTGAGTGTTCGGAAAGTATGTGTTGTGGCACATGGATCAAGAGTGGGATTTGTCCATCCATATGACGGATAGATATACTCTGGGCCCTCTCGGTGGAATGTCATCCAATTGGCTTACAAGCATGTGACTGGCTCACAAGGGATCACATATCACAGGAAAGAGAAAAGAGTACTTATCAGTAACGAGGTTGAACTACGTATGCAGAGATACCGACGATCAAAACCTCGGATAAGTAAACTATCGTGAGACAAAGGGAAATTGGTATCGTATTAAGAGGTTCATTCGATCACAAAGTAATCATAGAAATATGTGGGATCCATATGAATTTCCAAATTCCTCTATTGGTTATTGATCAGAGAAGTGTCTCGGTCATGTCCGCATAATTCACGAACCGTAGGAAGACACACTTAAGGATTCGATGTTGTTTGGTAGATATGGAATGTTAGTAGGGATACCGAATGTTGTTCGGAGTCTCGGATGGGATCCGGGATATCACGAGGAGATCCGGAATGGTCTGGAGAATAAGATTCATATAAGGAAAGTCCGATTCCGGAGTTCGGGAAAGATTCCGATGTTTTCATCGGAGAGGTTCTAGAAGGGTCTAGAAGGTTCACCGGACCGGAAGGGGAATGGTCCATGAATATGTCATGGATAAGTGGAATGATTGGATCATATCCTAGGTCACTTGGTTTGGGCATTTGCAAGAGAGAATTAAAGCTCTAAATTGAAAGTCAAACGGGAAGTTTGAAAAGTCAAACTGGAACAATGGTTTCCTAGTGGAAGAAGGAACGAGTCCTTCTCTCAATCCAACTTGAGTTTAGGTTTGGATTCAAACCCACCCCTCCCAAGTCTGCCCCCCTCTCATAAATAGAGGGGGAGGGCTGCCCAAAAGACCAAGCCCTAGCCCTCCCACACCCAAGCCGCCACCACCGTGCCTCGCCGCCGCCACCGGTCCGTTGCCGCCGCCCTAGCCGCCACCGACACCTTCTCCTCCTCCCGGTATTCTAAACCCTAGATCACCGGGAAAACCTAGATCCACCATAACTCGCACCGGCTTAGGCGAACCCCTGCGGGATCTTCCCTCTACTTCCGACACCATGCCATCGTGCTACTAGAATCGCGAGGGGAGAACTACAACCTCCGCTTCCTGCTGGAACAAGGGAGAGGAAGGTCTTCATCGAGTACCTAACGTGTGACCAACTGCGGAAGCGCTGCCGGAACGCAGCACCGGAAGGATCGTCTACGCGATCTTGAGATCGGCAAGTGTATGACTACATCACCCATGAGAATCTGCTCTCGTTAACCGCTTTGGA